>CM061141.1:1447045-4193295 GCA_030789695.1 Scilla litardierei | reverse complement strand
ATTAGTTTATATAGCCCGCATATCAATGCACCGTGGTGGTGGCATTGTTAGCTAGCATGTTTGTCTCATTGCTCATTAATTGGCCTCGGTCGCAAGATCGTAGCCTCATTAAACCGAACAAATTTTCAAATTTGGGCCGAATTCTTCCAATATGCTTAATAATTTTGTAACGTCATTGCTTTGATATAATTTTGCCAGATGATGTGTACAATAGAAATCTCTGTAAAAATATAATTGTCCAAGGTACGCTCAGTAGGCTCCATCTGTACATCAAGATGTGGAGTAGTCTGCTAAGTAAGAGTCTGCTTTGTCATCTCGACTCATACACCTGATTAGGGCTGTTGACGAACAGAACGTTCGACGAACTACTCGTGAACAAGCTCGGTACATGTTCGTTTACGTTCGTTCGGGAAGCTTAATGAACAAGCTTGAACAGATTTTTAGAGCTCGGTTAGTAAACGAACAGAGCTTGAACATAACTATGTTCGTTTATTTATGTTCATGAACAAGCTCGCTAAGTGTTCGTGAACAAGCTCGTTAAGTGTTCATGAACAAGCTCGTTAAGTGATGTTTGTGAACAAGCTCGTTAAGTGTTCGTGGACAACCTCGTTAAGTGATGTTCATGAATAAGCTCGTTAAGTGTTCGTGAACAAGGGCTTGAGTGAACTAAAATTAAAATTAAACACTCACCTCTTCAAATTGAATTAAACACATCCACCTCTTCAACTTCCCAGCTTCCAACTCCTAGACTCGCAGGCTCCCAGCTCTCTTTTGGTCCATTGCCATTGTTCGTTCGTTTGTTTGCAAATCTGTTCATGAACAAGATTGATTGTGTGTTCGTTAACACGTTCCCGAACATGTTCACGAACAAGCTCGATAAGTCTTGTTAATGAACAGAACGTTCGTTCGGTAAGCTCGGTTTACGTTCGTTTATGTTCATTTACGTTCGTTCGGTAAGCTTAACAAACAAGCTTGAACATGCTTTTAGAGCTCGGTTAGTAAACGAACAGAGCTTGAACATGGATTTTGTTCATGAACAAAACCAAGCACACTGTTCAAGCTCGTTCAAGCTCGTTCGTCAACAGCCCTACACCTGATAAACGTAGATGGTGCAGATGGTGCACGTCAACGCGTGACCCATTATGAAACCTAACTAAACTAGGTAGGACCCAGTTTTAGAACCAGACTACCTAACTAAAGGGCATGTCTACTGAAATATACATGTCCATATAGATAATACATAAAAAAAAATATATCACATCATACAAGTGCTGAAAGTAAAAGCTGGGAAGATGAAGTACATGACCACAATTTACAGATTAATGGCATAGAATAAAACGTCACATCAATTACTGAAGAGTAGAAACTGCAAATTAATATGCATAAGGTAAAGTAGGCCACGGGTTCATGAATATTCACAATTTAATGGGTATAAAATTTCAAGTTATACATTACTTAGCGTTTGAAAGCCTGAGTAAAATATAGAACGTAAGGAGCTGGACTCCACACAGAGTGGGTGGAAAGTGGTATCCCGCCAGTGAAACACGAGCATTGATCATTTTAACGGTGGCATCTCGTAACTCCCCCGGTCGGGAATGAGACTAATGTATCGTCAACTACCACATGATGCATCACGAGTACACTAAGGGCGTCTCCAACTCTACCAACCCCCCCTGACGGGAGTGATGAGAGTGAGACATAATTATCGTCCAGTCCTTAAGTTTATACTTTACACGTGCTTCCCCCAAACCCAATATCTGGAATCTCACCCATCTCCAAATGGACCGAGTTTCCCAGATATTTATTAACTCTCATCTCACTCTCAGTTATTGCTTTATTTCAACTTGCATTTCATTTCGGCGGTCTCATTGCCGCATCCTCATATCATTTCACAAATATCATTTCCATATGAACATTTCATGATATTCCTCTTTCCATTTCATATACACATTTACCGTATGAATATTTCATTATATCATTTCATCATTGCAAATTGAATTCTTTTCATGGCCAATTTTCACATGAAATTTCAAATATAAAGTAACACGGTGCTCGTTCTTACGTATGCAACATGTGCAAAACATTGGACCGGTGACCTAAATTCTAAATCATTAATCTTAAGTGACGAATGTTTAAAGAACAGAAGTTTGATGTAGATTTGGACCAAGTTTGCTGCCATAAACACGACTATATATCGAAATTTGATTAGGGGGGGAAAACGCAAAGAAGTTATCATTTTCGCCTGTTAGATAATACACTAGAAATCTTGAATTATAATACTTTTTTATCTATCATTTAATTTGTCCAGCATTGAAGTCCATCTATGATGAAACCTCCATCGCCAACTCCAATGACCTCATCTCCACTCCCGGCCGTCGCCGCCGCCGCCGCCGACTTCTGCCCTGGTCCCACCGCCACGTGCCGATTTGGAAAGATCCACGTCTTGGTCTTCGCTGATAGATGAGGGGGTGTGGATGTGCGAAAGCAAGGAATGAAACTCCAAGGGCGTTTGTCCCACATCGGTTGCGAATGAATCTGAGGCGGGGGCTGTTGGTATAAAATGAGGTGGTGGGCTAACACAGTTCCATACTTACCTGGACGGGGTCTTTGGGTGCTCAAGAAGGCCCATGCCTAGCTCAGTGGGCCTCATTGCACTTTGTGGCTGCGCTTGGCTACCATCTCCCCAAGTGGGAGAGTGGACGTCATAATTTGTTGCCGAGGGGGTACGCGCTCGCGCGGCCCCCGCCCAAATCATTACTTTCCAAACTTTAGAATTTTAATGTAATAATTATTCGCAGGCTTTTGAATTGCGACCCAAGTGGTTGGGCTCAAGCCCGCGGCCCAGTCCCTGTTTAATTACTCTGGTCATACCGCAAGTCGTCTCATTTGGGGTGTTACAACCATGCGTTGTAGAGTAATAAAAATAGCACTCATGAAATTTGAAGGGTAGTTTTTGGGAACTTTAAGAAAAAGTAGTAGTAGGTTTTGATAAATTATGAAAGCATGAGAAAGTATTATTAAAACACATGAACATTTTTAGGTAATTTTTGTAAATTAAACCATAAAATTTTCTTCAAGTTTTTGCAACAGCAGATCGAAAGAAGACACCAGCTAGACTTTAGACACAAGTTTTTGCAACAACCAAAACATTGCCGGATGTGTTTAAATCTGTCGGCTAATAATAATTTCCCAATTTTAGCACCAAAATCGTTTTGACTGACTTTTATCCATTGAGAAAACGGTACTTGAACCAATACAATCCAGTAAATGGAAAAAAAATAGAATGGTTCGCGACAAGAAAGATGCTTCTTCGAATGTAACAAGACAAATAGATTGGAGATTATAGAGTTAAAAGCATATTTTCTCCTCAAGCGTCCTATGCCATAGGACCATTGCAGTGGAGTAATCACCAATCATCAACTCATAATTTTTGCTGGCTGGAGATAGTATTAACAAATGCCCACATATATTTCTCGCTAGCTCGCATGAAACATGGTGTCCAACATTCCAAGAAACAATGAATTTGGTAATTTTCACATTATTAGGTCATCCTCTACAATCGAACCAGACTTGGTGGTAATTACATGATAATTTACAGCGATGAATGACACATCGAACCCACATACAAGAATCATTTACATTTAGTTCCAGCAAGAGACACTAAGAACAAGCGCAAGCAACACCTGCCAGTAAATCAAACAAATGCCGTGTTTTAGTCCATGTGATTCTGCTTGTATGAAAATGAAAATGCTACTTGAATGCCAACGATTCAAGGTTCTTTAAGCTTCAGTTAGAGTAGGTTAAGAAAAGACTATTCATATTGGCGTAAAATTATGCACAAAATCAAAGCAGTCGGGGTAGAACACACCTTAACCCTCCTACCTCCAAGGCGAGTCCATGAATGCATACCGACATGTTGACAAAAAAAAGATTTGGCAAGAAATGCTGAGCCGCTGCATCTTCAGGTTACTCGTGGAATATCCGGGCGCACTGGTTGAGGTGCTGGAGGCTTAACGAGTGGCTTTAACAATTCCATTATACTGTAGAACGAAGGCCTTTTCCATGGTTCACTGCAGTTTGGTGGGAGATAATTTCGTTAGCAAGAGAACTTCCAAATATTTACAAACTAAACAGTTCAAAGGATTGCATCTGCTCTACTTACTTGGCCCAACAGGCCTCGATTATAGCAGCCACACGTGGATTTACATCGCTTGGCATCTCAAGCCTCCTGCACTTGAAACCAACTGCAGCAACAACCTGCAAGATGGTACATCAACCCGCACTAATTACAGAATATTTCAACTTCACGCGATAACAAGAAAAGAGCAAGTCCCAGCAAGGAGGTCAGGTAGACGGTTATTGTTGGGGAATGTAACCATAGGAATGAAACTTATGGTTATCCTCTTGTTGTTTGCTTTCTTCAAGAAGGGAAACAAACTTATGGGTATCCAAGCACATGGAAGCTGAACTCCCCCATCTTTTCTCTAACCAAAGAAAAGAACTTTGCTTTTTTATACTAACGTCCATTTTAGCACAGTAGGCAAAAAGCAGAACCTTCTTCTTACACAAGACTGGCTGCTTGAAAGGAGTTTGAACATCAACAATATACTTGTGCACCCAGAAGAATAAAGTAAAATCAGAAACGAAATTTACATGATCATGGGGAAGAGATGCGAAGTAAGATGGAGACAGTTACAGCATAATAGATGAAATGGATCAATGTACCATGGTGACAATGCCAAAGAGAAGCGACGAAAGATGGAGAAAGCTCCAGATAAGAGATACAGATGAAATGAAGCAGGGGTACTACGGTGACAAGGCCAAAGACAAGTGATGAAAGACGGAGAAAGCTCCGGATAAGAGATATATGATGGTGGCATAGAGAAAGTAACATGAATGGACATTATTTACCTTTTCATTGTTTCAAATGCTGGGAATAATAGGGCAAAGTGGCTCGGGAAGTGGAGGTCAATTCAGAAAATGCAACTGGAGCTTGGGATATTTACTTTTATTTTTTTGATACCAATCAAGAATAGTGGACGAAAAAAGGAGGCTGAAGATGATTAATCCTTTTACTTTTTTTGCCTTTCGATGATTATAAAGAGAAAAGAGCATTATCAACGGTCACTTGATCACCAGAAATGCACAACATGCTCATTTTACCATATCTGGCGATTTTAACAGCATTAAGGATTAAATGCTTTACGTACACAATACCGGTACGGCTTCTGTTAAAATTTTCCCTTTTTTTAGTTTTAATTTGCCCATCGTATCAATGGTTAATAGATTCATCGCCCTTGTCAGATCTTCGCAACTTCATATACCATCCAACTGTCATTATCTTCATATAGAATCCATTTATGGGTCACCCCTAAATAAGTAAATAGATCGTCTTCATCCCGCCCACATATAGCATTATACAAGTTAATGGATTGAATTTAAATTGCAAAGTGCATGTTTGGATAACCTCAATTCAAAGGATTATAAATCTAGACGCCATTTTCCAATGGATTGAGGAAATCCTAAGGATTGGTTTGTTTGAATGTCATTTTTTGATAACCAATCCAAAGGATTATGATTCCAAAAAGCAGGTCAATCCTCCGGATTAAAAAAAGGAAGGTCTTGATCTCTTTTACTAATCCAAAGGATTTTCTTTGATCATGGAGCTACTTTTTGGAAAATATTAATGACAATGTGATGGAATTAGTACGGCATCCAAACAAAATATTTGGATTGCAATCCAAAGAATTTTTACCCTCCAGAATATTGGTGTGTTCCAATGGATCCTCCTGCAAGATGAAATCCACGGATTTTTATCCTAACCATCCACAAACACTAATGTACTGGAGATTTGTTAATGCACAAAATATTAGAAACCATCCTGAAATAAGCTTGTCCGCATCCCAAAGGAACTGAATTTGAATTATTGAATGAAGGAGATATTCAAACCTGAGCCGGATTTAAATTCGTCCATGGCTGTTGTAATGTCATAAGCTCCCATAATATTACACCAAAACTATACACATCTGACTTCTCATTTGATAGTTCATCACGAAGAACTTCTGGTGCCATCCACTCGGGCTAAAGAGGTAGTGTGAAAATTTGGGATCAATACTCCAGTGTTACACAAAAGTGAAATACATAAGCATCATTTAGGGCATGTCAACTTACTGTCCCTGCCAAAGACTTGGAGGAAAGAAATGTGTTTGCCTTCAAGCGTGAAAGTCCAAAGTCACATATCTGGATTATTGGAGGCGAAATTTGCAATTAGAATTGATGTCAATCTCAATCATAGCACAGAAGTATTTGTATTCATTAAAGTCCTCACCACCAAACCAAAGTACCAAATTTGTGATGAGAATGGCTTTTATTTTTGTATTCTAACACGCTCCGGAAGGATAAGCACCGTTTTATTGTCCAAAACATGAGCTTTCACACATCAGCATTTTTAATCCACTTTTTAATTACGCACTAAGTGGAATTTGAACATGTGATGCTATGATAAAATACTAAAGTGATGTAATACTAAAGTCTCTACCATTGTACTAAATTCGAAGGATTGAGGGTTTTTATCTTTATACTCTTACAGTGTTCATTGGAAATTAAAATAATAACTAGAAGTGTTTTAAAAGTGATAAAAATGAAGTGGCCAGGTTACCTGACCATTTTAAGCAGCCGCCTAATGCCTAGACATGGCTGCTCAGGGACTGCAAGTCCAATTAGGCTTCCAGTCAGTTATCATGACTACCTAACGGGCTTAATCATTGTTGATAACTATTGAATCATCTAATATTATTTATGATTACTTTTCCTTCAATTTCAAGGTGATTAATGAGAACTTTTGAAGGTGTAAATATCATGCAATAGCGGTAACTAAGCAAAGCAAAAGCAATTTTACAAGTCCTATCATAAGTTCAATTCTGCTAACTCCATTATCTGCAAAGAAAACTACATATTAAATAAATCAATAAAAGCAAAAAAAAATTGAGGAAAGCAAACAAACAATGGAGAACTTGAAAAAAAAAACAAAGGTGAAATTAAAAAACATAAACAATTAAACAAAAACAGCTAAAAAGAAAGGAATGAAGAAAAACAGAAAGAGAAATAAAAATAGAAGAAAGAACAAAATGTTAAAAACCCCATCATCTTCGTTGCAGCCTTGATCTCATGGACAAAATGTAAAAAAACCCATAAGAAAAAAAGATAAAAAATATATATGAATGCAAAAATCTTGAGGAAGCCATCGGTTTATGATGGGTTCGGGATTTATCAGCGACGACGGCGCAGAACTGAGCATGGGGCCTCGCGGCCCTGCAGCGGCCTACCGGGGGCAGGCGACCACCAGCGGGCCGCCTAGGGCCTCGCAGCCCCGGGCGGCACGCAAGGAAGCGAGTGACCCCCTTAGAGACCGTCGGGGTCCGGCGTTGATCTAGAGGACTTTCAGGGGCACTACGGCTCCTGGTTTTTAATATGATAGGCCTCGACGACATCACCCCGAAGGCGGTGTCCCTTGAAAAGGGGTTGGAGATAATCATGTTTCAGACTACGACGATGACAAAGGAGACTCTGATTGGGACAATGATGGTTGAGGTTGCGACGGCAAAGCAAGTGGAGCCCCATTAGAGGATTTGAAGGACCCACAGGGACAACAGAACACCTACCAACCATACCACTATGGACATCCCGAAAGAAGAGCAGGACATGGAAATTTTGGCGTTGATGGCCGTGTTAGCAAGCTGAACAAGCCGATATTTGAGGGAGATGAACCTTACGGATGGGTTTATCGCGCAAAGAGATATTTCACGATGACCCGCTTGACGAAGGCGAAAAAATTGCTAGCAAATGGTTTTTTGCTTCGAGGGAAATGCGTTATCTTGGTTTCAGTGGAGGAAGCAGAGGCGGTATGTGCGTTCATGAGAAGAGCTCAAGGATTGCTTGCTGGACCGATTTCGAGACACATGAAAGAAACATACACGGTAGCCCCTTACACTTAGGCAAGACGACACCGTCAGATAATACATGGAGAGGTTTGAGGCGCTATCGGGCCGAATGAGGAGATATCTGAGGCGACATTAGAGGGGAGTTTCATAAAGGGGATTCAGATAGATATCCGAGCCAAACTTTGCATACAGAGACCGAGAGGGTTGATGGACACGATGGAGCTTGTCTAAATGATTGAGGATCGGCTCATAACAAAGTAGCAGGTCAATAGGCTTAGGCGGCTCCACTTTTCACAGCCAGGTACAGACAAGGGAACAGAATGCACCGTCAGAAGGGATATAGTCCAACAGAGGGAAGAACAGCGATGCACGGTCGGTGGACAATTCAAGTGCATGACGAAGGCTGAGGTACGGGACAAACATGAAAAGGGATTGTGCTTCTGCTGTGATGAGAAATTCATCCCATGACATCGGTGTTGAGACCGCACACTACAGTTGTTGATGGTAGATGACGAGGATGATGCGGTTGTGGAGGTAGATGCAGAGGATGCAAGAGATCAAGAGCATCACCATTTGGACATCACGGACGTCTCGTTAAATCATACCATGAATTTGACAGAAACGATTTCAGATAAGGATCTCACAGTACTTATTTATGGTGGGGCCATCTACAATTTCATCTCCAATAAGATGGTGGATCAACAGAGCCTACATTTGGTGGACACAGAGAGTTTTGGAGTTTTGGAGTGATTATGGAGACTAAAAAAATGGAGCATATCAAAGGCGTGGGCCGCGGGCTCGTTTTGACACTGCATGACTTCTTACCGATTAACTTGGCCGCACATATGTGAACTTGGAGATGAGATGAGATAACTGCAGTCATTGGGTGACACGAAGATCAATTGGAAGCTGTTGCGTATGAAGTTCCATGAAGGAGGAAGAGCAGGCACAATCCAAGGAAATCTCAGCTTATGCCGAACCTTAATTTCTTTGAAAACCATAGCGAAGTCAATACAAATAGCGGGGGTGGATATTTGGTGAAACTACAGCGCTTGACAGGGGAGAACGTTAAGGAGTAAGACATTGGCGCCATAGTTCAGCAACTACTGATTCAATTCGAGTGTGTTCCAGACACCCCGTTGTCTCCCTCCACCATGGGACCATGATCATGACATAGTCAAGCGCGTCGGAGTCTTATCCATCAGCGTGAGGCACTACCGCTATCCGTAGGTGCAGAAGGACGAGAGTGAGTGCATGGTTGGGGAGATGACTCAGGTCGGGGTTATTCAGCCCATCGTGAGTCCCTTTTCGATCCCAGTCCTGCTAGTGAAGAACAAGGATGAGAGTTACAGGTTCTGTGTCAATTACCGTGTGTTGAACAAGGAGACGGCTCCAAACAATTTTCCTATTCATGTGATCAACGAGATTTTAAATGAGCTTCATGGAGTGATAGTCTTCTCCAAAAATTGACCTGAAGTCGGGTTACCACCAGATCAAGATGTGGCTAAGACTGCTTTCTGGACTCATGAGGGTCATTACGAGTTTTTGGCCATGAATTTTAGCTTGACTAATGCACATGTACTTTCATGCCATCATGAACAAGGCCATCATGAACACGGTGTTCTGCCCATACTTGAGATTTATGTTGGTCTTCTTTGAAGACATTCTGGTGTATAGCTGATCCATGTATGCGTATGTGCTCCTGCAAAACCACCAGTTATATGCCAACAAGAAGTGGATGTTCGTCCAGATGAGCGTGGAGTATTTGTGGCATGTGGTTTATGTGGAAGGGGTCGCAGCCGATAGATCGAAGAGTGCAGCGATGATCGATTGACCACGTCTAAGCACTTTGCGGGAGTTGCGAGAATTTTTGGTGCTGACGTGATATACATTGTCTAGGCATATAACTACATTGCGTGGCTTTTAGGACACATGATAACTATTACGAGTTCATGGTCATGCTGTTGGCTTGACCAATGCTCATCCTACTTTTCAGGCACTTATAAACAAGGTGTTCCGTCTTATCTGAGGAAATTCGTGATGGTATTTTTTGATGATATCTTAGTGCACGATTGGTCAATGGAGGCACATATGAAGCATTTGACGACCGTGCAGCAGGAGCTGTAGAACCACCAGCTTTATGACAACCAGAAGAAGTGTATGTTCGGCCAGCAGAGTGTGGAGTAGGTGGGCCACATTATTTCTGTAAGGGTCGCCTTATCCTTGTAATACTAACACACTAGAGGGGGGGTGAATAGTGTATGTGTAATTAAAATTTAACTTGCAAATACGGAATAATAAATGCAAGGGGAATTAATCAACACAATTAAATCAAACGCAAATACAAGATTTTACCATGATTTTCCAAACTTGGGTACGTCCAGCCACACCAATACTCACTATAATTCCCACAAAGAGAAGTGAATACAAATCCCACAAAGAGATACCTCACCAAGAGGATTTTGTTTTACACAAGAACCCAACCAACCCTACACAAGGGTCAAACTCCCACACAGAGAATTTCTAACTCCCACTCAGAGAATTAGGGTTAGCCCTACACTAGGACACCAAACTCCCACAGAGAGAGTTACTCCCATAAAGAGAGTTATTCCCACTAAGAGAATTATTCCCACTAAGAGAATATCTAATTCCCACAAAGAAATGACTAATTCTCATAAAGAGAATTAGAGTTTCAAAGAAACACAAAGTAAAATAAATACTCTTACCTATGCCTTGAGATGCTTATGTAAGGATCGCCTTACCCTTACAATACTAACAACAACACACTAGAGGGGGGGTGAATAGTGTAATGACAATAAATAGTGCAATTAAAATTTAACATGCAAATGCAGAATAATAAATGCAAGAAGAATTAATCAACACAATCAATCCAAACGCAAAACAAAATATTACCCTGGTTCCCCAAACTTGGGTACGTCCAGCCACACCAATATTCACTATATTCCCACAAAGAGAAGTGAATACAAATCCCACAAAGAGATACCTCACCAAGAGGATTTTGCCCTACACAAGGACCCAACCAACCCTACACAAGGGTCAAATTCCCACATAGAGAATTACTAACTCCCACTTAGAGAATTAGGGTTAGCCATACACTAGGACACCAAACTCCCACACAGAGAGTTACTCCCACAAAGAGAGTTATTTTCACTGAGAGAATATCATATTCCTACTAAGAGAAACACTCCCACAAAGAGAGATACTAATTCCCACTAAGAGAATTAGAGAAACAAATAAACACACAGTAAAACAAATATTCTTACATATGCCTTAAGATGCTTACTCATAGATGAATGCAAGGCATGGAAGAGGATCTCCAAGTGATGAGATTTGCTTGAAAGCACTTGGATGATTTCCCTTGAGCTTGACTTCAATGCATGAAGAGGAATATGAGCTCTAAGAGGGAAATGCGAGAGTTTGAGAGTGGATTGTTTAATATCTAAGGATTTTCAATAGCATCAAGAAGACAATACAGTCGACTGAGAACAGGACATGCGCCTGTAAAACCTTCAGCAGGCGACTGCTGCAAAGGATGGAATAAAACAGATAGTTGCACTCTTTCTCCCAATATGCATACAGGCGACTGAAGAACAAATGACAGTCGACTGTAAAATAGACAGGCGACTGTTTATCCTCCATCAGTCGACTGCTGCAGGAG
Organism: Scilla litardierei; assembly: GCA_030789695.1. Classification (NCBI taxonomy): domain Eukaryota; kingdom Viridiplantae; phylum Streptophyta; class Magnoliopsida; order Asparagales; family Asparagaceae; genus Scilla; species Scilla litardierei. The sequence goes on along the minus strand of CM061141.1, from coordinate 4,181,676 downwards.
ATGTAGAAAAACAGAGAGATGCAATATTCGCACTTACGCCTTTCAGACGAGTGTTGACCATTTCACAGGCGACTGTAAATATACATGCAACTGTAAATTGATCATCAGTCGACTGATGCGAAAAGCTCAAGTAGAGTCAATAGAAATGTTGACTTGAACAGTGCATCACAGTCGACTGTAGAAGGCCCGACAGGCGACTGGAAATCACCCAGTCGATTGTGAAATCTTCATCAGGCAACTGTTGGAAGGCCAGAGACTCCAAATGAGTCTTTGGTCAAGATGAACCTATTAGGTTGGATTCTATGATAATTCTAAGGCTCACTAAGATGGTTAAAATGCATATGCATGAATGAGTAGACCATCTATCAAGGCATTATATTAAACCTAGACTCAAATGAGAGAGAAAGCAATAAAGGAAATATTACATGGATTACAATGCTTTTCTTAGAGTCTATGGCTCCAATCTTGATGCCTCGATATTCCCCATCATCTCCAAGCTTTGGCACCCCTTGAGTCCAAGCTTTGACCCTTCTCCACTTGATGTCCATCCTAACACCAAGTGTATAGTCTCCAGAAATGATATTCTTAAAATGAAACTAATAGACTAAAACAAGAGAGACATTAGCAACAACATAATGTTGTGATCATCATCAAAATAACATTGGTATGAAACACCAATACTCAACAGCTTACTCATAGATGAATGCAAGGCATGTAAGAGGATCTCCAAGTGATGAGATTTGCTTGAAAGCACGTGGATGATTTCCCTTGAGCTTGACTTTAATGCATGAAGGAGAGAATGAGCTCTAAGAGAGAAATGAGAGAGTTTGAGAGTGACTTATTTACTCTCAAAAGATTTTCAATAGCATCCAGAAGTTCTAATAAACTCAGCCCTCTCGTATATATAGGAACCCTATAGGAACTCTCAAAAGCCAAGAAAACAGCCAAAAACAAAAAGCTGCAACAGCTAGATTTTGGGCTAAAACGTCAGCGACAGTCGACTGATGAACAAATGTCAGTCGACCGTCCAACGGCTAAATAATTCTCAAAGGCTATAATCTAAGCTATGACAGTCGACTGATGAAGACGATACAATCGACTGAAAACAGGACAGGCGCCTGTAAAACCTTCAAGAGGCGACTGCTGTATGGAATGGAATAAAACAGAGAGATGCACTCTTACTCCCAGTATGCATACATGCGACTGATGAACGAATGACAGTCGACTGTAAAATACACAGGCGACTGTTAAACCTTCATTAGTCGACTGTTGCAGGAGACGTATATTGACCATTTCACAGGCGACTGTAAATATACAGGCGACTGTAAATAATTCATCAGTCGACTGATGGGAAAAGCTCAAGTAGAGTCAATAAAAGGTTGACTTGAGCAGTGCACCACAGTCCACTGTAGAAGGCTCGACAGACGACTGGAATCACCCAGTCGACTATGAAACCTTCAGCAATCGACTGTTGGAGAGCCATATACTCCAATTGAGTCTTTGGGCAAGTTGAACCTATTAGGTTGGATTCTATGATAATCTTAAGGCTCACTAAAATGGTTAAATGCATATGCATGAATGAGTAGACCATCTATCAAGGTATTACATTAAACCTAGACTCAAAAAATAGAAAAGCAATAAATGAAATATTACATGGATTACATTGCTTTCCTTAGAATCTATGGTTTCATTCTTGATGCCTTGATGATCCCCATCATCTCCAAGCTTTGGCACCCTTTGAGTCCAAGCTTTGGTCCTTCTCCACTTGATGTCCATCCTTACACCAAGTGTTTAGTCTCCAAAAATGATATTCTTGAAATGTAACTAAGAGACTATAACAAGAGTCATTAGCAACACCATAATGTTGTGATCATCAAAATAACATTGCTATGAAATACCAATACTCAACAATTTCGGCGGAAGGCATGTCGACAAACAGGACGAAGATTGCAGCCATGATTAATCGGCCATACCCTACCACCCTACGAGGATTGAGAAGATTTTTAAGACTGGCGGGCTACTACATGAAATTTGTCAAGGTGTACAGTATCATCGCCAGGCCATTGACGGAGCAGCTAAAGGACAACTTCCAGTAGGACGAGGAGGTCGCCCGAGCTTTTGAGGCCCTAAAAGGGACTATGATGGGCGTGCCTGTATTAGCACTTCCAGATTTTAGCCGGCCTTTTGTGGTGAAGACAAACGCGTCGAGATACGGGTTGGGAGCAGTTTTGATGCATGATCAGAGGCCAATGGCTTATTACAACCACTTGAAGTCGAGAGCTCGGCCCAAGTCTTTCTATGAGCACAAGCTGATGGCGATCGTTCTGACAGTTCAAAAGTGACGACCCTATTTGCTTAGTCATCGCTTCATAGCGTGTGCGGATCTAAGAAGCCTCAAATACCTATTGGAGCAGCAGATAGTGAAAAAGGAGCATCAGAGATAGCTGACCAAGTTGTTAGGATATAACTTTAAGATCTAGTACATGCCAGGATTGGAGAACAAGGCAGCCGACGTGTTATCACGGCAAAAGGTGGATGCCCAGCTAGTGGCTTTATCGGTACCGATCATACTCGACTGGGAGCCCTTACTGCGAGAGATTGGGGAGGATGAGGTCCTGGTTTCCCCATGTTTAGACCCCCTGCTAGGGCCCGCTGTTCTCTTGAAGGTGCATGGCTGCGAAAAGTGACCCGCCCCAAGAATCCTTGGCATGTCGTTCCACCGTAAGTTTATCATCCACCATCTGAGCTAACGCCATCATCTCCACCAACCCACTCGGCCTCTGCAAGCGAAGCTCAGCTCGGATGTCGGGCTTGAGCCCCTTCATAAAGCTCAGCTCGGATGTCGCCATGGGTATCCCCCTCACATGACCTGAGAGTGATTCGAACCTTTCCCTGTAGTCCTTGACCGCGCCATCATGCCGAAGGACAATGAGCTGCTCGTGTAAATCCCCTCCCTGGTGTCTCTAAACGATCCAGCGAGCATTACTTAAATTCTTTCCATGATCTCACAGATTGACATTGTTGTCTCCACTAAAACCAAGACAACATCTTCACTTCTATGCAAACGACTGTCCCATGCAGCTTCTCCAGCTCTGTCATATGGTTCACCTCAAAGTACCTCTTCGCAGGGTAGATCCACCCGTAAGGATCCTCCCCTTCGAAGACCGGCATCTTCATCTTTCGGACTATGTTCTCAGTCCCAAACATCCCCTGGCCTGCTCTCCCCCTCGACTGGTCAGCATGAAAGTGGTGATTGGCATTCTATGGATCCCCTATGGACCTCTTCCTGCGCTTCCGTGGTGTCCCCAATCTCCCACTAACCAATCGGGTGCTCCGCCACCTCCATCGTAGTTCTCATATGTCTTCCAGTGTCTGCTACGCCCCCACGCCTCCTGCCTCCCACCTAGGCCCATAAAAGCTTGTCTCTGAAATCAGGCCTGGAACCCCTCGGATGACCCGGCGGCTGTGCTCCATAGTCCAGTTGGCTCGCACGGGGCCAGCGACCCTTCTCTGTCATATCACTGTGCGGTGCGGCCTCTGGAAGAGCCGATGTGGCTCTGAGGAGCACAGTGTCTGCTACGCCCCCATGCCTCCTGCCTCCCACCTAGGCCCATAAAAGATTGTCTCTGAAATCAGGCCTGGAACCCCTCGGATGACCCGGCGGCTGTGCTCCATAGTCCAGTTGGCTCGCACGGGGCTAGCGACTCCCCTAGGATGGATGTCAGTGGTCACCGGACCCTTCTCTGTCATATCACTGTGCGGTGCGGCCTCTGCGAAGAGGTACTTAAATTCTTTCCATGATCTCACAGATTGACATTGTTGTCTCCACTAAAACCAAGACAACATCTTCACTTCTATGCAAACGACTGTCCCATGCAGCTTCTCCAGCTCCGTCATATGGTTCACCTCAAAGTACCTCTTCGCAGGGTAGATCCACCCGTAAGGATCCTCCCCTTCGAAGACCGGCATATTCATCTTTCGGACTATGTTCTCAGTCCCAAACATCCCCTGGCCTGCTCTCCCCCTCGACTGGTCAGCATGAAAGTGGTGATTGGCATTCTATGGATCCCCTATGGACCTCTTCCTGCTCTTCCGTGGTGTCCCCAATCTCCTACTAACCAATCGGGTGCTCCGCCACCTCCATCGTAATTCTCGTATGTCATCCAGTGTCTGCTATGCCCCCACGCCTCCTGTCTCCCACCTAGGCCCATAAAAGCTTGTCTCTGAAATCAGGCCTGGAACCCCTCGGATGACCCGGCAGCTGTGCTCCATAGTCCAGTTGGCTCGCACGGGGCCAGCGACTCCCCTAGGATGGATGTCAGTGGTCACCGGACCCTTCTCTGTCATATCACTGTGCGGTGCGGCCTCTGGAAGAGCCGACGTGGCTCGCCGTCGCCGCCAGAGGCCACCGGTGGCCCCTGGAGGCCTCGCAGGGGATCGTTGCCCCCAGCTAATGACTCCCAGGGGCTGTCGGCCGCTGGCAAGCATGCAGGGGCTCGTCGGCCCTTGTCGAAGGTACCCAGGGGCTGGCGGCCCCTGTCGAACTCGCAGGGGGTCGTCGCCCCATGCCGATTGATCCCAGGGGTCGGCAGCCCCTGGTGAGATCCCGGAGGCTCGTCCCCCTGCTGTTGAGCCCTAGGGGTTCGAGCAGTCCCTCTCCCACCTCCAAGAAGCTCTCATCGACCAACTTGACTTCCTCTTTTCCCTTGGCCAAAGCTCACTCCTTTCAACTCGTGTATGCGATGTAATCTTTTTCTTCCCTTAGATCTAGGCTTGATGAGTTCTTCTTCTCCAATCTAAAGCTCAACTCCTTTATTTGCTTTCTCAAGGGTTCCAAGACCAAAGCAAGGTGGTTAGGGAGTAGGTTTGAGAGTTGGATGTCGATTTGGGTGCCGATCTGGTTGGAGAGCCTCGCTTCAATTGCCAGCATCCTCCGATCCATCGTAGCAAATGTTTCATATGTAGATCTCCTAAGCTCCCCAATGTCGGAAGTGAATTTTTCCTCTAAAGATCACATCTTTCTAGTTGTGGGCTTAAGGATCTTGCTCTAATACTAATTTGATGAGAATCTAGGGTTTGAGAGAATAAAAATGAGTTTTTTTATATATTTGAGAAAAGAAAAATACAAGATATGTGTTCCTTTCGAGAGGAAACAACTCGCCAAGCTTTAGATCTAAGAGACAGTATAATCTCACTTAGGCTAGGATTCTACTATCTACTCTAGTGTTTTCTTCTCAAAACAAGTATGAAGAAGATGTGTTTCTCTCCCCAGAACATAAATAGGGTAGATCTACCCAAAATTACAAACATGCCAAAACCCGAAAGTTTGCAAAAACGCCCAGAATCTTCACAAAAATGCCACTGACTAGTTAGCCAATCCACGATCCGTCTTGCATCGCCTCCTCTCCTATGAGAGGTGATGATCTCTGATGCGGCTGGAAATTAAGAGGAGGGGCGTTTGCGTAAAAGAACAAATAGATGTGCTTTGCCTATTTAAGGGGGTTGAACCGGCCCTAATTCTTATGCGAAAATTGAGAGAGTATTTTATTTTATCCCTTAGATTAATTGTATTAAGATTTCGGCTTTTCCCCCTAGGTTAAGAATTGTCTTCTAGTTATTAGTTAGTGAGTAGATTATTGTATTAGTGTTCCTCTTTAATTGTGAGATCTGAAATTCCAATAAAAATCCCATTTTTATCTTCAAATCCCTAGCAAATCGCATCAAATTGGTATCAGAGCACTAGATCCAGGGCGAGCACCCGATTTATGGATCTGATCGACGCATGGGTAGAGCGAAGGGAAAGGGTGTGCCGTCAAATAATGGAGAATTTGGCGGAGATCAATCGTTGCTACAAGGAGAAAGTGGCGGAGATCGACCGTCGCTATCTTTCCGCTGCAAAGACAAAGATAGATCTGAAGCCTGCGGCTGTCGACGATCCAGATCTGAAATTTCCAGATCCAGATCCGGAGCCAGATCTGGAGCTTCCAGGCGTAAATCCACCAGATCCGGAACCAGATCTAAAGAAGTCAGGGTATAACGACGCAGATCTGTCGTCGGAGAGGGACGACCACGCGCCGCCACGACACGAAGACAGAGGGGCCGGCGGGGTGATTCCGGCCCCTGGCAGCCCTACGGGGAGCCGCCGACCCCCCCAGGGAGCTCGGGGGGCCCGGCGAACCCCCAGAGGGGCGGCGGAGGGCCGCCAAGCCCCCGGGAGGGGCGGCCGCACCTGCTGCCCCTCCATGCGCAGGCGGCGGCCCCAAGGAGCACCACCTGGGGGCCGCCGACCCATTTTCAGGGCCGGCCGCCCCCGGCGACGCCCTGGGGGGCTTCGGCCGACCCCAGGGGGGGATCCCGAGGGCCGGTGGACCTCTTGGGGGCCCCACCGACCTTCCAGGACGACCGACAGGCTTTTTTCGAGGATTTCCAGGCCCCCGGAGGCCCCGCACGAGGTCCGTGGAGCACAATTTTCAGGATTTCAGCCATCTATGGGGCCCGGGGAAGGATTCCAGCAGTGCATCGATGACGACGACCATCCAAAGTACTTGTGGGGGCCCGACGACGTTTTTTGGATCCCACCTTGGCCCGACGATATTTCTCCGGACGTCGTTGAAAGCGGTGGGGACCACTCTCATCCGTTTGATCCGGGAGGAGTGCAATCGACCGGGTAGGACGGATGGCCCACGGACATCATGCACCACCTTGAGGACAAGGTGGATTTTCAGGGGCGGAGTAGTGATGCGGCTGGAAATTAAGAGGAGGGGCGTTTGCGTAAAAGAACAAATAGATATGCTTTGCCTATTTAAGGGGGTTGAGCCGGCCCTAATTCTTATGCGAAAATTGAGAGAGTATTTTATTTTATCCCTTAGATTAATTGTATTAGGATTTCGGCTTTTCCCCCTAGGTTAAGAATTGTCTTCTAGTTATTAGTTAGCGAGTAGATTATTGTATTAGTGTTCCTCTTTAATTGTGAGATCTGAAATTCCAATAAAAATCCCATTTTTATCTTCAAATCCCTAGCAAATCGCATCAATCTCATCATGTATCAAACTACTTCAGGATAATTATTTCAAGCATTTCAAGCATTGACCGTATGAATAGTCATTTAAAACTCTAAAATTAGAAAACAGTGTAAAAAATCCTCTTCTATAATGTGTTTTTAAATAAAACTTCTGCTAAAAGGAGTCGCTGATTAGTTCAAACAATGCATTAACATTGCTTGCAAGGGCGTTTAGGACACATAGGAAGGCCTTAGTGTAAACATAAATATGATTTGCTTGGAGAGGCAGAATCCACAAGGTTAAACAAGGATATTATAAATTCAAAACATGAAGCTTGAACTCTGATACCTATTGAAAATTAACACTATGATATCATGTCAGAAATCATTTTGCCAAAAGCTTAAGCAGATGTGCTCTGGGGCAATAATGTATGTCACAAAAACTTTGTACATAACAAATTGAATGTAGAATACAAGTTTCTCTTATGTAGAATTTACAACCATCTGAAGCTTGGGATTTGTAAAAATCAGAGTTATATCATTCAGCATATAAAAGTAGATGCCGACTAATTGATATCTGAGCTAAGTCTAAGAAGAGAAACCTTATTTACAGAATAATCTTCTTCATCTATCAAACATGGACATGGTTGCTTGCACAGAACCCTACAGAAGCTCCACTTCTTATGCAATATACAGTACCGCCAAGAGTTCAATGGATTGGTGTGTTTTGTAAAGTGCAGTATTCAGCATATGAGATGGACCTACATTCATACATCTAAGTGACTATTATGCAGAAAACTTCCAAATCATTAGGAACAACAAATACAAAAAGAAAAAAAAGAAAACTTAAAGACTAAATGCTAAGAAAGTCGGAAACAAACAAAAAAATTTAAAATGAACCATTCTTAAATCGATGAATATCAAAAGATAAGAACAGAAAGGGAAATTTCAACAGACATCTTGTTATGAGGATACTTGGCAACCCAAATACTATCATTCTTCACTTGGAGTCGGTTCAAGTGGATATCAGACTATAGTCCAATATGATTCTTTCATGACTAGAAGATGACATGACAACTATCTGTACTCCCCTAGCTCTCCGATGAGCACCTAAGTTAAGCAGTGGACTGATTTTAAGACAATATATGTAACATAATTTCCAGTAATTCTGAGTAAGCTACTTGTACAAATTCTATATTACCAAATTACATCACAAAAATTTGGCATTGGACTCTGGGGCCATAACATGTCATGGGTAAAAACATCAACACTTTTGAAATGATGTATACTACAAATTCCTGCCTGTAATACTGAATCACAATTAAAAATCCATAAATCTTACTTTGACAGTATACTTTTTGTCCACCAAAAGATTAGGAGACTTCAGATCCCGATGAACAATTGGAGGATTGCGCCTATGAAGATAATTCATTCCTTTTGCCTGACCATAGCAATATAGCGTAAATATTTTAATTGAAGCAGTTATTAGCTCTAATGCAGAAAGTAACTAACAAAAGGGGATTATGATAACCTAAATTGTTGACATTCTGAAATTTATCAGTTTGCATATTACACATAAATTAGGAATTTCAATAATTGAGGAAGGAAATAAATCCATAAAAGATGTACCACATCTAAAGCCATATTTAATCGACGTCTCTCATCTAGAACTTCTCTCGCACCATCTCTATGTAGAAGCCTATAGAGGCTTCCTCTGCAATTAATTGAAAAAATGACATGGAAACACCAATATATCAGATTGAGATAGAACAAACAAGGTAAAGTTTTGTGATGATGGTTAAAGAAAAAGGATGTTAGAAAGTGAGAAACACCTGGATAAATACTCGGTAACAATAGACAGATTGGGAGGTTGAGTGACAGCCCCCATGTAAAGAACAATGTTTGGATGTCGCAAGCTTTTCATTATCGCAACCTATCATGCAACTTTGTATCAATTGAAAGTACAACTAAACAATAAGCTTAAGCATAGAAAACATATCTGCAATGTAATTTAAACAATAATTCAATCTCTCTCAAAGACACACACACACACACACACACACACACAAATGAGGGATGTTTTTGAATGTGTTTGTTGACTAGGACAAAATGGCTTGTAGAAAGACGATTGAGCTTTAATCTAAAGGAATCAATGTTTAGGATGAGAGTTCGTAAAAATTTTTGGGGGAGCTAGATCTGGAGTGAACTAAATTTTGGGGGACCAAAAATTTTAAATTTTGGACGGAACTAAATCTGGAGGAAATTAAATTTTAGGGGGAATAAAATTTTTTTGGGAGAAACTAAAGTTTTAAATTTTGGGATGAACTAAATCTGAATGGAACTAAATTTTGGAATGAACTAAAATTTTTAATTGAAGTGTGAATTAAATCTGGATGGAACTAAATTTTGGGAGAAAAATTTCCGATGAACTAAGTTTTAGTTTAAATGTGGTTAAAAGTTTTTGATGGGTGGAATATTTTTGAAGGTGTCTTGTAAATTTTTTAAGAGGGATTTTGAATGAGGTTGAATTTTTTGAGATAATATTTTGAATGAGGTAGCAAATTTTTTTTGGAAGAAAGAGATTTTGAACGGGTTGAAATATTTCAGATGAATATTTTGAATGTCACGTGACTTATGGTCACGTGTTATGATGTGCGCGTGTGTAATAACTCTGGAAAGAATGTGCACAATGATGCCACTGAACCATGGGTTATGTATTTGATCCACTGGAATCTTTATGTATGTAATGGTCCGTATTCTGCTATCATTATTTCGGGGATTTTTAGTGTGTTATCATCATCATCATCATTATTTTCTGGATTTTTCTTTTTCTCTTCTCTTTCCTGTCTTTCTCTTTTCTTTTTCTTTTCTATTTTTCTCCCATGCCCAAAAGGCCGGCCCACTCTCCTCTTCCTTTATTTCATCAGTCATTACCATGTTATTTAATTAAATCCTTTTCCCACACTAACCCATTAACTCCCCCTCTAGAAATCTCCAGCACAACTCTTAGTCGGTACCCTTCTTTTCGACAAAATGAATATAACCCTTTCGAAAACCGCCGTCTCTCTCTATCCTGTGGATGAAGCAGAACGACAGCCTCTTTTCGGTTATGTGGATCGTCTGCCACGATTTCACCTACGAACGCTCCCAATGGATTTCTTCGACATCTATATCTCCTCTTCAGTCTTCTTCTTGGAGTTTTAAACAATTTCTTTCTCTAAAATTTTGAAGTTTTCGACTTTGATTTCCTTGTATATTTGTCTCGATTTCACGTGGGATTGTTGATTCGCACATTCTCGGGGATCAAGCAACCCTAGCCGCGTAGCGGCGAGGTGGAGGGCTTGAGCGAGAGTTGTTGGTGATTTTGGGATTTTTCCTCTTCGTTGCACGGTAGACTGTTCTTCTCCAAGTATTTTAATTATTTTCTTTTAACAAAATTGCTTAGTAAATGATCCTGGATTGAAAATTAATTTTTCAAATAAGAAAGATGTAGGAATGGCAATATTGCGGGGCGAGGCGGGTATTTAACTACACAAGCTTGCCCGCCTCATCTACAGGCCGGGGCGGGGCGGGCAGCGGGCCGAGGCGGAGCGGGTTCTTTCTTACCAAAACCGGGTCGGGCCGGGCCGGACCGGTCGGGTCAGGTCATTAGTGCCATCCATATGAATCCCAAATAAAAATTTTATTTGTGAATGGGGAGAATTTTGATTTATTTTGTAATTTGGAATTAGGAATTGGCCCAATTAGGAGAACCGTAGAATATAGTATGAGTTATGGGTTATTCATTGACTGCATGGTCCGTATCAAAATAGTAAGGTTTTTTAGAAACTTTATAGTTTATCGGGACGGGCCGGGGCAGGCCGGGGCGCATACAAAGCCCAAGCTTGCCCCGACCCGGCTGCGGGCCGGGTCGGGTCAAAACCGGGTCGGGCCAGGTCGGACCGGACGGGTCAAGCCATTATTGCCATCCCTAGAAAGATGGGATCTTTGAGTTTTAATCCATGCTATGGAATCGGAACCTGGTACAATTTGCTCTGAACTACTAGAAAAAAATTGCTAAAACATGAATTGGGCCCCTTAGTCAGGTTTGAAGATTTGTTTTCCTATTGTTTAAACTTATATTTTCCTGGGAAAATGAAATGATGGTTAAGGATTTTATGTCAAGGATTTCCCTATGAAACTGAGGCCTACAACCATGTAATTAGGGATTGGTGGCGACCCTAGCCGCAGCCCTCTTCCATGCCTCGCCTTGGATTGGAATGTGTGCAATACCCCTTGTTCTGTTGTATGGGGTTTATTTTCCCCCTCTGATTCCTATTCCTGAAGTGTTCCGCCCCTCATTTTCCCACTTCAGTAGGCTCGGTTCACTGCATTGGTCTTACATTGTAACATCCCAGGTCCACTCGCCCCCCTTTCCCCCTTCTCTCCATCTCGATCCCGCAGCGAGATGAAGCACACGAGGGCTTTTCTTTCCCCGGCTATCTCTCTCTCGCTCTCACGCGCTCGCAGCAACGTAAAAGCCCTCGGGGCCCCTTTCGATCTCTCTCTCAGCGATTCGGCGCCGACACCCTCGTCCTTCGCACTCGACGACAGCAGCGCCCATCTCCTCGTCCTTCTCTGCGGCATCACCCTCTCCGTCCTCATCTCGTCCTCATCTCGTCCTCTTGCAGCAGCGCCATGCCTCTGGGGTTGCTTTGATGGCTATTTAGCACCCCTATCTCCTTCTTTGTTGGCTCCCCTTACTTGCTGATTGGAGTTCGGCGGCTCTTATTGCTTCCAGTCTGACTCTCCCTTGTTGTGTTGGGGTTATGGCTCTCTTGCTTGTGGTATGTTCATTCCTTGCTTGAGCTAGGTTCATTGGCTCCTCTTGCTTACGATCTGCCCCTTGCTTTGCTTGAGTTAGGTGCGGTGGTTCCTTTGCTTGCGGCTGTGGGCTCCTTGCTGACTGATGGCTGCGGCTGGCTTTGTTATACTGATGTTTAGGTTCGGCTAATCCTCTGTTGTTGGTTAGGCTTCGATTCTTAATTTTCTTAGTTCTTCGACAACGATTTCAGGTAGATATATCTCTTTTACTTTAATTTTGATTTCAATTTTGCGTGGAAGAGGATGATTTGGGTAATTAATGTAGGGTTTAATTCCCTACAATTATCTCGTGGATTTGGATTCCTTCACCTGCTTGTGTGGGGTCCCGGGATCTTGTTTGACGTTTTGGCTTAGGGTTTTGGGGCTGCTTTGCTTGCTGTCTTAGGTTATTGGTTGCAGCTGTCTGTTTTGCTTGCTGTCTTGGGTTGGTTGTGACTGAATGATTTGCCACTGTTTTGGGGATTTGTTGGCCTCGTGGCTTGCTGCGTTGTGGGTTGGCCTCCCTTTGCTTGCGGTCTGTCCCTTCCTTACTTGAGTTGGATTGGTGGTTTTCCTTACTTATGGCTTTGGGCTCCTTACTGGTTGTTGAGTTGTTGTTGGCTTTTCTGCTGCTTGGGGTTCGGCTGTATCTTTTCCTCGATGTTTTGGGTTTCGATATGTTTTACTTGGGATCTAAACCCCATTCCCTAGCCGTCTTGGTCATTAGCCCTGGGTCCCCTACAGAAAGCTTGTGGACATTGTCGTAGGCACAGTTTCCCCCACTACGTGATGAGAAGACCATATATCTGATCCATCTGGCCTAAAACCTCTAGCACCACTTTGAGTTTGACTTTCGGGCTTTTCTTTATCAATCAATTATTATGTTTCTTCGTTTATTGGTTCAATGCATGGAATAGTTGAGTGTTTATATTTGTTCAGTTTAGAGTATCAAGAGAAACATCTATGCCTTGCCTTATCTTTATGCCAGCTTTATTGTCATGTCATTTCATTATCACCTGGAGCATGCTTGTTCATTATCACCTGGAGCATGCTTGTACTAGGAAGTTTAATACTTGTTAAATTGCGTAGTCGTGGGATGTTTCTTGTGATGGCACGATACTGGATGACTGATGGAATTGAGGTTGACTCTAGACATTTCTAGTTACTATATTGGATCATTATCTATGGACTTGCTCCACTGACTACGTAGTTTACATAATATTAACCTTAGCCAACATCACGAGGTTGACTCTGGACATGTCTGGTTACTACATTCGATCATTATCTATGGACTTTCCCCTGACTACGTAGTTTACATAATATTAACCTTAGCCAACATCACGACACTAAACTAATAATTGATTAATCTAGCTTAACTCATCGGATTTTGTGAAAACTTATGATTGTGAACGTGCGAGAGCAATTATGACCTGTCTTCCGGCCGTGTCTGGGAGGATTTTCATTCCACGATCAGGATGATCGTTCACGATACTATCATTTTCCAGGCACGATACAGATTCCGTGTACTAACATTTGAATGGATCCTGAGTAGTCTGTTACTCGGGCCGGGGTAACACCCTTGCGGTCTCAGAAGGTCTTCATGTTGCACACTGTACTCTCCCTCATAAGTCACAGCCTAGTATTGATTCACTTTAGCGAGTACCACTTAACGGTAGTCGTTATCTTTTAATATTCATAACATGCTTCCTTTCTGTACAGTGCCTTATAACTGTTGTCATATCCCCTTTTGTGCACCTTGACTTTTCTGTTTCTTGGTTAGATATTGTCTACTCTTTTGAGATGTGGTGCAACTTCTGTTGTCAACTAGGTGACATACATGATCTTACAAAGACGCCTGAGCATGAGGAGTCAGAGCTTCCGATGCAGGACCTTGAGACGTGAGCTGGCTGAGGTAAGTATTTACTTTTTAGTTGTAGCGTAGATTTTATTCTCTTTTCCCTGTTCAGTATTGAGTTACATGTTATACTATGAGTATTTTCTTTCTTTTTGCACTGCTTCACATTAACTTCACTGACACTTGCAGGACCTGTATATACACTTGTTTCTATTGTGACGGCATCCGAGGAGCAGGGTGTTACATACATTGACCACGGCCCACTGCCAGGACCCCTGTAGTGGGCTCAGACCACTGTCACAATGCTGTAGTGGACCCAGCCCAATGTTCTAGCTCCTGTAGTGGGTTCGGCCCACAGATTTGAATGTGTCTGAATGGTTCCGATCATCGTTCCTGACGTACGGTGTGTAGTTGACTTGCCCCTGAACAAATCAGTTGTTTATTTTCCTTTTAGAAACAGGGGCGTGGGGAAAACGAATCCTTTAATCTGATCTAAATTGCCCGATTGAACCTGGTTTGACTTCCTTTTCGGCATGATTTTCAAGTTTACAAAGATTCTCCATTTATATGGTTTTCTTTTCGTTGGAACAACTTTGGGTATGAATGTCCGGTTTGTTAGTAAGAATGCCTTGAAGGAGGATTCACCTGACATTATCATTGTAAGTAATCAGCTGAGTAACAATTCCGGATTATGCATTCCTGATTATGCATGTAGAGAGTTTAATATTATTTTAAAATTGCATGATATGATGTGTTTTAGTGATATTGTAACACTTGTGAATTGATGCTTGAGACTGACTCATGATATATATCATAATTGAAACATGGAGAGAAACTTGACTTACTATCCTTGAACCCTAACCACATGATTTGGAAATAATGTTATACAGACAACCTATGAAAGCTACACCTATAGCAGACATTCATACTGATGACATGCAAACTTAGGATACGACTAGACAACTAGAAACGATCACAAAACTATGACATGACACTGAACTTAAATAACTTCACATCACTAGGGTTTTGGAAAACTTATAATTGAGAGAATGTGAGAGCAATTGGAGCCATACATTCGATCCGTGTCGGGGAGGATTTCCGTCCATGGATCCTGAGTCCCTGCCACTATTAACCTCTAGACTCGGCCCGGGGCAGCGTCCCACTGTCCAAGGTGGTCTACGGGTTGCACATCGTGTTCTCCATTATAAGTCAATACTTAGAATTGGTTAACATTAATAGCACAACCTCCTAGTAATTTGGTGATATCAAAAACTATCATGAAATGTTGCATTTCAGCTCTCAGCTCTGTATTATTTATTCATGTTCATCTTTATATTTCTTTGTCTTACACCCTTTTGTTGCTTGGTTAGATGCAATCTACTCTATTGAATGGTGGTACAATTCTTGTTGTCTCCGCTAGGTGACGACCAGGAATACACGGAGGCACTTGCATACGAGGAGTCAGAGTTCCCAGTTCAAGACGCAGAGTTTTGATTTCAGGTTAAGCGATGAGTGTCTTGTTGTAGTTTTCTTTCATGTATTTTTCTTTTGAGTATGAGAGATGTATCTTTTTCTTTTATTTTCATGCATCAGAACTTGTAATCCTTGTGATGAAGAATATTAATGAAATGAGTATCTTTATTTATTCTCTACATTGTCTTCACTGATATCTGCAAGACATGCTTTGCATGAAAATGGCCACGTCCTGAAAAGCGGGGCATGACAATATATAAAAAGAAGTTCCTATAGAATTCAGTTTTTGACAAGTACTGAGAAGGGTGTCAACTTCTAAGGAATTTATGAAATTGGAAAGAATTTCATCGCAGCAGTGCCATCTAAAAGATTACCTTGCTAGTTTTGGAATGTCCAAGCTAATGACCATTGTAATCTTGGATGAAGGAAATGGGATGAACTATTCAGAGAATATTAATTCAAGTCCAAATCGAAGTCCACTATTAAAAAGGATTTTGAGTCTAAATTCCGCTGGACTACTCAGGAATGTTTGGTAAAGAATTGAAATATATTTGATGTAATTCCACTAGAATTAGACCTCCTAACTTGGAAAAGCAAGAAGCGTATTCCACCTCCATTAATAGAGTGGACCGCCTCATTGTAAATCAGTCCCAAAAAAATTAAATAAAATAATATGTCACCATTTTAGTCCCGCAAGAAAATCTCCAAAAACCAAAGTAGAAAACCCTCCTGGCTCCGGGCAAAACTGTAGGTGAACACTGGAAACCCCAAAATTCTAGAAATCCGGAACCTTAAAAACTCGAGTTAATCTGATGCTTTGCAGAGAGATGTGATCAAATAAGAAAAAGAATTCATTTTCAATCGTTGTGATCATCTGAAATCAAGATTGAACCAGAGGGGCTGGCAGGGGTCATATCACTCCTCTACAGTTTAGCAATTCTTTAATATATACTACGCATGATTGAACCAGATTATTGAGCATTGTAATTGCCTCCTCCTAACTCACATAGCCATTTCTGATAAACTAATTAAGACATAGAAAAGTAAAGAAGAACCTCCAAAATAATTTTCAACGGTTGAGCATTTAGGAATTTGAAAAAGGATGATAATGCGCTTTCAAAAAAACCTAATGCCTAATGTAGAGCACTTAATGGCCGCTCTAAAAAATAATGCAATGTATGTGTCACATTATGTATCACTTTCAATTATAAGGGGAAAAAAAATATTATGACTTAACTGAAAGAATCATATATCTTACACATTTCACTTTTAGGCATAATTTCAGAAACCTCCTGAAATTTTGACCAGAGTCAGAAAACCTCCTTTATTTTTTCATCCATCAATTTGTGCCCCTAAATTTTCAAGATGAACTTTTCTTGAGCTCCTGATAACTAATGCCATTAAATTGCACGTGAAAGGACCATTATAACCTCTATTTACTCTGTTGAGCTACTGTTAACAGATGTTGTCATTTACTCTGCATGGAGCTTATGTCCACGTCAGAGGTGCAGATGAGAGGGGGTTCATCATCTACGTCATTGGAGAAGACGAAGTAGGCCGCAACGGAGTGATTGTTGTTGTTGTTGTTGTTGTTGTTGTTGTGTTTTAGAAGGGGATGAGAATAGAGATCAGCAAGTGGAGGTTGAATTGGAGGAGTTCTTGGATGAGGGAGAGTACGTCTGGTAGTAGTTCGGCACATTCGGGAAGGAGCAGGAGCTGATGATGAAGTCTTCCAGTGAGGCAACGGCAACAGGGTGCTCGATGTCTACAGCAAAAGAAAAGAACATAGTGATCATGACAGGAGTTACTATTGATGAATTATGGTCATAATTGTGAACTTCGTAGAAGAATCAAGTGAAAGTTTGCAATTAATGGTTAAGATTGTAGAAGAATTGAAGGAGGAACTACAGATTAATAACAGATGTTCTTATAATTTAAGGGGAACATAGCTATATATTTGCACTTTGCTATGGTCTTAGAAGTCGTAATGGATCTATAGTGTTTTCCTGTATAGATTATTAAGTTATCAAACTTAATCTGAGTGACAAACTACTTTAGCAATACAATCACAGAATGTAAAGTTTGATATAGACATGTAGGTGTACTCTTATAAATTGTTTTATTGAAAGTGAACATAAATAAAGTTATTGTTTAATTTATGATCTTGATTGCTAATTTTGCCAAAACAATAAGTGGGTGATTGTGAATTAACAACAAAGGTTTTCTGACTTCTATAAAAAGAGATTACGGAATAAAAGCACAGCGGCATAATTGAAATCTAAGAATTAAATGAGAAGCAAGAGTCCCAATGTTACCTGAAAAGTTGAAATCTAAGAATTTATGAGAAGCTAGAGTCCTAGTGTTACCCGATAACCCTAAACCTTGCAGGATCCACAATTTGGATCACACGTTTCAGATCGTGAGACATTATGATTTGGAACAGTAAATCAACGCTCCACATTTTAACCTTTTAGACTGAAAAAGATCATTTTTACCCAATGATGTGTACCCTTGCTAAATTTTATAATGCAAACAGTTAGGAATGTATACACATAAATATTTGTATAGTTACAAGAACTCTAGCAATATCATAAAATTGTATTTTTGGTTCCTAACAAACATGTTTAGTTCCTACAAAGTATTCTAGGAAGGCTAGCCCCAATATACCATCCTTTGGACCATCCGCTATTGTTAGGATATGAGTTAGGGACGATGGATGATTTTCACTCGAGTAGTCATTTGATTTGGTGGTTGTAAATTAATTGAGGGAGGTTGCAAGTATTATGATGAGAAATGATGAAATCAAGATTGCAAGTGTAGGGATAAGATTAATGGCAGTTGAGATAAATGCAGTTTGTGATTGGTTGGAGTTGGGATATTTTGGTTGGGATATAATGGATTTGTTGCGATTTGTGGTTGGTTGGAGTTGAGATGTGTTGGTTGGAATATATTGGAGTTTCTTACAATTTGTAGTTGGTTGGAGTTAGGATATGTTGGTTGAGGGATGGTAGAGTTTGTTGTGGTATATGGTTGGTTGGAGTTGGGATATGTTGGTTTAGATACGGAGGAGTATGTTGCAGGTTTGTAGTTGATTGGAGTTGAGATATATTGGTCGAGATATGATAAAGTTTATTGATTGTGGCACATCGGGAATTTTGACTATTTTGTTAGGGTTGTTTGTTGGTCTAGCTGACTCACGTGAGCAGGGTCAATAAGATGTTCAATTATCAATGAGTGTTTTGCAATGCATGCAGCACCGGTCTTTGGTGTGTCCATTTCCGAGGCAAAGTCTTACCCCAAGCTTCCGTGCTTCCTAGGTGATGGTCAAATGGCATGGCTTAAGAAGTGGAGATTTGAGGTTATCAGATCAACGATAGAATTGGATAGAAAAAGTAACATTTGCATAAGCATTGTATGTCTTCATCTTCAATTGCATGGTTGAGTTATTGTAGGAAATAACATATTTTATCGTTATGACCAATACCATCGCAAAACGCACAAAGTCTGTTGAATATCTCATAGCATGATCCAATTGGTGTTGTCAGAATGGATGGAAAAGCAATCGAACTCACTAACGATGAGTCGACCCTGAGCGAAATCTTTTCACTGACATATTTTTCACCCACTTTGTCAACCCTTCTACATGTGTGTGCTTTATTTTGCCAAACATGGAGATGATGTGATGGGGAAAACACCATAAGCCAGAACTAGGATTCTACGATGGTGATCTTTGGTAAAAATAGATATAGGGCATGATAGAAATGGATAGATCTAGGAATTTGAATAATTATAGGATCAAACTTCATACCCAGTAGCCTCAAACCCCCCCCCCCCCCCCCCCCCCCGGGAACACTTCATATGCAATGAGATTTTGAAAAAACCTAGGGTTCTTCATGAACCATTTAAGATTTCTCTCAAAATAATCAACTCATTCTTAGTTATAAGCATATCATAGTTTCTGAGTACATCATTATTTAAAGGCCTAAGCCACGTGCTCAATACATGAAACTAAAAACAAACTACTAAAAGCTCCAATAGGTCAATACACTTAAATGCACAACATGTGATACTTAATACTTATTCAAATAACTAAATTTCTAACTTGATCTTCGGCATTAACATGAATTTCTTTGGCTAATGCTGAAGATCTTGATGCTCCTTTATCTTACATCGTGATGGCATGCAGCTTTTCATATAATATAGTAAAGATGTGAATGTTGTGATAGATGTGTGGAAACACTAGATAAGATAAGATGAGAAATGAGGATATCCAAGTAAAGTTATGTGTGGTTCCTATAGAGAATAAAATGAGAGAATGGTGTGAATATGGTTTGGCTATATACAACAAAGATTTATTAATCACATGTTAAGAAGACATATGAATATTGAGATCAAGAGAAAGAAAGGTGTACAGAAGAAGATATGGAAAGAAGTGATCGGAGTGAACATGAGAGATAATGGTTTAACGGAAGAAAAAGCTTTAAAGTGTAAATTATCCGACATCCTCCTTGACATCGAAGGTTGGTTGTTGTTGTTATTATTATTATTATGCATAGAAAACTTATTTGTGGTTAGTTATTATCATTTATTGTTTTATTTTATTATTACTACTGCTAATATTTTTATTATTATTTCTTTTAATTTGTTGTTATTATTATTAATTTATGATTCTCTCTTTCTATTGAGTATTGAGTATATGAAGCCGATTTTTAAATTTTTGAGATGAAACCTAAGATGATGATGATGTACACCTTCAGCAAATCATGTATGTACGCCCAAACTTTGAGCTTGTCAAAATTATAGGAGTTTGGTGATGATAGTACCTTGCAGTTGAGGACCAAGAGATCTTTTCAACATTACAGTGGTTATTCTGCATGACCCCATCCACATCCTCCTTGACATCGAAGGTCACTAGGGAAAGATTTGACCCATATTCTTTGATTAAAACGGTGGCTTATGGTTTCAGTGATGCAATTAGAGTCTTTGCAACAAGGAGATCTTGATCTCAAGATCTGTGATGGTTTTAATGACTACTGTCTGAAGATGGACTGATCTGCTGGTTTGAGAGTAAATGCGGCAATGGATCAGGAAGGTGGTGATGAAGGATATTCTCATGGTGAGCAAAGAATTGAATTGAGAGTTTGGGGTCAAGGCCTTCAAAGGAATTATTAAGATCCATAGTTTAGGAGGGGAGATGAAGGAGAAAGTGGTGATGGGAAGGAGAGAAGAGAAACTCCAGAGTAAGTAGCTTGCAGACCGCTAAAAACAGCTCTCCATGGGAAAGAATTTTTTTATTACATATTAATGAACGAGTCATTTTTAGTAATCAGCTCAAAATCAATAACATATTTTCCCAAAAAAGTTAAAGATGTAACACTTACCTACACAACTACATCTGAGCCATGTTACATTTCAGAGTTGTAAGCTTTTGCATCATAGCAGCATGGAAATGTGTTTCAAAGATCTGCCCCTTGGCATCATAATCATTAATGGGGTTTATATCATTCAATGCAAGAAATTTGAGGTGTTAGCACCCGTATAGTTTCAGTATCTAATGTCATTTCTTGAAACTCCAGACATCAATGAAATATAGATGGATAATTAACACATCATGATCTGACAAGAGCGATCGAAGATGACACGGTCACATATTTTCTAACTGGCACATTGGAAAAAAAGGTGTTACCTCTCTCAAGAATTCATTAATGCGTTCCTGATGAAAATCTTGTTCCATAAGAATCTTCACAGCAACATCCTGCCAAGATAAGTTAAAACAACAAATCAAATACTGTGGTGACAGAGTATCTGACAAGAATAATCTTCCCCATTGAAAACAGCTAATCAAATGGCCTAGCTTCTAAACAGTAAAGTCATTTCTCTCTCAATTTTTTGGGACATGTACTTGGTAGCAAATCATAGTCTAGATCAGGTTTGCTGCGGGTTCTAAAACCTTATTCATCATCATGGAGATTCTCGACTTTGAGTCTAGCTCCATGAGCCCGCGGACAAGAAAGCCCAAATTTTATGGCAACAGGCCTGGTATTGAAACACACAGCATTAAATCTTAGAGATGGAAGGATTGAAATTTTTGTAACAAATAATACACATGATTGGTAGACCAGATGTGAAAATTGTTGGCATGCTATATGGCCAAAACAAGAAGAATGAGGTGAGGACTAACAGTATTGGAGCAATTATGCAAAAATTACTTGTTCTGACCAAATGTGATTATCGAGACATACCTACCATGCAATCTCTAAATTTAAGAATATGGTGGAAAACTAGGACTAGAATTTAGTTTTTAACAATTTGGAATATTTTGACAATTACTGGAAAATATAGCCGTGGAATCACTAATGAAAAACATATAATAGTCTACAGTACACATATGGTCCACGGTATGGGATTCTATGAATGTTGAGTATATGTGCTTTCATATAAACACCCCATTCTATATATTGGCATTTGCAGATTAATATACTTCCATAACTTCATTTACATGCATTGCTTACTGGATCTCTGGGAAAATCCTCTCTTTTTCAACTGTTTTGGGTTTAGATTCCAATTATTGTGTCCCCCCAAGTTGACTGTAAATGAGAAAATTCAATCCTTCATTGTGGCTTCTCAGCTTAGTGATGTGCTTTATAACCGACATATATCAATTGAATACAGCTTGCAGCATGTGATCAAAATAGGAGGGGAAAGCAATCGGCAGAACTAACAACATACCGAACCATTCCAATCAGCACGATGAACCGTTCCAAAAGAACCTAAAAGTAGATCCAATCAGTGCATAATAAATAAGTGGATACCAGATACTATCATACCATGAGATGTATTCAACAGAAAAGAGACAAGTATGATCATGATCCTAAGCCTGTCTCTTAGTTATGCACTATCCATTCTTAAAAGTAAAGCTGTACGCAAATTACAGACATGAAAACCAATCAAAAGTATGAGAGAAGCGGGATACTGATCCAAACCAGCAAACTGACTTTATGCCATGTCCTATAACTACTTTGAAAGTTTTGAATTGACCTGCACCAATCCTCTCTTTCAGGACCAATTCGCTCCATGGAATGGTCAGATCATCCAATGCAAGAGTTACATTGCTACTAGGTCTGTATTTTCCTTGTGTGATTTCTTCACTGAATTTGACATCCTTATTCTTATCAAGAATAGGATCACACCAGGCTGAAACTTGTGGTACGCCCCTTCGCCCATCCTGTGGACTTAGTTTCAGTTGAGGAGAATTATTTGTCATTGACTCTGAGCTCTGCAAAGGATCGCTTAATTTTGGGAATTGTGACATTCCATCTTGGCCATTTGGTCTAGGAACCCTTGGAACATGAAGGTGAGGTGCCTCCATAAGTTCGGCTTCACCAGTGGTTATAGGTTCAAAGTAGTTCAAGTCCACAGATTTCTCATCATAATGCTTTGACGAAGATGGGTCAATAACATTAACAACTCCTTGATCAATACTGGTACCTGTAACAAGGAAACACACAATTCTGTTGAAGTCTTTCCTATGATCTTTAGCTCACGCATTAAAAAAAATAAGCATAAACAGAAAAAACTTACGAGCCTAAATAGAGCAATTGAATCCAATTGTTTCACAAAACCACAATGAATAATTGACCACATCCCTATCTGGTAACCCCACATATTGACTGCATGCTGAACAGTGACTCAGGTAAGATGTAAGTTGTTGTGCGAAGGAGAAGAAATTAACTGTATGTGATTTTCCTGTTTCATCATATTCCAATTATGTTTTATTATGATTAAGATTTTTTGATGAGTCTTTTTGCAATGATTATCTAAGTTGAGGCCTTCTGAATCCTATGAAGACATTCGGGTCTGGTATTTTATTAGAATCAACTACAACAGTAGCTATCAATCAGTACTTCTGTATTAAGAATTTTGTGCAAATATTGTTAAAGATTCGTTGATCTGATCTGATGATTAACGTTTACTTTTCATCGGCACTAGGCTTTAGGCACATGCAATGCACGTGTGTAATCTTAAAAGCATCAAATATAACAATACTATATTCTCAACAGTGGTAGCATTTATATATTGTTAAAAAATTAGTTATAGTCCAATTTTGAACTGACTTGTCTTAATCCAATCATCCACTAAGCATTGAGTCAAAGCGGCATGATGATGATAATGATGATGACAACGAGTCTAATCAAAAGATTGTTAATTAATAGAATAATCCTAATCAAATAAAGTTTTGTTATATGAAGCTAGGAAATCAGTCAAACAAGAATTTAATAAGTAAACTAATAATATGTCTAGCTTGACGTGCCTTCTAAACAATTAAGAACTCTTGACTACTTAATTAATTAATCTGTGAGTTTTTTCTAGTGCAAATAATTGGTATTATTTTAATTATACATTAATTGTAAATTCACACGTAGCCTCATCAATTAAAATTCATAAATAATTACATATTAAATATTTTTAATTCCAATTGGATTCTTTTGGTGGCTTTTAATCCCTTAAGAATTAACAATTAGCTAATATAATCCTACCAAACAAGATATTTCAGTAAATATAATGAAGAAGGTTTGTATATGTAACTGAATTCTAATTTGACTTGAAATTTCACATGTTTCCTTTTCAATTAGAAAGAAAAAATAAACGAAAAAATAACCTAAATGAATCCAATGAAGTTGAAGTATTACATCAGGTTTCAATTGTTTGTTCTCAATTAATACCCATTAAATTATATATTTTTGGTTCATTTAAAAGTTTGCTTTTTCATGCTTTTTATTTGGGATTAACCAAAGGTTGAAATGAGAGATGGAGCCAAAATGCTATGGGCTGGACTATCAGAAAAATCCAGACTACAATTTTTTTTGAAATTTATAAATAGAAATGGCAATTTGAGGAGAAAAAGTGATGGAACCAAAGGTGTATTTTGGGAATTAAAAGTGACGAGTCCATAAGGTAATTTCTAAAACTGAAAACTGACATTACCAAAGTCTAAACTCTCTCCTTTTATGTCATTCTGCTCAAGAGCTGACATATGATATTCTGCTCAAGAGCTGACATAACCAAAGTCTAAACTCGTGAAAACCCATATGACATAACCAAAGTTCTCATTTGTCATTCTGCTCAACAGCTGCCATCTATTCTTTCATCGCAAAGAGCCAACCTGGATATGCAAGATCCTCTGATAAAGTCATGGTGAGTTTCTATAGTAGAACGAATGGCGTGATACCCAAGAAAAAGATGAGCAAAAGAGACAAATTTGTATAAAAGATGAGTTGTACAGCTGCATGTACCTTTACTCAATGCGATTGGAAGATCAAAAGTAGATGTGTTAGAAGATCCAATAAAATGCTTAGATGTATTGGTTTGACAAGAGCGATAGCAAAGAGAATGGTTGATACCGGAGCAGGAGCCTTAAGATGTTGTTTATATACTTAAAATGTGATCCACATGACCTTGATGCTGCTAGCTCTGGACAATTTGAAGCAGGTAGTATACTCATAAAACGGCACAAAAATTAGTAAAAACCATCTTTTGACACGGAGTTGACATTATTAGGTGAAATATAGGTGGAATCCAAATGGAAATAAGACTAAGACTCAAAAAAAGTAACATCAGCAGACATAAAAATTCGGTTAATCTTCAAACATTAGCTAATATAACTTTTTTGTGTACGCGAATAATGTACGCGAATAACCTAATCACACACATTAATGATCACCGATCAAACTTAGAAACAGTAAGTTGGGAATCATGAATAGAACATAAACATCAAACAATTCATATTGTAAAGGAGAAGAGTGTGACACTCGAAAATAACAAAGAGAATGAAATTTGATTTTCTAGAACCAAAGATGGCATTCCATTTATAAGATAACATGCCATAAGCACAACATCTGCCCAAAAAATATTAAGAATATTTCTATACGGTAACAGTATATGTGCTATCTCAACTCTCAAGTAAATGTCTATTCTTATGTTATGTTACACAATTTTGTTGTGATGTGTTAAGTATACTTGATCGCGTCATATAATTTGTGAATTGACGACTACGATATTCCTTTATATTATCAGTGCGCAGACCTCAAACTGTATCTTAATTTTAGCAAAATCACTAAAAATAAGAAAATTTCAAATCCAACTCTTATTCGGTAAAGCCAAGTTACACGTGAAAAATTATCAACAAAAGTGACAAAATATCTAAACCCTAGCTAACTGTATGTAACATGGACCCCACACATTTGAGTGGAAAAGGATTACTAGCTCGTTTATTGACATGAAGCGGATAAAACACACAATGATGTTTACCACGCTCACAAGACTCACATTCAGACTTGACATGTGACTCAACCAGGGCATTGTTTAACTTCAAATTTTGTAGGGACAGGTGCCTCAATCGACTATGGATATCGATTAGGGACAAGGTACCCAATAGCGTAACTAGATCTGAAATCACATCCATGTAGTACAAGCCACCTAACTAACGCACGATGCCAATCATCTTTTGCATCCCAATCTATTGAAAACATACTGGGAAGGGAAAAAATATTACTGAATAAATCTATTCATAAATAACTGGTTGAAGAAAAATTGAGGCAATTAAAGAACAGATGGTAATGATAGACTATGGTAATGATATACTAGGAGTGATCTATACAGTTCATGTACCACTAATGGTAGTTATGTTCACATAAACTAATATGACAAATATGAAAGAGATTCTAAATCAGAGAGTACCTGAGTTTCCAATCATATGATCAGATGCTCATAAATTAATCACTCATACTCTACGCTTTGAAGAGAAAAGCACGAAGGGTTGGCTTTAAGAACTGATGATGTCTCAAAAGTTTGAGAATGTTGATACATCAGATATCAATCATATTCATCTTTGGTCATGGAAACATGAAATATCTTTGAAGTCTTTTGGACTGATGCAAGATAGGTGGACCTAATGGCTAGAAATTCCCTAAAGATGAATTACTACTATAAACTTTTAAGCATGAATGCTTCATGCAGCCTGGTTTATTGAAGTAATGAAAAATAACTCTCAATATCTCTCATAGCATCAGGGTTACCTACACTGGTAATATTGATACCAATGACATCTTCATGGTAGAACCCAATACCTAATCTCGCAAAACACGGCATATCCTCTAAATATATAGCCCCTACCATGACATCTGAAAGATCCACCCATGCTCTCCTTCTGGGCCCGCATATCATCTATGCTAAACAGCTAATATGGTCTGAGTCTGTCTTTTTATATCTAATACCAAAAGGGTTTTTAGGATAGATCTAGTTTAAAAAGATGAAATATCTCTAAGAGAACCATATGTGAAACTCCTAACCCCATATGCTTCTGACATGAAATACAGTGTTTTTAATTCTTCTGACATGAAATGATATCTGTAATTCTTTAAGCTACCTTTTGACATCATCATAAAATCATGGAAGTGGTCTCCCCCATCCTTCTTACATCTGAAAAGCTCTTAGATAATATCATACGCCCTATTTAGATTGCATATCTCGAATAAAGCTTGTTCATATTTCATACAGCTCCGCATCTCTTTTACTATCATGGTATATGTTGAATTGTATATATTAAATAACTAACATTAGTTTTATAATTTTATTTCTGTTGAAATCCCTAGTATCAAGGGATTGGTTGGTCTGTTAATAGTTTCCTAACATTTAGGAGTTTGTTTAGATTTTCTTTTATTTATCCCCTTCCTATTTAATATCCTGTATACTGCGATTAAGAGAATAAATGAAAAAACCTTTCTTCCTAATTCTTGTCATGGTATCTGTAAGCTTTTCTGGGAAACAATCGTTATCCAGCCTTAATGGTTGTGCATTTCTTTCCTCCTTCCATTAACTGTTGCGGATTGTATCAGAGCTGTAAGTTTCCTCCCTCGATTTCCTTCCTCCTTCGATTTCCTCACTCCAATTCTTTCCTCCTGAAATGAACCATGGCAACATCCCAAGTCATCTCCAACACCAACTCAACGGATGAAGTCAACTCAATCTCCAAAATTGGAGATTTGCAGAATATCAGAGTCACATACAGGCTTAATGGAAGAAATTACCTAAAGTGGTCGCAGTTTATCCGCACATATTTGAAAGGGAAAGGCAGACTCAACCATCTTCTCGGGGGCGGACCAGCAAAAGGAGATCATGCCTTCGAAGCATGGGATGAGGAAGATTCTATGATTATGTCATGGTGATGGGATTCCATGGATCCTATGATCAGTGACACGTGTATGTTTCTCAGCACCGCAAATGATATTTGGGATACAATCCACAGGACATATTCCAAGGCTGGAGATGTTGCTCAGGTGTATGAGATAAAGGTGAGGACTGCAACAACCAAACAAGGAACCAAGACTATCACAGAGTATGGCAGTCTGTTACAAAACATATGGCAGGAACTAGATCACTACAAGATATTTGAGATGCGGTGCCCTGAAGATAATGCTATTCTAAAGAAATTCATTGAAAGAGAGAGTATATGACTTTTTAGCAGGTCTTAATGCAGAATTTGAGCAGGTCCGTATTCAGATTCTTGGCAAGAAAGAATTGCCCTCACTGGAAGAAACTATCTCCATAATCCGAGCAGAAGAAAGCAAGAGAGAAATTATGCTGAAAGCTCCCGCTACTGAGTCGTCTGCCTTAATTGCAGGGAATGACTCTCATGGAAGAGGACCGCCTTCCGGAAGAGACTTATTGTGCAATTATTGTAAGAAACCGGGCCACATTAAAGAAAGGTGTTGGAAACTAGTTGGAAAACCCCCAAGCCCAGAATGGGGGGTCAAGGAGGTTCTAAAGGAGGACAATAACGGTACATTCAAGGCGGATCAAGAACTCAAGGAGAACCATCCCGGGAATGGAGGCAACCGAACAAGGGGGGCAACAGAAATTTCAGGCTAATCTAGTTGAGAAACAAGGAGAAGATAACTCAAGCAAGGGACCTTTCAACCAAGAAGAAATTGAAAAGCTAAAACAATTCCTAGGTTCCATTGACAAACCTTCTGGATCAGGTTCATTGGCACTCTCAGGTAATACCTCCATTTCGTTGTGTTTAAATGCCTCGGAAACTACACCCACCACTACCTGGATAATTGACTCTGGAGCTACCGACCATATGCCCCCTTTCTCTCTTTTTTTCCACACTTACACTCTGTGTCCTAGCAACAGGAAGATCATTGTTGCCAATGGAGACTTAATTACTGTTGCCGGGTAGGCAAAGTGTACATTACACCCAATATATGTCTCACTAATGTCCTACATGTGCCTAAACTTTCAACTAATCTTAAATCAATTCAAAGGCTTACTAATGATCTCAAGTGTTATGCTATTGTCCATGCATCTTATTGAGAATTTCATGATCAGGTTTCCAAGAGGAGTATTGGACTTGCTAATGAAAGGATTGGTCTTTATCAGATTGAGAGTACCACCACTAACCAGTCAATTGCTCTTCTCAGCTCCACCAATAAAGAGTCTATCTGGCTTTATCACTTGCGTCTTGGCCACCCATCATTTAGAGTTCTAAGAGTCATGTTTCCTCATTTATTTCAGCATTTAAGTGTGTCAGATTTCTACTGTGAAGTGTGTGAACTGGCAAACATTCTCGTGTACCTTTTCCAATCAGTAATAAAAGAAGTACGTTTCCATTTCATCTAATCTATAGTGATGTTTGGGGTCCGTCTCCTGTGTCAAATATCTCAGGTGCTAGATGGTTTGTTTCCTTTATCGATGATTGTACCAAGGTCACTTGGATTTATTTGCTTAAACATAAGTCTGAGGTTAGTACTGGTATCCCAACCTTACACTCAATGATCCAAAACCAATTTGGGGTAAAAATCAAAGTGTTCAGATCTGATAATGCTAGGGATTATTTCAATCAAAACTTGTCACCCTACTTCCATACACATGGCATTATCCATGAATCCTCTTGCGTTGATACCCCTCAACAAAACAGGGTCGCCGAGAGGAAGAATAGACATGTGCTAAATACCATTCGAGCCCTATTATTTCAAGGTCATGTTCCCAAACACTATTGGGGGGAAGCGGCATTAATTGATGTTCACATGATCAATAGACTACCATCCACAGTCGTGGACAATAAGAGCCCTTTGGAAACTCTCAACACATTCTTCCCAAATTTCAAAACATATAATGGTCTCACTCCTAGAGTTTTTGGGTGCACTGCCTTTGTGCATATTCATAAACATCACAAAGGGAAACTTGATCCCCTGACCATCAAATGTATTTTTATTGGCTGTTCATCCACACAAAAGGGATATAAATGCTATCATCCTTCCTCACACAAGATCTTTGTCTCAGCTGATGTCACCTTTACTGAAAACAACCCCTTCTATGCTCAATCGCATCTTCAGGGGGAGTTCTTTACACTTGAAGGTGGCTCCTTCGAACCTGAGTCTATTCCACCCTTGGATCTATCACATTCCTCACCTCTACCACATTCCTCACCATTCCTTGAGTCTGGTTGTAAAGGCCCAGCCCACTTGGGCCTCCCATTTAAGCCCCTCCCCTTCTTTTCCTCATTACACATTCTCCTCTTTTTTTCTTTTTGTTTCGCTATCTCCCCCTTTCTCGACGAGAGCCCGTCTCTCTCTCTCTCTCTTTATCGACGAAAGACCACGAGGGCTCCTTCAGCCCCTCTCACGCTTGCGTCGCTTGCGACCCCCTCACTCTTCTCCGAGGCCCGCAAGCCCTCAGGGCCCCTTCGACGACGCGACAGCATCGAAGCCCTAGGGCTTCTTCGATCGCATCTCGCACGCGCGACGACTGCGATCTCTCTCGCTTCTTCGATGCCAGCGAAGCCCTCGCTGGGCCCTCGATCGCGACCCTCGTTCCCCCGCACTTCATATGGGACCCCCGACGTGTCTCGCCGCCCCGTCACCTCGCCCTGAGCTCGACTGAGGCGGTTTGCCTCTCTATTTAACCCCTCTTCTCCTCCTTCCTCCTGCTGCAAGCTCTGTGAGTATTTCCCCCCTTTTTTCGAAGTTGTTTCCACTGATTCTTCGGCTTGATGTTGCGGGTTTTGCTGAGACCCTCGGATTCTTGATTTCTGATTCTTTGGCGTGTTTTACGGTAGACCATATTTCTCGTATTCAATTCTGATTTCGGTTTCTTTTGGGAAGAGGATGATTTGGGGGTAGGATTAGGGTTTTATTGTCCATATTTGCTATTTCGTGGGGTCGGACGCCCTCGTCTACTTGCGTGGGGTCCCGGGGTTGCTGTTGGTGATGTTTGGGGATTCGATGTCTACTCCCTTGCTGTTTGGTTTCCGTTGGGGCGCTGCTCGCTGGTCGGGGTTCCTCTACTTGCTGTTTGGGCTTCCTCTTACTGCGGCCTGGTTCTTGCTTGCTGACTTGCCTTGGTAGGTTGTTGTGCTCGGCTGGGTTCTTCCACTTGCTGTTTGGGTTCAGTTGGGTCCATGTCTCGCTGTTTTGAGTTCGGTGTGGTATTACTTGGGTTGTGAGCCCCATTCCCTAACGGATTTGGTCGTTAGCCCCTAGTTCCTTACTAAGAACCCCGTGGACTTTGTCATAGTTACGGGTACCCCCCACTGTGTGATGAGAAGACCCCCAATCTGATCCCTCTGACCTAGACTCTCTAGCGCCATCTTGAGTTGACTTTTTAGTCTTTCTTTATTAAAGTGATTGTTATATTTTCTTATTTCTTGGTTCGTTGCAAGATTCAGTAGTATTGTTTCTTTTATATATCAGCACGTTCTTTCTTACTTGCTTGCAGGTTTCTTTCGTCCTTTCTCTATTGCTTGCAGGCTTTAGGCTTCTTGTTGTTGATAGTTGCGGCATAGGCTTTCTGCAGACGCTGGGCTTCGGTTCTTAATTATCTTGGTTCTTCGGCTTCGGTTTCAGGTAGACTTTATCCTTTATACTCCAATTTAGATTCCTTTGCTTGTGTTGGGGTGTGGGTTTCCCTTGCTTGTGGTTCAAGCTTCTCTTGTTGGTAATTGAGTTGGGTGGCTCCTTTTGCTTGTTGTCTGGGCTTTTTGTATTGTTGGGTTTGATAGCTTCCTTTGATTGCTACCTTGGGTTTCCTTATTGTTCTTGAGTTGGTGATGCTTCCTTTCTGCTCAGTTTGGAATATCTTGCCATGAGGAACATCCATGCTACCTGTCACTTGCTAGTTTCTTGCTCTTGTTGTTTCATAAGCTTATTAGTACCCTGTTAGTTTAATATTATAAAATTGCGTAGCCTTGGGATGTTCTTATGATGGCACGTTACTATGTTGGTATTGGATGACTAGTGGACTATCCTGAGGTTGGCTCTTGACTTGACAGGTTACTATTACCGGTACGGTAATAGATTCCCCTTGGCTACGTAGTTTAATCAATATTGAACCCCACAACACTAATAACTAATAAAATGATTACTTTCTACTTGACTCACCGGGTTTGGAGAAACTTATGATTGGGGAGTACGTAGGCGACTGGGACCAGATCTTTAGTAACCAATCGTTTTGGTTGTTATTTTCCCCGAGTTAGGGGGACTCCATCATGCTGATGGGTCCTGAGTCCTGGAGGCAAACAGGGACGGCCATCTTGATGGGTCCTGGAGCCCCACCAAAGGCCACAGCGCCACAGTTCTTACAGGTTTTGCAGCTTACAGTACAGTGCTTTACACTTTGGACTCTGTCCGGGGTCGCACCCTCGCGGTCAAGGTAGCTCCCAGATGCTTATTGTATTCCCTCTCATAAGTCACAGCCTAGGATTGGTTCACTTTAGTTATTTACAGTAGTTGTACTCATTTTAACCATCAGGACATCTCTCTTTTCTGTACCCTCTCTGTTATTGTCACATCGTCTTTTGTGCTTCCTTACTCTTTAGTGACGTGGGTTTGTGGATTACCAGGTCAGGTTACCTCTCTGGTTAGTTCTGTCATATCTGTGGCTGTCTTGCTTCCTTTAGTGCATCCTTACTTTCTTTGTCTCTTATTTAGATATTCTCTACTCTATTGAGCGCGGTGCGCCCTTTGTTGCCCACCAGGTACGAAGCACACGATCATCCAGAGGCGTCTGAGCACGAGGAGTTGGAGCTTCAGTACAGGACTTGAGAGGAGTCAGAACTTCCAGAGCAAAACAGTTTGAGCCTTGATATAGCGGAGGTACGAGTTCCCTTTACGTTTCAGCAGTAGTACAGCTTTTTACTTGTCTCTTTCCTTTTCAGTGTTGCGTTACTTATTTTACTGTCTTTTCCTTATTTAGAACTGTGTAGTTACTCATGTCTAGAGTGTCTCCTTACTTTCTGCACTGCTCCATATTGACTTCACTGGCACCTGCGGGACCTGCACACTCGTGTTTCAATTGTAGCGGCACCCGCCGGGAGGCGGGACGTTACACTGGTTATGTCCTTTCTTCATAGTCCGAAAGTCAGGAACATGTGCCTATTATCCAAGAGCCCCAAACTGGTCAATCTGATGCAAATCCTAAGCAGTACTCTCAAGTCTACTCAAGAAAGAATACCATTCCTGACCGTTTACAAGTTCAAGAATTCCCTACAGGACCTGAAAATGAGTCCACGGTAAGAACTGACCCATTACCACTCAGAACTGAACTTGTGCCTACCACATCAGACACAAACTTACCCATTGCCATCAGAAAAGGTACTAGGGAATGTACAAAAAAACCACTGTACCCATTATCCCATTATGTATCACTCAGAAACCTATCCTCTTCACATAGAAATTTCTTTGTAAGCCTAAATTCCACATCCATTCCCAAAACTGTAACTGAGGCAATAGGCATAAAGGAATGGAGGGATGCAATGAGCGAAGAGATGGTTGCCCTAGAAAAGAATCATACCTGGGAAATTGTCAGCGGACCAAAAGGAAAAAATGTTGTGGATTGCAAATGGATAATTAATTTGAAAAATAGATCAGATGGTACTCTCGAAAGACATAAAGCGAGGTTGGTTGCCAAGGGGTATACACATGCTTATGGCATTGATTATCAGGAAACATTCGCGCCGGTGGCTAAGATGAATACGGTAAGGATCCTCCTATCTCTGGCTGCTCACTATAATTGGCAACTAT
Organism: Scilla litardierei; assembly: GCA_030789695.1. Taxonomy (NCBI): domain Eukaryota; kingdom Viridiplantae; phylum Streptophyta; class Magnoliopsida; order Asparagales; family Asparagaceae; genus Scilla; species Scilla litardierei. The sequence goes on along the minus strand of CM061141.1, from coordinate 4,148,426 downwards.
CGCAATATGATGTGAAGAATGCCTTTTTGCATGGAGAATTAGATGAAGAAATTTATATGAGCATTCCACCGGGGTCCCTAGGTGATTCAGAGAACAAGGTTTGTAGACTGAAGAAAGCCCTTTATGGGCTAAAACAATCACACGGAGCATGGTTTGGGAGATTTACTAAAGTTATAAAGCAAACGGGTTACAAGCAAAGTCAAGGTGATCACACCCTATTCATTAAGCGCTCGGCTACAGGGGGAGTTACGACACTGTTGGTATATGTAGATGATATTATAATGACCGGAAACAATGAGGAAGAGAAGGCTCGGCTAAGGCACAGATTGAAGGAAGAATTTGAGATAAAAGATCTTGCAAGATTGAAATACTTTCTAGGCATTAAGGTTGCATACTCTACTCAAGGAATTTTTATTTCTCAGCAGAAATATGTCATAGATCTATTGGAGGTGACTAGGAAAAAGGGATGCAAGCCTGCTGCAACTCCAATTGATTCAAACTTGAAACTAGGTGATGCAAAGGAGGAACCGGCTGTGGACAAAGGTATGTACCAGAGGCTGGTTGGCAAATTAATATATCTTGCTCATGCGCGGCCTGATATATCGTATTCTATTGGGATATGCAGTCAGTTTATGCATGATCCAAGGGAAACTCACATGCAGGCTATGGAAAGAATTCTACATTATTTGAAGAGTTGTCCAGGAAAGGGAATTTTGTTCAAGGAAAAATGAATCTCTCTCGCTAGAAGTCTACACGTATGCTGATTACGCAGGGTCAGTTACAGACAGACGATCAACAACCGGCTACTGTACTTTTCTTGGAGGAAATTTGGTGACTTGGAGGAGTAAAAAACTGAATATGGTTGCTAGGTCGTCGGCAGTGGCAGAATTTAGGGCTCTTGCCCAAAGAATTTGTGAGCTATTGTGGTTGAAAATTATATTGGATGATTTACAGATTAGGAGAAAAGGTCATATGAAGATTTATTGTGATAACAAGTCTGCTATCAATATTGCCAACAATCCAGTTCAGCATGATAGAACCAAGCATATTGAAGTGGATCAACATTTTGTCAAAGACAAATTAGGAGGAGGACTAGTATGCATATCATATGTACCAACAGAGAAGCAACTTGCAGATGTGCTGACAAAGGGGTTAAATAGTTCGAGTTTTCACAAGTTTATCTCCAAGCTGGGAATGCAAGACATTTATTCCTCAGCTTGAGAGGGAGTGTTGAATTGTATACATTAAATAACTAACAGTCGTTTTATTTCTGTTGAAATCCCTAGTATCAAGGGATTGGTTGGTCTGTTAATAGTTTCCTAACATTTAGGAGTTTGTTTAGATTTTCTGTTATTTTCCCTTTCCTATTTAATATCATGTATACTACGATTAAGAGAATGAATGGAACCCCCCTTTCTTCCCAATTCTTGTCAGTATACAATACCATATCGTGCACCTTCATCTCCATACCATTCAATATTTGATTATACATAATAACAGCATCCTGATCTCACACATCTGTCATTAGTTTGGAAGAATCATCAGTGACATATTTCCTCTTGACTATGCTCCTTACATGCATCTCAATAATATTCTTTCATAATAAAAAGTTAGAATCATTAGCAACAAGTTTTCAAGCAGTATTTTTTTCAAAAATGATCTCCTTGGCAACTGGTTTCTCATCTGTTTTAGATTCCTCAACCATAATGATAATCAAGCAAACAACCTTGTAATGCCCTGCTAAGCTACTGCACAAGTACTAGAGCGGGGTGAATAGTACTTTAAAATAATTAAGAGGCTAATTCCTAATTACCTTGCAAACTCTACCAATTAATGCGGAAATGCGGAATAGTAAATAATCGACAACAAATAAACAATCGCAAACAAATGATATTACTGGGTTCGGATCCACCCAAGTCTCCCCGACTTGTTCCCGGTAATCCTGCGTCCCAAACACCCAGATCCCCTCCGGATACTCAAGTTAGAAACCCTAACTCAAGATTTCCACTATGAAATACTTGTGAAAAACCTTCACAAGTCAAATCATACACAAAGAAATTTGTGACTCCCACAACCTGGGATCACAACCACTCTCACAACCGAGAGTGAACCAATTACAATATGAAAGTAAATGAAACAAAACTTCTTACCGACAAAATACCTATGCCTTGAGTAATACTTACCAATTAGGGCAAAGATGATTTTGAGGAAGAAGAGAAGGCACTAAACCCTAGCTCCAAGATGTAGATCAGCGATGGAGAGCTATGGGGATGTTGGTGACCTAGGATCAAGCACTTGGCTTGGAAGGCTTCACACTCAATGAATCTCTCTTTGGAAGTAAGAGTGGGAGAGATTCAAGAATGGAATGAATGAGCTTTGAATGAGCTTGGAATGATTTCTCTTGATCTCTAAACTTGCAATAATATCAGCCTTGAGTGCAATGAATGCAGCTCATCAAATATATATAGGTTAGAGGAGAGAGAGAGAGAGAAACGTTTCAATTAAAGCTCCAACGGCTCTTTTCTGAACCCAACTAGTCGGTCAAAGAACAACTACCGACCGACTAGTTCATCAACTAGTCGGTCGGTTAATCAACGTAGACCGACTAATGAGTGAACAGAGAAAAGGTCGAAGCACAGACACAAGGAACTAGTCGGTCCAAGAAGAGTAGCTGACCGACTAGTTTCACAACTAGTCGGTCGGTTACTCAACTGAGACCGGCTAAGAGATAAAACTGAAGTCTGAGCACAAATTGATTTAGTCGGTCCAAGAACAAATGTTGACCGACTAGTTCATCAACTAGTCGGTCGCCAAATGTGCATAGACCGACTAACGATAAACAGTAAGTCAGGTGAAAATTGGCATGTACAGTAAAGCTCAACTAGTCGGTCCAAGAAGAAAAGTTGACCGACTAGTTCATCAACTAGTCGGTCGATAAATGAACACAGACCGACTAAAGATAAACAGTAGCTCAGGCTCAAATTTGCATGTACAGGGAAAGCTCAACTAGTCGGTCACAGAAGCATCACTGACCGACTAGTTCACAAACTAGTCGGTCGGTGAGTCAACGTAGACCGACTAACTGTAAACAGTAAAGAGCTATGAATTAACTGACTGAAACTAGTCGGTCCAAGAAGCTTTGCCGACCGACTAGATCACCATCTAGTCGGTCAGTTCTTCTTCTTGAACCAACTAACATGCACAAGAAGTCGCGAATCGAAGCGCGAAGCTTCGGGAAAGTTTGTATGGACTTCAACTAAGATCCTAGAGCTAGGATATGAGCGTTATGAAGATTTAAACCGTAAGACCTACTCAAGGCTTAACATTCTACGAAAGAAGCTTAAAGACTATAAATAAAACTTGACGATACCGTCTTCAATAGCTTCAATCGAATCTTCATGACTTCTAAAATGGTCCATAAGCTTCAACGAAGCTTTAGGCATACGATCACGTGCTTTGAGAAGTCTTGAGACGTCGCTTGTGATGTTCATATGAATTTGGCGACGATTTCCATAACTGCGCACACAAAGTGTTAGTTCACGATATATTTATGTTTGCTCATCATCCAAAACCAAATCCGGGGAGTCCAATATCCAACATTCTCTCCCTTTTTGGTGATGACAAACCAACATAAATAATAATAAAAAATAATGATTCAAATGTAATTTACTTACTCCCCCTGCATTGATGACACGTTAATTCCAAATTAAACAATAATAATACGCATCAAGCAGACGAGTAAAGTATATAAATGAGAATCGATTATTGAACTATCGAATACCAAATGTTGGTTATTGAAATATAGGATTTGAAAATCCATTTATATATCTTAACTCCCCCTGAATCTAACATATCAAGTTAGATTCTTGGAATAATGCTTTAAATTATCATTTCGCACATCGTCATTATTATATCTCTCCCCCTTTGGCATTAGCAAAAAGAGCGGGAGGAGATCAACGACAACAACAATGGCTTCAAATAAAAGCGCGGGAGTCGTAGAATACGACCATGGTCCAAATGACACCAAAGTAAAATACGAAATAAATCAAGGCGTGTCAATGAGACCAAAGTCGAAAATCGATTAATAAAATCATCAAAACTCAAATCAATTTTACGGATTGAGTTATGGAATATACTCTCCAATATCAACATTCTTGGTTAATTTAGTGCATGAAAAACAATTCTATGTTTCCATAGATGAAATTTCTATTAAACCAAGTATTTTCGTCGAGCAACGAAATCAAGACATCAGAGACATTAAAAGAAAAAATTTATATAATGTGCACAATAGAATGAAATGACACCATCGATGTATGTATATAAAAATATGAACTAGAGTACATCAAAAATATACATCACTGACATACAAAACATCGATCCAACGATCGGGGCACAAAATATAGCATCATATCACACAGATATCAGAGTGTCACAAAACATACAACATCATCAAACTACATCAAAATATATCAAAATACATCATCAACATGATCCCAAAAATCATAGCCACCCTCACTATCCTACCCAATCTCTCTCACAACTAGATATGTCATCCAATGTGCAACGGGAGAGGCCTTAAAGAAGCTCAAGAGACAGCAGGAGGATCTGAAGCAACTGCAGGCTCTGCAGGAGCGGAGGTGGTAACTGGATCAGCTGGAATGTCAACGGGAGCGACGGAAGTAGAAGTCTCTGGCACGGCAGGAGAGACGATCTCAGAAGCAGCAACAGTAGTGGCCTCGGGAGCACCAGTCGTAGTATCCACCGCAGGTGTGGTGGCAACAGGAGTACTCTCGGGATCACCAGCAGAGGGGACAGCAGCAGCACCAGAAGTGCCCTCGGGGGCACGAGTAGAAGCACGAACAAGCTCCTCAATGTCCTCCTCATCCAACTCATCCTCGTCAGAAAAAGACGGAGGGATCTCAATATCAAAGTGACGAGCTATACGGCAGAGAATCTCCTCAGAACGAGCCTGACGAGACTCCAAACGTCGCACAGAACGAACGAGCTCGGCAAGAGTGGAAGAGGGAGCAGCAGAGGCAGGAGCAGAGGCTGACGCTGAAGGGGTCGTCCTCTGAACGTGACGGAGTGCCGCAAGAGATTTCCTGACGGCAGTCGCGTTCAGAGTGGGACCGAGAGGTCGCTCATCGTCACGAGGGAGTGTGACACGGAAGTGACGGAATACCAGAGTCAACAAGCACAGAAAGGGGATGTAAGCCGACTTCGTGGACTTGCGAATACACTCGAAAGAATCCATCTTATCGAGTATAATTCGAGCCCAGTTAATCGAGCTCCCCATGAAAATAGCATAGATCAACTTCAAGAAAGGCTGGGACGGTAGAGAGGAGGAGCCGTACTTGGGAAGCAAGCACGACTTCAGAATCAAATTCAGGACCCATGCGTTAGGCTTGAAGGATTTGGAAGGAACGCCAATCATGGCGGCAGGGATCTGGTGGAAAATCTGAGAAAGAACGACCTGATCAAGTGAAGAGATGTCATCAACAGAAATGTCGGAGGGAAGGAGGCCAGACGAGGAGATACCCAAAATCTCTCCTAAGATTTCTGCCGTGAGTACTATAAGAGTCCCCAAAATAGTCGTCTCAATCGAGTGGGTCTCGTCGCACTGACCCCGGACGCGGTTGGCATAGAAAAGTTTCACTAGGCAAGGGTAGGGGTGTGGGTTCGCCTTCGGGTCATATCGAAGGTAATCGAGAAGACCGGAAGACGAAAGAAGATCGGCGAGGCCTAGGAAGTCACTAAACTGGACGAAATGCTCCAGAAGCAGTGGGCAGTGTTCGATACGGTTGTAAGCCGCGAGACACATAGGGTCGTCGCGACACAACGAGATATCGACACCGCCTACCGGCATCGGAGCCTTTCCCTTAGGCTTTCGAGTGGAAGTACGGGAGCGGGAGCTAGACTAAGGATGCCTAGGAGGAGTGGGTTCCCTATGAGTCTCAGTCTCGGGAATGAACTCGGTGCCGGAATCGGTAGGTGTATGGCAAGAGGAGGGAGATGCAAGTTCCTTGGTCTTGGGCTTAGGCTTGGGTTGGGCTCTAGGCTTCGTTGTCGTCGTCCTCTTCCGCTTGAGAGGAGGCGACGACGACGAGGGTTGGGTAGTCTTAGAACGTCGTCTAGGAGGGGTTCGCGAGGGTTGAGCGGGATCCGTAGGGGATGGTTCTACGGTCATCGGCGAAGGGCTTGAAGGACGGATAGGGATGCGTGTTCTTGCCATAAGCGCGACAATACACGACACAATCAAAATTGAAACGAAGAAACCCTAAATCAAAACCCTAGCAAACTGAAATGAAACCCTAGCCGAGAGAATCTAACCCTAGAGAGCTAACCCTAACCCTAAGAAGCTTGGAGAGGAGAGAGAATCACTTAGGAGGAGAGGTCGACGGTCGGCGACGGAGGGTTTGGCCGGAAAGATGATCGGACGCGATGGAGGAAGTCGGAGGGTCGGGGGTTTTCGAGCTGGAGAGTGAAAATGAACCGACTGGAAATGAGAATAGTCGGTCGGGGGGGTCTTTTAATCGATCGGAAGCTCAAAAGACCAATCAGTCCCCGGCACAACTAGTCGGTCACAGTTCAAGCACTGACCGACTAGATCACGATCTAGTCGGTCGGTCAATGTGCGTGAACCGACTAGTTGCAAACAGAGTTAGTCGGTCTGAGTTCATTTACTGACCGACTAGATCTCAATCTAGTCGATCGGTCAATGAACATGAACCGACTAAAGAGTTCCAAAAATTTTAGAATTGAAAATTTTGATTTTTCTCCTAATCGCACTTGGATGAAACATCGAAAACCTCTCATTAATCATTATACTACCCCATTAAGCATCGAAAATCTGAAATTTGACGATTACGCACAAATCGAGCGAAAATTTCGAAAATTCAACAAAAATCCAGAAAATTCCAATAAATCTAGCATGAGCAAATATAAAGAGTTGAATAGCATGCAAGATTATTGAATAAAAATGAATCCTATATCTCGGATTCACCCATAATCCCCAATTCTCGACGTAACCGCACAAAGGAGTCCTCCTTTAGGGGTTTGTGAAAATATCGGCGATTTGCTTCTGGGTTTCAACGTACACTAATATGATGTCCTTTTTAGCAACATGATCATCTAAGAAATGGTGTCGGACATCTATGTGTTTCGAACGGGAATGGTGTACCGGGTTCTTGGAGAGACAAATTGCACTTTGGTTGTCCACCATGATAGGGCAAGTATCACAGTTTATACCAAAGTCTTTAAGTGTGTGTCTCATCCAAAGAACTTGAGCACACGCGGCACCGACGACAATGTATTCCGCCTCGGTGGTTGAAAGTGATACGGAATTTTGCTTGGAAACCCAAGAGACAAGAGAATTTCCTATAAAATGACAAGTGACATTAGTACTTTTCCTATCGGATTTGCATCCCGCATAATCTGCGTCACTATATGAGATTAACTCATATGTGCTAGATTTTGGATAAAGTAATTCAAAATCAAGTGTATAACTTAAATAACGGAAAATACGTTTTACCGCTACTAAGTGTGGCTCCTTAGGTTGAGACTGATAACGAGCGCATACGCATACGGCAAACATAATATCGGGCCTACTTGCGGTAAGATAAAGTAAACTACCTATCATACCTCGATATAGACGAATGTCTACATCTTTACCGCCCGTATCCTTATCAAGATGTCTAGTCGTGCTCATTGGAGTCTTCTTTCCGGAGGCATTCTCCATTCCAAATCGCTTAAGCAACTCCACCGTGTACTTCGTTTGGTGGATGAAGATTGCATCGTCCATTTGGCGAATTTGGAGACCTAAGAAATATTTGAGCTCACCCATGTGGCTCATCTCAAATTGATCCTTCATCACATTAGAAAACTCTTCGCAAAGAGCAAAGTTAGTAGCACCGAAAATGATATCATCAACATATATTTGAACTAAAATTATATCATTATTCGAATACTTAACAAATAATGTGGAATCAACTTCTCCCATTTTAAAACCCAAATTTAAAAGAAAATTCTCTAAACGGTCATACTAAGCTCGAGGAGCTTGTCTCAAACCGTAAAGTGCTTTCTTAAGTTTGAAAACATGATTTGAAAATTTTTCATTTATAAAACCCGGAGGTTGAGAAACGTAAACTTCCTCAACATCATCTCCGTTTAAAAATGCACTTTTAACATCCATTTGAAATAATTTAAAATCCTTATGGCATGCAAAAGACAATAATAATCTAATTGATTTTAATCTAGCTACCGGGGCAAAGGATTCTTCGAAATCGATACCTTCCTCTTGACGGTAGCCTTGAGCAACTAACCGAGCTTTGTTCCGGACGACGACTTGGTTTTCGTCGGTTTTGTTCTTGAAGATCCACTTTGTCCATATGACGGTGTGGTTCTTCGATGGCAATGGAACAAGCTCCCAAACCTCATTCCTCTCGAATTGAATGAGTTCCTCCTCCATGGCTAAGATCCAAGCGCTATCTTCGCACGCTTCATTAATATTCTTTGGCTCAATCGAGGAGACAAAGGCACAATGAGCGAAGTAGTTCACTTGCGATCTCGTCTTGACACTATTATGGATATTGCCAATGACTTGCTCATGAGGATGGTCACGAACGGTATGAAGCCGTTTGGGAATACCTTGATCACTAGGAACATTCTCAACAACTTCATTAGTAGGGTTAGTCTCAATAGAATCAATAGAATTATTAGAATTAGAATTACCAATTGAATCACATAAGACATCCATAGAGTCATCATCATTAGTAATTCTAGTTGGAACAAATCCTTCATTAAATGAAACATGAAGTGATTCCTCGATCGTTGAGGTTCGTTTGTTGTATATCCGGTAGGCTTTGCTACGCGAGGAATATCCAACAAAGATCCCCTCATCGGATCTTGGATCGAATTTGTCCAAACTACCATACGTGTTCTTAATAAAACATTTTGAACCAAAAACACGAAAATGTTTAACTTGAGGCAACCTACCAAACAACAATTCATAACAAGCTTGTTTAGTGCCGGGCCTCAAAAGTATTCTATTAAACACATAGCAAGCGGTATGTACCGCTTCCGCCCAAAATTGATGGCCAAGTTGGCTATCATCAAGCATCGTGCGAGCACACTCCACTAGCGTCCTATTCTTTCTCTCAACTACACCATTTTGAGGAGGTGCACGAGGGAAAGAGAAGGTGTGTGTAATACCAACTTCATCACAAAATGTCTCAAAAGACTCATTCTCAAATTCCCCTCCATGATCACTACTAATAGTGACAATGGTGGTTCCAATGAGATTTTGTACTTTCTTAACAAAAATTGTGAAGTTTTCAAAAGCTTCATTTTTATTACATAATGAAAATACCCAAGTAAACCTAGAAAAGTCATCAACGATGACAAGTCCATATCTAGCATTACCTAATGAAGCAACTCTAGTTGGCCCAAATAAATCTAGATGTAATAGCTCTAGTGGCCGCTTAGAGGAAATGCTTTTCTTAGGTTTAAATAAAGATTTTGGAAGATTGCCTCGTTGACACGAGTCACAAAAGCTTTTCTTTTGAAAGACAAGCTTAGGGAAGCCTCTAATAGAGTTTAACTTGGAAAGCTTAAATAGTGTTCCAAAGTTCACATGATCAAAACGTCGATGTCATAAGTGTTGTTCACTTGTGTTGGCAATAAGACATTGTTCATGTGATCTTGGAAGATCTAGGATATATATATCCTTATGACGTGTGCCGGAAAACAATAATTCATTATTATCTTTTCTTAAAATATGGCACATTCCTTTCGCAAAGTTAACTTTGTAACCTTTGTCACAAAGTTGACTTATTGAAATAAGATTGTGGTTTAATCCTTTAACAAGGTAAACATCACTTATTAGGGTTTAGAAGGATTACCCACTTTACCAACACCTATGATGGTTCCGCTCTCGTTGCCTCCAAAGACTACCCGGTTCCCATTTGCGATGGGCACCACTCCGGAGAGCAATTGAGCGTCACCCGTCATGTGTTTTGAACACCCGCTATCGAGTATCCAATTCCCATTGGAGCTAAATTTAAATTTGTTGCTCCGTTCCTTTTTCTTGAGTACCTATAGATATGAAATATCGTATCATGGTACCCAAGGTCATTGGGTCCAAAAGATTAGACCTTTGGAAGCCAAGTCCAATTGGACTTAGACTTCCCCACATAATTACTACTATGCACAACATTCGAAAAATAAGCATTCATATAAACTTGTTTTTCATCCATGCTTGTGTCCTTTGGGCTCCAAATAGTGAAAATATTAGGAGCCCTCATCCTATTGGGTGCATGCATGCGACGTTGATTTCTACGTGATGCGTGTTGTGGATAGGCATAAGGAACATGATGAAATGGTGCACGACGATAATTATTCATATGATGAGGTGGGTGAACATAAGCATGTGGAGGAACACGTGCATGAGGGTGTCTCATATGGTGTGCACGTGCACGTGGATGCGGTGCATAAAAATCATCATATGTGTGAGCCGGTGGAGTCGGACGTGTGTTCCTACGTGGAATGGTATTGGTGTACATATAAGCATGTCCCTTCTTTGGAGGTCCACCCAAAGTGGGTTTCTTTCCAAACGAGGGTGTGAACGAGGTGGAAGCACCATTGGTAGATGAACTACCAATAGAGTGTTTGCTACCACTCGTCGAAGCATCGGAAGTTGGCCTAACAAAGGTAGTGGCCGACTTGGATGAATTTCCCAATTTATACCCCAAGCCAATGTAGTGTTTGGCCGGAAGTAAGTCATTTAGGATATTATCCAAATGGCCCTTACCCTTATTGAATTCATTGATTCGGCCCAATGTGCACTCATATTTCTCGTTGAGAGAACGCATAAAAGCATCCAAAGTGGATACTTGCGATGTGAGCACATAAACACGAGATTTGATATTTTCATTCTCAATACTCAAAGTCGAGTTTTGAGAAATCAAATCCGCTATCTTGTGTTCCTCCGAATCTTCAATGCTAACATGTTCAAGTTGAGACTTGAGATTTACAATCTCATTCCTCAACTCTTCAACAACGGTGTCGTTGTTGGTGATGATAGTTTTAGGCGAGGTTTGGATGCTAGCTAAATCATCTTTTACTTTAGTATATCTATTTACTAATTTAGAGTATTTAGACCATAATTGCTCATTAGCATTTCTAAGGTCATCCATGGTTACCTCATCGCCTTCGTTATCGCTATCATCGGAGGAGGAAGATCCTTGATCATGCTCCTCTCGTGCCATGAAGCACATGTGCGCTTGCTCCACTTGCTCATCGTCCGACTCTCCGCTTGAGGAATCCTCGGAGTCGGTGAATGTTGCTACGACAAGTCCCTTTTTGTAACCCTTTTTGTACTTCTTGGACTTGTCGAATTTCGGCGCCTTCCACTTCTCCTTTTTGCTTGTTTAGAGGACACTCCGCTTTCATGTGTCCTGGCTTGTTGCATTTGAAACACAAAGGAGAGGGGGCGTTAGAAGAACCAAATTTAGCTTTGTTCTTATAGTTACCTTTCCGGAAGAACCGGTTGAACTTCTTTGCCATGAGAGCCATGGACTTCAAGTCCAACTCGTCTTCCGAGTCTTCATCATCGGTTGATGTGGATGTGGATGGAGCGGCCTTGAAAGCAATAGCCTTCTTCTTTGGCTCGTCTTGCTTTAGGTAGGACTTCATCTTGTCCTACAACTTCAACTTGCTATCTTTGTGTACCTCGTATGACATTAAGGTACCCATTAGTTGAACAACGGTATATGTTTTCATGTCATTACCTTCCTCGATGGCGAAGGTCCGTTTCTTCCAACTAGAAGGAAGTCCATCGATGATCTTTGAGACTTTCTCCTTTTGGGTGTAGGTTTTACCGAGAGCCTCCAACTCATTTGTGATGTCGACGAAGCGAGCATAGTACTCCTTCATCTTCTCACCCTGTAGCATATGAAACAACTCGTAATCTCTATTAACTACAACGAGTTTAGAGTCTCTTACCCTACTTGTCCCTTCATGCAATATGAGGAGGGAGTTCCATATTTGATATGCACTCTTACATGTGCATATCTTGTTGAAGTCCTCGGGCTCCAAAGCACATTGCAAGGCGTTCATTGCCTTGGCATTGCTTATCTCCGCGGCGATCTCCGCGGTGTAATGCCCTACAAGCTACTGCACAAGTACTAGAGGGGGGGTGAATAGTACTTTAAAAATAACGAGGAGTATAATTCCTAATTATAGTGCAAACAACTACCAAATCAATTTGCGGAAACTTAAATTGAAGACAACAAAATTAACAATGCTAACAATAGATATTACTGGGTTCGGATCCACCCAAGTCTCCCCGACTTGTTCCCGGTGATCCTACGTCCCAACCACCCGGATCCCCTCCGGATACTTGAGTTAGAAACCCTAACTCAAGATTTCCACTATGAAATACTTGTGAAAAACCTCAAGTCAAATCATACAAAATGTAATTTGTGACTCCCACAACCCGGGATCACAACCGCATTCTCACAACCGAGAGTGAAACTTACAATTCAAATATGAAATGAAATAAGAAAACTTCTTACCGACAAAATACCTATGTCTTGAGTGATGCTTACGAATTAGGGCAAGGATGATTTTGAGGAAGAAGAAGTGGCACCAAACCTTAGCTCCAAGATGTAGATCAGCGATGGAGAGCTATGGGGAAGATGGTGACCTAGAATCAAGCACTTGGCTTGGAAGGCTTCACACTCAATGAATCTATCTTTGGAAGTAAGAGTGAGGAGAGATTATGGAATGGAATGAAAGAGCTTTGAATGAGCTTGGAATGATTTCTCTTGATCTCTAAACTTGCAATAATATCAGCCTTGACTGCAATGAATGCAGCCCAACAAGTATTTATAGGATAGAGGAGAGAGAGAGAAAAACGTTTCAATTAAAGCTCCAACGGCTCTTTTCTGTACTCAACTAGTCGGTCAAAAAACAACCACCGACCGACTAGTTCATCAACTAGTCGGTCGGTCAATTAACGTATACCGACTAATGAGTGAACAAAGAAAAGATCAAAGCACAGACATAAGGAACTAGTCGGTCCAAGAAGAGTAGCTGACCGACTAGTTTCACAACTAGTCGGTCGGTTACTCAACTGAGACCGACTAACAGATAAAACTGAAGTCTGAGCATAAATAGACTTAGTCGGTCCAAGAACAAATGTTGACCGACTAATTCACCAACTAGTCGGTCGCCAAATGAGCATAGACCGACTAACGATAAACAGTAAGTTAGGTGAAAAATTGGCATGTACAGTAAAACTAAACTAGTCGGTCCAAGAAGGAAAGTTGACCGACTAGTTCATCAACTAGTCGGTCGATCAATGAACACAGACCGACTAAAGATAAACAGTAGCTTAGGCTCAAAAGTGCATGTACAGAGAAAGCTCAACTAGTCGGTCACAGAAGCATCACTGACCGACTAGTTCACAAACTAGTCGGTCAGTGAGTCAACTTAGACCGACTAACTGTAAACAGTAAAGAGCTTAGAATTAACTGACAGAAACTAGTCGCTCCAAGAAGCTTTGCCGACCGACTAGATCACCATCTAGTCGGTCAGTTCTTCTTCTTGAACCAACTAACATGCACAAGAAGTCGTGAATCGAAGCGCGAAGCTTCGGGAAGGATTGTATGGACTTTTACTAAGATCCTAGAGCTAAGATATGAGCGTTATGAAGATTTAAACCGTAAGACCTACTCAAGGCTTAACATTCTACGAAAGAAGCTTAAAGACAATAAATAAAACTTGACGATACCGTCTTCAATAGCTTCAATCGAATCTTCATGACTTCTAAAAAGGTCCATAAGCTTCAACGAAGCTTTAGGCATACGATCACGTGCTTTGAGAAGTCTTGAGACGTCGTAATTGATATTCATATGAATTTGGCGACGATCTCCATAACTGCGCTCACAAAGTGTTAGTTCACGTTATATTTATGTTTGTTCATCATCCAAAACCAAATCCGGGGAGTTCAATATCCAACACGCGGGAGTCCACTTCTCAAAATCTTCTTCGGCGGGCTCGACGTATTCCTTCATCGTGGCCCTCCATAGTGAAGCACTCCGGATGAAAGTTTCCATCCGGCATTTCCAGTACCCGTAGTTGGTACCGTTGAAGAATGGAGGCCTTGTTGAGGAATGTCCTTCCATCACCGAAGATGCTCCTTCACGGTTCCTGAAGGTGCTGTAGTCGGAAGGTGGACGAACGCTTTTGTTGTCGTTGGCAGACATAGCTATAGACTTGGCTCTGATACCAAATGTAATGCCCTGCTAAGCTACTGCACAAGTACTAGATGGGTGGTGAATAGTACTTTAAAATAATTAAGAGGCTAATTCCTAATTACCTTGCAAACTCTACCAATTAATGCGGAAATGCGGAATAGTAAATAATCGACAATAAATAAATAATCGCAAACAAATGATATTACTGGGTTCGGATCCACCCAAGTCTCCCCGACTTGTTCCCGGTGATCCTACGTCCCAAACACCCGGATCCCCTCCGGATACTCAAGTTAGAAACCCTAACTCAAGATTTCCACTATGAAATACTTGTGAAAAACCTTCACAAGTCAAATCATACACAAAGAAATTTGTGACTCCCATAACCCGGGATCACAACCACTCTCACAACCGAGAGTGAACCAATTACAATATGAAAGTAAATGAAACAAAACTTCTTACCGACAAAATACATATGCCTTGAGTAATACTTACCAATTAGGGCAAAGATGATTTTGAGGAAGAAGAGGAGGCACCAAACCCTAGCTCCAAGAAGTAGATCAGCGATGGAGAGCTATGGGGATGTTGGTGACCTATGATCAAGCACTTCGCTTGGAAGGCTTCACACTCAATGAATCTCTCTTTGGAAGTAAGAGTGGGAGAGATTTAAGAATGGAATGAATGAGCTTTGAATGAGCTTGGAATGATTTCTTTTGATCTCTAAACTTGCAATAATATCAGCCTTGAGTGCAATGAATGCAGCTCATCAAGTATATATAGGTTAGAGGATAGAGAGAGAAAAATGTTTCAATTAAAGCTCCAACGGCTCTTTTCTGAACCCAACTAGTCGGTCAAAGAACAACTACCGACCGACTAGTTCATCAACTAGTCGGTCGGTCAATCAACGTAGACCGACTAATGAGTGAACAGAGAAAAGGTCGAAGCACAGACACAAGGAACTAGTCGGTCCAAGAAGAATAGCTGACCGACTAGTTTCACAACTAGTCAGTCGGTTACTCAACTGAGACCGACTAAGAGATAAAACTGAAGTCTGAGCACAAATTGATTTAGTCGGTCCAAGAACAAATGTTGACAGACTAGTTCATCAACTAGTCGGTCGCCAAATGTGCATAGACCGACTAACGATAAACAGTACGTCAGGTGAAAATTGGCATGGACAGTAAAGCTCAACTAGTCGGTCCAAGAAGGAAAGTTGACCGACTAGTTCATCAACTAGTCGGTCGATAAATGAAAACAGACCGACTAAAGATAAACAGTAGCTCAGGCTCAAATTTGCATGTACAGGGAAAGCTCAACTAGTCGGTCACAGAAGCATCACTGACCGACTAGTTCACAAACTAGTCGGTCGGTGAGTCAACGTAGACCGACTAACTGTAAACAGTAAAGAGCTATGAATTAACTAACTGAAACTAGTCGGTCCAAGAAGCTTTGCCGACCGACTAGATCACCATCTAGTCGGTCAGTTCTTCTTCTTGAACCAACTAACATGCATAAGAAGTCGCGAATCGAAGCGTGAAGCTTCGGGAAAGTTTGTATGGACTTCAACTAAGATCCTAGAGCTAAGATATGAGCGTTATGAAGATTTAAACCGTAAGACCTACTCAAGGCTTAACATTCTACGAAAGAAGCTTAAAGACTATAAATAAAACTTGACGATACCGTCTTCAAAAGCTTCAATCAAATCTTCATGACTTCTAAAATGGTCCATAAGCTTCAACGAAGCTTTAGGCATACGATCACGTGCTTTGAGAAGTCTTGAGACATCGCTTGGGATGTTCATATGAATTTGGCGGTGATTTCCATAACTGCGCTCACAAAGTGTTAGTTCACGATATATTTATGTTTGTTCATCATCCAAAACCAAATCCGGGGAGTCCAATATCCAACAAACCTTTCCTTCCAAACTAGCCTAATCAAACTCTCAAGACAACAAGTCCAAACCAAGCTTCCAACAATCCAAATCAACAAGGAAACTCTCAGCTACTCAAGTCAAAGACCATACATGCACATACAAAGCTTCCAACGACCCAAGTTCAAAGACCAAACAATCATACCCAAGCTTCCAATGACACAAGTCCAAAGACCAAACAAAACATGCTCATGATTAATTTCTTTTACTATACTGTATAATGGTACAGTTTTTTACAAAACAAAGTTGATTAGTTGATCAAATCTAACAAAGATCGAAGAAGCCATGGGCATGGGTTGTGGTGTTCGACAATGGCCAAAGAGGCGTAAAGAGATAATGACAGTAGCTAACAAGAAGGTGATGGCGGCGTCAGCTGATGCAGCAAACGACAATAGACATGGCAACATGCGAAGGAGGAGGTGACGGTGGTTGCTAAAGAAGACGTCGGAGGAGGCTCGGTTACGGATGAAAAATACGACAGTGATGGCAACAGATGAACAAGACAATGACAATGGAGGCAATAGATGAAGACATTGGTGATGGTGCCGATATGGTAAATCGATGTAGAAGAAGAGGGCGGAGGATGATGGGGTTCTCAGGTGAGAGATTTGGGGAGTTTTACTGATATTGAGAAGGAAATGGTTAGCGTTGCTATTTTTAAGGCAGCAAATTTGGTTTAGGGGCTGATTAGAGTGTAGAAAATTAGTGGCTCTAATACCATAATATGATTTAGGGTAAAAGGAAATTAGAGAGCTCAACTTGTCTCTATTCTACTAGTTTATTATATATTGAAGAGATGTAGACTTGACATAAAACATCCTTCTCCAATATCACATTCAATTAAATAACAGTGTAATTGACACCCGATTTATTAGTAAACAGAAACCAAAGAGAAACAGAATTAGATTCTGCTTATTATTTCCTCTTAATGAAACAGCATCCCCACTGTCAAAGTTGTTAAGCATAATTCAAATTCCAGAAAGATTGATAACATAGTTATTATGAAAAGGAAACTGTTACAAAGACCATTTTGAATAAATGCAAGTTTCAACTTCCACTCATTAACACCAAACTATACACAGCAGATGGATAAGATCGGCATACGATTTGCTACTGAAACCAAAAGTAAGATCATACAAGGGAGTCACCTGCCGGGGCATCATTGAACATGAGATTAAGTGATTGACAATCCAGGAAATATTGCTTCGCCAAAGCTCTAAAGTTCTCCCGAGTTCCAATGGATTTAAATTTCGGAGGACGCAATGGTGATGCAATTGAGATTGAGCACTGACCATTTAATAAAGAATCAGGTTCACATAAAGAGCCTGGGTTCCCAATCAAATCAACTAGATATTCCCTGCCAAGACAAAAACATAAAGGAATTAGAATATGCACTTTCCAACACAATCTGACCATCAGATTATTAAACTTCAGAGGCATTTCTATAATCAAATGAGTTACTCTTGCTTCAAAACAATATATCTAATGAAGCTACAAGGAATCATTTTAATAGTCAAGTTTGTGTATGCTCCAAGGGCACCTGAGCCAGTCACATCTTATGCTGTGATGATCACCAAACCATCTTACTAATGGTCCATGGAGTTTGTGTTATGCTAAGCAGGTTATATCATATCAAGCAGAAGCAAGCTACAGACTCTCAAGTGGATTGGAGGAATGAACATACAGTGCTAAATCAAGATTGGAGGCGGCATAAACAAAGAGCTTCTGTAACCCGAAGACATATCATATTGGAGTAAAAAGTTACGAAGCTTGGACATTCAATAAAGATATCAACATGAAGCTTCAAGCTGTGCAGCCTGCACATTCAATGAAGAAGCCCAATTGGAGCTAAAGACTCGAAAATTCAACTTTCATATAATTATTATTAAAATATTTTAAATAATTGAAGAAACTATTTGATTTTGGCATTTATGATTCTTACTTGGTTTATATATCAATAGCCATGAAGTCTAATAGTTTTAGTGCAATCAAATTTGTTTCTGGTTTGAACCCAATTAAGTTCAGCTCATCATTGACTTCATATGTTGTTTTGGCTTAATCCTAGTTGATTTGACCCGAACCAATGCTCAAAATGGTGTATTTATCTTATTCAGGTTAAATCATAGTTGTTTCTGACTTAACCAAATTAATTCCAGCTAATAATTATGCTCCAGGTTCAATCCTACATGTTTCTAGTTTGAACTAATGGGCATTCTTGCCTAATTGGTTCAATCACATCTGATATTGGTATGGACCGAACTTAGCTTTATGCATAACTTTTATCTGTACATATATAGTTCAATCCTAGTTGTTTCTGTTCTGGACCATGCTCACACAAATTCTTATCATATTTTGGTTCGACCCATCTGTTTTTGACATGAAGCAGATTCAAATCTGCGCTTTATAATGTTCAGACAGTTGTGGTTCAACCACCATTAGCTTTGATTCAAAACAATTCGTATTTAATCTGGGACTGACTTATCCCCTTCAGCATCCAAGTTCATGTTTGGAACCATATTCGAGACAGATTTCATATGATGTTGCCTGTTTGACTGAACCATCAAAATTTTGGTCCAATGGACCATCAAATCCGGAAGATTTAAACGTAGCTGTTATCGACAAATCTGATCCAAAGGATAGCCTGGCATTGATTCGGGTGTTGTTTTCTCCAACTGGATATGACCTCGCTGTTTATTCAAAATGACGAAATTAAGTGAGCTTAACTTGCAGGTCTTTTAGATCTTTTGAGTCATATAATGTTCTTCCGTAATCATGAACCCAATGAAAGAAACTCTTGCAAATTTGCAGAACTTTTAGAATATAATTTGCAAATCTTTGACAAAAACGTTCATGTCTTAGAGAAAACTAAATTATTGATCTTTCAGCCTTCATTCTCTTGATTCTATCAAAGAGATTAAGTTTCACACGATGTCGTCACTTAGAATCTTGGATCCATCTTTCAAGTATACAATGTTCCATTCAATAGCCTTAAATGTGCAATTTCTCATCTATATTGTGAGAGTACATCCAACGATAATGGGTTTCCGATGCTTCTCGCCAAGGACTCTCATGCTTCTCGCCAAGGAGTTGGACGTTTTGCATGCTATGGGATTTAATTTCTTAAACTTTCATTGATTCATTGATTTCAATAAACAAGCCTAGAGGCATTTTATAGGCTTACAATCCAATACTCTAATTTTCACATCCAATGTAGGACTAAACCCTAAAAACACTTAAAATAAATAAAAAGTCTGAAAACAACTAAAGACTTAAAGGACTCAAATAAAAATAAAAATAAAAATAAAAATAAAATAAAAAAGATGCTATCTCAATTGAATCCCTGTCATTTTCTCGGCGTAAGAACTTCTACACCTGGTGAATGTAGACGAGAGTAGCATATCAGGACAAAAATCAATAATTTCTTGCATTTAGGAAAGATACGTCCACAAACTTTGAAGTGTGACAAGATCCAGGCTTGTCGATAAACGTCTTTCGAAAATCTCTTCTAATTCACAAAAGTTAAAAATGTAGGGATCGCCTTACCCTTGCAATACTAACAACACACACTAGGGGGGTGAATAGTGTAATGGCAATAAAATTGTCCAATTAAAATTTAACTTGCAAATGCGGAATTATAAATGCAAGAGGAATTAAAAGGCACAATCAATCCAAACGCAAACACACAGTTTTACCCTGATTCCCCAAACTTGGGTACATCCAGCCACACCAATATTCACTATAATCCCACACAGAGAAGTGAATACAAATCTCACAAGGAGATACCCCACAAAGAGGATTTATGCCCTACACAAGGACCCAACCAATCCTACACGAGGATCAAGACTCCCACACAGAGAATCACTAACTCCCACTCAGAGAATTAGGGTTAGCCCTACACTAAGACACTAAACTCCCACAAAGAGAGTTCCTAAGTCCCACAAAGAGACAACCTTCCACAAAGAGAGAATCCTAATCCCACAAAGAGAAATAGGAAAAAATACAATTACACCAAATAAAGTAAATACTCTTACCTATGCCTTGAGATGCTTACTCATGAATGGATGCAAGGCATGGAAGAGGATCTCCAAGTGTTGGGATATGCTTGAGAGCACTTGGATGATTTCCCTTGAGCTGGACTTCAATGCATGAAGAAAGATGAATGCTCAATTGAGAGAAATGATGGAGCTTGAGAGTTGCTTATTGATCTCTTGAGATTTTCTATAGAGTCAAGAGTTATCAAGTGTTGTCAAGAGTTCTCAAGTGAAGGCAGCACACTCATATATATAGGAACCCCATATCAAGCCCAAAACCCCAAAAAACAGCCAAATGAACAAATCTGTAACGGCTAGAAACTGGGTGAAAACGACAGGAACAGTCGACTGATGATCAAAAGACAGTCGACTGATCAACGGCTAGAAAATATCCAACGGCTATAATCTGAGCCAGGACAGTTGACTGATGAAGTCAATACAGTCGACTAACAAACAGGACAGGCGCATGTTAATCCTTCAGCATGCGACTGTTGCAGGGGATGGATCGAAACAGAGAACTGCACTCTTTCTCCAATTCTTCGCACAGGCGACTGATGTTAATACTACAGTCGACTGTCAAGAAATCAGGCGACTGTATATTCTTCATCAGTCGTCTGCTGTAAGACATGGAGAAACAACAGAGAGATGCAGAGAATGCACTTACGCTATACAGGCGACTGATGACCAATCTCCAGGCGACTGTAAAAATACAGGCGACTGTAAACTGATCGATAGACGACTATGCATAAAGCTCAAGTTTGAGTCAATTGAAATGTTGACTTGAGCTGTGCATGTCAGACGACTGTAGAAGGATCTACAGGCGACTGGAAATCACCCAGTCGACTGTGTCAGGCGACTGACGGAAAGCCAGAGACTCCAAATGAGTCTTTGGACAGAGTGAACCTATTGGGTTGGATTCTATGATAATCCTAAGGCTCACTAAGATGGTTATATGCAATGCATGAATGAGTAAACTATCTAACAAGGCATTACATTAACCCTAGACTCAAAAGAGAGAGAAAGCAATAAAGTAAAATACATGGATTACAATGCTTTCCTTAGAGTCTAAGTCTTTAATCTTGATGCCTTGATTGCTCTCCATCATCTCCAAGCTTTGGCACTCCTTGAGTCCAAGCTTTGGCTCTTCTCCACTTGATGTCCATCCTTGCACCAAGTGATTAGTCTCCAAGAAGGATATTCTTGAGATAAAACTTAGAGACTAAAACATGAGAGTCATTAGCAACAACATAATGTTGTGATCATCATCAAAATAAGATTGGTATAAAACATCAATACTCAACAAAAAATACATACAGAATCTGTTTGTTGGTAAAGTATGGAGAATCTATGACATTCTCAATCAGATTCAGTGACGCTTCTATCTGCTGCTCTGATGCAAAATCTAGCTCTGGCTTGGGTTCACGATGTGGCTCTTACTCTGCCTCTAACGTTGGCTCAGGCTCCAATTCGGGCCCGAAATCTTACTCCGACTCCACTATTGGCTCGCTCCTCAATTCGGGCTCGAGCTCAAACTTTGTCTCAATCTCATGGTCAGGATCTGGTTTAAGCTCATGTTCAGGTTCACACTCTGCCTCTGCCTCAAGTTCAAGCTCAAGCTTTTTCGATCTCTTGTTTACTCTTAATTCGTTCATACACTTGAAGAAAAATGGTATGGTTCTCACATACTTGTAATAGATCCTTCTCAACTTTCAGACGAAAGACGTGTTGGGATTCATAGGAAATTAATCTATGCTTCAAAAAACACCGAGATTGAAGAGTGGTTTTAAATACTGACTATTGAAAACAATGAACTTAAAGTTGCATATACCAAGATATTGCTTCTTTACTTAACTTGGGATATGCATATAAATATTTCGCTCCGTCTGAAAAATCAAAATGGAAGAAGAAATATTATGGATAGTACTCTTAATTATCATATCCATATCTATCAGCGAAGCTATAAAAATGAGACATCTCGGCATATCTCATGCTCATAACTTGCTGGAAGAGGATAACCTTTATAGTAATTGTCGTAGTACCCTATAAATTAGAGCAGATCTTCACATACAGAAGAGAAGATGAACAGTTTCACAAAAGATAGATACATGTACTTGGTTGCGTTAGCTAAGACACTGAAATTAGACTTTAAACAGATCCAAAATCTTTAAAATAATAGGACTACGCAAAAATTCAGCAAAATTTGACCGAAAATCCCTAATAAATCGCAAGGCTTACAGTGCAGCCATAACTCGGGCCGAGTCGTTGACCAAGTTAACACGGTTCGACTAGAACTAGCTTTGGGTTGGCTCAGTCGGCTCCAGATCAGATCAGCTCGATGATGGCATGGATGGAATCGATGAACAATATCGGCTCCATCGATGGCTCAGCTCGACACGGCGTATTGGCTCGGCTCAATGTTGGGCCGACTCGACCGAGCTGACACTAGAGCTTCGCAGTTCGATCAGTGCTAGCTAGGGGTGTGCGGGTCCGGGTACCCTGTTTTTTTCATGTTACCCGGACCCTACCCGGTAAGGGACCGGTTCCTAAATTTTGGACCCGGAACCTACCCAGTTAAACCATATACCCGGACCCTACCCGGACCCTATGGTTCCGGGTAGGTTTCGGGTACTCTGTAAAAAAATCTAATTTGTGAGGTATTACGAACAATGATTTCCAAATGATCTGTGCATGACAATTATCTCAAATACGCATGAATAAAAATCAATCTGGAAGTAAAATATTGTCTCTAGTCTCTTTCTTCGGTGATAAATGCATACTGACCAGTCATTTCTACTAGATAAAGCTAGACATATGGAAGAATGATTCACGTTTACTTATACTGCTCTTTTGAACGCATAAGAGAACAATATGATCTTTGATTTAAATGCATTGTTTAATGAACTTACACGTTGCTCAAAACTTCAGGATGCAAGTTGTATTCACTAATATTATAAGTTCAAATTAGATACAGCCAGGGTGGATCACTCTTATATATTTTGATCCTTAATATTATAATAAAAAATTATATATATATATATATCGGTTCCGGTTCTAGGTACCCGTTTTCTATAGACGGGAACCAGAACCGGACCCGATACCCGTCGTTTCCAAATTTTCCTACCCGGAACCTACCCGGAACCGATAACTATCTACCCAGAACCTACCCGTTAGGGTAGGTTCCGATCGGGTATCTGGGTACCATGTACCCGTGCACACCCCTAGTGCTAACTGTGTTTTATGACGATTTCATCGACAGTTTGCCATCGATTTCATGATGCAGCATCGCCAAAGGGTGGAGAAACTTTTTAGAGGGTTGACGACCCTGGGCTTCGCCGATGGCGGCATCGGCGAGCATCAAAAGGATTGTGGGTGATGACGCAGCGGGTTTTTGTCAACGAGACGGTGCTGCTAGTACTGGCGGCATCAACGACGATGTTAGAGCCTCGTAGAGGTGACGACGACTATCATTGGAGAAGATATGGGTGGCAACATGGGTTTGGGTGTTTTTTATCTAAAAACTGGGAAGTGAAAGATGGATCTTTCGGCACAAATACCAAATTTTATGTAGAACCGGATGGATTTGACAAAGAGTTTAAAGAAGAACAGAAAAATTAGGGTTCTGATTCTTCTCACCAATGATTCTGATGCGTCTCATTAAAGAGTTGGACCTTTCATATGCTACGGGGTTTAATTCCTTAAACGTTCATTGATTCATTGATATCAATAAACAAGCATATAGGCCTTTTATAGGTGTCACGTCTTGTTTTACGTTATACTTGGGAGCGAGTACGCAAACGGGTCCGCGATGTGCTTAAAATAAGGAGGAGTTTCTTTCTTTCTTTCTTTTTTTATTTTCTTCTTCCTTGGATTAAACACACTAAGTATATGTGATTTAAAATTGCAGGATCTTGCATGCTTAATAAACATCCTGAATAACATTGTTACAAATCAAAGCGTCCAGAATTAAAGCACAACCATAGGCCTAACATGGCCAAAACAACACACACAAGTCTCAATAATGGTACAACTCAACGGCACAGACATGAAGGTACATAGTAATCGTCATAACCTTCAATAGGCTGATACTCAACGTAGTCCTCAAGCACTGGCTCGATTTCTGCAACAGTGTCCTCAATAAACTCGCTCTCAAAACCTGATTCCAACGAGGTTGGTATCAACGCGCTCCAGGCGACGCGTACGATTTTCTAGTGGCTTCACTTTATTTTAAGGTAGCTATTTCGTTTTATTTTATTATTTATATTTTCCCCATTATCTATTTCTCTCTCTTCTTTCTATCTCTAAATTATTCGTTGTTTCTCCTCTTTTTTCATACCGTTCGTCTTTGTTGCTCAACGCTGCAGGGAGACAACGGGGCGACAGCCGGCGGCTAGGTGGTGGGGTCACCGCGGGGGATGGACAGGGCGGTGTTGGCGGCGAGGCAGAGGCGGCTAGGTATGGCAGAGCTTTAGGGGAAACGACAGGGTTTGGCCACTCATCAGGAGTCTCGGATGCACGGATGAGGGGAGGTTGACGGGGGCTTGGTGGCATGCAGCGTCGACGATGGAGGCGGTCAGCTGTGGCATGGTCAACGGGCTCGGCTGCAATGGGGGCTTCGGCCGAATGGGTGGTCGATCGTAGAGGGGGCGACGAGGCACGTCGGGGAGCTTAGGTGGCGGCTTGAAGCGACAGCCTGGGGTCGTCGATGGTTGTGGGGCGGCTAACAGGGGAGCTCGGCCAGGGCCCGGGCTGCACCGACGCATAGGGGCGGCGGGTCGATTCGTCGGTGGTGGGTGGCCGAAGGAGGGAGCACGGGAGGTCGAAGGGTAGGGAAGAGGCCTGCTGCGTGTTCAGCAAACGAGGCAGGCTGTGTGGAGTTACATACGGTTTTTTAAAAAAATTAAATAATGAATTAATAAAAAGGGGCAGTTGGGGGATGTGTAGTTGGGCCCGGGGGTTAGCTGGGGTAGTGATTAGATAGTGATTAAAGGAAAGATTAAGGAAGAGATTAAGTTAATCGCTTTTCGTGAAATTATGATTTTTTCCTTGAAAATAAACGTCTTTGAAAAATTCCAAGAAGATTACCACTAGTTCGTAACATCGTGAGGATCATGAAAATGATAGCCGTTTAAAGTTTTAAGCTTCGGAAATATGAGTTTTGAGCCAAAACGTATTTATCAGTCGTGGGCCGCGTGTTGGCGGGTTTCAAGTCGATTTGACATCAGAAAAATACGTAAAAATTACAGAGAATAATTAAAGATCATAGAATCATATTTATAACAGTTTAAAACTATTTTGATAACATTTATTTCAGAAAAATATTTAATAAAACTATTTCAAGACATATTTAAAAATCATATAAACTATTTATAACTATTTTGATGAGACTTAAAATAACAATAATATATTATATAATTTTTATGAAATCATTTTTGATATATATATCTAAAAATCGTATATACATAAACTATTTTAAAAATCATATAAACTATTTTAAATCATTCAAACGTATTTGAAATATTTGAAATTATTTTAATAATAGAAAAACGAAAATATGTGTAGTGATGGATACAAGTCGGCACATCCTACCGTCTTTAAAAATTCCGTCCTCGGAATTTCTCAGAACTAAGAGACGATGAACGAGTAGTGTTGGGTCGACTTGTCATGCTACAAAATAAACCGCGATGAGTGTTAAATTAGAAATTATTATAACTAGACAACTTTGATATTAATGTTGTTCAAACTGTTCTTAAGGTATTTGCATAAGCACGACCTGTGTAGGCCGCCATAGAAACATATCAAACCTCGCTTCCCATTATGCTTGAGAGCGAGTACGCAAACGGATCCGCAATGTGCTTAAAACAAAGTGTATTTTTTCTTTCTTTTTTCCCTTTCTTCCTCCTTGGATCTTGCATGCTTACTTAAGAAACATCCTAAATAACATTATTGCAGGATCAAAACATCCAGAATTAAAATACAACCATAGGCCTAGCATTGCCAAAACAATAAACACACACAAGTCTCAATAATAATACAACTCAACGGCACTGACACTAAGGTACATAGTAAATAGCTTTCAATATGCCGATACTCAACGTAGTCCTCGAGAACTGACTTGATTTCTACAACAGGGTCCTCAATAAACTCGCTCTCAAAACCTAATTCCTACGAGGTTGGTGTCAACGCGCTCCAGGCGATGCATACGATTTTTTAGTGGCTTCACTTTATTTTTAAAGTAGCTATTTCATTTCACTTTATTATTTATATTTTCCCTATAATCTATTCTCTCTCTTCTTTCTCTCTCTAAATTATTCATTGTTTCTCCTCTCTTTTTTTATATTGTTCGTCTTTGTTGCTCGATACTTTAGGGACATGGCGGGGCGACGACCGGCGGATAGGTGGTGGTGGGGTCGCCGCAGGGGGCAGACAAAGCGGTGCCGACGGTGAAGCAAAGGCGGCTGGACGCGTCGGAGCTTCGAGGGAAACGTCGGGGTTCGGACGCTCGTTGGGGGGTCTTGGCTGCACGGAGTGGGAGGTTGACGGAGGATTGGTGGCGTGCAGTGTCAACGATGGAGGCGGTCGACTATGGCGTGATCGACGGGCTCGTCGAAGGGGTGGTGGAGCGTGGAGGCGGCGACAAGGCACGTCAGAGAGCTTGGGCGGCGGCTTGAAGCGATGGACTGGGGTCATCGACGGTTGTGGGACGGCTTGCAGGGGAGCTCGGCCGGGCTGGTCGACCCAGAGGGGCGACGGGTCGGTTCCCCGACGGTGGGTGGCCGAAGGAGGGTGCACGGGAGACCGAAGGATAGGGGTGAGGACTGTTGCGTGTTCAGCAAACAAGGGAGGATGTGGGGGGTTATATATGGTTTTTAAAAAAAACTAATTTAATTAATTAATTAATTAAAAGGTGTAGTTGGGGGATGTGTAGTTGGGGCTCGGGGGTTAGTTGGGGTGGTAATTAGGTATGGATTAAAGGAAAGATTAAGGAATAGATTAAGTTAATCGTTTTTGGTGAAACTACAATTTTGCTCCTGAAAATAAACATCTTCGAAAAAAATTGCAAAAAGATTACCACGGGTTCGTAACGTCGTGAGGATCATGAAAATGATGGTCGTTTAAAGTTTTGAGCTACGAAAATATGAGTTTTGAGCCAAAACATGTTTATCAGTCATGGGTTGTAGGTTTGCAAGTTTCGAGTCGATTTGACATCAGAAAAATACGTAAAAATTATATAGAATAAGTAAAGATCATAGAATCATATTTATAACAGTTTAAACCTATTTTGATAACATTTATGCATAAAAATATTTAATAAAACTATTTCAATGATATTTATATAGAAAAATATTTAAAAATCATATAAACTATTTATAACTATTTTGATGATATTTAAAATTACAAAAATATATTATATAATTTTTGTGAAACCATTTTTGAAAATATATATCTTAAAAATCGTATATGCATAAACTATTTTAAAAATCATATAAACTATTTTAAATCATTCAAACGTATTTGAAATTATTTGAAATTATTTTAATAATAAAAATACGGAAATACGTGTAATGATGGATACGGGCCGTCACAATATGCTTACAATCCAATACTCTCCTTCTCCCATCCGATGTGGGACTAAACTCTAAAAACACTTCAAAATAAATAAAAAGTCTCAAAAAAACTAAAGACTTAAAACTCACAATAAACATAAAAATAAGAATTTAAAGGATGTTATCTTGATTGGATCCCTATCAACATCCACGCTGACATAGACAAGACCTGTTAAGACATTGCAAATATAAAACTCATGTGACTCGTGTCTAACACACGTGTGATAGTTTCATGACAATAGCATCTGCGTACACAATTTCTCATATTCCATTCTTTTGAATCGCTCCCCATCATACTAAAGCTTCAAAGTTCTACTCTCCATCTTTACGCTTTAAACTTTGTGCCAAATTGTTCATATTGTTTATTCTCTATACCATTAGGGCTTCAATTTTGAAACCTTGCTTTT
The DNA here is from genome assembly GCA_030789695.1 of Scilla litardierei. Classification (NCBI taxonomy): domain Eukaryota; kingdom Viridiplantae; phylum Streptophyta; class Magnoliopsida; order Asparagales; family Asparagaceae; genus Scilla; species Scilla litardierei. Next base: position 4,120,199 of record CM061141.1, on the reverse strand, counting down.
GAGAGCTTTATTTGTACATTTGCGAGCTACAATGATTCTTGGAATCTCATCTTGTGAAAGAGTACGTATCCATTCATGTTTTTGAGTTAAGAGAAATGCAACTGCTTCAATGGGAAATGAATTGGTGATTACAAGAAAAAACTAATCACTTCAATAGGAGGAGGAAATCCATTAGGGTAATTAGTTTGAGGTCGTAGAAAGACCCTTAGTGGACTAGACTGAATGAGACGGAACCGTAATACATCTTTGTGTCCATCTCTATGTCCCTTTAACAATATCTCCCTCTTACAATATCTTTACTATAGTGACATTGTACTTCTTGCTATATTTCTATCGTAGCATCAATCCAAATTAAGAATTGGATAAAAATATTCTTTGAACCTATTTCACATTATTTACTTGGAATTGTTGATATGTTTGCTCACTTGCATTTGACCCATTGTAACTAGAAATCATTATTATTAGTTGTTTCAAAACATAATTCTCTGCCAACACAACCCACTATTCACCACCAACCCATAACCCTCCCCCTCCCCGAAACTCCCACGCAAAAGAAAAGAAAAGAATAAAAATAAACCCGGCAAGCTTGCTATATGGATGCAACCTACCTGGAATGGGAAGACCACCCAACCCATCACAATTTTCTCCATTATGATTTACGATAGAAGAACATGTGACTTCCTTAATGAAGAACTACATGCCAGAAAGACCAGGCCTTACAGTACTTAAGACTTACAGACACCTTAGCCCCAAATCACTTTTTTTCCTATGTCCCTTAAAGACTGTAGCTCCCATAGAAAGAATCTTACGCCCAATTATACCCTCAGCCCTCATAAAAACCAACCAACAATTGAAAACAGAGAATATAAACCAGACTGCACTTAACAAATACTACTCATGAGAGAGAGAGAGAGACGTAGGGGAGCTAACATATGAATAAAATCCTTAATCAAAAAAGTTAAAATTTCAAAAACACGCACGTTTGCATCATGTGTTACTGTTACATCTTGCAACACAGCAGAACCAAATTAACCATTAATATATGTCGTAATATTTTTATTTTCAATTTTTTTGTTGGGGTGAGGAAGAGGATCGTGTAATCGCATAGGGATATAAACCCAGTGGGTGACAACGATGATTATTAGAAATAATTCATGAGTTAAAAGAATATCTTGCCCATTGTCTATGTATACAGTATTTTCATTATAATAAAGGTCACATTTTGCTTGGACTTGACTATAGATCATCTGGGAGTGTGCCCCACATGGATGACAATCCTGGGTCCACCCCTGTCTATGGGATGCTACTACTTGAACGTAGCAATTGATAAATCAGGAACCAAAAGATGTTGATTCTTTAGCAGCAACATTCTTTTGACAATAAACTAAAGGTTTGCAAAACTGTGTTCTTCACTAATTTGAGAATTCTAATGATAGGTCTTCAAAGCATGGTGCAAAATTTCTTCAGAGCAGCCATCTATGGTGATGTGTTGATATGCCCTTATGTAGGGATGAGAATGAGCCGGACCGGGCCGGGCCAAATAGATACCCAGTTTAAATGGGCGGGCTTTCGAGCCGGCCCAAAGCCCATACGGGCTTTTTTAGAATGCCCAAATGGGCATAAAGCGGGCTTTGGGCATGCCCATTGGGCTTTGGGCATGCCCATTGGGCCAATCTTAATTAGAAATTTATAGAAAATTATATAAAAATTACCAATACCAAAAACTCATAAGTAGCACTGATACTATAAATTTTTTTGGAATTCAAGTTTCAACCATGCTCAGGGCATCCGAAGCAGCCATCTTTCCGTCATCCGAGCAAGGTTATCTTCCAACTGGTTCGACCCGACATCATACTTCGTCGACCCAGCGTACAAATTCGTCGACCCAGCATAATACTTAGTCGACCCAGCGTACAAATTCGTCGACCCAGCACATGAGCATCGACGACCCATCGGTTAGAAATCCGGGCCATCCAAGCTTCACCCCAGTTGCAAGTTTCTGAGCTCGAAGCAAAATCAATCGGAGCATGGCGGATTGGCAGACCTCTCCTTCCCTCTTTCAAGCTCAGATCGTGGGTAGATTGAGCTTGAATCGTCGGAGCTCGATCGTCGATTGAGGTCATGATGGGTCAATGGAGCACGACCGAAGTCACCACGCCTCGATCGGAACCTCTGAAGACGATCGACGTTGACGCCATCAAGGCCGGCATCGAGGTTAACATCGTCTGTCATCCTTGCTTCTCCAGCACCCCGAGAGCCTTTGTCGAATTGAACGAGCTACAAAGATCAGAGCGTGGGGGTTATTTCCATTACCCCGTTCAAGGTTGATCAGAGTCGTAGTGAAGCGACGGAACTCGATCAGAGTCCTCCAAAGTCGATTGAGGAGACGAGAGACATCGGAACTCAGTCGATGTCTCCTCTCATTGATCGATCGAAGCCACGAGGGTCATCGAAGCTCTGTCGGAATTTTTTGGAAGAGACGGCGCGAGGGTTCTCTTCGAGATCTGATCGTGCCGTCTTTGATTTCGGTAGTCGAGATGGCGAGGAGCGATGGTTTTCTTCGAGATAGGGTTTTCTTCGAGATATGGTATTAATTTTAAGGAGAAAATTCTGCCGAAGCCCGATGCCCACATTTCACGCGGAAGATAACTTTGAGTACTTTCATTTCGTGCGGAAGCCCGATGCCCACATTTGGGCGGCCCAATCGAGGGCCCGATCGGGCTTTGGGCAGCCCGATTGGGCTTTGGGCGACCGGCTGATATATACAAAAAATTGGTTTTGGGCTTTGGGCAGCCCGATACCCATTTGGGTATAAGTTTATAGAGGATTTTTCACCCGCACCCATTCTCATCCCTACCCTTATGCCACTATTCTATGCAGTCGTTTTGGATTGCCAGAACTGGTCAAAGAACATTGTACACTTAAGTCTCTCCCCAAACCCAGGCTTCCGCAGAAGGGAATAAGATTTTCTCCATGTGCATGTAACTATATTACTTGGGCATAGCTAACAAGCTGAAGAAACAAGGGTTTCAATCCAAGGTAACATGTTCCTACACCCTGTGGTAACTGCATCAATCTGTTTGGATTTCTAGAACTGGACAGAGAACACTCCCCACTTGAATTCAGATACCTTCTAAGATTTCCATACAAAGATAGCATTATAAATAGCCATGTTAAAGTGATAGAAGCATTTTCCAGTCTTACTAGCATATGCAAGCATGCACTTATAACAGTAAAGAATAAAACAAAAATCATAATCAAACCACACAATTTAAGACGCAAGAAAACTGATGATGTTCCATTCATAATGCCAGCCAATTGAACTCCTTGCATTCAACTGATAGTAATGGAAAAGCATTCGCCAAAATAGTTAAGAATTATCCAAAAACACTCACCTTTCATGACCAAAGCGGACGAGACAAGAGGAAGAATCATCATGTGTACAGTATTTGCAGCCCTTGGCAACTCGGCATGGTAAGTTTATTGTGTCTGCTAACATCTGTGAACACCACAAGACAAGTAATAAAATCATTCCATTTCATAGTATATTAACATGAATCTAGTGGAATAAGAATTTCAAAAGGATGCAGAGCATAATCTCTTGCAAAATAAATCAAAGAAATAAAACTACTTGGTAGAGGACAAATACAACGTCTTCATGCTTAGCGGGGTCTAAGACTGATCCAACATATCAAAGAAAGTCTACTTTATCGCCTAAGAAAAGCAAAGGTTCATATATAGTATAGAGCAGGAAAGAGGAGATTTACTTTAAACATCAAGGCTCGGTGCCTGCAAAGACCGACAGATAGCTTTCCCATGGAGACTACAACAGAACCTGAGATAGCCTTGAGGACCCCGCTGCGTTCTTTCCAGCGAGGAAGCAGAAGACCTTCGTCAGAAGCTGAACCCCTTGATATGGCCAATGAATTTTATAAAAGGATGCAAAACAAAGCAGGAAATCCATAATTGATTAGTTTGAAAAACATCACCAACTCACCCCATTCGAGAGCAAACTAACTTCGCTAGCTGTTCCACCACATTGTTTGTGGTGGTACAATTACATGTAAGACCTGCTACCATATTTTGTAACTGCCTTAGATCAGAATCATTGTTTCTGTCTATGACAGCCACTTCAATTGACGATTCACTTGGGTGAACAGACTTCAGTGATTCAAGAGATGGTATTCGGCTCTCTTCTTGAACATCAGTGCATAGAGTCCACACAAAGGGATCCATTCCTTGAATTAGGTAGAATCCGTCTGGAATCCTATCATAATATGATAGGCAGCCATTCACCTGGCAGATAAGTAACATACAAGTGAGAAAGGAAGATCATGCTCATGTGACAATGTTCGAAGTAAAGCAAGGATAGTTTTTATAAATTTAAAGGTGGATGTTCGTGATATTATGTTCTTTTAACTTCTTCATCAACAACCTAAAGGGTAAATAACATGACAGACGTCCGAAACGTGACATTTTCCCAATTTGGGCATCAGAAATTTATACTGCTTAACGTTAGTTTTCATTGGCTAGTTTATGACCCTAAGAGTCCCACGAGAAACACGTGGCACACATCCCCCCCCCCCCCCCCCCCCCCCCCCCCCCCCCCGCGCCGCGAAAAGAAATTAGCTCATTGTTAGCGTCCACTCAATGGTGGAGGGAGTTGTTAAAGATTATGGGTTATAATGGTAAGTGGAGTTTGGGTTTTTATTATGGGTTCGCACACATGCACATGTGAAAGTGATACAGACGTGGCATCCTCCGGCGGCCATTATGCAGGGGCGGGCCCCCCCTTGGTGACTTACGTGCGGCGTAGGAGGCGTGGTTCCACGTAGTGGGTTAGTCTAGGGGTAATCTAGTCTTTTCAGACTAGATTAGTAAATCCCCTCTTTTCTATTTATTAGGGCTAGCCGTCATTTTTATTTTCTTATGCTTATTTTGTGAAGAACTTGTAGGCATCTCTTGTGAAGTTTTTTAGGCTTTTGTTCCGTGCAACAAAAGTTAGGAGAGCGAGTCTCCTCTTCAAAGAGACTCATTTATCTATCAAATATTCGTTCTTCGCAATCTAAAGCTCCATAAAAATCCCACTTTTTACATTTTTCCTCTTTTAAAATCTGAAATTAATTGATCGATACTCCGGATCGTATCAAATTGGTATCAGAGCAGTGAGATCCGATGGCGACAAGCACGAGATCAAAGACGGATGGCGTGGACGAGAAGGTGCAAGGGCTTCGAGAGGAGTTCAACCGGGAGATCGAGGGATTGAAGAAACCCCTAGGGGAGTCCATCAAAGATCACGTCCATTCGCAGGAGGACATCCAAATCGAACTTCGGGCCACGAGAAGGAAAGCCGCGCAAACGGGACGTGATCTCCAAGGGTTAAAGGAGGCGACTTCAGATCTGAAATTTTTAAGAGAGGCCACATCGTCGATTCCGGAGATAAAAGCGATACTTCAAGCCCTCACGACGGAGAAAGGGGGAGATCGGGGCAAGAAGATCCAAGGGGAAGAAAATCAGGGCGAATCGACACTTGAATCAGCAAATCAAGGACTTCCAGATGTGGCGACGGCTGCGGAAAAAACCCTAGGGTTAGCAGCAGCCCCTGCCGGCTACTACAGGCCCGGCCAGCTTCAGAAACAGGGCGGGTGGCCCAGGACAGAGGTGGCAGGCCCAGATGGGCCTGCAGAAGCATCGGTAGGCACATCCGGGCCTGCGCTTTGCTCTGCAGGCTATCCGGGCCCTGCAGAGCTACCGGCAGGCCCATCTGGGCCTGCCGCAGCTACGACAGAGCCCAACTGGCCTGCTGCAGCCGCTGCAGGCCCAGTCTGGCCTGCTGCGGCCACTGCAGGCCTGCAGCAGCCACAGCGGGCCCAAACAGGGCCGTCGCAGCATCTGCAGGACCATGGGGGCCCGCAGCAGCGTAGACAGCCCCCTGGGGACCCGCAACGGCACATGCAGCCATCTGGGGGCATGACGGAGGAGGACGGGCCCGAGACACGACGATTGGGGCCCCAGCGGCCCAATTTTGGAGACCAGAGACTTATCCACAGGTACCGAGACCGCAGGTTGATCCCAGACAGACTTTTGAGGGCTTTCCGGGGCGAGGACAAGGCCCGGGAGGCTACTTTGGGGGTCGGACGGCAAAGGTACAGCCACACAGAGTAGCAGGAGGACCCGTGTTGGCGCGACATCAGGAGTTTCCAGGGTACCATTACCAGCCCGAGGCATGGGAGAGACCCGTTTGGCCTGAGGAGTTGTACGGGGTTGACGGAGGAGGACCAGTTGAGGCAGTCGGCGGAGGATTCGGCCGTGGAGGTGACCGCGGCAGAGATGGGGGACCACAGGGGGACATCAATGCAGACCGCCGACTGATGAAGCTGAAGATGCCTATTTTTGACGGCACGGATCCGGACCGGTGGATCTATCGGGCGGAGCGCTACTTCCAGGTGATGAGGTTGACGGAGGAGGAGATTCTGAGGGCCATCGGAATCTATTTTGAGGGCAAGGCATTGGCCTGGTACAGATGGAAGGTGGCGCGGACCCCTTTTACCACTTGGGAGGAGCTGTCAGCACTGATACTAAACCGATTCCAGGAGACCCCAGTGGAAGATTTCTATGAGCAGTTATCTGCTTTGAGGCAGGAGGGGACGGTGAGAGATTATGTGGAGAGGTTCGAGATGCTGAACAGTAGGGTTAAGGAGGTGACAGATGAGGTGATGATTGGGAATTTCATGAGGGGGTTGAAGCCCTCTATACGAGCGGAGTTGAGGATGCAGAGCCCGGGGACACTGGAGGATGTCCTTCGCCTGGCCCACAAGGCAGAGGAGAAGCATGCGGAGGAGAGGAGGATACGGGGAGCTTGGGGGACCCAGGGTTCCCGTCCCACCCCTGCAGTGACAGCACTGAGAGCACCCACAGCCGCACCTGAGGCTAGAAGAGGGGGCCGCCCAGCTACTCTGGGGCGACGGATGACAGAGGCGGAGGTGAGGGAGAAGCGCGCCAAGGGGTTGTACTTTCGTTGCGACGAGAAGTTCACCCCTGGGCACCGGTGTGCTAGTCGCCTGCTACAGATCACCATGGTACCAGACGAGGAGGGTTACGTGGGTGATGAGGAGGCGCCAGTGGAGGAGGAGAAGTCTCACCTAAACTTCGCAGAGGTCTCCCTAAACTCTGTGGTGGGGTTCACTCCGAACCACACCATGAAGTTATCTGGGCAGTTAGGGGACGCGACGGTGACAGTGCTGATCGACAGTGGGACCACCCACAACTTCATCTCCAGCCGGGTAGTGGAGAGACACGGGCTGCAGTTGAGTACGCTGGAGAAGTTCACCGTGATGCTGGGGACAGGGAAGATGGAGGAGAGCAAGGGGCTCTGCAAGGGTCTGTGCCTGACCTTGCAGGGAGTGCAGATCATGGAGGATTTCCTGCCCCTGGAGTTGGGCAATGTCGACATCATTTTAGGCGTACAGTGGCTGAAGAAGCTGGAGGACATGAGGGTGAACTGGAAGCGCATCAGGATAGAGTTCGAAGAGGGGGACCGGACGGTGGTGCTCACAGGAGATCCGACCCTATGTTTGTTGCTGGTGGCATTCAAGGCCATCACTCGGGCCTTACGGAGAGAGGAAGAGGGGTACCTGGTGGAGTGCCATGTAACAGGAGCAGAGCAGGAGCCACAGGCAGGGGTTCCCGAGGAGGTTGAGCATGTGTTGGGACAGTACCAGGAGGTCTTCCAGGACCCACAGGGGCTACCGCCGGTGAGGGGACACGAGCATGCGATAGTCTTGCGGGATGGCGCAGCACCGGTGAGTGTGCGCCCTTACCGTTACCCCCACGTGCAGAAGGATGAGATAGAGCGGATGGTCGGAGAGATGTTGCAGGCTGGGATAATCCAGCCCAGTGTTAGCACGTTCTCGAGCCCGGTACTGTTGGTAAAGAAGAAGGACGGGAATTAGCGCTTCTACGTAGATTACCAGGCGCTAAATAAGGAGACGGTGGCTGACAAGTTCCCTATCCCCATTATTGACGAGCTACTGGATGAGCTGCATGGGGCAGTGGTTTTCTCCAAAATTGACCTAAAGGCGGGGAATCACCAGATCCTGATGAGGCCAGAGAATGTGCCGAAGACAGCATTTCGCACCCACGAGAAGCACTACGAGTTTCTCGTCATGCCTTTTGGCTTGACGAATGTTCCTTCTACATTTTAGGCATTGATGAACAATGTCTTTCGGGCATTCCTGAGGAGGTTCATACTCGTCTTCTTTGACGACATTTTGGTCTACAGCAAAACCATGGAGGAGCATGTGGGCCACCTGGAGGTGGTGTTTCGGGAGTTATTGATGCACCAGCTGTATGCAAACCGAAAGAAGTGCAGTTTTGGCCAGAGGCAGATAGAGTATCTGGGGCATGTGGTGTCGGCCGCAGGGGTAACAGCGGACAGGGCGAAGATACAAGCGATGTTAGACTGGCCGGTACCCACCTCTCTGAGGGCACTACGGGGATTTCTCGGACTAACAGACTACTACCGGAAATTCGTGAGTGGGTACAGCACCATTGCCCGCCCACTGACCGATCAGCTGAAGAAAGATGGGTTCCAGTGGGGAGAGGAGACGACCAAGGCATTTGAGGCCTTGAAGGTGGCGATGACGACAGCCCCAGTTTTGGCGTTGCCTGACTTCAGCGTCGCTTTTGTAGTGTAGACTGATGCGTCGGGCGTTGGTCTGAGTGGCGGTTTTGATGCAGTTAGGTCGACCGATAGCCTACTTCAGCCAGGCGCTTTCAGCTAGTGCACGGCTTAAGTCTGTGTATGAGAGGGATTTGATGACGATCGTGGTGGCAGTTTAGAAGTGGCGGCCCTATCTGATGGGGAGGGAGTTTGTGGTCAGGACGGATCAGTGCAGCCTGAAGTACTTACTGGAGCAGAGGTTGGCGACTGAGGAGCATCAGCGCTGGCTATCCAAGCTGGTGGGTTACCGGTTTTCTATTGAGTACAGACCAAGATTGGAGAATAAGGCGACTGACGCCTTATCACGCAGAGAGAAGGGGGTGCACTTGAGGGCGCCTCTCGTTACCCATGTGGTTAGATGGGGAGCCCATGCTACAGGAGGCAGAGGCCGATCCAGAGTTGAGGCAGATCCGTGAGCATCTGCAGGGAGGCAGGGCGGCCCCGAAGGTGTACTCTCTAGAGGGACAGCAGCTGTTGTACCAGGGGCGGTTAGTTTTACCACGGGCGTCAGCTTTCATACCAGCATTATTTCAGGAGTTCCACAGTTCGGTGGTAGGGGACATTCCGGGGTGCAGCAGACATATATGAGGATGTCCCGAGAGGTTTACTGGCCTGGTATGAAGCGGGCGATAGCACACTTAGTTGCCGCCTGTGACGTCTGTCAGCGTCACAAGTACATGACTATGGCGCCGGCTGGGCTACTGCAGCCTTTAGCGCTGCCTGAGCGGGTCTGGCAGGAGGTGACGATGGACTTCATCGATGGTCTACCCAGATCAGAGGGGTACTCAGTGATCTTCGTGGTGGTGGACAGATTGAGTAAGTACGCCCACTTCATACCACTGAAACATCCGTATACGGCGGTTTCAGTGGCTGCAGCTTTTACTCGAGAGGTGACACGGTTGCACTGGATTCCATCGTCCATAGTGACAGACAGAGACTAGGTGTTCCTGAGTGGGTTTTGGCGAGAGATATTTCGTGTCCAGTGGACATTGTTAAAGAGGAGTACCGCCTACCATCCTCAGACAGACATGCAGACTGATGTAGTAAACCGCAGCATTGAGACATATCTGCAGTGCTTTGCGTCAGAGACACCGCGGCAGTGGTATCGGTGGTTGGCATGGGCGGAGTATTGGTACAATACTTCGTATCACTCAGCAGCATGGACAACACCTTTTCGGGTGTTTTATGGGAGGGACCCACCAGAGCTGCTTCAGTTTGGAGAGAGGCATACACCGGTGTCACAGGTGGAGGATTACATGAGGGAGAGGGTGAGTATACTGGAGGAGCTGAAGAAGCACTTGTTACGGGCTCAGCAGGTGATGAAGACGAGGGCAGATGGGCATCGACGTGATGTGCACTTTCAGGAGGGCGATATGGTATATCTGAAGCTGAGGCCCTACCGACAGAGATCGCTAGCGAGGAGGCGGAACGAGAAGCTGTCGGCTAGATTCTATGGACCCTTTGAGATTTCGGCCAAGATTGACCAGGTGGCTTACAGGCTGAGACTTCCCTCGACAGCTACGATACACCCAGTCTTTCACGTGTCACAGCTTCACCGAGCTATTGGAGAGCAGACGGTGTCTTCTACCCTACCGCCCACCCTTACTGAGGAGATGGAGGTGCTGCTGGAGCCATTGGAGGTTCGGGCCGTTCGTCAGGGACCGAGCAAGCGCAGAGAGGTACTGATACACTGGGCAGGGTTGCCAGATTGCGATGCGACGTGGGAGGCCTACAGCGTGATCCAGGAGCAGTTCCCCGACTTCCACCTTGAGGACAAAGTGGCTCTTTTAGGGGAGGGTATTGATGCGGACGTGGCATCCTCCGGCGGCCATTATGCAGGGGCGGGCCCCCCTTTGGTGACTTACGTGCGGCGTAGGAGGCGTGGTTCCACGTAGTGGGTTAGTCTAGGGGTATTCTAGTCTTTTCAGACTAGATTAGTAAATCCCCTCTTTTCTATTTATTAGGGCTAGCCGTCATTTTTATTTTCTTATGCTTATTTTGTGAAGAACTTGTAGGCATCTCTTGTGAAGGTTTTTTAGGCTTTTGATCCGTGCAACAAAAGTTAGGAGAGCGAGTCTCCTCTCGAAAGAGACTAATTTATTTATCAAATATTCGTTCTTCGCAATCTAAAGCTCCATAAAAATCCCACTTTTTACATTTTTCCTCTTTTAAAATCTGAAATTAATTGATCGATCATCCTCCGGATCGTATCAGAAAGAGTGAGGGTTTATTCCATAGTTGGGTATGTGTTAGAACGGTGAAGAGAATTTGGGTTCAAGTCATAAGTTTGTACAAGCACATGAGAGAGATTATGGGTTAAAATGGTGAACATAGGGTGGGTTTTGGTGAAGGGTTCACCTGCATGTTGTTAGATCCGGCCACTTTTGGGGGCATTTTTGTGATTTTTATTATTGAAGGTGTATTTGAGTAATTAGATATTTAGTTGGATGATTATAAATAGAGGGGATAGCTAACCGGCCCTAATATGCGAAAATTGTGAGTGTTTTGATGTTTGAGAGGAGAAGATTTCTTGATCTAGGGAGGGTGCGGACATCCCCTATAAGTCGGCGTCTTGGGAGGACGATTACCCCCTTTAAGTGTAATCAATCTATCTTTATTTTCAGCTTATTTTAATAAATTTCAGATTTGCTTTTGGGTTCCTATCGTTTTGGTATTAGAGCGGTTCAATCTCGAGGAAGAGATAAGATCCATGACGAAGGAATTGGATGCTATCATGCAATTAGTCTAAGAGTACATGCAATTGGGTCAAGAGATCAAGCAACTTACACTCCTCGTGGCAAAAGGGCGAAACGACGGCAAAACCCCTAATTTTGGGCTAAAGGCGTCGACTTTGGACGAGAAAGAGGAAAAGGTCGACAGCTTTGACATAGATATGGAGAAGGAGAAGAGCTGCGCCATAGATCTGGAGAAGGAGAAGAGCTGCACCACAGATCTGTAGAAGTTGAAGGCAAACAGCGCAGATCTGAGTACATAGGTGGCATCTTTCGACGAGGAGCTCCATTTCCAAGGTGATCCGGCACCAGATCTGAAGGAGACAGAGAAGAACGACGCAGATCCGAAGTCCACGATGCAAAGCCACAAACCACGAAGCCTTAGGGCATCAAAACAGCGAGAGAGGAACGTTTCGACAGCGAAACGGAGGGGCCCACCCCTCCAGGGTATCCTCAATGGGCTGTCGCCCATCCAGAAGGGCACCAGCCCCTCCTGGGCCCCAGGGGCTGCTGCCCCTCCAGATGGGGCGCCAACCCCTCCAGGATCCCCCAGGGGGCTGCCGGCCCTTCAGGAGCAACGACGGGCCCTCCGAGGTACAGGACAACGAGGATTTGGCTTTTGGGGCCCAAAACAGCGTGTAACAGAGCTCTTCCAGCAGCCTGATGACGACAACGACCCTTCAAAGTACTTGTGGGAGCCGAATGACGCCCTCTGGGCCCCGCCTTGGCTCAACGATATTTTTCAGGACCTGTTTTGGCCCGTCATCACTTTTAAATGGCCCCAAGGCCATTGGTTTTCAATTGGAAGTACGTCCGATCGACAACATTTCAGTTTGGGTCATGGAGGACCTTCAGATCTTTTGGACGGCTACAGTGGCGTTCGTCAGGACAACGTTGAAGGTGGTGGAGAACAATCTCTTCCTTTTGACCCGGGAAGAGGCATGCAATCAGAGCTTGGAACGGAAACCCCACACACCTCATGCACCACCTTGAGGACAAAGTGGATTTTCGGGGGCAGAATAATGTTAGATCCGGCGACTTTTGGGGGCATTTTTGTGATTTTTATTATTGAATGAGTATTTGGATAATTAGACATTTAATTGGATGATTATAAATAGAGAGGATAGCTAGCCGGCCCTAATATGCGAAAATTGTGAGTGTTTTGATATTTGAGAGGAGAATGTTCCCCGATCTAGGGATGGTGCGGACGTCTCCTATAAGTCAGCGTATTGGGAGGGCGATTACCCCATTTAAGTGTAATCAATCTATCTTTATTTTCAGTTTATTCTAATAAATTTCAAATTTGCTTTTGGGTTCCTATCACATGCACATAATATAGAAGAGAGGATTTGAGCACGTGGTGAAGAATAAAAAATTTGGGTTTTAGTCATCGGTGTGGGGAAAACATACGAAAGAATACAGTGGTAGTTTCATCATGATTAAAGTCACATGCAAAGCACGTGAGTTTAAACTCAAAAGACAACACATAGCTAACAGAACTACTAATTGTAGGACCACGGGTACCCAGATTGGAACAAAAAACCGGGTACCCAGAATGAGACAACTTCAAATTTCAGTAACCATTTATGTTTCTCAAATTAAATTTCAATGATATGAAGTGCAATGAACTAAATGTGTAATTGTGGAAAGTAAGATTATTTCCAATTATTTAAATCATCTGGATATGATTTGTAAACAAAATTCATGACCCATGGTTTCCTCCATTTCTAACAATGCAGTAGTTCTCTTAATCCAAAATCCAGGAAGCATTGACAATTTATACAAACTCGTGTATCCTTGTTTATCCTTTTCTTTGGGCAAGATATTTACAAAGCATGCAGACAGCAACATCGAACACACCAGAGTTGTGTCCATATGATGGGGGGAACTCACCCAGCAAAGAACAATGCAGCATACCAATGGTTGTCGGCATATGTTTGGAAGATTCTTTTTCTTTTTATTCCCTTTTCTTTTGTGCTATCTAAACCATTCAGTCCCTTTATTTACTTGGATTTCTAGCCTTTCTGGTTCTAAGATTCTAAGTTTTAGTTTTGCTTTTGATATACTCTCTATCAAAATAACAATTAAATTATATGTGCATGTGCAATGTAGACTTTTAAGAGCAAGAGAATTGCATATATGGCACATTAGATGGAGCAACAGGGCAACGGGTGGACCTAAATGAATGGATTGTGGTGTTAACAAAATTTGTATTTGTTTATTTAGTAGAGAGATGGCCCTCCCAAAGCCGAATGAAAATGAAGTTCGGCGAGGACAACCTGAAATTTAGGGAAATGGATTCACTGTTGTTGTCGGACTCTATTACATAAGAAAAATGACTTTTTGATCCACGGCCTTAATATAGGTTACATTGGGAATTCATGTTGTGTAACGGCCTGTTTTTATCTATACGTATTGCGTACGTATTTAATTAGTATAGTGATTTTTTTGAGTAATTAATATATGATTTTATTTATTATTATTATTATTAATAGCTCGAGCACGCGACTTCGAGATCGGGCAAATATCTTTCTTAATTTTTGTTGATGTTGATTGCATGGGCGAGATCATAATAATCCCATCTATCATAACCAAACCGACCCTTCTAATCGAGATATCTTAATCGAATCGATTTCATTATAAAACCCAGTCTTAACTATACGGATCAGATCTTATCAAATCAAATCGGAATCAAATTGATTTCCAAATCAATTGTAATCAAATCTATTTCCATAATCCAAAACATCTTAACTGATCATATTATCCAAATCAAATCCTAACCAAAACAATCTTTCTAATCAAGATACCCTAACCGAATTATCATCTTAATAGATTCTCTTAATCTGATATCTCAACAAATTTTTAATATATTAATTAAACCCATTTTCATTATTGATAAATATGGATCCTAACTAATCCCATCTCAACCAGATCACAACCACCCATCACGTCCCCCACGCAACCTTTCCCGCAATCACAATAACTTCTCCCTACGAACTGTGGCAGTTTTCCCACGTTCTCCTCTTCAAATCAAATCCCAACAACCCCCACTCTCCCTATTACTCTGCAACCAATTACCCCATGTTCTCCCCATCTTTTTTGCAACAAACCCACGAGGCCAACAACTTTTCTCCACTTCCCCATGTCTTCACACGTCTACCTCTCTCCCCCTCTCTACACAAACCCATGCAACTTTCTCATTTGGTTTATAAAACAAATCTCCCTCATCCTCCTCCCATCAAGCCCAGGCGCCGCAAGCCTCCACCTCCCCTCGTGACCCTCCCTCCGTTCTCCCGCCATCCCTCAGCCTTGCCCCGTTGCCCCGGCCACCCTCGCAAGACCCGCAACCGCGCCAACCGAACCGTCCACAAGCGCCGCACCGCCCTCCGATCACAAGCGTCGCCTTCCTCCTCACCCCGACCCACAAACCCCAAACCAGACGCCCAGCGCATCTCCGATTCACTCCCGAACCCATCGAGCCCGCAAAGTCCCCCATCTCTCCGTTCACCGCCAGCTCGGACCTCGCCACGCCTCCGATCTCCTCTCCCAAACTTGCAGCAAGCCTCTGTCCACAACCCTGCATCGCCTCTCCCTCAACCCGACAGGCGGTGCCCCCTCTCCACGTCGGCAGCATCCTCCCCAAACTCGCTGCACCCACTTCCTCCTCTTCCCGCACACCACCGCCTCCGCACCTCAGGGCTTCCCTCCGACCAACAAATCGCCAGCCCGCACGTTCGCCCTTCGATCCTCCTTTGACCAGCGAATCCCCGCAACCAACTTCCCAAAGCTCCCCGCCTCCAAGCGCGCAACTTCGCCAACAACCCCTCCGTGCTCCTCCTCCCCTCTCACCATCTCTGGCATGCCCTTCGCCTCCTCCTACCGCAAGCCACCGGAGCCCACGCCGCCCTCACCTACAGCCACCCCGCACCGCCAAACTCGTCACCAGTTCCAGCTCCCTCCGGCGGAGCTCCGCTGTCACAGCTGACCGCCGACAGCCCCGATTCCCTCCACCTATCAGCCCCACCTGCAGGCCATCCCTCCTCCCTCGACAGCCCCGCCTCACGCCATTGACACCCCGATCAAGCTCCACACCACGTCGTCGACCTCTTTCATTCGCATGTCGTCCTCCTTCGAGCCAACGCCAACTCCGACCATCTCCCCTATGCCATCAGCCCAAGCTCCACAACCCCATCAGCTTATCTCCGACCATCTTTCCGACCGCAACCGCATGCACCCCATCGTTTTCACTCCGGTAACTCCTCACAGCATTCGCAAACAACCACCCTCTGCCACCTCGATCAAAGGAACCCACATTACAGACCTCCTCTGTTCCCCCTGACTTCACCGCAGTCCGCCGCCACCGGTGACTTCCATCTCCCTCCTCCCTCTCTGTCTAGCCCAACTCCGACAGCCTCCCCTGTCACAACACCTCTCCACCACCCGACGACCCTCAGCCTGCAGCCACGCCGTGCCCACCTCACATCTCTCTCCAAAACCGCACGCCAGTGCCCCCGACCCGCTTCTCCGACCCCACATCGCCACAGCCCTTTCGTCGCAACCCCGCATCCCGTAGACCTCCTCCCTCCATTCACCGCCAGCCCGCTCCCCAGATCTTCCCTCCGTTCCTCCGCCCAACACCGCAAGCATGCAACCCACAACCCACAGCCCCGTCACAACCACCGCTCCGACCACAGTAGCCGCAATCTTCCCTCCAGCCCCACGGATCCGACGAGCGCCCCCACGAGCTCACGATGAAGCAACTGCAGCAGCGTAACCAAAGGTGAGAACATTCACACGTAACGTGAACAATTTAATGCATGTAGTAGGTTATATATCATATATGTTATATTATATTAAGTTTATAAGTTAGTTTAATTATGTTATTAATTATCATAGTAGTTATTATATACATTATATTATACTTATATTATTATATATGCTAGGTTGTATATACACATATTGTATATATGTTTTAAATATTATTTAGTAGGTTGTGAACTCTTAACTTAATGCTGCAGATAAATCGTGCCCTTTGTTGCTATCGCCTGGTCACCCAATTCACAGAAAACAGGCAAGTATGCATTTTACAGCTTTTTAAATATCGTTACATTTAATTGCTAAATCAAGAATTGCTAGTATTGCTTTATACCATGTTTCACATCATACTCGTACACACCTGATTGAATGGATAGTGATGGAATGTATTGATGTAATACCATGATGGAATACAGTGGTGGAATACCGTGATAGAATAGCGTGTGGGAATACCTTGATGGAATATCTTGATGGAATGGAATATCTTGAATTTGTGAACTCGTGTAATTAATTAGGCAGGCTCGTGTTTCAGCACAACACTTGGGTGGATGGTCCAATGTAGTAGAGGTCCGAATGTTGGATTGCATTCTATTAGTAAACTTGACTGACACCTGGCCGGGTCGGTGAGTAGAGAGTCACGGATAGCTCCCATTGGCTTGGGTGCAATTATAGTACTTCCCCCTCAGGCATTGAGTTTGTCACTAGACACACTTGATTGAATAACGCATCATTTTACTGATGTTGTTGCTATTGAGAATTGTGTAACCAACTAGTTTCTCTTACCATGCTCATGTACAAATGTCGTGCTTATTACTCTGTACACCACACTGTGCTTGCTCACTACTCTGTACACCACACTTGCCATACTTACTACTCTATACACCACACTTTGCCTGCTTACTACTTTGTACACCACAATTGTCATGCTTACTACTTTACACTACAATTAACATGCACATTACTTTGTGCACTACACTGGTCAGACTCACTGCTTTGTACACTACACGTTGCTATACGTTTCTTACGCTGCTATGCTTTAATTACTGCAATCTTATTATGTCACTCATCTTGCCATGAAAATGATTTTGAAAACCTTGCTAAGGGTCAACTTTTCTTACCATTCCAAATCTTGCCGAGCGACCCTTGCTGACGTATTTTTCCTTGTCTTATGAAATATACGTCAGGTTTTAGACAGATTTGCAGATGAGCATGCCTTAGAGACTGAGCAGGATGATCAGGAGTACCTTGTCGCTGAGTTTTCCCGCTGAAGAGCATTGTATCTTCGTAGTATCGTTGTACTTATTATTCTTTTAATATTTGTATGGGCCTTAAGACCATCTTTTCTTTCCTTCATTGTGTAATCATTTTGAGACTTTGAGATTGTAAATAAATAATTATATGTGTTGTTTGAGTTTGCATGCAAGAATCTGCAAGACTGTTATCACAGACGCTTATTGTGCTTAAACCAAGAGGGATGAAAGAAAAAATACATCCTTCTTGCTTTAAGCACATGCGGACCCGTTCGTGTCCTCGCTCCCAAGTATAATGGAAAGCGGGGCGTGACGGGTTTTAGTGGTGGCTCATGCAGGTCCTGCATGCAAAATACTCTAAAGTGTTGATGCTTTTAGTCATAACATGTCATGATACACGAGTCCCATGGCTAAACTTCCTGAAAGTGGACAAGATTTAGTTCTCAAGAAACATTGTCCAGTACCATCTATTCTATTCGTTTGCACTATCCAGTAGTATGTTGTCCTTAAACAGCCTATACTGCTTATAACAGAAGCCGGATACTAATTTTTAAAAAAAGCCCAGCAAAGTAAACTAGTAAACCAACATATGCAGTGTCTGATTTACTCCATTCTCTATACGGTACTTTTTCCTTTCTTTATTATAAAATTATCTATCCTGACCTCGCATTTGATAGGTGTATCAATATGAGAAGGCTGCATTCTATTATTATACACTGTATTATGTTATGTTGGTATCGGGACATGGAATCAAACCATGGTTGCTTGATTAGGGGCGTGAAGTGTAAATCTAGATCAAGGAATTTCAGCAATTATGTTTTGCTAAAGCCGATAAAGTTCTCAATTTTATAATGCATCGATTTCACATGAAAAAATGCAGAATTGAAGTCAAGAATCCGAACCCAGAAGCGGTAAGAAATAGCCTCAGCCCCTGCACCGGCCGCCACCTTTACGGTCCCAGGCTGATCACCGGCCTCCAAGAAATTCGGATCGATGGCGCACGAGGCATCCGAGCACAACCTCAGCGCCAGGGCCAGCTGCATCTGGTAAGTCTCCTCCGCCTGCTGCGCCCAGCTCTTGGCCGACCCCG
Source organism: Scilla litardierei (assembly GCA_030789695.1). Classification (NCBI taxonomy): domain Eukaryota; kingdom Viridiplantae; phylum Streptophyta; class Magnoliopsida; order Asparagales; family Asparagaceae; genus Scilla; species Scilla litardierei. The sequence goes on along the minus strand of CM061141.1, from coordinate 4,101,590 downwards.
ACTCCCTCCTCTCGTCTCTGTCTGCCGCCGCCGCGGCAGCGATGGCGGCCTCGATAGGGGTGAAAGCGGCGTCGCGATCGATGTCGACAGTGGGGGTGGCGGAGGAGATGGTGGCGGGCATGTAGTAGTCGCCGCCGCCGCCGGAGATGGAGCTCTCGGCGAAGGAAGAGCCGCTGGATTGCCGCTGTAGGGAGAACATTTGGTGGAAATTGTACGCTGATCGGGTTATGGTTTGAGGAGGGGAGTCGAATTTGGGCGGAATTGGAGGCGGAGGATCGTCGGTGTACTGGCTGAGGAGAGAGTAGGTTGGTCGCCGACCGGTGAGGTCCATTGGGGGATTTTTCTGCTGATGACTTTGATCGATGGAGGAGGAAGATTTTTCTCTGTGACAGCGTTTAGAACGGGCCGAGCAAGGGGGCCCTTTTGCACATGAAAAAGAAAAAGAAAACTTTGCGAACCGGCCATTTTGCACCGCGGACATATTGTTAAATTTTTACTTCACTACTTTTGAATTAAATGTAGTTAAGTTTTTATTTGGTATTATCGAAAATATCGAAAATACATATAAGCCCAGAAACGCTATATCAGTTTCCTGTTTGTTATTTTTTTTGTCTTCTTAACCAAAAAATGTTTCAAGTGTATGTATAGATTCATTTTAATTTCTAAAAAGTTTATTATTGTTATGAATGAGGGAACGAGTGAGGCCAAAAGGCCTCCCCACATTACTCCTCATTATCACTACTAATGGAGACCTTTGGTTATCATATAGCCTTTGGGCTTCTACTGATTTAATAAATAGAGAACCATGGCTTTGTGTCATGGCTGCTGACTCTTTTCATTATCCAACACGTTATCAGCACTTCAGCTCTCAATTCTTTGATCTTTTTCTACCGTATCCCCTCAAATTTAACCTCCTACGCGCTAAGGAATATAATTGTTGCAGCGAACCGTTGCGGAGAACTGTTGCGGCGATCTTTTAGGCATATCGGGAGCGGGATTTCGATCTACAGATTTTTCTTATCACGATCGTCTCTAGATCTTTGATCTAGAGGTAAAACTTATCGATCCTGTAGATAATTACAAACAAATACTTTGATATGATTTTTCACAGCCTTTCTTTGGGCTTGTTTAAATCTGCTATATCATGTTTAATACTCATTAAAAAAATCCCCCCTGAAAAACCTTTCAGCTCCCCCCCGAAGGGAGGGGGGCCTCTCTGTCCGTCCGCCCTCCCCTCGTCGGGGGGGTTCTACGCCAACCCCCCCCCCCCCCCCCCCCCCCCCCCGCCCCGGGGGGGGACCGAAGGGTCTCTATTTGCACATGATGATGCTGAAGAAGACCGAAACCGGCCATATCACTTGCTCGATTGGACCGAAATTTACCTCCATTGCCTCTTCTTCAAAATTAGTTGAACTACCCCAAACACGGAATACTAATAAATCAAGCTAAGAATTTGTTGGGCGGAATTGCTTCACAAAGCCCCAAATGAAACCCACAAAGCATTTTCAACAATTCTTTGTTGTTTGAAAGAAAATAAAGCCAATTGAAGGAAAAAATGAGAGAACCCCAATTCAGCGCAATAAGAAAACAATGGGGGTTCCATGCGTCGCCCTACCCCGAAGGGGGGCCTCAATCACCCTCGGTACGTCAGTGTACCGCGTCCTCCTTCTCTGAGGCCTCTGCGCCCACCACCACCTCTCCTCTTCCATTGACTCCGCTGTCGCCGCACTACTACCCCCTCCGAAGTCAAAATGAGAAGCCATCGATTAAAGGATATATGGATTACCTAGCAGAGCAGCTGAGCTGAGAGGACGATCGAAAACGGTTCTCTGGCGAAGGCAACAGCGACAACGTCGGCGAACGACTGACAAAAACCGGAAAGCACGAAGAAGATTTGAAATCGGAAGAAAGCTTCCGCAGATCTCATTCTTCCCATACTTATAGAAGACAACAGGCCATCTCGACCGTCAACACGCCACCACACGGTGCCCATCGGAGCATCCCTGACACCTCGATTGGCGTGAAAGTCACCTCATCCACGCGTCGTAAGTTCAATAGTGGAGGCGCTTCGATCTCCCCCTTGCACTTTCAAATCGCAATAATGGCTAACACGGCGGGAATTCCAAGACCTACGCCACCTCTCCCAAGCGCGATCGAAATCTGAACCGCCGTTTCGAGGTAGGGGACGTGATACGTCATCCGAGCCGAGACGGGCTTCCACCTCGAGCTCAAATGCCGGGGGCAAATGTTACGACCTGAAGAGCGTGATTGTCCGACCTTCCATCCCAAACCGTCGAAATACCCGGCCGGCTCGTCCCTCCCTCCTGAAGGGCGGCCGACCCAGCGACAGGGCGCTTCGTGCCGATATTCAGAGGCCCGCAGGCCGCCTGTCGATCCTAGAGTCCGACACGACTGGGGGAAGGGCACACTCCGCCTCGGTCGTTGATGGGGGCGCTCCCCACCACGGTCACAGCTGGACGCGCACCCGTTCTCCCCCGGTTCACCGGGGACAGCGCACAAAGTGTACGTCCGGACCGCTCATCCTCAATCCGGGCCGGCCCGGCGACCCGTCGCTGAGAGGCGCTCCGACGGTTCTTTGGCACATCGGACACGACAAACAACCTAGTACAAGGACACCACTGACACTTCCGCCGTCCGACCACCTGACAAAGCACCCCCTGGCGGCTATGCCCCCTGACACTTAATGCTTCCGGCCCTGACAACCTGACAAAAGCGCCCTTGGCTGTTGTGCCGTCTGACAAAAGCATGGCTGACACCCCTGATCTTGACATCATCGTCCGAAGCTTCCGCTGACAGTTGGGCCAGCTCAGCACGTCGAGTCAGCACGCCAGGTCAGCCTCACCTAACCGCCTCCATCAGGTATAAATACCCCTTCGCCTCCAACGGGGAAGAGGTTGGCAAATTCACTCTCAATCTCATTATTCACACACAAGAGCAAAGGTAGTCCATATCTTGGTTCTTTCACTCCCGATAGCTCGACACGTACGGTCGAATCACTCGTAGTCCGACCTGCGTGCCTGGCCCCCGCTTTAAGTCTTATTACTAACTTAGGCATCGGAGAGGCTAAGGGTTGAACCCCAACCTAGCCTTTCTGACGAGCTGCTCCTTATACAGGTCAGCCCGTCGTCTTGGATTGTGCTCCGCCCTTACCTCCTGCAGTGCGGTCGTAAGGCAGAGTCCTTGGAGGAATTGATTCCGTGGCCGGTCCTCGGTGTGTGCGTAGCCTCTTCATCACACAAATCACCTGTTAAACAGCCTACCATAATCCCCTTATAAATCTAACTATCGTGCCCTTGGTTTCCCGTAATATAAATTCATTGTACGCGAGTTCTACCCCGCAACAATTGGCGCCGTCTATGGGAACGAAGGGTCATACCCATGTCAAATCCCATACCGATCGACCGAAACCCTGACCACGACAAGGACCCCATGGATCAAAAATCGCACTCTCACCCCATGACTCCTGCGACTAATCCACCCTCGGAGGTGGAGGTTGAGACAGTCCAGGCCTCTGTCCGTGCGGTGCAGCAGAGCTTCGAGGCCTTCACCAAGATGATGGCGGGATTCGCAACGGACTGAGCCAAAGCCCCCCCGGGCCCCTCTGAGCCCCCGAACGTGAGGCGAAATCTTCACCCTCGATGCGATGAAGAAGTGGGAGACAAAGGGCTCGCCGAGAAATAGCGGCCCAATAAAAGCTCTTGGAGGAAGAGATGGAGGTCGTGCGGCTGCGGAGGCACCAGGAAGAAGCGACTGTCGCTCAGAGGCATCTGGACGAAGCGGCCGAGGCAGCCCAGCAAGCCCGCCTTGGCAAGGAGGCCGCTCGTCACCATCTTCGCTTCATCATCGCGGAGCGCGAAAGGCTCCATATGGGGAATCGGGAGCATCGGGAGATCCCGGAGGAGTCAACTTCGGGCAGGCGATACCGAAACGCCCGTAGTCCACCATCGGCTGGGTCACCACTGTGCGGAAGAAGTCCTCCTCGACGACCACCTCCTCCCTTCCCAGGACACGATGACCGCCAGCGGCCGAGGTGTGACCGAAGCCGAACCCCGGATAGGCAGAGGGAGCGCACGCCAGAGCGCCCTGCCTACCCGGAGGAGGCCACGCCATTGGCGCGGTGGAGCACGTCAGCCCCGAGACCCGCGAGGTTCAAGGCCCCCCATTTGGCCACCTACAGCGGAAGAGGTAACCCCCTCTCGCACGTACAACAATACCGGGGGGCGATGGAGGCACATGATGTGGATGACGCGTTCCTGTGCCGGCTTTTCTCACAGAGCATGCGGGACACGACGCTGGAGTGGTACTACAGCTTACCTGCGAGATCCATCGGGAGATTCGGCGAATTATCCCACAAGTTCTGCCAGGAGTTCCGGGTCCGACGCACAAAGAAGAAGCCTTTGGACTACCTCAGCACGATAGTCCAAGGGGACGTAGAGAGACTGGAAAATACCTGCGCCGCTTTCAGGACGAAAGGCGGGCGGTGGTGGCCTACGGCGATGAAGTGCTCATGCTAGCCTTCAAGACAAGGGTACGGAATCGGAGCCTCCACAAATCCCTACTCCGAGACCCACCAGCTGACTACGATGCGCTAGTCACTCAAGCGGAGAGATATGCGCTGAGCGAGGAGGCTCTCGGCGTGAAGAAACCAGTCGCCCCAGCGAAATTGTCCCAGGACGAGCCTCGGTCCTATCCCAGGCCAAGACAAGAAGACGGATCCCGGGGATGCGACCAGCTGACTCAGCTAAGATGCGACCCAGTGGGGTGTCACCCGCAAGATCACCCAGGCCCAATGCGAGAGTTCTCCCCCACCCAGGAGCCTGCTCGAGCGACCCCAAGACTGGAGGGACCCCTCCGGGTCCAGTACAAGCAGCTCAACGCCCCCATGATAGATGTGTTGGCCACGGCGACCAGGGCCGAACTGCTACCGGACCCGCCCAGGGAAATGAAGTCGGACGCGGCGAGGCGGGATGTCTGGAAATACTGCCGGTATCATCGGGACCACGGTCATGATACCGACGACTGCTTCACCCTCAAAAGGGAGATTAAGCAGTTGATTCGGGCGGGCCACCTTGGGGGCTTCATGGAGGGCATGAGGCTGATCCAGGAGGAGAGGGCCCCGCGAGGAGCGCGGAGGCCGGATCCACCACCAGGCGGTGAGCGGTGTTGGATATGGAAGACGTTTGTACACCCTTGTGGGGGATGTACGAGAGAATACGGACCTCGAACGTCGCGTACACGAAGTCGTGTACAAAGGGAATCTGTTCCCTTGCGGAGAGGATCTCTGGATGAGTGGGAAAGTCGCATTATATATGCATAAGTGCATGCGACATATGGCTAATAAAGGGGAATATCTTAAGCTTATGTTGTACCATGCATATGGTACAACTTAAGCTTATAATGTGCCATGTATCATGGTACACCTTAATTAAGTTGTTCCAAAGGAACAACTTACCCTAAAATAACTACCTTGGGGGCTATAAATAAGACCCAAGGGTAAGCCATTTCTTACACCTTTTGCATGAAATTCATGCATGCATCTTCATCCTAGCGAAGCTCTGCAGAAATCATTTCTCTTCCTCTTTCCAAGTTCTTAATCTAAAATAGAGATTTAGATTGTGGATTAGTAGCCTTACTCCGTTCGTGAGAAGACTCGATCCGTCGTGGCGAATCCGAAGGCAAAGTTCCGAGACTACCGTTCCGCATAAGCAAGCGTAAGTCTCCACTTTAATTATCGATCCTAACTCTGTTTTGGCAGGATCCAATATTGGTATCGGAGCCATAAGGGTTCGCCCCGGTCAAACCACCGCCCCGTCGAAACTATGAACGAGTCGTTGTCTTTTTCACGAATGGGTCTCCTACTATTACGGATATAGTAGGAACGCTTCGTGACGGAGAGAACGCAGCGGTTGTTCTTTTCACGTTAGGGTCTCCTATCATTACAGATATGGTAGGAACTCTCCGTGACGGGAAGAACCGACCGTTCACGTAGTATGTTATTTTTCATTTTTGGCACACGGCCATTAGGAAATAACTAATTTCTCGACGAACGGGTGCTTCATCGAGGAAGAAGGTGGTAGTTATTTCCAACGGGTAAGATGAAATTTGGTGCATGTGCACCATGGCCAAATGGGCTATGAAGGTCATGCACCCCCTCTCCCCATGCGGAGGGGGTTGGCTACGGCCAATAACCACCGGCGACCACCCCATCAAGGGGGTGGAGTGCATGCGGCCACCCCATGAAAGGGGGGAGACCGGCCATGGCTAAAGGGCCATGGCCGGACAAGGCCAATAGGCCATGGCCGGGCCATGGCCGGCCGGCCCTGGCCAGCCACGGCCAGGGCCAGGGAGCCCTGGCCGCGGCCTGGCCAGGCCAGGCCAGGGCCGGCCCTGGCCGCGGCCAGGCCAGGGCCAGGCCACCCTGGCCGGGCCAGGGCAGGGGCCCTGGCCCCGGGCCAGGGCAGGGGCCCTGGCCCCCGGCCAGGGCCAGGCCGCCCTGGCCGAGGCCAGGGCAGAGGCCCTGGCCCCGGCCAGGGGCCTGGCCGCCCTGGCAGAGGCCAGGGCAGCGCCCTGGCCTCAGGCCAGGGCCTGGCCGAGGCCAGGGCAGGGGCCCTGGCCCCGGCCAGGGGCCAGGCCGCCCTGGCAGTGGCCAGGGCCGGGCCGGCCGGCGCTGGCAGAGGCCAGGGCCGGCGCCCTGGCCTCAGCCAGGGCCTGGCCGGCCCTGGCCGAGGGGGCCAGGGCCCCTGGCCGGCCAGGGCAGAGGCCCTGGCCGGCCCTTGACCAAGCCCCGGCCAGGGCAGAGGCCCTGGCCGGGAGAAGTTGCAGTTCGAAAATTGGTCGACCAATTTGGTTGTTTTGGTCGACCAATTCGGCAGAAGGTCGTGGTCGATCGCAAACTTGCCAAATGACCCATACGGGGTAACAAAAGGCCTTGGTCAAACTCGAATGTGTCGATTAGTCCATACGGGGCTAACCACAGTGCCAACTAGTTCATACGGGACTAACGTTTTAATGAAGTTTTTCTTTGGGCTCTACTCCTTGAAGACTAGCCATAGTGCTCTACTTCATGCGAGATTAGCCAAGTCATTGTGCTCTACTCTACGGAGATTAGCCAATGTACTTATGAAATTGTGCTCTACTCCTTGAAGATTAGCCTTAGTGCTCTACTTCATGCGAGATTAGCCATGTCATTGTGCTCTACTCTACGGAGATTAGCCAATGTACTTATGACGTTGTGCTCTACTCTACGGAGATTAGCCAATGTATTTTAAATTCGTTTTGAAAAATACGTTTTCAAAAACGCTTTTCCGCTGCAAAGTACTATAAGAGTACTAACATTTGATAAAGTGAGGGAGAAATATTGAAAGTTACTCTAGATGGTGATTGGAAACATAGTGACCTTTCCGATTCTAGAGTAACATCTTCAATATTTTTCGAAAGTAACTTATCAAATACTTGTTTTCCGCTGCTAGTACTATAAGAGTACTATTGTTTGATAAGTGATGGTGGAATATTGAAGGTTGTTCTAGATGGTGATTGGAATCATAGAGACCTTTTCGATTCTAGAACAACATCTTCAATATTTTTCGAAAGTAACTTATCAAATATAATATAATTCCAAGTGGGATTTGAATTTTTAGAACTATCCAAATGGGATACTCTATTATCATTTCAAGTGGGAGTTATATTTTAAGAATTTTTTATGCAATGTTTTTGATCGAACCTTCGGTTTTGTGTCTTTTGCAGCATTTTAAAAGTAAAATGTCTTCCGCTTCAAAGAATATCGTCGCTGAGTTAAACAGAGGTGAAAAAACTCAACGGCGATAATTACAAACTTTGGTCCATAAAGATACAATACGTTCTAGAGGAGCAAGAAGTGCTCGAAACTCTAAAGAACGTTATGATTGAACCCGAGTTGGGCACTACGACCCAACACCGACGAGACAAGGAAGCTTTTAATGCTTGGTCTCGGAAGAATAAGATAGCGCGCATTACGTTATTAAGCAGTATGGCTGATGACATAATGCGCATCTTCCGGGAACATGACCTAGCCATGGACATATGGTCCAAGCTAGAGGAGAAGTTCGGTGGCACATCGGTGTCCAAACTTCGCGCCTTAACTATAAGGTTCGATACATATAAGAAACGTCCAGATCATTCCATAGGGAAACATCTGCGACATATGGCGAACCTTATCTCGGAGTTAAAGGACGCAGGTCATGTGCTCACAGATGAGCAACAAATCCAAGCAGTCATACGTTCCATCTCACTCATAATGAGAGCATAAAGACCTTCAACGATGTTTCCAAGCACCTCGAATTAGAGGAAGAGCGGCTTGCGGCTGCCAAGCCAAGTGCAGAAGTGCACATGGTTGCTAGTTCCTCACACGGGGGAAAGAAACGTAAAGATCGTTCGAAGTCTTCTAATGAACGTAATAAGCAACCTGAGTCTACCAAGGAACCCAAACATAAGGGTGGGCACAAGAAATGGCACAAGAAGAAAGACTTGAAAAGGATCAAGTGCTTCAAGTGCAACAAGCTCGGTCACTATACTCGTTCGTGTACGGGTGGAAGTGACGAGGTAACTTGTAATACTAGTAACATATGTGTTTCTAGTTCAATATTTCTTGTGGAATCTAATCCATTTTGGGATAATTGATTCAGGTGCCACCGACCACATAGCAAAGGACAGACGGTCCTTCGTGGAGTATCACCGGATACTCAAGGAATGAAGTGGATCAATGTAGGAAACAACACACGTGTTGAAGTGAAAGGCGTTGGGACTCGCAAGCTTGTCTTAGACAACGGCCGCACTATCCTACTTCATGATGTTCTCTTCATTTCATATATTCAAAGGAATATTAAAACTGTGGTCAATTTATTGGGTCTTGGTTAATAGTTGGTTCCTTCATGTTTGTAATATGGACTTATTTTTGTAATAATTCCTTTATTGGTACTGGGTTTGTATTTCAAAGGATTTATTGTAATAAGTACAATGTATGATTCCTCATGTAATGAAAATTTCCTTGTGACAAATTCTTTGACTAATGAGTCTAATATAATTTGTTGGCACACAAGGCTTGGTCATATTGGACCAAAGCGTATGGATAGACTTGCCAAACGTGGCCTTCTATCCAATGTTTCAAAGGTTGAAATGTCGACCTGCGAACATTGCCTTGTTGGGAAATCTTGTCGCAAGCCGTTTGGAACCGGCACAAGGGCCAAGGTTCCATTACAGCTTATCCATTCGGACATATGTGGTCCGATGAATGTCAATACAAGACGCGGGAAGTCCTATTTCATCACTTTTAATTGATGATTTCACCTGATTCGGTCATATCTATTTGATATCCCACAAAAGTGAAAGCACTAAACCTGCTTTAAAAACTATATGAGTTTAGTGGAGAATCAATTAGATCGCAAGATTAAGGTCGTGCGAACCGATAGGGGCGGTGAATATCAATCAACAAGTTTAAAGGAACTTTGTGATGAAAAAGGCATAGTACATCAGGTAACTATGCCTTATACTCCTCAACAAATTGGTGTTGCAGAAAGGAGGTATAGGACTTTAATGAAAAATGGTCCGTTCAATGATGGCGCAAGCTAACTTGCCAATCACCTTTTGGGGTGATGCATTATTGACAGCCGTTTTTCATTTTAAACCGCGTACCCTCGAAATCAGTTAGCTCCACTCCTTATGAGTTGTGGAACCAAAGGTCTCCTGACTTAAACATTTTTACCTTGAGTTTGTGCATTCAACGCACATATTTCCTCCCATAAGTATGGCAAACGTGGGCCATGGGGAAGGAAATGTATCTTTAAACGATACGCATAAAACTCCAAAGGTTATGTTTTTGTTAATCAGGAAGACAATGGTGTGCTAATTGAGTTTGAGTCGAGGAATGTCACTTTCTTGGAAAACGAGTTTCCAAGACAGGGCGAGATAAGTCAGGACTTATCTCTATTTTGAGATTTATGATCAAAAAGGATTACCTCATTCGAGTGGGAGAAATTCTTGGTGAAAACGAAAATTCTTTTCTTCACCAATGGATTATACGAATGACGATTATCCTATTCCATACGGGAATAATGATCCAAGTGGGAGCAATTCTAACAACATTTCAAGTGGGAGTGATATTAGAATTGATCTTAATTCGAGTCAACAAGGACTTGAACAATCTCAAATATGCCGCATCATGCCCTGCAAAAGACAAATGGATGGAAGCGATGAAGGAGGAATTGAAATCCATAAAAGTTAACCAAGTCTGGGACTTAGTTAACTCACCCAGAGGACATAGAGCAATTGGGAACAAATGGGTTCTCAAGATCAAGCATAAGGCTGATGGCTCTATGGGTAGATATAAAGCTCGCCTTGTCGCGAAAGGTTTTACGCAACAGGAAGGGATAGACTACGAAGAAAACTTCTCACCTGTTGTGCGTTTTACCTTGATTCGCATGATTCTGGCAATGGTAGCTTGCTTATACCTCGAATTACATCAGATGGATGTAAAGACTGCCTTTCTCAATGGAGAATTGGACGAGGAGATCTATATGGAACAACCAACAGGGTTTGTAAAAGAAGGAAACGAACATACGGTTTGTAAACTTCGTAAATCCATATATGGTCTTAAACAATCCTCGAGGCAATGGTATATACGATTTCAAGAGGTTGTCTTATCAAATGGATTTTCCATACTTGATGAAGATAACTACGTATATATCAAGAGGATTAAAAGCAAGCATGTTATTATGTCTCTATATGTAGATGACATTTTAATAAACCAGAAATGACAAGGGCTTTGTGATGGATATCAAGGCTTGACTTTCATCAGTTTTGAGATGAAAGACATGGGGAAGCCACATATATCCTTGGAATTAAGATTTCAAGGAATCGTTCGAAGAAACTTCTTTCTCTTTCACAAGAGACTTATTTAAAGAAGGTTCTAGAACGGTTTAATATGTAGTACTGCAAGTCCAATTGATACTCCTATAAGCAGATGCGATAATTTATATCTGAAATCATGTCCAAAGAACCAAAAGGAAAAGGAAATTATGGAAAAAGTTCCATATTCCAGTGCAGTTGATAGTCTTATATACGCTATGATGCATACAAGACCGGACATCTGTTTTGCCGTTGGAATGGTAAGTCGTTACCAATCCAACCCAGGGCAAGAACACTGGAAAGCGGTTAAGAGGATAATGCAGTATCTTAAAGGAACTGCAGTTTTGCAAAAGACTATGATAAAACCAAGAAGGTAGACATAAGGTACATATCTACGCATGAGATGATAGAGGATCAGCTTACGAAAGCGATCCCCAGAAATGTGTTTTATAAACACTTATCATCTCAAGGATTGCGTATGGGCTGAGTTGTACCAATATATATTCCCATGTCTAAGAAATGATCAAAATTAATAAAAGAATAAGTTCTTTTTCCAACATTGCATATGAATTTCTTAAGAAATGTTTGTGTACATTTTTGAAATCTCAGCTGAATTGTGTGTATGTCGGACAGATTAAGGTTGGCTCTCTCACATGAGCAACCGCCTTATCTTATCAGATGGATAAGATAGAGATGAGACTAGTTTAAAGTCAAAATCATTAGACGAATGATTTAGAGTCATGACTTAAACAAGATAGTCGAATGAAAGATCTGCATCATATGGATGCTTACAAAAGATCTGAGATCTGTATCACAAGGATATAAAGATCTCATTGGATTTTTTAAATCCTATCTGTCTTATGCAGGATGAGAGTCCGTGAATATTTCACGAGTAGTAAGGGGACTCAAAAAGATAGGCACTGTGGTGTCTGATCTTTCATCCGTACAACATCATTAAGACATACTCTCCCTGGGAAAGGAGTGATGTTGTAGTACGTGTTCATACCACGTATGCATTTCGACCACTGAGTTAGTAGCAATAGTGTTTGCTATTATGTGAGACTCAAAGGCCATACGGGTCTTAACTCTTACCCTCAAGGACTCCAATTGGTTCCTTTAGATTTGACGAGATGATCGCTATCTTAGCGTGTTACTAATGGGCTATGGTAATTCGGCTCGGCGGGGCACGTTAGAAAAGCGAATCAAGTCAAGATCAGAAGGTTCGCAAAAAGAGGAAGATTGATTTCATATTCGCATTTGGACTTTAATGATTCAAAGCTGGCCAGCCAATTGTAATCCAGATGGGATTCAATTGTTGAATATAAAGTATAAGAAATGTGAAGAAATAATCTAGGGTAAAGCATGCGTTGAACTACTCAACTTTGCACCTTCGAGGTCTTTGTGTATCTCTAACAAGTGCACAACAACAGACTCTACGCGCATGACGGTCGCACGGTCTATTTCTCGGTATGATAGATGAAAGAACTAAGGGAAAGACATTCTCTTACAATCCCCTCAAGTGTGAGTGGGAGATGTTGGATATGGAAGACGTTTGTACACCCTTGTGGGGGATGTACGAGGGAATACGGACCTCGAACGTCGCGTACACGAAGTCGTGTACAAAGGGAATCTGTTCCCTTACGGAGAGGATCTCTGGATGAGTGGGAAATTCGCATTATATATGCATAAGTGCATGCGACATATGGCTAATAAAGGGGGAATATCTTAAGCTTATGTTGTACCATGCATATGGTACAACTTAAGCTTATAATGTGCCATGTATCATGGTACACCTTAATTAAGTTGTTCCAAAGGAACAACTTACCCTAAAATAACTACCTTGGGGGCTATAAATAAGACCCAAGGGTAAGCCATTTCTTACACCTTTTGCATGAAATTCATGCATGCATCTTCATCCTAGCGAAGCTCTGCAGAAATCATTTCTCTTCCTCTTTCCAAGTTCTTAATCTAAAATAGAGATTTAGATTGTGGATTAGTAGCCTTACTCCGTTCGTGAGAAGACTCGATCCATCGTGGCGAATCCGAAGGCAAAGTTCCGAGACTACCGTTCCGCATACGCAAGCGTAAGTCTCCACTTTAATTATCGATCCTAACTCTGTTTTGGCAGGATCCAACAAGCGGGAGGAGCCACGCCTCCCAGACCGGTCATGCGCATAGACGTGATGTGCGGAGGGCTGTCCTCGGGAGAGCGTCGTCGTCGAGCAAGAAGGCGTACGTGCGACAGGTGATGGCAGTGAATCTCGGCGGCGGTGCGAAACGGAGAAGGGTGGCTAGGCCCCCCATTACTTTCACCGATGATGACATGGAAGGAGTCGAACTGCCGCATGACGACGCCATCATCATCAAGGCTCAGATCGGGACGGCCATCATCAGCCGGCTCCTGATCGACACTGGAAGCTTCTGCGACATCATGTTTATGTCGATGGTTGAGAAGATGGGGCTGAAGTAGGCAGACCTAAGGCCCTGCACGGGACCCATCGTCGGCTTCACTGGCCACTCGGTTCCCATTGTGGGGGTGATCACCTTGCCGGTCTCACTTGGGGAGGAACCAAGGATCGTCATTCGCATGACACAGGTTGTTGTCGTCTGATCACTCCATACTTTACACCTTTTTTCTGCATGTTTTCACGCCATTTCGATTGCTCATATTGCGATTTTCACGAGTACTCGACGATATTGCGTTACTTTTCACTATTTCTTGTTTTTGTCGGATTTCAGGAAATATGGAGCGATCGGGAGCAAAAATGAGCTTAAGGGACTTGCACCCACTCCGGAGCGTCATCCAAGGCTCTTTTGAGGGCTATTCGGCGATGGGAGACGGGTGGAAGAAGAAGAAATTTCGTAGGAGCGACGATGAGGAGAAACGGAGAAGATTGGGCATTTTCAGCATGCCACTCGGCCGAGTGAAGGAGTCACTCGGCCGAGCATTGAGACCCCGCTCGGCCGGCCAGATCAGACACGCAACAGAGATGTATCAGCGTGCACTCGGCAAAGCATCGCACGCCCACTCGGCCGAGTGCGGAGACTCCGTCCGCCCGAGTGGCACCCAGACGACGGCAAGCCAAAATGTCCAACTCTCTGTAATCCGTCAGTCGACTACGAGCTCTGACTCGGCCGAGTTCCAAAAGCCCCTCGGCCGAGTGACATTTGCCACTCGGCCGAGTGATGCCGAGGACACGCAGCACGATCAAGTTTTTGGCGCCGCTGCCGAGGAGGTGTTTCCCATTGGGTGCCAATTTGTCACAATTAGGTGATTAGACTACGAGAAAAAAAATTTAAAAAAAAAGAATTTTCACCCCCGCCACCATTATTATCATTTCTATATTCTTTTATGCCACTGATATTTTTCTCCAGGTATTTATCTTTGTTTATCAGGTGTTATGGATGGTATTATGTGGACCACAGATTTTGAGGAGAAAGCATTTCAGAACTTATTGGAGGGCCTCTTGGAGTCAGTGAGATTCACCGGTTCAGAGAGCATTACAGGAGGTGATGCATTTGAGCTATGATTTACAGATTTTGTTATGAACCGTGTTTCAGCTGCAGGAACAATTGAGGAGGACATCCATGTCAGTCTTGATGGGGATAGACTATATTTTCGGATTGCTTGCGAGCATTCCCCTCCACATGATACATCCCCACGAGTTGACACACATGAGCAGCCAGCATCACCATTCGAGAGAGAGCCTACATTGATAGTTGATGAGAAGGCAAAGGAGCACACTGTCGAGCCAGAGCATATTGACGAGGAGGCCTCACATGCGGATCCAGAGCATGCTTTTGAGGAGGCCTTACATACAGAGCCAGAGCTTATCATCGAGGAGGTCGTACATCGGGACGAGGACATAGCCATTCATGAGCATCCCGAGCACTATTCTCCTCCATTAGAGCTCCCGCAGCCACATCATCCTTCCACTGACGTCGAGGACTATCCCACAGAGCTTACTGCTCCCACTCAGGGAGATATTTTTACCCATTCCATTTCTGAATCATGTATTCCATTTGATATTTATTTTGATTCAGATATTTTTGACACGTCGTACCTCTTGCAGCACACATACGATTATGGACCGGAGGTATGCTTGGACGTGTCACAGTTTGACGAGCCTATCGAGGAGGTCCACACTCATGATCCAGATACACATGAGCAGCTTAGAGAGGACACCATGGAGACAGTTATCACAGCACATGAGGATATTGGATTATTTCCAGGGAAGTATCGTCCACCATTATTTACTCCATATATTTCTATAGACGATCCTCTTTGGGATACTTTTATTATGAGGGTGAATTTTTTACGGCGAACTGATGCATCCTATTCTTTGCAGGGTACAGGTGGAGTCCTTGTTGGAATGCTGGAGGATGCATTGCTGGAGTTCGTTGGAGTTCGTGGACATACGCGCCTGGCAGAGCCACGGAAAGAGCAGTTGGAGCAATTGCCTGCACCGGCAAAGATACTGGATCCGCCTTTTGCTATAGGTGATATCAATCCAGTAGTGTAGAAATTTTTATGCTTTAAATAAACTCGAATCCTCTCGACAGCGAGAGGACCGTATAGATTTGCTTGAATAAATATCACCTCATATGACGGTAACAAAAATCTTTTACACCCCAAACCCATTATACATATTAATTCCCATCTCCATATTTTGATACGCCACATCCTTTTTGCTCACCACCCATCAAGCATTTCTTTCAAGTGAATACTCACATTCTTATTCGTTTGACTCAATCTCGCTTAGCAAAGCCATGACATTTTTGATCGAGTCATTTGAATAGGATTGTTTGGTATAAGCTTGGGGGAAGGCGCTCTCATGCATCATTGTTTGTGCATGTAGCTGCATTAGGATTTCATGTCATTCATAACATCATTTTTCATTCACCTTCTATTATTATCGTTGTTCCTTATATTCTTTCATTATGATCACATTGAGGACAATGTGAAGTTTAAGCTTGGGGGAGTGCATTTCCATGCCATTTAGATGCATTAGTTGCATTTTTACTTTATTTTAGGATTTTTAAAATTTTTCAAAATTTTTGCATCATCTTTTTGATTTTTCCATCTTATTTTCCTTTTATGTGTGTTCATGCATCATATTGTGTACTTGTTTTTCTTTTCTTTCCTCTCTTTTATTTTATATCTTTATTTTCTTTTCCTCCGTTTGCTAGATTTGCTCCTTATGATGATATCTCTTATTTCTTTAGCAACCATCACGATGCTTATTATTCCTTGCCATGCTACTTAGAGTATTTCAGTATCATGCTTTCCATGTGCTTGCTTATATATTCTTTTGATGATTCCTCTATATGAATGCATGATATTAGTTGAAGCTGAACGTATGGATTAGTGTTTAGTATGCTTTTGTTGGAAGTGCACCAAGATTCACGCATCAATTGTATAACGGGAGCATCTGCCTTATTATCTTATTCACCTTCTGTTGCATGCTTGATATGAAAGTACTCTTTACCGCTTGACTTCACTTTTTATTGAGATGATTGAGAATATCCATGCTTACATATGAGTTTTAGTTGAAGTATTATTTTATTGAACCGTTCGTGCACATCTTAGAGTGAACCGAGTGTTACATTATTTCTTTCTCCACATATATCTTTTTATTCTTTACATGTCACTTGAGTTCACCTCCTAAAGCTACTTATATCGCATCTATTTCCCAAAAAATCACCACAAAAGAAAAAAGTTAGCTCCAAAAAGTCCAAAAAGCCAAAAAGGAGCCAAAATCCAAAAAATACAAATCATATAGCTCCTACAAAAATCCAAAAAGAAAAATGAGAAACAAAGCCCAAAAGAAAAATAAAATAAAATATTTCTCTATCTCATTATTGGAGCCACAAAATACTTGGGAAAACCAAGGCAAAAATCCCATTTTCCACTATCATATTCCTTTAGGTGTGATGCCTCAAGCTAAGCTTGGGGTGGTGAATTCATTTGACCATATGAGTGAGTATGACATTAGAGTGGAGACGTGCATGAATGGGAATATTCGATAATGCTTAGACTTTGCAAAATATATTAGATATGGAGATTTTTCATGATTTGAAATAAATATGTGAATGCCATGTCTCTTATTCCATTCTCTATTGCATGCTTGGTGTGATGCTTATATGCTTCAGTTATAACTCTTGATTGAAAAGCACATTGCCAACATTTGTATATTAAATCCAATGAAATGTGTGACGTGGATATGAATTGATTGTATGAATTTAGAGAATCCCTTTTGTTGTTCTTAAAAACTTGCAAGAACCATGTTTATGTAAGATTTGAAATCCTTATAGCATGTGATTCGTATTTTTCAAGTTGTCGTGATGTGTAGCTTATGGCTTGAGATCTGAGAGAAGAATCTAGCGACCCCTTCCACCTCGTGTTCTTTCTTTTTTATTTCATTTTCTTTATTTTCATCTCCCGAGTCCCTCTCTCTACTTATCTTCCTCGAGGACGAGTAAGAGGTAAGCTTGGGGGATTTTGACCACTCCATATTTTACACCTTTTTTCTGCATGTTTTCACGCCATTTCGATTGCTCATATTGCGATTTTCACGAGTACTCGACGATATTGCGTTACTTTTCACTATTTCTTGTTTTTGTCGGATTTCAGGAAATATGGAGGGATCGGGAGCAAAAATGAGCTTAAGGGACTTGCACCCACTCCGGAGCGTCATCCAAGGCTCTTTTGAGGGCTATTCGGCTATGGGAGACGGGTGGAAGAAGAAGAAATTTCGTAGGAGCGACGAGGAGGAGAAACGGAGAAGATTGGGCATTTTCAGCATGCCACTCGGCCGAGTGAAGGAGTCACTCGGCCGAGCATTGAGACCCCGCTCGGCCGGCCAGATCAGACACGCAACAGAGATGTATCAGCGTGCACTCGGCCGAGCATCGCACGCCCACTCGGCCGAGTGCGGAGACTCCGTCCGCCCGAGTGGCACCCAGACGACGGCAAGCCAAAATGTCCAACTCTCTGTAATCCGTCAGTCGATTACGAGCTCCGACTCGGCCGAGTTCCAAAAGCCCCTCGGCCGAGTGACATTTGCCACTCGGCCAAGTGATGCCGAGGACACGCAGCGCCCAGATTTTCAGACAGCCTCCCACTCTTTTGAAATCTTCTATCATTCCAGCAATCAAAGTATTTTTCTCATATTTTTTATGGATAGTAGACTTCATGACGGTTCCAACGCCGCTAAGAACGCGCCAATCGGAGGTCGGATGAAATCTGGAGAATTTCTGCAAGTTGACGCTGCAGTGCAGGAATTTCCACTCGGCCGAGTCACATTTTCCACTCGGCCGAGTCGGCGACGGGCCCAGATTTTAAGTTGCGGTTTGGGCTATTTTTGGGCACAAATTTGAGGGGTTTTTTAGGGTTTTCTTGCTAGGGTTTTGGGGGGATATATAAGGGTTTTGTAGCCACCATTAGGGGGGGATCCCCATTACGTTTTCTTAGTTCCCTATATGTTTTTCTTAGGATTATTTTAGAGGTTAGGCCATGCCCTAGGCCCCCTCTTGGATCTAAAAGCTTGTATTTTGGATTGAAGATCTTCATCAAGCTAAGTATTTTCTTCTTTTTATTTGAATCTTTGTTTTTTCTATCTTTTTGTTTGCAAGCAATGATTTCTATTGATTCTCATATCCTTATTGCTATGCTAGAGTAGATTTGTTGTTCTAGGGTTTGGGGATGAACCCTATGGATCTAATTTCATATTTGTGATGAATGAATTTCTAAATTGCTAGAATTGCTAGGAGGTTAGGTTGTGATTGATTTACTACGGATAGTTAGGGATTTCCATCGATTTGGGATTTGCAAGAGATTGGATTCTAATCGATGGGAAGGCCTAGATATTCGATTTAGATTTACAATTGGATTTCTCTAGACTTGATTTGCAAGAGATTGGACCAAAGCTAGGATTTTTAATTGTAAATCTATACACATATTCGTTTGCAAGAGATTGGACGAATACGAACTATCACAACCTAGATCGTAACTCGGGTTTGCACGAGAGTGGGCTCGAGGAGCGATTGAACGATGACGTCGATCTTCATGATAGTGGCTTAGGTTAGGGTTTGCAAGAGATTGGGCTCTAATCTAGGTTGCTATAGACCGGCAATAGCGCGAGAGCGTGAGCTTGGTTCTCTATTCAGTTACGACTAGTTCACCTCAACACAAGTCTAGTAATATTGAGATTCATTATTTACGATGATGTATGACGATCCGTAGTGGGAATTCCCTAGCCCTAGACGTCTTTATTTGATTTTATATCCCCATACTTTGCCCTACGATTGTGACAGGATCGCCGCAAGGTAAATTCCCTCTTTTATTATATTGTATTTGAATCGATATTTGACCGATTTTTATATCTCCGACACCGACATCCATCACCATTGCCATTACAGCATACCATAGCCATCTCCACCAATAATACATTCGTATTCGAACCAACCTAGGATAGATTGGAGCCAACACCACCTCCTCGTGTTCGATACCCGCTCGCCACTTGACCGTGCGCTTGCGGTAAAACTACAATCGTTCTTTGGGTTACATTCCGGAGCGATCATCGTCGACATCGCATCGGTGTACAACGGCATCATAGGGCGACCATACATGACAGCCATTGAGGTGCTCCTCAGCCTGCTCCACCAGATGGTCAAGTTCCAAACTCCGCGAGGGGTGGGGCTGGTGCGGGGGAGCCAAAAGCTGTCCAGAAGCTGCTATGTGGGGTCGACCAAACATAAGGATCCAGAGCAGGTCTTATCGGTCGACCTGCTTGAAGAAAGAGAGGACTTTGACGACCAACGGTCGACTCCCGCCGAAGATGTCAAAGAGGTTTCCGTGGCCGCTGAGGAGGGCAAAACTGTCTCCATCGGCACGAAGCTCCCGATCTCTCTGAGGGCCGCCCTCACGACCTCCTCCGAGAGAACGTAGATATATTCGCCTGGTCACCCTTGGACATGCCAGGGGTCGACCCGGCGGTAATCTCCCATCGGTTGAATGCGGACCCGGGATTCCGACCGGTCCAGCAGAAGAAGAGGAGCACCGGGGGAGAAACGATGAGGGCAACCGGCGAAGAAGTGGAGCGGCTTCTCCAGGCCAAATTTATCAGGCCGGTGGATTATCCGGATTGGCTCGCCAACTTCGTCTTGGTAAAGAAGGCCAATGGGAAGTGGCGCATGTGCGTCGACTTCACGGATCTTAACAAGGTGTGTCCGAAGGACAGCTTCCCCCTCTCGAGGATCGACCACTTAGTCGACCAGGCATCCGGTTACAAGTTGTTGAGTTTCATGGATGCCTTCTCGGACTACAACCAGATCCCGATGGCGAAGGAGGACAAGGAGAAAACATCCTTCATCACCGACAATGGGGCCTTCTGTTACACAAAGATGCCCTTCGGGCTGAACAATGCCGGAGCGACGTACCAGCGGATGGTGGACAAGATTTTTGGCCCACAGGTCGGACGGAATCTGGAGGTCTACATCGACGACATGCTGGTTAAAAGCAATAAAGCCCTGGATCACCTCGCCGACCTGCGGGAGACATTCCAGAAGGTGCGCCAATTTAACCTAAGGCTGAACCCGGCGAAGTGCGTCTTCGGAGTGCAGTCGGGAAAATTCCTAGGCTTCATGATAACGAAGCGGGGAATCGAGGCCAACCCTGACAAGGTGTCGGCCCTTGTCAATATGGTGGAGGCTCAGACCATTCGGGACTTGCAGCGGCTGAACGGCAGGGTCGCTGCACTGGAAAGGTTCCTGTCGAAGTCAGCGGAAAGGTTGCTCCCGTTCTTTAGAGTCCTGCGAACGGCCCTCGGCGTGCCCAAGATCGATAGAAAACTGATCCAGTGGGATGACGCATGCGCACGAGCGTTCGCCGAACTGAGGGCTTACCTGCAGAGCCCTCCGCTGCTCGCCAAGCCCGAGGAGGGAGAGCAGCTGTGGTTGTACCTCGCCACCAGCGAAGAGGCCGCCAGCTCGGTCCTAATCAAAGAGGAGAGGGGCATGCAACGGCCGGTCTATTTCACGAGCCGGATTCTTCGGGAGGCAGAGACTCGGTATAGCCCCATTGAAAAGGTCGCCTACTGCCTGGTCATAACGACGAGGAAGCTCCGACCATACTTCCAGGCCCATCCCATCGCTGTCCACACCAATCTGCCCCTCGAGAAGAACCTGAAGAGGTTGAAGTGGTCAGGCAGAATGCTGAATTAGAGCGTCGAGCTCAGCGAGTTCGACATAACCTACAAGGCCCGGATAGCGATCAAGGGCCAGGCATTGGTAGACTTCATGGTGGAATGCACTATCGAAGACCCACCGGAGAACCTGTCGGACGCACCACCAGCGGCTGCTTCCCAACGGGAAATAGGGGTGGCCGGCCATCGAAGCCCGCCCCTGAGGAGGCAGACAGGTTGTGGACCATTCATGTCGACAGGTCGACGACAGGATCCGGAACGGGGGCATGCATCGTCATCCAAACCCCCCGATAGATGCTTGCTGGAGTACGTCCTGCGCTTCGACTTCCTGGCGACCAATAACGTCGCAGAATACGAGGCTGCGGTCAATGGGCTGAAGCTTTGCAGAGCTATGGGGGCAACGAATGTGCTGCTTTTTAGCAACTCTTGGCTCGTCGTCCAACAGGTCCAAGGGAGCTTCGAGGCCAGAGAAGAGATGATGAAACGCTACCTCGAGCGCATCCAGGCCGAGCTCTGGAAATTCAGGAGAGCGGAGGTCCAGCATTTACCTCGCTCCAACAACCTCCGGCTTCCGGGCCGATGCCCTGTCAAAGCTGGCCTCCTCCTCCGCGGCCGAGATCGGAAAGGCCATCTACGTCGAAAATCTGCTGACGCCTACCATCGAAGAGGAAGAACTGATGTGTGTCGGCCCAGCGACGTGGATGACCCCGATAGTAAGGTACTTGGAAACGGGGGCTCTGCCCGAGGAGCGGCTGCAGGCCAAGAAGATATAGAGGAGAGCCTTGGCGTTCGTACTCTTCGACGGAGTGTTGTACCGCCGGCACCGTGCCAGCTTCGACGCCCTGCCATACCTGAAGTGCCTGGGGCCGGAGCAAGCGGAACAAGTCATCCGCGAAGGACACGAGTGCTTCTGCGGGAACCACCACGGCGGGCGCACTATCGCCCATAAGATAGTGCGCCAGGGGTACTACTGGCCGACTATGATCCATGACATTGTTCAGTACGTTAAAGATGCGAGGCTTGCCAGAAGTTCGGTAGACACACGGCAACGCCTCCAGCCAACTTAGTGCCTATCGTAAGCCCGATCCCGTTCGTCAAGTGGGGGCTTGACATCCTTGGACCCTTCCTAAAGGCCTCCGGAGGAAGGAAGTACCTGGTCGTCGCCGTGGACTACTTCACTAAATGGATCGAGGCCGAACCTTTGGCACGTATCGCGTGGACGGATATGAATGGCTTTATTTGGAAGTCCGTGATAAGCCGCTTCGGGATACCCCGCTCTATAGTAACGGACAATGGAAGACAATTCGACTGCGAAGGCTTCCGAGACTTCTGTTCGGGCTGGGGGATCAAGCTTCATTTTGCATCCGTTGCCCACCCACAGTGCAATGGGATGGCGAAGGCAGTGAACAAATGCATACTGGGCCCCCTGAAGAAGAAGGTCGATGCTGCTCTCGGGACGTGGGTGGACGAGCTACCGGGCATTCTCTGGTCGTACAGTACCACCCACAAAGGCATCACCGGAGAGAGCCCGTTCATGCTGGCGTTCGGGTCGGAAGCGGTCGTTCCCGTGGAGATCGAAGAGGAGACGCTTTGGCTGAAGTACTTCGATGAAGATGTCAACGTGGAGGGCCTCGGCCTCAGTCTCGAGCTCGTCGACGAAGTAAGGGACCAGGCTTTGACGAACCTTGTCTGACATAGCCAAAGAATGGCCTGGCACTACAACTCCCGGGTGAAGAAACGGACCTTCAGAATTGGTGACTTGGTCCTCAGAGACACCACCTTCAAGCCTGAGACCGCTTGCCGAGGGAAGCATGGCGGCCAAATGGGAGGGGCCCTACGAGATCGTCAACATCGTTGCGCCGGCCACATACATCTTGGCGACCTTGGATGGGTGCGAACTGGCTCACCCATGGAACCCGGAACATCTCCTGAAATATTATCAATAATTGTGAGTCTTTAATGAAATACTTTCTTTTCTTCGCATTTTCAAATCTCGCCGTCTCCACTTGAAAGTTCCAGTTTAAGACACAAGACTACGGGCAAGACCCGTCCTCGCCACCCAAACCAGAGAAGGACACGGGCCGAGCCACGTGCTTGCTCCCCCCCACAAGTAAAGACTCCGGGGCAAGCCTAACAAGCTTCGCCACCTAAACTGGAGAAAAAGGGCACGGGCCGAGCCACGCGCTCACTCCCCCCTCAAGTAAAGACTCCAGGGAAAGCCTAACAAGCCTCGCCACCCAAACTGGAGAAAAAGGGCACGGGCCGAGCTACGGCTCCCTCCCCCCTACGAAGACTCTGGGGCAGGATCCGTTCTCGCCACCCAAACCAGAGAAGGGCACGGGCCGAGCCACGCGCTCGCCCCCCTCAAGTAAAGACTCCGGGGCAAGCCTAACAAGCTTCTCCAACCAAACTGGATAAAAAGGGTACGGGCCAAGCTACAGCACCCTCCCCCTACGAAGACTCTGGGGCAGGATCTGTCCTCGTCACCCAAACCAGAGAAGGACACGGGCCGAGCCACGCGCTCGCTCCCCCCAAGTAAAGACTCCGGGGCAAGCCTAACACAAGCTTCGCTACCCAAACTGGATAAAAAGGACACGAGCCGAGCTATGGCTCCCTACCCCCTACGAAGACTCTGGGACAGGATCCGTCCTCGCCACCCATCCCAGAAAAGGGCACGGGCCGAGCCACGCGCTCGCTCCCCTCCTCAAGTAAAGACTTCGGGGCAAACCTAACAAGCTTCGCCACCCAAACTGGAGAAAAAGGGCACGGGCCGAGCTACGGCTCCCTTTCCCCCTACGAAGACTCTGGGGAAGGATCTGTCCTCGTCACCCAAACCAGCGAAGGGCACGAGCTGAGCCACGCGCTCGCTCCCCCTAAGTAAAGACTCCAGGGCAAGCCTAACAAGCTTTGCCATCCAAACTGGAGAGAAAGGGCACGGTCCGAGCTACGGCTCCCTCCCCTCACGAAGACTCTGGGGCAGGATCCGTCCTCGCCACCCAAACCAGAGAAGGGCATAGGCCGAGCCACGCGCTCGCTCCCCCCTTAAGTAAAGACTCCGAGGAAAGCCTAACAAGCTTCGCCACCCAAACTGGAGAAAAGGGCACGGGCCGAGCTACGGCTCCCTCCACCCTACGAAGACTCTGTGGCAGGATCCGTCCTCGCCACCCAAACCAGATAAGGGCATAGGCCGAGCCACGCGCTCGCTCCCCCCCTCAAGTAAAGACTCCGGGGCAAGCCTAACAAGCTTCGCCACCCAAACTGGAGAAAAAGGGCACGGGCCGAGCTACGGCTCCATCCCCTCTATGAAGACTCTAGGGTAGGATCCGTCCTTTCCACTCAAACCAGAAAAGGGCACGGGACGAGCCACGCGCTCGCTCCCCCCTCAAGTAAAGACTCCGGGGTAAGCCTAACAAGCTTTGCCACCCAAACTGGAGAAAAAGGGCACTGGCCGAGCTACGGCTTGATTTGGGTTCAATATTACGTATTTGACCCCCATTTAGCCCTATTTTGTGCTCACGTGATGCTACATTGGTCTCTAGTACATACACATTTTCTACACATTTATTTATTAGAGAAAATACTCTATTTGAGCATAAAACAGCAATTAACGAAATATTTCTGCACTTATTATATTTTTCCTAGCTTGGTCTCGATCTCACGATTCCAACGACTATTTATTTGTATTTTTCTGAGATCTGTGCTAATTACTGTGTATTTTTGAATGCAAAATACATATTAAAGGGGGAAATACGCAAGAAATACGGATTAAATACGAAAATACGGATTCGCACGAATCTTGGAACGCCACGCGGCATTCATCCACGCGTCCCCACGCAGATCTGACGGCGGCTGATATTGTTGGTGACGCGGCCCAATACAAGCCGTTGGATTCTAATCCAACGGATCGAGTTCATCCCTGAAACACAGCAGCGAGAGGCGGTCTACGTGGCGTAATTTGAGCCACCCATCGACGATCCGACGGACCCAATTTCACCCGCGTTTAAACTCGAAGAGCACAGCTTTTGGCGGGCGACGTGGACTCTTCGTGGCGCTTCGATGGAGATCCGACGGCCAAGGATGGCTCCGCAAGCTGAAAGCGACGTGGACTCTTCGTGGCGCTTCGATCGCGATCCTACGGCCATCACCATTCCCGCACTCAAATTCATTGGCGACGCAAGAGCCGTTCGATCATGATCGAACGGAGGAAGTCGATTCGAGCTCGGATCGGAATGAGAGAGCGAAGCGGGCGCACGAGCGGGCGAGGATCCGATCTCAGGTGCCACGTGTCGCGACGAGGACAAATCCCGCATGGATGGACGGCTGAGAAATGCCCCGATCGAGATCAACGGCTCAGATGCGTTTGGGTTTGATGCGGGTGCAGATAGTGAACCCGTTAAGCCCAATAAACCCGCAATGCTATTATTTAAGCGTATTTCTAGGGTTTTGGGTGTATATTTGGTGTATTGGAGCAGCTAGGAGCCATATTTTCTTCTGCAAAAATTCTGTAAAATTCCAGAGCCTATTTTCTTATTTTCAGAGAGTTTTGAAGTCTTTTTAAGGAGAATTGGTGATATTTTCTTCAACTCTAGCTCGTATTTGGGTGTTTTAGCTTGTATTTTGCCCTTAAACCTCCGTATTTTGCTAATAAACTTATGAATTCTGATCTGAAATTTGTGTATTTCTGCACCATGAGTAGCTAAATATTTTATGTGCATGGTATGGAGTAATTAGGTGATGTGAATCGTATTCATTGGTTGTATTATTGCGCTTAATCGCTATATTTGCTAAAGTTTAATCGTCGCTCTTAAATCTACTTTTTCATATTCCAAAAGAATTGATCTAGTTGATGATCACCCCACAAGGGTGAGATTTGATCTCTCCAAAAGAGAGTTTCATACTTCATATGTACGTTTACAACTTTAGTGATATACTATTAGAATTGATGCGTTAACTCCCAAAAGGACATCTTCCGATGATTCGCTCCCAAAAGGAGGTTTCGTTGTGTTATACTTGATCAACCAAAGCTTACGATTCGCTGATCCTAATGAACCCATGCCATGTACATGCCTTTTATATCTATTTTTCACAAACTAGAGTTCGTTGTTTGCATTGATCGCACGTAACAATCCCATCATCACACACTTTTCATACCACCTTCACCATCACTATTAAAGTGCTTAGATTTTAGTCGTAGTTATTCTGTTTGATTTAAGCTTGTGGTTTCAACAGATTTCTCCCGAGGATTCGACATCTGGACTCCCAGATTTTACTACTTGAACGGACTCTTGCGCTTGAGAGAAGCACCTTTCGGAGCCCACCATGGCTCCCTCCCCCTACGAAGACTCTGGGGCAGGATCCGTCTTCGCCACCCAAACCAGAGAAGGGCACGGGCCGAACCACGCGCTCGCTCGCCCTCTCAAGTAAAGACTCTTGTGCAAGCCTAACAAGCTTCGCCACCCAAACTAGAGAAAAAGGGCACGAGCCGAGCTACGGCTCCCTCCCCCTACGAAGACTCTGGGGCAGGATCCGTCATCGCCACCCAAACCAGAGAAGGGCACGGGCCAAGCCACGCGCTTGCTCCCCCTCAAGTAAAGACTCCGGGCAAGCCTAACAAGCTTTGCCACCCAAACTGGAGAAAAAGGGCACGGGCCGAGTTACGGCTTCCTCCCCCTACGAAGACTCTGGGGCAGGATCCGTCCTCGCCACCCAAACCAGAGAAGGGCACAGGACGAGCCACGCGCTCGCTCCCCTCCTCAAGTAAAGACTACGGGGCAAGCCTAACAAGCTTCGCCACCCAAACCGGAGAAAAAGGGCACGGGCCAAGCTACGGCTCCCTCCCCCTACGAAGACTCTGGCACAGGATCCGTCCTCGCCACACAAACCAGAGAAGGGCAGGGGCCGAGCCACGCGCTCGCTCCCTCCTCAAGTAAAGACTCCAGGGAAAACCTAACAAGCTTCGCCACCCAAACTGGAGAAAAAAGGCACGGGCCGTGTAACGACCCGCTCTCGGGGGCCAGTTACTTATTTGATATTTGCAGGTCTTGCAGTTTGCCAGTGAAATCAGCATAGCCACAACTCAGAGATGTACCACAATACTCAAACCAGCGTACAACACTATTATAGTCCAAATAGAAATACAGCCAGCAACATCACTCTCTCACAAAAATACATAAAGGAAAAGTACTGAAAGGAACTGTAGAAATGAAAATACATAGCATCACACGTACACAAACACAAATAACTAAAACTCTGAGGCCTCTGGGTCAATGGTAGGATCCTTAAACTCCGGTGCAATCTCCTCGATCAGGTCGTCGTCTGTCGGTGCCATAAATGGAACCGAAGGTAAGTCACAACAATTCTAAATAAAGAAAAAGAGGTATTGTACAAGTATGACGAAGGTAACTACGTACAAACAGACCAAAGTGAAAGTAAAGTACGGTGTCTGTACAAGTGTAGAAAGTAAAGTGTAGGTGTAACAGGCTACTACTGTAGGTAAAAGTACAACAAGTAAAGTACGGTGACTGTGCTGGTAAGGAAAGTAAAGTGCATGTACTGTAAAGAAAGTAACTGTGCGAGCTATACTAGAACTACGTGACTCAAGTAGGAGAGTACAATATGTGACCATTGAGTCTATCTCTTGCCTGGGTGCTACCCAGACGAATGCCGAAACCCAGGCAGCAGGACAGGTTACTTTTATTTTGCCAAAACTCAGGCAGCTGGACGGTATGCCAAAACTCAGGCAGCTGGACATGTAGATCGAACTCTAGTCACCCCCGTACTCTCTCAAACTATGAGTTACCCCAATACCCCAGTGGTGTGTCAAGTGCAAGTTCTTTAGCGAATGTTCCACATGATGTTCCACACGATATTCCACATGTTACTAGTTAAACCAAGTCAACTGGTTGACTTTCTTATTGAAAAGCAGAAAGTAGGATAAAGACAACTCCAACACCAAAAACTGTTTCTTCCGTGCTTCGAGCACGTGGTAGTGTGGTTTAACACACAATTTACCCAAGTTGGTCGTTGCGTGCTACAACCACCAAAGTTGAAAGTTGGCAAAGTAATCTTTAATTGATTACTTTCTTATTAGGTTAAGTCTCTTGTTCCGTTTAAGTCAAATTGCCGTTCGAGGCTATAGAGGTGTCAAAGAGTTCATATAAGCACATTAGACTAGTTTTCTAAACTTGGAATCTGTCGTGACTTACTAAGTTCAATGTCGTCGTCGTAGGCCGGGAATGGATCTAAGGCTTCCTCTGAAGTTGGTGCACAAGAGTTTGTACCTGTGATCACAAAAACAAGCAGTTAGAAGATACACCTTTTCTATCTAAATATTGGTCGTTTTGATTTTCAAAACCGGTTGAAACAGTGTCGGAAATCGTTCAAAATTTTAATATAAGCTTAAAATAAATATTATAAATTTACTGAAAAAGGAAAACATTTTCACAAGCTTATGCTATTTTTTTACAATTTTCAGAAGTTTGAAAATAGCTTTAAAAACCCAAACTATTTAGGTGACGTATATCTTCCGTAATTTATTCCGGGAGCAATACTCTTCGAAAAAACTTGAATGAGCAGTCAAAACGACATTATCGAAGATTACTATTACATATAATTTTATCACGTATCATTGTACGTGAAAACAGAGAGTTACGGAATTTAAAATGAATTATACGTATTTAATTTTTAGGTTTAAAAAATTATTCTGGAAAAAGTAAGCGTCTGATCGAGGTGTGACCAGCGCCATTGGATCCGAAATAATGTTTCCGATTTTTTTGGAACTATCTTTACATTTTTCTGGGGCTTATATAATTAGTTATGGATTTTATACCATAAAACCCATTTTTAAAAAACGAAATACGAAATTAACTCGTATTTACGGTTGTGCCACTGGGGGTATTACAGCTGCTTCGTCGTTCGAATTGCTGCCGGGGGCTCGTGGTCGTCGGAGCGGGGCGTGGAGGCGGAGGGCGAGGCGGAGCACGGCGAGCGGCGGCGCTGTCGGAGGCGTCGGGCGGAAGGCACGGCGGTGTTGGCTAGCGGCGACAGCGCTGCGGCGCTCGGGGGTTCGCCGGTGCTGTGGGGGTTCACCGGTCGCTGTGTCGGTGGACGGAGGGCGACAGAGGCGACGGTCGATGCCGGACAGTGGGTCGATGCCGGAGGGCGGTGGTCGGAGCTCCGGGAGAGAGAGAGAACGGGAGAGGAGAGTGAGAGAGTATCGGAGAGAGGGTGAGAGTATCGGAGAGAGGAATGGGAGAGCGGGCTGAGTTTTGCCTGGGTTAAAATTTGAACGAAAATGAGATAGAGCGTGGGTTATTACAAAGAGAGGGCGGGTTTATATAGGTATTTAGAATGGCAAACTTGTAATTAGTGGAGGTAGATGAGGGTGGTAGATGAGGGTGTAGATGGGAGGGTTAGATCTGAATGATTTCAGATTTAACCACAAAGGGGTGGGTAGATGGGATTTGATTAGGGTTAATTAGGTCATTATCGATTGTAATTAGCAAAGCGGAGAAATACAAACTCGTTTTCGCAAACGACTCCGAAAAATTACGAAAACGTACCCACGGGATCGTGTTGTCACGAGGATCGCGAATACGTAATCCTTTTTGGGATTTGAGCTTCGGAGATACTAGTTTTAGGCCAAAACATTTAGAAAGCGGGTTTGCGGGTTCTCTATTGAAATGATATCAGAAAATTACAAAATTAATCTGGGGAGCCCTAAATGACCATAGGATGCTACTGTAGAAGTTTGAAAGCGTTTTGAAAATGTTTGAAATAGAAAATTAATTCGTTAAGCCAAAACGGTAATTATTGAAAACGAATTTTTATCGAAATTATTTTGAATGTTTGGGGAAATCTGAAAATACTGAAGTATATTATATTTAGTCTCGTGCTTAAAAATATTTTTATAAGAATTTTTGAGATCCGTTTTGTTATAAAACTCTCGACTATCATTTATATAGTAAAAAATTTTAAAATACGTAAAGTGATTTGTTGAAAATTACTGGTCGTTACATCATACCCTCCTTAAAATAATTCCGTCCTCAGAATTTCAAACTTAATATAATAGATAATTGAAGTTATGAAGAACCTCAAGCAAATAAATGATAGAAACATATTATGGAATATAATGTGATATCACAGCATCTAGAAAACAAGATATGCTGTTTATGAATACATACTATCATCAACGTTGTTACCGAGAATAGCCTCAACACTAGTAAGATCCTCAGACTCGGTAAACAAGTAAGGGTAGCGTTCCTGCATCTCATCCTCTCGCTCCCAAGTAGACTCCCCAGGTGAGTCATGACGCCACAAGACCCTGACAAGATTGATCACTCTATTCTTGAGGGTTTTCTGTCGTCGATCCATGATCTTGACTGGTTGCTGCTCATAAGATAGATCTGGACGAATGGCTATCTCGGAGTAATCCACAACATGACTAGGATCACTTACGTAGCGTCGGAGCTGCGAGACATGAAAGACTTCATGCATTCCTTCCAATGCAGGTGGTAAGGCAAGGCGATAGGCCACCTCGCCTACTCGCTCCAATATATCAAATGGACCAATATATCGAGGACTGGGCTTTCCTCTTTGTCCAAAGCGAATCATCCTACGATTCAGCGAGATCTTCAAAAATACATGGTCGCTAGGCTAGAACTCAAAATGTCGGCACTTTGCATCTGCCCAATGCTTGTATCGATCTTGTGCCAACTGTAGCTTCTCTCTGATGGTTCGAACCACTTCCGCTGCTTCCATAATGAAATCCGGACCGATGAGCTCTCGGTCGCCAACGTCGTTCCAGCTCAAGGGGAAACGACACTTACTGCCATATAGCGCTGCAAAAGGCGCCATACCGATGCTGGCCAGATAGCTGTTGTTATAGGCAAACTCTACAAGGTGTAGATGATCTTCCCAAGATCCCTTGAAGTCCAGCATACACGCATGCAACATGTCCTCCAGGATATGAATGGTGCGTTCTGACTGGCCATCGGTCTGAGGATGATAATCTGTACTGAAGCTTAATCGGGTCCCCAGACACTCCTGCAAGCTCTTCCAAAAATGAGAAGTGAATCGAGTGTCTCTGTCTGAAACAATACTGACAGGAACACCATGCAACTTCACGATCTTCTCCATGTACTTCTTGGCAAGCATCTCGGTTGACTGGCCTACTCAGAAAGGAATGAAGTATACTGACTTGGTCAATCGATCCACGATCACCCAGACAGCATCGTTGTGCTTCGTGCTCTTGGGCAGTCCCGTTACAAAGTCCATCGTGATGTGTTGCCATTTCCACTCTGGGATGGGCAAAGGCTGCAACAAACCGGCAGTTCGATGATGTTCAGCCTTCACCTGCTGGCACACTATACACTTCGCCACACTGCGTGCGACGCTCCTCTTCATCCCATGCCACCAGTAGTGTAGTCGCAAGTCCTGGTACATCTTGGTCCCGCTGGATGAATGGAGTACGGAGAGCTGTGGGCTTCCTCCAATAAAGCTTCTCTGACGTCTCCAGATGGTACGCAGATGCGGTTGCCGAATCTCAAAGATCCGTCCTCATGGATCTTGAATTCTGGCCTCTGATCTGCTAACACAACGTCTCTGATCTTCTGCAGCTTCTCGTCTCCGGCTTGGACAGCTTTGATCTTGTCCACCAGGTCAGACCGGATCTGAAGGTTGAGTAACGAAGACGTCACTCCAGGCAGTATGACATCCATCTCCATGGCTCGAATCTCGTGTCGAAGCCTCCATTGTGATGTAAGAGTCATCACTGCAGGAAGGTGACTCAGAGCATCCGGTACGACATTGACCTTCCCAGGATGGTACTGAATGTCAATATCATAATCTGCCATCAGCTCGATCTTGTCGTTGGCGCATGTTGAGCTCCTTCTAGGTGAACAGGTATTTAAGACTCTTGTGATCCGAGAATATCTTCACATGTTCGCCCAGCTGGAAGTGCCTCCATATCTTCAGAGCAAATATAACTGCCGCCAACTCAAGGTCATGAGTGGGGTAGTTCTTCTCTGGATCTTCAATTGTCTGGATGCATAAGCGACTACTCGGCCATGCTGATGCAGCACGCACCCAAGTCCTTTGCCAGAAGCATCACAAAATACTTCGAACCCTCCGGTTCTGTCTGGGATGACCAGAATCGGGGCAAAAGTCAGTCTCTTCTTCAGCTCCTGGAACGCATCCTCGCAAGCCTTCGACCAGACGAACACCACGTCCTTTCTCGTCAATCGCTTCATGGATCCTGCGATCTTCGAGAAGTCCTGGATGAATCATCTGTAGTAACTAGCCAGTCCCAGAAAACTCCGAATCTCAGTCACAGTCTTTGGGGCTGGCCAGTTCTGGACAGCAGCTACCTTCTCAGGGTCGACAGATATCCCTTCTCCAGATATGATGTGGCCTGGGAAAGCCACCTTGTCGAGCCAAAACTCACACTTACTATACTTGGCATACAGTTGGTGTTGTCTTAGCGTCTCCAAGACCTTCCTCAGGTGAGCTCTGTGCTCCTCGACGTCCTTCGAGTAGATGAGGATGTCGTCGATGTAGACCACTACGAACTTGTCCAGATGGTTGTATAGAACCTGGTTCATGAGACTCATGAATACATCAGGTACATTAGTCACACCAAATGGCATTACCAAGAATCCGTAGTGTCCATATCTGGTCCGGAATGCAGTCTTATGGACATCCTCCTTCTTCACCTTCAATTGATGGTATCCAGTCTTCAGGTCCAGCTTTGAATACACGCTCGATCCTCCAAGTTGATCGAACAGGTAGTCTATACAAGGCAGCGGGTACTTTTTCTTCACCGTCATCTTGTTCAGCTCCCGGTAGTCGATGCACATGTGTTGCGATCCGTCCTTCTTCTTCACGAACAGCACTAGGGCACCTCATGCGGATACACTGGGTCGTATCCATCCTTTCTGTATGAGATCATCTAGCTGAGCTCAAATCTCTTCAAGCTCAGGTGGTGCCAGACGATAGGGTCCCTTGGATATTGGTTGAGCACCTGGCATAAGATCAATGGTAAATTCAAGGCCACGATCCGGAGGCAACCCCGAGAGGTCGTCCGGAAATACGTCCAAGAATTCTTCCACTATCTCAGCTTCTCTTGCTCGTCTTCTGCTGCAGTCATCATCGCTTCCGAAAGCCTGGCTCGATACTTCACCGGTCCTTCTGATCGGCTTCTGCTGAGGAACTCGAACTTTGGATGGTTGGGTATTTCGAATTCTACCCTCCTTTGACGACAGTCAATGGTGGCATGAAATGTTCCCAACCAATCCATCCCAAGAACAGCATCAAAAGTTGGCATCTTTATTACCATGAAGTCGGCAAAGAGATCTCGTGCGTAAATCACTTCAGAGCAGTGTAGGCATTCGCTGGTTACCGGTATGGAACCGTCAGTGGTCTCAACCTTCCAGCGGGAAGTCAGAGGTTCAATAGAGACGGCTTGTGTTTGGACGAAACAACTCGCCAAGAAGCTATGTGTAGCTCCCGAGTCGAATAATGTGAGGGCATATTTACCGGCTACTAAGACGGTACCTACGGTGATGAGAATCATGTCTAAGCTTACGATTTCTAAATAATAGAGTATGTAGCTTAGTGAGAAATCTCATACATGTGATTACTTGGTCTGTAGCCTCGGCTTCTTCTACCGTCATGGTGTAAGCTTGGCGTCTCTGGGGTGGTGCCTGTCGTTGGGTCTGCTGGTACACTTGTTGCTGAGGAGGGAGTGGTTGACGTTGCTGAGCATGTGGTGGTGGTCGCTGTGGTGCATTCCTGACAGGGGCATTGGGCAGGGCAGAGTTAGAAGGTGGCGGCCTCTTCGGGCAATCTCTTGCGGCATGGTCCTTCGCCCCACAGATCAGGCAAAGGTTCAGAAAAGACCGGTAGTCTGAACGAAAGTGCTCGGGCTTCCCGCAATGATGACACACTTGACACAGTGGTGGGGCCTGCCTCTTGAACCGTGTCTGCTGAGTGGGCCGGTATATCTGATTGGGTGGGGGCCGTCGGCTGGGTCCAACAGCAGTGTTGGGAGGGGGTGGCCTTCTGAAAGAGGCAGCCATATGACGTCTTTCTTCTCTCTCAATGAACTCATGTTCACGAGCAGCAGCCAGGACCTCGGTGTGAGTGCACAGTGGGCGTCCGACTAAATTCCAGCGGATCTTTATGTTGAGACCCTGCTTGAAACGTCGGGCTCGGGCTATGGGTGTGGCAATGATCTCAGGAGCAAAGCGGCTCAGCAAGCTGAATCGGGCGTCATACTGTTCCACTGTCATGGAACCTTGCTTCAATCCAACAAATTACACCTGAAGTTCCATCTGAGCCTCAGGAGAGAAATATTGGGTGCGAAAAAGTTCAGTGAATGTCGCCAATTCGATCGGTCGTTGAAGACGGCCTTCTTCAAAGCCCCGCCAAACCCTGGCTCCATCCGTCAGTTGGAACCTGTCAGTGTCCACTCATGCATGCTTTTCGATCTGGGCGGCTCTCAAGTTCTCCTCGGTACTCTCCAGCCATTCTTCCGCCTTCATCGGACCATCCTCACCATTCCAGGTCTTTGGGTGGAGGGAGCGGAATTGTTGAATGCCTCCCACAGGATGATGTTCTCCTCTGATAGCTTGGACCATCTCTCGTAACGCTAGGTCAGAGATCTGATGCACTGTAGGAGTTGGTCCTTTGTTGGTTGTGTTGCTGGCTCCAGACTGGTCAGCTCCATTGGGGCTCCCTGAGGTGTTTCCGTCCATCTTTCGGGTGTCAACCCTGCATTCGTAGAGAAATGTCAGCTTAGTCGAGTATCGTATACGATACATCCTGGTTTCACCATACGGTTCACGAGGTATTTTGCACGGACCTGCATGGGCCACCAAACTTGTAACGACACGCTCTCGGGGGCTAGTTATTTATTTGATATTTGTAGGTCTTGCAGTTTACCAGTGAAATCAGCATAGCCACAACTCAGAGATGTACCACAATACTCAAACCAGCGTACAACATTATTATAGTCCAAATAGAAATACAGCCAGCAGCATCACTCTCTCACAAATATACATAAAGGAAAAGTACTGATAGGAAATGCAGAAAGGAAAATACATAGCATCACATGTACACAAACACAAATAACTAAAACTCTGAGGCCTCTGGGTCAAGGGTAGGATCCTCAAACTCTGGTGCAATCTCCTCGATCAGGTCGTCGTCTGTCGGTGCCATAAATGGAACCGAAGGTAAGTCACAACAATTCTAAATAAATAAAAAGAGGTACTGTAAAAGTATGACAAAGGTAACTACGTACAAGCAGACCAAAGTGAAAGTAAAGTACGGTGTCTGTACAAGTGTAGAAAGTAAAGTGTAGGTGTAACAGGCTACTACTGTAGGTAAAAGTACAACAAGTAAAGTACGGTGACTGTGCTGGTAAGGAAAGTAAAGTGCATGTATTGTAAAGAAAGTAACTGTGCGAGCTATACTAGAACTACGTGACTCAAGTAGGAGAGTACAATATGTGACCATTGAGTCCATCTCTTGCCTGGGTGCTACCCAGACGAATGCCGAAACCCAGGCAGCAGGACATGTTACTTTTATTTTGCCAAAACTCAGGCAGCTGGACGGTATGCCAAAACTCAGGCAGCTGGACATGTAGATCGAACTCTAGTCACTCCCATACTCTCTCAAACTATGAGTTACCCCAATACCACAGTGGTGTGTCAAGTGCAAGTTCTTTAGCAGATGTTCCACATGATGTTCCACACGATATTCCACATGTTACTAGTCAAACCAAGTCAACTGGTTGACTTTCTTATTGAAAACCAGAAAGTAGGATAAAGACAACTCCAACACCAAAAACTGTTTCTTCCGTGCTTCGAGCATGTGGTAGTGTGGTTTAACACACAATTTACCCAAGTTGGTATTTGCGTGCTACAACCACCAAAGTTAAAAGTTGGCAAAGTAATCTTTAGTTGATTACTTTCTTATTAGGTTAATTCTCTTGTTCTGTTCAAGTCAAATAGCCGTTCGAGGCTATAGGGGTGTCAACAGGTTCATATAAGCACAGTAGACTAATTTCCTAAACTTAGAATCTGTCGTGACTTACTAAGTTCAATGTCGTCGTCGTAGGCCGGGAATGGATCTAAGGCTTCCTCTGAAGTTGGTGCACAAGAGTTTGTACCTGTGATCACAAAAACAATCAGTTAGAAGATACAACTTTTGTATCTAAATATTGGTCGTTTTGATTTTCAAAACCGGTTGAAACAGTGTCGGAAATCGTTCAAAATTTTTATATAAGCTTAAAATAAATATTATAAATTCACTGAAAAAGGAAAACATTTTCACAAGCTTATGCTATTTTTTTACAATTTTCAGAAGCTTGAAAATATCTTTAAAACCCCAAACTATTTAGGTGACGTATATCTTCCGTAATTTATTTCGGGAGAAATACTCGCCGAAAAAACTTGAATGAGTAGGCAAAACGACCATCTCGAAGATTACTAATACATATAATTTTATCACGTATCAGTGTATGTGAAAACAGAGAGTTACGGAATTTAAAATGAATTATACATATTTAATTTTTAGGTTTAAAAAATTATTATGGAAAAAGTAGGCATCTGATCGAGGTGAGACTAGCGCCATTGGATCCGTAATAATGTTTTCGATTTTCTGGAGCTATCTCCACATTTTTCTGGGGCTTATATAATTAGTTAAGGATTTTATACCATAAAACCCATTTTAAAAAACGAAATACGAAATTAACTCGTATTTATGGTTGTGCCACTGGGGGTATTACCGCTGCTTCGTCGTTTGAATTGCTCCCGGGGCTCGTGGTCGTCGGAGCGGGGCGTGGAGGCGGAGGGCGAGGCGGAGGGCGAGGCGGAGCACGGCGAGCGACGGCGCTGTCGGAGGCGTCGGGCGGAAGGCACGGCGGTGTTGGCGAGTGGCAGCGGAGCTGGGGCGCTCGGGGGTTCACCGGTGCGATGGGGGTTCGTCGGTCGATGTGGCGGCGGACGGAGGGCGGCAGAGGCGGCGGTCGATGACGGACTGTGGGTCGATGCCAGAGGGCGGTGGTCGGAGCTCCGGGAGAGAGAGAACGGGAGAGGAGAGTGAGAGAGTATCGGGGAGAGGGAGAGAGTATCAGAGAGAGGAACGGGAGAGCGGGCTGAGTTTTGCCTGGGTTAAAATTTGAACGAAAATGAGATATGGCGTGGGTTATTACAATGAGGGAGGGGGTTTATATATGTATTTAAAATGGCAAACTTGTAATTAGTGGAGGTAGATGAGAGGGGGTAGATGGGAGGGTAGATGGGAGGGTTAGATCTGAATGATTTCAGATTTAACCACAAATGGGTGGGTAGATGGGATTTGATTAGGGTTAATTAGGTCATTATCGATTGTAATTAGCAAAGCGGAGAAATACAAACTCGTTTTCGCAAACAACTCCGAAAAATTACGTAGTACCCACAGAATCGTGTTGTCACGAGGATCGGGAATACGAAGTCCGTTTTGGGATTTGAGCTACGGAGATACTAGTTTCATGCCAAAACGTTTAGAAAGCGGGTTTGCGGGTTCTCTATTGAAATGATATCAGAAAATTACGTAATTAATGTGGGGACCCCTAAATGATCATAATATGCTACTGTAGAAGTTTGAAAGCGTTTTGAAAATGTTTGAACAGAAAATTAATTCGTTAAGCCAAAACGGTGATTATTGAAAACGAATTTTTATCGAAATTATTTTGAGTGTTTGAGAAAATATGAAAATACTGAAGTATATTATAATTAGTCTTGTTCTTAAAAATATTTTTATAAGAATTTTTGAAATCTGTTTTGTTATAAAACTCTCGACTATCATTTATAAAGTAAAAAATTTTTAACATACGTATAAATACGTAAAGTGATGTGTTGAAAATACTGGTTGTTACAGGCCGAGCTACGGCTCCCTCCCCCCTACGAAGACTCTAGGGTAGGATACGTCCTCGCCACCCAAACCATTGAAGGGCACGGGCCGAGCCACGCGCTCGCTCCCCCCTCAAGTAAAGACTCTGCGGCAAGCCTAATAAGTTTCGCCACCCAAACTGGAGAAAAAGGGCATGGGCCGAGCTACGACTCCATCCCCCCATACGAAGACTCTGGGATAGGATCCGTCCTCGCCACCCAAACTAGAGAAGGGCACGGGCCGAGCCACGCGCTCGCTCCCCCCTCAAGTAAAGACTCCGGGGCAAGCCTAACAAGCTTCGCCACCCAAACTGGAGAAAAAGGGCACGGGCCGAGCTACGGCTCCCTCACCCCTACGAAAACTCTAGGGCAGGATCCGTCCTCGCCACCCAAACCAGAGAAGGGCACGGGCCGAGCCGTGCGCTCGCTCCCCCTTCAAGTAAAGAATCCGGGGCAAGCCTAACAAGCTTCGCCACCCAAACCGGAGAAAAAGGACACGGGCCGAGCTACGGCTCCCTCCCCCCTACAGAAGACCCCGGGGTAGGATCCGTCCTCGCCACCCAAACCAGAGAAGGGCACTGGCCGAGCACGCGCTCGCTCCCCCTTCAAGGCTCCGGGGCAAGCCTAACAAGCTTCGCCACCCAAACCGGAGAGGAGTTCGGACCGAGCCACCCGCTCACCATCCCCCCAAGTAGACCCGTGAACCTCAAAGACCCGAATCTAGGGAAAAGGACCAAGGCACGTGGACCAGGGCAGGCCACGCACAGGCCAAGAACCTCCGGTCAGTGCAGAGTCCCGATAAAGCGTGCCATCGATGCGACTCGTCAAAACGAAAGGACACTCAGGAAGCACGCCATTAATGACGACGCCCCCAGAGGCAAGGACTGACAAATCGCGTCTGACACCACCCGGCAAAAGCGGCTTCGAAGGGCGTGACTCTGAGAAGCCTATTAATGATGCCACCTCATCGCATTAATTTCCTGCGAACCGTTAGCTCTCCCCCTCTATAAATACTCCCCTCGCCCCCTCGAAGGAGAGGGGGGAAAGAAAATATGAGGGCGAGTCAGTCTCAGTCCCCCCATGAATGTTGGAAAGGTGCGAGGTACCCCGACCCGGAACATCCGGTTAGGGTCTCCCATCGGACGTCGTCGGCCCGGTCAAAAGGGAGGCCTCCAGCCATCGGTGGACCCTGCCTCCCCGATAGGCGATACCTTCCATACGGCTGTCGCCGATGGGCTATTCCCCTTACACCTGGGAAGGCCCGCCGATCGCTCCTCGACTTCACTTGGACAACTTGTAACGCCCCGCTCCCCGCGATACCCGATAAGTACGAATCTGTATCAGGTTTTCCCGAAGAGGCGGGTGTTACGAAAGGAAAAGTACATAAACTCAAGCAGGTCCACTGCGCACTGCTGGGATAGTATCTGTAATGTTCCCAAGGCACAACCAAACAACCAAAAACATCATGATCACTTGTTACCCAGTCCAGCGGACGCGGACAGGGAATTGACTAAGCCAGGACCACTTGTTACCCAGTCAAGCTAGGTTGGTCCAGCAAACTTAGCCAAGCACATTGACCGACATCATGATCCATTGAAGGAGTTTTCATCAATTCTATGTGCTGTTGCATCGAGCTTTGGCTATAAAATACAAATTTCCTCACTTACAAATTCTCTCAAAAGAAAATAAAAGTGCAAGGAAAGTAAATAGGTATACAATGGCCGATCCCGAAAAACACATTTTTACTTATTTAAACATCCACGCAGTTCTAAATATGCTACAGGCATAAAAATAAACAACCACGCATATATCTCAAGCATAATATATGGTAAAGGAAACTAGAAAATATGATTATCTCGTAGACCACGTGGAAACGTCATACACCGTTAGGTTAGTTGACTAACGGCAGAGCGGTCTCCGGATTTATAAGATAATTATATTTTGAAAAATCTTAATATTCCATAAATAATTAATAATGCAAGAGTGATGTTTAACATAATTTTAGCAATATGACAAATTGGGCGTCAGGCCCATAACAAGAAATTAAAATAAATTAATATTTTCATTGGAGCTGCAGGCCCATAAGTAAAATATTAATCATTTTAATAAGCAATTTTATTAACTTGGCTTCTAGCCCAATAAGCCAAATTAATTTAGTATTAATCTTTGGGCTTCAGGCCCAGTTGCAAAATTTTAATTGACATATAAAATTTGCAATTGGATTAACTGGGCTTCTGGCCCAATTTGGAAAACCAAAATAATAATTAATCGGAATGGGATTGCAGGCCCATAAAACATACATATAGTATGATTTATTAAATATAATAGCATATAGCTCATTGCATTTTTCATTGTCAGTTTTATCTCCTTCTTCAATTATTATTATTATTATTATTATTTTTCAAATTTGACGTTGCTGCCTTGATTTTGCACACAGTAAGTAAGATGCTTATGCAAGGTCATGCTTAATTGCTAGTGTTAATGCACTGTATGCAAACTGGCACATACTGCTAGAATTTTAGGTCCAACAAGACAAAAGCTTTGAATTTAGTATGCCATTTAGAGGGGTTCGATGAATTTGGCTAGGCCCCACGCCATTCAAAATGGTGACAAGTGATAACATCTTAGGCATTTGCATCTTCAGATTTCCCGGCCACTTATTTCTTTTTTTTAAAATTTTTTTTTTGTTATTAATCAGATTTATACAAGACTTTAAGATAAGCTTTGTAAAATCATGTTTATCAATATATTGTAATTTTCTATGGGATCAAAAAGTATTACCTCTAGATTAAAAAATCTAGGGACGATCGTAAAAACAGAAAATCCGTAGAAAGAGAAATCCACGCTCCTAATACGCCAAAACGGATCGCCGCAACGGAGAGCCGCAAAGGTACGCCGCAACAATAGATTCCTTCGCGCGTAGGGGATGGATTTTTGAGGGGAGACGGGATGAAAAGCTCAAAGAATTTTAGAGCAAACGAGCTGATAACGTGTTGTATGATAATGAACTCAAGAGAGAGAGAGAGAGAATTTCATTGCTAAGAATAAGTCACCATTGCTAAGAGCCATGGTGCTCTATTTATATATCTCATAATGGGGATGCCAAAAGCCTCTAGGAGACCAAGGGTCCCCATTACTCTAAGTAATGGGGGCCTAATGAATGGGTAATGAAGGAGTGGAGGCCAAAGGCCTCCCTCATTCATAACATAGAGGTATTTGTTGAAATCCGAATTTACTAAAATACTTCATAACTAGTTTGATACTTGAAAATATTTTTACAAGAAATTTTCGAAATCATAAAACTCCTGACGGAAAATAGTTTAATAGGTTAAACACGCAAATTGTAGTGTTGATGAAAACAGGCCGTTACAAAAACCACTAGATGGGACACGTCAATGCGTGACCCAGTTGGAACTCCTAACACTCTAGTGGGACCCAATTTTAGAATCGGTACTCTAACTAGACAACTTTCTACACGTGTCACATTAGCCACAGAAATAATGCATAAATTAAAGGAACGATGCATAAGTGCTGGAAATAAATAAGAACTAACAGGAGTACAAATACTGAATCAATTTGATTAAAAATTATACATCAGTTCTGATTTTTGGAAACCCGAGTAAACCGTAGAACGCTAAGAAGCCGGACTTCACCCATGGTGAGTGAAAAGTGGCACCACAACCAACGACATGAGCACTAGAGGGACGTCTCGTAACTACCCCTTACGGGAGAGAGACACATCTCGATTTTTCAGTGGAAACGGAGAAAACCATCAGTTACCAGTCATGGTGCGACATGAGCACACCACCGGCCTCTCTAACCCTCTCAAACTCCCCCTTCTGGGAGTGACACATCGGGGGTGGGAAATAAATATCATATGTCCGCTCCTTAGCTCCTATAGTTTACCTGTGTTTCCCCCAAACTCACATCTAGAGCTTCACCCATTTTTGGGATGGACTAAAGACTCCAAATTCTATCTCTCTGCCTCACTTTTAGTTTATGGAATATTCATCATTTTATTCACTTCAGCGGGCTCATTACTGCATTCATATCTTTTCATTTCTTTCATAATCTTCACCGATGTCGTGTCTCAACAACGACCATCGCATTTCCATTTCATACCAAGGTTATCACCATGCTTTATTCAATATAGTAATTTTATGAAACATAAATTTTAACCACCAGTATAGAATAAGACATATCAGCATTCAGCATTGAATTTGCTTACTCATTAACATTAAGCTTTAAATGAAATAAGCATAAACTCGCATGTGGTACATCATAATGGAAGCTTGATAACAGAATTTAAACACAACTTAAAACAACATCATCATAACATAATCATAGCATGATATATGAATCTGTCTAAAACTGTCACTGCAGAAAGATTGGTAATTTTTAAGCCATTTATAGTCAGAATTAGCCTTCGGGCCCTTCATAAAAGTTGTAGATATGAGTGTTTTCCTTTTACTGACCAATTTTCATAAGTTCAGTCAACATACATGTTTTATGGTGAAGTTTCTCCTCACAGGTATAATTTCAGCATACCGAACCAGAAACTAAGTCATGTTCAAGTCCATTTTTGTACCAGTTACATGAAGAAATAGGATTTTCAAAAGGTTACAAAGTTAAAGAGCTTGAAGTCAGCTTTCCAAAGGCACCAAGAACATCTCATTTCATTGAATGTGCAGGAAAAACCATTTCACTAAAACGTGTACAGAATAGCTAAATCAGACCAGTTTTAAAGATTGAATTTTTAAACCAACTTCCAGTTGGAATTAGGAAAAGTTGTGAACACGAAAGTTGTTAAGGACATCAAGATACACAACATTATTTTTTTCCAAGCACTATCATGGAGCCAATTAAGAGCAGTTCATTACTAAAGTTTCAGTTAACTAATACAAAGTATCTTACATAAAAAATTCCTACTAACACAAATCCTAAAACTAAATCCTAACTAGATTGTTAGAAATTCATACCTCAAAAGTCCTTCTCAAAGTTCCTTGCCATTCTTCTCCTTGGAGAACTTGAGCCTCCTTGGTTTCCTTGGTCAAGTTCCCAACTTAGATTCTAATTGTTGAATTTGGAGATGATTTTGGGGTAAATTTTGGTGTTAGAATGTTGAGGGAAGAGTATGTCTTCTTGGTGGTTGAAGGGGTGGTGTTTAGGGAGGAGAGAGGTGGTGGGAGGGTGGAGCAAAAGGGGAGAAATGGGAGGAGGAAGATTTGGCCAGGTTGAATGGAGAGAGGGAGAGGGTGAGAATGAGAGAATTTTGGCTTCTTTTTCGTTTTGTTCCCCCCCGCCCCCCTCTATTCTTTGCTTTTCTTTTTTATCATTAAGAAAATTTCTTCATCCTCCACCTCATTCACTCAAACAATCCTCTTAAGACACATGGAAAAAACCTAGGTAGGAATTGAGCATGTCATGCCACCTCGTAGGGTTAGGTGGCATGCATACATTTTTTTGTTTTTCATTTTCTTTAAAAAGAAATACACTTTCAAATAACATATGGCATACCATATACCAATACACTTACATGTATTTCTTATCATATACTTCATTTACTAATTCCAAATGGTAGTTTAAAATCATTTAAAATAATTCATTCACAACAAAATTAAAGAAAAAATACGTAGATACTTCCAAAAATTATACGTACGTATCTATGCCCAAAATACGTACAAATACACATACATTAATATTAGGGTCATTACACCAAAGTACAATAAACAATAAAGAGGACATACGATCAAAACAAAACAACATCAGTGTTGACATGTCAAGCACTATCATATGGCTTGACTGCCCAGATATTGATGAAACATTTTTCATCATATTATTGGTACTGCAGCTTCTCTTTTGTTAATTTCATTGGAACTGGAAAAAGAGGAACTTGTTTCATTCTGGATAT
Source organism: Scilla litardierei (assembly GCA_030789695.1). Lineage (NCBI taxonomy): Eukaryota > Viridiplantae > Streptophyta > Magnoliopsida > Asparagales > Asparagaceae > Scilla > Scilla litardierei. Next base: position 4,057,644 of record CM061141.1, on the reverse strand, counting down.
CTCTATAATTCATTTCTCGTTCACGCAGCCTTAAATTTAACTTTGTTATTTCCTATTACAACTCTCTGGCATATTTAATATGAACTCAAGCGCGGGTGTAACGACTCGTATTTTTCAAAACATTTAATTACGTATTTAACGTATTTTCATTTTTAGAAAGTGTTTTGTAGTGATTGATCAGGAGTTTAACGATTTCAAAATTTTCTTATAAAAATATTTTGAAGTATCTGACTAGTTATGAAGTATTTTAGTAAGTTCGGGTTTCATCAAATACATATAAATAATCTGATAAAAATTCATTTTCAATTATTACTGTTTTGGCTTAATAGATTAATTTTCTATACAAACATCATCAAAATATTTTCAAATTTCTGCGGTGTCATTCTATGATCATTTAGAGCTCCCCGCATTAATTTCGTAATTTTCTGAAGTCAAATCAATAGAGAACCCACAAACCCGTTTCCCAAACGTTTTGGCCTAAAACTAGTATCCACGTAGCTCAAACACTAAAATGGACTTCGTATTCGCGATCCTCGCGACGATACGATCACGTGGGTATGTTTTCGTAATTTTTCGGAGTTGTTTGGCTCCAGGGACAAAATGGTAAATTCGTTACCAAACGACCTTCACTAATTACTTTTAACTAACCTTAAATTACATTAACCTAATCCAAATTTACCCTAACCATGTCTAAAACGTGGGATGGGACACATCTAAAGTTTTCTACATTTAGTCAAATTTCTAACCTACCCTAATTAAGGCAATTAATGGGCTAGTAGTGGGTTCATGAACCCATTAACCATATAAATACCCCTTAAACCCCCATCATCTCTCCAATTAACACACCATAATTCCTCTCTCACCCAGCCCCTCTCTCTTTCCGTTCTCCCGTTCAAAAACCCCCAACCCGCAGGAACACACACACACACACACACACACACTCTCTCTCTCTCTCTCTCTCTCTCTCTCTCTCTCTCTCTCTCTCTCTCTCTCTCTCTCTCTCTCTCTCTCTCTCTCTCTCGCGTTCTCCTGCTCTCCATTCTCGCCCCCCACTCCCGACGGACCCCGCCGACGTCCTCTCGCCGTCCACCGTCACAGCTGAAGGGTTTTGTGGGACTCTTAGGGCACAAAAACTCTATTCCCGTCCTAAGTCGGACAGAACATAGACAGAAAAAGAATGCAGCGGAAAATAAAACTATGTTAATCTAATTAACATGCAGTTAAACGATTTAACTTAGCCCTAAGGTACAAGACCCTTAGCCAAGATCTATGCCGACTCGCGATGGATCTGACCATCCCAAGAAGGATCTAACCTACTGCGATTAAATTAAACTAATGCTAATAAACACATACCCGGAATCTCAACCCTGGGACAGGCGAGATGTTCCGCACCGTCTTCCGAGCCGCTCTCGTCCCACGCCGAGCCGCTCCTTGAACCGCTCCCCGAACCGCTCCTCAAACCGCTCCTCGAACCGCTTCGCATCCCGAGGCGATCAATCCCCGTGTCGCCGAGCCAACTACGCGCGGAAGAAAGTTTCACGCGAGTGAAACCTTTGGCAAGATTTCGGATCAGAATCCGAACTCCTTTGCGGCTTTGCTAAAGCCCTCAGGAGTAAGGCAGAAATTTAGGGAGATAGAAAAATATTAATTTAATCCTAGATCCGAGCGTGCTCCAACATTTACGAGAGCCGCTCAGATCTAGAGCTTGGGACGACTTTTGAGGAGGGGAGCAGACCCCTATTTATATAGGCGGCTGACTGCTCCCATTCTCTCAAAATCCGATGTGGGACTAAAAATAGAGTTAATTAAATCAAGTTAGTTTGCCCTTCACAAAGTGCAAACTTCCGTGAATTTTAACTCCCTCACCGTTGAGCTTCATGATTGATACAACCTATCAATAGGAAGGGCGTTCAACGGTGAACGCATAGGAAAAAACCGTTCGTCAATCGGAGTTCATTGACCCTCCAATTGATCGTCCAAAGATCAGCCCAAACACACCCAAAACGCAAAACAGCAGCCGCCGCAAATACACGCTGCCCTAGGCAGCGTGTGGCCCCACCATCGTCAAGCCGTGTGCAGCGCACGCGCCTCGCCTATGCGCGCGCAACTGCTCGTGCAAAGCACGGGCAGTGGAGCCCGGGCCCGGGCAAAGCCCGGGCCTGTGTTGAGTCTGGCGCCCAAAAGGGCGCCAGCTCATATGCCCAATCGTGGGGCGCCAGCTGGCGCCCCCTTCTCTTTTGCGTTGCGGCTGGTGCCCCAAGGCGCTAGTTGCGTCAATTGCCTGGCCATTTGGCCAGGCTAATTAAAAAACAATTTTTTTCCTTAAAAAAAGTAGTTTTAATCTCATTAAAACTTTTGGGCTGCCTTTTGGAGCATATCTTGAGCATCTGGCATCCGATTTGGACGATGTTTGAACCTGAGTTTAGACGAGGACATTCCAGTCTTACCGTGAGCTTTTCCTTGCGTTTATTTCATTAAATATTATTTTAAACAATTTAATACATATTTAATCTCTTTTGCATCAAGTGCAAATTAGTCCCTATCTACGCTTAAATTATCATTTGCATCAAATACAAATGATCTGAGGGTACATTCCTCTACAACAGCACCCCCGAACGAACCCCCCACCTTCCTCACGCCTCCGTACGGCACTCAGAAGACCGCTCGCTTCCTCTTCAACCCCACCGCCGCTCTCACTCACGCTCTTTCGTGCCCATCTCCGCCGTCGAGCCACCGGAGCACGCCGACGACGCCACATCTCCGATCGAGCTCTCCTCTCGCAGCTTCCCTCCGACGAAGCCCACCAGACCCCGCCTTGTCGATAGACTTGCCTCTGAGCTCGCCACCGTCAGACCCCGCTCCGCCGCCACGAACGACACCCTCGAGCTCCTCAGGCCCGACGAGCAACCCCGACCTCCTTTCGACGCCGCCACCGCTCCACGAGCCCAAAGCCCGCTCCGAAAGCCCCCGTCCGCTCCTCTGCTGTCCACACCCGAAGCCATCCTCGTCGCATTCCGCCTCCACCGTCAGAGCCCCACGAACGCCGCCCTGAGCACTCGTCGTCGCCCAAAGCCCCCGTCGCCGTCGAGCGTAAGCATCTCCCCTCCAATGCTGCATGCGGGGAACGAGTAAATAACTTTAAAACGTATATAATTATATAAGTATACATATCAAAATCAGTATATACACGTATTATTATGATTATTACGTGGTTTAATAATCTAAAAATTCATAACTAATTATATAAGGGACGAAAAAATGTGAGACTAGCTCTAGAAAATGGGAAATAATATTTTGGATCAAATGACACTGGTCTCATCTCGAACAGATGCTTAGTTTTTCCAGAATTAATTTTTAACCATAAAACTTAAATACGTAAAATTCTTTTTAAAATCTATAACTTGTAATTTTCACTTATACTGATACGTGATAAAAATATATGTTATAGTAATCTTCGATATGGTCGTTTTGACTTCTCACTTGAACATTTCCGACTAGTATTGCACCCGGAATAAATTATGGAAGGATTACGTTACTTAAGTAAATTGGGGTTTAAAAGTGATTTTTAAGCTTCTGAAAATTATAAAATTTAACAGAGACTTCTAAAAATATTTTCCCCTTGCAATAAAATTATATTCTTCATTTTCAGCATATATAAATATTTAGAATATTTTCTGACACCGTTTGATCAGTTTTTAAAAATCAAAACAATCAAATTAAATAGATAGAAAATAAGGTAGCCTGTAACTAATGATTTCTTGTGTATGCAGGTACCAATCCTGTAACGACATGTTTTCCTAGTCGTGTTTGACTGTTGGGTGCGAATGTTTTACCTTGTTGATTCAGTTATTTTCGTCCGTGCGTCGACGTGAGCGCGTCGTTGTTTTCAGTTTTACCGTAGCGTAATTTTTAATCTGTTAAATGGTAATTTCTTTTAAATTAAAAATTAAAATCCCTAATTATCTTTAACTAAAGAGTTAATTACTAATTAACTATTCGCTACTAAATGATTTAATCACTTTTAACTAAAAGTTAAACTCTAATTAACTTATTATTTTTACTAATTTATTTTTACTAAATTACTTTTCCTAAACTACCATTACCATGTTACTTTACCCTAAACCTAACCCTACCCAATTAAATCGCCACCGAAATGTTGGTGAGATCCAACATCCCTTCACTCTCCACCCACAGCCAGCTCAACCCTATTCAATCTGTCTCCTTCCTCCTCTCATTCTTAAACAACCTACAGGAAAACAAACAACGGAGCAACCATCATAAGCAACAGCATCATCCCACCGCCATCATTCCCCTTCAGCCACCACCCCCTCCACCATACAAACAAACCACCATAGCAACCATCCACAGCAACACCGTCGACATTCCACCTCCTTGCCACATTCATACACCAATTCCACAACCCAACACTTCCTCGTCAACCCCCTCCTCCATACGACAGCAGCAGTCATCCCCCTATTCCAAGCAAACCCAAATTCAAACCAAATCAGAGGAAAGGAGGAATCAGATTAAACTTCACAGATCTGAAATCAAATGTCAGAACAACACAAAACCCCCAAAATCAACCCTATTTGAAACCCTATTTCAGAAATCAAGACGTAGATCTCCCGAGCCGTGACCCTCCCGCGAGCCGTCCCCCGCGCCCGGAGCCTCGCCGTGGCCCCAAACGCCGCCGCCAACCGAGAGCCGCGCCGCCCTGTGCTGCCGCGCCGCCAGGCCGCCGGAGTGCGCCGCCCTGCAGCCGCCGGAGGGCCACCCCGCCGTGCACCGCGCGCCGCCGTCCGCCCGTGTCGCCGGCCACCTCTCCCCCTCCCGCGCGGTAAACCCTCCCCTTTGCTTTTTGTGTGAGCTTCCCTGTGCCTGCAACGTTTGGAAGAAAAAAAAAGGAAAAGCAAAAACAGAATAAAGAAGAGAGGAAGAGACAGAGAGAGAAGTATAGGGCAGCTATTAGATGAAATAAAGAGAGTAATTGAGGTTGTGTCAGCCTAGTACATGTACAAGATAAAGTTTTAATAAGTGTGAAGGAGAGAGAGTCAATGATAAGGTTATTTTAAATAGTGTTAAGAACTAATATAAGTTATACCATGTTACTTTCTACCCTTGGTCAAATTAGTAAGTGGTATTAGGTAGTAGTTTAATTCTAATATTAAGTAGGGTTAAGTTATTGTTAGTATTGAATTTGGTATTAGCTTGTTAGTGACAATTTGAGCATGATAGTATAATTAACTAATGTTAACATGATAACCCTTGAAAAGAAATTGTATTAAAAATTTGTTAGGGTAAGTGTGTAGTTGGTGGACTATTAAATAGGATATTAACTTTGTAATTTACTTATATTAAAGTTAGTATTAAATTGGCGTTAGTAACTTATTAGTATCAAATTCAACATGTTAGTAACGATTAATGGGTTGTTGTTGTTAAATTTTAATTTGTTCGATTATTGAATTTCAGCGTGTTAGTTTGTATTTAAAAAAATGATAGGGTGATAATACCAGTATAAAATAAGGTTTACCATGTCAGTAATACCCCCTATAAACGTCACCCTAGCCAGGAACCCGATAAAATTAGGCGACCCCACTTTAGAGATTAATTTAATAATATGTCTGTTTCACTAAATGTCTAATCCATTGATTTGTTCAACTAAAACAGAAAACCACTATCACCGTAACGAAGTAACAGTCGAGGCGAACCCAACGGCACCGAAATCACCGAAAACAGGCAAGTATGCAATTTATAGTGAATTTGTGAATGCTAACGCTCTTTAGTTTTCAGCATGCAAAGTTCCATAACTCCGTTTACATGTCGTACTTGTTAAATCTCACACCCAGTACTTTTGTTAAATTGTTGTAAATATTGCTCGATATTCTTGTAACCATGGAAATTATTGCGTAGAGATAAATGGTCATATTATTTAAATTGCTGCATGTCTCAAAATGACTAACAAGAGAGTGACATCGTGAAATCGTGCGCCTCGAAGGCGAAATCGTGACTTTCGTGATGTCATGTGAGTTGACTAGGCTGGCTCGTGTTCCAGCACAAATATTGGGGTGGGGGTTAGGGTTGTGCGGCCACTAGGCGTATGACGGGGTACTCTCTTCAAGGGCACCACCCGTATGCGGTGGGTTAGCGCCAAGCACGGTAAGCCCCCGTGTGAAGAACGACCCACTCATCACGTCCTACCGGCGAGAACCCTATTATAGATGTGTGACACTAACTTGAAACTTGCAAAGTGAAATTGTTACCTCAGTGAAAATTGACATGTTTTACTTTACTCGTCAGATTGTTTAGAACTGCATGATAGGATGTTTTTACTTTAAAATCAACATGCTCAAACTTTTATTGCTAACTCGTTTAAATTATAATTGCCTCTTAAATTCAGTATAAATTTGTATATCTTGCCTTGGGTTCTAACTCTACTTGCAGACCCTTGCTGACATACATTCATGTTTTTGGATGTATGTCAGATCCCGAGCCATAGCACCAGGAGGACTAGTTGCGATAGCTGAACCAGTAGGCCAAGGATCGTTGACTAGTGAACCGTCATTGTAATTCACTCATTTGTTGTACGGGTCATAAGACCCTCTCTTTTCTATTCCTGCATCGTTGTAATTTTTGAGTCGAATGAGATTGTAATTTTTTTATCTGTGTTGTTTTGAGTAATGCAAAGCAAGAACCTGCAGTTTTCACACAGACGCTTATTGTGTTAAGTCAAGGGGGAAAGAAAAGCAAAAGTACCTCCTCCTGACTTGCACAAGCGGGCCCGTTCGCGTCCTCGCCCCCAAGCCTAATGGGAAGCGGGGCGTGACAGGTTTTAGTGGTGGCCCATGCAGGTCGATGCTCATGCAAAATACTTTAAAACAGCATAGATAATATTACAATCTTAACTCTCAAACAACACTTTCCCTAGAATCTTCTACCCCGATCAACTTCATTAGAAGATTCCAGTCCTAAGTTTCCTGACCCTTAGCCAACCAAATTAGTATAACCTTGATTTTTAATCTCTCTTTATTTTTCATCCCGCTCTTGACCTTAAAATCCATCGTAGCCTTTTCACGTGTCATCTCCTACCCATACTAACATTTGACCAACCTATTCTAATCCTTGCTCTCGACCCACGCGATCTTCCTGACGGCCATCATTATCATTTTTAAGCATCCACGTTACTATACCGATTCTACTTTCGATATCCCTCCCCTGGAATTCCTCCCCTAGTTTTATTCCGTTAAAAAAAAAACTCTTTGGTATATACTTAGAATCCATACTCTCCAGCTAATTTGAATTCATTCTTTAATTTGAAACTTTCTTCGCCGTAACCTTTGGTTACTATCTCACCACGATTTTCTGACCTATAACATCCATACTCGTATATTTACCATACTTTCTTCATATAATAAACTTCATTTTAAAGAGAAAAAAAAAACATTACTGCTTTTTCACGAATTCAAATATAGGAAATTCTTTTCTTGCGATGCTACTAAAATATTTCAAAACAACCTATCATATATGTTTTTTCAAAATACTTCCTTTACTTGCATTCACAAAACAATCGCTGCTTAACCATACTCCTTTGTAGGTTACTCCTTTCATTCATTATTTAACTAAATCACATTTCATGTTTTAACTTATACCATTTACGCATTTCGTTATTTTTCGCATGCTCGTTATTATCCTTAATTACTTGATTAATCATGGCTATTTTATGCTACCTAACCAATCTGACTCCCTATCCATGCCTCACCGGAAACCGTTCACCACAATCTTGACCCGTTACGTCTTTTCAACTCTAAATCATACACTATGTTTAGTTATCATTAGTGCTCGTCATTACTTATTAAAACCTTAACAAGATTCGTTTTAAAATTACGTTATAGCACTTAAAATTTTCCATTCTATTCCATTCCATCATCAGCAGTTTTAATTTATGTTAAACATCTTATTGTTAAAGCATTAGATATGATCATTATTGTTATAATATTAGGTTTCAGCTAGACATAGTGAGAGGTGATATAAGGGTAATTGTGATTAGCCGATTATGAACACAACGAATTTGGATTATTCCATTTTATGTGGCGAAAATAGAATGAGGTGTTCAAGACTTACATTTGGATAATACACATGTCTAACGGATTCAATTGAATTCCTTTTATGAGTAATACACAAGAGGACGAGTACATTACAGATTTGAAGTTCAGACTAGTAACAGCTAAGAATACCTATGAGAGTACACCATGATTCATAGAGAAAAAAAAATTTTTTGAATAAAGTATTTGAAGTAACAAGACTTAATTATACGGGTATGGTGATAAAGATATTAGAAATGCTACGTTATGTTGATGAGAATGGATAGTTATGTGGATTGATTGACATTGTTTAGAACAAGATACAATGGAAAATGGCAAGATGTGATTTAGTAGTTTGTTAAGTATGGTGAATAAATTTATGAGTTGCCACGAGGAAGGATGTGTTGGGGGCAGGACAATTATTGAAGGTAAATAGTGATGTATACTAGGCGTATTTGTAATGGTCATCATACATTAGTAAGTGGTGTATCATCATTATATTGATTGCTTGATGTAAAGATGAGATTGGAGTTGGAAGGGGTCACAATTATAGTGTTACCAGTTAGAGTATGCAATGGACAATGTGATGATATATAATGAATAAGACAACTTAGGAGAGTAAATAATTTTGGAGAATTTGACTATATATGAACTATACATTAGAGATTTCATAGGAGATGTTATTGCTCTAATATCAATAACAAGTGGAGGGTGAAGAAATTTGCAAATGGTATTGATTGAGGATACTTAGTGTTTTTCCTTCAAAGGTTATTTTGTACAAAGTATTGATTATTTTGAAGCGAGAACTTTGAGTTAGAATTCGAACGATAAGGTCGGATCTATAGCTAAGTTTTATGATATGATTATAGTTGTAACATGATTCGGTGATAAGACGAGTAGTGATGAGTTATTTGAGGAATACATGATTGAGATTACAGGTTTAGCGTGCACTATGTTAGAATATGAGAGTTTCAGTTGTAAGTATATATACACACACATTGTTATTCATTACTCATCCTCATCCCTGCACATCTTGGGTCTCCGTCCCTAGTTTTTCTCTTGCCCCTAACAATTAAGGCCATCGATGGTGCTTAGTCATCCGAACCTTTTTTTGGAACTCAATCTTATTCACATCACTTATGTCTCTTCTTAACCAATTTCATTTCTTCACCTCGAAGTATTCAGGTCATAATTTACCTCGTAGAAATACGAGAGCGTTATCCATCTTTATTACCTGCTCCTTAGTTGATAAGAAATTCCGAGGACGGAATTTTTCTTAAGGTGGGTAGAATGTAACGACCTGTTTTCCTAGTCGTGTTTGACTGTTGGGTGCGAATGTTTTACCTTGTTGATTCAGTTATTTTCGTCCGTGCGTCGACGTGAGCGCGTCGTTGTTTTCAGTTTTACCGTAGCGTAATTTTTAATCTGTTAAATGGTAATTGCTTTTAAATTAAAAATTAAAATCCCTAATTATCTTTAACTAAAGAGTTAATTACTAATTAACTATTCGCTACTAAATGATTTAATCACTTTTAACTAAAAGTTAAACTCTAATTAACTTATTATTTTTACTAATTTATTTTTACTAAATTACTTTTCCTAAACTACCATTACCATGTTACTTTACCCTAAACCTAACCCTACCCAATTAAATCCCCACCGAAATGTTGGTGAGATCCAACATCCCTTCACTCTCCACCCACAGCCAGCTCAACCCTATTCAATCTGTCTCCTTCCTCCTCTCATTCTTAAACAACCTACAAGAAAACAAACAACGGAGCAACCATCATAAGCAACAGCATCATCCCACCGCCATCATTCCCCTTCAGCCACCACCCCCTCCACCATACAAACAAACCACCATAGCAACCATCCACAGCAACACCGTCGACATTCCACCTCCTTGCCACATTCATACACCAATTCCACAACCCAACACTTCCTCGTCAACCCCCTCCTCCATACGACAGCAGCAGTCATCCCCCTATTCCAAGCAAACCCAAATTCAAACCAAATCAGAGGAAAGGAGGAATCAGATTAAACTTCACAGATCTGAAATCAAATGTCAGATCAACACAAAAACCCCAAAATCAACCCTATTTGAAACCCTATTTCAGAAATCAAGACGTAGATCTCCCGAGCCGTGACCCTCCCGCGAGCCGTCCCCCGCGCCTGGAGCCTCGCCGTGGCCCCAAACGCCGCCGCCAGCCGAGAGCCGCGCCGCCCTGTGCTGCCGCGCCGCCCTGTGCTACCGCGCCGCCAGGCCGCCGGAGTGCGCCGCCCTGCAGCCGCCGGAGGGCCACCCCGCCGTGCACCGCGCGCCGCCGTCCGCCCGTGTCGCCGGCCACCTCTCCCCCTCCCGCGCGGTAAACCCTCCCCTTTGCTTTTTGTGTGAGCTTCCCTGTGCCTGCAACGTTTGGAAGAAAAAAAAAAGGAAAAGCAAAAACAGAATAAAGAAGAGAGGAAGAGACAGAGAGAGAAGTATAGGGCAGCTATTAGATGAAATAAAGAGAGTAATTGAGGTTGTGTCAGCCTAGTACATGTACAAGATAAAGTTTTAATAAGTGTGAAGGAGAGAGAGTCAATGATAAGGTTATTTTAAATAGTGTTAAGAACTAATATAAGTTATACCATGTTACTTTCTACCCTTGGTCAAATTAGTAAGTGGTATTAGGTAGTAGTTTAATTCTAATATTAAGTAGGGTTAAGTTATTGTTAGTATTGAATTTGGTATTAGCTTGTTAGTGACAATTTGAGCATGATAGTATAATTAACTAATGTTAACATGATAACCCTTGAAAAGAAATTGTATTAAAAATTTGTTAGGGTAAGTGTGTAGTTGGTGGACTATTAAATAGGATATTAACTTTGTAATTTACTTATATTAAAGTTAGTATTAAATTGGCGTTAGTAACTTATTAGTATCAAATTCAACATGTTAGTAACGATTAATGGGTTGTTGTTGTTAAATTTTAATTTGTTCGATTATTGAATTTCAGCGTGTTAGTTTGTATTTAAAAAAATGATAGGGTGATAATACCAGTATAAAATAAGGTTTACCATGTCAGTAATACCCCCTATAAACGTCACCCTAGCCAGGAACCCGATAAAATTAGGCGACCCCACTTTAGAGATTAATTTAATAATATGTCTGTTTCACTAAATGTCTAATCCATTGATTTGTTCAACTAAAACAGAAAACCACTATCACCGTAACAAAGTAACAGTCGAGGCGAACCCAACGGCACCGAAATCACCGAAAACAGGCAAGTATGCAATTTATAGTGAATTTGTGAATGTTAACGCTCTTTAGTTTTCAGCATGCAAAGTTCCATAACTCCGTTTACATGTCGTACTTGTTAAATCTCACACCCAGTACTTTTGTTAAATTGTTGTAAATATTGCTCGATATTCTTGTAACCATGGAAATTATTGCGTAGAGATAAATGGTCATATTATTTAAATTGCTGCATGTCTCAAAATGACTAACAAGAGAGTGACATCGTGAAATCGTGCGCCTCGAAGGCGAAATCGTGACTTTCGTGATGTCATGTGAGTTGACTAGGCTGGCTCGTGTTCCAGCACAAATATTGGGGTGGGGTTAGGGTTGTGCGGCCACTAGGCGTATGACGGGGTACTCTCTTCAAGGGCACCACCCGTATGCGGTGGGTTAGCGCCAAGCACGGTAAGCCCCCGTGTGAAGAACGACCCACTCATCACGTCCTACCGGCGAGAACCCTATTATAGATGTGTGACACTAACTTGAAACTTGCAAAGTGAAATTGTTACCTCAGTGAAAATTGACATGTTTTACTTTACTCGTCAGATTGTTTAGAACTGCATGATAGGATGTTTTTACTTTAAAATCAACATGCTCAAACTTTTATTGCTAACTCGTTTAAATTATAATTGCCTCTTAAATTCAGTATAAATTTGTATATCTTGCCTTGGGTTCTAACTCTACTTGCAGACCCTTGCTGACATACATTCATGTTTTTGGATGTATGTCAGATCCCGAGCCATAGCACCAGGAGGACTAGTTGCGATAGCTGAACCAGTAGGCCAAGGATCGTTGACTAGTGAACCGTCATTGTAATTCACTCATTTGTTGTACGGGTCATAAGACCCTCTCTTTTTTATTCCTGCATCGTTGTAATTTTTGAGTCGAATGAGATTGTAATAATTTTTTTTATCTGTGTTGTTTTGAGTAATGCAAAGCAAGAACCTGCAGCTTTCACACAGACGCTTATTGTGTTAAGTCAAGGGGGAAAGAAAAGCAAAAGTACCTCCTCCTGACTTGCACAAGCGGGCCCGTTCGCGTCCTCGCCCCCAAGCCTAATGGGAAGCGGGGCGTGACAAATCCTCGTGCACCAACTCCCGTGGAGGCTTTAGATCCAGTCCTGGCTTGCTACGACAACCTCGAATTTAGTAAGTCACGATAAATTCTAGATTTAGAAAATTTGTTATTGTACCCGTATGAACTTAGAACACCATTATAGCCTCAGAACGGCTACTTGACTTGAACCAAACTAGAAACATAATCTAATAGGAAAGTAATCAGCTACAGATTACTTTGCCAACTTTCAACTTTGGTGGTTGTGGTACACAACCATCAACTTGGGTAAATTGTGTGCTAAACAACACTATTACATAGCGAAGCATGGATTCGACACCCCGAATGTTGGACTTGTCTTTATCCTCACTTCGCTTGGCCTAGCCTGATTTGAAACGAATTTCTAACTTTCTGGTTTTCAATAAGAAAGTCAACCAGTGGACTTGGGTTGACTAGCATCGTGTGATACACCGTATGGAACATCTTGTGGAACATCACGTATAAAACATGTACATATAACACTTGACACTTCACTGGGGTTTTGGGGTAACTCATAGTTTGAGAGAGTGCGGGAGTGACTGAAGTTCAATCTTTCCGTCCCGATGACGGTGTTTCGGCATCCCGTCCCGCTGCCTGAGTTTCGGCAAAATACATGTACCGTGCCTGTGTTTCGGCATTCGTTTGGGTAAGCGCACCCATGCAATAGATGAACTCGATGGTCACATATTGTACTCTCCGCCTTGAGTCACATAGTTCTATTGTAGCTCGCACGATCACTTCCTTACAGAGCATGCACTTTACTTACTACAGTCACTGTCACTGTACTTTACTTGTCGTACTTTTAGCTACATCAGTAGCCTGTTACATTTGCACTCCTATGTACAGTTCTTCTCTTGTTTCAGTGTTGTTTACTTTTACCACTCAGTTGTGTACCGTTACTTTACTTTTCACTCTGCTCTGCTTGTACATAGTTACCTTTGTCATACTTGTACAATGCTTCTTTTCTATATTTAGAATTGTTGTGACTTACCTTCGGTTCCATTTATGGCACCGACAGACGACGACCAGATCGAAGAAATTGCCCCGGAGTTTGCAGAGCTAGAGTTCGACCCGGAGTCTGCAGACTTCTAGCTGTTCGTGTTGTTGTGCATACTATGTTGTGTATTTTCTTTCTGCATTTCCTTTATGTATTTGGTGAGAGAGTGTTGCTTGTTGTTGTATTTTAAATTTGGACTGTAATAATGTACGCTGGTTGAGTATTGGTACATCTCTGGATTGTGGCTATATTGATTTCACTGGTAAATTGCAGACCTGCAATTAAAATCAAATAAGTAACAGGCACTCGAGAGCGGGTCGTTACAGCGCGGGTGTCAATGTAGCTCATACGGGTCGGTCCACGTGGATGTAGACTTTGAGACTTGATTTATTTTTAGATTTTATTTAGCTACATAGTAGGTCTCAAGGGAAGAGAGAATGTCTAGGGAAAATATTGAGAAAACTCTAGGGTCAAGTATCCCCGATACCGTGCTTCAGATTATGATTTATATACGTTGTCTGGTTATTGAATTATGTTTTAGGGTGAGATTGTTGCACCTAATGTTCTCACATACCGCCACTATCGCGATACTATGATATTACTATTCATCATATGCCAAAGCCAACCATCGTTTGTCATTAACACTTGATAGATTCATGATGATAAACAAATGTCCCCAACATTCCTTCACGGCACTGTCGTGGATTAAAGATAGATCAATGTTAGAAGAGCTCTAATTTACGACCAACTATCGTTAGCGACATAAACAACAGAAATCAACGTACGGATTGAAAACCCTAGATTAACTCTAACTATCATTAGCGACTAATTTAATAATCCACCGGGGAGGCCGATCAATGTATGTTAATAATAATTATCATAACAAGCCCATCCTCAACATTTATTCAATTTAACCAAGCAATTCTAATTCAATGCATAACCAAATTACAGTAGGATTCAACTCTAAGCCCTAGATATAGAACTACTCGCGATCCACAGCAATAAACATAATAAGATTGATAGATGGATGCACGAAAATTACAACAGAGAGATGGAAATGCTTATCTAGAGGATCCACAACGAAGAAAGCAATAAAAACCCAACCTTTGATTGAAATCCAATACAAAAAAAACCTCCAAAACTTACCCATACATCATTTCAGTTGGAACGCAACTTTGGGATGTAACGTGTGTGTTACGTTGTAACGCATGTTCAACAATGAATTCGGGCGGAAGATGCGAGTTTACGGCCACGTCATTTCTCTTAGAAAACAAGAAATAAATGCATTGTTTTGGCTGAACAAATGCATTGCTGCAGTGTGAACACAAACACAGAACAGAACGTTGTTTAATGTGAACACTCAACAATTAAACTTTCATGGGTTGTAGCTCAACAACTGCCAACCTACACCCCAGCGCATGGAGTGGGCACAAGTTATTTGCACGCAAGCTGGCTTCAATTTAGTCGGTCAACGGCGAGGGGTCAACAATTTACGCCTTTGGCCCTTTGCCTGTGCGCCAGAACAAAGTCAACCAAAAATGTCAAAAATTCCACGTGTTTAATGTGAATAATTGGACGCCCAACATGAAGGCACAACATGAAGGATGCTGCCTCGCTGCTGCTTGCTGTTAATTTTATTTTATTTTACACGTAAAAGATTCAAGGAGAAGAACTTTTAAAGACTCCCCCTTATCTAAATCCCGTGTGCAATTCGAAACCGGCAACACGATGCAGCATCCACTGCGACACTGCCACGTGAACCCAAAAAGTTGGAATCCCCCGTGTACTTGCGGACAACACGAGTATTTTGTCTCAAAAAGAATACAGATAATGATTGTAACCCCAAGCGGGCCCCACCCTACAACGCTCCGAAACCGTTGCACTGCCAGCTGGGCAGGCCGAGATACCTAAACAGCCCCTAGTCCACTGTATTAATTGTTAATCAAACTGATGTCCATACGAAGACAATTTGGTCTTTTCTCTCTAAAAACGAGTATAACAAGGCCCAGCGCGGAGACAGTTCACCATAACAACAATCATATTTTTTCGCATAATACAGCTAGCTCGCTGGCGGTGGCGGTTGCTGCGAGCCTGCGAACACCGCGATTGGTGAACTCACCTCCTGGAAATAGACCAGCGGATCCCCTCTTTTAACGCGGTAGCTCTCTAATCTATTCTTTCTTTTCCTATTCCTGAAATTTGCCAGGGAAATTTGAAAGGGAAATCGAAACCCTAACCATAGAAAAGACAGGGGAAGAAGAGAACGAAGGGAGGGGAGCTTTCAAACCCTAGCTAGCGACGTCGAGCTAGGGCCGGCGGTGCTTCGTCCCTCTCTGTAGCGAGAAAAGGTCAGAATGCCGCGATCTGTTTTTTTTAATTTTTAATTTTGCCGCGATCTTTTTTTTTAATTTTTAATTTGCTTATTTCATCTTCTGAATTAACACAAGTTTAGGACTCTGGATCTTACTTGAAGATTGACAGAGATAGAGTATTTTGGTAGGTGAATTTTAGAAGGAGAAGGATGCTTACGTGTTTGATTCAAATTTTATGAATTTAGAAGAATTGTGCATTTTTGGAAATTTAGATGCTGACAGCTTTCGTGTCATTTGGTAGTGAAATTTTGTTAGGTTTCTAGGTTAGCTTTCGGCGGTTTTTTGGTGGAATCTGGTTTTAGTTCTGACAAGGAACTCTAAACATTCACCAAAAAAAGGAGGAAAATTGATGATTTGTAAAGAAAATTTATTCTTTAATATTTCTTTTTGTGTGTTTTAATGTTTTGATTCGGACTTCTCAGAAGAGTACAAAGATTTTGATTTTAGGGTTTTTCTCATATTAGTCCCTTAAATTATGCGTAATTTGATATTAGTCCCTTAATTCTTCGTATTTTGAGTTTAATTACTCAAATCTTAAGACGTTAACCTAAACAGTCCCATCATCCTATATTCTGTTAAATTGTTAGATTAATTAACGAGTAATTGACAATTAGTGTTAATTAACACGTCAGCACTAACAGCCACGTCAGCGTTAACT
This sequence comes from Scilla litardierei, assembly GCA_030789695.1. NCBI lineage: Eukaryota > Viridiplantae > Streptophyta > Magnoliopsida > Asparagales > Asparagaceae > Scilla > Scilla litardierei. The sequence continues at coordinate 4,041,167 of CM061141.1, read as the reverse complement.
GAGCTTTTTAACGGAAAATTAGAGTGCGGGAATATTTTGGTTATAGTTAATGATTTGAGGGATTAAACTCAAAATTCGAAGATGTAAGGGATTAATATCAGATTATGCAAGATTTAAGGGACTAATATGAGAAGAAGCCTTGATTTTAATGTAATTGTCTTTTTTATACGATAACTAGAAATAACCCGTGCACACTGTGCAAGGTGCCAAAAAAAACCCTATGCGGAACCGAGAAAGAGAAATGTGAGTGTGCATGTCGGTATCATTGGAGAAAAAGTGTAAAGTTCGGGGGCTAAAATGCAAAAAACATTGGAGGTGACAAACATGTAAATAAGTGGGTGTTTTTTGGTTTTTTGAGTGAATGCAAACATGTAAATAAGTGAGGTTTATGAGGGTTTTTAGGGGATGACAAACATGTATAAAAGTGGCTTGGGAGGGGAGAGTTTTTGGGTGAGGTGGAGGTGGGTGAGGTGGGAGGTGGGGCCCACCTTTGTCATAGTCATATTTAACACTCCATCTAGAACAACTTCACCAAATGTAATATAGATTTTTTAAAATGGAATTCTATTCATCATGGTTTTGTGAGGGATTTAGATCTGAGGAAAACAGAAGCGATTTATTTGGGATACCGGAGAGTGGTTTGTTGCTTGATGACCACGTGAGAGAAAATCATGTAAGTATTTTCTCGGAAATCTCAACTAACGGGTTGGGTTTTGATTTATTGGACCATTTAAGTCAAAACCTAATACATTTTGTGGGGTCAACTATAATGCAGCTTATTTGGTAGTTCAACCCCGGGCGTGGCCATTTCAATACAGATTATTATTCAGTATCGGGGTCAATTCACGTTGAACATTTAAAGTTTCTGGTTAGGCGAAAGAATTTAATAATCTTTTCCTGTTGTTTCTTCGTGTCATTTCGTATGTGAATTCTTGCAATTGAGTCGATTGGAATAATTTCAATTAGTTTTAGTTATTTGATGGTATTTATTGTATCCGTGACATTTTTTATACTATTTTAAAAAAATGTGCACTCTCGCTTTAATTTTGGACTTTTAATACTCCCATTTTTTGCCTTTGATTAATATAAGATACCATATTTTGTGTCTCCTTTTGGTGGGCGAATTGTGTCAAATTTGGCATATTCATGTTAATGTTATTTTATTTATCATCCATGTTCTCTATGTTGTGATCCAATGCATTATTTGCAATTCTTATCCATGAATTCCCAACATTATTGTCACACTGTAAAAAGGAGTCTAGACTGTAGAATTAATAGTTTTGCTTAGAGTGCTAGTTCTTTTGTTATGGAGGGACTGGATTTACCATGCTTTTGAAGTTTAATGAATTTTTACAACTTGACCTCCAATTGTTGAGATCAAAAGGTTTTGATTTGATTGATTCCCATGTTGTTGTTCTTTCAGTGCTGAAGTCCCTATAGGATCATCATGGTAGCTGCTGCGGCCACCGCAGCCTTCTTCCCAGTCCCATCCTCCTCATCTTCATCTTCATCATCAACATCATCATCAGCTAAGCCATCTTTAGTCTCGTTTAGTCCAAAACCTGCTTCTTCCAGTGGTGGTTTGCAAGTCAAGGCAAATGCTCAAGTTGCTACCAAGGTCAACGGTACCAACGTTGGATTTAAAATTGACCCGGCAAGGAATGGGGATAACTCTCATACTACTTCTCAGGCCCCTAGAACATTCTACAACCAATTGCCTGACTGGAGTGTCCTTCTTGCTGCCATCACCACCATCTTCTTGGCTGCAGAGAAGCAATGGACTCTTCTTGATTGGAAGCCTAAGAAGCCTGACATGCTTTCTGAAGCATTTGGCCTGGGGAAGATTATAGAGAATGGACTTGTTTACAGGCAGAGCTTTTCTATTAGGTCATACGAAATTGGGGCAGATAAGACGGCTTCTATAGAGACATTAATGAATCATTTACAGGTGCGATGATGTATATTGTGTACATGTCAAACTATGGGTGTGTCTTTTATATGTAGTTCTCATGCAGTTTTGTGTTTGACCAGGAGACAGCTCTAAACCATGTGATGTGTTCTGGGCTCATGAGCGGTGGATTTGGTTCTACCCGAGAGATGAGTAAAAGAAATCTAATTTGGGTTGTCACCAAGATGCAGGTTCTTGTTGAACATTATCCTTCTTGGTAGGCTTTCTTTTCCAATACGTAACCTATTTAATTTTGTTATATAGTGTTTTAATTTTTTTTCTTTGTTGTCATTTTCATGAAAAGTTTTGAGGATTAAGAGCATAGTAACCAGAAGATGAAGCAAGAGAAACACAATTTTAGAATGAGCTCTTGATCACCAAAGAAATACAACCTTAATCTTCCCTAACTGCAACAAGCCAGATACTCTCCATCTTACATCCCATGTTTCGTTTTATTATACACAATGTATAGGGGCTCTACAATCCTCATCCAAAGCCACATTTATCACCATGCTCACAAATCACTAGTGGATAGACCCAGTATGTGCACGGTAGACATAGACATACCCTAATCTTGTGATATCAATGGGGGTTAATTTATAGATCACAGCTTCATGAGAAGATTACGTATATGGATGGACAAATATTTGAGATTTGGTTATTTAATGTTGACCCAGAGACTTGGTGCCAAATTTCTACCATAAGAAGCTTTGTACCAGAGACGGATTTGCTCAAGTGAAAACTTTACATGTCTGCTGGGCAGGTAGGACAACCTACAGCAGCAGCCCTCCATAATTTTCTAGGACTGTCTTGAATAGATTTGAAGGCAATAAATTTCTGCCAAAATTTCTACCATATGAAGCTTTGTACCAGAGACGGATTTGCTTAAAAACTTTACCAGTCTGTCGGGCAGGTAGGACAACCTACAGCAGCATGCGACCAGCAGCAGGCCTCCATTATTTCCTAGGACTAACTGTCTGAAAGAGATCTGATGGCATGGATGTTTGGGGCATGGTATAAGCTGAATGAAAAACACGATGGCATTCCCATAGTCGGTAAAATTGATATACGACTGAAAAATACTATTTCACCTCCCATACGATTTGTTCTCATGCACTGAGCCTAATGAAGTGCTCATAGCTTACGCCGGTTTAAATCCATAGGTTGCTAATTCTCTTGACATATGATCTGGTGATTTCATCTTTATTTCTGGGTAGTTTTATGCTTCACTCTGGGAGTGGCTAATGTCAATACATCCATGCTTACTTTTTAGAGCGGTCAGTTTGCACTCTTTCCCCCCAACCTATCTCTCTCTTCATCTTCATCCTGCTGCTGCTCCTCTCCCCTTCTATTAGGCTGGTTGTGAGGCATTTGGAATGAGGAATAACATTCCTCTCATTATGAGGGGATCATTTCCATGTTATAGATGATGATTGATGAATGCATGTCACCCTTTTACCTGGCAGCAAAGTTTTAATACCAGTTGAGAAAGCGAGCATATTGAGTTAGATAATTTGATACCTCTTGGTACATTGTTTGGACATTGCTGCCGAGGAAATCTTGGGGATGTTTGGACGTTGAGCAATGACATTAGGATAGTAGACTATTTTGAAAGCTTTGTACCAGAGACGGATTTGCTTAAAAACTTTACCAGTCTGTCGGGCAGGTAGGACAACCTACAGCAGCATGCGACCAGCAGCAGGCCTCCATTATTTCCTAGGACCAACTGTCTGAAAGAGATCTGATGGCATGGATGTTTGGGGCATGGTATAAGCTGAATGAAAAACACGATGGCATTCCCATAGTCGGTAAAATTGATATACGACTGAAAAATACTATTTCACCTCCCATACGATTTGTTCTCATGCACTGAGCCTAATGAAGTGCTCATAGCTTACGCCGGTTTAAATCCATAGGTTGCTAATTCTCTTGACATATGATCTGGTGATTTCATCTTTATTTCTGGGTAGTTTTATGCTTCACTCTGGGAGTGGCTAATGTCAATACATCCATGCTTACTTTTTAGAGCGGTCAGTTTGCACTCTTTCCCCCAACCTATATCTCTCTTCATCTTCATCCTGCTGCTGCTCCTCTCCCCTTCTATTAGGCTGGTTGTGAGGCATTTGGAATGAGGAATAACATTCCTCTCATTATGAGGGGATCATTTCCATGTTATAGATGATGATTGATGAATGCATGTCGCCCTTTTACCTGGCAGCAAAGTTTTAATATCAGTTGAGAAAGTGAGCATATCGAGTTAGATAATTTGATACCTCTGGTACATTGTTTGGACGTTGCTGCCGATGAAATCTTGGGGATGTTTGGACGTTGAGCAATGACATTAGGATAGTAGACTATTTTGATACCCATCCATTAAGATTACAGTGGGTGTGGAGTCTTATAAGTGAGAAAATTAAATCTATCATGTGGCGGAGGTCAAGCATATGCATTGGATTTGTGGTTTTAAGCTTTCATTTACCAGTCCAGTGCTTGAGATGCACAAATTACTTGCTTAATGTCAGTTTGTGTACATATGTGGACTCATCTGTGCTTTAAACGTGGTTTACTATACAGTTCTAATGCTATCTTGTCCACGTAATGGTGTTGATGGTATTGAATGGTCTGTATGGTAGTGTTCTTTCGTCTAACAGACGGTTATCTACCTGAGACATGTTGTCTGCAAGTCAATTAATTACTATATGTTTCTCTGCACATTAAATTTTGTTCCTTGAAAGAGGGTTGTTAAACAAAAGAAATTAGGCAAAATTAATATTGATCTTACGTGCTCCTTATCAACTTATTTTACTGTTTAATTTCATTTTTCTATTAGTATGGCATGTTGTGTGATTAATGTTTGTAATGTTACATATGCAGGGGAGATGTTATTGAGGTAGATACTTGGGTTGGTTCATCGGGAAAGAATGGCATGCGGCGGGACTGGCATGTTCGTGACCGTCAAACCGGCCAAACTATTATGAGAGCCACCAGGTTGGTAGATTTGGCATGTTCTTTACTCAGCTGAAAGTAGCATCTTCACATAATATGAATAAATAATACAGTTTTATGTTGTCACCTTCATGACAAAGTTGTGCTTAATTTGTTTATTATGGGTTGTTTTGGCCTGCTTAGTACTTGGGTGATGATGAACAAAGAAACAAGGAAGATATCTAAATTTCCAGATGAAGTTAGAGCTGAAATAGGGCCATACTTTGTGGAGCAGGACCCTATTATCAATGACGACAAGAGGAAAGTTCTGAATCTTAATGACGATAATGCAGATCATGTTCGAAGGGGCCTAACTGTAAGTTCTGACATGAGTTATGAAATACATGACACAGTTATACATTTATGTAGTTTTTTTTGCTATTATACGATCCTGCTAAATATAACATTAATCCAGCATTTTTGAATATATATACAGCCACGATGGACTGATTTGGATGTCAATCAGCATGTGAACAATGTGAAATATATTGGTTGGATCCTCGAGGTAACTCAAGTGCTTTTATTCATTTTGTTTTCCTGAGTACTAGATATAACTGGATTTTGTGAACATACTGGATATCTCTGTTTATCTGACATTTGTGTATGGTTTAGTTGTGAATCCTGCAATGCATTTGAAGGATTCTTATGATCCCATCCACCAAAGCAAATGTTTCAAATTTCGATTTTACAGTTCTAATTTCTTTTGTAATTTGTACAAGTCACATATATGGGCAACTCATTTGGCAGGGGACAATGTACTTTGCTTCTTTAAACTGTTGTCTGGGGAGCGATAGCTCAAGAAGAGTGATGGTGTCAAAAAATGGACAGTCCCTATTTGGACGCTATGATTTAATTACAATCTACGAGGGCTATTGAATTATTTCATTTTGCATGGATGTTAGCTCAAGAAGAGTGATGGTGTCAAAAAATGGACAGTCCCTATTTGGACGCTATGATTTAATTACAATCTACGAGGGCTATTGAATTATTTCATTTTACATAGATGTTATCAGTTGAGATAAATGGTGCTTACAGCATCAGGGATGCATAATAGGTGTTGTAGCAAATTGTTTAACCATCAGAATTTCATATGTTAACATTCTTAGCTGAGGACCGGAATGCTGCATTTATAATCTGTCGTTATTAGTGTTGAACACTCATTAGTACATCGTAGAAAAAGCATTGTCCTCTCCGGCTCTCATTGGTCTGGTACATGAACTAAAAGCGCAACTTTTGTCAGTTGCGGTCAGAAGTAATATTGAACTGTTTTCGGCCTTGCTTCTTTTCAAACTTCAGCATTTTTTAATCATTCAGAAAGCCTCATCTATTTTTTATCAGGATAACTTTCTCTTTCAGTTCATTTGGTAGGGCACTAGCATATAGCATGAATGTAGGTTGTAGGCTTGTAGCATGTCTTCCTCGGCATTACCCTTTTCTAAATTTGAAATGAGGTTTTTGGCTTGCGTTGTTGATGAAATATCGATTTCTGCTTCAAAAAAACATTGCTCGCTTGAGTTACGTAGATCGCTTATGCCAACAGGCCACAACCATTGGGTATACTGTATGTATTCGGTGATATAATATTGTTCGAACCTCACTCACACGCCGGGGGGTAATTGCGGTGCTAGTTATAGGAGTGACATACTCATTATAGTTTCTTCTATGTGGGCAGAGTGCTCCAATTTCTATCCTGGAGAACCTTGAGCTTGCAAGCATGACCCTCGAGTACAGGAGGGAGTGTGGGATGGATAGCGTGCTGCAATCCCTCACTGCAGTATCCGCCGATTGCACTGATGGTCCGTCAGAGACATCCATCGAGTGCCAGCATCTGCTGCGCCTCGAGAGCGGACCCCAGATCGTGAAGGGACGGACCGAGTGGAGGCCCAAGCACCCAGTTTCCGTTCCCGCTGGGAGGCCATGAACGGTTCAAGGCTATGGTCGTTTTGCTTCTGCTGTACAGTCTGTGGATGCTGCTCGTGTAGAGAAAGAGAAATATACCTCCATTTGTTTGCCTGATATAGTGCTTTTATATTGTATTGGTTTATTATTCGTTTATTATAGGCGTTGGTCCATATAGATTGGTTTTGCCACAGATTTTTGGCTCAGGTCTTAATAGCCAGCCATGTATTGTAAAATTCTGTTGTAAAATTCTTGCCATATCGAGGTTGAGCCGGCGTGTGTGCTTGTTCATGTTCATATTCCTTTCAATCTTTAAAATTTGAAAGTCGTCAGGAAGTAATCATTATGGGCTTCATTACAAGCAAAAAGGAGGTGCAGTTAGCTTTGAATTTAAAGATGAACCCCATTCCACCACTCAACTTAGCAGCTTGTAAATATTTGAACATGATGACAAGAAATCTGTCAACCAGACATTTCTTGTTTGCACACAAGAAGATATCAACAAGCCATATATACTACAGCGATCCGACATAATCACGAATTTTCCCTTAAGTTCATAAGGTACCAAATTTTTGTGATGAAGGCTAAGATGATGACGATGATGACACAGGAAGAAATTCAAGTGTGATGTATTTTTTGGGCACGTGTGTATTCCACTAGACAGGGATGCTGATGATGACACAACAAAAATGTATATTTCATTTCAATATAGTATAAAAAGGTCTTTGGTCATTGTCTCTTTCGCGATCGACGGTACATCGCATTGTTATATATCTTGAATATGTCAGCGAGCTGTTCTGTCCAATTCTAATATGCATATTCATGCATGTAACGGTATGAAATTGCTTTCCTTTTCTTAATTATGTAATAAAAAGAAAAATGAGTAATTGGGACAAATTTTGAAGCACATATATCATGTGACACATGTTTGAGATGTTCCATGTCAAGTTTGGGACATCGATATCTTTCATATGGAATGTTCTTTACCCTCAGGCTCAGCTGAGAGTAGTATCTTCACATAATATGAATAAAAAAATACAGTTTTATGTTGCCACCTTCATGACCATGTTGTGCTTATTTTTGGTAATTATGGGTTGTTTTGGCCTAACTGTAAGTTCTGGCTTCTGCCTCGAGTTATGAAATACACGACACGTGTTACATTTATGCGATACATATTATTCTCAACAAATACAATAGTTTGAGGTCCGGATATCAATGACAATTAATGGCCTAATTTTCTAACTCAAAATGGACCAAATATTGTATGAAATTTCAATTCTACCATGGCCAAATTTATTTGAAATTACAACGTTGGTGTTTATTTGAAATTTAGATTCATGTTTAATTGCCAATAAGCAACGGGAAAAAAATTATACAAAACCCCATCTTTGTACATCCTTTTATAAATTTTTTTTAAAAAATTTAGAGGCAAATTAAAACATTCAATATTAATAATATAAAAAAGATATTGTAAACTAATAATAATAGGTATCATATGACAATGGAGGCGTCTCCTCATATATCAAGACACAAAAAATGGGGTGGTACACCAAGTACAAGACTACATGGACTTGTGACACCCTACTTTTTGTGTCTTGTATATGAGGAGACGTTTCCCATGTTACATGATACTCGTTATTCTCTCGTAAAAATTATTAATTTATGCTTTTGATGTTCTCGGTTATAGATGTCCGCTCAATATTGAACTTCGTACATATGCGTACATATGCAACTGTTAAAATATTAATTATAGGATTTAAGAAATAGTGTTGACTCTTTGTATCTTGTGCATTGTGTCTCTTTGGATCTAGTGTCATGTCTCTTAGGTTCTCGTGGTAGTGACTCTTGGGCTCTTGTGTCCAACAATGTTGTATGCACTATATATACGAGGGAACTCCAGTGTACCACATTAAAAATAATTTATACATGTCTAAAGTAAAAGTTTGCGTGAGTATAAAATTTTCCGAAAAAGGACTCCTATCACTCCTATCCACACCCCGCGAGCCTTCCCAGAATGACCCTAGAAATGATTTAGGCAAGAGCGAGAGAACTTTCCCAATTCCCAAAAAGGATCTCCAATTTGGCTCAGCACGCTCCGCCGCCGGGCGGGATCTCATTTGACGAACTGTCCGCCATCACCATTAAAAAACGTAATTAATTAATTACTATTTAAAAACAGCGGGTTTGCCGGTTAATTAATTAAGATTTAACTGTCACATTAAGCTCACATCTTAACCCGACACTGCGCCAAACTTGGGCCTTAATTTATTCCCAAAATATCACCCTCTTTATCAATTCCCATTTGGGAAAAAGTTATCGTGGGCAAGAATCCTTCGCTGCTTTCTAAGCTAAATATATATTATTATATATACACACCAACGGAAAAAAAACAGCTTTTCGATTAGTTTAGTTTAGTTTTAAATCATTTTGTGCTTTTTCTTAATGACGCATCATTTTCTGCAACTGTTTCAAAATGCTAAATGACACTTGTCATTTTTGCGTGAATTTTCAAATTTTAGTATAGTTTTATGAAATTAGATTAAAGTTTAAGGTAGCTTTGCAAAATTTAGTCCAAGATGGTATATTGAAATTATCAAATTACAAAAGTTCGTGATAGTTTTGTGCGTTTTTTTTGAAGTTCTGGTTAAATTTTATTTTTTTAATGAAATCATTTATTAGGGTATTTTTAAAGAGTGTAGTATAAGCTTTCAAGTTAATTATTTGCATGATCATCCTCTCATTATAGATATACGTCTACGCTCTTTAATGATCATAATTAATATCTTTAGGGTTTAACCTTAACTTGCCCCATCAGTTTTTTTTTATAAAATGCATTGAAATGAAGAGGGCTTTTTCGTGGAAATTCAACTTAACATGAGATTTTTCTGGGACGACTTTCAGCGAATTAGTATAAAGAATATCAACTCTTGCTGTCTCAAGAGCGCTTAGTCAATTGTCAACATAAACGATTTTGAATATTAACGAATACTGTTTACGGGTGTTTTGTCACCACTCAAAGTATTGGATGACGATTCAATTGTATGAGCTGACGTGGAATGTTGTAGGATGACACAATCAACTAACTAGACACTCAGTGAGCTGATCATTGGTTGAATAGGAACCGATCCGAGCTGTTGGAGTCGGTTCTGAGCTATCTCAGAACTGACTGCAACCCAAGGAACTCGACATGAGGATCACATTTGAGGTCCGACCCAATTCCATCCGATGCTCAAGTCAGTAGACGACTCAAGATGGTTCGGTGTAACTATGTCTGACATGTTGGGAGGTCGTTCGCAAGTAATCTCGCCGGGATATGAAGGAAATGTACGAGTTAGGTAGATGCAGACACTGTTGGAACTTATCCAACTAAGTTGGATCTTAATCAAACATTGGGCTTATATGCGATAAATAATTATATGGTGCTACACTGTCATATTAAAGCCCAATGTATAAGTGATCTCATTTATTAAGTTAAGTGGGCTTAAATGAGTCAGTTAGGCTGTGGGCCTTTATGTGTGGTGACTATTGGGCTTCAATTCGTTGATGGGCCGAATTGGAAACCATAGGGCTAAGGAGGTTAACCCATATATATATATATAGGCGGTCATGATACCCGGAGCACACGAACAAGTTAGCCGTCTTTTCTACGCCCCGTCGCTAGGAGAGAAACCGGGAGAAAGCCAAAGGATTTCTCCAACGGTTGATTCGTGCTGTTCTGGAAGATCATCCGCTACGTTATTGTCAGGATCTCTTTCAGAATATTAGCGATGGATTCAGGTACGCTTCCGCTAAACAGAGTAGGTAATGTTTTAAGATTCAGCATGTGGTATATTTAGATCTGTATTATTTGGCTTGAATACATTAATCTAGATCGTTAGTTTCCACAGACACTGGAATATGAGAGTTTGGTTGTCCGAGAATTAGGGATGAGAATGTGCATGCCCAAAGCCTGATTGGGCTTCCAATTGGGAATGCCACATCCTCATCCCTGATACTCATTCATTAGAATTAGTGAAGGAGTTGTAGGGATGAGGATGTGGCATGCCCAAGTGGAAGCCCAATCGGGCTTTAGGCATGCCCATTCTCATCCGTACCGAGAATGTTTGCGAATGTAGAATGAGTCAAACAGTCCTTTCCTCGTTGTCTGAAAAGCTAATTATAGACAGTGAATGTTTCAGAGCAACGTCCGAGCCTTTATGGAGTTTTATTGCCTCTGGATCCAAGTCGTCGTCATTGATGTTGAGCTAAACGGTCGGTCATTGAATGCGCGTATTGATGACGAGTTGAACGGTCGACATTGATGGTGGAACCCAGTGGTCAACACGGCTGTCATTTTAAACGAGGAGTCGGTTGACCTCACGTGAGAGTCTCTCGGCTACTGGGCCAAAGCTGCGGGCCTCGGCTGGGCTTGTCGGCTTAAGATAAATAGTCGGACAGTCATTGGGCTGGCCCAGGTCTGTATCACCTATGGTTCCCATGTGCATTGTGACATAGTGTGGGGTTTTCAAATAAAACTGTAGGATTCAAGAAGACAATCGCTATTTTGATTTGGTTTTCAAATACAACTCTAATGATTTGGTTTTCAAAGACAATCGCACTTTCACATTGTGAAGACAGAGCTATGGTATCAATCAATATTGTCGTCCCAATTTGGGGGCTTTTTTAGGGCAGAAAGTTTGCTAAATTTAAATGTCAACTCAGAGCCTTATCACATGTTGATGTTCCTTCACATTTGAAGCCTGACTTGGGTTAGTCTAGGCCATGTCCGAGTCAATGGAATCTTCACCCTACATTCACTAGCCACTTACATCTATACTCACATTTAAGATAAATAAATATTATATCCAACCCCCATTCACTGGACCCAACCCAAAAGGATTCTGCTTCATGTTTCTCTCTTTATTTTGTTCTTAAAATAGAAAATGGATTTTTGACAGTACAATACATGCCCTTCAATGGTTCTTCATACATAATTAGTTATATTTTTATAGAATATAATGTGTATCATGTAACATATGAGAGTTATCTCTCGCATACGAATCCCTTCATAGAGAGATGCGTATCATTAAAGGGCATGTAAGTAAAATGAGTTCCCCTGTATATACTTAAATTAGTGCACCTTGAATTTAAATATTTGAACAAATCCATGTGATGATGATAAACATACTATGAGTTCAATGTAGAAAGTCTGTTCACATTTTTGTTTTTACTGAATTTTACTCCACCCGATTATATTCATTTTTCTAAATTGAATTTCTAATTATATTTTTATGGGGCAAAATTGTAATTAAGCACACCACCGGGTACATAAAGTGCCGGTCAGCATCTACCGGCTGGGTGCACGCAGAGCGCGGGCAATTCTTCGGGGTCACAACCGACAGTTGTCGGTTACAGCTAAGACAGCGAGAGGGAGGGAACAAGTCGCCGACAGGGTCCACCAAGGGTCACATGCGTGTCTCCGGGGACCGACCCCACCACACACGCACCCAACAAACAACACGAAAATTAAAGTCGACCTCTTCCTCCATCCACTGCTCATGGGCCCCACAACCCCAACCCCCTTATTTCCTCCCTCCATTTCTAGCCAAAGCCTTGTCTAAAGACTCACGCTGAAAGAAGCCGAGCCGAGCCGAGCAGCCGTCGCCGTGCCGTAGGAGAATAGTGATAGAGAGAGGGAGACAGCAGGAACCGACAGGGTTGGGCCCCACGCTCCATCTCCCACGAGCACACGCTGCCGTCACCTCCCAAACAAATCTCGACCGTCCGATCCCCCTCCACGCGTCTCCGTCCTCCTGATCCTCTCCCTCTCTATAAACCAACCCACATCCCCCTTGCATTACCAAAACCCTATCCAAGAAAATTTGGTAAAAATCCCCAAAATCTATCAAAGAGATTATCCCTTTCTAGCCGCCATGTCGACTGAGACAGGGAAGAGCTCGACGGAGTCGGAGGCGGTGTCGGGACTGGACTACGAGGAGACGGAGCTCACCCTGGGTCTGGGCTTGGGCCTTCCCGGAGGAGGCGGAGGAGGGCCCAGATCCGAGCCTGAGAGGAAGCGCGGCTTCTCGGAGACCGTCCTCACCCTCGGCGGATCCGCCGTCGCGTCCCGTGGCGGAGATCTGACTGCCGACTCGTTGGTGGGCCGCGCCCCCAACCCCAGCAAGCCCCCTGCTGCCAAGTAAGCGGCCGACCTCCCTTAATTAGTCTTTTTTTGGCTTAATTACTGAACGTAGAATTAATAAAATTCTCCCTTGCTTGTTGATAAGGTCGTTTTGGGCATTTAAGTAGTAGCGTACTTATAAGAAACATTTTTACGGACCTTTAGGAAGCAAATTAAAATCGATATGCTTGATTGATTGAATGTATTTATTGAAGTTTTTTTAGGTAATTACTAATTAGTAATGAATATCCTATTTGTTTCCTGAAATACCCTTAATAAAGCTGAAAATTCGGCGCTGTTTAAGCCTCACTAATTGTGTCCGGCAGCTACTGCACGATGTCATTTTGGTCATTGAAACTAGCAACAAGAACATTTATGTAGTTAAATCTTACGCGAAAATAAAATCAAGATGAGTTCATTAATCAATTTATTTCCCAGATCTATCATTAATGATGCTGGAAGCTTTAGAACATTTAAGAAAAATTTGTAGATGTGAATAAACTTTTATTTCAATTAATTACTTGGGTTTAATAAAATATAATAAATTAAAACAATAAATTACTTGAAATATTTATAATGGCATCCTTTGTCGTTTCCAAGTTTTTAGAAGAATCACCAATACAAAATTTCCAGATTTAAATAGTTAAAATGTGATGAATTTTTTAAATCACTTCAACCTGTGTGTTGCTCAAGTTCTTAGAACAATCAGCCTAATGAAATTTCTATTGTATGGACGATTAACCCCCGATGAAATTTGAAATTAAGCATCTAAAATGCAAGCTACCCATGTTCTTGGCACTTAGATTAGATTAGATTAGATTAGATTAGATTAGATTGTGTTTAACATAGGTCTGCCGATACTAAATTTTAAGTCATCTGTGTGTAATATAATTCAGGGCACAAGTGGTGGGATGGCCACCGGTGAGATCATTCCGGAAGAACGCACTGAAGAGCTGCACGTACGTGAAAGTGGCTGTCGATGGTGCACCTTACCTTCGAAAGGTGGATCTCGAGACATACATCAGTTACGAGCAGCTGCTGCTTGCCCTTGAAGAGATGTTCTCTTGCTTTAAAATCAGTATGTTACCCGGGCCTTGTGATCTGTATTTTTTATTGTTATTGAGGCGAATTTGCTCTTACTAGGTGGTTGATGACTTTTGAGCAGGCAACGTTTTGACCGAGAGGAAACTGGTGGATCTTGTGAATGGAGCAGAGTATGTGCCAACGTATGAGGATAAAGATGGCGATTGGATGTTAGTCGGGGATGTCCCATGGAAGTAAGTGGCATTGGAATTAATCGACAAAAGCTAATTGCTTTTTAGTTTAGCTGTAAATTGATGGAATTTATTTTGAATAATGTTGATGCTTGAACAAACACACAAACACAAACACAACTTTTATGTGAACACACACAACTTTTATGTGAACCTTGAATTATTGACATGTCATATTTAGTTATATGTAGATTTTTGATCGTATCGATGCTTGTTTCTTTGGGTGGAAGATCTCATATTTAGTTATATGTAGATTTTTGATCGTATCGATGCTTGTTTCTTTGGGTGGAAGATCTTATAGTTTATTGGCTTTTCTAAACGAGTGTCACGATGTTCCTTTTTATATATGGTTTCTTATGCGTTACATACTAGATTCAATTTTTTTTTGCAACTTAAACTTGTTGCATATATAGACGAGAGATTGGAAAAGTTTGCAGATATGAAAGAGTGTAGATATTCCATTGTTCCCATTAGTGTTTTGCTTGATTGAGATGATGGAACTATGAAACCTACAATAATTAAAGTTTTGGCAAGTAATTGTATCAGGAGGCTTTAGTCTAGGATGTTAGAATGGCATGTTAGTCGAGAGATAAGATCACATGGAAATTTGAACCTTTTATTACTGCTAGATCTGATCTCCTTGAAGAAATGCTGTCAAATAATTATTGCAATTCATGTCAGATGGAAAAAAATATTGGAAGATGATGAATAGCTTGCGATGTAACTCGTATTTTTTGAAAACTACTTATTAATTTAGTAATACGGTTGATATTATGTCTATGACAACTAGTATTGTCTTTTGATCGCAATTTTAGGAACACACATATCTAGTACAAAAAGAAAGAAGGTGGAGTTCTAGTTATACTAGATCGGACAAGTAAATAAGCATCATCTTGTAACCGTTTCCCAGTTTCCATCAAAATAGTGATTGATATGGGACACGATTAAGGCTATGATGATCTCGACCATATTATATGGGCATTTGTTAAACCACACATTAACCATTTTTGAAAGATGATGAGATGCAAATGCTATCACTCATGTAATATTTGGGGATGACCTTTGTTCATCTAAAAAGAAGGAAAAAAAATAGAAAAAGGAACATGCTGTAAGATTCGTCATGTTATGGCCTTCGTTCAACCAAGGAAAAAAATAAGGGGAAACTAGAAAAAGGAACCGACTGTTAGATGGGCAAATTCTGGTTCTAATTAACGGTGTCTGGGACAAAGGTATTTGTATTACCACATGCCTTTTCACATTATTGACCTAAAACCTGCATAATGGTCTTTGCTTTGGTTGCCAAAATTAGTTTAACATTGTCAGATTGAACTATTAAAACGAATCGTGTCCTTGAGGGTTGGAAAAATAATATTTATAAGGCTGAACATTTGGAACACTTGGTAACAGCATAGATTCGGCTGAATTGCACCAGGTCTGGAGAAAAGAGAGTCCCTGAATCTAGATGAATGGTAGAATACAAGTGGTACTTTTTGTTAAGGACGTCTTGCCTTCTTCCTCTCTCTTTGTCAGACAAGTGGGAGAAAAGAGTAGCCAAGGGTTATGACTGGCGATGCTTGTGGTCTGGTATGGCTCGTATCTGCCTGAATAGAGGAATTAATTAGGTTTAATGGAAGTCGCTACACTTCATTGATTCAGCTTTTCAAACCCAAGGGAAAAGTGAATTGCCATAATGCAGTTGATTCCTTTTCTTGCTTTATTTATTTATTTATTTCTAAGATCCTGGAGTTTTTGCTGCTTGGCTTTTACTGGAACAAGTGCTCGCTTGTGGAATGACTTGTGTTGCAGGTGTTGTGTTGTGTTGTGTTGTCATGGATTACATAAATGTGTTGTGTTGCAGGTTTCATAATTGCCCTCTGGAACTTCCAAATTTTAATTACTCAAAATATAAATTCCCACACCTGATTATTGATGTGCATTGTCTTTAGGTATTGGTTCTTATTTGGTTGGACGAGTTTGCAGAGTTGCTTATAAATTTTTTCCCTCACATTGTTATTGCATTTCACTGTTCAACATTTAAGTAATAAGACATTAGCTTACACTGTGATATGCATGCCCCCTTTTCTCACAATGAGCAGTTTACTACGTGGCAAAACTAATCGTGAGTGGCTTTGACTCCTTTAGTATGAAACAAAATTCATGTTAGTGTCAAATGTAAACAAGAGCCTTTGCTACAAATACAAGTAGCTGGAAAGCAAGGTTTTAATTTAGCCATTAAATCATAAAAATGACAAAATTTCACTAAAAAAGAGCTGTGGGGATCTTACTCCGCTCTATGTATGTCAGTGGATGAGAGCGGGCCCGTGAAAGTTGCTGGAAAATTAACATTGGAGCCATGTAGCACAGACACTTAACCATCAACCATATAGAACCAGTGGCGAACCAGGATTTATATTTGCCCTAGGCAAAAATAAAGACAATACAAAGAATACTATTTTAAAATACTATTGACTTTCTACCACAGGCTTCATGTCAAACATAAATCACCATTTGCAATTTCAGTAATGATGAAAGTTTATCACATCTAACAATATGTTTTTAGGTAATTATGTAACTAATTAAAATAATAATCATACTTATTTTGGGTGTTGCTTTGGAAATTTTTTTTCCCAATGAAATAACGAGCATACTCATGGATGCCAAAATAAAAATGATAATATTAACCAATGATTATATTTAAAAATTAAAATGAAAAAGTCATTTCTAATAAATGTTCCACTAGGATCAAAATATTAACAAAGACATGAAATCTCTATTAAAAATCAAAGAAAGACATCGAAAAATATTAATTCTATATTAAAATAAATACTAAATTCAATGCAAAACCAAACCTTGTTTTTGATGCTAAAAAATTAAAATACTGAACAAACACTGAATGGTAACGCAACCAAACCAAACCAAAATCTTAAAGTAATTAGAGCTAAATACAGGATCGAATAAACCAAGAAAGACAGTTCTTGAAAAATCAATGATTTAGCCAAAAAAATGCCCCCGAAAGGGAAAAACGTAATTCCACTAAATCAAAATAATCATAGTTTGTAGCATATACAGTTAGTCATGACGTCAATTGGATATAAAACTAGCAAGTAGAAACCCTAGGAAATAGTATCGAATTGAAAAAAAATACAATATCAAAACTCATCCAAAATGATCTATCATAAAAAAATTTGTAAAAAAAAGCATAAAACCAAAAACCGTAAACAATTTAGACACGTTGAAATCGCAAAGCAACTCCTTTTGAAAAATCAAATGGTTGGTGCACTGAGCAATAAAGTCTGTTTGCACAGCTACCCTCTTAAATTTTATGAGCAAATAAAAATTCAATATATTTAAAACATGGTGGCTAAAGCAACTCCTGTTGAAAAATTAAATGGTTGGTGCACTGAGCAGGTCTGTTTGCACAGCTACCCTCTTAAATTTTATGAGCAAATAAAAATTCAAATGGTGGCTAAAGAAAGTTTCGAACCAGTGACCCTCAACTTAGCACCGTAACCCTTTAACCAAATGAACAAGTAAACTAATGTGATGCATTTTATAAGTAAGTCGTATTTGATCTTGCCCTGGGCAGCTGCCCAGGGCAACACAGCTGTAGTTACGCCCCTGAATAGAACTGCGTCATGTCAGTTATGCATCATACATGGACGTGGGTCATGAATCAAACATGTCACTTTTATTTTGAGTATATATTTTAGAATTTGCTTGTATGTCGTGTCGGGCATGGACGTGGACATACCATGTCCGTGCGACATAGCCATTAATTTTCTTTCTCATAGATAAAAAGATCATATTTATAGATTTGCTGGTAAAATGAACAAGACAAAGGAACAACTTCTCATCTGTGTTTCTTTCATTTGCAGAATGTTTGTTGCATCATGCAAGCGCCTTCGACTGATGAAAAGCTCAGAGGCTGTCAATCTAGGTAAATTGAATCCTGCAACTTTCTGTTTCTCAAATCCATTAATCTTGCAACTTCTGGTATTTAGACAACGATCATGAAGAGCGGTGTGCATCGCTCATTGGAATGATCTGTTGGCTACTTGATAGTGGAAAATATTTGTATGAGAGTAGAGTTATAACAAATCCTCTGATGTGGTGGATGCAGCTCCTCGAGTATCACAGGGAAGCGCCGCCGCCAACAACTCCAGGTGAAGCGTTTGGGAGCGGAAGCATCATCGGATGGTGTGGAGTCATGTACAGGGATTGTTTCTCCTCTCATTTGGGGTTTTCTTTGGAGTTTTTGGCTATGGCGTCCTCCCGAGAGTAGCAGCAATAAGTGGTGTTTGTGTAATAGTTTTCGATAATTTGAATGTGGCTTGTTGAAGAAGAAGGAAGAACAAGAAGAAGAATGTATCATATGTTTACAGATATATCAATACTCTACGGTTTGTTATGTGATCAATAAGTGCATAATTTGCATCTTGTGTGGTTTTTTCAACTACAGCTTCCTGAAATCTTTTTGGAAAATCTATTTTTTTTGAAGTATAATTTTGGGTCACAGTTGGAATTTAAGATATATCGTATATGAAATTTATTGATTATCACTCTAAGTATCGAAAGAAAATTTTACAAAATCAAGCCATAAGAATTGTGCTTCATTGGTGTTATATAACCAATCTAAGTAAGATTCTTTATCTAACAATTAGATTTCTAGTCACGTGCAAATTCATGTTATAATTGTAGTTGAGCATTTTTAACAGTATGTACAAGCTTCTGGACTAAAAAATTCTTAGGATACAAGGAAAAAAAAAATCAATTTAACATTTACATCTACATAGTATTCAATGCCTGTACGGTACCACTTTAATTTTTATAGCCCGGGTTCTAAAAATTAATCTTAATATATATTATTCATACATTTAATCTTTTAAAAAGAATGCAAATGACCAGGAAAATTTGATAATCTACAAAAAAGATGAACAGCCCCCAAAATCTTTCTACAGCAAGATTTTTAACAAAGATCATCAAAAGCGACATCAAGTTTTATTGCGCATTCAAAATCAACTCAGTAGGGATTTTGGAACGACGGATACAGAGTCTCACCGCGCTGGTTGTTGGTTATAGTGGCTTTTCTCTTTCTTCTTTGCCGCAGCCAACCTCGCACTTCTGGCTGCCGCCTCGACTGCGGCGGCCCTGGCCGCGGCATCCATCTCCTTGCTTGATTTCTTCTTCTTCATTGAAGCAACCTTCTTTATCCTCTCCTTCACATCGACTGCAGGCTTGTCCTCGCCTGTGGGATCGGCATTGCTGACCCCTTCGCCCAGGCCGCTAGCATCCAACCCATTGGACTGCTCCGTTGAATCTTTAGCTTCCTTTGATGATTTTTCTTTCCTTTTCTTTTTCTTTGAAGCCTTGCTCTCCGTAGGAGCAGGGGCATTCTCCTCCCTCTTTTCCCTGTCACCTCGATCCTCCTCTGATTTATTCTCTTCAGTAACATCTTCAACTAACAGAAAAATAGGTTAAAGAATTAAAAAGAATGCAGATTACAAAGAGAACTCGTTTAACTATTATTGCAGGGTAGTATTAAGACATACAAAATTTTGAGAAATCAAACTTGCCGCAGTGTTCTTGACGATAATTGAATTACCATTTGTTTCATTTTGCACAGAACTTTTCTCGTCTTTGCCAGATATTCCCAGCTCCGTCAAAACAGCCTCTAGTTCGGCAAGCTCCTTCTTCTTCAGCTCCTTCTTAGACAATTGCCTCTCTGGATCTTTTGGTGGCACAAGAGCAGGGAGATGTTTCTTCACAACAGTCTCTGCTTGCTTAGGAGCCTCTGGTTCTGGTTCTTCTTCTTCTTCGCCTTCAATAAAATCATCTTCACTTTCGCTTTCCTGCAGCATGCAGTGAATTATTTTCAGTATACTACAATTCAGTACGCAAAAGGCTACATTACAAAACTTCCAAGAAATTTTTTATCCAATACGTAAAAAATATCCAATACATTGGGATGCTTATCAGCAAAAAGTTGGCAAAAAAATGCATGGATGGCAAAAATTATTCCTTCTCTATAAGCGGAAATTTCCATAAGAATTCTGTGGAACCTTAACGAAAACAGTCCAATGTCTTCTAGTAGAAAACATTTATATCATTTCCAATGTAACACCCGTTCCAAGGGTTTATGTTTGATTTCCATTATTGTAGAAAATCACTAGTGAAGTTCTTAGTTTCAAACTGAATTTGTCATGATATAAACATGATGATAATAAGAGCAATACAACATGTCGATAATAAGAGGCAATACAAACATTTTGTTACAGGATGAAGGGGCAAAAAGGGACATTCAAACAAGTGTTCTTTCTCAATGTATGATGTAAATTGTCATGCATATTATATTATTTGCATGATCTGGTGACTGACAGTAAAAATATTAACACGAAAACTTGGGGACATTATGTCAATGGAAACCAGGGCTGTTTTAATGTAAAAAACAAGGGTTTGCTTCTTCTTGATTCCCACTTGGATAATCAATATTTCCTAGGGAAACAACAACAAACGAATTAGCCATGAAGATATCTCAACTTCAAAACAACACCAAAACAAACTTGAAACTTTAGAATTATATGAATATTGAACGCGTATAAAATGATTTGGTTTTACTCAAATTGCGAAGTTTTAAATAACCAACATGCAAAAATGAATTGTTTTATACAGAAAAATGTACAAAACTTTAAATTCTCTATTTGCAAATTAATATTTGGACAGTACAAGGATGCTAAAAGGCATACTTCCATTTATGAAGCTCCGGTAAAATATTGACTTCCAAAACACTATGCTCAAAGTAAAATCTGAAAACCCCTTGATATAAAAAGCCAAAATTTTGGCCCCTCTGCTTGGACGCAGAATACTTTATTGTCCGATTAAATTATTAAATAAATGCTAATGTTGTGAGTTAACTCTTGCTTACTCCATACGACGGTCGAAATAATTATTATTTAACAATCAAAATTTTCAAACCCCACTTCTTCAGCTAACAAAGTTGATTGGTATTCTTAGTAAGATCCACAATAGAAATCAAATTATTTAAAAACAATTGATACTAAAGTAGCATGGTCAGTTGGATCTTTATTACATTTGGTTTGCCAATATTATAGCTATATAATTAGATATCTACCCATAATCCCCACATGGATCTGCTTTGGACATGAACCTAACATGCCCACAATGTGTATTTGCAACAAGCTTTGCATATTGGATATTTTCAATATGATTAAATAGAACGACTAATGCTAAAAGTTAACCTAAGTCAACAAACAAAAAAATAACACAAATAAACTAGATTCCACGAACAAAAAAATTTATAAATCTAAACTCTTGGCCTTAACATATATTTCTCACCCATTTCTGGATTTTTTTCAAACAATTTTTTCAAAGGGAATACTTTAGTTAGTTTAACTTTAACTACTCCCCTTAAAAATGTTACAGTGTTACAGAAAGAAGGTGCCAGGAACCGATGTGCGTTAGGCATGACGCCTAGCCACCTAGGCAGCAATGGGAAATTATAAAAACTTACATGCACTTTGTGCCCACAGCTCCGGTTGCAGTTGCTGCTGCCCACCGCTTCGCCCTCGATTGCCCGACTCTTTGACATCTGCTGCTGCACAAAAGTGGGTCCCTCTCTTTTCCTCTGTCACCCTCTCAGAGAGGCGATGAGCAGCAGAGAGTTGGAAGCACAATGCAAAATGGCGGGAAGAACAATGACTAGAGCGACGGAAGCAGTGTACAGGTAAGCAGCTTTTTCTGACATTTTCTACTTTATTTCCTAAGTTAAGAGCCTAGTGGAGGTGTTAGTCAAAGTGGCCTAGGCCCACATCAGCCAATACGAGATCGAGATAGTAGAAGCGAATTGGGGGCCAACCCTATCCCAAGACAAGTGCCAAAGCAGCCACCCAAACCACTTTTAAAAACTAGATGTGTGAATTACATTATTAATCGAGTATCATATTTTTTTGAAAGTAAAATTACATCAGCTATTATACTGTACAAGATTCCGTTAAAAGTTATACACACCCCTGTTAATTATATAAACACTAGTCATAAACCGTGCCTGCGGGCAAGGATCATTTAAGATTTCCCCTACGGAACAATAAATTACCGTAAAAATATTTAGTAGCACGGGCGCCTTCGGCGCGGAACAACAAATTCGGCGCGGGCGCCCGCGCGCGGAACAACAAACCTCAGAGTATATTTACACTAATTTGTTGGTCTACTAAATTGTTTATGTTAAATTTTTTATTTTGTTTAATTTAATAGATCATACTTCTACACAATATTTCCCAATGCACTTTTAATTACAAAGTTTAGGTTCCCAAAGCACTTTCCCCCCAAATTTAATCTCCACAATCTTTCCCAAGACACTTCTAATTTCAAAGTTTAGGTTCCCAAAGCACTTTCCCCACAAATTTAATCTCTACAATCTTTCCCAAGGCACTTCTTCTAATTTCAAAGTTTTGGTTCCCAAGACACTTTTCCCATCAAAATTTTCACAAAATCCAATCTCAACCATTGATTTACCAAGATCAAATCTCAGCCACTCGTTATCTTGTTCTAGTCAGTCCTAGAATTCAAAAAACGTTGTCAAATGTATAATAGATATGCTAAAAAATTTTCCAACAATCTCTTCATATTTTATGCACTTTAAAAAAGTTTTTAAGCCGTTGATACTAAAAATTCAATATTTCCAATTTTAAACTTTGATTGGGTCGAATTTGTCCATATTGATACCTTAAAGGGTAACGGGATACACAGATACCAATACCAATGATCAAGATTGTAAACCTCAACTTAAATGCAATTAAATCTGAAACTAAGTTGTACTTTAAGAAATTTGCGTTATAAATAAACATTGTCGCACTAAGGTCAGAGGGTTTTTGAGAAAAAGAAGAGGATCAAAACTCAAAAAGATAAATGCCAAAATAAATCTGTTGTATCTGCCAAAATTAGATGAAAGAGATCACCTACCAAGATTGACAAAAAAGATTTAGTTACATAAAAAATCCTATGTGGTGGATAACCCTTTCTGCACATGGGAACCTAGTGTAATTTGTGTTAAAATATTTACTTTATTGCAATTTCCACCTTCCCCATCTTTTTTGGGTTTAGTGACTAACTTTTGCACATTTCCGTGTTGCCTCCCTAAAAATAGAATTAAAACAACCAACAAGTAGCACATTCAGAAGATATCTACAAACATGATGTACTCAGTACAAGGAGCCATGAGAAGCAACAGAGTTGCTACAGTTTCTAAAACATAGGGGCCCTTGTGTCTAAATAGAAACACATAAACAGATACCGAGAGAGGTTACACCTATGCCTCAAGAAATACATTTAGTTAACCATGAATAGTAAGAAGGCATTTTTACAGATCTTAGAAAGCGAAGTGGGATAGTCAGAGCAATTAATCCCGAGGGCAACATTTCCACTTTACATTCTACTGCAAGCTTGCTAGGGTGGGACCAATTTCAGTATGGATAACCATTAGGGAAATTGTTGCTTGGGGCGGTAGAGCAACATACACGCAAAAGATAAAAATATAAATGGACAAATCTGACTGACACTTGTCTATCTCCAAAAGGTAAACATGGAAACGATGAAATCCATGTATATGCATTCACATCTAATTTACCTGTGTTGAAATTTTAACAATATACATTAGATTACTTGTACTTCTAATAGATGCTCATGTAGGCTCAAAACGCATATATGTATTTCTAGCCAAAATCACATGCAAGACAAAAACCAATAATAAGCATAATATGCTCTTGGTAGAATGGTAAATAAGAACAAATCATATTACACAAAGTACCACTGATACACTGTCAAATCCATTGCAAATAGTATTAAAAGTTTCTATAACTGATAGTTTGGTGTAACTAACATTTTCTAATAAAAAATATATTCATGGATCATGAAAATTTATATAACATATCGTTGTCAATCATTTTGTCAATCATTTCAACGATTAAAAAGAACTTTGACAAGGGAAGTTGCTGTATCACTAGCAGGGTAAAGAACTAGAAATTCCTGACAACTATTGATTTATATAACTTGGAAAAAGTTTATAGTACATAAGATATACCGTGTTCTTAATTGTCACGCCCCTTCCACATCCAAATAACATATAAATAACAGTAACTCGTAGATACATAATTTTATTACAGTATCTATGATGTACAAGTATCCTAATTTACAAGATTTGTGGTACCCACCAACCACTATCATGTATCCATTCTACATGGAAACTTGCAGAAGAAGGAGAAGGTAAGTATGAGGAGGAGAGATGAGAAGAGGGACACATGGGAATTTTTTTTAGCAAAGTATGAATGCTAGCACGACCAATGAGAGAAAAACGAGAGATAGAAATTTGTTGTTGGGGATTCCAGATATGGCTGAGAGTTTTGATGATGCTCTAGAAGAGAAGCTCCATCCTCTTTATATAGGGGCCACCACCATATCTTCCATCCCGCAACCGCCCCTGATTTTGCTCAACCGCCCACGATTTCCTCAACGGCCAAGTGAGACTTGGTCTCTCGGTTGAGGAAAATCCTCAACCGAGTATCGGGTCGGTTACAAGCAGATTTGGCCATATCAGGCCATAACCAACTTACATCTCCCACTTGGCCTGAAATGGCCAAGTGCATTCCGGTCATACCCTCACTATCCGTGAGATATAACACATGATGTAATTTCACATACTCCCACTATCCGTGAGATATGCACATTTTATTTACCGAATACAATCATTGTATATGATTGTCTCCTTTCATTATTCATGAAAGTTTTCTTGACTTAAATATTTCCAAGTCCCATCAAACCAACATGTTTGATGAATGTACCTGCTGGAATACCCTTCGTCAAGTGATCATCAATCATGTCACTTGTTGGAATATAAGTCACATTGACTTCTTTCTTTTCCACCATATCATGTATGTAATGATATTGTATTTCAATATGTCTTCCTTTGGAACTGTTTGCACCACTGTGGATCAAGCTGATGGTTGCTTGATTATCACAGTACATCTCAATTGGTCCATCCACCAAATTGAGATTCAAGTCCAATAGGAACCGTCTGATCCAGACCGCATGAGTAGCAGCCATACTACAGGCTATATACTCAGCTTCTTGTGTGTATCTCGCTACACAACCCTGTTTCTTGCTACCCCAAGAAACAGCTGCACCACCAAATATGAACACATGTCCTGCAGTTGACTTCCTGTCATCTTTGTCCCCTCTGAAATCTGCATCGGAGTAACCAAGAACCTCAAGCGAATCTGCTTGATAAACTAACTTGTGGTGCACCGTACCCTTTATATATTTCATAATCCTCTTAACAGCTTCCCAATGAGCTGGACCAGGATTACTTTGATATCTACTAACCAGACTAACTGGGTACGCCAAGTCTGGTCTAGTACACAGCATTGCATACATCAAACTTCCAATAGCCTGAGCATATGGAACATTCAGCTGACTTTGTCCCTCTCCAGGACATTGTTCTTTACTTAACGGCTTCCCCATAACCAATGGTGTAGGGGCCGGATTGGAATTGTACATTCCAAATCTCCTCAATATTGTATGCAAATACTTTTCTTGGTTTAAACTTAACATTCTAGCCTTCCGATCTCTAAGGATTTGTATTCCAAGAACATAGGATGCATCACCCATGTCCTTCATCTCAAACTCACTACAAAGTGCTGATTTGATTCCTTTCAACACTTCAACGTCATTTCCAGCGAGCAAAATATCATCCACATACATGGATAATATCGTAAAACCGCTCCCACTTTTCAAGACATACACACAGTTATCCAATTTGTTTGCAACGAAACCAAGTTGGATAATAGTGTTGTGAAATTTGAGATACCACTGTCTAGATGATTGTTTTAAACCATACAAAGATTTCTTCAATTTATAAACTTTGTCTTCATGTCCCTCAACCTGAAATCCCTCAGGTTGATCCATATATATAACTTCCTTCAACTCTCCGTTGAGGAATGCAGTCTTGACATCCATTTGGTAGAGTTCCATGTCAAGATGCGCAACAATCGTTAAGATTATCCGTATGGATGCAAACTTAGCCACCGGAGAATAAGTCTCCGGATAGTCAATCCCTGCTATCTGAGTAAATCCCTTTGCAACTAACCGGGCCTTGAATATATCAATAGACCCATCAACCCGATATTTCTTCTTTAGCACCCACTTGCATCTTATGGACTTCCTCTCTCCTGGTAAGTCACATAGCTCCCATACATTGTTTCTCTCAATTGAGTCAAGCTCCCTTTTCATGGCCTCAAGCCATTGATCTGACTCAGATGATTTCATTGCATCTGTATAATTCAAGTGATCAGCTTGCTCATCTATATCAATATCCACAGAGAAACAAGATGGTTCACATGAATATAGATAATAATCATCCATCCAGGCAGGTGTTGTTCTGGGTCTTTTGTTGCCACTAAGGGTTGCAGGTTGGACAAGTTCAGCTGGTTGATTTACCATATGTATATTCTCGTTTACAGGTTCATCTTCCATAGCTGGATGATGTACGTCATCCACTATATCCAAGTCATCATTCGGAACATCATCTAAGTCCAGCAAGGGTGGCACATTTTCTTGGACTTGTTCCTTTTCTTCTAGATTCTCTAGAAAAGTAGCATCTCTACTTTCAATGACTCCTTTATTTTCATGGAAGAACCTATATCCCTTAGACTTTTCAGAATATCCTATGAATACACATCTTACGGTTTTGAGATCCAGCTTATCTCTAACCTGATACGGAATGAGAACATGTGCCACGCAACCCCATTTTCTAAAATGATTTAAATTGGGTTTGCGTCCATTCCATATCTCATACGGTGTTGTCTCGACTGATTTTGTGGGAATTCTGTTCAGAACATAATTTGCAGTCAAGATGGCTTCTCCCCAAAAATCCTTGGAGAGACCAGAATGCGATAGCATACATCTCACTGCATTCATTAATGTTCTATTCTTCCTTTCAGCCACACCATTCTGTTGTGGCGTATAAGGCATAATAGTATGCTTCTTTATACCGTATTGAATACAGTATTCCTCAAATTCCTTTGAGTTGAATTCCCCACCTCTATCAGTTCTTAACACCTTTATGTTCCTTCCAAGTTTTCTTTCAACTTCTGCCTTGTATCTTTTAAAGCTTTCAAAGGCTTCCGACTTTCTGCTTAAAAGATACACAAAAGTATACTTGGAATAATCATCTATAAAGGTTATGAAATATTCCTTATTCCCACGTGTCTTTATGCTCAAGGGTCCACAAATGTCAGAATGAACTAATTCCAACAATTCATTAGCCCTTTGACCTTTCGAGAATGATTTCCTGGTCATCTTCCCAGTTAAACAATGTTCACAGGGTAATGTCCTTACACCTGTCAGTTCCGGTAATAAATCCATTTTGATTAACTGGTCCATCTTATTGTTACCAGGATGACATAATCTCATATGCCAAAGGTCATAATTAGACAAAAGACACGAGGAATAATTCAAATCATCATCTTTATTACCAATATCAGATTTTACAACGGAAAGACAGAATAAATCATGACCGGGTACAAACTTGCTCATAGCAAACACTTTCTTGTCTTTCCCAATAAAGACCCTATTGTTGTAAAATCTCACTTCAAGACATTTCTTCAGCAAAGCCGGAACAGAGACCAGATTACGTCTTATGCCAGGTGCATAAAACACATCTTTGAGGACCATGATACTGTCCCCAAGATCCAATCTGTATGAACCAATACCTTCTACATCCAGATAGGTATTGTTCCCCATGTATATCCTTTGGTCTCCCTTCTTCAGTTCCTGGAAGTCAACTATTCCTTCCTTCGTCTTTGCTATATGTCGGGTTGCACCCGAGTCAATCCACCAGCCTTCAGCGTCTGTTGTTGCAGCGTTGCATTCAGTGACGCCAATGAACTCCCGCTTTCCGAATCCTCCTTGTTCTGGGCGTTTTGAGTTGCCCTTATTCCTTGCCTAAGGACAGTTGGCCTTAAAGTGACCATACTTCCTGCATATGTAGCAAGATCCAGGATGTCCTTTCTTCCCGCGAGCTGATGGCTGGCTGGATCCATTGAAGGAGGGCTTCACAGGTCCAAGACGCTGGTTCCCTTGTGCCTTCCGGTATTGAGCAGCATTCGCCTCTTCCTCCTGCACAAGGTTGACGTCCGAGCCCTTCCTCCTAGCCAGTAGGTCTTGTTCCATTGCTAGCTGAGCTGGCAAGTCACTTAAACGCTTAACGGTTCCGTTTAACCTAAGCGTAGTGGCAGCCATATCAAGCGACGGTGGCAAACTATTCAGAATAGTTGCCACCTGAAGCTTCTCAGGAATTTCAGTTCCTGCTGTAGCTAGGTCCTTAGCCATGACAATCATTTTATTCACGTGTTCGGTGACATTGTCACCTTCCTGCATACGGCATGAATTATACCTATGCAGCAGGAGTTGTATGTTCACGTCAGATGTGATATCATACTTCTCCTTAATAGACTGCTACATATCCTTGGCAGTACTACAGTTTTCGAACACCTTTATTAGGCTATCGTCCATGAACATAAGCATGAGACTCATAGCCTTCTTGTCATTAATTTTTCGCTGTTCTAGCTCTCTCTTCTGGGCATCTGTTGGATTTTCAGGGAGAGCAGGAGCAGTGGTCTCAATGACACTATTTAAATTGTCATGTATAAGTCCATATCTAATTTTCCGGTGCCACATGTCATAGTTGGAACCATTTAGACGTTCTATCTTGGCCAGTTCAAACGCAATCAATTTGCTTGCCATTGTTCGTTACTGTTTTGGATAAAGTAAGGTTCAGGTACAAAGTTCAAGAATATGACAATACCGATCAATAAAAAAATTTATATCTAATAACCTACCCTAAAAATCAAAATTTAATATTAATGAAAGTGACAAATTTTAATTAGGTTATAAGGTGTCCAACAATGCACAAAATAAAATATAATATGGCGGTGGCAATAGTCTCTACAACTGATTGATTAATGTGTGAATCAAGTTTTATATTAGGTTCAAGTTGTGGGAACAAATATGCAAAAAATAAATTGCAGAATTAATAATAAATATAAAAGAACCTGATTGATGCGTGAAAAAACAGTCACATGCACGTGGATGATGCGGTTGCAACAACTTGCCCACTTGCCCACTGACTCGGAGGCACGTGGATCAACGGCGGATCTGGACTGATGGCGCCGGATCGGAGCAGATCGACGGCGGATCGAAGAAGTTTGACGACGCTCGGATCAGGTTGCGGATGGATCGCGGCTGTCACCGACGGGTGAACAGCTGGGCACTTACCGGAAGAACTTTGGAGGCTCGAACTGCAGGCCGATCTAGATGGATGCTTTTGGATCGAACAGAAGAGCACATGAGAAAAAATCGCACTGCTGGGAACTCTGGAGTTTAGGGCTACTTTGATTAAAAAAATTCAAATGAAAGAAGGGGGTTTGATTGCCACAGACAAACAAAAAGAATGCTCTTTGGAATATTAAATTAAAGGAAATAGATGGCTTTATCTCTGTGGATGGCTTGGGAGAATTTGGTAGAGAAACCTCTGCTAGCGTGAAAAAATGGGAACGAAAAAGAAAACTTCTAGGAAATGAGAATTTGTGTGTGCAAAAAAAATATCCCGTGGGAAGAAAAATTGATGAGGAGCCATGGGATCTGAGAGTTGAAGAAAATGGCCTGTGGGAAGGAGAAAAGGGCCGCTGGCTCTTGTTCTTTGTTGGCGCAGCAATCGAGAGAAGAAGAAAATGGCAGCGCGCGGTCGAAGAGAGAACCTGGCTCCGATACCAATGAGAGAAAAACGAGAGATAGAAATTTGTTGTTGGGGATTCCAGATATGGCTGAGAGTTTTGATGATGCTCTAGAAGAGAAGCTCCATCCTCTTTATATAGGGGCCACCACCATATCTTCCATCCCGCAACCGCCCCGGATTTTGCTCAACCACCCACGATTTCCTCAACGGCCAAGTGAGACTTGGTCTATCGGTTGAGGAAAATCCTCAACCGAGTATCGGGTCGGTTACAAGCAGATTTGACCATATCAGGCCATAACCAACTTACATTAGATAGGTAAGAGAAAAACCCTTCCATCTGAACACGTATATCAGAGACAATTTGTAACGACTGGTTTTTGTATGATTGGATTATCAGTGTGTTTTGCTTGTGATGGTGTGTTCTCTCCTTGTGTGGTTTCCATTTCCATAGTTCTCGCTTTCATTCATCTCGTTGAGACTTCCTAGCTTTCGTTTTCTTTCCTTTTGATGTGATCTTCTAGGTTCTTCCTTAGAATCAAAGAATTCGGAGTAAGTCACTCGTGACGAGCTTCATATCGATCATATCTTAGAGTATAAATCGATCCTAGAAGCCATAGAAATCTTCCCGAAGCTTCGCGCTTCGAATCGGCACTTTTCGTGCACGTTAGTTGGTTCAAGAAGATCAACCGACCGACTAGATTCCAATTTAGTCGGTCAGGAAATCAACTGGAACCGACTAGTTCATTCAATCAATTATTCAGGAGTTACTGTTTGCTCTTGGTCGGTCTAAGAACATTCCTCGACCGACTAGATTCAAAACTAGTCGGCCAGTACTTGTTCATGGACCGACTAACTCTAAATCCTATTTTCGTTCAGGAGTTACTGTTTGCACTTAGTCGGTCTGCGTTGGTCGACCGACCGACTAGTTGCCAAACTAGTCGGTCAGTGGTTGCTCTTTGACCGACTAACCAGTGTTAAAACCCTAATTTCTGGGCAGCCGCCAGCCTAGCCTATTTAAACCCAACCCATTCGACTCCTCCTTCTCCAACACGACCCAAAACCCTAAAAACTTCCCCCTTCAGCCCCCATCTTCCTCCAAGCTCCATTTCTCCATTCCAAGCCCTAAATCCATCATCCAAACCATCCATCTACTCTATCTACCACGCATCTTCCCCAAAATCTCACCAAAACCCATCAAATCCCCCAAGAACCCTAATTCTCCAAACTTCCCCAATCTTTCCAGATCTGATCCTAGGGTTCCCCGGAGTGTTTCTTCAGCCTTCTCTCGGTAAGAAATCGTTCTACCGTTGTTTTATAACTTATTCATATTTTTATGAAACCCTAATATAAATTTCATGTTGGTTGATGATTGTTCCCCCAAAACAGCGATTTCCCTGTAGATTGGCGTCCGTGTGACGAAGTAGTCGTCATCCCCGGTGCTAGGCAAGTGAAACTTGCCACTTAAGGTTTAGGCCATGTTTTAGGCCATTTGCATGTTGTAGGCGTAAAAGAGGCTAGGCGACGAAATGATACTCGCCTAGGCGCAAATTGGGGAAGTAGCTTGACAACGAAGCTAGTTCCAACACATATAGCATGTTGCACAACTTCCATGTCATGTTTACTTTCAATTAACGGTACGCGAATATGTTCATGTCATTGCATTTCGCCTGCCACGTTTAATTCAATTAACGGTACGCGAATATGTTCATGTCATTGCATTTCGCCTGCCACGTTTAATTCAATTAACGGTACGCAAATAAATTGTCATGACCTCGCATTCTTTAAGTATTGCTGTGATTGCGTAGCTTCGCTACAATGTTGTGTTCCTGGCTCGTGTTCCAGAAGCGGGCCCATGTGTTGGTTGATAGCCAATGCCCGAATTGTGTGTTCCGGCTAGGTGTTCCCTACGCCATACTAGTGTTCCTGGCTCGTGACCAGAAGCGAGCATAATGAGTTGGAAACCCCAATGCTCGAAATGTATTGTGAACTAAGAATGCGAGCTCAATGTGCGGGGCAACCCTAGGCTCACTAGATGAGCTCAATGTGCGGGGACCCCAGGCTCCATATCGTGTGAGTATTGGGTAGTGTTTAGTGCCGATCGGTCTGAAATGCTATGCCATTCAGCGAAGGGCGTAAACATCTACAAAATGTGAATTGATTGAATTGATAGCAGCTTGGCTACTCTTGTCTTGTCCCGATAAATTGTTCCTTTGTACAAATTGTCTTGCCATGTTTTAAATTGCGCACTCATGTTATAACTGCCATGTCATGCATACTAAACTGCTAGGTTGCTAGTTGCCTTACTTTCAGTTTCCTTGCCCAAGTCTTTTAGACTTGCTGACATGTGCCCCTTTACTCTTTTGGGTGACACATGTTAGACCCAGAGCCAGAGCTTTGTTGCAGGGGATATGGAGTTGCTGATGCTGATGTTTGCTGTGGTGGTGAGTGGACACCAAGGGCCTGTCTCGTAGACCGCTCGTGTTCACTTCTTTGTTTAGGTTTGCTGTTAGTGTTGGTGCGTGGCACCCTTGTATGTATGTTATTCTTTGTTGGCCATGTTGGGCCTTAGACTCTTTTTCCTTTATAGCCTGGTGGCTTTTCTGCGATATTGTAATTTGTTTATGGACATTTGGAGATTCAATGAAATGTCGTCTCATTTCCTTATTATCATTGTTGTTTCGTTTCGCTTTACGAGGACTTGCCATAATAAGTGTTTTTTTACGCTTATCAGACTTGGAGCTTCACGGCTTCAAGTTTGTGCGGACCTTCTCACGTCTCGCCTCCACATTTTTGGGAAGCGGGGCGTGACAGGTTTTAGTGGTGGCCCATGCAGGTCCATTTGCAAATGCGAACTATCGGAACAACAATAATAATTATAGAATGTCCATTAAATAAATTAGAACATCCAAGTTATAAGCCCGGAGTCTAGGTTTTAGCGTTCCTATGTCTTAGGTGGCTGGTAGGCGTGTTAGAGCATCTGTCCCGGCTTGGTAGGAAATCCATTAGATCAGGACCATAGTGAGACTTAGATGGACGTCTGTGTTTGCTAGTTAGGAATCCTTGATTGTTAGCTAGACTCCATGTTAGTGATTTGTTTGATTGTCTTGAGAGTTACCTTAGTGGTTCCTGTCTAGCTTTGACTAGGATAGACTTCTAGAATTCCTTGGTCTCTCGCTTGGGTTCATCGATTTCGGACCAAGTTGAACTCATTTCATCGATGTCTAGCCCTTAGGGAGTCTTAGCGCTTAGTTCCATAATCTTTAGTTGGTTGACCGTAGGAGATTCCCGTAGGTTTTCCTCGTCATATCCTAGGCGTGTTTATGCTTTGATCATCCGACCAAATCCCTTGCCTCGATTCCCATGACCACCATGTTTCGATAATCATTGATCCTTCGAATGTCCCCGTTTGCAAGGCTTAATTTCTTTTAAAAAGTTGTTTTTCTATTTCCCTTATTAAAGTTTTCGCTAAGTTTAAATTTTGTTTTAAACCCGCTACGTATATACTTGAATTTCTCACTTTTCGATTGAGTCAAAATTCCTTGTAGATTTCGGAGTCTAATGGTTGAAATTATAATTGCTATCTCGTAGCCATTTTCTTGTCTATATTTTCGCATTTCGGTTTAAAGACTCCAATACTATTTTGGAAAAAAAAAAATTTGATATATCATTTTCTAACTATGAGATCCATTTTAATCGCATAGCATACATACTTTAAAATCTTTTCCAAACTAAATGGAATTTCAATTGTTATATGTATACTTATATCTTGTACTCTTTCATTGACTTAAATTAATTTTCGGAATTCGAAAGTTTTGACGAGATTTTGATTACTGTTTTATAATGTTTTACAGCCTATACCTTTCATACCTATTCGAGTACCTTGTCTCTTTTCATAAATCGATTTAATTCTGAGCTGCAATTCTATTTTCCAAATTCGATTTATGAATTTTCTTTTATTTATGCTATTCGAATGTCTCGTCGCACTCCCTTAATATACTTTTCAAGTCGCAGATGATTTCAGCTTTCAACAAATCAAGTTATGTTTAAACATTTTCCCGACGACAGATTTTTGGAAAATTACGTTTCCGTAACCACTTCCCTTGCCCTCAATTCACATGACCACCTCATTACAATTATCCTTGATCTTTCAAATGTTTTCCGTTGCAAATCTTGATTCTTCCAAAAGTATTTTCGAATGCTTCTTTATTCGAAGTTTCACTCAATTTAAATTTTGTTCTAAACTTCTTTAAATATGTCTCCCTAAATTTCGATGGAGTTAAAAGTCGTTCTTGAATTTTGAAGACTTTTGGTCGTAATTTTAAAAATTACTAACTTGTACTATTCTTCTAACGATGTACCTTTCGCATTTTGATTTTTAAACTTTATTACTATCCTGATGGTTCGATATACCGTCCTTTTTCCTAACTACAAAAATCTATTTTAACCGCTTGTCTTACATATCTTTAGGGGTATTTTTCCAAACTGACTGGGCTTCAACTAATTTTTGTATATATCAATTATAGGTTCGTCGTACTCGTTAAGTTTAAATTTGTTCGAAACGCTTTTGATATATGTAAGGTTTCATGCTCCTTTCGCCGACTTAAATTATTTATGTTTTTAAATCTCGAAACTTGTGTTGAGATTTTTAGATTAGAAGTTTATAATATTTTCAGCATATACTTTCGTATCGATATAAATGTCTTGCCCCTTTTCATATACCAATTTCATTCTGAACCGTATTTCTATTTTCCTAACTCGATTCATAATTTCTTTTCTTACTTGTGCCATTAAAATTTTATTCGAAAACACTTCGTGCTTACTTTTAATAAACTTTTCAAGTCCCTTTGGACTTCGGCTTTTAGCAGGTCGATTTTATGCTCAACATTTTCCATATTTCAGATTTTGTATTAAAATAATAATAATAATAATTTTATTACTATTTCGAAATCATTCCTGACTTAGACCCTTCATAAAACGGTTTAAAAGTTTTAACACTAACTTGATGAGTTTAAAAGTTTTAACACTTCTAAGATAATTTCTGAGATATGACTTCAATTATTTTTATATATCGGTACCACGTTCGTTTGCTCGTACATTAAGATCTTGTATAAATCAATTTTGTTGGTAAATCCGGATTTCTCTAAAAGTATTTTCGATATGGTTTATTTGGGATTTCTCTTCAGCTTTAAGATTCGGAAAACCTTTAGCATGCGCTTAAATTCTCCACACTATACTTGATCTGATTTCAATCTTCGAATCTCAAAACTTTTCCAAAATTTTTGGATTGCTGCCGCATAACATTTCTGACCTATGTTTTGATGTTCGAGTAAATGATTTCCTTTTTCCTCATAATAATTTTATATAAGCCAATAAACTGCTTTTCCTCTTATTACGTATATTCGTCTCAAACCCGTTTTCAAACAATTTGTTTTACCGACCGTTTTCATGCTTTTCGATCTTTCTATTCGTTACGCATGTGATTTCAGTTCCTCCCTTTTTGTCTAGCCCTTAGAGCTTGTCGTTGCCTGTGTCAACCTTATTATAGTTTGGTGGGCCCATTAGTTAAGTGGTTATGTCGTCGTAGTGTTGATTTCGTGGTGTGTATATAGTGGTATGGGTGTTGGCATTTGTGTGTTGTGTGTAGGTAATTTTCTGCTTGAGTATGATGTGATATACGTATGATATCAGAATGATATTTTTGGTTGGTACTACTTGTTTTATGAGATGTCGTATGCGTGTATATCAGGAGGTATACCCGACTATTGCATCTCTTAAACTTGTATGTAGTTGATGTGTTAATATGGTAATTATAAATGGATGGATGTGGTGTGAAAATATGTGATACGTGGATGTGTATGCCTTGGAGTGGTATTGGTATGTGTATGGTTATTGTGTTACGTATGTAAATGTCCTGCTATGATTTGAGTCTCACTCAAGCTTGAGTGGGTATACTCTATGTACCTTGGTATAATTGTATGTGGTGATGAATAGTGATGGATGATGTATGTATGGTGTTTGAATTGTTTGTGCTTGGTTGTGTTACGCACATGATTGTGGGTGGCTATACCAAAATATAGTTATAGGACTATATGTGAGGTGAAAATATGGTGAAATATTTGCATGTATTTAAATGACTAAATAAATGTGAAATTATTTTCAAATAAGAGAGGCTTGGTTATTTTTTTAAGTAAGTAATAAGTGTTTATTGTTGTATATATATATATTGACTATGTATATGTGATTGAAATACGTGTATGAAATTGTTTGACTATAATAAGTATGAGTGTATTATGTGCGTGAAAATATGTGTGTAGTGGTAGTAATATTTGATTCCTAGTGCATATATATATAAGCACTCGAAATGAAAGTACTTGGTTTAAGTTATGATGTGATATTGGTAGAGGGTAGTTACCCGAGCGACTATATATGTGTTAGAAAGTCCGAGGACGGACTTTATTCTAAGGTGGGTAGGATGTAACGACTGGTTTTTGTATGATTGGATTATCAGTGTGTTTTGCTTGTGATGGTGTGTTCTCTCCTTGTGTGGTTTCCATTTCCATAGTTCTCGCTTTCATTCATCTCGTTGAGACTTCCTAGCTTTCGTTTTCTGTCCTTTTGATGTGATCTTCTAGGTTCTTCCTTAGAATCAAAGAATTCGGAGTAAGGCACTCGTGACGAGCTTCATATTGATCATATCTTAGAGTATAAATCGATCCTAGAAGCCATAGAAATCTTCCCGAAGCTTCGCGCTTCGAATCGGCACTTTTCGTGCACGTTAGTTGGTTCAAGAAGATCAACCGACCGACTAGATTCCAATTTAGTCGGTCAGGAAATCAACTGGAACCGACTAGTTCATTCAATCAATTATTCAGGAGTTACTGTTTGCTCTTAGTCGGTCTAAGAACGTTCCCCGACCGACTAGATTCAAAACTAGTCGGTCAGTACTTGTTCATGGACCGACTAACTCTAAATCCTATTTTCGTTCAGGAGTTACTGTTTGCACTTAGTCGGTCTGCGTTGGTCGACCGACCGACTAGTTGCCAAACTAATCGGTCAGTGGTTGCTCTTTGACCGACTAACCAGTGTTAAAACCCTAATTTCTGGGCAGCCGCCAGCCTAGCCTATTTAAACCCAACCCATTCGACTCCTCCTTCTCCAACACGACCCAAAACCCTAAAAACTTCCCCCTTCAGCCCCCATCTTCCTCCAAGCTCCATTTCTCCATTCCAAGCCCTAAATCCATCATCCAAACCATCCATCTACTCTATCTACCACACATCTTCCCCAAAATCTCACCAAAACCCATCAAATCCCCCAAGAACCCTAATTCTCCAAACTTCCCCAATCTTTCCAGATCTGATCCTAGGGTTCCCCGGAGTGTTTCTTCAGCCTTCTCTCGGTAAGAAATCGTTCTACCGTTGTTTTATAACTTATTCATATTTTTATGAAACCCTAATATAAATTTCATGTTGGTTGATGATTGTTCCCCCAAAACAGCGATTTCCCTGTAGATTGGCGTCCGTGTGACGAAGTAGTCGTCATCCCCGGTGCTAGGCAAGTGAAACTTGCCACTTAAGGTTTAGGCCATGTTTTAGGCCATTTGCATGTTGTAGGCGTAAAAGAGGCTAGGCGACGAAATGATACTCGCCTAGGCGCAAATTGGGGAAGTAGCTTGACAACGAAGCTAGTTCCAACACATATAGCATGTTGCACAACTTCCATGTCATGTTTACTTTCAATTAACGGTACGCGAATATGTTCATGTCATTGCATTTCGCCTGCCACGTTTAATTCAATTAACGGTACGCGAATATGTTCATGTCATTGCATTTCGCCTGCCACGTTTAATTCAATTAACGGTACGCAAATAAATTGTCATGACCTCGCATTCTTTAAGTATTGCTGTGATTGCGTAGCTTCGCTACAATGTTGTGTTCCTGGCTCGTGTTCCAGAAGCGGGCCCATGTGTTGGTTGATAGCCAATGCCCGAATTGTGTGTTCCGGCTAGGTGTTCCCTACGCCATACTAGTGTTCCTGGCTCGTGACCAGAAGCGAGCATAATGAGTTGGAAACCCCAACGCTCGAAATGTATTGTGAACTAAGAATGCGAGCTCAATGTGCGGGGCAACCCTAGGCTCACTAGATGAGCTCAATGTGCGGGGACCCCAGGCTCCATATCGTGTGAGTATTGGGTAGTGTTTAGTGCCGATCGGTCTGAAATGCTATGCCATTCAGCGAAGGGCGTAAACATCTACAAAATGTGAATTGATTGAATTGATAGCAGCTTGGCTACTCTTGTCTTGTCCCGATAAATTGTTCCCTTGTACAAATTGTCTTGCCATGTTTTAAATTGCGCACTCATGTTATAACTGCCATGTCATGCATACTAAACTGCTAGGTTGCTAGTTGCCTTACTTTCAGTTTCCTTGCCCAAGTCTTTTAGACTTGCTGACATGTGCCCCTTTACTCTTTTGGGTGACACATGTTAGACCCAGAGCCAGAGCTTTGTTGCAGGGGATATGGAGTTGCTGATGCTGATGTTTGCTGTGGTGGTGAGTGGGCACCAGGGGCCTGTCTCGTAGACCGCTCGTGTTCACTTCTTTGTTTAGGTTTGCTGTTATTGTTGGTGCGTGGCACCCTTGTATGTATGTTATTCTTTGTTGGCCATGTTGGGCCTTAGACTCTTTTTCCTTTAGCCTGGTGGCTTTTCTGCGATATTGTAATTTGTTTATGGACATTTGGAGATTCAATGAAATGTCGTCTCATTTCCTTATTATCATTGTTGTTTCGTTTCGCTTTGCGAGGACTTGCCATAATAAGTGTTTTTTTACGCGTATCAGACTTGGAGCTTCACGGCTTCAAGTTTGTGCGGACCTTCTCACGTCTCGCCTCCACATTTTTGGGAAGCGGGGCGTGACACAATTCTACTACCTAGCAGGTATGAATCACCATTTTGGGTTTAACATGGAAACTTGAACCCAAACTGAGTCATATACACCCTGATCTTGAACCTGGCCACATAAGGGGCTTTCAACAGGTTGGTAAAACCTGCTCAACTCTTCCTACCTAGATGAAAATTAATCTAAAATTGTTAAGAGCTAAACTAGCACCAACTACAATTCATAGTGTTCAAACTATAATTTCTGAACAAGGAATTAAAACTGTAATATATGAACATCGAGTTAATATAAATTTAAATAGACTAACTAATTGCAAAATACGAAATGTATGGAAACATTGATTTAATCTTATGCAAAATGAACATAATATTTCAGCACCATTAAAAATGTAAATGACAGTGCACTTCAGAAACAATAGCCAAGATGCATGTGCCTGGATTTTATGCTCAGAACCTTACACACATCCCTAATCAATTGTTAATAACAAAGATATTCAATAGCAATGCAGCACTTACCAATCAATAATTAATTGTGATGTGTGGGGATTTTAATGCATTATGCTTGTTTCCAAATTAAAAACTCATTGGAGATTGAGGTGTAAAATTCTTTCTGACGTCATGACCAAAATAAAACAATTTAAACAAAATCAACACACCCATTTGTCTTTTACATGGAAAACATATAATTTCTAAAATGAACTTCAGCCAAAAATAGTTACCTTTATTATACAACTGTTGAAAAAGTATATGATTTGTTTACAAGAGCAACATAGATCTTTTTTTGGCTTTTTGTGTGCGGGGTGCGCGGGGGGGGGGGGGGGGGGGGGGGGGGGCAGGGTATATATTTTTAACCATAATTTGCTTCTTTTTTCTTTTACTCAAAATCTCAACGTGTCACTGTTAGACTTTTTGTTCATACCTCAAATATGCAAAATCAACGTTTGGTAGAAAATAAGCACCATGTTGTTGTTTTGTGTGTGTGGGTGTGGTTTTTTTTTTTTTTTTTTTTTTTTTTGGGGGGGGGGGTGTGTTTGTTTGTTTGTTTGTTTGGGGGGGAGGGGGGGCTAGGGCATATATTTATAACCATAATTTGCTTCTTTTTTCTTTTACTCAACATCTCAATGTGGTGATTACTGCTAGACTTTTTGTTCATACCTCAAATATGCAAAATCAACGTTTGGTAGAAAATAAGCACCATGTTGTTGTTTTGTGTGTGTGGGTGTGGTTTTTTTTTTTTTTTTTTTTTTGGGGGGGGGGTGTGTTTGTTTGTTTGTTTGTTTGGGGGGGGGGCTAGGGCATATATTTATAACCATAATTTGCTTCTTTTTTCTTTTACTCAACATCTCAATGTGGTAATTACTGCTAGACTTTTTGTTCATACCTCAAATATGCAAAATCAACGTTTGGTAGAAAATAAGCACCATGTTGTGCGTGCGTGCGTGCGTGCCTCAAATAGGAAAAATCGATGTTTGCTAGAAAATAAATCCACCCCAATTTGTTCATGAGCACTTTTCATACCTATGAGTATTGTTTCTTTCTTCCTCTTTTCCTTGTATTAATAAATAGCCCGCCTTGGACAACTCAATGAAAGTTCAATACAGCTACATTAAGCCTATCGGAATTTCCCACAAAAAGTAAAAAAGTTCAACACACAATGCCTTAAAAATATTACCCAATGCACACTTTTTTAAGGCGGGATTCCAAAATCTACATATACTGAGGGGTGAAGGTATATTAACTTGAGAATCACATAAGCTCCACACAAAGGGACATCAAGCGAACTAGGAGGTGATAACCAAATTATTTGAAGGCCAAGAAAATGAGTTGCTTTAATCATATCAGATAGCAGATTCTTTCTTATTTACTTCATAAAATACCTGGACTATCACACTTGGTAAACAAACAACAAAAACCAAATAGCATTAACCTAGCAAATAAGCATAAAGATTTCAGAATTTAAGGTTCTCTGTTTAAACAATTACATGTAAAATAACATAATCAAAAGATGCACTGCAAATTTCATCTATACAGATATAAAATGATGTTGAAACAAGCCCTTTTGACACGAACATTCGCGTACATAACTGTATCATTATGGTGTTATGTCATGCAAGATACTTACAGTTCTTATTCACAAGCAAACAAAACTAAGATTAAAGGCTGCAACGTGCCACCTCAGAACTTTCAAATTCTCAGAAAAACCTTAATATATTAAAAACAGTAAATGATCACAACTAGCTCAATCAATTTATGCAATGATAAAAATGTAATTTTTAAGAGATCATATCGAGAAAAATAAAGCATAAATTTGACTAAAAATCACTGGTTTCTTTGTTCTGGGAAAAAGTTGCCTTTTCTAATTTCTTATTGTGATGTATAAAATTATTGCAATTATTACACATATCAAGCATATTGTATCATTCATGAGTCAAGCATATATGGCTTTCCTTCACCCAATTTAAATATGTGAAAAAGGAATCCTAACATTACTAGCAACATTGCATAACGTCGGGCATAGCTTGAACCGTCAACTGATCGCAGTACTCCCATCAATAATCCGATTAAACTGTAATAACTTAAAAAACATACAAGGACTTTGATCACAATTCATTCAAACAGGAAGAATCAGATTTATGCTACGATATCGTTTAAAAAAGAAAAAAGCCAAAATTTTTCTATAACAGAAATCACCTCTTCAGTTACAGAACCAGCGATCTCTTTATCCTGCTCCGCGGATCCCCAGACAGGCGGAGGCGCCGCCGCGGCGTAGTAATCGTCATCGTCGTCGACGTCGGCCCAGGATTTCCCCTCAAGGGTCGATTTCTGCGGCCAGAAAACGGGCTGGGCTTCTGGCACCTCCGCCGAACTCGACTTCTTCAACGATCCCTTACCGCTCTTATCGGATTTCTTCTTCTTCTTGAGCGAATCGAGCGCAGCGAAGACGTTGGTGCTGTTTATTCTCCCGCCTCCCACCATCTCTGACGAAGGAGATCCAGCCTTATGGTTAGGGAGAGAATCTCCACGGTTTAATTGATTAGGGGTTTGCGAGATGGATCGATGAACTAGGGTTTCGACGAGGGAGAATCAAGGTTTCGGCGACGTATATCTAGGGTTTTAAACCTCGGAGACGAAGAGAGTAACAGCTAGTGTGCGAAATGGAAATTTTAATTTTATTATTATTATTATCGGTTCTCAGATAACGCCTCAAGGTTATTAGGCCATGAGCACGCGGGGTGCACGTGATTTTAAAAAGCAGGGTTCGGTTGGTATTTTGCCAACGGGCCGATGCTGCGCTAAGCCAAGGCCCAACATCCCAATTACCCGGTGGTTTCATTTCAATAGTTAAATTCCCTTCAAATCTAGGCAGCACAACAATCCGTTGTAGTCTAGTTGGTTAGGATACTCGGCTCTCACCCGAGAGACCCGGGTTCAAGTCCCGGCAACGGAAATGTTTTTTATTTTTTCATATATTCACATAAATTAAAAAACATTTACTTCACGTCGTTTACAGAAACAAAATGTAAATATTTTTACAACATTGCCACCTTAATACAAATACAATGCACATTTGACCGATGCCCAAATATAAACAACCAAAATGTGGGATCCAACATTTGCAACATGGATGCATCCGTTATACCTTAAAAAACATGGAAAAAGAGAGAGAAAAAAATAGGATTAAAAAAAGGAAGAGGGATGCATGATGCATCCATCAAGCAATGATCTTGGGAGATTGGATGGGGCCCACCCAAAGCTCTGCAAACTTAACCTTGGAGACACTCTCCAACACCTCGGTGGGGGTTACGTCCCCAGTGACCACCACCTTCTTGCTCTCCAAGTCCACCGTGAATGACGTCACCCCTAAAAAAATGTAATAATAAAACAAAAACAAAAATGAAAACTTCAAAAATATAGAGCGGGGGTCAAAATTTGAATGACAACATTGCGAATTTTTTTTCAAATAATCCAAATGAAAGTCGGCTTTTGCTCGGGTTCGCATACTAGGGTCACGAGGGTTTGTGTTAGGAATGGCAATATTGCGGGGCGGGGCAAGTATTTAACTATCCAAGCTTGTCTTGACCCGTCTACAGGCCGGGGCGGGGCGGGTAATTTCTTACGAAAGCCGGGTCAGGCCGGGTCATGCCGGTCGGGTTAGGTCATTACTACATTCCCTATGAATTCCAGATAAAAGTTTTATTTGGGAATCTGGAGAATTGCGATTTATTTGGTAATTTGAAATTTGAAATTTGGAATATGCCCAATTGAAAGTGCAGTGGAACATGATATGAGTTATGGGTTATGTGTTGACCGCATTATCCGCATCAAAACTGTAGTATTTGAAAGAGCAAAGTTTCGCATACCTTCCATCTTCTTGATATGCCTCTCTACTTTTCTTGCACAACCATTGCAATGCATAGAAACCCTCAATACAACAGTCTGCCAGAATCAAGAGAGAAGAACACAGGTGAGAATAAACAAAGGACAAACATCAATACATCAAGCATTAATTTGAAAAATCTCACCTTGGGCTCGAGAACATCTCTCACCCTCTGAGTCTGTTCTCCTCCATGGCTCTTGATCATCAAGGAGTCTCTCACAACAAACCCATCTGCATCTTGGTCTCCAAATGAGTTGACGCAGACGCAAGGGGCTGAAGAGACCGAAATAGAGAAGCAGTCCAAGAGCCTGTCCATCCCCAGCCTCCCCATTTGGCCTGCCCAACGAAATGCAAACAATTATATATGAAGAGAGAATTAATATTTGGAGCACACTCGAGACTTCACTCA
The DNA here is from genome assembly GCA_030789695.1 of Scilla litardierei. Classification (NCBI taxonomy): domain Eukaryota; kingdom Viridiplantae; phylum Streptophyta; class Magnoliopsida; order Asparagales; family Asparagaceae; genus Scilla; species Scilla litardierei. The sequence continues at coordinate 3,997,413 of CM061141.1, read as the reverse complement.
GGAAACTCTCACTTCCGTGAGCAACTCACATGCAAAAAAGTTGGTGTTTTTAGTGCCTCCATGAGCTGCAGGACAGCCCGGGGACCCTATTTATTGTTTTTTTATTTATTTATCGAAAAGCAGTAAAGAACCATCGACCCATCAACGCTTAACTTCGGAGTTCTCATGGAACCGGAAGAAGCCGGTGAATCCTACAGCCCAAAATATTTTTTGTTAATCTCAAGAAAAGTAAGCTAAATGAAATGACAGATATAACTGGTCAGCTGTTTTAGGGTTAGCATCGAGGTTGGCAAAGATGTTCAAGTTGGTGCAACTCCCATTTGACAAGATGTGCATGCAAAAAGACCTAGAAGTTGGAATTTTGAAGGCCAGTCTTTCAAGAAAGCCTTTGGCACTGAATAGAGAAAAGAGAATCTTTGGCTAGGGGCATGTGAGTGGGTAGCCTAAGGAAGAAAATATTTACGTGAATAGGTGAGGAATTATTTGGACAATGTTTAATCTTTTTATGTGGTGATCAACAATGAGATCATAGTTTCTATTAGTGTGTATGTGATTTGAACAGTCTTGTGTTATAAAAATTAAGTAAAAAATCCGAAGGATATAGATAGAAGAGCCGTTAATTAGGGTTAATTTAACGCGTAGAGAAAGATGTGTTTTAAGAAAAAAAATGAGAAGAACAGAAGCAACATAGATTTACTTGGTCCAAAACAAGGCTAAGCCTTATATGCGACCTTACGTGGGTAGAATAATGAGTATCATATGACATATAAGGCCAAGCCTTATATGCGACCTTCAAAACTCCTTCCTCTGTTATTTTTTCGAGGGATCATATTCAATTATTTTGATATTCATATTCTAAAACACACAAAGCACCAAAGACCGGTGAACCGAATGTGATTTTGCCTGTTCATCCACACGTGACAAAAGTTTTATTCATGCAAAACTGTTAAATTTGTGACGATTGGATGAACATGGAAAACCCCTTGGATTGATCCGATATTCGGTGTTTTGGGGTTTCAAAATGAACAATCCATCGAAAATAGCGGGTGATGGAGTTTTAGAGGTCGCATGTGAGAGTTAGCCTTATATGTCATGTGATATCCACGTATATATAGGGAAAATGGGCGTGTGGATTTGCACAACTAAGTTAGCCGTGCACACCCACAAAAGGGGGTTTTCCTTATTTTTAGAATTTTTTTATAGGATTGTTGTTTATCTCATGGATGATCACTATAGATAGTGCACACCCACAAAAGGATATAAAATTCTATTGTTCTAAAACCTTTGAATTTGCATCAATTGAATCTGGTGCAGATAGTGTTGGACTCACTTTGTTTTCGGTATTTTGTAGAACAAATCCATGCACACACAATTTAAAATAAAAAGAAATGGTGTATATAACTGTTAGTACATGAAAATTTCACGCAGTGAAAGTAAATGTAAATGTACAATAATATGATATTATATGAGAACAATATGTATCATATGACATATGAGTCTTAGCCTCATATACGCCTCCAAAACTCCAACCACCGCTATTTTTTTCTTAAGGATCGGAACCGGTCATTTTAATCTTCACATTTTAAAACACCAAAACAACAAATGTGTGGTGAATCCAATGGGTTTTGCTGTTTATCCACCCGTCGCAAATTTATTAGTTTTGCATGAATGTATCACAAAGTTAATAGTTTTGCATGAGTATAACTTTTATGGCGAGTGGATGAACGTGCAAAACCCCTTGGTTCACTCAAGCGAAATTCAGTGTTTCGTGGTTTTAGAATATGAAGATGAAAATAAATGGTTCCGATCCTCAAAAAAATAACAGCGGAGAAGTAAGTCTTAGACGTCGCATATGAGGCTTAGCCTCATATGTCACATGATACACAATATTTTGAAATATATTAAAGACAATTGTTGAATATTCATCGTTAGTTTAAACCATGCATTTGTACTTATTTGCCAACTGACCCAGCAATGACAGAGAATGGCACTCAGGATTGATTACATAAGTAACCAATATTTGATCATTTATATAACACTTCGTTGACAACTCATTAGGCTAATTTTCACGAAACTGCATTTATCTTTTACCATTTTCTCATAATAATACTCTAAATGTTTTAAATTATAGGACACGATCATCATATACTTCACTTTTTCCAATTAGCTCCTCTAATGATGTTAACGGCAATGGTGAAATATAAGTTTACTTTATATAGCTAATTTTCACAAACCTACATTTATCTTCTCACTATACTAACTTCTTTCATGAGGCTATATTTGTTATTAACAATGTTAAAGGATCGAATTGAGAAAAATAAAGCATACAATGGTATACCATAATTTAAGAAGTTGACGTTACGAAAAAAACCCGAGAAAGATAAAAAATAGTTTTATGAAAATTAACACCGGCTTTTTCCGGTGGGAACTCTGAAGTTAAGCGTTCGGTGGCGAGAGCAGTAATAGTATAGGTGACCCCTTGGAAAGTACTCATGTTACTGCGACCCATGTGTCCTCGCTCTCGCCGTGTGAGGCCGAGTGTTCTTTACTGTTTTTCGATGAATTAAAAAAGAAGAAGGATGAGAGGTGGTTGGAGAATGGCATTCATGATGGAGGTGGGATCTATGCAGGAAAAAGGAGGAATGTGACGGTTCGGGCCATGAATCATGTGGGCAGCAACTAAAGCTTCGTATTTTGGGTGTGATGTGTGTGTGACACTACATGCAGAGTTGCAAGCAGAGACAAGGCAATGTGCCCCCCCATTGTTGAGTGAGGCGACTCATGCGTGACAATTGTTATGGCATTGCTATGACTTTTTTTTTTGTTGTTCTTTTTTTCCTCTCAATTATTTAGTAAATGATTGAACTTTGCTTGGTAGATCTTGTCCTTGTTTGTAACCCAATCCTCTCACGTTTGAAGACACTTATCAACCAAACACATTTTTGAACAAGATATCACATGCTTAAAACCATATACTTTTTATGATAAATTCTGATAACGTGTCATTAAACATACTTAAACCATGTTATTACCAACAACATAACCTTAGACGTTTAACTGTTTGAAGGTAAACTTAGGATGTGTGACCTCTTGGGAAGTCCTCGTGTTTCTACGACCCATGTGACTTCGCTCTCGTTGTGTAAGATCGATAGTTTTTTACTGTTTTCCGATGAAGATAAACAACTGCGTTAATATAGTAAAGAGAAGATATTCAATGATGCATTTGTTCATTTTAAATCATGTCTGTGGGTTACCCATGATAACATGGAACTCTCGTGTCTTTGTATCTGAACTCTATGTTTGACTCACCACTCTGGGACGTCTAGTCCGTTAAGCATCGGTGTAAACATGACATAAAGAAGAATATCTTTAAAAAAGCCTCTTATTTTTATTATATAATAAATGGTGTCTTGATCTTTATGTTAGGCCATGTCATGCCCGTGCAAGTCACGTGTCGTCAGGCCACCGCCTCCCAAAAAAGGCTACAATGGAGTCCGGGATGGTATGGTTTCATGTGACCTTAAAAGGGCATGGAATCTTGTCATGATACTTTCGCTTGGATGTCGCGTTGTATATTAGTGGAGCCTCGCCATCTCATTTGCCTCCGCGATTTTATGTACAATCTCACTCAACACATAGTTGAAGTTAATCCACCGTGCCAATAAGACCCGAAGCCTGTAATCTGATTGATTTTAAGAAAGGTAAGCGGATAAAGTGAGGCTTGCTTGTTTAGCTACAAACATACATAAGCCTTTTTTTTTTTACATCAGCTAGCAGAAAGCAGTAAAACACGCACCGACTGGGTGTTGATCACACACCTCCCAGAAGGGACGAAGGAGAGAATGTCATCTTAACAATGAGCAGCTCATTGGCAACAAACATGAGCTTTAGGGAGAAAAATATTTAGAGAGGGTGTACCAATGGCTCTCACAGGCACGATGCACAATTCTTCACCGGATATGGAGGAGAAAAAAACCGTTATATAACTTTGGACAATCTTGTACCATTTAAGTATTTAGTTTAAACCCGCGAGTCCTATAATTTTTTAGTTTAACCCTCGTTTGTTGACGATTTGAATGGTTTCTCTGTAATTTTGAGCTCTATTTTGCAATAATTTGATCTACCCTTTACATGTTAAATCTAAACTAACCTTAAAAATCGCAGAACCCTTAAAAATCCACAACTACGAGCAAAAATATTAAATATAAAATATCATACATGCAAAAAGGGGGTAACTATGGAAACAAAGATTTCGGTAATTCAGACCTAAACCAGTAAATAGAAAATATAGATTTTTGAAAAAAAGGTGGAAGAGAACAAACATAAGGCAAACTTAAGGAGGTCCGTTTCTATTCAACAAGACAAGCGGTTCTTACCCACAAAATATCAAAATGTCTTACAGGCAAACACAAATAATTAGAAGGAAGAAAAAGCTAAAAGAATGAGAAAGGAGAAAGGTACACTCAACCGACTGCAAATTATTTTTTCAACCTCATTAGTCTCCCTTCTCAACAGAAGCTATGGCTTCCACATTTATCTCAATCTTCCATCACAGCTGAAGAAACCAGGAGAAAAGTGTAAATCAATTATACGCATGTAGGTTTCTTCAAATAATCGTCGATAATGAAGAGATTTGAAAGAAGGGAAGGATAAAAAAATCATACCATAGTTCAAACTGCAGAAGGCCACTCGCCCAGCCACGATAAGGTCTTCTCACTCCGACCGCAGCACAAGCAGGCGTTGTATATCTGCAAATTATCCATAGCACAAGAGATAAGAACTATATAATTAAAAAGAGATTCCGCTGCAACGTATAAATTTCGAAAATGCAATGCAGGCGTGATGCGTGCTGGTTGGTTTTTTAATTTTCTTGGGTTTTTTTATTTTTATTTATTTGCCCCGTCGGGGGAAGGGAGGCACATTTTGAGTATTCTCTCTTAAAACTGTAACAGCAGAGGAGCAGAAGCCACATTAATTAGGACAGAATGCGAACAATTTAGTAATTCGTAAAATGGTAAGAGCAAAGGTGCAGAAGACGCAGCAATCAGTAAAGAAACATTCTAAGAAAAAACTAGAATACCTATCATAACAGGATAAGATAACTGGATATGCACGGAAGTGAGCGAGCTTGACAAGCCAATGCCACTGATAGAATCAGAGATCAAGTATTTTGCCAGAAAAGCTTGACAGAGTTGGTCAATCTCTCTAAACCTAAATAAGTTATTATTTATAGAGGTCTCAAAACAGAATTTTACATAAAACATCCTATATAATTATATTTTAACTCCCCCTTAAACATGCGCATATATGTCTCACATATGTCTAGCTTGCTACAAATAAACTGAATACAATCACCCCAAGCGGTATAGTGAGTAAGTCCGCCAACTGATTCACAAATGTTACATGAAGAGTTTATATAACCTTTTCATCTATAACTTTTTTCCAACCTAGATAACAATCAACTTCAATATACTTAGTACGTCCATAAAAGACAGGGATTCATCACGATGTGGTGGATGGATTGGTGGATGGCTGACTTGTGATCACAATGTAACTACAAAGGTAGAATTATGAACTGAAGCTATATCATGATATCCTTGATTCATACCAACTTACATGTGATATTTACCATAGCTCAAATCTCAGATTCTGCTCTGGATCATAAAACCATCTCTTATTTCTTATTTTTTTCATATCACAAGATTTCTTCCAATAAATATACTATCCTATAATAGATATCTTATCTATAGACGATCATGTTTCATCAGCATCAGTGAAGGTATCCACTCTACAATAATTATGATATGAATATATGATTTCTCTGTCTGGTGCACCCATCAGATAGCATATTATTCAGAGTACAAACTTATAGTGATCTGTAGGTGGAGCGGATATGAACTGAATGACTACACTCAATGGACATGCAACGACAAGTCGAGTCACGGTGTGGTAATTAAGCTTGCTTACAAGTCTCATGCATCGATTGAGATCATCCAATGGCTTCTCCTAATTTAGTAGCAACTTTAAATTTGAATTCATAATAGAGATAACTGGTTTGCATCTAGATAACTCGATTGCTGTGAGAATATCCAATACACACTTCCTTTAGGACATCATAATCTCTTCACGTGATCTAACAACATCAATACCAAGGAAGTAACGTAACGGTCCAACCGTCCAAGATCTTTGATCTGAAAATATGGCTATGTTAGTATCCCTTCAAATCTCCAATCGTCTCAACATCATATTTACTTACCACTATATCATCACATAAACCAATAGCAAGATATATCTTCCCTAATGCATTCACACAAAAAATACCGCGTAATCATTCGTCTTCGTTGCATTCTAAAATCATGAACAATATCCAATCTCCCCAACCATGCTCGTAAATATTGCTTTAGGTCATACAAAGATCGCTTCAACAGATAGATTTTTTTCAAATACAAACTTCAAAACCATTATCTGACATCAGATGCTGTCTCGTCAACCATAGCACACCAACCAACCCTCTTAACCCAACAATAACAAGGACAATCCCCAACCTACAATCTTTTCTTAGGATTTCATCCTCGAAACTCTCGAAAAAGATCCTCTGGAATCCAAACACATCCAAACTACTCAATCCTCCCTCGAGATCTAAGAAACATATCAAGAAATACAAGTCATGGTAAAATCCAGCAACTTATTATTTTTTCCTATTATACTGTATGTATGCCTTTTTACAATAAACTCAGGGTACTGTGTTCAACAATCAACCCAAAAATGATAAAAGAATAAATAAGAGAAGGGAATGAGATGAAGAGAATGAGATGAAGGGAAAATGAAGAAGAGGAAGAAGAAGCAAGTCTGATCCTAGCAAGGCCGGAGGGCAAGATCGGAGCATCGACTACACTGGAGGTCTGCTCAGACAAGTTCAAAGCATCATAGAGAACACCGGAAAGGGTCGAACGATTGAGATATGGTTGTATTCTATCTGAACAAGATCGAAGCAACTTTAAAGACTATTAGAACCCATCAGATCTTCTCATGGTTGCTTGGATCTGCTCAGATGAGGTCATCCGACAAGATCAGCTTGGCTTTGCTCGCGATATGCTTGAAGCTGCACCATGCAATGTTAAGGTGTTGAGTATAACGACGACGACGTCAGACTTACTGAACACGACGAACTTGTGATGGTGGATGATGATGGGTTAAGGGTTTGGGTTAAAAAGACGGTGTGATTGAGATAAGATGAGGCTAGGTTTAACTAATATAATTTAAGCTATTTTAGTATCAAGGTTAGACTTAGGCTATGATATCATGAAAGAATCAGAGAACGAGATCATATGTATTTTGGAAGAAAGGTTAGAAAAAGTTAGTCAATCTCTCTAAGACTGGAATACTCTATTATTTATTGAAGACTCATAACACAATTTTACACAAAACATCCTACATAATTATATTCTAACAACCATAGATGACAACCGATATGGCAAAGTACACTTCCACACAACAAAACTTTTCTGTGGTATGTCGCACATGTCCAACACAGCTTCATTACAGAAGTGCAAACTTCACCTAGGTGTAAACATTACTGTTAGTGGAGTGAAGGAATCACAAGGCAATCCTAAAACAGTGGGACACAATCAGACAGCTCACAGTTGGTAGGAGGATATCAGGAAAGAAAGAACAGATGCATGTTTCTTAACATTTGAATCACTTCATTTGTAAACAAACGTGTGCTTCTAGACAATCTGAGAGTTTCTTGGATTGTCTAAGATAATACATGCTAGTGTGGGTTTTAAGAAAAGGGTTTCAAGAAAAGGGTTACAAGTTGATGGTAGATCCCTCAGATGTTGTTCATCCCAGCAGTAATAGACAATTTGGACGCCTGCATAAATATTATTTCAACAAAAAGATAATCCAATACACCTTGAGTGCCCCCATACCCATATTAGAGAGAGCTAAGCAAATTGCTTCAAGCCACGATGCACTTTAAGCACTGCCCCTATCCGTATTAGAATGGGCTGCTGCATCAGCCATATATCTTCCGGGTGTCTTGATGTAAAGCTAGCTTCACCAATATTCATTATTATCTATCCCTTCCAGTGCACCTCATCACCACTGATCCCTTTTTTGACCATCCTTCACTCTCAATCCTTCAACTAAAATCTATCATACCGACTGCAAAAAAATCAATCACCAACCCGCAAGAAATCGGAACAATCACCATGAAATTAATGGGGAAAAATTCGCCACTGCTATGTCAATTAATACCTGAAATAAACAGTACAAAATGAACTTTAATCTTTTCTTGTGATTATATTCCAAACCTATAACATTGCACTTTTTTGATTTCTTCTTCAATTTTCGCTTAGCTTACATTTAAGCAAAATTTCATACGTTGAAATAATTGGCAGAATCATAATTTGTATACAAATATGGTGCAATATTTTTGTTCAAAAAAAAATTATGTTAAATGCATTTTGCCATAGCGGTGTCTAGATCTTTTCACAAAATGCAAACATGGATGCTTCATGAACTTACAGATTGATGTGTTGAAAAGTATTTTTGTGTTAACTAAATTCTATTAAATCTCAGAAAGAAATCATTTTTAAATATTTTTATTATATGTACACATGACACATCACATAGAGTTTTAATTTGATTTTAAATGGCCTTGTGTGTGTGTGTGTGTAGAGTTGGCCTAGGCTTCTGATGCGGACGCACCCCCGCAAGGCCCCCCTGCACTTCCCGATGACGCGGTCCCACCCATCGTGACGTACGTGCGGCGCAGGAAGCGCGGGATCGCGACTTAGTGGGTCTAGTAGGTTAAGGGGTATTTTAGTCCTTTCAGGCTAAATTAGTAATTCCACATTTTCTTCTATTTATTAGGGCTAGCCGCCATTGTTAGGGCTATGCTTATTTTGTGAAGACATTTGTAGGCATCTTTTGTGAGGGATTTAGGCTTTGTTCCGTGCAACCAAAGCTAGGAGAGCGAGTCTCCTCTCGAAATAGACTCATTATCTATCAAAATATCGTTCTTCACAATCTCAAGTCCACTAAAAATCCTCTTTTTATATTTTTCCTCCTTTAAAAATCTGAACTTTATTGATTCGATCCACCGGATCGTATCAGCTTCTTTCGGAAACACCAAGAATGCAAATACTCCCATTTTGTTTTCAATCATACAACAATAAAATGAAAAATGTGATTCCCTGCCAAAAATTTATCTAGTAACATGATTTCGAAAGAATTCAACCTAGTTTGTTGATATAACATGTGACCCAAAAATCAACACATTAAAAGAATGCTGAAGTTCTTAAATTTTGGCCACTTGGATGAAAAACTTGTTGACATCTTTCAAAATTTTGTTTCTAAATAGTTTTTAGATAATAGATTGCATCTGACAGTGTGAATTTTCCATTCGATAAGTGTATGATCAAAATAAAGTGAGAAATGTGTATCTTCAATGCTTCCAAAAAATTACCTAGCCTAACTACATATATATATATATATATATATATATATATATATATATATATATATATAGTGATCTTCGGGTGCGAAAAAACCCGTGCGAAAGCCCGTGCGAAAACCTTTATTTATTTTTTTGAAATTTTTTTTTTCAAAAATTCTTTTTTTGATGTTTAATCCATACAATTATATACCCCAGGGAAAATAATGGGTGAACCCATTGGGCATTAGAGCACCCATCCACCCGTTACAAATTTAACGGTATCAAAACGTGCGAATTTGATGAAATGGCTTGATCGAAGGCCAAATGACATTATTTCTCAACCATTATTTTTTGAGGGGGTATAACAACATATAATGAGGGTGGAAAAAAGAATTTTTGAAAAAAAAATTTCAAAAAAAGATAAAAACATTTTCGCACGGTGCGAAATGTTCTCATTTGAAAATTTTCCTATATATATATATATATACACATACATACATATATACATATATATATATATATATATATATATAAGGTTAATGGATATGTGTTGTTAGCACATGAAATTGCCTACGCTGGCATCACAAAATCTACCACTTTTAATTTGTTTTAATTTTTTTTGTTTGGGTCGTTGAATACATTTGAAAACACTAACACCTAAATATGGGTGAAACCTAAAGAGAGTCGACACTCAATTATCTCTCCTTACAAAAAAAATCTATTGGTCTAAAACTTGAATTTGTAACAATCGGATTGAGTGTCAAGTAGCATGGCTAATGAGTTAAATACATGTCTATACACTAAATACATGCATAGGTAACCGAGTCCATATTTCTAGGATTGATTTAGAAGATTGTTGTGTCTAACATCCATGTCCATGTCGGAGTACGACACATGTGTCATGTACATTAATCATATGAATTTTTTAAATATATAGGGTTAACAAAAAGGTTCAAGTGACGTACAAAATAATAAAAAATCATTATACAATCTTCTAAATCAATCCTAGAAATATGGACTCGGTTACCTATGCATGTATTTAGTGTATAGACATGTATTTAACTCATTAGTGTATGAAATTGGTTATTTCTAAAAGCATCTAATAGTAAAACGATTTATGAACCATTTACATTTGTCAAAAGGGGGCATGATGATATCATATTAACATATTGTTTATGATGACGTTATCATGTTTAGATGTGTCCAATATGAAAACACACATGTCGTGTCTAGAAGTGTCAGACATGCCAGATCTGGATTAGAAGTGTCCTAATTTCAGAGTTGATTATATGATATTTACGCTCTTTAGTAATTAATGCTAGTTGTCAAATACTTTGGCTAAATGTTAGTATTGATGTAATTATATTTATACATGGAATTTACCAAATTTATCTATAATGGAATGCTTTCCTATTATACACATTAAATTACCTTATTTCTCGCATAGCGGCAATCTCTAATATTTTGCATTCGCGTTAGATAAGGTGATGTGTGAAAGCTAATTCTAATGACCTGCTGCAACCCCGACACTCTCTACACCACCCCACCCAAACGTGCACGCACGCATACGCACACACTCAAAGAAAAGAAAATTGAAAACCCAAATATATACATGATGCTAAGGTATACAAGCAACCAGTGTAAGGATACCCAAAAACCCTATGTTTCACATCTTTTTTTAAATAATCAACACCATTCATGTAGATGTTTGCAAATTAAACCCCAAACAAACCACAAAACTAGTGAGCCGAATACTATTATCGTCAAACCTTCAAGTTCTAACGATATGATGCGTGTGCAAATACAAACCACAAGATTCTCAGTATATCTATGTTTTCAGCATGTAAGATCAATACGACCGATTCCAGTCATTGAAAAGAAGAGTGAAAATGAAGTGCTTGAGGGCCATTGTAGGAAATTTCCTACATCAGCATCTCATCTATCTTATAAAGTATATATGCCGGCATGTATGTATGTATGAATATAATATAACAAACAAGAAGCATGTACCGACAATATCTTGGGGCACCGAGGAGCCCTGTGTGCACAAGGTCAAACGCTGAAGATCACAGAGGGCATGGGAATTGGCCTGTAGATATGAGCACATATAAACATATTTTGAAAAAAAATGCAGCTCCGATATAAATAAATAGAAAACATATCAAAAAAAATACTGACCGTAAGCTGCTTATTCAAACACACTCTCATCTTACATATGTACTTTTACTGCCCAAAGTTCATCTCGGAGTATCTGGTATAAATAAAAAGCACACAAATTTAAACATTGTTCAAATGGTCAAGCACACATAAACAAAAGCAAACAATAAATATTCATCAGAGCATGCAATTGGGATGTCAGAAGAAAACCACGACTTACCTACGAGGCTTGTTCTGACGCTGCCCAAATTCATCATTCACTATTTCTGCAAGAATGATGAGCAATATCGAGATCAGGAGGAAAAAATACGTATGTATTGTGTAAGTTGTTCATTAGCATCGCAAGGTAACGTGAATCTATCAACTGAACCATGATAATATAAACATCAAAACATGTTTTACCAGGTCTTTGTGCGGGATTCAATGTGTTAGCTGATTTCGGCGCTTCTCTGCTGCAAAAACAATAAAAAATACTCAAAAATAATAAACATATAAAGAGAGAAGTGTACATTGCATACCCATTCACTAATCAAAGTAAAAGACCTGATAATACATGCAACATAGTCATATTGAAGTGTAATCATCACTTGGTGTCATTTAAGGTCAAAGCAAGTCATAAAGATAGCAATGTCGTCACAGGCACTAGGCAGGGCGAGGCGTCAAAGCCACATCCCAGGCGGCACTAGGCGAGGCGAGGCGAGGCGTCAAAGCCACAGCCCAGGCGGCACTAGGCAGGGCGAGGCGTAAGGCAGCGCTAGGTAGGGCACAGCGTCAAAGCCACCATCTAGGAGTGGTTAGGTAGTGGAGAAATTATCGAAAGAAAAAAAGACGAATTCGAAGAATATGGGAAGAAATCACCCTGCCTTTGATATTTGTTGCCCATCGGCACCTCATCTTACAGCCCACTAGTGATCACCAGTTGCCACAGCACCAGCATGTAGCCTCTGTGATGGTTTTGTTTTTTTTTTGTAGTTTTTGTAGTTTTTGTTTTTTTTTTTTTTGTGGGGGGGGGGGGGGGGGGGGGTTACAGCTCGTTCCCTGACCCCATTAAAGAGAAGTGGGCCAAGCAAAGCCCGCTTCTCATGACAAACCAATTTTAAGTACTCTCTCCCTTCCAAAAACAACAATGGTGCACGATGGGGCAGCAAGCGGCGGATTACCAGGAAGTGAGGCAGTGAGTGCCGGCAAAGGTGAGTCTCGTCTTTTTTAAAACCCGGATACCTAGCTCATGCGCCGAAGATCAAATTAAGCGGCCTCAGGTGGCACCTTTGCATAGGCGGTCATCCCAACCGTTACTTAAAACACTGAAAAATTGTTATTTGTGTTATGAATAGGACCCATTGGGCTTATCGGGTATCCACCCACATGAGTACCCATTATAAATACTATATAAAGGAGGCTAGGGGTTTCCTAGCATCAACCCTTCTCCAAATCTGTTTCTCGTTCATAACACGTTATCAGCACGATCACGCTCGTAGGAGGAGACGGCGGCTCGCGGGGAAGGAGATCCATCAATCGCTCAGATTCAAGAAGATCGTAATCTTCTCAACGGGGAGCGAAAAGTGCATCCTTCACCAACCGTCGACTAGATTCCTTTGTCGAATCTAGAGGTAAAAATCAAAACTTTTTAGATCTAAACTTGCTTTTCACGTTAGATCTGCATGTTTTAGGATCAAAAAGTTTAAAAACACGGTAAAAATCAATTTTTTTAGATCCGCATGCCTAAAAACAATAAAAATCTGTTTTTTAGCGATCTGAATACTCGAAAAATCCGTTTTTTTACCCCCAACCTTTGATCCAAAAATCCGCACGCCCATAGGGCGAAACGGCGGCGCTTCACCCGCGGCGACACGCCGCGGGCCCCCCGAGGGTTTCCGAAACCCTAACCCTAAACGGGCCAATTTTTTGGGGGAGGCCCAAATTAACCATAATTGGTTGTTTTCATGGCCCAAAAGGCCAGAAAATTAGCCCATTTACATAAATAATTTTTCTTCTTTTATTTTTGGCCCTAAAAAGCCCAAAATAATTAAAAGAAAATTTAAAGGGTTTTAAAGCGGTAAACAAAACATTAAAATATGGATCAAAAGGTAAAAGTTTTCAAAAATAAATTTTTGCACGTCACACACGTTCGATTATTTAAATTAATCTTTACATACCTGTGATTGATTATCTGCGTGGTTGTATGTTTCCAATATATTATCTGCGTGGATGTGCAAATTAGGCTATGTTTTTAGGGATCAGCCAGGTTTCCGACACCTTTTAATTTCCTGCAATTTTTCTTTTTTTAGAGAAATTTGTAAGTGAGAATATAAATGTAAAAAGAAGACCGAAGGACACCAAAAGGAGCTGAAGGCGTACGCACAATGAAGATAGGGGCTTCTCTCTGAAGTTCCCGAGTTGTATTTTATTCTTTCATGCTATTTTTGATGTAACTTCGGACTGTACTTTTTTTCTTTCGGTGTCGGCTGGCTGATCCCCATAGTCCTAAGTCATTTTAGTTTTCATTGCTTATGCATTAATTGCGTGGATGTTAATTATTCTAATACCATGTTAATGTTACAATGAAACTGTCAAAAAGCATGCTAAAATCACTTTAATATAGTTCAACGCCTATTGCTAGACTATATACATGCGATAAGTTTTTTTTAAATGCCTGCAGCATACAAATAGCATGTGTACATCATACTTGTTTCATTTCAATTGAACATAATCTTTAGTTTAAAAATCTTTACATTATATGTATGATGGGCTCATGATATGACGATATTTATGACAATAAGACAATAATGATTTCAAAAAGTTTAATATCATATCCACTTTGACAAAATGAACCTGAAGTTCAAAATCAAATCAAAAGTCAACACTCTCTCTCCCTAATAAAATAAATACGATGGTTTATGAGAAAATTATAATTGCTATCTTTATAAAAGATGCACACTTTGCGGTAAACAGATATATAAGATCTATGATCTATATAATCCAATATGGACACCAGAAGTTTTCCATAATACCGCTAAACTCTTTAAAAGAGTTCTCTCCTTTATTCTTACAAGGAAAGATTTTTTCTAGCCTTGAATATAAGCATACGCCTGAAGTCGTGGCTTAATGAATAAGTGAGAAATATATTACGCACCCACGTATTTGTTCCCCTCTGAGCATGGTAAACTATCCGCATAAAATTTGAACGACTCAAGTAAAAGGCCTGAAGCTATACTCGAGCATTCAAATAGACTTTTTAAAAGTCCCTTATTAATTAGAAAAGTGGAAGTATAAATAATTTGCTCAAACCCCTGCTTATGTCTCCTTAGCAAGACTAATTTTCATTGTCCTTTATAAATAAGGAATATTGAAATCAGGGGAAGTTCAGGATCAATCATGACCTGAAATAAAAATAAGGAAAACTCAAAACAGGGGAAGTCTTGGATTAAATGGGAAAGTGAAGATACGATATACCTCGACATGGAGTAAGCAATGGCAAGCCAAAATCAGACCGGAAGTTTTGATAAGAGCCATAATGTTTTTGCAAACATGAATGTGCATTAACTTATGCCATATAAAAATACATACATATCTAGTCAAAACGACGAAAGTCTAATTGACCTTATGTATATTTAGCTACTCACGAGGACAAATAAACCTTGAAATCAAAAATAATCTGTTGTCATAACATAAGTCTTAATGAGCATAATTATTGTTGTATGTTTTCAAGAGCACACATCACACTATGTCACTTGTTGACTTATCATCGGTATTATTCTCTTGTAGTTTTAATACATTTTATTTTACTGCGTATGTTTTGCTATCTTGAATACCCCTAAAAATAAAATGAGGATGCCATATACTCTCTGAAACTTATACAGTTTCAAAAAGGATATTCGTCAAAACGAAATCCCTAATGACTCAAGAAATAAATGAAGCCTGAAGCTTTGTCCCAAAATGATCCGCACAATAGTCAAAGTGAAGATGTAATCCTTCACACTTTGAACACAGTTCAACTATTACCGGACAAAAATTAACTTGAGCATTTTAATGGACTTTTCGAAAGTGCCACATAAATTCATAAGAGGAATTATTTTGGAACACCAGAAGTGTCCAGAATCGACCAAATTTTGGATCGATATCACCCTGGATTGATGATGCAAGACATCACCAACCAGACGAACCCAAAGATTCTTCAAAAATGGTGAAACTTTCATTGTCCTATTCAAAAGGGAAAAATGATAATGAGATCATCTCCATTCACATGGACATTGACTCTCCCCACTTCCTCAAATGAATTTAAGATGATATACTATCATCATTAAAGATAATGAAGACCTTTAGGTCTCTTGAGAGTATTTAAGGGATATAAATAGGCTTCGTCCACTCCCTTAACCGGACTGATGATGTACCCTTGGTGTACTCATCAATATATCCTCTAAATAAATGGTCATTATCCAACCACATTCTTTTATAAAATGGTGGTAACTTTGGATAACACTAGGAAATTTAAATGTTTTACAACTGGAAAAATAACGAACACCCTGAAGCTTTAACGAACACCCTGAAGCTTGTGTTCACACCCAAATATGGGTAAGATAAATCATTAAAATGATTTAAATGGATTTCTTATCCATTAAAAATCCAGTTGTAGATGACCACATGGGAACATGCAATTACATTGCAAACCATCAAAACGCCTCCTTAGAACCTATTTATATGAGTCTGATCACCTCATACAAACAGTTTCCGAAAACCCCTGACGGGGGAAGCGTTTAGAGCACATCTTATAGATTGTGCCATGATGAGTAGACACCCCCATATCACCACTATAGACCATCAAAATGCAGAACTATTTATCGGAAGTAAATATCCCAGATAAATAGAGTCTGAGCACTCTGAACAGGGGAAGCATTTAAATTCACTTCTCCTAAGACGTGCATTGATGATCCTATTTTAAAGATTTGATGAGATCCTGAAGATCCCTCACAACTTTAATGTCCCAGAATCAGTTTCAACAGAAATACTACAATCATCCATGAGCCTAAAGCTCAAATGACCATTTAAATCATTAGGGTTATTTAGTACTGACCCCCTGTGTTTTCTCGGAAATTAGTAGTACCCCCCTATGGTTTCAATAATTAGTAAGACCCCCCTCCACAATTAGTATCACCCCCCAGGGTTTCTCAAAAATTAGTATCACCCCCCTATGGCAGGGGGGTCTTACTAATTATTGAAACCATAGGGGGGTACTACTAATTTCCGAGAAAACACAGGGGGTCAGTACTAAATAACCCAAATCATTAATACCTATGATCTGGTTATCATGAAATGTGATGAGATCCTGAAGATCCACACTTATGAAACTGTTAAAACAGTTATCAGACATAGTTACTGACAATATAGATATTGTCAAAACTTTCACATCCCTGCTACTAAAAATCCAGCTAGGATTGACATACCAAATATATTGGATGCAATCCACCAGTAGCAGAAGTGGATATCCTCAATGGATGAGAGGACATACCACTAGGCTCCAAAAAGAGAGATCTACTCCCGGAGACCGAAAAAACAATACCACCACAGGAAAGTGAGCTCAAATCCAGAACCTTATTGCAACTTGGTTGCTAAGGACCAATTCTGGATCTGTCCATATTCTTTACCCGTCCCAGAACCTTCACCTCTTTAACGCGTCGTGAAGGAGACACCTCTGGGAGAAATCAAATGATTATAGTACGTACGGGGTGAGTTTTGGACAAGAAAGAACACATTTTGTCGACAAATTCGCTCATATTTCATTTTGCCAGTTAAATATAAAATATCGTTTCCACAACTCTGCTTTGCCTGAAGCAAAGATAGAGATTTGGCCAAATTATAATAATGTGGAATGAGGCAATAATAAGGTGAGCTGGACTCACTTATGAAATATGAGGTGTTGGACCTGAAGTCCTGGTATCAAAAATGATATCAAATCATGTGGGATAACTGAGTATTGAAGGAGAATTAAAATAAAATCGTTAGCTATAAGCATTTTAATTTGCTATAGTTTTAGAGGTATAAATCGCTCAAACCAGGAAGTAATCAAGTAAGATGAGCTGAACTCACTTACAAGATGAATCTGATGCATCGACTGGTTTATGTCAAGGCGTAACCCAACGAATGGCAAAAAGAGGGAATTTTTGGTTGGCGTTGCTATTGGATGTGACAACATCACCGATATAAAATTTCTTCAACTGCATGTACAAATTTTTTCTTTACTTTCCTTTCTTTTTAGGACACATATTAATAATATGATTAAAGGAAAGACAACCTAGACAAAGATCCTGAAAGGACTCATACTAAAAGGTTGTTGTTTGCACCTCTTAAAAACAGTATTGTTCTTAAGAGAGCAAATTAAAAGAATTGAGATTATTTTAATAACTCAAAATATTATCGGATCTCCTGAAGAGAAATTACCGAAATATCTGTTAAAGCCTATCTATCAGATATGATATGATATGAAAGCCCTAGCTAGGCATAAATTCTAGGCTTACAAAACATTAATCATCCTGAAGATGAACAATCATCCCGAAGATGAACTATTATCCTGGAAATGAACTATCATCCTGAAGATGACGTTAATTAATCATCCCGAAGATGTAAACTTCATACAATGATGATTGATGAAGAAACATTAATTCATTCTCCACCAAATACACCTATTCGGTTGTATGGATATACATTAAAAGACCCCTTTCCGTTAGCTGGAAGAGGGGAAGAATATATATGGTCCAGAAGTACCTTAAGTGTCTTTGAAACACTCTTCTACCTGGCCAACTGCATGCGTCTCTTTTGAGCGTTAGCAGTATAGCTATTAGCCAGGTACAGTGCAGTGCCCCCAGCGCGCCACTGGACCAGAGATATGTAGCTTCTGCGCTATCTCTAAGAGTCGAGGAAAAATCCTCTATGTTAAATGTATTTGCATATGCAGGTTACAGATCATCGCGATGAATGGCATAAACGGGACGTCCACCTCCTGAAGATCTCCACAGAATCCTTCCAAGTCTACATCCTTCCACCATCCCGAGAAGCTCATCACCCAAGGAGCAGCTCAAGAACATACAATGCCAGGTCCTGAAGTACCTCGCAGACAATGACGATTGAGACGTGGAGCTGTCTACCAAGTTTGCTAGCACTCTTTTAGTTTCTGCTAATGCCTTATATGAGTGAAACTTGTATAAATGAGTGATGCTTGTCCTTTACTTTTGCTTTCGGAATGTTGCTGATGAGATGGATGTATAGACACATAGGAGATAAATGTATAGATATATAGGAGATCTGCAAGCCTGAAGCTTGATCAGATTAGGGGGAGTCAACTGTAAAGTTGTACTCTTTTTCCTTGGCTAGTGGTTTTTCCCACAGGGTTTTCCATAGTCAAGGTTTTAATGAGGCAACCACATTGACTCTGGATCCAGAAGTATCCACCCCTCGACACATCCCCAAATCAGGGGAAGTTATGGAGTGATGTACTCTTTTCCCTTCGCTATTGGTTTTTCCCACAGGGTTTTCCATAGCTAAGGGTTTTTAACGAGGCAGTTACCCTTAACTTGGATCCAGAAGTATCTGTAGTGCCCTGTGGTAGCTACTGCACACGTACTAGAGGGGGGGTGAATAGTACTTAAAATAATCAAGATAGTTATTCCTAATTATTGTGCAAGAAACAAACGACAATGCGGAATTAAACAACTATCAACAAGAATTAAAACATACGCAAACAAACAATATTACTGGGTTCGGATTCACCCAAGTCTCCCCGACTTGTTCCCGGTGATCCTACGTCCCAACCACCCGGATCCCCTCCGGATACTTGAGTTAGCAACCCTAACTCAAGATTTCCACTATGAAATACTTGTGAAAAACCTTCACAAGTCAAATCATACAAAAGACATGTGACTCCCACAAACCGGGATCACAACCTCTCTCACAACCGAGAGACACAATTCAAATACGATTGAAATGAAATAAACTCTTACCTTACAAAATCCTATGCCTTGAGTATACTTACCAAATTAGGGCAATGATGGATTTTGAGGAAGAGGATGTCACCAAACCCTAGCTTCAAGAAGATGACCAGCAATGGAAGCCTAGGGTGGAGTATGGTGACTAGGATCAAGCTCTTGGCTTGAGAAGCTCACAATGGAGAGAATCTCTCTTGAGGAATTAGGGCTCAAGGTGTTGAGGGAGAGATTCTTGTGAGGGAGAGAGAGCTTTGAATTAGCTTGGGAGAGCTCTTCTCTTAGGTCTGAAATTGCTTGGAAATAGGACCTCTAACCCCTCTTCAAACGAATCAGGATTCTATTTAAAGGGGCAAGAGAAATCGAGTTTGAAAGAATCCCAACGGCTCTATTCTGAAGCAGACTAGTCGGTCAAAGAAGGATCACTGACCGACTAGTTCATCAACTAGTCGGTCGGTGATACAACGTAGACCGACTAACGGTTGAACATCCAAAAGGTCGAAGTACAGGCAAAGACAACTAGTCGGTCTAAGAAGACTTGCCGACCGACTAGTTTCACAACTAGTCGGTCGATGAATGTTCTTTGACCGACTAACGTCGAAATAGAATAGGCAGACTTCAAGATGACTTAGTCGGTTTAAGAACAAATGCTGTCCGACTAGTTTCTCAACTAGTCGGTCGGTAAATGTTCTTTGACCGACTAACTCGAAACAGTAACTCAGGATGTACAGAGGCAAGCTCAACTAGTCGGTCTAAGAAGGATTCCTAACCGACTAGATCGTCATCTAGTCGGTCGGTGACTCTTCTTTGACCGACTAATTGATCAACCTGGAAAGAGCTGAATATAGCAAGGCATCTAGTCGGTTCATGTAGAGTTGCTGACCGACTAGATCGTCATCTAGTCGGTTGGTGACTCTTCTTGAACCAACTAACATGCACTCGAAGCCGAGGGAAGAAGCGATAGGCTTCGGGAAAGTTTCTAATGGCTTCTATGAATATCCTAGCTCTAAGATATGAGCGAAATGAAGTATATAACGTAAGTCCTACTCAAGGCTTAACATTCTAATCTATGAAGCTAGAAGACTATAAATAAACCTTACGAGCCGTCTTCAAAGCTTCAATCTTCATTCCTCTTGACTTCAATATTGCTCCTTGAGCTTCAACGAAGCTCCAGGCACACGATCACGCGTATTGAGAAGTCTTGAGACGTCGCTTTTGATGTACGTGGTATTTTGACGACGATTTCCATAACTGCGCTCACAAATAAGTTAGTATATATTATTTATGTTTGCTCATCATCCAAAACCAAATCCGGGGAATCATATCACAACATTCTCCCCCTTTTTGGTGATGACAAACCAACATAAATAATAATCAATAATAATGATTCAATTGAAATTTACTTACTCCCCCTGCATTGATGACACGTTAGTTCCATATATAATAATATTCATATGCATCAAGCAGCGAGGGAAGATATGAAATATGAACCACATATTGACATATAGGATCCTAATCCATTTTATATCTTTACTCCCCCTGAATCTAACACATCAAATTAGATTCATGGAAAATTCCTTTGAATTATTAATTAGCACATTGTCATTATTATATCTCTCCCCCTTTGGCATTAGCAAAAAGAGCGGGAGGAGACAAAAGCAATGGCTAAAAAATAGCGCATGGGAGACGAAGAATACGACCGAGGTCCAAAATAACACCAATGCAAAATATCAAATGCAAAATACCGAATAAAAGCAAAGCGTGTCAAGGAGACCAAAGTCGAAAATCGGAAACCGAAATCATCAAACCATAGGCGAAATACGAAATACGAAATCATCAAGCCATAGGCGAAAACCGAAAACCGAAATCATAAAATCATCGGCGAAAATCGAAATACGAAATCATCAAAACTCAAATCGATTTCACTTATTGAGTTTTGGAACATACTCTCCAAAATCAATAGAATGCATGGAAAACAATTCTATGTTTCCATAGAAAGAATTCTATTAAATCCATAAAATCGTCAAACGACGAAATCAACATCAGAGACAAAAATACTCCGATGTGCATACCAAATGTAGCATGCAAGAATGTTATGCCAAAAATAGATAGAATATCATATAACAATGGCATACACTAATCTAGCATACCAAATGAAGCAAAGTGATACCAATCGTAATATATTCTACCAATGGATACCAATGAGAATCAAAAGTATGAATATACTTACAACATTACGCTCCCCCTACTTATGTGCATCACTCAAGCACCATCAACTCCATTTGAATGAAAATCCTTGCAAATCAAGGAGTTGGTAGGGTAGGTATCCCATGGTGAATTTAACCTAGAGAATATCAATTTGGTATCCAAAAATCTTTTTGGATCCTATGGGTTAGGCAATAAATTTAGCTAACTAACTTCAAATTAAATGTAACCCATACAAACCACAATTGCTTTGGTACCCATAAAATGAAATTAAACTTATGGTACCAAGCACTGAAGTGTCAAAGGAAACTAACCCTTCGGAAACCAAGTCCACGAGGAACTTGATTTCCCAACATAATCATCATTCAAGATAACATCATTAATAAACGATTTCACATACAAATTCTTATTATGCATGCTTGTGTTCTTCGGACTCCAAATAGTGTATGTCTTGGGAGTCCTAATCCTATTGGGAACATGCATATGTTGTTGATTTCTATGTGATGCATGTCGTGGGTAAGCATATGGCATGCGATGCAATGGTGCATGATGATAATTATTCATATGAGAATGAGGATGAACATATGAATGTGGAGGAACACGTGCATGAGTGTGTCTCACAAGGTGTGCACGTGCTCGTGGGTGCGGAGCATAAAAATCATCATTTGTGCTAGCATGTGGGGTAGGATGTGTGTTCCTACGTGGCATGGCATACATGAAGGCATGACCCTTCTTTGGAGGTCCACCCAAAGTGGGTTTCTTTCCAAAAGGGGGTGTGTTCCTAGCGGAAGCACCATTGGTAGAAGATCTACCCATGACGTGTTTACTTCCACTAGTAGAAGCATCGGAAGATGGCCTAACAAAGGTGGCGGACGATTTGGATGACTCTCACATCTTATACCCCAAACCAATGTGATGATTGGCCGGAGGTAAGTCATTTAGGATATCATCCAACTTGCCCTTACCTTTGTTGAATTCATGAATTCGGCCTAATGTGCTTTCATGCTTCTCGATGAGAGAATGCAAAGAAGCATCCAAAGTGGACACTTGCGATGCGAGTGCACAAACACGTGACTTGAGATTTTTATTCTCAATACTCAAAGTTGAGATTTGAGACGTCAAATCCGCTATCACATGTTCATCCGAATCCTCGATATGAACATGCTCAAGTTGAGACTTGAGATTTTCAATCTCATTTCTCAACCCATCAACAACGGTGTCGTTGTTGACGATGAAAGGCTTAGGCGAGTTTTTAAGACTATCTAATTCATTTTTAGTCTTCATAAATTTAGTAGCCATATTAGAAAACTTATTCCATAGTTGTTCATTGGCTATTCTAAGTTCATCATTGGTTACCTCTTCGCCTTCATCCT
The DNA here is from genome assembly GCA_030789695.1 of Scilla litardierei. NCBI lineage: Eukaryota > Viridiplantae > Streptophyta > Magnoliopsida > Asparagales > Asparagaceae > Scilla > Scilla litardierei. Next base: position 3,974,263 of record CM061141.1, on the reverse strand, counting down.
CGCTTCCATCCTCGCTTTCATCGGAGGAAGTCTCTTCATCACAATCCTCTTTTCCCATGAAGCACGTGTGTGCATTCTCCATTCTTTCATCGTCCGACTCTCCACTTGAGGAGTCGGAGTCGGTGAAAGTGCCGACAAGCCCTTTCTTGTGCTTTCTTGACTTGTCGTGCTTGGATCCCTTCCATTTTCCCTTGTGTTTGTAGAGAGGACAATCCGGCTTGATATGTCCTGGCTTGTTGCATTTGTAACACACGGGAGTATAAACATTAGTCGAAATAAATTTAGATTTACGATTCAACTTACCTTGTCGGAAGAATCGGATGAATTTCTTTGCCATATTGGCCAATGCTTCCATGTCCAATTCTTCGTCCTCTTCTTCTTCCGAATCTTCATCATCGGTAGATGGAGCGGCCTTGAATGCAATTGCCTTTTTCTTTGGCTCGTCTTGCTTCAAGTACGCCTTCATCTTTTCCCTCATCCGGATCTTACTATCCTTGCGTACCTCATAAGACAACAAGGTACCCATTAGTTGTACGACGGTATAATTATTCATGTCATTACCTTCCTCGATGGCGAAGGTACGCTTCTCCCAACAAGAAGGAAGTCCATCGATTATCTTCGAGACTTTCTCCTTTTGGGTGTAGGTCTTCCCAAGAGCTTCCAAGTCGTTTGATATATCCACGAAGCGAGCGTAATAATCCTTCATGGTTTCGCCCTACTCCATATGAAACAACTCAAATTCTTTATTAGCAACGACGAGTTTAGAATCTTTTACCGTACTCGATCCTTCGTGCAAAATGAGGAGTTGGTTCCATATTTGATATGCACTCTTACATGTGCATATCTTGTTGAAGTCCTCAGGCTCCAACGCACAATTTAAGGCATTCATTGCCTTGGCATTGGCAACTTCTGCGGCGACCTCCGCGGGGGTCCACTTCGCGAAATCTTCTTCGGAAGGCTCGACATACTCCGTCATGGTGGCTCTCCATAGTGAAGCGCTCCGGAGGAAAATTTGCATCCGGCATTTCCAGTACCCGTAGTTGGTACCGTTGAAGTGTGGAGGCCTGACGGAGGATAGCCCTTCCATAACAGAAGAGGCTCCATCGCGGTTCTTGAAGACGTTGTAGTCGTTGTTCGTCATAGCTTTGAACTTGTAGCTTTAACCTTGGCTCTGATACCAATTGTAGTGCCCTGTGGTAGCTACTGCACACGTACTAGAGGGGGGGTGAATAGTACTTAAAATAATCAAGATAGTTATTCCTAATTATTGTGCAAGAAACAAACGACAATGCGGAATTAAACAACTATCAACAAGAATTAAAACATACGCAAACAAACAATATTACTGGGTTCGGATTCACCCAAGTCTCCCCGACTTGTTCCCGGTGATCCTACGTCCCAACCACCCGGATCCCCTCCGGATACTTGAGTTAGCAACCCTAACTCAAGATTTCCACTATGAAATACTTGTGAAAAACCTTCACAAGTCAAATCATACAAAAGACATGTGACTCCCACAAACCGGGATCACAACCTCTCTCACAACCGAGAGACACAATTCAAATACGATTGAAATGAAATAAACTCTTACCTTACAAAATCCTATGCCTTGAGTATACTTACCAAATTAGGGCAATGATGGATTTTGAGGAAGAGGATGTCACCAAACCCTAGCTTCAAGAAGATGACCAGCAATGGAAGCCTAGGGTGGAGTATGGTGACTAGGATCAAGCTCTTGGCTTGAGAAGCTCACAATGGAGAGAATCTCTCTTGAGGAATTAGGGCTCAAGGTGTTGAGGGAGAGATTCTTGTGAGGGAGAGAGAGCTTTGAATTAGCTTGGGAGAGCTCTTCTCTTAGGTCTGAAATTGCTTGGAAATAGGACCTCTAACCCCTCTTCAAACGAATCAGGATTCTATTTAAAGGGGCAAGAGAAATCGAGTTTGAAAGAATCCCAACGGCTCTATTCTGAAGCAGACTAGTCGGTCAAAGAAGGATCACTGACCGACTAGTTCATCAACTAGTCGGTCGGTGATACAACGTAGACCGACTAACGGTTGAACATCCAAAAGGTCGAAGTACAGGCAAAGACAACTAGTCGGTCTAAGAAGACTTGCCGACCGACTAGTTTCACAACTAGTCGGTCGATGAATGTTCTTTGACCGACTAACGTCGAAATAGAATAGGCAGACTTCAAGATGACTTAGTCGGTTTAAGAACAAATGCTGTCCGACTAGTTTCTCAACTAGTCGGTCGGTAAATGTTCTTTGACCGACTAACTCGAAACAGTAACTCAGGATGTACAGAGGCAAGCTCAACTAGTCGGTCTAAGAAGGATTCCTAACCGACTAGATCGTCATCTAGTCGGTCGGTAACTCTTCTTTGACCGACTAATTGATCAACCTGGAAAGAGCTGAATATAGCAAGGCATCTAGTCGGTTCATGTAGAGTTGCTGACCGACTAGATCGTCATCTAGTCGGTTGGTGACTCTTCTTGAACCAACTAACATGCACTCGAAGCCGAGGGAAGAAGCGATAGGCTTCGGGAAAGTTTCTAATGGCTTCTATGAATATCCTAGCTCTAAGATATGAGCGAAATGAAGTATATAACGTAAGTCCTACTCAAGGCTTAACATTCTAATCTATGAAGCTAGAAGACTATAAATAAACCTTACGAGCCGTCTTCAAAGCTTCAATCTTCATTCCTCTTGACTTCAATATTGCTCCTTGAGCTTCAACGAAGCTCCAGGCACACGATCACGCGTATTGAGAAGTCTTGAGACGTCGCTTTTGATGTACGTGGTATTTTGACGACGATTTCCATAACTGCGCTCACAAATAAGTTAGTATACATTATTTATGTTTGCTCATCATCCAAAACCAAATCCGGGAAATCATATCACAACATTATCCACCCCTTAAGATACTCAGTAGTACTAATGAATCATTTAGTATTCATAAAGTCGAGTATACCACGTTGGTTGGATAAGGGGAAGTGTTATGAATAGGACCCATTGGGCCCATTGGGTATCCACCCACATGAGTACCCATTATGAATAATATATAAAGGAGGCTAGGGGTTTCCTAGCCTCAACCCTTCTCCAAATATGTTTCTCGTTCATAACAATTTGTTCTATATTGTTTAAATATAAATGATAAAATAAACAAGTAAACACCTAAGCATTAGATGTTCTAGAGAATGTTTTGATATTTCAATTTCAGACGTTCTCATTCGAACAACTATCCAATAGTTTTAATTTTTAAGCACCACTTCCAAAAAAATATCCCATTAAAATAATCGTTTAAGTTCCAATTGGATATTCTAATTGACTAATAATCCTTCAGATTTCATAATCTATATATCCTGATTTATCATGTTTAAGATTTCTATTTCTCCCCAAAAAATAAAATAAAAGCTTGATTTTAGGAAAATAATTACTTTTTGGAAGAAATCTCATGGCATAATAACTTCAAATTCCAGTTAGAAGTAAGTGCCGTAATAACAAAGCATGTATTAAAAGGAAGTTTCTCTTAAAAGGAATAGAAATTTAACCTCAACAAAATATAGTAGAATTTCAACAAAGATATATTAGCAGCAAAACACACACAAAAGGAAGAGTCTTTTAGAAAGAAACCGCAACTCTAATTTCTTCAACAAAGATATAGTAGCAGCAATAATTATCGAAACTTCATGTTCTGTTTCTCAAATAAATCAGGTTTCACAGTGTCAGGAAAGGTCAATTGCATAGAGATCCAATGTTTCCTCCAGCTAGTTGACTTAAAAAAATTTCTTGTTTCTATTCCTCGTTTATCTCCTTACGGATTTTTTGGTATATACTTACCTACTCGTCACTTCTTTCAATATAACATTCTCTATTCTCTGGTGCTTTTACATGAACCATGTCCGAGTTGTGAGACGCAAGTGTCGCAAAGTGTCCAAGTTCAACAAGGCACATTTTGTAAAGATAGAGTCCATCAAAATAAAATGCCACAGGAAGACCTTCAATAGTTCAATCTTCTCACATAACTTCGTCTAAGTTTTTGGCATTCTCAATTTCTAAACCCTTCAATACAAATCCAAGCCAATGAGCTAATTGGGTTCTCCTAATAAGAGGTTGGCTGACTGGCAAGAACAATCATGCAACTGAGCTTTGCATTATATTAGTTCTTACTCAAGACCTAGTTGCGTTTTGGATTTTAAAAGGGGTTCACTGCAAAAATATCATTCTTGATTGCCTAGAGACCTATTTCACATATTAATGATGGGACTGAACCAAATGAAGGGAAGCTTGCCTTCGGACCATCGATTTATTGTACAAGGGAGGGATAACAAAGCTACCTTTATATATTTGTAGTGACATCTAAATTAATCTAGCAAAAGCAGAAACTCCATGTCCAAGATATGCAAGGTTGCCTCTGTATCATGTTGTCAAGTTTAGCTGCATTCATTTCCTGAAGTTGGTGTATTGATACATAAATTGATTCTTGTATCCCTTCTTTCATTGTCTTTCTTCATCTCCTACTCTGCTCATATCCCACATTGTGAGAACTAAGCCATCCTCTCCCAATATTTTTTTCCATATGAACATCCTGAAGTTCTATCTCTTGCTTCACCAACAAAATGGAATTCCGACATCTCTTACCCAAAAATATGCTAGATTGTATATCCATCATCCACTAATTTGGTAGCATTCATCAGAATTTTTCTTCAAACAAACATTATAGACCCTATTCTACTCTTCCTAATTCAGACTTCAGACCTATAACAACCTGGTTGTTCCTACAGCACCTTGTCCCCCATGTGTGAGCTCTGAGCATCCTTCATATCCAATTAATCCAGCTTTACCTCCAAGTTTATTCATTTTGAGGCACTGATCACAATATATAAACATACAACACATCAGGTCTTACTGGGATTTAAGATCATATAAGTAGGAAAATCATGCAAATAACACATAAGCAGAAAATATGAAAGTTATCTATCAGCTCATAAAACAGAAACCAATCTCTCCCTTGTCTCATATTTGAAATCAAACCCACTATGAATCATGTCTATTACTTTTGAATATGCCAAATTTCAGGTTCCATTGCTTTTATTTTGCTTCACTCTGAGAGTTTTAAGTGCCTTATCCACCAAAGGTTTTATCCATTCTTTGTTATTCACCAAAGCATCTAAAAATTCATCAGTATGAACTATCACAAGATAACAGGGAATAGTTCACACCAATGCAACTGTTTGGATATTCACATCCAAGACAAATGATAGGCGCAGTGCTCACCCTCGTGAATAACTGGTGCTTTGATATCTTGCCAACAACAGCAACAGAAGCAAAGCCTCTTAGATCCACTATGTATTTCTCCATTATTCTGCTAAGGAACTTCTCCCTATCACTACAAAAATAGCGCAAATTTCTGGGTAATCTGAGAGCCTTCTTCCTCTTGAAAATATACCACATCCACATCACAAGTTCCTTATTCTCCTTACAAAAACTTTATGAACAGAAGCGAGTTCCAGCCGTAGTATTTGAAAAAAAAACAGAGAAATTGGAGATGCATAAAGCAATTCTTCAAGTTGAAGTTCTAAGATACAGCTGATTAGATATTGTAGAAAGAAATAGAGCTATAACACCCTTAGTTGCCATTCCAAAAAGATTAATAATAGGTAATAAATAGTTTAGATACAAATTGGCCCGTTCCACTAATTCGGAATTTCTTTAATGGAATTTAAATATATTTCCCTTCATCATGTGCTTGAAAAAACAAAATTGCTCCCTTCTGCCGGAAAAAGATAAATAAAATGGCGAACCTTGATGGGACGCGGGTCTACGTGCGCAGGAAGACCCGCGGCCAAGCAGCCGCCGGCCCATGAAGCCCACGCATGCGCGACCCGTTTGCCAAGTAACCCTAATTTCTATTATATATAGGGGCTAGCCGTCGCTTATTTTTCTTATGCTATGATTTTGATATTGGTGTGATTTCATAGATAGACGAGTATAGACGAGTGCAGATGTCCTCTTTGGCGTCTTTGGAGGAGAATACACCTATTTTGTATTCAATTATCTAGATTTGTGCTATTGCTTTCTATAAAAATTGCATCTTTATTTCGGTTCCTAACAATTTGGTATCAGAGCACGTGACGATCGATGGCGGCTACGACGAGATCACAATACAAAATTGAGGCGTTGGAGGCAAAGTTCACGAGCAAGATCGGGTCTATCAAGAAATCATTGGCGGGGAACGATGAGTCCATGGCAAATTTGACGACTTCCATCTCCCAATTGGCGACGAATCAAGCGAAGCACAACAAACAATTCGCGCAATTGATGGGAGCCCTAAATCAATTGGCGACGAACAACAAAGGAGATGGAAACCCTAAGTCGGTGGAAAAGGCGGCACCTTTAGTCAAGGGGAAGGAGAAAGTTGAGATTTTTGGCCCGGAAAACGACTGTGGAGGAGGAATTTGTCGAAGATGAGGAAGAGGAGTCGTGGAAGGTCGACTATCGAGAAGAAGTGAGGCGAAAGGCAGTGGAAGCCCAAGGAGGGGCCGACGGCTTCTTCCACCCCCTCAGGAAGGCGCGCGAACAAGAGGGGGGGCCGCGGCAGCCCCCCCAGGGCCACGTCGCCCCCAGGAGTGCCACCGGGGAGGCGGCGGCCTCCCCTGGGTTCGCCCAGGGGCGACGAAGCCCCCAGGGGGCCCGACGACCCCCCCGACCCACGGGGGGCTGCTGGGGCCCCCAGGACCATCGGGCGGGGCCGGCGGCCCTGCCCGAGGCAGGCCGCAGCCCCGCAGACTTGCGCAGACCCGGGCGCGAGGATTTTGGGGCTGGTTGCGGCAACTTTCAGCACGATCACGACGAGCAGCCGCGGCGGGAGGTGCCGGCACGTGACTTCGAGGAGGAATTGGAGCCGGGAGGATTTCAGGAGCACAGGGGCTATGGCGAAGGCTATCGGGACCCTCCCGACCCTCGATTTGACGACGAAAGGTGGCAACCCCCGTCCCACCACCCGGAGGGATGCACAGTAGGCGCAGTTGGTGGTTACAGAGACTTCCAGGAGGGGCCAGAGGGCAGGTTTGGAGGCAACGAAGGGGGTGGGTACGGAGACCGAGGAGGACCCATGGGGTTACGAGCAACGCCAGGAGAGGTATAAGCACTACCACCAGCCTAGACACGACGGAGGTCGCGGGGACCAGGGGGGATTCAATATGGACCGACTAAGAAAGCTGAAGATGACTATATTCGATGGAGTGGGACCCAGTCTCGTGGGTCTATAGGGCGGAGAGATTTTTTAGAGTCTCTTGCATGACGGAGGAGCAGAAGTTTGAGGCTGCTGGCATATGCCTAAATGGAAAGGCCCTGGCGTGGTTTCAGTGGAAGGACGCGAGGCGTCCTTTTCGCTCATGGGAGGAGATCAGGGACCAGATGGTAGAGAGGTTCAGAGACCCCCACGTGCGGAACGTACAGGAGCAGCTGCTTTCTCTCCGACAGGAGGGAACGGTGAGAGACTACTTAAAGCGGTTTGAGATCCTTTCGGGACAGGTGCACAGGGTGACCGACGAGACGATGGAGAGCACCTTCATGAAGGGGCTGAAGGCCACTATTCGAGCAGCCGTGCGCATGCATAAGCCTCAGAGTTTGATGGAGGCCATGCAGTACGCTCAGATGGCAGATGACTATCAGCTAGGAGGGCCCGAGGAGGTTAGAGCGGATCGACAGTTCGTAGTCATGCAGTGATGGGTGGACAGCAGAGAGCCACGACGAGGCCTGATTCGGGGGGTCAGGGAGAAGACTGGAGAGAAGGGTAGTGCACCGCAAGCTGGGGGCAGTTCAGGCGCATGACGGACGCGGAGATGAGGGAGAAGCAGCAGAAGGGCTTGTGTTTTAAATGCGATGAGCGATTCACACCGGGCCACCGGTGTGCGGGGCGCAAGCTCCAGGTGCTGCTATTGGAGGACGATAACGACGAGGCTGACGTCGAGGAGGCAGGTGAGGCAGAGGAGGAGCTGGAGGGCCAGCAGTTGGACGTGGCAGAGGTGTCCCTCAACTCCGTGGTAGGGTTCACGCCGAACCATACCATGAAGCTGAGGGAGGAGGTCGGCAACCAGGAGGTGACCGTGCTCTTTGACAGTGGGGCTACCCACAACTTCATCTCCAGGAGGGTGGTGGCACAGCAGGGGCTCCAGCTGTTTGACTGCGGCAGTTTCAGTGTGATGACGGGGACATGAAAGAAGGAGAGCAGTCGGAGAGTTTGCAGGGGGGCTGATACTGACCATGCAGGGGATACAGGTGATCGCAGATTTCTTACCTCTAGACCTAGGGAGCACTGACATCATTTTGGGCATGACCTGGCTGCAGACGTTAGGGGAGATAACAGTGAACTGGAAGCTGCTGCGGATGGAGTTTCAGGAGGCAGGGAGAGCAGTGACACTCCAGGGGGACCCCAGCCTATGCAGAGTTTTGGTCTCTTTGAAGACCATGATGAGGACCATCAAGACTGAGGGAGGAGGATATTTAGTGGAGATGTACTCGTTGACAGTGGAGATAGACGCAGAGGCCAGTGCAGAGCAGCCCATTCCAGGAGAGGTGCAGCAGCTGATGGAGCAGTTTGAGGAGATCTTCCAGGAGCCTCGGGGTCTCCTACCATCAAGGGACCACGAGCACGCCATAGTACTGCGAGAGGGCGTGTCCCTTATTAGCGTGCGGCCCTACCGATACTCCCCAGTATCAGAATGATGAGATAGAGAGAATGGTGTCAGAGATAGTGCAGGCGGGGGTGATTCAGCCTAGTGTGAGCCCCTTTTCCAACCCAGTGTTGTTAGTGAAGAAGAAGGATGGTAGTTGACGCTTCTGCGTGGACTACAGGGCGTTGAACAAGGAGATAGTCCCAGATAAATTTTCCATGCCGGTGATAGACGAGCTCCTGGACGAGTTACATGGGACAGCCTGGTTCAGGAAGATAGATCTTAAGTCTGGCTACCATCAGATCAGGATGCGACGGGAGGATGTACCCAAGACGGCGTTCAGGACGCATAAGGGTCATTACGAGTTTTTTGTCATGCCCTTTGGCTTGACAAACGCACCTGCCACCTTTCAGGCTCTTATGAATAAAGTATTCCGTCCCAATCTAAGGCGATTCGTACTAGTTTTTTTCGATGACATTTTGGTGTATAGTCGTACCCTGGAGGAGCATTTGGACCACCTGCAGGTTGTGTTTCAGGAGCTGCAGTACCATCAGCTATATGTGAACAGAAAGAAGTGTCTTTTCAGGCAGCCACAGGTGGAGTATTTGGGGCATGTAGTGTCAGCAGGAGGGGTGGCAGCAGATAGAGCAAAGATAGCGGCAATGCTGGACTGGCCGTGTCCCACCACGCTCAGAGAGCTACGGGGTTTCCAGTGGCTGACAGGATACTATCGCAGATTCGTGGAGGGGTATGGGACGATTGCCTGGCCGCTGACAAAGTTATTGAAGAAGGACCAGTTTCATTGTGGGGAGGAGGCGACGACAGCATTTGAGGCCCTGAAAAGGGCAATGACCACTGTGCCAGTATTGGCGTTGCCCGACTTTTCCAGACCATTCGTGGTAGAGGCGGACGCATCGGGACATGGGCTGGGAGCAGTATTGATGCAGGAACAGCGGCCCATTGCTTACTACAGCCAGGTGTTGACCGCGAGGGCCCGACTGCGGTCGGTCTACGAAAGAGAGCTGATGGCCATAGTGTTGTCCATACAGAAGTGGAGGCTATACTTGTTGGGACAGAGCTTCCAAGTACGCACAGATCAACGGAGCATGAAGTACCTGTTGGAGCAGCGGATGGTAGCGGAGGAGCATCAGAAGTAGCTGAGGAAGCTGATGGGATACAGGTTTGAGATTGAGTATCGCCCAGGGCTGGAAAACAAGGCGGCTGATGCATTATCGTGGCGAGATGAGGAGGGGGAGCTGGCGGCACTAGCAGTGTCCTTTCTTCAAGACTTGTGTCCGCTACATCAGGAGGTGGAGCAGGATCCGGAGTTAGCAGGTATACGAGAGGCTCTTCTGCAGGGGTCGACTGAGTTTCCGGGGTATTCTCTTCAGGAGGGACGTCTGCTATATTGGGGGAGACTTGTGCTACCGAGGACGTCCGCATATATACCGGCCATACTCCAGGAGTTTCACGGCAGTGCCATTGGAGGACATTCTGGGGTCCTCAAGACCTACCAGCGACTGGCGATGGAGGTCTACTGGAAGGGGATGAAGAAGGAGGTGACGAGGTTGGTGGCAGAGTGACGTGTGTCAGCGTCACAAGTACCAGGCGATGTCCCCAGGAGGACTACTATAGCCGCTATCCTTACCGGATCGAGTATGGGAGGACCTTTTCATGGACTTCAAAGATGGGTTGCCAAAGTCGGGGGGATACACCGTCATTTTTGTTGTGGTCGACCGCCTCAGCAAATATGCACACTTTGTTCCGCTTCGACATCCTTACAGTGCAGTATCCGTGGCAGAGGTATTTGTGAGGGAGATCATTCATCTGCATGGACCTCCAAAGTCCATAGTCTCGGACCGAGACAAGGTGTTCCAGAGTAGATTCTGGCAGGAGCTTTTTAGGCTGCAGGGGACGGCGTTGAAGCGAAGCACGGCCTACCATTCTCAGACCGATGGACAGACGGATGTGGTTAACAGGAGTGTGGAGACTTATCTGCGGTGCTTCATTTCGGATAATCCCAAGGAGTAGGCTCGTTGGCTGGCATGGGCTGAATACTGGTATAACACATCATATCACACGGCAGCACAGACGACACCCTTCAGGATTCTTTATGGCAGAGACCCCCCCTCGTCTGTTACATTATGGGCATAAGACGACACCAGTTTCGGAGGTGGGACAATACTTGGCGGAGAGGGATCGTGTTTTGGAGGAGCTGAAGCTACATTTGGCAAGGGCACAGCAGGTAATGAAGGCGAGAGCAAATTTGCACCATCGAGACGTACCATTCGCGGTAGGGGACATGTTGTACTTGAAACTGCGACCGTACTGGCAAAGATCAGTGTCTCACAGAAGGAATGAGAAGCTGGCGCCACGCTACTACGGGCCCTTCGAGGTTGAGGCGAGGGTTGGACATGTGGCCTACAGATTGAGATTACCCCTAGGATCGGCTATCCACCCACTACAGATTGAGATTACCCCTAGGATCGGCTATCCACCCAGTGTTCCATGTTTCACAGTTGCGCAAGTCTATTGGTGACCACACACCGATCCCCTCTTTACCAGAGACCCTTACTGCAGATATAGAGGTGAGAATGGAGCCGAGGCGTTGAAAAGAGTTCGGCGGGGAGACACAAGGGCGCGCCAGGTGTTGCTGCAGTGGAAGGGCTTGCCAGAGCATGAGAGCACATGGGAAGCTATGGACGAGATGACGCAGCGTTTTCCAGACTTCCACCTTGATGACAAGGTGGCTCTTTGGGGGGGTATTGATGGGACGCGGGTCTATGTGCGCAGGAAGACCCGTGCCCAAGCAGCCGCCGGCCCATGAAGCCCACGCGCACGCGACCCGTTTGCCAAGTAACCCTAATTTCTATTATATATAGGGGCTAGCCGTCGCTTGTTTTTCTTATGCTATGATTTTGATATTGGTGTGATTTCATAGGTAGACGAGTGCAGACGTCCTCTTTGGCGTCTTGGGAGGAGAATACACCTATTTTGTATTTAATTATCTAGATTTGTGCTATTGCTTTCTATAAAAATTGCATCTTTATTTCGGTTCCTAACAAACCTTTTTTCCCCTTTTTGCAATCGCCCTACCTTATCATCTTTGGCAGAGGCCATAATATGAATATGCATATTTAGCACCTAGTATATGCATGAACTAGAGATACTTTGCAGCGTCTAAGATGACCTCTTCTATTTTATTGGATTTCCTCTATGTTTCTTGTTCTCACAAATCACACTTATATCATCTTCATCTCACAAGATAGATAGATATATGGATGGATGGATATGTGTGTGTATCTATATTACATTTGATGATTGTTTTTGAATTTTTGAATTCTAGGGCTGACTAGGAAAAGCTGACTAGGACAAAAGGGTTGATAGAAGAACGGCTGAGATTTAATCTTGAGGAATGAATGGTTGAGATGAGATTTTGTGGAAAGTTTTGGAGGGAAAACATTTCTGTGAAAATGAAAGTTTCTAGGTAATGAAAATTTCTGGGGAATAGCAGAGTGCACGCAATTAATGCATTTGAGAAAAAACTTTAACTTGCACTTAATGGTGCAGATCAAATGCTGCTGCAGATCGAGTGATCTCTCCCTCAACGTGGGGCTCACCGTCTCTTTGACGCATGGGACAACAAGATTTCTGGGGAAGACGCCTGCTAAATTTTTTTACGCTAATTTGTTGTTCCGCGCAGAAGGCGCCCCCGCCAATTTGTTTTTTTACGCCGAATTTGTTGTTCCGCACCAAAGGCGCCCGTGCCGCTAAATGTTTTTACGCTAATTTGTTGTTCCGCGCAATTTTGGTCGTGGAAATAATTTTTTTTGGAACAAAGATATCACGGGGGAAAATCGTAAATGAACCGTGCCCGCGGGCACGGGTTATGACTAGTATATATATCCTCTATGTATTCTTCTTGTTCTCACAAATCACACTTATATCATCTCCATCTCACAAGATAGATAGATAGATAGATAGGTGTGTGTGTGTGTGTGTGTGTGTGTGTAGACTAGGATCCATTCGAATGGATCAAACATGCGGATCCATCCAAGTCAAATTTAAAATTAGACAACCTAAATAGAAAAGCCGGTCAGTTGGATGTGATCTAACATGTCTAAACTAACAAAATTTCAACTAATTTGGACATGTTTTGCCCATGCATCGAGTGGTTGCAAAATTAGCCGATTTTATGACTATTCTATAACATTGATTTTGCAACCACTCGATGCATGTGCAAAACATGTCCAAATTAATTAAAATTTTGTTTGGAGGTAGTTTAGACATTTTAGATCAAACAGATTTTCTATTTAGGTTGTCTAATTTTAAATTTGACTTGGATGGATCTGCATGTTTGATCCATCCGAATGGATACTAGTCAACATATATATAATAATGGGTATCATACGCCATATAAGAGAAGGCCTCATATGCCCTCTCACATAAAGCAACCAAGTACAAGCCCACATGTGCTTGTACTTGCTTGTACTTGGTTGCTTTATGTGAGAGGGCATATTGCCTCATATGGTGTATGGTACCCATTATTATCGTATATATACATAGTACTCTTCCGTTGCGAAAAAATGGTACGAAAGCCCGTGCGAAAACATTTTTTCTATTTTTTGAATTTCAAATTTTTTTGGATGTTTAATCCATACACTTATATACCCCAGGGGAAATAATGGGTGAACCCTAGGTGGATTAGAGCACCCATCCACCCGTTACAAATTTAACGGTCTCAAAACATGCGAATTTGTTGAAATGCCTTCATCGAAGGCCAAATGACATTATTTCTCAATGAATATTTTTTGAAGGGGTATAACAACATATAATGAAGGTGGAAAAAGAATTTTTGAAAAAAATTCAAAAAAATAAAAACATGTTCGCACCGTGCGAAATGTTTGCATTTGAAGATTTACATATATATATAAATATATATATAACTCGTGCACACAGTGCACGGCGCAAAAAAAACCACACGAACAGAATGTGGTGCACGTGTGCAAACGATAAGGAGTGAGAAGTGTGGGTGTGTGTCGGTATCGTCGGGGGTACAATGGGAAAGTATGTTTTTGGATGTTGTTTGAACTTGGGTGTGGTTTTGGGTTCTTTTTTGGATGGTTTTTTATTTTTGGGTTGATGTGGAGAAGGGGCCCACCTTTGTCCCAGTCATATCTTATCTCCCTTCATCAATTGTATAAAAGAAAGATATATATATATATATAAATAACACATCAAACAATGCACGACGCCAAAAAAAACCCCCACGAACAGGATGCGGCGCACGCGCGCAACCAAAAAGGAGTGAGAACTGTGGGTGCGTGTCGGTATCGTCGGGGGGTTTGGGATTTTTTGAGTGGTGTGTGTGAAGTTGGGTCATTTTTTGGGCGGGAGGGTGTATTTGTGGGTCATTTTTTGGTGGACTTGGGTCAAGTAGGGTGAGGTGGAGTCCCGAGTGGCACCCACAAAGAGTATGACTGAGACAAAGGTGCCACCTGGGACATCTTCACCAGTTGTATAATAGATATATATATATATATATATATATAACCCATGCACACAGTGCACGGCGTAAAAAACCACACGAACAGAATGTGGTGCACGTATGCAAACGATAAGGAGTGAGAAGTGTTGGTGTGTGTGGCGGTATCGTCGGGGGGGAATGGGGAAGTTTGTTTTTGGGTGTTGTTTTAACTTGGGTGTGTTTTTTGGTTCTTTTTGGGTGGTTTTTGTGTTTGGGGTGATGTGGATGAGGGGCCCACCTTTGTCCCAGTCATATCTTATCTCCATTCATCAATTGTATAAAGGACTAGTCATAACACGTGCCCTTAGGGCACGGTTCATTTAAAATATTAGTCATGATCAAATAAAAGATCAATTGATGATGAAATCGTAATTTCAAACGGAGGACGTCAACGTCAAAAGTCGGCATGAAAGATCTTGGAATTTCATCATTTACATCTGAACCGAAAACCTCCGTCCGTTAGTGGGCCCCACACCCACCCCTTTGGTTCGTCTCCACTCGGTAACGAAAATATATAGGTATCATGGGTGGTTGAGGACGTGGGTAAAATTACATACAATCAAATCTTAAAAATTAAATACAATCAAATCTCCAAACCCTCGAAATATTGGGACATAAAAACAAAGGATATCTCAAAAATTCCAATTTCTTTGCAAATCTAATGTGGGCTTCTTTCATTAAGAAATGCTCTGATTTTTTGTTGCCAACCAAGGTTAGAGTGCTTGCCTTCTAATTATCTTTTGATTAATTTACTCTATTAATCGGCATTTAGTTCTACTCTTTTCAATCTTATGAATGTATATGGCTTAATTATCGAACCCATGTTCGGTTATTATTGTATTTCTATTAATTTTTGTGCTTTTAATTTGTTAATTTCTTCCTTTTGGGGAAATTGTTGTTTCCATTATCCTAGTCAGCGTCCCAGTCAACAACCCAAAATATGACTGGGACAAAAATGCCACTTAGGACAAAATTCAGAATAGGTCGTCAAATGTATAATAGATAGATATATATAAAGAATAATGTGTATCATATGGTATAGGAGGCTCCTCATATACCAAGACATAAAAAGGTGGGAAGTACAAGTACAAGCCGATGTGGGGCTTGTACTTCCCACCTTTTTGTGTCTTGGTATATGAGGATTGGCATCATATGCCATAATACACATTATTCTCATATATATATACAAATTTTCAAATGCAAACATTTCGCACAGAATTTTCCATGTGAAAATGTTTTATTTGTTTTGAATTTTTTTCAAATTTTTTTCACCTTCACTTCATGTTGTTATACACCCCTTAAAAATAATGGTTGAAAAATAATGTGATTTGGCTTCGATCAAGGTGTTACAAAAGGTTTTGTTGAAACCGTTAAATTTTGTAATGGGTGGATCGGAGCTCAAATCCTCGAAAGGTTCACCCATTATTTTCCTTAGGGTATATAATTATATGGATTAAACATCAAATTTTTTTCTACAAATAAATAAAATTCTTTTCGTACGGGCTTTCGCACCATTCTTTTTGCATCAGAATGTTTATTCTATAAAACACAACTGTTTTTGAATCCTAGTGATGACTCAGACAAGTCCCAGTCATCAACAACGATCAGGTAACATCCACATCCTTTGCATCCAATGGTCTTAATTCAAACAAATGGGAGAACTTGAACTTCTGTTGGAAAAATCGAGAAGTTGAAATCTTGGGTTGGGGGGAAATCAAAACGCACAGCACCTAAATGGGAAAATGCTTGATCGGGTTTTAATTCAAAAAATTGGGGGATCTCTCTTGATCTCTCATCATTTCCCTCAACAGCCAACAGCCAACACAAAACCCCTCACATCCAACAACCAACACAAAACGCACAGCACCATCTTCGAGATCAAAATGCTTGATTATGTTGAGAGAGGATCTCTCTTGATCTCTCATCATTTAACCCCAACGCACAACACCCAACAGCTACGCACAACACCCAACGCTTGACCTCCCCTACGCAAAGAACTCCATGGCTCCTCCACACGACGCCTCGCCTTCTACACAAAACCCCAAAACGAGCATCTGTCACCTCGCTAGGACCTCTTGGTCATCTTTGGGTTCTGCTTCTTCTCCCCATCAATTTCGCCAACCTCGAGAGCATCCACCAGCTAGGGCCTCTTGGCCCTTTCTGACACCTCGCACGTTCTTCCTCTCCCATCGCAAGTTCTTCCATCTCATCGCAACCCCATCTTCGAGATCTACCATCATTTTTGGGTTTGCGGTTTTTTCATATGATCTTTGTTAAGATCTGCTACCATTTTAACTGATCTGTATTAAGATTTTTTTCAAGTTCAATTGAAAAACAACATATGTGTACATAGTTTGCATAGTTTGTTAAAAATAGCTAGCTATGTGTACTGATCTTTATATGTGTGTGTATTGTTAAATCAGGTCAATTGAAAAAATCAAAAATCAATACGTTATTTAGCCTGTGAAAGTGCTCTCAATCAGGTTGAAAAAGGTTAATTGAAGGTTCACAAAACAGAAATTTAGACTTCTGAACTAACACCTTTTCTGATGGCAAGTGCATGATTTAAAAGAAGAAGATAAAAACCTGATAAAAAATAATTGCATTAACATAGTTTGCAGTGATAAAATATGGACTCACGTATTACTCACCCATAATAGGAATCCCGCTCTCATGAAACAATCATAAAATTCAAATGAAAGAAAGTTAGAAACATCAAGAGAAATGGAAAAACAAAAATTAACGCAAATAACATCAAATAACAAAAAAGTAGCTGAATGCTTTAGCTAAAAATGGAGAAATTGAAGAACAAAAAAGTTAAAATGAACAAAAGATCTCATTTTAACCATTTATATGGTATGCCCCTCCTATAACAGATCTCAATGTTCACCCTCCAAATGGGTCCTATGACTATGATGGATAATTCTTGCTTTTTATCAATATTTACTCCTCCAATTTCATTATCCATATTGATCACTTTGGTGTTTCGCACTATGCTCTTTTATGATTTACTACCCTCTTATGCAATATTTAAGTAGCCGAAGTTTTGCAATTAAGTAGCTGTTTTTAGTGTTAACTTCTTACTTCCATTTCTGGGTTATTTCCTAATCAAACTGGAATATACTGTGAGACAATGATCCTTGTTTAACAACGGGGGCAATGTGGAGAATATATTGTTTTTAAAAAAAAACTACTTTTGAAAATTAAAGGATTACTTCACTTTCTAGGTTGTTTCCTACTCAAACTGGGTTTGTGACATTCCTAAATATAGTTCTGCTAAAATTAAGTCGGCGTAAGCCAATGATCCAATTCTATCTCACGGGGGCAGTGTGGACAACATAATATTTTTAAGAAATAGATTAGTGTTGAAGACTAAAGTCGAAGCAGGGAGAGATGCATCATGAATGCATCAAAAAAAGAAATAGATTAGTGTTCAAAATTAGCAGCAAGCATCATGAATGTCTACATATCAAATGGATCACACCTTCATTATATTTGAGACCTGCCCAGTTTACATAGCATGTAGTTGACTATCAATTAAAAAGAAGTCTCATTTAAGTTTATGCACTCCAGTAGGGTGTTTACACTGGTGAGTCATTCATATACTTGACGAAGTCAACTGTGCTATTAGTAATTTGACAAGCATCCCATTTGCGACTCTCTCGGTCGTCGACGACATCTCTTTTAATTCTTCCTATATCTGCCCATAACAGAGTATACAGTAGAAGTTACATATATGATGCATCTCGGCATCGGCAAGTACCATGATGTCTTTTGTACATATTTGTTTAATATTATTTTAACATTTATTTTAAATGATTTAGTTGGACGTTGGCATTATTTGAACAGCCTAAAGGTTCTTGGATTCACATTTGCTTCACACAAACATGCTACCAGTACAGAATTTGTTAATAGACATCAATGAATTCTATACTTAATTTACCATTATTAATCAATTTTATACCCACAATTTAGTCATCTGTTGATAGTTACGTATCAAAAAGACAATTAGCTCAACACAAAAGGAGAGAACGTGAACAAGCACAAACACATGTTGCTCGATATGATGAGGGCTCTGCCTCACGCAATGGTACGATGTCTGAACAACATTTTGATCCAGCTGTCAGGTGATCATCAATTTGATTGTACCTAAAGTCTAATCTAATCTACTGTAATTTAATTATATTTAGTTTTGGGTTTAATTTGGATGGGTCTTTAGCTCAACTCGGAAGGAAAGAACGAGAACGCGAACAAAGAAACATATCTCGATATATGACTCCTACTAGCATACTTGATGTACCTCAAATAACGCCTGCATTATCCACTTCTCCAGTTGAACAAGAAGATGAGGGCTTAACCTCGCGTTATAATATGATTCTCGAATAAGATGTTGGACCAATTGTCAGGTTATTATCCATTTGACTGCACAAAAAATCTAATATATTTTAAAGTATTTTAATATTTAGTCATATCTTAAATTTGGATAGGTCTGCAGCTCAACGCAGACAGATAGAATGGGATCAAGACACACCTCAAGTAACACCTGGTTTAACAACTTCTCGAGTTGAACAAGAAGATGAGGGCTCGGCTCCACGTAGAAGGATGGAACGAGATCAAGAAACACTTCAAGTAACACTTGGTTTAACAAATTCCGGAGTTCAACACGAGGACGTGGGCTTAGACTCGCTATTACTATACAGGCCAACTCAAGATAAAGTTGGTCCACCAACGCATGTGGATTTTGGTCGACATTATCTTGCATCAATGAACATTCCATGCCCACATTGCTCAGCCTTACATTGGTTGGATAAACAGTTGTCGAATTCAACTTTGACAACACATCGCTTTGGAACCTACTGTTTAAAATTAGATACATTTATTGAACCACATCCACCACTTCGAGATTTATATGATGGTGACAGTGACCAATCAAAATCATTTCGACAATATACTCGAGTATAATGCGGCTAATATATTTACCAGCCTTGGCGCTCATTGGATCGAAGATTGATTGCTGATAGAGGTCCGACAACATTTACAATTCATGGAGAATTACGTCATCGAACATGCTCATTTTTGCCACAACAGATCAAACAAGTTATTGTCAACTTTACATATATGATCCGGCTGCTACTACAGAGTTACGAAATAATAGAAATCCTCATTTGAGAAGGGATCTCTTAAAAATTATTTAAGAATGTTTATCAGGCATAAATCCATTCATCCATCTATATCGTCAAGCGTATACTGTTTTAACCCAAGAGGATTCATATGGTCAGATCTCCCCGTATATCTAGATTATAATTCAAACAATGGTCGACGACGATATAACCTGCCACCGTAAATGAAATTGCAATTATTTTACCGGGAGATGGCATCGACCTTCTAAGATGCGGGAGATATTGTTTTACATATACGAAGAAATAATCAACTAATGAGGCGCATCTTGCATACTTGCCATTGCATTATGTATTATTATTCACGCATGGTCAGCTTGGATGGGAACCTGATTTAAAGCAATGAGATCCTTTGCAAAATCAAGTCTCACACAGACGCCTTACATTGTTGAGTATTATAACTACCGTGTGTTTGAAAGACATACTGAGTATTCTTCAATTTTGAGAGCCGAAAAATTGTTCCACGAGTTTATAGTTGATGCTTAGGCAACAACTGAGCACAATCGTTTGACGTTCATCAAACTTAATCAGCAAAAACTTCGTTTAGAACTATATCAGGGCCTTGCAGATATTGATGCATATGGAAGTGGTGACCAAATTGGCCAACGCATTATACTTCCATCATCTTTCATTGGTAGTGCACGTTACATGTTTGAAATCTTTCAAGACTCGATAACTACCGCACGGTATAACCAGCACCCGATATATTTCTTACCGTGACTGCAAATCCGAAGTGGCCTGAAATAATTTCAACTATACTGCCCAAGCAAAAGGCTATTTGATCGACCTGATTTAGTTGCACGTGGTTTTGAGTTAAAACGAAAGGCTTTGATAAAGGAGATTGATGTCAAAAATGTATTTGGTAGGAAAGTAGCACGCCTTTACAATTGAATTTCAGATACGTAGGCTTCCACATATACATGCTCTTTTCTTTCTTTGTGGTACAGATAATATCCATACATGTGATCAAGTGGATAAGATTGTTTATGCTGAATTTTCTGATCCTACTCAAGATCAGGAATTATTCGATACCGTAATAAAATGTATGGTGCACGGACCATGTGGTGCTCGAAATCAAAATGTTTCATAGATGGAAAATGGTAAGTGTACTAAGAAGTACCCGAGAACTTATGCAGATTTAACAACCATGGATCGTGACGGTTATCTTATGTATCGTCGTCGTAATGATGGACATATCTATATTGTAAGTGTGCACCATGTTGATAATCGAAATGTTGTTTCATACAATATGTATCATTCACTACACTTTAACTGCCATATTAATGTCGAAGTTTGTGCCGAAATAAGATGTGTCAAGTACATTCATAAGTACATTTATAAAGAGCATGATCAAACCAAAATGGTGATGGGCACAGTAGATGAGATCCAACAATACCTTGACGCAAGATATATTGGAACACCAGAGGCAGCTTGGCAGATATTTGAGCATCCTTTACATCAGGAGATTCCGTCAGTACAAAAATTGATCTTTCATTTACCAGGGCAACACCGTGTTATTTTTTATCCAGATGAAGATTTTATTACAATAAGGTCTAGAATTGAAAATGAGAAGACAACTTTGACTGAATTCTTTACATGTTGTGCATTACATGAATCAGCACGTGATCTTACTTACCAGGAGTTCCCTCAAAAGTTTGTGTGGAATATATCCATCAAGGTTTGGACTCCAAGAAAATCGGGATATGCAATTGACAGAATGTATTTTGCATCTCCTAACTCTGGTGAGCGCTTTTATCTGCGGTTGTTACTAACAATTGTTAAAGGACCAACATCATGAGAAAATTTATGCACATTCAATAATGTAAAGTACTCTACATTCAAAGCAACGTGCGTTGCAAGAGGTCTGCTTGAAAATGATTCGGAATGGAAAAAATGCCTTTACGAGACTTCAATTATGAAAATGGGATATCAATTAAGAATACAGTTTTGTATTATTCTTATTGAATGTTCACCAATCGACCCACTTGCAAAAGACTGTTTTCGAAAATAGAGGTACTACATTTTTTGAGCAGTGGTACTGGAAAGACTTTTTTGTATAATGCAATAGCGACAATATTGCATAGTCTTGGAAATATATTTATCGCCGTCGCATCTTCTGGTATTGCATCGTTGCTACTTATCGGAGGTCGCACTGCACACTCAACATTTCGTATCCCATTAGATGTGCATGATAGTTCAATTTGTAATTTTAGTAAGCAATCCATACATGCACAATTATTCAGAAAAACAAAGTTGATAATATGGGATGAAGTTCATATGCAACATCGCCATTGTGTTGAGTTAGTAGATCGATCGTTAAGAAATATTTGTGATAACAACAGAGCATTTTGTTGTATTATCGTTCTTGGTTGGGACTTCCGACAAATCTTGCCAGTCATACCAAAGAGGGTTCGAGAAGAAATTGTTGTAGCCTCATTGAGATGATCTGCATTGTGGTGTTCTATAAAAGTTTTGATCTTAGACCAGAATACGAGGTTGACTAATTCATCTGTTGAAAATACAGATTTTACAAAATTTATTTTGGAGGTATTTATTTGAAGACACGATTTAATAACAATTTTACTATAATTTACCCTTACCTTAAAAAAATTTCGTATGTAATTGGTCTGCACAAATCCTAATGAATTGGTGGAGCTTCCCTCCCACATATTCAGATGCAAGGATTTAAAAGAGTTATTACTTGGAATTTATCTGAAGCTAGATGTTGAGGGTGTGGTGACTCATGCGTATCTGACTGAACGAATAATTCTTTCCGCGCTTAATGATGATGTTAATTTAATAAACACTGCTGCTTTACAAATTTATCATGGACAACCGATTACGTATCTAGCTGCAGACAAACTTGCTGAATCTGAAGAAACTGATACTGCCATTATAAATAGTTATCCGACCGAGTATATAAACTCTTTGGATCCTCCTGGGTTACCACCATTTAAACTTGACCTAAAGGTTGGTTGTCCAATTATTTTACTGCGAAATATTGCACCTAAAGATGAGCTCTATAATGGCACACGACTGATGGTTGTTAGATGCGCATCCCGTGAGATAGCTCAAATTTTGAATGGGGATAAAGCCGGCAGTTTTGTGTTTATTCCAAGAATATCTGTCCCTATCAGCTTCAGAGTTACATTTTCATATGACAAGACATCAGTTTTCCGTTAGTGTAACATACGCTATGGCAATTAATAAATCTCAAGGACAATCTGTAAAGTTCGTTGGGGTTGACTTGTGTAACCCAGTTTTTAGCCATGAGCATCTTTATGTGGCACTTTTCAAATGCACATCTTTTGATCGTGTTAGTGTCCTTCTATCGTCTGATTCAAATAACACAGTTAACATCATTTATCCAGAAGTCTTGCTATGAATCTAAATGATGACTATTATATGTAAGTAAACATCTTTCTATTTATTTTATTCATTTAGTAATTCGTTAAGAAAAAATCCTTTACCAGAGTTGTTTGTTGTTATACTTGACAACTTTTATTTACTTTATGTATTATGTGTATAATCATTATCTGTTTGTTGTTATAATTGATACATGATGTACTTTAATGATTTGAAGTATTTTTAATGTAGGACTACATGATGTGGACAAGCATTACAATTTATGGCAATGTAAGAAAAATTTCAACTTTAGTAAATTTTTAAATAAATTTTCTACTTTAGTTAGTGCTAATTGCTTGTATTTTTTACAGAATGACGTTAAGGATGCAAATTTGTGTAAAACAGTACGACGCTAAACATATTTAGTAATATACTATATTTGCTCTCATTTGTTTTTTAATCATTTTTATAATTATAGGTTAACTTACTTCAAAGCATTAATAGATCTGTCAAGATACGTCCTTATACGAGACTTTGTGGGACCAGGTATGCATGTCATAACAGATGATATCATTTTCATATTAAGAATTTTTATATTAGTAACTGATTTATTATTATTATTAGATAGTTGAAAAACGATTTGTAAACGCAAATGCGATAGGGCTTGATCGCCATCACTGGATGATATTCCTTGCTGAGCGTGATTGGGTACTCAAAGCTCGATCGTCGCCGCTCCCGCTTCGTAAGGTAAAAGAAGTTTTTAACTGTACATTTTTAATATTAGCAAATAATTTATCGCTAACAAGTTTTTGTTTTTTAATTACCTAGGTTATTGCTTATCCAAATGGCACTTCCTTATGGATTCCAATTGACACTTACTCTCTTTATTATGTGATGAATAACATGTTCTTTGCTGAAACATGAGGTAGGTCAAAATAATGAGTAGTATTAACCATTGTAACTTTACTTTATGTTTCAACATAAAATAATTAATTTGTTTCTCTACTAAAAAGGTGGGAGAAACAAATTAATGAGCCCGTGTTCTTTGACCACAGAACATAGATTTCCAACTTTTTAGTCGTGAAACAAATTAATGATTTTATGTTGAAACATAAAGTAAAGTTACAATGGTTTATACAACTCATTATTTTGACCTACCTCATGTTTCAGCAAAGAACATGTTATTCATCACATAATAAAGAGAGTAAGTGTCAATTGGAATACATAAGGAAGTGCCATTTGGAAGGGCAATATCCTAGGTAATTAAAACATAAACTTGTTAGCGATAAATTATTTGCTAATATTAAAAATATAATGTTAAAAACTTCTTTTACCTTACTAAGTAGGAGCGGCGACGATCGAGCTTTGAGTACCCAATCACGCTCAGCAATGAATATCTTCCAGTGATGGCGACCGAGCCCTGTCACATTTGCGTTTACTAACCTTTTCAACTATCTAATAATAATAATAATAAATGAGTTACTAATATAAAAATTCTTAATATGAAAATTATATCATCTGTAATGACATGCATACCTGAACCCCCAAAGTCTCGTATAAGGACGTATCTCGAAAGATATATTAATGTTTTGAAGTAAGTTAAACTATAATTATAAAAATGATTAATAAACAAATGAGAGCAAATATAGTATATTACTAAATATGTTTAGTGCCGTACAGTTTTACACAAATTTGCATCCTTCTTAACGTCCTTCTGTATAAAAATACAAACAATATTTTAGCAAACTGAAGTAAAAAATTTATTTAAAAATTTACTAAAGTTGAAAATTTTCTTACATTACCATAAATTGTAATGCGTGTCCACATCATGTAGTCCTACATTAAAAATACTTCAAATCATTAAAGTGTAGCATGTATCAAGTATAACAACAAACAACCAATATGATGATTATACACAACGTACATGAAAGTTGTCAAGTATAGCAACAAACAACTCTCTGAAATTTTTCTTAACGAATTAATAACTGAATAAAATAAATAAAAAGATGTTTACTTACATATAATAGTCATCATTTAATTCATAGCAAGACTTCCGGATAAACAATGTTAACTGTATTATTTGAATCAGACGGCGGAAGAACACTAACACGATCAAAAGATGTGCACCTGGAAAGTGCCACATAAAGATGCACATGGCTAAAAACTGGGTTACGCAAGTCAACCCCAATGAACTTGACGGATTGTCCTTGGGATTTATTAATTGTCATAGCGTATGTTACACGAACTGGAAAATGTCGTCTTGTCATATGAAAAAGTAACTCTGAAGCTTATGGGGACAAAGATATACTTGGAATAAACACAAAACTGTGGGCTTTATCCCCATTCAAAATTTGAGCTTCAATCACACGGGATGCGCATCTAACAACCATCAGTCGTGTGTCATTATAGAGCTCATCTCTAGGTGCAATATTTCACAGTAAAATAATTGGACAACCAACCTTAAGGTCAAGTTTAAATGGTGGCAACCCAGGAGGATCCAAATAGTTTATGTACTCGGTCGGATAACGATTTATAATGGCAGGATCAGTTCAGATTCAACCAGTTTGTCTGCAGCTAGATACGTAATATGATGTACATGATAAATTTGTAAAGCGGCAATGTTTATTAAATTAACATCATCATTACGCGCGGAAAGAATTATTCTTTCAGTCAGATATGCCAGAGTCACCACACCCTCAACATCTAACTTCGAATAAATTCTAGGTAATAACTCTTTTAAATCCTTGCATTTGAATATGTGGGAGGTAAGCTCCACCACTTCATTAGAATTTGTACAGACCGATTACATAAATAGAAAAAAATTTAAGGTAAGGGTAAATTATAGTAAAATTGTTATTAAATCGTGCCTTCAAATAAATACCTCCAACATAAATTTTGTAAAATCTGTATTTTCAACAGATGAATTAGTCAACCGCATATTCTGGTCCAAGATCAAAACTTTTATAGAACACCACAATGCAGATCATCTCAATAAGGCTCCAACAATTTCATCTCGAACCCTCTTTGGTATGACTGGCAAGATTTGTCGGAAGTCCCAACGAAGAACGATAATACCACAAAATGCTCTGTTGTTATCACAAATATTTCTTAACGATCGATCCACTGACTCAACACAATGGCGATGCTGCATAGGAACTTCATCTCATATTATCAACTTTGTTTTTCTGAATAATTGTGTATGTATGGATTGCTTACTAAAATTACAAATTGAATTATCCTGCACATCTAATGGGATACGAAATGTTGAGTGTGCAGTGCGACCTCCGATAAGTAGCAACGATGCAATACCAGAAGATGCGACGGTGATAACTATATTTCCAAGACTACGCAACATTGTCCCTATTGCATTATACAAAAAAGTGTTTCCAGTTCCAGCACCACCGCTCAAAGAAATGTAATACCTCTATTTTCAAAAACAAACGAAGTAATTGCTGAATAAGCTGCATGTTGTGCATCGTTTAGGCAATCAACATCTTTTAATGCATCCAATTGTTGAGCTGTATTTATGAGTTCCTGATGTTCATGCAACAGTCTATTGCCAACAATTGCATTCCATTCTCTCGTAGGAAATGTCATCTGCGGAAAGTCAACTAAACACTTGTCAGACTCCTCAAGTAATTCATTGATAAGGAATAAGCCATAATCTTCAAGCTGACATTGAGTTGGAATAGAAATTGCAAATAAAGCAGGAATTTTACGTTGAAGATCGTCGCAAATATGCATTGAGAATTGATTCCATTTTACAAGTGGGTCGATTGGTGAACATTCAATAAGAATAATACAAAACAGTCTTCTTAATTGATATCCCGTTTTCATAATTGAAGCCTCGTAAAGGCATTGTTTCCATTCCGAATCATCTTCAAGTAGACCTCTTGCAACACACATTGCTTTGAATGTAGAGTACTCTACATTATTGAATGTGCGTAAATTTTTTCATGATGCTGGTCCTTTAACAACTATTAATAACCGCAGATAGAAACGCTTCCCAGAGTTAGGAGATGCAAAATACATTCTGCCAATTGCATACCTGATTTTCTTGGAGTCTATACCTTTGTGGATAGATTCCATACAAACTTTTGAGGGAACTCCTGGTAAGTAAGATCATGTGCTGATTCATGTAGTGCACATGTAAAGAATTCAGTCAAAGTTGTCTTCTCATTTTCAGCTCTAGACCTTATTGTAGCAGAATCTTCATCTAGATAAAAAATAACAGGATGTTGCCCTGGTAAATGAATGACCAATCTTTGTACTGACGAAATCTCCTCATGTAAAGGATGCTCAAATATCCGCCAAACTGCCTCTAGTGGTCCAATATATCTTGAATCAAGGTATTGTTGGATCTCATCTACTGGGCCCAGCACCATTGTGGATCGATCATGCCCTTTATAAATGTACTTATGAATGTACTTGACACATCTTATTCTGACACAAACTTCGACATTAATATGGCAGTTAAAGCGTAGGGAGAGATACATATTGTATGGAACATCTCGATTATCAACCTGATGCCCCCTTACATTATAGATATGTCCATCATTACGACGACATACAATCCATGGTTGTTGAATCTGCATAAGTTTTCAGTTACTTTTTAAAACATTTACCATTTTCTATACATGAAGCATTTGGATTTCGAGCATCACATAGTCCGTGCATCATAAATTTTATCACGGTATCGAATAATTCCTAATCTTGAGTTAGAATCAGGAAATTCAACACAATCTTATCCACTTGATCACATGTATGGATCTTATCTGGACCACAAAGAAAGAAAAGAGCATGCATATATGGAAGACCAAGTTTCTGAAATTCAATTGTAAAGACATGTGCTACTTTCCTGCCAAATACATTTTTGACATCAATCTCCTTCATCAAAGCCTTTTGTTTTAACTCAAAAACATGTGCAACTAAATCAGGTCAATCAATAGACTTTTGATTGGGCAGTAGAGCTGAAATTATTTCAGGCCACTTTGGATTTGCAGTCATTGTAAGAAATATATCGAGGTGCTGGTTATACCGTGTTGATAGCCATCGAGTCTTGAAAGATTTCAAACATGTGACGTGCACTACCAGAGAAATATAATGGGAGTATCATGCATTGGCCAATTTGGTCACCACTTTCGTATGCATCAATATCTACAAGGCCCTGATATAGTTCTGAACGAAGTTTTTGCTGATTAAGTTTGATGAACGTCAAACGATTCTGCTCAGTTGCCCAAACATCAACTATGAACTCTTGGGAAAAAAATTCGACTTTCAAAATTAAAGAATACTCAGTAGGTCTTTCAAACAGACGGTAGACAAAATACTCACACAATGTAAGGCATCTATGTGAGACTTGATTTTGCAAAGGATCGCATTGCTTCAAATCAGGTTCTCATCCAAGCTGACCATGCGGGAATAATTATACATAATGCAATGGCAATTATACAGAATGA
This sequence comes from Scilla litardierei, assembly GCA_030789695.1. NCBI lineage: Eukaryota > Viridiplantae > Streptophyta > Magnoliopsida > Asparagales > Asparagaceae > Scilla > Scilla litardierei. The sequence goes on along the minus strand of CM061141.1, from coordinate 3,946,077 downwards.
GCCTCATTGATTTGCATTAGTTGATTATTTCCTCATGTAAAACAATATCTCGCACCTTAAGAGGTCGATGGCCATCTCCAAGTAAAATAACTGCAATTTCATCTACGATTGACGGGTCATATCGTCGTCGATCATTGTTTGAATTAAAATGCAGATATAAGGGGAGATCATGACCATATGAATCCTCTTGAGTTAAAACAGTGTAAGCTTGACAATATAGATGGATGAATGGATTTATGCCTGATAAACAATCTTGAATAATTTTTAAGACATCCCTTCTCAAATGAGGATTTCTATTATTTCGTAACTCTATAGCAGCAGCCGGATCATATATGTAAAATTGACAATAACTTGTTTGATCCTGTTATGGCAAAAGTGAGCATGTTCGATAACGTAATTCTCCATGAATTGTAAATGTTATCGGACATCTGCCAGCAATCAATCTTCGATCCAATGCAACGCCAAAGCTGGTAAATGCATTAGCCGCATTATACTCCCGAGTATATTGTCGAAATGATTTTGATTGGTCACTGTCACCATCATATAAATCTCGAAGTGGTGGAGGGGGTTCAATAAGTGTATCTAATTTTACCTTTCCTTGTAAACAGCATGTTCCAAAACGATGTGTTGTCCAAGTTGAATTCGACAACTGTTCATCCAACCAATATAAGGCTAAGCAATTGGGGCATGGAATGTTCATTGATCCAAAATAATGCCGACCAAAATCCACCTGCATTTGCGGACCAACTCTATATTGAGTTGCCATGCATAGTAATAGCGAGGCTGAGCCCTCATCTTCGTGTTGAACTCGGGAAGTTAAACCAAGTTTTACTTGAGGTGTTTCTTGATCTCGTTCCATCCTTCTACGTTGAGCTGAGCCCTCATCTTTTTGTTCAACTCGAAAAGTTGTTAACCAGGTGTTACTTGAGGTGTTTCTTGATCTCATTCTATCCGTCTGCGTTGAGCTGAAGACCTATCCAAATTTAAGCTATAACTAAATATTAAAATACGTTAAAAATATATTAGATTTTATGTCCAGTCAAATGGATAATAACCTCAGGAATCATATTATAACGCAAAGCTGAGCACTTATCTTCTTGTTCAACTGGAGAAGTGGATAATGCAGGCGTTATTTGAGGTATATCTAATATGCTAGTAGGAGTCATATATCGAGACATGTTTCTTTGTTCGCGTTCTCGTTCTCTCTTTCCGAGTTGAGCTAAAGACCTATCCAAATTAAACCCAAAATTAAATATAATTAAATTACAGTAGATTAGATTAGACTTTAGGTACAATCAAGTGGATGATCACCTAACAGCTGGATCAACATCTTGTTCAGAAATCGTAACATGCGTGAGGCAGAGCCCTCATCATATCGAGCAATGTGTCTTTGTCCTTGTTCACGTTCTCTCCTTTTGCGTTGAGCTAATTGTCTTTTTGATACGCAACTATCAACAAATGACTAAATTGTATGTATAAGATTGATTAATAATGGTAAATCAAGTATAGAATTCATTGATGTCTATTAACAAATTCCGTACCGGTAGCATGTTGGTGTGAAGCAAATGTGAATCCAAGAACCTTTAGGCTGCCAACGTCCAACTAAATCATTTAAAATAAATGTTAAAATAATATTAAACAAATATGTACGAAAGACATCATGGTACTTGCCGACGCCGAGATGCATCATATATGTAACTTCTACTGTATACTCTGTTATGGGCAGATATAGGAAGAATTAAAAGAGATGCCGCCGGCGCCGAGAGAGTCGCAAATGGGATGCTTGTCAAATTACTAATAGCACAGTTAACTTCGTCAAGTATATGAATGACTCACCAGTGTAAACACCATACGGGAGTGCATAGACTTAAATGAGACTTCTTTTTAATTGACAGTCAACTACATGCTTTGTAAACTGAGCAGGTACCAAATATAATGAAGGTGTGATCCATTTGATATGTAAACATTTATGATGTTTGCTGCTATTTTTGAACACTAATCTATTTCTTTTTCTTGATGCATTCATGATGCATCTCTCTCTACTTCGACCTTAGTCTTCAACACTAATCTATTTCTTAAAAACATTATGTTGTCCACACTGCCCCTCGTGAGATAGAATTGGATCATTGGCTCACACCGACTTAATGTTAGCAGAACTCTATTTAGAAATGTCACAAACCCAGTTTGAGTAGGAAACAACCCAGAAATGGAAGTATTCCTTTAATTTTCAAAAGTTGTTTTTAAAAACATTATACTCTCAACACTGCCCCATGTGTGAGAGAATCAAGGATCATTGTCTCACATTATATTCCAGTTTGATTAGAAAATAACCCAGAAATGGAAGTAAGAAGTTAACACTAAAAACAGCTACTTAATTGCAAAACTTCAGCGACTTAAATATTGCATAAGAGGGTCGTACGTCGTAAAGGAGCACAGTGCGAAACACCAAAGTAATCAATATGGATAATGAAGTTGGTGAAGTAAATATTGATAAAAAGCAAGAATGAGATGACATAGGACCCATTTGGAGGGTGAACATTGAGATCTGTTGTAGGGAGGGTCAAACCATATAAAGGGTTAAAATGAGATCTTTTGTTTATTTTAAATTTTTTGTTCTTTTATTTCTCCATTTCTCTTTTTAGCTAAAGCATTCAGATACTTTTTTGTTCTTTGTGTTAATTTTTGTTCTTCCATTTCTCTTGTTGTTTCTAACTTTCTTTCATTTTTAAATTTATGTATGTTTCATGATAGAGGGGATTCCTATTATAGGTGTGTAATACACGAGTCCATATTTTATCACTGCAAACTATGTCAATGCAATTATTTCTTATCAGGTTTTTTATCTTTTTTTTAAATCATGTACTTGCCATCAGAAAAGGTGTTAGTTCAGACGTCTAAATTTTGTTTTGTGAACCTTCTATTGATCTTTTTCAACCTGATTGAGAGCACTTTCACAGGCTGAATAACCTATTGATTTTTGATTCTTTCAATTGACCTGATTTAATAGTACACATGTGAAGATCAGTACACATAGCTAGCTTTTTTTAACAAACTATGCCAACTATGCAAACTATGTACACATGCTGTTTTTCAACTGACCTTTTGCAAACTATGCTAGCTTTTTTAAACAGATATTATATAAGAATGAATCTTTTAACGCAGATCAGTACACATAGCCCTTTCAGATCATATACACTATGAAGATGGGTTTACCTGCGAAAAAAGGCTCCAATGAAGTTGCAACACAGATCTGGAAAAAAAATCTCAACACACATAAGTTAAAATGGTGGCAGATCTTAACAAAGATAATATGAACCCCCTCAAACCCAGAAATGATGGCAGGTCTTGAAGATGGAGTTACCTGCGATGAGATTGAAGAACTTCCTATGGGAGAGGAAGAACGTGCGAGGTGTCGGAAAGGTCCAAGAGGCCCTAGCTCTTGAGGCTGGCGGATGCTCTTGAGGCTGGCGAAATTGATGGGGAGAAGAAGCAGAACCCAAAGATGACCAAGAGGTCCTAACGAGGTGGCGGATGCTCATTTTGAGGGTTTTTGTGTAGAAGGCGAGGCATCATGTGGAGGAGCCGAGGAGTTCTTCCCGCATGCGAGGTCAAGTGTTGGGTATTGTGCGTGGAGGAGTCGTTGGGTGCCGTGCGTTGGGGTGAAATGATGAGAGATCAAGAGAGATCCTCTCTCAACATGATCAAGCGTTTTGATCTCGAAGATGGTGTTCTACGTTTTGTGTTGGCTGTTGGGTGTAAGGGATTGTGCGTTTTGTGTTGGCTGTTGAGGAAAATGATGAGAGATCAAGAGAGATCCGCCAATTTTTTGAATTAAAACCTAATCAAGCGTTTTTCCGGTTGGGTGATGTGCGTTTTGTTTCTCCCACCCCAAGATTTCAACTTCTCGATTTTCCCAACAGAAGTTCAAGTTCCCCCATTTTTTAATTAAATCTTGACCCTTGTATGCAAAGGATGTATATGCATCCAGATCGTTAGTGATGACTGGGACTTATCCGAGTCAGTCATAGGATTCAAAAACAGTTGTGTTTTATAGAATAGAGATGTATATATATGTATATGAGCACTCGGTATATGAAATTTCCTACACTTGCCCTATAAACTTCAATTTCCAATCCTTTTTCTTATGATCAACATTGTTTATCTTAATATACACATCATGGATGATGAACATACTAATAATCATGTGAATCCAATGCTATTTGACACTCGATCTAATTGTTACAAATTCAACGGTTTTAGAATAATCAAACTTTCTGTAACGAGCCAATCAAGGGTCAAATCCCATTAGGATTCAACCATATTTGGGTTTTTAAGGTTTTAGAATGTGTCCATCAATCTTAATAAAAATGGAAAAAAAGTGGAATGTAATGTTTTTGACGGACGGTGTATAAAATTTCCTCCCCTGAACGCTCACCTACCGTAACATCTCTCTCTCTCTCTCTCTCTCTCTCTCTCTCTCTCTCTCTCTCTCTCTCTCTCTCTCTCTCTCTCATACTTTGGAGAAAGGGAGTGGATAAGAAAAATATAACTTAAAGAAATAAAAATTAAAGTGAAAAAGTGACAACTTAAGAGGCAGCAATTAAATTTAACAATTTGTTAGGTTGCTTTTTTATCCACATTGACTCAACCAAATTATTCATTAGGTTAAGCAACTACTCAACCATTAAAGAAGAGGACAAGAACTTTCAAGAGCAAGGTTTGAGAACTAGGTTTCGGTTTTGGTCCCTTTAAAAAATTTGATTTCGACAAGTTTCGTGAGTTCATTTTAAGTTTCGGTTTCGGATTTATATATATTTTTATATATGTTTCTATAATAATGCACTCATAACAATTGAACTTTACACTATTTTTGTATGAAATATTTCATCATTGTCTATTCTTAAAGAACCCAATTTATGATGCAAAATTTGTTTTTAAAGAGTTTTGCATCAGATTATAAATAAATATAATATTTCATAGGCTATTTTTGTAAACAAATTTTAAAGGTAATATGTTAAAATTTTAGGTGGTTAACTAAATGCCTTGATAAAAATTTGGTACAAATGGGTCGCATATAGTTAACCCCAAACTTCAAATGCAATACATTTTATTGACCTTAATTTTTATTTTAAGTTAATTGGGTAATTTTTATTTTAAGTTAATTGGGTTCTTGGTTTAAACAAAATATGTTTAACTCCCCACTACTTTCACCCAAATTATTTTAAGACTTTCGGTTGTGGCATAAACCGAAAAAGAGAAAAAAGCCCAAGGTAAAAAAATCAAAGCGATGTCGGCCGTCCCCGCTCCTAATTTAAATAACCACAGCTTCGATCTCTCTCTCATTCGGTCCCTTCCCTCTTTCTGTTCACGAAATCGAAACAATAGTTACAGCGAGATCAAAGCATCAGAATAAAATGCATCTCCTCCAAATCAAAGCATCGGGCCTTCTTCGTATTAGGTAAGATCTCTCTTTTTTTTTGTTACAAAGGAGGCGTCGACCACTTGACCCACCACTACAGGGGGAGGGGGAGGGGGAGGGGGAGTACCACTAGGCCAAAGGACCCATCGTAGCTCTCTCTATATATTTATTTAGACAAATTTTCGAAATAGGTCAAAAATTAGAAGTAATTTTAAAATTCAACCAAATTTAAATTTAATTACACAACCCAATCAACTTCTCATCACTTAGATTTCGCGTAAGACTAAAACAACAACAGGGATTGATAACCCCAACCATTTGAGAACCAACTGATAATGGTTGCCAAGCATATTGTTCTAAGATTCCTTAATTTCTGCCATAATAGCTGCTATAATGAAATGGCCTGGGTTAGCAACCCCAACAATTTGGAGGGTGCACAAATTACTGGAATTACCAATCTCAGTTGTTTTTAATGTGAATTCATGCACGGAATCCGACATGACGAGAAGTTGATCGGTTTTGGTAATTAAATTTAAATTTAACAAGTTTTTATTTCTAATTGTTGACTTATTTTGAAATTTTGTCCATTTAATTTTTACGGTAACGACAGTAACAAGAAGTTCTTTTCATTTCCGTTTAATATTTGCTTCTTTTTCTCAAATTTTTTAAGGGTTTATGCTCAAATCATCTTAACTATGTAGATTCCTTGGTCAATTTTGAACTTTTAGGATTTTACACAGAGATTTAATGCTAGTTTCGTAGCCGTCCCTAATGAAACCGATACAAAACGGTAGAAATTTCTGAGTTTTGGCGGAAACCTTGAACCTTGTTTACAAGTGTTCTCCTATTTAACATTGACCTGGCAGGTTATTAACTTTTTAATTAGCTTTCAAAAGAAAAAATTGAAGGGAACCTGTAATAATATTAACATGATCTGTATGGGAAAAATGACAAGTTACCACCCCCCCCCCCCCCCTCTCAAGGTAACCATGAACTTCAAAAGACATACCATCACCAATCATGCTTAGATATTTTAGGTTATTACACATCTATCATCCATAGATAGTCTCAAGAATCAAAACTTCTAATAGCCACAAGTAGACTGTATGCCTTCAGCACCACGATTATATCACACAATAACCAGCCAAACAATCATCCCAATGGTTAAAATATGCCAAAGGCAGACATCTACAGAATGAAATATTGACATGTACAACAGATTACAGCTTCCTCATTGCATAACTAGCCAGAAGCTAAAAAAGAAATTTTATCAAGCAATAATCACAAAGGAAATTACAAGATGTGAGAAACTATGAGGAATGCAGACAAAATAAGATACAAAACCATACAAACAACTACTTACTTAGAGTTAACAGAGGAAGATGTCTGCCCAGAAGGGCGAGGGTAATGACTACCATCAAGTGCAATATAGGGATAAGATGCCCCTAAAGCCCCTGCAGCACCTGCCAATATTGGAACCCTAATACACAAAACATAATGCATGTTTAGGCCTCCCTCATATGCAGTGAAAGAGAAGAGTAAACGAATTAACAAATTATACTACAGAAGGAATAAGCTAACAGATTTAATCACTAAATAACAAACAATAGCTGATATCAATTCCACAGTACAAAAAACGATTTACTAGCTGCAGAAACAATCACACTGTTACCAGACTGCCCAATGGAATCGCTCCCAAGTGATATCTAGAACGCAAACAAACATGGGTTCGATACATCATTACATGACAATATACATATGGAATTGTTCTACCCTTATAAACATCAAGCATGGGTTGATATTATCATTCAAAAATAGCTATACTGCATAAATTTTATAAAAAAGGATCTTCACAATAAGCCACCACACAGCAAGTCGCATGCACCAAATGTATCAAGACAATACAACAACTTCCATGAAAATGCAATTCAGCCTCAAAAAGGGGTTTGGAGAAAACCAGTTCTGCATGTATAGTTAGCTTCATTCTAGTTTAACTTAAATTTATTCCTTTTTGGCCTTGCATCGAGATTGAACCAATGCCACTCAAAGAACAGAAAATGATGAGAAAAATAATTAGCTGACCATGAGAGAGGACCGAGCTTCACATACCATGTCATTTCAGAATTCCCAAAACCAAGTTGTGGTTGTGCTACATATCCCGGAAGCGCCATACCAACAGCAGGAACCCCAAGCCCACCATGATGTTGTCCTCCAAACTGCATAACTGCGGAAAAAATGGAAGGTGAAATTAGAATGGTAACCATAATAAGTAACCAACCAACAGACTGCAGCATTTCATGACAAGTATACTCTTTCCATTTACAAGACAAACAAGATTTCTGAGAATGTGCAAATACACATAAAGTAAACTCAGTAATTTACACAAAATATAGAGTTTAACACCATTTCGTTTTATAATATGTTATAAATGACTGCATTTGTTATTTTGTAATTATTTTAGTCATGTCATCAGGAACAACGGATTACTACTGTGTGGGTTCTATGAGAACATACCATTAAAGTTAAATTACATTGAAGTGGGTTTACTTATTTTCCTTTCTCCTTTTAAAAACAACAATATGCAACAACAATATGTTAGTCTATGTCACCCAAATTGAAATCATATTATAATTGAGGAGGGAGAGAGTTGTTATTGTAATAGTAAAGATGGATGAAAGGAAGTCCCCATAATTAAAGATACAGAAAAGAGATGAGCAACTACAAAACCTGGCAAAAGTGCTGGAGTAGCAGAAAAGTTCTGATCATTCTGGCTAAGACCCATGGCCCCTGATGCCCCAATAACCTGAGCTCCACTATACAGAAAAGAACCCCTTCCAGCTCCCTGGCTGCCGGTTTTTCCTTTGGCAATCAGCTGCGTCTTAGATTTACTTGAGCCCGGAGGTGAATCCATCTCCCCAACTTCAGATATGTTTGTAGACGGAACGCGAGGCGGAGATGAGACACGATTTCCACTGGCAGGTCGTTGCTGACCTACCTGCTGGGTAGAAACGCGTAGAGCATGTTGAAATTGAGTTTGTGGTCTCTGCTGAACTGGAGGCTGGTCTTGCACATGTACTCTAGGGACTTGGCTAAATGAAGCAGTCTGCTGATAACTAGGCTGCATAGTAATGTTTAAACTTCGGCCTTGAGCCCTGGATTGAGAAGATGGGATCGCATCTGCAGATGTTAAAGGAGATCCTGAAGACCGCACTTGAGCATTGGCCAATGCTTTCCCAGCAACAGAACGAAGAGAATCGTCAATATATATGCTGTCACGGTTAACAGAATCCACTATAGCTTTTCCTCTCAACATTGAACTAGATTGTGATGACAGAAAATTATTTTCCATCCGCATCGAAGATGAAACTGTCTTGGTTATATTTCCAGTTTGTGCATCCCTTTTATGAGTTATAGATGTGTCTTGCTTGGATGACCCAGATGGATAAAATGGCGGTGAAGCAGAGTTCAAACTTGATGCAAAAACATGTTTCCTAGTAAGAAAAGAATCAGTTTGCACATTCGGAGTTTGTAAGGTTGATCTCTCTGAACTACTATTTGATGTTGATTCTTGAGATTTTATAGGTCTGCGGAATTAATGCAAATCAAACGAATCATATTAAAGACATCAAACCAACATAATATGGCATTATCTGAAGCAAGGGGTGCACAATATTGTCACTTACTGCTTGTGTTGAGGTGCAGAAACTTCAATATTCCTGGGGAGAGGTTCATAACGTCTGGGTCCTCTTCCTCTCACAGTCTTCTGAGGGCGGTTAAGGTCGTTACCTTCACGATTATGGTTGTTGCCGTCAAAATTATGGAAGTTACCCTCATTGTAATAACCCCGAGACCTGTTATTTCCTTTGGCATGACTACGGACAGCACCCCCACCCCGAGTTCTCCCACCACCGCGACCTCTGAAACGACCTCTGGAATTTCGCCTTCCCTGGCCATATTAATAGAATTAGCAATTTGTTTAAAAGGCATTACTGAACGTGACAGCTTAAAGAGTTGCTGGCCCAGTCACTGAAATAACACCTGAATAATAAAGTAAAAGGATAACATGAAGCAGAAAGAGAAGACCAATTTCTTAACTCACCTGATCATTAGAGGAATCGTGCAAATTCATCTCTTCAAACCTGTCATGTAACCAAGCACGATTGTCTTTGGATTCCCATAGTCTCTGTCCGCCAGGCATACGTCTAAACGAGACAAAAGAAACACATATCACTACAGCTTCATATTTGACATTCCAGGAGGCAGGTAACTCAGAATGAAAGATAGTAGCCTAGGCCCGTCAACACATAAAGGCTTGGGAATAATTAATGAATGTATGGAATAAATATCATTATTTTTGTTACATGATGTCAACTCAGACAAATCTTGGAAAAGAATGACAATGCAGTTGAAACTAACACAATTTCAAGCCACAATTTTAATCTCGATGCATGTTTATTAATGGAGTAATAAAACAAGTATCTTGCCCATCGGAGGGAATTCTGTGCATGAGAAACATGTAAAAGAACTACAATCACTTCTTTATAGCAGTGTTGTATTACACTAAAGACCACACGACTGACAAAGAAGGAAAGAATGATTGAAAGAACATTAATGAAGTCCAAAATTTACAATAGATGTCTTCAGCATGACCAATTTTAACTGTATATTTAAGTTACTTCTTCAAGGTGTTATTATTATTTCATACATGGAACAAATTGCATTCATGAGAATCAAGATAACTGTCACAGAAAAAACAACCATAGTTGAATTCACCAAAAAGGGGGGAAAAGAAAAAAGAACAAAAACTGGTGCCAAGTGTTACATATTTTTGAAGTTTTAAGCATGTAACATGTTCTTTAAAGTCAAAATTACAAGTTCTCCTCAGGTGTGCTATTTAAGATGTAATTGAGCCAACCGCTTTGCTATTGTTGATGGTCTAGTGTTAACTGTTTGGCAGTGGTATTTGCTAGGATGGTTCAAGAAAGCGATCATCCTTCCAACTGGTCGAATCCTAATGTCTCAGAGCATACATTAATTCTGTAATGTTTCAAAGGGATAAGAATAACAGACGATTCTTCGAGTATAAATAAACCAGAAACCAGTTTAGAATTTAGGTCGAAAGTTTAAAAGCTGGTAAAATAATTAATTACAACGGGAACTGTATTACAGAATCTAAAAGAACATGCATATACCTATAATGTCAATAAGCCAATATGCATAGACCATAGTAAAAAGTATATAACTGTCTCACATGCTTAAAAAACCAATCCAACAATTTAAGTACAGCTAACCATAACTAAGAAACTTACCTTATTTCTGACATTTTTTATTTATCGGAAATAACTTTCTGCCATTAAAATAGTGAATTACAAACTCCAATGAATATATTTAACATGGCAAACAAATAGATATGCATGCATTGAAACAAAAGGAACTAATTTGGAATCATACTTACATAAAAAGTTAAAAAAAGTTCAGCAGATTTAGCAACAATGCCCATACTATAAACATCAACATCAACAAAAATCAATCATCTTACTTTTAAAAAAACTTTAAATCAACATAGGCAAAGAAACAAATATCAGAATCAATCACCTGTGCCGTCCCCTCCCGTTCTCTTGAAACCTATCGTCGTGCATGTAAAATGCCCCCGCCGTCGGCACCGCATAAGGCTCGTTCTCTTTCTTCTCCTCTTCCTCGTCTTCCTCTTTCTTCTCGCCATCCTCATCGACTTCCTTCCTTCTGGAACATTCTACACCCTTCTCATCCCCTTCATCGCCCCTCTTAACCTCTTCCTCTTCTTCAACTTCCTCTACTTCGATTTCTTCGTCAATAATTTCCTCCTCTTCAATATCCTCCTCGTACTCTTCGTCGTCGTCCTCCTGCACATCCTCATCCTCATACGCCGGCGCCGCCCCCTGACCGTCTGATTCGCCATCAGATCCAATCGCCGCCGCCCGATCTCTCGTCCGGACGCCGCCGCCGCCGTCCTCCTCGTCGTCGCTCGCCTCCCGTCGCCTCATCGCGGACGGCACGATCGTGTCATCGGGATCGCTCTCGTACTCCTCCACTTCCTCCCCTTCGATCGCCATGGCCGGGATCGGGGCCCTGTTCTGAAATCTAGTGTTTAGATCTGGCGAGGATGTTGCGTCTAGAGTTAGGGTTTTGCTGACGATTCAATTCTCTCAGCGAGATTGAAGGCGATCTGGTCAAATTAATTTGATTGGAAACAGAATCTCTCTTGCAGGGGATTGATGATTTTTTTTCTCTTTGTTTCTTACCCCTTTTTTAATTTAATAGATATATTTTTTGAGTCTAAGACTGACTTCTGCTTTTCTCGTTTTATCTCCTCCGGCCCTTGGCTTGGGCGGTTGAACGAGTGGAGAGTTTGGGCGAATACTAAAAATCCTCAACTGCTGACGTTGATAAGGGACCGGGGAGAGTCTGACCGCCTTGTGACTTTTTAGTTCTAGCCATTGGTCGGATGCCACATCATCAAAAGTATGCATGTGGGGCCGTTTTCAGATTTTTGTGGACGATTGGATGGGCAGCAAAACTTTGAAGTCTGATAATTTGAAATATAAGTTCTCAGTAAACGAATAATCAATAATCAATATGCTGTTATGAATGAGGTAGGCCTTTGGCCTCCCCTCCTTCATTACCCATTCATTAGGCCCCCATTACTTAGAGTAATGGGGACCCTTGGGCTCCTAGAGACTTTTGGCCTCCCCACTATGAGATATATAAATAGAGCATCATGGCTCTTAGCCATGGTGACTTATTCTTTTGCTAAGAAATCTTGTCTCTTTCTCTCTTGAGTTCATCATCATCCAACACGTTATCAGCACGTGTTCTTCCTTGAGCAAGAATCCAAGCCTAAATCCACACCATATTGATCCCCTACGCGCAAGGAATCTTTGGTTGCTGCGGCGATTCGTTGGAGCGTTTCATCTACATTCATCCCTACGCGCAAGGAATCTAACGTTGCTGCGGCGGTTCGTTGGAGCGTTGCGGCATCCTAAAAGCGTTCGGGAGCTTGGATTATTATTTCTACGGATCATCGTCGCGTTCTTCCCTATATCATTGATCTAGAGGTAAAACCCTATAATCCTGTAGATAAAATTAGACTAAATAATTTTTACATTGTTTTAATATACAAGTAAAAAAAAAATTTAGTCTAATAAAAGAAAAAAAATTTATCCCTATTACAAAGTTTTTTTTTTTTCTATGAAAATTTTTTTTCCTTTTGCAATTAAAATTCTTCGGTGGGAAGAAGAACCGGAATGAAATCCTCCCCTCCCCCCTGACGGAGGAGGGGGCCTTCCCACAATGCCGACCATGCCCCCCCTGCAGTGGAGAGGGGGGCCTTCCACGCCGCCGCCCCCCGCTGAAAGGGGGCAGCCTGAGGCCGAGGCCGAGCCCTGAGGCCGAGGCCGAGCCCTGAGGCCGAGGCCGATGGCAGGCTGAGCCCTGATGCCGAGGCCGAGCCCTGAGGCCGAGGCCGATGGCAGGCTGAGCCCTGAGGCCGAGGCCGAAGCCGAGCCCGAGCCCGAGGCCGAGCCCGTGACCGTGACCCGAGGCCCGAGGCCCGAGGCCGAGGCCGAGGCCTGAAGCCGAGGCTAATTGTTTATTTTTGGCTCGAAGCCATAATAATTGCGACAAACAACTTTGCAGAACTGCGGAACGGGCCACAAGCGCTTATACTAAAAATAATTTTTGGCCCGAAGCCACAAAATTCTACAGAAATTCGGCTTCTTCATAATTTTAAAGAAGAATTAAATTTGCAAATTGAAATTTATGAGAAAAACTTTGTAAAATCAATAATTACATTTATATGTTCCTCTATTTATTTAAACATCTCTCTTGCAAATTATTATGTATGGTTTACTAGAATTTTTAAAAAATATAATCATCTCAAAGATCCTGAGACCGCTCTGCCGTTAGGTAATTAACCTAACGGTGTATGACGTTTCCCCGTGGTCTACGAGATAGTTATATTTTCTAGTTTACTTTTTCCATATTTTTTTATGCTTGAGATATATGCGTGGTTGTTTAATTTATGCCTGTAGCATATAAACTGCGTGGATGTTTAAAATAAGTAAAAATGTGTTTTTCGGGATCGGCCATTGTATACCTATTTACTTTCCTTGCACTTTTATTATCTTTTGAGAGAATTTGTAAGTGAGGAAATTTGTATTTAAAAGCCCAAGCTCGATGCAACAGCACATAGAATTGATGAAAACTCCTTCAATGGATCATGATGTCGGTCAATGTGCTTGGCTAAGTTTGCTGGACCAACCTAGCTTGACTGGGTAACAAGTGGTCCTGGCTTAGTCAATTCCCTGGCCGCGTCCGCTGGACCGCAAGGAGTCGATTCATGACTGTGTAAGCCAAAGCTCGATGCAACAGCATAAGAAGACGGATGCAGAAATAGGGACCCACCCGGGGTTTCCAAAGTTGTATTTTTCAATCTCTTTTCTTTGGACTGTTTATTATTTTGGGTATCTGGCCGATCCCCGCATTTTTACTTATTAATTTATGCATGGTTTGTTGAATTTATTTTAATTCATGATTATCTTTAAATTGCATAGATAAAATGGCCAAATTGGCAAGCGTCGATTTCGATGTGCTCGATGCAGCTGGCAAGAATTACTTGAGCTGGCGAGTGGACCTGAAGTTCCACTTGCGCTCCATGGCGCTCCTGCACTCCATTCTGGCCCCCGCAGTGGCCCAATCATCGGCTCCCGCAGCATCCGATGCATCTGCTAGCAAAGCCCCAGAAGCGGCCCCTTTCAGCTGGCAGTACCTCTACCACTGTCTCTGACATGGATAAGGCGAAAGCCATTATCTATATCAGACGACACATAGATCGGACCCTGAAGGCCGAATACTTGACGGTAGAGGACCCTCTGGAGTTATGGACAGCGTTAGAGGCACGCTACAGACATCAAATTGATGTCATACTCCCGCGTGCCAGCTATGAGTGGGAGAACCTCCGACTTCAGGACTACAAGTCCGTTGCTGAGTACAACTCAGCACTTCACAACATCACCTCACGACTGAAGTTGTGTGGTGAAGAAGTCTCGGAGCACCGCATGTTGGAAAAGACATTTACCTCGTTTCACGAGAAAGATGCTATCCTCATGCAGCAGTATCGTGAACGCAATTTAACGAAGTTCTCTGAACTGCTCTCTTGCCTCGTTAGGGCAGAGCAGAATAGAGACCTTTTACTGGCCACTCATAACCAGCGCCTGGCAGGCTCAGCTCCTATTCCCGAAGCCCACAGTGTTCACCCCCCCGAAGTGGAAGAACAAGAAGAGGGGCAGAAAGAACAAAGGAAATGCCCCTATGAAACCAGCCATTGCTCCTCCCCAAAACAAGAATAACAAAGGGAAGAAAAACTTCACTTGGAAACGTAAGAACACTGATACAGTGTCAAATCCAAAGAAGACATGGGAGGACAAATGTCATCGTTGTGGCATGACTGGACATTGGTCCAGAAACTGTCGCACACCTCGCCACTTCCAGGAACTGTATCAAGCGAGCCAGAAGCCTCCGCCTGAAACAAACCTGGCAAATGTGGAAAATCCGACGAAGTTCACTTCCAAGGATTTCGAAAATGACGACCTGCTCGATTGAGCCTCATCTTTATCTATGCTTTTCAAAGAATAAATTGTAGCTTCATCTCTAGTATGCTTAATAAAGACGATCTTTTATTTTGAATGTATGCATTTTACATTTCCATCAATAAATTTTCGTTTTTGGCTTATATAGATGATGTATGAGTGCCTAGTGGACAGTGCCTCGACGCACACTATCCTTCGCGATGAATGCTATTTCAATAGCATAAGTAAATATGACGGTCCTGTCATTACAATTTCAGGACTGTCCAAAATAATCGAAGGATCTGGTGATGCAATATTATTGCTCCCAAATAACACAAGACTAAAAATCAATAATGCACTATTTTCTCCAAGATCAAATAGAAATCTCATAAGTTTCAAGGACATCCGTTTAAACGGATATCACTTAGAAACTAGAGATGAAAATAAGGTTGAATACCTGTATGTCACTCTTCGTAAAGATGGCCAGAAGACCATCTGCGAAATATTTAAGGGACTCCCGTCGGGTCTCTACCAAACATACATTCAACCAGTTGAAGCCAATATGACTGAGCACCAGACGTGCCAGCCAATGCCACCATTTCAACTATGGCATAACAGACTTGGTCACCCTGGATCCATTCTGATGCGACGCATCTTATCTGAATCCCGCGGACATGATTTGAAGAACCAGAAGATTCTTCAGAAAGGTGAATTTTCTTGTCCCACTTGTTTCAAGGGGAAACTAATAACGAGACCATCGCCCCTAAAAGTGGGTTTAGAGTCTCCTGGCTTCCTTGAGAGGATATATGGTGACATTTGCGGGCCTATTCACCCCGCAAGTGGCCCATTTCGGTACTTCATGGTACTAATAGATGCATCCACAAAATGGTCTTATGTGTGCCTCTTGTCCACCCGTAACCTAGCTTTTCCAAAGCTGTTGGCACAGATAATTAGGTTACGTGCTCATTTCCCCGATAACCATATCAAGAAACTATGTCTTGATAATGCGGGCGAATTCACATCTCAAGTCTTCGAAGACTATTGCCAGGCAACGGGTATAGAAGTTGAACATCCAGTAGCTCATGTTCACACCCAGAATGGATTAGTAGAGTCCCTTATAAAGAGACTCCAATGGATTGCACGTCCATTGCTTATGCAATCCCAATTGCCGGTGGATGCTTAGGGGCATGCTATTCTGCATGCCGCATCTCTTATCAGGATACGCCCCTCTGGAGGCAATACATTATCTCCGATGCAACTAGCATACGGCTCAACTCCAGATATATCTCATTTGAGAATATTTGGTTGTGCGGTCTATGTTCCAATAGCACCACCTCAGAGGACCAAAATGGGTCCTCAACGTCGTTTAGGAATCTATATTGGATTTGATTCACCCTCGATTATTAGATACCTAGAACCCCTAATGGGGGACGCATTTAAGGCACGTCTTGCTGATTGTGAATTCGATGAGAAAACTTTTCCAAAGTTGGGCAAACATTCCAAGAAGCCTGAAGCTTCGGAGACCATTAATTGGGAAAATAAGTCTTTGTCCTTTTATGATCCGCGTACAAATCTGTGTGAAGATGAGATCCTGAAGATCCTTCACATCCAGAATACAGTACACCAATTGCCGGATAAATTCACGGACAACCAGAAGATCGTCCGTTCACACGTCCCTGCTGCTAACACTCCAGCTAGGATTGCCATCCCTATAAATGGATGCAATCCACCCGCAGCAGAAATGGCTGTACCTCAATTGAAAAGAGGACGGCCACCAGGTTCAAAAGATAAAGTTCCTCGAAAGAGGAAGATTCCTGGTGAAAATAAGATTATCCCTCCGCAGGATAATCTGCTCGTGCGAAATGTGTTTTTGTGCTCGTGCGAAATGTGTTTTGTGCTCGTGCGAAATGTGTTCTGACATAAGACCATTTGGTTGATGCATCAATCAGTACCATGAAGTACCGAAATGGGCCACTTGAGGGGTGAATAGGCCCGCAAATGTCACCATGAATTCTCTCAAGGAAGCCAGGAGACTCTAATCCCACTTTCAGGAGGGATGGTCTCGTTATAAGTTTTCCCTTGAAACAAGGGAGACATGTAAATTCACCCTTTTGAAGAATCTTCAGGTTCTTCAATTTGTGTCCACGGGATTCAGAGATGATGCGTCGCATCATTGCTGTTCCAGGGTGACCAAGTCTATTGTGCCAGAGTTCGAACTCTGGCAAGGATTGGCACGTCTGGTGATCAGTCATATTGGCTTCTATTGGTTGAATGTATGTTTGGTAGAGACCCGACGGGAGTCCCTTGAATCGTTCACAGATGATCTTCCGGTCATCTTTCTAACGAGTTACATACAGATATTCAACCGTATTTTCATCTCTGGTTTCTAAGTGATATCCGTTTAAACGGAAATCTTTGAAACTTACGAGATTCCTATTTGATTTAGGAGAGAATAATGCATTTTTTATTTGAAGTCTTGTGTTATTTGGGAGCAATATAATTGCTTCACCAGATCCTTCGATTATTTGGGACAGTCCTGAAATTGTGATAACAGGACCGTCATATTTATTTACGCTATTAAAATAGCAATGATCGCGAAGGATTATGTGCGTTGAGGCACTGTCCACTAGGCACTCAGACATCATCTATATAAGCAAAAACGAAATTTTATTTGAGCGAAAATGTAAACATTCATTCGAAAATAAAAGTTCGTACTTAAGCAAATAAAGATGAAGATACATTGAATTCTAAAAGCATAGATAAAAGATGATGCTCAATCGAGAAGGTCGTCGTTTTCGAAGTCTTTTGCAGTAAACATTGTTGGTGGCTGAACAGCCGCCAAGTTTGTATCAGGTAGAGACTTCTGGCTCGCCTGGTATAGATCCTGGAGGTGGCGAGGAGTGCGGCAGTTTCTGGACCAATGGCCAGTCATGCCGCATCTATGGCATTTATCCTCCCAGTTCTTCTTTGGAAGTGACACTTGCTCGGTGTTCTTTCGTTTCCAAGTGAAGTTTCTTTTTCCCTTATTGTTTTTGTTTGTCTGGGGAGCTGCACCTCTTGGTTGCTTCATTACAGCTTTCCCTTTAGTGTTTTTAGCCTTCCTCTTGTTTTTCCACTTCTGGGGAGAAACGTGATGGGCTTCAGGGATAGGGGCAGTGCCAGCTGGACGTAAGTTATGAGTTGCAAGCAGTAAGTCTCGATTCTGCTCTGCCCTAAGTAGGCATGAGATCAGATCGGAGAATTTCGTGAAATTGCGTTCACGATACTGCTGCATGAGGATTGCATCTTTCTCGTGAAACGAGGTAAATGTCTTTTCCAACATGCGTTGTTCTGTCACTTCTTCACCGCACAACTTCAGGCGTGAGGTGATGTTATGAAGTGCAGAATTGTACTCAGCGACGGACTTATAGTCCTGAAGTCTGAGGTTTTCCCACTCATAACTGGCACGCGGTAATATAACATCAATTTGATGTTTATACCGAGCTTCCAGCGCTGTCCACAGGTCCTTTGGATCCTCAACCGTTAAGTATTCGGCCTTTAAGGTCCGATCTATATGTTTCCTAATGTAGATTATGGCTTTCGCCTTATCTACATCGGATACAGTGGTTGTAGGGCTGCTGCTAGTTGTAGCAGAGGCTTCGGCCGCTGCTGGGGCCGAGGAAGGAGCCAAAATGGACCCAACGAGGGCCATCGAACGCAAGTGGAACTTTATTTTCACCAGGAATCTAAAGTTCCTCCGCAAGATAAAGTTCCTCGAAATGACTGCATATCTTTATGGCGATTTAGATAAAAAGATCTATATGAAACTACCAGATGGGTTTAACTTACCCACAGAGATGAAAGAGATACCTCGGGAGGTATTCTCTGTTAGACTACATAGATCCTTGTATGGACTAAAACAGTCAGGCAAAATGTGGTATAACAGACTAAGTGATTTCCTTGCACATCAAGGATTCACTAATAACGAAGTCTGCCCGTGCATCTTTATCAAAAGAACGGGAAAAGGATTCGTCATCATAGCAGTTTACGTTGATGACTTAAATCTCATAGGCTCTCCAGCAGAGATTAATGTGATATCTGCAAGGCTAAAGCAAACTTTTGAAATGAAAGACCTAGGCAGAACGAAGTATTGCCTTAGCTTACAGATTGAACACCTACGAGGTGGAATCCTCCTACATCAATCCAATTATACCAGGAAGCTTTTAAATAAGTTCCAAATGGATAAATGTCATCCTTTATGTACCCCTATGGTCGTGAGATCATTAGACGTACAAAAGGACCCCTTCCGGCCTCTGGAAGAGGGGGAGGAGATACTGGGTCCAGAAGTACCCTACCTAAGTGCCATTGGTGCACTTCTCTATCTGGCTAACTGCACGCGTCCCGATATAGCGTTTGCAGTCAATCTCCTAGCCAGACACAGTGCAGCGCCTACAAAGCGCCACTGGAATGGAGTAAAGCATCTTCTGCGATACCTCCAGGGTTCCGTAGACCTTGGACTTTACTACCAGAGAGGTGCCTCCTCCCAGTTACTTGGTTATGCCGATGCAGGCTATCTTTCAGATCCGCATACGGCAAAATCACAGACTGGTTTTGTCTTTACATATGGAGGTACTGTTATCTCCTGGAGATCGGTAAAACAAACCACTACTGCTACATCTTCTAACCATGCAGAGCTCATCGCGATCCATGAAGCGAGCAGAGAATGTTTTTGGCTACGCTCCGTCGTCCAACACATTCTCAATCCACTGGCCTGAAGACCGGTGATCTGGAGCCTACTGCCCTATTCGAAGACAACGCCGCGTGCATTGCTCAGCTTCAGAAGGGCTACATCAAAGGCGACAGGACAAAGCACATTTCTCCCAAGTTTTTCTGGACGCACGAGCAGAAGAACGACAAGCAGATTGAAGTTCGACAGATCCAGTCATGCAACAACCTAGCTGATCTTTTTACTAAGGCATTGCCTAAATGTACTTTTGTAAAGCTTGTAAAGAACATTGGTATGCGACAGTTGAAAGACCTGCAAGCCTGAAGCTTGTACGGATCAGGGGGAGTAACATGTGGGTTGCACTCTTTTTCCTTAAGCTGTTGGGTTTTCCCACTGGGTTTTTCCACAGCTAAGGTTTTAACGAGGCAAACACACTTACTCTGGATCCAGAAGTATCCACCCCTTGCCTCAGTAGCTGAGACCGACGTGATGAATGTGTAAGGGGGAGTGTTATGAATGAGGGAGGCCTTTGGCCTCCCCTCCTTCATTACCCATTCATTAGGCCCCCATTACTTAGAGTAATGGGGACCCTTGGTCTCCTAGAGGCTTTTGGCCTCCCCACTATGAGATATATAAATAGAACACCATGGCTCTTAGCTATGGTGACTTATTCTTTTGCTAAGAAATCTTGTCTCTTTCTCTCTTGAGTTCATCATCATCCAACATATGCGCAATTGTAAATTTTGTGAGTTACCATGCGCACGTCCGGTTTTTTTCTCTGCGCACGTCCGCCACGTACTAATTATTTACAAGTCTAAAAATTGCTCATTGTGCACAACTAATACAAATTTTGAAAAATGTCTCTGATTGTGCCGAACGGTGACTGACGACGCCGCCGCCGCCATCTCATCCGACCTTCTAGTCTCCACCACCTCGTCCGACGACCCAACCCCACACCCCCTCTCCTTCGACCTCCCCCGTCTATTATCCATCCTCTATCGTCCTCTCCGCCGCCCCCTCACTCGACCTCCCAATCCTACTTCCCCATCCTCCGCTCCTCCTCCGCCCTCTCTTCCGACCTCCCACCCCGATTCGCCCCACCCCCCTCCAACCTTCCCAAACACTGCCACCATCTCCTCTGACAACTTAGCCACATCTCCCTCATCTGACCTCACAAGACCTGTCCCCTCCGCTGCCCCCTCATCAGGCAATCGAGTGAAAAAGAGGCATAATGGCAAACTTGTAAATAAGTAGGTTATGAGCGGAAGTAACGACTAACTTGTAAATAATCGGGTCGTGTGCAGAGCAAAAGCGGTAGTGCAAGTTGCAACTCTCTTCCCTATTTTTATAACAATGCTTTTTTTGGAGCTGCTACGCACACATACCGTTTTACTCCTGCGCACAATCAGATTTTGACTTATTTACTAGTTTGACATTTAAAAATTCTTAATGTGTAGTTATGTACAACAAATTTTAATCCATAAACTGCTCACGTTGTCATCGGAGAGAAAAACGCGAAACTGCCGGCCACGACAACACCGCCAGCCCCGCCCCTGCACCAACTGCCGTCGCTGGCCATCCATCTTCCCCAACCCCTCCGTCGCATTGCCCCCCTCGCCGCCCATCTTCTTCTTTCGCCGACCAATTCTTCTTCCCTTCCCATCATTCGCCCCCTCCTCGGACAATCCAACCCCTTCGTCGACCCCCTTCGACGTCCACTTCTTCTTCACCCTCCGCAGACAACCACTCTCCCACCCCTGGACAACCCAGCCTATCTGCCACTAATTCCAAACCATAAAAACCGTCCGGTTGGGGGATATGTGTGTGTAAAAGAAGAGTAATTTTTGAATGGCAAGTTTGTAAATAAGTGGTTGTGCGCACGAACAAAACAGTGTGTGCGCGTAGCCAAAACAAAATACGGAGAAACACAGAACCTCAGCCATGGCCTATTCGTTTTAAAATCGGCCGCCGTCCCCGCAGCCCTCCATTATTATCTCTCGCAATGCTAACCTCCGATCAACACCAAAACGAGCGGCCGTCAAATATCAGCAGCACTGTTATGTTAAGATCTCTGCTCAGTTCTCCCTTATTCATACCCAAACACACTCAAATCCCCCACTTCAGATTATCAACCATATCAAGTTTCAATCTTTCGAGAAAATACAGTGGACCCATTTGCAGAGCTGGGAGCATGAGCGATGTGTTGGAGATTCTGGGCCCTTTGGATCAAATTTTCCCAGCTTCGGACGTTGATCCCTGTCTGGGTTTTATGCGGAAATGTATAAGATCGAAGAATTTCTTCACGGGAGTCCTCATTCATTCTCACTTGATCAAGTCTGGATTGAAAGGTGAGATCTTGGTCTCTAATGTTATGTTGTTTGTATATGCAAAAGCTAGGTTTTTGAGTAGCTGCATCAAGGTGTTTGATGAAATGCCTGAAAGGGATCTTATATCTTGGTGCACTTTGATTTCGGGATACATTGATGTTGGATTTGAGATGGAAGCATTTGGGTTGTTTAAAAGGATGATGGAGAGCAGGTTGAGGGCCAACCAGTTCGTTGTATCCTCCGTATTAAAAGGTTGTTCAGCTTCCGGAATCATTGAGCTTGGTTCAATGATTCATGGGCTTGCTGTTAAGAGTGGAATTGGATTTGATCTCTTTGTGGAGATCGGGCTGGTTGATATGTATGCAAAATGTGGAGATTTAGTTGATGCTCTTAAGATGTTCTATGAAATTCCTGTGAAGAGTTCAGTTTCTTGGAATGCAATGATATCTGGTTATGTTCAGAATGGGTTTCTTATTGAGGCTGTAGAGATCTGCCAGGATATGTGTCGGACAGGGGCAACAATGGATTTGGTGACTTTGAGGATTGTTGCCAATGCTGCAGCTTCATTGGAGATGTTTGAACTTTGTATGAATCTTCACGTTTACTCTATGAAAATTGGATTTGACACGGATACGTTTGTGGTAGCTGAGCTCTCCAGGTTGTTATCTAAGCTTGGGGAAGTGGTCTACATGGGCAAGCTTTTCAAGAAGGTGAAGATACCTGATGTCTCCTTGTATTCTTTGCTAATTTCAGGGTATCACTTGCATGGTCGCAGGGTGGAAGCAGTGAAGCTTGCAAAGGAACTGTTAGCTTTGGCATTGAATCCAAAGCAAGGAGCTCTCGTGAATGTGCTTAACTTGTGCCTTTGCAAAGAAGAGGGCATGCAAATCCACACTCATATTTTAAAAACGGCTGGTCTATGTTGTCTTTCTGTTGGGAATGCTTTGATCTTTATGTACATCAAGTTTGGAGAGATGGTGGATGCAAAGACGATCTTTCTTGGAATGCCAGAACATGATGTAGTTTCCTGGACGACAATCATGGCAGGACTTGTCCAAAACCTTCAATTTGGAGAAGCCCTTGACACTTTTCATGCATTAAGGAAAACCAGAATACGATTGGACCAACACGCTCTCGCAACATGTGTGAATGCTTGCACAGGTATTCGAGCAATAGACATTGGCCTGCAGGTACATGCTTGTGGTCTGAAACTTGGTTTGGAATTTTCTAGTTATATGACTGCATCACTTCTTCGCATGTACTCAAAGTGTGGACACATTGACAGCGCCGTTAGGTTGTACTCATGCATATCTTCCTCTCATGATTTGGTCTTGATGAACGTCATGATTGCTGGGTACTGCTGGAATTCTCTGCCATGCAAGGCTCTTGAACTTTTTAGTAAGGAATACCAGGTCGGTTTGGTTCCTGATCGGTTCAGTTATTCTACTGTTCTTGGTGCTTGTGCTGACATAAGGTCTTTGGAGTTTGGTGAGCAAATACACTGTCGGGTTGTGAAGAGTGGTTTTGATATTTCTGATGTCATTGTCGGAAATGCAGTTGTCAGTATGTATATCAAGTCCGGAAGCACGGCCAGTGCTTCTAAATCTTTTTGTAGCATGCAAACGAGGAACCTGCATTCATATCAATTGTTAATGATGGGTTACATACATGACAAAGGAAGCAGTGAAGCAGTGAGTCTTTTCTATCAGATGCAACAAAGTGGGTGTCATGCTAACCCAGTTATCTTTGCTAGAATTCTAGGAGGGTGCACTGATTTAGCAGCTATTGATCTTGGAAAGCAAATACATGCATCTATTATAAAGATGGGTTTGGTTTCAGATGCCTACATAGTCAATGCACTGCTGGGAATGTATGCAAAATCTAGAGATATGCATACATCATTTGAGGCTTCTTGTGATAGCCCAATAGAAGATGGCATACACGATGGAAACAAAAGAAGAACAGTTGAAGATTTTGGTTCATTTAAACTGGACGAAGATGAAGAAAATTGCTCTAATAATTCCGATGTTGTGAATATTTTCCCATTTTCTTCATATCAGATGTACGGGACACCTCTTCTATTTCATAAAGCTCAGAGTGGTCTGAAGCCGGAGTTGTTGGCAGGAACTTCATTGCTTGATACACAAAACTGCATGTCCTTTGAAGTATCACAAGGCATGCTCGGTGAGATACTAGAGAGTACGGTGGGAGTGGAATATTCACCCTCTAAGCATGCCACTGTTAAGTATGAAGTGATGCAGGTAGAGGGAATTATACCAGAACATGTTCTACTGGTTGTTGTCTCCGATGTTGGTAAAGTTGGCTTACTCAATGGAACATTTTACAATCTCAACTCTCTTCAGAGACCATGGATTGACTGCAACCAGAGAGTATAGCCAGGGCATGAAGCACATGTATTTAGGGCCCATTTGTTCATGTTGCTGTTATGATGATTTATCGAACTCATATTGTTCCTTGCAGAAGCCACAGAAACTTCAATTTTGAAGCAACAATACAAGTTTCCGTATGCTTTACCAGGGTGGGA
This sequence comes from Scilla litardierei, assembly GCA_030789695.1. NCBI lineage: Eukaryota > Viridiplantae > Streptophyta > Magnoliopsida > Asparagales > Asparagaceae > Scilla > Scilla litardierei. The sequence continues at coordinate 3,921,476 of CM061141.1, read as the reverse complement.
AGATGAGAGGGAAAGAGGATACTGCGTTATTGCTTTGCGCAGATGTGCTTGTAATTTTGGTGGCAGATTGTTTATCGAAGGTCATACAAGAATACAAGTGGGATATGGGGGAAATATAGGGCCATTCAATTGTAAGCTTCAGTGGCAAAAATGTCATCATGCACCCTCCACGTTTGCAATAGGAAAGAAGAAACTTCCTCTTGCCTATGGTCCCTTGCAGTTGTGAGCGCTGACACTTGGTGCGCTAAGTCTTTGGGACCACTAGGTACTTTTTTGGAGCATGTTGTCATTGAGACTATTGAGGTGTAGGAAGCAATTGAAGCTCTAAGTATGTCCAAGTTGATTATCAAGTTAGTATTTGAAATAATTATGATAACACTCTAACTATGAGTTTCTGAATTAGCTAATGCATATATTTAAAAGGTGTCTCACACGCATTTTTCTTCACACAAAATGCAGGTCAGTTTCCTGATCATCTGCACAGGCTGGAGATCAGCTATACTTGTAGAAGAAATGAAGAGTTTTGAAGGTATAATTAAGGATATTAGGAAAACGCATCTAGTTAACTTAAAGAGAAAGAACCATTTAAAGGAAGTTGCTGATAATTGCTTTCAAATTAACAGGATACGGCACTGTCTTGCCTTGCGGTCATTGAGGATGGGAAAGCATATCCAATAGACAGAGGTGAAAGAGATATTCTTCTAATATTAAAATAAGTAAGTCCAATACACTTAAACTTTAACTTGATTGTCAATAATTTTAAAATTATGTCGCATATGAAAATAGAGAGTCACAATACCAGAGGTTCAGAATCCACATTCTTGCCTTGTAAACTTATATTAATCCTGCGATTATCAAATGCTTGTACTGTGTCGATGAAATGTCGCAATATATGCCCTTCAATCTGTATTTAGGGGAAGGCTGTTTACTTTGTTCATTCTCTTATATTTCTTATAAGACTCATAGCCTTACCATATGCACATACATATTACATTAAGATGAAATTAATCCGTAGATCCATGGAGAACCTCATATGTCATATTGATCAAAACTGAATGAGGCCAGCTAGCTGAACTTACCCTTTCTTATGTGACAGTTTTATGATAAAAGAGCATATGAAGAATTCTTTCTTTTCACTTTTGTTAGTTCTTTCCTTGTATTTGATAGTAGCACACAATTGGACCCCTTATTAGACAACTGGAGAAACATGGCATGCGATTTTTCAAGTTCATTGAAAGTAGAGTTCAGAAAATGAGCATGAAGATTTTAAAGTTCTCAAGTTTATCTGTTTTTCATTTTAGCTAATTCTGGTTGTATTAACTAATTCTGGTTGCTTCCTTCATGATTTCCCCAGGAAATTTATATCTTGCACATAGTTGCAGTAAGTTGATGGGGGGCGGGCAGCAGAGGCGCGGCAGCAAGTGGCAGGCGCACGCGGGGTCAGCGGGTCCAGCGAGGGTGCGGTCCAAGTATACCAAAGGAGGAGGTGACTTGGGTCCACCACGGGCCCGGGGTCAAACTTGTAGTTTTGCAACTACAAGGGGGGTCGTTCAGTAATTCGCTATATCGCTAAACCCCCTAAAGCAAGGGCCGGCCGGCCCTAATGGAGTTACGGAAGGTTTGATTTGTAAGTTCTTTTTGTTGCCTAGAACCCTATATCTCTTATTGCAATTGTCTTTTCAATTCCTATTGGTAGATTAATTCTAGAATAATTATCATAGCTTTTATTCGCAATTTCAGATCTGATATTCCTTTAAAACCCCTATCTTTATTAGTCCAAAGCCATAAAAATCCCACCTTTATCCGCACAAAAAGCCCTAGATGCATCAAATTGGTACAAGAGCACTAGATCCATGGCGAGCACGCGATCTATGGAGAGGATCGAATTGTTGGAAGAGAAGGTGGAGAATCTTGAGAGCAAAATCAGCGAGGGGTTGAACGATATCAGAAAGGAGACCGCGGAGAGCGTCGCGCGATTGACGGAGACTATGGAGGTGGGTAGATATCAGATTATGAAGGATATTGCGGCGATGATAGCGAACATCAACCCAAAAATAGAGCCAAACAAAAAGGAGCCACATTTATCGACGAAGAAAGGTAAAATGTGATTTTTAGCGAAGGGGTTCCTGAAAATGTGGAAGATGAGGCTTATACCCGTACGACCAGCGAAACGCAGCAGATCCGGAGGACTGTAAGGCTTTTCCGGCCAATTCACCGCAGCGGGGAGGGAGCTCGACCACGGGGGGGGGGGGGGGGGGGGGGGGCGTCCGCCCCCGGCAGCCTCTTGGGGCCCCGCCGAACCCCCAGCTGCACCTGGGGGCCCCGCCGAACCCCCAGGAGGGGCGGTATGGGCCGCCCGCCCCTCCTGGGCCTCTGGCGGGCCCCTGGGGCAGCGGCGGAGGCCCGCCGACCCAAAACTGGGGCCGGCAGGCCCCGTCGCCCCATTGGGGGGCTTCGTCCAGCCAGCGGGCCTCTTTCCGAGGCCCGCCCGATCTACCGGGGGTCCGCCGCACTTTCTGGGGGGGCCCGACAGCCCCCTCTGACCTTGTCAACACCACATGTGGCCCAGTATGGGGCCTAAACAGTTCCGACGTCATATTTCCAGCCATCGGGGGATCCGAAGCATGTTTTTAGCAGCCTGGAGGGAGATAGCAGCAATGTGGAGGTCCACCGGCTCAGCCCCCACCTTTCGGGGGTGTGACAGGATATTGGAGAGGGTTTCAGGACACCCGAGAGACCATCAGATGGAGTATTGACACCTACGGGGAGATGAGAGAGGAGACTGGCAGTGGGATGGAGCAGACGGAGGCGCACGGGATCCTGCAGTGGGTTACATTCCTGACAGACCACCAGTTTTTCAGCAAACGTCAAGATCAGCCACATAAGAGAGGAGGCTTCGATGGGGAGAGTCGACTGAGGAAGTTGAAGATGCCCATTTTTGAGACCGGGGACCCTGATGACTGGTTGTACCACGTGGAGAGGTACTTTGAGGTGTCAGCAGTACTAGTAGAGAATTGGCTTCAGGCGGTAGGAGTCTGCTTAGAGGGAGAGGCCTTGGGATGGTACAGATGGACACATCAGCAGCAGCCGTTCCGGACATGGAAGGATTTCACTACGCTATTGGTGGAGCGGTTTGGCACAGTACAGTCTGGGGGGGGTCTATGAGCGGTTATATTCACTGAAGCAGGATGAGAGTGTGGAAGAGTATATCAAGAGGTTTGAGTCACTCTGCCACCGTGTTCGAGGAGTCTCAGGTGAATCTTTAGAGGGCTGCTTTATGAAGGGGTTGAAGCCCACAATTAGATCCGGGCTGAGATAGCTTCAGCTCGTGGGCCTGCAAGGGATGATGACTTCTGCTAGGATGGTGGAGGACCATCATAAAACTGAGAGGAGAGCCCGTGGGGCGTGGAGAGGCACCGCTTTTCGTGGACAGGCTCCAGTGGAAGGTCAGAGAGCTGCTCCTGCTCAGGGGGCTACAGCCGTTGCCGTAGGCAACACGGACAGGAGACCAGAGCCACGACCAGGGGGCAGGTACGGAGGATGACTGAGGTAGAGGTTCGGGAAAAGCGGGCGAATGGACTATGTTTTAAGTGTTATGAGAAATTTACTCCAGGACCCCGATGTGGGGATCAGACTTTTCAGATACTGATAGTAAACGACGATGAGGAGGAGGACGATGTGGTGGTATTAGAGGCTGGAGAGGATAATGAGGAGCCTGACACCAGCACTTGGATTTGGCAGAGGTATCCCTCAATTCCGTTGTGGGATTCACACCGAACAGTAGACAGTGAGGACACCCACAATTTCATCTCCAGTAGGTTGGTAGGGGAGCAGCGACTGCAGCTGAGTGACACAGGGAGGTATGGAGTAGTGCTGGGTACAGGACATGTGACACACAGTAGCAGCGTCTATCAAGGTGTTATTGTGACGATACAGGGGGTGCATATTGTCACGAATTTTCTTCCCTTAGAGTTAGGGAGCACTGATGTCATTCTGGGGATGAAGTGGCTGCAGACCCTAGGAGAGACCAAGACGAACTGGAAAATGCTAAGGATGGAGTACTAAGATGAGGGGAGGATAGTAATCCTATAAGGGGACCCCAGCCTCTGCCGTTCTTTAGTGTCCTACAAGGCCATGACACAAGCTATACACATGGCAAGAGGAGGATAACTGGTGGAGCTACAGGCAGTGGCATCAATAGAGTAGAGGAGGATCGTACACAGCCAGTGGCACCGGAGATAGAGCAGTTGATGAGCCAATACGAGGTTGTTTTTCAGACCACGCAGGGATTACCACCACCACGAGCACGCCATTGTTCTACGGGAGGGCGTGTCCCCCATTAGTGTACGGCCCTACAAATACCCCCAGGTGCAGAAGGATGAGATCAAGAGGTTAGTAGAAGACATGCGCAAGCAAGGGTGATTCAGTCGAGTGTAAGCCCATTTTCCAGTCCAGTTTTGTTAGTAAAGAAGAAGGATGGTAGCTAGCGGTTTTGTGTGGACTACATGGCTTTGAATAAGGAAACTGTCCCCGATAAGTTTCTTATTCCGGTGATCGACGAGGTTCCTGACGAGCTCCATGTGGTTGCTTGTTTTTCCAAAATCGATCTCAAGTCAGGTTACCACCAGATATGGATGTGGGCAGCAGACGTGCCTAAGACTGCTTTTAGGACTCATGAGGGGCACTATGAGTTCCTCATCATGCCGTTTGGCTTGACGAACGCTCCAGCGACATTCCAGGCACTGATGAACAAGGTGTTTCGGCCCTACCTCCGGAGATTTATCCTAGTATTCTTCGATGACATCCTGATATACAGTCGCAGTGTGGAGGAGCATGTTGGGCATCTGCAAGCCGTGTTACATGAGCTACTGGACCAGCAGCTGTGTGCCAATAAGAAGAAGTGCTTGTTTGGTCAGCATCAGGTGGAGTATTCGGGGCATATCGTTTCAGCTGAGGGGGTGGCGACAGACCAGGGGCAAGATTGCAGCGACGTTAGATTGGCCATTACCCACCACTCTACGAGGCCTGCGGGGATTCTTAGGCCTGACAGGGTATTACAGGAAGTTCGTCCATGGGTACAGTTCGATTGCGTGGCCACTGACGGAGTAGCTTAAGAAGGACAGCTTCCACTGGAGCGATGAGGCCACCCGGGCATTTGAGGCCCTGAAGCAGGCGATGACGACCGTGCCGGTTTTGGCACTACCAGATTTCAGCAAGCCCTTTGTGATAGACACCGACGCCTCAGGACACAGGTTGGAAACGGTGCTGATGCAGGATTAGAGGCCTATTGCATATTTCAGTCAGACTCTGTCAGCACGAGCGAGGCTGAAATCAGTATATGAGCGGGAATTGATGGCAATCGTGCTCTCCATACAAAAATGGCGGCCTTATTTATTGGAGAGGAGATTTATAGTGAGGGCCAACCAAAGGAGTCTGAAATATTTGTTGGAGCAGCCATGATCACAGAAGAGCATCAGAAGTGGCTCTCCAAGCTGGTCCATTACACATTTGAGATACAGTACCGACCAGGCTTGGAGAACAAGGCGGCAGATGCACTGTCTCGCAGAGAGGAGCCCGCAGAGGTGGCAGCCATTTCCATACCGGTCCTTCTAGACTGAGAGCCGTTGAGTAGAGAGATTGATGCCGATACGAGCTTAACACAGATACGGGAGGCACTGCAGCAGGGGTCAGCGGAATATCCGGGGTACACTATGAGTGAACAACAACTACTCTACCAGGGGAGACTGGTGATTCCTAGGGGATCCACACATATTCCGCTGATATTTCAGGAGTTCCACGGCAGCTCTGTTGGAAGGCATTCAGGGATACAGCAGACCTACAGGAGGATGTCTAGGGAGCTATACTGGCCGGGCATTAAGAAAGATATTGCTAAGATGATAGCAGAGTGTGACGTCTGTCAGCGTCACAAGTACATGGCAATGGCACCGACGGGACTTCTACAGCCATTGGCCCTGCCCGAGAGAGTTTGGGGAGGATATCAGCTTGGACTTCATTGAGGGGCTACCACGATTAGAGGGCTACAATTCCACTACAGCAGAGGTATCACTCCCGTGTCACAGGTAGAGGAGCATCTCGGGGAGCGGGACAAATATTTGGAGGAGCTGAAGAAACATTTGTTGCGAGCCCAACAGATCATGAAAACCAAGGCTGATGCACACCGGAGAGGTGCAGTTTGCAGTGGACGATCGTGTTTACCTTAAGCTCCGGATGTACAGACAGAAGACACTGGCTCGTAGGAGCAATGAGAAGCTGGCGGCCCGCTACTATGAGCCCTTCGAGGTTACCGCTCAGATAGGAAAGGTGGCGTACCATTCGCAGCTATCGGCTACATCCACCATTCACCCGTCTTCCATGTCTCGCAACTGCGACGAGCTATCGGGGATTATACCATATCACCTACTATCCCTCCTACTCTGACAGAAGACATGGAGGTGTTGCTTGAGCCTCAGGAGTTGACTGGTGTTAGACAGGCTGCGGATGGGACGCAAGAAGTGCTGATTAATTGGAAGGGTCTGTCGGACTATAATGCTACATGAGAACCCCGTGGGGTGATACGAGATCAGTTTTCAGACTTCCACCTTGAGGACAATGTGGCACTTTTGCGGGAGTAGTGATGCGGCGCGGGCAGCAGAGGCGCGGGAACAAGCGGCAGGCGCGCGCGGGGTCAGCGGGTCCAGCGAGGGTGCGGTCCAAGTATACCAAAGGAGGATGCGACTCGGGTCCACCAGGGGCCCGGGGTCAAACTTGTAGTTTGCAACTAAAGGGGGGTCGTTCAGTAATTCACTATGTCGCTAAATCCCCTAAAGCAAGGGCCGGCCGGCCCTAATGGAGTTACGAAAGATTTGATTTGTAAGTTCTTTTTGTTGCCTAGAACCGTAGATCTCTTATTGTAATTGTCTTTTCGATTCCTATTGGTAGATTAATTCTAGAATAATTATCGTAGCTTTTATTCGCAATTGCAATCTGATCTTCCTTTAAAACCCTATCTTTATTAGTCCAAAGCCATAAAAATCCCATCTTTATCCCCACAAAAAGCCCTAGACGCATCATAAGTTTTGTCGCAATTCTTGTTCGCTGGCATTCTTTGTCAATCTTTGTAAATTGCAAGGACAATATGTAGATTAATCCAATTTGTGTTCAAAGACGTCGTAATTTTGGTCAAACAGACGGGGATCTGCATAGAATGGTAGTTGCAACGGAACGTTGCAAGCGAAATTGAACTGGAGAGTTGGATTTTGATGCGTTCCGAAATTCTGATCCACCAGAGGTGTTTTCGTAAACTTTTAGTTTTCAGGTTCTTTTTGTAATTTTCGGAGTTTATGGGGTTTTCCACAATTTTGGTTATTTTTAGATTAGTATTTGTACTCGATGGCTAGGGTTAGGAAGGGATGTTGAATATCACAGAAGAAAACATAGATCTAGGATGTTTAGGCTTTTCCTTCAAAGTAAAAGCTAGCCTTGAGAGAGTTAGGCTTTGATCTCGAATTCAAAGCTAGTAGAGCATCATCCTCTGGAATCGAGACCACCTATCTTGTATTAGCTCTTTATTTCTATCAATAAAAATACATCATTTCTTCCCCCAAATCTCTTCTCTAGCCCTAAAAATATTATCTTTGCCATAAAATACCATCTTTCACCTTAAAACCATCAAAAATCCTAATTTTATCCCCAAAATCAGATCCGATTTATATCAAATTGGTAGCAGAGCAACGATCTTGGCATTCATGACGATAGCACGAAAGGAGGTTGATTGGGAGGCAGTGCTCACGACCGTGGAGGAGCTCGGAGTCGCGATAAAGCAACACTTTGGTGAGATGCGTCGCCGATTTCGCCAATTCTTCAAGAATCTAGATCTGAAGCAAAATGAAGCCAACGGCTCAGATATGGGGCCAAATGCAGCGGCTTTCAACGAGGACAAGTGAAAGATCATTTCTTTGGAGGAGGATACACATCCCAAATTCAATCCAGCTTCATATTTGAACCTTAGCGACGACATCATCTCAGATTAGGCACAAAAGGCGTCAACTTTGGCGAAAAGAAGGGAAAACGAGATCGACAGCTCAGATCTGGACAAATGATGGGCCGCCCACCTCGGACGGCCACCACAGGGGGGCTCGGCCCATGGACAACAAACTAGGAGCCCCTATAGACCCTGGCAAGCGTTGCAGGGCGCCATCGGCCCTTGCAAGCGCTATGAGACCCTGCATGGCATACCTGGGCATTGCAGTGGCCCTGCAGACCCACCATGGTCCTAGTAGGCCCTCTGTCGGGCCCCGTGTGGCCTGCCTAGGCGCTGCAGTGGCCCTGTAGGGCCCCATCAAGCCCTGGATTGGGCTTGGCACCTAGGGGCCCCGCAGAGCCTCGTGGGTTGACGACGGGGCCATTCTGGGCCGGTGACTAGTTTCGAGGCGCGACGGATCCACGAGGGACTTGGGTGATTGCCGTAGCTTCCTTCTGAGCTTCGTGGAGGAACGATGGAGACCTTGGATGGTCTGACGACATTCTGCTTGGTCCGCCATGGCCCGACAACATTCTCCAACTTACGACATGGTCCGGCGACGCTTTTATGGACCCCATGACCCATGGTGTGCACATGAACGACCTCACAAGCACAGACGTTTCTTTTTTGGACGAGGACATTCCGTCCGGCTACGTGATCACCATGACGTCTATCCCGACATCGATGAGGATAGTAGAGACCAATTCTATCCTTTTGACAATGGAAGATACCGGTAACCCACTTTGAGCAGCGTCACGCATGGATTTCATGCACCGCCTTAAGGACACTGTGGATTTTCGAGTGCGGAATAATGATGCGTTGTGAAATTTTGGGCCACCAGTGGCATTTTCGTAAACATTTAGTTTTAAGTGGTTTTTTGTAATTTTTGGTGCTTAGGGGGTTTTATATAATTTTGTTAATTTTCAGATTAGTATGTGTAGGTGACGCTAGGGTTATGAAGGGATGTGGAGTATTGTGTAAGAAACTTTAAGAGTTTTAGGCTTTTTTCGAAGTAAAAGCTAGTTTTAGGAGATGTAGTCTTTGATTTCGAATCCAAAGATAGGAGAGCTGCCTACTCTCGAATTGAGGACACCTATCTTGTATTCGCTTTACTTCTATGAATAAAAATTCTTCCTTTCTTCCCCAAATCTCCTCTAGCCCTAAAAATACCATCTTTCACCCTAAAACCATCAAAAATCCTAATTTTATTCCCAAAATCAGATCTAGATCACATCAGATTTCTACCATGTTTGGTTGATTAGTAGAGGGAGGGAGGATGGAATGGAATGCTGGTGCAATATTTATTTTATTGAAATGAGAAGTGTTCGTTTTCACTTTATTTTCTTTTGGGAATTTATACATTTTTTGCCTAATAGTTTGTTTCCTGAGCTCATTCTTTTTTAAACGGAAATACTACTCAGAAATTTGAAAGCAACAACATTACTTTCCCAAATCATGATACCATTGAACTTTACTTTTTCAAATTAGTATCCTCAGTTTTGTTAACAGAATTTAATCTTTCTTAACATGCTCAAATTAGTGCCTCTAATGTATTATTAGTCATTTAAAAAACAAAGTTCAAGATTGGGTTGTCATTTAAAAAGAACATGTGAAAACAGTGGAACACAAATGTAGTTTTTTTCCCTATCGTCAAATATGTTAGGCTGTCGGTTTATTTGATGAAAGAAATATTCCGATTCTATTTATAAAATTTTATGTAACACTGCAAACATCATCTTGATTTTCCCATTATGTCATATATCTCAGTTTTAAGTTTGGTATTTAAGGCCATTACATTTATTATGGATCTTGAATTTCATTCCAATTCCTTTAAATTTCTTTTTTGGATTCTACGACAGGATGAAAGCTCGGGCACCTGTTTTGATAATTCTGCTGAGCATCGACTGAATCTTCAAAATATTTGCAAAAGCGATGGAGAAAGGGGAAGTTCGATGTACCAAAAATTCAATTGTATTTCTATATTCATGGCAATATGCGGTAACATGGTGAATTATCTGTATGTCAAGCCTCCATACAAAGAAATTGATTGTGTTTCCCATTCAATAATTCATCGCAGAAGGTTTAATGAAGCAATGACACAGAGACATACCAAATAACAGCCAATATTTTTTTTGAAATGCAATGATATTCATAAATCTCTAGCTATTTCTATGGTCGAGTCTTTTACTGGTTCAGTTGAATTTGGGCAAAGTTGAGTGTTGTTGATTACAATTCCATTCTTGCAAGACACAGCATGTATAATTTGAGCTACAATTCATTAGGGTTCGGAAAAAGCGAGGCCCGCCTTCTTTTTCCTTTCGATTTGACTGGGCCTCGCCTCTTTTCCCGCTCACAAGTTCATTTTGACCAGAAGCTCACATCCCGCAACCCCTTTCCTATTTCTTGTGTCATATATATATTTACTAGAAATAACACGTGTGCAAAGTGCTCGGAAACCCAACAACCCGCCACAAAATCAGGATGTGGGACCCAAACCGGTTCAAATGAAAAGAGTTGGGGTGAGTGAGGGTATCGTATTGGGGGTGTTAAGGTTTTTTTGATTGGGGGTGTAACCGTTCGGTTTGTTTTTCGGTGTTGTTTGAATGAGGGATGTGGTTTTGGGTTTGTTTTGGGTGGCTTGTGTGTGTGTTTAAAGGGTGCCACATGAGACACACCTCATGTGACACACCTCTTTATTTTATTTTATTTTTTTGTTGGGGGATGTGTCCTGCCATGTGACACACCTCTTTTTTTTGTCGGATGGGATAAAGGGTGCCACATGAGACAAACTCCATCAATCACCTCCCAAATGTATAATAGATTAGAAATAACATGTAATATAGTGCACCTGGAAAAAACACTCACCACGAATAAGATGCGGTTAACTTGTGTAACCGAAAAGGAGTGAGAAGTGTGTGTATGTATGTGGGTATTGTCGGTGGATAAAAAGGAAAAAAGCAGGGGTTAAATCGAAAAAAAACTTTTGGTGGGCAAAGTACATAAATCCCAATGACAAGCTTGTAATTCATGAGAATGAGGAGTCGTTTATTTGGGTGCACTACAAACACACCCCAAACCAAACCCAACTTCCCACACCCTGTGTGGGGGGTTGATGTGACACACATCTCCCTTTGCCACATGGGATAAAGAGTGCCAGATGGATTTGTCCTAGCAGGACAAATATCTTATCAACATCCCTCAATTGTATAAAAGATCAACATCGCTCAATTGTATAATAGATGACCGGCATTCCAATAAACCCTCATTTCAAAAATAAAAGATGAATAGAAACAACAATCTCACAGCAGCACAGGTTGGATTAGCTGAGACCTGGATTGCTATGACGTGAAATTTCCTTGATCCGTCGGAGAAAAGATTATAACAATAAAGTTGAACAGCATTACAAGAGCCAGTGTACGCAGAATCTTTGCAACTGCATACAAAATTACAACTCAACCTGACTACAATGCTTCTCTCTCCGAACAACATAAAGCACACTCATCAACTTGTGCTGCTAGGAGGTTTCTTCTAACTTCACCTCAACATCTTGGGATTGCAGATGAAGCGAAACATGTGATGAAAGGATGCACATTTTTCACTTGAAATACTGCAATGGCTACTGCTTTGGAGTTGTTCTTCGTGTCAAGGTTATGTCCTCGGTTTAATCCAAAACAAGCCGACGGTTGATGTTGCGCCTGCTACTTAGTATCAGGGCTTGTTCTCTGCAATTGTCTTAAATCATGTGTCGAGTAGCATCAGGCAGCTGTATCTTCCTGCACAAGGTTATTGAAAAACAAAGTCATGCTTTACAGGGCTATAAATTCTGTGTTTTAAAGGGTTCTACGAGCTCCGGTGCTCATCCTAGTGGTTGAATCACTCGGCTGTTTCGGTGGAGACCCGGGTTCGAATCCCATTACCCCTTATCCCCTTTTATTTTTTCTTTATTTTCTAGTTTTTAGGGCTCTGATGGATACCTGACTTCTCCTTGTTTGGGGTTAAGCGATCAGGACGGGTGTATCTGTGTTCCACGACCCATGTTTCCTGCTTTTCGATGTATCAAAAAAAAAGGGTTCTACGCTATCTCTTTATATGTATATCAACCAAAATATAAAATCTTCACTCTTTATGATATGGGGTTGCCGAGGAGCTACTTCAGATGATCAAATATGCGGATACAATCAACTCAAATTCAAAATTTGGCGACACAAATGCAAAATCTATCCCGTTGGATATAACCAAACATGTCTAATGACGCATGACAATAGATCTATAGCGGAAAATTGTGAAAAAATTAGTAGATTTAAGGTTCTAAATTGAAATTTTGGGAATGGGGAAGAATTAATTGGAAAAATTGATGATTCTAAAGAATCAAGGAATGTTGAAAGTTTCTCATCCAGTCTATCCTCCGCCCACTCAAACAAATCATCATACCAGAGATTTAGAGATCTAGACCTCTCGCCAAGCCTCTCGCATGACGACTCATTCGCATCTCAAAACAATTCTTTTATCATTCATTCATTGATTAAAAACAAATAAGTTTGAGAGCTTTACATAGGCTTACAATCTGGCTTTCAAAATTCACATCCAATGTAAAGGATAAAAACTCTAAAATAACTAAAGATCTAAAATAAATACAAGATTTGCAAGAAACTCAAATTCTATCCTAAATAAAATAATCAAAAAACTCAAAATAATTAGAATACTTAATAGACGCAAACTCTGTCTTCATCTAAAATCTAAAATAAAATAAAGAACTGCATCTCAATTTCTAATTGGATCTCTATCATTCTTTCTAATTGAGAACTTCACCTGATGAATGACGATAGAAATAGTTCATCCAGGTAAAAATCTACATCCACGAACTTTGAAGTGTAGCAGGATGTAAGTTTGCAGATGAATACCTTCTGAAATTTTTTCCCAAATCACAAAAGAAATAAAAACATATAAAACATGTTTGTTGGATGGATGGATGGATGTGGAGGGTATGATGACAAACTTAATGTGTACTCAATTAGATTCAATGGTGTCTTTATATGCAACTTTGATGCAAGATTAACAAATGACTTTAGATAAGGTTCTAGATCAGATTGCGAGACTGGACCGAGATCAAGCTAAAACTCTAGATCTAGATCCTGCTTTGACGCTAATACTGAATCAGGCTCCAATTCAAGCTCAGGCTCAAACTTTATGTCAATCTCTTATTCAAGTTGTTCTGGACTGAGCTCATGCTCAGATTCACATTGTCTCATGTTCTGGCTCGAGCTTTATCATGGGCTTTGGCTTGATTTCGATCTCTTGCTTCTTTTTTAATTGTTCAAGCATTTAAAAGTTATTGTTGCTTTCACGTAACTCTTTTAGTGGATCCTTTCTTGTCTTTGGACTTGAAAATTGTTGGGATCATTGGTAGGTTAATCGATGCTTGAAAAAATACTGATATCAAAGAGTGATTTTAAATACTGACCAATGTCGAAAAGAAATCTGAAATTGCTTATTCCAAGATATCGTTTCTCCACTTAACTTGTGATATGCGTACACATATTTCTTTTCATTCGAAAAAACAAAATGTGAGTAAAAATCTTTAAAAAAACTCTTAATCATCATATCTATCATCAAAGCTATAAAAGAGTAGCACAAATCTGACCAACTCATGCTCATAATTTGTTGGAAAAGAATAGCCCATGTGCTTCAGTCCATCAAAAAAATGTTAAGGAAGCCGAATGAGTGGATATGTTATGATATAAAACCACGATGAGGACGAAGAACTATGATTTGGTTTTTATGAAGAAAGCGGTGATTATTGTATACATTATTTAATTTATACTTAGTTTATTGTTATTTATCGTTACTAAACTTGTTACTAAAGAGATTTTTCACAACAGCTGAAGGAGTGGACAATAGCCGTATGAATTTTTTTCTGAAAAATTCAACTAATTTTTTTAATAAATCAACTCGATTTTTTGACTATATTTTAAATTTTGTTTCCTTTTTCTTGGCTCCTTTTTATTTTTATATCCCTCTTTGTTTAATTTCTTTTTTCATTTTTATGTATCTTTCTTAAAATCCAAATCTAATTAGAAGAAAAAAAATGTGAAAAGGAGATTTTTTGATGAAGATGGAAAAAAAATAAGAAATTTAGGTTTTTTAAATCTAAAATTCCTAAAGACAATATGATGATAATGGAAAATAAAAAGAAAAGAAAAGAAAATTAAAGAAAAGGTAACATTGTTTTAAGCTTTGATCTAAAACCTAAATTAAAGAAAAGGAAAAAAGAGTCTTTCTGGGGAGAAGAAAAAGAAAAGAAGACAAACTAGGCTTTGGCTCTGATATCAAATTTGACACATGACGGAAGCAAAAATTGATGTGGTGCGGAAGCAAAAATTGATGTGGTGAGATTTAGAGAAGAAGGAATCTTATGATCACCGACTTGCACAACTAACGCGGAGATTTTTCAGACCTTTTAAAGCTCCTAATAATCATATAAGAACATCCTTGTGCCTTTTCATCTTCAAACCTTGGAACTTTTGTTGTGGATTTCTTGCAGGATGACCGTGGAACCAATACAAATGAAGACAACATTGTTCTTTGTTTTGTCCTCTTCATGCTTTTCATGCAAGCAGTGCTTAGCCAGCCACCATTCTTGCTACGAAACATGCTATCAAGTATAAATTAAACAATGAAATATTGACCTACACTATATTTCTTATTGTTAAAAAGTAAAGAATTATGAACTATCTTCCAAAAACTATGATATTGCTATCCTCACATATCCAACTGTATTTTCGTTTTTTTCCCATCGTAGGTTGATAAGCACCAATATTGGCCTTGGGGGCAACTTAATCCGATTGTTGCATATTTAAAGATTTTAAACAACAAAACTTTTTGTAATGAATGGAACAAGGATCAAATCATCTTAGGGTTCACCTATATTTGGGATTTGATGTTTTAGAAAGTGTACAACCTAGACTTTTTTTAAATAATAGAAAATCAGTTTTTTGGGATGGCAGCGCATGAAATTTTTTGCGCCGATCGTCCATATACAGTATATTATACTTGTATTATATTAGTATTAAGAAATTTTTTTAATTATTATTCAAAATAAAGCTTTAAAAATAACATTCCATACATTGCTATTGTGTATCTACCTAAAAGTTTTCATAACAAACATTTGTTTTGATAATTATTGTATACATTATTTAATTTATACTTAGCTTATTGTTATTTATTGTTACTAAACTTGTCACTAAAGAGGTAGTGATGTGAACCCAACTTGGATTCAAACCAGTCATGTTAATACTTTACTGCTTGAGTCAATTTTGGTTTAGTCTTCGAGACGTTTAAAATTTTATCGGGTCTTTTTAAGAGTTTCCTGTTCTAAAAAAA
Source organism: Scilla litardierei (assembly GCA_030789695.1). NCBI lineage: Eukaryota > Viridiplantae > Streptophyta > Magnoliopsida > Asparagales > Asparagaceae > Scilla > Scilla litardierei. The sequence goes on along the minus strand of CM061141.1, from coordinate 3,906,076 downwards.
TTGAGTCTTTTCGAGTTTTCAATTCTAATGGACTTATTATTTTATCTTATCATGTATTTGAGTCTTATTACAAGTTTGAGAAAGAATTATAATAGAAGTCTGAATCTTCTTCCATGTATAAAGGTATGTAGTCCAACTTTTAATTATGAGTAAATGAATATAAAATAAAGCTTTGTAAATATTGTTTGTCACTTAAAATTTTACAGAGAGGTGCGAGAGTTGGCTCCACAGCCTAAGGGTGATGTTCGAAAAATCTTCGCGTGCAAGGTGTTGAAGTCGGTAATCAGATTTGAAAGTTTTAAAAACTTAGCCTTTTATTTTACAAATTCCTAATTCGTTCTTTCCAAATTTTCCCTCCACATCTTTTCCACTTATTTTTCCCATTAAATTGGCATTAGAGCTAAAATTATGATGTTTCATCACCTTTCATTAGAGTAGGCTACATCTACTTCCCTCGCTGATGATATTGCTATACCAATCTATCGTCATTGCCATCGTGTTGAGTCACCGCTGCTATTATCGTGTTAGCTTGTTGCAGATACTGATGTGAAGAGCTCTAGCAGATTCACTACCTGCCATCTAAAAAAAAGAATATACAGAAAGATCAATATAAATTGAACCGGACCCGCTTCAACTTTAACTTCAGATATTCAATCAGAGCTAGTACTGACATGATCTATTCCAAGGATCTGAATTGAAGCGAAGTCTTCTATAGATCCACAACCAGCTTCAGCTGACCTTGTTTTTGTAGCAGTTCCAAACCCACAATGCTAGTTACCGTGCAAATTAAGATTTTCTATTATTTTTTATTTTAAGATGATACATTAATTTTTGGAATTTCGGGGGTTTAAAGGATTTTCAGCTATTTTACACTTGATTCATTATTTTAATGATTTTGGATCCATTTTAAGCCCAATTTTTTAGCTAGTTGCAGGCAATATGACCCACTACTTCTCTTGAGTGGATTTTCAAGAGTTTAAATGGAATTACATAGGTTGTTATGAGGATCGTTATCACAAAAGCTCTTATCGATGCTTTTATTATCATTCAATTCGTTTTTTAGCAAAATCAATTCATGATTATACCCCCTATTGAGGATACCATGATTGTAGATACTATAAAGAATTAAGAATTTAGCCTAAAATCATCTTTTGATCTATTGAATCTATTTGCATGTGATTTGCTAGTGTGTGAGTTTCGCTTGTGTGTGAAGTCCGAATATCATACTTTCTTTCTTATCAATTTTCCCAAATCCATTCAACCAAATCCTAAAGCATCCGTTCCGCATTAAGTAGCATGTTTACTTATTAAGCTTTCTGCTTATCCAATGTTTTTCAACTGTACAATAATCGTCGAACAAGGGTTGGAAAGGTTAGTTGTGCCAGCTTAAGTTTAACAAAGACATTGAATTAAATAATATGATGCTTATGAGAATTTTTTTGTATTCAAGTAATGTACTATTCTTATTTGAAGGTTGAGATTCCTATTGAATTATTAGTATACATTTGGAGTTCGTTTGACTTAGTGAGAGATTTGTATAGTTTAAATTTTCTTTTATTACTTTGAATGTATATTGCAAGGCTTAACATGTGTGTCAGTTTTTTCAACTCAAGCCCATGTTGCCAAGAGTATGTCTCTATCTTATCATACGTGGTTAGGGAGTAACAGGATCAGTTACACTTGACACAACCAAAATCTATGCATTTTGAAAACTTATATACCACCGGATCCAATGATAACCATGGCAAAACTCTAAACCTTCATCTCATATCCTCATTCCAATAATTGGAACTAATGTTCATAGTCACCATCATGGCCTTGTAAGACATACCACGATTTCTGTCATCACTTCGTTATAAAGGAGGCAATGATGGTGGTAGAAGAATCAACAATGAAGCCCAGCACGCTATCTCATGGCCCATTGAGATTCTAGAGAACTAAAGTAATGTGCATGATTACAGCAAATGTCAATATTTTTTGGGTACAAGTACAACTATGTTTTTCTTTTAAGACAATTGTTCCGTCTGAGGTTTATCACATCGAGGGCTTGTTTATATCTCGGGATGAAAATTCTTTGGATTTCATCTTGGATGACAATCCATTGGATTGCATGTGTGTTCCAAAGTGTTAGAATCTTATAAACCTTTTGGATTATAATCCTAGAAATTTGTTTGGATGTCATAATATCTTTATCATATATCGTTAACGTTTAGTCAAATATTAGCCTTGTAGCTAGAAAAAAGTCTTTGGATTAGAAAAAAGATGTCAATGCCTCTATTTTTTTAATCCAAAGAATCGGCCTACCTTTTGGATTAGGATCCATAGGATATATTATCAAAAAATGGCATCCAAATAAGAAAATTCTTTGGATTGCTTCAAGCCATAGGAAAAATGAAATTTAGGATTAGAATCCTTTGGACTGGGGCTAACCAAACATGCCATGAATGGTGCTGGGCTTTTGTATGATATTGTATCTACCATAAAGTTGTGAACATACTATGTTAAGAGATTGAAACCGGGATTACACTGCGTGATTATGTAACTAGGCAAGTTTCAGAATTCCTTTTCTTTTTGTTATGGAAAACAGTATTGATAACATATCACAAGCTCATGAACAAGCCAAGCAGCCACCAGCAAACATAGTAAACTGTAGCCAACTAAGGTTGAGTTTTTAAAATCAAATTGTCCAGGCTAATATGATCTGAATAGTAACATTATTTTTTTGTGACGAATAAAATATTAACAGAAAATATTGTCCAAAGAAAGATATCTAACCTTTATGTGAAGCACCTATGAATAATTATAATCCACAAGGCTATGTAAATGCAGCATTGCTTATGCCACTTGCAAGTTCGGATCCAAAAGATTATGCAAATAATGTTATATTTGCATCTGCTGATAAGAGAATTCCTCCGAATTTGACTCAGGAACTCCAGATATGACAACTTTTAAATTCCTCAGCAGAAAATAAATATCTGCTGATTGAGGGTGAGAAAAATCTGCCATACTGAATAGATGAACAGCATCACCAATTTCAATCCAACTATGCCCTGTCCTTTTGTTCATTTTCCCATGTCTTAGTCTTATCTGAGTTCTCAACTTCGCCACCTCTCCCCATTGACCATTCTCTGCATACATATTCGACATCACAACATGATATCCGGTGGTTTCACTAGTCTTACTGCTCTCAGTCATGTGTTTTCCTGCAATCTCCATGAATTTTACATCAGAATGAATCCTGCAAGAACCCAAGAAGGCTCCCCATATATCTTTGGTTGGCTCTGTTGGCATCCTCCTTATGAAAGCATAAGCTTCTTTCAAGAGTCCAGCTCGACCAAGCATGTCAACCATGCAAGCATAGTGTTCTGGACGAGCCAAGATGTTAAAATCATCAACCATCAACCTAAAAACTCGGAGCCCTTCACTGATCATACCCCGATGGCTACAAGCAGACAGGACGGCAGTGATGGTTATCTCACTAGGTCGAACACCTGAATCAATCATCTCATCAAATAGGGATATGGCCTGTTTACAATTCCCATGGGCTCCATATCCAACAATTATGGAATTCCATAAACCAGTATCTCTCACCTCAGCCCGATCAAAGAGACATCGAGCCAACGACATTTTTCCACATTTAGCATACATGTCAACCAACGCACTAACAATAAATAGATTCGATTCAAACCCATTTCTAACTACATAAGCATGAACTTCTAAACTAGGTTTCAAAAGTGCATTCTGTGCAAACATCGGAAGAATCGAAGATAGTGTAACGTCTCCCGGCCTCATACCATCCAACTGCATTAGCTTCATGTGGTGCAATGCATCATCATAAAGCCCATCCCGAGCGAACCCAGATATCAAAACATTCCATGTCACATTACTCGCCTTCAAACCCGAATCTCGCATATCTCGAAAAAACTTCAGGGCATCATCATAGGATCTCAGCCTCAATAGCCCATCAATCATAGCAGTCCAAACGAAAGCATCTCTTTGTGGCATTAACGCAAACAGTTTCTTAGCAAAATCCAAGAAGCCACATTTCAGGTACAACTGCAATAAATCGGTCACTAGCCGCAAATCGAGCTCAGACCCGGTAACTAAAACATGGGCATGAACAACTTTCCCTCCTCTTTCCAATCTCAAGGCAATGCAGGCCTTAAGAACGATGCTGAAAGTTACAGGGTCCGGCAAAACCTCTTCATCTGACAACAAAGTGGAATACAATGCGAAGACCGATCGATACTGGCTTCGATCGGTAAAGGCCTTGAGCATATAATTGTAAGCGTGGGATGTTCTCTTGGGCAAAAGCTCAAACAGGTTGTGGGCTTGTTCTGGTCCGCAGAGAGAAGCATAGAAGCTAATGAGCCTGGACGCAAGAACAGATTTTGAGGAGAACCCACTTGTTATAATGAGTGCATGGAGCTGATGGAGTTGGGAAATGGAGGTTGGAGTCTCTTTGATGGAGTTGAGAATAGTCTCATAAAGAGTGGAGGTTGATGAGCTTGAAGGTCTTCTCAGTTGGTGGGATGCTAGGAGAGCTTTCCTCATAACAGAATTACTGAGAGTGTTTTAAAAGTTTCTTCGTTTAATTTAAAATTTTTTTGGAGGCAAATAAATGCAGAAAAGGTGAAAGGAGCAAAAAAAATTACTATTTTGCGGACTGCTCCAAATAGGCGAAGGAGCACGCTTACTGAAGACCGGAACGGAATTCGCATCACAAAGACTGTGCGCTTAAAGGCATGTATGTGTATAAATACTATATTCTATTATTATTGTATTAGTCATAACCCGTGGCCATGTGACACGACGAAGGACAAAATTGAGAGGCAGTTTTAAAACCGTGTGTTTTAAAAACGTGTATAATTTCAGACCATTTGTTTTCAACCGTGTGTTTTAAAACCGTGTGTATAAATAGAGTCTTCTAGTCATATTTTTAGAGACACGTAGGACAAAATTGAGACACGTAGAACAAAGATTCAAAATAGGTCCTGAATTGTATAATAGATTGTATCCTATCATTATATGAATTCTTCAATATTTCCATATAAATAAAAGCCCGTTTTCTCTCCCACTTCATAACGTAACCATATTTTTTCAACTACTCATTGGAAAACAAAAACAGGTAGTAAACCATTAAGTGCAAAATCAAGGAAGTGTTTTTTTTAAAATTTTTATTCCGTTTACTTTTGTGATTTAAAATTACATGGAGTCGACAAATTAACATCTAGCGTGGACGTGGTACAATGAGACAATCATAATCTAATTTTGGAGTTCCCTTTCGTCCCTTTATCTTTTTGCCATTCACATCCGAAGATGCCGTCAAACATATTTCAACGATGTTCTTATCATTGGTTTTGGTTGAGATTAATGTGTATTAGATGACATCTGACCAACTTGGAGTCAGATGTGCTGACGTGGAGACCTTCCATTGTCTGTCCATAATTTTGCTTTATGGGTGGCCTGCCATTGGCCGTCACGTCAGCGCACCTGACCCAAGTTGGTCAGGTGCCATTTTTTTTGACATTATTCTCTTATTGGTTATTTGATTCCTCATTACATGTTTTACATGTTTTGTTAATAAACAAATATAATATTTTAGTCTGATAAATTACATTAAGTGTGATAAGACAAATTAGATCAAGACCTTACTTGCTCAATTATGGAAGTCAATAATGCTAGATCAATTCAAGCTTGAGATATTAGTGTGACTCAAATGCATCAAAATGAACGGAAGAATTATGTTGCAATAACAAAGTGGTCAAAATTACGGCAAATCAGGGCATTGAAGATATTTTTATATTTGTTGTAATGTATTTTTATTTTTGCTTTAGAATTTATGTTAAATGTCACACACACATATGAAACCATAGATAGATAATTAGATTTAATAGAAAATTAATTCATGCATAAAAACTTAGGTTTCATATCAAAACAACTCAATTTTGGTGTGTTATAGTGGACCATATATATGGTATAAGGTTTAGCCCTTGTTTGCCTGGAGGATTAATCGACCAGAGTTTACTCAGACTAGTCCACTAATTTATGGATTAGTCGACTAGCTAACATACTATAGTCGACTAATCCAACTGCAGAAAACCGACTAGTGTTTGGATGCGAACAACAGTCCTACATCGGGTGTGAGTAGGGAGGGCCTTGGGTTTATAATAGGATAGAAATATCCATTGTTATGTGGCCTTTTATAGGAAAGCCCAATAGCAAAACCAATTGGTCCAGTGGACTCAACTGGACAATATGGAAACCCTTCTCTTAATGCTACCTGCAGCCGCATGATGCTTATAATGCCTGCTTTGCTACAGGTCAACCAAGGCTTATTTTTAATAAATGGTTTTTGGTGCATGACTGCAGATCCAATGATATTGAGGTGAGCAAATCTCATTCACTGTTCCCATCTTATTTTGTTTGTTCAGATGTCAAGGTCTATAAATACTCATCCCTCTAATCAAATCCTTCGCTTTCGCCCAATCCCCATTGTTTAATGCAGCTAAGCTCACAGAAATCCAAAGCAAATCTTAGCACAAAATTGTTCTCATTTCTCAGCACAAAATTTCCAAACTGTTTTTGATCTATGAAGAAATACAAATCGAAGAGAAGCAGTTGGGCTAACGACTTTTCCGGTTCATTAAATCATCACGATTAAGATCATATGAGGACATCTGGCACATTTATTCCAAGAGTTGATTCAGTTGATAGTTATATTTAGATTTTTTATTCTATAATAAACAAATCACCAAATTCCTGCTGCCTTTTTTTGGAGCCAATTGCATCACAAGTTGCAGACACAGTCAAGAAAGCACTTGACTAAAACTTGAGGCATGTGTTGTCTCTTTAAAAAAGAAGGACTTGGGACTTGAATCCAAGCCATTCTAGATGGAGGAGAAGCACACCAACAGCTTGGACAATATCTCTAGGCAATGCCAGTTGGGGGAGTGAAGGCTTCAAGCTCTCTCAACTTTAATTTAATGCATCAACCCTTTCTTGGCTGCTAACAAAACTAACACTTGATGGCAAGCAAACAGGTCGAGCATGAAGTCTGTGAGGAGGCCCCTGTTTCGGCCGCTTCTTCGGATAAGGATACGCTTCTTATGGATAAAGGTCTCAATGCTTCTACTAATGAAGTGAACACTCATTTGAATGACGGTGTTGATAATGGTGGTACCTCTGAGGATGTTGACATTGACGATCCCAACAATGAAGTCAATGAGGATGAAAATGAGGGATAAGATAAAGAATTGCATGTGGATGAGGATCCAACTACAGATAATGATGAATGGCAAGAGGAGATCTTGCGCTTAACTCCCTCTTTGGAAAAGGCTCTTAAGACGACGAATGTCCCCTCGTAGGAGGAGTTCAAGAACGAGGCATCCTAAATATAGATTTGGATGATAACTTGTCAGGGTTTTGCTGTTAAAATGTTTTTGTATTGAGACATTAGTGACATGCTAGCTTACTAATTTGGACGAAAATCTTGCTTCTAGTCCATTATTGTAATTGCTTGAGTTAAATGAATAAAATTTCGCAACTTTTCAAACCAAAAAAAAAGTAATATATCAAGCATAGTTATTCCTTCCCTCGACCCCAATGTAACTAACATGACACTGATGACGATGACTATACATGATGCTCAAAATAAAAGAAAGAAAAGTTTCTTAGACATCTCAATATCCTCTTTTTTTCATAATCAAATGTATAACTTTAAAAAAAGAGATTACATACCCATGATTGTTTCATTGAGTGTTAAGAGTCCACATACCAAACTAACAGAAGAGCATAAATAAAACTTAGGCTCACAAAGTGCCAAAACCATGGAAGCAAGCAAGGAAGCTGAGCTTGAGATTCTTCCCTTAAAAAAATTTGGTATCATAACTACTTTAACTAATCAAATTTTTCATTAAAAAGGTGAATCAAACTCAGTCATGGGAGCACATGGCCTCTTGAGTTCTTCCCAATATGTGTAGTAAACACAATTGGCATTAGGAATGGTGGGGGTTTGCTCAAGTCCTCCAACTTTTTGCACCTTTCGGCATGCATTATTGTGGTTCTTGGGCATCTCATCAATATTCCCCCCAACCAAAAAGTCCAAAATGGCAAGATAATGGTCCCAAAGACCCAACTCCCTTTCCTGCTCTCTTTTTGGGTGTTTTGTGCACATAAAGTAGTCTATGGATCATAAGAGTGTGTTTGTTTTGAGGTTGTGATACTTAAATTGTCTAAGTAATAGGGATGATAATGGACATGACCAATGTCTGATTGGGCTTATGGTTATACCATCTTTCTTACATACTCTGTAATGAAGGATGGGAATGTGGCATGCCCATTTGGGAGCCCAATCGGGGTTTGGGCGTGCCCATTATCATTTGGGGGCTTAATGGGCACATCTTATGCATTGTCTTTTGTCTTAAAACCCCATTTGTATTATGGAAAATTAACAGAGAATAGTTTGCATCCAATTGGGAGTCAATATTGTAGTTTATTTCTTTGAATTGCCTTTTGAGTTATTGGGGGGTGGGCTTTTTGTTTAGCTCCATGATTTGTTTCATGTCTGAAAGATTGGTTCAGTTGTATATAATATACAAGAAGAAGAAAAGAGACCACTCAATGATCAAAAAGTTCATTTTTTTTCTATTGCAGACTCTGCTTGTTGGTGGGTCCTTTGCCACACCCTTCCCCTTCTCTGAAACTTCTTGGATATAAAGTTTGATATTAAAACTTCAAAAAATATTTGATTGAGATTGTTGGACAATAAGTGCACCCTTTTAGAGCAAAAACAATGAAAATTAAAATAAATAAATAAAAGAAATCAATCACTTTAGCTCTTGTAGGTCCATAAGAACACCCAACCCTAATAACATTAAAGACCATGCTACATGCGTTTGAGATTCTCTACTCTTATACCTAAATGAATGCAAGTAGATAAGAGGTGGTCATCCAAACCCGATCCGCTCAATCAGATTCGTGGCCGACCCGCTTTAAAGTGGTTTGGATTGGACTAAAATGGATTTGATCCATTTGTGATGCAAACCGATCAACCCGTTTAGTGTACTAAACGGGTTAAATACAAGTTAAACAATGTCTAGTTGCATATATTTACTAGTCATAACCGATGACCATATGTCACAGAGCATTCAAAATATTTCCCCGGAAAATTTCAATCCATTTAAAATCTCTCCACACACAAAATTTGCAGTCTCGTTTAAAAAATCCACACAACAAATTTTTTTAACCACATTCAAACTAAAATTTAGTTTCGTCTAAAGAATTTAGGTCCCCAAAAATTTTCGTTCCTCAAAATTTAGTTTCTACCAAAATTTAAAATTTTAGTTTTTCCCAAAATTTAGTTCCCTCCAGATTTAGTTTTTTCCAAAAATATTAGTTCCCCCTAAGTATAGTTCACTTCAGATTTAGTTTCCACGAAAATTTAAAATTTTAATGCTCTTCAAAATCTAGTTAACTCCAGATTTACTTCCCCCCAAAATTTTAGTGTTTCCACCCTAAATTTTTCATAAATTCTTATCCTACATATTGATTCATCAATATTCAATCACGACCGTCTTTCTAAACATCCTTTTGTCCTAGTCGGCAACTCCATTCAAAAACATCCATCATTTGTAATACATAATATATGAGGAATACTAGGGTCAGCTAGCAAGGGTAGAAATTTCTCCTTGGCTAGTGTCAAAAAATTCTACACCCTATATTTTTTAAATGATTGGATCTGTTCATTTTAATCATCATGTTTTAAAAATCCAAACCACCAATTTTTAAGTAAACACAATGTGTTTTGCTTATTCACCTACCTGTTACGAAAAGTTTTGTTATTAAATTTGTAACGATTAGATGAACAAGCAAAGCCGTTGGATGCACTTTGCAAATTGATTGTTTGGGATTTTAATATATAAAGGTAAAAAAAGAACAGATCCGATCATCGGAAAAATGAGGGAGGAGGATTTTGACAATAGACATGGGGAAAATTCTCTCTATAGCTAGTTGATGTTGCCCATTTTTCTCATAATAATATATTATGTTTATATACAATGAATGCTTTGTAATCTATACAATTCTCTCCTTTAAGGTAAATCCCGTCTTGAAAGGGACGAGTTTATTATAGCTTGGATCATCTTTTGAGTGCAGGCGCGACGTCAGTGCACACATGCTAAGGATTTTCGGATCAGTCGCCCACATTTTCCATTCGGCCCAACCCGTTTTGGGCTCGGGGCCCTGCTTGGGCTCATGCGCCCGCGAGCTTCCCCTCATTCCTAGCCCATATACCAGGTCCAATAGCTCATTAAGAAGAAGTCTATTATATACTCCAACAAGTGAGTTATCACTTCCAATGTGGGACTAAAACTAGGCTTTGAATTGAATAAATAAGACCAAATATCCAACAGATGTGGCCAATAACTGGCCACCACAGTATCAACACATTTGTCACATATGGAAGAGTCCACCTCATTTGTATAATAGATGTGTGCAAACAATGAAATTAGCAACGACACTCTTATGTTAATGTCCATTAAATCTCACTATTTCCTCTCTCATGACTTTCTCTCCCCTCCCCATGCCCATCTTCAACTATTGGCAAGAGCACAAGCTGAAACCAAAAGTGAAGGGAGAAACCCTTCCCAAAAGGGCGAAAGGAACAAGTGGGAACATGTGAAAATTTTACAAACCACAAGCCCCCTGATTAGCTTTCAGACAAAGTCCAGCTCCCAACCAAACTTTAAACAGGGAGAGAGATTTCAGTGGATTCAGATCTTTTCCCCATTTGTGTCCATAAGAGATGGAAAGCCTCTACTGCTGTCCCTATCCATTGAGGAACAGCATAGAAAATGCAAATAAAAGCTTGAAATGTGAAAGAACAAGAACAAGCTCCAGTTTTTTTTTCCTCCCAAAGAATGCATACAAATTTCGTTATCTGCTTGCCAGAAATGGATGCATCTGGCATCAGATAACATCAAATGAAATTCCCACAATGCCAATGCAATCTGAGCTTGATTTATGAAATGAAATGTAAAGAAATGAAATGTGTCTGCAAGTAATCTGAGCTTAATGTATTCTAATAAAGTAAAGCAAGCCAAATTTCTACACACAGTAGCTCATCTTAATAATGCCCAACAACTATTTGCTGTGCCAATCAATGGGGCACCTAGTCAGCAAGATCACACAAAAAAATTATGGATACATTTGCAGAAGGTAGACCCCATTTCTATGAACAGGTGGTCATCAATCTTGGGATGCTTGGCATCATATATTCATCACATGCTCCTGCGTATCCCAACTTGACATCAAATTTCTGGACCACACCACTTGGGATCATTGGGCCACTAAATAGCAAAAATACAAACTTTTCTAACAATTGGAAAGTAAAAACCCCTATGGATGGGGAAAGAACAGGGGAAAAAGGAATCCGAAACTGTGGTTTGGTGAAGTTTGGGGCCCAGCTGATGTTTCTGAAACTTCGGCTTGTTTCGGATGCCAAAATTGAGTTGCAAGAAACCGAGGGTTCATTGTAACTTAGTAACTTAAATGAAACCTCTGTTGCAGAAACCGTAATTTTAATGGCTTAATTTCGCAAAGCTACCTCATAAATTTCAAAAAACTACCTCTTACTATGATATAATCGCAAACTACCCGAACTTATCATGTTTCGATAAACAATCTAACGTCCATTAACGGAAAATTAAATTGACGAAATTAACACTACTTTAATAACACCAAAAAAACATTAAAAAAGTAAGTCAAATGACATTTTAAGCATTACTCAATTCATTACTCGAAACCTCACGTGCTCACGTCAGACAAGCAGCACGTTAGGAACTTTGCCTAACTTTTCTGAAACCTAAAATGAAAGAACAAGGTAGTTTGCGAAATTAAGACTAATTTAATTTTAAAGATGAAGTAGTAGACAGCGAAAGGAATAACTATGAGATTAAGGTATAATTGAAAGGTGACCGAAGTGGCTGGATAAGACTGCATGTTTGGTGATTAATCAAGTGAAATAAAGAAGAAAAAAAAATCTCTTTAAGCCTTCCAATCAAAAATCTTAATTCCCCCTAGAAAGAGTGCACACATGCTTTACAGCTTCAAATCTCATGTCAATATCAATGAATAAGCTAACATATACAGAAAAAGTGCAAACTTCTGTAAGAGACCTGACGATCTTTGTATGAGGTCGGAGGAGCTGGAGCTCGGAACTGAGGTGTCGTGAAGAGAACCGTTGAATGGCTCGTTTGGGTGATTTAATTGTGGCCATCGATGTTTAAGGGATTTGATCAAAACCGTAGAGAGCCGGACGAGTGCGGCCTTGTTCGCATCATCTCCTTCGTTCCCGCACCAAGCCAAATGAACCGAATTGATTGTAACGGCCATGCCCCATTAGCCAGCTGTCAAGAGTTTGTTGTAATTGTCGTCAGAAGCCAGCTGCCGAGAATTCAGTTAGCCAAGGAATCTGTTGCAACGGCCAGCTGATTGCGAGCCTACAAAAGAAGCTCGATTTGTAATACTCTGGATCATCCTGAAAATGAATGAAATTCCTCAGTTTCTCTGAGTTTTGTTTTTTCCTTTGCTTTGTTTTTCCTTTGTTTCTCTTTGCTTTTGGTTGAAGCCCTTGCTTCTTCAAGCTTCAGCAATGGCGTGTAGAACTCAATCAGCCTCCAAGGAGTGGCGATGGCGGTGGCCGGAGTTGGGATCTCCACAATTGGTATCAAAGCTCGACGGTTCTGCGGACGCACACAAGGTGTTTGGTGATTTGCTTCAGCGAGCGAAGAAACTACATCAAGAAGGTAACGAGTTTTATCACAGCGACAAATACCATGATGCAGCCAGCAAGTATATCTCTGCGAGGGTTCTACTCGGCCAAATTCCCACAGCAAAAGGGGGAGCTCGACACTTACATTGTCTAGTCAATTTGATGGGTTGTTGTTTGGTGATGGGAGACTATCATAAATGCATCGATTTGGGCTCAGAAGTCCTGGAGTATGACTCCAAGAATCTTGCAGTTTTTCTGTATCAAGGGCAAGCCTATAGAGAGTTGGGTTTTCATGAAGAGGCGTACTCTGCAATGAGGAAGGTTTATGGGGACTCTTCAGATGAAGATGGAGGAGTAGAAGAGCATGAGAAAGAAGATGAGCAAGTTTACAGACAAGAAGAAATGGCAGCCCAAGAACACGAGGAGTATGGGGAAGAAGATGAAATTGCTATTAAAGAACAAGGATGCAATCACGAAGGGAGAAAAACAGCTCCAGATCAAGATGTAGGAGAAGAAACTCAAGAAGTGTCGGTAATGGCGGACAAGCTGTCGAAGGTACACCTTATTGATTTACAGTCGGTTATTTTTACTGATACAAGTTTGAAAAACACAATCGAATATGATGCTTGCCATCATCACCACAAGCCCCCAATTCCTTTTACAAATTCTGAAGTTCAAGGCCTATTTGGAAATGTCTATGATATTGAGGGGGAGGAGCTACCTACAGGCATAATTGCATATATTAGCAATATTTGTGTTGATTATCGACTTGAGTTACACGAGGAGGGACTTGTTGTACATTCTGAAGATAAAGGAATGACCCCGATAAATGACAGGAAGCCACGAAGGATTATAAATTCAAGACCATATTCATTTCTTATTGAGGAAGATACAACAAATTTTGGTGGACAAGCAAGAGGGGAATCTGAAGAGTTCATTCTCAGTAATTTTTCCAGGTACGACCGTTGGCCTTGGTTACATTTGGCTTTTCAAATCTTGGTGGAGTTCCAACATATTGATTTTGACCCTGGAAAAAATATGTATAGAAGCTCGAGTTGGTTATTGAATGGTTCAAAGGAATTGGTTGGACTGAGAAAGTATATTGGACTTTTAGTTAAGGAACTTGTTCATGCAGATTTTATTTGGAGTCAGTCCCATAGAAATCATTTCTTGAAGGTTCTACTCTTTAGTACCTTGCTGTTGGATTTGAGGATATGTATTTCTTGTAACTATGGTTTACAAAAGAAGCTTCTGTCAACCCTTGCAGACTTGGTATCTACAGAGTCTTCGGCAGTAAGAGATGCCGATACCTTGCACATACTTCTTGAAGGTTGCAGAATTCTGGAAAGTGATCCGGGTGAAATTGGAGAAATTTTTTCCAATGAATTCAATTGCACAGCATGTACTATGTTTGCGAAATACAAGTATTTTAAAGGATTTCTTGCCATTTTCAGCAACAATTTAGTTTCTGGTGTGCCAACTGAATTCCCTAGTGCCTGCAAGACGAGCTTGGTATACAGGATATCTGGTGGCCATCTCAAAAACCATGTGAAAAGTATACAATGCTACAATTGTTCCAATAAATTGGATCTTTTTTTGGATTTACGTCTGGAATTCTTGGAAGCTGATTCCTTGAGAAAGGCACTCTCACGCTTCACTGATATAGAGAGTAAAGGCTACTGTCATGCACAGATTCCTCAGATAAGTCACCTGGATAGTCCTTTCTCTGGAGGGAATGACTCAGTCTTAGAGATGAAAGATTCTATGGGGCTAATTGGTTGCTATCTGCATTCTGATCCAGGCTTACCTTCATCATTAGCCAATAAGGAGGATAGTTCACAATTATCTGTTTTTTGCGGCCTCTTGGTTATGGATACTAGAAGTCTTTTCATTTATATGATCCCTTTTCAAAATTATAGAGGAAATTCTCATTCCTTCACATCCATTATGCAACATTCCGATGGAGCCTCAACGACAGTGTCGACAGTTCTTGATCAGGTGTTCTGGGTTGGATTTGAAAAATTGGATGGTGAAGAGAACGTCCTATGCTATGGAAATGCAGAAAATCAGTTCTCTGATCAGGTGGCTGGAATTGCTGTGGCTGATCCATATTATGAGCTCCTACGACGATTCCCTCAACTTGTGTACATGTTCTACCAACAATGCAATGACAAGTTTGGTTGGCAGCATATTCCCTGGATGGTTGCCTCTGCTGCTAAAAGCTCTGTTAGGCCTCTATGTCAAGCACTTCAGGGCATTGATTCCTCAACCAAAGCAAACATGTTTGCTAATATATGGTGCATAGGAGAGAAGACAATCAAAGAGAAGGTCTGCTTTGTCCTAAAGGTTGGTGTTGATCCACAGGCCCTGATGGCAAGGGGTGAAGGCCCAGCTAAAGAGGTGAAACCTACTCCAGAAGCAGCGATCAGTGTATTGAGTGAATATTGTGACTCAGAGGCAGATATGGGGAGTGCTGGGGCTATCCTGTATAATCTATGGCGTGGCGTTCCTTCCTTTTGGGCAAAAACCAAAGCGGGAATATTCATGAGTTTACAAGGGTCCTTGGATTTTGAATCTGAACAATGTGCTCTCGTTTCCGATAATATTAAAGATCTGATACTTAGTGTGCAAAATCAGGATCCAAAGGAAAGATTTACTGTTCATCATGTTTTTTGCCAGCCCTGGATTGATAATGTTGGAATAGCTTCCGAAAAATCTTTAGACTCTGCTGATCTGTCACGATTAAAGCAATTCCCAGCATGGAGCAAGCTAGAAAAGATGGCTTGGCGGGTTACCGATGAAGCTATGGGGTACTTTGTTTTTGACCCGGGAGGAAACATGGTCGGTTCAAACAGGAATACAAAATTGTCAACAACAGAGCAGCTGGATTGGTATTCCTTAACCTCGAGGACAATGTCAATTTATGAGATGTATTTCAACTCGGATCCTATAGTATACGAAGCTGAGGGAATGTATCATGTGGAGTATCGTGCTCCAAAGAATTCTGAAGATATTAGGTTGGAAGGACTCAAAAATTTGATGAAAGAAACATTTCATGAGTTCGGGTTCCTATTAACAGACACCAAAGAGGTTCCACCGGAGATTCAGCATGAACTGTTAGTTGGAACCATGAAACACTTCTGTTTTGATCCAGGAGGTGGATCGATCACAGAACGGAGTAGAGAAGCACTTGACAGCTATATGAGTTCTCAGTTCTTCACAATAGTCAGCAGATCATATTTCAGCTGCAATGATCAAGGAAGATGCTTGGCGGTCTGTAGACTCCTAGTGAAAGGAAATGTCTTCCTTGGCCTTGAGGACAAGGTCAATTTGAGAGGGAGGGTTTGTAAGAGACCTGACGATCTTTGTATGAGGTCGGAGGAGCTGGAGCTCGGAACTGAGGTGTCGTGAAGAGAACCGTTGAATGGCTCGTTTGGGTGATTTAATTGTGGCCATCGATGTTTAAGGGATTTGATCAAAACCGTAGAGAGCCGGACGAGTGCGGCCTTGTTCGCATCATCTCCTTCGTTCCCGCACCAAGCCAAATGAACCGAATTGATTGTAACGGCCATGCCCCATTAGCCAGCTGTCAAGAGTTTGTTGTAATTGTCGTCAGAAGCCAGCTGCCGAGAATTCAGTTAGCCAAGGAATCTGTTGCAACGGCCAGCTGATTGCGAGCCTACAAAAGAAGCTCGATTTGTAATACTCTGGATCATCCTGAAAATGAATGAAATTCCTCAGTTTCTCTGAGTTTTGTTTTTTCCTTTGCTTTGTTTTTCCTTTGTTTCTCTTTGCTTTTGGTTGAAGCCCTTGCTTCTTCAAGCTTCAGCAATGGCGTGTAGAACTCAATCAGCCTCCAAGGAGTGGCGATGGCGGTGGCCGGAGTTGGGATCTCCACAACTTCTTTGAAGGAGATGGGATGAGAAATTAATGTTTTCCTTCGGATCACTAGGCGAGAAGAAATCGAGAGGCCAGCCTGGAATTGAATGAGACTTGAACTGGAATAATTAACTCGTTTTGACTCTAAAAATCTTGAGCTAGTTTTTGATTTATGTTCAAACACAACAGATTCAACGAAAAAGACGCACCGCAAAGTTTGTTATTAAAAAAAACATCATAAATGGTTATGCATTACAACTCATGCATGAAAGCAACCACCAAAGCCAACCATCTTTCACGCCCACAATATTCAAGATGCTACAATGGACACAAACAAACTCACTACTACCTATGATATCAAAGAAAGGCGTATACACGCCAACCAGCAATTGCTCAGATGGCATGTCCGATACCCGGCCGGTGAGCGCTTTAGTGCTTTCCGATGTAGTATTAAAAAAAGGAGCAATATTGAACACATGAAATTAATTCTAAGAATTCATAAGTAATGATACTATGAAATCAAAATCCAAAATAAATACAAAGTATAGGAGGAAGATAATACCACAGTTGGTCTTAAACTCGGATCTCAAGCTCTATACAACCCCATTTGCTTCCCTGCACCTACATTCTCTTCTTCGGGTCATCATCATTTATTCACATCGAAACTCCAACAAGGAGAGAATTCCTCCCTCGTCGATGTGCTCTTCTTTGTATCTGTCTCCGGCGAACATTGTTGCATTTCTTTCAACGGGGGAAGGGCAGCCAAAAAAGTGCAGAATGAATCCAAATGAATGAAACCACCAATGCTAACAACATTCATAATGGATGGTGGTGGTGGATGACAAGCGGGTGAAGTTCTCAAAAGAATATCAATAATACGGGATGGAAGGCGGCGGAGGGGATGCATAATGGACACCGATAATCGGCGGCAATGGGCCTTCATACATGGGCGGAGGTGGTGATGGGGAAGGCGGCGGAGGTGAACTGTAAATATATGGAGGCGATGGAGAAGGTGGCGGAGGTGATGGTGGAGGAGGAGATGGAGATGGCGGAGGAGGTGAGTTATAAAGGTATGGAGGCGAGGGTGAAGGAGGCGGAGGAGGAGATGGTGACGGTGGGGGTTTGTGATGAACTGGTGGCGGGGGAGGAGGAGGAGAATTATAAATGTATGGATGTGAGGGAGGTGGTGGTGATGGCGAAGGAGGCGGGGGTGATTCATAATAGTAAGGGGGCGAAGGGGATGGCAATGGTGATGGAAGTGGTGGGGGCTCAATGCATGGTGGTGGTGGTGGTGGCTCAATGCAAGGAGGTGGTGGAGGTGGCGAATTCGGAGGAGGAGGAGGTGAGTGTTGTGGTGGTGGTGGTGATGGGTAGTAATAAACTGGCGGCGGAGGCGAATGAGGCGGAGGAGGTGGGGAATGTGGCGGAGGGGGTGGGGAGTAATGGGGTGGGGGTGGCGGAGATGAGTAATGTGGAGGAGGGGGTGGACTGTGTGGAGTTGGAGGTGGTGGCGGTGGAGAATGAACAGGTGGCGGTGGGGAGTTCGGTGGTGGGGGCGGCGGTGACCGAACACAGTAGATTGGTCCAGGGGGTGACGGTTGCTGAGGAGGCGACGGGGATGGTGGTGGTGATGATACCGGAGGGGGCGGCGGCGGCGGCGATTGTACAGGAGGGGGTGGAGAAGGTGGAGGTGGTGAGAGTAGTGGAGGTGGAGGAGAAGGGGGAGGTGGTGATGGGGGTGGAGGTGAGAATACCGGCGGTGGTGGAGATGGCGGAGGGGGGGACGGAGGAGGTGGTGAGAAAACAGGCGGAGGCGGGGAGAGAGGTGGTGGCGAGAATACAGGCGGCGGCGGCGGTGGCGAGAATACAGGAGGAGACGGCGGTGGCGGTGAGAATACAGGGGGAGGTGGCGGAGGCGGTGAGAATACAGTTGGAGGCGGTGATGGCGGCGGCGGCGAGAACACCGGCGGAGGAGGAGATGGGGGTGGCATAGTCGGCGGCGGAGAAGACATTGACGGCGGCGACGGCGGCGGAAACTGCACCGGAGGTGATGGCAATGGAGGTGGTCGCTGCACTGGAGGCGGCGAAAGAACCGGCGACGGGGGAGGTGACGGCGGAGGCGGAGGCGGTAGTGTTGGGACGAACGGAGCGCACCTAAACGACCCGCAATTGACCGGATGCGACAAGAACGACTGGCACTGCCTCGCCGACCTCTGCACTGGCCTGTTCGGCAAGCAATTCCTCCGGTCATCGAACGTCGGCAGCGCCAAGCACGCAGGCGGCTCTCCGGTGAAGAAATTGTACGAGTAAGTGAAGTTCTGCAAATGCGGCAAACTACAGATCCCCGCTGGAATCGCCCCAGAAAGCATATTGTGGGCCACATCCAACTGCTCCAAGCTCTGCATACCAGCAACCGATCCCGGCAGCGGGCCAACGATCTCGTTGAAGCTGGCGTCGAACACCGTCAGCTTCTTCAACAATCCGATCGAGTCCGGCAAGCAAGATCTGATCCCATTATCCATCAAAATAATCTCATTCAAGGTGCCCGACATGTTGCCCAAGCTCGCCGGCACGCAACCCTTGAACTTGTTCCCTGCGAGTACCACCACCGACACCGGCGAGTTGCCGATGTTGCTTGGGATCTCGAAATCGAACCGGTTGTGATTGATGAAAATAGCATCCAAAGGCTTGTCGAATATTTCGCTAGGGACCTTACCCTCGAACTCATTGTACCGGAGGTCGAGAAACTTGAGGGACGGCAGCCGGAGGACGACACCGGGGAACTTTCCCGCGAAGCGGTTGTTGCTGAGATCGAGCTCGAATAGGAGCTTCATTCGCTCGAACCGCCTCGGGATAGTGCCGCAGAAGCGGTTGGAGTTGATGTGAAAGAGCGCGAGATCCGTCAGCAGGCCGAGCTCCTCCGGGAGGTAGCCGGCGATGTCGCCGTGGTTGAGATCGATGCCGGCGACGACGAGGAGGGAGTGGTTTGACGGTAATGGAGCGCAGTAGACGCCGGTGTAGGAGCAGACGCCGGGGCCCACCCAGTTCGCCGTTAGGTTTGACGGATCGGAGAAGATGGCGAGCTTCCATGCCTGGAGGGCAATGTAGGCGTCGCGAAGGCGGGAGTTGGGGAAAGTGAAGGTGGGGTCCACAGTCACGTGCTCGCCGCGGTCGCCGTCGGCGTCGATGTAGTAGAGCAGCTGGCGGTGGCGGATGTACTCGGTGAGTCCCCCATGGGTCTGGGAGGTTGATCCGGATCCGGATCCAACAAGGATGAGGAATATGAGGAGGGGGAGGAAACGGGCGGCGGTTGCTAGCGGGCGCGGATCTGGTATCGGATCCTTCATCTTCTTCATCTCATTCTAGAGAGAGAAAATGAGAGGGGTTTTGGAGTTTGGGAGTTGGAGAGTGGGCAATGGGGGGAGGATGAATGAATAAATGGGAGAGAGAGAGAGATGACAGCTATAACACAGCTCAAAGCCCACCAGTTTTTCTAGCCAGAGAAAGTGGGCGTGTGAATGGACGGTGGCGATTGCGTTTTACGGTGGGACCCGCCTTGGCCTTTATTTTGAAAACCAAATTGGTTTTAATACTTTTCTTTAAATGATTTTTAAATTGGGTGAGGTGGAACGAGAGGGGGGTTGAATGACCGAGGGATGGATCCGAATAAGAGTAAATCCGAACCCGACCCGAATAAAATCCGGATCAAGGTTCGAGAACCTGTACCGACACGGATGCAACCCGGGTAACCCGTATTCAACCTAGTTTGTCTTTCGGGGTTCGGGTCGGGTTCGGTGTGAAAAGAGTGATTATTTTGCAAAAAAACACTATCACTGGTCGGGTTCGGGTCGGGGTTGGAATGAAAAGAGTGAAATACGAATCGAATTCGGATCAACCGGATCGAGTGGTCAAACCCGTACACGACCCGGATTTTTATCCGGGTCGGTCGGGGTGACCCGAATTCGACCAGACCTGAATTGGCCCCTACCCATACCCGACCCAAGAGGCCGGGTTCGAGTCGGGTCGGGTTGGGTCTATTTTGCCACACCTACCGAGAGAGGCGTGAGGTGATAAAAAACAATTAGGAATAGAGAGGAATAACGCAGTAATGTTAGGGTGTCGGTGATGGTAACAGGTCTACAAAAACGTATACAGCTCCCAGGGCCAAGTGTCCTGATGCACGCGAAGATCCGGTGGAACTTGAGTCTCCCTCGAATCTTCCTCATAGAGTGCATCACTCACTGGCTGGGAGGCCTATTCCGCGGATGCATTCGACCCAAACGGCTCTGATTCCCTGTTACCCAATCAATAAGCATTATAGAATAGATTGAATAACATTGGATTATTGGCCGTGAACTATCAAACTGTTTTCTAGTTCCTATACTTAGTTTGGATGATCCTGACAGTATCAATGAAATTAGATGTTTTGATCTTCACTGTGGACCTAGTTGGTGGATTATATATTTGCCTATCAAGCAGTGCTGTCTTTTCTTATCCCTTGATTTTAGTGTATTAAAAACTTTTGAGAATGACTCCCTGCACCGAAAAGCTCGGTGCAGGGAGGTGACGTTAACCCCGAAGAGAGAAAGAAAATGAGTGAGAGAGAGGGATTTGACAGGCAATTTGTTAATTTTTTGCCAATTCGGGAAACTTATCCCATCTCTACACCGAAAAATCGGTGTAGATAACAGCTCTCAAACTTTTTTTACTTTGATTCTTAGCGCATGGATGTGACTGTTTTTCCTCTTGTTATATTTTACCTCTTGTTTATACTGGCTTACTCTACATTCTTGAGATTAATTGGTGATTCAAAAACACACACCTGATATTTGCACCCCTTCTTATGGAGGAACTTAAATTTGGGGGAAGAATTGAGGGAGTGTGGGTGTGGATACAATTGATTGATGGGTGTAGATGGTAGTTTGTTCGCTATTTTATTGATGCAAAAAAATCTATTTTTTTTTTCTTTTCTTTGATACGTTAGAAAGCAGTGGAGCGCATGTCAGTTAGGTCTCGATCACGTGCCTCTCGGAAGAGAGATGTGAGAAAATGTTATTTGAGCAATTGCTCATTGGCTAAAATACTCTCTCTCTTCACAACTCCTCCGAAGCATCGCTCCCGTCGCCGCCTCGATTATCAGTCCTTAAAAACCTAGCACTAAAAGACAAGTCCACCCTTAACGCTCGGATCTACAGTAGATCATCTACTAGTCGTCGGAGTCGTCGCCGTCGCCAAAGAGCGAGACTTTTGGCGGCAATACACAGTTATATAGCAGGAAGAGGCAAACGACGATCAGGAGGGCAATGACAATGGAGGACTTGTCGAGTCTGGATTGTCGAATGAGAGGTGTTAGTGGTGCCTCGGTCGGAGGAGAGGAACCTGGTAATAAGGATGATGCTAGTGGGGAGGAAGAGTTGTATCCTCTTCCGCAGCAACAAATGGATATGCGGAGGATGAGTTGGAGGAGTTATAGAGAAGGGAGATGACGATGGACGGAGGAAGAGAGAAGCTGAGAAAGAGATGGATAAAATGGAAATTTTTGAAAGAAAATGTTAAATAGCAATTTAAAAATAGTGTAATTTGCTTATCAACGTAATCGCTACAAGGAAATGTGTAAGGGCTTGTTCTTTTGAGTGGAAGTAGGGGAGGGAAAGTTGGGAGGAAAAGGAATTAGAAGAGATAGAAATGGGGTTGTGTGTTCTTTTGGGGGGGAAGTTGAGAGGAATTGGTAGAGGGAAAGTTATGTGGGTCCCATTAAACTTTTTTGTGTTCTTTTGTGGTTAGGAAAGTTGGGAGTGGAAAGTGGGATTGTGGTATGTGGTAGGGAGAGGTGAGAATAGGATAATTTCACCCCCCCCCCCCCTGGCAGCACAAGCCAGTGAGCATATAGCGTATATCACACAGCCGCAAGGGCCAAAAATTTATCCGCTTCATACTGTTATCAGACAGACCCAAGGGCAGGAAAAATATCAGATTCATATGGATAGCAATTGAAACATGCACATATCACCATGCACAAAACAGGGAGCATATAGAGTCTGGTAGACACATGCCCAGCAGAAAAAATCAAAATCATATGGAAATCAATTGAAACATGCACATATCACCATACACAAGACAGCGAGCATATAGAGTCTGAAAGACAGACCCAATGGCAAGAAAAATTTAAGATTCATATGGATAGCAATTGAAACATGCACATAGGACTCGACGCACACAAAACATCATAGGGCTCGACGAACACAAAACATATCCATAACATTTCGTACATCATGGATCATCATCCAAAAATGCCGTCCCTAGCCATGATTGACTACATTGAAGCGCAACTATCCCTACTGCCCTCAAAATAACCCACCAATATAATGTGTTTTGATGATTTCTTGTTATTTATCAAGCGTACCATATCAAGAACACACCTTATCGTCCATATTAAGCATGTGTCAATTTAATTTCTTGGCTTTCATCATAGGGCAAATTCTTAAATGGGCCACCATCATAAAATTGGGTCAACTTGCTAGGATTGCATTGGGTTGATGAAACATGAATGCACAAAATCAATGGATTACATTTTGCATCTAGTGTGATACCTTGCATACCCTATGAAACTGAAATTATTGGAGCCAGTGGGGCTGTTGACAGACCATATATGCTCACTGTTTTGTGCTTGGTGATATGGGCATGTTTCAATTGATAGCCATATGAATCTGATATTTTTTCTGCCCTTGGGGCTGTTTGCCATACCCTATCTGCTCAAGCTGTTTGCCAATTTTTATGCTTGCATCATAGAAATTAATCTCAGCAAATGGCAACCTAGTGCATCATAGAAATTAGCCAAAAATTCATAGAATTGCTTGTAGGTATACCTCAGCAAGGATCAATCAAAGCCGAGCAGACAAAACCCCCAAAACCCACCGAGCAGACAAGATCCCAATGGCAAGGGCACTCCCGCTAGATCAGAAGCTATAATCTGAGACGGCAGCCCTAGATTCCACATGAAGAACCGCTCAAAACCCCTCAGATAGACTCAGCTGATTGGAGGCGGTAAGAAGAAGAAACAAAGCTCAGCAACAGCAGATCCATGGCGACCAGGTCACCTCCGTGTAGATCAAGCCCCCTACAAAACAACATGGAGCTTGCCGAACCAGTCGCTAAGGTTTGAGAACGGAGCAAGCGAGGCGAAACAGGAACGGAGCAAGCTCAGCAACAGCAGATGCAGTCGCTAGGGTTTAGAACGGAGCAAGCGAGGCGAAACAGGAACGGCTCAAGGGAGGAGAGGTGAGCATAGGCCAGTGGGACCCACGAGAGGAAGAGAAATGAGCGAAATCCCGTGGTTTCAAGGGGATTCGAGAATCGCCTCGTTTCGATGCCAGCGGGGATTGAGATTGCCTTTCCACCGAAACCCCAAACGAACACAGCCCGACGTTTTGATTCGGGAAAATTGCGGGAATCCCTCTCAAAATAACGCAAAAAAACAAGCCCTAACGTGACTACCGGCATCTTCTTTTTGGTGATGCCAAAATCCCATTAAATGACGGTTTTGCCCTTAAAATGGGACAATCTTCTCTTTGTTTTAGATTCTTTTCATGTAAGTTATAAAACTTTATTCTTTTTCATATTCACACCTGCTTCTCAAGTTCCGTGAGGAGCAAAACCCATTAAAACTTCTAAACCATTAAACCCTTTCATTAGTCATTTGTAAAATATATTAGTTTTTGTGAATCATTTTACACCTTAAAATTTTTACTTATTTGTAAATTATCATATGATATTAAAGTAAGGTTTAAAATAAAAATTTTGCTTTTAGGCTACATGAACATGTTTTATATGTTTTTAAAAAAATCATCTCCTAAGCTGGTTGCCTTAAAATTTAAAATTATAAATAAAGAAAAAAATAAAACACATGCAGAGCACTTGTTAAAAGTAATTTTTTTCTTTTTTAAAAAGAGTTTTTCATCTAAAAATTACATGATTAAATAAACATCTACATACAAGAGATAATTTAAAAAGAATTTTAAAGAACATTTAGGAGGGTTTAGATGAATTTTGTTGTGAGCAAGGTTTTCGGCTAAGAAACTCATATCTTCACATATATATATATATAATAAACAATATGGGTGGATACCCAATAGGCCCATCTCATAACGCTTCTCCTTATACAACCATCGTTGTATACTCGACACATGAATACTGCAGGATACAAGGTGCTTATGAGTATCATAAGGGATGGATACTTCCAGATCCTAAATTAGGGATAACTACCTCGTTAAAATCTTTAGCTATGGAAAACCCAGTGGGAAAACCCAATAGCCAAGGAAAAAGAGTACAGTTTTCCATAACTTCCCCTGCTTAGTGGAAGTATTTCGGGGTGGATACTTCTGGATCCAGAGTCAATGAGGTTGCCTCGTTAAAAGCTTTAGCTATGGAAAACCCAGTGGGAAAAACCGATAGGCAAGGGAAAAAAGTACAACACTACATTTGACTCCCCCCGATCTGTACAAGCTGCAGACTTGCAGATTTCCTAGGCACATATACATAGGGGTGGCAATTCGGGCCGGCCCGGTCTTATCGGGCCGTGCCGGCCCGGTCCGGCTTTCTTAAAGGATTGGGCCGGCCCGGCCCGATAAGACTTCGGGCCATTCTAGAGAGGCCCAGGCATGGTCCGATAAAAATTCGGGCCGCCCGGCCCGCTCCGATAGGGTTGAATGAAGTATATATTGTGACAATATTTTATCATATTTTTAAACACAAACTTGTCTCATATGCTTAAAGACGCATCGAAATAGAGCACGAAAGAAGATGATTAAGTGGGTTGCATAAGGTGGTGTGTTCTACATTGTTTTCATTTATTTGGCAATATGAAGTAACATGTTTGGTGGTTCTTTGTCTCTTCTCGGAAACTGAGATCGACCCCCAAGATCTGAAGACATCAAAGTTGGCGCTGGCGGGAAGTTGTTAAAATTTATGATATTTGGACATTGATTTGATAAGATTCATGACATTGGACTCAACACTATAAATGAATGCACATTAGCTATAGATCAGTGTGTGGTCAAATTGAAGTGGGGTGATCAAATGCTTTTCGTGCCGTGCTGTGCCGCCCATGTGCTGAAAAGCTTGGCCCATGTCCGGTCCGAAAATGAACCGGGCCGGGCCGGCCCGGTCCGGTAAGGATTTCGGGCCAAAATTGTTGGCCCAAGTATGGTATTATCATACCGGGCCCGTGCCGGGCTATCGTGCCGGGCCGAAAATTGCCACCCCTACATATACATCAATCTCTTACAATGTTCCGAGTACAAAATATAAGACATCGCTCATCTACATCTCTGGCAGCTACTGAATCTGAGGGAGCTCTTCTGAAGATGAGTGGTCTGCAGACTTGGTAAGTAGTTCCACGTCTCTGACCCAATCATCACTGTGTCTGCAAGATACTGCAGGACCTGGCTGTGCATACTCATGATTTGCTTCTTGAATGATGAGCCTTCGGGATGGTGGGATTGATGTTGCCTTTGAAGCCTTCTTTGCTGGTCTCCAGGAGTTGGTCGTTCCTTTGTTGTAGTCATCGTGATGATCTGTAACCTGTATCTGCAAATACATTTAACATGTTGGATGATCCTTGACCCTTAGAGGTAGCGCAGAAGCTACATATCTTTGGTCCAGTGGTGCGCTGCAGGCGCTGCACTGTATTTGGTTAAAAGGTTTACTGTCATTGCTCTCTAGAGTCGGGTGCAGTTCAGGGTGTAAAAACGGCCCGGCCCGGGCCTAGCCGGGCCCATTCAAAATCCGGGCCGGGCCGGGCCGGCCTGGGCGGGGAGAACCCCGGCCCAGCCCGGCCCGTCGGCCCGGCTTCAACCCTCCTTTTTAAGCCTCTGCGCTGCTTTTTTTAACGAATCCCCGGGCCAGGCTGGGCCGGGCCGGCCCATGGGCCGGGCAAAAACTTGGTGGGACCGGAAAGGTGCTCTCTCTCAAGCGCAAGAGTCCGTACAAGTAGTAAAATCTGGGAGTCCAGATGTCGAATCCACGGGAAGAAATCTGTTGCAACCACAATTCAAATCAAATAGAAATCCTACGAAAAGAAACTAACCACTTCAACAATGGTGACGGTGATGGTGATGCGAACACGTGAACAATATAAACATAGAAAATCGTGTATGAAAATATCTATAAAAAGTATGCACATGGTATGGGTTCGTTAGGATCAAAGATTCGTATTAATTTGGTTGATGAATATATCACAATGAATTCTCTTTTTGAGAGCAATTCACCGGGAAAATATCCAATATAACTCAATGAATTCTCCTTTTGGGAGCAATTCATCGGAAGATGCCCTTTTGGGGGTTCAAGCAAAATATTCAATAAGATCGTCGCTAAAGTTATACTACGATATGAAACTCTCTTTTGGAGAGATCAAAACTACGGTATGAAACTCCCTTTTGGGGAGATCAAAACTCACCCTTTTGGGGCGATCATCAACTAAATCAATTCTTTTGGAATCTGAAAAAGTCGATTTACGAACAAAGATTACAATTTTAGCGACGTTTAACGATTTAGCACAAGGAATACAACCAAACTAACATAAATAATATCCCCTAACTACTCCATACCATGCATAACAGAGATTTAGCTACTCATAATGCAATAATAAACAAGTTTCATAGCCAAATACTTCAAGTTCATAGCAAAATACAATAGAAAACACCAAAATACGGGGTTTGAGTTAAATAAAATATCACCAATTCTCCTTGAAAAGACTTCAAACTCTCTGGAAATAATAATACAAGCCTCTGGAATTTTACAGAATTTTTCAGGGGGAAAATACGGCTCCTAGAGCCTCCAATACGCCCAAAATACGCCCCAAATCGGCTTGAATACGCTCAAAAACCCTAGGAATACCTTATATAATAGGCATTGCGGGTTTGGGAGCTTATTGGGTTCGAAACCCGCACCCGAAATCAATTAAAATCGTCGGAGCAAACCACGTCCGTTGGATCAAAGCGGGATTGTGAGATATAGTGACACGTGTCACGGGAGATCGGATCCTCTCGCTCGCGCCCGCATCCGATAGCACTCCGAGGGCACTTCGGGTTAGATCTCAGCCATCCGATTTAAATCCCACGACCCAGCTTTCACTTATTTTTCGTTGATTTTTCCGCTGCAGCTGCATTTGATTAGCCGTCGGATCAAGGGTTGATTTAGCGGGGTTGATACTGGCCGTCGGATCCGGAGCTGCGTCGTTCGAATTGATTCGCACACGGGCCGTTGGATGCGAATCGCGATCTGTTGAGACGACGCCACGTGTCCACTATTTCCCGCTCGCTGCGCTCTCCTTAATACGCTGCGGCTTCGCTCGGGAGCGTTGGATCGCCATCGGACGGTTCGTAAGCAGCCACGTGGCCAGATGGAAGACGAAGCCGCCTGCTCGAATTTGCCTCGCATCTGGCCGTTGGATTGTGATCGGATGGCTCTCCGTTTGCCACATCGCCCTCGCTTCGATCTGAAATGCGGGCCGTTGGATCGAGATCCAACGTCCGCAATAATGCCGCGTCGCACACTCGCTTGGACCGTTAGATGGAGCGGGGAGCGATAGATGGTTGACACGTGGCGCACGGTGATTGGTAGGCGACCGTATTTTCGTATTTTAATCCGTATTTCTCCATTTAAATTGGTATCCTGCATTCAAAAATTCATAGTAATTAGCACAGATCTCAGAAAAATACAAATAAATAGTCGTTGGAATCGTGAGATCGAGACCAAGCTAGGAAAAATATAAAAAGTGCAGAAATACTCCATTAATTGCTGTTTTATGCTCAAATAGTGTGTTTTCTCTAATAAATAAATGTGTAGAAAATACGTATGAATTAGAGATAAATTTCGCATCATGTGAGCACAAAATAGGGCTAAATGGGGGGTTAAATATGTAATATTGAACCCGAATCACACCCCCAACTAGCGATTTGCTAGTCTCTAGCAAAAAGAGCGATAAATACGGATGAGTAATAAAACAATAAGTTCTTTCAAATTGCTCATGGCATGGCTCAATAATACGCATTCCAATATGGTCTTGACCATCAATATACACATCCACGAAGAGAATCAATAACATGATATTTTCTCTAATTTAGTATGAATAAATAACATGCAAGCATCGTTTTGCGCAAGCGAAAGTATAACACGTTGTTTTGTTCTAGTTTTCGTGTTTCCAAGGAATTGGCCTATCAAAATAATCATTCAAGACATGGGTATTGAAGTTGCTTAGTATATTCTTCATTTCTTTTCTTTTATTCGTTCCGCGTAACGTGCATCAAGCAACATTCGCAGAAAAAAGTACAACTTGGATCGCTCCATCAAATGAGTGTGTTTCCGGTCAATGGCTCCCAAATCAGACGATCATAGGGCATTAGGCCAAGAAGAACCCCTCGGACTGTACTACTCGAGCCAACCAAGTTATTTATTAGTGACATACTTATTCATTTTCTTCATTCATTTTCTTTTCTTTTCTTTTATTTTCTTTTCTTTCTTTCTTTTTTTGTAAGCAACTCAAAACCCATCTTTGAATATGAACATTAGAATCAAAGGCCAAATTCCTCTTCAACTTGAAGACTTTTCTTATAAATCGTGTATACTCAAGCTTTTTTATCACATTAGCATGCATGAAATAAATTCAAACTATTTCGAGATATTAATCATGGAAATTGAAATTTTTCATGAATAGCATATTAACGGCAATTCCATGAAGGAAAAATAATCAACTTAAGCCGCAAACAATTTTAAAAACAAAATCAATGTATAATCATCCGCATTCGAGGCATATGAAGGAGTTTTAAAATATGAGATTTGGTGATTTATTCTTCTCAAAAAAAATCCTAAGGTCTCATACACACACCCCAACTAAAGATGGACATTGTCCTCAATGTCGAAAGGGGTACGAGTTTATTCACGCAAGCAACCTAGAAAGCATATAAAAACTACACTACTGGAAAGAACACACCGTGATCAAATGGCGGATCCCGAATCTTTGATGGTGGAGGAAGTTGTTCAATTTGCTCCTTGCGCTCCTCGGCGATTATTCTTCCTCCAATGACTAAACTGGATCCTAGCAACGTAACTCCCAGCATCTCTATAAGATGTCCACCTATATCCTGCAAGAGATGAGTCACGTTAATCCATTTTAGTTTAAAATTCTTCGAAATAAAATTATTCCAAATGTAGTCATCAAAATAAGTGAAAGAAATTAAAATAAGTTGACGACTACTCCCTGAAAGATATGCACTACTCTCTGTACGATGCTCGTTCAATGGGGAGAGGGATAAATGATTTTGGGACAAAACTGGAGGAGGGCATGGTTCTGACTCCATGGCGATAATCTCAAAACCCTTGTCTCTAGCTGTCTCCTCCTCTCGTTCATCCAAAATTGCTAGCTCGTCCTCTCTTTCGCACACACTTTTTGCCATGTATATATTTTTATTCGTGTCCTCGCTCGGTATACCTGCAATAGAAGATGAACTCGTATTAGAGTCTTGAAATCGAGTTTCAAAATAATTATTTTCTTCTAAGCAAGCGGCAATCAAATTAAGATCTTCAATAGATTTTTGAATCTGCCGACTCCGAGCAAGGAAATTCTCTTGGAATTGATGGGATGTGGCCTCCTGTGTCTGAATAATCAGGTAAGCATCCTCTCTCAAGGATTTCAAAGGTACGTCTACGCTTTGCTCTTCTTGATCAAGGCACGAAGGCCCCGTTGAATCGCTCTCTGAAGTCTCTTCCTTGGTTTCTTCGTTTTCTTGCAGAGATTCCATATATTCCCACGCCTCTGTCGGCGTCATGCCTCCCAAGAATTCCTGCAGCTGTGGTCGTAGTCCATCTAGGAAGGACACCATAAGCTCTTCATTTGTGTACCCATGCTGCGGATAGCTCGATATAATGTTTGTGAACCTCCTCCAGGCCTGAAAGAAAGTTTCACAGTCAGTTTGATTAAAATTAACAATTTTGAGCTTCTCCATTCTATGTTTGTGTGCATTAGCATACCTTGCATCATACAGATTGTTTGTGCAATAGAAGTTCATATATTCCACTTCAAAAAAATTAAAATAAAATAAAAAAAGGTTTATGTACAGTAAAGTGGAAAGATCTCACCGAAGGTCCTCTAAATGAAATAAACCGTAGTCACAAACCATTCCTCCCCGGCAACGGCGCCAAAAACTTGGTGGGACCGGAAAGGTGCTCTCTCTCAAGCGCAAGAGTCCGTACAAGTAGTAAAATCTGGGAGTCCAGCTGTCGAATCCACGGGAAGAAATATGTTGCAACCTCAATTCAAATCAAATAGAAATCCTACGAAAAGAAACTAACCACTTCAACAATGGTGACGGTGATGGTGATGCGAACACGTGAACAATATAAACATAGAAAATCGTGTATTAAAATATCTATAAAAAGTATGCACATGGTATGGGATCGTTAGGATCAAAGATTCGTATTAATTTGGTTGATGAATATATCACAATGAATTCTCTTTTTGAGAGCAATTCACCGGGAAAATATCCAATATAACTCAATGAATTCTCCTTTTGGGAGCAATTCATCGGAAGATGCCCTTTTGTGGGTTCAAGCAAAATATTCAATAAGATCGTCGCTAAAGTTATAATATGATATGAAACTCTCTTTTGGAGAG
Organism: Scilla litardierei; assembly: GCA_030789695.1. Taxonomy (NCBI): domain Eukaryota; kingdom Viridiplantae; phylum Streptophyta; class Magnoliopsida; order Asparagales; family Asparagaceae; genus Scilla; species Scilla litardierei. Next base: position 3,874,757 of record CM061141.1, on the reverse strand, counting down.
ATCAAAACTACGGTATGAAACTCCCTTTTGGGGAGATCAAAACTCACCCTTTTGGGGCGATCATCAACTAAATCAATTCTTTTGGAATCTGAAAAAGTCGATTTACGAACAAAGATTACAATTTTAGCGACGTTTAACGATTTAGCACAAGGAATACAACCAAACTAACACAAATAATATCCCCTAACTACTCCATACCATGCACAACAGAGATTTAGCTACTCATAATGCAATAATAAACAAGTTTCATAGCCAAATACTTCAAGTTCATAGCAAAATACAATAGAAAACACCAAAATACGGGGTTTGAGTTAAATAAAATATCACCAATTCTCCTTGAAAAGACTTCAAACTCTCTGGAAATAATAATACAAGCCTCTGGAATTTTACAGAATTTTTCAGGGGGAAAATACGGCTCCTAGAGCCTCCAATACGCCCAAAATACGCCCCAAATCGGCTTGAATACGCTCAAAAACCCTAGGAATACCTTATATAATAGGCATTGCGGGTTTGGGAGCTTATTGGGTTCGAAACCCGCACCCGAAATCAATTAAAATCGTCGGAGCAAACCACGTCCGTTGGATCAAAGCGGGATTGCGAGATATAGCGACACGTGTCACGGGAGATCGGATCCTCTCGCTCGCGCCCGCATCCGATAGCACTCCGAGGGCACTTCGGGTTAGATCTCAGCCATCCGATTTAAATCCCACGGCCCAGCTTTCACCTATTTTTCGTTGATTTTTCCGCTGCCGCTGCATTTGATTAGCCGTCGGATCAAGGGTTGATTTAGCGGGGTTGATACTGGCCGTCGGATCCGGAGCTGCGTCGTTTGAATTGATTCGCACACGGGCCGTTGGATGCGAATCACGATCTGCTGAGACGACGCAGCGTGTCCACTATTTCCCGCTCGCTGCGTTCTCCTTAATACGCTGCGGCTTCGCTCGGGAGCGTTGGATCGCCATCGGACGGTTCGTAAGCAGCCACGTGGCCAGATGGAAGACGAAGCCGCCTGCTCGAATTTGCCTCGCATCTGGCCGTTGGATTGTGATCGGATGGCTCTCCGTTTGCCACGTCGCCCACGCTTCGATCTGAAATGCGGGCCGTTGGATCGAGATCCAACGGCCGCAATAATGCCGCGTCGCACACTCGCTTGGACCGTTAGATGGAGCGGGGAGCGATAGATGGTTGACACGTGGCGCACGGTGATTGGTCGGCGACCGTATTTTCGTATTTTAATCCGTATTTCTCCATTTAAATTGGTATCCTGCATTCAAAAATTCATAGTAATTAGCACAGATCTCAGAAAAATAAAAATAAATAGTCGTTGGAATCGTGAGATCGAGACCAAGCTAAGAAAAATATAAAAAGTGCAAAAATACTCCATTAATTGCTGTTTTATGCTCAAATAATGTGTTTTCTCTAATAAATAAATGTGTAGAAAATACGTATGAATTAGAGATAAATTTAGCATCATGTGAGCACAAAATAGGGCTAAATGGGGGGTTAAATATGTAATATTGAACCCGAATCACACCTCAGTCCAGCCCGGCCCTAGGGCCTGGCCCGGGCCGCAGCCCGGCCCGGGAATGGGGTCCCGGGCCCGGGCCGACGGGCCGATAGGCCCCCGGGCCATTTTGCCACCCTGAGGTGCAGTTGCCAGATAACGGAGTGTACCAAAAAAACTCGAGTACGGCTCTTCGGGACCTCGTATATCCTTTCCCTCTTCCAGCGAACGGAAGGGGTCTTACTATGCATCCATACAACCAGTATGTGTATTTAGTGGATTGCAATTGTCCATGTTTTATTCATTAACTTCGGGTGTATGAAGTTTAATGTCACGTGTTTTTCATCATCGTGATGATAATTTCATCTTCTAGATGATAATTCATCTTCTGTAAGATGTTTCATCTTCGGGATGATAATTTCATCTTCATGATGAAAATTTCATCTTCTGGATGATTATTCATCTTCAGGATGATGGTTTCATCTTCAGGATGATAATTTCATCTTCAGGATAATAATTACATCTTCTGGATAATTATTCATCTCCAGGGTGATAGTTTTATCTTCTGGATGATAATTCATCTTCAGGATGATGGTTTCATCTTCAGGATGATAATTCATCTTCTGGATGATAATTTATAGGATAGATGTCCCAAAAATCTATCCAGGCACATAAGGAGAAAATCCGTAAGGGTATGTTGTCACATCATCCATAGCAACATAGCCTAATATTTCCTTTGTCAATCGCATGGTTTTCGCAACTATGACCAGGGTGCCTGATGCATCAGTTTAAATAACTTTGTAAGTGAGTTACGCTCATCTTACTTGATTACTTACTGGTTTCTGTGAAATAAACCTCTAAGCTATAGCATGTTGCTTATAGCATACGGTTTTATTTATTTATATTATACAATACTCGGTTAGCCCACAGGTTTGATATCTTTTGATATCAGAACTTCAGGTCCAAACACTTCACATTTTATAAGTGAGTCCAGCTCAATTTATTATTGTCTCGTTCCACATATTTGACCAAATCTCTACGTTTGCTTCATGAAACGGAGATTGGAACGATTTCTATGGCAAAATGAAATGTGAGTAATTGTCGACAAGTGTGTTTTATCCAAATACCTCCCCATGTACATACATTATTCAATTTATTCCAGATTCATCTCTTCTAGAGGTTCTGTAAAGGGAGATGATATGGAGATGAGTTCACTTTCCTGTGGTGGAATTGCTTTAGGGTCTCCAGGAGTTATTTCTCGCTTTGGAGCCTCGTGGTATATCCTCTCATCCATTGAGGATATCCACTTCTGCTACTGGTGGATTGCATCCATTATATTTGGTATGTAAATCCTAGCTGGATTTTTAGTAGAAGGAATGTGTGAATTTGACAATATTTATTTTGTCAGTAACTATGTCTGATAACCGTTTAACAGTTTCATAAGTGTGGATCTTGAGGATCTCATTACAATTTATGATAATCAGATCATAGGTATTAATGATTTAAATGGTCAATTGAGCTTCAGGCTCATGGATGATTATAGTATTTATATTGAACCTAATATTGGGGAATTAAAGATGTGTTAATCCAAAAAAAAAGATGTGAGGGATCTTCAGGATCTCATCAAATCCTTAAAGGAGGACCCATCAATGCACATCTTAGGAGAAGTGATTTTTAAATGCTTCCCTTGTTTAGATTGCATTTTGATGGTTTAAAGTGGTGATGTGGGGATGTATACTCATCATGGCACAATCTGTAAGATGTGCTCTAAACGCTTCTCCCGATAGGGGTTCTCAGAAACTGTTTATACGAGTTGATCAGGCCTAGATAAATATATTCTAAAGAAGCGTTTTGATGGTCTGCATTGTAATTCCATGTCCACATGCAGTCCCAGTGTTATCCAATGTTTCAACCATTTAGTAATGTGTCCCATTTGCTTTGAAAAAGCTGGATTGCGGTTTGGATAATAGGTTTGATAATGACCATTTTTAGAGGATACATGGATGTGTACTCTAAGGTACATCATCAGCCATATGTAGCGAGTGGGGAAGTCCACTTTTATCCCTCAAATACTCTCAAGAGATCTAAAAATCTCATTATCCTAATGATGATAGTATATCATCTTAAATTCGTTTGAGAAAGTGAAGAGAGTCAATGTCCACGTGAATGGAGATGATCTCGTAATCATTTTTCCCTTTTGAATGGAACAATGAAAGTTTCACCATTTTTAAAGAATCTTCGGGTTCGTCTAGTTAATGATGTCTTGCATCATCAATCCAGGGTGACATCGTTCCAAAGTGGGTCGATTCTGGACACTTCTGGTGTTCCAAATTAATTCCTCTTTTCAAATGTATGTGGGACTTTTGAAAGTCCATTAAAATGCTCAAGTTAATTTTGTCCGGTAATAGGTGAACTGTGTTCAACCTGTGAAGGATTACATCTTCACATTGACTATTATGCGGATCATTATGGGACAAATCTTAAGGCTTCATTGATTTCTTGAGTCTTTAGGGATTTCGTTTTGGCGAATATCCATCGAAACTTTATAAGTTTCAGAGAGTAAATGGCATCCTCATTTTAGGAGTATTCAGGATTACAAATCATTCACATAGAGTAAAATAAAATGTATAAAAAGTATGAAATTCATCAATAAGAAATATTGTGATAATGCATTTAAACACATATATACTGTAAGAAATTACTTTTGATAATTATGTTATGGCAACAAGTTTTTTAGTGTGATGTGTGCTCGAGGAATATCGAGGTAGACAAATGCTAGTTTTATGCCAATATTTTATATTGAACTAGCGTTGTCAGTTGGACGTATGTTATGCGTTGTCGGGAGAAGTTCTTTGTATTTCTCTGTCATTAGTAGGCAGGCAAGCATCTCAAAGTATTTTGTGAAGTTTCCTTCACAGTTTGCTGCATCAGAATCGCGTCTTTCTCGTGGAAAGAAGTGTAAGTCATTTCTAATATACTCGTCTAAGAGACATCCTCGCCATGACGCTACAGGCTTTGGGTGAAGTATAATAGTACTGAATTAAATTCAGCAATGGACTTGAAGTCCTAGTGTCTCATAAATTCTCTTACTCATAACAGTCTTTTGGAAGTATAACATCGTTATAATGTTTAAACATTTCATCCAAGGCCGCCTGTACCATTGTTTGGGTCCTCAACAGTGATGTAATCTGATTTCAGAGGTTTGTCCATGTGACGGTGGATGGCTTTTGCCATTGCTATTCCTCTTCGAACTTTGCCACATCTTCCCTTTCCCTAATTTGTATAAGACCTTGTTTTTATTCTTCCACTTTTCCACTCAACATTTATTTAGTTGTATAGCTTTAGACTTTTGAATGTCCATTTAAGTACTCAAGTATGGCTGTAATGTCATTTCACTTTCTCTTGAGTATGCTATACAATCATTAAGGATTTTGTTCAAACGAATATCCTTTGAAACTTTGTAAGTTTCTTTATGTATTTGTGGGAGAAGATTCATAGTTGTAACGACTCGTATTTTTCAAAACATTTAATTACGTAATTTCATTTTTAGAAAGTATTTTGTAGTGGTTGATCAGGAGTTTTAAGTGATTTCAAAATTTTTTATAAAAATATTTTGAAGTATTAGACTAGTTATGGAGTATTTTAGTAAGTTCGAGTTTCATCAAATATCTCTAAATAACTTGATAAAAATTCATCTTCAATTATTACTATTTTAGCTTAATGAATTAATTTTCTATACAAACATCATCAAAACATTTTCAAACTTCTACGAGAATATTCTATGATCATTTAGGGCCCCCCACATTAATTTCGTAATTTTATGAAGTCAAATCAATAGAAACCCCGCAAACCCGCTTCCTAAACGTTTTGACCCAAAACACGTTTATCCGTAGCTCAAACCCCAAAATGGATCTCGTATTCACGATCCTCGCGATGATACGATCCCGTGGATATGTTTTCGTAATTTTTCGGACACGCGTATTAGTAAGGACAAAAACGTAATTTCGTTATAAATTTTACTATTACCTTAGCTAATTACTATAATATAATTACTAAATTACATTAACCTAATCAATTTTTACCCTAATCATGACCAACACATGGGGAAGAAACGTTTAAAATTGTCTAAACTTAGTCAAAAAGGCCAACAACCGTATTAGTTTTGTCTAGGTTAGTCAATAAAGCTAACCACCACATTAATTTCCCATTAACCCTATAAATACCCCCTTAATCCCCGTTAATCCTCAGTTTAAAATAAATAAATAAAACAAACAAATTTACACACCCCCCTCTCTCTTTCATTCTCCCAGACCGTTCTCTCTACTCTCCCGCTCGCTCTTACTCTCACTCTCTCTCCCCCCCAACCCTCGCCTGCGACCCACGCCCCTCCGGCGATCCTCGCCATTGCCCACGATCTCCGCCGTCGACCACCTTCCGCAGCGCCGCTCTCCCTTTGCTCTCGCTCCAGCTGCACACCGTCATCGCTCGAGAGCATGCCTCCGAAGACAGCGACTCCGCCTCCGAGCACTTGAGCCCCACCGCGTCCTCCGCCTCCCTCCTCACCTCACCGCCGTCCCCTGGGGCACAGCAACGCCGCCGCGTTTGCCGCTCACCATCTCCGAGCGCCAACCCCGACCACCGAACGCCCCCGTCTCTCCCTCTATGTCTCACTCGATGCCGCCTCCAGCGCCGCCTCTGACGCCACCTTGCCGTCGCCGCTCGACCGCCGCCGCCGTCGCCCTTCATCGCCGCCTCCGCCGTTAGACGCAACGGCCACACCCCCCGAGAACGGAGCGAAGGTGACGCTGGGTTTTCGAGCGTATATTCAAAATTACATATACGTATTTTCGTATGCACGAATTTTAATTAATTAATATAGGGTATTATTGGTCTAAAATTCATAAAAAATGATATAGGCCTCAGAAAAATGTTAGACTAGCTTCAGTAAATCGAAATAATATTCTGAATCCAATGGCACTGGTCTCATCTCGATCATACGCTTAGATTTTCTGCAATAAAATTTTTAGCCTAAAACTTAAATACGTAAAATTCTTTCTAAAATCCGTAACTTCTAATTCTCACGTACACTGATATGTGAGAAAAATTTATGTGGTAGTAATCTTCGAGACGGTCGTTTTGACTGCTCACTTGAACATTTCCGACTAGTATTGCATCCGAAATAAATTATGGAAGAATTATGTTACTTGAGTAAATTAGGGTTTTAAAGTGATTTTTAAGCTTCTGAAAATTATAAAAAATATCAGAGGCTTCTGAAAATATTTTTCTCTCGTATTAAAATTATATTCTTCATTTTCAGCTTATATAAAAATTTAGACCGTTTTTCGACACCGTTTTAACCAGTTTTGAAAATCAAAACGATCAAAGTATTTAGATAAGAAATGTCGTGTTCTCTAACTGATTATTTTTGTGTTGCAGGTACAAATTCTTGTGCACTAGCTTCTGTGGAAGCCCTAGATCCAGACCCAACTTGCTACGACGGTCTCGAATTTGGTAAGTCACGACGAATTCTAAAATTAGAAAATTAGTTAGTGTCCCCCGTATGAACTTAGAACACCACTATAGCTTTCTAACAGCTACTTGACTTAATTCGAATTAGAAACCTAATCTAATAGGAAAGTAATCAACTACAGATTACTTTGCCAACATTCAACTTTGGTGGTTGTAGCACACAGCCATCAACTTGAGTAAATTGTGTGCTAAACAATACTTCTACATGCTCGAAGCATGGAATCGGTATTACTGTTGTTAGACTCGTCTCTATCCTCAGTTCGTTCTGGCACAGTCTGCTTTGGAATGAGTTACTACTCTCTGGTTTTCAATAAGAAAGTCAACCAGTTGTCTTGGTTTGACTAGTAACATGTGGAACATCTTGTGGAATATCTTGTGGAACATCTCGTGGAACATCATGAAAGGAACATGTACTAGATTCACATGACACATCACTGGGGTTTGGGGTAAATCATAGTTTGAGAGAGTACGGGAGTGACTGGAGTTCGATCTCCCGTCATGTCGCCTGAGTTTCGGCATCCTGTCCTGCTGCCTTAGTTTCGGCAAAATTCATTTACCGCTGCCTGTGTTTCGGCATTCGTCTGGGTCGCACCCAGGCAAGAGATGGACTCGATGGTCACATATTGTACTCTCCGGCTTGAGTCACGTAGTTTAGCGTAAAATTCTTTTTGTTGATGGCACACATATAAATGATAGGCTTCCTTCAATAGACCATGATCCGGTCAATATGCTTGACTAAGATTGTTGGATCACCCTAGCTAGACTGGGAGTAAGTGATCCTGGCTTAGTCACTTCCCCGGCCGTGTCTGCTGGACCACAAGGACGTGAATCATGATTATGTAACGCCATCGATCTTCATCACTATCACCCTTTCTTTAGCTGATACAATCACCTTTACTTTACACGTTCCATACACGTTACTTACTACAGTTGTGCAGTCACAGTACTTTACTTGTCGTACCTTTATCTACAGCTGTAGCATGTTTCACTTGCTTAGCCTGCTTTACACTTGCTCTACCACAGTACAGTTGTTTCCCTTTCCGGTTCAGTTTACTTTTACTACTCAGTTGTGTACTGTAGTTACTCAGTACTTTACTTTCACACTGGTTTGTTTGTACGTAGTTACTTTTTGTCATACTTGTGCACTGTTTCTTTTCTATACTTAGAATTGTTGTGACTTACCTTCGGTTCCATTTATGGCACTGACAGACGACGATTAGATTGAGGAAGTGGCCACTGAGTTCGAGGAGCCAGAGTACGACCCGGAGACTGCAGAGTTTTAGCTGTTTGTGTTGGTGTGTGTATGCTATGTTATTTATTTCCTTTCCGCATTTCCTTTCTGTATTTCCTTTATGTATTTGGCGAGAGAGTGATGCTTGCTGTTGTACTTTAATTTGGACTGTAATAATGTACGCTGGTTTGTGTAACGACCCGCAATTGGGGCCCGTTACTATTTGGAAATGCACAAGTCCTGCTAGGCACCGATGAGATCAATACAGGCTCTGTTGCAGAAATGCGCCAAAATACTCATACATGAAAGTGGTGTAAACCTTATTACAAACCAGCAACGTACATGAAAAGAAAAACAACTCGAGAATACAAATACACACCAAACAAGCCACTCTGATACATATAATAAAACACACTCACACTCACACTTAGTAACCAGCGTCCTCCTGGTCAAATTCTACAGCAAACTCAGCGTCTGCAGTCCCTGGTGCAACTTCTTCAACCTGTGCTGTATCTGGCGGAACCACCACAAAAAAAGAAGGGTCGCCAGGATCAGACGTAACTCAAAGTATCTTTAGCATGTTATTTAAAACAATAAATGAGCATGGCAAAACTAACATGGCAAACTAAGAAGTAAAGTGCGAGCAATAGAGCAGAAAAGTAACATAGCTGTCTACTTCTATCAACAATAACAATATTTAAAATGACCAGTTACGAGACTTTTAGTTGTGCCTGAGCCTACGTGACTTATAATGCGGGGTACAATAAGCAACCAAGAGGCCAACTCTTGCCGCGGGTGCTACCCGGGCGAACCAATTCTCTGAGTACTGTGCAATAACCTGTGATCTGTGATCTGTGATGGTTGTCACCGGCACTGTTATGGGTTGCTAGAACCCGCACGGTGACAACAAAGTCTGGACTAGTCGCTCCCGTACCCTCGTCATTATAAGTTACCCCAAAACCCAGTGTGTGTGCAGGTTACCGTATCACCATTCTTACTTTTCCAATTACATCTTCCGGTTAACAGTTAAGCATGTCACAGAGTCCAATTCAATTTACGGTACGGTGCACTTTATCAAGTTTAGCTAACTGTTCAAGTGAAACACTTTGCCAATTAAAAGAAACTAATTTGGCATGCATCAATATTGCTTTTAAACCCCATAGCTAGGGTACGATGAGTTACTGTTTTGCCTGTAGTGAAAGGCGCGTTTTTGGTCTGCGGTAGGGGTACCTGGTTTCACAAGTGGGTTAGTTACATGAGTAAAAATAATATCTACTTACTATAGATTTAGGTTTATAATTATTTATTAAATTAAAATAACTTACTGTAGTAACTTTTAAAAAACTTATAAACTTATACTACCAACGTATATTAAAATCTCAAGGTAATAACTTATATTATACTTAAAAAAATCAAATAATAAAACATAACTTTACTTTATAACTAACTTTAACTTATCCTTACCCTCTCTCTGTGCCCCTTCTCTCTTTCCTTCGTTCTGTTCTCCCCCCCCTTTTTCCTTCGTTCGTTTGCAGCAAGCCAAAGGGGGTCGGCGCGAGGCGACACGGCGGGATCGACGGCCTGGGGCGTCGGCGTGGGGGGCCAGGCGCAGCGCGAGGGGGCCGGCTGGCGGCGCGAGGCGGGGGGCGGCGCAGCGCGAGGGGGGCTGGTGGCGCAAGGCCGTGGGCGGCGCAGCGCGAGGGGGGGCAGCGCGAATCGGGGGCGGCGGCGGTGTTGGCGGATCGGGCTTGGGCGCGTGCAGGCGATGATCGAGGGGGCGCGCTTCGAGGATGGTGACTTCGCACGACGAGTGCGAGATCTAGGAGTTAATTTGAGGGGTTGATTTTGGGTTGTATGTAGAGTTGATTTCCAGCCTCTCAATTTCCTAATTTCTCTTTTCAATTTCAGATTTGTATTTGATTTGGGTTGCTTGATTTTTTTGGCGAACTGTTGGGATGAATGAATTGGGTTGTGATTTTGGATTTTGGATTTCTGTTTCTGGTTTGTTTGGGGGAGAGGAAGGCTGATTGTTGAAGGGGAATGATGAAGGTGAAGGGTTGTGGTGGCTGATCGTCGTTGTATGGAGGAGGGGGTGGGTGATCCTTGAAGTAGGGAGATGCAGAGAGACAATTTGTCAACAGATTAGGTTGCTCATTAAGGCGAGGGAGAATTTTTGTAAGTGGAAGAGACGTGTTAAAATGTGGAAGAGGCGTGTTAGAACGAATCAAACTTAGTATTAATGGGGAAGGTTATCATTTGACTAAAGTTTGAGGAGGAAAGATCTGAACGTGTTTTGGGGAAGGTAACGGGCTCGGAATGAGAAAAACATGGGTGAGTAATTAACCAATTAATTAGCTAATTAAGTAACCAATTAACTTAATTAACCAGAGTAAAATTGGTAATTAGTAAAATAAATTAGTAATCGTAATTTGTAGTTAGTAAAATAACTATAGTAACTATTAAACTACAGTAAAAATTTGGACGCGCTCGCGTCGATTCTACGGATAAAAATACTCGGACAATCGGAAGTAAAATTACAAGCACACATGCAATTAAACATACATAAAAATACCGACCGTTACATCCTACCCTCCTTAGAATAATTCCGTCCTCGGAATTCTCTACATGGCATGGAAAAGGTAGGGATAACGTTCTCGCATCTCGTCCTCTCGCTCCCAGGTGGATTCACCAGGTGAGTCGCGGCGCCACATCACCCTGACTAGATCAATAGTCCTGTTCCTGAAGACTTTATGGCGTCGGTCTAAGATCTCCACTGGTTGCTGCTCGTATGTCAAGTCCGGACGAACTGCGATCTCCGAGTAGTCCACGACATGACTAGGGTCGCTCACATAGCGACGTAGCTGCGAGATGTGGAATACATTGTGCACTCCCTCTAAGGCAGGGGGCAATGCAAGCTTGTAGGCCACTTCTCCTATTCGCTCCAAAATATCGAAGGGTCCAATGAATCGAGGACTAAGCTTTCCTCTCCGTCCAAAATGAATCATCCCTCGGTTCGGTGAGATCTTCAGAAAAACATGATCTCCGGGCTGAAACTCTAGATGTCGACGTTTCGCGTCTGCCCAATGTTTGTACCTGTCCTGGGCCAGCTGCAGTTTCTCTCTGATGGTTCGAACCACATCCACGGCTTCGGTTATTAGCTCAGGACCAACCAACTCTCGATCTCCTACATCATCCCAGCTCAAGGGAGATCGGCACTTCCTCCCATACAGTGCCGCAAAAGGCGCCATACCGATGCTAGACTGATAGCTGTTGTTGTATGCAAACTCCACCAAATGGAGATGGTCTTCCCATGATCCTTTGAAGTCTAGCATACATGCCCGCAGCATGTCTTCAAGTATCTGAATAGTACGCTTTAACTGGCCATCTGTCTGCGGATGGTAAGCCGTACTAGAACTCAAGTGAGTTCCCAAGCTTTCCTGTAGGCTCCTCCAGAAATGAGAAGTGAATCTGGTGTCTCTGTCTGAGACAATGCTGATAGGAACTCCATGCAGCTTCACAATCTCATTCATGTACTTCTTGGCCAAAACTTCTGTAGACTGGCCCACTCGGAAAGGAATGAAGTGCGCTGTCTTAGTCAATCGGTCTACGATCACCCAGATAGCGTCATTCTGCTTCGTACTCTTGGGTAGTCCAGTCACAAAGTCCATCGTGATGTGCTGCCACTTCCACTCCGGAATAGGCAAGGGCTGTAATAAGCCGGCAGTCCTCTGATGTTCAGCCTTCACCTGTTGGCACACAATACACTTTGCTACGCTCCGTACGACGCTTCTCTTCATGCCATGCCACCAGTAATGCTGTCGCAGATCCTGGTACATCTTGGTACCTCCAGGATGTATGGAGTATGGAGAACTGTGAGCTTCCTCCAATAGCTCCTCTCTGATGGCGCCAGACGGTACACAGATCCTATCTCCAAACCTTAAGGATCCATCTGCATGAATCTTAAACTCTGGCCTCTGGCCTGCTATCACCAAATCTTTGATCTTCCGCAGCTTCTCATCATCCATCTGAGCATTCTTGATCCTCTCTACCAAGGTCAACTGGATATGCATGCCCATCAAAGATGCAGTCATCCCTGGGAGAATCACTTCTATACCCATGTCCCGTATCTCTTGCTGTAATCTCCACCGAGTCGTAAGGGTCATCACCGCTGGTAGACGACTCAATGCATCAGGTACGACATTGACTTTCCCAGGATGGTACTGAAGGTCAATGTCATAATCCGCCATGAGCGCTATCCATCGTCTTTGACGCATGTTGAGCTCCTTCTGAGTGAAGAGATACTTCAGACTCTTATGATCCGAGAACACCTTCACATGCTCTCCCAAAAGGAAGTGCCTCCAAATCTTTAATGCAAAAATTACTGCCGCCAACTCAAGATCATGAGTGGGGTAGTTCTTTTCATGGATCTTCAACTGCCTGGATGCATAGGCTACGACTCGACCGTGCTGATGTAGCACGCATCCAAGTCCTTTACCAGATGCATCACAGAAGACTTCAAATCCTCCTGATCGGTCTGGAATGATCAGAATAGGCGCAGTCGTCAACCTCTTCTTCAGCTCCTGGAAAGCATCCTCACATGCTTTTGACCAAACAAACACCACATCCTTTCTCGTCAATCGCATCAAGGCTCCCGCGATCTTCGAGAAGCCTTTGATAAACCTCCGGTAGTAGCCAGCAAGTCCCAAGAAACTTCGAATCTCAGTCACCGTTCGGGGGACTGGCCAGTTTTGAACAGCGGCTACTTTTTCAGGATCAACAGCAATTCCTTCTCCGGACACTATGTGGCCTAGAAACGCCACCTTGTTCAGCCAGAACTCGCATTTGCTAAGTTTGGCATAAAGCCGGTGTCTTCTCAGGGTCTCGAGAACCTTCGTGAGATGCTCAGCATGCTCCACTGCATTCTTCGAGTAAATGAGAATGTCGTCGATGTAGACTACTACGAACTTATCCAAGTATTCATACAATACTTGGTTCATGAGGCTCATAAATACCGCAGGTGCATTGGTTACACCAAACAGCATTACTAAGTACTCATAATGTCCGTATCTGGTCCTGAATGCAGTCTTGGAAATATCTTCGTCTTTCACCTTCACTTGATGGTATCCCGTCCTCAGATCCAGCTTCGAATAGATGCTTGACCCACCGAGCTGGTCGAAAAGATCGTCGATGCGCGGTAGAGGGTACTTGTTCTTCACGGTGACTTTGTTCAGCTCACGGTAGTCAACACACATACGAAGGGATCCATCTTTCTTATTTACCAGCAATATAGGAGATCCCCAGGGAGATACACTGGGTCGTATCCATCCCTTCTTTAGAAGCTCATCTAGCTGGACCCGCAATTCTTCTAGCTCAGATGGTGCTAGACGATACGGTCCCTTGGATATTGGTTGAGCTCCTGGCATTAGTTCTATGGCAAATTTGAGAGTGCGATCCGGAGGCAAACCTGTAAGGTCGTCTGGAAACACATCCAAGAATTCTCGAACCACTTCTGGTATCTCAGGCTCAGCTTCCATAGCAGTTGCCATTGCTTCGGTCGATTTGGCTCTGAACTCCACTGGGCCTACCGATCTGCTTCCACTAATGAACTCGAACTTTGGATGATCAGGAATCTCGAAGACTACCCTCCTTCGATTACAGTCGATGGTGGCATGGAAAGTCCCCAACCAATCCATCCCGAATACAGCATCAAAGTTCGGTATGTCTATCATCATAAAGTCAGCAAATAACGCTCGTCCACAAATAACCACTGGGCATTGTGGATACCAACGGGTCATTTTTATCACTCCGCCACCCGTGTTGACGTTCCAACCGGATGCTAAAGGTTTGACAGGAATAGTGTGGGTGCGAACGAATCGACACGCCAGAAAGCAATGCGATGCTCCCGAGTCGAACAAGGAGATGGCGGGGTTTCCAGCTACTAGTACGACACCTAGGTTCAAACACTAATCTAAGCAACCAATGCTAATGAAAGAAATGAGTTACGAACTATGAAAGAAATATACCTGTGATCACTTCACCGATGGCCTCAGCCTCTTCCACAGTCATGGTGTAAGCCTGGCGTCTCGGTGGTGGCTGCTGCCTCGTCTGCTGGAACACCTTCTGCTGTGGAGGTAGAGGTGGACGCTGTGGGGCGTTCCCAGTCGGGTCAGCACGAGGAGCTGGAGCTGGAACCGGAGCTGGAGCACGTGGTTTATGATGTGGGCAATTCCTAGCCACGTGTCCAGGGTCTCCACAAACCAAACAAAGGCCTAAAAATCCTCGACACTCAGATTTGATGTGTCCAGATTTTCCGCAAAAGTGGCAGACCGGGAGTGCCTACTGCTGTTTGATTCGGGTTCAATATTACATATTTAACCCCCCCCCCATTTAGCCCTATTTTTGTGCTCATGAGATGCTACATTATTCTCTAATTCATACATATTTTCTACACATTTATTTATTAGAGAAACCACTCTATTTGAGCACAAAACAGCATTTAACGATGCAATTATGCACATTATATATTTTTCCTAGCACCGTCTCGATCTCACGATTCCAACGACTATTTATTTGTATTTTTCTGAGATCTGTGCTAATTACTGTGTACTTTTGAGTGCAGAATACCATTTATTGGAATTAAATTAATTACGCACGCATCTTGGCGCATGCGGTGGCGCGCATCCACGAATTCCCGCTCAGATCGAACGGTTCACAGCGCGAGCGATGTGGATTTTTGGTGGCCGCTCGATCATGATCGAACGGCCACGATTGGGCTGAAGCGGAGAGTGTATACGACGACGTGGCTGGATCTGCACCGTCGAAAGACAATCCAACGGCTCGCATCCACCCCCGAAGCGCAGAAGAAGCGGGCGCGACGTGGCTATATCTTAGCCGCTCCGCTCCGATCGGACGGTCAGAGTCAATTCGAATTCGAATTCGAATTCGCCGCAACGTGGCGACACTACGCTCGTCCGATCGCGATCGGATGGACGACGAAGAACTCAGCGAAGCGAACGAAGGGCGATTCAAGAGCCGTTCGATCAATATCTAACGGCTGTGATCCATCCCGATGCGGACGAAGAAGCGCGCGATTTCGCGGCAACGTGGCATGATCTCCACAGCCCGAGCTTTAATCGAACGGCCCAAAATTATTCCGCTCGAAGTCGATTTCGCTTCGATCATCGGCCACGCGGCGATCATCGGAGTCGTTCCCACACGATCCAACGGCTCAGGATGAAGCGGAGCGGAACGAATGAAGCGGGTTTCGCACGATTTTTGGAGGCCACGTGGCAGCACGAACTCGAATCCCGCATTGATCAACGGCTGAGGTTTGATCCGATCCAGATCTACGGCCCAGATGCGTTCGGGTGCGGGTTTCAAATCCAATAAGCTTCTAAAACCCGCAATCTTATTATATAATCGTATTTAGGGTTTTTGGAGCGTATTCAAGCAGATTGGGGCGTATTTTGAGCGTATTGGAGGCTCTAGGAGCCGTATTTTCCCCCTGAAAAATTCTGTAAAATTCCAGAGGCTTGTTTTATTATTTTCAGAGAGTTTGAAGTGTTTTCAAGGAGAATTGGTGATATTTTCTTCAACTTCTACCTCGTATTTAAGTGTTTTTCATCGTATTTTGCTATAATCTTGATGTATTTGGCTATGGAACTTGTTTATTCTGATATTATGAGTAGCTAAAACTTAATTGTGCTTGGTATGGAGTAGTTAGGTGCTATGATTTGTGTTAGTTTGGTTGTATTCCATGTGCTAAATCGTTAAACGTCGCTAAAATTGTAATCTTTGTTCGTAAATCGACTTTTTTAGATTCCAAAAGAATTAATTAAGTTGATGATCGCCCCAAAAGGGTGAGTTTTGATCTCCCCAAAAGGGAGTTTCATACCGTAGTTTTGATCTCTCCAAAAGAGAGTTTCATATCGTATTATAGATTTAGCGACGATCTTTTCGAATATTGTGATTGAACCCCCAAAAGGGCATCTTCCGATGAATTGCTCCCAAAAGGAGAATTCATTGAGTTATATTGGATATTTTTCCCGGTGAATTGCTCTCAAAAAGAGAATTCATTGTGATATATTCATCAACCAAATTAATACGAATCGTTGATCCTAACGAACCCATACCAGGTGCATACTTTTTATAGATATTTTCAGTCACGATTTTCTATGTTTATTTTGTTCACGTGTTCACATCACCATCACCGTCACCATTGTTGAAGTGGTTAGTCTCTTTCCGATAGATTTCTATTTGATTTGAATTGTGGTTGCAACAGATTTCTTCCCGTGGATTCGACATCTGGACTCCCAGATTTTACTACTTGTACGGACTCTTGCGCTTGAGAGAGAGCACCTTTTCGGAGCCCACCACTGTTGCCCTGGCTTTTTAAACTGAACCTGCTGAATAGGGCGGTGTATCTGTGGCCGTCTGCTTGGCCCAGCTTGGGTCGGTGGGGGCCTTGCAGGTGCTGTCAGCCTTCGCTCCTCCTCTGCTTCTAATTCAACCATCTCATGGTTCCGAGCAATGGCTAAAACTTCAGCATGTGTGGTCGGACTAGCACCGACCATCATCCTCCGAATCTCAATGTTGAGCCCCTGCTGGAACTGCTGGGCTCGAGTCAATGGATCTACAACCATCTCCGGGGCAAACCTGCTGAGCCTGGAGAACTCAGCGTCATACTGATCCACGGTCATCGAACCCTGCTTTAGGTTAATGAACTTCTTCCCCATCAAGATCTTTGCCTGTGGGGGAAAGTACTGAGCATTGAATGTTTTGGTGAAGACATCCCATGAAATTGGTAATCCCAAGCGGTCTTCAACCGCCTGCCACCAGTGTCGAGCACCATCAGTTAGTTGCCTTTTGGCGGTAGCCACCCATGCTTCTTCTCGAATCTGAGATGCTCTCAGATCATCAGTGATTCTCTTGAGCCATTCTTCTGCTTGGAGATGATTCTCGATCCCAGCGAAAGTCTTCGGGTTCATCCCTCGAAGGTGATAAACACTCGGGTCAGCTTTCTGCTCTCTGCGCAAAGCCTGCTCCAAAGCCTGTCCAAGCTGCTGATGAAGGGCATACATGCCCCGCATGCAATCTTCTGCAGACAATGGTGCCGTTGGAAATGCGGTTGCATTCGGACCGGTGTTGGTTCCATTGCCAGCATCATTTTGGTTGGGACCCCCATTCAGGCGATTGATCCCAGATCCAAATGCACTGTCCTCGCTTCCAGAAGTGTTCCTTTCCATTGCTTTCCTGCGTTTTCATAAGGTTTGATCAGTTTCATTGAGTATTTTATACAGCACATTCTGAACTTCCTGTACTGCTCATGTGGTATTTAGCGCGGACCTGCATGGGCCACCAAACATGTAACGACCCGCAATTGGGGCCCGTTACTATTTGGAAATGCACAAGTCCTGCTAGGCACCGATAAGATCAATACAGGCTCTGTTGCAGAAATGCGCCAAAATACTCATACATGAAAGTGGTGTAAACCTTATTACAAACCAGCAGCGTACATGAAAAGAAAAACAACTCGAGAATAGAAATACACACCAAACAAGCCACTCTGATACATATAATAAAACACACTCACACTCACACTTAGTAACCAGCGTCCTCCTGGTCAAATTCTACAGCAAACTCAGCGTCTGCAGTCCCTGGTGCAACTTCTTCAACCTGTGCTGTATCTGGCGGAACCACCACAAAAAAAGAAGGGTCGCCAGGATCAGACGTAACTCAAAGTATCTTTAGCATGTTATTTAAAACAATAAATGAGCATGGCAAAACTAACATGGCAAACTAAGAAGTAAAGTGCGAGCAATAGAGCAGAAAAGTAACATAGCTGTCTACTTCTATCAACAATAACAATATTTAAAATGACCAGTTACGAGACTTTTAGTTGTGCCTGAGCCTACGTGACTTATAATGCGGGGTACAATAAGCAACCAAGAGGCCAACTCTTGCCGCGGGTGCTACCCGGGCGAACCAATTCTCTGAGTACTGTGCAATAACCTGTGATCTGTGATCTGTGATGGTTGTCACCAGCACTGTTATGGGTTGCTAGAACCCGCACGGTGACAACAAAGTCTGGACTAGTCGCTCCCGTACCCTCGTCATTATAAGTTACCCCAAAACCCAGTGTGTGTGCAGGTTACCGTATCACCATTCTTACTTTTCCAATTACATCTTCCGGTTAACAGTTAAGCATGTCACAGAGTCCAATTCAATTTACGGTACGGTGCAATTTATCAAGTTTAGCTAACTGTTCAAGTGAAACACTTTGCCAATTAAAAGAAACTAATTTGGCATGCATCAATATTGCTTTTAAACCCCATAGCTAGGGTACGATGAGTTACCGTTTTGCCTGTAGTGAAAGGCGCGTTTTTGGTCTACGGTAGGGGTACCTGGTTTCACAAGTGGGTTAGTTACATGAGTAAAAATAATATCTACTTACTATAGATTTAGGTTTATAATTATTTATTAAATTAAAATAACTTACTGTAGTAACTTCAAAAAAACTTATAAACTTATACTACCAACGTATATTAAAATCTCAAGGTAATAACTTATATTATACTTAAAAAATCAAATAATAAAACATAACTTTACTTTATAACTAACTTTAACTTATCCTTACCCTCTCTCTGTGCCCCTTCTCTCTTTCCTTCGTTCTGTTCTTCCCCCCCTATTTTCCTTCGTTCGTTTGCAGCAAGCCAAAGGGGGTCGGCGTGAGGCGGCACGGCGGGATCGACGGCCTGGGGCGTCGGCGTGGGGGGCCAGGCGTAGCGCGAGGGGGCCGGCGGGCGGCGTGAGGCGGGGGCGGCGCAGCGCGAGGGGGGCAGCACGGATCGGGGGCGGGGGCGGTGTTGGCGGATCGGGCTTGGGCGCGTGCAGGCGATGATCGAGGGGGCGCGCTTCGAGGATGGTGACTTCGCACGACGAGGGCGAGATCTGGGAGTTAATTTGAGGGGTTGATTTTGGGTTGTATGTAGAGTTGATTTCCAGCCTCTCAATTTCCTAATTTCTCTCTTCAATTTCAGATTCGTATTTGATTTGGGTTGCTTGATTTTTTTGGCGAACTGTTGGGATGAAGGAATTGGGTTGTGATTTTGGATTTTGGATTTCTGTTTCTGGTTTGTTTGGGGGAGAGAAAGGCTGATTGTTGAAGGGGAATGATGAAGGTGAAGGGTTGTGGTGGCTGATCGTCATTGTATGGAGGAGGGGGTGGGTGATCCTTGAAGTAGGGAGAGGCAGGGAGACAATTTGTCAACAGATTAGGTTGCTCATTAAGGCGAGGGAGAATTTTTGTAAGTGGAAGAGACATGTTAAAATGTGGAAGAGGCGTGTTAGAACGAATCAAACTTAGTATTAATGGGGAAGGTTATCATTTGACTAAAGTTTGAGGAGGAAAGATCTGAACGTGTTTTGGGGAAGGTAACGGGCTCGGAATGAGAAAAACATGGGTGAGTAATTAACCAATTAATTAGCTAATTAAGTAACTAATTAACTTAATTAACCAGAGTAAAATTGGTAATTAGTAAAATAAATTAGTAATCGTAATTTGTAGTTAGTAAAATAACTATAGTAACTATTAAACTATAGTAAAAATTTGGACGCGCTCGCGTCGATTCTACGGATAAAAATACTCGGACAATCGGAAGTAAAATTACAAGCACACATGCAATTAAACATACATAAAAATACCGACCGTTACAGTTTGAGTATTGGTACATCTCTGGATTGTGGCTATATTGATTTCACTGGTAAACTGCAGACATGCAAATAAATCAAATAAGTAACGGGCCCCCGAGAGCGGGTCGTTACAATAGGCCAGTTGAGCAATTACGTGGGTGCGAATATATTTCTCACTTGAGTCACGACTTTGGGTGTGGTCATTATTATGTGCAAGGTCAGATATAAGAATACCGCCTTGCAGTGAGATAACTCTTAAAGAGTGTCACCCCCCGTTCCCCAGAATGCCCGGCATTTAATAATTTTTTTTCAAGTATTCTGAAGAGTGAGGGTGACGAGAGAGGGTGATGAAGAGGAAAAGAGAGAGGAAGAAGAAACTGAACAAGCAGGCCACTGCGCACATGTTGGGATAGTACAAGTGAAGCTTCACAGAAACATCAGAACAATCTCATAAATAACATAGATCAACAACCACACATCAAATATATATAACAATTTCCATTAATATACATACTCCAAGTACACCCCTACATATACATACACATCACTCTCCACCTCCCAACACAACCATGTCACACCACAACTACAGCTCACACCGGGTATTACCCCTGAAACCCAACTCCAAGTCTCCTCCAACCAAGCTGACCATGCTACCTGAAAAATAGGGAGGAACACGTCAATGCGTACCCCAGTAGGAACCAACTTGGACTTGGAATATCGTTTTTAAGGTTATCAATCCACAAAGCAAGGCGAGAGAAATAAGACACATAATTAAGTAAAATAACGGAAAGTAATTAGCCAAGTAAGAGGATCATACATTCGGTCCAATGTCGGGGTACTGCAAGAAAGGGGTTAGCACGAGTAATAATAATAAGAACAACAATAATAATAACACGAGGGTTCAAGCAACTAATATCAAATAATATAAGTACAAGTGCCGGAGGTATGACACAGAGCCACAAAGTACGGGCAAAGGGGAAGGGAAAGTGCTGCCAGCAGTAGAAGTAACACACAAATCTTATTTTATTATTTCATAATTGAGTTAATTGGAATTTGGGTAAGCTGTGTGATACCAGGACCTGGACTTCACCCCAAATGAGGGGTGAATATAGCACACGACGCAGTGGACACGAGCACTGTACGTCGGGCCTCTCAGCTCCCCGTCCCTGACAGGAGTGAGGCTCTACAACCCCCTGACACCTCCACTCCCGGTAAAGGCGAGTGGGTATGAAAATCCCCTGCACTCCCGGTAAAGGCGAGTGGGTGTAAACTCCACACATCACATAATCATCCCCCAACTTCACAGTCCAGGCATCATATCCACAATTTACTCAAATCCCACCTAAAAACCTGGGCTTTACTAACTCACCCTCATTAGAGAGGACTGAGAGTTATTCAATTTTATAAGTTAATATCATAAGTGACACGTTAGGGGTCTCAATGGCATGGATGTGCACATGTCACTTCAACTGTCCATCATCGAACATAGGGTCATGCACTCACGTGACATGCCCACTGTCACAACACATCATCCAATCACAATTTCAATGTATCCATGCCATTCGAGCCTCTAACTTTACCAATCATCAATGTGGCTCAAGGCCAACACTAACATATGCACTTTACTCAAAATTTCAGATATTCCCTTCGTTGAGGCATTTCATCGAACACGTGGCGGGCGTGACGTATATGTCCATAATCACATTAGCAAACCAATTAACAAGACACATTATTAGCATATATTCCATGTAAAACCAATAGTCATGTATCTAGAGGGTGGATTAGTAGCAATGCATAATTTAACACACTCATCCATTCACCTAGTAGGATTTACGCATGCAGTCATAAAAGATGGCTCATATCACCCAATTATGATCAGAATTTAGCAAAACTTTCCAAATGAAAGTTATAGATATGTTAGTCATTGATTTACAGATAACATTTCAGGGAAAAATATTAAGTATGTGATTTATGGTGAATTAATTGGTGAAGTGTGTCAATTCTGTTTTTAGACAGATTTCAGGGTCTGTGTTCAAATCCAATTTTGATCATGTTCTAGCCAGGAATTCGACATAGGAGCACTTTGATGAACTTTTAGAAAAACTTCTTAAGTTTCCAACAAGACCAAGATCAACAAAATCCATGTAGAGTGCGGGTATAAATCCTCATTTTACTAAAAAGTGTACAGCTTGACAGAATTTCAGACGTCTTGCAAACAACGAATTTTTACTCCTAATTCCAGAATTGAACATATATCAATATTTATATGATTTTGGGGTAGGATTTCAAGATCTACAAGCTCATATTTTTTTTCCAAAGTTTAATTCGAACCACAGAGAACAGAATTCAGACATGAACACACATCAAAATTTCAGCTTTTCAAGGAAGGGATGTTAGTTGTAATTTCAAGGGAATTTTCTTGAAAATCAAAACTTGGCATATGAATTTGCTTATTACTAATCCATATTGATAAAACAAGAGATGGAAACACGATAAAATAGAACCCGAATTAAATTACAAATCCAAATTAATTCCTACCTCAAAGAAGCACTTCTTCTTCTCTTCTCTTTCTCTTCTTCTCCTTCTTCTCCTTCTTCTCCCCTTTTTTTCTCTTTTTTTGTTGAAGAATTTTCGGCCATGGCACATGGAGGGGAGGCCGGCCATGGTGAGGGAGAGAGAGGGGAAAATGAAGTTGGAAAGGAAAAGGAGAGAAGAATTTAGAAGAGATGAGAAAAAATCCAAAGAACATTCTCTTCTTATTCTTATTCTTTTCTTCTCTTCCAAGAAAGGAATATTCCAAGGGAATATTCCATGTGGAAATGTCCAAAATACCACTCCTTATTCTAAGCATTTACAAGTTTGCCATTACTTTACACACACACAACTTGGGTATGTACGTACAGCAATTTAAGCCCAAATGACCGTTTTATCCCTGACCTTTCTAAAAAATTACGGGGATTGCCATTGACCCCTAACCCTTTTCACACTTGCATGGCTATTCCTACACACATCCATGCACATCTATACATGCATACATGCTTCACACACACACACACACGTCTAACACACTCCTGTTGTTTTACTTCCACGACGCCATTTGCACTTCTCCCGCATTCACATTCGCATTCTCTTCCCTTAGCCACGTATTACGTCCCGATCCCCCGTTCACTACGTCACATACATCGATATCTACGCTTATTTCATGCCCACGTATGCATCGTTGGTAGAAATACCGTGTGTATACAGTAGAATACACGTATAGGTCAAAATAGGGCATGACAAAGAGTTAGCGGTGTTATGACATCTTGGTTAGGTGTCCATATTGGTCCAGTTAGACCATAGATTTTCAGAATCTATATACCGTGTGTTGCTCATCTTTAAGATGGCATAAGTGATTATTCGCATGATCTCAACGTTTTATTATTTTTGGGAATAAGGGGTATTGTCGTATTATTTGAACTTCAGGTTCAATTTTGCCATTTTTGAACAATTATATGTATGCCATAAACATAGTTATAATTAGTTCTATGAACACATATGCATGGAATAAGTTCATCACAAGCATAATCACAGAGACATAAGGAAATTTGTGTGGATCGGCTAGTGACCTTCAAGCAAAGTACAAAGTCCAAAAGTCCATAGTTACATTCCATACATAAAAATAGGAAAAGTACAACTTCGAAACCTACGAAGGTTCCTTAGACGACGTTTTCATGGAAGTGCCGCAATTACACCATCCCCTCCGTATGGAAAGCAACGTCGGTCTCTGGTCTTGTACATTTACATTTATTTCTCACTACATTTTTCACTCAAAAGAAACGAAATACAGGAAAAATAAAAAGAGGGTGAAAAACATAGCCGATCTAAAAACCACAGATTTCCATCACATGCATTTATATTTACATCACATGCATTTATCAACAACCACGCAGTTATAATGTATCACATATTAATGTAAACTTCGCATGCATGTTGTATGTATAATCGCAAATAAATTCATGCTACGGGCAATGAAAATATGCAACATCGCAGGCATTTATAATGGAATAAGATATTTTTGTTTAATAATTATTGGACCACTGTGCAACGTCATACACAGTTAAGTTAGCTGACTAACGGCAGAGCAGTCGCATGATCTTCCTAATTATTAAACGTAAAAATAATCGAATAATCCAAAAAATGCGATGATTTATAAAGCATGTAACTAATCAGGATTTAACGAAGAAAAAATCTTAATTAAATCTGAAAAAGAATTTGTAAAAACAAAATTTTTGTGGAAAAACCATAGTTAGGGTTTTTGGAGGTGATCTACTATGCGATCCCGTGTAAACTGTTAGGGTTTGCGTCGCGTGGGCTGCTGCTTCTGGCGGCTAGGGTTTGGCCGCACGCGGAGGGGGGTTTAACGCCGTCGCCGCCGCTTCTGGCGGTTAGGCGCCGGCGACGGCTAGCAGCAGCGCCGGCTGCCGCTCCAGGCGGCAGCGGCGACTGCCGCGGGAAGCGACATCGCCTGTTGCCGCTTCTGGCGGCAGCGCTGGTTGCCGCTGGAGCGACAGCGACACGCCGCTTCTGGCGGCGGGTAGATCGCGGTGGGAGGGTTTCGTGCATTCGTGGCTTCCGGCCGCGTGGCGACGAAAAATCCCCTCTAGGGTTTGAAGATTTTGGGGAAGAAGATCATAAAAACAAGATTTTAATTAAAAAAAGCTATTTTTAATCTTTTCAAATCAGCGTTTTTAATTGTAAAAATTTGGGTTTTAGTGATAAAAACGTCGAGTTATTATTCAAAATGTTGATTTAGCATGTACATCTGAGATAAAAATTCGATCTATACTAATCAAACATTGATCCAATCATATAGATCTAAGATAAAAATCTAGATCTGATTAAACGAACAAGGATCTAATCGTATGCGAATAAAAGTTTAGATCTAGGGAAAAAGATTACATCTAGATCCTACCCTCTGGATCTAGCGACGTTCGGTGAAGGAAGCCCGTTCGCGTCGCAATTCGTTCGTCGGCAGAGGTTTGGCTCAGCTTTGAGAGTGCTGATAATGTGTTGTGGGCAAGGTTTTCAGCTAGAAAACTCATAGCCTCATATATATAATAAACAATGTGGGTGGATACACAATGGGCCCAATAGACCCATCTCATAACAAATTTAAAATTTTTATAATCTTTATAGATAATCAATCAAAGGTTTTGATAGTTTAGAGAAATTTAGGCCCCTAGACATATTTTTCACCGTATATGATGGATTTATAGCTGAAAAGGTTTGTTGCAGCTTTTTTTTCATTAATCTCAAAATATACGATGGAAACTTGACCAAATGTCATTGTAATTTGTGAAATTTAGCCGAGAAAATTTGCTGTTTGCCTTTTTAAAAGAAACCTTAAATAAATGACCATAATATTATTATTTACTAGCTTAATTTCCTTGATGATGGCTGGGTTAAATTTATACGGTGTCTTAGATCTCACAGGATTGAGTTGAATAATCTACAGTGCTAACTTTAACATTCAAGTTATGACCTTTCGGTCAGTTAAAATAAATAAATGAATTAAAAGAAAATAAAAACGCTTGGGAATAATGTGTAAATAAAAAAGAAGATGTGAAGCAACCTGCAACGAAACTTTCCATTTTTTTACAAGATTTGTTTACAAAATTGGCGCGCGAGGAGGTCTTATTGGTCAATTCACACAGTTCACAGGACGCGGGAATCCGTCCGAACGTGAGACGGAGTCGTTGCAACTTGACGGTCGAGCTTCGTTGAAAAGGACAAACGGTCGAGATTCATCCAAGGTGAGGGGGGAAGGGAAAAAGGGACGGCTGTATGAGATGGGCATGTGAGAGTGGGGCCCAGCGAGGGAGGGTGTCGCCTTGGAACACGTCGCCGTCGTCGGGCGCCGATCCCAGCTGGCAATAACCTGCCGCGTCCTCGTGACAACGAAGAGAGAGCGGGGAGAGAAGTATGCCACGTCATCCGCGGAAGCCCTGTGCCAGCTGGCTTCGATGCTGAGCTGTCACCAATGATACGGTGTTCGTCTTTTGGGAGTTTGGGGATTCACTTCTAGAAGCTACGCGGATAATGATATAACATAAAAAGTAGTACAAATTTTTTTGAGATAGACTACCTGTACCTTATTTTGATGTGCATGTATCAAGATGTCCATCGGACCGGTTCGAACCGGCCGGGCCTTGACCCGGCCACGGGCCGGCTCAGAATCTGTCCGGGGGCCGGAAGCCCGGCCTGCGGCCCGGCCAAGCCTGGGTCAGGCCGGCCCGGCCGGCCCGGCCCAATTAAATTAATTAAAAAATATTTAAACTTTTTAAAATTCATTAAAAAACTTAATAAAATGGAAAATAATATTTATACCTACTATAAATTTCTTCAAAGATGGTAAGTTTTTTAAAAACATACTATCTAGTAAGGAGCAACAAAATGATGAGGAAATTAATGAATAAATAAATTAAGAAAGAACAAATTAAGGAGTAACCTAAAGAGGAACTATTATATAGGAAAAAAATTTTAAGAGCAACAAAATTTTTGGAACAAAATTAAATAGGAAATAAATTTATCATGAGAAAAATACAAGGAAAGGGGCCCGGGCCGGGCCGGGCCGGGCCCGTTGCTCCCGGGCCATGGGCCGGGCCGGCCCGGCCCGACGGGCCGCCCCCCTCCCGAAAGCCCGGTCTGCCCTCCGGGCCGGGCCGCAGGCTTTCGGGCCGTTTGGCCACCTTGGTGCATGTATGTGACATATATTTAAAGATAGAAAAAAATTTAATTTATAATCATCTTTAGTTTCTCTTTTCTCTAATTTTTTTGCTAGTTTTAGCGGCTGTCACATCCTGCACCTCATTTTTGAGGTGCAGATAGTCCGACTCTTTTTTTTTCTTGTGTGTTTTGGGGTAATTCTATACACGTTGAACTTTATTTTTTTCATCCTCTTTTTATTCTTTATTTAAAAGTTCTTGACTAGGGATGAAGGATGAAGTAAAAAATAAGACACATGCTAAAGACACCGCACGGTATGATTTTTGGTTTTTTTTCTGGCAAATCCGACACATCATACGACAGCTGAGGTGACAGTTTTGACTGAAGAGACAATTTTTACATACAACCAATGCTTGTGGTGTATTTAACATGTAACTAAATATAATAAAACTTTTCCTTCAATTTGTTGTAACATGCTTTCGAGTACGATGTTTAAATCCAAACACTGCTCCATGTGTTTGATGGATTAAAAATTACGACTTACTCCCAAAATTTTGAATCAGATCAGATTGGGGTAGTCAGTTGGCGGCCTCCCACGCCCCTGAAGGAGAGGTTTTACCGCAATGTACAATGCTGCATCCAGAATGCTACATCTCAATTGCAGCAAATCCAAAAAATTTCCAAACTCCCAGATAGAATTTTCCTACGGTTAGCCAATGCGCGTCTCGCCGACAGAACAAGCAGTGGTCCTGGCTGCAACCGCTGCATGGGATAACATCAAAAATTACTTCCATCTGCAAGGGCAAACGAGGCCACCGACAGTTCGCTGATGGCACAATTGGAGTGTGATACACTCCGACTTGTTTCGCTTTGTCAAGGCTACGCGTACAACAACATATATCATCACCCTGCACGAAAGGCTCTCTCTCGGTCACCACCGAGGACAGCACTGTGCGAAAAAGCCACCGCCCCCGCAGAAATTATGAATTCTTGGGCCACTCCATGTTTCCAGCCGACAGTTGATAACATGAATACAATTGCAAGAGAAACAGAGAATTTCTATGGACGACTACCAATCAATTCTCAGCAATGGGTACGCTTGATGTATGATGTGCGTACTGTTAGAGCGGAGCGATAGAAGAGAGTTGTCCCTCAATTGCATAATTGTGCTGCTAAGAATATTACTTGAGATGATGAATTTTTTTTCAAAAAAATGAAATCAAGAAAAAAACAACTATATGAAAATAAAGAATGCTGGCAATGGTACCCAAGATTCCAGGTCCTTCCATCTTTTTCCAAGACAAGTAACAACGGCGGTTGAATCAGTACTAGTAGCAGGAAATTAGGCAACAGCGACGTGTTATTTCCATGTAGAATGAACATTATTATACTATGTTAAGATGATATGACAAAATGAATGTTAATCGGATAAATAGAAAAAACTGGACCAAACATGTCATATGCTGCATGAACAAAATTGCAAGATACACAGGCAACTGGCTTAACGATAAACACACAATGCATCAAAAATATCTAGAAAGGAGCATATGTAGTTGCCTCTAGAAGAATGTCAGTCCCTAACACTGTACCGAGCACCGGAGTTCCTAACGGGGAGCAAGCACTGCAAGATCATGAAAGAAAGCTGTCACTCCACTGCGATAGATTGTATAGCTTCATAATACCCATAATGTAATGCACAATAATAAAACATACAGTTAGTTCTGTTACTTTTATAGCATATTAGATTCACTAAAGTTTTATGAAAAGAAACAAGTTTTACAACCAGAGTATCTGACACAAAAGGCATTAAAAGAATGAAATATGTTAATCATGCATTATTTAGTCATGAAATAAAAGAACAAAGATATGAAGCTTTTAGCCTCAAGGGTCTAGGTTCATGCTGGAAACTAGCCCTCTAATATCGGGCACCAATTACCCTATGACCATACAAGAAAATGTTAAAAATAAGTAATAAAAACTAAAGACGAAAAAAAGGCAAAAATGGGTCACTATTCATTTACACTTGCATGTTATTTTATGGAGTCTAGACGTAACCAGATGTAAGAATTCCCACCAATTTTGGTTAACAGTCTCGATTATGCAATAACAATCTTTTGGATTAAAACATATTTTCAAGCAGAATCATTTTTTGAACAGCCTCCCAATATTTTGTTGAGAACATGGGAGGGACCATCACTCTAAAGAATTAGCCGGACCATCGTTTCCGTGATAGTATTAAATGGCGAAGGGTATTTCAAGAAAAGTAAATTAATCACCGGTGGAAAAAACTGGGATTTTAACAGTTGGCTAACCAATTGCCTTATGCTGGGGGATTTCCTTCATTATTCATACCATACTCTTCGTCACTATTGTTCCCATTGACAAGCGCGTCACCATCTGTAGACTCGTCAGCATCAACCTCGACTACTTCTTGGCCTTCCTCTTCTGCATTCTCCTTCGACACCTGTAAGCATGCCTCACTAATGGGTAATCTCATGCCAGTACAATGTAATATTTACAAGAGGAAATATAAAGGCTGATATGAGGAATCCCACAAAAATATAATTGATATATTATAAAAACTGATGCATTTACAAATTTCAAAACATGCATAATATATGATTGCATAGTTCAAGCTGAAACATTGTAGAACAACCCGCTTACATAGAATCAATTCCGCTTGCTTGTCGAACAGAAATGACAGATCTCCAACTTGGTAGGGGGAAGAAGAAAAAAGAAGCCAATGTTTACAGAACCATTTTCCGTATAAATAATAGATGTTGGGTGGAAAATGTCCAACCTTTACAATGGTAACATGACTGACTAATTTATGCCTGGAATTAAGAGAGTAAATTGAGCAATACTGCCTGCATATTAAATTTCACGAAACAAAACGGAGGCACTTTATCATTAAAGGCTAATGTATTTAAGAAGTAGAGAAACTAAGTGATCTACACATGGTCTCACGGAGGGCTTCTAACAAGCTGACATGCGTTGGTAGCTTTAAGGGGAACAAAACTGCAGAAATATTGTTTGGACAAATGAATAGAAACTTGTGTTGCAACCAATTAATTCCTAATGGGTTATATAGGTGAAAAGAAGTGCGAACTTATACGTGTTCACAAAAGAACCAGATATATGCACTGAAACTTAGAGTACAGTGGAAGTGTCATGTCAACATCTGGTTTCATGACATCAACCATGACCATGGCATGACAGAAATCTCTCAACAAACCAAAGGATCCAGCCAATACGAGAGTGTAAAACTAATCATGCAATTTGATTGGATCAGAAACAGAACATTGAAGAGACAATCTAAGTTCTTTTAATGGTCTAATTATGTCCCAGGAAGAAGATGATTTGTTTCAGCTCCACTTCCAGGGTCAAAACTGTGCAGAATCAGCTTGAAAATGACTATTAACTGCAACAATTAGTCCTGAACTTGATGTGCCTTCAAAAGATATTATATCCTTAAAGTTTGAGATTCGGATGCCCTAGCTCTATAACAGCAGAAGATTATATTCCTAAATTTAAAACCTCATCTAAATATAATGTGCCTGATCCTAACTTGA
This sequence comes from Scilla litardierei, assembly GCA_030789695.1. Classification (NCBI taxonomy): domain Eukaryota; kingdom Viridiplantae; phylum Streptophyta; class Magnoliopsida; order Asparagales; family Asparagaceae; genus Scilla; species Scilla litardierei. The sequence continues at coordinate 3,844,522 of CM061141.1, read as the reverse complement.
TTAGAAAACACAAATGCATCGAGTTACTACTGTGAATGCACTGACTCCTAATAATTAGTGCAACATGGACAGCGACACTTGCAACACTCATCCAGACATATCATTGGACACTTCGGAGCTGTGTTTGATTTTAAAATCCAAAAAAGTTACGTGCAAGAGCTATTGTCAAATTTAAATTAAACCTACGATCGCATGTTGGACACTTTTGAGCCACGGGACTGGGAAAAAATATCAGAACGATCTGATTAACTAAGGATTATGTCAACAAAGCTGAAGCATCACTTAAACTAGGTTTGGTTTATTTATTGTACTCCCCCCCTCCCCCGAATAGAACATATCATAAATTTAAATTAAACCTACGATCGCATGTTGGACACTTTTGAGCCACGGGACTGGGAAAAAATATCAGAACGATCTGATTAACTAAGGATTATGTCAACAAAGCTGAAGCATCACTTAAACTAGGTTTGGTGTGGATTAACCTTTTTAGCCTTTTTGTTTAATTATGTTACTGATGAGAAGTCACAAACTATTTCCATTAAAATTTTATATTATTTATTGTACTCCCCCCCTCCCCCGAATAGAACATATCATAAACTTTGTCGGTTCAAAGGTGTATTATATGTAGAAATCCATGTAACATGACAATTTGGGGCTAACAAAATTTAAGAATATTTCGTTCACATATAATATATACATGTATAGAGAGAGTACTGATATCATGTCATATGCGTAAACTTTATCGTATGTCAGCCGAAAAGTCCAACCACCACATCCTTTTTGGATAATTGACACCATTCATCTTGACCTACACATCCTAAATGTAGATACACCAAAAATCTTGTGATTTAGAATATAAAAACCAAGATGAACGGTGTTGATCATCCAAAAAAGATGTGGAAAGTGGAATTTTTGGCCCTAAATGAGAATGTTTACTAATATGACATTATATCCATTATTATCAAACACACACACATGCATAATTACATATGCAAGGATGGAGCTAGAAATCATTTGGTAGGGGAGAATATAAACTCGAAAAAAAATCCTATAAATTAAGACAATTAAAAATAAATACAACCTATAAAAATAAAAAAGCGCAGCTATGTATTCCAGAAGATAATTCAATTTTGTCAAGATAAGATCTAAAATGGAGGGAAAATGCATTCATATATAAACAATAAAAACAAATTAGATTGCAAAAACAGCTCAAAACAATTAAATATAGAAAAAAAAATCTGAAAAAGAATAGAATACTTCTGAGTTTTGTATTATCAATGTGACTAGAAAGATATGAATGCAGAAAAAATAAATCATGTTCAGAAAAATAACAAAAAAGTAGTTTGCAAAAACAATTAATAATCTTTGGTAGAACTTTTTAAAAAGAATAAAACATCTAGAAGCCACACATTATCTAAGTGGACTCAATGACTTAATTACACTTAGATGGAAAGTTTCCAAGAGGAAGGAGATGTTCATTAAAAGAAATTTATAAAAAAGAATCATTTTGTAGATACAATCACACATAAAAGTAAATGATTTTTTTGGGGGGGTGTGTTGGATCGTGATCTAGGCCTAGCGGAGGGATGAATAGGCTTATAGGAAATTTTCACAAATATAAAAATTATGGCCTATTGAGTTACACAATCACAGAGCAAATACATGCAGATAAAATAATGTAGAAGCAAACACAGAGTGCACACGATATTTACACTGGTTTGGTCGTCCCAACGACCTACTCCAGCCCCAAAGTAATTACTAGAATAATAATGTCAAGATACAAAACACATAGCACTTAGTGCTCCAACACTCAGCTCATCAAGTCTGTACCTCACTCTCCAAAGTGTCAAACACTACTATTCTAACAAATACTTTCTCTTGATGTGCCCCAACAAGTCAAGAGCTCAACGAGAACCCCAAAAACGAAAGTATATTCAAAGGATCTAAAACACTTCGATCACAAATAAAAATAGTAAATAGAGTTTAAAGAGTTTGTGATGAATGAATAGTTCCTGTAATTATGCTCATCGTCAGTTTTGTGCTAGCGCAAACAATATTTCAATCCGATGCCTGAATCAAAAAATATGGCTTTCCAAAGTTTGCTGCACAAATCTGCCTGAACATGGTGTGTGTAAAGCACATGAACTTGGTGGAATTCCTACTTCCACTCGGTCGGAATCAGAGTCAGCAGACCACTTGCGTGACTTCGGTCGGTGCATAAAGCAATAAGCTGCTCCGTCTTCCAGAAAATATAGAAAATAGCACCGAGCTCAGAAAAATCCGCAAAAATATCTGCTGGAACCATGAGCTCGTTCTCTTTGACTGAAAAGTAAGAGAAGACAAGTTTGGATGCTCTTAAGGAGAAGATTACCGAGATATTTGATGCTTGCTTTGCTTGAGATGCTTAGGCCATGAGTTGTAGCAAGCTTGAAGCTTTGGCTAGGAGAGATTGCTTCTTCAACAAAGAGGATGTTCAAGGATTGTAAAAGTTGAAGCTTGATCAATGGAGGGAGAGACTTGGGTCGGCCATGGATGTAGGCAATAGACTTGGGTCGGCTCTCTTTATGGTTTTTTGCTTGTAGTTTTTTTCTCCTTGAAATTGCTGGCTAGGGAAGCATGTGTATATTTATATGAGATGTAGATCCTAGAGTTGTAATTCCAATGGGACTCTTGTAGCTCTCATCTTAGAAATGAATTCTAATTAAATCCATTGCACTTGGACAATCCTAGATCCATTAGGACTCTGATAGGAACTAGCAAGATCTGAAATTTATTGATAATAAACTGAAAATAAAAGAAGATAAATTGATTACAATTGTAAAGGTAATCTCTCTCCCAAGACGCCGATTGAAGAGGACGTCCGCACTCTCCCGAATAACAAGGGGATAATCACATCTCTCTTTATCAATTTTGTCTCAAATTTCACACATACCCCTCTCCCTCTCATCTCCTCCGTCATTTATAATAATACTCTCACTAAGTAGGTAATTGGTATAAAGGACTAAATCACCATCCATATTTAAAAAAATTGCCTAATAAGTCCTAATATTATTCTCTCATTAAATGACACGATTCTCGCATTAAATCATTTCCAAATGAGGTCACGTCCATGTTCACTGCATCGTCCGCATTCGTCGTATCATCCACATTTGGATTCTCGCATTAAATCATTTCCAAATAAGGTCACATCCATATTCGCTACATTGTCCGCATTCGTCGTACCATCCACATTTGGATTCTCGCATTAAATCATTTCCAAATAAGGTCACGTACATGTTCGCTGTATCGTCTGCATTCGTTGTACTGTCCGTCCTCATTCGACATACCCCAATCGTATCATTACTCCGCACCCAAAGAACCACCTTGTCCTTAAGGTGGTGCATGAAGTGCATGAGATACTCATCTCCAACTGATGATGCTCGCCTCCTCGTGGATCAAAAGGCCATACAAGGTCTCCATCGTCCTTCACGAAGCCCAGAAAAAAGATACAGCAATCACTAAGGTTCCTCGTGGATTCATCATGGTATGAAACTAGTCGTAAAACCAAAATGAGCCCACTGTCTACCACTGAAGCTCTGCGAGGCACCTGGGTGGGCCCGTGGGGGCCCTGCAGCACAGGTGGGGGGCCTTGTCGGCCCTACGGAGGGACTGCATGGCCCTGGGGACCTGTGAGGGGGCCTCTGCCCCCTTCCGTATCCTTTCGATGGTCGGGATGCCTTGGATCTTCGTCGGATTTGTCGGCTGGGTTCAGATCTGAAGCTGGATCTTCTTTTGTTGGACATCGTTCTCTAAATAGATGATTTTGCCATTGTCCTTTTCCAAAGCTGTCACCTTTTGTTCTGTATCTCTGCTGTTGTCTTTGTCTTTGTTCAGATTTGATATCTTGTCACCCTTTGAATGGGTCTCCTCAGGAAAAATCCCATAAAATTTCATCATCTCCGAGTCTGCAGTTCAAGAAAATCAAGTGCTTTATAAGCTTGTTCTCTATAAAGAAAAACTATAACATTCTTTGGATCAAAAGTTAAGATCTCTGAACCTAATGCAATGTAACTTTGATAGCATCCAATCACCAGAAAACAACCCATCAATTTAACTAGACATCGTAAATGTTGAATTCCACACTTAACTATGGGAATGTTGTTGAAATGAGTTTTTGCGAGAACATACTTGTTAGCTGCATCCTGAAATTTTTCATATCGATAAAGCGTGTTTCTTTCTTGTCGCAACACATCAGCTCTTTGTAGAATTTCATCAAACACCTGATGATCTTCCATCATGGCCGCAGAATTATCATGCTCTGATACCAATTTGATAGAACCGGAAGCAAATCTAAACTTTTATTGAAGAAAACAACGATAAAAGGATAAATTTGGTTACAATTCTAGGGGCAACCACCCTCTCAAGACGCTGTTAAGAGGACGTCCGCACTCTTCCCTAGGTTGAACACTCAAAACTCAATAATAGCATGCCCTAGGGCCGGTCGCTGTGCCCCCTTAAACCCCATTGCAAAAATATATAAATTTACAAGTTTGTCCTTTTGCTAATAAAATAATTGAAATTAATTCAAGAGGGATGCGGACACGTCCCTGAATCACATGGCTGAGTCGGGTCCTCCTCTGGTGCGTCGCCTCACGTAAGTGATGAGCCCATCAGACCCCTTCAAATTTGATTAGCCAATCTTCTCATCTCTTTGGTACATGGATTTGGTCAATACTTTAACAATTAATCCTCTAACAATTAGGACTCCTTAATTTTATTTAAAATTCAAATTTGATTAGCCAATCTTCTCATCTCTTTGGTGCATTGGACTTGGTCAATCCCTTAACAATTCTCTTTAGTGCATTGGACTTGGTCAATCCCCTACCAATTAGGACTCCTTGATTTTATTTAAAATTCAAATTTGATTAGCCAATCTCCTAATCTTCAAATTTGATTACACTTGGATCATCCATGATGAATTTAAACCAATTATCTTCACACATTATACTCTCTTCAAATCAATATTTGCACAAATTATCTTCTCCTCTTCGATTTTCTAGGCCCAAATTATTCTTATCTCATCCCCGTTAACTTGCTAGAAAATGTTTGACTAATCAAATATTGCAAGTTTGCCACTGTCCATATTCACAAATTTGCCACTAGGAACATATTCTCACAATGTATCACTTTGTCACTATCGTTTTCCTTGGTCATTTGCACATGAAAACACTTAACAAACACAAAAAAAATATTCATGAATGTTTATTATCATCAACCAAGAAATCATAGATCGTTGTAGCCAACATCGTTGTATCTACTAGGGGAAACCGAACAGACGAAAATAATTTCAATGAGATAAAGAAGATCCAAACGACGAGAAAATTTTGAGGAACACGGTTTCAAAGGTAGAGTAATAATCGTTTAGTTAGCATAATTAGTTATGATTTCTTGATAATGTAAGTCCTATCATGCCTAATAGTATTTTGAGGGAAATTATAGAGGTTAATTACTGGTAGTTGTGCCCACTTGAAGTTGAAGAGGAGATGTAAATCATTAGGAGATTGTGAGAGTTAAAATAGGATTATTAGCGATAAAGACATGACGGGGACAAAATAAGAGAAATAGCCACACAATCACATAAAATATAGGAAATCAAGGGGCGCTCGTATTAAATATTGGAAATCAAGATGTGGTGGTTGTACCTGCATGGATCCCTTCTCTGTCCATGCATATACATATGTACATGTGTGTATAAATGGGTATATGCAGTCACCTGTGTGCAGAAAAACGGGCAAGTGCTGCCAGAAAAACGGGTAAGCACTGGCAGCACATACCCATTTTGTGGTGCCATGAGAGAAAAGGGGGATGCGGGCCCCCTTATTCTTCCATTTGGGGGGCTGCATCCCTCTTTTCTCTCAGGGGCAGCACAAACTGGGTATGCGCTCTACATGCACATATTTTGAACGAGGAAATACGCTTTTCAAGAAGTAGGTGCAATGCTAAAGCATATAAGCTGACCGCGTCCATTCACACGTTCTTTTGAGTGTCTAAGCAAGTAGGGGGCCAAGAGATAGAAGCATGTATCACATATCAGTAATTTTTGCATTTATATTTGTTCAAACATTTTAACGTAGAAGTCTAAATAAATTAAAATATTCACACCTACGGTTACCAGAAATAAATGAACTACAGGAATCCATTGCATACATCATGACCCGAATCACCATTTTCTAGAGGCAAGTCTCCTCCATCCATTTGCATATTTCTGAATGCTTCAACAAGATTCGTATTCAACTTTTCGGCATGTCTTGGATACTCCTCAGCTGGCAGATAACTACCCCTGTTATAAGTTAAATCCAATCAAGATAATCACTCCAAAAACAATTAGCACTCCAACTGTAAACTTCAGTCAAAGAAGAGTTACCTGTTAGGATGTTTGAACATACATGTTTATTGAAATAAATTAGCTTGATGAGAACATGATACGTAAATGCTGCATTCTACTGTACTCACCAGGAAAAGAACAATTCTAACTAGCCTGCCCGTGCTGCAAAATTGGCATATATTGGCCCTAAAACTAATGTTGCATGCATGAAAATCTAGCTAATATTTATTCCTTGAACTATTAGTCCCAACTTCTATCCAACAAAGATTCATGCGATTTGACAATGCCATAATAGATAAACAGCACTGTGCGTTGCGATAAACACAAACGTCATACCTCCATATTACTTTATGAATCAATCAAACTAATATGTAGCGCCAAAGTATTGCAAATAAACAAGAATAGAACAATAAAAAACAGGGGCTTCATAATGCCAAGCTACTATTTATAACAATATATATTGAAAAGAGTCTTTATGTAAGGGGACCAATTTCAAAATATCATTGCAAGAGTAAGATAAAAGTTTTGTATGAAATTTATCTACATACACAAAGAAAAGAAAAAAGAGGATATACGAAGAACATATTATAAGAACCTGTTCTGGACAATGTTAGACTCTACGGCAAGAGCAACCTGCCAATCCTCGAATAAATTTGAGTACTCATCTGGATCCGCCAAGGACTCTGCAGCTTTTGTGTTGATCTTTGCAGAAAGAGTAATATTATAATAAATTAATAAAACTTACACAACATAATAGAAAATAAAAATTAAATAAGAACCTACCGTAATTTTCTTATTAACAAGTGATAATATCAACGATAATCTCATTTTTACATATGCTTAAATGGGCTCATAATATAATTAGAAAGAAAAGTACTAGATAACATGATTGAACCTTTTTGAGATCTTTTTTCCAAATTGCAACAATTTCTGAGACTTTGCTTGGAAGATATGAGCGTGCCATCAATGCAGCTTCTGGCATACGATTGCTATAATTTAAGTTGTTATCAGTAATATTTGAACCCGCAAGTGATCACGAACTACAATTTAAGATCATAAAATAAAAAAAATTCAATCACTGAAAAACTATACCTCTCCACCAACAATTGAAGGCAATCCTCCAATTTACCTAGCAAAAACAAGCATAGAAATGCAACATTGTTTTTCCCTTGCTCTTTAGCAAGAGATGCAAGTCTAGTGATTCCTTCAGCATCTCCAAGAGCAGAATAAATAAGTAACAAGCCACTCAAATCCATTGCATGTGATAAACATTCCTCAGCTGTATCTAACTGCAGATACAGAAAACAGAAAGTCAAAACAAAATGATTCATCAGTTAGGCATTCATCATTTATAATTACTGGTAAGCTGGAACCATCTTAATAAACAACAGCTAAAGAATAACTAAAGTTACTCAACCATATGAAAGAGAAAGCAAAACAACAAAATAATAAAGTCATTCAAAAAATTAACACACATTTTAAATTTAAATCAAAATCCATGCAACAAAAACTAAATCAACAAATTTATCACATATGAATTTAAAAGAAATAAATTATTGGGAAACATAAATGAGCTCAATGTAATCAAACTGAAATTCTCATTTTAATTGCAAGAAACTAGCTTCAGTTGAAGAGGTGATAGGACGACAGTGGAAACCTAATCTTATTTTATTCTTCACAAATGACCTAAGCTATAATGCCATGTAAAACATTTGTGCTGTTTCCTATTGAAGCATTGAGAATTGTGTGTAATGCCCCTAAACAAACATTTTCCTGGAGGTCATCTATCCCAAAAATTCTCCCACCCAACCACACATAACAACATATTTTTATGGGTCATAGATACAATTAAATTTAAGTTCACATGAAATTTCACTGGTTTAGAGTGCGCCGTCCTTGCTTGGCATGCACTTGCTCATGTATAGCACTTAACTCCATGTGGCATTAGGTTTCACACACTGCCAATTAGTGTTAGCTCTAATACCATCCATAACACCCCTAGCAAGATCTTTTCAAGTCACCCATCCTCAAGTTCCTCCCACCTCAACATGCTTAATAACATTTTTCCATAATCCTCCCTAAAATGCTAGCCATGATAAATTTTTGAGTTTTACACAAGAATCATTATATACCAGACCCACTTAGCAGATAGCCTATGTGGAAGTATTTACTTGGGAAGTTTGGGCATGACAGTGGTCGCGCATACATGTATTTGGGGTTTTGTTTTTGTTTTTGTTTTGTTTTGTTTTGTTTTGTTTTGTTTTTGTTTTTTTTTTTTTTTTTTTTTTTTTTTTTTGGGGGGGGGGGGGGGGGGGGGGGGGGGGGGCAGTGACATGTACTATGGTTATAAGAACACAACTTTTCTTCAACAAAAGAAACGCATAGGCAATCTCACCTTTCCAGCAGACATTGCAAGCTTTCCTAGCTGCTTCCATTTTGATTCGCTTTGGACCCCCATAGCTATCACCTGCAGAGTAAACTTTCCTCAGATGGAGAACAAGTAATTCCACAAGAATACTTGATCACAAATTAAAATACAGGGAATCTGGAGCATGCTGCCAGTGGTAGATGGTTGAAAATCGATTGATTAAAAGTACCTTAGCAATATCTAATCTCTCAAGTTGTACAGCAAGATCAAATCTGTAATTAGGATCTGTTGCCACTTCCAAAGCATCCTCTGACATGCCTCGAGATTCCAAGAAATGGGCCACACTGGAAAGAGTACAGTGAACCAGTGAAAAGATGTGCCGAAAATAAATGGTATTGAAATAATTTTGCAACATTCGAGAAAACTATCCACAACATTCAAGTAAACTATTCAAATACATCTTTTATAGGTCAGTTCTTGCTTGATACCATACAAATTAACAAGCAATGAAAGTCCACTCGATTAATCTATACTTAAGTAGGCAACTGAAAACTAAGAGAGCGAAACAACATATACTCTTCTGGTTTATTCTAATCCTGTACAAGAACAATGCATTCTAAACATTGTATCCCAAGCACAATTTCAATAAACTTCACATTCTTGTACATGCCACATAACAAAAATAATATACAAAAACATAACCTTTAAGCACTATGTAGGAATTTAGCATTAGAGCATGTGTCCCACTAGAATGTTGAGGTTAAAAGAATGTTCATGAATAGAAATTATAGTCTCTAGTTTCGAATTGAAACTATACTTTCCGGTTTAGGAATAAGAAAATATACCTTTTAGTATAGTAATAAAAATTGAATAGGAATTGTAATTGTACACGATATAAACATCACCAATATAGACCATGGGACATGACCCATTTTCTATTTCAATATGGCTTTAGAGCACATACCAATAGTTTGTTATCCCCAAATTTTACCATCACTGTCTAAATCTTATTTTATCTAAATCCAAAAAATTGTAGCCCAAACCCAAACCCAATTCAGCCCAAACTCAAACCAAACTATCTTCTCGTCCTTTCTCAAACCAAGTCCAATCACTAAACCCAAACCCTAAACCCTCATCACTCGAACCCACCTGAACCCTACTTGCCAGGCCAGTAACCCAACCTGAACCCAAAAAAATCCCCACCTGAACCCCACCCACGACTCCTACACTCCCCTGCCACAACCCAATTCAACAGCCTGCACACACAACCCTGCCACCAATGCATGCCCCAACCCACACGTGTGCCCTACAACTGCATGCTCAAGACACACCCTCTTCTTCAGATCTGATTCGGATCAAAAAGAAAAAAGTTGATTGGCAAAATAAAAAAGAAAAAGAAAAAGAAAAAGAAAACCTTTTCCTGATTCATTTGATAAGTTTTTGATTTGGTTCTCTCGTTGCTGAGTTTGGTTTAGAGGAAAACAGCTGTGTGTTATGTCAAATGCGTAAAAAGAAATTTGGGAGAATTTAGTTTGATTTTGGAGTTTGGTTTATTTTGGAAGGATCCTTATTATAATTGATTGTTTTGATGATTAAGTCGAAGTCGATTATTCCAGAGTTATATCTCTGGTAAGATTACTGATATGATGCTATATAGAGATAATTATCTCTAATGAAAGAAACTTATAGACATTCATCTGACAGAAAGGGGAAAGAAAAAATAATCTAAGTGCCCTAAACTCCTAACGCTATAAAAGATGAGTAGAAATGAAATGATGTCATATTATTTACCCATTATGAACATAAGGATCCGAAGGTTTAAGATTTAGTGATTCATCCTTTTGTGAGAGTCTCATCCTAGCCTTCATCCCAAAAATTAGGGTCGACTTTATGAATTAACAAAATAACCAAGACCTTAACGTAATTTCATCAGCGTTTTCACTACCGGTACCATGCTTGAATAAAAGAGGGTTTTGTGATAGGCATGTGACAACCAGCATAATACCTTATGGACAATTTTTGCAAAGAGTCCAAAAAAAATTTAATTAGGAAAATCAACCTTAAAAAAAATTTAATTAGCAAAATCGACCTCTTTTGTTCCAAGCAGCAAAAGAGGTCGATTCTGGCCCGTGGGACGCGTGTGCCCCCACGGTCGCACTTCTGTTGGTGCCTACGGATGTTTGCCACCCTCGATGATGCTAGCCAATGACGTCGATCATTTCTAAAGCTCATAGAGCCTTATGTATCGAGCTTTACCGACATGCAAGGATCATTTATAATAGCAGAAGTTGTGGCTGCTTCATGCATCAATTTAAAAGCATGTATGATTTTGGGAACGGTACAGAAAACTGTAAGGACGATACATTACCATCAAACGCCACCCAAATAATGTTGTTGAATGTCGAACATTTTAGTATTAGTATACATCTATCATGAAAATGTAATAAGCCAGAATGAAAGTTCACAAACTAGATCCTAAGCAACAAAACCGACTTTCTGGTTGATTACCTAAACCAAATAAATGGAAGTTCACAAACTACATCATTTTCAGTCAGATACGGAAAGCAAATATACGGAAAGCAAATAAGCCTGATTCGTCCATGCATGACAATAAATAACAAGAAAGAAAATGACAGGGGCCTCAAATTAACCGAAATCCGAAGCTAAATAAGCGAGAAATCACAAAGTGAAAGCAGTTTCTCCTATTGATATTGCGGGGCCGCACCTGTAGAGTGCGGCTGAGCGCCGCACTTTCAAAGTGAAGCCGAGCACCACACTTTGAAAGTGCGGCCCGTGGGGCACACGAGCCACACTGGCCAGAATCGACCTCTTTTGCTGCTTGGGACAAAAGAGGTCGATTTTGCTAATTAAAAAATTTTTAGGTCGATTTTCCTAATTAATTTTTTATGGCCTCTTTGCAAAAATTGTCCATACTTTATTACTTTATCACTTTCTTATGATCATGAGCTTTTGTGGGAGTATCTTGAATAATTATATTTTAGGAAAAAATAATATGAACTAAATATTTAATGTCTTCCATGAGATGTTCCGAAGTAAAAGTGCAAAATCTTGTCTCAACAATACACCAATTTCAATAAGATCTATAAAGAACTGAAGGTGTTATTTCACATATCATCATATGTGAAGATGTGGAAACTGGACCAACTCGTAGAATTTTTGGGTGCTTTACCACTAGTGTATACTCTAGCACACCGCAAACGATTGACGATTTTTGTTAATTTTTTATCGAATATATCGCTACCATTAGAGTGTATTCCCAAATGATCAGCTGAGAGCCACTTGAACGATCAGCTCTAGATGTTCAAAAATTTGCACTCTGCGATTGTTGGAGAATGACATAGTCATGGAGGTAGTAGTGGTAGAGAGCCTTTGGATGTGGAGGTTGATTTGGAGTTAGAGTGGACCTAAGAATTTAAGGGATTAGAGAATGTTTCGATTGTAAAAATAAAAGCCATACAAAATACACGTCCTACACACTAAGTTTGCACACATAACATGCACTTCGGCAAAGGTTTTCTCAAGATTTAGATGTGTGATTATGTCAGTGATGCGGATTAAGGTTTAAAAGATAGAATTGGGGGAATTTTATTGATGGAAAATATAGAAAACAAGGATAAAATCCAATTTTGGGAGAGTTGACCCCTCTCCTAGCTTTTGCTAAGGGAAAAGCCTAAAGCGTTCTTCTAGATCTCGATGAAGAATTCTAGGAAAATGTCAAAATGACGGCTAACAATTCGATACCCTAACCCTAGCCCTCGCCTTCACTTATATAATGTTAGGCATGGTGTGTACATCAATTACACCATAACTTATTGTGCATAAAGTAATTTTCCCCAACCGCCGATGCGCATAGCAAAAATCACTCCTTCAGCCTCATACGCCTCCTCTCATATGTGATGACAGTATCATTACTCACCCCAGGAGTTTCACCTTGTCCTCAAGGTGAAAGTCTGGAAACTGCTGCAATATCTGATCAAGAGGCTCCCAAGTCGCCTCGCACTCTGGCAGTCCTGTCCAACGGATCAGCACCTCCTTCGCACTGTAGCTCCCGTCTGTACGCCCGTAACCTCCTCGGGCTCCAGCAAGACCTCCATGTCATCTGTCAGGGTCGGTGGTGGTGTAGCTGACGCCGCATGATCGCCAATCGCCTGACGTAACTGTAAGACATGGAAAACTGGATGGATGCATGAAGATGGAGGCAACCTCAGTCTGTAGGCTACCTTGCCGACCCTGGCCTCAATCTCGTAAAGCCCATAGTACCTCGCTGCCAACTTCTCGTTACGCCGCTGAGCCATCGAGCGCTGTTTGTATGGTCGGAGCTTCAAATACACCCGCTCTCCTACTGCAAACTCCACATCCCTGCGATGGGCATCTACCTTCCCCTTCATGATCTGCTGAGCTCGCAACAAGTGATGCTTCAACTCTTCTAGGACCCGATCACGCTCATCCAAGTGCTGCTCTAGTCCAGACACTGGGGTAGCTCCTCTACTATAGTGCACCAAATGGGGCGGGTCTCTGCCATAAACTATCCGAAATGGTGTCATCTTCACTGCTGAGTGGTACGAGATGTTGTACCAATACTCTGCCAACATCAGCCAACCAGCCCATTTCTTGGGCGTCTCCGAAGCGAAACAACGAATGAATGTCTCCACACTCCGATTTACCACCTCGGTCTGTCCGTCAGTCAGCGGGTGGTATGCGGTACTCCTTCTAAGTGTTGTACCCTGCATCTAAAACATCTCCCTCCAGAAGGTGCTCAAGAACACCTTATCTCTGTCTGACACGATGGAACAGGGACATCCATGTAGCTGTACCACCTCCCGCAAGAACACGGCTGCCACTGATGCTGCTGTGAACGGATGATGAAGTGGAATGATGTGGCTATACTTGCTGAGGCGGTCACCCATAACAAATATGGTAGTGTACCCCTCTGACCGTGTTAACCCATCCACAAAGTTCACCGAAATGTCCTCCCAAATCCTCTCTGGCAAGTCCAAGGGTTGTAGAAGGCCTGCCAGTGATGTCGCCAGATACTTGTGGTGATGGCACACTTCACACTCTGAAACTAACTGTGCGGCGTACTTCTTCATACCCGGCCAGTAGAGCTCTTTAGCCATCCACTGGTGCGCCTGATATCCTCCTGAGTGTCCTCCCACGGCACTGCTGTGAAACTTCTGAAAAAGAATGGGAATGTGTACAGACGTACGGTGAATCACCAACCTCCCTCTGTATAGAAGCGTCCTTCCCTCCACCGAGTAACCTGAGAAGTCCCCCGATCCCTGAGTAAGAGCCTCCCTGATCTGTCGCAACCCATCATCCGCCTCAATCTCTGTTAACAACGGCTCACTCACAAGTATTACTGGAATGGACAGGGCTACTACCTGCACTCCCTCGTCCCGACGTGAAAGCGCATCCGCCGCCTTGTTGTCCAAACCGGGTTTATAGTGAATCTCAAACTTGTACCCGATCAGTTTGGACAACAATCTCTGGTGCTCCTCGGTCACCATGCGCTGCTCTAGGAGGTACTTCAGACTCCTCTGGTCAATCCGCACCACGAACTCTCTCCCCAACAGGTAAGGCCGCCACATCTGCACCAACAACACTATAGCCATCAACTCTCTCTCGAAGACGGGCTTCAGCCTGGCCCTGGACGATAACACCTGGCTGAAGTAAGCGATCGGACTCTGCTCCTGCTTCAGCACGGCCCCCAAACCAAGTCCTGATGCATATGACTCCACAATGAACTGCTTCTCGAAGTCAGTGAGTGCTAATACTGGTACCATCATCATAGCCTGCTTGAGGGCCTGAAATGCCCTCGTAGCCTCCTCCCCCAATGAAAATTGTCCTTCAGCTGTTTGGTGAGAGGCCAAGCCAAAGTGCCGTACCCCTTCACGAACCTTCTGTAATAGCTCGTGAGCCCGAGGAACCCTCGTAAAGCTCGTAGTGTCCTCGGCTGAGGCCAGTCCAACATAGCAGCAATTTCGACCAATCTGCCGACACTCCCTCCGCAGAGACAATGTACCCCAAGTACTCCACCTGCGCCTGTCCGAACAGGCACTTCTTCTGGTTGGCATGTAATTGATGGTCATGTAATTCCCGCATGACTATCTCCAGATGGCCCAAATGATCCTGCAGGGAGTCACTGTAGACTAAAATATCACCAAAGAAAACCAGGACGAACCTCTGCAGATAAGGCCTGAAGACCCTATTCATCAGTGACTGGAAAGTGGCGGGGACGTTCGTCAGCCCGAAAGGCATGACGAGGAACTCATAGTGGCCTTCGTGAGTCCTGAAGGTCGTCTACTGCACATCCTCCGCCTTCATGCGAATCTGGTGATACCCTGACGTCAAATCGATCTTGGAGAACACCACCGCGTCATGCAACTCATCCAACAACTCATCGATCACCGGAATAAGAAACTTGTCTGGCACAGTTTCCTTATTCAAGGCTCGATAATCGACACAGAATCTCCACCTGCCGTCCTTTTTATTCACCAGCAGCACTGGGCTAGAAAAAGGGCTCGCAATAGGCCGTATGACCCCCGCCTGCAGCATCTCCTGAACCAACTTCTCGATCTCATCTTTCTGCGCCTGCGGGTATCGGTAAGGGTGCCCACTAATGGGAGACACCCCATCTTTAAGCCCGATGGCGTGCTCATGATCCCTTGGCGGCGGAAGGCCGCTAGGTGGCTGAAACACCCCCTCGAATCCCTGCAACAGCTGCTCCGACTCCAGTGACACCACCGTCGAGCCCTCTGTCTCCGCGGTCATCAACCCCTGCAGCTCTATCAGGAATCCACCACCGTCAACCGCGCCATCTCAAAATACCTCTTTGCCATGTAAATCCAACATGTGGCGTCGCTGCTCTTGAATAGCGACATCTTGAGCTTCTGTATGTGGTCATCCGCACGTGGATCCCCTCCACCGAAACGGTCCGGGTGCTTCTGACGATGATGATCTCCAAATCTGGCTCCCGTATGGTCACACCGCCTATCCTCCCTCTAATCTTGCTCCTCTTCTTCCGCATTCTCATCATCATGATAGCGGTTAGGCCCCTCGTACTCTGGATCATGCCTTGTAGCTTGTCGGCGCCTCACCGGAGCTCCATCGCTGTCCTCGGAGTAGTCCGGACCCTGCACCCCTCTCTCTCGCTCCTCCCGGTCACCCATATCCCCCCTACGGTAGGCAGGGGGATCCTCGAGGCCTGCGCGGTCCGCCAGTGGCCTGCGGAAGCCTTGGCGGGCCCGCCTGCCCTCGACGGCCCCCAGGCGGGGTAGCCTGCCCTCGACGGCCCCTCTCTGGGGTCGCCTGCTATCGGCGGCCCCAGGCGGTCCGCCAGGAGGTCAGCAGCCCCCTGGCGGCCTGCTAGGGCTGCCGCACGCGGTTGTCGCCTCCGCCGCTTCTCTTGCTCCTCTTCGGAGCTCTCTCCTAGGGTTTCGGAGAGATCCTTCCTGGAGCTCTGGTACCAATTTGACGTGAATTAGGGTTTAAAAGATAGAATTGATGGAATGTTATTGATGGATAATATAGAAAACAAGGATAATAGCCAATCATCACCCTCGGGGTCCAGATCTTCTTCCTTTAAGATCACTGATAGGAATCACCTAAATCTGAACTTATATTGAATAAAACAGCGATAAAAAGATATGTTTGGCTACAATTATAGGGGCAACCACCCTCCAAAGACGCTGATAAGCGAGGACGTCTGCACTCGCATAGGATCACTCGAAGAACTCTAGAAGAAATCTCACAAATTATTAATATTAATCATAAAAGATTAAAGACGGCTAGCCCTATCTTAAGAATAAACCCCCTTAAAACAATTACAAGTTTGCCATTAAATTATTAATAAAGATGAGTTCACGAAAACGTCCCTAGGGTTACGCGCGCGGCTGCACATGCGCATGCGGCTGCTCGGTTTGGGTGTGGGTCCGGGTCCGCCTCCTGGTGTAGACTCGGGTCCCATCATTACTCCCCCCAAAGAGCCACCGTGTCCTCAAGGGGGAAGTCTGGAAATTGCTGCGCCATCACTTCCATGGACTCCTACGTGCTCTCGTGCTCGGGCAAATCTTTCCAGTGGAGCAAAACCTCGCGCTCTCTCGTGCTCCCTCTACGGACCCCCTTCAGCTCCTATGGCTCCAATCTCACCTCCATATCAGCTGTCAACGTCTCCGGAAGGGTGGGCGAGGGTGTGTGGTCTCCGATAACCTAGTGCAGCTGCGACACATGGAATACTAGATGGATAGCAGATCATGGTGGTAGTCTTAACCTGTAAGCCACCAATCCCACCTTGGCCTCGACCTCGAAAGGTCCAAAATAACGTGGAGCTAACTTCTCATTCCTCCTGTGGGCCAATGATCTCTGCCTGTAGGGTCTCAACTTCAGGTACAACATATCTCCTACTGCGAACTGCACATCTCTGCGGTGTAGGTCCGACCTCGTCTTCATAACCTGCTGAGCCCTAGCCAGATGGAGCTTCAGCTCCTCCAAAATCTGATCTCTCTGCCAAATACCGCTCCACATCCGATACCGGTGTCGTGCAGTAAATGCGAAGGGTCTCTGCCATATAGAATCATGAACGGTGTCGTTTGAGCTGCAATGTGATAAGAGGTATTATACCAGTACTCCGCCCATGCCAGCCAACAAGCCCACTCCCTGGGATTTTCTGAAATAAAGCACCACAGATAAGTCTCCACACTCATGTTGATGACCTCCGTCTGTCCATCGATCTGCGGGTGGTAGGCTGTGCTCCGTCTCAATAATGTTCCCTGAAGCCTGAAAAGCTCCTGCCAGAATCTACTAAGGAACACATTGTCTCTATCAGAGACAATGGACTTTGGAAGCCCATGCAAGCGAATGACCTCCCTCAAAAATACCTCTACCACTGATAATGCATTGTACGGATGCCGAAGTGGTACAAACTACAAAGTGTGCATATTTACTGAGGCGGTCTACCACAACAAATATGACTGTATATCCTTCAGACTTCGGCAGTCCATCAATGAAATCCATGGAGAGGTCCTCCCACACCCGATCGGGCAAAGAAAACGGCTGTAGTAATCTCCCGGGGACATCGCCTGGTACTTGTGACGCTTGCAAACGTCATACTCTGCAACCATCTTCGCCACATCCTTCTTCATTCCTTTCCAGTAGACTTCCCTAGCCAGTCTCTGGTAAGTCTTGAGAATCCCAGAATGTCCTTCTATTACGCTGCTGTGGAACTCCTGGAGTATGGTCGGTATATATGTCGACGTCCTTGGCAGGACCAATCTCCCCCAATGTAGAAGCCGTCCATCCTGGATAGAATACCCTGGGTACTCGGTAGAGCCTTGCAATAGCGCCTCACGTGGTCATGGCTCTCTTTAGGGCCTCAAATGTTGTCGTCGCCTCCTCACCCCAATGGAACTGGTCCTTCTTCAATAGCTCGGTCAGCGGCCAGGCTATCGTCCCATACCCCTCCACAAATCTGTGATAGTAACCTGTCAAGCCCAGGACCCCATGCAACCCTTTAAGTGTGGTGGGACGCGGCTAGTCTAGCATCGCCACTATTTTCACTCTGTCTGCTGCTACCCCATCTGCTGACACCATGTGTCACAGATACTCCACCTGTGATTGTCTGAATAAACACTTCTTCCTATTCGCGAACAACTAATGGTACCGCGGCTCCTGAAACACGACCTGCAGGTGATCCAAGTGCTCCTCCAAGGTACGACTGTACACCAATATGTCATAGAAGAAAACGAGTACGAATCGCCTCGGGTAAGGACGGAATACCTTATTCATCAGAGCCTGAAAGGTAGCTGGTGAGTTAGTCAAGCCGAAAGGCATGACTAGAAACTCGTAGTGGCTCGCATGCGTCCTGAACGCCGTCTTGGGCACATCCTCCCGCCGCATCCTGATCTGATGGTAGCCCGACTTAAGGTTTATCTTGCTGAATAGGACTGTCTCATGTAACTCATCCAGGAGCTCATCAATAACTGGTATAGAGAACTTATATGGCACTGTCTCCTTATTCAAAGCCATGTAGTCTACGCAGAAACGCCAGCTCCCATTCTTCTTTACTAACTGCACTGGAATGGAAAAATGGCTCACACTAGGCTGAATCACTCCCGCATGCACCATCTCTGCCATCATCCTCTCGATCTCATCCTTCTGATGCTGGGGTAACTGTAGGGCCTCACACTGATGGGGGACACGCTCTCCCGTAGTACTATGGCGTGCTCATGATCTCTCGGTTGTGGAAGACCCCGAGGCTCCTGGAAGACCTCCTCAAACTGCTCCAACAGACGTTGCACCTCTCTTGGAATGAGCTGCTCATCACTGGCCTCATCGCCTTCCGCTCACGTCAATGAGTGTAACTCTACCAACTATCCATCGTCATCCGTCTGAATGGTCCTCACCATGGTCTTCAGATGAACCAATACTCTGCATAGGCTGGGTCCCCTGTAGTGTGAATGCTCTTCCCTCCTCCTGAAACTCCATCCTGAGCAGTTTCCAATTCACCGTCATCTCTCTCAACGTCTGCAACCACGTCATGCCCAAGATGACGTCGGTGCTCCCCAGGTCTAAAGGCAAAAAGTCCGCGATCACCTGTATCCCCTGTAGTGTCAGTACTAGCCATCTGCAAACTTCCTGACTGCTCTCATTCTTCCTCGTCCTCATCATGACACTAAAACTACCACAGTCGGTCAGCTGGAGCTCCTGCTGGGCCACCACCCTCCTGGAAATGAAGTTGTGGGTCGCCCCACTGTCAATAAGCACTGTCACCTCCTGGTCGCTGATTTTCCCCCTCAACTTCATGGTATGGTTCGGTGTGAACCCTACCACGGAGTTAAGGGACACCTCCGCCACGTCTAACTGCTGGCCCTCAGACTCCTCCTCTGTCTCAGCGGTCTCGTCCTCGACGTCAATCTCGTCATCATCGTCCTCGAGTAGCAGCACCTGGAGCTTGCGCCCAGCACATCTCTGACCCGGTGTGAATCGCTCATCACATCTGAAACACAAGCCCTTCTGCCGCTTCTCCCTCATCTCCGCGTCCGTCATCCACCTGAACTGCCCCCAGCCTGCGGTGCACTACTCATCTCCACAGTCTTCTCCTTTGCAGCCGGATCCGCTCCCATAGTAGCTCTATGTTGTCCACATATCGCTGGCTGGCTACGGGCCGCTGGTCCACTCCATCCACTCTTGACCTTCCTCTCCTCAAACTGACAATCATCCGCCATCTAATGCGTACTCCATGTCCTCCATCAGACTTTGGGGTTTCTGCATGCACACTGCCGCTCGAATAGTGGCCTTCAACCCCTTCATGAAGGTGCTCTCCATCGTCTCATCTGTCACCCCGTGCACCTGTCTCGATATGGCATCGAACTTCTCTAGATAATCTCTCACCATGCCCTCCTGTCTAAGTGATAGCAGCTGCTCTCGCACGTTCTCCATGTGGGGGCCCCTGAACCTCTCCACCGTCCGATCTTCGCACGATCGAAAAGGATGTCTCACGTCCTTCCACTGAAACCAGGCGAGGGCCTTCCCATCCAGACAGATAACTGATGCCTCCAGTTTCTGCTCCTCCGTCATGCGTGAGACTCTGAAGAATCTCTCTGCTCTGTAGATCCACAAGACTAGGTCCACATTATCGAATACATGCATCTTCAACTTCCGCAACCTGTCCATATTGAATCCCTGGTCCCCTCGTCACTCGTCATATCTAGGCTAATGGTAGTGCTGCCACCTCTCCTGATATGTCTTGTATCCTCTTTGCGGTCCCCTCCACTGATCTCCCTACCCCTCTCGGGGCCCCTCTCCTCACCCATCGTAACCTCCAGTCTGGCCCCCATGCTTCTCCTGATAGCCTCTGTATCCTCCTCTGCGGTCCGCAGGGCGCCCCTCATAGGTGTAGGTTGGAGACCGTCCTCTTTCGTCGTCGTACTGAGGGTCAAGAGGGTCTCGAAAACCCCCGCCGTCATCATAGTACTCCTGCCCCTCGTCGGGATCAAATCTATCGTCAAAACCACAAGCCGGGGCCTCTGGAAAGGGCGGAAAATCCCCCGAACTCTGTTGTTGATCGTGCGCCGCAGCCCACCCCCTGCGGGGGTTTGTCTGCTGTCTACGGGGTCCCTGCGGCCCTATCGAGGAGCCTCGGAGCCCTGTCGAGGAGCCTCGGGGCCCCATCGGCCCTGCACAAGGGCCGCAGGGCCCTGCTGGTGAATTACGGGGCCCCCGCGGCCCTGCAGGGGGCCCGCGGGGTTCGCCGGAGGCCGGCCCCCCTTCGCCGGGCCCAGGCGGTTCTGGGGGGTGTGCTGCCGCCCCCACCTGCTCTCCTGGGGGCCCGCAGGAGGCGGAACCTGGTCCAGCGGCCCTCCTTCATTTTGGCACACGTCTTGGGATCGGCGGCTAGGTCCGCCGCCCCCCTCGCTGCTTCCTCTGCCTTCTGTCGTATTGCCTCTCGATAATCCACCATCCACAGCGTTCCATCTTCCTCCTCGTCGACTTCTTCCTCGGGTGCGAGATCCGCATCAAAAAGCTCCTATTTTTCCTTCCATTTGACCAACGGTGGCACCTTTCCCGCTGATTTAGGGTTTTCCTCTCCATTTCCATCCTTTTCCGCGTTTGCCGTCAATTGAAAAATTAATTGCACGAATTGTTCGTCGTGTTTTTCTTACCTCGCCGTCAATTTTTCGATGGAAGTCGTCAACTTTGCCATGGATTTATCGTTTCCCGCCAACGATTTCTTGATAACGTCGATCTCGCTCATAAATTTCACCTCCAAAGCCTCAATTTTGTCTTGTGATCTTGTCGAAGCCGTCATGGATCGTAACATGCTCTGATACCAAATTGATAGGAATCACTCAAATCTGAACTTATATTGAATAAAACAGCGATAAAAAGATAGGTTTGGCTACAATTATAGGGCAACCACCCTCCCAAGACGCCGATAAGCGAGGACGTCCGCACTCTCCTAGGATCCCTCGAAGAACTCTCGAAAAAATCTCACAAATTATTAAAATTAAGCATAAAAGATTAAAGACGGCTAGCCCTAGCTTAAGAATAAACACACTCTAAAACAATTGCAAATTTGCCATTAAATTATTAATAAAAGGGTTCACAAAAACGCCCCTAAGGTTGCACGCGCGGCTGCTCAGTTTGGGTGCGGGTCCGGGTCCGCCTCCTGGTGTAGACTCGGGTCCCATCAATCAGCCCCTCATGATTGGGGATCATCTTTGTCTTTCCTCTCGCTGCACGGATCTCCTTCGCTCTCAGATCTGATTGGTGATTCAGATCTGAGGTTACTCCTTCCTTCGAGTTTGAAATTTGGGGCATAACTTGCGCCACAAATTGTTTGAGCATCTCCTTCGTTTGGTTCAAGCTGTCGTCGGTCTTCTTCTCTACGAATGCCTTGATCTCATTCCTCTCGACGATCTCCGCATCTAGCCTCTCTTCTAAAGTTTTAGTCGTCGATGCCCTCGTCAATGCCATTGGATCGATGCTCTGATACCACTTTGATGCAGATTACGGTTTAAAAGATAGAATTGGGGGAATTTTATTGATGGATAATATAGAAAACAAGGATAATAGCCAATTTTGGGAGAGTTGGCCCCTCTCCTAGCTTTTGCTAATGGAAAAGCCTAAAGCTCTAGTCTAGATCTCGATGGAGAATTCTAGGAAAATGTCAAAGTGACGGCTAACAATTCGATACACTAACCCTAGCCCTCGCCTTCACTTATATAATGTTAGACATGGTGTGTACATCAATTACACCATAACTTATTGTGCATAAAGTAATTTTCCCCAACCGTCGGTGCGCATAGCAAAAATCACTCCTTCGGCATCCTACGCCTCCTCTCGTATGTGATGACCGTATTAGTCAGATGATCAGTTTGAAAGAAATTCCATCAATTTCAGAATGCTAATGTTACAACATCCTCATTTGCTACTGTTTCATCACAGATAAGAAACCTCACTATGAGTCTCAGTTGCAAAGGTCTAAATACATTGGTCATTGACTTAGGTGCGTCTGATGATTCTGATCGAATGAGCAAAAACAAAAGTATATTACGTGACTTGAATCCGTCTCTATCATTTATGATAGTAACTTTAATAGATGGTTCTACATCTTATGTGCATGAAGTGGGTAAAGATATTGATGCTTCATCTTTGCCTTTATCTTGCGTCTATTATATTTCAAAATTTTCATTCAATCTTGTATCTATTAGAAAACTCATGTTCGTAAGTTCTTAAATTGCCTAATCGCATTCTTTCTTGATTGTTATGTATTTTAGGTTGGGATGCAGATAATAATGGTCACATGACAATTACATGGATACTTGTATCATTTGGAACATCATTCCAGTTATACCAGCTTTATTTTGGTTCATTATCAGTTTGGTCATCTACTTTGCAAACTTTACAAAAAAATAGTTCCCTAAGCTAGGTTAAGAATCTGTTGGGAATGTGGATTGTAGCTACAAGGGTGGCAATTTTGTAGTTATGGGACCCGAGGAGCAATTTTGTAATTTGGTGCCCAAGGGACAAATTTGTAAATATGGTCAAATCAACCCTATAAATAACAGGGATGGGAGTTAGTGTGAGGATGGAAGAAAATGGAGAAGAAGAATAGAAAGTATGAGTTAGGAGTAGATTTTAGTGTAGATCCTGGGAGAGTAGTCCTCTTCTATAATCGAGGCTCATATCTTGTATTTTCATGTTATCTAATAGAAATCCCCTTCCCTTTCCCAGCATCTTTCTTATTAAGTGGTATCAGAGCACAACTTGATGAGAAAGATGGTGGGGTAGGAATTTCTATTAGATAACGGGAAAATACAAGATAGTGGCCTCAATTAGAGAGGAGGACCACTCTTCTAGGATCTACACTAAAATCTACTCCTAAATCCTACTTCCTATTCTTCTTCTCCATTTTCTTCCACCAACACACTAACCCCATTCCCTCCTATTTATCGGGTTGGTTTGACCATATTTACAAAATTGCCCCCTTGGGCACTAGTGTAGGGAATGAAGATTGTAGCCACAAAGGTGGCAATTTTGTAGTTATGGTGCCCGAGGGGCAATTTTGTAGTTATGGTGCCAAGGGGGAAATTTTGTAAAATATGGTTATACCAACCCTATAAATAGGAGGGAAGGGGTTAGTGTGAGGGGGGAAGAAAATGGAGAAGAAGAATAGGAAGTAGGAGTTAGGAGTAGATTTTAGTGTAGATCCTAGGAGAGTGGTCCTCCTCTCTAATTGAGGCTCCTATCTTGTATTTTTCCGTTATCTAATAGAAATCTCCTTTCCTATCCCACCATCTTTCTCATCAGAATCACCCATCAACCACATGTCATGTCAATTGGTTAAGCACCACCATATGACTTATCCATTATGAGTCAATAAAAGGGTTGATAATCAAAGCTAATAATCCTTTTGAGTTAGTTCATTAAGATGTCTAGGGTCCATGTTCAATAGCTTCCAAAATTGGTTTTAAATATTTTATTATTTTTAAATGATTTTTTGTGAAACTTAGTTCCATCTAATAAAAATCGCCTGAAGATTCTATTTTCTATTGTTTAAAAAATATGCTGAACAAAGAATCATTGATGTTTATATTCGTACTTTAAGAACCGATAATGTAAAAGAATTTTTTAGTTCCCCTTTTGTGAATTTCTATCTATTTCTAGGATAATTCAACTTTTTATTCATACACAACATAATAAATGGTGTAGTTGAACATAATAATCGACACTTAAGGTTACACGAACTTTGTTGATCGACAAGAATGTCCCTAAACACTTGCGGACGGATTTGGTGCTCAATATGCCACCTTATCAATCACATGTTCTCAACTTTTCTTAGCACTCAAAATTCATTGGCTGTGCTATTTTAATGTGATATTTTCTCCTTACCTCATAGACCCTTTGGTTATGCTTACTTTGTTAGTTTGTTTATGACTACAATATTTATAAAACTAAATTAGATCCTAAAGTTATTAAGTGTGTGCTCTTATAATGTTCTAATAGTAAAAAAGGATACATGGAGAACCAACAAAAGTGATAACAAAGGGCACCGAGTTCATAACAATTGTGCCAATGTCCTTGAATATCTCATCTCTGATACACAGTTAGGTGGAATATCATTCTTAATTAAAAAAGCTCTCTATTTAATATTATTTCATAATCAGATCGTGATATTCCTATTGCTATAAGGATAAAAGGAATTGCACTTTACATCCATTAAAGGTTTCTTGCCTTGTTAACATCTTTCCACAGAATATCATCGTTTTCTCTCTTTCATTAATTCTTACTCAGTTCCCAAGTCTGTAACCAACACATTGTCAAATCTAAGTTGGCACGAGGTAATGGAGGATGAAAGTAAAGTTTTGGGGGCAGAACTAAATATGTGATCTAGTTTTTCTTTTGAAGACGAGGAAAGTACTTGGGTGTCGTAGGTATTTGCAGTCAAACTATCCTGATCCATTTTTAGCATACCTAAAAACTCATCTAATGGCATAATGATATTCTCATGCATATGGTGTAGAGTATCAAGATACCTTTGTCTTGTAGCAAAAATGACATCAAGCCATTTATTTTCTTAGTTGCAGCTACAAATCATTAACCTTTAAACCAGCAAGACTTTAAAAATATGTTCATGGAGCTCCTGATGAAGAAGTTTATATGAAGCAACACCTGGGTTTGTTGAACAAGGGTCTAGGAAGGCTTGCTGTCTCATACAATCATTATATGACTTAAAGTAGTCTCTTAAAGCTTGATTTTAAAGATTCAGATCAATTGTTTAGACATTTAGGCTTTAAAATTCACAAAAAGATCATTCCGTCTTCTTTCATTTGCATCAGGAAATACTGATTCTTTTAGTTGTTTATACGGGTGAAGTCATGACTGCAAATGATGAGTTCAAAGGGTAAGTGCCTGGAGATCACATTTGCAGCAAAAATTTTAGCCAATGGACCTGGGAGAGTTATGTTATTTCTTGAACATTGAGGTTGCAAAGCCTAAAAAGCATATCTCTCCTTCTTAACAAAAGAATGTATTAAAATGCTTTTAAATCTGGTATGCTTGGATGTCAAGTTGTAAATCTATCAACGGATTCAAATTTCAAATTGCTATTAGATAAGAACAACTCTTAAATGATCTAGGGCAATACAAAAAACTTGTTGCAAAACCAAATAACCTCACAATGACTCGGCCAATTATTACCTATGTTGTGAGCGTAGTGAGTCAGTTCATGCATGCTCCTTGAATAAGGCATTAAGATGTTATGATCTGAATACTGCAATTTATAAGGGCTCCAAACAAAGGACTAATTGTGATCATAAGCCAAAGCAGACAATGCAGAGTGTTCGATTGATAGAAGATTAACCATAAGCTATTGAGTTTTTGTTGGTGAAAATCTTGAGCATGAAAAAGCAAGAGCGTGGTGTCTAGAATGAGTGCCATCAGAATATTAAGCCATGGTTGCTACCACGTGAAAGCTCTTGATGCAAGATAGTGTAGTCGAGAGGGGGTTTGTGTTTGCACCTCCTATGATACAATATTGTGACAATCATGCAACTATTTACATTGCACAAAATCTATGTTTCAAGAGCAAACGGAGTATAATGAAGTGGATTGTTACTTGGTTCGACAAAAGTCTGTTGTATGGATTATCAAACCAAAACATGAGTCCTCTACCAATCAATTGGCAGATTTGTTGACCAGGCCACTTAGAAGATCACTAGTCCAATTTGTGACAAACCGGCATACACAATATAGGTTCCAACTCGGGGAGTGTTTAGAAATAGAAATTATAGTTTCCAATGTAAAAATAAGAATTATGATGTTCAATTGAGGAATAATGAATTATAGTTTTAAATTTAGACATAAGAATTGTAATTGTACTATATTTTCTCTACTGTGCAAATAGCACCAATACCCTGGCTTGGGGGTGGCGTATTATCTATCTCAACAGAGGAAAGTAGCCCAAATCAAATGTAGAAAACACCAGCATACCTATTGTGATGCTCCTTAGGTATTGTTTGCAAGACTTCATTTGCACGGTCCAACTCCCCACGCATCACTAGAGTTTTATACTCAATCAAACTCAGTAGCAAAGTGTACCCCATAACACTGCAGTTGATGAATCATTATGGTCAGTATTTTGAACAACAGCAAATTCCAAGAAAACAGCATACCAGTAAACTCACTTGAACTCCTTGTCAATTAGATATACCCTACTCTGACTAGCAAGATATCCTAACAAGTACATAGGCCGATCCAAGTGAAACATGGTGGTAACCTACAATTAAGAAGCAGAAGCTCACATCAATAAGCCAAACAAGAAACTTCACGTGACGAAGGGCGCAATCTCTTGGAACTGCCAAATGTAAAAGCATACCTCTCCTCCAACACAATAATTCAATCTCCCTGCAGAGTTGTTGTAAATGAAACAGTCCCCGACCCAGAGTCCAGTTCGCACTCGCTCGTTTATTTCATGAACCATTTCAAAGGCTTCATCAACTCCTTGTTCGTCTCCAGAATTTCCACTTTCCAGATAAGAAGAGACAATGTCACCCTGTAGGGAAATTTAGATATTTCAATATGCCATTATGTAAGAGCAAATAAAAAGAAGCATTTGCCCAAAGGCCTGAAGAAGTGCAAGTTAAGATCACAAAGGCACAATAAAAATGCCAACAAGCTTACATTGTACTTTAAAATGTAGAACGATTGATCGCTTGCAATTGTCAGTAGGTCACCACTATCAGCCCAATAAAGATTCTGAAAGAAAGCTATCGAGAGTAAATAGACATGAGGTAAAAGAAATTTGTACGTGCATATTACTACATAAGTCTGCAGCATGCTTGCCTTCACATTAACATCAATGCGACGTATCAATCTGCACTCAGCCCAATCATAAAAGCATATAAAGTCATTGGAGCACATTGCCAGCAAAGCTCCCCCAAAAATATGCTCAGCAGAAAAGGTGGGTCGTATACTTTTCCTCTCCTGAAATTACCACAATTTTTATCTCAGTCACCTTCACCTAATGTTTAACAATTAGCTTTGGTGTGATCAACTGCTTAGATTATTATAAAATAGAGGATGCATAAGAACATAAAATGTCATAAAATGATGAGACATCATTCTCCGTGCAGAACAAGGGTGCAATGAAACTAGGATGCGCTTGCATGGAGCAATTATGACACAACCAGACCAGATTTGCAAAACGCGCGTGTTGATGATATTTTGTTGAGGAAAAATGAAAATAAGTTAGAATGAAGTGATACCTGGAAGTTTTTGCCGAAAATCTTTACTCTTGATGTGCTTTCCCTTACTGCATATTCACCCTCAGATGACCATACAAACTCGAGAGCAGAGCCAAATGATCTGTTCCGCCATGCCAGTGCCGTATATATAATGTATTCACCATCTCCACAAACAACTACAAATCTGCCAGTGCGGTTATGCTTTAAGCTCTAAACAAACATAAGAATAAATGATTCAGCATAATTTTTTTAAAAAACATGGAAAAAATTTTGAAGGGACACTAACTAAGAAGAAATTTTTTTTCAATTAATAACGAACCATTTGTACGATACCCGTGTAAACCAACAAGTTCCCTTTACACCAGAGCATAATTCAATGCATGATTTAAAGGAATACATGCATACATACGTATGTGTGGGTACATGCACATACGCGCACGCGTGTAAGAAAGAAGGTGAAGGTCATAATGTCAAAGCTTAGACAACTCTGTGGAGCATGCATTGATGACAAAAAAATACATGGACATGGTTTTTATCAACACAGCATAGCAATTGTCTCTCCCCTTAAACCTGAAGGTTAAAAAAAAGAACATTCGTATTTCCAACCCCAAAGAATTGGATAAAGTTTTAGCTCTTCTTGTTCTGATGGATAAATGAATTCATCATAAGTTAGGAAATGATATATGGCAGGTAAACATAAGATATATTAATATTACAGAAAGCATCCCCCACACAACATTGAACTACAACAGCAAGTTTATAATGAAAACACAAACAAGAATAGAACAGATCAGTGAACTATTGGACTGGTTAGCACTAATCTACGAAATCATGCCAGGATCTACCAAGTTCATTATTCTTAAAGACAAGACAATTTGCACAACATCAAGATCCTAAAATCATGTTTCCATCATTCATTAAGATTTAAGATTAATAAAATAAACATTTGGATGTGTCCATGTGAATTCAGTTCATGTCCCTAAATCCAAGATATCCTGTTGTAATGAATGTAAATCTGTATGAGAAACTATGCACTTTTCTCAGTGTCCTTGGGAGTATCAACTCATCCACATATAACAGGAAAAGATTGAGGAGGTGAGGAAAGAGCACAACGGGGAGAAGAAATTAATAAACGTACTTGTGGATAAAGATCACAGCTTCCCAACTCCTTCACAGCCAAAGGCAATCTTTCTCCATCTGTAACCTGAATGATAAATTTGATTCTGATTCTCTACATCACCTATGGAAAATTTCAGCTTCCTTCTTATTGATGAACATAATAGAAGCTTACCTCATAATCTGCCCCAACAGTCTTGATATTGACAGTTTGAATTTCATTATGCTTAGCCCATATGATCTTGCCACTGGTGTCCATACTAGCTACTGGCACTTCACGGCCAAGTTTTATCATTATAGTTCCTTCATCATATCCAATTACAACTCTAAAAAATTTACCCAACCACGAAAAGGTTAGAATAAGGTATCATGCTACAGCTAGACTTCTGCAAACTAAGAAGCCTCACTAAGAGAACTTATACGACAAAGAAACAATATGGACAAAGTGTCATACGAATATGGATGAAATCTCAAGTAGTTTATGACATATCTCTAAACGTTGTACGAATATTTTTTATGATATGGAACATTAAGTGCGTTAATAAAAGTGGAATTAAGGCTTGATAATTTACCTCCTTGAACCTTTCAAGTACCCCACAGTCCAAACTCGTTCAAGACCATAATTTAGAGTGTTCTCAAGTCTGCCGAAAATGAAAGGAGATTATTAAACTGAACAATAAGACGAAATAAGTAATCCTCATCCACAACCAATTAAAAAATAACACACTCAAATCAAATGATACATATGAAATATCTTTATCAAAGAAAATGAAAAAACTTGGCATATAAGGATTGTAGAGCTAACCAGCAGTTCCTTCCAAAACCACTGAATGAATGCTTGCAACGCAAAACAGTCATGAAAATATATCATAAATGAAAAATCATCCCACTAATGGACTGGCTACATTTCTGAGAGAAGTCCTGATGCATAAAATCTAGCTAGCCATTTACCACATCTCTCAACTTAGGGGAAGTCAATTAAAACATTTTCCATGTGATATTTTTTGGAACCAGAAATATTATATATATGTGTGTGTGTGTGTGCGTGTGTGTGTGTATGTATATATATGAGGAATATGGATGTGTGCTGACAGCACAGAAATTTTCATGTGCTGTCAGCAATTTAAGGGTGGAAAAAGATTTTTTTTAAAAATTTTTCTGTATCATGTTCTACAACTTGTTGGCTATTTCCACACCAATTTTTAAGTGAATCCAACACTTTTTGAGCCTCTATCCATGCATTCCAAAAAACCGCTCAAATTTTGAACATGATGCAGGAAAAAATTTAAAAAAAAATCTTTTTTCACCCTCAAATTACTGACAGCACAGAAAATCCGAGCATGTGCTGTCAGCACACCTCCATATTCATATATATATATATATATATAGTAATGTGTATCATACGCCATATGAGGCATTGCCTCATACTCCCTCTCACATAAAGCAACCAAGTACAACCAAGTACAAGTCTTGGTTGCTTTATGTGAGAGGGAGTATGAGGCAAGCACTCATATGGCGTATGATACCCATTATTCCCATATATACATATATATAGTAATCTTCATGTGAGAAAAAAGCCTTTTTCGCACCGTGCGAAAGGAACTTTTTTGAAAATTTTCCATGTTTAATCCATACTATTATATACCCCAGGGAAATAATGGGCGAACCCTATGGGGATTTGAGCACTGATCCACCCTTTACAAAATTAACGGTTTCAGAACCTGCAAATTTGTTGTAATACCTTGATCGAAGGCCAAATCACATTATTTTTCAACCATTTTTTAAGGTGTGTATAACAACATGAACTGAGGGTGGAAAAAAATTAGAAAAACATTTCAAAAAAAATAAATAAATAACATTTCGCACGGTGTGAAATGTTCTCATTTGAAGATTTACACACACACATATCACACATCCATATACATATATATATGATGAATATGGATGTGTGTTGTGAGCATTTTGAGGGCCAAAACATTGTTTTAAAAAAATTACACCGTGTTCTACAATTTGTTGGCTACCTTTCCACCAATTTTCAAGTGAATCAAACACTTTTTGAGCCTCCATCAATGCATTTCAAAAAGACCGCTCAAGTTCTGAAACTGTCGGCGCATTCTTTTTGAAATGCATAGATGGAGGATCAAAAGGTGTTGGATTCACTTGAAAATTGGTGGGGATGTAGCCAACACGTTGTAGAACACATTGAATAAAATGTTAAAACAAGTTTTGGGGAGGTCAAAGTGTTGACAGTACAGGAAAACAGAGCGTGTGTTGTCAGAACACCTCCACATACATACACACATACATAATGAGGGATGTTTTTGAATAGATCTGCTGATTAGGATAAAGATGTATGTAAAAAAAGGCTGGGATTGAAGCTTGAGAAATCAATGTGTATGGTGAGACTTTGTGAAACTTTGAAGGATCCGAAAATATTCCTATGTGGAAACTAAACTTTAATTTAAAATTTGGGGGGAACTATATCTAGAAGAAATTAAATTTTGAGGAAACTAAAATTTTTGAGGTGAACTAAATTCTCTTGATGGAACTATATTTTAGTTTGAATGTAGTTAAAAGTTTTGTTGGGAAAATATTTTGAATGAGGCTGTAACTTTTTTGTGAGTAGAGAGATTTTGAATGTGTTGACATTTCTCGATATTATACAAATGAGAAATGATTTTGAATGGGTTTACTGACTAGGACAAAGATGGTTGTGATTGAATCATATGGATGCAATGGGTATAATGAGAGTTTGTGAAAATTTTGGGAGGAAAATCCTAAAATTTTGGGGGAGAATAAAATTTTTGAGGCAACTAAATTCCCATAATAGAACTAAATTTTAATTTAAAATTTTAGGGGAACTAAATCATCTAGAAGAAACTAAATTATGGAGGAATTAAAAATTTTAGGGTGAACTAAAGTCTCTCGATGGAACTAAATTTTAGTTTAAATGTGGTTAAAATTTTTGTTGAGAGATATTTTGAATGAGGCTGTAAAAATTTTTGAGAATGGAGAGATTTTGAATGAATTGACATTTTCGGAAGAATATTTTAAATGTCACGTGACCTATGGTTACATGTTATGACTAGGAGAAAAAGGTGTGTAGAAAGACAGTTAAGATTTAATCTTAAGAAATCAATGGTTAAGATGAGAGTTTGTGAAAATTTTGGAAGAAACCCTAAAATTTTGAAGGGAAATTTTTGATAAAATCCTAAAATTTTGGAGGAAAGTAAAATTTTAAATTTTAGGAGAACCAAATATAAAGGAAACTAAATTTTGGAGGAACTAAAATTTTTGGGGATTTTGAAAAGGATGCAAATTCTTTGGGGTGAAGATTTTGAATGTGTTGAAATTTTTCAGAAGATTTGAATGCCTCGCGATCTATGGTCACATGTTATGACTAGTATGTATGTGTATATATATGAATGATAAATATTCAAATCATTACATCTGAAAATGACAAAACAAAATATTTTCTAGAACATATGATGACGCGACATTTTGCTTATTAAATTTTTAGAATTTATTAATTATCAACTATTTTAATAATAGTAATTAATGATATTAAAATATTATTAGTAAACGATGGTAATAAAATAACAGATATTTATTATTACCAACGATATTACTTATTTTTTATTCATTACTAATTGTATATTTGAAAATCAAGGATTGATAAATGAAAATTTTCAAAGACAAAATAAATCAATAATAGTCTTAATTATTACAGATAAGATAAAACAAATTAACAACAATCTTATATATTATAGTTGATGAGTAATTTTATATAGGCATTGTTGTAAATGTCGCCGATATTTCTGATATGTTGGCTGAAATGTCGGTAATTTTCATATACCGCCATATGTCTTCAGTTTTCAAGATGCATGGTGTTTTGGAGACGCTGATATTTCGGCCGCAAGCCGATGTCAATAAAAAAGGAGCTGACTTTTTTGCTAAAATCATTACTCATGTCGATTAGTTATTATGAATTTGAAGTTCGATACATCTTATCAAATTAAATATAATCTAAACATGCTTTATATGAGTTCATATTATTTATATATAGTTAGATAAGTATATAACATGCATATGTGATGTATTTTAGCATCCGATATGATGATCCAATATTTGACAAATATCTCTGCCATACATCTGATAGATGTCATCCGATATTATATTTTTCAAGTCGATATGACTATAACATCCAACATTTAGAACACTGTATATAAGTAGAGGTAACTAGCTAGAAGTAGGATGAAGTAGATCAATTTTGAAAGGAGAAGAGTGTCGGGTAGTGGAAGAGATCAAGAGAAGAATAGTGCTTTTAATTTTCATGATTGGTTTTCTTCTTCTTTACTAGAGAATGAAATGACTATAAAGAACCGAAAGAGAGGAGTGAAGGCAATAGAGAGATTAGAGCTTAATTGATAATTTCGACTTTCAATTTTCAACTTTGGTTTCACTTAAGAAGGCGGGATATTTTTTGGGGTTGGAACACTTATATTATGTCTAAAACTGAAAATTGAAAGATGAAATCAAGTATTTCGTTTCTAATCATGACTAACACAAACTAGAACATGGTTTAGTTCCAATTTCGATATAACATTGAATAAAATGTTCCGATCCAAATGTACAATTCCAAATAGATGTTTTAATTGACTCCCCCCATCCAAATAAAAGAAAATGGAATTTCACCACTTATAGTTGTTTACGATGTTCTAAAAAGTAAAGTAGGTGGCAGACTAGGCGGAAGCAGTCCAACCCCTAATAACATAAGGCCTAGGTAGACCGTTATGCGTATAAGGTGGTCTACCCACATTCAAAACCTGCTTAAGTGGACCATTTTGTTCTTATTTTTTTTTTCATGATGTAATAAACAGGTCTACCTCTGTTTGTTCAGGTTCTCTCAGAGAGGCAACCCAATCCCTGATCTGTCCAGGGCCTAGGTTGCCCAGTTATATGACAGGATCATCTGGGCCGCTTAGGTGGTTTGGGCTAGCGTTGGCAATGGTGAAGCCTATTCACTAGAGGCCCAAAGGAGCTTGGCTGCTAGGAATCAAGCTTTAGGTATGATGGTAGCGATGGGAGGATGGGATTACATGATATTTGGGTTAGAGATGGGTTAGAGATGGGTTAGATATGTTAGGTGTGGATAGTTTGAATTAACCCACAGAAACAAAGTTGCATTCTTAATAAGGTAAAAAATGCAATGCAAATGAAAATTACCGGAGCATAAAAAGAGTTTTGACGGCCACCCATATAGTAAAAACTAATAGACTTGCAAAAACTCTAAAAGAAATAATAAAATGAACAGTATAAATTGCAAATGCAGGAGAAAAGACTAATAAGTTTTGCAACCGGTAAAACTCTATGCCAGGTGATAAGGAACCTGAATCATTATTCAGATGTGGATACTGCGATTAAAAAAATGGCCACCCTACCTATATGTAGTTGCATGCCAGATTCGAACAGTCCCATCCTCTGAACCCGTAATTATTATAGGAAGCTCAGGATGGAAACAAACAGTAGAAACATTATGTGTATGACCCTCCAAAGTTTGAACACAGCTCTTAGTTTGGTAATCCCAGACCTAATTTCATAAGAGAATAATTTAAACAAGAGGCTTCTGAAACTGACACATGATTATGTAGCCAAGAAAGAGTTACTACGAAAACCTTGGCAGTATGATCATCAGAACCAGTAATTAAAAACGGCTTATCCCCACCGGTAAAGTAATCAACGCAATTTACTCCCTTGGAATGTGCATCTAATGTAAAGTTTGGATCAGGAGAACCAAGATTCCAGATCTGTCATTTAAAACAACAAATTTCATTATTCAACGTACTGATGAGCAATTATTAATTAATCTACCAACAGAAGAGATAATTCAGTACCACCTTTATTGTGCGATCCAAAGAAGCACTTGCAAAAGTATTAGTGTCCTTTGGGTTGATCGTGACTTGCATTACATAGTGAGTGTGTCCCTCAAATATCTGAGTACATATCCAGCCCTTCTCCCAATCCCAGAGCTTAATCAACATGTCATCGGATGATGATAACACATACGGAAGGGTTGGGTGGACAGCCACACACCTGATGTAATCTGTGTGCGCCTCAAAAACTTTAACCTTGTCCATTGTATTATAATTATAAACACGAATAAACATGTCATCTGCTCCCGCCACAATCCACTGTTTGCGAGCAATAAACTTTGCCGAGCGTACTGAAAATTGAAAATATGACATGCTCATAACAAAATTGTACCGCATGGTCCAAGAAGTGAATTGTAGCAATGATAAATAAGTAGCATACCTGGCAATTCAGTGACCTCAAATGATTTCGACACTGTCTGAAGACATAAACCCTCAGTGAACATAACCAGGAAGATGTCCAAACTAAATGTATAATGATCTTTAAATTCTTCAGAAAACAGTATTCAGTACTGCCAAATTAAACTCCTAATTCGTATTGTGAATGTCTAGAGAAAAAATGAATGCAGAAACTTAAAATATGGGATAGTTTAACATACAGAAGGCACTTCAAAGAAGATAGTGGTCTAAACAAAGGATCAAGTAGAAGAGCCAAAATAACTTGAGGGTTTGTAGTCATACATGCAGAGACAAAATATACAGAATTTTATGAACAAGAAAAAAGATAAGATAAGACAAGCCGAACAAGAAAAAAGATAAGACTAGACAAGCCGAACATTAGATGCCAGTCAAACATAAAGAGAAATTTCAACCAAGTAATTCGATCCTCCAAGAGTCATATGTTACGATCCTCCAAGAATCATGTCACGATCCCACATCGGACAAGAACAAAATAAATAAAATGTTTTACGTATTAGAGGGCATCTCCACCTAAAACCAATTGGGTTTGGGTTGGATGCTAACTAATACTTAACAATTGGGGTGTGAGACCGGTGTTAGGGGCCTAGTATGGGATGGGTCCTTAGAAAGACTAGTGTTAGGGGCCTAGCATGGCCTGGGTCTCTAACAAATTGGTATCAGAGCAAGCCCATACTGCGACCCACGTTGTGGAAGGGGCAACTTGGACAAGGCGTGACTTAAGAGTGAGCGACCTGGTAAAAGCCAGAGTGGGCCACTTAGAGTGGACACCCTAGAGTAGGCCGTCGTAGATGTCGGGTGTCAGAAGCGTGGTAGTATATTACAATCCCAGATCCGACAAGAACAAAAGTAATGAAATGATTAAGTATTAGAGTGCATCTCCACCTAATACCAATTGGTTTTGGTTTAGATGCTAACTAATACTTAACAACTGGAGTGTGAGCCCAGTGTTAGGGGCATGGTATGTAATGGGTCCTTAGCAAGGCTGGTGTTAGACGCTTAGCTCTAACGGCATCCTAGGTGATGAAGGGACAGAAAGTATGCAATATGAATATGAAACAAGATGTGGGCAAGATAGACTAGGCAACCAAATCAAGGCTCCTCCTTGCGATCAACTAAGCCGAGTTGAGTATTAATGGGAAAAACAGGCAGTCCGTTTCAAAAAGATTGGTGGAATCATGGGTTGTATAGAGTTGCTAGCCAGCAAGGACGTGGCATGTAGATCCAGCTCTATACCAGCAAGGAAGAAAATATGATAAAGAAAGAGAGAAAAGTCCATACTGGAACTGTTTGTCTCTCTGTTTTCGAAATAAATCTATATCTTTGTTATCTTCATATTATGCATGACCAATGAATCTAGGTGACTCAATGCATAAGCTGAAATTGTAGTGCCGAAAATTGTAGATCTCCCTCAAAGCTTTATGATAGAGCACTTATTTAGTCATTATCATTTTTATAATTATTTAATTAAGCTATCTTAAAACTCGCATCACCCTCCACATCCAATACCATTTTTATTGGAAAACACACAAGTGGTGATGATCCACATGTATCCCTAGCAAATCATAATTTGGTTGGATATTCACTTCGCTATCGAAACTATCACATTTTTTATTTATGGAGATTGATACCTTCCTTAACTACCCAGAATTGTATTAGTTCGATAATTCCATAGTTCAAACTGCATGACTTTTAAGTTTGTATGAAGTATGTATTGTCAATGATGAAGAACGTATAAGAATAATCTTCAATGTGATTGCTTGGAAGCACACGCTAATTTGACATCAACAATATGTAATGACATAAGCAACTGACTATTTGCCTGAGTGAACTATATATGAATGACCTTCACCATAATGCACCTATAAAGATTATCTGCCTATGATTATGTTAACCTATTCATGTACGAAGAGTGTTCTAGTAAACGAATCTGTAAAAGATTTACTTGCCTGTGATTGATAGTCCCAGATGCACACACTCCCGGAATAAAGACTTGCTAGAATCCTACATTGCACATATCAACATTGATTATTGAAATGAGTAAATCAAGACTTTAAGCTTAAGAATCTAAATCAATGGGATTACCATGGCTCTGTTGGATGCAGATCCACCGATTTCACTCTCTCCGACCTTTGTGCAAGTTTCCTCTGAATCACATCCAAAATCTTAGCCACAAAACTAAGAAGACCACAAGATCTATCACCAAACAACAACAAATTCTAAGAATTACCTTAATTTCCAGTCTCAAAGGCTGCAATCACCATCGCGAGCAGCAAAACAAAGAGAAAACATCAATTCAGCAAACAAGCGTCAATCACTCAACACTGAAAATTTCAAATCCCATAGCCTAATCGCACTACACAATTAAATTCGACTACTTATAAAGGTCTAACCGTTTGAACCGCTAAGGTTTCTTCAAATTTACCATGTTTCGAATCAGATCCAGTCTCCTTGCTAGTGCATTGACAAGTTTAGAGAACGTACCATTTTTGCGATCGAGGAGGCAAACCCCTAGAAATCCAGGGTTCTTTACGATTGAGGAGCGAAGCAAATAAAGGGATCGGAAGCGATCCCGGTGAATCTTGGAAGCGAATGATCACAGCGAAGATGGAAGATGAGGTGAGGAGATTTATTATTATTATTATTATTATTATTTGAGCGTGCAAAAGTGCAAACAAATGCCCGGAACCATGAAAAACGGTGCTGCTACTCACATTACATTTTTTCCAAAGAAAATTGATTTGCGTACCCACGTTTTGATATACGCACACACGGCTTAAATTTTTTGGAAAAATAACGAAAGTGTCCCTCTTAAAAGAGGTTAATGGGTCAGGTGGTCAATGAAGGGATTTTCCTCATTGGCCACAATCCTATCCGTCCACACCTCCATGCCCACACCCCCACATGTGGGTGTGAGCAGCCAGGATTTTGGCCAATGAAGGGATTGGGGGTGTGGACAGCCATGATTGTGGTCAACGAGGAAATCCTCTCTTTGGCTATCTGATACTCATTTCTCTTTTAAAAACCCCCAAATGAATCCGTCAAAAATTACCATGCGCACATATCAAATGACTGTTATCGTGATTGTTGTTGTGTTTGGTGAGCAAAAATTGATAAACATGTTAAACAAGGTGCAATTCAGGTCTTGATCGCCAAAAAGTATACCTCCCAATATGGTGGGGTAATTCAGCAAGCACTAAATTTTTGAAAATTTGGAGGAGTAATTGAGCGAGTAAAAAGCTTTTGCCCTGATTGATGCACATACCAAAAATTGTTGTATTTTTGGAAGACTAATTTTTAGCCTAAATTGATGCATACCCACATAACATATTTGGTATGCACAGACAAACTATTTGCCCTAAATTGATGCACATACGAAAAATTTAGCGCACGACAGGGCAAAAATTGATGTACAAACCACAAATTGATGCACATACCAAATATGTTCTTGACCTCCAAATATGGAGGATCAATATGTTCTTGCCTATTGTGCACGGAGAGTAAAAAGTGATGCACATTCCATAACTACTCAATAGGCACAATAAGCTAAATTTCTGTCTGTTGTGTGGAGTGAGTAAAAAGTGATACACATCCCAAAATTACTTAATGCGTACAATATGCAAAAAATTATACATGTTGTGCGTGTTGAGTAAAAGGTAGTGCACATACCAAAATTACTCACCGTACACAATAGGTAAAAAATTTTATTATTCTGCACCTTGAGTAAAAAGTGATGCACATAGCAAAATTGCTCACCGTGCACAACATGCAAAAATTTTTGATTGGTGTGCGTGGTGAATAATTTTGGTGTGTGCATCTCGTTTTACTCATTACACACAAAGACCAAAATTTAGCATGTTGTTGGCGATGAGTGATTTTGGGATGTGCATCGCGTTTACTTGGGAGTGCACAACATTTAAATTTTGTTGCTTGTTGTGCGCGGGGAGTAATCACCAAAAAAAATTTCTGTTGTGCGCGGTGAGTAAGAAGTGCTGAACATACCAAAATTACTCACAGTGCATAACAGACAAACCGCACAACAGTCAAAAAAAATTTCATGTTGACCTCAATGAGGAATTTTGGGATGTGTTGCATTTTTTACTCCTCGTGCACAACATGCAAAAATTTAGCTTGGTGTGCTCATTGAGTAATTTTGGTATGTGCTGTACTTTTTACTCGTGGTGAGTAATTTTGGTGTGTGCCGCACTTTTTACTTCTCGTGCACAACAGACAATAATTTTGCATATCGTGCGCGTTGAGTAATTTTGGTATATGCATCATTTTTTACTCACAACGCACAACAAAGAGCCATATAATTTCAGATAAGTCTTTCAATCCAATAGAGATCCGAATATTTCTTGAGGGATTTTCGTGCCGTAAAATTGTTTGTGTAGCAAAATCGTTCGTGTCCTAAAAATTTTCTTCGAGTCGTCAGCTTTAAGGTTTTTTGTGCCATATAATTGTTCGAAATAAACCAACCATAATTTCAGACCATCATTCAGTAGGTCCGTGTATGTAATAATATTGATGGGAGCTATCATGTCATTTTTTCCATCCTAGAATTATGGCCAAGGTACATGTTGTTATCTTATCATTTGATTCTACCATTGACATCCATATATATTTGGTCTAACATGTTTCCAAGCTTATTCTTTTTTTTTTAACCGAAGAGCTAGAAGCCATCCTCTTGATAGCACCGTCCCAAATTTATTTAAAACCCCCTCTTGGTTAGCATTCTCTCATGCTCGTCTGGAATCATGAAGATTTGATCATAGAGAATAATAGGAACTTCATAAATATTTTAGAAGAATCGTGAAATACACGTGTATAATGAAATAAAGCAATTTAGCCCTAAACCAAAGTCTAAAACCATGTCATGTCGCATTAGAATTAAAACAAAGTGCACCCCCACATCGGATGTTCTATTTTGATTATATTGTTGTCTGAATTTTAGGAATGCTTCCAAATTTGGCACAAATCGAATGAAAATTTTAGTGCTTTACTATCACAATGCTAGCTTGCTACATTGTTGTGTTGTTGAGTAAATTCTTGCTTAGATGGGTATGATTTCATAGGAAAATGCATTATGCATCTAAATTTATGTCTCCATTGGCTTCTTGTTTCTTGTTTAAATCGAAAAAGTATCACACGCGAAATAATCCACGCGAAACTAAATATGCAATCTCATCCTCTTACTATTATTATGCCTTACTTTTGTTTCTATTAATTCCTCTTCTTCCAAAAATTTTATTTCCGTTTGTTTCAGATTAAAACTTCTTCTCAATCTCTCCATTTATTTTTTATCTCAAAATACCACAAATCTTCTCTCCTTGTTGCAACAAATTACACTAGTTCGGAGCAAACAAACTTAGAAGGAAAAAAGATAAAAAAATCTATACTGCAAATTAACTTACGTTAACAACATATAGAATTCTTAATTGCACCCTATATGAACATTAACAAAACATTTAAGAGTGTTGTTATTCGCACCACACAAATTTATGAATACATCATACTACTTGATTCATCACACCTATATTTTTAACATCAGATGTTCGGATTTGGAGATTCGAACGGCTTTAATACAATGCATGTGTAAATCCGAACACAATACATATTTTATTATACGGTTCGGCTTTGCAATTCCGAACGGAAGAATAAAAGTATTAAAGCCGTTCGGATCTCCAAATTCGAACATCTGATGATGAAAATATAGGTGTGGTGAATCAAGTAATGTGGTAAGTAATGTGGTGTATTCATTAATTTTTGTGGTGCGAATAACAACACTCAACATTTAATCACTACAAAATGGCTAATGATGCCTTTTTTGTTTCTTTTTGTTTTTTTAACCGAAGAGCCGGAAGCCACCCGCTTGGTAGCACCTTCCCAAATTTATTAAAAACCCTCATATTGGTAACAAAAAGGACATATGTGGTTCACACTACTACAATAAAAACAAAAACAAAAACACCAAAAATTACCACAAACATCCGAACTACCAAAAACCCAGGAAAACCAACTAAAAACCATAAACTAACCATGCCTATGTGAATCATCAAACTAAACATGTCTGATATAAGATGTACCTATTTTATCCAATCTATACAAATCATTGATAAATCTCGAAAACTGAGCACCACTGGTAAATAAATTATTTCTTCTCATGGCTCCAAGTCGAGCTAAAGCATCAGCCACCTTATTCCCCTTCTCTGTACACGTGCTAATGAGTCCTTGCATCAATTGACTAATGTACATTTGATCCACTCCTACTTTCTATCATTAGCTATGGGTCGCTTTTTGTTTTGTCTCTTCCAACGAATAAACGCAAGCCCTTACCGTTTCTTTGATGGTAAGGAACACCCACTCCGACCCAATCTGATCAATGACTTTGGACCTCACCAACTTGTCGACCACCCTTATTCTAGGGTTTGATAATGCCAACTGCAAAACCAAAAAATGATATTAAGATTTAAGCGTAACGGATGATACATGATTATTTTGATAAGCTGTCGTGGTAAAGCATATGTGTGGTACTTTACTTCACTTTTTTTCTTGAATAATATTAGACGGTGACCGTCAGATGTGATTGAACAAAATGATCATGTGTGACCTGGTATCCATTAATATAACAAAAATCTTTACCCGCATCCCTCTTTGTTGTAGAGTTTTGTTGACTTCCTCCAACAGCGCGATGCCGCTGTTGTCCATGGAAGTAACCCCTGTCACATAAAAAAATTGAAAATCAGAAACATTTACTACTCACATACTTTCTCTCCCATCTTTTTGCTGGGAGCCTTGATACTGAGACCCAAGGCACGTTTTAAAATGCTTTTCGATGCATCAAAAATAAATACTAATCCAAGAATCTATACAAAT
Organism: Scilla litardierei; assembly: GCA_030789695.1. Taxonomy (NCBI): domain Eukaryota; kingdom Viridiplantae; phylum Streptophyta; class Magnoliopsida; order Asparagales; family Asparagaceae; genus Scilla; species Scilla litardierei. Next base: position 3,802,186 of record CM061141.1, on the reverse strand, counting down.
TTAGGGCCCACCGCTCAGATCGAGCACGATGTACTGCACTTCTTCTCCGTTCTTCTTCGCGATGTTTTCTTCCGCTTCTAACCATCTTGAGATCCTGGTTTCATTAATCAAAATGGCAATGCTTTAATCCTCAAGAACGAGCAGCGAAAGCAATCAAAATGATTTGGGCTTGTTTACCTCTCTCTTAGGTATCCAGCATTAGCAAAGTAGATGGGTGAGCCAAGCTGAAGGATCAGAATCCCGGGGATGCTGGCCGCATCGGGATACTGCTCCGTATCACGATAAACCTCCGTTCCACCGACGTTTCCAAGCCTTCCGAGCTTGCAGGTGTGAGGCCTGGCGACATATACCAGCGCCCTGATTATGGAGGCAGCAACCTGAAGAAGAACAAGAACAATGCAAGGCGTGTCAATAACTAGCTCAATAGACAGAATGCAGTAGGGATGAGAATGGGCGGGCCAATCTTTCTGGACCATAATGAAATGATGAGAATGTGTCATGACCAATTGGGCGTCCAATCGGGCATTGAGCATGCCCATTCTCATCCCTAATTCTTACCGAGAGGATGAGGCCGATTTTCATTTGGGAGAAGGCGACGCCGAGGAATGCAATCATGCAGACGAGGAAGTCGAACTTGTCGACCCGGAACAGGTGAATAATCTCCTCGTAGTCGATGAGCCCGACCATGGCGACGATGATGATCGCCGAGAGGGCCACCAGGGGGGTGTACTTGAAGAGGGGGGCCAGGAGCAGCAGGACGAACATCATGATGACGGACTGCACCAGGTTGGACATCTGCGTCTTGCAGCCGGAGTGGGCGTTCACCGCCGACTTGGAAAATGGCCCAGTGGTCAGATAGCAAGAGGTGAAGGAGCCGATCATGTTCATCATCCCATAAGCTATCATCTCCTTGTTGCCGTCCACTTGCTCGTTTGATTCTAGCGCCAGGCTCCTGCCGACTGCGATCCCTTCCTGAAATTTTCACCCCATCATCGATCGATAATAACCCTGAAAGTGGTCACTAAATCAATCATGCATATTTCTTGATGTATTGGTATTTGATACCGCTAAAGCTAAGAAGCCTGCGACAAGCCCTGCTTTCATGGCGACAAAGAAGTGTTTGGACCTGAACTGCAAATGCGTTATCGACAATGGGTTTAGCCCTCTCTTCAGCTCACCAACCTGCAGCAAAATCGAGAGGCGATGTTAATCAAATGCTAATTTTTCTCCGAATCAAATTGCTGAATTGGGGAGAGCTTAACTATAGGGATTCCATGAACCTGGCCATGGACCAAGAAAGTAAAGAGTCCTCCCAGTATGACCACAAACAAAGGAGCCATGGCTGTCACCCAGAAAAATTTCGGCGCTGTTGTTCTCTGTATAAGATCTCAGAAAAAAGAATCGCTGAAAAATAAATTTAGACGCAAAGAAACTAACCAAGATCAAGAAGCGTTGAAGAAACTGACCAGACGCCTGCAATAGAACAAGATGGCCAAGAAGAATATTCCAAGAACTACGCTCTGCCATCTCCACTGAAATAATCAATCCAACCCCATTTTTTTCAGATATCATCTTAAGTGCATATCTCATGTCTCTGGGAGAAAAAAAATTATGCATCGAACTCACTTCGCTGCTGGAACTGAAGACCGAATGCAGGACCGAGACCACGTCGGTATGCTGCGTGAAATGCGTCAACCCGAGCAGTCCCTTGAGCTGCTGCAGCATGATGATGGTGGCCGTTCCTCCCATGAATCCGGTGATCGTCGACCGCGACAAGAAATCGATCATTATCCCGAGCCTTACATTAGATTAATAAAATACGTCAGATTCGTGTTAGTTTACAAGTAGTTAATTAAAACAACGGAATGTTGATCGATTGATTTGCATAGCCACCTGAAAACTCCCAAGGCTAGCTGGAAAATTCCGGTGACAAACGTCGCCGTGTAGAACACTTTGACGTACAACTCCGGCTCCTCGACCGGCGACACGTCGTTCCCGATCATGGAAGCCATTAGCAACGACGCGGCCGCCACCGTCCCCACCGCCAGGTTCTTCGAGCTACCGAAGATTGTGTATATGATCGGCGGCACGAAGCTCGAATCTGTATCAGTCAAAAAAAATTGTTGTTCGCGTACCAAAGATTTCTGTTGAGGTAATGGAAAACGTACGTGCACGGATCTCAAAGCAGTATGGGAGTCGGGATCCGCTTACATAGGCCGATGATGGAGGGAAGCTGGGCGAGGCGGGCGTAGCTGATGCCCTGGGGGATGGCGAGGCTGGCGATGGTGGCGCCGGCGAGGAAATCGTAACGGAACTTGGCGAGGGAGTATTTGGGCCCCCATTCGAGGATGGGGACGTAGTACCTGAGGGCGGCCCAGGCCCGCTGCCGGCCGGACAGGTCGCCGAACTGACGGAAGGGGTCGTCGGGGAAGAACGTCTCCTTGAGATCCTCGGCGAGCGACGGGCCGAAGGGGCGCTTCTTGGTGAGGTCCACCCTGATGCTGAAGTCCGAATCTTGATGCTGATGAGTCCCCATTGTTTTTTTTGTTTTTTGTTTGATAGAAAATTTTTGGTAGTAGGATGAAGATCACGAGAGAGAACGAGAGGGAAGCCCGGGCTCAAAGGAGTGAAGGGGAGATTATTGTGGGAGGTGTTGTCCCGGTCGGAGCGCTCATATATACATACACTGTTACACACATATTGGATGTTTCCGTTGGGCCCACATGCCACAAAAGCAGCAGCCAAAACCTCTCATGTTATGTGGCGATTCTCAAGAAAAAGTCAAAAACTTAACAAAAATCAGCAAAATTGATCCGAATTTTTTTTAGCAAAACTGACCAAGTTGGACCATGTCAGCACGTAAGGATGTCGACTGGACACTAACAGACTAGATTTGACTTGGCCATTTTGGTTGTTTTGCGACTTATCTATTTTGGCTGCATTTGTCAAGTGAGCCCAAGTTTAGATTAATCATATTTTGGCTCAACGGTTAAAATTAACGCAGAGTACCGTCAGCCATGAAGGTACAGTGGAATGTTTTTAATGCATTCTGGTTATGTTTGATTATGTGGATTAGGATTGGATCATGATAGGAAAAGTGATTTATTGCGAGAAACAAAGGGAAATGTTTTTACGTATAGAATTAATGCTTTCTATTTTAAGTCTCACGATGACTATCTTGTTATGCGTGGATGATAAGATTAGTCTTCTATCCAAATGAGAGGCAATAAATGTAAGAAGCGTTAAGAGATTCATAAATTCAACATTGTCAAATATAACCAAATTGCATTAGGAAAAAAAGAATTTCATAAATCTTCAAAATACCAAACATGGGGAGAACCTAATGTGCTATGTTTGGTCATCCCTCCGGTACAAAAATCTTATCTTTACAAAAACGTTTGTATTTGTGACATGTGAATGGCTGAACAAGACGCATTGCGTTCGTCCGATATCAATTGTTTTGGTGTTTTGAAACATGAAAAATCAAAATGAACAATTTCGATCATTTGGAATAATACGACAGAGTGTACCTTTCAAGTTGGCCTCTTCTGTCATATGGTACTCTGGTACTCGTTATTCTCTAAATGAAAAATTAAAAAGTTTTATCTAAGATACCATGAAGCAATATTTGTCCACTTCATCTTCTAAAGAACGGTAACTTGGCACAATTGCCATCTGTTGCCTAGGAATGGCTAGAGAACTTGGAAACATGAAAAAGAAGGGAATCTTGTTTTCTTCTTGTTTGCTAGAACTTTGGAATTCAGTGTAATGAAGTTGGAGTTGGAAACCATCTCTCAGATAGACCTCCCTCAGTTAAGCACACAAAATTTGTATGTTATGCAAATAACAATATAAAACTCCAAAGAGAATGGATTCCCCTATTACAGCTGCGAACATGATAACTAGTTCTTTGCTGGGCTTTACTCTTGGAATAAACATGTCAGTGTCCAAAAGATAGCTTCTTACCTCTTAAGGCCTGTTTAGCTCACCAAATCTTAAGCTCCCTATAGAAACGATTCCAATTTTTTTTAAAAAATTATTAAAGATAACAATTAAACTTTGCAAATTAGCAAAGCTAACAAAAGACTTTCCTGACTAAATGCATAAAATGTATGGATTCATGATCGCGGGGGACTGGGGAGACCATCAAGAGGCAGCGGCCACCCCTGCAGACATTAAGACGATGAACGAACTCTTTGTAGGGACTGCGAAGCTGGGCAAGATTAACTACTCCTTAAAAATCTTCATCTCTAAGGCAATGGATCCATAAAAGATTAGCTTAGAAACCGAGTCCAAATCACAAACCTGGCAATTGAGTTGAGGCGGACTGAAAGGTGGGGACTCTCTTGATTCAATGAAGTCCACACACACAAAAATGCAAATTTGAACGACTTGTGAACTTGAAACTGTACGTGAAAAGGACTTTTTATCATCAAATTTTCCATCATAATGTGATGGGATATAAAAGTGATGGCTGCACTAGATGAGATCTGAGACGAAGAGAGTTTATTCAATGCAGAAAGCATCAGCGTGACTGAATGGAAAGCTCGGTTAGGTTTACCAAAATTTAGGAAGTCCGTCCCCCTAGGCTTGGCAAATGAAGGTTGAATGGTCTGTTTTCTTGTCTGTTCAAAAGACTATTGATTCAACAAAATTTTGTTTTCTTGTCTGTTTTCCTTCTCGGAGCCTAAGTCTTTTAAACCAAATTCTCTGCTGATATTCCCATCCCACTGACATGGACTTGGATATGATGGACAAAGCACGGAACAAAAACATCTTAGCAGGACTCAATCATAGTCTAAACAAACAGCATTACATTAGAAGTGAGAACCCAGTAACTGAGATAAAAAAATTTGATGAGAACTCAAATAAGAGAGATACTTTATCTACTCTTCTTTTGCCAAGAATAGTGGCGGGAACGGGAATAGGGACACTATTCCTGCACTATTCATCATATTCCAAGTTTGTATTCCAAGCGGTTGTTCTTTTAGGCATGAAATAGAATCCTACGTGGCTATTCCAATTTGGTAATGATGAGCACTTTTGTATTCCAAGCTTTTTGCTTGGTATACAATGGAATCCTTGGGAATGGTGGGCCCCACTCTCTCATCTCTCTCTCTCCCCCCTCCAATTCATCCCTTCCATTTTTTCATTCAAACTCTCCAATCCCAAAAGAACACAAGAATAGAAAGTGGACCCCACTTTCTATTCCAAACCCTCATTCCATACTCTATTCCACCCAAAAGAACACAAAACTACATTTTCTCTCTCCTAGAAATACATCCTTTCCCTCTATTCCATTTTTCCTATTCCTGGAAATGAACAGGCACTAAGAAAAATTCCTGCATCTGGACTATCAAGCAACATGCATATACTTAGCTGCTTCAAATTTTTATTAGTACTTCGACATGTAACACAATTTGACCTACAATCGACCAGAAAGGAAATAACAGAAATAGCCACGATGAAGAACACATGAATGATCAAAGAACACATCACCCAGCAAGAACCAGCACCACAAACTAAATATAATAGGAATTCGATTATATAGCCTAATTGCCAAATCGACTGGTCTACGAAAAGACTAATTATCTCAGAAAACACAATGATTCATAAGATAAAAGGAAATGGCATGATTACATACTAATGAATTCGTCTGTGTATATTTTCATGATAGCAAATACAAATAGTTCCAGCCAAACTTCTCCCAGTAAAATAATATGGAAACCGAAAAAAAAAATTAGAATACATTTGCAATCCATCGCTGCACAAGAGGAGGACAAATTACATCGCACAATTTGGTTTCTGGTTCTCTGTGTCTGGGTATTGACTGATCGCAACATGAGAACCACAGCCATCAATGATTCATTCATCAAAACGGGAGATCAAACGCGGAATGCCCTGAAGTTTTCTAGCATCAATCATCTTTAATCTTTTGAAGTCACATCTTAAACATCTGCGAAGAAATTCGACTTCAAATCAATCACGTGATTATCCTAGCCAAAAGTTGATTAAAACAAAAAACAATAGAGAGAGAAAATGTGAGCGGACAGTACTCGCGTTCCATGAAGAATAGAATGCATTTACTCATCTCCACAACCAGAAGAAGAAGAAGAAGAAAATGCATTTAATTGCGCTTTTCCTACAATTAACAAGGAAGTTTATGATATGATCTGTCATGGAGTCCTATGTCCAAGGCGGTGCCAAATCTATCCATAAGATACTTTCACCAATCAATCATGGTTCAGACAAGCAAGAGAATAAGAAAGGAGATACCAAACAGGATCTAAAGAACCTTCGGCCATACCAGCCAATTGTAGGAGGCTTTTCTGCACTTTTAAAGTGTATTACATCTAGGGGTGTGCATGGGTACAGGGTACCCAGATACCCGATCGGAACCTACCCGAACGGGTAGGTTCTGGGCAGATAATTATCGGTTCCGGGTAGGTTCCGGATAGAAAAATTAGGAACCGACGGGTATCGGGTCCGGTTTCAGTTTCCGTTTATAGGGAACGAATACCCAGAACTGGAACCGATATTTTATATATTTAATTTTTTTATAAATTATATTATTAATGATCAAAATATATAAGAATGATCCACCCTGGATGTATCTAATTGAACTTATAATATTAGGGAGTACAACTTGCATCCTGAAGTTCTGAACAACGCGTAAGTTCATCAAACAATGCATTTGAATCAAAGATCATATTGTTCTCTTATGCGTTCAAAACAGCAGTAGAGATAAACGTGAATCATTATTCCATATGTCTACATTTATCTAGTAGAAATGACTGATCAGTAAACCTTTATAACTGAAGAAAGAGACTAGAGACAATATTTTACTTCCAAATTGATCTTTAGTCATGTGTATTTGAGGTAATTGTCATGCACAGATCATTTGAAAATCATTGTTCGTAATGCATCACAAATCAGATTTTTTACAGGATACCCGGAACCATAGGGTCCGGGTAGGGTCCGGGTATAGGGTCCAACTGGGTAGGTTCCGGGTCCAAATTTTAGGAACCGGTCCCTTACCGGTTAGGGTCCGGGTAACATAAAAAAACAGGGGACCCGGACCCGCACACCCCTAATTACATCACTCCAAACTCTTAAACACAATATTCATCATTTAGGAACTAAAAACATGCCACAAGTCAAGATCATTGCACCTGACTTGGGAAGTGGCTTATAGCCGTATACAACTCGATGACAATAAAAGTACTATGAGCTTGAAATCGTCATCCGGCTCTCCTATATATAAAAACCAGAGTGTTTTCATCCAAAAGTCATAGCTATGAGGTAGATATTCCAACAGATAGCAGTGAGATCTACCGTTCAAAAGGGAGATTTGGGGCTTCGTTAGCCCATTAAACTCAACATTCTACAAGATCTCCTCACCCAACATGACATAGTAGCTGTCAGAAGAGATGATGCAGACAAAGAACTCTGGTGTCTTGCTGTCAAGTTCTTTCCATTTCCATTGATAAGATCATGTGGAATCCTAAATTATTTTCTGTCAATTTCTATCCATTTCCATTGATTGATAAGAACATGGTCATCCTAAATTATTTTTAAAACGTTTAAGGAATAAAAATTCCATGTGTTCGCAATTCCTCCTGTTTTGTAGATTTCAAACCAAAACCAAGCAATTCATCATGTATGATTGTATGACTAATGGCATACTAGGCTAAGCTTTTTGGACGAATCAAATGTGTTCCGTCTTCCGAATGGAAGAGTTGATATATAATCTACATTTTGGGTCCCCATTTACAGACGATATTTAAAAGAAGGGTAAGTTACATGAACCCCCCAACATTACCTTAGGTCCCTGCACTTTGAACCACCAACACCCCTCCCCCAAAAACAAAAAACAAAAAACAAATACAAAAAAGAAAAAAGAAAAAGAAAAAAAGAAAAAAGAAAAAAAAAACACACACAGACAAAACCCCTCATTTATTTGTTGGTCTTTAATTAACTTTATTTTTACTGATTATATTTTACAGAAAGTTTCTTTTTAACTAATCATCTTTTTCCTTTATAAATGAAACAAATATGGTGATTATGTTTTGGAGAAGGTGGAGGTTTTGGTGGTGTGGGTGGGAAGAATTGGGAAAGAAAGTGAGTCATGTGATGCTGAGGACGTGGTGCAGAAGCAAATAATGAGATGATGGAGGCGGGTGAGGAAAGAAAGTGATAGACAATGCAATGATTCAAACCAAAACCAAGCAATTCATCATGTATGATTGTATGACTAATGGCATACTAGGCTAAGCTTTTTGGACGAATCAAATGTGTTCCGTCTTCCGAATGGAAGAGTTGATATATAATCTACATTTTGGGTCCCCATTTACAGACGATATTTAAAAGAAGGGTAAGTTACATGAACCCCCCAACATTACCTTAGGTCCCTGCACTTTGAACCACCAACACCCCTCCCCCAAAAACAAAAAAACAAAAAACAAATACAAAAAAGAAAAAAGAAAAAGAAAAAAAGAAAAAAGAAAAAAAAACACACACACAGACAAAACCCCTCATTTATTTGTTGGTCTTTAATTAACTTTATTTTTACTGATTATATTTTACAGAAAGTTTCTTTTTAACTAATCATCTTTTTCCTTTATAAATCAAACAAATATGGTGATTATGTTTTGGAGAAGGTGGAGGTTTTGGTGGTGTGGGTGGGAAGAATTGGGAAAGAAAGTGATAGTCATGTGATGCTGAGGACGTGGTGCAGAAGCAAATAATGAGATGATGGAGGCGGGTGAGGAGACAATGCAATGATTTAGGGTTAGCGCATGGGTTAAAGTTTTAGGTTACGATTATGATAGTGATGGTGAGGTGAAGGATGAAGAGGTGATGGTGGTGTTGATTAGGGTTGGGATTTATATTGGAGTCATGATGATTATGATGTTGTAAGAGGTGAGGAGAATAATTAGGCTAAGGGATAAAAGAGTTATGTGACCCACTTTTAACAAGAAAGCTAAATAAATTCAATATACTCTCAGATGAGGGCGAAGTGTAGAATTTGATACTGCATTGGGGCAAGATGTAGGACATGGGATAGCACAAGAGGGGTTTATTACAATTACCCTTAAACATGCCGAGAGTTAAGTTCACATAATTCAGTAAATGCATGAGCATGAATGAAATTGATGTGCATGGTTATACAAAATTAATGAGAGAGAGAAAAAACCTTTAGATGCGATTAGGATTTCTGATGTGTTAATTATCTAAAATAACTTGGCAAATGCCTAGAATATAATTAACAATACAGATTCAAACTTCTATGTATGTTCAATAAATAATGGAATATCAAACGTCAATCCAACGCTATGTCTATGTTCGATAGAGCACTTAAAATTTTACATCTTCTTTAAAAAGCTTGTTTTTTTGCTGAAAATGTCTGGCTTTCATTGTGTTTTTCACCTTCTCATTTTCTAAAGCATGATGTCAAGTTGGGTGGATCAATTTAGAACACAGTGCTTCACAGCTAGCAATCATAATTCATAAAATACCAGGAAATCGTTGGGTAGGAGAACAGAGAATGACATAGAATACTCACATGATTGACAAGGACACATCAAAGCAACAAATCCAAAAAATAGCATATTGCGACAAACACAGAAAGTATTCCTAGCCAATTTCATAGGCAAACTAAGGAATCAGTCTAAAATCCCAAAACAGATTATCCAAACTATTCATCATGGTTTTCATTCCCAGACTTTCAGTCCATCAACACTTGATGTCAATTTCCGTGAGTTCACCTCTGTCTGAAACCATATCAAATCATGATTCTTTCATGTTTCATGCAAGTTATACGTTCTGTTAGATCTTAGACTCCTGGTAGACGTCTGATGAGGACCATGCCGCATCATCAGCCGAGGAGGCCGCACCACGTGCGGTCGATGAGGGCGGACCGTCCATGATCACTTCGTGCGCAGGAGGAAACGTGGAGGCGTTAATTAGTTATTTTTAGCCTTAGGGGTATTTTGGTCATTCTAGGCCAAATTAGTAAATCCCCTCTTTCTCTTTATTAGGGCTAGCCGCCATTGTATTTCTTTATGCTTAGATTGTTGAGAAACTCTTGAGCATCCTTAGTGAATGATATTTAGGCTTTTGTTCCGTTCAATCAAAAGCTCGGAGAGCAAGTCTCCTCTCGAAAGAGGCTTTTATCAATTGTTTTCCATTGTTCTCTCAATCTAAAACCCTAAAAATATTCCTCTTTTAATTTTTCCACCTTTAAATTGATTTGCTTGATCAATCCAAGCGGATCGTATCAAATTGGTATCAGAGCTCATAAGATCTAATGGCGCAAGGCACGAGAGCCACCATTGAGGAGAAGCTTCAAGCCCTACATGAAGAAATCACCAAGGAGATCGGAACCACGATGGAGACGATGAGCGATCGGCTTGAGAAGAAGATGTAGAAAAACAACCGAGCCCAAGAAGAGAAGCATGCAAAAAGCGAAGCAAATCAACAAAAAATCATGGAGATTTTGCAACCCCTAGTTAAGGGAAAGGGAAAGAAATCTTGGGCGGAGGTTGAAGATGACTCGGATCCCGAAGTCCAGGAGTTAAGGGCGCAAGATGCAAGGGTTGTGGCGCAGTTTGCAATAGCCGGGACATCGGAAGTCGTCGTATCGACGAAACCGGGCGACGGCGACGAACGGGCAAGCGAAGAAGACGTGTGCGGGGTGCGTCTTGGCCTGGGACTCCTTCCTGGGGGTCGGCCAGACCTGGCGAACCCCCCAGGGGGGCCGCGAGCCTAGCCAGGGGGTGGCGGGGCTCTGCCGCAGTGGCAGAGGCCCCGCGCGGCCCCCGCCTGGCCGTTGGGGAGTCGCGTCCAGGCGGGCGAGGTCGGGCGGGACCCCAGGGCCCCCGCTTAGCCACTGGGTGTCCCGGCGATGGCGGATGAGGCCCAATGGGCTGTCGACAGGGGGCGGCCAGCGGCAAGAGGCCTTCGGGAGGGCACGTGGGTTTTTTCGAGGCGAGGTCGAGGACCGGTGGGTCATTTCGGTGGTCGAGGAGGGCAGCGTCCAGCTGCTGCAGCTTTTAGCTGCTGCAGCTTTTGGAAGACCCCATGGGCTGGCACCAGACGGTAAGCCTTTTTGGCCTGAGTACGAATATGCAGATGAGGACTACGATCCCCTTCGGAACCACGGAGGTAGGCGTTGGGACCAGGAGAGGCGGAGAGAAGCAGAGTTTCATGCTGATAGGCGGCTGAAGATGCTGAAGATGCTCGTGTTTGAGGGGAGCGATCCAGATGGGTGGATCTACAGAGCTGAGAGGTACTTCCAGACGATGGGTTTTATCGAGGATGAGGTCCTGAAGACGGTGGACATATGCTTTGAGGGAGAGGCCTTGGCGTGGTACCGGTGGAAGGTTGCACGCAGTCCCTTTTTCTCGTGGGCGGATTTGACAACCTACTTGATGGATCGATTCCAGGAGACACCAGGAAGAGATTTTTACGAACAGCTCAGGGTACTCAGGCAGGAGGGAACGGTGCGGGACTTTGTCAGGAAGTTCGAACTACTGTCGGGCCGAGTGCATGGGGTCACGGAGGAGGCGCTCATGGGAAACTTCATGGGGGGGCTCAAACCCTCCATTCGAGCTGAGCTGAGGATGCAGAGCCCGGGGGTTTGGATGACCTGATCCGCCTCGCACAGAAGGCGGAGGAGAAACATACGGAGGAGAGGAGGATACGTGGGACTTGGGGAACCCAGAATTCTCGACCCACACCAGCAGCGGCAGCGCCGAGGCACCTGCCGGTGCACCAGAGACTAGAGGAGAGACTCGCCCCGCTACTCTTGGGCGAAGGATGACGGAGGCGGAGATGAGGGAGAGGCGTGCCAAGGGGTTGTGTTTCCGTTGCGATGAGAAGTTCACCCCTGGCCATAGATGTTCGAGCCGCCTGCTACAGATTATCATGGTGTCAGATGAGGAGGAGTGTCGGGATGACGAGGAGGAGCCCAGGGTGGAGCCACTCGAGGAGGAGGAGAAGTCTCACCTAGACTTCGCGGAGGTCTCCCTGAACTCCGTGGTGGGGTTCACACCGAACCACACCATGAAGTTGTCAGGACAGTTGGGCGATATAGCGGTGACAGTGCTGATAGACAATGGGGCCACCCACAATTTCATCTCTAGCCCAGTGGTGGAGCGTCATGAGCTGCAGTTGAGCACCATGGAGAATTTTAATGTTTTGCTGGGGACTGGGAAGATGGAGGAGAGCAAGAGGCTCTGCAATGGGTTCTTTCTGACCTTGCAGGGAGTGTAGATTATGGAGGATTTCTTACCCCTGGAGTTTGGGAATGTCGATATCATTCTGGGCGTGCAGTGGCTGAAGAACATGGGGGACGTGCGGGTGAACTGGAAACGTCTCAGGATGGAGTTTGAGAAGGGTGACCGTACGGTGGTACTCACAGGGGACCCCACCCTATGCTTTTCGTTGGTGGCCTTTAAGGCCATTACTCGGGCTTTACAGAGGGAGGGAGAGGGGTACTTAGTGGAGTGCCGTGCAGTTGGAGTTGAGCAGGATCAGCCGGCAGAGGTTTACGAGGTGGTTGAGCAGATGCTGGAGCGGTTTCAGGAAGTCTATCAGGACCCGCAGGGGCTACCACCGGTGAGGGGACATGAGCATGCGATAGTCTTGAGAGAGGGAGCAGCACCAGTGAGCGTGCGGCCGTACCGATATCCTCATATGCAGAAGGACGCGATTGAGAGGATGGTCGGGGAGATGTTGCAGGCGGGAGTGATCCAGCCTAGTGTGAGTCCTTTCTCTTCACCAGTGCTATTGTTGAAGAAGAAGAACGGGAGTTGGCGGTTCTGAGTCGACTACAGGGCGCTGAACAAAGAGACTGTGGCTGACAGATTTTCCATTCCCGTGATCGACGAGCTGCTAGATGAGCTGCATGGCACAGTTGTGTTCTCGAAGATCGACTTGAAGGCGGGTTATCACCAGATCCTGATGAGGCCCGAGGACGTGCCGAAGACGGCGTTCCGCACACATGAGGGGCACTACGAGTTTCTCGGCATGCCTTTTGGCTTGACGAATGCTCCCTCCACCTTCCAGGCCTTGATGAACGAGGTATTTCGGTCGTACTTGAGGAGGTTCGTCTTGGTTTTCTTCGACGGCATCTTGGTTTACAGCATGACCATGGAGGATCATGTGGGCTATTTGGAGACAGTCTTCCGGGAGTTGGGGGCGCAACAGTTGTATGCGAACCGGAAGAAATGTAGCTTCGGCCAGCTGCAGATAGAGTACCTTGGGCACGTGGTGTTAGCGGAAGGAGTAGCGGCAGACAGGACGAAGATAGAGGCCATGTTGGACTGGTCAGTGCCTACTTCTTTGAGGGCTTTGCGGGGTTTCCTTGGATTGACGGGCTACTACCGAAAGTTCGTGAGGGGATACAGTACGATTGCACGGCCGCTTACTAACCTTTTGAAGAAAGATGGGTTCGCTTGGGAGGAGGAAGCGACCAAGGCCTTTGAGACCTTGAAGGTGGCCATGACTACGGCCCCGGTGCTGGCGCTGCCTGACTTCAGCATTGCGTTTGTAGTGGAGACGGATGCATCAGGAGTAGGTTTGGGGCGGGTTTGATGCAGTTGGGGCGGCCCATAGCCTACTACAGTCACGTGCTTTCTGCTAGAGCGCGGCTGAAATCGGTGTACGAGAGAGAGTTGATGGCAATCGTGGTTGGCGGTGCAGAAGTGGCAGCTGTATCTACTTGGGAGAGAGTTCGTAGACAGGACAGACCAGAGGAGCCTCAGAACCTGCTTGAGCAGAGGTTGGTGACTGAGGAGCACCAGCGTTGGCTTTCGAAGCTGGTAGGATACCGATTTGACATTGAGTACAGGCCGGTGTTGGAGAATAAGGCGGCTGACGCCTTATCTCGGCGAGAGGAGGGAGTGCACCTGAGGGCGCTCTCGTTACCGATGTGGCTAGACGGAGAGCCCATGTTACAGGAGGCAGAAACCGACCCAGAGTTGAGACAGATCAGGGAGCGACTACAAGGCGGCGGAGAGGCGCTGAAGGGGTACTCTTTGGAGGGTTGCAGGCTGCTGTACCAGAGACGGTTGGTCTTACCGCAGAGGTCGGCCTTCATACCAATGCTGTTCAGGAGTTCCACAGTTCAAGGGTTGGGGGACACTCCGGGGTACAGCGGACTTACATGTGGATGGCCCAAGAGATTTACTGGCCAGGGATAAGGAAGGCGATCGCCCTCTTAGTGGCGGCTTTTGATGTCTGCCAACGTCACAAGTACATGGCCATGGCACCGACAGGGTTGCTACAGCCCTTGGCTTTGCCTGAGCGGGTGTGGGAGGAGGTGATGATGGACTTCATCGATGGGTTACCCAGGTCGAGGGGGTACTCCGTGATTCTCGTAGTGGTGGACAGGTTGAGTAAGTAAGCACACTTCATACCGCTGAAACACTCGTACACGGTAGTTTCAGTGGCCACAGCGTTTACTCGGGAGGTGATACGGCTGCATGGGGTCCCTGGTTCTATAGTGGCTGACCGGGACCAGGTGTTCTTGAGCGGGTTTTGACGGGAGTTGTTCCGGGTACAGGGAACGGTGTTAAAGAGGAGTACCGCCTATCACCCTCAGACAGACGGACAGACGGAGGTGGTTAATCGCAGTATCGAGACGTATCTGCAGTGTTTTGCCTCAGAGACACCCTGACAGTGGTACCGTTGGTTGGCCTGGGCGGAGTATTAGTACAATACTTTGTACCATTCAGCAGCAGGGACGACCCCTTTCCGGATTTGTACGGAAGAGACCCACCAGAGCTGATTCGATTCGGGAGTAGACAGACACCAGTCACGTTGGTGGAGGTTACATGGAGGAGAGGAATGGGATGCTGGAGGAGCTGAAGAAGCACCTGCTACGGGCTCAGCAGGTAATGAAAGCGAGGGCAGATGGACATCGTCGGGAATGTGAGCTTTCAGGAGGGGATATGGTATATCTCAAGCGGCGGCCATACAGACAGAGATCAGTGGCGAGGAGGATGAATGAGAAGCTGTCTGCCCGATTCTTTGGCCCCTTTGAGACTGAGGCCAAGATTGGCCAAGTGGCCTACAGGCTGAGGTTATCCACGACGGCTACGATCCATCCGGTTTTTCATGCTTCACAGCTTCGCCGCGCTATTGGAGAGCAGACGATGTCATCCACACTACCACCGACACTGACTGAGGGCATGTAGGTGATGCTGGAGCCGTTGGACGTCAAGGCGGTGCGACAAGGTCCGGGGCGTCGGCAGGAGGTATTGATACATTGGGCGGGATTGCCGGACTGCGATGCCATGTGGGAGGCGTTCGATGTTGTTCGGGAGCAGTTTCCGGACTTCCACCTTGAGGACAAGGTGGCTCTTCTACAGGGGGTATTGATGCGGACCATGCTGCATCATCAGCCGAGGAGGCCGCACCACGTGCGGTCGACGAGGACGGACCGCCCATGATCACTTACGTGCGCAGGAGGAAACGTGGAGGCGTTAATTAGTTATTTTTAGCCTTAGGGGTATTTTGGTCGTTCTAGGCCAAATTAGTAAATCACATCTTTCTCTTTATTAGGGCTAGCCGCCATTGTATTTCTTTATGCTTAGATTGTTGAGAAACTCTTGATCATACTTAGTGAAGGATATTTAGGCTTTTGTTCCGTTCAAGCAAAAGCTCAGAGAGCAAGTCTCCTCTCGAAAGAGGCTTTTATCAATTGTTTTCCATTGTTCTCTCAATCTAAAACCCTAAAAATATTCCTCTCTTTTAATTTTTCCACCTTTAAATTGATTTGCTTGATCGATCCAAGCGGATCGTATCAATGTCACTTATCAGTTCAGACTGTAATTTGATATGCTTCCGCATGTTGCAGGCTTGCAGCATAATGACAGTGAATCAAGTTTGAACGTACTCAAATTCTGGAGCAATCTTCCACTCATCCCAGTGTGTATCAATCTCTTCTTTTTGGGGAGGTTGTCCAATCACATCATTCTGGCAAAGGCTTTACGGTTATGATGTTTAAGGTGATAGAAGCATATCTTGACTGTGATATGCAGTAATCCACTTACTATATCACGTGCACAGTTCGCACATTCATCTTTCCCCTTTTATAGAGGTGGGCCCACCTTTATTTAGAGGGAAAAGGCCAACATGTAAGAGTCAAGCAGAGCTCTCGTGTTAAATGAAAGCAGTTCAGATCTGGAAATTTTCAAACTTTATGGTAAAATTTCTGCAAAGATCAAAACATATGTTGCATAATGCTGACTGCAATCCTCAACATACATCAACGTTATTTGGCTTATTATAGAACTACAGTCTTATACTAACACTGCCATCTTGTCAGGAGTTATATGGAGGGCTCCCTAGTTTCAACTGCATGGTAAACCTGCCAAATCTAGCATTTTTTACGGTAAGCCTTTATTGCCATAATTGATGCGGGTATGAATTCAGAATCGACTACGGTTGATATAAGCCTACACAGATTATCACAAAGATGTGGTGAGGACAGTGATTGAAAAAAATTTAAGTATCAATATACTATGGTGATAGGCGCCTTATATATTAAGATCATACATACTATTTTAAGCTGTTTGGCTTGAGGGAAAGCGAAAGAAATAAAAAGAAAGTGGGAGAATTAGTTCACATTATTTGGTTGGAAAGA
Organism: Scilla litardierei; assembly: GCA_030789695.1. NCBI lineage: Eukaryota > Viridiplantae > Streptophyta > Magnoliopsida > Asparagales > Asparagaceae > Scilla > Scilla litardierei. The sequence goes on along the minus strand of CM061141.1, from coordinate 3,785,532 downwards.
AAAGTTGAAAAAAATGAAAGTTAGGGCAAGCAAACGAAAAAAAAACTGTTATAACTTTTCTTTTAGTTTTTCTTTCCTTGAACCCAGTGAAAATGAGAGAAGAAAATTTGAGGGAAATTTATTTCTCTCATCCACTCAATCTGTAACAGAATTCGTGTTATTCCCGAATAATTCATGAATTAATCAAGCATTATTTAAAAATTAAGGAATTATTCATGTATTTTTTCAAATAACAAAATTTTATATTATTCGTTTTTAAATAATTATGGAATTATTTGAAGTGAATTATTCAAATAAATAGCGAATTATTTACGCATTTTTCAAACAACATTTTTTTGAATAATTCATGTTTTTCAAATCATCCGTGAATTAGCTTATACGAATTATTCGAATAATTTGCAAAATATATGCTTCATTTTTCCCAAATACCAGTTATTCGCTTTTTCCAAATAATTTGCACGATAATTACATATTTTTAACAAAATGCAACTTACAAATAGATACAAATTATATGATTTGTTCTCCCCAAATAATTCACCAGTTATTCGCTTTTTCCACAAAAAATTGCACATTCTTCACATATATTGTTTAACAATACTTATTCACAAATAAATCATGGTGGTAAAAACCTAGGTTAGGTGTATTATTCCAAAGTTTAGAAATTAAATAGCCCAAAAATCGTAAAATTAATAATTTAACAAAGAAAAATACCCCACAATTTGCTTTGGCTAAGAATTTAACGAACAACATCCTACTAAGTAACTAAATTCTCCACCACTAAGCTACAATGGCTTGCTTGTTTATGCTTCAAATGAAATGTATATGTTTAAATATCTTGACTTTTATTTCCTTTCCTTTTCTACTAGTTAGAATTGTAAAATCAAGTTCTTTTGTATCGGATTATTGGATGTTTTGTTTAATGGAGCCATTGGTGACAAACGGGCCAGGTCTGGTCTGGATCGATCACACTTGACCCGACCCGAATTAGGGCATACCCAAACACATGCCAAATTTAATACAGACCAGTTACTATAAAGTATAAACTCATACCCGACCCATTTACAAACTCAGGTAGGATCCGGTTAGTTTTGGGTTAGTTTTGAGTCTACAATCTTTTCTCCAAAAAAATTGCTCTCGTGAAAATTTAATCTTGTAATCTTAGAATAGGATCCAAAGGTGCTAACCAATTTATCAAAGAAATTTTAATATTAAAAGTTTACATATAGATATATTTATTAGTTTCTAACATTAAATTTCAACAAATAAAATTAATAAATTAAATTTAGAATATAGGAGTTGAACCACATACTACTAAGTTATAAAATCCATACCATATGTCCAACCACAGGCTACCTTTTCCTTGTGTTTCAATGTTAAGTAAAATATACACACACCCATATTTATTCAGGTCATATTCGGATCAACCCAGATTGAGTTATCAAACTCAAACCCAACCTAGTTAGCATTAGGTTACTGGGTTGACCGATGCATCCTAAACCTAGATTGACCCGCATCTGTACCTAAAAATTCGATCGGGTTCAGGCAGGGGCGGAACCAGGATTAGATCATCGGGGGGCGGACGGCATTGCAAGAATGCATACAAATTACATTCGTAAAGTGCACAGATGCGATTGTGCTCAAGTCGAGAAGTCCAAAGAGATAAAGGAGTTGTTTTTCCATTACGTTTAAGTATATTTCTAGTGACAAAGTAAACAACAAAGTAGATATGAAAATTATTTGTCAAGACCCATGCAACGTGTTTTTAGGTCACGTGATCAAATAAGAAAGCTGAAAATCAAAACAATTTTTAATTGCATAAAAACACGAAGATTCAAACTGGATTAATTTAAATAGGTAGCAAATTTTTCCTACATTTATTAAATACAAAATCGTGCACATATTAACGAGGATATGAACAAGAAACTAAGACTAAGTACATCGTTAATTTGCAAAAAAGCAAAATTTTAAAATATAATCATTGGAACTAGCCAGAAATTAATTAATATTTTAAATTTAAAGGAATGTGAGAAGCGTGTTTAGTAACTAAACATTTTATGTATATTAAGTTAATCAAAACAATTTTAAAATGCTAATTAGAAATCACAATGTTTACTTGTGTGATGAAACAATTTTATGTTTTACAATGACTTGTGTAAGAATTTAAACTTAAACTAAGATGTATTTTTGTTTAGATGTTTTTTTCCTCAATTAGATGCTGACTCATCTATGTTATAATTTAAAACATGAAAAAAAAATTAAACGAAAATACAAAAAAAAATTCGAACCAAGCAAGATTCGAAACAATGACCTCTTATGTGCGGAGGGGACGCAATACCACTAAGCTAAGAGCACAACCTTAAGCTTGGAGATTTAATTATTAACTTAACCTTATATTGTTTAAATATATAAAAAATTAGCAGCAAGCGGGAATTGAACCCGAGACCGCAGGCTTAAGAACGTAACACACCAATCACCAATCTATAGAAGCTATTGTACGGTTAAGGATTACATTATTTACTTAACCTTTTTCCCCTGCTACCATATATATACATATAGGCACGTAACTTTTGAAAAATGGGGCCCCCCACCTGCTATGTGGGTCCGCCCCTGGGTTCAGGATAGACATGCCAGGTCTGAACCCATTTGCCACACCTAGATGCAACGTGCATGGTAACTTAAATTTATGCATTCTAATATATACCTATAAAACGTATTGTTAATTACACCTTTAATTGGTTGAAATGAAAAAAAAAACTTTTTCCTTTGAACTCTGATTGTAGATGTCTTTTAATTGAATACTGAATTATTCAATTTAAAAAATAAAAGGTATGAATTACATTATATTGATGCCGCCTAATGAATATTATATTTTGTTTCCATTTCCTTTTTCATTTTTATTGAGCACCAAACAAGAGAAATTGTTTTCTTCGCCATTTTCCTTATAATATTCTTTGCAATTTTGCTCAATAACCAAATGTAAAAAAGAGAATCATTTCTCTTTCTATCTCCTTCTCATTTTGTTTTTCTTTCACTTCTGGTCAAACCAAACTCAGCCTTAAGCTTCCCTAACATTCCTAGTCAAAGAAAAAGACAACCCAACAGTCTGAAAAGGGAAATAAATGACTAATAGAACCTTGTATCCTTGAAGGTGGTCAAAGAGGAATACAAAGAAAAAATAGGTAGGGTTTAAGCTATTCATAGGATCTCACTAATTTTAGGTCAGCAGGAGCCAAATTCTTGCTCTTCCAGCTACCAAGGCAGCAATAACTCCTATTACGTTTAGACATTCCCTTTGAAAAACGGATGCAGACATATTGGATATGTCCTCTAAACAATAATTAATATTACCTCTATTAATTATTTCTGAAAGGTCCAGTAAAAGATAACTATGGTACTGAGTTTTGTTAGAGAGAGGTTTGACAAGTCCCCACCCTGATTGACTGAATGAACCAGTCTTCAAGGGGGTCACTGCGTGTCCAAGGTATTAATTTCCTGGCTTCCCTAAACGGTCTGGATATCCTCAATGGAAACAAATGCATGACACATGCATTAGAATTAACACTTTGTTCCTTGAAGTGCTAAATGAAGCAGCCTTCAAGAGGGTCGCCGCATGTCCAAGGTGTTAATTTCCTGGCTTCCCTAAAAGGTCAAGATATCCTCAATATAAACAAATGCATGACACATGCATTATCATTAACACTTTGTTCCTTTAAGTGCTACTTTTAATTAGTCAGATGCAAATTGATTGCGGGGCAGACACTCGCTATTTCTTCTTCTTCCATTCATCGTCTATTCTCTTACATCATGGATTTATCTCCATTCAATACAAATTCATTAAAGCGTATAAACATGTTAGAAGTCAGCACAAAGCAGAATGCAACCTGATAATTATCCCTGGTTGCCCGATTAGCTTTTAAAATTTTCTATAGCCTAATTTATCCAGCCATAATGTCTTAAAGTTCTTTTTGTGCATATTTTCTTACTTTCTGCACAAATATTCCAAACCAATTAATTGCACATATATTCCAAACCAATTAATAGAGAAAAGCAGAAGCCTGCCACAGAAAAACCAAAACTAAATAAGGCCCACGGAAAAGGGTAATCTGGCATTAGCTAATGTTTCACCAAAATATTAGAGTGAAACATGACAGCATGGGTAACTGGTATAAAGTAAAAGAAGAAAGCTTACTTGAGCGAAGTCGTGTAATAGGAATTTCCCGCAATTCACGTCTAATGCACAACCATTCCCCAAGTAGAGCCGTCAGAGCTAAACAAGTAAGATTTACAACCCACCATGTAAAAGAAGACGGCCACCCTCCATACATGATGCATATAAATAGATGGATAATGTAGAGGGTGGCCGAAAAGTCTAAGCACTTCTTGGCTCTCTCAATCAAATAAAGCATGTAACCTGCCCTGTTCAAGAGACAGAATGGAGTTAAGATGATGCCTTCTCTTATTATGGTTCATCAAAATCAAGCCAGACCAAGCTGTTATAGAATATTAAAATAGAGACACGATTTAATGAATAAAAATACATGTATAATAGAAATGGGCAAATTCCACATGTCATGTATTAGAGAAAGTAATATAATATATGCTTTATGCTCTAGCAGCTCTACAATCATCTTCAGAAGGCAACTGTTAGATCCGGCCGGCCCAATAGGCGGGGCTCATTTTGAGTGTTTTATGTTATTTTATTAGTGTAGGGGTATTTGGGTAATTGGCTAATTTCTGAAATTGTATTAGAGGTAGGGGTGCTAGCAGGCCCTAATCATACTTGATTATTGATATTGTGTGAGATTATCCAAGTGAGAGTGAGGATGTCATCTATACCGGCATCTTGGAAGGGTGATTACCCCTTTAAATGTAATCAATCTATCTTTAAGTTCAGTTTATATTAATAAAAATTGTATTTTTGCCTTGGTTCCTATCATTTTGGTATCAAAGTGAATAACGATCCATGGCGGCGTCGACAAGAGCCAATGACAAATTTGAAGCCTTGGAGGAGAAATTCAATGGCGAGATTGACAGCGTGAAGAAAACCCTAGCGGAAAACAATGAGGCAATTTCGAAGTTGACGGATACCATTGATCGGATCGACGAGAGGTTGACGGATAGGCAAGACAAACAAGATAAGGCCCTCGCGCAAATCATCTTCCAACTCTCGATCCTTACGGGAAAGGATGGTAAAGATGGCACGAACCCTATTTCTTCAAAAAAGGTGCCAACTTTGGTGAAGGGGAAGGAGAAGTTGGAGAAGTTTGATGAAGGCATACATTCCGACGCCGATGAGTACTATAAAGACGAGGAGGAAGATCCATGGAAGGACGAGGAGCACGTCGGAGATCAACGGAATGGCGAGGAAAGCCGACCGAACCCCCAAGGCCAACCTTTGGGGCGGCCAGCCCTAAACTTGGGTGGGGGCAACCGCCTCACCCAATACGGGCACCGGCAGGGGCGACCAAACCCTCCGGCCACCGGCAGGTCTCGACCGCCCCTGCCGGACATTCCAACCGCCGGCCCTCCGGCCGCCCCGGCAAGGGCCATCGGGTGGGTTGGCAGCCTGTGGCAACCCACTGGCAGCCACCAGTGGGTTTTTCGACCAAGGCGAGCCTCGTTCTGCAACGTTTCGACCTCCCATGACGCATTCCGTTTATGATGAGCACTATCAGCCGTCCAACGGCTATCCAGACAGGTACAAGGGGATGGGCTTTATCATGGTGATGAAGGAGGGGGCGGCTACTATGAAGATGAATGGGGAGATGCATATGGTGGTGGTGATGACTGGAGAGGCTACGGAGGACGAGGGTTCATAAGGGGGGCCATAGAGACCGTGAGAAAGGGCTACCGGGAGGACATGAGACACATCATGAGAGGTGGCAACACTATCACCAGCCCAGACACGCAAGCGATAGAGCAGAGCAGGAGCATTTTGGGGTTGATGGCAAAGTACGGAAGTTGAAGATGCCCATATTCGAGGGAGAGGATCCACATGCATGGATTTATATGGCAGAAAAGTTCGCATGACGGAGGCACAGAAGTTAACAGCAGCAGGTGTCTGTATGGAGGGGAGAGCATTAGGATGGTATCAGTGGAGGGAGCAGCGATACCCATTTCACAGTTGGGAGGAGATTAATGATCGCATCTTGGAGAGGTTTCGGGATCCTCACATGGGGAACCTCCACGAGCAGTTGTTTACGCTTAGACAAAACAGGCCAGTGAGGGAGTACATCGAGAAGTTTGAGACATTATCAGTGTGAGTGCGCAGGGTCACTGACGAGTCACTGGATGGAAAATTCATGAATGGCCTAAATCCCATTATTCGCTCCGGGATTCGACCATACAAGCCCAAGAGCTGGTGGAGGTCATGGAGATGGCACAGATGGTAGAGGACCACCAGACGGAGGAGAGGAGAGCCAGGAGCGGTTGGTCCGACAGGTTCAACGTGGAGCTCCAGCAGCGATAGGGGCTGAAGGCGGCCACATGGACAGATCAGGCGAGTGAGGAGAAGATTGAGAAGAGCACCGTACCGACAGCAGTGGGCCAGTTCAGGAGGATGACTGACGTCGAGGTGAGGAAGAAGAGAAAAAAAGGGTTGTGTTTCAGATGCGATGAGAGGTTCACCCCAGGACACCATTGTGGGGTGTGCAAGCTGCAAGTGCTGATAACCATGGATGACGAGGAGGATGTCGTGGAGGATAAAGAGCCCGGAGGGGATGACGACCACCACTTGGAGTAGGACCGTCTTGGACTTCAAGCACCACCTTAAGGACAATGTGGATTTTCGGGGGCGGGCTAATGTTAGATCCGGCCTGCCCAATAGGGATGTTCATTTTGCCCAATATGGGTGTTCATTTTGAGTGTTTTATGTTATTTTATTAGTGTAGGGGTATTTGGGTAATTGGCTAATTTCTGAAATTGTATTAGAGGGAGGGGTGTTAGCCGGCCCTAATCATGCTTGATTATTGATATTGTGTCAGATTATCCAAGGGTGAGTGCGGACATCTTCTATACCGACGTCTTGGGAGGACGATTACCCCTTTAAGTGTAATCAATCTATCTTTAATTTCAGTTTATATTAATAAAAACATATTTTTGCCTTGGTTCCTATCAGCAACCCATGTCACATAACATAGAAATTCATACAAAAGATGATTTATGCTCCATGATCATCTTCAGAAGGAAGATCCATACACTGGTCAACTAGCTCTTGAATTGTTAGCATGTTGTAGCTATACCTTACTTTAACATCATTCGAGGCAGCGGCAATTACTAGTTCTCCGTATTTAAGAAAATAGATAGTTAAATCGATTGGTCAGCTACAGCTGAACGTAAATATTCTCATAAATGGTAAAGAAGAAAAGGCTAACTAGAAGATGAGACATCAAGCATTATTTGACAAAAAGCTCCTCTGATTTGTACATGAGAAATGTCATCTTGTATGAATCTTTCTATATAAGCTTGTATTCACATATATATGAATTTGCTACTAAGCCTAGAACTATACGTGCTTGTTTGGCCGATCATCACATATGGGTGGCAGCGCAAGAACACAATGGAAAGGTAATTTACTCGTTTCGACTAATTACCTAATTAGGAAGTGTTTTTGTTTAAATAAGGGAAAGGGGTCGTTATGGCTTTATGTTGAATATTATGAGAAAATAGTGGTTTATTAGTTTCCTTAGAGAATTGGCTTTTCTCTCTAATTGAAGGCCGTATCTTTGTGTGATCTAATTCTATTATCAATAAAAATACCCTCTTTCCCCCAAATTCTGCCTTAAATTCTAATCAGAGTGATTCGAATCTGGGGTCTATTGCGACGAAAAAGGTCGACGTATTGGAAGAGAAATGGAACAAGATGGAGATCCTCAAGAACACGATGAAGAAACAGTTCATAACCCTTCAACAACAGTTTTCATATTTGAATGCCATGATGAAGCAATTATTGGATATGAATGCCGCCCACAACCGATGGGGGTACCTGCATGGACGGATCTAAGCAGAGGTGATGCATGAGAAGGTGGCACAACAACGAACAATGCCATCGTCAAATTGTCAAAGGAAAAATTGTCGTCGTCGAGGAAGAAATCAAGAAAATTGAAGATGGGCCATTGGCGGCGATGGGAAGGGACAACGCCATTGGATCCTCTTGGATCAACAACGGATCTGCAGCAGCGAACCGCTCTGGCCTTGGAGTCGGTCGGACTTGGCCAAATCACGTCAGATCTATGCATGACAGGGGATTTTGGGCAGACGACGGCCCTGAGGAACATGACTACGTACGCTTCATGCGTGCCTGGGCCGCGAACAACCCCACGGCTCTTGGGGGTTCATTGGAGGTCGACTGTTAGGAACTAACAAAGATGGAATTTTTATTAGAAAACAAATAGCAAAATAGAAAGATAATTGAGCACAAAAGAGGTGTGCTCTCCTCCCAAGACGCCTAGAGGACGTCCGCACTCGTCTACCTATGGAATCACCATATAACAATCATCAAATTAGCATAGGCATACAAGAGAGACTCCCCCCTATTTATAATAGAAACTAGGGCAATCCTAGGACTAGGGGGATTAGGCAATCCTAGGACTAGGGGGATTGGGCAATCCTAGGACTAGTGGGACTCGGAGCCAAGAGGGGGTTGCGGCCTGGGCCTGCGGGTGTAAACCCGCAGGGGCTGCGGCTGGGCCAGAGGCCCATCAATACTCCCCCCCAAAGCCACCTTGTCCTCAAGGTGGAAGTCTGGAAAGCGCGCCACCATATCATCCATGTCTTCCCACGTGCTGTCGTGCTCTGGTAAGCCCCTCCACTGCAGTAATACATGCCTCTCGCCTGTGTCACTCTGCCGAACCCCTTTTAGCAACTCGGGCTCCATCCTCACCTCAATATCCGCAGTAAGGGTCTCTGGTAATGTAGGTGAAAAGGTGTGGTTGCCAATGGCCTGGCGCAACTGTGAGACATGGAAGACTGGGTGAATGGTAGATCCTGGGGGTAGGCGCAATCTGTAGGCCACCGGTCCTATCCTCGCCGCGACCTCGAAAGGTCCAAAATACCTCGGTGCCAACTTTTCATTCCTCCTATGGCCACCGACCTCTGCCTGTAGGGCCTTAGCTTTAGATAGACCATATCACCGACCTCAAAGTGCACGTCTCGACGGTGTAAGTCTGCCCGAGCCTTCATCACCTGCTGAGCCCTCGCCAAGTGGAGCTTCAGCTCCTCTAGAATCAAGTCCCTCTCTGCCAGGTACTGCTCGGCATCTGATACCGGAGTAGTCTCATAACCGTAATGAAGTAAGTGCGGAGGATCCCTACCATACGAAATCCTGAAAGGTGTAGTCTGCGCCGCTGTGTGATATGAAGTATTGTACCAGTATTCCGCCCACGGCAGCCAACGTGCCCACTCCTTAGGATTCTCCGAGATGAAGCATCGTAGGTAAGTCTCCACACTCCTATTGACTACCTCCGTTTGACCGTCAGTCTGGGGATGATAAGCTGTACTCCGCTTCAAGGCCGTCCCCTGTAGTCTAAAAAGCTCCTGCCAAAACTTGCTCTGGAATACCTTGTCTCTATCCGAGACTATGGACTTCGGCGGGCCATGCAAACGAATGACCTCTCTCACAAAAATCTCTGCCACTAAAACGGCGTTGTAAGGATGCTTAAGCGGGATAAAATGTGCATATTTGCTGAGGCGGTCTACCACAACAAAAATGACGATGTAACCGCCCGACTTAGGCAATCCATCGATGAAGTCCATATAGAGGTCCTCCCAAACTCTGTCTGGTAAAGATAGCGGCTGTAGTAGTCCTCCTGGGGACATGGCCTGATATTTGTGACGCTGGCACACGTCACACTCTGCCACCATCCTTGCCACATCCTTCTTCTGTCTCTTCCAATGGACCTCCCGTGATAGCCGCTGGTAGGTCTTGAGGACTCCAGAATGTCCTCCTATAGCACTGCCGTGGAACTCCCGGAAGATGGTCGGTATAAAAGTAGAAGTCCTCGGTATCACCAGCCGCCCCCAGTAAAGTAGCCGCCCATCCTGCAAAGAATATCCTGGGTACTCAATCGACCCCTGTAAAAGGGCCTCTCGTATAACCTCCAACTCCGGGTCCTGCTCCACCTCCTGCTGCAGTGGGTCCCAATCCTCTAAGATCGACACCGTAAGGGCTGCTAACTCCGTCTCTTTCTCCCGCCGAGATAACGCATCTGCTGCCTTGTTCTCCAATCCCGGGCGGTACTCGATCTCGAACCTGTAGCCCATCAGCTTTCGCAGCCACCTCTGATGTTCCTCTGCTATCATCCGCTGCTCCAACAGGTATTTTAAGCTCCGCTGATCCGTGCGCACTATGAAGCTCCGTCCCAATAAATATGGTCTCCACTTCTGTATGGACAACACTATCGCCATCAGCTCCCTCTCATAGACCGATCGCAATCGGGCCCTCGTGGTCAGCACCTGGCTGTAGTAAGCTATGGGACGCTGCTCCTGCATCAGTACTGCTCCCAGCCCATGTCCTGATGCGTCCGCCTCTACTACGAATGGTCTGGTGAAGTCGGGCAACGCCAATACTGGCACAGTGGCCATTGCCCTTTTCAGGGCCTCAAAAGCTGTCGTCGACTCCTCCCCCCAGTGGAACTGATCCTTCTTCAATAACTCCGTCAATGGCCAGGCGATCGTCCCATAACCCTTTACGAATCTGCGGTAGTAACCTGTAAGGCCCAAGAAGCCCCGTAGCCCTCTGAGAGTAGTAGGGCGCGGCCAGTCCAACATGGCCGCTATCTTCACTCTATCGACGGCTAGCCCTCCTGCTGAGACCACGTGTCCCAGATACTCCACCTGCGGCTGCCCGGCTGCCCGAATAGACACTTTTTTCTGTTCAAATATAGCTGGTGGTACTGCAGCTCCTAAAAAACTACCTGCAGGTGGTCCAAATGCTCCTCCAGAGTACGACTGTACACCAAAATATCGTCGAAAAAGACCAGTACAAATCGTCTGAGAAAGGGACGGAATACCTTATTCATGAGAGCCTGAAAGGTGGCCGGGGCGTTGTTCAACCCAAAGGGCATAACCAGGAACTCGTAGTGGCCCTCATGCGTCCTGAAGGCCGTCTGGGCACATCCTCCCGTCGCATCCGTATCTGGTGATAGCCTGACTTAAGATCTAGCTTGCTGAACCAGGCTGCTCCGTGTAGCTCGTCCAGGAGCTCATCAATTACATGTATCAGGAATTTATTAGGGACCGTCTCCTTGTTCAGCGCCCTGTAGTCCACGCAAAACCGCCAACTACCATCATTCTTCTTTACTAGCAACACTGGGCTGGAGAACGGGCTGACGCTCGGCTAGATCACCCCTGCCTGCACCATCTCGGAAACCATCCTCTATATCTCATCCTTCTGATGCTGAGGGTATCGGTAGGGCCGCACGCTAATCGGGGAGACACCCTCTCGTAGAACTATGGCGTGCTCGTGGTCCCGTGGTGGTGGAAGGCCCCGAGGCTCCTGGAAGATCTCCTCAAACTGGTCCATCAGCTGATGAACCTCTCCTGGGATGGGCTGCTCTGTACTGGCCTCTGCGCCTCCCTCACCTGTCAAAGAGTACAGCTCTACTAGGTATCCGCCTCCCTCTGTCTGGATGGTCCTGAACATGGTCTTCAAATAGACCAAAGCTCTGCAGAGGCTAGGGTCTCCCTGAAGTATCACTGCTCGTCCCCCCTCCCGAAACTCCATCCGTAGCAGCTTCCAATTTATGGTCATCTCACCTAAGGTCTGTAGCCATGTCATGCCAAGGATGACGTCTGTGCTCCCCAGGTCTAGGGGTAAAAAGTCTGCAATGATCTGTATCCCCTGCATGGTCAGCACCAACCCCCTGCAAACTCCGCGGCTGCTCTCCTTCTTTCCCTTCCCCATCATCACACTAAAGCTGCTGCAGTCTGTCAGCTGAAGTCCAAGCTGTGTCACCACCCTCCTGGAAATGAAATTGTGGGTAGCCCCACTATCAATCAGCACAGTCACCTCCTGGTCGCCGACCTCTCCCCTCAGCTTCATGATATGGTTTGGTGTGAACCCTACCACGGAGTTGAGGGACACCCCCGCCATGTCCAACTGCTGGCCCTCCAGCTCCTCCTCTCCCTCAGCGGCCTCCTCCTCGACATCAGACCCGCCGTCGTCGTCCTCCAACAGGATCACATGGAGCTTGCGCCCCGCGCACCGGTGGCCCGGCGAAAACCGCTCATCGCACCGGAAACATAAACCCTTCTGCCGCTTTTTCCTCATCTATGCGTCTGTCATGCGTCTGAACTGCCCCCCCAGTCACTGGCGTGCTGCTCTTCTCCCCAGCCCTCTCCCGGCTCGTCTGGGCCACCCCTGCGGTGGTACCGGATCCTCCAGCCCCAGATGGGGTGCCTCTCGAAGTCTGACTGTTGTAGCTGCCTCGGACCCGCCTATCCTCAGTCTGTGCGTCCTCCACCATCTGGGCCATCTCTATGACCTCTGAAAGCCCACTGGGCTTGTAGGGTCTCACTGCTGCTCTCAAACCGGGGCGCAGTCCCTTCAGAAAAGTACCCTCCAGTGACTCGTCAGACACCCCATGGACTCGCACGGCCAATGTCTCAAATCTCTCAATGTAATCCCGCACTGGCCCCTCCTGCCTGAGGGCGTACAGCTGCTCGTGTAGGTTCCCCAGACGAGGGTCTCTAAACTTCTCCGGCACCATGTCCTTCAGCTCCGCCCAGCTCCTGATCTGCTGCCGCCTCTCCGTCCACTGGTACCATCCCAAGGCACGCCCCTCCATGCAGATCGCTGCCGCCTACAGCTTCTGGGCCTCGGTCATGTGATGCGCCGTGAAGTATCTCTCTGCGGTAAATAACCAGGCGTGTGGGTCCTCCCCAGAAAATAGCGGCATCTTCAGCTTCCGGACGCGGCAATCTCCTCCAAAACGCCCCTGCTCGGGCCTCCCCTCCTCTCTGTGCTACGGACGGTAATGCCGACGTCTCTCGTCCAGTGTCTCGTAGCGCCTAGGTGGTACCCCTCTGTGGCCCCCTAGTCTCCACGGCGATCTCCACGACGCCCCTCAAAATCGTCCCAACCTGCGTCGTCGCCGAATTCTGCCTCGTAGCCACCCCTACCGTCAGAATAATAATCTCTCCCGAGTCCGTCGCCGTAGTAAGAGTCCTCCGCTGCTGGTCGACGCTCCGGATGGTCAAAATAGTCTCCCGAAAACTGCCCGTAACCCTCCTCGTTCGATGTCCGCTGCCCGGGAGGCTCAAAAAAGTCATCTGGGGGCTGTCCACGCGTTCCCCGCCCTTCGAGAGGCTGCCAGGGGGGTTCCCGCCCCTGGCGGCCCCAGCTGGAGGTGCCGCCGCCCCCTGGCGGCTGCCAAGGGGCCTCTGGTCCTTTGCTGCACACAGGCGGGCCCCTACGGGGCCCCCGGAGGGGCGACAGGACCTGCCGAGCCTCTGGCAGGGCCAGCAGGCCCTGCCGGAGGCCCGGCGGAGTCGCCGGGCCCTACCGAGCCACGGCAGGGCTTGGCCGCCCCTGCCGTGGCCTGGCGGAGGCGGGGAGGGTCCCCCGCCTGTTTCTCTTACCGGCCGACCCCCTGGATGCATAGGGGGGTTCGGCCGGCCTTCATCTTGGTCGTGGCTATCTCCGAGGGGGCGGCTAGGCCCCCCGCCCCTCCTTTGGCTCTCTTGCGCCTTCCGCCATATATCCTCGCGGTAGTCCTCCCTCCATGGCTCCCCGTCATCTTCCTCGTCCATCTCCTCCACGTAATAGGGTTGCTTTTGGGGGAAAGTCTCCTCCTTCTCCTTCTTCAAATGTGACGTCTTTTGCATCGGATTAGGGCTCCCATCGCCTTTGGAGTTTGTCGCCAATTGATTTAGGGCTCCCATCAATTGTGCGAATTGATCGTCGTGCTTTGCTTGATTTGACGCCAATTGGGAGATGGATGTAGTTAATTTCGCCATGGATTCGTCGTTTCCTGCCAAGGACTTTTTGATTGCATCAATTTCGCCCGTGAATTTCGCCTCCAACGCCTCAAATTTGTCTTGTGATCTTGTTGAAGCTGACATGGATCGTCACGTGCTCTGATACCAAATTGTTAGGAACTAACAAAGATGGAATTTTTATTAGAAAACAAATAGCAAAATAGAAAGATAATTGAGCACAAAAGAGGTGTGCTCTCCTTCCAAGACGCCTTGAGGACGTCCGCACTCGTCTACCTATGGAATCACCAAATAACAATCATCAAATTAGCATAGGCATACAAAAGAGACTCCCCCTATTTATAATAGAAACTAGGGCAATCCTAGGACTAGGGGGATTAGGCAATCCTAGGACTAGGGGGATTGGGCAATCCTAGGACTAGGGGACTCGGAGCCAAGAGGGGGTTGCGGCCTGGGCCTACGGGTGTAAACCCGCAGGGGCTGTGGCTGGGCCAGAGGCCCATCATCGACCTCCTCTGGGAAGGTGCTGGCAATGCCGTGCGGGCCCGGATGGGTGGATCGAGTGGCAGAATCCCCTGGGAAGACGGAGGGAAAGCCGTTGGGGTCTGACGAGGCGAGTATGGGGGTAGAGTTTTCTGGGGAGACTGTGACGAAGCCATTGGGGCCTGACGAGACGCGTACGGTGCAGAATTTTCTGGGAAGACTGCAACGAAGCCGTTGTGGCCTAGCGAGGCATGTACGGGGGCAGAAGGCGGTCGACGAGCGGCAATGAGCTTGGATGGGCCGATGGGCCCAGGCGGGTGGGCTGCCCTGGGAGACGATGGCGATTCAAGGGAGGCCGACAGGGCTTCGACGAGGGTGTAAGACCATGGGCGCATGGTGGGGCGACGGTAAGAGTTTCAATGGGTGATTTCGGTGATCTCATCGCTCCCAATTGGAGCGAATGCCAACAATTCCATTACGGATAGCCCTACTTTGGAGTCAAACAGGGGCAATTTGACGCTGACTTGCCAATTTGGAATCTAAAGCTGCAGATTTTCAAAGGATGCCTACAGATGAGTGTACCACGTTGAATGGCACTTCGTCGTCAACAGACTTACAAAGAAAGAGAAGCGGATGACAAGGGTCTTATGTGGGGTGAGGAAGGCATTGGCGTTGTTTCAATAGAGGGAGCAGTGACGGCTCGTGCGATTGTGAGAATAATTTAAAGAATACCTTCTAGAGCGGTTTCGTGATACTCAAGGAGGTGATCGTAGGAACAATTGTTTGCACTCAACTAAGAGGGACTGTCATGGAGTATATGGAGAGGTTTAAGTTATTCTCAGGCCGAGAGAGTTATGTCAGAGGCAGTGTTAGAAGAGAATTTCATGAAAGAGCTCAAGACATGCATTTAAGCTGAACTACGCCTTCTGAGGTCGAATGGGCTGTAAGGCACTGGAGTTGGCACAGATGATCGAGGTCAGGAATATAGCAAAGCATCGTGTCAAGGGTGCATCGACCAGGCTCACTTTTCCCATCAATATTACGATAGGAGGACAGAAGACACAGTCAGGAGAGGTTCAGGCAAACCGAGACAAGAACAGTGAAACACAACCAAAAAGCAAGTCCAAACGGCTTACCGTGACGGCGATACTTAATAAGCGAACAAATGGGTTATGTTTTTGCCGTGATGAGAAGTATGTTTCGAAACATTACTGTCAAGATCGCACTCTTTGGATTTTGACCGTCTGTAATGACGAAGATGATGGCGTGAAAGTTGAGATGAAAGAAGTAGGAGAGGACGAGCACCCTCACTTGGATATGGCCAAAGTCATGCTAAATTCCATGACTGAACTTACACCGAATCACACCATGAAATTAGTGGTAAGGTGATGTGTTTCTGGGAGTTTTGGCCCTCTAGGGGAATTTTTGTAATTTCAGAAAATATGGGGGGTTTTCGTAAATTTTCCAGATATGTAATTTTCTTTTATTTTAGCTAGGGCCGGCTAGGGGATGGATTATGCTGAAAATTGTTGAAGAAATCACTTAGTCAATGTGTCCACGGACAATTAGTTTTGATATCTTAGACTTTGATCTCGAATCGAAAGCTATGAGAAAGGCCTCATCTTGAATCGATGTTAGTTATCTTTGTATTTCAGTTTCTATTCAATAAAAATCCCTCTTTTCTCATAAAAATCCAATCTTTCGCCGCCAAAACCCACAAAAATCCCATTTTCCTCTTAAATCCAGATCTGAAAGGTATCAAATGGTATCAGAGCTCGTCGATCCATGGCGACTACAAGATCCAAGGATAAAATCGATGCGTTGGAGGAGAAATTTGACGGGGCCATCTAAGAACCCACGAAGACGATGAACGAACAAAGGAGCAAGTTTGATCGGAAGTTTTCGTAACTCATGAAGGCCTTAGGACAAACAAATCAGAAACTTGATCCGTTGTCCCAGCGGATGGATTCAAAACAGGTAGAATCCCTAGATCCGGAGCAAAAGGCAAGATCTTTGGCGAAGGGGAAGGGGAAGGTTGATCCCTTTCACGAGAGACTTCTTTCGGATGCAAATCTAGTGACGGACGACGTGGATTTTAATCCCAAAGAGGGCGATGAACCATGGCAAGAGACCTACGACAGCCGGGAGTACGAACGAGGGGCCGGACAGCACCAACGACACCCCCGGGCACTCGACGGGCCCTGGCAGCACGCCAAGTTTTTGCTGAGCCTTAGCGAGCCCGCCATGGCCTGCAGACCCCCTAACGGCTTGCCGGGGCTTCGCCGAGCCCTGGCGAGCCCGCCAGGGCCTCTTGGCAAACGGCCAGGGCACGGCAGAGCCCCTGGCGGCCTACCAGGGCTTCATCGAGCCCCGGCGAGCCCGCTGGCAGTGGCCTCCGGCGAACAGACAGGGCCCCGTGGGAATCCTGGCGGCTCGCCAGGCCCATTTGGGGCCTCCGGTGGCCCACTAGGGGCATTCTGGGCCCCTGGCGACCCATGGGCCCCAACAGCCAGATTCGGGCCGCCGGCCCCACTTGGAGCTACCGACGGCCCCTCGAAGAGGACTAGGGCGGCAAGGGGGCCTCTGCGAGGGGTTTGATGGTCCTCAGGATGACTTTGGCGCTGGATTCTACGAAGGAGGGCACCCAGGACGTGAGGCAGAGTATGAGAACTATGACAGGTACCACGAGAATGATCATTAAGACCATGGGGATGGAGGAGAAGCTGATTGGGAAGGAGCGTGGAACGAAAGAGGAGGGGGCCGTGTAGGAGGCCAAGGGTATGATGGACCTCCCCATCTGTAATGCCCTATGTGTGAAAATACTATGATTGTGTGCCTTGGTATATGTATGAAATGAGATGTGTATATATTGGTATATGAATATTGGTATATGAATGTTGTTGTATGATTATTAGTGTATGAATATTGGTTTATATGTTAGTATATGAACTATTATTACTAAGTGCTAATAGTGAGAGTATATCTTATTGTGGTTAGTGGTAAGTATTATTTGGATGGCCGTGTGTATTGGTGGGGATGTATTATTAATAATAATAGCATGATACTACTATTATGTTATTTAATAGCAATCTTGTTGTAAGTGTTAATGGAAGTACTAATATGGGTGGTATTGGTTGATGTTATTAGTATGCCTAAAGATATTATTATTGGTATTGTTATTGTTGGTGTTGTAATGAGATTATAATGAGATTATTAATCTTACTATTGTTGCCTTGTTGTGGGTATTGTTTTATTATTAATAATGAAAAGATTATTATTGTTGTTGTTATTGATATTATTATTGGTGTGTTTATTAGTAATGATTATTATTATTACAGTTGGGCCTTAGCTAATTTTATTAGCTAGTGGGTTGTTTGTTGGGCCTTGTACGTGGGCTTTAGACATTAGAATGAGAGATGAGATTTTTATTATTAAGGATGGCATTTTTGTAATTAAGTTTTAGGAGAGTGTGTAGTAGCATGCCATGTGTAGAGAATGGCATACTTGTAATTAGGTTTGGGTTGTGTGTATAGGAGGGACGAGAAGTTTGTAGAGGGTGGCAAACTTGTAAATGAATGGGGGCTTTGGAAAATATCTTCTACTTAATTATTTTTAAAATGGGCTTCTACATTCTTCTTATATTTCTTTTCTTTTCATTTCTTTATGTTATCATCCTCTCTCTTTTCCCATCTCATTGACTTTCATATAGGCCGAATTTTTCTAGAGAGAGAAGGAGAGAGAGAAGGAAGAAAGAAAGAAGAAGAAGGGGGAAGGGAAAAGAAGAGAAATTGAAGGGAAAATTTAGGAGAAATCAAGAGGAAGAGAGTAGGATTTCATCGTCCCAATTTGAGGTAGGAAGACCAACTTCTCTATTATGTTATTGCATGGCATGTTGAATTAGAAATCTCATTTGTTGTAGGATTTCATTCTCTTGACTTAGTGAATATCTTAATCAATTTAGGATGATAAAAAACTAACTTATTGTCATGTTGTTGGATTTGTTGTAGCTCTTGCTAATTTAGTTAAGAATTGATGATAAAGCTAGAATCTTTTTCTTAGTTAGATGGCAAAATGAACTAAAGTTGGCATCTTTAATACTTGGTGATGTTAAATTTTGCCCCTTACTAAATTATTAAGGATTGTTGTTCAAGAAGCTAATTTTATTGAGAACCCATATGCAAGTTGGCACCTTTGTGTTGTTAGTCCCTTTCATTGGTTAAAGTCAATGGGAAAATGGAAATCTTTATTGAATTATATGCAAATTGCCCTCTTTTTCAAGCAAGTTGTGATCTTTAACAGAGTTTGATGCACTTGTTGTCATTTGAATGAAGTAGTCATGCTTTAGTTGGTCATTTATTCTTGGATCATGTTCAAAGTTACTAACTTCATGGCAAAATTGTGCTAATGAGAGTAGAGTTATGTACTCTTCATTTTGTGTGAAATAATGGTTGCTAATTAAACTTGTCCATGAGTTTTGTTGGGAAAATTGCGAAGTTTAATGGAAAAGAGAGAAGAGGTGAAGGAGGGAGGAGAATACTAAAGTATTGACTAATGTTATTGGAATAGTTCTTGTAACATGAATGTGGGACCTTAGTTGTTATACATGGTGGGAGGGATGTGGTGGACATGGCATGCATTCATGTTGGTGTTAATGTAGTATGGTTGTGGTAGTATGGTGGGCATGGCACGATGTGCATGACACCTTGTTATGGTATTCCTTATGATATGTTGGAAAAGTGAATTAAATATTTTTACATGAAAACATGCCATGATGACCCATGAATCATGCATGTATAAGGCTATTGTCCCATAGCCATGAGAGACCCTCTTGTATCCATAAATCTCACTTTGTATATTGGAATGATATTATAACTCACTTTATTTTTGTAGCTCCTACATCTAACTTTGTGTTTCAATTTGATGCTTGGTGTTATTGTAGTTTGCATTATGCTATGTAGTAGATGTAAAGCAGTTGTCATTGCAATTCGCTCATATGTTTTGTAGCATGATTCCCTTGCTTATTTCATGTTTCATTTGCACATTGCCATGGTTGCATGTTAAGTAGTCTCATTTTCATAATAGCATACTAGTGGAAGTTGGCAATTCCTACTGGGTCACGCTGTGACGTGTCCCGTTGGTATTTTTCAGGTGATTGACAGTTGGAGAAGCTTAGTTGGCAGAGTTTGGGCTTGGAGCAATGTGGGGGATTGATTTTGGGGTGTTGAGTTGTATTTGGGTATGGTTAGGAGGTGTTGCTAATGAGAGGTGTATATTGATGTTATATGTTGTATGTAAATTTGAGTTGTATGTAAGTTATAAAAGAACTTTGTTTCTAATAAATATGAAGGATGTTTTAATATATGTTGTTCTTATGTGTTGGTTTTAGTTTTGGTGGAACTTTGGAGTTGCATTTAATATGGAGCATTATGTGTACTGCCCAGCATGTGCACAATGGGCATGCTAGTGTATTCGTATTGTAATTTTCTTTTCATTTCGTAACACTCGCTTCTTGGGGTATCCTGGGGAGCAGGGGGTTACACCATCTTCCATATCGACGACATGAGTACCCGCAGGAGAGAGGAGATCATGGTGGGTTGTCTGAGAAAAACCGGTTCCAAAAGCTGAAGATGCCAGTCTTCGAGGGAGAGGACCCAGGCTCATGGATATACAGAACGGAGAGATATTTCGAGGTATCTATGGTTCAGCAGGAGGATTGGCTGAGGGCAGCAGTGGTCTGTTTGGAAGGGGAGGCATTGTCATGATATCGATTATCGATGGGCCCAGCAAGACCAACCCTTCGGTACTTGAGAGGAGTTCACAACGTTACTACTGGAGCGGTTTGGTGAGGTGCAGTCGGTGAATGCATTTAAGAGTTTGTATACTTTGAGGCAGGATAGGACCGTGAGGGATTTTATCAAGAAGTTTGAAATGCTGGTTAGTCGGATCAGTGGGGTGTCAGGGGAGTCACTGAAATGGGTGCTTCGTGAAGGGGGTTGAAGCCAACCATCAGATCAGAGGTGAGGTCCCATAGAGAATAATGCGACAGTTGCTTTGTCATAACGAGATGGTTCGCAGTTGGCCGCATTGTCTGCACTCGTGCTGTGCGATTGAGAGCCCTTACATCAGGAGGTTGAGGCGAACGAGTTAGCGAGGATTCTAACTGCACTTCTACATGGATCCATAGAGTTTTCAGGATATACCTTGGAGAGGCATCGACTATTGCACCGGTGATGTTTGATCTTACCAAGGACCTCTACACATATTCTGAGTGTCTTGCAGGAGTTCTATGGTAGCACAATTAGGGAAATTCTGGAGTCCTCATGACCTATCAGCGTTTATACCGAGAGGTGTTTTGGAAGGAGATGAAGAAAGACATCGCGGAGATAGTGACAAAGTGTAACGTATGCCAGCGTCACAATTATATGACAATGGCTCCTGGAGTGTTGTTGCAGCCTTTATCTTTACTAGAGCGGGTTTGGAAGGAGGTTACGATGGAGGGATTGTCGAAATCAGCGGGGTATTCAATCATTCGTGTTGTAGTATATCACCTCAATAAGTATACACACTTTGTGGCTCTTCGACATCATTATATCGTCGTGTCAGTTGCAGAGGCATTTCCACGTGAGCTGGTACGACTGCATAGAATTTTAGAATCTATCATATCTGATCAAGATCGGGTGTTCTTGAGTCATTTTTGGAGGGAGCTCTTCAGGATGCATGGGACGATACTGAAGAGAAGCACGACTTATCAGTCTCAAACGAACGACAAGATTGAGGTCGTGAACGTGTCGAGACTTATCTGTGATGCTTTATTTCAGAGATTCCGAAGCAATGGACGATGTGGTTGACCTAGACAGAGTATTGATACAACACATGTTTTCACACTGCAGCACTGAGCACACCATTTAAGATTCTATACGGGTGAGATTATCCATATCCACTACACTATGGCCACCGTTCGACACCAGTTTCTCAGGTGGAGCATTACATATAGAAGAGGGACAAAATGTTGGAGGAGTTAAAGTGACATTTGACTAAGGCCCACAGATAATGAAGACTCGTGCAGATTGGCATATGAGGGAGGTTCAGTTTGTTGTGAACGACAATGTATACTAGAAGCTACGACCACATCACTAGAAATTGTTGGCTAACGGAGGAATCTGTCACCTAGATACTTTGGGCCTTACGAGATTAAGACAAGAATTGGTCAGGGTGCCTACCGACTGAAGTTATCGTCAGAGTTCATTATACATCTAGTGTTTCATGCATCACAGCTTCGTCAAGTCATTAGGGACCACACACCTTCTTTTATCGTTGTCACTGCCTCTAACTGAGGATATGGAGGTGATCTTGGAGTCATCGGAGCTAAAGAGAGCTCGTTAAGGGGATGCTAGAACACGGAAGGTGTTAATCCAATGGAAAGACATTCCTGACCATGAGGCGACTTAGGAAACCTTTCGAATCATTGAGCAGTGGTTTCCGGACTTCTACTTTGAGAACAAGATGGCTCTTTTGGGAGAATAATGATGAAATCATGACTTATCAGTGGCAACAACGAAGAGCTAATCTTGGAACAGCAAACTAGTCCACTGGCAATTTTGTAATTTTGGGGTTCATGAGTATTTTTGTAATTTTGGACAAATAAGTCCTATGTATCTATTAGAAGGTTAGGGCTATAGTTCATGTTGAAAGAAAATCCTAGAACTAGTGCTAGAACTAGTGCAGAACCCTAGATTGTGGATATTTAAGCATTTTCTCTAGAAACACAGGCTCGGTCTTCACTCAAAAGAGACCAACTTTTCTTTGTATTCCTCTCTTTATCTATAAAAATCAGATTTTTATCCCTCCAACCCCTAGAAATTCCTAACAATATGCTTGCAGTTACTGTTTCTTAGACCAGATCATGGATTGTCTTCAGTTGATTAGTGTTACATCACCAATTACACTCTGTTATCCCAACATGACTTTAGTACCTATAATCCAGATTACTCCCTTTTCTTGAATGAAAAGATAGGCATGCTGATGATCCTCATGGGGTAAGACATTACAAAAAATTCAAAGGCCAATGGCCGGGTCCAGAGAAAACAGATTACCTTAAACTATCTTCACTAATTTAAATAAAAGTTTCCTAACCATCTCTGAATAAAATAAGACACCTACACAAACAGAAAAGCGAAAAAAAAGAGATCTTAAAGCTCTAATTTCAGAGTGAGCCGAGTTCGGGGGTCACCCTTTTTTTTTTTTTTTTTTTGGGGGGGGGGGGGGGGGGGGGGTATCAACTACAAAATGTGCTGTAATCTCATACCCACTTCCATTGAGGCGTCTTTGATCACATAAAAGGAATATGAAAAGGACATATCCCCAGTTGACGGAAAGAGCTCGGATGTTTCATACAATATGTTAACAGGATGGCATTCAGCATTTTGGTGCATTGCCTTCAGGTCCGAATCGCTCACAATCTAAGCAATGACCAACACCTATGTAGCATGAAACTCCTATGTGAAGTTGTGTTGTGTCGGACACATCTGATATGCGTATCTTACGTATTTTTGAACTTACGGCATGTCGGCAAGTCATATCGATGTCGGCACGGTTGTACTTGTGCAACATAGCTAACAAGGGACATGTTTGAACCAAGGTTCAAAAACTCAATATCAGTATCAGTATCAGTATCAGTATCAGCTAGTGGTCCATAGTGTCAACATTGATGGTATCAGAAGTTTCTAGTGATATGCACAGGAGGTTTCGGATTATAGGCATCGAATGCTTTAAAAATAAAATAATAAAAATCTAAGTTTATTAAATTTATTTTCACAAACTTTGTGACCACTCAGTTGACAAATCATATGAATATGGCTTGATTTTCGATGAATTTGTGGAGAGCAAGTAAAGTTGTAACTTTGCAAGCTGTAGGCAAATTGGAATGAGTAATTCTATCTCTAAAATAGTTGATTTGATTGTAACATTGTCAATAAAAAATAAATTAAGTTGGCCTCGATTGTCAAAAGCGGCCAGATGACAGAGATGATCCATATATCTGTTTTCTTTTCCTGCAACTTTTATTTTTTCTCTTCTCCGGATTACATGCATCGCACAGTTTCGGGTATGTATGGAGTAGTTTTGGCCAATACATATTCGAAACTAAGGTTTGACTGAATGGCCAAAACAGGATATCACTGATACTAACTAATAACTGATATATAAGGTGAGATTCAAGGTTTGAATTACCAAAAATTAAAATTCTAATTTATTTCATGTAATGACCAAAAAATTTATTATTTAATGGTCAAAAGCAAGATTTGAAATATTGGCTCATTGAAAAAGTGGGATAGAAAACAAGAATATAACACCCAGGTTAATAGATATGATCTATAGATAGATGAAGCACTTATTGAAGATAAAGATCTACTTGCAACTAACTACAATGTTGAGCTAATGTAACCAATATGTAAAGCCTGATACATTCAATATGTATCACCAAATACTTCCAATGCATCCTATACCGATATTATATCGATATTACAAACCAGCAGATGATACCAAGACAAACTTTGAAATTTTGAACCGTGTCCAAAATTGTCAATTGTCCAATGACTGATGTATTTTGGTAATACTAAAGTGATATCAACCGCTCCGATAATTTGGCTATAATATTGCATCATCATTCTACAAAATTAATACGATATGCCAATATATATCGCTATCAGAGTTTTTGACCCTTGGGTTGAACATATATGCCTACCCTTGGGTTGGACCTATATGCCTTGGCTGTGTTGCATATGTCAAGCCTAAAGATCAATTATCCGCAATCTAAGGGTGTAATGGCACTAAATTTTGGGGATTTTTCCTGCAATTTATATAGATATATCTTTACTCTCTTTCTTTTATGCCCTTTCACTCTTCCTTTCTTTCTTTCTTTCTTTTCCTTCCATTTTATCTTTCCCTAGTCCCAAGCCCCCCTCTCTCTCTCTCTCTCTCTCTCTCTCTCTCTCTCTCTCTCTCTCTCTCTCTCTCTCTCTCTCTCTCTCTCCCCCCTTCTTCTTCTTCTCTTTTTCTTTCATTCCCGGCCCATTCGAACCCAGCGGCCCACCCGTTAACTCACCCCACTTAACCCCTCACACGCCCCCACGTGATCCAATAACCCTCTCCCCTTCCCTCTCTTTCTCTCCTTTGGCGAGAAGAAAACCCCGACAACCGCCAGCACGAGCCTCTCTCTCTCTCCACCTCGTCGACAATCAAACCCTAAATTCAGGGGATCCCACCACGTAGCACACCGCCAACGTCAAATCTCTCTCCACTCGAGTGTTTTGGCACCGTCTCCCCTCCCTATCTCACATGACATCTCAATCTCGAAGATTTTTCTCACCCGTGGCGAATCCACAACTCCTTTGTCCCCTCACAAGCTCCACAAGCTCTCCCTCTATAAATTCCCTTAGGTTTATACTATTTGTGGTTTCTCAAAGAAAAATATTTTCTAAAAGAATTTTCAGTTTTCCTCTTGCTCTGAGTTCAGATTTGGTGTTCTGGTTTGGTTTGCTTTGGTTTTCACCTCCTTCCCTAGCCGAACGGTCGCAATCACTCAACGGCGAGGCGACGTGAGTCATCAATGATCGGTAAATTGCTTTAATTCTTGATTTGGTTTTAAATTTTGTATTTTTCCCGCGATGATGTTTATGAGCAAGGCTCGGGTGTTCTCAGGACTTAGCAGCGCCCCTCACTGCCGCCCCTCATCCACCATCGTGGTTGTCCCGTGGGTTATTTTGGTTTTTTACATGGAGTTTCTACCCATGTCGTAAGCTCCTGTGGGCTACAGCCCCATGTCGTGACTGTCCTGCGTTCTTGCCCATCTGTCGTGACCCCCTTGAGTGCTCCCTGCCCTTTGTCGTGACCCCCTTGGATTCTACCCCCTCTGTCATGACCCCTGAGGGCTCCCTGCTCTTGGCTGTGACTTGCCTTTAGGCTCTTAGCCCTGCAATGGATTCTATGCCCCTTGCCATGGCTTACCTTGAGCTCGTCCATTTGTCGTGACCTCCATTGGGCTTTGCCCGTGATGTTAGCTGTTTGGTGTTAACACTTGTGTTGAACTGATGATTGTGGTTGGATGTTGGTGATGGTTTGGTGATTTGGTGATGAAGTTGGACTCGGGCTGTACCCCTTGATAACGGACTTGGGTTGCCATGTGATTATTAATAAGGGATTGGCCATTGGTGCCTGTCGGATGTTGGATTTCATCGGAATATTGGGATTTAAGTTTAGCCGTTCACATTGCTAAACTGAAATCTTTATGATGACTATCTACTGCTGAAACATAATAAGCATGAAAAATAGAATAAACCCTCAGAACGATCGATGATAAGAACTCTATAAAATCATTACAGTTGTCCATCCTCCTATTGTTATTCACATATATCCTTTGCTACATGATATCCAGATTAGACTATTATTTGATGCATGTTATTCAGGTTTACATCACTTGCTATGTACTTGGTCTGTTATTTCATTTATCACATGATATCCATGTTTAAAATGTTAAAGCACTAACACATGATATTTATGTTTAATTTGTGATATCACTTGTCACATGTTATTCATGTCTAGTTTGTCATATCCTCTGCACCTAATGTCTCATGACATCGAGATTAGTAATATGTTGGATGTGTTATAATGAAAACATGATGTTGAAACATTTTGCTATTATTATCATACATGACATGTTATTGATGTCACCTTAAAAGTGACATGCTCTTGGTATTGGGCCTGTTGGCATGTGAACTGCTAGAATCATGATGCATGAATGGATCACAATCGCATAGTACATCAACCATATTAGCTAATTTTAATGTGACCAATAGGCTTATTGTGGAAACCTTATTTCATAATGCATTTGTAACCAAGTGGATACCACCAACTTAGAATAACACGTGTACTATATCACTGAGACACTGAGAGAAGTACACTTGACAAGCACTTGGCATTATACTCTGCTCGTGGCCTACATTGTTCTCACTGGCTAACTATAAGACCTGCCGATTATTGCAAAAAACAGCCATGTCCCTCGGAGCGTGACAAAGAGAGATAGATTTCTATTACCCAATATCCTTATGACCATTGAGATAACACATAATTACTTTACCACCTTGAGATTCATCATCAAATCTCGCTAGTTGTGTCGGTAACAGTGCATGGCTAGGAACTTTGTGTTCCAAGGGCAAATAGCAGATTAGATTGCAGTATTGTTGTGGTAGCACCATCATAGTACCACCATGGAGTAGCAAGTCCTAGCCGCTATGATTTACCCCAAAGATCTTTATCAACCTACGATGCCTATCCCTAACCTAGATTTGGCCAGGGCCCCGGGCAGAAAGCTAACTGAATGCCTAGCACTGAATGCCTAGCGCTTACTCGTTTGAGTAGGCACCTGCCTAGATAATATTAAAAAAATATACCCACTAAAATTATATGCTTAACCACATGAGCCCTTCCCAGTTTGTTCAAAATACACTCTCCTCACCATTGCTTATGCCACTTTGGCTTCTCATTGCTCCAGCTTCACCTATTTCCAAAGCAATGATAACGAAAGCAACTGCTTTGGTAATGCCAATCATCGGTGGAGAGTATAGTCCATGCAAATCCTTCATAGATGCTGGCTAATTTTATGCAAATTTCTGTTTTTACTACACTTTGAAGACTTTCCACTATTTAGGACAGTGGTTGGACATAAGGATGCATTCAGTAGTGTCTCAAGTTCAATGATTAATAAGTCGCCTAGGATATTAATGTTCAATGTAGTTTGCGATGTGATATAGAGGGCATTAATATTAAACAAGCCATGGGAGTTTGACATCGGATAGACTAAGCCATCAATAAGCCCAACATGAGGTGGATAGAAATCAAGCTTCAAATGGTTCCAGTATTTCTTCTTGGCAGAAGCAATTCATAGTATAGTTTTCATCTTTTCATAAGAATTATGTGTAAAACATTTGATGAAGGTTATAGTCTGTACTCTCAGACTTTAGGATCCTAGTTAAACACAAGTCACTTAGGATGGTCGGTCGAACCACAGAGCTTCCATGGAGCTGCTATTTAAGGAGTACAAGTTTTCGGTACACATGCAAATGCACGTATAAAAAAGAACAATTTGCACAAAATTGTAGTTAGATACTTTGACTTATTATATGATTTATTGAAAAAAGTATGATATTTAAATTAGGGAATCTTGTAGATCAGGTGGCACCTGATCTAATAGATCAGGTGCAAGACACAAAAAGGAGGGCCTTTTCTACATTATTCTCTTTAAATTATTTATTATATATTTATTGAAGAGATTGCATTAGATCAACTATTATAAAGTCAGTATTTTATGAGCACAAATACCATTAAAATTGAATGTAAGTAAATTTTAAAATCATTTTCTAAAACAAAAAAGTTTTATGTTAGTCCATGACATCAATTTGGACTCCCAATTTCAATTAATATGGGAGGAAAGAGTTATAGGTGTAATAGTAAAGATAATGCACTGTATTTCATTATTTGTTATGGCTAAAATACATAGCCTGGCCAAATTTTCTTTTGGAGCCGGCACCTATTTGTAGAGCCAACATGCATTTCAAAACCTGAGCCTAACTATTGTCATTTAAGGGTTGCTAAAGCAGCATCAGTTGGCCTGCTATCTTTCTAAACTTTTGACTCTAGCAATCCAACCCAAAGCATGCTTTCATCTTTTTGCTGATATGCAACATAACTATCATGACACCTAAATCATAATTCTCACAAAGGGCTGCCCAGAGCCAAAATCAACAAATGACCTAAAGTTTAATTGATAACAATGACTCAGCTTGAAAACTCTCGTGGCCGCGGCCAGCAATGACTAAAAGAAGTTAGCTGACGAATACACACACACAAACAGTGGTTAGATTGACCAAAAAATAACGCCTCCCCATAGCAAACGTACTAGTTAGCATGAAGCATTGGTATGTACAAAAGCATAAGTGCAGAGCAAGACATAAGACCCCAGGTAAAGCGGTATTGAATAGAATGCTTGGCCACAACAAAGCTGGCCGAACCTGATCTTCACCAACTTCATAACCAATAATGAACTGAAAAGGTATCAAGGCATCTAGGAAAGTCCAATGTGGTTAAAGTCGTATATGACAATACATGCAGTTCGGGAATTCTCGCTAGGTTCTATTAAAAATGGCATATATATTTCCCAGCTAAGCTTTTATGATTGATGAATAGTTCAATTGGCAAAGTTCTCGGCTACTCCAAAAATAAGCCCACACTTAATTTAGCAATCTAAGTCATCCCAAACTATCTGACCTTTCTTACTGAATACAAAATCACTAATGTAAAAGCAAGACTGTGAATTCACAACATAAACAGGTTTTGCCGCTGTAATTTTACAAATAAATTGGAAATGGGGGGTAATTGATTAGTACCCAGCAGCTGAGGTGAGAAGAAACGAGACGATTGCGCACCATCCGGTCACCGTAGAAGCAGTGAGCGTGGAAAAATCGAAGAAATACATCAAGCTCATCTTCGATACCCTAGTCCCGACGAGAATCGACATGAACACTCCCAGTGTGAGATAATACAAGCATTGAAGGCATGCGATTTGCGCAACAATTAGCATTGGATCCCATACGATTGCCCCATAGAACATGATTCCTCCTCAAAATTAAAAAAGAAATCAAACCCTAATTCTCCCTCTCACTGTCGGTTTCTTGCTTCGATTCGAATCGCATTAGCCTAACGGCCACCAATTATCATAGAAATTGTGAACTGAATTCCAACAAGCTCAATCCGAATCCAGATCTTTCTATATCCAAAAACCGCATCTTTTGATCAGAATCGGATGTCTCGAACTCGGAATTGGGGATCCGAAGTCGTCGACATTGTTGAACAAAAAACGAAAGATTTGTCGTTCTCTGTGAGATGAGATTTGGGATCGAGGACACTCTTGGCGGTACGGGGTGATGGCTGCGTTAGCGTGTCTTGCTTCGGTGTAATGCTAGAAAATCTAACACAGAAAATCTATCATCGTTGTAATCCAAAAAATTTGGGATCGGCTTCGCTCAATGTTTGGTTTGCTTAGACTAAATTATGGAATCATGATGTTGTTATAAACTGCGTTAAAGAGTGGGGAATTGCTTTGCGCACATACAGTCTTACACTGCCCACCCCCGCACCTGCCGTTTTACACCCCTTACATTTTTTTCAAAAATATTCAAACTTGTTATGAACGAGGGAGGTCTTTGACCTCTCCTCGTCTTTATCCCCACATTACTCCCCATTATCTCTACTAATAGGAATCTTTGGTTATCCTATGGCCTTTGGGCTTCTATTTGATTTAATAAATAGAGAACCGAGGCTTTGTGCCATGGTTACTCATTCTTCTCATTATCCAACACGTTATCAGCACCTTTGCTCTAATTCTTTGAGCTTTTTCTCTTTTATCCTCTCAAACTTAACCTCCTACGAGCGAGGGAATCTATTGTTGTGGCGATCCTGCTTGCGGCGAACCGTTGCAACGATTTTTTGGCTGTATCGGGAGCGGGATTACTATCTACGGATTTTTCTTATTACGATCGTCCCTAGATCTTTGATCTAGAGGTAACTTTTTCGATCCCATAGATAATTACAAAATAGAGTTTGCTATGATTTTACAATGCTTTTCTATGGGCTTGTATAAATCTGCACTATTTTGATTAATATCAAATTTTGAAAAAAAACCCGCACTGCCATATATTTTTTGATTACAGCAATCATGTGATTGCAGCATGGCCACAAATCTATCACGTTCACAGAATACCAGACAGAAATATATAAGTGAGTTTTTGTCTACCCTTGAAGATCAGACAGATAACTAAGATTTTAAGTAAACATGAAGGGGTTTCGGGTTTCTTGTAATTTACCCTTGATCTTTTTTGTGAATGTATATAGTGATGAGGTGTTAATATTTTTTTTTACCTGAAGTTTCAAGGATCATTATATACTGCTCTGGACTATAACCACTACGAGTTTACAATTTTCAATAACACTGTGAATCTAAATCTTTAAATTAGACTTAAAATCTTTTTGTGAATGTATACGGTGATGAGCAGTTTACTATCTCTTAGTTTATTTTGATTAATAAACTCTCCCCTCCCCCCCTCCCCGTCGGGGGGGTCTGACTACCGTCCCCGCCCTCGAAGGGGGGGTTTTCCTGTGCGTCTGCCATAAACTGGGGAGGGGGATCTGCGCCGTTGCCCCCCCCCCCCCCCCCCCGGACGGGGGGGGGCCTCTCTGAGCAGCCGTCCCTACCCTCAGCCGTTGGATCCTCCATTGCGCAGGCCTCTACGGCTGTTTTAATTAGACAAGGGGAGATGGGGTTACACAATCTGTAAAATGAGGTTTTGAAGGCATTTCACATTCTTTAACTAATATCCTTAAATTGGTTATTTAGGGCTTATGTTAAATTAAATTTTAAATATTAGAGACCATGGGCCTGCAGCCCAAATCTTAATACTAATTTAATTTGGCTAGTTTTTGTACCAGAAGCACAGTTAATAACTTGACTATTACAATAAGTTTTATTTTGCTTATGGGCATGCATCCCAAATTAGAATAAATAATTTATTTTGTTTGCTTATTTGGGCCAGAAGCCCAGTTAATCAAATTGCAAATTTATATGATTATTATTGCTATCGGGCCTGCTGCCCGCCTCTAGCCCACTAGAATTGCGGATTATGATATTTTATCTGCTACTTTTAAATAAATATCTTAAGCATGGGATAAAACAGTTATTTAAGTTAAATTGATTAAACGGATCATGAGACTGCTCTGTCTTTAGTAAACTAACCTAAAGATGAATGACGTTTCCACGTGGTCCAATTAATCCTTTTAACTTAAATTAAATTATTTTATCCAATATTTGTGCTTGATTATTTTTTGTAATGTATGTTTGCTGCACTATTATTATTTGCATGTTGCATATATAACTGTGTGGATGTTTAAATAAGTCAAAATGCGGTTTTTGGGATCGGCCAGTTTTTGATACCCTATTATTATATTCCTTCTCTTTGTAATTTCTTTTTCTTTTCTAAGGGAAATTTGTAGTGAGGAATTAATGTATTATGCCAAAGACCGATGTTACTACCTATGAAGATGGAGGAGATTGCATTTATCTGGGACCCAAATATGGTTTCCAAATTGTATTTTTCTTTTACTTCTTAATGGACTGTAATTTGGACTTTGGACATTTTATGTTTTGGGTATCTAGCCGATCCCCGCATTTTTTTTTATTTATTTCTTTTAAAGCATGTTGTTTAATTATTAATACATGCTTATTTAAATTGCATAGATTAAGATGGTAAAATTGGCAAGCGTCGATTTTGAGGTTCTTGATGCAGCGGGAAAGAACTATCTTAGCTGGCGAGTGGACCTGAAGTTCCACTTGTGTTCGATGGCACTTCTCCACTCGATTCTAGCCCCCGCAGTGTCCGAGACACCTGATAGCAGTGCCCCTGAAGTGGCACAAGCATCTAGCAGTTCTCCAACCGTTGTCTCCGACATAGATAATGCGAAAGCCATTATCTATATCAGAAGACACATAGGTCGGACCTTAAAGGCCGAATACTTAACGATGGAAGACCCACTGGAGTTGTGGCAAGCACTGGAGGCACGTTATAAACATCAAATCGATGTAATATTACCACGTGCCAGTTATGAGTAGGAAAACCTCAGATTTCAGGACTATAAGTCTGTTGCTGAGTATAACTCTGCACTTCATAATATCACTTCACGACTGAAGTTGTGCGGTGAAGAAGTGACTGAGTATCGCATGTTGGAAAAAACATTTACCTCGTTTCACGAGAAAGATGCAATCCTCATGCAACAGTATCGTGAACGTAACTTCGCGAAGTTCTCTGATCTGATCTCTTGCCTTCTTAGGGCAGAGCAGAATAGAGATTTACTGCTTGCCACTCATAATTTGCGCCCTGCTGGTACTGTCCCTATCCCTGAAGCCCACCATGTTTCTCCCCAGAAGTGGAAAAACAAGAAGAAGTCTAGAACAAACAAAGGGAAAGTTGTAATGAAGCCAGCAAGAGGAGCACCTCCCCAGACCAACAACAACAAAAGTGAAAAGAAAAACTTCACATGGAATAATAAGAACACTGGTCCAATGCCAATTCCAAAGAAGACCTGGGAGGACATATGCTATAGATGTGGCATGACTGGACATTGGTCCAGAAATTGTCGCACTCCTCGCCACCTCTAGGACCTGTATCAGGCGAGCCTGAAGCCTACCCTTGAAATAACCCTGGCAGATATTCAAGCTCTGACCAAGTTCACTGCTCAAGACTTCGAGAATGACGATCTGTGATCACTCCTTATTTTACACTTTTTTCCCGCATGTTTGCATGCCATTTGGATCGCCCAAATCATGTTTTTCACGATATATCGACGATATTGCGATGCTTTTCACGATTTGTTGTTTTTGTCGCATTTCAGGTGATTTGGAGCGATTGGGAGTGATCTCGAGATGGCTTACTCCGGAGGGTCACCGACGACCTCCCCAAGGGGTATTTTACTGTTGGAGAGGAGCGGAAGAAGAACGGACGTCGCAGGAGCGACGAGGAGGCCAAAACAAGCTGTTTGGGCATTTTTAGTGTCCCACTCGGCCGAGTGAAGGAGTCACTCGGCCGACCAGCGAGACACCGCTCGGCCGACCAGATCAGACACGATTCATATGTGCACTCGGCCGAGCGACGGAGACCACATCGGCCGAGTGACGAGATCCCGTCCGCCCGAGTGGCGCCCAGACGAAGCCATTCAAAAATCGCCAACTTACTGTTTTTCGGCTTCCTGAGCTTCAGAAGACCCACTCGGCCGAGTGGATAATCCCGACCGCCCGAGTACCAAGAAGCCATCGGCCGAGTGACGACAACTGACTCGGCCGAGCCGCCCCCGAAGTGAAGACCCCTGAAGATCAAGACTTACTGGAAATTTACAGGGTTTCTCACTCGGCCGAGCGACTTTTGTCACTCGGCCGAGTGCGACGCGCTGCCTGTAGCGAAAATTGCGGATTTCAGGCTGCGCAGGGGTATTTTGGTCACAGGTTTTGGACGATTTTGGGGGGTATTTAACCCCAGTTTTTACCCTAGTTTTAGAGAGCTTTTCTCTTAGATTTTTGCAGCTTTTTAGATTAACTTTTTAGCTTTATTCTTGTGATTGGAGAGGAGACAAAAGTTGATTTTTGTTGGATTATTTGAAGAACTCAATTGGTTTGCCTCTCTCTTCTCTAAAAATTCCATTTTTATTGCATATCTCAATATTGTGATGAATTCTCTTGTTAATTTCATTGATTATTCTTGTGTTTGTGCTATGAATTGTGAGTAGTCTCCACGTCTTGGGGCGTGGGGTTGAACCCTACAAGCCCAATTTCATATTTGTGATGAATTGGTAGAAATTTTGCTAGAATTGTATTAGGGATTAGTTTGGGAGCGATTTACTACGGATAGCTAGGAGTTCACATCGATTGGGATTTGTAAGAGATTGGATCACAATTCGATAGGAAACCCTAGAAATCCAAATTGGGTTGGAATCGAATTTCTGAAGTATCGGTTTGCAAGAGATTGGGCCGATACTAGGGTTCCCGGTTGCAAATTCTGTGCCAATACCCGTTTGCAAGAGATTGGATGGGTAGGAACTATCCCAACCTAGGTCGCGGGCCGAGTTTACAAGAGATTCGGCTCGGTGCGCGATTGAACGATGATGTTGATCCTAATGCTAGTTTCCCTAGGCTAGGGTTTGCAAGAGATTGGACCCAAACCTATGATATCTATAGACCGGCAACAGCGCAAGAGCGTGAGCTTGGTTCTACATTCAGTTGCGACTAGTTCATCCAAAATCTTATTCTAGCAATTTTGATACCGATGAACCACATTGACGAGATACGGCGAGTAGCGGGAATTCCCCATTCCCTAGACGTTCTTTATTTGATTTGATATTTCCGTACTTTGTCTGACGATTGTGACAGGATCACCAAAGGCAAATTTCTCTCTTCTTAAATAGCCAGGTTGATTGGAACAAGCACGGTCATTCGTCCTCCCTGTGTTCGATAACCCGCTCGCTGCTATACCGTGCACTTGCGGTAAAACTACAACCGTTCTTTGGGTCACATCCCGGAGCGATCAAGTTTTTGGCGCCGTTGCCGGGGAGGCGATTGCGTTTGATCTTACCACCCTAGCTATTTCTTTTTTTTACTATTATTATTTTATTTCTTTATTTTTACCTAACCCTTCCACGGTACTAATCATTTCTCTGAAACTCTGTTTTATCTGTGCATGTACACGAGATCTACGGCGGACCCTGAAGCTATACTATTTGATCCCGAGATCGAACGTACCGCGCGGAGAATTAGAGCGGAGAAGAGACAAGATCGGGAAGGGAGGTTTATGACCAACCCGGAAACTGCGGACCAATTAGCGGCAAGAATGGCGAGGATAATTTCTATTCGAGATAGACTTCGGCCTAAGACCTCTTCTACGACCTCATCCATTGCCATGCCGGAGTTGGCGGCTGACAAGAACTTTGAGCTGAAGACTGGACTAGTGGTTCTGATGCAGCAGGATCCATTTCATGGGAATGCCCATG
The DNA here is from genome assembly GCA_030789695.1 of Scilla litardierei. Classification (NCBI taxonomy): domain Eukaryota; kingdom Viridiplantae; phylum Streptophyta; class Magnoliopsida; order Asparagales; family Asparagaceae; genus Scilla; species Scilla litardierei. The sequence continues at coordinate 3,750,477 of CM061141.1, read as the reverse complement.
AAAATCCTCACTACCACATCCAATTATTCTTGTCAAAGTGCGCCACATTTCAGATGCCGGGGGTCTTCATTGATGCCATCAGACTGCGCCTCTTCCCCTTCACGCTAAAAGACAAGGCACTCTATTGGTTGAGGACGCAAGCTGATGGAGTCTTTACCACTTGGGACGAGTTGGCGAGTGCGTTCATTGATAAGTTCTATCCGCCCTCCAAGACGATGAAGATTCGGAGCGTTCTTATGTCCTTCAAGCAAGGACCCCAAGAGACGCTCTATGAGGCTTGGGAGCGTTTTAAAGATCTGCAGCATCAATGCCCGCACCATAGCATTGAAGATTGGGAGCTAGTTCATAGCTTCTACAATGGTCTCCAACCGGGGACCAAACAAATTATTGATGCCGCGGCGAATGGTGCTATCTTGTCAAAGACTCCCGAGGAAGCTACGGCCCTAATTGAGGAGATGGCCTCCAATAATCAACAATGGGGCGACGAGCGAGGACACTCTACGTCCTCCTTGAAGCCAACTAGTATCTATGAGGCGAAGGCCGTAGCGGAGCTTACAAGCAAGTTTGATTCTCTCCACAAGGTAGTGGAGAGACTGGAGAAGTTTATCACGGAGCCCCAAGGAACCCCTTCCACCTCTGCGCCATCGAACCAAATGTGTGATTGGCAAGACCAATCTCAAGCCATGTACTCGGGAGGAGAGTAAGGAGAAGGATCCTTGGAGCAAGTACAATATGTCACGGGGAACCAAGGGTATTGGGCCAATCCGGCCACAAGAAATCATCCCGGTTTCTCTTACGCCAACAATGAAGGAGCTTTGAACCCGCCACAACAACCACCTCAACAAGCTCGACCACCACCCCCACCCCAACAACAACACTATCCGCCGAGGGGGCCTCCACAACAAAATTTTCAACCGAAGCAACAAGTTCCACCATATAGGCCGCCCGGATACAATCAAGGGTGGAGGAATCAAAATCAAAACCCTCCACAAGCTCAACAACAATCCGACTTCGAAGCTAGAGTGGAGGCGTTTATGGCCGAGCAAAAGAAGGTCAATGCTACCTTGAAGGCGGGGCAAGACTCCCTTACAACCGTTGTAGCTCAAATCTCGGAGCAATTGGCGTTGCTCAATCGGAACACTCAACATTTACCGGCGCAACCCGAGCAAAACCCACGGGGCAACACCGGCCACATCAATGCCGTAGTTGCCGTCACTACTAGAGGCGGGAAGGACACCACCCCCGCCATGATTCCTACCGAGGAGCCCGTGGAGGAAAATTTAGAGCCAATTGAGCCGGTAGTTGAAGTTAAGAAGGAAAAAGAGCCGCAAGAGAAGGAGAAATCTAGAGCGGAGCAATTGATTGAGGAGAGGCGCTTCATGCCACCGATCCCATTCCCCCAAAGGCTTGCTAGAGCGAAAATGGAGAAAAGGCTAGCAAAGTTTCTCAAGTATCTGAGAGGGGTTAGCCTCAATATTCCCTTCCTCGACGCCATCGTGGAGATCCCCACATATGCTAAATTCTTAAAGGATTTGATTTCGGGGAAAAAGAGGAAGGAGAAGATTATGCTAGCCGAGGAGGGCTCTTGGTTCACCAAGAGAGAGAAGGAGCCGGCCAAATTTAAAGACCCGGGGAGTTTTCGGATTCCTTGCACCTTGGGCGGCGTCCCTCTTCAAAAGGCGTTGGTAGATCTAGGGGCTAGTGTGAGCCTCATGCCTCTCTCCATGTTCTTAAGGCTAAACACCGGGACGAAGTTGAAACCTACCGACATGCGGATACAATTGGCCGATGGGCGGATAACGAGGCCGGTAGGGATCGCCGAAGACATCCCGCTACAAGTCCCGGGGGGGATATGCTTGCCATGTGACTTCGTGATCATGGACGTTAAGGAGGAGGGAGATACGTCATTGATACTTGGACGCCCGTTCCTCGCCACCGCCGGTGTGATTGTCGACGTGCGAGAAGGTACCCTAACTTTGAACGTCGGCAACATCGAGGTGGAGCTTCACATTTCTAAGGCTATGAAACACATGCCTTACCACGAGGAGCTTGACTACATGGACCTCCTTGATGAGGTAATTGAGGAGGCGATCCCCCACTCGATTGGCGCTCTATTCGATGAAGATTCCGAGGAAGGCCCGGATTTAGGCCAAGATGAGAAGATAGATGATTCCCCCGACCTCTCCGCTGAAAGTGATGAAGGCGACGCTGATGTCGCAAGGAATCGAGAGCTCTGCAAGCTCTCGAAATTGAAGTCTCCGAAGAAAGCTCCGCCGCTACGGAAATCGGCGTCACCGGTGAAGCCGTTGACCGGAGCAAACGCTAGCTTGGGGGAGCCTCCCCCCAACACTATTCGAGACGGGAGATCACCGAGGGAGAACACGCCGCCGCAACTTCCGAATCCAAGCGTTCTCCCCGGAAAGTTTGATGGGTGCATCTCATATGCACCAAACATCCCGCATTAATTGAAAATCATAGGGGGTCGAGCTCACGACCTTAAACGAGCGCTTGTCGGGAGGCAACCCGATGGTTATTGCTTTATTTTTACTTTTTCTTTATTTTTGTTTTAGAAATTTTTAGTGTTTTGAGTCGTTCGCCCAAAAATTTTGTGATAACGGGTCCTATTTTTCTTGACAGGAGAGGAGATATGTAAATCCATCATGAGGAGGATGAACGAGGTGATAAGGAGCGCCCCAGGAAGGCGCTCGATGCTTAGGAGGAAGATGAAATCGACTGGAGGAAGAAAGACGGAGTTTAGAGCCAAAACGAAGACAAACAGCAGAACACAAGGCTCACTCGGCCGAGTATACTAGTCACTCGGCCGAGTACACAAGTTCGTCCGGCCGAGTCGCTCACGAATGAGGGAAGTCTGCTGTACCCAACTCTCTGTTTAATTTCCTGATTTCAGTATAACTGCTACTCGGCCGAGTATATATATTCACTCGGCCGAGTAAATCGGGTACGCTCCTAAGGCGAGTCTTGCCGAGTAGCTTGAGCCACTCGGCCGAATGGACTTACTCCACTCGGTCGAGGCTGGCAAGGCCACTCGGCCGAAGCGTAAGCGGGGAGGAATTTTCCATTGATCTCACTCGGCCGAGTGACCCTGTCACTCGACCGAGTCGTAACTTTTCCTATAAAAGGGGGAGGGGTCGGGCTCGTTTTTCGAAACGACGCAAACCGAATTCGCCCGACTCCTCGCATTCCCCTCGCCCATTCCCCTCGCTCGCACCCCCTACTCGCCCGATCGCCGTCGCCGCGCCGTCGCTCGGCCAGCCACCGCCGGCCGAGCACCCGCCGCGCCTCGCCCGAGTCGCCGCCGGCGGCCACCACTCCGGCCACCTCCGGTTGTTTTTGGGAGCTTAGGGGAGCCCAGGGGAGCTTCTAGGGACTGATTCGGGCTTCGCGGAGGCGCTGTCTTCGCACGCTTCCATTGCTTAGCACTCGCGGCGTGTCGGGGTATACTCTTTCCTTTATTTTGCACACGCGACACTTTTCACGCTTTTCGGCGCACGCTCGGGTCCGATATGCCGCCCCGGACACGGCAGCGGTCGAAGAGAGCTTCCGCCAAGCGGAAGCGGTCGGATGATGCCGGCCCCTCCCACGAGTTGGAGGACTCTCCTCCACCTTCCCCACCACATCCCACACACCTCGTCCACCCCGCACAGCCTGCAGCGCCCGCACAGCCCGCACAGCCACCCCCTGCCGCTCCACAGCCACCACCTCCGGCTCCACTTATCGGGCCTCTCGGGATCACGTTCCGAGACGACGCACACCGCGTCGCTTTCGAGCGTATTTCCCAGCGCTCGATCGTACCCTCCAGGTTTGCACACCTTGCCGACCTAGGACGCCTGGGTGTACTAGAGAGGATGCTCACGTTGTACGACAACGTGGGCTGGCAAGATTTCTTTCAGGTGTCGGCGGACACATTTATCCGTCCGACACTTGAGGTACTTAGTTCAATCGCCCGGACCGACGAGGGATGCTCGTTTCGGTTCATGGACCGGGAGTGCCAGGTCACTCTCGGTATGATGAGAGCCTTTTTCTCGTGGCCCGATGTCCCCGGAGCCGATCGAGGTTATGCCCCCACCCATATCCCCCCACCTTCCTTCGACGCTGGTGCCTTCTGGGCCCGGATCACGGGTCTTCACGCTGCCTTTGACCCTAGTAGGGCCAAGGCCTCGGCCATTGTCCACCCCTGCCTCCGTATAGCTCAGCGCCTTATGGCGACGACCTTTTTGGCCAGATATGAGCCGGGCACGATGTCCACGCCAGAGCTCTACATGCTCTACGCGATGACACGGCCCAGAGCTCTATCTAGGGATGGCGATGAGCTGGTCCCCGCCGTCGTGATTGATGTCGCGGCTTGGTTTTTGGACAGCATCATTGTATCAGTGGGCGCTCGCTCACCGATATGCTGCGGCGGCCTGATCACCTTGCTTACTCTTATGACCGGCGAGGACTTCCCTGACGACCTGCGACGAGCACCGGGCCCCACTACTCTGTCGATTGATGTTATGGCCCGGATGAAGATGCTTCGTCCGCACGGTGAGCGACACTGGGTCTGGCTGCACGGCCCTTACGGTGCCGATTACATGATTCTTCCGAGCCCAGCTCGGACTCAGATTGCACCGGCCCATGTGGACTGGCTCCCTGCGATGGATGTTCTGATCCCAGCTGCTTACGTGCTCGAGGCCGAGGAGGCCGAGCAGGCCCACGCTGCCCACGCAGCCCCCGCAGACCCTGTTGCCCCTGCCGAGCCTGCTGCCCCTGTTGACCCCGTGGCCCCTCAACCTATCCCCGATGTTTCCGATGCTCCTGACACCTCTGTCCACACCTCTGTCGGTGTCGGGAGTACCCTAGCTGAGCCCACTTCCACTGCTTCCACGCCTGTCACCACCACCACTGGCCCTCTGTCTGCTGAGCCCGTTTCTTCTGCCCCACCCGAGCGCCCGACGTCCATAGTTGAGTGCGGAGAGCCCTCTGTCTCCACTGCTGCTGTATTTTCCGAGAGTGTCGTGGCGTCTGTCCACACTTCTGTGCCACCGACCTCTCTGGCCGCCTCGCTGCCACTTTTGTACTCTTCTTTCGCTGCTGCTGCCTCCACTTCTCACCAGCCGTTGCCCCGGCCTCACACTGAGGCCAGGCCCCCATTTACGAGCGCAGCACCTTTTGTTCCCCTACCCGCTGAGCCCGTCACCTACGCCACCAGAGTACGCCAGCCCTGACCGGTGCGTCCCTCTGCACCACCTCCCCCTGACACTGTACTTCAGAGCATTCGTGCTCTCGAGGGGGCGGTGAGTGGCCTCAGAGGCGACCTTCGGACCCTGTCCGCCACCGTCACTGCGATGGCTGGCCGCTTTGACCTGCTCCCGCAGATTCACTACTGCCTTACCCAGGTCCTGGAGCGTCTCCCCCGCGTACCCGTATCCACCCAGCAGGTTCCCACCCACACTTCCACACACACTCAGCCTGCTTCCACTCCCACACCCACCCCCGCTCAGCAGCCTGTCCAGCCACCACCACCTCTCCTCGGGACGGAGACGGTGCAACACCACCTTCTTAGGCACCCTTGATGCCGTCGATTATTTTTGCCGTTGTGCTGCCCGTTTCTGCTGGGTCCTGTTGCATTTTTGTCCACCCCCCTCCCCTCACTTATTTTGGGATTCTCATTCTGATCGTATCGTTATATATCGTTTTTGGGAGAGAGGGAGAGTTTTTGGTGCCACACCTATATATCTGTATCACTCCTATTTCTGCATGCATCATGTCCGCATCATATTTTCTGTTTCATTATTTTCTTATTTTTCATCATGCATGCATCCTCACTTGCCCCTCCCATTACTTGTCTCTCGGTGTGCCACACTTTGCACATTGAGGACACTGTGCCATTTAGCTTGGGGGAGTGAGTTCTCACATTCTTTTTTTCGATTTGCCACCTTTATTTTTAGTTTTTCACACCGTTTTCCGCTTTTGCACTTATTTTCATCATTTTTATTTTTATTTTACCATGCATCACATTTTTCTTATTTTTCTGTGTGCCGCATTGTAAATAGTTCTATTTTCCCTTTATCTTTATTTCTTTCTTTTTCATCTCATGCTAGAGATGACTTTTCTATGATGATGATGACGTGGAGTTAGCTTACTCTATTTGCATGCTTTATTTGTCATGTCTTAGACTTTATTTCTGATATCATATGCTATGACTTGCCTTGCATCTAGAGATAGTAACCCATACTTTTTCCACATGAAAAATGGATGAAATTTTATTATTAGCTGAGTCTGAATATTCATATGTATGCTATCACAGAAAACACACCAAGATTCACGCATTGAATGCCTATATCTGGAGTACCGATTTCTTTTCCTATATCACTTCTATATGCATGAATTGTACATTTCACTTCAGGATGATTGAATGATGTTAGCTATGATAAATCTGGATTAGTTAGCTTTTTTGTGATCGAAACTGAGTAGATTAGATTACACTGCTGAAGTTGTCGTGCATGTCTTATAGAGTGAACCGAGAGATATATTTATTTCCTTCTCCACAAATCTTGAACATCATTTCTCTACTATTAAAATCATTGGTGAATCTCCCCTTAGCGATTCTATTATATGGCATTTCCCCCGCTATTAATTCCTAGCTCCAAATTTCCCGAAAAAAAAAAGAGAAAATATTCTTGTATATCATTATCTCTTTGAGTTGGGATCGTTGTGTATACATGCTATGTCAAAAAAAACCAGGAAAAAAAGAGCAAAAAGAAAAAGAAAAGAGGAAAAATCCTCAATAAAAGATCACATCTCACTTTCTTTCTTTCTTCTCTCTTTTCGTGTTCATTTTCATTGCTTTTGGAGCTTTATAAAAATGGGGATGTGAATATTTTTTATGCCACCACGCTTATAGATAAGCTTGGGGGAGAGAAACATTGATGTGTGAGAGAGTGACTACTTGACGTTGCACGACAACCTAGGCTAAGTAATATTCTATACTCGGCGAGATTATTTCTAACTTTACGAAATCCAGAAATCTAAGCCTAGCATTCATATCATGAAATCCACACTTTTCTATTCTATCTATTCTATTGTGTGATACTCTTATACTCCTCATAGAAAGCATTCAATTGAAAAGTGTGTAATCTGCGATTTGTATACCGCTTTAGATGATTCAGGCGATGTTAATTCTAAAATTATTCCGTTTTTCATGATTATATCGTTGTTCGTGGGTTTTCTATTTCTATTTGCATTATTATACTATGATATCAAAATAAAACTCTTTGACATGTATTTTTCATTCAGTACATGCTATATGAGTAAGTGAAACCCACGTCCTGAGAAAATGATCTAGCAGCTTACCGCTTCGCTTCTTTCTTTCTTCTTTACTTTTATTTCGTTTTTCATTCTTCTCCGTTTTTCATTTTTCATTTTTCGCCGTTTTCGTTTTTCGAATCCACCGGGTTCGCCTTTTACTTATCTTCCTCGAGGACGAGTAAGAGGTAAGCTTGGGGGATTTTGATCACTCCTTATTTTACACTTTTTTCCCGCATGTTTGCATGCCATTTGGATCGCCCAAATCATGTTTTTCACGATATATCGACGATATTGCGATGCTTTTCACGATTTGTTGTTTTTGTCGCATTTCAGGTGATTTGGAGCGATTGGGAGTGATCTCGAGATGCGCTTACTCCGGAGGGTCACCGACGACCTCCCCAAGGGGTATTTTGCTGTTGGAGAGGAGCGGAAGAAGAACGGACGTCGCAGGAGCGACGAGGAGGCCAAAACAAGCTGTTTGGGCATTTTTAGTGTCCCACTCGGCCGAGTGAAGGAGTCACTCGGCCGACCAGCGAGACACCGCTCGGCCGACCAGATCAGACACGATTCATATGTGCACTCGGCCGAGCGACGGAGACCACATCGGCCGAGTGACGAGATCCCGTCCGCCCGAGTGGCGCCCAGACGAAGCCATTCAAAAATCGCCAACTTACTGTTTTTCGGCTTCCTGAGCTTCAGAAGACCCACTCGGCCGAGTGGATAATCCCGACCGCCCGAGTACCAAGAAGCCATCGGCCGAGTGACGACAACTCACTCGGCCGAGCCGCCCCCGAAGTGAAGACCCCTGAAGATCAAGACTTACTGGAAATTTACAGGGTTTCTCACTCGGCCGAGCGACTTTTGTCACTCGACCGAGTGCGACGCGCTGCCTGTAGCGAAAATTGTGGATTTCAGGCTGCGCAGGGGTATTTTGGTCACAGTTTTTGGACGATTTGGGGGGGTATTTAACCCCTGTATTTACCCTAGTTTTAGAGAGCTTTTCTCTTAGATTTTTGCAGCTTTTTAGATTAACTTTTTAGCTTTATTCTTGTGATTGGAGAGGAGGCAAAAGTTGATTTTTGTTGGATTATTTGAAGAACTCAATTGGTTTGCCTCTCTCTTCTCTAAAAATTCTATTTTTATTGCATATCTCAATATTGTGATGAATTCTCTTGTTAATTTCATTGATTATTCTTGTGTTTGTGCTATGAATTGTGAGTAGTCTCCACGTCTTGGGGCGTGGGGATGAACCCTACAAGCCCAATTTCATATTTGTGATGAATTGGTAGAAATTTTGCTAGAATTGTATTAGGGATTAGTTTGGGAGCGATTTACTACGGATAGCTAGGAGTTCACATCGATTGGGATTTGCAAGAGATTGGATCACAATTCGATAGGAAACACTAGAAATCCGAATTGGGTTGGAATCGAATTTCCGAAGTATCGGTTTGCAAGAGATTGGGCCGATACTAGGGTTCCCGGTTGCAAATTCCGTGCCAATACCCGTTTGCAAGAGATTGGACGGGTAGGAACTATCCCAACCTAGGTCGCGGGCTGAGTTTGCAAGAGATTGGGCTCGGTACGCGATTGAACGATGATGTTGATCCTAATGCTAGTTTCCCTAGGCTAGGGTTTGCAAGAGATTGGACCCAAACCTAGGATAGCTATAGACCGGCAACAGCGCGAGAGCGTGAGCTTGGTTCTACATTCAGTTGCGACTAGTTCATCCAAAATCTTATTCTAGCAATTTTGATACCGATGAACCACATTGACGAGATACGGCGAGTAGCGGGAATTCCCCATTCCCTAGACGTTCTTTATTTGATTTGATATTTCCGTACTTTGTCTGACGATTGTGACAGGATCGCCAAAGGCAAATTTCTCTCTTCTTAAATAGCCAGGTTGATTGGAACAAGCACGGTCATTCGTCCTCCCTGTGTTCGATAACCCGCTCGCTGCTATACCGTGCACTTGCGGTAAAACTACAACCGTTCTTTGGGTCACATCCCGGAGCGATCAATCTGCTCGATTGAGCCCTATCTTTATATCTATGCACTTAAAATCTATATAGCTTCATCTATAATTTGCTTTGAATGAACTTTATTTTGAATTACTCAAATAAATTTCCACTTTGCATTAATATAGATGAAATGTGATATATTGTGGACAGTGCATCGATGCACTGGTAAAGCATTTAAATTGCTCCCACATTCAACGAGACTAAAAGATGCATTTTTCTCTCCTAATTCATAGAGTAATCTCCCAAGTTTCAAGTATATTTCGTTTAAACGAACATAACTTGAAAACTGTGGATAATAAATAGTGAATATCTTTATATAACTCGTCCAGATGATGGCCAGATGACCATCTACGCACGATTTCATTGAACCCCCGTCGGGCCCCTATCATTACAGATATTCATCCTATATAAAAGCCAACTTGACTGAGCACCAGAAGTGCCTTTCATTGCCAGAGTTTTCAACTCTGACACAATAGACTTGGTCATCCTAGATCAGCGATGATGGACGCATCATCAAATGAATCCTTTGGAGAACCTGAAGATTCTTCAAAAGGTTGAGTTACCTTGTCCCCCTTTTGTCATAAGGGAAAACTTATAGAGAGACTTTCCCTCATGAAAGTGGGATTAGCGTCTCATGGCTTCATTGAGAGAATACATGGTGACCTTTACGGGCCTATTCACCCCGCAAATGGCCCATTTCAGTGCTTCAATGTACTGATAGATGCATCTACTAGATGGTCTTATGTATGCCTTTGTGTTCACCCGCAACCTAGCTTTCTCAAAAGCTGATAATGTGGGTGAATTCACTATACAGGTCTTTCAAGACTACTGCCAAGCAACTGGCATTCAAATTGAACATCCTTTAGCATGTTCATACTCGGAATGGGTTATCAAGAGTCTCTGATAAAGAGACTCCAATGGATTTCACGTCCATTGTTAATTCCCGGTTGCATGTGGATTTTTAGGGATACGCCATACTGCATTCCGCATCGATTATCACGATACAGCCCTCTTGTGGCCATATCTTATTGCTGACGCCGCTTGCTTATGGTTCACCACCAAACATGTAACGGTCAGTATTTTTAGCCGGGTTTTAGTCCCAGTATATCGGTATTTTCTTTCGAACATCTGGATTATTTTTGTCCATATGTTTCGTGTTGCGCATGTGCGACTCTGTATTTCCGTATTTACCGTATCGTTGTTAATTAATTATCACGTTTAATTAAAAACTTTAATTTAATTATCTTGTTAATCATCTTGTTATTTTTACTAATTACTTTTGTTAATTTGATAATTACATTTTATAACTTACTTAATTATTTAATTAATTCCTCTTCTTTCACACACACATTTCAAATTGTAGGAGGAGAAGTTTTAGCATGGTTCTCTTCCCTCGTTAGTCAACAAACACCCATTCAAACAATCTTAATCGTTCACGTTTTGTGATAGGGATGAAATCAATTCGTAGCCAGATGAATCCTCTAGCTTAAGTCAACAAACATCAATTAAAACCATCCCAATCCAACACCTAAACACATTAAAACTGTTCCCTGATGATTTCCTTCTTAAGGCTATACTTCATCTGCAACGCATCATCTTCATCCCTGCTAATCACCCCGCAAACAAACCAGATTTCCCAAACAAATTCAACAGATTCAAATCCTTCACAAATCCATCATCTTCTCCAACCCAAATTCTTATCCCACCAAACCACAAATCAAAACAACCATCATCAAATCTGATCCAAATCTTTCCCATCCAAAATCCAAATCTGAATACACAAAATTTCAGATCCAAACCCCAAAATTTCTGAATCAAACACAAAAAAAAATCAGATCTGAAAATATACTTCAGATTAAACACAAATAGAAATCCAAAACAACATTTTCTCTTCCTCCTTCCCTTCCTCCTCCTTCCCTCTTCCAAAGGCTGGCCCACCCTCTCTCCTTGCGCCGCCCAGCAGCCTCGGCCGCCGCCTAGACCCCCGCCTGCGCGCGCCAAGCCAGCTGCGCCGCCGCCACCGTGATCCTGCGCACCGCCGCCGCCGGAGCAAGGCTGCGCGCGCCGCCCAGCAGTGATCCGCTGCCGTCCGGTGCCTCTCCCCCTCCGAATGCCGTAAGTCCTCTTCTCCCTTGTGCTTTGCTGTCATCAACTTGTAAACGAAGTGAACAAAAAAAAAGGAAACTGAAAGAAGATAAGAAGACAGAGTCAGAGAAAGGGGGAAAGAAAGTTAAGAAGAGAAGAGAGAGACAGGGAAAGAAGAGAATGAGAGATAGGTAGATAAGAATTGGCTATTTAATATTATTAAGTTGTCACATGTAATTTTTTTATCATGTTACTTTAGTCAAACCTTGTAGATAGACTTATTAATAATTTAACCATGTCATTATATTATTTTAACCATGTCATTATTTAATGTTAAGTAAAATTAAGTTATTGTTAATACTAAAATTGATGTTAGTTTGTTAACGATAAGTTTACCATGTTGATATGATTAAATACTGTTAGTGTAAATAAATAATGTCTACCCTGTTTATAACACAGTATAAACGTTACCCTAGCCAGTAATCCCAATAAAATTAGACGAACCCAAGTCGGGAGTTATTTTAATGATGTGTTTATTTCACAATAAATTTAATTCCTTAATTTGTGTAGCCAAAATAGAGAACCGGTATCACAATTCAGGGGTTACGATTTACAGTGAATATTTGAAGTTAAGTAATCATTAGGCCGTTTTCACGTAAAGTTGTATTATTAAAAATATACACGTGCTATGACGCGTGAAACTACTTTCACCGTAATCTTGACTAAAAATGTAACCCAACGACTTATAATTTGGTATATTTTAATTTAGAGCAATACCTAGAATAATTAACATCCCGATCCAATTAGTTAATTCTCATTTTTAACACTTTTCGTTAATTATAATAAATGTTATTATTTAATGACGCAGATACGTTGCGAACGTTCCTACCGTTACTCGGACAACCCAAACTGTCACAGTCAGGCAAGCATGCAGTTATTTTATGTTTTTGTGCTAACCGTTGTTGTACATTGAATTGCTGACACAAACACATTTTTTAGAAATGCTAGACTTGTGGACCCCTTAATAATCAAAATGAACGCACTTTGTGAATGATAATGTTTATGGACATGAATGGTTAATTTTAGAACTGTTGATTCTTATAGAATGTTAAATGCCGTTGGCTCTCGTAGTTAAATGCCGTTGGCTCCCGTAGTTAAATGCCGTTGGCTCCCGTAGTTAAATGCCGTTGGCTACCGATGTTACATGCCGTTGGCTACCGATGTTACATGCCGTTGGCTACCAGTTGCCGTTGGCTACCAGATGTTATTGCCGTTGGCTATTAGTTAATCTCGTCGGTCACATGTGATTACGTCACATGCGACTAGTCTGGACTCGTGTTTCAGTATATGGCGGATTAGCATCCTGGCACGTGATTCAGGAAAATACACTTGGGTGGGGTTGGTTCCCGGGCACTAGCCGGTAGTAAACGAGTCGCCTTCGGGGGCACTTGAAGGTGTATTTATTTACTATTCGTCTAACGGCGGGAATCTTATTCACGGACTTGCACGCACAGTTAAATAATTGAAAAAGAAAGTTAATTACAGAATAATGTTATATTGCTCAACTGCCATGTTAATTTTTACTACTGAAATACCATGCTAATGAAACTTACTGCTTTAACTGCTTCATAAATGTTTTAACTGCTTCAGTTCATTGAAATACATGCTAGTGTAAATTCTTTTAACTACTGTGAAACTGTTGTATATATATAACTTGTTATATATATATATATATATATATATATATATCTTGCCTTGGGTCATCTGACATCTGTTTGCAGACCCTTGCTGACATACATTCATGTTGTTTGAATGTATGTCAGGTTACGAGACAGGTTATCTGGAGGACGAGTTGCTGGATCAGAGTGATCCAATAGACCAGGTTTCTGCTGATCCTGAAGTCCACCCTACCGTGGAGTAGTGCTGATTATCACCGCTGCAGCTATTTACTTTCACCGCTGTTGTTTGTAGGGTGTGTACCCACTTTATCTGTATCGCTATCGTTGTAGGCCATGCTTGGGGCCCTTTCTATTATTGTGTACTTTATCTGGATGTTGGCTTTAATAGTTCTGTTGTTCTGAGTTGCATGCAAGTTCCTGCGAAAGGTGTTTTCACAGACGCTTATTGGGTTCGAGCTTCACCGCTCCAACCTAAGCGGGCCCGTTCACGTCCTCGCCCCAAGTATAATGGGAAGCGGGGCGTGACAAAACATATCTCATTTGAGAGTGTTTGGATGTGCTAATATATGTCCTAATATCACCACGTCTTGATAACTGTGATTTTGATGAGCAAAGTCTCATTATAATAGGCACGCAGTCTAAAGAAGCCTAAAGCTTCTGAGACCATATCATGGGACACAAAAGTCCTAATCTCGTTATGATCTACATACTATTTCTGTGCGAAGATGAGATCCAGAAGATCCTTCACATTTAGACTAAAGTATAACAATTGGCAGATAAATTCACAGACAACCATAAGATTGTTCGTTCACACGTCCCTGCTGTCAACACGCCATCTAGGATTGACATCCCCATAGATGGATGCAATCTACCGACAGCAGAATTGGCTATACCTCAATTGAAAAGAGGTCGCCCGCTAGGTTCAAAAGATAAAGTTCCTCGAAAGAGGAAGATTCCTGGAGATATTAAAATGATCCCTCCACAGGATGCTGAGCTCAGACCAGCGACCTCTCCCCTCCCGATTTCCACTGTAGAGGAAACTATAGGAAAAACATCATTATATTACGTACGTATTGGAGAGGTACTGGACAAATACAGCACAGTCGTCGTCGTCGATTTTGTTTTCGATATTGTCGTTCACGTCGCTGAATATGACGATGACGTTCAACCCACTTTTCTATAGCGTAAACACATAGATTGGCCAAAGTGGGACGAGGTAATAAGAGTAGAGCTGGACTCACTCTTGAAAAGCAAAGTCTTTGGACTAGTAGTCCCAACACCGGAATATGCAAAACCTGTGGAATATAAGTTGGGTTTTCATAAGAATAAGAAACGAAGGAATGTGATCATTTTCCTATTTTCATACTAAGCCTAAACGTCTCTGGAAAAGCCAAGAAATGCACATCATGGACGTTGTGACTGCATATCTATACGGCTATATAGATATAGAGATCTATATGAAACTTCCAGAAGGGTATACTCTACCCCCAGAGATGAAATAGAGACTTATGAACGTCTCCTCTATAAAGGCTTCAAAGATCATTATATGATTTTACGCAATCACCAAAAATGTGGTATAACAGATTTAGCGAATTCCTTGCTGAACAAGGATTCCCTAAATAATGAAATCTCACATGTAACTTTATCAAAGGAACAGGGACATGATTTGTATTAGTCGCCGTCTATGTGGATGACTTAAATCTAAAAGGATCTCCTGCAGAGACCATTGATATATCTGATAACCTTAAACATACCTTCGAAATGAAATACCTGGGCAAAACAAGGTATTGTCTCGGCTTACAGATTAAACACTTTCGTGGTGGAATCCTTTTATACCTATCATATTTCTCATACACCAGGAGTTTATGAAGAAAGATGTCCATTTGCAATCTATTAAAAATGGATGCATATTTATGACGCCTTCCAGTCGCTGGAAGAGGGGGAGGACATCATAGGTCCTGAAGAACCTAGCTCTAGTGTACTAGTTACACTCCTTTATCTGGCCAACTACACGTGTCTCTAATAGAACGTCTGTAGTAAAGCTGTTAGCCAGATACAGTGCTGCCTTGGAGAGCACCAATGGACCAAGGATAAGCTGCTTTTGCGCAACTTCTAAGGGTCAAGGATCAGCATCCAAGGAATAAATATCGCATATGCAGGTTTACAGACCATCGCGATGACTAAGCACAAATGGCTGGCCACCTCCTAAAGATCTACGCATCATCTTCCAAAAGTCTACATCTTCTAAGAGGCTCATCATCCAAAAGCATATCTAAAATACGCTCATCCAGGTCCAGCAGTACCTTGCAGACACAGTGAAAACTGAGTGAAGGAATACATACGTGGAGCCATCTACCAAACTTCATAGAGCGTATAACTCCTGAGCGCCACTGTTTTTCCCGTAGCTGCTAGATATGAGTGAAACTTGTATAAATGAGTGATGATTGTATTCAGAATATGATGGATGTATAGACGAATAGGAAATGATTGTATATATACATAGGAGATCTGCAAGCCTGAAGGTTGTACAGATCAGTGGGAGTTGATAGTAGAGTTGTACTCTTTTTCTCATAGCTATGGGTTTTTCCATTGGGTTTTTCATAGCCAAATGTTTTAATGAGGTAACCTCATTTAACGCTGGACCCTGAAGTTCCACCTCTAATGAAAGCTGAAAGACCTGCAAGCATAAGGCTTGTATGGATCAGGTTGAGTAACTTGTGGGTTGCACTCTTTTTCCTTAAGCTGTTGGTTTTTCCCACTGGGTTTTCCACATCTAAGGTTTTAACGAGGCAAACATGATTACTCCGGATCTAGAAGTATCCACCCATTTAGCATGTACACTAAGACCAAAGTAATGAGTGGATAAGGGGAAGTGTTATGAATGGGAGAGGCCTTTGGCCTCCCCTCATCTTTATCCCCCATTACTCCCCATTATCCCTACTAATGGGGACCTTTGGTTATCCTATAGCCTTTGGGCTTCTATTTGATTTAATAAATAGAGAACCATGGCTTTGTGCCATGGTTACTCATTCTTCTCATTATCCAACAAAATTGCAATTAAAAACCAATATAACATCTTCTTCTAGTCAAAAATTATTCCGCACACGTACCAAATTACTAACAGCGAACAAAATGGAAAATTTTGCATTTTGTATTCGGTGAGTAAAATGTAATACACATAACAAAATTACTCACCACGTACAGCGAGCTAAAATTCGCCGAACACAAAAAGCAAAAATTTACATATTGTGCGCGATAAGTAATTTTGGTTGGTGTATCAATTTTTACTTAACGCACACAACAAACAAAAATTTATTATTGTTGTGTGGTGCGTAATTTTTTCAAGAGCATCAATTTTTACTCAATCCACGCGCGTTGAGTAATTTTGGTCTGTGCAATAATTTTTACTCAATATGCACATATGCAAAAAAATTGCCTACACACAACTGGCAAAATAATTGTATGTTGTGCGCATTGAGTAATTTTTTGTCTGTTATACGCGGCGAGTAAAAATTGATCCACTGACCAAAATTACTCACCGTGCACAACATGCAAAACCAAAACGTTTTCTAAACTCGAACAGACGTGAATGCAAACAGACGTGAGAACCGAACAAACCTAGTTGCATGGTGCGAAAAGCAAAAGCAATGGTTTGATTTTTTACGACGAATTTCAAAGATTTCGTGGAGCACAATCGACATCCAAAGATTTCTCATTGATCAAACGAATGTGTGATGCGAGAGCAAAAGATTTAAGGATTTTTATGACTTAGAAATGTCGAAGGACGAGTCGGTTCAGTCTATAGTTGGTAAGAAATTAATTGTGAATTTTATTTTGACGGGGAGTACGTGGACACTGAGGACCAGTCCTAGTGTCTTCGTTGTGTTTTACTTTTGTTTAGACAGTTGTTTTGTTATCGGTGCGTAGCACCTATACTTTGTTATGTCGTTACTTTTGTTGGCCTTGTTCTGGGCCTTTAGACTCTTTCTTTTAGCCTGGTGGCTTTTCTGGATGTTGGACTTTATGAGATATGAGGATTTTATTCCAGTCTCTCCTTGTGTTATTATTGTTATTCCGTTGTGGTTACAGGGACCTGCTTATGTTTTTTGACGCTTATCGGGTTTGGGGCTTCACAGCTCCACTCTCGAGCGGACCTTTTCACGTCTCGCCTCCATTTTAGGGAAGCGGGTCGTGACAGGTTTTGTTGGTGGCCCATGCAGGTCCTTCTGTAACTGCGATGCTTGGAATGACGATAATAATATTAGAATGTCCAATAAACTAAGTTCGACGTCCGAGTCATAAGATATGAGTCTAATCTGATTCGTTTTCTGTGTCACTAGATGGCAGGAAGACGTTTCACCCGTGGTGGGGGTAGTGGTGCGATCCCTCATGATGAGGTGCCTGAGAGGGAACCCACCAACGGGGAGATGATGCGGATGATGCTGCAGATGATGCAAGTGCAGCAGGGTGTGCTCCTGCAAGTCCAGAATGCTCCACTTGCTCGAGCTGCCCGGGCTCTTCCGGATGCCCATCGCTCTGAGCCGGGAGCGAAGCAATTTCGGGAGCTGGGTCTCGCGTATTTTGATGGGTCTGAGGGTCCTCTGGCTGCCGATGAGTGGATTCGGAACATCGATGACAATCTGAAGATGGCCAAGATCACCCCGGCTGGATGGGTTGATTTGGCGAAGAGGCAACTCAAGGATAATGCTCGGAACTGGTGGGATGCGGAAGAGAAGATGTTGGTGGAGCCGATAGCTTGGGCTACCTTCAAGGCCAGATTTGAGGGTGAGTTCTTCCCGAAAGCTGCCAGGGAAGAGATGCTGCAGCGTTTTATCGATTTGAAGCAAGGGAACTCGTCGGTGGACCTATATCACCAAGAGTTCATGAGGCTGAGTCGGTTTGCACCAAAGATGGTGCAGGACGCTGAGGAGAGAGCGCAGAGATTCCTGCAGGGACTTGCTTCGGAGCTCCAAAGTTTTGTGACCTCTTCTGACCGGGAGTCTTATCAGAAGGTTCTAGTAGCAGCCAAGAGGCAGGAGCTGCTCGTGAACCAGAGGAGGGGGTCTATTGTTGGTGCTGGGAAGAGGCCTGTGGAACAGGCCAGAGCTGTGGTTAGACCTGGATTCAGGCCTAATCAGTCCGCTCAGTTTAAGAGGACAGGAGGGCCTATTCTGAAGACTTGCCATTTCTGCGGCAAGCCTGGCCACATCAAGGATCAGTGTCGGAAATTTTTGGGCCAGTGTCTGGTTTGTGGTGATGCTTCCCATGTCGCGAAGGATTGTCGGCATGCGGGTCCACTGCGGAGGGCACCTGTTGCAGCTCAGCCATTGCAGCAGCGAGCGTCTGTTCCTACTGGACGTGGAGCAGCTCTTGTTCCGCAGAGGCAGGCTTTTCAGCAGGCTGTTCCGCCGAGGAGGCATGCTTTTCTGATGACCGCTGCGGAGAGCGAGGCTGTGGATGAGGTTATCGCAGGTAATCCTCGATCTAGCTGTTACTTTCCTAGCTGGTTTTGATTGTTAGATTATGTTGTTTGCTTGAACATGGTTGTTTGCTAGACTAGGGTTTGATTGTTAATTGATTGTTAGGTGTGGTTTTGGTTTGCACATTTCCTGCACGAGTCCTCTTTGACTCCGGTGCATCGATGTGCATTATTTCTCGGAGCTTCGTGGAGAGGCATTCCTTGTCGACGTCCCCTCTTCCCAAGAGTTGGAATATCGTTACAGGGAATGGCGTGGTCTCGGAGCATCGTGGTTGCAATTCTTGCTCGTTGGTGGTCTGTGGACATGAGCTTTTCGCTGATTTCATTGTCCATGACATCATCAACTATGATGCGGTTCTTGGGATGGACTGGCTTGCGAGCTTCTATGCTACGATCGACTGTCGGAGAAAGAAGGTGGTGTTCGAGATTCCCGGACATCCAGTGTTTGAGTTCAGTCGTGGTAGCAGTTCGCTTGGTCCTGTCAGATTTCGGGCCAGGCCGGTGGAGGTTGTGGCTATGCAGATGGAGCTGGAGTGGCCAGCTGTGGTGCGTGATTTTGGCGACGTCTTCCCCGAGGAGATGTCTGGTTTGCCACCTAATCGAGCTCTAGAATTTTCTATCGATCTTGTTCCAGGTGCGCAGCCGGTTTCGAAGGCGCCGTATCGTATGGCACCTGCAGAATTGGAAGAGTTGCGGAAGCAGTTGGATGAGCTCTTGCAGAATGGTTATATAAATCCTAGCGTGTCTCCGTGGGGAGCACCGGTGTTGCTGGTAAAGAAGAAGGATGGTTCGCGTCGCATGTGCGTGGACTATCAAGAGTTGAATGCGGTGACCATTAAGAATAAATACCCGTTGCCTCGCATCGATGATATTTTTGATCAGCTTGGAGGTTCGAGTGTGTTTTCTAAATTGGATTTGAGGAGTGGTTACCATCAGTTGAAGGTAAGGAAGGATGATGTTCCGAAGACAACGTTCAGGACGAAGTATGGACACTATGAGTTTGTGGTTATGCCCTTCGGCGTAACTAACGCGCCCGCAGTTTTCATGAACCTGATGAACCTGATTTTCTACGACTTTTTGGATAAGTTTGTCGTTATCTTCATTGACGACATTCTGATCTATTCGAAGTCGGAGGAAGAGCATGCCTCGCACTTAAGGACGGTGTTGGAGATTTTAAGGAAGCATCGGTTGTATGCTAAGTTTTCGAAGTGCGAGTTTTGGCTGGACAGAGTTGCTTTTCTCGGGCATGTGGTGACTGGAGATGGTATTTCAGTGGATCCCGAGAAGATTAGGGCCATCAGGGAGTGGTCTGTTCCGTCGTCTGCATCTGAGATTCGGAGCTTCCTTGGACTTGCTGGTTACTATCGGCGTTTCATTAAGGACTTTTCTCGTATTGCTGAGCCGATGACCAGGTTGACGCGGAAGGATGTTGCTTTTGTTTGGTCGGGTGATTGTGAGGGTGCTTTTGGTGTTCTGAAGGAGAGGTTGACGACTGCCCCTATTCTTGTTGTGCCTGATCGCAGCGGTGGATTTGAGATCTTTTGCGATGCTTCTGGCAAGGGTCTCGGTTGTGTGTTGCATCAGCATGGGCACGTTGTGGCGTATGCGTCTCGTCAGCTTAAGGTTCATGAGAAGAATTACCTGACGCATGATTTGGAGTTGGCTGCCGTTGTGTTTGCTCTTAAGATTTGGAGGCACTTCCTGCTGAGTGAGAAAGTGAAGATTTTCACCGATCACAAAAGCTTGAAGTACATTTTCACTCAGAAGGAGCTCAACATGCGACAGCGTCGATGGTTGGAGCTTATGGCGGATTATGATATTGATTTGCAGTTTCACCCTGGCAAGGTGAATGTGGTTCCGGATGCTTTGAGTAGGCTTCCAGCGGTGATGATTTTGACTTCGCAGTGGAGATTGCAGCATGATTTTTGCGGGTCTGGTGTGGAGATTGTTCTTCCTGGGGAGGCTTCGTCGTTGATGTACATGCAGGTACAGTCGACGATCGTGGATCGGATTAAGGCTGGCCAGGCCGAGCATCCGAAGCTGGTGAAGATTCGGGAGCAGGTGGAAGCCGGTCTGCGGACTGACTTTTTGATTCATGAGGATGGCTCGCTGAGGTTTGGAGCCAGGTTGTGTGTGCCCGCTGGGGATATTAGAGAGGAGCTGATGGTGGAGGCACACAGTTCGCCGTATTCTGTGCATCCTGGTGGCACCAAGATGTACCAGGATCTTCGTCTGAATTATTGGTGGCATGGTATGAAGAGGAGCGTGGCTCGGAGTGTAGCCAAGTGCTTGGTTTGCCAGCAAGTGAAGGCGGAGCATCAGCGTACGGCCGGGTTGCTACAACCGCTTCCGATTCCGGAGTGGAAATGGCAACACATCACTATGGACTTCGTGACTGGACTACCTCGGAGTCCGAAGCAGAATGACACGATTTGGGTGATCGTAGATCGATTGACCAAATCTGCGCACTTTATTCCGTTCCGAGTGGGACAGTCCACTGAGGCGCTAGCGAGGAGATATATGGAGGTAAAATTCTTTTTACTCTCCGTTTTATTTCCTTTTCCTAGTTTGGATAGTGATGTAACGTGAATCGTGCAGGAGGTTGTGCGACTTCATGGAGTCCCCGTGAGTATCGTGTCGGACAGAGACACGAGGTTCACATCTCAGTTCTGGCAGAGTTTGCAGAAGAGCTTGGGTACGCGTCTGAGTTTCAGCACGGCGTACCATCCGCAGATGGATGGCCAGTCCGAGAGGACGATTCAGATTTTGGAAGACATGCTGAGGGCGTGCATGTTGGATTTCAAGGGTTCGTGGGAGGACCATCTACATCTGGTAGAGTTTTCTTACAACAACAGCTTCCAGGCGAGTATTGGTATGGCGCCTTTCGCCGCTCTTTATGGGAGGAAATGTCGATCGCCATTGAGTTGGGATGACGTTGGTGATCGGGAGCTGTTGGGACCTGAGATGATCGTGGTGGCCGTGAATATCGTCAGGAATATTCGGGAGAGGTTGAGGATTGCTCAGGACCGTTTTAAGCATTGGGCGGATGCTAAACGTCGTCCTTTGGAGTTTCAGCCAGGCGACCATGTGTTCTTGAAGATTTCCCCGAATCGTGGTGTGATTCGTTTCGGGAAGCGAGGGAAGTTAAGCCCGCGATACATTGGACCGTTTGACATTTTGGAGAGGGTTGGCGAGGTAGCGTATCGCTTGGCCTTGCCGCCATCTTTGGAAGGAGTTCACAATGTTTTCCATGTGTCGCAGCTTCGTCGATACATTAGCGATCCATCTCATGCTGTGGATTTTTCGGTGATTACCGTTCGCCCCGATATGACGTATGACCAGCACCCCGAAGAGTAACTAAGACCAATTCATTCACGTTTTCATGTTCCAATTGAACACTTTCCATTTATGATCAAAGGAGAAGATTATTCTTTTTACCAAACATATGCGGATCAAATCACGATCTTCTAATCTAATAAGAACAAGAGTCTCGATCAATCCCTTTGCCCCTCATTCTTCGAGAATCAGAAAGATCCTTTTCGAGTTTGAATTTGTTCATTTAGAATCTGGGCTCTTCTATTTTCTACTTATTTTTTTGTTTTATTCTTTATTTCATTTCCAGTGCAGATTCTGGACTGGCGTCAGAAATCGCTTCGAAACAAGATTGTCAATCTTGTGAGGGTGATGTGGCGACACGGCTCACCTGTAGAGTCTACTTGGGAGAATGAGGATGAGATGCGAGAGCGTTTCCCACTTTTGTTTCCGGACACGTGAGTGTTTGGAAATTCTGAGGACGGAATTTTTCTTAAGTTGGGGAGGATGTAACGACTGCTTTTCATGTATCTGGATTTATTATAATATAATATATGTTTTGGTGGATTTTCTCCTCATGTGTGGTTTTCGTCTCCGTAGCTTTCATTTTCGATCGATTCGTCGTATTTTCTCGTTTCTTCCTTAGGATCGTCGATTTCGAAGTATGTCATTCGTGACGGATTTCATAACGATCGTATCTTACTATTAGATACTCGCCTAGGAGTCTTAGGAATCGATCCCGGGGCCCCGCGCTCCGTATCGGAACTTTTTGTGCTCATTAGCCGGTATAAGAAGGGGCACCGACCGACTAGATGACGATCCAGTCGGTCGGCAATCCTTCTTGGACCGACTAGTTGGCTTTCTAAATTTCTCAGGAGTTACTGTTTATCGTTAGTCGGTCTAAGAACGTTGGTTGACCGACTAGGTTGCAAACTAGTCGGTCGGCAATGCTTCTTTAACCGACTAACACATCATCTAATTTTAGTATCAGTTACTGTTTACTCTTAGTCGGTCTAAGAACGTTCATCGACCGACTAGATGTTAAACTAGTCGGTCAGTATTTGTTCATGGACCGACTAACCCTAAAATCCTATTTTCGTTCAGAAGTTACTGTTTACACTTAGTCGGTCTGCGTTGGTCGACCGACCGACTAGTTGCCAAACTAGTCGGTCAGTGGTTGCTCTTTGACCGACTAGTCTGTGTTAAAACCCTAATTTCTGGGCAGCCGCCAGCCCATCCTATTTATACCCCTCCCAAACGTTTTCTTCTTCCTCCACTCGACCCAAAACCCTAAAATCTCCCCCATTGAGCCCCCATCTTCCTCCAAGCCCTATTCCTTCATCCCAAGCCCTAGATTCATCATCTAAACCCTCCATCAACTCTATCTACCTCTCATCTTCCCCAAAATCTCATCAAATCCCCAAAATCCCCCAAAAACCATAACTCTCCAAACTTCTCCATTTGTTTCCAGATCTGATCCTAGGGTTCTCCGGAGTGTTTCTTCCGCCTCCTCTCGGTAAGAAATCGATTCCTTGGTGTTTTTATAACCTAGTTGTATTTTTATGAAACCCTAATAAATTTCATGTTGTTTGATGTTTGTTTCCCCCATAACAGCGATTTCCCCGTAGATTAGCATCCGTGCGACGAAGTGGTCGTCATCCCGGTGCTAGGCAAGTGAAACTTGCCACTTAGGGTTTAGGCCATGTTTTAGGCCATCTTCCTTGTTGTAGGCGTAAAAGAGGCTAGGCGTCGAAATGATACTCGCCTAGGCGCAAATTGGGGAACTAGCTTGACAACGAAGCTAGTTCTGACTTTTAGCATGTTGCACAATTACCATGTCATGTTTACTTTCCATTAACGGTACGCAAATTAAATGTCATGTCATTGCATTCTTTAAGTAATCTGTGATTGCGTAGCATCGCTACAATACTTGTGTTCCTGGCTCGTGACCAGAAGCGAGCATAATGAGTTGCTAACCCCAACGCTCGATATTGAATTGTGAACTAAGAAACAAGCTCCCGTGCGGGGCAACCCTGGCTCACTTGCTGGGCTCATGTACAGGGACCCTGGCTTGTTTAGGTGTGGGATGGGGCAAGGGTTAAGCGGCCATTCAACTGGGAGTCTGCCCGATCAGCAACTGCAGTTGTAAGGCGTAAACTCTGGGGTGGGGTAGTGTTTAGTGCCGATCGGTGTGAATGATGTACCATTCAGCTGAAGGGCGTAAACATCTACAAACAACAGTGAAACGTGATTAGTGTTTAGTGCCGATCGGTGTGAATGATGTACCATTCAGCTGAAGGGCGTAAACATCTACAAAACAACGTGAAATGATTGAGATTGTTAGTAGCTTGGCTACTCTTGTCTTGTCCCGATAAATTGTTCCCCTGTACAAAATTGTCTTGCCATGTCTTAAATTGTGCACTCATGTTATAACTGCCATGTCATGCATACTATAACTGCTAGGTTGCTAGTTGTCTTACTTTCAGTTTCCTTGCTCAAGTCTTTTAGACTTGCTGACATGTGCCCCTTTACTCTTTTGGGTGACACATGTTAGATCCTGAGCCTGAGTACCTTGTTGAGGACGAGGTGTTTGCTGACGCCGAGCCCGAGCTTGTGTTTGACGGGGAGTACGTGGACACTGAGGACCAGTCCTAGTGTCTTCGTTGTGTTTTACTTTTGTTTAGACAGTTGTTTTGTTATCGGTGTGTAGCACCTATACTTTGTTATGTCGTTACTTTTATTGGCCTTGTTCTGGGCCTTTAGACTCTTTCTTTTAGCCTGGTGGCTTTTCTGGATGTTGGACTTATCTTGGATATTGGACTTTATGAGATATGAGGATTTTATTCCAGTCTCTCCTTGTGTTATTATTGTTATTCCGTTGTGGTTACAGGGACCTGCTTATGTTTTTTGACGCTTATCGGGTTTGGGGCTTCACAGCTCCACTCTCGAGCGGACCTTTTCACGTCTCGCCTCCATTTTAGGGAAGCGGGTCGTGACAGTTCTGAAACCCCAGTTCTGCGGGGCCCACCGCGCCAGATAGGCGCCTGGTCTGGGCGCACCCAGACTGGGCGCCTGGCCCAGGCACCTGGCCCAGGCACCAGGCGCCCCGGCTTGGTGCCCAGGGCGCCCGGCCCAGGGTGCCCGCCCTGGGCGCCTGGGCCTGGGTGCCGGGCCCAGGCCCAGGGCGCCTGGTGCCCTGGGCGGGCCCTGGCTGGCCAGGCGCCCGGGCCAGACTGTTGAATATTGGACTCCCCGGATTTGGTTTTGGATGATGAGCAAACATAAATAATTCATGAACTAACAATTTGTGAGCGCAGTATTGGAGATCGTCGCCAATTTCACGAGAATATTCAAAGCGACATCTCAACACTTCCAAAAGCTCGTATTCAAGCCTAAAGCTTCGTTGAAGCTCATGCAACGCTTTGGAAATAATGAAGATTCAATCGAAGCTCTCAAAGACCGTTTATTGAGGTTTTATTTATAGTCTTTTAGTTTCGATTGATAGAATGTTAAGCCTTGAGTATATCTTACGTTTCTATCTTCATTTCGCTCATTTCGTAGCTCTAGGATTCTTGCACAAGTTCACTCTAATTTCCTCGAAGCGTCGCGCTTCGATTCGGACCTTGTTGTGCATGTTAGTTGGTACAAGAACAAGTACTGACCGACTAGATGGAGATCTAGTCGGTCGGCCACTGTTCTTGGACCGACTAGTTTCAGTCAGTTAAATCTTTGTTCTTTACTGTTTACAGTTAGTCGGTCTACGTTGACTCACCGACCGACTAGTTTGTGAACTAGTCGGTCAGTGATGCTTCTTTGACCGACTAGTTGTGATTTACTGTACATGCCAAATTTCTCCTAAGCTACTGTTTTCTTTTAGTCGGTCTAAGAACGTTTGATGACCGACTAGTTGACAATCTAGTCGGTCAACTTTTGTTCTTGGACCGACTAAGTCAACTTGCCTTCAGACTAGTTTTCTAGGTCTGAAATTCTATCTCTTCTCTGATCTGCTCTTAGTCGGTCCATGCTTTGTGACTGACCGACTAGTTGATGAACTAGTCGGTCAGTGATTGTTCTTTGACCGACTAATTCTCCCAGATTTCTTTCCGTTGGAGATTGACCTAACTTATGTTTTTGGGTTCCTATAAATACGAACCTATGTCATTTCTATCAAAGAGAGAGCTGCCATTAAGAGATTCATTGAGCCCTAAAGAGATAGCCATTCTCCCTCAAATCTAAAGCTCTCTTCCTCACAAGAAAGCCATTCTCTCTCATTTCTAGATCTAGAGAGAAGCTTGTTCTTGGTGAGCTCTTCAAGCTATTGCTTGATCCAAGTCTCCAACTCTTCCCTAGGCACCCATTGCTGCTCATTTCCTTGGTGCTAGGGCTTGGTGACTTCATCTTCCTCAAATCCTTCATTCCACCTATTGGGTAAGAAAAACTCAAGGTATAGGATTTTGTGGTAAGTGTATTTATTTCATTTAAACTCTTTATATTGCTTATTGGCTCTCTCGGTTGTGAGAGAAGTTTGTGATCCCGGGTTGTGGGATTCACTTTGCCATTGCATGTATGATTTGATCTTGTGAAGGTTTTTCACAAGATATTCATAGTGGAAATCTTGAGTTAGGGTTTCTAACTCAAGTATCCGGAGGGGATCCGGGTGGTTGGGACGTAGGATCACCGGGAACAAGTCGGGGAGACTTGGGTGGATCCGAACCCATTAACATCGTTTGTTAGCTTTGTTTATTTCATTGTTGTCAATCAATTTAAGCTTCCGCAAATTGATTTGGTGGTTGTTTGCAATTTAATTTGGAATTATACGCCTTATTATTTTAAAGTACTATTCACCCCCCCTCTAGTACTTGTGCAGTAGCTGGTAGGGCATTACATTTGGTATCGGAGCAAGGTTCTCAGCTATGTCTGCCAACGACAACAAGACCGTGCGTCCACCTTCCAACTATGACACCTTCAGGAACCGTGAAGGAGCATCTTCCGTGATGGAAGGACATTCCTCTACGAGGCCTCCATTCTTCAACGGTACCAACTACGGGTACTGGAAGTGTCGGATGGAAACCTTCCTCCGAAGTGCATCTTTATGGAGAACTACAATGAAGGAGTATATTGAACCCGAAGAAGAAGATTTTGAGCAATGGACTACCGCGGAGGTCGCCGCGGAGGTAAGCAATGCCAAGGCAATGAACGCCTTGCAATGTGCATTGGAGCCCGAGGATTTCAATAAGATATGCACATGTAAGAGTGCATATCAAATTTGGAACTCCCTCCTCATTCTACACGAAGGGACGAGTAGGGTAAGAGACTCTAAACTCGTAGTCGTAACCAAAGATTACGAAATGTTTCATATGCAACATGGCGAGAAGATGAAAGAATATTACGCTCGTTTCGTTGATATAATAAACGAGTTAGAGGCCCTCGGCAAGATCTACACTCAAAAGGAGAAGTGCTTAAAGCTTATTGAAGGACTTCCCTCTTCTTGGGAAAAACGTACCTTCGCCATCGAGGAAGGTAATGACATGGACAAATATACCGTAGTTCAACTAATGGGTACTTTGATGTCATATGAGGTACGCAAAGATAGCAAGGTGAAGCTACAAGAAAAGATGAAGTCATATTTGAACCTAGATGCGCCTAAGAAAAAGGCGATTGCATTCAAGGCGGCTTCATCCACCTCTACCGATGATGAGAACTCGGAAGAAGAAATGGACATGGAATCCATTGCACTCATGGCAAAGAAGTTCAATCGCTTCTTCCGAAAGGGTAACTTCAAACACAAATCTAAGTTTACATCTACTAACGCCTCTCCACCTTTGTGCTTTAAATGCAATAAGCCAGGACACATCAAAGCGGATTGTCCTCAAAACAAGCAAAAGGAGAAGTGGAAGGCGCCAAAGTATGACAAGTCCAAGAAGTACACGAAAGGAAACAAGAAGGGACTTGTCGGAGCTACCTTCACCGACTCCGAGGATTCCTCAAGCGGAGAGTCGGACGATGAGCACGTGGAGCAAGCACACATGTGTTTCATGGCAAGAGAGGAGCACGATCAAGGATCCTCCTCTTCCGATGATAGTGATGAAGAAAGCGATGAGGTAACGATGGATGATCTTAGGGATGCTAACACTCAACTTTGGTCAAAATATACTAAGTTAGTAAATAGATATACTAAGGTAAAAGATGACCTAGCTAGCATTCAAACATCGCCTAAGACTATCATCACCAACAACGACACCGTTGTTGAAGAGTTAAGAAAAGAGATAGTAAATCTCAAATCTAAACTTGAACATGTTAGCATTGAGGATGCGGAAGAACATGAGATAGCGGATTTAACTTCTCAAAACTCGACTTTGAGTATTGAGAACGAGAATCTTAAATCTCGTGTTTATGTGCTCACTTCGCAAATATCCACTTTGGATACTTCCTTGCGTTCTCTCAAAGAGAAATATGAGGACACATTGGGCCGAATCAACAAATTCAACAAGGGTAAAGGCCATTTGGATAATATCCTAAAAGATTTACTTCCGGCCAAGCACCACATTGGCTTGGGGTATATGATGGGAAATTCTTCCAAGTCGGTCACTACCTTTGTTAGGCCAACTTCCGAAGCCTCAACGAGTGGGAGCAAACACTCTATTGGTAGTTCATCTACCAATGGTGCTTCCACCTCGTCCACACCCTCTTTCGGAAAGAAACCCACATTGGGTGGACCTCCAAAGAAGGGGCATGCTTATATGTACACCAATTCCATGCCACGTAGGAACACACGTCCTACTCCACCATCTCACACTTATGATGATTTTTATGCAACACATTCTCGGGCACGTGCACACCAAGTGAGACACCCTCACGCACGTGTTCCCACACATGCATATGTACACCCACCTCATCATATGAATAATTCTCGTCGTGCACCATTCCATCATGTCCCGTATGCCTATCCACAACATGCATCACGTAGAAATCAACGTCGCATGCATGCACCCAATAGGATGATGGCTCCCAAAGTTTTCACGATTTGGAGCCCAAAGGACACAAGCATGGACGAAAAACAAATATATATGAATGCTTATTTTTCGGATGTTGTGCATAGTAAGAATTATGTGGGGAAGTCTAAGTCCACTTGGACTTGGCTTCCAAAGGTCTAATCCCTTGGACCCAATGACCTTGGGTACCATGATATGAAACTTATCTATCTTTAGGTACTCAAGGAAAAGAAAAAGAAAAGGAGCAACAAATTTAAATTTAGCTCCAAAGGGAATTGGATACTCGATAGCGGGTGCTCCAAACACATGACGGGTGACGCTCGATTGCTCTCCGGAGTGGTTCCCATTGTGAATGGAAACCGCGTCGTATTTGGAGGCAACGAGAGCGGAACCATCATAGGTGTTGGTAATGTCGGTAACCCTTCTAAACCATTAATTAGTGATGTGTATCTTGTTAGTGGTTTAAATCATAATCTTATTTCAATAAGTCAACTTTGTGACAAAGGTTACAAAGTTAGCTTTGCGAAAGGATTGTGTCATATTTTAAGAAAGGATAATGAAAAATTATTATTTTCCGGAACTCGTCGTAAAGACATTTATATTTTGGATCTTCCTAAGTCATATGAACAATGTCTCGTTGCCAACACAAGTGAACAACACTTATGGCATCGACGCTTTGGACATGTGAACTTTGGAACACTATATAAGCTTTCAAAATTGAATTCTATTAAAGGTTTTCCGAAGCTTGTTTTTGAAAAGAAAAGTTTTTGTGATTGTTGTCAACGCGGCAAGCTTCCTAAATCTTCATTTAAACCTAAGAAAAGCATCTCTACAAAACGGCCACTAGAACTATTACATCTAGATTTATTTGGGCCAACTAGAGTAGCTTCCTTAGGAAATGCAAGGTATGGACTTGTCATCGTAGATGACTATTCAAGATTTACTTGGGTATTTTTCTTGTGCAATAAAAATGAAGCTTTTGAAAACTTCACAATTTTTGTTAAGAAAGTACAAAATCTCTTAGGAAACACCATTGTCACTATTCGTAGTGATCATGGAGGTGAATTTGAGAATGAGTCTTTTGAGACATTTTGTGATGAAGTTGGTATTACTCACACCTTCTCTTTCCCTCGTGCACCGCCTCAAAATGGTGTAGTTGAGAGAAAGAATAGGACGCTAGTGGAGTGTGCTCGCACTATGCTTGATGATAGCCAACTTGGCCATCAATTTTGGGCGGAAGCGGTACACACCGCTTGCTATGTGTTTAATAGAATACTTTTGAGGCCCGGCACTAAACAAACTTGTTATGAATTGTTGTTTGGTAGGTTGCCTCAAGTTAAACATTTTCGTGTTTTTGGTTCGAAATGTTTTATTAAGAACACATATGGTAGTTTGGACAAATTCGATCCGAGATCCGATGAGGGGATTTTTGTGGGATATTCTTCGCGTAGCAAAGCCTACCGGATATTCAACAAACGAACCTCGACGATCGAGGAGTCGCTTCATGTCTCATTTAATGAAGGATTTGTTCCAACTAGAAGTTCAAATGATAATGATTCTATGGATGTTTTATGTGATTCATTTGATAATTCTAAGTCTATTGATTCTATTGAGACTAACCCGACTAATGAAGTTGTTGAGAATGTTCCAAGTGATCAAGGTATTCCCAAGCGACTTCATGTCATTCGCGACCATCCCCATGAGCAAGTAATTGGCAATATTCAAGATAGTGTCAAGACAAGATCACAAGTTCACCACTTCGCCAATTGTGCCTTTGCCTCATCGATAGAGCCAAAGAATATAGTTGAAGCATGCGAAGATAGTGCTTGGATACTTGCCATGGAGGAGGAGCTCATTCAATTCGAGAGGAATGAAGTGTGGGAGCTTGTTCCATTGCCTTCGAAGAACCACACCGTCATAGGGACAAAGTGGATTTTCAAGAACAAAACCGACGAAAACCAAGTCGTCGTCCGGAACAAAGCTCGGTTAGTAGCTCAAGGCTATCGACAAGAGGAAGGTATTGATTTCGAAGAATCCTTCGCTCCGGTAGCTAGATTAGAATCAATTAGATTACTTTTGTCTTTTGCATGCCATAAGAATTTTAAATTATTTCAAATGGATGTTAAAAGTGCTTTTTTAAACGGAGATGTCGTTGAGGAAGTTTACGTTTCTCAACCTCCGGGCTTCATAAATGAAAAATTTCCAAATCACGTTTTTAAACTAAAGAAAGCTCTTTATGGTTTGAGACAAGCTCCTCGAGCTTGGTATGATCGCCTAAAGAATTTTCTTCTGGATTTGAATTTTAAAATGGGCGAAGCCGATTCAACTCTTTTTGTTAAGCATGCGAATAATGATATTTTATTAATACAAATTTATGTTGATGATATCATTTTCGGTGCTACTAACTTCACTCTTTGCGAAGAGTTTTCTAATGTTATGAAGGAACAATTTGAGATGAGCCACATGGGCGAACTCAAATATTTCTTAGGACTCCAAATTCGCCAAATGAACGATGCAATCTTCATCCACCAAACGAAGTACACGGTGGAGTTGCTAAAGCGATTTGGAATGGAGAATACCTCCGGGAAAAAGACTCCAATGAGCACGACTACGCATCTTGACAAGGATACGGGCGGTAAGGATGTAGACATTCGTTTATATCGAGGTATGATTGGTAGTTTGCTTTATCTTACCGCAAGTAGGCCCGATATTATGTTTGCCGTATGTATATGTGCTCGTTATCAGTCTCAACCTAAGGAGTCTCACTTAGTAGCGGTAAAGCGTATTTTTCGCTATCTAAGTTACACTTTAGATTTTGGATTACTTTATCCGAGATCTAGCACATATGAGTTAATCTCATATAGTGATGCCGATTATGCGGGATGCAAATCCGACAGGAAAAGTACTAGTGGCACTTGCCATTTTATAGGAAATTCTCTTGTCTCTTGGTTTTCCAAGAAGCAAAATTCCGTATCACTTTCAACCACCGAGGCGGAATATATTGCCGCCGGTGCCGCGTGTGCTCAAGTTCTTTGGATGAGACACACACTTAAAGACTTTGGTATAAATTGTGATACTTGCCCTATCATGGTTGACAACCAAAGTGCAATATGTCTTTCCAAGAACCCGGTACATCATTCCCGTTCGAAACACATAGATGTCCGCCACCACTTTTTAGATGACCATGTTGCTAAAAAGGACATCATTCTAGTGTACGTTGAAACCCAAAAGCAAATCGCCGATATTTTCACGAAACCCCTAAAGGAGGACTCCTTTGTGCGGTTGCGTCGAGAATTGGGGATTATGGGTGAATCCGAAATATAGGATTCATGTTTCATTCAATAATTTTGCATGCTATTATTCTTGACAATATCTCATTCATGCTAGAATTATTGGATTTTTCGAGAATTTTTAAGTGTTATCTTAATTTTTCGTTCGATTTGTGCGTAATCATCAAATTTCTGTTTTTCGATGTTTAATGGGGTAGTTTAGATGTCTATTGAGAGTTTTGAGATTTTTCGTCCAAGCGTATTATGGAGAGAACTTAATTTTCAAGTTTTTGACTCTTTAGTCGGTTCATGTTCAGTGACCGACCGACTAGATTGAGATCTAGTCGGTCAGTAATCGAACACAGACCGACTAAATCTTGTCAGTCTTCTTGGATTCAGCCACTGTTTGCACCTAGTCGGTTCAAGCTCATTTACCGACCGACTAGTTTGTGAACTAGTCGGTCAGTGCTTGAACTGTGACCGACTAGTTGTGCCAGGGGCTGTTTGGTCATTTGGGAAATCGACCGACTTAAACTCAGTTTAGTCGATCGATTTCCATTCTAATCGATCGAAAACTCAGTTCACTCCGCTCAAAACCCCGACCCTTCCCCTTCCGATCGACTTCCGGCCTCTTTCCGATCATCTCCGCCGTCGCCGGCCGTCGTTCTTCCTCCTAGGGTAAACCTACCTCCTCCCTCTCCTATCTAGGGTTTCGTTTTCAGCTCTAGGGTTAGGTTTCTCTGCCTAGGGTTCTAAAGTTCTTCCTCTAGGGTTTCGGATTTCTAGGGTTGTGCTAGGATTCGTTGATTTGATCTCGTGTCTTGCTTCGACTATGGCAAGAACACGCATTCCGATCCCTTCCTCTAACCCCTCTCCGATGACCATTGATCCAACCTCTTCGGATCCCGAGCATCCAACCCCTACGAAGCGTAGAGCCAAGACCACCCATCCTTCGTCGTCTTCGCCTCCTCTCAAGAAGAAGAGGACGACGACCGCCAAGCCTAGAGGTCAACCCAAACCCAAACCCAAACCTAAGCCAAAGGCCAAATCTCTTGCCTCTCCTTCTTCGTTCCATACTCCTTCCGATTCCGATACGGAGTATAATCCCGAGACCGAGACTCATAGGGAACCCTCTCCTCCTATTCATCCCGAGTCTAGCACCCACCCTCGTACGTCTTCTCGAAAGCCTAAGGGAAAGGCTCCGATGCCGGTGGGCGGTGTCGATATTTCCTTATGTCGCGATGACCCTTTGTGTCTTGCGGCATATAATCGTATCGAACATTGTCCGCTGCTTCTGGAGCATTTCGTCCAGTTCAGCGACTTCATAGGGCTAGCTGATCTTCTGTCGTCGTCGGGTCTTCTCGATTACCTTCGATTTGACCCGAAGGCGAATCCTCGCCCCTATCCTAGATTAGTGAAGCTTTTCTATGCCAATAGGATCCGGGGTCAGTTCTATCAGACCCACTCTATTGAGACGACCGTTTTGGGGACTCCTATAGTCCTCACTGCGGAAATCTTAGGAGAGATTCTGGGTATCTCTTCGTCTGGCCTTCTTCCTTCTGATATCTCGGTAGATGATATTTCCTCTCTTGACCAGACCATCCTATCAGAGATTTTCCATCAGATTCCTCCTGCTATGATTGGCGTGCCCTCTAAATCTTTTAAGCCAAATGCTTGGGTCCTTAATTTGATTCTGAAGTCGTGCTTGCTTCCCAAGTACGGCTCCTCATCTTTGCCATCCCAGACTTTTTTGAAGCTTATCTATGCGATCTTCATGGGGAGCTCGATTAATTGGGCTCGAATTATACTCGACAAGATTGATTCTTTCGAGTGTATTCGAAAGTCCAATAAATCAGCTCATATTCCTTTTCCTTGCATGTTGACCCTCGTGTTTCGTCACTTTCGTGTCACATTGCCTCGTGACGATGAGCGTCCCCTCGGTCCTCCGCTGAATGCGACGGCCGTCAAGAAATCTCTTGCGGCGCTTCGTCACGTTCAGAGGACGACTCCTTCAGCGTCTGTCCCTGCCTCTGCCACTGCCTCTGCTTCTCCCGTTGCCACCCTTGATGACGTCTTCCGGATACTTCTTCGTCACGAGTCCCGCTTGGCTCGTACCGAGGAGGTGGTCTGCCGTATGGCACGTCAGATGGGTGTTGAGCTTCCTCCTTCCGTGTCTGAGGGAGAGGAGATGGATGAGATGGATGATGAGGACGTTGAGGAGATCTGTCGTGCTTCGACTCGTGCCCCCAAGGGCACTTCTGCTGCTGCTGGTACTTCCTCTTCTGCTCCTGGAGTTGCCACCTCTTCCGGTGTTCCAGAGCCATCTGCTGCTGATCCAGTTTCCGAGCCTGCTCATGTATCTGCTGCTGCTTCTGTCGAGACTCCTGCTGCTGTTGAGCCTGTTGCTGAGATCTCGACTCCTGCCCCGACGATTCCATCTGTTGAGACACCTCTGCTCCCTGCAGATCCTGAGTCCACTCCGTCGAC
The DNA here is from genome assembly GCA_030789695.1 of Scilla litardierei. Taxonomy (NCBI): domain Eukaryota; kingdom Viridiplantae; phylum Streptophyta; class Magnoliopsida; order Asparagales; family Asparagaceae; genus Scilla; species Scilla litardierei. Next base: position 3,715,846 of record CM061141.1, on the reverse strand, counting down.
TGGACCCACGGACGCTGCAGATCCTGCCTCCTCCTCGTGATCGTTGTTCCGAGGACTCTCCATATACACTTTGGATGATGTATTCTAGTGAGAGAGTTTTGGGTTAGGATGGGGTTGAGAGTTGCCTTGTTGTATTGCTTTTGTGCTTTCTGATTGTCGGTGTTGGATTGTATGATATGTTGATGATGATGTATTTCTTTTTGATGATATGTAGCACTTGATATGATGTATCTCTTATATTCGATGTGATATCTTTTGGATGTACTCATGTTGTCTCTATGTATATATATGTTCATCATCGACCACTTTATCTTTTATTCGTCGTGCAAATTTAATATTCGTTGAATATATTTGAAATGTGATATCGAATCGACGCATAAAAAGTTGGTTAAATGGATTTTATAGAATTGTTTTCCATGCTCAAAATTAACCAAGAATATTGAATATTGAAGAGTATGTTTCTTTATTCAAGACATGAATAAACATTTGGTATTTTTTTGATGATTTTGATTATCGTTGATTTTTATTGATAATGGAAAATTTGACACACCTTGTTTTGATTTCCACATTTTTCCCTTGGTGTCAAGTTGGTCCATTGTCTTCGTCTACGACTCCCGATGTTGGATTTTACATTTCCTAATTGTTGTCGTTGTATGCCCCCCATTTTTGGGATAATGCCAAAGGGGGAGAGATAATGATAATAAATAGCGCAAATGAAAAATTTAACTCAATTTCCAAGAATCTAGTTTGATATGTTAGATTCAGGGGGAGTTAAGATACAAATAAGGATTTTCAAAATCCGATATTTCAAAAATCAATTCACTTTATTTATCTTACTCGTCTGCTTGATACAATTCATTTATATTCATTTTGGAATTAACGTGTCATCAATGCAGGGGGAGTAAGTATTTTACATTTGAATTATTATCTTTGATTATTATTTATGTTGGTTTGTCATCACCAAAAAGGGGGAGAATGTTGAATATTGGACTCCCCGGATTTGGTTTTGGATGATGAGCAAACATAAATAATTCATGAACTAACAATTTGTGAGCGCAGTATTGGAGATCGTCGCCAATTTCACGAGAATATTCAAAGCGACATCTCAACACTTCCAAAAGCTCGTATTCAAGCCTAAAGCTTCGTTGAAGCTCATGCAACGCTTTGGAAATAATGAAGATTCAATCGAAGCTCTCAAAGACCGTTTATTAAGGTTTTATTTATAGTCTTTTAGTTTCGATTGATAGAATGTTAAGCCTTGAGTATATCTTACGTTTCTATCTTCATTTCGCTCATTTCGTAGCTCTAGGATTCTTGCACAAGTTCACTCTAATTTCCTCGAAGCGTCGCGCTTCGATTCGGACCTTGTTGTGCATGTTAGTTGGTACAAGAACAAGTACTGACCGACTAGATGGAGATCTAGTCGGTCGGCCACTGTTCTTGGACCGACTAGTTTCAGTCAGTTAAATCTTTGTTCTTTACTGTTTACAGTTAGTCGGTCTACGTTGACTCACCGACCGACTAGTTTGTGAACTAGTCGGTCAGTGATGCTTCTTTGACCGACTAGTTGTGATTTACTGTACATGCCAAATTTCTCCTAAGCTACTGTTTTCTTTTAGTCGGTCTAAGAACGTTTGATGACCGACTAGTTGACAATCTAGTCGGTCAACTTTTGTTCTTGGACCGACTAAGTCAACTTGCCTTCAGACTAGTTTTCTAGGTCTGAAATTCTATCTCTTCTCTGATCTGCTCTTAGTCGGTCCATGCTTTGTGACTGACCGACTAGTTGATGAACTAGTCGGTCAGTGATTGTTCTTTGACCGACTAATTCTCCCAGATTTCTTTCCGTTGGAGATTGACCTAACTTATGTTTTTGGGTTCCTATAAATACGAACCTATGTCATTTCTATCAAAGAGAGAGCTGCCATTAAGAGATTCATTGAGCCCTAAAGAGATAGCCATTCTCCCTCAAATCTAAAGCTCTCTTCCTCACAAGAAAGCCATTCTCTCTCATTTCTAGATCTAGAGAGAAGCTTGTTCTTGGTGAGCTCTTCAAGCTATTGCTTGATCCAAGTCTCCAACTCTTCCCTAGGCACCCATTGCTGCTCATTTCCTTGGTGCTAGGGCTTGGTGACTTCATCTTCCTCAAATCCTTCATTCCACCTATTGGGTAAGAAAAACTCAAGGTATAGGATTTTGTGGTAAGTGTATTTATTTCATTTAAACTCTTTATATTGCTTATTGGCTCTCTCGGTTGTGAGAGAAGTTTGTGATCCCGGGTTGTGGGATTCACTTTGCCATTGCATGTATGATTTGATCTTGTGAAGGTTTTTCACAAGATATTCATAGTGGAAATCTTGAGTTAGGGTTTCTAACTCAAGTATCCGGAGGGGATCCGGGTGGTTGGGACGTAGGATCACCGGGAACAAGTCGGGGAGACTTGGGTGGATCCGAACCCATTAACATCGTTTGTTAGCTTTGTTTATTTCATTGTTGTCAATCAATTTAAGCTTCCGCAAATTGATTTGGTGGTTGTTTGCAATTTAATTTGGAATTATACGCCTTATTATTTTAAAGTACTATTCACCCCCCCTCTAGTACTTGTGCAGTAGCTGGTAGGGCATTACACAGACCTGGGTGGTCTGGCCTGGGTCAGCCTGGTCTGACCCATGCCCAGTTTGGTCCTGTGTCAGACCTCTGTGTGCTGTTTTGGGTGTAACTTGAGCATTTGGCGTCCGATTTGGACGCCGTAACCTTTTCCCTGCATTTATTATATTAAATATGGTCTTAAACAATTTAAAACACATTTAACCCTTTTGCATCATATGCAAATTAGTCCCTATCTGTAACGGTCGCTTTCCGACCTTATGGATTTTCTGCGTGCACCTGCTTTATTGTGCACGTAATTTATTTGACTATTTCTGAACTCCGAAGTATGAGATGTGGTATGCCGTTGTGATAGTTTGGGAGTGTGAAATTTTATAGTAATTTTTGGGAACGTCATTTCACGGCTCGTTTTCTCGCAAAACGACTTTGAATGATATGGGCGTTTTAGTCATTTGACTCAACACGCCGTTTCCAATTTACATTTATTTTTAGTAGGTGTAGCGCATGATCAGGCTCTATAGATCTGTGTGTCTCGTCTCCACGATCGCCCCGGTATTTTCGGATTATTTTTCTGACGCCCGGATTGAGAGATATCGCTCGGAGAAGTCTCGACCGTTGATTAGCCCAACCAGTTCAAATTCGAATTTGATAGCCAAATCCGGCTATATCTCTAATTAATCTCATGATATCTTTCCTAAACTGCTTTGCTATTTGTCCCCTAGACTTATCCCAGATTACACACCCTCTATCCCTAAACACCTCTCACACTTAACCCAAATCCCCTAGTTATATATCAATTTATTATTATTAAAATCCTAAACCCTATCTATTTCTTTTTCTCAATCACGTGAACTAAAAACCTAGGTCTAAGTTTCACAACCGCCACAAAGCCCGATATCCTCTATCTCTCCCTCCTCTCGCAAGCCCCCTCCCTCGCCATCATCGTCGACCAGCCCCGACCCCGCGACCGACCGCCGGTAGCCAAACGACGCTGCCCCAACCGCCTGAAAGCCCGCACGTCGCCGACTGCCTCTTCCCCGCATCGCAAGCAGCAGCCCGCGGCTGTTTGCTGTCGCCGGCGACACCCGATCGCCGCAGATCGCCGCTGAGAGCCACAGACCACCCCGATCGATGACAGCAGCCCCGCATGACGCCGCAGACCGTCGCTGAACCCTGCCGCGGCTGCCTGAAGCCCCCGTTCCGTCGTGCTACCGTTTCCGACACCGGGGAGCACCGAACAAGCCGCTGCAGCCGTTTTCCGCCGCCCCGTCGACTCCCGATCACCGCACCACATTGCCGCGATCCCCGCCGGCCTGCTCTCTCTCTCTCTCCACCAGCGAGAACAGCCGGCGGCCGCCATCCACAGCGACGCATAGCAATGGCAGAGCTGTCGTTGCGTTTTTCCGCTTTCACACCGGCGACGGGCGACCGCCGGCGGCCCTCGCATATCCGGTCGAGCACCCCCTAGGCCGGAGGCACCCCGCGACGACTTCTAGGCCGAATGGCCCTTGGACTAGCGTTCCAACGGGTTTTTCGTCGCCGTTACGCTCCGTAGCTCGTTTTTTTTGCCGTCGGACTGATCGTGCCCACTGCCGCACTTCGTCCGCTGCCCGGACGAGTCTCACTACGCTACCCGTAGTCGAGACGCCGTAGACGTCGCAGATCTCTTGCAGTCCAGACGCTACGTCCGCACTACTCCAGACACCAGAGAGGTTGGTTCCCCCTAACTCGTAGCACAACCCACACCGTAGCGAAACTGAAAACCCAACTAAAACTGGACAACAATAACTAAATTTACTTTTCTGCACCAGTAAAACGCTGCTCACTGTAGAAATCGACCATCGGACAACTTTTCTGTGCATATAGGGTAGTGGTCGATTAGTCTGAACGAAACACCAACCTGTGACGTTGACGAATAGGATAGCCCCGATAACCTAGAAACAAACCCTAATAGGACTTGATGAAAATCACGACCTGACACCGTCGCCGTGACCTGTTTCAGACGGACTACCGCGAACGCGACGATTGGACGAGACGACCCGGATAGACGAAACACTCGCCACCGCATGCAAGTGTACCCACTTGCGTTTTTGGCCGTGCCTTGGTCTTAGTTTGCTAGAACTGTTAGACTGTGATTGTATGGAACCAGATGTGAAATGATAGCGTCCAGGATGCCCTGACGACTTAGACTTGACGACGAAGTCTAAGCTCGAGAACAACAACTTTTGACACCGTAGGGTTATTTTGTGTGTGCGTGCGTGTGGACACCCTAGAAGAACTATCCCCGTCGTGTCTTGTTTTGCACAGCCTGCGGGCAATAGGGCACTCTCCGAGTGATCCCTTGTACGGATACACAGCCTGCGGGCAATAGGGCACTCTCCGAGTGATCCCTTGTACTGATACACAACTTGAGGGCAATAGGGCATTCTCTGAGTGATCCCTTGTACGGACTTGTCCTGAGCACTTGGGTTGGGGTAGGGTTGAGCGTGTGCACGGCAAGAGGGTCTGATCCCCCTCGAATCATAAGGCGTGAACCCTTCGAGTCATACGTGTCTTGTCTTGTCTTGTCCTGTCCTGTCCTGCTGGTCTTGTCACGTCTTGTCACGACCTCTTTAGGTTAGTCCCATAGTCTGTAGCACACGCTAAGACTACTACTTGTTACGCTTTACTTTCCTGCTGTGTTACTTCCTTTTGTTGCACTGTTATTACCACAACATGCTAATCAACCAGTAAACTGATGTTTAATAGTTCGGTACACTTGCAGTAGAGTCTGACCTCTTTTGTAGACTTTACCTGACGTACAGTTCCCTTCTTTTGGTGTTGTACGTCAGGTGTGGAGCCAGAGTACGTCGACGAGGCAGAGCTACCCGAGGACGTAGAGCCGGAGGACGTCGTTCCTGAGTACGTGCCCGTGGAGGACCAGAGTTAGAGATCTTCGTGTTGCTGATTCAGAGGTTCCATCGTAGGTTTTGTTGGGTGCGTAGCACCGTTTGCTTTCCGTCTAGGTTGGGTGCTTGCATCAGTAGTTTACTTTTCTGTTGTTGTTACCGACTCAGGCTTTTGTTAGACTCAGCAGTACTCTGGATTGATATATTTGGAATAAAATGAATGTTTTCTTTTTCAGTACTTTTATTGTTCTGTACTAACATGCAGGGACCTGTTCCTTCGTCTTAGAGTACCACACAGACGCTTATTGGGTCCGGGCTTCTCGCCCCGGCCTAAGCGGGCCTTAGTCACGCTTCGCCTCCGTTGTTTTGAGAAGCGGGGTGTGACACTATCTAGGCTTAAAATTATAATTTGCATCAAATGCAATTTTCTATCCATTGCATCAAATGCATATTCTCTCTAATGATTCTACCTATTACTAGACGAAGGTCTCACTCTGTGTGAGACCCTACAGACTGACCCTACTACAGGTTGGGCTCAAAGCCCTATACGACATTGACCACGAGCAACACTTGTCGTCCCTGTTTCAGTATCATAATTATGTGGTTGACTCATCGTCATGAGTATTGTCGGGACCACCCTGACTGTGTCCGTGATGAATTCCGTAGTTTTAGACTCTTCGTCTAAACTATGTCATTTAATTCAAGTCTAGGGTACGGTCAAACTATCAACCCCAATAACTCGAATTTGGTTAGTTTTCATCGATCTTTAGTCAAATAATGTTGGATAACTTCCAACATACTCTGGCCAGAGTTTTCGCTAAAGACCGAACTAACACTATGACACTAACTCCCATTGACCGGGGGAGACGAATCCTATTTCGGTCATTACTCTCCTCGTACGCTTCAAATGTCACCCGACCAAAGACCTTTCGACAGGCCTTGCTTCGAAGCTAGGTCAGTGATCTAAGTGACACTGTTCACGCACAGGTTCGTACAATGACCTCAAGTCAAAGACCAACTTGCCTATCATCACTAAGAGTTATCATTGACAGATTTGGTCAATATAACCATATGATAACTCTTATTGGTTATTTAGTGAACTCATTCTCCATTGAGCACAGGTGTCTCGTCTTCGACTTCGTCAAGTCAAACGATCACGAGATCATCGTCACCGCTATACAGTGAAGACTAAGACACAATGGTCTATCCGATGTTTCGATATCCTTTTCTCGAAACATCTACGACTACAAACCATTTTAGACTTATGCTACAAATGGTCAAACATTTCTCCATGATCGAGATACTCATCTCGATACATGTTTGGCCTTGCATTAAGTCTCGAGACTTTACCTACGTTATATTCTAGTGATAACTATATTATGATTTAACTTAGATAAATTCTTACCATAGAGCTTACTGTAATTTCGAACAAGATGTTTGTATAGATACACAGAGATAAATTGCCTCGAGGGCATATATCTCGCAACATCTCCCACTTGCACTCAGGCCCATTTATCTCGGTATCCCGTACCATATTTACACATAAGTCTTTCCAGACTTCACGTGGAAGAGCCTTCGTGAGTGGATCTGCTAGACTGTCTTCTGATTAAACTTAAGGGGTTATTCTAAATGTTTATCTTAGACCATTCATTTGAATCTTATCCAAACATTTACTTTGGTCCTTCGAAATCCATTTTAATTTCCTGGATCTCATCCAGCTCATCGTACCTTACGACAATAATTTTTAATAAGTTATTGGTCATTTTAGACGGTTCATATTTAAAAGTGTCATACTCTTTTGACCACTTTTATCAAAATATGTTCCTTCCCCTTGATGCCTCGCATGTGTTTAATTTGCTCCCACTGACCTTGAAAACTCTCTGGTCAATTTATAAAAGTTTGTTCTTCTAAATCATATTTAGAAAACGAACTTTAAATGAATGCACCACTTTTCATGGTTATTATGAGCGTTCACATCGAGTTCGGTCCGAGTAGATCTGTACACATCTGCTGGCAAGACAGTTCCATCATAATCCGTTTATAGGAATTAGATTGAAAACGTTCTCAACCAACGTAAGATGTACTTCACTACTTTCTTTCTGCACCAATCTTCTAAACTCGAAGATTTACTTGCAGACATTAAGAAACAATTTTCTTTGGGCACGTAAACTAAAGTCCATACTTTTTTTACGTGCATGGACATATTGAATCAAGTTGTTAATCAGAGTCTATACTCTGAATTACATCCCGGAAGTTGACTAACCCATCACTGACTACGATGTCTAACTCGACTCTTCGTTGCACGAGACTCGAGTAATCCTTTAACTTCCTAACGATTGATTTAATGAATATCTTATTGGTAAGGTCCTAATATAACCTTATCAAAACCTAGGCATTTCTATCTGGGACTTAACCCAGAGGGAGGATCGCAACTCAGTCACTTTGCCATGAGCCGCACTATGTTTAACAAAGTGCGATTCATGCTCTCTAACACATCCAATATGTTAAGATACTTGACCTGAGAGAAAATCACATTTTCTTTTCTTTTAATTTCGCAAGATTTATACATCTAAGTATTTGACTTTTCGATCTAATCGAATCAGTTGAAATACTTTAGTTTTATTTTGTTCTCTATTTTATCAGACTTGTGTTTCATCAAGAACATGCGTTTTAATAAAATAAGAATAACTTATTCTGGCTAATCTAGACTCGAGTACATCAGTATGTACGAGACTGTGAGTTCAACAACCCATTCTCCCACTGTCTCACAGATGTGTTTCGGCCATCATACCTTTGAGAATAAGATTCACAAGTGTCCGCAGACTTCATAATACGAGAGGTCGGACCCCTCTTTATGTGACTTGTGAAGCTTAGTCTCTTTGGTATGGCCTAGTCTATTTTGCCATATAATTTTATTACTATCTTGCATATTCATATATTAACATTTAATATATTATAGTTATTACAAATTACTTAATACAAAACATTGCTTCAGAAGCAATGTGACGACATTCGTAAAAAATGTGTCAGATGTTTTTTGTATAACAATTACTTTGAAATCGTGACATCAAATATGTCACATTTTCAGTTCCTCCTACTTACGCCTTTACTAATAATAAATAAAACTATCTTTCTCAATTTGACTTTTCCTTAGTGCCTTCTTCCTTTTCTAAATCTCATTTAGATTTTAAATGTCTCAACAAAATTAAATAGCTATGCAAGCATCTCATGTATCCAAACGTCCGAGCTTTGCAATCTTGAGTGTTGCTCAACAAGTTGCTCGTCTCAAGATCCGGTTGGGATACATGGTCTTCCACCGCTCACGCACTCGTATTCGATTCAAACAGTTTGATCGAATTTTTGAACCTTACGGATCGAACCTGCTTTCCATACAACCTTGAGTGTAGCTCAACAAATAGTATGGAGAAACTTGCTATTGAACATCGATATGCTCGAGCTGTCCCATATAGAGGCGAGTGACATGTGACGTGCATTTATTTTGTTGGACTCAGAACTTAATGAAATCATATTCCTTAAGTCTGTCCTTAAGAAGGTCATTTTAATGTTAATGAGAATATAATTTATTCTATCAATTAGAATTTAACTTGATATTCTATTGACCAACCTATTTGACCAGTTAACTTATTCTGTTAGAATATTACATTTTGATTCATTCGGTAAACTTTAGAACTTACCCTAGTTTAGCATATGTTCAATATTAAATATAGGTAAAATGGCTTTTATCTATCTATATCCTCCCACTATTTTTGCGATCATTTTAAGTCTTAATAATGAACGACTTAATCAGATTAAATTAATGGGTGAGAGATCCAATCACACTGAGCCTAACAACCTTGAGTGTAGCTCAACAAATTTCTTGATGCTGCGATCGGTAGATGACTCTTCATCAAGCATATTATATATGATTCTCTTATCGGTTTTTTACCCCTAGCCATTTGTGATCATGAGTGTGCTCATCCAAATCACAATGTCTAGTCTAGTCAGACCATTGTTTTCGTGTCTAGCCTAACTTACGCCGGCGCTCGGTGTATTCACGACACGACGATTTGGGTCAGGACTAGACTACATCATAGACTCAACTTACCTCGGTGCTCGGTGTATGCACGACACGACAGGTTGGGTCAAGTCTAGCCAGACTACATCATTGGCTTAACTTACGCCGGCGCTCGATGTATTTACGACACGACGGTTTGGGTCAAGTCAAGATTTCATCTTATGTATAGAGAAGTTGGTTTCTACAAGGTTGCCATGTCACAGCTTGAGTGTAGCTCAACAACTGGAACACGGGTCCTATAGTTGCTAACCCCTAAAACAAGGAGGACTACGGCTAATCTTGAAGAAAATTATTAACATATTTGACTTAGATATAGTCCATGGTGTCATATAGTCATGATTAGCGTCATTGCGGTTCAGCGGAACACGGCTAGGGAATTGACTAAGCCAGGATCACTTGTCCCTTAGACTAGCTAGGGTGATCCAATAAACTTAGCCAAGCACATTAACCGGATCATGGTCCATTGAATGAAGCTTGTCATTTTTATATGCATGCCATAGACTAAAATCTTTTATTAACAACTAATTAATCCTATCAACTAATTGAATCCTTAAATTCAAAATTTTAGGATTTATTAATAACTTTTATTAAATCCTTATCCACTATAAGGTTCACATGTTATCCTAATCGTTATTAGGATTTTAATAAATTCATTTACAACGCTTTAAGCGTAGTCTTTTAAAGAGAATTATTATTATAACGATTAAAATAATCGTCCTTAAAGGGACTACCCTAATCATATTAGGTCACAAAAGGTTATTAATGATTTATTAAAAACCATAGCATGTCATTAAAATTCAATTCATAAATTTTAACTAGTTCTTAATGGCTAACCTAAAAGTGTTGTCTTGTGTTATCAAATAAGGACAAGAATAACATAGCCATTAAGCATAAACAACACTAATTTTAACGCATAAAAAAGGGTGTTCTACTATTTAACAATTAAACAGAATAAGGTTTATCAAATAAACAATTTAGCATGCATCCTTAAATTTAACATTTAAATTTAAAAATATTATTTTTAAAACATTTTATTTTATCTCATAAAAACAACAGTTTCAAAAACTTGTTTTAAAAAAACATAAACTTTGCATGCAACTAAAATATTTATCACATAAAATTTTAAAGATTTTAAAATCATTTTTAAAAATATCACATAAATTTAAAAACATTTTAAAATGCATTAAAAAACATTTCAATTAATTTAAACGCAGTCCTAGAACATCATACAATCCAGGTTCTGATACCAATGTAGGGTTTTATAGACCCTCAGGGCACAAATCTATGCCCGTCCTAAGTCGGGCGGATCATAGAGGGAAAAGAATGTAGCGGAAAAATTTAACTCGTTAAACTATTTTACAGTGTTCTAAAAATCAGCCTGGGCGGCCGCCTGGGCGGCGCCTAGGCGCTAGGCGCTCAGTAAACGCTCCGAGTATGGCCTGGGCGGTCAATTTGGGCGTTTTTTGGATTAATCGGCCGCCTAAGCGTTCTGGGTGGTGTCTGGGCGCTCTGGGCGGTTCCTAGGCGGTTCCTGGGTGGTTTCTGGGTGGTGTCTGGGCGTTTTTGGTAAATGGCTTAATTGCACAAGAGTATCTTTTAAATTTTATTGTGTTGCACACAAATACTCTAAATAGGTAAACTGGATTTGATTTAGTATGTAAGTATTTTAACAAAGCCCTAATGTTCAAGACCCTCAGCCAGAATCTTTGCCGACTTGGGGTGGATCTGACCACCCCAAGAAGGATCTAAACTACTGCGATTAAATTAAAGGAAAACTAATTAAATTCACATACCCGGAACCTTGCCTTGGTTCAGACAATGTGTACCGCACCGTCTTGCGAGCCGCTCCCCGTCCCGCGCCGAACCGCTCCGTGAACCGCTCCGCGTCCCGAGGTGAGCAATCCTCTTGTCGCTGAACCAACCACGCGCCGAAGAAAGTTTCACCCGAGTGTGAACCTTCGCCAAGATTTCGGATCGGATCCGAATCCCTTCGTGGCTTTGCTAGAGCCCTTCAGGAGTAAGGCAGAAATTTAGGAAGAAGAGAAATATTAATTTAAGCCTAGATCCGAGCGTGCTCCAACATTTATGGGAGCCGCTCAGATCTGGAGCTTGGGACGAGTTTTGAGGATGTGAGCAGACCCCTATTTATATAGGCGGCTAACCCCTCCCCTTTACTCAAATTCCGATGTGGGACTAAAGTTTGGTGTTAATAAATTCAATTTAGTTTGCCTTTCACAAAGGCCAAACTTCCGTGAATTTTAACTCCCTCACCGTTGAGCTTCATGATTGATACAACCTATCAAATCGAAGGGCGTTCAACGGTGAACGCATATGAAAAAACGACGAGTCAATCGGAGTCCGTTTGACCCTCCAATTGATCGCCCAAAGATCAGCCCAATGCTTGATTTTCGTCCAAAATCAGCCGTCAAAATCTGCACTGCCCAGGGTTCTGAAAACCCAGTTCTGTGGGGCCCACCGCGCCAGCTAGGCTAGCCCAGACGAGGATGGGCGCCTGGTCTGGGCGCACCCAGCCTGGGCACCGATGCGCCCAGGGCGCCTGGTCCTGGGCCCGCGCCCAGGACCAGGGCGCCCACCATGGGCACCTGGGCAGGCACCTGGGCCCTGGGCGACAGGCCCAGGCCCAGGGCGCCTGGTGCACTGGGCGGGCCCTGGCTGGCCATGTGCCCATGCCAGACCCGGGTGGTCTGGCCTGGATCAGACCTCTTTGTGCTGTTTTGGGTGTAACTGTAGGAATATGATGCCCTCGAGGCCATTTATTCCTGTGTGAATAGCACAAACATCTTGTTCGAAATAACAGTAAGCTGTTTGGTAATGATTTAGCTAAGTTATATTATAATTAGATATCGACTTAGGTAAAGTCCTGAGACTTTATGCAAGGTCAAACGGGTATCGAGATGAGTATCTCGATCATGGAGAAACGTTTGACCGTTTGTAGCATAAGTCTGAAATGGTTCGTGGTCATAGATATTTCGAGACAAGGATATCGAAACATCGGATAGACCATTGTGTCTTAGTCTTCACCGTTTGGCGGTGGCGATGATCTCATGATCGTTTGACTTGGCGAAGTCGAAGACGAGACACAGGTGCTCATTAGAATGAGTTCACTGAACGATCCACTAGAGTTATCATATGGTTATATTGACCAATCTGTCAATGATAACTCTGAGTGATGATAGGGTAGTTGGTCTTTTGACTTGAGGTCATTTTGACAAACCTGTGCATGAATGGTGCCACTTATATCAACTGACCTAGCTTCGAGGCAATGCCTGTCGAAAGGTCTTTTGATTGGGTGTCACTTGAAACGTACGAGGCGAGTAATGACCAAGAGAGGATTCGTCTCTCCCGGTCAATGGGAGTAGTGTCGTAGAGTTAGTTCGGTCTTTAGTTAAAACTCTGCGCAGAGTATGTTGGAAGAAGTCCAACATTAATTGACTAAAGATTGATAGAAACTAACCGGAGTCAAGTTATTGGGGTTGACAGTTTGACCGTACCCCAGACTTGATCTACACGACACAGCTAAGACGAAAAGACTATAACTACGGAATTCATCACGGAAACAGTCAGGTGGTCCCGACAATACTCATGTCAATGAGTCAACCACATAATGATGATTCCTGAAGCAGGGACGGCAACCACTGCTCGTGGTCACTGCCGTATAGGGCTTCGAGCCCAACCTGTTGTAAGGGTCAGGCTGTAGGGTCTCACACAGAGTGTAACGCTTCGTCTAGTAATAGGTAGAAATTAGTTAGGGAGAATATTTGCATTTGACGCAAAAGAAGAGATAATTGCATTTGATGCAATATGGTAATTTAAGCTTAGATAGGGACTATTTTACATTTGATGCAAAAGCAATTAAATGTGTATTAAATTGTTTAATACAATATTTAATAAGATAAACGCAAGGAAAAAGTTCACGGGTAAGACGGGAATGTCCCGGTCTAGACCCAGGTTCGAACGGCGTCCAAATCGGACGCCGGATGCTCAAGTTAGAGCCAAAACAGCCAAACAGATCAGACCGGGTCAGACCAGGCTGACCCAGACCAGACCAAGTCTGGCCTGGGTGCCTGGCCAGACCTGGCTGAGCCAGGAACCCAGGCAGCCAGGCCTGGGCGCCTGGGAGCCCAGGCGCCCTGGGCCGGGCGCCTTGGGCGCCCGGCCCAGGCGCCCGCCAGGCGCCAGGCGCCAGGCGCCTGGGTGCCTAGGCCCAGACTTGGGCGCCCGTGCCCAAGTCTGGGTTTTGGGCGCCCAGTCAGACTTGTGGGTCCCACCTCTGGGTGTGGACCCCTAGGTTTAATGGGCAGTTTTTGCCGGCTCGTTTTTGTGAAAAACTAGCCTAGGGCTGATCTTTGGACACTCAATTGGAGGGTCAAACGAACTCTGATTGACGAAGGGTTTTTTCCTATGCGTTCACCGTTGAACGCTTGTCGTATTGATAGGTTGTATCGATCTTGAAGCTCAACGGTGAGTGAGTTAAAATTCACGGAAGTTTGCACCTTTTGAAGTGCAAACTAACTTGATTTTAAATTAACTCTATTTTAGTCCCATATCGGATTTTGAGAAAAGGGGAGAGTCCGCCGCCTATATAAATAGGGGTCTCCCCCCTTTCTCAAATCTCGTCCCAAGCTCTAGATCTGAGCGGCTCTCGTAAATGTTGGAGCACGCTCGGATCTAAGCTTAAATAAATATTTCTCTATCTCCCTAAATTTCTGCCTTACTCCTGCGGGCTCTAGCAAAGCCACAAAGGAGTTCGGATTCTGGATCTGAAATCTTGGCGGAGGTTTCACTCGCGTGAAACTTTCTTCGGCGCGTGGTTGGCTCGGCGGCACGGGGATTGATCGCCTCGGGATGCGGAGCGGTTCGAGGAGCGGTTCGGGGAGCGGTTCAAGGAGCGGCTCGGCGTGGGACGGGAGCAGCTCGGAAGACGGCGCGGAACATCTCGCCTGCTCCAGGGCTGAGATTCCGGGTATGTGGTTAAAGTATTATTAGCATTAGTTTAGTTTAATCGCAGTAGGCTAGATCCTTCTTGGGATGGTCAGACCCATCCCAAGTCGGCATAGATCTTGGCATAGGGTCTTGGACCTTAGGGCTAAATGAAAAATGTTTTTTTAAACTGCATGTTAATTAGTTAACATATGTTTTTCTTCCGCTGCTATGATTTTTCTGTCTATGTTCCGTCCGACTTAGGACGGGACTAGAGTTTTTGTGCCCTAAGGGACCGCCAATTCCCCAACAGTGGTATCAGAGCTTGTTGAGCTTGAGTACGGGTTCTCGGGTTATGAGCCGACCCGAAGTAATCGCTCTTACCGTACCAAGTCCCGATAAGATGGTGATCTTATAATGGGTTGGGCATTGTCGAGAGGCATGCCGTAAAACAAGTTTCTGAGGTATATTGTGACGGGTCTAGGGCGCCATGGATGATGGGCATTAACAGCGTCGCAATGATATCAGAGTGATACCCCTACAGTGGTATCAGAGCCTAGGTTTGCGTAGCGATCTAGGTACTGCGATTAATTTTAAACTTAAGAATGCTTTTAAATACTTTTTAAAATGTTTTTAAAATTATGAGATAAATTTTAAAAATGTTTTAGATGTTCTAAAATTTTTTTATGAAATTTTTGAACATGGAATTTTTTTTTTAAATGACGTTTTAAAATTTATGTGATAATTTTAAAACTAATTTTTTAAATCTTTAAAAGTTTAAAATTTATTTTGGATGCCTAAAATTTTTATTTGATAAATTTTTTAAGCATGAAAGTTTTTTTTTTAATAATGTTTTAATTTATGAGATATTTTAAAACTGTTTTAAAAGTTAAAAATTTTTTATGCGATAAATTTTTAACATAGCATGCAAATTAGTGATTTTAATATTAAGTTTTTTTTATGAGATAAAAAATAAAATAATTTTAAAATCATATTTTAAATTTAAATGTTAAATTTATGTATGCATGCTAAAAATTGTTTATGCGATAAACTTAGTTTATTTAAATGTTAAATAGTTGTGCACTATCTTTATGCGATAAATTAGTGTAGCTTTATTGTTTATGGCTTGTTAATCTTGTCCCTTATTTGATAACACAAGACAACCTCTTAGGTTAGCCATTAAAAATGATTAAAACTTATTACTTGAATTTTAATGACATGCTATGCTTTAATAAATCATTAACATCAATATTAAAGACCTAATTCCTGATTATGGTAGTCCTTTAAATGAATTTTCAAATTCTAATTGTTATAATTAATTTTCATTAAAGGACTTCGCTTCTAGCGTTGTTAATAAAATTTATTAAAATCCTAATAACGATTGGGGTAGCACGTGAACCTTATAGTTGATAAGGACTTAATAAAAGTTATTAAACAAATCCTAAAAATTTTGAATTTAAGGATTCAACTAGTTGATAGGATTAATTAGTTGTTAATAAAAGCTGTTTAGTCTATGGCATACATACAAAAATGACAAGCTTCATTCAATGGACCATGATCCAGTCAATGTGCTTGGCTAAGAGTTCTGGGTCAACCCTTGCTAGTCCAAGGGGTAGTGATCCTGGCTTAGTCAATTCCCTGGCTGAGTTCCGCTGGACCGCAATGTCGCGAATCATGATTGTATGACACCCTGGACTATATCTAAGTCAAATACGTTAATGATCTTTTTCAAGATTAGCCGTAGCCCTCCTTGTTTTAGGGGTTAGCAACTATAGGGCCCGTGTTATAGTTGTCGAGATACACTCAAGCTGTGACATGGTAACCCTGTAGAAACCAACTCCTTAAATACATAAGATGAAATCTTGACTAACCCTAACCGTCGTCTCGTACCCCGAGCGCCGGCGTAAGTTAAGTCAACGATGTAGTCTGCCTAGATGTAGTCTAAGACCTGACCCAAACCGACGTGTCGTGCATACACCGAGCTGAGGGGCGAGTCAAGCTAGACACGAAAACAAGGGTCCGACTAGACTAGACATTGTGATTTGGATGAGCACACTCATGGTCACGAATGGCTAGGGGCAAAAACCGATTAAGAGAGTCATATCCAATATGATCGATGAAGAGTCATCTTCCGATCGCAGAGTCAATCAACTTGTTGAGCTACACTCAAGGTTGTTTAGACTCAAGGTGATTGGAACTCTTACCCATTAATTTTTAATTCGATTAAATCGTTCGTTATTAAGCTTTAAAACGATCATAAAATTAGTGGGAGGATATAGATAGATAAAAGCCAATCTACCTATATTTAATATTGAACATATGCTAAAACTAGGGCAAGATTATGTTTACCGAAAGAATCAATTGATAATATTGAAATTAGTTAATTAGTCATAAAGTTGATTAATTGAATATCAAGTTAAATTCTAATTGATGTAATCAAACTATATTCTCATTGACATTAAATGACCTTCTAAAGAACAGACTTAAGAAATATGATTTCATTAAGTTTTGGGTCCAACAAATAAATTAAAGCTACATGTCACTCGTCTCTATATGAGGCAGCTTGAACATATAGGACATTCAAAGTATGTTTCTCCCTACAACTTGTCGAGTTACCCTCAAGGTTGTATGGACAAACAATTTTGATCCGCAAAGTTCAAAAATTCGATCAAACCGTTTGAGTCGAATACGAGTGCATGAGCGATGCAAGACTATGTATCCCAACCGGATCTTGAGACAAGCAACTTCTTGAGCTACACTCAAGATTGCAAAGCTCAAGCGTTTGGATACATAAGTTGCTTGCATAGCTATTTATTTATGTTGATATCTAAATGTGATTTAGAAAAGGAAGAAGGCACTTCGGAAAGTCAATTGAGAAAGTTAGTTTAATTTATCATTAGTAGAGGCATAAGTAGGAGGAAATGAAAACGTGACATATTTTAATGTCACATTTCGGAATAAGTTGTTATACAAAAACGTTTAAACACATTTTGACGAATGTCGTCACATTGCTTCTGAAGTAATGTTTTGTGTTAAGTAATTTGTAAATAACTATATATATATTAAATGTTAATATATAAATACACAAGATAGTAGCAAACTTATATGGTAAAATTAGACTAGGCCGTATCAAGAGATTAAGCTTCACAAGTCACATAAAGAGGGGTCTGACCTCTCGTATTATGAAGTCTACGGACACTTGTGAGTCTTAGCCTCTTTGATACAATGGCCGAAACCCATCTGTGAGACAGTGGGAGAATGAGTTGTCAAACTCAGTCTCGTACATACTGATGTACCCGAGTCTAATTTTAACAAAATAAGTTATTCGTATATTTTACTAAGACACGTGTTCTTGATGAAACACAAGTCTGATAAAATAAAGAACGAAATGACTAAAGTATTTAAACGGATTCGATTAGATCGAATGGTCAAATACTTAGCTAAATAAAATCTTGTGTAATTAAAAGAAAATGTGATTTTCTCTCAGATCAAGTCTGCTAACACATCGGTGTGTTAAAAGGTATGAATCACACTTAATTAGATTTAGTGTGATCCATTGTAAGTGACTCTGAGTTAAGTCCTCCCTCTGGGTTAAGTCCCAAATAGTAATGCCTAGGTTTTGATAAAGTTCTATGAGAACATTATCAATAAGATATTCGTTAAATCAATCATCAGGAAGTTGTATATTTACTCGAATTTTGTAAGACGAAAAGTCGAGTTAAGACATCATAACTAATGATGACTTAGTCAACTTCTAGGATGAAATCCGGAGTAGTAACTCCGATTTAAAACTTGATGCAGGTCCGTGTGCGCAAATAAATTAAGAATTTAGTTTACGTACCCAAGGAAAATGTTTCCTCACTTTCTGCAAGTAAATCTTTAAGTTGAAAGATTGGTGCAGAAAAGAAAATAGTGAAGTACAATAATGTTGGACGGGAACGGTTTTCATCCTAATTTCTTTAAAACGGATTATGATGAAACCGGTTTCACCAACAGATGTGTACAGATCTACTCGGACCAAAGTCGATGTAAACGCTCAAGTTGACCATGAAAATTTGAGCATTCACTTATAAGTTCGTTTTTCTAAATATGATTTAGACGAACCAACTTATATGAATTGGCCAGATAATTTTCAAGGTCAGTGGGAGCGTATAAATTACATGCGAATCATCAAAGGGATGGAACATACATTTTGACAAAGCAATCAAAAGGTTTGATACTTTATCAAGAATAGATATGAGCCATTTAAAATGACCATTAACAAATTTAAAATTATTATCGTAAGGTACGATGAACTGGATAAGATCCAGGGAAATAAAATATTATAGATTCCGATAGACCAAATGAATTATTTGAAATGAGATTCAAATGGTTGGTCTAACACAAACATAAAAACCCCTTAAGTCTATAGAGTAGACAGTTTTAGCAGATCCACTTACGAAGGCTCTATCACATGAAGTCGGGAAAACTTATGTGTAAAAACGATATTAGATATCGAGATAAATGGGCCTGAGTGCAAGTGGGAGATGTAGGAATATGATGCCCTCGAGGCCATTTATTCCTGTGTGAATAGCACAAACATCTTGTTCGAAATAACAGTAAGCTGTTTGGTAATGATTTAGCTAAGTTATATTATAATTAGATATCGACTTAGGTAAAGTCCTGAGACTTTATGCAAGGTCAAACGGGTATCGAGATGAGTATCTCGATCATGGAGAAACGTTTGACCGTCTGTAGCATAAGTCTGAAATGGTTCGTGGTCATAGATATTTCGAGACAAGGATATCGAAACATCGGATAGACCATTGTGTCTTAGTCTTCACCGTTTGGCGGTGGCGATGATCTCATGATCGTTTGACTTGGCGAAGTCGAAGACGAGACACAGGTGCTCATTAGAATGAGTTCACTGAACGATCCACTAGAGTTATCATATGGTTATATTGACCAATCTGTCAATGATAACTCTGAGTGATGATAGGGTAGTTGGTCTTTTGACTTGAGGTCATTTTGACAAACCTGTGCATGAACGGTGCCACTTATATCAACTGACCTAGCTTCGAGGCAATGCCTGTCGAAAGGTCTTTTGATTGGGTGTCACTTGAAACGTACGAGGCGAGTAATGACCAAGAGAGGATTCGTCTCTCCCGGTCAATGGGAGTAGTGTCGTAGAGTTAGTTCGGTCTTTAGTTAAAACTCTGCGCAGAGTATGTTGGAAGAATTCCAACATTAATTGACTAAAGATTGATAGAAACTAACCGGAGTCAAGTTATTGGGGTTGACAGTTTGACCGTACCCCAGACTTGATCTACACGACACAGCTAAGACGAAAAGACTATAACTACGGAATTCATCACGGAAACAGTCAGGTGATCCCGACAATACTCATGTCAATGAGTCAACCACATAATGATGATTCCTGAAGCAGGGACGGCAACCACTGCTCGTGGTCACTGCCGTATAGGGCTTCGAGCCCAACCTGTTGTAAGGGTCAGGCTGTAGGGTCTCACACAGAGTGTAACGCTTCGTCTAGTAATAGGTAGAAATTAGTTAGGGAGAATATTTGCATTTGACGCAAAAGAAGAGATAATTGCATTTGATGCAATATGGTAATTTAAGCTTAGATAGGGACTATTTTGCATTTGATGCAAAAGCAATTAAATGTGTATTAAATTGTTTAATACAATATTTAATAAGATAAACGCAAGGAAAAAGTTCACGGGTAAGACGGGAATGTCCCGGTCTAGACCCAGGTTCGAACGGCGTCCAAATCGGACGCCGGATGCTCAAGTTAGAGCCAAAACAGCCAAACAGATCAGACCGGGTCAGACCAGGTTGACCCAGACCAGACCAAGTCTGGCCTGGGTGCCTGGCCAGACCTGGCTGAGCCAGGAACCCAGGCAGCCAGGCCTGGGCACAGGCCCAGGCGCTGGGCGCCTGGGCCTGCGCCCAGGCGGGCCTGGGCGCCTTGGGCGCCCGGCCCAGGCGCCCGCCAGGCGCCTGGCGCCAGGCTGGCGCCTGGGCGCCTGGCGCCTGGGTGCCCAGGCCCAGACTTGGGCACCCGTGCCCAAGTCTGGGTTTGGGCGCCCAGTCAGACTTGTGGGTCCCACCTCTGGGTGTGGAACCCTAGGTTTAATGGGCAGTTTTTGACGGCTCGTTTTTGTGAAAAACTAGCCTAGGGCTGATCTTTGGACACTCAATTGGAGGGTCAAACGAACTCCGATTGACGAACGGTTTTTTCCTATGCGTTCACCGTTGAACGCTTGTCGTATTGATAGGTTGTATCGATCTTGAAGCTCAACGGTGAGTGAGTTAAAATTCACGGAAGTTTGCACCTTTTGAAGTGCAAACTAACTTGATTTTAAATTAACTCTATTTTAGTCCCACATCGGATTTTGAGAAAATGGGAGAGTCCGCCGCCTATATAAATAGGGGCTCCCCCCTTTCTCAAATCTCGTCCCAAGCTCTAGATCTGAGCGGCTCTCGTAAATGTTGGAGCACGCTCGGATCTAAGCTTAAATAAATATTTCTCTATCTCCCTAAATTTCTGCCTTACTCCTGCGGGCTCTAGCAAAGCCACAAAGGAGTTCGGATTCTGGATCTGAAATCTTGGCGGAGGTTTCACTCGCGTGAAACTTTCTTCGGCGCGTGGTTGGCTCGGCGGCACGGGGATTGATCGCCTCGGGATGCGGAGCGGTTCGAGGAGCGGTTCGGGGAGCGGTTCAAGGAGCGGCTCGGCGTGGGACGAGAGCAGCTCGGAAGACGGCGCGGAACATCTCGCCTGCTCCAGGGCTGAGATTCCGGGTATGTGGTTAAAGTATTATTAGCATTAGTTTAGTTTAATCGCAGTAGGCTAGATCCTTCTTGGGATGGTCAGACCCATCCCAAGTCGGCATAGATCTTGGCATAGGGTCTTGGACCTTAGGGCTAAATGAAAAATGTTTTTTTAAACTGCATGTTAATTAGTTAACATATGTTTTTCTTCCGCTGCTATGATTTTTCTGTCTATGTTCCGTCCGACTTAGGACGGGACTAGAGTTTTTGTGCCCTAAGGGACCGCCAATTCCCCAACAGTAACTTGGCATTTGGCGTCCAATTTGGACGCCGTTCGAACCTGTGTTTAGAGCGAGACATTCCCATCTTACAGGTAACCTTTTCCATGCGTTTATTATATTAAATATGGTCTTAAACAATTTAAGACACATTTAACCCTTTTGCATCATGTGCAAATTAGTCTCTATCTAGGCTTAAAATTATCCTTTGCATCTTCTATCCATTGCATCAAATGCATATTCTCCCTAATGATTCTACCTATTACTAGACGAAGGTCGCACTCTGTGTGAGACCCTACAGCCTGACCTTAGTACAGGTTAGGCTCGAAGCCCTATACGACAGTGACCATGAGCAGCAGTTGTCGTCCCTGCTTCAGTATCATAATTATGTGGTTAACTCGTCGACATGAGTATTATCGGGACCACCTTGATTGTGTCCGTTATGAATTCCGTAGTTCTAGTTTCTTCGTCTAAACTATGTCGTTTAATTCAAGTCTAGGGTACGGTCAAACTGTCAACCACAATAACTCGAGTTTGGTTAGTTTCCATCGATCTTTAGTCAAATAATGTTGGATAACTTCCAACATACTCTGGCCAGAGTTTTCGCTAAAGACTGAACTAACACTACGACACTAACTCCCATTGACCGGGAGAGACGAATCCTATTTCGGTCATTACTCTCCTCGTACGCTTCAAATGTCACCCGACCAAAGACCTTTCGACAGGCCTTGCCCCGAAGCTAGGTCAATGATCTAAGTGACACTATTCACGCACAGGTTCGTACAATGACATTAAGTCAAAGACCAACTTGCCTATCATCACTAAGAGTTTTCATTGACAGATTTGGTCAATATAACCATATGATAACTCTTGTGGGTTGTTCAATGAACTCATTCTCCAATGAGCACCTGTGTCTCGTTTTTGACTTCGCCAAGTTAAACGATCATGAGATCATCGTCATCGCTATATAGTGAAGACTAAGACACAATGGTCTATCCGATGTTTCGGTCTCATTTTCTCGAAACATCTACGACCACGAACCCTTTTAGACTTATGCTACAGACAGTCAAACATTTCTCTATGATCGAGATACTCATCTCGATACATGTTTGGCCTTGCATTAAGTCTCAGGACTTTACCTAAGTTATATTCTAATGATACCTATATTATGATTTAACTTAGATAAATTCTTACCATACAGCTTA
Organism: Scilla litardierei; assembly: GCA_030789695.1. NCBI lineage: Eukaryota > Viridiplantae > Streptophyta > Magnoliopsida > Asparagales > Asparagaceae > Scilla > Scilla litardierei. The sequence continues at coordinate 3,693,081 of CM061141.1, read as the reverse complement.
CTGTAATTTCGAACAAAATGTTTGTATATATACACGGAGATAAATTGCCTCGAGGGCATACACCTCGCAACAGATTTTACAAATGAGTTTACAACTATGGATACATTCAAAAGTAAATAAGATATTCATAATTTGATAAATGACATCAGTAGTACAAATGTGATTGTTGTTGTTACAAGGTCTTCGAATATGAGTACTATTAATGCCAAAAATGGCGATAACATATTTGGTCTGACGTGGACTCTTCTACTGCGGTGGATCCTTGTCAGCAGGTCAGGCAGGACTCCGGTTGGTAGAACATATGGTCGTTGATCGCCTGAGATGAGGTTGAAGGTCGTCCGATGCAACGCCCCGCTCCCCCGGATACCCGTGAAGTCCGAATCCGTCCCAGGTATTCCTGAAGAGTTGGGTGTGAAAAAGAAAAAAAGGAAGGAAAGACAGAGAATTAGAGATCAAGATGTAGGTCCACTGCGCACTGTTGGGGTAGTATATGTAATGTTCTCACACAAACGTCCAAAAACAAACACAGAAACTACACCACAGAAACAATTAGATAACAACAGAGACATCCAGAGAACACAACTCATAGACAACAGATGAACAAGCATTTATACACACACACACATGAATCTATTCTATAAAATAGGGATGTTATCAAGAGAAATTGGATAAGAGAAATTGGACAAGAGAATTTGGATAAGAGAATTTGGACAAGAGTATATACATACCTATACATACATACATACATACATATATATATACACACATATATACATATACATACATATTCTTCCGCCCCTTCCCGAACATTTTTTTCCAGTCCACGTGCACGTGTGCACGGGTTATTTGCTAGTATATATATATATATCAAATATCCATTATACATCCTTTATACAATGTATACAACTCTCAATAATCAACACCCAAAGACAACCCCAAGAGTACAAGTCTCGCATCCTATCTCCTCATTAACCAACTCTCTACCCAAACTATAAACCCATTTCATTGCCTCCAGCTCCATTAACCTGAAACCACAAATTGGAGCACGTCAAAGCGTGTCCAAGTAGGAAACCCAACTCGTGTAGGTAAATACTAATTTAGGGAATGTTGTTTTGTTTTTAATTACAAATAGTACATGGCACAAAAGGAACCACAGACACAACAGCAGGCACATGAAGTAAGAAACACACATTGCAAATTTAAAGCATTTAAGTATTTAATTAAAACTTGTTTGGAAAGCTGGGTATGTCGTTGAATATGAGGAACTGGACTCCACGCCAAGGTGGGACGGTAAGGAGCACCCGCCAGTGGTACACGAGCACTATTTCCTTAATGGGGCCTCTCACTCCACCCATACTCTCTCGTATCGGAGTGCGAGTGAAGAAAAACTCCACAACACCACAACTCAGCGTACCCGAAACTGAGCAATGTATGGAAATCACCTTAAAGTACTCGAAACCAAGCAAGGTACATCACAACACAGTCAAGCCCTCATACCCTATTAGTACCAAGTTTTTCCCCAACCCCTTTCTAGGGTGCTCACATGCTATGTGGCAGACCGAGAAAACAGTGAAGGTAAGTAAACTAGCTTATCATGTTAAGGCATCGTAATTAAATAACAATAAGGTGACATGCGAAACAACTATACTAATTGCATTGAAACAACAATAAAGTGACACAAATGAACAACATGTCTAGTGAATACTGAAATTGCATTTAAACAACATTATAATTGCTAGAATTGGTGAGATAACATACAACATTATAATTGCATTTTAACAATAATGCTCGTATTTTCAAATTGCATTTAAACACAATGGGCAATATGAACGTGACATAAATGAACCATAAGGCTAACATGCATTGAAATTAAAAAGTAAGCATGCAACATGGAGAATAACATGACCACACACATACTTCCCTTCATTATTGCAACCGGCCCTTGGCCACATCAATCACTTAGCAAGTTTAAAAGAAACAACTTGATTTAGTATCCATTCCCACCAAATAATTAAGTTTCACTTGCACATTACCACAAACCCTCTCCTTTTCAATCACAACAACCTCTCACAATACTTAATGAAAGTTATAAAAGCACCTTGCTTTGGCAATACAACTTGCTTTCATCACCACAAACATACATGATCACATACAACATAACCTCAAGATGCAATCTATATAAAAGCTAATAGTGAATCCATGTCAAACATATTAATGAGATAATGATACTGATACAAGCATTTTGACCAGGCCCATAGGAGTCAACTCAACCACGACTAGTTAACCAACCCACTACAGTCTTGGGCTTTGGCCCAAGGACCTCACGGGCGGGTCACGCTTCTCCACCCGAGACGAAGGCCCAAAGACCACCCACTTTCTGTAGTGGAAGAAATCGCTTTCCAAACCGAGGGAGCACTCGCCAATTATGGCAGCCACTCAAAGCCATCACTCATGACAACGTTATCATTTTGCATTGAAACTCACATTTTGCATACAACTCATCTTTGTTATGAGCTTTCATAGGGTACTATGGTACTGTTCATACCTCTTAAGTTACAGTTTATTCCTTTAGCTATTTGTCATACTAAGCTACTGTTCATATATGGAAGTACTGTTTGAAATGAAAACAACTTACAGTATATATATAAACTAATTATATGAATATATAACCTAACTATAATATAAATCAATACATGCACTTTATATACCACTGGCATCACATTCACCTATATGATTCACCTATATGTTTTATTAATTCCTAGACTCAGTACTGGCGTTAAGGAGAACCTAGTTGTTTATCAATTCATAGACTCATAGGACACTGTTTGCATGGAAACTTTCATTAAAAAAAGGGTTTTTCTCATATTAATCCCTTAAATTAAGTGTATTTTGATATTAGTCCCTTAAATCTTTGTAATTTGAATTTAGTCCCTTAAATTTTTAACATTAACCTAAATAGTCCCTTTTGGTCACCTAAATAGTCCCTTAATGTTGGATGATGATGAACTCAAGAGAGAAAGAGACAAGATTTCTTAGCAAAAGAATAAGTCGCCATAGCTAAGAGCCATGGTGCTCTATTTATATATCTCATAGTGGGAGGCCAAAAGCCTCTAGGAGACCAAGGGTCCCCATTACTCTAAGTAATGGGGCCTAATGAATGGGTAATGAAGGAGGGGAGGCCAAAGGCCTCCCTCATTCATAACACTCCCCCTTACACATTCATCACTTCGGTCTCAGCTACTGAGGCAAGGGGTGGATACTTCTGGATCCAGAGTAAGTGTGTTTGCCTCGTTAAAACCTTAGCTGTGGAAAACCCAGTGGAAAAACCCAACAGCTTAAGGAAAAAGAGTGCAACCCACATGTTACTCCCCCTGATCCGTACAAGCTTCAGGCTTGCAGGTCTTTCAACTGTCGCATACCAATGTTCTTTACAAGCTTTACAAAAGTACATTTAGGCAATGCCTTAGTAAAAAGATCAGCTAGGTTGTTGCATGACTGGATCTGTCGAACTTCAATCTGCTTGTCGTTCTTCTGCTCGTGCGTCCAGAAAAATTTGGGAGAAATGTGCTTTGTCCTGTTGCCTTTGATGTAGCCCTTCTGAAGCTGAGTAATGCACGCGGCGTTGTCTTCGAATAGGGCAGTAGGCTCCAGATCACCGGTCTTCAGGCCAGTGGATTGGAGAATGTGTTGGACGACGGAGCGTAGCCAAAAACATTCTCTGCTCGCTTCATGGATCGCGATGAGCTCTGCATGGTTAGAAGATGTAGCAGTAGTGGTTTGTTTTACAGATCTCCAGGAGATAGCAGTACCTCCGTAGGTAAAGACAAAACCAGTCTGTGATTTTGCCGTATGCGGATCTGAAAGATAGCCTGCATCGGCATAACCAAGTAACTGGGAGGAGGCACCTCTCTGGTAGTAAAGTCCAAGGTCTACGGAACCCTGGAGGTATCGCAGAAGATGCTTTACTCCATTCCAGTGGCGCTTTGTAGGCGCTGCACTGTGTCTGGCTAGGAGATTGACTGCAAACGCTATATCGGGACGCGTGCAGTTAGCCAGATAGAGAAGTGCACCAATGGCACTTAGGTAGGGTACTTCTGGACCCAGTATCTCCTCCCCCTCTTCCAGAGGCCGGAAAGGGTCCTTTTGTACGTCTAAGGATCTCACGACCATAGGGGTACATAAAGGATGACATTTATCCATTTGGAACTTATTTAAAAGCTTCCTGGTATAATTGGATTGATGTAGGAGGATTCCACCTCGTAGGTGTTCAATCTGTAAGCTAAGGCAATACTTCGTTCTGCCTAGGTCTTTCATTTCAAAAGTTTGCTTTAGCCTTGCAGATATCACATTAATCTCTGCTGGAGAGCCTATGAGATTTAAGTCATCAACGTAAACTGCTATGATGACGAATCCTTTTCCCGTTCTTTTGATAAAGATGCACGGGCAGACTTCGTTATTAGTGAATCCTTGCTGTGCAAGGAAATCACTTAGTCTGTTATACCACATTTTGCCTGACTGTTTTAGTCCATACAAGGATCTATGTAGTCTAACAGAGAATACCTCCCGAGGTATCTCTTTCATCTCTGTGGGTAAGTTAAACCCATCTGGTAGTTTCATATAGATCTTTTTATCTAAATCGCCATAAAGATATGCAGTCACAACGTCCATGAGCTGCATTTCTAGGCTTGCCAGAGATGATAGGCTTATTAAGAATCTGAATGTAATAGCGTCCATTACCGGGGAGTATGTATCTTCATAATCGATACCCGGTCTTTGGGAAAACCCCTTTGCTACAAGACGCGCCTTGTAGCGGACGATCAGATTTTGTTCATTTCTTTTTCTAATGAAAACCCACTTATATCCCACAGGTCTTACACCTACTGGTGTTTGGACTACAGGTCCAAAGACTTTGCATTTCGAGAGTGAGTCCTGCTCTACTCTTATCGCCTCGTCTCACTTTGGCCAATCATCTCTGCGTTTACAATCCGCTAAAGAAAGTGGTTCGACGTCATCGTCGTATTCAGCGACGTGAACGGCAATAGTGAACGCAAAATCGTCGTCGACGACTGTGCTATGTCGGTCCAGTACCTCCCCAGTACGTACAAAGTTTAATGATGTTTCTCCTAATGTTTCCTCTGCGGGGGAAATTAGGAGGGGAGAGGTAGCTGTCCTGAGCTCAGTATCCTGTGGAGGGATAATCTTATTTTCACCAGGAATCTTCCTCTTTCGAGGAACTTTATCTTTTGAACCTGGTGGCCGTCCTCTTTTCAATTGAGGTACAGCCATTTCTGCTGCGGGTGGATTGCATCCATTTATAGGGATGTCAATCCTAGCTGGAGTGTTAGCAGCAGGGACGTGTGAACGGACGATCTTCTGGTTGTCCGTGAATTTATCCGGCAATTGGTGTACTGTATTCTGGATGTGAAGGATCTTCAGGATCTCATCTTCACACAGATTTGTACGCGGATCATAAAAGGACAAAGACTTATTTTCCTAATTAATGGTCTCCGAAGCTTCAGGCTTCTTGGAATGTTTGCCCAACTTTGGAAAAGTTTTCTCATCGAATTCACAATCAGCAAGACGTGCCTTAAATGCGTCCCCCGTTAGGGGTTCTAGGTATCTAATAATCGAGGGTGAATCAAATCCAATATAGATTCCTAAACGACGTTGAGGACCCATTTTGGTCCTCTGAGGTGGTGCTATTGGAACATAGACCGCACAACCAAATATTCTCAAATGAGATATATCTGGAGTTGAGCCGTATGCTAGTTGCATCGGAGATAATTTATTGCCTCCAGAGGGGCGTATCCTGATAAGAGATGCGGCATGCAGAATAGCATGCCCCCAAGCATCCACCGGCAATTGGGATTGCATAAGCAATGGACGTGCAATCCATTGGAGTCTCTTTATAAGGGACTCTGCTAATCCATTCTGGGTGTGAACATGAGCTACTGGATGTTCAACTTCTATACCCGTTGCCTGGCAATAGTCTTCGAAGACTTGAGATGTGAATTCGCCCGCATTATCAAGACGTAGTTTCTTGATATGGTTATCGGGGAAATGAGCACGTAACCTAATTATCTGTGCCAACAGCTTTGGAAAAGCTAGGTTACGGGTGGACAAGAGGCACACATAAGACCATTTTGTGGATGCATCTATTAGTACCATGAAGTACCGAAATGGGCCACTTGCGGGGTGAATAGGCCCGCAAATGTCACCATGTATCCTCTCAAGGAAGCCAGGAGACTCTAAACCCACTTTTAGGGGCGATGGTCTCGTTATTAGTTTCCCCTTGAAACAAGGGGGACAAGAAAATTCACCTTTCTGAAAAATCTTCTGGTTCTTCAAATCATATCCGCGGGATTCAGATAAGATGCGTCGCATCAGAATAGATCCAGGGTGACCAAGTCTGTTATGCCATAGTTGAAATGGTGGCATTGGCTGGCACGTCTGGTGCTCAGTCATATTGGCTTCAACTGGTTGAATGTATGTTTGGTAGAGACCCGACGGGAGTCCCTTAAATATTTCGCAGATGGTCTTCTGGCCATCTTTACGAAGAGTGACATACAGGTATTCAACCTTATTTTCATCTCTAGTTTCTAAGTGATATCCGTTTAAACGGATGTCCTTGAAACTTATGAGATTTCTATTTGATCATGGAGAAAATAGTGCATTATTGATTTTTAGTCTTGTGTTATTTGGGAGCAATAATATTGCATCACCAGATCCTTCGATTATTTTGGACAGTCCTGAAATTGTAATGACAGGACCGTCATATTTACTTATGCTATTGAAATAGCATTCATCGCGAAGGATAGTGTGCGTCGAGGCACTGTCCACTAGGCACTCATACATCATCTATATAAGCCAAAAACGAAAATTTATTGATGGAAATGTAAAATGCATACATTCAAAATAAAAGATCGTCTTTATTAAGCATACTAGAGATGAAGCTACAATTTATTCTTTGAAAAGCATAGATAAAGATGAGGCTCAATCGAGCAGGTCGTCATTTTCGAAATCCTTGGAAGTGAACTTCATCGGATTTTCCACATTTGCCATGTTTGTTTCAGGCGGAGGCTTCTGGCTCGCCTGATACAGTTCCTGGAAGTGGCGAGGTGTGCGACAGTTTCTGGACCAATGTCCAGTCATGCCACAACGATGACATTTGTCCTCCCATGTCTTCTTTGGATTTGACACTGTATCAGTGTTCTTACGTTTCCAAGTGAAGTTTTTCTTCCCTTTGTTATTCTTGCTTTGGGGAGGAGCAATGGCTGGTTTCATAGGGGAATTTCCTTTGTTCTTTCTGCCCCTCTTCTTGTTCTTCCACTTCGGGGGGTGAACACTGTGGGCTTCAGGAATAGGAGCTGAGCCTGCCAGGTGCTGGTTATGAGTGGCCAGTAAAAGGTCTCTATTCTGCTCTGCCCTAAGGAGGCAAGAGAGCAGTTCAGAGAACTTCGTGAAATTGCGTTCACGATACTGCTGCATGAGGATAGCATCTTTCTCGTGAAACGAGGTAAATGTCTTTTCCAACATGCGGTGCTCCGAGACTTCTTCACCACACAACTTCAGGCGTGAGGTGATGTTGTGAAGTGCTGAGTTGTACTCAGCAACGGACTTGTAGTCCTGAAGTCGGAGGTTCTCCCACTCATAGCTGGCACGCGGGAGTATGACATCAATTTGATGTCTGTAGCGTGCCTCTAACGCTGTCCATAACTCCAGAGGGTCCTCTACCGTCAAGTATTCGGCCTTCAGGGTCCGATCTATGTGTCATCTGATATAGATAATGGCTTTCGCCTTATCCATGTCAGAGACAGTGGTAGAGGTACTGCCAGCTGAAAGGGCCGCTTCTGGGGCTTTGCTAGCAGATGCATCGGATGCTGCGGGAGCCGATGATTGGGCCACTGCGGGGGCCAGAATGGAGTGCAGGAGCGCCATGGAGCGCAACTGGAACTTCAGGTCCACTCGCCAGCTCAAGTAATTCTTGCCAGCTGCATCGAGCACATCGAAATCGACGCTTGCCAATTTGGCCATTTTATCTATGCAATTTAAAGATAATCATGAATTAAAATAAATTCAACAAACCATGCATAAATTAATAAGTAAAAATGCGGGGATCGGCCAGATACCCAAAATAATAAACAGTCCAAAGTTCGATTACAGTCCAAAGAAAAGAGATTGAAAAATACAACTTTGGAAACCCCGGGTGGGTCCCTATTTCTGCATCCGTCTTCTTATGCTGTTGCATCGAGCTTTGGCTTACACAGTCATGAATCGACTCCTTGCGGTCCAGCGGACGTGGCCAGGGATTTGACTAAGCCAGGACCACTTGTTACCCAGTCAAGCTAGGTTGGTCCAGCAAACTTAGCCAAGCACATTGACCGACATCATGATCCATTGAAGGAGTTTTCATCAATTCTATGTGCTGTTGCATCGAGCAGGGGCCTTTAAATACAAATTTCCTCACTTACAAATTCTCTCAAAAGATAATAAAAGTGCAAGGAAAGTAAATAGGTATACAATGGCCGATCCCGAAAAACACATTTTTACTTATTTTAAACATCCACGTAGTTTATATGCTACAGGCATAAATTAAACATCCACGCATATATCTCAAGCATAAAAAATATGGAAAAAGTAAACTAGAAAATATAACTATCTCGTAGACCACGTGGAAACGTCATACACCGTTAGGTTAATTACCTAACGGCAGAGCGGTCTCAGGATCTTTGAGATGATTATATATATTTTTTTAAAAAATTCTAGTAAACCATACATAATAATTTGCAAGAGAGATGTTTAAATAAATAGAGGAACATATAAATGTAATTATTGATTTTACAAAGTTTTTCTCATAAATTTCAATTTGCAAATTTAATTCTTCTTTAAAATTATGAAGAAGCCGAATTTCTGTAGAATTTTGTGGCTTCAGGCCAAAAATTATTTTTAGTATAAGCGCTTGTGGCCCGTTTCGCAGTTCTGCAAAGTTGTTTATCGCAATTATTATGGCTTCGAGCCAAAAATAAACAATTAGCCTCGGCTTCAGGCCTCGGCCTCGGCCTCGGGCCTCGGGTCACGGTCACGGGCTCGGCCTCGGCCTCGGCCTCAGGGCTCGGCCTTGGACTCGGGCTCGGCTTCGGCCTCGGCCTCAGGGCTCAGCCTGCCATCGGCCTCGGCCTCAGGGCTCGGCCTCGGCCTCAGGGCTCAGCCTGCCATCGGCCTCGGCCTCAGGGCTCGGCCTCGGCCTCAGGGCTCGGCCTCGGCCTCAGGGCTCGGCCTCGGCCTCAGGGCTCAGCCTGCCATCGGCCTCGGCCTCAGGCTCGGCCTCGGCCTCAGGGCTCGGCCTCGGCCTCCGGGCTCTTCCTCGGCCTCAGGCTGCCCCCTTTCAGCGGGGGGCGGCGGCGCGGAAGGCCCCCCTCTCCACTGCAGGGGGGGCATGGTCGGCATTGTGGGAAGGCCCCCTCCTCCGTCAGGGGGGAGGGGAGGATTTCATTCCGGTTCTTCTTCCCACCGAAGAATTTTAATTGCAATGTAAAAATTATTTAGTCTAATTTTATCTACAGGATTATAGGGTTTTACCTCTAGATCAATGATCTAGGGAAGAACGCGACGATGATCCGTAGAAATAATAATCCAAGCTCCCGAACGCTTTTAGGATGCCGCAACGCTCCAACGAACCGCCGCAGCAACGTTAGATTCCTTGCGCGTAGGGATGAATGTAGATGAAGATTTTTGCTCAAGAATGGAGAACACGTGCTGATAACGTGTTGGATGATGATGAACTCAAGAGAGAAAGAGACAAGATTTCTTAGCAAAAGAATAAGTCGCCATAGCTAAGAGCCATGGTGCTCTATTTATATATCTCATAGTGGGAGGCCAAAAGCCTCTAGGAGACCAAGGGTCCCCATTACTCTAAGTAATGGGGCCTAATGAATGGGTAATGAAGGAGGGGAGGCCAAAGGCCTCCCTCATTCATAACACTTAAATGTTTAACATTTAACCTAAATAGTCCCTTGTAAGGGACTAATTTCAAATTACAAAGATTTAAGGGACTAATATCAAAATACACATAATATAAGGGACTAATATGAGAAAAACCCTAAAAAAAATTGAGAACCCCACAGTTTGCTTTGGGTTCTTCCTCGCTGCTTGCAGGGGTCACGACGCAGCGGTCTACGACGGCAGAGGGAGCGGCGAGCGGCAGTCCCTGGCAGTGCAGTGCGCGGCTTCGATACGGCGCCGGTGGTCGGAAGCTGTGGTGGCGGCACGACGGTGTGTGACGAGGCTGTTGGTGACTCCGGAGCTAGGCGGCGAGAGGAGGTCTGCAGGCGAGGGTGGCGGAAGGAAAGGGGGTGTTGGCTGAGTTGCGGTCGCCGGGGAGGGTCTGTGGATGTTGGTGGCAGCTACAATGGTCGCCGGAGGGAGGTTAAGGGGCAGAGGGTGATGATGGGTTGTCGTGCGGGCTGGTGGTCGGGGTCGGAGCTGCTGGGGTCGAGTGAGAGGAGGGTGGTCGGGGTTGATGCTGGGTGGTGGCGTGGTGAGGTCGGGAGGGGCCGGCGAGTTCTGCGGTTAGCAGGAAGGTGGACGTGGGGTTCTTGGAAGGAGGAGGAGGACGGCGGGGTTTGTTGGTGGCAGGTGGCGTGGTGGTTCGGTGTGCTGGCTGTGGGTGGTGGCTCGGCGCGCGGGAGGTAGGGAGAGAGGGAGGTTGCGTCGGTGGTTGGTTTGGGAAGAGGAGGGAGAAAACCGGCGATGTGTTTCTTTGCGGAGGGAGTTGTTGATGCCTGGTATGGATTTTGTAGAGGAGGGAGACGTGCTGTTACAAATTGATGGGATAGTGGATAACATGGGGTTGGTTGCGAAATGATGGGGATAACGTGAAGGCCTCGTGGGTTTTGTTGGGATTCTGTTACACAACGGAAAAACGAAAAGATTTTTTTAATAAAAGATTTAAGCGGATCCGTTTTTGGGTGTAAAGGATTTAGTATTTAATTATAAAAAGATTAATTAATAAAGTTCTGATTTTATTAGCTAATTAATAGTATTAACGACACATTTCAAAAACATTAGCTACGTAATTAGCGCATGCCAATTATACACTACACTAACTCATGCGACGAAATGATAATAGATATATAAAAAGATTCACCGCTTTTGGAAATACTCGTAGCTAACGAAACTGGTCGTTACACATTGCACGGGCACGTGCTAGTTAGCCACACATCGAGCAAATCAGTGAGACAATTGTACTCTAAGTTAGAAAGTGGGTGAGCGTCCGTTGAAATTGGGCTTGGCCCAGGAGGCTCTTGAGCGAGGGAGCGCTATCAAAATTGTGTTAGTCACACATCGAGAAAATTAGGGAGACAATTGTACTCTAAGTTAGAAAGTGGGTGAGCGTCCGTTGAAATTGAGCGCAGGACCCAATCAAAATCGTGTTTTGGGTGCGCGATTCGATTACAAATTCGGAATTGTTCGGATGGGATCCGATTAATCGGAATCGGATTTTGGATTTTTTACTCCCGTGCGAAGTAAATCGGGTTCGGATGTGTTAAAAAAAATCGGATTTACGTGATGTCCACCTCTACATACAACCCCTCTTTGAGAATGTACCGACATTTAAGCAGTCATGCGCAGAGTTGAACTGTAGTCGCGCAAAGCAATTCCCATGTGTTAACTGTTAACTGTCAACTCGAAGACGCGCCCCCGCTCTGACCAAGTCTGCAGGCTTCTGCATACAAGACACCAAAACTTGGTCCAGCTCAGCTGCGTCCCACGTGCTCCTCACGTGCACAAGTCTTCGGCTGACACCGTCAACAAAGTTATTCCCATCAGCGACTTCTTCCGACGGAAAAAAAACTAGGGGTCGGGTTTCTCCCTCTCTCGCTATTACTCTCGTCTTCCACTTCAGTAACAATCTCAAAATTTTCCCAATCAAAATATAGGGTTAGGGTTTAGTTATGTCCCCGATGGACGACGTCGAAGACGATGCTCGCTATCCCTCAAATCCCTACCCCCCAAGTCATCACCACCGCCATCACCCAGCTCATACTCAGCGCCCCAAGCCCCCAATTCACTCCCAATTCTCACGCAATTTCGCCGATCAAGAAGACGAAGAGGAAGATGAGTCAAATTCAGACGAAATCAACAACGACGACAAAAACAACAGCAGCAGCAACGCCAACAATTCAGGCCATCATCGACCTGCCGGTTATACTGAAGAAGGGGAGGACGAAGAAGCTGTCGACGACGACGACGAGTCGTCGATGGAGAGCCGAGGGAAGCGAAGAAAGCTGGACAATTTCGAATTTGTCCCTCGAAAGCAGCCGCCGGCAGCGATCAATGCGAATTTAAAGCCTCATGGTGTTAAGAATTTGCCTCCCGATTGGTCCGAAGACTCCACCTTTGTACTTCTTGATGCTTGGGGTGAGCTTTTTGTCAAGAATGGGAGGAAATCGCTGAGATCCGATGAGTGGAGTGAGGTCGCGAAGAAAGTGAATCTGGCTTCAAGGATCACTAGGTCCGACTCTCAGTGCCGAAATCGGTTGGACACTTTGAAGAAGAAGTATAAAAAGGAGAAGGCTCGAACGGCAGAGCATGCCAATTTTAAGAGTGATTGGGTTTATTTCAATAAGATGGATTCTTTGATGCCATCTCCTGTCCCAGCGCCAGTTCCAGCGACAAAGACCTCACCTTTAAGGTTGGCATGCGGGGTTGATGCAGGAGAGTATGTGTTTGCGAATTCTAGAGTTTATTTGAACCGGGCAAATGCAATGGATGAGATGAGAGACAGTCCTGGGGACACTGGAACAGATGAGGAGCGTGATGATGAGGACGATGATGAATCAGATGGGCTACCGCCAACAATGAGTGAGAGGAAGAAGGGGAGAGGGCAGTCGGGGTCGTTCTCATCGTCATCATTTAGGATGCTGGCAGATTCAATACATAAATTTGGAGAGATTTATGAGAAGATTGAGAGCAGTAAGAGGCATCATATGGCTGAGCTTGAGAGGATGAGAAAGGAGTTCCATCGGGATCTTGAAGCGCAGAAGAGGCAGATATTGGAGAGGGCACAGGCGGAGATTGTGAGGATTAGGCAGGAGGAAGGGGAGGACGAGGAAGAAGACATGATGGCTGACAGTAGTGATAGTGATGAGGATACGGACGATGAGATTGACGGTTCCGCTGAGAACCTGAGCGGCTAAAGGTAGAACTACACATCCTTTTCATTATTGCTTGGCATCTTAATAAATTAGACGAGTGAATTTTCTGTTTAAGCACCTCTCTTATGCATTTCGAATATTGTTAGCAAATGTTTGTTGGTTGTCTTTCTCATGGTTAAATTCCATCATGGCGGGGTTTAATCTAAAGGTTGTAGGAGAAAACCAGTTGATGAATCCGGATATGGGACATCTAACATAAATTGCCAGTAGAAAGGACGTTGGTTACTAGAATTATTTTGCTTTTACTGCTATTTGTCATTGTGATTGTATGGCTAGTAGAAGAACTTTAAGATAGGATTGAATGATCTATTGGTGCATGTCTATTTGTACTGTCATTTGTCAGGTAAGCCTAGCGTGGTACCCTTGGATCTAGAGAATTGTAGGAGAAGCCACGGGACATGTTATGTATGATGTTTATATACACATATATTACATAAGAACGAATTCTAGAAAGTGCAGGCGAGTATGTATTTGCCAGGCTGTTGGGAGGATCTGGTTTATTTTAGCCGTTGGTTCATCTTAGTGGCCTATAAGGATAATATAGCTTTTAGTAAGGTCGTGAATTCTCTTTCTTATTTCTCTCCATTAGTATAATGAGGGGCTCACTCATTACCTTTTTCTCGTGGCGACTTGTCGTTGACTTGAACAACACGATCTTGATGCCTCATTCTTCATAACATGTAACTGTTATCAGTGATGGTAGAGACTATGGTTATCATTTTTCATCACAATTATAGTTTGTTTGGATTCACAATCTAATCAACCCACTATTTCCACTGGCCATTTCTTTGCCCCTGAATGATTAAAATGTCTTTGCAATTTTACTGACCCCCTAGAGTCATCTAGTATTACCTGTTATCCTACTGTGGCTACAACAGTCTAACTAGTTACATCTTTGATGAAGCATCATTGCTGCTCTATGATGCATGCCAAATCTTGCAGGCCACACTCCATGTTTTCTCTTTGTGAACATGGCATTCTCTAGCTCATTTGTGTGCCCTTTCTAAAGTTCTCTTGATGAATTGTACATATTGGATTTATGCACTTAAATTTAACTTAACGATGAAGTGTAATGTCTTAAACTTCAGGCAACACGTGTGGATGATACAAAAACTGGAATTCCATAATCAATAAATTAAATAGATATAGGTTGATTGCAGTATTCTTAATTTCTAAGTTCAACACACTGAACTGAACGGTTGGATCTATATTGTGAATATCTACATAAGTTTTCTTGTTGGGGAAGTTGGTGCTGTACATGTCCTGTGGAGAATGTACAATTGCTATACCGTCTCGGAAAACTTGAGTTATTCTTAGAAAATTTGTTGTCACTTTCTTCGAAATATTGGCGTGACAATGGCCGTTAGCGAGCAACCATTGCTGACAAGGCTTGTAGTTTATATCAAAAGAGTTGTGAACCTCAAAATGGAAACCCAATTACTTATACGCTACCATTTCAATATTTAAAGTAAGAGAATCCAAAATGCCATAATAATTTTATCAACATAACTTCAACGGTAAAAGATTTCAAACTACCTTCCCAATGGTGTTTCCCTATAGGGACAACAAAATACAATAAGTCGGGTAGACATTAAGATACAATCAATGTTTCTTAATAAGTTAATAAATACAAAAAAAACTCAAAAAGAGTGTCTTCCACCTCCAATAGTTGCATGCGATGCTTGACTTGGTCCTTGTAAGATTGCCACCCAAATATGATGGTGAGCTAGATAGCTCAACTAGTAAATAAAATCGGAAAGTAGAAAGAGACGGTTATGTAGTTTGAAATGCATATGTGAGGAGTGATGTCTTGACATGCTTAGAATGTTCAACAAGCAAACTAGTGATTTGTTCGATCAATGCTTAATTTCTACTAAATCATCATTGATGTTGATATACTGATCAAGCCACCCAATCTATGACCTCATTGTAAAGGGGGTCCATCATATCCATGGGGCATATCACATGTAGTACAAGAAGAGTGCTAATACACCATCATTTCAGGGTGTCACAAGGTATTTTCATCTCAAGATGCACTCTTTTCACCAGAAATCAAGCCGTACCGAAAGTGTATCAAAAATACCGTTATCTCAAGGTGTATTATTTCTACCAGGCCACTCTAACCGTACATGAAGAGTGCCAATGATACTGCCTCACATGGCTTGCCCAACATTTTGGACATGTCATTTTCATTGCAAGTGAATTTTTTAGCACATCTTGTTATTTCCATGTCCACTTACATGATCATCAAATCAAATCAAGTATGACTTTATTTCAATTGAAGTCCTTAATATTATTCTATCTATGCATATGGAATGTTGGAATGTTACATGAAAACATAATAAAGGATGCAACATATTAAAGGAATCGAAATGAATATCATGGTATAACACTTGTCCTCATCCTTGTATTTCAACAAATTCATCACGTCACAACAACATGAAATCCGCAACGTATGCTTGTCGATACAACAAAATCCAATACGAAATCCCAACTTGAAAATTGGACAACGATATTCACCACCATGGTGGAAAGCAACAATGATTTATGTTCGCCAATAAGACGTAATTAAGGGCGGAGCCAAAGGGGGGCCTGAGGGGGCAACGGCCCCCTAAGTTTTTTTAAAAGCCAAGTATGCCCCCTGCCTCCGCACCTAAGGATGTCTCAGCTATTACCAAACAATTCTAAGTAGAATTTGTATCAGCTTTATAGTGAATTTGTACCAAAACAAGTGTTAAATACAAGTGTCAGCTAATACAAGGATAAACAAGTGATTATCCAAGTGTCATCCTGCAAGTGCTGCCATTTCATTCTTATTATCAAATTTGATAAAGAAACGTTCATTCTGCAAGTGTTCAATCTCGGTTTCAAATTCTCAGTTCATTCTCAGCAAGTGGTCATTTCTACAAGTTTTCATTCTCAGCAAGTGTTGAGTCTGCAAGTGTTCATTTTTGTTCTCAATATTAAATCTGATACATCAACAAAGTCTCATTTCATTCTCAGTATCAACAATGTTCATTTCTATTCCCAGTAGTTTCCAGTAATTTGATATATTTAAACCCACATCAAGATTTTGTATATACCAGAATACTGCAGTTATTAAGATACAAGAAGCAACACCAATACATCAACCAAAAAAGCAACATAAAAGGATACCAATTGAATAAATAATCTGTTACTACCACATCAAAAGATTAATCAGAACTTCTGGAAACAAATTGAAATACAAAACCATATATGTTTATTACATAAATTAAATTAAGATGTATACTGATACAGAGCCAGTTTTCATGGAGCCAGATACTTGTATCCCCTAAGGATGCTCAGGCGGATGATCAGCATATGGCGGTGGTGGAGGGGAAGGATGCAAAGGGGGTGGCGGTGGGAACTGAGGAGGAGGATCTTGCTGCCGCTATCTTTCGTTGGCTATCTCGGATATAACATTTTTTTCAGTGCTCAGAACTTGAAAGAGAGAGAGAGAGAGTTCGTTGGCGATCTCGGAGATAACATTTTTTTCAGTGCTCAGAACTTGAGAGGGAGGGAGGGAGGGGGGGGGATGGAGAGGGAGGGAGGGAGTGTGTGTAAATTATGTTTTGAGGGAGAGCGGATAGCTTTAAGGAACAAGGATCTCGCTTGCTTGAGCTTTTAAAGAAGGAGAAAGAAGTTACTTTTTTTGGTACTCCCTTAAGCAAAAGAAGTTACTTTCGTATACGGATTTTTAAATTGATTTAATTTGATGCCCAGAAAGTGTTAGGACTGAATCATAATAATTGCCTCTCCTCTCTTATTTATTCATGTCTCATACTGGGTGATGCACATATACACTATTTATTATTATTCTTAAAACTTTTTCGGACACGTTCTACGTATTATGTATATTATGTATAAGCAACATACCAAAAATCAATTAAATTGAACGTAATTTGACCATAGATTTGATTGTCACAAATTCAACAATTTTAGAATATTAAAATTTTTATACTAACGATCGAGCTTCAAATCCACCTTGGATTCACCCATATCTAGATTATTGAGTTTTAGAATATTTGGACTTATAGAACATAGCTATTATGATTATTACAACGAAAATTTGGTGTATCATAAATTCTATTGTGTAATTTATGGTGGAAATATGTTTATACTTTGTGTAATTTATGGTGTAATTTATGATGAAGAAATTATTTTGTATTAACTTATAATTTGCCCCCTAAATGAAACTTTCCTGGCTCCGCCACTGGGTCACGTAATCCAACATAAAAATCAACATATTTATTATACTCACCGAGTAGGCGTAATCCAGTATGAAAATCAACATATTTGCACTCACCGACAAGGCTTAATTCAACATGAAGGGAACATATTCGTATTCGCTGGCAAGGCTAGCCCAACACGAAAGAATAATTCAACATAAAAACTAACATATTTATACTTATTGTTTCGGTGGAAATCCATATAAAATCAGTATATTTATGCTTAAAGTTGAGATTCATGAATTTACTTAGTGCGCTAGCATAACTAATTGTTATGTGAGCGTCCAACAGCTTGTTTTCTTTTGTATTTTCTTAAAATTCATCATGCATAGAGTAAGAACATATCTCATATAATCATTTCCTACTTGACAATCCCAAGATTGCGGACGAGTTCCAGCATCTGATCACCAACTATCCGTCATCATTTTAGGACATTATTTCCTTAGGGTTAAATTAGTATATTCTCTTGTTAACCAATATACCTAAATTCTTAATTAAAGTTTCATTAACTTTGAAATATATCTTTTAACTATGATCAATTTATCATCTTCAAAATCTTAACATCTTACTTAATCACATTTCCTACAACATGCAACCATTATGTATTCCATACTAATTCTCATTCGTAGGCGTCTAACCTACTAAAACTTATCAAAACTAACTTTGAAATCATTAGCATGATATGCATCAAGATTATCAACTAGAGTAATTCATCTATAGATCAAACTTCCCTTTTAATATTATTAGCATGACATGCATCAAGATTAGCATCTAAATTAAATCATCTATTATATCACACCTTTCTTTTAACATAATTTCTTGCATAAACTCTAAATCTATAAATTTAGGGGTTTTACATACACGAGGTGAATATGTCATGGACGGATTGTTTAGCTACTTGACTCTCCCAATCTCGTGTGATACTTAGCGCGCTCACCCCTCTTTGGAATGGCGAAGTTAGCCTAACTCTTACTCTCACTCTCAAGAAGAACTTAATATAACACAAGAGAACTTGGAGAATGCCTTTGTATTGCTCACAACTCTTGGTTGGTTACAAATGACCTCCCATTGTCCCTATTTATAGGTGAGGCTACCTTACAACCTGCAGTGGAGATTAGGCTTCTAGAGTCTTACAAGATCCAATTGCTAGAAAGAGTCTCTAGAACATTCTTCATTATTCATCCTCTTTAAAGAATACAAATGAATATCTAGGAATATTCTAGATACACTTATTTACAAGTATACCTTTAGGATACTCTAGAGAATGCCACCTCATGTGCCAAGTAGGAGCCAACTAGACGATGACGTGTCGATGACGTGGCATCTGACATTCTGCCCCACCTATCTCAGTGATGCCTTCATCGATTGGCCTTCGCCTTGTGGAATTCCTCTATCAAGTCCCCGAATTGCCCTCGCTGTCTGGTAATCACCTCCACTTGACGAAGTACTCCAGTCTTGGATGGTTGTTGGCCTCCCGAACCACCACCTTATCTGCGATGATCCCTCGGCCTCCTTGTTGAATTCTGTTCGAACTCCCGCCGGCGCACGAGAAGACTTCCCTCGGCTCGAGTCCTCCGGGTCTCCATAGTATGGCTTCAACATACTCACATGAAATACTGGATGTTACTTGATGTTTGGAGGAAGTTCCACCTTGTAGGCGACGTTGCCCACTTTCTTGATGACTGGAAATGGGCCTTTGTACTTTCTTATCAGGCTCTTGTGTAGTCCTTTAAGCCGATCTAGTGTAGATAGCCTGAGAAGTACCAAGTCTCCCGCTTGGTATTCCACATGTCTTCTCTTCTTGTCTGTCCATTCTTCATCCTTTCGCGGCTTTGCTAAGGCATGATTTCGTCATCTCGTTCTGCTCTTGCCACCACCTAGCAAACTTGTAGGCCGCTAGACTACTCCCATTGTAGCCTGTCGCAACAGTGTTTGGAGTGAGTGGTTGTTGTCCCATCACGATCTCGAACAGACTTTTTTCGGTAGACTCACTGCTCTAAAGGTTGTACAAAAATTACGCTACATTCAGCAGTTTTGCCCAATCCTGCTGGTTGGCACTCACGTAGTGCCTCCTCAGGTACACCTCCAGTAGACCGTCCACCCTCTCTGTTTGGCTGTCTGTATGAGGGTGAAAGCTGGTGGAGAAGATCAAGTCAGATCCCAGCAGTCTGAATAGTTCTGACCAAAATCTTCTCGTAAAGCGAGCATCCCTGTCGCTCACGATGGTCTTCGGTAGCCCCGTGCTTTAGGAACAGTAGGGCTGCTACCTCTGCTGGGCATTTTGCTAATGCTGGAATGAAGATACCATACTTTGAGAATCTGTCGACCACCACCATGATAATGTTACACCCTTCAGACTTTGGTAATCCAATGATGAAGTCCATGAAAATGCTCTCCCATGATCTCTCCAGAATCTGCAGTGGGTCGAGAAGTCCCGATGGTGCTCTTTGTTCCACCATGTCTTGCTGACACACAAGACATGTCTTCATGTAGGCCTCAATATCGTCTTGCATCCGAGGCCAGTAGTAAGCATCCTCGAGTAGTGCCAGCGTCCGATGCACTCCTGGATGCCCCGCCCACGGAGAGTCGTGGCATTCCTTCATAACTTCACGTCGCAGGTTCCTGAATGATGGCACATGCACCCTTGATCCTTTGGCGTAGAGTAAGCTGTCCTTAAGCCAGAACCTTCGAGTCTTTCTTTCCTTGGCATACTCCACTAGGGACTTTGCCGTTGGATCTTGCGTTATCCCTTCTCTTATGCGGTCGAGCAAGAAATTTTGTGGTCGGCTCACTATTGCTGCAAGTTCCGCCTTCCGACTTAGCGCATCCGCCACCAAATTTGCTCGGCCTGGTTTGTACTCCAACGTAAAGTTGAACTCCGCCAAGAAGTCTTGCAATCTTGCTTCCTTGGGGGACAACTTCTTCTGCGTCTGGAAGTAGATAGTGGCCACGTTATCCGTCTTCACTACAAACTTGGAGCCAAGTAAGTATTGCCTCCATAGTTGCAAGCAGTGGACCACCGCCATCATCTCCTTTTCTTGGACTGTGTATCGGCGTTCTGTGTCATTTAGCTTCCGACTCGTAGGCGATGGAGTGCCCCTCTTGCATCCACACCCCTCCGATGGCAAAGTCACTCGCATCGGTGTGGACTTCATAAGGCTTGCTGAAGTCTGGAAGGGAGAGAACCGGCTCCTCCGTCATCGCTCTCTTTAGTCCCTCGAACGCTTTTTGGCACTACGGGCTCTAGTCCCAAGCCCGATTCTTCTTCAACAAGTTTGTCAAGGAAGCCGCGAAAGCTGAATATCCTCGGATGAATATTCGTTAGTAATTCGCTAGTCCGAGAAACGATTGCAGCTTTGTCACATTGGTGGGAGGTTCCCACTCTTGGATGGACCGAATCTTCCCTTGGTCCATCTGGATCTGGCCCCTGCCAATGACGTGTTCCAAGAACACGACTTCCTCCTGTGCGAACGAGCACTTCTCCCTTATCCCGTAGAGCTCGTTTCGACGAAGGGCCTCGCACACTTGCCTCAAGTGTTCCTGATGCTCAGTAATGTCTCGGCTATAGATCACTATGTCATCGAGGTAGACGACGACGAAGCGGTTCAGGAAGGGCTCCAACACTTTGTTCATCAAGGTACAAAAAGTAGCAGGAGCATTTGTGAGTCCAAAAGGCATGACTAAGAATTCATATGATCCGTACCTCATCAAACATATCATCTTGGGCTCGCCTCTTTTTTCGATCCGCACTTGATAGTTTCCCGACCTGAGATCCAGCTTGGTGAAATACCTCGCCTGCCTCAGCCGATCGAACAAGTCCGCCACCAACGGTATTGGATACTTGTTCGTCACCGTAACTTTGTTTTGCGCCCGTTAGTCGATGCATAATCGAAGAGATCCATCATGTTTTTTCTGGAAAAGTACGGACGCATCGTGCGCACCGTATATGGCTTTCACTGGCCGAATGTTACCCCGCATCTAACAAGTCCTTCAGTTGCTTCCGAAGTTCCTCCAACTTCGGTGGAGCCATCTGATAAGGTTCCATTGCTGGTGGTTACGCACCCGACATCGGCTCGATCTTGTGGTCCACCTCCCTCTTTGGTGGTAGCTTACTGGGAAGCTTCTCGGGCATAATATCTTGGTACTCCTCCAAAACTGACTGGATCTCTATAGGGACCTCCTCGTCCTTGGTTGGGCCTTTCTCCATCATCACATTAGCGATGAAGGTGGGTTCATTCCTTCGAACCCCTTTGGAAAGCTGTATAGCCAAGAGGATCTTGCTTGACAATGCCTTTTCTCTTTGTATAGGGATCGTACAAGCCTTGCCCTCGAGAAAGCACATTGTGTTGGTATACAGAACCAACATGGCCTTCATCCGATCCAAGAACTCAAAGCCGATGACTACATCAAAGTTATCCATCTCGATCACCGTCATGTCAACCGGCCCGACCATTCTCCCATCTTCACTGGAATTTGTCGTGTCATGCCAACGATATGAGTGGGTTTCGAGTTGACGGCCTTGATCCCCTTCTCCTTAGCCACAGCGAGGCCCAAATCTCCAGTCACCCTACCAGAAATCAAGAAGTGGGAAGCACCAGTATCAAGAAGGGCTTTGAAGATCTTACCCGCAATCTCCGCCTCTACGAATATGGGCCCTCTTGGCCCTTCATCCACCTTGGCATGAATGGCGTTGAGTAGCCGTAGTGCGTCCACCCGTAGTTCTTGTTGATTCTTTTATTCCTTTTGGATCAGGGCCGCAAGATTGGACTTTGGACATTCTCGCGCTCTGTGGGGACCATCACAAAAGTAGCATTGGAGTTTCGTCGGACGATCTTCCTTGGTCCTTTCAGTGGATTTTCCCTTCCACTGGCTTGGTTTGTGATGGGAGTATTTGGACGGTTTCACTTTTTCTCCCCCACCTTTGCCATGGTTCACATTCTTTTCCTTTGGCTTACCGGAGTCCATCTTCCTGAACTCGATCAACGACTCTGTCACAACCATAGCTTGTGCGAGGGTCTGGACATCTGAAGCTCCATCTTAACCCATCCCGCGAGGTCATCCATGAACCCAAAGAGCGAATCCTTTTCGCTTATATCGGGAATCTCAAGGGGCAACTCTGAATATTCCTTCACATAGTCACGAATAGAACCCTTCTGAGTAAGCGGCGAAGCTTACCTCGTGCTTCATTCTCCGCATTCTCGGGGTAGAATTGCTTCTTGAGTTCCGCCTTGAACTCCTCCCAATTGTTGATGCACGTTCTCTTCTTCATATCGTTGGACCGCCTATGCCACCACAACGTAGCAACATCTTGGAGGTAAAATGGAGACGTGAGGAGCTTGGATTCATCGTTCTTGATCCTTATGGCATCAAAGTATTTCTCCAGATTCCATATGAAGTTGTCAAGTTCTCGAGCGTTTCGCGTAGCTCCGTATGGCTTTGGTTTAGGGATGTTTACATTCGGCAAGAACGGATGGTTGACAACCGCTCCACTCGCCCATGCCATCTTTTGTTGGTTGAACTCGCCACTGAGCTCTTCCAACTTCTTCATGAGAGCCTCCACTTGTGCCTCCACATTCCTTTGCTCCAAGAGATCGTCCCTCTTCTGGAGCTTGTCGACGGTCGAGTTCAAGACCGCCCGCATCTCCTTTTCGAAGCTCGTCTCTTTCGGACCTTAGCTCCTCGATACTTTCTTCCATGGTCTCGAACTGCTCCTTCGCCTTAGCCACGGTGAGCTCTACCTTGTCCAGCCGTGCCTCGAATGTTGACATGATGTCCCTGGATTTCTCTCTGCGAGGCTGCCTACTGTTGCTCGTGCCATCTCGACATCGCTAGTAGCAACTGTAACATCGCTAGTCGACATCCTTTCCCTAAACCATAGCTCTGATACCAATTGTCACGTGCGGATTGTTTAGCTACTTGACTCTCCCAATCTCGTGTGACACTTAGCTCACTCACCCCTCTTTGGAATGGCTAAGTCAGCCTAACTCTTACGCTCACTCTCAAGAAGAACTTAAGATAACCCAAGAGAACTTGGAGAATGCCTTTGTATTGCTCACAATTCTTGGTTGGTTACAAATGGTCTCAACTTGCCCCTATTTGTAGGCGAGGTTACCTTACAACCAACGATGGAGATTAGGCTTCTAGAGTCTTCCATGATCCAATGACTAGGAAGAGTCTCTAAAACCTTCTCTATTATTCATCCTCTTTAAAGAATACAAATGAATATCTAGGAACATTCTAGATACACTTATTTACAAGTATGCCATTAGAATACTCTAGAGAATGCCACCTCATGTGCCAAGTAGGAGCCAACTAGGCGATGACGTGGCGTCCGTGACATATATCCCTTGATTTCAAGCTTGAAGAAGTGGAGGTGAAGCTGCAACGCCTTTCGGCCATTTGGCCGAAAATCCCCAGGAGGGAGGGAGGCTTGTCATTTGCTTGGCTCGGTTGGTTGTCATTAATCAAGGAGATGGCTGGCGACGATAACTCAAGGTGGCTGGTGATGGGGGTTGGCCGACAAAATCGTGGCCGGTTCGGGAAGAAGAGGAGATGGAGAGAGTGAGGGAGAGAGCAAAATGATGAAGTGGAGAATGGTCAAACTCTTAACCGCCAAACTTCCATCCCATATTTATAGCGAGAGGAAACTCTCTCTCATCCACTTACGCACTTCCTCTCTCCTTTCTAAATATATTGTTTAGTAAGAGGAGTTGCACTCTCCACAAATGATAAATTTCATGACTTATTTTACTTCCCGATCTTGCTGGGAATTTATTCCCTTGGCTGCAAGGTTTAACATGATTTTAAAATAAATTTCTAGGCACTCACAAATGGAGGTTAATTAGGTTCCATTCGGATGTAACCAAATATGTGGACTCATCCAAGTTAATTTTAAAATTAGACAATCTAAATGAAAAACTTGTTTTGTTGGATATGATCTAATGTCTATATTACTTACAAATAAAATTTCAAATGATTTGAAATATTTTACATATACATAAAGTGGTTGCAAAATCAATGTTTCAGAATAATCATAAAATCGATTAATTTGCAACCACTTGATGCATGTGTAAAATATGTTCAATTCATTTGAAATTTTTAATTATATATAGTTTAGACATGTTAGATCATATCTAATAGAATGAATTTTTCATTTAAGTTGCTCCATTTTAAAATTGTCGTGGATGGATCCACATGTTTGGTCCATCTGAATGGAGCATAGTCAACATCTATTATACAAATGAGAGATATTTTTGAATGTGGTTGATTAGGACAAAGAGGTGGGTCGAAAGACGGTTAAAATTTAATCTCAAAGAATCAATGGTTATGATGAGAGTTTGTGAAAATTTTGAGGGGAATACTCTAATTTTTTTGAGAGAACTAAATCTGGAGGGAACTAAATTTTGGAGGAACTAGAATTTTAAATTTTGGAGGAAACTAATTATGAAGGGAACTAAATTTTGAGAGCACTAAAGTTGTTGGGGAGAGCTAAATTTTCTAAGGGAACTAAAGTTTAATTTAAATTTTTTAGGGAAACTAAATCTGGCGGAAATTAAATTTTGATGGGCGTAAAATTTTAAATTTTGGGAGGAATTAAATCTAAAGGGAACTAAATTTTAGTTTTAATGTAGTTAAATTTTTTTGTTGGGGGGATATTTTGAAGGTGGCTAGAAATTTTTTTGGTGGGAAAGATTTTAAATCGTTTGAAATTTTTCCGGGAAATACGGGTTGTGACTAGTGTGTGTGTAATGTGTATCATATGACATGAGGAAACGTTTCATATACGTTTCCAAAACTCCATACTTTACTATTTTTTGACGAACGGAACCATTCATTTTGATTTACATATTCCGAATGAACGAGCCAAAACACCAAATATCGGGTGAGCCTAATAGGTTTTGCCCATTCATCCACGTGTGGCAAATCTAATGATTTCTCATGAAAAGAACTTCTATGACGGGCGGATGAACGAGAAGAATCATTTGGGTTTATCCGATATTCGGTGTTTTGAGGTTTTAGAATATGAAGATCAAAATGAATGTATCAAAAAATAGTGGAGGGTTGAATTTTTAAGGTTGTATAAGAGGCTTAAAACAAGTGATTTTGCGTAGCTGATGTTTCTGTTACGTATCAAAGATTATCATCCTCTTTTGGTGCAACATATTGATGCCATGGTAATCCAAGTTTTAAATGGTGCTGAAAAGTCAAGGAATTTTATTATATATTAAAGCGACCATACTCGCTTTCGCTAAATGTGACATCACCTAATTTGGCACAAAGTCCTTTAGTTCTAATGGAAATTAAGGGGGGCATGAAGATCTGTTATTCTATCCTTTCTGTTTTGTTTGCCAATAATTTTGTATTGGATGATCGCTGACATCTTGTGTTACTTTATGAAGATAGTTGCTTATGTGATATTTGGCTGGACTAGAATTACACATGGAATTTACTGTAGAAATCAGTACTCCAACTTGACTTGGATTTTACATGGCCTTCTTAGGGCAGTTATCACTGCAATCCCCCTCCTTAACCTGCCATTTTTGTATCTTCTTGAAAGTGTATTTAGCTGAAAGAAGCAGTGATCAAGTTCTACCCGAACTTGCAAAGTATTGCATTGCATATTATTCTACTTCTAATTACCTGAAACCTATATGGTTGCCCAGCACACGTCCATGGTTTTAGGCTTGCCAAGGCGAGGGTAGATGATCTCTTGCGGTCACTACACCATATTGGGCAATGGCTTCCCATTAGAGTATTTGTCATGATTTACCTAATTTGAATGCATTCTAGACCATACACAATGTTGTACAGATCGTTTATTGTGTCAATGTATGGTGACTGAGACTTAATCGAAGCTTCATGTTGTACTGGCGACAAAATGGTCAAATTGGTGCCAACATGGTTAGGTTGAAGCTGTTTGTTTAATTTGGTTGTCATTCAGTGATGCACTGTTTTTTTTTGCCTTATTTCTCACAATGATGATGATTATTTTATCCATGAAGTGTGCACATCCAATATTTCTGCATGCAATGCTGATTTTCTAGGCGAAGCTTTTTTGTTCAGTTATTAATCTTTAGGTGAGATACTACAAAACAACTAAGAAGCCATTGTCCCATTTTTCTTTGGCAGGCTCCTGATGAGAAAGCTAGGGGTTGGGAAGATAAAAGATGAGTTTTTTTATAGAACTTCAAGAGAAATACAAGATAGAGACTTCTTTTGAGAGGAAGCCAACTCTCCAAGCTTGAATCTAAGAGGGCAAGCTTACTCTCACTAGATTTAGGGTTCTACTCTTCTAAACTAAGGATAAACACTCAAGTTTTGCATAAAGGGACAATGAAAACACTCTCCCACTATATAAAGGCAGCCCACACCAAAATTACACAAAACCCCCTCCACAACACCAACATTGCAAAAATACCCAAAATATCACAAAATGCCCCTCGGCCTAGTTCTTCATCCCACGATCCTTCTTGCGACGCCTTCATTGATATGTGATGATCTCATCATTACTCCCACCCAAAAGAACCATCTTGTCCTTAAGGTGGAAGTCTGTGAATCGCTGTGCAATCACATCATAAGGCTCCCAAGGTGTCTCATGATAGGGAATGTCCGACCACCTAATCAGCACTTCCCGTGCCCCTGTGCTCCCCTGGCGAATCCTTCTCAGCTTTGTCGGCTCAAGCAACACCTTTATGTCCTCCGTGAGAGTCGATGGTAGCGACGAAGACGCGATATGATCTCCAATGGCCCGACGGAGTTGCTACACATGGAAAATCGGATGGATAGCTGAATCAGGTGGCAACATCAGTCGATAAGCCACTTGGTCAACTCTGTCCTCAGCCTCGTACGACCCAAAGTAACGGGACGACATCTTCTCGTTCCGCTTACGTGCCAGGGATCACTGTCGGTACAACCACAACTTCAAATACACCATGTCCCCTGTTCGAATTGCACATCTCGCATGTGCTCATCTGCTCGGCTCTTCATCAGTTGCCGCACCCTCGTCAAGTGTTGTCTCAACTCCAAAGTGCGGTCCTTCTCCTCAAGAAACTGGTCCACCTGGAAAATGGGGATAGAGCAGTGACCATAGTGAATAAGATGTGTGGGATCTCACCCATATAGGACCATGATGGAAGTGGTCCGGATAGAGGTGTGGAAAGATGTGTTATACCAATACTCCGCCCACGCAAGCCACTTCACCTACTGCTTAGGCGACTTTGAAATAAAACACCGCATATATGTCTCAAGGGTTTGGTTGACAACCTCTGTCTGACCATCCGTTTGGGGGTGGTAAGCGGCGCTACTCTTCAAAACTGTCCCCAGCGTACTAAATAACTCCATCCAGAATGTGCTAAGAAAGACCTTGTTCCGATCCGTCACAATAGAACTAGGAATCCCATGAAGGCGCACTATCTCTCTGATGAATGTCGTCGCCACAGTCACCACAATATAGGGATGTAGTGCCACAAAGTGTGCATACTTGCTCTGTCTAACCACCACCACCATGATGACCAAGAACCCCTCTAATTTTGGCAAGTCGTCAATGAAATTCATGGTTACCTCTTCCCAAACTTGGTCAGGCAAAGAGAGAGGCTGCAGCAATTCCCCAGAAGCTGTCGATAAATACTTGTGCCGTTGGCATATGTCGCACTTTTCCACCATGTCTGCCACATCATTCCTCATCCCCTCCCCAAAAAGCTCCCTAGCCAAGTGCTGGTAGGTCTTCAGGACCCCAGAGTGGCCACCCGCCGTGCTCACATGAAATTCCTGTAACAACCTCGGAATATGAACCGACCCTCGCGGTACCACCATGCGCCCCTTGTATAAGAGACGCTGTCACTCTATCGAATATCCCGGGTGTGCTGCTGGGTCCCGTAATAGTGACGCTCTAATCCTGGCTAGCTCCTCATCTTCCTCAATCTCCTGCAACAGGGGCTCCCAATCTAGCCAAACTGGTGCCGATAAAGCCGACAAGTGTTAGGATTAGAGCAAACTCCCCTTCTTCGCTCCGCTCTACCTGCATAGTCCCTATCATCACTCCAAAACTGTCGGTGTCAACCAATTGCAACCCATGCTGCTCCATGACCCGGTTGGAGATAAAATTGTGGGTGGCCTCACTATCAATCAGTACCACATCCTGCTCTGAAATCCTTCCGATCAGCTTCATAGTGTGGTTCGAAGTGAACCCCACTACGGAGTTGAGTGACACATCCGTTACGTCCAAATGAGATGGTTCATGCTCCACCTCCTCACTCGGCACCTCCATCTCGTCATCATCCTCCACTAACAGAACCCGGAGCGTACGATCTCGACAGCGATGGCCTGGGACATACTTCTCGTCACATCTAAAGCACATCCCTTTTGTCCTCTTGTTCTGTATCTCAGCCATAGTCATGCACCGAAATTGCCCATTAGGCGGTGGAATGTTGCCCTCTCCTTGCTCACCTGAGCACCTCCTGCCTGCCCCCTCCTGCAGGGGCCCGTTGGACTCCTGGGCCCAGCGATCCCCGAAAAGCGGACCCGCTACAATCTCTCTGGACTCGTCGATCCGCTGCTAGTCTGTCATCTATTATCTGAGCGAGGTCCATCGTCTCCAACAGTCCACTCGGCCTCTGCACCTGCAGCTCTCCCTGAATCTTCGTCTTCAGCCACTCTTCATGAAACTTCCCATCAATGTCTCTTCATTCATCATCCATCCTATCCGGTCAGAGTGTGCTTCAAACTTCTCTCGATAATCCCTCATCGTGCTCAACTGCCGTAGCGTTAAGAGCTGCTCGTGCAGATTGCCGTCCTGGGTGTCTATGAAACAGTGCAACATGCAATGTATGAACTCTTTCCATGTCTGTATCGGCCGCCATTGTTGCCTCCACAAATACCACAACAATGCTGTCCCTTCCAAACATAAGTCCAATGCCTGCATCTTCTCCCTTTCCCTCATCTGGTAGGCCTCAAAGTATCACTCCACACGTGAGACCCATCTGTGGGGTCCTCTCCATCAGAACCGGCATCTTCAGCTTCTGCACCTTGTTTTCGGACCCACTGACTCCTTGCTCCACCCTCGCTCTAGGTTGACCGTAATGGAATTGTTGATAAGCATTTTGTGGAGGTTCTCCAACTCCTTACGCCCCCCGGCCCTCCTTCATAACCCGTCGCACCCCACGGGTTCCCTTCGCGCCCTCGTAATTCCAAAACTGCTCATTGATCATCCCGGGAGGTCGTTGGTCTTCGAAATCTCCTCCGTAGACTTCATCGAAATGTGGAGCCTCCAACAGTGGCCCTTCGACTCCTTGGATAGCTGTAGGAGGTTGCCGATCCGCGAAATCCCCCAAAAATCCCACCACCGGCTGCGAAAAGGTTCCACCATCTCCCTGGGGAGGTGGACCATGACCGCAGCCCTCCTGCGGCTGCGTTGGGGCCAGCGAGGCCCATGCGCAGCTGCAAGGGGCCGATACCTCCCTAGCTGTGCTTCTGGGGGCTCGCGAGCCCCCCGGGATGTTGCTGGGGCTCGCGGACCCCCAATGTGCCGCTGGGGGCCCGCGAGGCCCCCAGGGGTTCACCTGGGGGCGGCAAGCCCCCCCGAAGTGTGCCGGACCCTCGCCGGGGTCCGGCGGGTTCGTCGGGCCATGGCGGGGTCTGACGCGTCCCGCAAATCCCCGCGACCCCGCTGCTAGGGTTCTGAGGGGGGACGAAGGCTGCGCACGCGTGGGATTCCCCCTCCCAAGTCGGAGGAGGGGGAAACTGCCCCCATGCGCCATCTTCATCTTCCGCTGGTGACACGTCCTCCACGTACACCATTTGCCCCCTTTCCTTGTTCAAAGACGGCTCTTTGCGACTTAGATCTGAAAAATTACCCGAGATCTTGTCATTTTTGGGCTTCTACTTCTCACTTTGCTGATTTGCTTGAGCCTTCATGAACGATTTGAACATGCTCTCTAAGGATAAGATCTTTTCATCACTTCTTTCTTGTAGCTCCTTAATGGTTCCCTTTAGGGATGCTTCAAGTTCTCCAACTTTCTCATATAGGGTATTCTTCTTCATGGATCTTGTGTTGGTCATGGTGGATCTTTGCTTTGATACCAATTTGATGAGAAAGTTAGGGTTTGGAAAGATAAAAGATGAGATTTTTATAGAACTTCAAGAGAAGTACACGATAGAGGCTTCTTTTGAGAGGAAGCCAACTTTCCAAGCTTGAATCTAAGAGGGCAAGCTTGCTCTCACTAGATCTAGGGTTCTACTCTTTTAAACTAAGGATACACACTTAAGTTTTGCATAAGGAATTGCATAAGGAACAATGAAAAATACTTTCCCAACATGTAAGGGCAGCCCACAAAATTACACAAAACCCCATCCACCAACATTGCAAAAATACCCAAAATATCACAAAAATACCCATTGGCCTAGTTCTTCATCCTGCGATCCTTCTTGCGACGCCTTCGTTGATATGTGGTGATCTCTTCAGCTCCCATCCAAATCCCCACCCAAAAAAAAGGAAATACCACAATCAACCAAAAAAAAGAAAAAAAAACTACCGTAAAAAAACGCACCCACCCCAAAAGAAGCATCTGTTAGTGCCATGTTTCATAGATGTGAAGCTAATTTGACATTGAAAACCGAGTGGTAAAAGATAGAAGTAATTTTTTGATATACTTAAGAAAGAGACAATTAACTCGTTAAGTTCTTGTTAAGTTCTTGTGTACAAATTCTTTCCAGATATTTTGTCCGGTTGGTGTTCATCCTCTGGGGATCTGATAAGGTGTCATCTCTCTTTTGCAGATTCATCATCGTTATAATTATCCATCTTGACATGGCATTTTAAGCTCAGGATTCGATCATGTACATTCATCGTCATCCTGGGCGATTATGGCTAAATTATTGGAACATGCACTTAAGCAGAAACCATATGCTGCTGGATCTGCTCATGAAACTGGATTTGACATTGCACATGAAAATAATGTAATTGAATGCCGGAGCTTTCAGGAGGCAGCATTGCCAATATACATGTAACTTAGCCTGTATGTACAAGTGGAGAGAGCCATGTTTATGGTGTTATTTCTATGATTTTTCTTGTCAAATAAGACAATGCTGATAATTTTATGACGTCTACTCTGCTGTGTCCTGGCTATGTTTGCAAGTTGCAGACACCTTGATTTGGTGTAATCTCCTGAAACAAATATTGCTGCATTTTCACTGCAGCTTTCACTTGTGGATGATTTGTGTTCGGTACTATCCATCATTTGAACTTGTAAAATGTTGCGGTGATCATACCCAGTCATTTGATTGCAGGCCGGAGCTTATTTCTTTTCTCCTTCTGTGAAAGTGCTGCGTTCGTGCTTTCAGAGCAATGTTTGAATGCTCAATACTCATCATGGTCAGACCGTCAGAGCTCTTCCAAGTCTCATTCACGTAGACTACAGACTGCTAGCTTGTAAAAGTTTATAAAATCCAGGA
This sequence comes from Scilla litardierei, assembly GCA_030789695.1. NCBI lineage: Eukaryota > Viridiplantae > Streptophyta > Magnoliopsida > Asparagales > Asparagaceae > Scilla > Scilla litardierei. The sequence continues at coordinate 3,661,166 of CM061141.1, read as the reverse complement.
TCAAAAGACTGCGTTTTACATAGAGAAAAATCTGAATTGCTCACCATTATTACCTATCAGCCATCAAAACTCATGGGGGATCAGCTCTTACTTTCAATTGAGGAGCAACGTATTGTATCTGAATGCAAGTAACATCCCACAGTTCATTCCCATATTCCCATATGTCTGCACCAAAATCTCTTCCATATGCAGCATCATTCTCTTCAGCATCCTGGTGTTATGGTCACCATGTCATCGACTAGCTGGCGCTTTCTTGACATGTGAGTTGGCAAGCTCTAGAGAGTTCTAAGGGTACTCTTGTAAATATTATATTTAGAAGTTTCTTGCGTATTAATGAGAATTCCGTAAAGAGGGAATCTAGTGTAGAATAATGAAGAAGGATATAAGACTCGTCCTAGATGGTTAGATGAAGAAAGTTCTCTAGAAGCGTGTAATCTCTATCATTGATTGTAAGGGAGCATCAGATATAAATAGGGCAAGGGAATGTCATTTGTATCCAACACGAGTACTAAGTGGGGGACTTGGTCATTGTCAGGCTTTCGACATTGGATCGATATAAGGAACTACACAAAAGATTGATAAGGAAGTATGAATGCCCATTTCTGATTGTTAAGAGAGTGTGGAATGTAGCCTACAAAGTAGAACTTCATCCAACTATCAAGTATCATCAAGTCTTCCGCGGAGCCTGAGCGGGCGGCGAGCGAGTGGTTCCATATGAGCATGTTGAAGCAATACCATGGAGATCTTGAGGACTCGAGTCGATAGAAGTCTTCTCGTGCATGGACACGAATACGAGTGGAATTTGATAAAGTGGTCGAGGAGATCATCCTTGACAGATTCGAAAGGCCAACAACCATCTACGGCTGGAATAATTCGTCAAGTGAAAGGGATCGCCGAAAACCAAGAGCAGGCTGAGCAGCTGGGAACATGCGAAAGCTCTATGGTAGTTCGAGGACTCGGTAGAGAAATTCCGCAAAGAGAAAGCAAAGCGACGAGGGCATCGCCAGATAGGTGGGGGAGAATGTAACTGTCGCCATGTCATCGCCTAGTTGGTGCTTACTTGGCATGTGAGTTGGTATTTCCTAGACAGTTTTAAGTGTACTCTTGTAAATATTGTATCTATAAGGTTCTTATGTATACATGAGAATTCCTTAAAAATGGAATTTATTGTAGAATAATAGAGAAGGATCTAGATACTCTTCCAAGACCGTTGGATCAAAGAAGCCTCTAGAAGCCTAATCTCTACCGTTGATTGTAAGGGAGCCTCACCTATAAATAAAGACAAGAGGTCATTTGTATCCAACCTGAGTTGCAAGCAATAGAAACAAAGGTAGTAGTTATGTACTTCCAAGTTCTCTTGGCTTCGTGAGTATCTTATGTGAGTGTGAGAACTCGTGGAAAGGCTGACTTAGCCATTATTGGGGAGGATGAGTGGACTAAGTGCAGTACGGGATTAAAAAAGTTAAGAGGAGGACTATATACACCCCTAGCATAGGGGTGTATGTTATCATTGAATGTTGAAAACGGAAATTCTATCACTTCCCTACATCATTTCATAGCCTCCCCTCTTGTTTTTTTTCCTTCTTTTGGCCATTAATCATACCATACATCTCTAAACATAGGGGTGTATTTAGTCTTCCTCAAAGTTAATTCTCCAAACGATCCACACGTGACACTGTCACCGCCTCCTGCTGCTATCCACATCGTCCACATTCGTGTTTGCCTTCATGCACGTGTCAATCCTCAGCAACGTCCTGAACCCCGAGCTCTGCGACATCGGGGCCAAGAATTGCAGATAAACGTACACTAACAGCTCCATCGCCTCATTCAATGCCATTGCCACCCCTATGCTCTTCATCTCTGAAACCGAATTGTCCCTCCTTGAGTGCTTTAACATTTTCTCATGCAGGTCGTCCACCATCAAGACTATCACCAGGTTGAAGCATGCCATACAGTTTATCATCAGGTTGAATCAAGTTGCCGGCATGAACACAAGGTCGTCTGTCGCCAGGAATAGGGGTAGCAAAATGAGCCCGACCCGAACCGTACCCGGCATCCTTAACCGGTTATGGGTAGGGGTCAATCCGGGTTAAGTAGGATCCGGATTTACCCGACCCGAATAAAATCCAGGTCGGTTATGGGTTTGACATGTCAACCTGGATGACCCGAATTCGACCCGGTTTACTTTCTTTATATATATAAAAATTTATCTAATAACTTCAATACACAGTTGCAAAGGGAGTTGTGCTTATACGATTTGAATTGTTGTCATCTTCTTTAAGAGGTCTTGGATTCAATTCTCTTTACATACAACTTTACTTTTTAGTTAATTTTATAACTTTCGTTAATAAAATAGTAACATTAATAATACTTCTTTGCTTTCATTAATGCGGTTTAAGCGACGAGTTGCTGGAAATTATGCAGCACTTAATAAATTACCGATGGCTCTTAATAAATAGCTGGATATTGAAAAAATAGCAGTTGTACATAAATAAAATCTTAACTCGACAGGTTAACCCGAACCCGACCCAGATTCAATCCAGGTCGGGTTAGGGTTTACCCCTATCTGGATCACATAAAATCTGACCCGACTCGAACCCGAACCCGAACCCGAACCCGAACCAACCGACCAGTTTGCCACTCCTACCCAGTAAGCACGCCTTGCATGTGGCAGAAAACATAAAAAGATTTGGTAGTTTACATAAATTTAACCTCACTAATAACATATGTTGACCGGCCCGCATGTGGCAGTCTTGACAACTGAACCAGCTTCATCGAAAGCGAATGAAACTTGATAGGGGCACAAACCAGTCGATGAAAGCAACGCCATTTGTAATCTGCAATCAAAATTTCAAAAAAAAAAAAAAAAAAAAACCATGTACATAACAGAATCTAAGAACTCATCACAAATTGTCCTCCTGAAGAGTTTCCAGGTGGAAACTTTTAACAGCCTCATTACAGTTCTAGCATGCCAGCATTCTCCATTTTTCTCGGTTCAAACAATAAACAATATACAATCCGGAATTTACATACCTTTTTGGCGAGGGCACTATTAAAAAAAATAAATTTACAATTTCAAATGCAAGTGTCTCTTTCCTGAATATACAACCTTGAGCCTGACCATCGAAACCCCTCTTCTGCTGCAAAATTCTTTATACAAACATTACTCGGCAATCAGCTCAAATTGTGAGCACATTGACATTGTTTTTAGTCCCCCAAAAAATTGCACGTAGGCAAGAAATGTTTGTAGAGGTTTGATTGTAAATTACCAGACCGCCCACAGATGTCAAGTCAAACCTGCTCTTCTTGCATCAATACACGCACGCATCATTCAGAAAGACCAAAACCACTAGAACCTTCCGAGCGGCAGGCGGTGATAACAGTAGACCCACGAGAAAACGGCAGCTGTTGAACCTGGTTGTGGAGCTTGTATATTCATGCACCTCCCGTTGCAGAGCTTTCAAGCTACCAACATTCGGATGATTCTCACACATATTCCGCATCACTTGATTTCACATTAAGGTACCAACATTAACCCCAACCAATAACCACACTGATTCTTTGGCCTAAGTGGGCCCAATATCGAACAATCTACAGTAATGAGTCATCACATCTAAAACCTCCCATTGAACCACCGGCCCACATCCTCCCTAGTTATCCTCTGAACTGACTGAGAGATCGAGATGAATCACCACTTCTGCATGGAGTGAGCTGAGGCATTGCTGGTGCCGCGAGGGAGAAACTATATGCAAATTACATGTACTGAGCCAACCATTGCTTGCACAAATCAAGGACTGGCAGCGCATTTGCATGTAATGCCTGCAAAATGGTGAAACAAGTTCCGGGAATGTTAGAGTCAAGAACTCACAAATGGGGAATTGATGCGATAATCCTTTCTTGCTACTGACGTGTGTAATAAGTAATAACCCAACTCTTTAACCGTTGATTCAATTATTACTTGATGTAGTGAACCGGAACTCTTAATTAACAATTTTACTACTTAATTGTGTGACTATGAACAAGATTATTAACATGCAAATTCTTCTTTCCAAAGTGAAACTTTGAACTCAAAATTTGCAAATTGAATTGAAAGGACAGAATGCATGCAAAGATGGCAATGCGTGTAATGAGCTGATTTGCAAATAGAGGAGGTTTGGTGGCACTCTCTTAAAGTGCCACTTCAAGGGACACATGCCTCTTTAATCTTTTTGCAATGAGAGGTACAATATAAAAAGCTGTTCTCTCCGTCAATTTTTAACAATCAGCGGAGAAATTTTCTTCGCTGGATAGCTGATATCCATTTCCCACACACATACACTGATACACACATGTACCTATGGACATATACATTCTAACTCCCCAAAACCCCAAATATGGATGAACACTAAGGGTATTTGACACTCGATCCAGCCGTTACAAAAATTTCTATTGTTTTGAAACCGTTGAATTTGCAACGGTTAGATTGAGAGTCTAATAACATTGGATTCACTTGATTTTTGATGTGATGATCATACATGGTGAATACAATAATCCTTAAATTTTTTTCAAAAAAATAATGAAAAATGGGGTTTTATGGGAATGCATAGGTAACTTACCTGTGTGCATCCACACGTCCATTTTTCCCTATATACATATGCATGTATATGAGGTAAAGTTATATGAGCATTTGGTGTAGGAAATTTCCTACACCGGCTGTCAAAAACTTCACACTCCACTTTGTTTCTTCAAATTTTTTGGTTTGGTTTGCACTGCACACATTCTAAAACCCCAAAACCTTAAATATGGGTGGGATCCTAAGGGGTTTGATTTTCGATTGGATCACAACAAAAATTCAATTGATATGAAACTGCTGAATTTGTAACAGTCGGATCGATGGTCAAATATCATTGAATTAACTTGATTTTTAGTAGTTGATCATAAATGATGTATAGATTAAGAGGAACGGTGTTGATCATTAAAATAAATTAAAAATTGAAGCTTTACAGGGACGGTGTAAAAAATTTCCTACACCAAATGCTCAAAACGTTTTTAATACACTTTTTGAGATGGACCTCACCACTCAATAGAAAATTTAGACACACACACACACATAAAGAGATCAATGGACCTTACAGACCATATGAAATATTTCTTTCATAGACATAACATGACTCATTCTCATTCACAAAGAATATGATGGGACAAAAAATACAGTCATGTGATACATTATACTATCTAGATGAGAATAAATTATGTCATAATATATGAAAAAGATCTCATACATCAAATGAGCCCATTGATATGTGCGCGCGCGCTGACAACACAAGAAATTTCTTGCATTGTTAGCACGGTTCAGAAAAAAAACTTTATGAAATTTTTTAAGGATATGTTCTACACATTATGGATGATCACCCCACCAAAAATCAAGTGAATCCAATGCTATTTGACCCTCGATTTACCTTTTACAAATTCAACGGTTTTGAAGGAATAGAACCTTTTACGAGTGGATCGATGGTCAAATGTCCTTTGGGTTCACACATATTTGGGGTTTTGGAATGTATACTACGCTGAAACATATTTCGAAATTTTTTAATTTTCATGACTGTCGTTGCAAGAGATTTTCATGCGCTGAAAACCTATATACATATCACTCTATATATAGAAAAATATTCATGCGAAAAACATCCCGTGCGAAAAACATGCGAAAAGGATTTTATGGGCTTTCTTAAAGATCCAAATCGTTGGATATGATCTACATATGCTAATACACATACACACAAAAATAAAAAATCCCTTTATTTACCCCCTTGATCGGATTGTTATAAGATGTATTGTTCTGAAACCATTAAATTTGTAATGCTTTGATCGACAGTAAAATCCCCTTAAGGTTCACCCTTTTAAGGTTCTGAAACCATGAATTTTTTTTTGAAAAAAAGATACAAAATCTTTTTGCACCATCGTCATGTGTGAAAATTTGGCGCATGAAGATGGTCACACACATACATGGAAAAGGGGATCTAGGGTGTATCCTTAGATGAAATCTAAGGAGGCGCCTCCATTTTCCCCTATCTCCTACAATTTTTTTTGAATTTTTTTTCATGGGATTGTTGTTCACATCATGGATGATCAACGTACCAAATTTCAAGGAATTCCAATACTTTTTGAGCCTCCATCTACCCCTTACAACTTCAACGGTCTAAAAACGTGCTGAAAAACCCATAGAGTTGCAAGGGATATATGGGGGCTCAAAAAGTATTGGAATCCCTTGAAATTTGGTATGTTGATCATGCATAAGGTGAACAACAAACCCATGAAATTTTTTTCCAAAAAATATGTGGGAGATGGGTGAAATGGGGGGGGTCTCCTTAGATTGAATCTAAGGAGGCACCTTAGGATCCCTTTACACACACACATATCAACCTTTTGTTCCTCCATATCCTGTATGGAGGAGAATGCGCTACGTGCACACACACACACACACACAAAATAATAGAAAACATGACATATGTGGCTAATGCACATATATCACCCACGAAAACACTACAATTCGTTATTTTTTGGATGATTGACACCGTTCATTTTTTTCATCGTAGTCAAACCACAAAATACCAAATATCGGGTGAACTTAATAAGTGCTGCTCGTCCATCCATCAGTCACAAAAAGTTCTATTCATGCAAAAACGTTAAATTTGCAATGGCTAGTGAACACGTAAAACCTTTAAGGTTCACCAAATATTTGGTGTTGGATTTTAGAATATGAAGATCAAAATAAACGGTTCTGATTGTCTGAAAAATAAGGATGGACTTTTTGATGCGAATATATGGCTTCGCCACATATGCCATATGTTTCCTATTAAACACACACACACATAGAATAATGTGGTATCATATAGCACATGAGGCACCCCCTCATATACCAAGATACATTAGGTGGGAGGGTACAAGCCCGTGTGGGCTTGTACACCACACACTTTGTGTTTTGTATATGGGGGATGCCACATGCCACATATGAAACCTATTACTCTCATATATATATATATATATATATATATATATATATATATATATATATAGGTTGACTAGGATCCATTCGGATGGATCAAACATGCGGATCCATCCAAGTGGAATTTAAAGCTAGACAATGTAAATAAAAAATCTGACCGTTGGATGTCATCTAACATGTCTAAACTAGCTCCAAACAAAATTTCAACTAATTTGGACATGTTTTGCCCATGCATCAAGTGGTTGCAAAATTAGCCTATTTTATAACTATTCAAAAACATCGATTTTGCAACCACTTGATGCATGTGCAAAACATGTCCAAATTAGTTGAAATTTTGTTTGGAGCTAGTTTAGACATGTTAGATGACATCCAACGGTCGGATTTTCTATTTACATTGTCTAGCTTTAAATTCCACTTGGATGGATCCGCATGTTTGATCCATCCGAATGGATCCTAGTCAACATATATATATATATATCTATTCTATAAAAGAAGGATGTTATCAAGAGAAATTGGATAAGAGAATTTGGACATGAGAAATTAGATAAGAGAATTTGAATATCTATTCTATAAATGAGGGATGTTATCAAGAGAAATTGGATAAGAGAATTTGGACATGAGAATTTAGATAAGAGAATTTGGATATCTATTCTATAAATGATGGATGTTATCAAGAGAAATTGGATAAGAGAATTTGGATATCTATTATATAAAAGAGGGATGTTATCAAGAGAAATTGGATAAGAGAATTTGGACATGAGAAATTGGATAAGAGAATTTGGATATCTATTCTATAAATGAGGGATGTTATCAAGAGAAATTGGATAAGAGAATTTGGACATGAGAAATTGGATAAGAGAATTTGGATATCTATAATATAAAAGAGGGATGTTATCAAGAGAAATTGGATAAGATAATTTGGAGATGAGAAATTGGATAAGAGAATTTGGACATGAGAAATTGGATAAGAGAATTTGGATATCTATTCTATAAATGAGGGATGTTATCAAGAGAAATTGAATAGGAGAATTTGGACATGAGAAATTAGATAAGATAATTTGGATATCTATTCTATAAATGAGGGATGTTATCAAGAGAAATTGGATAAGAGAATTTGGACATCAGGAATTGGATAAGTGATGAGATTTTGAGAGATAGGAGAAGAGATGGGGAATTTTGTGATGAGATTTTGAGAGATAAGAGAATAGGTGGAGAATTTTGCACATACAACCTTGGGTTTTGCATTTTTGCCCCTGGACCCTCCCCACACACCCACACCTTTTATTCTCCCCCCTCTTCCCGACCATTCTTCTCCAGTCCACGTGCACCTGTGCACGGGTTATTTCAACTAATTTGGACATGTTTTGCCCATGCATCAAGTGGTTGCAAAATTAGCCAATTTTATAACTATTCAAAAACATCGATTTTGCAACCACTTGATGCATGGGCAAAACATGTCCAAATTAGTTGAAATTTTGTTTGGAGCTAGTTTAGACATGTTAGATGACATCTAACGGTCGGATTTTCTACTTACATTGTCTAGCTTTAAATTCCACTTGGATAGATTCGCATGTTTGATCCATCCGAATGGATCCTAGTCAACATATATATATATATATATATATATATATATATGTTGAAGGATCTTTTGACCCCCAAATATAACCCCCTCCCGTGGCCCTCCATCATGCGGATCGGCAGTCCGGATCGCCCCCTCCAACTCACGCACGAGAAATTGAATCTCTCTCGAGAAATTCAGTTTCTCGCACAAAAAGTTTCAGCAGTTAATTAATCCGCTTAGTTTATCCACCCTTCTCCCTACTTTAAAAATGAATTCCGGCCAACCGAGTGGACATCTTTACATAAAAATTAGTTTTTCCGTCCCCCCTCGTCCTCCCGATCAGAACGTGCAGTGTGAAGCCTCGGTTTCGGTGAGGTTTCGGTGAAACCTCACTGAAACCCAAGTCACCGAAACCTCACTGAAACCCAAGTCACCGAAACCTCACCGAAATCGAGGCTTCACACTGCGCGTTCTGATTGGAAGGACGAGGAGGTACGGAGAAACTAATTTTTATGTAAATATGTCCACTCGGTTGGTCGGAATTCATTTTTAAAGTGGAGAGAATGGTGGATAAACTAAGCGGTTAATTAAGTAACTGCTGAAGACTTTCTGTGCGAGAAATTGAATTTCTCGCGAGAGATTCAATTTCTCGCGATTTCTCTCCATCATCTCTCTCAATCATTGGGTGATCCGTGCCGTTGATCTACATCGATCGTGCGGCCAAGGCAGGGGGTTATATTAGGGGGTCATTTGATCCTTCCTATATATATGACAACCCAGAAAAATCACTAACCCCCACCCACCGCCTCGGCTTAGGATGGTAAAGCAAGAGCCCGGCCGAGACTATGTAAACTGGGGGTGACCGCCGTGCCCCCAATGGCCACCGGGTAAGTTCGAGAGGGGAGATGTAGCCCCATGGTAAATAATCCCCTAACAAATACCAACCTATGGAGGCCATATGTCTCGAATCCATGACTCTTGGCTTTGGAGTGGAATGACTTACCGCTAGGACACCCTCTCGTGAGCCTCATATATATATATATATATATACTAGTCATAACCCGTGCCTGGGGGCATGATTCATTTAAGATTTTCCCCCGCAAATCTTTGTTACCAAAAAAATTATTTCCACAACCATTAAAAGAACAAATTAGCGAAAAAATATTTAGCAGCATCGACGCCTACGACGTGGACGCCTACGTCCCGGAATAACAAATTCGACGCAGACGCCTTCGACACATAACAAATTCGACGCGGATCGACAAATTAGCGTAGAACAACAAATTCGGTGTAGGCGCCTTCGGCATGGGTGCCTTCGGCGTGGAACACCAAATTAGCGTAAAAGCGGGCGCCTTCGGCGTGGAAAATTATTCTCATCTTGTTGTCCCATGCATCGAAGAGACGGTGTGCCCCGTGTTGATGGAGAGATCATTCGATCTGCACATCATTCGATCTGCAGCATTAAATGCAAGTTAAAGTTTTTTCCCCAAATGCATTAATTGCACTATGCTATTCCCCAGAAACTTTCATTCACCAAAATTTTCATTTCCCCCATAAACTTTCATTTCTCAAGAAATGTTTTTCCCTCCAAAACTTTCCACAAAATCTCATCTCAACCATTGATTCCTCAAGAATAAATCTCAGCAGTTCTTCTATCAAACCTTTTGTCCTAGTCAGCTTGTCCTAGTCAGCCCTAGAATTAAAAACAGTCATAAAATGTAATATATACATATACATATACATACATATATGTATATGTGTGTGTGTGTATATATATATATATATGGAGAAAATACGCATTTGCACATGCGCAGCAAAATTACATGCGCATGCACACATTTTCCCCCAGTTTCCAGTTTTTAGGAATTTTTTTATAAACTTGTTCACCTCATGGATGATCAACATACCAAAAACAAGCGATTCCAATATTTTTTAAGTCCCCATCTAACCCTTGCAACTTCAACGGTATGAGAATTTGCTGAAAAACCGTTAAAGTTGCAAGGGGTAGGTGCGTGCTCAACAAGTATTGGAATCACTTGCTTTTTGGTATGTTAATCATCCATGAGGTGAACACCATAAGAAAAAATTCCAAAAAATGTGAGGGAGGAAAATGTGCTCATGTGCATGTAATTTTCATGTGCATGTGGACATGCACATTTTCCCATATATATGCGAGATACTGTATGTGTGCTTCAATCGCATGAAATTTCCTATGCTGGCAAAATTAAAAAGTTTCACTTTTATATTTTTAATTTTTTAAAAATAGGATTGATGTACACATTCTAAAACCCCAAAACCCCAAACATAGGTGAACCCTAAGTGGATCTGACCATCAATCTAATAGTTACAAAAATTTCTATTGTTCTAAAATGTTGATTTTGTAACAATCGGATCATGAGTCAAATATCATTGGATTCACTTATTCTTTTTGGTAGGTTGATCATCCATTATTTGTAGAATACATCTGATTTTTTTAAAATAAATAGAAATAATGTATATGTGCGTTAGTGTGGGGAATTTTCCTGCGCTGTGATAGTACACAAACAATATTTTGTATATATATGAAAATTTTCTGGTGCAAAAACTCCACCGTGCAAACACCGTGAAAAAAGTGTTTTGTTGCTGTTAGTAGATCTAAACCATTGAATATGATTTACACATTGTAGTACACCATACACCAAAGTCAAAAACATCCCCATATATACCTCTTGATCCGACCATTAGAAGTTGGTCTATTATTCTAAAGCCGTAGAATTTGTAACAGCTTGATCGTGGATCAAATCCCTTTTGGGTTCATCCATTATTTTAGGGGCATATATATATATGTATGCATTAAACTCTAATTTTTTTTTAAAAAAATTGAAAAAAATTGTTTTCGAATAGGGTCGGTGTGAAATGTTTGCGCCTACAACCCCTTATATATCAACTTTTTGTCCAAATATGTCCCTTGTGATTTCAAAGAATGCACCACGCCCAGAGAGATCAATGTGCTTATGCTGTATGATAGAGTTCTCTCATACATAATGACATCAAATTCTTTTCTAGATAGTACAAGTGGTGACATGAGGTGTACCTTTTATCCTTTAAGAATATTATGGAAGAGAATACAACATGTCATCATATACGTGGATATCTATCATGTCATATGAGACACATTGATATACATAAATACAAACACACACAAAGAGAGACTACATACATAAATACAAACACACACAAAGAGAGACTACATACATACATATGAGACACATTGATATACATAAATACAAACACACACAAAGAGAGACTACATACATAAATACAAACACACACAAAGAGAGACTACACACACACACATACTATATATACACACAAACACACACAGAGACATACATACACATACATACATATGGGTAAAAGGGATCCAGGGTGCCTCCTTAGATGCAATCTAAGGAGGCGCCAATATTTTCTCACATCTTCCACATATTTTTTGAGTTTTTTTCATGTGTTTGTTATTCACCTCATGGATGATCAACATACCAAATTTCAAGAGATTCCGATACTTTTTGAGCCATCATCTACCCCTTGCAACTTCAACGGTCTCAGGTCTGAAAACAAAAACCCATGAAGTTGTAAGGGGTAGATGATGACTCAAAAAGTATTGGAATCCCTTGAAATTTGGTATGTTGATCATCCATAAGGTGAACAACAAACCCATGAATTTTTTTTCAAAAACATATGTGGGGGATGAGAGAAAATAGGAGCGCCTTCTTAGATTGCATCTAAGGAGGCACCCTAGATCCAAGGCATCTCCTAAAGATGCTCTCCTCACCAGGATCTCCTCTGACGTTTATGATGCTATGATCTCATGTGACCTTGAGGATGTCGAGTCTGTTGATCGTCCTATTCTTGGGAACTGGGGGCTTTCTTAGGCCGTTATTGTGTGTGCCTCCCCAGTACAGTTTCTCCTTTCTTGGTGCGTGCCTGGTAGTGCTAGTGTAAGGTGACTGCTTCCCAGTCTCTCCCTTGCCTGCTCTGCTTGTTGGCTCACACCCTGATGTAGTCCCCTGTTTATACATTTATACACACTTGCTTTTCATATATATATATATATAGGAATATGGAGGTGTGCTAACAGCGCATGAATTTTTTCTTGTGCTGTCAACAATTCGGGGGCTTAAAAACATTTTTTTAAAATTTTTTGCAGTGTCTTCTACAACTTGTTAACTACATCCGACACCGTTTGAACCTCCGATCATGCGTTTAAGAAAACCGCTCCCGAAAACCGAACTGTCAGCGCAACATTTTTGAAACGCATGATCGAAAGCTCAAACGGTGTCAGATTGGCTTTAAAATTGGTGGAGATGTAGTTAATAAATTCCAGAAGACACTGCAAAAAAACTAAAAAAATGATTTAAAGCCCCCGAACGGCTGACAGCACAGGAAAAAATTCATGCGCTGTCAGCACACTGATAGGATTTCCCCAAATCTGAAATTAAATCCATTAAAAACAACGAATAATGAAGATAAATGGCTACAATAAAGGGGCAACCACCCTCCCAAGACGCCGGTAAGCGAGGTCGTCCGCACTCTCCTAGTTCTACCTAAGAACTCTCGAAGAATTCTCTAAAAATATCAATAAATAAGCATGCCTACAAATGACGGCTAGCCCTAGTTTAAATAAGAAAAATAAGAAAACCCTCCTTATTGTGCGCAAAGTAATTTCTCCATGACTTGTGGTGCGCAAAGTAATTTCCTCCCCTCTTTAGCCCCGCACGGATCTAACACACCTCCATATTCGGTCCTCACACACACACATATATATGAGAATAATGTATCATATGGCATGAGGCATCCCCTCATACACAAGACACAAAGTGGGTGGGTACAAATACCCTTTGCAAAAGTTCTGTTCATGCGAAACCGTTAAATTTGGGTCGGATGGATGAACGGGTAAAACACATGGGGTCGGGCTGGAAATTAGTGGGTCAGGGTTTTAGAGGATGGAGATTAAGATGAACGGTTCGGATCTTCCGAAAAAATAGGGGAACATAGACTTTTTGCTAAGGGGATTTTGGGGTTATTTGATCTCTCCTCATATATATATATGGATTAATATAAATCAGGTGACACTTGATCTAATAGATCAGGTGCCAAGACACAAAAAGGTGGGCCCCACAATGAGTACAAGCCCATGTGGGGATTATACTTTCCACCTTTTTGTTTCTTGGCACCTGATCTATTCGATCAGGTGCCACCTTTTCTACATTAAATCCATATATACATATATATACACATATAGATAAACACACATACATATACATATATCTATTCTATAAAACACAACATGCCACCTAGACTTATCCTAAGTGGCAGGGTTTGTCCCAGTCAAAAGTTGATTGGGACAAACCCCTAAAAAATAACCTCTTTCTCTTATTTACGTGTTTGCCATTCTACCCATACACTCAAACCCCCCCCAAATCCACTTATTTACTTGTTTGCCCTCTTTTGGTCTTTGAGTTTTGTTTTGGGTCTTTTTACCACCAACGCTACCAACACACACCCACACTTCTCTCTCATTTACGGTTGCGCGTGTGCACCACATCCTTTTCGTACGGTTTTTTCCGCGCCGTGCACTTTGTGCACGGGTTATTTCTAGTATATCTATATGAGAATAATGGGTATAATGGACACACACACACACATATATAAATATAAATGAGAAAAATGGGTATCATACACCATAAGAGGCATATGCCCACTCACATAAAGCAACCGGGTACAACCAAGTACATGCCCACATGTGCTTATACTTGGTTGCTTTATGTTAGAGGGCACATGAGGCTTTAGCTCATATGTCGTTGATACCCATTATTTTATATATACACACACATACATATATACACATATATATACATACATATATACACGTGTATATACATACATATAATATGAGAATAATGCAGAAAATGTGGTACCTGATCTAAAAGAATAGGTACCAAGACACATAAAGTTGGAAAGTACAAGCCCCACATGGGCTTGTACTTTTAATGGGGCCCTCCTTTTTGTGTCTTGCACCTGATCTATTAGATTAGATACCACATGATCTACATGATTCCATATATATATATGAATATCATATTACATATACGAACTTATGTCATATGATGCTAAAAAGGACACTTCACATTTTTAACCGCTCAGCTCAGTCCGTCTTTGCCTTGATCTTCATTTTTAAAACCCAAAAACAAAATATCAAGTGAATCCAAAGTTTTTGGCCTGTCGATTTTGGAGTGCAAACAATTTCGATTATTGTAAAACCATTAATACTTCAATAAGTTGATTAAAAAGTAAATTTTTTTGGATTCACTAGATCTTTGGTATGTTTGTATTTAGAATATGAAAATCAAAATAGCATGCACCAATTATCTAAAAAGATTATGAAGACTTGACGTTTAAGGGCCGTTATATGACACAAGTGCTTACTTGTCATATGATACCCATTATTCATATATGAAAACCAAAATGGAAAGGGCCAATCGTCCAAAAATTATGAAGAGTGGACTTGCAAGGACAACCATATGATACAAATGTTCAAATGCAATATGATACCCATTATTCTTATATAGAGTCCGAAGGCGTCATTTAGAAAATTATCTAAAGAGATGACATATATTCATTACATGGATCAACCCTATTGATGATCCGCTCTGTACATCATAATCTCCATGCTCTAAAATGATTACTTATAAAAAATCATGTGAATTAGATATTATCTTATCGTATCGTGTTGATCGAATGATCTTACATATTCTATCGTTGAGAAACAATTCATTTTGTAACCGTTATTGTATGCTTAAAAGTTAAAACACATCAAAAGTATATGATTTTTTGTAACAAGCATTTTGAGATATATAGATCACAATGAACATAACAGATCATTGATAGGATTTGCCTATTATGTGTTTCAGGTCATCTCTTTAGATAATTATCTAAGGAGATGCTAGTAACATTTTTTTTCCATATATATGTTTGACTAGTATTCATTCGAATGGACTAAACATGTAGATTCAACCCACTCAAATTTAAAATTAGGCAATCCAAATAAAAAAATTCGTTCCGTTGCATATGATCTAATGCGTCTAAACTGTAAAAATAAAATTTGAAATGTTTTAGACATTTTATGCAAGCATCAATTTATGACACATTAGTTGATTTTATGATAATATTGTAACGTTGATTTTGCTTCACATTTTGTATGGGTAAAACATATACAAATCACACACACACACACGAAAATGTTATTATGCAAAAATTCACCATTGCAAAACATGTGACAAAAGTGTTTTTTATTTTTTGAAATCTAAACCTTTGAATGTGATCTACACATACTAATATCCCTAGAAACCAAAAATCAAGTGAATCCCCATTATTTGTCACTTCATTAGATTGTTACAAAATGTTCTATTGTTTTGAAACCATTGAATTTGTAATGGATTAATCGACAATCAAATACCCTCAAGGGTTCATCCATGTTTTTTCTATTAGGGTATATATATGCGTGTTTAGATTGATCCACAAAAAATATTTGGAATAAAATCAAAAAAAATCTTGTCACACCAAGTGCGAATATTTTCGCAAAATAACAATACCATATATAAAGGAAACGAAAAATAGGATGTCAAAGGAGAAAATTCTCTACAGTGATGGTCAAAAATTTCACTCTGTATATGTTTTGAATGATCTGTACTGTACTGTTCAAGTTGATTTTCATATTCTAAAACCCAAACCCAAAACATCTGAAATATCTAGTGAACCCTAAACCTTTTGGTTTTTAATTTAAAAGGTAAAAAATGGTCTATTATTGCAAAATGGTTGAATTTTCAATGATCCGATACATGTGTAAACAATATAAGAATCACAATATTTTTGATCTATTTATTAAAGAACATGCAGTTCATCTTTAACGGTACCAATTATCTAAAAAATAAAAGAGAAAATGGAATTTTTGACTGTTACTGGAGAAGATTTTCTCATGTGACACCATATTTCATGTAGACATAAACGAATATAAGAATATAAGATGCAGAAGACCTAACATATTAAGTCTGATAAAGGGAAATAGAACTAAAATAGTATGTCCCAGAAAGAGAAATATATTGTATATGTAGAGGGCCTAACATAGAAATTTCTGCATGTAGTTACGTTCCTTAACAGTTTGCACTTTGCATTGCAGTAACACTGAATAGTCTGTCACGAATAATAAGGTTCAGTGTGTTCACATCCAAGCTAAACAAATATGGCTTCCTCCCCAACATCTACCCTGTAACTATGAAGGAAAAGAGAGAATGCATTTCCATTGCCTACCTTGGTGATGCATGTGGTGCAATGGAAGTTTGTTAACAATGTTGATGACAGCACATTGAAAGATGAGCTGACTGGCTACCATATAGTATATCAACCAATGAAGATAAACCAACATACCTGGTGTGCAACATATTGCACATCTGCCACACTTCCACTCCTAGATGCAATTTGGAAGGCACTCTTCAGGCGACCACATACCACACAAGCCAATACTTTCCTGAACACAGAAAATAATTAACTGCTTGAAGAACATAACAATAAGATGCATTGGTACTAGATGAGAAGATGCAAAAAAACATGATCAGAAACAGGATTTTTCAGAAAGAAAACTGAAAAACGGGCGATCTCTTTTATTTCATATTCATTGAGAAAATATCAGATGCACAATTAAATATCCCGAGTTTCCACCCATAGAAAAGCCTTTTGTTAGCTAAATATCCAATATTTAGAAAGGCTTTTAGCAAAATAAAGGATTTCTAAGTAACCGATATCTAAATATCCATGATTTTTGTGCGTTGTGATGGGGACAAGGATAGGGAGGGTTGTTTTCTACATAGGACATATTTGGAAGACCATATATATATATATATATATATATATATATATATATATATATATATATATATATATATGAAAATTTTCAAATGAGAACATTTCGCACAGTGCGAAAATGTTTTTATCTTTTTTTTGAAATTTTTTTTTCAAAAATTCTTTTTTCCACCCTCATTATATGTTGTTATACCCCCTCAAAAAATAATGGTTGAGAAATAATGTCATTTGGTCTTCGATCAAGGCATTTCATCAAATTCGCACGTTTTAAGACCGTTAAATTTGTAACGGGTGGATGAGTGCTCTAATCCCCAACGGGTTCACCCATTATTTTCCCTGGGGTTTATAATTGTATGGATTAAACATCAAAAAAAATTTTTGAAAAATTTTTTCAAAAAAATAAAAAAATGTTTTCGCACGGCTTTCGCACCCGAAGATTAATATATATATATGTGTGAGACTAATGTGTCTCATATGACGTGGGAGGCATCTGCTCATATACAAGACACAAAAAATGGGGTGATATAAGCCACATGGGCTTGTTCTTGTTGTACCACCCCACTTTTGTGTCTTGGTATATGACGAGATGCCTTACATGTTATATGATACCCATTATCTGTGTGTGTGTTGACATCCATTCGGATGGATCAAACATGCGGATCCATCCAAAGTCAAATTTAAAATTAGATAACCTAGATAGAAAATCCGTTCAGTTGGATGAACTCTAACATGCCTAAACTATATCCAAACAAAATTTCAATTAATTTGGATATGTTTTACCCATGCATCAAGTGGTTACAAAATCAATGTTTTAGAATAGTATGAAATCAACTAATTTTGCAACCACCTGATGCATTGGCAAAACATGTCCAAATTTTGTTTGGAGATAGTTTAGGCAAGGTAAATTACATCCAACGGAACATATTTTCTATTTAGATTGTCTAATTTTAAATTTGACTTGGAAGGACCGGCATGTTTGATTCATCCGAATGGATCCTAATCACACACACATGGTAAAAGGGATCTAGGGTGCCTCCTTAGATGGAATCTAAGGATGCGCCCCCATTTCCCCCCATTTTTTTTCATGAGGTTGTTCACATCATGTATGATCAACATACCAAAAATCAAGTGATTCCAATACTTTTAGAGCCACCATCTACCCATTGACGTTGCAAGAGGTAGATGGTAGATCTAAAAGTTTTGGAATCACTTGATTTTTGGTATGTTGATCATCCATGATGTGAACAACCCCATGTAAAAAAATCCAAAAAATGTGGGAAAGGGGGAAAAATGCAGGCGCCTCCTAAGAAGGCACCATAGATTCCATATACATATATATGAGAATACTGACAATTATACGCCATATGAGAGCCTCTCTCATACGCCCTCTCACATAAAGCACCCAAGTATAACCAAGTACAAGCCCATGTGGGCTTGTACTTGTGTGCTTTATGCGAGAGGGCGTATGAGAGAGGCTCTCATATGGCGTATGATAGCCATTATATATATAGATAGAATAATGGCTATCATACGCCATATGAGGCCTTGCCTCCTATTCACTCTCACATAAAGCAACTAAGTACAACCAAGTACAAGCCCATGTGGGTTTGTACTTGGTTGCTTTATGTGAGAGGGAATATGAGGCAAGGCCTCATATGACGTATGATACCCATTAATCCCATATATATACGAGAGAAAAGTGTTCCTAAGATAACTCCTTAGGAAATTATCTAAGGAGTCGACCTTAATGCATATGTTCTACTAACTATATGGATAATCCGATCTGTTCATTATGATCAGTATGTCAACAAATACGTGTTTACAAACAATCATGTACTTTTAATTTATTTTAGCCATGCATCATGTGGTTACCAAATGAATGGGTTTTTAACAATAGAACAAATGATGTCATTTGATTAGTGATAAAAAAGTGTCTAAATTATATGATTTTTCTTGAACAACCATTTCGAATTATGGAGATGATAATGAATAGACTGGATCATCCAAAAAGTAGTTTAATTATATGATTTTAAGCCGACTCCTAAGATAATTCCATAAGGAGTCATATTAGGAACACTTTTCCCTATATATAAATGTAAAACAAATGAGGTGATGTAGACAAACCTCCATGTCCCCCATGGGACAACGTGGCCCCACCTTTGTCCCACTAGGACAAAGGGTTGGCCTTGGTTATGCCACATGGGCAAGGTGTGCCCCGCTTGGGGTGGGTGATTTGGGTTGGGGGTTGGGGTGAGGTGGAGGAGAACCCAAACAATGGCCTCCTCATTCCCATTAATTGCCAGCTTGACATTGCTTTTTCATTAAAGCCAAATGTCCCTCCCTTTTCCACATATTTACACGTTTGCCATCGGTCTTTTTCACTTTGCCCCCCTGTGTTTTTTGCACTTTAACGCCTGTTTCCCCCGTTTGACTCCCTTGGTTTGGGGTGTGATTTATGCACCTTGGTCTCCCATAGTTTTTTTTACAATTTAACCCATTTTAACCTCCGACGACACACACCCCACACTTCTCTTTTCCGGTTGCGCACAGATCCTGCCTCCTCCCGGCGATACACAAACACACCCATTCTTCTTGCTCTTTCGTCGGTTGTGCGCGTGCACTGCATCCTATTTGTGGGGGGTTTTCTTGGTTCACCGTGCACTATGCACGGGTTATTTCTAGTATATATACATGCCGAATACGTGTGTGTGTGTGTGTGTGCTGTTAGCATGATTTAAGTAAAATTTTGAAATTTTTTGGGGGTATGTTCTACACGTCATAGATGATCACCACATCAAAAATCAAGTGAATCCAACGCTATTTGAAACTCGATCTATCCGTACAAATTCAACGATTTCGAAAGAATATAACTTTTTACAATAGGTGGATCGAGAGTCGAATCTCTCTAGGGTTCACACATATTTGGGGGGTTTAAAATGTATACAACCCTGGAAATAAATTTCAAAAATATTTTTTATAAGACTGACTGTCAGCGCATGGAATTAGCCTGTGTTGACATCACATATATATTACTATTATATGGGGATTTATAGTGCAAAATTTTTGCACAAACCCCCATGCGATTTTTTTATTTTTGAAAATTTTTCATGATTTAATCCATACAATTATATACTCCAAAAGATAATGAGTGAACCCTGGGGGCTTTGATCCTCGATCAAGACATAGCAAATTTAACGGTTTCAGAACAGTAAACCTTTTGTAACGATCAGGTGGAGTAGCAAATATAATTTTTGGTAGGTGTGTATCAACATATGTAGAACACCACCACCGATTTGGATCTTTAAAACAATTAAAGGAAACTCTTTTCTCACGCTTTTTGCACATGAAAATATATATATATATATAATAGGTATATATATATGAGAATAATGGCTATCATACGTCATATGAGTGCCTCTCTCATACGCCCTCTCACATAAAGCACCCAAGTACAAGCCCACATGAGAGAGGCTCTCATATGGCGTATGATACCCATTAATCCATATATATATATATATATATATATATATATATGTATCTTTTATACAATTCAGGACCTTTATCCTACGTGGCGGTTTTTGTCCTACGTGGCGGCACAAATATGACTAGGACAAAAACGTGACATGGGTTAAAGCTTAAGGACTGTTGGCGTGGCATTGAATCAATGGGCAAAATTTCAACGGGTATCTGAAATTGAGTCAACCGGCATTATTTTCAAGGAAAACTGCGTTAAAAACGGTTTAAAAAACTGCTTCAATCTTTCTCCTTCAACATTCCCTCAATTTTACGTGGCCACAAACAAACTACTACCTCCACAATCTCTCTCTCTCTCTCAATTTCATTCTGGCTTTCTCCGTTCATTCTTTCAGAGACGTTGCCAGGTTGTTTTAATTTCTCAATCAACTTCGTTGCCTTCTCAATCGACTTCGTTGCCAGGTTGTCTTAATTTCTCAATCGACTTCGTTGCATTCTGGATTCTTTTTTGTTGTGAATAAGCCGGCCTAATTTTTGGTTGTCCTCCGCTGTCTCCACGCCAACGGTCCTTAAGTTATCATCAATCTTTTCCGCCTCCAATGCCCTCTCCATCGCCACGCTCGCTTCGTCGGGAGAAGAAACAGTGGAAGGGGGCGAGATTGCAGTGGCAGACCTTGATTCAGGCACATGAGATCGGGGTCCTGCTGCTGCAGTTAGGGATTCGCCATTCGCCATGAGGATGCTATAGCTGGGAATTCCTCTGTCATGATGTTCAACGAAATTCTGCCGAGCGAGCGAGAGAAACAATGGAATCTGCTGGCGACAGGCCAGAGGATGGTAACGGCGTTGAGAAGGAGAACCCAATCGCATGGATAGAATCGGCAAGGGTCTCAAAAAGCAACCTCAACAAATCAATTTACTAGAATCTTGATTCAATTTTTTTCCTTCTGTTCTCATGTTGTTATTAGATCCAACTGTGACGTTCTTTAGGGAGCATAGGGAGAAAAACGAATGCCCCTTTTGGGTGTGGCTGATTCTCGCCACCAACTGCAAGAACTAGGGCTTGGCCGGCGGCTACTCCAGTAGAAATGGGGTAATTTTATTTTGGCGTCTACTTTCTCTTTCAATAAATAATGTATTAGTTTGTTAGTTATTTTTGTTAGCTGTCTTTGCTTTACATTATAATCATGCATGACAGTTTGATTGCTATAATTTTTTATTTGCATCTTTATTCATTCTGTTGGCTTGAATTTGCAAGGGGATTTTCCGCTGAAATCCCTAGCACTACTGAGGAATTTGGCATTTAAACGAAATTTGACAGCAATTTAGACATTGAGATAATTAATCATATTGCACAAAATTTACTAATAATAAATACATTGCTATGAATGTTTGTGAATATTTCATATGAATGAACTTGAACTCAATGACCAAATTGTCCTCCGCTGTCTCCACGTCACGAATTAGTCGAGTGTTTCGCACCCGGGAGAGGACCTTCGCCGTGTCCGTAGGGCACGTGTTATGACTAGAAGTTAAGCCTCATATACGCCTCTAAAACTCCACAATCTGCTAGTTTTTCAGAGGATCATTTTATTTTGATCTACATATTTTAAAATGTCAAAAGACCAAATATCGGGCGAACCCAAGGGGTTTTGTCAGTTCATTCCCCCGTCACAAATTTAATAGTTTAGAATGAATAGAACTTTTGTGACAGGTGGATGAATATGCAATACCTATTGGATTCACCAGATATTCGGTGTTTTGAGTTATTGAAATATGAACATAAAAATAATGTTTTCGATCCTCCGAAAAAATAAGGAAGATGGGAGTTTTGGAGCTCGCATATGAGGCTTAGCCTCATATGTCATATGATACCCATCATTCTCATATAATATATATAGTGAAAAATGGGGATCAGCTAGGCAAGAAGGAAATTTCTTCTTGGCTAGCGTCAAATCTATACCTCTTAATTTTCCATTCGAACCGAACCATTAATTCTGATTTTCATATTCTTAAACTCTAAATCCCAAATTTTAAGTGAATTCAAGGAGTTTTGCTCGTTCATCCACCCGTCGCAAGTTTAACGAATTCGTTATAACAAAACCTTTTACAAAGTTAGATGAACGATCAGTACCCCTAGGGTTTACCCTCAAATTAATATTTTGAGATTTTAGAACACGAACAAACAAAACAAATTCAATCGTTGAAAAGTTGGGAGAAGAGGGTTGCATGAGCTGGGAAAATAGGTTGCATGTAACTTTTCTCCTTGGTTAGCCGATTTCCATATTTTTCATATATATATAGAATAATGAGTATTATATGACATATGAGATCTATCTTATATATGCTTACGCGACGTATTCATATCCACATAGTACGTGGATGGTAAAAAATACACCTACATGTGGCAATGTACAATGGTGAGTGAAACATGCCACATGGTATATATGAGAGAGATATCTTATATATATCATAATACTGATTAGTCTTATATATATACTGGGTATGTGTTAGGAAAATAAGAATTTCCTGTACTGACATTCACGTGGCAACCTATGGTTGGCGGGGCTGTTTTACAAAATAACAACTGTCATTCCCAAAGCCCCCAAAATTGCAAATCACCCCCTCAGCCTCTCCCGCGGTCACCGCTACTCTTCCATTACCACCGCTCGCGCTTCTCCATCCACCATTCCTCTTACCCGTCGTCGATCACCATCGCCTCATCCCGACAACCGACTTTCTCCAACCTCTTTCCTCTCTATACAACCTCCTCCAACCTCATCCTTCTCTCCCGCCACTCCTCCATTAACTTCTCATCCCCCGTCGATGCAACCTCGCTTCCTCCCATCCAAGCTCCTCCGTCTTTTGCAGATCCCACTATCTTTGATTTCGTCATTCTCCTTCAGATGGTCTCCTCCCCCGCAGACCTCTTTTCTCTACCTCTTACACCTCGTCAGCGACAACTAGTCTGATCGTCGCTAATAATGAGGTAGAGGGAGGAGGAGGACATCGGGATGATAAGATTGGGGGTAGGGGATCTAAGGGCATTTGCAATTTTAGGAAAGGCATGTGTTGTTTTGTAAAATAGCATCGCGTAACTACGGGACACCATGTGGTTAACACATGAAATTTTTATGGTGACATCACATACATATTATTCTTATATATGTATAGATAATAATGTTTATAATTTGTCATATGAGCTAAGGACTTATATGCGGTCTCGAAAAGTATGCCTTTATATTTTTTCAAAAGATCAAAATTGTTCATTTCGATTTTTATATTCTAAAACCTCAAACATCAAATATAGGATAAACTAATGGGTCTTGCCTTTTTATCCACTTGTCAAAAAAAGTATTATTCACGAGGAAGCGTTAAATTTGGGATGCGTGGATGAAGGAGCAAACTTTTTGCGTTCATTCAATATTTGATGTTTTGGGGGTTTAGATCATATGTCATATGATACACATTACTTATATATATAAAAATACATGATGGGTTATTTGTTGCGGCCCGGCCTTGTTGCGGCCATGTAAAAAATCTATGCGTTGTATACTTCTTAAAACTCCAAAAACAAAATTTTGGGTGAACCCTAAGGGGTTTGATCATCGATCAAGCAATTACAAAATCAATGATGATCTGAAACAGTTACATAAATATATGCAGGGGCTTGATCGAGGGGTAAATACCATCGGATTCATCTTAGAATTTGTATTTTGTTCTATTAGAATATATATAACTCATCTATATTAAAATAAAGAAATAACACAAATTTTTTGTTTGGCCACAAGAAGGCTTTGGTGCGGCCAGGCCGCAACACATACATACATATAATAATGAATGGAGGAGAAAATGATGCATGTCCAAAAATAAGGTGTCATTTTTTGTCCATTATATATAAAAATATGAGAATAATGAAGAACATATTATATATCTGGCTAAGCCACATGCATTTCGAGAAATCCACCCTCATCTATGTTTCAGACAAATCGGAACCGTCCATTTAATCTTTATATTCTAAAAAACCAAAACACAAGGGAGTTTATCCGTTCATCTACCATTGTCAATTTACGAATTTCGCAAGAATAGAACTTTTGCAACATGTGATGAACATGCAAAACTTATTGGGTTCACCTAATATTCGGTATTTTGGGGGTTTAGAATATGAAAATCAAAATGAGTGGTTTCGATCAAGGTTTTAGGTTTCGGTTTCGGTCTCGGTTTCGCTCTTTCGAAAATTTAGGTTTCGGTATCGGTATCGTCCGTTTCGGTGGTTTCGGATGTAAGTATCGGTTTCGTTTATATATGACAAATTTGTAAATAAATACAATATGTTTAGCAAAATGTGTATGACTAGCATCATGCCAAACTTGTAAATAGATGCAATATATTAGCAGAATGGGCAAGTGACTAGCAGCATGGTAAACTTGTAAATAGATGCAATATGTTAGCAAAATGGGCAGGTCACAGCATTGCAATATCAGCATGGCATGGCAAACCTGTAAATATTTGGCAACAAATGGGCATGGGATTAGCAGCAGCTGCAGCATGGCAAACTTGTAAAATTTGGCAAAATGTTTAGCAATATGGTCATGTGACTAGCTGAATATAATGATATGTTTGATTAGGGCACAACTGTGAGAAAAAAGAGGCGGCAGGATGTCTTTTTTCCCCGTAAGAAAAAGAACGGGCGGCGACCATTCCTTTGAGCTGATACCTATTAATCCTTCCACCCAACTGCTCACTCGACTTCGATAGTGGAACCAGATGCCGACGACGAAGCAGATGGCCATGGAGTTGGGAAGCTCAAGGTTACAACATCGACAACTGCAGCATCGGGTCCCCAACAGACAACTGGAGGGAGGCGGCGATGGGCGGCTGGAGGTCGGCGGCTGGAGCTGAGGTAAGTCCCCATTCTTCCTCTTCATCTTCATTTTCTTCTTCTTTTTTTATGTTTTGATGTTGCTGCGGGTTCTTCTTCTTCTTCTTCTTTTATTTTCTTTCAATTTGTTGTTGTTCGAAGGCCGGTATCGGCCGAAACCGCCCAGTTTCGGCCGAAACCGGCCGAAACTGGACGGTTTCCGCCGATACCGAGAAAACTGTGTGTGTTTCGGATCGGTCCCCTCTGAGACCGATCCGAAACATCCGAAACCGAGAGGTTTCGGTCGAAACCTTAATCCATGGTTTCGATCATTCGGGAAGGAAGGACTTTTCGTGTAACAGACCAACTCTCGCTCTTTCTCTTTCCCTTTCCCTTTCTTTTGTTTCTTTTCATGGCCCGCTCCAGGCCCAAGCCCACCAGGCTTTCCCCCCCTTTCCCTCTCCCTTTCTCCTTCTTTCACACACTCGACGAAGGCCCCCAGGGCTTCGCTTTGCTTCATTCACCCCCGCGCCTCCTCGTTTCGTTCGACGAGAGACCTTAGTGCTTCGACCCTTGCTCGCGCGCGCTCTCAACAACATCACCACCCCCTCTTTCCCTCTCTCACACGTTCGCGGCGACATGGCCTTCGTGGGCTTCCTTCGACGCGACGCAGCCCCTCCGTCCTTCTCTTGCTGTTTGTGGCACCACTTGTTCGTCGATTAGGGTTTGTGGCCCCTCTTTGCTTGCTGCCTTGGCTCCTTACTCACTGATGGAGTACGATGGCTCCTCTTCCTTACAGTCTGCCCTTCTTTACTTGTTGGGTTCGTGGTGCCCTTTTGCCGCGGTCTGCTTCTTTACTCGCTGCTTTGAGGGTTTCGGTGGTTCCTTGGTTGCAGCTTGTTTCCTGCTGTCGTTGGGTTCGGCTGAGGGTTTGGTTTGCTGTTTTGGGTTGTCGTTGAGGTTTGATCTCATCCTTACTTGTGGGTTGCTCTTTTCTTGCTTAAACTTGGTTCGGCTGACTATCTTGCTTGCAGGTTTTGGTCTTATTACTGTTTTAGGATTGCAGTGACCCTTCTGCTTACTGTCTGTTCCTGCTTGCTGGGTTGGTGGTTCCAATGGCTCTTCTTGCTGACAGATTTGGGATCCCTTGTTGCTGATGGTTGCAGCGTAGGCTTCTCTGATGATTGGGCTTCGGATCTTAACTTCCTCTTAGTTCTTCGGCTTCGGTTTCAGGTAGACTCTATCCCATATACTCCAATTTCGATTCCTTTGCCTGTGTTGGGGTTTGGGTCATATTTGCTTACAGGTTGGGCTCTTCTACTTGTGGGTTTGGGTTGTCTCTTGCTTGCTGTTTTGAGTTCGTAGCTTCCCTTGCTGTTCTTGGGTTGGTTGGCTTCCTTGCTGTTCTGGGCTTCATCGGTTGATGGAGTTGGTGGCTTCTTCTGCTTGCGGCATGGGTTCTCCTGGTTGTTTTGAGGTACGGTGACTTCACTGCGTGTAGCTTGGGGTTTTCTTGCTGTTATGGGGTTAGTTGGTTCCCCTTGCTTGCGACTTTGGGCTCCCTGCATATTGTTGAGTTGTGGTTGGCTTTTCTGTTGCTTGTTGGGTTTGGCTGAATCACTTGTTGCTGTTTTGGGATTGTGGGTTGTTGGATGGTGGCTAGATCTTCTTCCTGGATGTGGGTTGTGGCTGGCTTATTTACTTACTGTTTTGAGCTCTTTGCTTGACAGGTTTGGTAGCTTCCTTTGCGTGCTGTCTCGAGAATCTGGATTATTGTTTGTCTCTCGGCTTTCCTTTATCAAGCAGTTATATGTTTTCCATCTTTCTTGATTCATTGCATAAAACAGTTGATGTTGCTTCCTTTTTAGTTCAGCTTGGAATATCTTACCATGAGAACATCCATGCTACTTTGTCACATGCCAGTTTCATTATCATGTTTTCTCTTGAGTTTACTAGTACCATGCAAGTTTAATATTGTGTTAAATTGCGTAGTCTTGGGTTGTTGCTTGAGATGCCACGTGCTATTGATTGGCTAGAGGATTTGATGTGGACTACCATGACATGATTACTACTGAATGCATGAGAAGCTTTTGAGGTAGAACTATCATGACAGGTTATTATTGCATGCATGGCAAGCTTTTGAGGTGGAACTATCATGACCTGTTACTATTGCATGCATTGTAGCATTGAGGTGGACTATTACTATTGCAGTGGATCTCAGATCTCCCTTGACTACGTAGTTTACTCAATATTAAACATCACGACACAATAACTAATAAAATGATTAGTTTCTGCTTGACTCATCGGGTTTGGGAAAACTTATGATTGGGGAGTGCGGGAGCGACTGGGACATGATCAGAAGCCCTAGTGTTAGGGGAGAGACGTCCATCATTTTCGATGGGTCCTGAGTCCGGAGGCAGACAGGGACGGCCATTTTGATGGGTCCTAGAGCCCCACCACATGTCACAGTGTCACAACTCTTACAGTTTCACAGCTCTTACAGTACGTTACTTTCTACTTTTGGACTCTGCCCGGGGTCGTACACTTGCGGTCATGGTAGCTTCCAGATGCTTACTGTACTCTCCATCATAAGTCACGGCATAGGATTGGTTCACTTTAGCTAGTACTATCTTTACAGTAGTTTGTGCTCATTTTAACCATCATGCCATGTCTCTTTTCTGTACCCTTTCTCCTGCTGTCACATCGCCTTTTTGTACCTCCTTACTCTTCCGTTGTGTGGGTTTGTTGATTACCAGGTCAGCTTACTTCTTTGTTCAGTACTATCATATCTGTGGCTGTCTTGTTTCATTTTTGTGCACACTTACTTCTCTTGTCACTTGTTTAGATATTGTCTACTCTATTGAGCGTGATGCTACTTCTGCTGCCACTAGGTACGAAGTACAGGATCACACAGAGGTGTTTGAGCACGAGTTGGAGCTTTCGCTACAAGACCTTGAGAGGAGTCAGAACTCACAGTGCAGGACCGTTTGAGCCTTGAGGTTGTGGCCGGTACGTGTTCTAATTACGCTTCAGCAGTAGTGTAGCTTTTTTCTTCTCTTTCCTGTTTAGTACTGCCTTACCTGTTTGTTATCGTCTTTTCCTTATTTAGAACTGTGTTACTTGCCATGTCTAGAGTGTCCGCCTCACTTTCTGCACTACTCCACATTGACTTCACTGGCACCTGCAGGACATGTACTCTTCTTTCACTCGTAGCGGCACCCGCCGGGAGGCCGGGCATTACATGTGGCGGCCCATGCAGGTCCGCACAATCGCCTCGTGAACAATGTAGAGTAGGCAGGAAGTACGATACTCGACTGACTCGATCCATCACATAAGAATTCCGAGGACAGAATTTTTCTAAGGTGGGTAGAATGTAACAGCCCAGCTCTCTCTCTTTCTCTTTCCCTTTCTTTTGTTTCTTTTCGTGGCCCGCTCCAGGCCCAAGCCCACCGGGCTTTTCCCCCTTTCCCTCTCCCTTTCTCCTTCTCTCACACACTTGACGAAGGCCCCCAGGGCTTCGCTTCGTTTCATTCACCCCCGCGCCCCCCTCGTTTTGTTCGACGAGAGACCTTAGGGCTTCGACCCTTGCTCTCGCTCTCGCTCTCGACAACATCGCCACCCTCTCTCACACGTTCGCGACGACATGGCCTTCGTGGGCTTCATTCGCCGCGACGCAGCCCCTCCGTCCTCTTGCTGTTCATGGCACCCCTTGCTCACCGATTAGGGTTTGTGGCCCCTCTTTGCTTGTTGACTTGGCCCCTTACTCACTGATGGAGTACGGTGGCTCCTCTTGCTTACAGTCTGCCCTTCTTTACTTGTTGGGTTCGTGGTTCCCCTTTACCGCGGTCTGCTTATTTGCTCGCTGCTTTGAGGGTTTCGGTGGTTCCTTGGTTGCAGCTTGTTTCCTGCTGTCGTTGGGTTCGGCTGAAGGTTTGGTTTGCTGTTTTGGGTTGTCGTTGAGGTTTGATCTCATCCTTGCTTGTGGGTTGCTCTTTTCTTGCTTAAACTTGGTTCGGCTGACTCTCTTGCTTGCAGGTTTTGGTCTTCTTACTGTTTTAGGATTGCGGCAACCCTTCTGCTTGCTGTCTATTCCTGCTTGCTGGGTTGCTGGTTCCGGTGGCTCTCCTTGCTGACGGATTTGGGATCCCGTATTGCTGATGGTTGCGACGTAGGCTTCTGCTGATGAATGAGCTTCGGATCTTAACTTTCTCTTGATTCTTCGGCTTCGGTTTCAGGTAGACTCTATCCACTATACTCCAATTTCGATTCCTTTGCTTGTGTTAGGGTTTGGGTCTTATTTGCTTACAAGTTGGGCTCTCCTACTTGTAGGTTTGGGTTGTCTCTTTCTTGCTGTTTGAAGTTCGTATATTCCCTTGTTCTTGGGTTGGTTGGATTCCTTGCTGTTCTGGGCTTCATCAGTTGATGGAGTTGGTGGCTTCTTTTGCTTGCGGCATGGGCTCTCCTGGCTGTTTTGAGGTACGGTGACTTTACTGCGTGCATGTTAGGGTTTTCTTGCTGTTATGAGGTTAGTTGGTTCCCTTGCTTGCGACTTTGGGCTCCCTGCTGATTGTTGAGTTGTGGTTGGCTTTTCTGTTGCTTATTGGGTTTGGCTGAATCCCTTATTGCTGTTTTGGATTTTGTGGGTTGTCGTTGGATGGTGGCTGGCTCTCCTTGCTGGATGTAGGTTGTGGCTGGCTTATTTACTTACTGTGTTGAATTCTTTGCATGACAGGTTTGGTAGCTTCCTTTGCGTGCTGTCTCGGGTATCTGGATTATTGTTTGTCTCTCGGCTTTCCTTTATCAAGCAGTTATCAAGTTTTCCTTCCTTCTTGATTCA
Organism: Scilla litardierei; assembly: GCA_030789695.1. Taxonomy (NCBI): domain Eukaryota; kingdom Viridiplantae; phylum Streptophyta; class Magnoliopsida; order Asparagales; family Asparagaceae; genus Scilla; species Scilla litardierei. Next base: position 3,630,556 of record CM061141.1, on the reverse strand, counting down.
TTGCATGGAACAGTTGGTGTTGCTTCCTTTTCAGTTCAGCTTGGGATATCTTGCCATGAGAACATCCATGCTACTTTGTCACATGCCAGTTTCATGCCAGTTTCATTATCATGTTTTCTATTGAGTTTACTAGTACCATGCAAGTTTAATATTGTGTTAAATTGCGTAGTCTTGGGTTGTTGCTTGAGATGGCACGTGCTACTGATTGGCTAGAGGATTTGAGGTGGACTATCATGACATAATTACTAGTTGAATGCATGGCAAGCTTTTAAGGAGGAACTATCATGACAAGTTATTATTGCATGCATGACAAGCTTTTGAGGTGGAACTATCATTACCGGTTACTATTGCATGCATAACAAGCTTTTGAGGTGGAACTATCATTACCGGTTACTATTGCATGCATAACAAGCTTTTGAGGTGGAACTATCATGACCGGTTACTATTGCATGCATGGCAGGATTGATGTGGACTACTACTATTGCCGTGGATCTCAGATCTCACTTGACTACGTAGTTTACTCAATATTAAACATCACGACACAATAACTAATAAAATGATTAGTTTCTGCTTGACTCATCGGGTTTGGGAAAACTTATGATTGGGGAGTGCGGGAGCGACTAGGACATGATCAGAAGCCCCAGTGTTAGGGGAGAGAGACGTCCATCATTTTCGATGGGTCCGAGTCCGGGGGCAGACATGGACAGCCATCTTGATGGGTCCTAGAGCCCCACCACATGTCACAATGTCACAGCTCTTACAGTTTCACAGCTCTTACAGTACATTACTTTCTACTTTTGGACTCTTCCCGGGGTCGCACCCTCGCGGTCATGGTAGCTTCCAGATGCTTACTGTACTCTCTCATAAGTCACGGCCTAGGATTGGTTCACTTTAGCAAGTACTATCTTTACATTAGTTTGTGCTCATTTTAACCATCATGCCATGTCTCTTTTCTGTACCCTTTATGCTGCTGTCACATCGTCTTTTTGTACCTCCTTACTCTTCCGTTGTGTGGGTTTGTTGATTACCAGGACATGTTACTTCTTTATTCAGTACTATCATATCTGTGGCTGTCTTGTTTCCTTTTTGTGCACACTTACTTTTCTTGTCCCTTGTTTAGATATTGTCTACTCTATCGAGCGTGGTGCGACTTCTGCTGCCACTAGGTACGACGTACATGATCACACAGAGGTGTTTGAGAACGGAGAGTTAGAGCTTTCGCTATAAGACCTTGAGAGGAGTGATAACTCCCAGTGTAGGACCGTTTGAGCCTTGAGGTTGTGGCAGGTACGTGTTCCAATTACGCTTCAGCAGCAGTATAGCTTTTTTCTTCTCTTTTCTGTTCAGTACTGCCTTATCTGTTTGTTACTGTCTTTTCCTTATTTAGAACTGTGTTACTTGTCATGTCTAGAGTGTCCTTCTTACTTTTGGCACTGCTCCACATTGACTTCACTGGCACCTGTAGGACCTGCACACTCTTATTTCACTCGTAGCGGCACCGGCCGGGAGGCGGGGCGTTACATTTCGAGTTTGCATACATGACCTAGCTATGTCATATGTTCCTATTTTTCTCTTGTGCGCGCTTACGTTTGCCTCTACCCCCTTCAATTTTTATTCATTTTTAAATCCATGTTCGGTAAAATTTAAACTTGAGTTGCTCGGATACCATATTAAAGTTTCTATTACTACACCGAAACTCCGAGATTGTGACGAAGTTCCAACTTATATTTTTAGTCTAACAGCTGTAAATTGCAATACTGCTTTGAATGAGAATAAAGGACCGGGGGTTCAAAGGGAACATAACCTTTTAGATTTCTACAGAACTCTATGAAATGCTTCTATGGATGCTCATGGTGTGTGTGACGGTTGACACTTGACAATGCAGAAAAAAGTGTACAAAAATGGGCTTGTGACGACATGACAAACTCCTAATATGCTAGCACAAATTGTTTACCAAACAGAAATACTCAATGAATGAGAGAAGGAACACAAAGTTAGAATTTCTGTTGATTTTGAGTATTTAACCAATAAGAGGCATGGTACAGTTGTCCCAAATGGCCATTGCCAACTTGGATTCTTAAAACTGGAGAGTTCCCCAATTACAAAAGATTAAGAAAAATTAGTATCTGCAATAGCAGCCCTGAAGGCATCCTTTTCCTCACACATGTTGTATTTAACACGAATTTTTGTTATTGTTTTCTTCAATTCTTTATTTTTCAAGGCAAGATGCATTATTATGTAATCAAATATGCATCAAACAACTTTCATGGCAACTTCAATATTTCATAGTAGCGCCCAACCTTATAGTCACAGAGAGGTCCACATATATCATAGGATTTGGTGTAGTATTTATGTCATATGTATTTAACTGACATACTTGGTTCATAAATTACAAAAGCTATAATAAGGAAATGCTTGAGATGAACAATACCTGTGACTGCTAATTAACATGTCGATGAGACGGTCAGGCCTTTCTTTGTGTTTGTTGGCATATACATTTATGGCAGCACCTAGAACCTGTAGAAAACACATGACAATACGTCAAAAATAATAGGAAAAACAAGTATTCAAGGTCTACAATTAACTTACCAGTTGCCACAAATGGCCCATGATACTAGCACAATCATTTACATGTTGCAGGGTCATACTCCTCCCACAGGAAAGAATAAATAAATAGAAATTCACACTTGTCCAACCCACCAAAAATAACTATTTTCCCACTTGAACAAGCATGAAACACCTCATGCTAATGAAATTTCATAATTGGTAACCAAACTTTGTAACTTGATACGTGACTCATGTTTAAGTTTCTTGTGGAACGAAATTGGCGCTCATGTTTAAGTACAAGGGATGAGATACTTAAAAAAGTCTTTCAATGGTTTTCCTTACAGCTCCGTCAGTCATTATCACAGTAAAGGTAGCTAAGTGGAAAGCTATCTAGGCGAGATATGGTGTTAGATCAATTCCACTTAGGTACTTACTATTTCTTGACTGGGACTATGGCATGGAACATGGCGACGACATGATATGGACACAGCAAATTGGTGATCCAACAAAAAGACACAAGGGCATAACAGCATGATAAGATGTTTTACACCTAGACGCGCACACAAAGTGTTTTATACATGTACCCACAAGGAAGTGCAATAGGCATGTATCGACAATGTGGAAAATTGAAAGAGAATATTATTTAGAATAAAGGTCACATTCCAAACTGGAGTATCGGTGTTGTTTATATAACTGAAAATGCAAAACAAATACTATTAGGATTACAATTCAAATTTAACTACTGATTTGACTCCTATTCTAAAACTGAAAACTACAAATATAACTGAAAATGCAAAACAAATACTATTAGATGACAATTAAAATTTAACTATTGATTTGACTCTTATTCTGAAACTGAAAACTACAATTTCTACCTTTAAACTAATTCTAAACTAGAAACCTATTAACACTTCCCTTCAAACTGGAGCTCTAATTTATCACAAATAAATTAAACTTGAACTCTGTGTCATATGCAGATAGCCATGTGTGACCGAAACTACTATATTGTCTGATTGAATATGTCAAATCATCTGAAATCGCTTGAACATGTAATCACTTGAATTCCTAAAAACGATTGTACTTTTAGAATCTATTGTACCTTGATCTCCAAATCGGTTATCTTCATGCTCAAAATCTTCCATTCGACTACCACCTTGACATCCACCTTGTCCTCTGACCAAATCCCAAAAATCAAAATAAACAAACTCATGAACACCTAACTCAACTTGCTTGTCAAATTCTAAAAACTATACTCCATATATTCAAACTTTTGAAACCAAACTAGCTCTCTAAACTCACGCTTAAAGATCAAACCAATCTGTCAAAACCCCATTAAAAAAAAACCAAACTCCAAACTACCGAAAACAAACTGAAGACAATAAAATTCTCAACAAGCAAACTAAACCAACTCCCTAAATTCTCAGAACCAAACTTTACATTCTTAAAAACAAAGGCACTATCAAAAATCCTTATACCAACGCAAATCAAACTCTCTCTTTGAAACTTTGAAGCAAAGCAAACTCCTAAAACCACTAAAACAAACCAAATTATCAAAAACCAATCTTTCGAAAAGCAATTGAAAACTAAACTAAAATTTTGCTTATAGATATATCAACAAGACAACTTCAAAAAAGACCAAACTTTCAAAAACCAAACTAAATCTTCCTTTGAGATCTAGCACCAATTAATTTTCAAGCCATAAGCAATTATCCTTTCATGAGATTAATCCAACTTAAATCTTTCCTGGAGATCTAGCAACAAGTCAACTTTCATGTCAGACACAATGATTCTCCCTCCGGATCAATCTACCCCAAATCTTTCTGTGCGATCTAGCAACAAAACAACTTCCCAAGTGGGAAACACAAAGATTCCCGTACGTCTCTTAAGATCTAAGAAACTGACCAAAGGTAAGAACAAAACTTTCCAAATGTCAAACAAAAAAAAATCAAATCCATTTACTCCCAGATAGACATTAAAATTATCCATTTGAAACCAAACACAACAATAGTTTTTGTTTTATTCTTTTTTCAATTTCTTTTTATTTTTTTAAATCCGAACCAATTCTCTGTTTAGATCTAAAAAAGTGGATTAGATTTGCAGCAAAACATGCATAGAAGGAGAATAAGAAAATGCAAAAGAAATCAGAGGCATATGCATTCTATGAAGTTGAAAGCAAGCAATAATTGTGAGCTTGGGATCAGGTTGAGACCCGAGTAGAGCGTATAAGATTGAATGTTGGTGGTGAGCTCAAGTCAGGTCGACATTAGGTCGGGTTCTTTGGCAGATTTGGTCAAAGAAAATGAAGGAAAAAAAGCAAAGGTGATGGGTGCTGATATGTATGAATCAAAGATAAAGAAGATGATGGTTGATTTTGATGAATACGACATGTGTGAAAGCAACACCAGAAAATGAAGAAATGAATAGGGCAGATGATGGAGGTGGTGCCAAATACATTGGGCAAGGTTACGACACGGGTAGATGCATCAGTTGTTGATGGGATTGGTTTGGTTTTTGAGTTAGAGCTGATGAGTTCAGTTGGTTTGTAGGTTTGTGTTTCAAGTTTTCAACAATAAAGGTTCGGATAAGGGGATTAAAGAAAATTTTAAATATCAAAAGGTTAATGTAAAATAATAGTAAATAGAGAGGGAAAGAAAATTAGGCGGTGCTTTTAAAACCATGTTGAAAATTGAAAGAAAATATTATTCAGAATAAAGATCACACCCTAAACTAGGGTTTTAGTGTTATTTATATAGCCAAAAATATAATACTATGAGTATTACAATGCATATTTGATTCTTATTCTAAAGTTAGAAGCTACAGTTCCTATCTCTAAACTAATTCTATATCAAAACATACTTTTTATTAGCAGACAACTAAGCACAAAACATGTGATATTAGGACATGATATAATTTTTACAATGTTCTATGGACTAGCATATCCCATCTTCATATTGTTAACCTTATAATGTTAATATAGTAATGATAACCAACTCAATCATATTACTCATGCTGGTATGGTAATTCTATTTCTTGTGTCCATGTGCTTAAATGTTTTACAAGACGTAATTCATGCCTAAATTGCACATCATATTGAAAAACGAAACATAATGGTCAAAGGTAGCCCAAGCAACCCAAGTCAACTTTGCAAGAATTCATAGACCTAGAGTCAAGAGCTACAAAGCCACATCAAATAGCATATGTAAGGTAAAACTACTCGATTTAAGCTCTAAACTTGGTACCTAAGATCTATTTTCATTCAATCCACATGTGTTCCATGATCCATGATCTGATTCGCACGTTTCAAATTGTGATGCATTAGCGATGTTCTAGATAAAAGATCATTCTTATTAAGATATGATGCACCTTTGCTAAATTATAAAATACAAACTATTATGCACATATAGAATCTCGTAAATGTGTATATAAATATATCAACACATTAGGAATCTTGTAAAATTCATTTTTCCTTCCTAGTAAATGTAATTCGTTCCCAGTAAGCATATAAAGAAGCCTACTCTTAACATACCTTTTTTGGACCATTAACATTCTTCGTACAGGTTTTCATTCGGCATGTCGAACAGATCCAGTGTTCCCGGTAATTATGATCCAAACACTGTAAGATGCATGCATAAATACGATTTTCCCAAAATCATACTTGACCTTACTCAACCTAAGTATTCATAAGCCTACTATATTGTTTGAAAAATGATAGGATAACTTTCATCAAATTTAGAACATCACATTGCATTCTAGTTGTGTTGTGCACATGCATCAGAATAGTCAGAATTGACACTTGAATAGCAAGGAATAACTGCTGAGCTTCATTCAGATACAGTCAGATTGATAACTACCATTGAGAATGATAGCATTATTTTGCTAAGTTTGCTTTGACGGGCGACCGTTGGGTCGATCGATCGATGCAATGTGTACAAAGAGGACATCCATGATACGACTATCACTTATCAGCGGAGGAGGCGCGCGGGAGCTTCAGGGGCAAATCTGTAATTTCTAGGGGCTTAGGCAATTTTGGATGTTAGGGAGGTCTTTTTGTAAATCTATAGTTTTGGGGTTTATTAGGGGTAGCCGGCACTAGTGTCTTCTTCATGCTTATTTTGTGAATGAAAACCCTAGACCAAGGTGTCTACTTTGGAGGATTAAGCTTTCCCCACGAATAGAAAGCTAGGAGATCTCCCCATCTCGAATAGGGGCTTATCTTGTTTTGGTTCAGATCTGAAATCTATAAAAATATTCTCTTTTCCTCTAATTTTCTCTGCAAATCCCTATTTCCACACAAACAAACCCTATGTTCTATCAAGTTGGTATCAGAGCGGTTGATCCATGGCGAATACAAGAGCGAAGGACAAGATGGAGGCATTGGAAGAGAAAGTTGATGGCACCATCCAAGAGCTAACAAAGACGGTGGAAGAACAAATGGCTGATATGGATCGGAAATTCTCTCAACTCATGGAGGCCGTGGGGCAAACAAATCTGAAAATCGAAGCGTTGACGCGGCAAAGAGATTCTCCGCAAGCTGAAACCCTAGATCTGGGGAAAAAGGAGCGAGCTTTGGTGAAGGGGAATGCGACGAGAGATCCGTATCGCGAACGGCTCCGTTCGGATGCAGATTGGGTGACGGATGACGAGGATCTCGACTCCTACGAAGACGAAGTAACGCGACGAGGGCTCCACAACATCCGGGAGGACGAAGGAGTTTATGAAGAGGCGCTACGCGCGGTTCGGGAGAAGCGTGGGGCCCCAACGGCCCGCCAGGGCACCCTGGCGACCCGCCAGGTGCCGGGCGATGCCCTGGCGGCCCGCCAGGGCACTGCCTTGCCTTGGCGAGGCCGCCAGGACGTGCGGAGTGCCCCGGCAAACCGCCAAGGCACTGCGGGTGCTCTGGCGGCCCATCGGAGACATCCAGAAGGCCTGGCGGGTTCAAGACTAACGTTGTTTTGATGATCAATAAATTATGTTAATGTGCTAATCAATCTTATGTTTTAGTCTCAATTTATCTTAATGATTATATGTTGATGATACAAAGCATAATGCTTAGAGGATATTACAAGGAATATCTTAAAGACCTCCAAGAGTGATGGAGTGCTAAAGGTTGGAGCTTGATGAAGAGAAGCTCATCAAGGGGTGCCAAAGCTTAAAGATGATTGGGGAGCATCAAGGTATCGTGAGCTTGAAGAGTTAGACTCAAGGAGATGCAATATGTAATACATGCAATTTTTAATTACTTGCATGTCTCTTTTTGAGTCTAGAATTATTGTAATGCCTTGATAGATAGTCACTCTCATGCATATGCATTTAACCATCTTAGTGAGCCTTAGGATTATCATAGAATCCAACCCAATAGGTTGATCTTGCCCAAAGTCTCAATTGGAGTCTTTGGCTCTCCAACAGTCGCCTGCTGAAGGTTTTACAGTCGCCTGTTGAGCCTTCTACAGTCGACTGTGGTGCACTGCTCAAGTCAACTTTTTTATTGACTCTACTTGAGCTTTTCGCATCAGTCCACTGATATTCAATTTACAGTTGCCTGTGTTTCTACAGTCGCATGTGAATTGCTCAACAGTCGTCTGTGAGCAACTTGCATTTTCTGGGCTTCATCCCAATTTGCAAGACAGTCGACTGATGTTCTATTTACCGTCGCCTGTATATTTACAGTCGCCTGTGAAATGGTCAACAGTCGTCTGAAAGGCGTAAGTGCGAAAATTGCATCTCCCTGTTTTTCTCCATCCCCTGCAGCAATCGACTGAAGAAGGATAAACAGTCGCCTGTCTATTTTACAGTCGACTGTCATTTGTTCATCAGTCGCCTATATGCATACTGGGAGTAAATTGCATCTCTCTGTTTTTTCTTCAGCCACTGCAGCAGTCGCCTGATGAAGGATATATAGTCGACTGTCTGTTTTACAGTCGCCTGTGTAGTCTTCTATAGTCGACTGTCCTGACTCAGTTTATAGCCGTTGGGATTATTCTAACCGTTGAACAATCGACTGTCATTTGTTCATCAGTCAACTGTCAAGGACGTTTCAGACCAAAATATAGTCGTTGCAGATTTCTTCCTTTTGGGTTTTTGGCTGGCTTTATGGAGTCTTTTTGGTTTCCTATATATAGATGGCTTATTTCATTTAGAACTCTTGGTTAATATTGAATATCTTTGAGAATCAATAGCCACTCCTAATCTATCCCATTCCCTCATTAGAGCTTCAATCTTATGCTATATCATCTAAGCTCTAAGGAATTTCTCCAAGGGATTTCAATCTCATTCCTTTTCTTGGAGAACATCGTTCTTCTCTTCATTTCATACACTCAAGTGAGAAGTGTTAGGATTCATTCCTAGAAGAGAGAAAGATCATCAAGTGCAATCAAAGCCTCATCTCAAGCACTTGAGTTTCACTTGCATGCCTTCTTCACATTGGTAAGATCATATCAAGGCGTAGGTAAGTGTTATTTCGTTTCACCTTTGTTAGACCCTTAATTCTCTTTGTGGGAATTAGTTACTCTCTTTGTGGGGGTTACTCTCTGTGTGAGAGTTTGGCTCTTTATGTGTGAGAGAACAAATCCTCTGTGTGAGGTCTCTCTGTGTAAGAGTAAGGATTTCTTTGTATGAGAATCCAAATCCTCTGTGTGAGGTATCTCTGTGTGAGATTGTATTCACTTCTCTTTGCGGAAATTATAGTGAATACTGGTGTGGCTGGACGTACCCAAGTTTTGGGGAACCAGTGTAAAATCCTTGTGTTTGCGATTGTTGTTGTTGAGCAATCCGTTTAATTTTCGCTGCTTATTGTGCTTTAATTTCAGTAACGTTTAATTAAGCACTTTGCTTGCCATTACACTATTCACACCCCCTCTAGTGTGTGTAGCCCCGCAGGGTCCCTTACAGTATTGCTGGAGCCACACGAGATCAAGGGTGTTCGACAGAGTTTATCTTGGATGCAGGAGGTACTTATCAGGTGGCGCGGACTACCAGATTATGATGCTACATAGGAATCTCGAGAGGTGATCCGACTTTAGTTTCCCCTGATTTCCACCTTGAGGACAAGATGGCTCTTTTGGGGGAAGTATTGATACAACTATCACTTATCAACGGAGTAGGCGCGCGGAAGCTTCCGGGGCAAATCTGTAATTTTTGGGGGTTTTAATGCAATTTTGGATGTTAGGGGGGTCTTTTTTAAATCTGCAGCATTGGGGGTTTTTATTAGGGGTCTTCTTCAGAGGACCCCTAATAAACCCCTACTGGTTTGCTGTGTTAGGGGGGTCTTCTTCAGGAGGTGCTTATCAGGTAGCGCGGACTACCAGATTATGATGCTACATAGGAATCTCGAGAGGTGATCCGACTTCAGTTTCCCCTGATTTCCACCTTGAGGACAAGATGGCTCTTTTGGGGGAAGTATTGATACGACTATCACTTATCAGCGGAGTAGGCGCGCGGAAGCTTCAGGGGCAAATCTGTAATTTCTGGGGGGTTTTAATGCAATTTTGGATGTTAGGGGGGTCTTTTTTAAATCTGCAGCATTGGGGGTTTATTAGGGATCTTCTTCATGCTTATTTTTTTGAATGAAAACCCTAAACCAAGGTGTCTACTTTGGATGATTAAGCTTTCCCCTTGAATAGACAGCTAGGAGATCTCCCCATCTCAAATCGGGGCTTATCTTGTTTTGGTTCAGATCTGAAATTTATAAAAATATTCTATTTTCCTCTTATTCTCTTCTCTCAAATCCCTATTTCCCCACAAACAAACCCTAGGTTCTATCAATCCACTGGGTCGACTATTGTTCAGTACAAATTCTGTGCACACTTCGTGACAACAGTCTCCTACTGGTTTGCTGTGTTACTCTTTGAATTTTCTATAGATCGACCGTTCTTATGGATTCGTTTATTCACTATATCCTCATTAGCCAATCAGTGAATTCATAACATTTTCTTTCACACATGGGAGGGAAGTCAAAATTGAACTTTCCTCACTTATTTGTGTCTAACAGACACTTTGAGCGCGCGCGCACACACTCACCACAATCTTAGAGTTGGATCAACTCCCCTAATGGTTAATCGGTTTCACTTATAAGCTTTCTTTCGAGAAGTATTCATGCATTTCATTCTCCTTATAAACGAGGTCATGTTTAGCCTTGAAACACACAACTAGACGGTATTTTTGAGTCAAAACCATTTCAAATTTGAAGCATAACGGAGGCAGTAAGGAATGTGGTAGGAATTTGACGAAGAAAGAAACTCAAAAGTTGATGACTTTTCAGATTTCGCATCCCGAAAGTCTTATGATCACCAACGCGCATGCCTCGCATCTGGAGATTCTTCGGACCTCTCGTCCAGGCAACCAAGTCCACGTTCGCACACCAATGCACTTGTACAACTATGCAAAGATTTAATTTGTAAAGAAACTAAAAATTTACACACAAATTATTCCATATTGATTTCTTCATCAAAAAAACTAATATGTTTGTGCCCTTTACATATGTTTACAACTTGACTCTCAAAGCCTAGTAGGTCTAGAACTTCTAAAATTAAAACGCTTCAACAAAAAAGACTCAAATAACAAAAAGTCTTAAATAAATAAAAATCTTTAAAAAATAACAAAAAGACTTAAACCAATAGAAATTCTCCAAGTATTCATACTCTATCAAATAAAGACTCCTCGAATTGAACTCGAATTTGAACTGCGTAAGAACTTCACCACCTGGTAAATAGTGACAGAAATAGCATAACCAAGTAAAAATCAGTAGTCCTTTATAACCGGAGAAGATGCATCCATGAACATTGAAGTACAATATGATATGGATCTGCAGACACATATCTTCTGAAAAGTTCTTCCAAATAGCCAATGAAATGAAAGCATATAAAATCTCCTGATTAGTGAGATGTTGAGAATCTGGGATGATAAACTCGATGTGCTCAATCTGATGTGCTCAATCTCCTTAAACTTCTCTGAAATACTCGATCCAATCACATCATGATTTTTAGTCAGTAAAGCTCGTTAAGAACATGCATAATGCATGCAGAGCCTCCTCATTGGGTTTAGTACAAACTTCTCTGGGCAAACTCTTGTCATCTCGTCATTCATAACTGTAAATTCTTGTAAATTTCTATTTGATTTTATAGAAGACATGTGATTATCATTATTAATTGCAAGAGTTTCATAAGTCTCAAGATGCAAAGCACTCAAATCAGATGCAAAATGATCATGAGATACACTTGGTATATGGTCAAAACCTAATTCTAAGAAACTGAGATTCTCATGATAAGCTATTTGTCGTGATGGTTCTTCAACCTTAGCCTTTTCTTTTATCTCTTTAACGGTATTAGTTTTAGATCTAGTCATTATCACTTAACCGCTTAAATTTCTCCCTAGCTTTAAAGGTAGGTGTCATGTCTATGTGAGCTTTCATTGATTCCAAATCTAAGGCTTGGTTAAATGCTTGCTGCACATTGTACACAGTGTAGGATAGCATCTCACGCCTAATATCTGCTTTCAATCCAGAATGAAATCTAGTAAGGGTGCATAGGGGATCTTCTTATATTTCACTCCTAACAAATAGGTCGTTGAACTTAGTCATGTATTCCTTAACAGTCATGCTTCCTTGACATATGTCGTTTAGTTTTTCTAGTAATGATCTCTATAGATAGGAGGCAAATATTTTTCTTTGAGCTTGGACTTCATCTCATTCCAATTTTGTATAGGTCACAAATGCTCTCTCTTGTTCTCTCTATGGATGTCCAGAAAATTTAATAGACCATATTAGTTTTATCTTAGCAAATTGGACCTTTCGTTCATTTGATAACTGTACCACTCAAACAAATGCTCCATTTCTGCTAATCAATCTAAAAAGATATGAGAATTATAAGTTTCAGCAAAACTAGGAGCATGTACCTTAGTCCATTGTGCAATATTATCTCGCCTAAAGTTATTCTCTATATTCTCATCTTGTCTTATATTATTTCGATTGTTTTCATTTTTTATCATCCTAGGTTCATCATTAAATAGACAGACTGTGCGTCATACTCAAAATTTTGTTCTTTGCTGTGTATATTTTCTAAGCCTTCCAGGCGATCTCCTGTTCGAATTATGTTGGCTTTAAGTTCTAGATATATCTTTTGGAGATGGGTTTCTAGCATATGAATTGGATTACCATCCATATCTAATCCTAGTATTTACCACTACGCAATAACATGCAATGCCAACTAATTACACAGATACAGATGCAAGTCCCTAATACACCAACTAAATACATGCACTAATTATGTAAATAAAAGAAAATCCTAAGGTCCAAATCTATATGTCAAGATGCAATCCTAAATATGCTAAATATGCTGATGCGACACATAGATCGAGACTAGAAAAATTGCAAGTCCAATGATATCTACTAATCTGAACAAAATCAAATAAAGAAATTTTTTTGGAATGTAACAATTGGGAATTTGATTAAATTAGAGGTATCTGGAGTGCAAATCAGCTTTATAGTATCACACAAGGCCTCTAGATCTTGTAAAGCTTTAATACAAATGATCAAGGCCGAAAATTTTGCGTGAAAAGCTCGAGAAATCGTCAAAATACGCTGAAAATACGACTAAAATACCCTAAAAATACAGCTAAAATTCCTCGATAAAAAAGTCAAGGCACAATGTGCAGCCGTAACATTAGTTAGCAAGTCCACCGCTCAGGTTGGCTCGACTCAACCGGCTCGAGTCTGCCCAGGCGGCCTGGGTTAGCTCCGGGGCAAGCTGATGAATAGTGTTGGCATGCCAGTTGACTCGACTCGGCTTGGCACATCAGCTCGGCTCGTCATTGGGTTAGCTCGAACGAGCCGTCACTATAGCTCCTCGACGCTAACAACGTTTCCGGTGGATTTCGACAGCGTGATAGGATTTTTCTAAGTTTTTGATGTAGAAAATTAGGGATTTGGTAGAAAGATGGGATTTTTAGGGGTTTGCAGATAAGAATTGCGAAAAAGAAAGATGACTATTGATGAAATCTGAAATACAAAGAGGATTCAAGATAAATTTGAGTCCTTTCGAGATGAACTCTTTCTCCCAAGCCGCCTATTCGAGAGGACGACCGTACTCTCCAACAAAAAAGGGAATTCTCAACCTCTATGAAATCTCTCACAATAATCAAGAGAATACCTAACCTCCTAAGCCACGTATAAATAATAACTGAAAATAAGAAAATTACAAAAAGAGCCCTAAAACTAAAAATTACTAAAAGCCCCTAGAAATCCAAAAATTACGAAAACACCACCTATGAGCCAAAATTTCAGATCCATTATTACTTCGCCCATTGAAAACCACATTGCCATCAAGGTAGTGCATGAAAACTATGGGCGTGCTACTCCACGTGAAGATGCTCTTCCCTTCCTAGATCTGTTAGCTCTTCATAGCAAACACATCACCTTCACCTGCTATCAACAATTGGAGTGCGTGGTTGTAACAACGATGCCCATGGGTGAACTTTTCATTGCAGCTGAAGCACAACCCCTTCACCTCCATTTCCCATTTGAGCATCTGTCATGAGCCTGGACTATCTCATCTTCACTTGCTCATCGCTCTCCTCCTTACTGGACTGGTCCTCCCTTGCATCAGCCTTTTGGTCCACTACTGGTTCCTGATTGAGAAGATTGGGTCCACTCCAATTCCTTCTAGACATCCTCTCCTCCGTAAAGCGATCATCTACCAACTGTGCTATGTCCATCGTCTTCACCAGTCACCTAGGTTGAAGAATGCAGTGTTCTGCACGGATGTTTGGTTTGAGCCCCTTCTTGAAGCACCCCTTTAAAGTCCTCTTTGGTACGTCCTCGGCTCCCCCTGAGAGTGCCTCAAACTTCTTTAAATACTCCCTGACAGTCACATCTTGTTTGATCGCCATCAACAATTTTGTAGGCTTCCCCACTTGGTATCTAGAAACCTATACACCAAACAATCATTGAGCTGCTCCCATGAGCGTATATGTTCCATCTTCTCCTTCTAGAGAAACCAAGAGAACACATCCTCTTCGAAACAAACACCGACTGCCTCCAATTTTTGCACCTCTGTCAGGCGTGTCCCCGAAAAATATCTCTCAGCCATGTAGATCCAACCATAGTGATCATCCTCCTTGAATATGTGCACTTTAGCTTCCTTACTCTATTGTCCACCCCAAAATTTTCCTGATCTGCTCGCCCCCAAATCTGCCTGTGATGACAATGTTGGTAAGTATATTACCGTTTGTCCCAGTGTCGCTTCAAATCCCTTCGTGGAACTCCATCTCTGTCACCATAGCCCCCAATCATCACCACCCCAGTCAGAGTCTCGTTTGTCTTTATCTGGGTCCATGTCATCATCGTAGTTAGGGGTGGCAAAATGAGCCCGACCCGACCCGAACACGGTCTCCTTAACCGAATATGGGTAGGGGCTAATCCGGGTCAGGTAGGATACGGGTTGACCCGACCCGACCCGGATAGAATCCGTGTCGGGTATGTGGTTGACCTGTCAACCAGTATAACCCGAATTCCACTCGGTTTACTTTCTATATATATACATATATATATAAATTTATATAATAACTTCAACACACAATTTAAGGGGAGTTGTGCTTATACGATTTGAATTGCTGTCATCTTCTTTAAGAGGTCTTGGATTCAATTCCCTTTACCTACAACTTTTTAGTTAATTTTATTACTTTGTTAATAAAATAGTGAAGTTAATTATACTTCCCCGATGTCATCAGTGAGATTTAAGCGACGAGCTGCTAGCAATTATGCAACACTGAATAAATTGACAGTGGCTCTTAATAAATAGCTGGACATCGAAAAAGAAGCAGGTGCGTGTAATTCAAATCTTAACCCGATGGGTTAACCCGAGCCCAATCCGAACCCAATCCGGATTAGATTTACCCATATCCAAGTTGGGTCAGATTTGACTCGGACCGAACCCGAACCAACCCGTTTGCCGTCCCTAATCGTAGTCATCATCGTATGTCGAAACTAGACATCGTCATCTTTCTGCCGCGTACCGGGGTCCGTGGGGACCCCAGAAGTCATCACAGGCATCGTTGTAGTGCTCTGTAAGGTGATTGTGAGGGTTGCCACTATCTCGGTAAGGGTTGGGGGGCCGCGGGGTCCATGTCGACCGTGCTGGTCATCGACAGGGCTCCATTGGTCTTGCAGTGTGGTTGCAGCGCCCTTGCGGCCATATAGGGACACTGTAGGGGCTGGGCGCCCCTGCCAGTGCACCGCAGGGGCCTAACGGCCATGCAGGGCCATTGCAGGGGCCGAGTGCCGCTGCGGGAGGTCGACAGGGGCCGGTCGCTCCTGCAAATTGTTTGCAGGGGTTGGTCGGCCTTGTCGACTATCTGCAAGGGCTGCACATCCCTGTATCTTTGGAAATAGACGGCTAGGGTTTCCCCCCAGCGTTTTCCCTCTTCATGGGATTTCTCCTTCCACGAAGTAGTCATCGATGTTAGATATCAAACCCTCAACGTATTCCGCCGTTTTTCCATTGCCTTCGTCATTTGCCCTAGATTTGGATTGTCGCCCAAATGTGAGCCTTTCGCTGTCTTCATATCAGAAATCTCTTGAGTTAGGGATTGTATGGCTTGCATGACATCTTCATATTAATTGATGCCTTGGATCTTTCTGCGATTGATGCCTTAAGTTCCCTATGAATTTCTTCAATTCTTTAACTTTGCCGGCGTATTTTTCATCCAAAACTTCAAACTTATCCTTCGATCTTGTTGCCGCCATGAATCATATTGCTTTGATACCACTTGATATGATTTTTCTAGGGTTTTGATGTAGAAAATTAGGATTTTGGTAGAAAGGTGAGATTTTTAGGATTTTGTAGATAAGATTTAGGAAAAAAGGATTTTTATTAATGAAATCTGAAATATAAAGAGGACACGAGATAAATTTAAGTCCTTTTGACAGAAACTCTCTCTTAAGCCGCCTATTCAAGAGGACGATCACACTCTCCAACAAACAGATGGAATTTTTTAACCGCTATGACATCTCTCACAATAATGAAGCATTATAATCACTAACCCCCTAAGCCACATATAAATAACTGAAAATAAGAAAATTACAAAATTACACATAAAACTGAAAATTACTAAAAAACCCCTACAAATTTGAAAATTACGAAACCGCCACTGATGGGCAAAAAGTCTAGATCCATCATAGCACTTTTAGCTGCGGGTTGTTTGCCTTGGCTTGGGAAAGCTCTGTAGGGGTCGACAACCCCGACCGTCGTCGACGGGGGCGCTGGCGTACGTCGAAAGTCTTATGACGATGGATCAAAAGATTTTGGACGACAGGGTTGGCATGCTAGTTGCACGTGATGTCGACGAAGACATAGAAACTCTGTGGAGGGGATGCCGTCGCTCGTAAGGGCCGATTGGGGTGGCGGTAGGGAAATTTTGGTAGAGACGGCGAATTGTTGAACAACGACAGGGTGCTGCCGGGATGGACGAGAACGCCGAAGCGTTGGAGAACTCTGGGGGCAACGGCGAGGGCCATCGGGGACTCTGCCTGAGGAGGATGTAAGGGACTTCGGCAAGAGGTGGCGGCAAGTTTTAGGGTTAGGTTTTTTTGTTGAGTTTTTTGTTTTTTAGTTCCTCTCTTTTAGAATTTTTCTCTGTTAGTTTTTGTGTTTTCTTTTCAAAAATTTGCTATCCTTTTTTTTGGATTTTTTCTATTTTACCTTGCTGCAAATTCTCTCTGTTTCCCCTCAAAATCTGTTTTTTTCTTTTGATTTTTGTTTGAACTCTCCTTTTTAGAATCTAATAAAAAGAATTTTTTTATGAGGAAGAAGAAAAGAAAAAACAAATCAGATTTAGCTCCGATACCAATTTGAAGCAGAATGGAGGCGAGAAGGGATGTGGCGGGAATTTGGAGAAGAAGATAACTCGAAAGTTGATAACTTTTCGGATCTCGTACTCCGAGAATCTTACGATCACTGACTCGTATGCCTCGCACGTGGAGATTACTCGGACATCTCGCACAGGCAACACATACTAATACAAAATATTTAATTTGTAGAGTTTAAAGTTTTACACCAAAAACTATTCTTCTTTGAATTCTTCCTTAAAAAACAAACATGTTTCTGGCCTTTAGGCTTACAACTTGACTGTCAAAATCTAATAGGACTAATACTTCTAGAATAACTAAAACACATGACTAAGAAAAAAAAGGCTCAAATAACTAAAATTTTCAAAAATAAAAGACTCTTTCTCGAATTGATTTTCTTGAATTAAATTCATTCGAATTCGATCTCTATTAAAATTGCTTGTTCATTTTCAAGAATTCTTAAGCATTAGTCTTCTTGATTAGGACATTGATTAGATATATTTTCTTGTTTGTCAATCCTCATTCTAAACGATCATTCTCATTCTCATCACAAGTCATTTACCTCTAGATTGAGTTTACCAGAAATCATTTTCATCATCTAGATTGCATCATGCCAAACTTATTGCTTTGCTCTTCACCTTACAAGCTTTCTTTCAAGCCGCATTCATGCAGTTCATTTTCCTTATAAATGGGGTCTTGTCTAGCCTTGAAACAGACAAAAGAAAGTATTTCAAATTGATTGTTCCTTTTGTTCTTGAGTTATAGTCTTCTTGATTAGGATGTTGATTAGGTATGTTTTCTTAATTCCCAATCTTCTCATTCTCATTCTCATTCTCATCACTGTCATTCATCGCATTTAGATTGAGCTTACTGGGAATTATTTTCATATTCTAAATTGCATCATGCCAAGCTTATTACTTTGTTCATGAGAGCCTCATTGTGTAATTTTTACTTTGGGCCATGATTATTTTGATCTTCATCTTGTACTCGCTTAGATTCTTGGAAACATCTCTTTATTCTTAATTGAAAACTTCGAATAAGTCCAACTGCTTGAGTGAACATGTGTGAAATTTAATTGCTTGAGCGAATAGATGGGGAACCAATCACATAAGGATGTTGATTGATGGGTAAATCAAATTATATGGGTAGTGAGTTGGTGGAAAATCCCATCACTGAGCAAGTTAGTAAGTGTAGCAAGAATAAATCTTGGTTAAAAATCCTAGAGAAGAACCCTCTAATTAGTGGAGTTGGCACATTGAAGGAGCACAAACCACTACACTACGTCATATCATTTAGGTTCAATGTCCTTTTTTCTAACTATAGATTTTTTATATATTTGCTTTATACAACTTGTTCTTACTATCACTTGAGCACCACTGTTTCACTTGTATGAACTTGTACTTTTGCATTCATTGTAGCTCTATCTAGTCAAAGTTGGGTACTATTTCTATTTATTTCTTCAGAAATGCTAGCCACCCATACTTGGGTTTCCATAGTGACTTACATGTATTATGAGTGATAAGACATAATGTTTATTTGTGCTATCACATCTTGGAAGAGAGATAAAGTTGGTTCATCTGATGCCCAGCAAATTATTCCCTTTCAAATCTAATTACATGTCATTTAAAAATTCCACTACTTTCAAGTTAATTTAAACCATTTGGAAATGCTTGAAATAGAAAACATCATATGATGTTTGTTTTTCACATCCTCCAGGCATCAATACCACAGAATAGACACCCAAAACTAGCAAGTAGGTAAGATCAGCGACAGAAAATGTTCCAAACACAACACAAATTAGTGGAGAAAGGTTTCAAAGTGACTATATTATGATTACAAGTTTGTATCCTTGATTTGTATGCCCAACATCATAGACATAAGCAACTTGCCGGATCCTGCCATCCGTTCGTTGACACTGGATGCATTTGCAAGAAACTCAAAAGCATTTAAACCTTTTGACTTCTATGCACACTAAATGGTATCGATCAACTTGAATAAGTAGCTTGGCAACCAAATGAGTTATTTTAAGGGATGCCCACGAAGTTTTACGCTTTTCTGGTATAAACACAATATCTAAACATAAGCAGAATGACACATGGACAAACTCTAAACCGGGATGACCATGATCAATCTTCTAAACATAGGAAAAAGCTACAAAAGAAAAAAGAAACAGAAGAGAAAAAACATGGGGGCAGATAACCTTTTGTATTAAAAGAGCATCAACATGGAGCAGTATATATGAATGAGAATTAAACCACAAATATTCAACTGAAAATTAAACAAAAATTGAAGATCAATAGATTACTAGAAGATGATGGTATCTTTACTCAAAGCTAGAAAAAAACAGACATCGCTCCTCTAAGACCCTAAGGAATCAAGAGGCCTGATTTAGTCATGACTTCAACAGACCCAATAATTAGCTTACCTGGTCCCAATCTTCTTCATCTATTGTGCCTTTAATGTTCCGCAAAAACTCAGTTAATTGACCACCTTTCTTTCTCTCTGCAAGAGATGCTGCTACGCCAGCATAAATATCAACAGCTGGAACAAATTTCCGTACAAGAATATAATAGATATCAGCATTCCAATATGGAGAATACATTCTTAGAAAAGAAATGTTTCAATTAAAATTAAATTTTGTATCAAAATTAAAGGGGAAACTGACAAAAGATAAAGATGACCAGATACCGGGAAGGTTGAATTGATATATCACTTGAAAGGCTAAATCAAAATGTTTTTCAGCAAGTTTTTCTGCAACTTCACACCTCCTTCTGCAAGATATTTGCAAGGAATATACAATTTTTTTAGGAATATGACTAAAACTGTCGCTCTTATTCTCAAGCCAAACCAACAAAAAATGCGTAATGAAGTACTATAAAGTGTAAACACTTCTATAAGGAAAATGCAAATAAAACATCATGCAGTTCAACCAGTTCAATAAAAATCTTTAATTGTGTTTGACATGTCATAAGCAATGAAACATAACATGCATAAACTTCAAGCTCGGTACAGAGACTTCGAATTTAGGAGCAAATGTAACGACACAAGATGACTTCGTCATGTATCTTCTCATAAATACAGCTCTATAGAATTGATATTACCAAAATCTAAGTATAGGATAACCTCAAATAATTGCAATAAGGACTGAATTAGATTATGGTGGTACAATGAGGAACAGATGCACCAGAGTTGTTTGAAAGCGTACTGCATTGTTCTAGAGTCAAGTTTGCACGTACAACTCTAATATTTTTGCATTGATGAATTATAGTTAGACTAGATTTAGATTCCATTTTAGAGTTTTATTAATTGGAAGTCTTTTTTCATTACATTTTCTATAAATGGCAAGCCATATTTAAAAGTGTTAGAATTACATTTTACTAGGAAATCTTCTTGTTGGCTTATCCATAGACTAAGGCTTATCAGGGTTCTAATTAGGATGGGATTCAATTTCTTATGGAACTAACCAGTATATGATTAGATTTCTTAGGAAACATGCTTAACTTTACTCATAAATGAAATTTTGGCATCGGATGGACATGCAAAAGCAGAAAAATTAAACATATAGTCAGAATTGCAGAGGAACTAGTGTAGGAATTGATAGAAAGGATTGGATAAAGGTTGGGCCTTGCACCCTTAAAATGGGTTTGATCAACAACTCCAACAACTTGATTGTGTGAGATTTCTTTGGACTTCACGCCATGGAAAATTACTCACCAACTGGAACCATGTCGCATGGAAATGATTTCACGAAGAAACTAGACCTTCAATTCTTCTCATTCATTGACTACTAAAGAAGGCATCAAGACTTTTTATAAGAGAAGAAAACTTGAAACAAGAAAACTAATCCTATAAGATTTCCAAAAGTTGCCTTTTATACGCGAGGCTACAAAAAACCACTGAAACTAAAACTCTAAATAAAAAGAAACCTCAAAATCCTAACTTGACTCAACCAAATAAAAAAACCAAAAAAAAAACCTAATTTGACTCAAATTCTAAAAGAAAAGAAATCACAGTTCTAAACTCTTTTGGGTAGGATCATCCAGAAGACACGATCTTTTCAGCTCCAATAGAAAATAATATTCGACTCCTGCTTATTCCAAGTAACCTTGTCTTAATGGGCAAATAAAGATTAGTATATTGCAATCAAGAAGCATCCTCCCCGCAAGACACAATTCTGTATTCAATATAGCCTGTCAGTGGCTCTGATCTGAGGTGTGAAATCCTTTAAGATGTGGATTCTTCCCATTTTCTCTCTTTTGACCAGTTCTTACTTCACTTGTTTACTGTTGATATATCATTAACACCCTCCCAAACCCCTTTCAGCGGCACATATATAAACTTAACTACTAACCCTAAACCCCCCAAAATCGGCCCCAGATATGAAACCTGGACATATTTCCTCATAAAACCCTTAACCCTAAATAGTTTAAAAATCCAGATGCCAAACATAATAATAACATGAAAACTATATAGCAGTTTCACAACTAGCAATATGGTTGAAGATCTGCTACCTGTTGAGCTCAAAAACAATGACACGCCCATTAAAATATGGAACTCCTCATTACTAGATAAACTGAGTATAAGCTTCAGTAGTCGCTTTTTCAGATGGATGAGCAATATGCAAGTGCACATAGCAATTTATAGGTTCAAATAAATGCACAAACCTGAAAGTCTCTGGATCGCTTGGATTTCCAAAAAGAGAATGCTTCCATTGAGGCCCATCTGCATCATTGAGGGATTTTACAACCTCAACCTACATTTACCCAAAAAAAGGACTTGCGTAAGAAAACAAGAAAAAGCCAATTCAACTAGAAAAAAGAACACCAAACTATTATGGGAATTAATGAAAAATATCAATTCCTTAAGGAATATAAAGCAACAAAGTACTCAATTTAATGTATGAAGGCAAAGTGTTAACAAATTAACTACATGATAACACATTAAACCTATCCATCTGTGGTAGACTTAACCTGGATAACTTTTGATACTGACTACAGCAAGTGTTGTAGGTTCCAAGAAAATGATGATCACAGCGTTAACAAATTAGTTATATGAAAACACAATAAACTGATAGATCCGAGAAGATGAATATATTAAATTGATAAATCAAAGTAGCGACAATTAGAAAAGCTAGATAATTGAATACAAAAAGAGGTGTATTCTCCTCCCAAGACGCCAATAGAGGACGTCCGCACTCGTCTACTCTATGAAGTCTCTCAATATCAAAATAACAGCATAAACCCCTCGCGACGGCTAGCCCTCGCTTAAGAATAAACACCCTCTTAATCTAATTACCAAAATGCCCTTGCAAACCCTAAACCGGCCCAAAGGAAAGAGGGGTGCGCGCGCGGCTATGCGGGTGGGTTTTGGGTGCGGCCATGCCTGCGGGTATACACCCGAAACCCGTCAATATTCCCCCCCAAAGAGCCACCTTGTTCTCAAGGTGGAAGTCTGGAAACTACTACGCCATTGCGTCCATAGCCTCCCACATGCTCTCGTGATCAGGCAATCCCTTCTATTGCAGCAAAACCTCACGCTCTCCCGCGTGTCCTCTACGGACCCCCTTCAGTGCCTCTGGCTCAGCCGCACCTCCATATCTGCTGCCAACGTCTCCGGAAGGGTAGGGGAAGTGGTGTGATCTCCGGTCGCCCGTCGAAGCTGTGAAACATGGAACACAGGGTGGATAACCGATCCTGGGGTAATCTCAGCCTGTACGCAACCGGTCCCACTCTTGCCTCAACCTCGAAAGGACCAAAATAACGTGGCGCTAGCTTCTCATTCTGCATGTGAGCCAAAGATCGCTGCCTGTAGGGCCTCAGCTTCAAGTACACCATGTCTCCCACTGCGAATTGCATATCTCTGCGGTGTAAGTCCGCCCTTGCCTTCATAACCTGCTGAGCTTTAGCCAGATGAAGCTTCAGTTCCTCCAAAATGTGATCCCTCTCTGCCAAATATTGCTCCATATCTGAAACGGGTGTCGAGTCCTGCCCATAGTGTAGTAAGTGAGGAGGGTACCTGCCATAAAGAATCCTCAACGGTGTCGTCTGAGCTGCAGTGTGATAGGACGTGTTATACCATTACTCTGCCCATGCAAGCCAACGCGTCCTCTCCTTAGGTTTGTCTGAAATAAAACATCGTAGGTAAGTCTCGACACTCCTGTTGACCACATCTGTCTGTATCATCGGTCTGAGGGTGGTAGGCCGTGCTTCGTTTCAACACTGTGCCATGCAGCCTGAAAAGCTCCTGCCAGAATCTACTTTGGAATACATTGTCTCGGTCCGAGACTATGGACTGTGGAGGTCCATGCAGACGAATGAACTCCCTCAAAAGTACCTCTGCCACTGATACTTTGGTGTAAGGATGCCGAAGCGGAACAAAGTGTGCATACTTGCTGAGCTGGCCGACCACAACGAATATGACGGTATATCCACCAGATTTCGGCAACCCATCTATGAAGTCCATGGAGAGGTTTTTCCATACTCGATCTGGCAAGGACAACGGCTGTAGTAGTCCTCCTAGGGACATAGCCTGGTACTTGTGACGCTGGCACGTCACACTCTGCCACAATCCTTACCACCTCCTTCATCCCCTTTCAGTAGACCTCCCTCGCCAGTCTCTGGTAGGTCTTGAGGACCCCAGAATGTCCCCCCTACGGCACTGCTGTGAAAGTCCTGGAGTATGACCGGTAGATATGCGGATGTCCTCGGTAGCACCAGTCTCTCCCAATAAAGTAGCTGTCCATCCTGAAGGAAATATCTCAGAAACTCAGTCGATCCATGCAGAAGAGCCTCTCGTATGCCTGCTAACTCAGGATCTTGCTCTACCTCCTGCTGTAGCGGCCCCCAGTCCTAAAGTACGGACACTGCTAGTGCGACCAACTCCGCCGCCTCCTCTCGCCGTGATAAGGCATCGGCCGCCTTGTTCTCCAGCCCCGGTCGATACTCGATCTCAAACATGTATCCCATCAACTTCCGCAACCACTTCTGATGCTCCTCTGCTACCATCCGCTGCTCTAATAAATACTTCAGGCTCTGCCGATCTGTGCGTAAAAGGAAACTCCGCTCCAACAAGTACGGCCTCCATTTTTGAATTGCCAAGACTATGGCCATCAGCTTTCTCTCGTAAACCGACCTCAGTCAGACTCTAACTGTCAACACATGGCTAAAGTATGCAATGGGCCGCTGCTCCTGCATCAACACTGACCCTAGCCCGTGCTCTGACGCATCTGCCTCCACCACAAAGGGCCTGGAAAAGTCTGGTAGTGCCAAGACCGGCACTATAGTCATGGCTTTCTTCAAGGCCCCAAAAGCTGCCGTCGTCTCCTCCCCGAATGGAACTGGTCCTTCTTCAGTAGCTCGGTCAACGGCCAGGCGATCGTCCCATACCCCTCCACAAACCTGCGGTAATAACCTGTCAACCCCAGAAACTCCCGCAGCCCCCTGAGAGTGGTGGGACGCGGCCAGTCCAACATCGCCGTGATCTTTCCCCTGTCCGCTGCCACCCCATCTGCTGACACCACATGTCCTAGGTACTCCACCTGTGGCTGCCCAAATAAGTACCTTTTCCTGTTCGCCACCAGCTGATGATACTGCAACTCTGTAAACACCACCTGCAGATGGTCCAGGTGCTCCTCCAAGGTGCGACTGTACACTAGTATATCTTCAAAGAAAACAAGTACAAATCGCCTCAGGTATGGGCGGAATACCATATTCATGAGTGCCTGGAAGGTCGCTGGTGTGTTCGTTAAGCCAAAAGGCATGATGAGGAACTCGTAGTGGCCCTCATGTGTCCTAAACGTCGTCTTGGCCACATCCTCCCGCCGCATCCTGATCTGGTGGTAGCTTGATTTGGGATCTATCTTGCTGAACCAGGCTGTCTCATGTAACTCGTCGAAGAGCTCGTCTATCACCGGTATGGGAAACTTTTCTGGCACTGTCTTTTTGTTCAATGCTCAGTAGTCCACACAGAAACGCCAGCTTCCATCCTTCTTCTTCACCAGGAGCACGAGACTGGACAATGGGCTCACAATAGGCTGAATCACTCCCGCCTCCACCATCTCGGCTACCATCCTCTGAATCTCGTCCTTCTGATGCTGGGGTACCGGTAAGGTCTGACACTGATGGAAAAAGCACCCTTCCATAGTACTATGGCATGCTCATGGTCTCTCGGCGGTGGCAGACCTCGAGGCTCCTGAAAGATCTCATCAAATTGCGCCAACATCTGCTGCACCTCTCCTGGTACGGTCTGTTCCCCACTAGTCCCTGCGCCTCCTTCGTCTGTCAAGGTGTATAGCTCAACCAAGTACCCTTCTCCCTCGGTCTGTAAGGTCCTCAGCATGGTCTTCAGTGACACCACCAATTTGCAAAGGCTGGGATCCCCTTGTAGGGTGACCGCTCTCCCCTCATCCTGGAACTCCATCCGCAGAAGTTTCCAGTTCACCGTCATACCCCCCAGCGTCTGCAACCATGTCATGCCCAGGATGACATCTGTGCTCCCCAAGTCTAGGGGTAGAAAGTCCGCCCTCACTTGTATCCCCTGTAGGGTCAGCAACAAACCCCTGCAGACCCCTCGACTACTCTCCTTCTTCCCCCGTCCCCATCATCACACTGAAGTTTCCGCAGTCGGTCAGCTGCAGTCCCTGCTGGTCCACCACTCTCCTGGAGATGAAATTGTGGGTCACCCAACTGTCAATCAGCACGGTCACCTCCTGCTTGCCGATCTCCCCCCTCAACTTCATGGTGTGGTTCGGTGTGAACCATACCACGGAGTTAATGGACACCTCTGCCACGTCTAGTTGATGGCCCTCGGGCTCTTCCTCCTCCTGCTCAACGCTCTCGTCCTCGACGTCCTCCTCACTCTCGTCATCCTCCAGTAGCAGCACCTGTAACTTGTGCCCCGCGCACCTGCGGCCTGGAATGAACCTCTCGTCACACCTAAAGCATATGCCCTTCTGACGCTTCTCCCTCATCTCTGCATCAGATATCCTCCTGAACTGTCCTCTTGCTGGGGGCGCTGCTCCTCTCCCCCGCTTTCTCCCTGCTAGCCTGACCTGCCCCCGCGGTGACCCCCGCTCCGCCTGCACCAGATGAGGTGCCCTTCTGTATCTGGCCACTGTAGATGCTTCCGACTCTCCTATCCTCCGTCCGGGAGTCCTCTACCAACTGCGCCATCTCGATGACCTCTGAAAGCCCCTTGGGCTTTTAGGGTCTCACTGCGGCTCAAAGACTGGGCCTCAGCCCCTTCAGGAAGGTGCCCTCGAGTGACTCGTTTGAAACGCCGTGTACTCTCCCCGCCAAAGTCTCGAATCTCTAAATGTACACCCGTACTGGTCCATCCTGCCCGAGGGCGTATAACTGCTCGTGAAGGTTTCCCAGACAGGGATCCCTGAACTTCTCCAGAATCAGGTCCTTCAGCTCCTCCCAGCCACGAATCTGATGTCTCCTCTCCTTCCACTGGTACCAACCCAGAGCTCTCTCCTCCACGCAAATAGCGACTGCCTCCATCTTCTGAGCATCTGTCATGTAGTGCGCTGCAAAGTACCTCTCCGTCGTGAACAGCCAGGAATGTGGATCCTCTCCCTTGAACAGAGGCATCTCCAACTTCCACACCATGTAGTCCCCACTAAAGTGTCCCTGATCGGGCCTCTCCTCTGGACGGCGAGGCTGATGATAGTGCTGTCGCCTCTCGTCCTGGGTCTCGTAATGCCGCGGTATCTCTCCTCTGCCGCCCCCATAGTCTCCTCGGGAAGCTCCACGCCTGCCCTCAAAGTCATCCCATCCCGCGTCATCTCCGAAGTCAGCCTCATAGCCTCCCCGCCGTCGTTATAATAGTCTCTACCCCTTCCTCCTCCGTATACTAACCCTCTCCCTGCCTGGGTCCCTCCCACTCCGATCTGTCCTAGAAGTGCTCCTTAGGGCCTTGCCACTGTCCGGGCAAACCACGGGGGTCCAGTTTGCGCTGAAAATACTCTGTTCTGCTCGGAAACTGGGCTTGCACCGCTGCCCCAAAGCCCCAAAAAACCCCATTGGGCCCTGACCGTGCCCGCTTCCCCCCTGGCGGCTGCCGGGGGTTCCCCCGACCTTGGCCGTCCTCCGACGGGCCTGCCGGAGGACCGGCAGACCTTGCCGTGGGTCTCGCGGGGTCGACGGGCCCTGTCGAATGCCGGCAGGGTCCCGCCGGCCCTGCCGGGCCTCGCTGAGGGCAGGGCAGACCCCCCGCCCAATTCCGACGGCGACCGGCCCCCAGGTTGATTCTGGGGGGTCGGCCGCCCCTCTAACCCTTGTCGCGCCGCCTGAAATGGGCGGCTAGGGCGGGCCCCCTCTGTGCTTCCATTGTCCTTCGCCTCACATCCTCGCGATAATCAACCCTTTTCGGCTCATCGCCTTCATCTTTCTCAAATTCCTCCTCTTCAAAGGGACGATCCAGGTCAAAAACCACTTCTTTCTCTTTCTCCTTCTTCAAAGGTGTTGTCTTTGATGTCGATTTCGGGTTTCCTTCGCCGTGGTTGCTTGCCGAAAATTGGAGGATGAACTTTGCAAATTGTTCTTCGTGGCTTGATTGATTCGCCGTCAAAAGTTTGATGGAATCCGTCAACAACTTTATCGCCTCCTCGTTTCCCGTCAACGATTTTTTCACCCCTTCAATTTTGCCATTGAATTTCTCTTCCAAGGTGTCAAATTTGTCCTTCGATCTCGTCGTTGGCGTCACCATGGATCGTCACGTGCTTTGATACCAAATTGATAGATCCGAGAAGATGAATCTATTAAATTGATAAATCAAAGTAGCGACAATTAGAAAAGCTAGATAATTGAATACAAAAAGAGGTGTATTCTCCTCCCAAGACGTCAACAGAGAGGACATCCGCACTCGTCTAATCTATGAAGTCTCTCAATATCAAAATAATAGCATAAACCCCTCGCGACGGCTAGCCCTCGCTTAAGGATAAACACCCTCTTAATCTAATTACCAAAATGCCCTTGCAAACCCTAAACCGGCCCAAAGGAAAGAGGAGTGCGCGCGCGGCTATGCGGGTGGGTTTCGGGTGCGGCCATGCCTGCGGGTATACACCCGAAACCCATCATAAACCAATCCGTCCGTGGTAGAGAAAGTGTTGTAAGTTCCAAGAAAATTAAAGAGATAACTTTCAAACCAGCTCTGACACTATCAGCTCAGTGATGTGTACATATTTAAAAACACATGATCTTGGTCCTATCTAGATAACAAAAATATGAGACCAGATATGTAGATATATGATTAGAAAAAGAGCTATCATGTACGATAATAGATACAAAAGTGAACATGTATATTGGAAGACTTTGCACAGTGAAGGCACTGTTTAGTATTTAGAGTTGGGAGGTGGTGTATGGTCCCAACCCTAGAATACTCCTTCCAAACAGCCATTTTTGGCTGCTGGGTTAGAGTTGCTTCAGACCCATTGAAGACCAACTGAAGAACCTCCCCAAACCCCTTGCTGTAACAACATTGCACCTGGTGTTGCTGCAGTGTCACCACCCCCCAAAACAAACAAAATAACTCTGCTCTCTTACACTCCTCTCAAAAATCATTGCATTCCCAATAACACACGTTGCCAAATGAGACTGTAAGGTAGTCGTGCAAAATAAAGAGAAATGCGTATGTAATTAATTTTGCCGTGCGGGTGGGCGTTTTATGTGCGCACGCGTGTCGATGCACAGCTTTCAGTTCAGTACATTCGAACTTTCAGGTACATTGTTCAATATGTTGTCTTTCAAGTAGCAACAAATTTTCCCAATTAACAGCAAGAACCACAGTTTGGTAATACACTTCGATTTCATTCTCAAACTTATATGTTACAACCACGACAAGAATGCAATCCTCTACTGCAACTCTTAATATCATATTCTCTTTGTCTGCAGTAATTTCTTTATCGAAAGGAATTAAGATACTTGCTTTTTGATTGCATGGGCTTAAGATGCATAAGAAAACACAATAAGTCCATCCAGCTAACGGATGGCTTTCAAAGGCACATAGGAATGCCACTGGAGGCCAACATTAGGAAGGAAGTCTGATATAAAACCTTGCTTGATCCTTTTGTAAAGCTTCTTGACTTGGGCAGTGTCCAAAATCAAATTTGTATTTGATAGCTTGTGTGATAATAATATGCTGATCATCAGTGTGTTGGGTACATTGTTGCTTTAAACAGATGTGTTGCCCAAATATATGTGGTAGAATCTATGAGCCCAATGCTAATATCAAAATCAGAAACCAAAAATTACCTGTGACGATTGGCTAAAGCAAAATACAAGAAATCCTAGAAGAATTAAGACAGAGTGACTAAATTATAGAAATACATATGAAGTTGATTGCTTGCAAAAATCAAAATTATAGAACTTGAACTATTGTAGAGGATGAAACAGAGACAACACTTACACGATAGTACACAGACCACAAATTATAAAAGGTTGTTGACTTGTTGCCAACAGAAAGAGCAGAAATGTGACGATCTTAGGAATACTACTAACAGACCACTTCAGCAATGAATGGTCAGTTCTTCGTTACTTTATGCACTCATCCTCTTACCTGAATAGCAACCCGGGCTGATAACTTGACAAGCTCCTCTTCGGTGAGTTTCTCTGAGGCACTCTTTCCACGAACAGCCTTCGGAAGGAGTTTCATTGCTTCACCAGCTCTATGTCGTGCTGATAATCCTTCTTCAAAGTGTAACTATATCAAATAATATGAGTTTAGCATAGAGAAGCAAAAAAGGTTGCAAGGAACTTATATAAACTATAACGTATAAACATAACAAAAATATAATAGTCTTTTATAGAAATTCAACAACATAGGTAAGGAATGCATCACAAAGTTCTCCTTCTCTTTCACCCTGCAGCTTACCAAGCAACCATAAGTGGCTCCGGGTACTGTATTACAACTACCAAGCTTATTTTCACATCAACAATGATGACATGGCCTTCGCCCAAGAAACAGAAACTCACCCGCAAAAAAACGAATGAATAACTAATAATGAAAATAAGAATAAAACTAAAGATAGAAATAAACAAGAAAAGAATAGAGGAATGAACAAGATGAAACTGAAATATAACTGAAGATAACTATTTTGGGTAAGCATTCATATTTTGATATTAGTCCCACAGAACTTTGTATTTCGAAAATATTCCTTCGAAAGGACCAATCTCGTATAGCTTGAAGTATTTGAGGGACTATTCTCAACATATTTAAAGTTACAAGAGTTAACTAAACTGACTAACTTGGTCTAACTTGTAATATTTGAGGGATTATTTTCAAAATATGAAGATTAAAGGGATATATATTAGAAAAAACCAAAAATTTTTCTTAGCAACTTTCCCCATAATGCCTCCCAATTTAACAATATGGTCCAGAGATTCAGTAGCATTATTCCATATTTCCATATGAAAACTTTCATTCCCTAAAAATGGTTAATGACACTATGGTTGACTGTATGATTATGATTATGATGTAGATAGACAAGACAAGAATAACCCCTGAAGCCATTCCAAGAAGAACTTCTGCTCCAACATTTCCAAGAAATTATCTTTTTACCTAAGTGAGCAAATGCTGGGTCCTAGCATGTGATTGAACTGAGCAATGAAATAATTTTTAAAAACAGATCTTACATGTATTAAAGTTGTTGGGCAACGAGGTTACCATGCCTATAATGAATTCCCATATTCCAGAATGAAATTTGAGAACTATTCACCAACTGAGAGAAGCCAACATGGTTACTGGGAGACTAGAAGAGCGGGTGGTCCAGGATTCATATCCTGGGAAGAGGCACCAGCAAGTGTGGCGCACACAATTCAAAAAATAAAATGTATAAAAAATTACAAAAAAATAAATTGAGAAGGAAATAGTCGGATATCGAGAAAAAAAGAAAAAAAAAAGGGAGGAGCATAAAATTGAAGGTGGGCCCATGTATATAATAGCTTAAGCTTTTGAATTAGTGCTGCGGCCAAGAGTATGTCCTCACCTATTTAACTAATTATGAGACCACCTCCACAAAAAATCCTATTCAAATGTGAAAATTGTATTGAAGCCTTAAAAAATAACTGTAGCCCTTACCCAATGTTAATTCCTCTGATCAATCCTTTTCTTTTTGGTTGGTCACCAGGTCTCCATCCCTCACTGCTGCACCCTCGCCCATTTTGACTTCATCATATGATTCATATCAATTCGCTGCAAGTTCAGGGTGTTAACCCCTTTGGCTCCCGCTTTGCGGTCATTCCTTACCAATCAATGACCATGGTCAAAGATCCAAGCCCAGCCTAATTATTGTCAAATATCAAAGACAGATCTGATTTCGGGTAGATCTAACAAACATTAGATCTAATCAAAGCCCAACATCGATCTTGTCTCCGTCATCGATCGTCCACCCGTGCCAACCTTGTCTTCGTCATCGACCAACCATCTGATACCGACCTTATCACCGTCATCGACCATCCACCCGACGCTAACCTTGTCTTCATCATCCACCAACCACCTAATGCCGATCTCACCTCTCCAAAAATTTGATCTCTGACGATTTTACATTGACCACTCTATATTTATTGACATCATCAACGTAGTAGGCTTTTCCTAGTAGTATATGATGGTGACAGTAAACAATGACAATGATGTCAAAAGCATTAAATGTCTAAAGGATTTTAATCGGCAGAAATTTTAAACAAAGGACCTTGAACCTCTTTGATCCTTTTTATTATATTGAGGTAGCCCGTTCTTGAAAGGATTTCTACTTATCTCAAAGGAAGGAAGTATGTTACTTGATAAGCAATCAAAGACCAAGATGTTGGGATGCAATCCGATTGCTGTACATATGGATCATAACTCCAAGCATACGCTCGATCAAAAGGAGCCATTATGTGATCAGTGAAAGTACAAAAGGATTGTTAAGAGCTAAATTATTTTACAAGGACTTGCTCAAATTTTGGCTATCCAGTGAGTGTGTCACAACTATCCAGTGAATTATTATACATATCGATCATAACTCCAAGCTTACACTTGATCAAAAGGACCCATAATGTGATCTGAGAAAGTACAAAAGGATTGTTAAGAGCTAAATTATTTTACAGTGACTTGCTCAAATTTTGCCTATCCAGTGTGTCACGCCATGCTTCTTACTAAAGGAATGTCACATGACAAGCCCGGACTGTATCCTAAACCAAGAAAAAAAAAGGAAAAAGTAAGGTGTGTGTGTATATATATCCTTGACTCAAAATACACTGATCGTATCATAATATTATGTCTTTGATGCGACTAGGCTGTGCGACGGCCGTAGTGGCAAAATTGTGATTTTGGGTCCAGGGTATTTTCGTAATATTTGGAAATCTAAATTACAAATGTATGGAGAGTGGGTTCATTAAGATTAGGACTATAAAAGAATTGAACAAAGAATTGAGAGTAGGAAGATTTAGATCTTGGGAGATTTTAGACTTTTATCTCGAATCAAAAGCTAGAAGATCAGCCTCGTGTCGAATTGAGCACACTTATCTTCCTATCTTTATTTGAAATTCAATAACAATCCCACCTTTTCCTCAAATCCACCAAAAACCCTAATTTTATCTTTATTCCTCTTGCGGTTTACATCAAATTGGTGTTAGAGTTCGGCGATTCTGTAGCCATGATGGAAGCCCTCCAGGTATTTGATGAAATGATACAAAGAGCTCATGTGCTATGTCAAGAAGAGAACAAGCACTATCGATATGAAAAATTTCAGAAGACAGCTAACAAGTATGTTCTCGCAAAAACTCATTTCGACAACATTTCCATAGCTAAGAGAGGAACTCAACATTTGCAGTGGCTATTTAAATTGATGTGTTGTTATCTAATGACTGGATGCTATCAAAGTTACATTGAGCAAGGTTTGAGGTCGTCGTTTCGGTTTCAGTATCGCTCTCTCGAAAATTTAAGTTTCGGTATCAGGTATCAGTATCGGTATCGTTCGTTTCGGCGGTTTCGGACGTGAGTCTCGGTTGGTCCGTATTGGTAGTTTTAAATACTTAAACCCTAATAGATACGTAAAAAACTAAAGTAGCTTGAAGTTTACTTTACGCACCCACCGTTTTACTTTGTGCACATACCACTTACTTACAAGTTTGCTAAAAATAGCTTGGAGTTGCTTTGCGCACCCACCGGTTTGCTTTGCGCACATACCACTTATTTACAAGTTTGCTATAAAATATCTTGTTGTTTTACTCTACGCACATACCACTTATTTACAAGTTTTCCATTTACTCTTTACTCAATCTGTTCATTTATCGTGGTCTTCTTTCTCTCTCACGGAAGAGGCATGGGTGGCGAGGGAGAGGCGGGACAGCACGACGGGGCGAGGGAGCAGGCGGCGAGCCAGCAGGCGAGCAGGCACGACGGGGAGGTAAGTTTCCTTCTTCTACTTCCCTTTTTTCTTTTTCTTCTTTTTTTGCAGTTTTTTTCTTGTTTCTTCGTCTATTTTTCAATTTTAGACTGTATTGTTCTTCGTCTTCAAGCCCAAACCCTAGGGTTCCGGCCGATACTGAGAAAGAGGGGGGTTTCCGTCTCGGTAGCCTCCGAGACCGAAACGAAACGGCCGAAACCCTAGGGTTCCGGATGATACATCAAACCTTGGCATTGAGTTCAGAAATCGTTGCTTTTGATTCAAAGAATATTATAATTTTTGTTTATAGAGAACAAGCTTATAAAGCACTTTGTTTTTTTAAAGCTGCTGACTCCGATATGTTGAAGTATCATGGGATCTTTCCTGAGGATGAAGTGGAAGAGGAAACTGAAGAAGAAGACCAAGAAAAAGAAAAAGATGAAACTAAAAATATGAGCACTTTTAAGGAGGAGACCCATCCGAAGGGCGGAACTTCATCCATTTTGAATAAAGAAGATAACACCGGCGGAAATCTGGGGTGAAAGGCGACGCCTTTGGACAACAAAGGGCCATTTCATCGAGGAGAACAACCCCCAAGACTAACCCCGAGGAGCGAGATCAACCCCGAGGAGATCCACCTCATGCGATGGGCCGCGGTGGTCGAGGAAAACGCCGACGGAGGCCCCACGGGGCCTTGGCGACAGACCACAGGGGTTTGGTTATTTGAGACTGTTGGAACCTAAGCTTACTGCCTGTTGGATCATCAGGTTACTGCCCATCGGATCATAAGTTTACTACCTGTGAGATCATACGAAAAACATGACCGCATGGTTGCAACCCTTAGAATGATATATGATGAGAATTCTCTAGGATCACAGTTGTTCCTCCCACCACTGTCAATCCCCCCATGATTCTAGTTACTACACTGTTCGCTGCATGCCATTCAGGTTAGCTTGTTTTACTAATTGTGCATGCCACTCAGGTTTAAACTATTGTTCAATTAAAATATATTAAATTAATTACTACATGTCATCCACATGCAACATGTTCAATGTTCTGAATTGTTATATCACTTGGTGCATGCTAAAATTTCCTGTTTCTACATGTTTCTTGTTTCAATAATTATAATACATGTTGCACACTTCCCATAACATTGAAAGTAGTAACATGTTGAGTGTACTATGACAATATTGGAATATCCTGTTGTTGGAATATCCTGTCAAAATATTCCGTTGGAATAACTTGATGGAATATCATATAGAATTAAGATAACATGACTGGCTATAGCATACCAACATATTAGATAGTTTCAATGTGGCCTTGAACCTACTTAGAAACTTTGTTTCCTAATTCATAATTAACCAAAGAAATATTACCAACTTAGAACAACACATGAATTATATCACTAAGACATTGAGAGATACACACTTGACATATATTTGACACTACAGACTCAATGAGTCGAGTATGCCCCTACATGTTGTTATTATTGAGCAAATGAGTTAATGAGTCAGCCCCTGCTGTTGTTATTTGGGCTTGGCCTGGATGAGCATACTGTAGTATGAGGTGAACTCCTGATTGCATACTGCACTTTCCAATATGATTTACGACCTAGGGTTAGTATATCTGTTAGAACAATGATAACACAACCCTCAATTGTAAACTATGAAGCGTGCTTGCTTCTAGTTCAAGCTTACTAGGTGATGTTACTGATACTGATTACATGTTTCCAGTCCCTGTTTACTAGTTAGTTTTAATTATTCTCGCATAGATATTTAATTCCAAGTTTAGAATGACTGTGATTTATCGCTGACCACTGGCGGCGCTTCGTTTTTGTTGCACCGTCAGAAGTTGAGACAGAGACAGAGGAGGCCCCATAATTTAAGACACGGACTTTTGCGGAGGAGTCTATAGATTTCTAAGTTTGAGGGTATGAGTGTATCCACGTACAACTTTCTTTTGTATTTTGAGCACATGATGTACCCGACCTTGTAAATTCGCATGTATTAATGGAAATTTCCTTAAGCATTTCGATGCATCTATGCTCGTGGCCTATGTTGTTTTCACTGGTTAACTGCAGGATCTACCATTCGTGTGAAAAACATCAGCGTCATCGGTTTGCGGGGCATGACACTACCACTTAATAATACAGCTTGATTTATATAACTACGCAACATGTTAATTTATAAAATTGAATCAACCTTTATAACATTTGGATTGTACAAAATTTTCATAAAAAGAATAAATCATAATCATTACTCATAATATTGTGATTTAACAAAAAAATTATTTAAAAACTATACATACTACATTATAGTTATTATGTAAATTGATATAATTTAAAGCCCAGACCATGATCATATTCATGCCCACCCTTATTACTTAATAAAAAACTTCCTTTGTTTCAAATAAGAAAGATGGTCATGCTCACCCTTGTTTCAAATAAGAATGATAGTCAAAAATTATTATGATTTTCTTTTTTGATATATTATCAAGGTTAGTTAAACTTCATGTCTTCATTTGCATTTATTTTTATAATTTACATGACATAATAATTAACAACCTTATGAGACTAATTGATTGCAACAAATATAAATTCTATAAAATTATTTCTTATATATTTCTATTAAAAAGCAGAAAAAAGACAGGATCTAAGTGCGTATAAAGGGTTCAAAAGAAAAAAAAATAAAAATAAAAAATTGTATGTAATTGAATTGACTGTTTACATATTATATCTATAATTATTTCCATCTATTACTTCTGAATGAACTTAATTACGCATAATCACAACACAGCCCCATGAACATGTTGCATGCTAATGATATTATATTGATTGGACTAAAAGAACTCGTCACCAAGAAATCTAAATTTCTCGAATGGGTGACGTGAATGCGTGCAATGTAATTTCTGTATTGTGTTAAAAGAAAGTGACTACTCTTGAAATGTTATATTGGGATTCAAAGGGATGTGTTGGGATTTTCTAGGACTTTGGGGAAAACGGATTTTTATTGAAATAAAGAGGAATACAAGGATAATTGGCTTCATTCGAGAGGATCGTTCTCCGAGCCACTAATTTGATATGATGGCATCACTCTCCAACCAGGGTTTTAATCAATTTCCTATTGATTTCTCTCACAAATTCACCATGAAGAACAGCCCTAGCCACCATATATATATAATGGACTAATTTGTCCAGAATTACAGAATTGCCCTCTGAGACCACAAGTTACAAAATTGCCACTATTTTACCTGTTCACTTGTTCCTCGCATTGTCCTAGCCTCACCTCAGCCTCTGGTAAATTATGATCATATCTCAAAGGAGCCATCTTGTTCTTAAAGTGAAAGTCTAAAAACTGCTGTTGGATGACCACATTAGCTCCCATGTTGATTCATAGTCTAGAAGGCCCTTCTAATGAATTAGTACTTCTGTAACACTGGCACTTTCCTAGCGAATCCTCTTTAACTTTGATGGATTCAAAATCACCTTCAACTCCTCAGTCAAGGTCAGTGACATTGATGGAGACAGCGTGTGATTCCTGGTAGCGTGGTGTAACTGTGAGACAGAAAACTGGGTGAATAATGGTAGTTGGCAGTAGCTTCAATCAATACGTGACCACCCAAACTCTCACCTCAATATCATAAGGCCCATAATATTGCTTCGTCATCTTCACATTTCTCCTTTGAGCCAAGGATCTCTGACGATACGACCACGTCTTCAAATAAACTCGATCTCCAACGGTAAAAGTGGAATGTCCTCTGATGCCCATCTACCTGTTTCATTATAATCTGTTGAGCTTTAGTCAGATGTCTCTTTAACTCATCTAACATCATGTCTCTCTCCTCCAAGTACCGCTTCACCTAAGACACCGGATTAGAACTGTGGTCGTAGTGCAGTAGATGCGGAAGATCACGCCCATATATAATTTTAAAAGGCGTGGTTTGAGCTGCTATATGATAAGATGTGTTGTACTAGTGCTCAGCCCACGTCAGCCACTTCGCCCACCGCTTCAATGCCATTGAAACAATCAGTGCAGATATGTCTCTAAGCTACTATTGACGACTTCAGTCTGATCGTCTGTCTGGGGATGATAAGATATGTTCTGCTTCAGTATCATCACATGCATCCTATCATCACATGTATCCTGAAGAGCTTCATCAAGAAGTGGCACAGGAAAACTCGATCCTGATCTGACACGATGGACTCAAGGATCACATGCAATCGCAACACCTCTTATATGAATGCCGCTACAACTGTCACTATGATGTAAGGATGTCGAAAGGCCACAAAATACGTATATATGCTGCGGTGGTCTACCACAAGTCATCCTTTTTCATCCCTGCACAATATAGCTCCATACCCAAGTGTTGATAAGTCTTGAGGACCCCAAAATGTCCACCAAAAAGCACTACCATGAAACTCATGTACGATATTTGGGATGTGCATAGAAGTCCTAGGTAAAACCAGCTACCCTGGTACAACAACCGATGTCCCTCCAAAGAATAGCCTAAAACTCTGTCGACCTCTGTGGAAGTGCGATTCAAATCTTTGCCAACTCCTCGTCGGCCACAATCTCTCATAGCAAGTGCTCCCAATTGCGCACCATTGGTACAGACAAGGCATCCAACTGTGAATCCTTCCATCATGCATCTGTCGTTTTGTTCTCTAGCACTGGCTTATACTAAATCTCAAAATCATACCCCAACGGCTTAGATAACCATTGTTGATGCTCCACATACACTGCTCCAATAGATGTTTGAGACTTCTTTGACCTGTACACATAATGAAGCATAGTCCCAATAAGTAAGTTATCCATTTCTGCACTGCAAACACAATAGTCATCAACTCGTGCTCAGAAACAAACTTGAGCAGAGTCCTCGTCATCAATACCTGGCTGAAATAAGCCATTGTTTCTGATCATGTATCAACGCGACGCCTAAACCATACCCGGAAGCACCTGTCTCTATCACGGAAGGCCGAATAAAGTCTGAAAAAGCTAGCATTGGTACACTGGTATCGGTCCGCTTCAAGGCCTCAAAAGCTCGTGTCGACTCGCCCTACTGAAAATTGTCCTTCTTGAGCTAATCCATTTGTGGTCAGACAATGAAGTAATACACTTTTACGAACTTCCTGTAATATCCCACCAGCCCCAAAAATCCTCGCAACTCCTGCAAAGTGGTCGAGCTTGCTTAATCAATCATCATCGTAATCTTTGACATTCGGCATCTACCCCCTCCGACGAAACCATTGTAGTGCCCTAGGAAGCCACTGCACATGTACTAGAGGGGGGTGAATAGTACTTTTAAATAATAAGGAGTGTTATTCCTAATTATCGTGCAATTAACAAACAACGATGCGGAATAACTACAATCAAGAAATAATGCAAACGCAAACACAATGGTTTAATGGGTTCGGATCCACCCAAGTCTCCCCGACTTGTTCCCGGTGATCCTACGTCCCAACCACCCGGATCCCCTCCGGATACTTGAGTTATCAACCCTAACTCAAGATTTCCACTATGAAGTACTTGTGAAAAACCTTCACAAGTCAAATCATACACAAAGTAATTTGTGACTCCCACAACCCGGGATCACAAACACAACTCTCACAACCGAGAGATAAACACTTACAAAATGAAAGTAAATGAAATAAACTCTTACCGTACAAAATCATATGCCTTGAGTAAATCTTACCAAATTAGGGCAACGATGGATTTTGAGGAGAGAATGTCACCAAACCGAATCTCCACCAATAAGATCAGAGATCTAAGACTAGGATGGAGGATGGTGACTTTGGCTCAAGCTATTGGCTTGGAAGGCTCACAATGGAGAGAATCTCTCTTGAGGAAATGGCTCAAAGAGTTGAGGGAGAGATTCTTGTGAGGAAGAGAAAGCTTTAGAATGGAGTAGAATAGCTTCTCTTAGATTTCTCCAAATCTCTAAAATGACAGCCTTTTTTCTTATGAAAGAGCCCCTCCAACTATATATAGGATAGAGGAGAGAGAGAGAGAAAAACGTTTGAAGAGAAACTCCAACGGCTCTTTTCTGAACCCAACTAGTCGGTCAAAGAACAACCACCGACCGACTAGTTCATCAACTAGTCGGTCGGTCAATCAATGTAGACCGACTAATGGAAGAACAGCCAAGAAGTCGTAGTACAGGTAAAGACAACTAGTCGGTCTAAGAAGACTTGCCGACCGACTAGTTTCACAACTAGTCGGTCGGTGAATGATCTTTGACCGACTAACGTCGAAATAGAATAGGTTGACTTCAAGATGACTTAGTCGGTTGAAGAACAAATGCTGACCGACTAGTTTCTCAACTAGTCGGTCGGCAAACGTTCTTTGACCGACT
Source organism: Scilla litardierei (assembly GCA_030789695.1). NCBI lineage: Eukaryota > Viridiplantae > Streptophyta > Magnoliopsida > Asparagales > Asparagaceae > Scilla > Scilla litardierei. Next base: position 3,590,456 of record CM061141.1, on the reverse strand, counting down.
AACTCGAAACAGTAGCTCAGGCAGAAAATGACTGTACACAACTAGTCGGTCAAAGAAGGATTACTGACCGACTAAATCGTCATCTAGTCGGTCGGTGACTCTTCTTTGACCGACTAACTGTAGTCATAGAAAGAGCTAAATTAGAGAAGGCAAACTAGTCGGTTCAAGTAGAGTTTCCGACCGACTAGATCGTCATCTAGTCGGTTGGTGACTCTTCTTGAACCAACTAACATGCACACGAAGCCGAGGGAAGAAGCGATAGGCTTCGGGAAAGTTTCTAATGACTTCTATGATAATCCTAGCTCTAAGATATGAGAGAAATGAAGATTATAAAGTAAGTCCTACTCAAGGCTTAACATTCTAATCTACGAAGCTAGAAGACTATAAAATAAACCTTACGAGCCGTCTTCAAAGCTTCAATCTTCATTCCTCTTGACTTCAATATTGCTCCTTGAGCTTCAACGAAGCTCCAGGCACACGATCAAGCGTATTGAGAAGTCTTGAGACGTCGCTTTTGTTGTACGTGGTATTTTGGCGACGATCTCCATAACTGCGCTCACAAATAAGTTACTATACATTATTTATGTTTGCTCATCATCCAAAACCAAATCCGGGGAATCATATCACAACCATATCCCCCAGATACTCGACCATCAATTGTGCGAACATTCATTTCTTCTTGTTTGTGTATAACCAGTGGTTCTGCAACTGCGGTAACAATATCTCCAAATGCTCGACATGCGCCTCCATAGATCGACTGTACACCAAGTTGTCGTTAAAAAAGACCAGCACAAATCTCCTCAAGTATGGACACAATATCATGTTTATAAGAGCATGAAAAATAGCAGGAGCGTTGATCAGCCCAAAAGGTATGACCAAGAACTCATAGTGTCATTCATGAATCCTGAAAGTAGTCTTGGCCACATCATCCGCTCACATCCTGGTGGTAGCCCGACTTCAAATCAATCTTGATAAAGACTGCCGCCCCATGAAGCTCATCTAGAAGCTCGTTGATCACCTGTATATAACATTTGTCTTGAACCGTCGCCTTCAACGCACGGTAATCAACGCAGAACCTCCAACTACCATTCTTCTTCTTCACGGGTAGGATCGGGCTCGAAAAGAGACTCACGCTAGGCTGAGTAACTCCTGCCTAAATCATCTCCCCAACCATCCACTCGATCTCATCCTTTTCCACCTGGAGATAGCGGTAGGGCCTCACGCTGATGAGTGAAACTCTCGCACAGTACTATGCTATACTCATGGTCTTGTGGTGGAGGGAGACCCCGTGGTGTCTACAACACTCCCTCGAACTGAACCAATAGCTGCTACACCTCGACGGGGATGTCCTGCTCCTCAACGATCTCTCTTGCCAAGACCTAAAAATCCACAAAAATCCACACCCTTTGTCTGTATTGCATTTTCATGATTTTCAAAGAAATCATGGTTCGACATAAGCTGGGATCTCCTTAGAGTGTGTGACTGTTCTCCCCCTTACTGGAACTCTATATGCAACAACTTCAATTGATCTTAATGTCGTCCAAGGACTGCAACCATCTCATTCCCAAGATCACATCTGTGCTGCCCACGTCAAAGGGAAGTTCTCCACGATCTGAATCCCCTGGAGTGTCAAAATGAGCATGCGGCATGCTCCTTTAATGTCCACATTCCAGTCCCCATCACTACCCCAAAACTTCATGTGTCCACCAGCTGCAGTCTCTACTGATCCAAGGCCTTATTGAAGATGAAATTATGGATGACACCATTGTTAATAAGCATCGTGACCTTCTGAACTGAAATTATCACTATCAAATTCATAGTGTGATTCGAAGTGAACCCCACGACGAAGTTTAACGAGACCTCAACGGCGTCTAAATGGGGATACTCATCTTCTCATGCCTCCTCTTCCCTGTCTCTACAACCTCATCTTCCTTGTCATTTATTATCAAAACCTAGAGTATGTGGTCTCCTCCCTGAGTGCAAGGAACTGTTCGTGTAGATCTCCTCCATGAGTGTCTTAAAATCGGCCAAGTAAGCAGTCCTTGAACTCATTTCATAAATGAATAAGTCGCATCTGCTTCCTTTACTGAAACCAAGACAACGTCTTTTGCTCCAAGCATATACCAGCCACCAGCAACTTCTCCTTCTCCATTAAGTGGTTCACTGTAAAATATCTCTCTGCATGGTAAACACATCCATAAGGATCATCCCACTTAAAAATTGACATCTTCATCTTGCGGACCATGCTATCAATGTTGAAATTCCCCTGTCAAGCTCTCCCTCTGGGCTACCCGTGATGAAACCGCTAGTATATGTTTTGATGTGCTTGAAACTCTCCAAAACTGAACTCCTTCTGCTCAATTGTCATCCCCTAATTACCCTCGGACCAATCTGGGTCATCGCCATCTTCATCGAAGCTCCGATAGATGCTCTGGCGATCGCCATACCCACGTGAAGGTCTGTCATACCACTTGTCATACCACTGTTGTCGAGGCCTGTGGGTGCCTCCACCTATAGATCCGGCTCCATGGTGCACATGGCGGCCTATCGGGCCCCTGGCGGCCCGTATGAGGGTCGACGGGGCTCGCGGCCCACCTAGGCAGGGCTGTCGGGGGTCATCGAACCCCTTTTGCCAGGGACCACGCGGCCCCTAAGATGTTCGTCGGGGGTTGCCGCCCCTTTCCGCCTCATCCCAGGGGCGATGCGGCCCTGGCAGTTCTGTCAAAGACTGTCACCCCTTGCCGAGTGTTCCCAGGGGCCGGGGTCCTTGATCTACTTGGTTTTAGAATCCCTCGTCAAAGTCAACGACTTTTTCCTTTCCATTGGCAAAAGATCTCGTCTTTTGCTCGTTGTCTTCTTCCCAGGTGAAAGGCGACTCTTTAACTCGGATAATTCTTGCATTAGAGTTTGCATAAAGATCTCCATCGATGCTTTCATCCCGGATATTCTCATTTCCTCAATCGATTTCTTTAAACCTTCCATCTCGCTATCGAGTTTCCCATCCAAAGCTTCCGCCTTTTTTGACGTCAACATGATCCATTCTCGGAAACCATTTGTTAAGATTTTCGACGGTTTTGGAGGATAAAAACCTGAATTTTATTGAAATAAAGAGGAATACAAGGATAATTGGCCTCATTCGAGAGGAGGGCCGCTTTCCCAACCTACCAATTCAAGAGGATGACTGTGTTGGGATCCGGTAACTGGCAAACATTAGAGTAGGGAGATTAATGTTTTAAAAAATTAAAGCCTCTATAAAATTGTAAACCCTCTAGCTATGTTTAAGACTCATAAGGAAGTTACTCCACTAGGTTCTTAATCAGCACTAACTACTTGTAATAGAGGGATGTGCACAGCGGAAGTAAAACACAAAAGCAAGTAATGCAATAAAAGACAATATATCACAACATAAACACGAAGGAATTATCCTGGTTCACTTTCCCGTGGGCCGCATCCAGTTCCTAACCTCATTTGGATTTTCTCCACTAACCAACTCTCCAACAAGAGAGCAACTTGCCTCAAGCTTGGGCTTATACAAACACCTAGTTCCACTCACTAGGAAATTCCACACACCTTGCCTCTAGCAAGAGTTTCCAATACAATGCAACATCTTTCTCTAAGAGGATCTCCTTGAAGCTTTTTACAACAAAGAAATCAAATACAAACCAAAGGTAAAAATCTTACCACTACACCCTTGTGTGGATTTACAAACCTTTCTTGTTGATGTTGAATTACAACCTTCCTATCGCCAAAGAGAATTGAGGCTTATTGCATGTTTCGTGGCTATAAGAAAAAACTTTTTTTGATCTCTAAAAGATGAAATTAAACTTAGAGAGAGATCAAAGAAAAACAACTCGTATCAATCTTTGAAGAATCAAGATTAAAGCTTGAGAGAGATGATTGCAAGTGAGACCAAGAATTTACTTAAAAGCTTTTTGAAAGAGAGAGACATTTGGCCAAGAGAAAGCTTTGGAGAGGGCTTGAATGTTATGAAAACTCAACAATAATGATCAATGAATGTTCTAATAACTAGAACCAACTCCATCTTTAAATAGAATAAATTTCGTTGAAAACAGTTGACAAAAATGCCCCCTAACAGAAAAATCGACAGCCGTTTGTAAAATTTCAATCTGTTGGGCCAAAGTAGTCGACTACATTACTACCGGTAGTCAACTCCTCAAACAACAGCAGTTGATTACCAACACTACTCTAGTCGACTCTTTTTAGGGACAGAGAGAACACCCCTTTTTACCAATACAAAGTAGTCGACTCCTATATCAAAAGTAATCGACTCTTTTTCTAATACGTGTGAATATATCATAAAAGAGTTCAAAAACCATTTCAAATCATTTCAAAACATTTTTGGGAGTTTAAAACATAGTTTTAAACATAACAAAGTGTGTGTAACTTCAATCCTAGGGCAATACATAAAGTCTAAGTTCATGGACAAAATTATATCAAAATAAACCCTATTGTTGGCTTCTTGATGTATTTGAGTTCTTCATCTCTATGCCTTAATTTTTTTAGCTTTTTTTTGCCTTGGTTGAGCTCCCATATTTCATCTTAATCATCCTTGGTTGTTTTGGCTTGAGTAGCTTGTGTAATCCAAAATGATTTCCTTCCTTCATGGCTTGTTGACTTTTCTTCTTTTCATTTGCCATGAACTCGATATTTGATATGACATTAAATCATCCACACTTGGTAATTATCATTAGTACCTATCATTGCTTAATCAGCATCAAAACTATGTGACGAGTATCTCAATATCCAACATGCTGCACTCTCTAACAGCTCGGGTTCTAATCTATTTCCTATTGAAATCTCTCACAAATTCATCATGAAGAATAATAGCCCTAGCCCCCCACACATATATAATGGACTGAGTTATCTAGAATTACAAAATTACCACTGAGACCAAAAATTACAGAATTACCACTATTTTAGCTGCTCTCTTGTGCCGCACCTTGCCCTAGCCTTTGCCTCGGCCTCTGGTAAGTTATGATCCGATCAATATGTGTGTGCTCTCATGTATTTTCTTGATGCATCAAAAATTTCTCTCATTACTCTCTAAGGACGTAAACAGAGTTGGCAAACCACACAAGTGTCACTTGCCTTTTGTTCTAAAAGTTTGATAATCTTGAATGTCTTCATCCGTAGATGTTGGTAGGGCACACAACCTCACTTTATAAAACCACAGATAATTGGCAAAAGGAGCATGAATGGTGCCAAGATCCTCATATACATATAAATACAAATATGGATTTAATGTAGAAAAGCTGCCACCTGATCCAATGGATCAGGTGACAAGACACAAAAAAGGTGGAGAGTACAAGCCCCCACATGGGCTTGTACTCATTGGGGCCCACCCCTTTGTGTCTTGCACCTGATCCTTTGGATCAGGTGCCACCTGCTCTACATTAATCACATACATATATATACACATATATATACTTGACTAGGATTCATCGAGTGGACCAAACATTCAGATCCAACCCATTCAAATTTAAAATTAATCCAAATGAAAAATCCGTTTTGTTAAAGGTTATCTAACAGTATCTAAAATCGCACAAATAAAAAGGCAAATGATTTGAATTTGTTTTAAGTTTAGCCATGCAAAATGTCGTTGCAAAATCAGCATTTCAAGATTGTCTTAAAATTAACTAATTTGTTGCCACTTGATGCATGTGTAAAACATATTCTGATTATTTAAAATTTTGTTTCTGTATAGTTTAGACATGTTAGATCACATCTAACAAAACCGATTTTTCATTTGAGTTACCTAATGTTAATTTGAGTGGTTTGGATTCGCATATTTGATCCACTGAAATAAATCCTAGTATGCACACATGGGATTGTAGAACATAAAGATCAAAATCAACGATGTCGATCATCTTAAAAATAGAGAGTCGACTTGTTAACAAATAGATAACGATGTCGATCATCTAAAAATAGAGAGTCGACTTGTTAACAAATAGATAACGATGTCGATCATCTAAAAATAGAGTGGACTTGTTAACAAATACATACGATAAAATTTCTCCTTAAGTAGCTAACATCCATGTTTCTTTTATGAGAATAATGAGTATTATACGCCATATGAGAGAGAGCCTCGTATGCCCTCTCACATATAACAACCAAGCACAAGCCCACATTGTACCTGCCCCCTTTATATGCGTGGGCAAATGAGGCCCTCTCTCATATGGTGGATGATACCCATTATTCTCTTCTTTTATATAGACATGTGTGTATTATCGTCCATTGCGAAACTTTGGCATACGAAGATGGTGCAAATATTTTGTGATTTTTTATTTTTTGGGGATTGGTCTATATATATACACTCCAAAACCTCAAATTTGAAGTGAACCATAAGGATTTGATCCTCAATCATGCCATGACAAATTCGATTGTTTCAGATCAGTAGAACTTCTTGAGACTATCCGATCGAGTGTTCAATAGAGTCGGATTCACTTGATTTTTCATCTGTGATATATTAGTATGTGTAGATCATATCCAACGGTTTAGATCTTAAAAACATCAAACCCCCCTTTTGCACAATTTTCGCATGGGAGATTTTTTGCATATGAATATATATTTACACATATATATACATCAGAATAATGGATATGAGATGCAAGCGTAGGTAATTTCCTGCGATGTCAGCTCGGTTTTTATAAAAGAACTGAAATCAAGTGAATGATTGCCACACAAAAAAAATCAAGTGAATCCAACACCATTTGACCCTCGATCTACCCGTTGTATATTCAATGGTTTCAAAAGAATAGAACTTTTTGCAACAGGTGAATCGAGGGTTAACGACCGCTAGTGTTCACACATATTTGGGTTTTAGAGTTTTAGAATGTATACAACCCAAAACAATTTCGTAGAAAAACCAAGCCAACCGCACATGAAATTTACCGCGATGTCACCACATATCCATTATTATCATATATACATACATACATATGTGTGTGTATATATAAATACTGAAAATTGATAAAAACAAATAGAAGAAAAGAAAGAAATTAGACACAATATTGATAAAATAATATGAAAGCAACATGAAAACATATGCCACTAACTAATACATGAGTAAGCATGTACTGAACTTTTCTTCTGAAAGCTCTGCCATTAAACAAAGCAAAATATGTGAAGTTGCGACTACTAATCATAAATTCAAAATCCCACAAGGTTGGATTTGTTGGATTTTGCATACACACCATCCAAATGAGGTGAGCTTTTTACAGTAAACTTACTCCATATATCCCATCTAGATGTAACCTTACCTTCGCGTGTTCCAAATGCTTTACAGCCTCCTCCTGAGAAGAAGAATTCATAAATAACTGAATACAGCAAAGTCCAGCAGCAACATGGTCCCGCCTTATCACCTGCATCATGATGATAGGGTCATAAATCTTTAAAAAAGCATGGTAGCTGAACCAAAATTATAATAGAAATAATAATACAGAAAGCTGAAAATAGAGATCATAGAATGGACGCTTAAATGGGATCAACTAACTCCAGAGTAGTAATAAATTTCAAACTATCAACCAAAAAGTGCTTTAAGTATATTATATCATCAAGAACATTGCACGTAAAATAGCAGTCAAATCAATATTTTTAAATAACAAAATGGATATAAGGAAAATAGCAGTGCGTGTGAACAGAAAAAGACTGTTATTATCTTTACATTTATAAGAATTACATTATTCGTATGTCTAAAGCCAAGAACAACAGAATAACCCAATTTTAGTACACTAATCAATTCCATAGTTGCATTTATTTAAGTGATATAACAACAAAAAACCGATCAAAAAGATGCATCTTCTGCAACTAAATGGCATTTCAAACTAGTCTATACCACAACAAATATTAATTGAGGCCACAAGAAAGATATCATAAATGCAAGTGTAAGAAATGAGCTGCTTGTTAACAGGGTTGAATGATGGAAAAGGATTCATGAAGCCAAGCCCACAGATTTAGAATAAATAGCTAACTTTATTCTTGTTATAATGAAATTGTCGAAAAAGATTTTTTTGGACCACTCCTGACAGTAGATATAACAGTAATGTTTTTTTCCAATATGATAAAACAAGAAACATGGTTATATTTAAGTAATATAACTATGGTAATCCTTAAGAACATTTTAAAGTACCCTAGTATGCTGCAACATGTACTCATGGATCCAGAAGTGATTATATATTTTAAAGGACGTGTAAATTATGAAATAAGAAGATCCTAAAGGAGTTTTCCGTACCTGAAACTGGTAAAGATAATTGAAATGTTTATGTGTTTCACAGTAATTGCATATCCGGGCAAGAGCCCCAGCTAGGTACTGGCTCACTGTTGCATCTTGCGATGCAGGAGATGCATTTCTTGCCGATACTATATCTTCCAGTACAGACATAGCCCCATAACCAATGCATAAATCACATAAATCATCAATAGTTCCATAATCATTTGCTAAAGGGTCAGCTCGTTGTTGGGATGAAGCTGATGTACCCGGCAACACTTGCTGTGGTGTAGACGGGAGGCCATCCATTGGAAAGAATAGTGAGCAAGCATCAGCATAGTGACCATGTCTAAACATGAAAACAAGCATTTGTGGACGAGCATACTGCAGAATGCACAGATGTAAGGAAAACAAGATTAGAATCAAGAAAAGATAAACTCATTTTAAAAAGGAAAAACATGGTGACCTGTTATATTGATAGGAAACGAAGAGTCAAATTTAAAAGCAAGTATGCAATCAATTCTGTAAGGCACGGCCAAAGTGGAATAAATATTTCTCTGTGGCATGTGACAAATCATTTCTTCCTATAAAATCTATTGTTGTTCGTATAAGGATTTGGTTAGTTGTTAGACGAGGATTCAGTAGTGTTCTAGGATTACCTGGATTAGATATACACAACTGACAAATTGATTTCAATTTAAGCTTGGTTTTATTTTTTTTCCCATGGACAATATCAAATTGCAATATATCCAGTAATAAACACGTGATGATTGTTTTTATTCGAACTAGGTTATATTGAAAGTGGACACATACCAGTTATTTCTTATTTGCATATATATTTTTAAAATACCCAAAACCGTAGCATCAACTTAAAGTCATATCAAGTAACATACATGCAATTACTCTTCATGTATCTCTCAAATAGCCTCGAATGGTTGCTATATGATTAGCTACTATACTAAGATATGAATCATACATATAATAGCGAAATGATCTATTAGGCAATTGCTTTACTGTCTTTTGTCATCAGTTCAATTCTTCAAAATATGGTATAAATTTATCCACATTGAATCTTCTGTTTAGTAATTTCTTTAAATATTCAGTTTTACGGGCCATAAGGGAATGTATTTATATAACAGAAACGAAACAGAAACGAAACAGCAACATGAACTTTTGGGTTACCAACATTCAGTAAAGAAACTAACATGTTTTCCTTCCAAACTAACCAAACTTCCCCCATGCACCATTAATCTTACTGAGAGCATCACTAATTTATGTGCTTTGTAAGACACAATACTAGGTTTCAAGATGACCCGACCCGAAGGCAATGAATCTTAACATGCTACTTGAATGGTCCTAAATCACCTAGACTTCTGCCAAACTATTATATGACCTATAAAAAAGGAAAAAAAGAAATATTAATGCTGATCTTCGTAAGCAATTCATCAATCACAAGGTGACTGATGCTAGAACAACCTAAACATACAGAAAATATTAAAATATGTTTGGGATTACATCAAACAGAAGGTTAGAAAAAAGATTTAAAATTTTGATGTTCAACCTCAGATGTGTCATATAACTTTGTCCATCAATCTCAACATTGGTCTAGAATCATGTGCAAAGCTTATTATAGGATATCATAATAAGAGAGATCCAGATTGTCACAGAATTGTTTAGTTCGCTGGTTTGCTACATGATTTAAACTAACTTTAATTATTTGTGTGCACTGGATGTGCCAAGCTAGAGGATGAGTCTACATGCAACTGTATGGTTGCTTCACAGAAACCTAGAGGTCATGGGTCAAGTCATGGGCAAAATTGTAGAAGCTTCCTCTGAAGAATGTGGGCGTTAAGGGTGCATAAATTTGACCCACACTGAGCCTTCAATGGCTTGGGCCCTGATGCATTAGGGTTCCAAAATTGCACATACCTTGTTTCTTTGTGAAAGAAAAACTATTGTGCTCTTCAAGATGGTCATTGATATGCCAATGGCGAAACAAGAGTTCAAAAACTAATTCTACTAGCTAGCAGAGAGGCATAATGTCACTGGAAGCCATCAAGCTTACTTCTTGTAGATAGTGTATACATTCACTATATCGGATATTGTCAAGGTTGCTGTGAGGCCCGTCATCAAAATCTGAATAGGAAGTTACAGATTCAGTATTCACACCATAGTGAAATTGTCTTGACATCTCAGAACGTGGAAAAGTAGATGGCATGTACAGAACATTGAGGTATGAATCAGCTGAAAGAGAATCATCGAGTATAGTCGGTGCACTTTTCGCCAAATGTTCATACCTGTCACATCAATCAATCATTAGTTTAGAACACAGATAACATAAAGCTCTCACAATAGGAACAAGATTAAACTAACTAAAATCACTGGGAACTGATATTAAGATAGGACATCAGATGGATCGACCAACACCACTGCTTCCATAAGTTGAAAGAGTTTCTTACATCCTCATTTCCAAATAATATAATATAATATAATATAATATAATATAGAAATACCTAACTAAACTCCTTAGTGGGAAAGCATATAGAAATCATCTTGACATTAAGCAGGTATGAATGATAATATTTGATAACAGAAAGAATACCTTATGAAAAATATTTCAGACAAAAGCATTAAACACCACTCTGACTGCCTTATCAAACCAACTGGCAATTATACTGTCATTTCCTATTATATTTTATATTTGATAAGTTAGGTAAGGTTGCTAGGATACTCTACTTAGAGATAGACGAAAATGTATAGAAATGGTAGAATACATTAGCATTAGTGGGGAACGTACTCGGGTCTAAGACTTTCCAGACGCAACTTAAGACTGCATGCAGATACTATTTCACAATTATTAACCATCATCCCTTATTTTAAAAGTGAATGACAGGTTTAAAGATTGAAAACTTTCTACCAAATGCACGCAAGGGCTAATATCTTTATATACCATTTAAAATAAGCAAGCATCAAAACATCTGAAAAAGAATTATTTGCATCAAAACAAAACTCACAATATTATAACCACTTACATTGAGCGGACAGACGAGACATGCACTGGATGACACCCTTCCATTGTATTAATAATCTCCAAGACCACCTGGGAAGGATCACCCTTGTATAACTGAAGGGCTTGTCTGCACTCCATTAGGGAAGAAAAATAAACATACACATTACTGTGAACCCTACAAGGAAAATTTTTGCTTGCGGTTCTAAAATAAGAAAATGCAAATAAATTTTGACTATCAAAAGATAATACAAGAAACGTCATAACTTCAAGAAAAATAACAGCAGTTGAATCCATCAAAGTGAGAATGTCTATACTGATCTTTCATAATCTATGCTTCTTATACAAAACCTGATTCCAAAAGCCGAAGCCTCCAGAATTTATTTCCCAAAATTTTCTTTTCTACACACTTCTAACATGGATTCAAGACAGTGCACTCACTTAGAACCTCCCTTGTCCAAGACTCCAAGTAGCATCCCAGATTATCTCGGAGAGCTTACTACTAATTATCTAATAATACTATATAAATTTTGTAAGTCCATACTCATCATCATTTTTCATTCATTGTTCCTATAATCATGAAACATCTGCAACATTATGCATACCAAGAAAAGAATGAAATTCCGCTTGAATCCAATAGCATGTACTGCCTAAACATTTTTACTGCTGAAATGGCCATGTAAATGTGTACGCAGCAGTGGCTTCACGACCCATTCATAATTTCTTCTTTTAGGGAGTGCAAAATCCTCTCATTTGTACAAAGCACTTACTTGAATTTAACACGAGCTTGAACATGGTGCTCCATTCGAATCAAGGCATGGCCCCATGCATTCCAAACAGGAAAAGCATCAATCTGAAATTTTTGAAATTCCATTACATAACCGTAGTCTTATATGCCAACAAAATACAAAATGCATACTGCCAAAATACTGGGAGGAATGGCTGAGTACCTTGCACTTTTTACACGTATATATAGCCATGCTGTATCGTTCGTCTTCAATTAATCTGTCACGTAGACGAGCTGAAGATTCTTTATCAGCAATATCATCAAGAGACGCAACAATTCCAGACCCAAGTAGACTTTGAAGGAGTTCTGCACGTCCTAGCCATATGTCAGCTTGTGACATAGTTTCTGACATTTCTGACACTTCGTCAGTGCCCTGACTACTAACGCTAGAGCTGCCAGTGTCCGCAGATGCATCGTCTGCATCCCTGCTTCTTTCAAAATTGCTTGATGAATCACCAGTCCCAGTGCGTTTTCTCAGCAGACTTTTTGCATAAGCTAATGCCTGAACATGGGCTTAATCCATAACTTCAAACTAAATATATAGAACAAAGGAATGAAATTTTTTACATATTATACCTGCACATAAGTTTCTGTAGCATGATATGCTCGTCCCATAATTTCCATAGATGAATTCAGAGGTAAATACTGGGAGCTCAGTACAATCTTCATCTGAGCAATGCACAAATCTAGAGCCCCCTTGGCAGATGCCAACTCATCCAAACACAGCGAAAGCAATGCCTATAATTGGGGAGAGGGGTGGAAGAATCTTTTAGAACAATTATCGAGCATTAAATACCTAAAAACATGTATAATATACACAAAACCATATTACATGATTGCGCATTTTTCATTCCATATACACATTGCTCATAACCAAAAAAATTGTATTGGCATACAAGGAAACAATCATATGATCAGGTGCCAAGAAGTACTACACCTTTGTGTTTTTATGATGCAAGAACTTCCCACACGAGGAAACTAAGTAAAGAATGGGCAATTTGGCATTGCCCGAATGATACAAACCTTAACAATGACTTGGGCTACCTACACTTATGCAACGCCTGTTATCTTATGAGCATAGTGAGGTTCAGCATAACGTCTTGGCCCTAATATTTATTAACCATCATGCCTAAGCGCACCATCTGTGTCAAAGTCAAATCAGGATTGGGCCCACCCTTTTTCACAAACATCACTGTTATCTTAGATCTTAGATCAACTTTATTACCTACGAAGACAACGTAAGTGTCTCGTTTCTCTCATCTGAATCGATGCAGTATTCACTTTATGAGAAAAACTTAATGTTTACGGGTGCATAGTAGGAAAATTTCTGATCCCAGTTGATGTCTTGCTTTGTAAGCTATAAGAATCCAATTCAGAGAATTTGGCCTTTAATCTGCCTTGGGTGTGGAAACAGTAGAATGTTAGGCCGAGAATGGCAAAACATACATTATAGCCGAGAATGGGAATAACACAAATTATTTTGTATTTCTCATGTGTTTCTACAATCTGTAATACACCTGTTCAGTATAATACCATACAATGTGCATGATACCTAGTAAGTTACAATCATACCTTAAAAAGAGTAATGTCAGGAGACGTTTCATACTTGTGTGATGCACGAACTGCGTTATCTTTATTAGGATCTCCAGTTAATACCCATTCCTCAACAATGGGCACAAAAGGAAGTCGTTCTTGCCCATCAGCAGTATATAATGCTACATGCTCCTCTTGGATACCAGTCATCGCATCCCAAGAAATTCTTTCGGACGGTACCAAACCGGAACTTTTTCTTTTCCGATATGCATCTTTTGGACCAGTCTTGCTTCCAGTGTCTCGAGGAGTCCACGAAAATGCCCTGCGAGCCTCCTTCTGCAAGTTACTAATGCTCTGTGTAAAGTTTGATTTAGATGATCCACTGGATCTTGTTTTCTGCTTTAGTCTTGACCCAGAAACAGATATTCGCGGCTCTCTAGGTGCAGAAGTAACGTTGACAGCAATTGCTTTGGCAGCATATGCAAGTATTAGGGCATTGTCCCTTAAAGAAGGAAACTCCTTCAAGATCTGCACAACATGTGGATCAGTAATAGTTAAGATGCATAAATTATGGTATCAACAGAAATATACTGAAATCCATGGCAAAGGACACTCTAAATTTGATTTAACTTTCACTAACTCAACTAACTTGATAAGAGGTTCTTTCAGCATATTCTTTCTTTCTACTTACTAGCCAGGTCAAATTCCTCTTCAAGATTAAGTATTAAACAACCCAAGGCTGTGTGTGGGCTGCCTCAATCTGTCTTTACTAGACTATGCTTGTTTAGAAATAAAGACACGATTTACTGATGTAGATCTAGATGAAGTGAGTGTTTCAGTTCCAGGCAATCAGAATGATTGGGCAGTAACTAATAATCGTGAAAAGGTCAGATTGGTTTCTAGACGACTCACCAAATGCAAAAGAAGTTTTAACATGTTTTCTTGCAAAGCCTGAAGTTTCTGCAAGTGTAGATTATTATGACTGTAGAAAGATTTTGGGATCAAGCTTTAGCTAAATTAATCAACTATAAACAAGCAGAAAAGGTTTGATTCATTTTGCTTAAATAGTTCAAAGATGAACACAAATAAGACAAGCCCGAAAGGTGACAGGTGGGAATGACATTTACCAAAGAAGCAGACTGCAGCTGTTTCATCATCAACAGGACTTCAATGATCAACTGAGGATGTTCATGCAACGCAGAACACCGTTGTTGCGAAGGCAACGGTAATAAAGCTAAAACACGAAGACCCAGGGCCCACGAGTTAAGCCTGGTAATCTCAGCGTCCGACAAATTCCCTACCTGCCGCTTTAGGAAAAAGTGCACCTACATCGGAACAATAAAAGTAATTACTTGAGAGAAACCAGAACACTTTGAAACACTAAAACTGGTGTAATGATATACAAGAAGTTGCTTGGAACGCAGGTCAGGTAATAATTTCATAGCTCCAATCGCCACCGGCAGAGCATCATCAGAGTCACGCAATGAAGAAAGAAATCGTGAAGCTTCTGCAGGACCACCACCACTAAGAGGATCCGTAGTAAGCAACTTAACCAGTTGCCGGCCCTGCAATTCTCTTCGCAGATCTATTGACAAGGATGCACTTTCAGCAACTTCTAAAGCAGCGGAAACTGCTCCTTTACCAGCAAGTCTTAGTGCCAATCCTTCAGGATCTTCCTTGCAGTCAGCTTCAACCTGACAGCGTCAACCCATTAGCCGGAAGAGAAAGAGGCATCAAATTCTACCACTATTCCATTTAAAAACAAGAAAAGAAAAAAAAAATACCTCTTGCCAACTATTATAGCTGTCATCTGCACTTAAAATATGAGTGTATCTCTGCAAAGCCTGCCTCATTTGCAGAACCTAGTGAAGCCCATATAACTTATTAGGTCAAGATAATTATCCAAAAAGATAAAAAATAAGAAACTAAAAAAGAATTAACTAGAAGTTGAAGGATCATAAAAACGGTAATATACAACATTAGGATAAATACCTCATCCCTGATTGGATCTCCTTGAGGCAAGTGGCAACTACACATTGTGAGAACATCCATTGCAGCAGTTAGCTCCCAATTATGCAGGTACCTAAATTCAAACTTTTCCCTTCAGCATTGACCATCAAACTAAACACTGAACCAGAACAGACAAAAGAGAAATGATGAACTTTTTTATGCTCTTATATTATAACATGGTGGTCATAAAGACAACTGGAAATAGGACACGGCTCGCGTCTGGAAGTCAGACCGCAGGAAACAAACAATGTGTAATAACTCTATTTTATTCCCATCCTAAGGCATGTGTGTTCCACGTAATCAGTGTTCTAAATATCGGACCTAAATCCAATATAACGGCCGCAATATCGGATTTATCACCAGGCCGATAGGCTTATATATAGCGGTTTTCGATATTTGGAAAAATATCGACGCAATATCAGGTAGCGGCCGATAATGCGGCCGATATTTACCTTTGAAATATCGGCTGCAATTCACTGTTTTTAAAAATAAAGTTAGCGGGTTGGTCCACTTAAAAGTGGATCCGACCCGAGTCCCTGACCCAATTATTTACTTAAAACGATGCTGCCATCGGGATTTTTGGGAGATAATCGCTGCTTTGCCCTAATTATAATCACGACGCTCCACTCCTCAAGCTGCTCGGCTCAGCTCCGTCCGGCAACAAACCATTGAGCTTCAACATCCGACATTCAATCTTTGAAAGGGAGTGTTTTCCCATCAAGGTGAGTATTCGAGCCCATTTTTTAATTTTTTCATATATTTTTTCAGTTTTTGATTTTTTTCCTTCCAGTTTTGTGTATTTTTTCCGTCGATTGAGCTTTGACATCCGGCATTCGATCTTCGCAACGGATTTTCCGATCAAGATTAGTACTTACCACTTAGTATTCTTTACTTTTTTCCTTTTTTTTCATTTTCTGATTTTTTTCAATTTTCGGTTTTTCTTAATATACATCTATGATTTTTATTTGGCATAATTTTTACCCTCTGATATGACACTCTGATATTTAGTCAAATATCCCCGATATTCATGTTTAACGAGAAAAATATAACCCAAACATACTTTTATTTGAGTTAGTATAGTTTATATCTTCTTAGATACATCTATACTTGCATGTCATCATTTTAAGCCTCTGATATGACACTTCGATATTTAGTCAATATCCCCGATATATTCCCGATATCCGCAATCCGATATAAAATTTCCTAGGCTGATACGCGACCGATATCCGATATTTAGACCACTGCACGTAATTGACATGGAAATAACCGACCAAATCGAACTGTGGAAAAAAATGAAGTTACGAAGAAGCCAATAAAATTCATAAATAAGTATGCAAAAGTGACTAGGTCTTGCATTAGACTGCATCTATTGTTATATGACGAGTAAAAGTGTATTGACATTACTTCACTGTAACAATACCTTAATTGATGCAAAATGACTCATTGAGTTCAACTTGGAAGTGGATAGATTTAGAGATGAAGCAAATAGTTCAAAATCTTATCACTTTACAAGGTTAGTTTTATCTTTTTTGGGTAGCTAGTAAAGCCATGATTATTATAAGTACTTGGTGTGTGTGTCATGTTTCAGCTTTTGGTACTGATTTACCATTGCTAAGATGTGAGGGTCAGAGGATGTTTGGTCAGTAGAATCACAACATGCACCACCAGATTATGCCATGTACAACGTACCATTATTTTTAAAATAATCAGAACTTTTAACTTAACTTAAACATTATGATTCTCATTTCTATATTTTTTCAATAATAATCTATGAATCATACCCAATAAGATAAAGTAGGAAGTCTTGTCCACAACTTGGAAACATTAATAATGTTTGACCTTTTGTGTTACTCCTCTCCTTTTCTTAGTTATCATATTATTTAATTTGAAACATTACAATCATCATTCTATACTTCTATCCATAAAAAAATCATAAAGTAAATCATAGCTGTTGGATCCATGTGGATAGCATGTAGGCACTGGAGGAGTTGCGAATAGTGTATATGAAATAATAAAAGCTTTGTAGAAAATTCTACCTAAGTTTACAATTAGAATTATCTAATTTAAACTTAATCAACAAGAATTATAACTTGGTAAAGAGTATGCAGCAGAAATAACAAAAGCAAGATATAATATCACAACATAAAAAAGTAGAACAAGCGCAAGCAGCAGATTACATTGGTTCAGGTTCTCGTGCTCTAATTCATTACCCAAGTCCCACTTAGCAAGTTCCATTATCTCAACAAATAGTACGACTACAGCAAACCTATTTCCAAGATGATGTTTACAAACCGTCTCTTGCCAAGAGCTCTGTCAACTAATCACCTCACACTGGACGATTTTACTGACAAAGTAGAAGATACAATTTACTTATAGCCTTGCTTGAAGCTTTTGTGGATGTGTATAAATATAGGAGAAGACTTGATCTCTAAAGATAAGAATTTTAGCTTTGTGAGATCAAGGGTTTGGCCAATGAAAACGATTGAAAACTTAGAAAACTTTGGCCAAGGAGAAAGAGTGTTTCTTTTGAAAAATTTAAACTTAAAAATTTGTTTTTCTCTTTTCAAAATGATCTTAAATTCATATATTAAAATTCCGAACAACCTCAAATATATATAGAAACATTCGGTTCCAAACAGGTGACCAAAATGATCCTTCAATGACTAGTTCAACGGCTATAAAAATATGATCGTTATAGGCTAGCTAGCACTGACTAGTCGACTAGTATAGTTTCACTGGTCAACTTGTGACTCCTTGGTCGACCAGTGAAACAACACTGGTCGACTCCCGGCAGAAGTCACAGAATCCCGAGAGCATCCAATCTCACTGGTCGACTCATTTATATCCACTGGTCGAACAGTTTTCTGATACACTGATACATATCTGAAAACTCGAGAAATATCTATCTAAATCATGTTAAAATATTTTTAAAATATTTTGTGTTCCTATGCGTGTGACATTCAATTAAGGCTTTAACATAATAAGACAAGGAAAATAAAATTTACACTAAAATTAAACTTTTACAATGAAGTCCCTTAATGTAAGCTTGACGTTTTGAGCTCATTGTCTAGCTTTCTTTGATCCATGGCCTTGTTGAACTTACTTCTAACCATGAATGCTTCTTTGATTTGCCTTAAACTCTAATACATGCACTCACAAATTATTAGATAAAATATTTGATCATCCTGGGATGACCAATATCTCAACATTCTCATCTTTTTTGATGATGACAAACATGCATGCATAATAATGAAAAATACTTACCCAACCGCAACACATCATGTTAGCAATCAACTATTTGCTTCGGATACCAAGTGTAAGTGTTGCAATACATATTATTATGATTATTATGCATGGGCATCAAATATCTCTCATCCTTTTGTAATAAAAAAGGATATGAAATGTGTGCTCTTTTCCTTTTAAAAATCAAGTAATCTGTAAAAAAACACTCCCTTTTTGAAATTATTTCTCCATATATGCAAATCTCTCTTCCCCTAAATATATGCAAAATGAGACGAAAGAAAGTGTTTGTGACCCAATATCAAATCAAGTGTAAAGAGAGATACAAGTGTTTAAACATCAAATGAAAGAATACCACGTATCAAAAAATAAAATATACTTATAAACATATTACCAAAAATTATTAGACTCCCCCTACAAAGTTGCTCATCATTTTTGAACCTCCCCGTAAAGGCCCAAAAACCCAAGCCCACTTCCCTTTAATAAACCCCCCACCCACTCTGTTTCTCTCTCCCACTCCCCTTTCTCTCGTGCCCAAGCCCAGCAAAAAAATAAAGAAAACCCCCGACCCTTACCCTCTCTATCTCTTCGACCCGAGCCCAGGTGAGCCTTTCGACACGTTTTCCTCCCACGAGCGCCAGCAGCGAACTCAAAGAATCACGGGGGCGGCGAAACTAGGGTTTCGAAACCCAATTGAATGGCTCACGCATCCTTCGGCGCGAGATTTTCTCGTGATAGGATCCCGAAGATTTCGACTTCGATCTTTGCGCGATAAGCTCACTCTCCCCTATTTTATATGCGATGTTTTTCTAGGGTTTAACGACGCAAAAATTTATTCTCCCCTCTTCAAAAGAGTTTTAATCTTTGCTTCTGAGTATCGATTTGCTATTGGGGGCTTCGTTTTCTTGCCCCTTGGTTTCGGATCTGCTCTTTGCCCTTTGGACTTTCGGGTTTTTTCTCTGGGGTTTTCAGATCGCTTTTGGGACTTGGATTTCTTAATCTTCTTTTCGCAAACTCCAATTCAGGTATATTTCGATTCTTATTAAACTTTTAATTTAGTTATTTTCGGAGAATGGAAGTGGTGATTCATGAAGAACTTGAGAGTATTTTTCTTCCTCCGATGAATATTTCGGCACCAATCTAAGTTTACGGCCATTGTTGGCTATTGTTCATGTGGACCCTTAAGTTGATATATGGTTGTGGTTGGCCTCCGAGGTGGATGGTTTGGACGTGGGTGGCCGGTTAGAGGCTTATTGGGTTTAGCCGATCTGTTTTCGGGTGTTGGTGTTTATCATTCCACTGATTGGATTGTCCTTTTGCTATTTTTCATTGCATGTTTGACCTGCTGGTCACTTTCAATTGCCCTGCATGTTCATTTGGTTCAGTCAGCTGATTCTGGATACTAGTTGGTTCAATTAGATGTCTCTGTATGTTCGATTGGTTCAGTTAAGTTGTATCTGCATGCGTGATGGTAGTTCAGTTTTTGTTTCCTTGCATACTTGGTGTTCAGCATGCTTAATGTTTGCTTGCGGTTTAGGTGTTCAGTTATTGTTGTTCTTAGTTGCTTGGGATTGGGTTCAGATTTTACTTCATACTTTGGTTGTTGTTTTGCTCCTATAAGTTCAGCTCCGTCTTTTTTCTTTATAAGTTCAGTTATGTTTTCCCCTTATGACTTCAGTTTTTGTTGCCGGTATAAATCCCGGTTTAATATACACCTCCTTCGTCACTATGTTTTCGATTTAAACTGGTTTAATCTTTTGTGCGAAATCTGGGTCCAAGCAACCCCTCTAGGCAGGTAGATCACAACCCTTTTACGGTGCCAAAAACATGAATCTGATCCATTTATAATATTTATCACTTTATCGCTCTCGTTTATTTTTCTTTCGTCTTTTACTTTTCTTTATAAGTTGTGTGTTTAAATATGTTTTTTTGAGGTTGTTAATTTGACATGCTAAAATTAAGATTCTGCTTAAGAGACCGGACTTGCGAAAGTCTGAAAATTCAAATTCTCTGCTTATACCAAATTAGATAACTGGAAGTTATGCAACGAGATTATTACAAAGATATTGTTACGCTTGCTTTATCTTGCACAAAACTAGACAATCATGCATACGGATTTGCATAACTATCTAATTATCAAATTTAGAGAACTACTTCAGGAAAAAGATACTTGACACCCTAGAATTAGAACAACTATACATGATAACACGGGTATGGGGTAACTTATAATTGAGAGGGTGCGGGAGCGATTGAAGCCATGCTTATGGCCCCTATCTGGGAGGATTTCCTTTATGGATCCTGAGTTCTCGGTACAGTTTGTCCTTATACTCGGTCCGGGTAGCACCCCTCGGTCCAAGGTGGACTTCATGTTGCACATCGTGCTCTCCTCTTATAAGCCACGATACAATACAACAACATTGTCTCTTGGTTATTAGCTCATTTCTTATTGCCACTTATTCATACCAGGTCAGTAATTTTCCTTTTATAGTTCCCTTTTTATACCTTTTAATTTCCTGTAAAATAAATCAATTAAGTGTTTAATACGGTTTTGCAATCTAATTTATTAATGGTGGTTCAAATCCATTAGGTAATACCCAGCTTGAAGAGGAGGCTCTGCAATACGATGAGTTCGATTTTCTTGTTGAGGACGCAGACTTTTGAGCTTCCGTGTTATCAGGAGAGTTATCTTTCTTTTAGTCGGTTTATCTTTCAGTATTTGTTTTAGTTGAGCCGTAGTTTCTCTTTTGCCTAGACATTGTACTTCATTTCAAGATTTAATAAAATGAGTATTTTCCTTATCTTCGTCCTCGATATTTCCTGTTTATTAGTATATTGACTTCACTGGTACCTGCAAGACCTGCAAATTAATGCGAGTGTAACGACGCCTGTTCCTGGGGCATTACAAGTGGTGGCCCTACAGGTCCGCGCAACCACCTCGTGAACAGTATAGAATAAACATGAAATATTTATAAGATACTCTAATTATTATACTGACAACCATCCTTGAATTACAGAATGTCGAAGGTGTATAACCGACGTACACGTACCACCGTTGGATCAAATCCCGTTACTGTCGATGTGGAGATGGAGATGAGTTTGAATGGGAATGGGAACCATATCCCTAACCATGAAGGTATCGCCAACAATATCAATCCTGAAACTGGCCTTGATGGAAACGGTGCTAGCAATGATGGCAGTGCTGATACTGAACAACCTCCGATGGTGCACCAGATATCTGATCGAGCACAGTAAGAAATGGTTCAAGCCATACGGCAGGAAGCCATGCGGCTGGAACCCGTGCGACAAAAATCAATGCGAGAAGGAGTACAAGAGTTTCGGTCACTACGTCCACCAATCTTCACTGGACGGGAGGACCCTCTAGCTGCAGAGGAATGGATGCGGTCTATTACTCATATGCTGAAGGCGGTACGAGCTCCTATGGATTCTTGGGTCGATATGGCAAGGCTACAGTTGACTAAGGATGCCATGTTATGGTGGGATTCTGTGGAGGACCGTTTACCACAGCCGATCTCTTGGGATACATTTAAGGAGGCATTTAATGCCCAATTCTTTTCACCTGAGGCGCAGATGGAGCTCGAGGAACGGTTTATGAAACTGAAGTAAGGTTCCATGACTGTGGAAGAATACAATGCTGAGTTCTCTAAGCTCAGCAGGTGCGTATTTTTGACCCATAACCGTTAATTATTCCAGATACATGATTTCTCTTCTAAACGATTTGTAACCTCCAGCTTTGCTAAGGACGTGGTGTCCACTCCTCTGGCCCGAGCCAAGAGATTCCAGAAGGGCCTGAACATCGACATCCGTGATAAGCTGGTCGGGTTCAAACTGAAGACCCAGGCTGACGTGCTCTCCACTGCTCGAGAGTACGAGTATGTACAGCGGGAGCGAGCACGAGAGCATCGGGTGGCTGCCCCACGACGACCACCTCCCTCTTCGACAGCTTCTGCGGGGTATCACAGACATCCACTTGCTCTTACTAGACAGATTCACAAGCCTATGCATCAGACACAGTTTAAGAGGCCTGCACCACCCCAGCCACCGCAGCAGTCACAACTTAGGCGACCCACTCCTATCTGCCACTACTGAAATAAACCGGGTCAAATCAAGCCAGAATGTCGACTTTATCTAAATTTGTGCTTAGTTTGTGGTGCCAAGGATCACGCTGCGAGGGATTGCCCGCATAGGGGACAGAGACCAGCTGCCCCAGCTCAGACTACTGCCCCGACAGGGTGGCAATCAGCATAGAGCTCCACTTCCACCTCAGCAAAAGGTGTATCAGCAGGCGAGGACTCAGGCTCCACCAGCTAAGCGCCAGATTTTCACTATGACTGCGGAGGAAGCAGAGGCCACTGGCCAAGTTATCACTGGTATGTAGTTTACAGTTTACTGCTTATTTATCTATTTAATTATGTTTTCATACAATAGTATACGTATGCTTAGACTTAGTATCCGTAACCGTAGGTATTATAATAGTTGCCAATAAACCCGTCCTCGCCCTTTTCGACTCGGGAACTTCACATTGCTTTATGTCCAAGCGTTTTTGGACCAGCACACCATTTCTGTTTCACCTCTCGATTCTTGTTGGGACGTTAACACCGGCAGTGGGGTACTGACAACAACTAGTGCATATCTTTCATGTCATGTGGATATATGTGGACACAAACTGCCAGCAGATTTCATCGTCATCAATATGCCAAATTTTGACGTCGTCCTCGGGATGGATTGGTTGGCGGTACATTATGCCACGATTGATTGTCGCAAAGGAAGAGTGTTGTTTGACATGCCAAACCAACCTAGATTCGAATTTGCCAGAACAGAGAGACCAGCAAGGTTCTGAGCTAAACCAACATCAGCGACTGCCATGGAGATTGAGATAGAGAAGCTAGAGGTAGTTCGAGAATTCTCGGATGTGTTTCCGGATGAACTCACTGGGTTACCTCCAGATTACGGAGTTAAGTTTACAATTGAGCTAATGCCCGGTGCCCAGCCTTATTCTAGACAGCCTTACCGCATTTCACCATCCGAGTTGTATGAAGTGCGGATGCAGTTGGACGACCTCTTGAAGAAAGGGTAGATACGTCCATGTGTGTCTCCTTGGGGTGCTCCAATATTATTGGTGAAGAAGAAAGATGGATCCAAACGGATGTGCGTCGATTACAGGGAATTGAACAAGCTTACGGTGAAGAACAAGTATCATATTCCCCGTATCGACGACTTATTTGATCAGCTTGGAGGAACAAGTGTCTTTTCTAAATTGGACTTGAAAACTGGCTATCATCAGTTGATGGTCAAGAAAGAAGACGTGCATAAGACATCATTCAGCACTAGATACAGACATTATGAGTTTCTAGTGAAGCCGTTTGGTGTGACTAATACACCGGCGATATTCATGAATCTCATGCACAAAGTATTATACGAATTTTTGGACAAGTTCGTAGTGGTGTATCTATGTGATATATTGGTATACTCAAAGAATGCACAGGAGCACGCCGGACATTTGAGAACAGTACTAGAGACTTTGAGGCGGAGCAAACTATATGCAAAGTACAGTAAGTGCGAGTTCTGGTTGGACAAGGTGGTGTTTCTAGGCCATGTGATTTCAGGAGAAGGAATCTCTGTGAACCCAGAGAAGGTTGCAGCAGTACAGAATTGGCCAGTCCCTAAGACAGTATCAGAGATTCGAAGCTTCTTGGGACTAGCTGGTTACTACAGGAGATTCATCAAAGATTTTTCAAGGATCACAGAGCCCATGACACAGTTGACAAGGAAGGACGTGAGGTATGTTTGGTCGAGGGCTTGTAACGATGCCTTTCAAGAACTGAAGAAGCGGTTGACGACAACGCCGATATTGGTTATTCCAGATTGCATGGGAGATTTTGAAGTGTTTTGCGACGCGTCTGGCAAAGGTCTTGGGTGTGTGCTTCATCAGCACGGACGCGTTGTTGCATATGCATCAAGGCAATTGAAGAATCACGAGAAGAATTACCCCACTCATGATCTTGAGTTGGCGGCCGTAATATTTGCCTTGAAGATCTGGAGGCACTTTCTACTTGAGGAGCGCGTGAAAGTATATACGGATCATAAGAGTTTGACATATATCTTCACGCAGAAAGATCTAAACCAACGATAATGGAGATGGATCGAGCTCATGGCAGATTACGACATTGATCTTCAGTATCACCCTGGGAAGGTTAACCTGGTACCTGACGCTTTGAGTCGGCTTCCAGGAGTGATGACGCTTACGACACAGTGGAGACTGCAGCAGGAGATCCGCGACATGGAAATAGACGTGGTGTTACCCGGACTGACTTCGTCATTTATGAACATGGAGATACAGTCGACGTTGGTAGACAGAATCAAGACTGCTTAGACAGGAGATGCAAAGCTTCAGCGGATCAGGGACATGGCATTAGCAGGAAAGAGACCAGAATTTCAGATACACGCAGATGGTTCATTGAGATATGGTAGCAGAATGTGTACCATCAGGGGATGTCATGGATGAATTATTGAAGGAAGTACACAGTTCCACGTACTCCATCCACCCAGGAGGCACCAAGATGTACCAAGATCTACGACGAAATTACTGGTGGCATGGAATGAAGAGAAGAGTAGCGCAAAGTGTGGCCAGATGTATGGTGTGTCAGCAGGTGAAGGCTGAGCATCACCGCATTGCCGGTCTGTTACAGCCCCTGCCCATCTCTGAGTGGAAGCGGCAACATATCACAATGGATTTCGTGACGCGACTTCCAAAGAGCAAGAAGCAACATGACGCCGTTTGGGTGATCGTCGATCGATTGACCAAGTCGGCCCATTTTATTCCTTTCAGGGTTGGACAGTCTACAGAGACTCTTGCCAAGAGATACATGGAAGAAATTGTGAAGCTACATGGGGTCCCAGTGAGTATCGTTTCAGATAGGGACACCCGGTTTACTTCGCATTTCTGGAAGAGTCTACATGAGAAGTTGAGTACTCAGCTGAAGTTCAGTACAGCTTACCATCCTCAGACGGACGGACAATCAGAGCATACTATACAGATTTTGGAGGACATGCTGCGGGCATGCATGCTGGATTTCAAGGGGTCGTGGGAAGACCATCTACATCTCGTGGAGTTTGCTTATAATAATAGTCATCAGGCGAGTATTGGAATGGCTCCTTTTGCTGCTAGGTATGGAAGGAAGTGTCATTCTCCCTTGAGCTGGGACAATGTTGGAGACAGAGAACTGGTAGGGCCGGAGATGATTGTAGAGGCAGAGGATGTACGGACTATCAGAGAGAGGCTACAGGTGGCACAAGACCGTTACAAGCATTGGGGAGATGCAAAGAGACGACATTTGGAATTTCAGCCTGGGGACCATGTTTTTCTCAAGATTTCACCTCATAGAGGCATGATCCGTTTTGGTCGCAGAGGAAAGCTTAGCCCACGGTTTATTGGACCTTTTAACATACTCGAGCGTGTAGGCGAGATGGCGTACAAACTTGCACTGCCTCCATCTCTGGAGGGTGTGCATAATGTGTTCCACATATCTCAGCTGCGTAAGTATGTGGGAGATCCAACCCATGTGGTTGATCATTCAGAGATCACAGTAAGGCCAGATTTAAGTTATAAACAGTAGACAGTGGAGATAATTGATCGTCGACAGAGAGCTCTCAGGAACAAGACTGTGAATTTGGTCAAAGTGATGTGGCATCGTGACTCGCCAGGAGAGGCTACCTGGGAGCGGGAAGAAGAGATGAAGGAGCGGTATCCGTACCTTTTCACCATTTAGTGTTTTTCTTTGAATTCCAAGGACGGAATTTCTTTGGAGGTGTACAAGGTATAAAGGCCCAAAAGCCCAAGCCCACTTCCTTTTAATAAACCCCCCACCCACTCTGTTTCTCTCCCACTCCCCTTTCTCTCGCGCCCAAGCCCAGCAAAAAAAAAGAAAACCCCTTACCCTTATTCTCTCCCTCTCTCTCTTCGACCTGAGCCCAGGTGAGCCTTTCGACACGTTTTCCTCGCACGAGCGGCAGCAGCAAACTCAAAGAATCGCGGCGGCGGCGAAACTAGAGTTTCGCAACCCAATCGAACGGCTTCCGCATCCTTCGGCGCGGGGTTTTCTCGTGATAGGATCCTGAAGATTTCGACTCCGATCTTTGCGCGATAAGCTCCCTCTCTCCCCTATTTTATATGCGATGTTTTTCTAGGGTTTAACGACGCAAAAATTTATTCTCCCCTCTTCAAAAGAGTTTCGATCTTTGCTTCTGAGTATCGATTTGCTTTTGGAGGCTTCGTTTTCTTACCCCTTGGTTTCGGATCTGCTCTTTGCCCTTGGACTTTCGGGTATTTGCTCTAGGGTTTTCAGATCGCTTTTGGGACTCGGATTTCTTAATCTTCTTTTCGCAAACTCCAATTCAGGTAGATTTCGGTTCTTATTAAACTTTTAATTTAGTTATTTTCGGAGAATGGAAGTGATGATTCATGAAGAACTTGAGAGGATATTTCTTCCTCTGATGAATATTTCGGCACCAATCTAAGTTTACGACTGTTGTTGGCTATTGTTCATGTGGACCCTTAAGTTGATATATGGTTGTGGTTGGCCGCTGAGGTGGATGGGTTGGACGTGTGTGGCCGGTTAGAGGCTTATTGGGTTTAACTGATCTGTTTTCGGGTGTTAGTGTTTATCATTCCACTGATTGGATTGTCCTTTTGCTATTTTTCATTGCATGTTTGACCTGCTGGTCACTTTCAATTGCCATGCATGTTCATTTAGTTCAGTCAGCTGATTCTGGATACTAGTTGGTTCAATTAGATGTCTTTGTATGTTCCATTGGTTCAGTTAAGTTGTATCTGCATGCGTGATGGTAGTTCAGTTTTGTTTCCTTGCATACTTGGTGTGCAGCCTGCTTGATGTTTGCTTGCGGTTTAGATGTTCAGTTATTGTTGTTCTTAGTTGCTTGGGGTTGGGTTCAGATTTTACTTCATACTTTGGGTGCTGTTATGCTCCTGTAAGTTCAGCTCCGTCTTTTTTCCTTATAAGTTCAGTTATGTTTTCCCCTTATGACTTTAGTTTCTGTTGCCTATATAAATCCCGTTTTAATATACACCTCCTTCGTCACTATGATTTCGATTTAAACTGGTTTCATCTTTTGTACGAAATCTGGGTCTAAGCAACCCATCTAGCAGGTAGATCACAACCCTTTTACGGTGCCAAAAACATGAATCTGATCCATTTATAATATTTATCACTTTATCGCTCTCGTTTATTTTTCTTTCGTCTTTTACTTTTCTTTATAAGTTG
The DNA here is from genome assembly GCA_030789695.1 of Scilla litardierei. NCBI lineage: Eukaryota > Viridiplantae > Streptophyta > Magnoliopsida > Asparagales > Asparagaceae > Scilla > Scilla litardierei. The sequence goes on along the minus strand of CM061141.1, from coordinate 3,562,353 downwards.
TGTGTTTAAATATGTTTTTTTAGGTTGTTAATTTGACATGCTAAAATTAAGATTCTGCTTAAGAGACCGGACTTGTGAAAGTCTGAAAATTTAAGTTGTCGGCTTATACCAAATTAGATAACTGGAAGTTATGCAACAAGATTATTACAAAGATATTGTTACGCTTGCTTTATCTTGCACAAAACTAGACAATCATGCATACGGATTTGCATAACTATCTAATTATCAAATTTAGAGAACTACTTCAGGAAAAAGATACTTGACACCCTAGAATTAGAACTATACATGATAACACGGGTATGGGGTAACTTATAATTGAGAGGGTGCAGGAGCGATTGAAGCCATGCTTATGGCCCATATCTGGGAGAATTTCCGTTATGGATCCTGAGTTCTCGGTACAGTTTGTCCTTATACTCGGCCCGGGGTAACACCCCGCGGTCCAAGGTGGACTTCATGTTGCACATCGTGCTCTCCTCTTATAAGTCACGATACAATACAACAACATTGTCTCTTTTGCCTAGACATTGTAATTCATTTCAAGGTTTAATAAAATGAGTATTTTCCTTATCTTCGTCCTCGATATTTCCTGTTTATTACTATATTGACTTCACTGGTACCTATAAGACCTGCAAATTAATGTGAGTGTAACGACACCCGTTCCTGGGACGTTATACTCCCCTGAAATCGAGCATATTCTTTGAAATCTTGGGACTAACTTCTAATCCCATCATATATGAGTACCTTAAAAATCAAACTATCTTGATACTCATTTCTTTCAAGTCCATGAGATTAGTCATACAAAATAATATCAATCAACGGGGAACCAACCATATTTGGATTTAGACTTCCAATCACAAGAAAATCTATAATTTCTATTAAAATGAATATTGTTCAAGAAAATAAAAACATATTCATCTTTCATTTGGACAGTCCCTCTCTTGGGTATCCAAACATATTCATCTTTCATTTGCAACGCTCCGGACGAAACCAGCAAAAAAAAAGAAAAACAAATTAGAAAAAAAGAAGAGCAAGAAGATATACAACATACAAAAAAAAGAAAAGCCACAGCAATATCTACAAACAATCAAAGGCAGAAGAACAAGAACAACAAAAAAGAAGATGAAGAATAAAAGAATGAAGAAGAGAGCGGGAAAATACATGGACTCCAGCCGCTCTCCCACTCTCCCGCCGCTCGAAGGAGCGCTCGACTCTCAAGTCCTAGTTTGGACGGGCACCGCTAGATCCTGAAAGAGAAGAGAGCAGAATGAGTGCTTTATGTCAAATTACACATTATGCTAAACATGTTACATTTATTTACAAGTTTGCCCCTCCCTTTTTAAAACGTTTTAAAAAGGGAGTGGCAAACTTGAAAATAAATGTAACATGTTTAGCATAATGTGTAATTTGACTAGCAGGCCACTAGCCCTCATGACTTGCTATTCACCTTATATATTTTGGTAAATATATTGCATTTATTTACAAGTTTGCCATTATCTTTTAGAAAGGGAATGGCACACTTGTAAATAGTGTAATATATTGAGCAAAATGTGTACCGTGAATAGCAAACCTTTCTAAATATGAAAATATAAGTATTTTCATATATTTTTAATTTTTGATAGTATTATACATTAATATTTTAATTAGAATTTGATATTAGTAACACAAAGTTGATAGTATTTGATAGTATTTCACAATTTTTTAGTATTTAAAACTAATGATACGGTCGAAACAACGAAACTAACTTCTGAAACCACTAAAACGGACGAAACCAATACCGAAACTTAAATTTTCAGAAGACCGAAACCACGACCTCAATCCTTGCTTTTGATATAAAATCACGATTAGTTAAAAACCTTTGAGTCATCTTCAGTCCAGATCAGCCGGTATCTATTCGATTTTTGGTTAGTTTCATTTACCTTATTGACTGAGTCTCATTGTTTAATCTGGTAGGCTGAGAGGGCGGGGAGAAACAGTTTGACTTCAATATTAACTGACAAAATGGTAATAATATCTATATAATAATGTAATGCGAGGCCGAAGGGAAATGTGGTGGTCAAAAGTGTTGAACCTCCATTTAATGGAAAGTGTGTAATCTAAACCACATGTGTGTATGCATGCACATGCACATATATTAAGGTTACTGACCAACATTATGTAGGTTTTTTTGTTTTGAAAGAAGGTAATGATTCAAGCCTTCACAACTTGGAGTTGCATGATACAACATTGGACATGAAACACTAATCTTGATGGCATAAAATATTTTGTCCCGCTACCTTTAATCGTTTTATCTTCAGTTTCATAAAACCCTACTTTTTAAACCCCCAAATGTAACATCTGAGCAAGAACTTCCCAAGAGGTCACTTATCTCAATATTGCTCCCACCCAAGTACCTTAGACGAGAGTTTTCCATAGCTTCTCTCTTAATTCTTAAGTTCATAGAAATTCGTATTAACCAAAGACCCGCTAATCATATATTTTGGGACTATTCCTTCAAAACTTAGGTTATTACATACCGTGTTTCAGGGTATGAGGTCATCATCATAATTACCGTACTAGATGTGAAATTCTTCATATGGCCCTCATGAATTCTAGATGTGACGCCCATGAATTGGTGAGGCAGCACCCACTAAATCATTGTTTAGTGTGACACTTTGATTTATGGATGATACATATCAGAAGTATTAGACTTTAGGTACTTATTGTATAATCTCATCCGATGTGGTGGTTGCAATTAGACCTTCATGTTTAGAAAGCAGTTTATTGGTCGATGAGTTATCTTTATCATCCAAAACAGTGTCATCTCTTCGTCTACCCAACTTCCATCAACAGTTGTCATAAGATATTGTCCAAATCAATCGGTATAGCTTCAATTTACTTTAAATCCAAAAGTTTCATTTTAACCATCATATTATAAATGAAATGGTTCGATACTTCATGTGTCACCCTGAAACTTGAAGAGTTTGCCTTGCATCGATAAAGAATAGTCTACTTCGTATCATGTACAAAAATCTGATAAGAAAGGCCAATATGTATTGGTATAAGCCAATTTTCTGCACCTTGATATTAATTGTTCAATGAGATTCATTCGACCATTACGTGATATAAGTCTTTTTTAAAATTATACTACTTCAAATAGCAATTTTCCTCTGGTATTGGTAGCTATGGATAAGAATTGATGGTATCTTCTGGTTTCGAATGGATAAGTATCAGCCTGCATAAATTCCAATACGATGAGAGCGATGCATGCATCTCGACTTCAGCTAAATTTCAAGCTATGCCTACCACTGTTCTGAACAGGAGCCAAAAATATAACTAGATTATAATAGAAACTAGAGTATGGGTGGAACTTGAAATTAGCAAAAGAATATTATGATGTATTTTATGATCTATATAAACAGTCCAACAACACGGTTTACATGGAGGCCTATTTTCTTTTTCGGCAAGTTCACCCCACAAAAATACTAGCTATGATTAATTCTAATACACCAACGACCCACTTATCATGTATCTAATATGGGACTATTGCCTCAAGAACTTGGCGTATTACGTCGAACCTCACAACTTCACCATACTGATATCATATCACTCTCAGCTTCAACTATAACCCTAAATCATCACAACCAGACACAAGATCTGAACCATATGCTTTCCCATTGAATCTGTCCCCCATATTCACTTATATTACACACAATCAAATGCATCTCTTTGGATAGGCAACTATATTAGGCATTAAGCTTCAAAATGTTGAATAATCAACTCATTCCCAAAGTTTTCTATCAGATAAGTGTATTATTTTTCTAAAAGAAAACTCAAAGAAACCTTTTATCCTTTATGTTCTGGCTCAAGTTAGATCTGCAAATTGTTATTGAGAATTATACAACCCATTTTCTACACCATGTAAGTCCAGATTGCCAGGGATACAAACATATTGTATGGATCTTCTAAATGGTTGCATCAGATACTCCCAACTCATGTTTATTAAAACTGGATTTGCAAAACAATTGCATTAGAATCGTGAGGTACTTAAATACATGCAACTCATGTTAAAGTATCACATGCTGCAATTTTTCTTGAATGTATTGAAGTGACGGAAGATTTAAACAGTCAATCTGCTTTCGACCGAAAACGAGATAATATGTTTTCGGATAAATTGCACTTAGATCCCATGTTCTATGGCAGTCATATAACTTAACACATCTAATCTATGAAAATGTTAGTGAGATCCGCTGAGTTACATCGTGAGGCGTTTTGCATTTAGGCCCATCAGGAGCATTTTCGAAATTTTCAGTTTAAAAGGGGTTCTTTTTGTAATTTTCAGTATTATGGGCTTTTTCGTAAAATCTGTAATTTTCTCGTTATTAGATCTAGGGCCGGCTAGGAGAGGTTTTTCATGCTTGAATATTAAAAGAGAATTTGTACTAGGCGTCCACGAACCCTAGTTTGGGAGATTTAGGTGTTCGTCTCAAAGATAAAGCTAGGAAAGCAGCATCCTCTCTAATTGTGGCCAAATTTATCCTTTATATTTCGGTTTTTATAAATAAAATCATGCTTTTCCCCCAAATCCCCTCTCTTCACCCTAAAAATCCCTCCTTTCCACCAAAAATCCCTCCTTTCACCATAAAAATCCCATTTTATTACAAAACCCTAGTGAAATCGCATCAAATTGGTATCAGAACATCTATGATCCATGGCGACGGCGAAATCCAAGGACAAGATCGGCGAGTTGGACAAAAAATTCGATGGCGAGATCAAAGAGATGAAGAAAGCTATGGAGGATCTTAGGGCATCATCGTATATGATTCGAAGAAATCGAGCAAACCCTAGCGACTCTAGCGAAACAATGTGAAAGCCCTAGTGAAACAAAATAAAGCCCTAGTGCAATAAGGTGATTCCTTACAAACCCTAACTCAAGCATTCCTCGATATGAAGATGGTAAAATTTTTGGATTTGGACGAAAACCTAAATCTCAGGCAAAAAGCGCGGCTTTGAAGAAAGGGAAAGGAAAAGCGGGGGAATACGAGGGTTTGCTATCCGACGTCAATGACTACTTTATGGAAGAATAAGAAAACCCCACGAAGGGGGAAAACGCTAACCCTAGCGGGAACCCTAACCGTCGCGAAGAGATTGTAGGCAGCCCTGCAGGCCCGACAGGGCCCTGCAGGCCCCGTGCAGGGTCAACAAGTACCTCGCAAGCCCCTGGCGACCCGCTAGGGCCCTGCCGAGTCGTGGGAGCAGCATACGAAGCCTCGTGACATCTGTGTGGGCCCGACAAGACCTTGACGAAGATTTTCAGCGGCATCCAAGATCAGAGAATGACGCGGAAGACTTTCAGGGGCTCCATGGGCCGCGATTTGCTGCAGAAAGGCGACAACATCGAGTCCCGGAGGTGGTGTACAAACACTATGCCAGGTATCGCGAGGATGATCGTGGGCACTTCGAGGATGGAGGTGGAGCCGACTGGAAAGAGGCAGATTGGGAGAATGATGGGGGGAGGATATGATCCCAACAGGAGACTATTATGGCCTACATGACCCTCACCAGCCACGACCATCATCAAGGACGAGGAGCACTTGTTGGTTTACAGCAGAAAACATGGTCAGAAAATTAAAGATGCCGATCTTTCATGGGGGAGGACCCAAATGGGTGGATCCCTGCAGAGCAGTATTTTAATGTCTCGCAGATCTATGAGGTAGAGTAGATGAGAGCTGTTGGGGTGTGCTTGGATGGGATGGCTCTATCTTGGTACAGATGGAGGCAGCAACAACGACCGTTCGCTTGCGGGAGGAGTTCAATGTCTGCCTCCTAGACCGGTTCAAGTGGAGACATACAAGCAGCTTTATGCTCTGAGGCAGGAGGAAACGGTCAGTAACTACATAAAAAAATTTGAGATGGTGGCAGGCAGTGTCTGTGGAGTTTCAGGAGATTCCTTGGAAGGATGCTTCATGCAAGGACTAAAGCCCAGTATTCGAACGGAATTGCGAATACAGAGGTCCACAGGGTTATTAGACCAGATGCAACTAGAGAAGATGATGGAGGATAGGCTGGCAGAGGAGCGACATGCCAGGGTAGCATGAAACAGATCCACTTCTTGCAGCCAGGTGGCGACATGGGAGGGGAAGGCGTCATCAGGAGGGCCACAATCCAGCCACGAGAAGAGCATTAAACTTCAATCAGACAATAGGCTAAGCGGCTCACAGAGGCAGAAATCTAGGAAAGACGCACCAAGTGACTCTGTTTTCGCTGCGGCGAGAAGTACGGATCAGGACATCGTTGCAAGGATTTACTCTAAAGATGCTCTCCAGATGCTGATTATTGAAGCTGAAGAAGGCCAGATAGTAGAGCAGGAAGAGTCAAGAGGGGACGAGAACCTCCACCTGGATTAGTGAGCCCAAGGTTTTCACAACACCACCTTGAGGACAATGTGATTTTTCGGTGACAGCGTACTGATGCGTTTTGCATTTAGTCCCATCAGGGACATTTTCGGAATTTTCAGTTTTTTGGCGGGTCTTTTTGTACTTTTCAGGAGCTTTTTTGTGAAAACTGTAATTTATGTAATTTTTCCTTTATTAGAGCTAGGCCGGATAGGAGAGATTTTCCATGCTTGAATATAGAGAGGGAATTTGTAATAAGCGTCTACGAACCCTAGTTTGGGAGATTTAGGCTTCCGTCTAGAAGGTAAAGCTAGGAGAGCGGCCTACTCTCGAATTGTGACCAAATTTATCCTTTATGTGTCAGTTTTTATTAATAAAAATCGTTCTCCCCCAATCCCCTCCATCCTAAAAAATCCCTTCTTTCCACCAAAAATCCCATCTTTTAAAAAAAATCCCATTTTTATTCCAAAACCCTAGTGGATCGCATCACATAGTTTGGGGTGTCTAAGTGTAACTTTTCTTCTAATTTCAGGGGATCTAAATGCAACATTTCTCATGGAAGAGGGGGTCATAGAGTCTTAACTTTTCGCGCGCGGGGGGAGGGGGGGTGTTTCTCACTGTTAGTTTCAAATATTATGAGTATTAGATTACATGGCCCATATAGAACCGGAAATGGGAGTGCAATTAACCATATCTTTATATAATAGCTGCAATAAAAAAGATGCAACCAGGTCTGAAATCTGACGCATCTCTTCTGCTCCAAAACTAAAAAATAAGGTATGTAACTAGAGGTGGGAATTTGAGTATGAAAGGGATGCAGATCAAGGAAGGACTTTAGGTCATTTAGGTTAATTTGCTACGATAAAGGATCAAGTGATTTATAGGCATGCTAGAGAAAAAGGGTTGGATAGTGGTTTGTTTCAATCAGAGAGAAGAGATGAAAGAAGGATAAAGGGAAGATGGTCCATACCAAGATGGCGAACACCTTTGTCGCATCAAGCAGCAAATAATTATCAAAGAAATGCATGAGATAAACAACACTTACTAGCAAATTATGTAACATCGTCTTGACCTTTCACCAAAATACTTCTCACAACTTAAAATTTAAATTGTATGCAATAAGTTAAGCAAGACCAAATAACTATCCATTAATTGTGTCACAAAAATCTACTTGCTAATAATCAGGTAGCCATCCAAAATAACAAAAACTCAACATGTAATGAGATGAGACATTTGAGTGAGTCACTTCATCTCTAACCTATCCACTTTTACGTTGAGTTCAAGAAACCGTTCTGTGTCACCTGATTTTGTTACATTTTCCCGTAATGATTCCATTCACAAAGCATCAAATTAGTTTCAAAAAAACGATAAACATTTTGTCACCACATCTCTGCGTGCGCGTGCGCGTGCGCGTGCGCGTGCGCGTGCGCGTGCGCGTGCGCGCATTACTAATTTTTCCTCCTGTAATGTTTGCATCCCCCCCCCCCAAACAACACCCCCTCACACATCTGTATGGTTAGAAGAATGACTAAATTACTTTTGCATCTCTCACACAAAAGTCGTGTTGGACAGATACGAGACCCACGTATTGGGCACATGTATCAGACACGATATTTTTGTTTGTTTGTTATTTTTTTTCAGGAATTTGATGTCGGTGTGATGTATCATATTGCAGCCATGACAGCATTTCGGTGACCATGCAGCATAGATATATATACTGCCACTTGCAATCGACAACAGAAGTCATGTGTAAAGCTGATCGTATTAATCACGTAAAATAAACCGGCAGATAAAGTTAATGGATTTTGAAAAAGAAGAATAGGGATATTAGTGCTCAGGATGTTTCACATAAAACAAAATTTCCTTGTCTTATGCAGGGTTAAAGTGTTGTCACTTGTCAACAAAAAAGAATAGGTCCGGATGCCTTCTCAAAAGAAAGAAAATCCAAAAGCATCTATCCAGGAACATGTATCAACATTTCTCATGAAACAAACAGACAACTTGTTTAAAGCTACCTACTTGAGAGCCAGTCTAGCTGCCAGTAATTTATCTTTCAGCCGCATACAGTATTGCCAGCCGCTGCTTCTGAAACTACAGGTCCCATAACCATGGGGTTGTCCAGATGATGCATTGGTTTCCTCCCCACATTCTATAAGTAACTTTAGTAACCTATCAGAGGCTCCATGGCTTAAGCAGCGGTCAGATAGAGCAAGAGCATCCATTAGCTTTCCTTCCTGAATCAACCTGTCAATGCGCAAAATGGCTGCTGAAGATTACCCAAGTTTCTTTAGTAACCATCATGAGGATGTATTAGATCATCAAAAATTGGTATCCAACTAACAAAAGTTGCAGCTAAATAAAACAGACATATAGGCACAATAAAAAGAAGCTTAATGATTTAAAGGATTGAGCGGGGATGAGCTCCTGGGTGACTAAAAGATCATGATTATATGTACCCAAGGTCCAGTTGAGATGGATTTTCAAGCAACAGATAACGCATGCTTCCATATTCAGTTATGAGTATAAATGTGTCAGATACTAATGACGCTTATAAGGAACTATAATTTATTGTTTCTTTTAGGCAATATAATGACAGCCATTCAGATATGATAATGATACTTGTAAAAATAAATTAAGTGATTTTCAAACATAAGCAAAACAGAAATTCATCAGAATTTTCCTTCTTTGCTCCCTCAATAGCAAAGTTCCATTAAATGATTAAATAGCCTAGACTTCAGAAGGTCAAGTTTGTTACTTTTAATTTCCTTTCTGTAGATCAATGTAAAGGTTATTTAATTGCTTGTACGACGGAACCAAATGGCAGCCCCTGTATTCGAGTTTGCATGTGAATGACTAAACTTCTCACAGAAACAAATTATATGTTGAAATATATGACGATCAATCGCAGAATAAACTTTCAAAGACATTCCACCCATTGGCCCTCCTTTTTGTCATGCAATGACACAAAATACATGTGACCAATATATACATTATAAACACAAGTATATAAAAGTAAAACAAGCAGCTGAATCTTTTTTCGGGCCTTCTTTTAACATTCATTAGATGACTAGATGATTTAGAGAGTAATGAAATTAAGCTAGTGGGATAGTCTTTATCTGACTACTTGATCTGCATTATTGAAGTTTATCACCTTTTATTACTATGATTACATGTATGAATATCTTCCATGAATAAGCTCATTAACTGGCCACACAACTAAGCTAATGTAGATCTGAGTCGCATATAAGTTCACACATGCATAACTAAATGTAACCAATTTTGCAAGTACAAAGCAGATGTATTATTTTTTAAAAAAATAATTGGTATTAGTAGCAAGTAAATAATATCAAGTATACCTCTCCACAGCTTTTTCATAGGGGCCTTCATTTTCCCAATCAAATGATAGAAAAACTGTGGGATCTAGTTCAACGCTATCTGGTTTTGGAGAATCTTGCCAGGAGTCCAAAGCGACATGGCTTTGGGTATGAAAATCAGAAGAAGGTGAATTAATATTTCCACTAATAGCCATGTCATCAACTTCTGACTCGGTATCGCTTTCTGGCTCACGCAACCGCTTGATAGAAATTTTTGCCTCAAAGTTAGCCGCAGAATCTTCATTGTCACCATTAGCTGCTATTGCTGACTCCGATACTCTGTGGAGGTTTGATTGCATCTGTATCCAGCGGTTCAATGTTGGAAACCTATGGAATACGAAACAATGTCAGACCAATCAAGATAAAAATGCATGCATAGACCAACCAGGATAAATGGTAATATAACAACCTAATATTTAATTAATTTGTTACCTCTCTGACGTGTCCAGGGCAAACTCATAGAATAACCTCTCAGCATCAGGCGCTTGCAAAAGTGCATCATTGGAAGAACTGGAAGCAGATGATTCGGAACTAGTAGATAATATACTACTTCCAAAAACACATGCCAGAACAGCCCTTACAGGAGAAAGCTTAGCCAAGTGCTTTACGACATTCAGCTGAAGAGGGTAAAGGGGAGTACCAGGACCAGGAGCTGCAGAAAATGAACCATGCACACTTCCCCTACTGAATGGAACTTTATTTTCCAAGCTCATCCTAGAGAAGGTAGGTAAGACAGGCATGCACGCCCAGCCATGACCAGATCGTGGGGGATAAACAGGTGGTACACAAGCTGATATTACTTCATGCACGAAATCAACACACATAACATCAGCTACCTTTCCCGCTGCATCAGTACTTCCCCGCTCAAAAACGAGACGAGTTAGAAGCTGCAGGTTGTAGAAAGTAATTTGCTTATGAATCAGAGGTTGAACATTGAGCTAAGTAGTTTTTAGCCCATAAAAAAGATCGACTTGTTTTTAGGGACGTAAATTGACACAAATAATCCTATCAAAACACAATTCTATAAACGTAATTGATAAAGGTGGATATCCAAAGCCATCAGTTTAAAATACAGATTTGGATGTAGACAATGCTAACCTATCCAACATATCCAAATACATATGCAAACGTGCAAGAATATGTTTAACCCCATACATATTAAAGACTATACAGCATGAGAACAATGGGTGTCAAATGTCATAAAAGAAAGCTCACATGTTGAGGCCAAAAAAATCAGCTCACCACATCTTTTTTAGACTGATCTTCATAATCTAAAACCCAAATACACCAATGATAATAGTGAACCCCATACTTTTTGATAATTGATCTAAGAGTGAAAAAATGTTCAAATGTTGCAAAAACATTAAATTTCAAATGACTCAATGCTGGGACAAATAACATGGAAACCAAATGATCTTTGGGTGTATCTATGTTTTAGGTCATATAAATCAAAATGAACAGTGATGGTCATTTGATAAGGATGTGGACTTTCCGGCTGCCATATGAGAAAGCGTTCTCATATGACATGACAACCATTTCTCTCATTTAGTATCACATAAAATGACATAAAGATTCCCTCAAAAAAAGTATATAAGATAAAGAATTGAACTAAACACATGAACTAACTTTTCCTCCGATACTTTGGTCATACTCAGTAATATCTAGTTAGAGTCTGGATCCAATCCGAGCCCAAGTTCATTTACCATATATGGACAGTAACTCCAATTTCCCGACAATATCCTTATTTGAACCCATATCATCCTTATTTGAACCCATGTCGTCTTGAAGGAGACATATAAAACTATAGAAATACCATTATCTGCTACGTACCTGCTGAGTGTAAATTGCTATTAGTTTATGCTGCCTTTGTGTTAATCAATGTCTGAGATCAAGTTTGGCGGCCTTGAATGTACCCACAGTTAACTTGTCTTTGTATGCCTCTGTTTTCATCGTTCCTCTCCCCTCTCTGCTCTATACCTCACATGGTGTAATTGTTAAAACCTTAAAATAGCTGGTAAGCTGTGAAATTGACTCATTCAATTAAATTCATCCCACACGAATAACTAAATGCTTGCTTTTATCAAATAGCTCTGTATAACACTTTCGGACCTCAAGACCAGCAGTGAAACATACTTCATATGGGAAGAAATATTACAACTTGTGAAGGATCAATAGATATGCCTTCAGGAAGGTTAGCGTTCTTTTAAGCTTCTCCAATCAAGTGTGGCACTGTACCAATATTTCTTGTAATCTAACATATAACTTGAGATCTAGTTGTTATGAACTCTTATTTCTTGTGAATTAATTGCAGTTGAACATGCATGAGATACCCCACTTCCATTTGGAACCCATTCTGAAACATCCAAATCATATGTCTATCTTGATCGGCTACATATAATAAGTAGATGCCCTAAAATTTGCTCCAATTTTTCAAGGAGATGCCTAAAGAACTTCTCGGTGATAAACTCATACAAATAGAAAGAACTATGACCATGTAAAGACAACTCAAAAAGTAAAGCAAGAATCGCATGAGTGTCAACCAAGGTTAGAGGTCTCGGTTTAAGTTTCGGTTTCGGTCTTCCGGGAATTTTAGTTTTCCTCCAGGTTTCGCTCATTTCAGTGTTTTCGGAGTTGAGTTGAGTTTCGTTCTATCGTATCAGTAGTTTCAAATACTTAAAACCCTATCAAATACTTAAAAAAACAAGAGTATTAAAAGATACTATCAAATACTTATGAAATTTGCATTACTAACAAGTAATTATAATTTGTATAATACTATCAAAAATTAAAAATGAAGAGTTTTGCTATTCACTTTACACATTTTGCTAAATATATCATAGTTTTTACAAGTTTACCATTCCCTTGCTAAAAGATAATGGCAAACATGTAAATAAAAGGAATTGGTTAGCAAAATGTGTAGGTGAATAGCAAAAAAAGATCAGCCGTCTATACTCCATAGTGATGTTAGTCAAATTACACATTTGGTTAAACATTTTACATTTATTTACAAGTTTGTCATTCCCTTTCATTAAAACATTTAAAAGAGAATGTCCAACTTGTAAATAAACGTAATATGTTTAACCAGATGTGTAATTTGACTAGTAGCACTCATTTGACTAACAACACTAATTTAACCAAATGTGTTATTTGATCAACTTGGAGAGTATGGCCTTCTTCCGTTAGAAAAAGAATGTCGATGGGTTTCGAAGCTAGTGCAAAGGGCATCGGCTCTTCAAAGGGCAAAGGGTGGCAGTGTTTCGAAGCCAGGGCAAAGGGTGTCAGCTCTTCGAAGGGCAAAGGGTGTCAGCTCTTCGAAGGACAAAGGGTGACAGGGTTTTGAGGCAAATGTCGGTGGGGTTTCGAAGGGACCTTCTTTTCGCGACAGATCACAGTCAGTTTTGTTGGCAAATTTTTTTTCTATTTTTAAATATTTTCCCTTTCTTGTTTCTGTTGCTGCTTCATTTTTTGCTTCTTTTGCTTCTTTAACTCCGTTTCTTGTCGAAACCCCAAGGCTAGGGTTTTGGCCAAACCCGCGTTTACATATAGGTATTGGTATCATTTGCCTCTGATACGCAAAAACTGTATCTTTGATGCCAACAAGTACCTTATTTCAAGGGGCCAATTACCGTGCAAACACAAGAAATCCTCCGAATTGCACAGAATGTCCATCTCATTGTTGACAAAATGACCATGCACACTTCGGATGTAAATGGATATCTGGATTCGTAACCTTTCGGATGCGGATAAAAATTTCACATCTGACCAGATAGGGATACAAATATGAAATTTTCATTTTTTAAATATGGATACGAATATGGATATCCGGTATGCCGATACTATATTATACACATAGCTCATTTGCATTTAATCACCCTCAACCATGATCATATATCCATATATAATTACCCCTAACATATCCCAACCCCAATAACATAATAGAGTTGTTATTTTTCATCAATGTTATCCATATATGCCATTCAATATGTTTATTTATAACAAATTTGGTAATTTATTTATATCCGATTCATAAATGTATCTGTTTTTATGGATACAGAAACTATATCTTCTTCTCACACATTACACGTATCTACATCCATATTCAGCAATGATTACAAATACAAAATAGAGTAAAACATAAATCATATCTGTATCTGAACTGTTTACATCCCTAATGCACACTCCATATCCCATACAACACGGAAGCACATAAAATTGTTTTGGCCGCTTTGTTTGGAACAAGGAAGAAACTAAAGACCTTGAAGATGACATCACTGAGAGGGCTAAGAAGCTCAACTTCAATGAAATAACTAGGTCAACAAAGTTCCTCCAAACTGGTTACATGACACAGCCCAATATTTAGATTGGTATAACATGTAAGAAAGAAGTAGACTGGAACCTGCTAATATGATCCTAATAGCCAATAAACACGGTCAATGCTGAAAAAGCAACTGCAACGTAATTAACTTAAATGCAATGGACAACCCAACTAGTAATGAAATGAGATATTAAAACAAATAACAATAATATTGCCATGGAGGTTTGTGACGATAAAATTTTTTGTTAATAGCTATGCATTTACTGTTCATTAATTGTGTGAACTAACTCCATCGACAAGTGAAGTGATGAAATCAAGTTTGATGTGGTGAAGCAAGCAAGTGATCTCAAATGAACCAAGTGTAGCACATTTAAAACTTAACCCTTGATGAAGAGCGCACTATAAAGTCTAACTGCAATGTGATTTTATTCCAAAATTTTGATCGGTAATTGTGTAAGATTCTTCAAGAGCAAAGATGATCCATCACAGAAAAGAACCATATATCTGATCACAAGAGGACATAGAAAAATAATATGTAATATCCTTGCATTTAGAATTAATAATCACTAGATTCTGGGCACATGCAAATGCACCTGTAACAAAATTGATAATTTACAGAAAATTATAATTGAGCATTTTAATTTATTTCTGGCCAGTTGCATATATTATCATTGATAATTTAAACAAAATTAAAATTGAGCATTTTGGTCTATTAATGACTTACAATATAAAAATAATGGCAATTATTTTTTATTAATTATTTAATGAGAACATATTACTAGAGTTGAGGCATTGATAAGTTGGGCATTTGATGTGAACTATGCCATTAACTTGTATCGAATTAAAATTGTTTACTTTTTTATGTTTTTAAAAAATATTATGTTAGTCCATGACCCCTAATTGCAATTCCAATATCAATTGGGCGGGGGAGGGTGGAGTTTCCATTATAATACTATAGATTTATTAGTGTAAACACTGACTTAGACTGATATGTCCTAATTTAACAGGGCAGCGAATGGTTTTAAACTTGATTGGCTTTCTTTTGAGGCGATTTGGTCAGATTGACTAATGAGGCTACTTTTCACTAGACATTGAGTTTTGGTCCATCTAATAGAATGCCACAAGTTGATCACAATTTTACAGTGATATTGCAGTTTAAATGCTTGGGTGGCTTTGTGGCCCCACTTTTCAGTAAAAATATTTGTTTAGGGCTATATATAGGCTATTCTTAGGTAAAATCATTCTACAACTAATGCATTATGTTTTGAGCATGTTAGAAACTTAGAATTAGAATAGAAATTGAGTTTCTCACATTTAGTTAAATAGGTAAAAACATAATCTTGATTAGAACACCCTAACCCAAAAGCTTAAGCTATTAGGGGAGGCTTACCTTTAAATTTATGTCCTCCACTTTTTCTATTTTTTATGTGTGACTATTTTTCTTGAGACTCCCCCTCGAACTCAAGGTGAAGTCATCTTCCAGTTTGAAAACCATATTAGAACAACCAGCCTAATCATATAAGAGCCTGAGCTAAAACCATGTTAGAATAAGAATAGGAACTAGGGAGACACACAATTAGTAAAATAGGTAAGTGCATAATATTGGTTGGGATTCTCTAACCCAAAAGATTAAGACATAAGGTAGAATCCCATATTTCAAATTTTTTCCATCTTGTATTTTGCTTTCCGATGTGAGACTATTTTTCTTAACAGAGCTCACAAGTGGTGTTTCCTTCATTATGTTATAAGTCACTAGTCGAGACATAATTTGTAGTCCATTCTAGAGCGTATCTTTTTTCGTTGTGAGTTGTAAACATCTGAAAGATTTGCATTCAACGTATACATTCTACAGAGTCTGAGACCTACTTCCTTGAAGCATTTCTGGGGTTCCAACCTCAGTTGACTCTGATGATTTTAGAATTGAATTAAAAAACAAAATCATCAAGCGATCCCTGCTTCAATTCCAAGTCAAAGATTAATTCCAGAAAAAATTATTGCATAAACGTTTGAACTATTAACAGGATGTAAGATCCAGACACCAATCGCACTGCAAGATCCAATTGCCAAACTTACCTTGGCATCAATATAGATTGTATTCATGCAAAGAAACTTTGACATCATGGGAGACGAGTACATGTATTTGATATGTCAGCATTTTAACGCAAAAAAGGTCAAGGTATTGCATGCCAAATTGCATGTAGCTATAAACAAAGGACATAGAATAAAGAATAGCACATTACTAATAGTTTATGTTACACATGAAAATCATTTAGAATATAATGTACACACTAAGCATCTATACCCTTTACTTTAGAACCCCCGATATTTCAATAGAAATAAACTTAGAATGCTTGCACGCAAATACAGCTGTAAGTAGCAAAAAGACAACAAAGTAGGTTGTTAGGCGAGAGAAAAAACACAAGAACTTACATCTTTTGGCCATTCATATATAAGAGAGAAAAAGTTGAAATCATGGGTTGTGTCAATGCCATCGACTATGTCACCAATCGTTGCTATGTAGATTATAAAGGATGAAAGATATGTTGAAGGTTTGGAAGCTAAGGGACCAAAAAGCCTTTTTCCAGAATCTTTCATGTCATGGCCGACAAGCTCACTCGTATTTTGAGTAGCCACTTGATTTACAGGTGCTGGTTTGACAGATTTGAGCCCAAGCCCGAGAACGACACCCTTTTCAGGATTCAAAAGAGCTTTGTTATCATAGTTGAATCCATCCCCCTTTAAGTAATTGTTGTCTGCATCTTCATCAGCCAGGGCTCTCGCAAGATTATGAAGCTTACCTATAATTTATTATGGATATTTGATAATGGTGCACATCAACAAACTTAAAATGCCAGATCTAAGATTAGAACATGGCCTATTACCACTCAAGAATTGACGCTTTCCTTTATGAGCATCATCAATCATCTGATGTAAAATTGCAAGGGCGCGCTGTCTTTGTCCTTGTCTGCTGTGTTCAGTTGATGGAGAAACAGACACTTCTTCAGTAAACATCTCCTGAACAGTTGGAGCTTTATCCTAATAAAGACGTTTACAAACCATGAATAAGCTCCACATTCATGAAAAATAGTTTACATGTGATGAACAACGATGATACCCAAATTCACAAAGGATTTTATTGGAAAGCCATTCTACGAAATACTAAAGAGCCTGTTGTGGGCTAACAATTTAAATCAAGCTAACCCCAACCCCATGCATCGACCTTTGTAGCATATGGAAAAAGCCTTCGGCTGAAGTTGCTTGAAAATTCGGAATAAGCGTAGCTAAAACATATACATTTCTTTAAAACAGACCACGATGAGGTTTGAACCAAGAACATTTTGAAATTATACCACCAAGAACCTTTTGAAACGACACCATGAAAGAAAGCACTGCACCTAAAAGCTAAAGCTATTGGATTGTGAACTAACAATGTGTATTATGTAACAGATCAAAAGAGTTTATATCTATTTACAACCTTCCTAGAGTAAGCAGGATGTGGATATAAATTCATACAGCAGTTAATGCTTCTACAACTGCACTTTGAAAATGTATGGTAATCATCGGAATAGAACAATAGCCTAAAGTTGGCTGGAGACTAGGCATGTTTGATCATTGTCAATGCATCTGCAATTATTTGGAGAAAAAATGGAGGAAAATAAGCAAGGATTCAGAAAACCTTGGGTTGTAGAAGATGAAGTCATCCAAACTAAGTAGACAAATAAAGCATAATATGAACGTTTAAAACAAGAAAGTAAGCCGACAAGAAGATACTACTATTTGTTATGAACCAATGGTTTCAATCTGCCGACAGCCTGATATATATGCCATAAAAGGTCACTTAAATAAATTATTTACACCTATAAAGATGATGAATTCTGCGGGGATGTTAGCTAAGTCTAACCTGTTCTACTAGGTCATGCAGGCGTTGCAGGACACGCCTTGTCACCGAAATTATTGCAATTTCTTGAATTTGATCCCAATAGGTAGAACCAATCTTTGGAGAGCTTCCTGGATAGATCTCAGATAACATGAGCCGAGCCTGCAAGACAATACAGAAAATGGCAAATAAAGCAGGTATTCAATGTTCTCAATGGGCACGAGCAATGGGAACGAGAATGCTAACTGAGCAGGAAATCCTGCACTTACGAAGATCCGGGTTAGTAAATTGCCCTTAGGAACAACCAAAGCAGATGAAAGATACCATGTCATGGTGTAAATGGGTTTATGGTTGCTAAATAGTTGCAATGACTTGCCTGTTCAAGTAGTAGTCTGCACATGTCCATAGACCTTGCGGACGTTGCAGCAACATCAATGCACATAAGAATCTGACAAAAGGGAGGTCTCAACATATTTTTGCAAATTCATTACTATTCACAATCTAATGTCAACACTTACAGCAGCTAAAGGACCTAGTTGAGTACGCAATGATGAAAAATCTATTTCGTGTACAGCACTTGTAGACCCCTCTGCAACACGAGATACTGCATCCTCCACCTGTAAAGGAACTGCAGGCCATTTCACTTCTTATCGTAAATAAGTGTAAAATGCATCTGTGGGAAGAAAGTGTATATCGAGTCTTAAGCATATTGACGAGATCTAAGAGTTGCACTAAAACATCAAAGCGAAAGGATTAAGTTTCTCACTGCATGTAAAACAAGAGTGAATGATGCTCATGTATGGACAAGGACTTCGATCCATGTTAAGGGGTTCAGAGACACAGAAAACCCTATGATAGCTAACAGGAATCGTAAAAAAGAATTTGGATACACATGTTACCACAAAGAACATGACCCTTAGTTCAAAGGTTAGCCAACGATATATTCAGAAAGGCCATGCAAAATGTGAGAAATATGGGTTCATTGGATTGCCTGTGCTACAGTAACAAGTAATTAAACTTTTTTTTAGAATAAGCAAGTAATTGTACTTAATATCTCTATCCAATATTTACAATGCAAAATTTAAAAAAAATAAAAGTAAAATATAATGCAATAATAAATAAATGGATCAAGAAACTGTTTTAACTAGCGATATAACACCGATAAGTTGGTCCCTGACCAAAGATGCAGCTCTTTCTATTATCTACCAATAATAAAAAACATGCACAAATATACATGCTATCGCACCGAAAGTTATTGGTGTCTGTCACATAATGGTTACAAACTTACAACGAGTTCAGAAATTAATCCTAGCTAGCATATACAAGAAAAATGGTTCAGGACTTTGTATAAAGCCATCTTAGGTGAAAAAAGGACTAAGATAGGTGACCTCTTGGATTTTGATGCTTGGAGCATTATATATTTTTCTGTACGTTCATGCTAAAATCACACTACGTAAACATAGTGATCATAAATAATCACCATTGCTTAAAATGGTTGTGTGGAAATCATGTAATTTAAGCACATCCTCACCATACATCAAACGGTCATGTTCTGTCACAGAAAAACTGCTCCATTTTATAACCACTTAATGCAAGGTAAAAGGTGAACCTAGCGTAATTTTCTATAGTCATATTTTAGGACATTCAGATCATGATGAACATTCTGGATTATCCAGTGGGATGGTCGGACATAACAGAGAGTTTTATCTTTGAGCAGTTATGGAAGAGTCACCTTAGACCAGTTTATAGATATGTATGTTATGTATGTATGTATGTGCGGAACCGAATTCCTCCTCCAAACCAGGGCTTCTAGGTTGTCAGTACGTACTGCAAATGGCCTTTGGAAGTTAAATTGATTTTTCATCTGTAAAAATCCTACATGTCCTAGCCTCATTCAAGATACGGTACTCGTGTCTAATATACCACAATAAGACTAGCAAGTCTATAACTGCTTGTCTGATTAATAGAACATATCCATAATCACAGGCACGACCTCATATATATGATCAGTTTACCAAGTCCTTTCCTAAAATCAGTTCCAAACTGAACTGGGATTCATTTGGTATACTATCAGCCAGGCGACAATAGGGACATAAAATGCAAACACAAATGTATAACATAAAATAAAGTGTTGCAGTAAAATAATTTTTAACAAGGAAAGAATAAAGAGGACATGGATGCATCAAGAAATAATCTAGACCCGGCAGTACATAGACAATCAAACTACATTCAGTAACCAACAAAAACTATCAACCTTTGAATAATTAAGTTTTTTCGCAACCTATTTCTTGATAGACAACACCATCCGTCATGAGATCTGATTATTCTATTCATCAAAAAGAAAGACCAGCAAGAGAAGTCATGAAAGATTAATGACATCAGGTTAACAGTCAGAGAGTTGCAAACTTTCATCAACTCATTTACGAAGTCTCCTTCTCTCTTTTTTCCTTTTTTAAGTTTTAAACGTTCTTAGTATCGAGTTGTTCACCAACAGCTGATGGAATTTGTAAATGTTTAGATGATGATGATGTCAACTACTATCGAAGTTCAAGTAGAACCTGTTTTAAGGGACACCTCCACCATGTGTAAAATCCAAACAGCCGCTCCCCACATCACCGCTACATCAGCAGCTTATGTAGGTCATGATGTGCTCCCTCACACTGACACGCATACAAAAAATTGAAGGGAAAAAAGAAACTGTGGAGAAAAATCTCTTCCTTTGGATACATTGGTTGATCTGGCATCCTTGGGGAGTGAATGTAGAAATCCAAGAAGATTAGAAGGATTCAATAACATAAAGAACTCTTGATAACAGTACCAAATTCATGAGTCAACAAGAAATATTTCAATGGAGAAGTGCCCAGGGTGGAAGTTATTTCTGACATCAATAATATTGGTGGGCGGGCAACGGCGTAACCGGGGTTTTTTTATACCCTGGGTGAAAATAAAAATGATAGAATAATAATGTTTAAAAAATAACAAAGCAAAAACATTAAATGCTAAGAATGCTTTCATTATATATATATATATATATATATATATATATATATATATATATATATATATATATATATATATATATAATTATAATGATGACAAAATAGTATCATGCATACATGCAAAATATGATAGATAAACATATCAACAAGAGGCTATCTAAGTCAAACTCTACGAGTATATCTTGAATCGAACTCATGCACAATGTCTTCTGTGTCGAGACTAGAAGTAATTTCTTTCTCAATATAAAGTATCATATTATTAGCAAGCAGTTCATCTCTCATCTTATTGCACAATGATGTTTTAATCCTACTTCAACCCACTTTCTACCTCTTCATCTTGCCTAAAAAGCTTCAGTGTCACAAAACCAAATCTTTCTATTAAAGTCTTTGTCGTTACACCAAATCTCTAAAATTGTAATAAGAGGTAATGGTTTTATTTTTATATTCGAATGCTCCACATGGGTAAGGCTTCTATTTAAGGGCCAAAACATGGGCTTCTACATCACTGCATCTTTTAATCCTTTTTAATTGATCCATGGGATTTGAACATGTGTTGCTCTAATATCATATTAAAGTCCTTATCGTGATACCAAGATGATGCGATCATTACTTATGAGAGGAGGAGGCGCAAGCATGCGGTTCACGTGCCACGGAAGCCCAACGAGTAAAACTGATATGCGCACTACAAGTCATGGAGTACTTATTTTATGCACTACGGGGTGGAAATAAAAGAGGACAGCCAGACCTAGTTTTGTTTATCAAATATTTTGAGTGATTATTCTACCAATTTTTATAGAGAAAGATCTAGAATAGGTTTATACTTTTTCCTTGCAAAAGTTAGGCGAGAGGGATCTACTAAACAAAAAGAGATCCATTTATCTTATCTTATTATCTTTGAGTGTTATTCCAATAAAAATTCTTACTTTTACCCAATTTTGTGCCCTAGATCATATCAAATTGGTATCAGATCGACAGATCCATGGCGAGCACAAGGACGATGGAAAGGATCAAAGCGTTGGAAGAGAAGATCGGAGCCAAGATCGTGGAACGAAAGAAAGAGATCCAGGGATTACGGGCTGATTTGAAGGAAGATTTTAGGGCTTCGATGGAGGCGAACAAGTTAGAGATGAGGAAGGAATTCAAGAATGCGATTGCGAAAGGGACAAAGGAGATCTTGAGGCCTCTTTCGCAACGAGATCCATCATCATCCACTTCAGATCTGAATCACCAATCAGATCTGGCTTCGAAATCGACACAACGGAGCACTAGACGAGCCGCCCGAGATCGGAGGAGGGAGAACGGAGGCCTGGCGGATGTGCTAGGCCATTCCAGCTGCCCTGGCGCACAGCCAGGCCATCGGTGATGCCCTGGCGGCCCCGTAAGGGCACTCGGGAAACCCTGTCGGCTCGCCAGGGCCACCGCGAGGCCCTGGCGAACCGCCAGGGCCCTGGCGTCACCGGGCAAACCCGCCAGGGCCCTCGCGGGCCTTGGGCAGATCACATGTTGATCGGAGATGCCCTAGCTGCTCGTTGGGGCCCTGAAGAGGGGCGGGCAGGATTCAATGGGGGCCCGGAGGGCCTCGGAGAGCGATGGGAGCACGAGCAGGGCATAGGGCCTCGTCGACATGAAGAAGATGAATTCTAATGTGCTGATTTTGAGTTCGGGTGGCATCGTGGATACCGGAAGGCTGATCTTATAGATGAAGGGGGCCAAGGACACGGGCCGAAGTATAAGGAGTTCGCGCGATACCATGATGATGGCAGTGAGAGTGCTTATGATGTTTGCGGGTGTGAATGGAGAGATGTTGGGCGACTAACCAATGAGAGGACCAGGTTTGAAAATCCCCACAGACAGCAGCACCAGGATCGTTATAGAGAAGATCCCCGTGCTGATGAGCGAATACGGAAGCTGAAGATGCTCATCTTTGAAGGTAGTGACGCATCTGTGTGAATCTACAATGCGGAGAGGTATTTTGAGATGACACGGCTGACGGAGGCAGAGAAGCTGAGGACGATCAGGATCTGCCTGGAAGGAGAGGCCTTATCATGGTACATGTGGAGGGAGCAAGAGAGACATGTGAGGACTTGGGACGAGTTTAAGGAGATCTTGTTGCACCATTTCAGGGAGACCCAGTGGGAGGTGCGTGCAAGCATTTGCATGCCATTAAGCAGTATGGGTACGTGCGTGACTAAGCAGTTCGAGGTGCTTACGAGCAGGGTGCGCGGGATGCCAGTAGAGTCTATGGAGGGGTTTTTCTTGGATGGGTTGAAGCCTGCTATCAAGGCAGGGCTTTGTACCCATATGCCCAAAGGATTATTTGAGCAGATGGATTTGGCACAGTCTGTGCCCGGTGGAGGATAGACTTGCCTAGGATCGCAGTACCAGAGGGACTTGGGGAGTGAATTACACTCGTCCTCAGGCGGTGGCAGGTGGCTAGCAGGGAGCGTCAGGAGGGACCTCGCTAGTGGGGGAAAAGGCCAGCGAGGCGAGGCCGGCGGGACCCAATAAGAGGATGACAGAGGCTGAGATGCGAGATAGGAGGACAAAAGGGCTGTGTTTCAAATGCGAGGAGAAGTTCACTCCGGGCCACAAATGTCAAAACCACGCTCTTCAGGTGTGCAAAGTATTTGAGGGAGAGGTAAAAGAAGATGAGGATATGGAGCTGGAGACCGGTGGAGAGGTAGACATTGAGCCACTACTTTTTGGAGGCAGCAGAGGTTTCGCTCAGTTCGATAGCTGGGTTCACACATGTCCACACCATGAAATTGGCGGCCAGAGTTCGAGACTTGGATGTGGTGATTCTGATTGACAATGGGGCTACACACAACTTTGTGTCCGCTAAGGTGATTGAGAAGCAGTGGCTACATCTCACTAATACGAAGGAATTTGGAGTCAGTTGGGGAATGGCAAGGTGGAGCAGAGTAGATGCATATGCAGAGATCTGACGGTGTCCATTCAAGGGGTGTTGGTTACTGGAGACTTCCTGCTCTTAGCATTGGGCAATGTTGATCTGATTTTGGGGATGCAGTCGCTTCAGACATTGGGAGAGACTAAATTCAATTGGAAGCTGCTGAGGATAGAGTTCCAAGTAGAGGGGAGGAAGATGGTGTTGCTTGGGGACCCGAGCCTATGTTGTTCATCAGTAGAAATATTAGTTTTCAATCACGTTAATTTTTGGAAGCTTTCATTTATTGAACATATCTTAGGTGCATTCTTTGAATGCCTTGTGTTCTTTGATTGGTCTCTTTGATTTTCAAAAAGTATTTATTTCTTGATATTCATGACTTTTTGTTATCCTTGTTGACCTATAAAAAAGATTGTACCATGTGTGAATATGGAATGATCAAATCAATTATCTACTTGAAGATAGAGAGTTAAATAGTTCATCTTCAAAGGTGTCCAAGAATGTGTTAGGCCTTCGGCCCAACTTCCCCTGCGGGTTTACACCCGCAGGGGAGCCAAGCGGGCTTTCCCGCACGCCGCACCCGCCCCCTCCCCTTAGCCGCATGCCGCACCCCCCCTTCCCCCTTGCCCTAGTTTTTATTATAAATAGGGGGTGGCCTCTCTCGTTTACATATGCTATTTTTGAAATTTGATATTTGGAGACTCTTAGGGTAAACGAGTGCGGACGTCCTCTAGGTGTCTTGGGAGGAGGGCACACCTCTTTTGTGTCCAATTATCTTTTTATTTGCTATTGTTTCTTCAATAAAAATCTTGCCTTTGTTAGTTCCTAACAATTTGGTATCAGAGCACGTAACGATCCATGGCGGCTTCCACAAGATCGCAAGACAAATTTGAGGCCTTGGAGGCGAAATTCACCTGCGAAATTGAGGCACTCAAAAAACCTTGGCGGGAAACGACGAATCCATGGCGAAATTAACTACCTCCATCTCCCAATTGGCGTCAAATCAAGCAAAACACGACGATCAATTCGCGCAATTGATGGGGGCCCTAAATCAATTAGCGACGAACCCCAAAGCCGAAGGAAACCCTAATCCGACACCAAAGGCGACACCTTTGAAGAAGGAGAAGGAGAAAGAGGAGGATCCTCCCCAAAGTCAACCCTACTACGTGGAGGAATTGGATGGGGAAGACGACGACAAACCGTGGGGGGTGGACTACCGTGAGGAAGTGCGGCGGAAGGCGGTTGAGAGCCAAAGGGAGCGCGGCGGACCTAGCCGCCCAAATTGGGATCGCCACGACCAAGGGGAGCACCGGCCGAACCACCACGGGCCACGGGAGCTGCGGACAACACGTGCGAGAGGCGGGGGGGCCTACCCCACCTCTGCCGGGCCCCGACTGGGGGGCCAGGCCCTGCCGGGGCTCGGCCGGGTCCGGCGACCCTGCCAGACCTCCGGCAGAGCCCGCCGGCCCAGCCGGAAGCCCGGCAGAGCTTGCCCCCCCTCCGGCAGCCACGGGGGGTCGTTTGAGGCGTACAGGGGGGCCAAGCACCCTGGTTAGCTTTACAGGGGCCCGGAGCCCCCCGATCAGCATCACAAGGGGCCGGAGCCCCCCGATCAGCATCACAGGGGGGCCGGAGCCCCCCGGACAGGGCTACAGGGGGCCGGAGCCCCCTGACTTGTCTCCAGAGGACCGGAGCACCCATGGCAGCCGCCAGGGGTGGGGGATTTTCGTCGGGGGCTCGGCCAGAGGCAGGCTCCCCCCGGACAGCAGCCTGACATCGGGGATCGCCGCGGACAGCAACCGGACACAGGATTTGAGGCCCCTGGACGACGGACAGCCTATGAGGATGATCACGGGTGGATTCCGGGAGATTTTGGAGGCCCTCCGGAGCATCGACCAGCAGTTGAGGACCACTTTTACGGTGACAGGCGCGGGAGAGGATATTATTCCGACGACAGGGGTGGCTACGAGGCGGAGTTCAGCGACGACGCAGGTTGGGACGATTTTGAGGGGCGGCGCGGAGATCGTCGGGGAGCCTACGGAGGCCACGGAGGAGGGACACCCAGACGCTACGAGACGCTGGACGAGAGGCGTCAGCATTATCATGGACAGCACAGAGAGGAGAGGAGGCCTGAGCAGGGGCGCTTTGGAGGGGATTGCCGCGTCCGGAAGCTGAAGATGCCGCTATTTTCCGAAAGGACCCACACGCCTGGTTGTTCACCGCAGAGAGGACTTCATGGCACACCACATGACCGAGGCCCAGAAACTGGAGGCGGCGGCGATCTGCATGGAGGGACGTGCCTTGCGATGGTACCAGTGGACGGAGAGGCGACAGCAGATCAGGAGCTGGGAGGAGCTGAAGGACATGGTGCTGGAGAAGTTTAGAGACCCCCGCCTGGGAAACCTACACGAGCAGCTGTACGCCCTCAGGCAGGAGGGGCCGGTGCGGGATTACATTGAGCGATTTGAGACACTGGCCGGGAGAGTACATGGTGTGTCTGACAAGTCACTGAAGGGCACTTTTCTAAAGGGACTACGCCCCAGTCTGAGAGCAGCAGTGAGACCCTACAAGCCCAGGGGGCTCTCAGAGGTCATAGAGATGGCGCAGATGGTGGAGGACGCACAAACGGAGGATCGACGGGTCCGCGGCAGTTACAGCAGTCAGACTTCAAGAGGCACCACCTCTGGGGCTGGAGGAGCAGGTACCGCAGCAGGGGTGACCCAGACAATCCGGGAGAAGACTGGGGAGAAGAGTAGCACGCCAGTGACTGGGGGGCAGTTCAGACGCATGACGGACGCAGAGATGAGGGAAAAACGGCAGAAGGGTTTATGTTTCCGATGCGATGAGCGGTTTTCACCAGGCCACCGATGCGCGGGGCGCAAGCTCCAGGTGATCCTGTTGGAGGACGACGACGGTGGGTCTGATATCGAGGAGGAGGCCGCTGAGCGAAAGGAGGCGCTGGAGGGCCAGCAATTGGACGTAGCGGAGGTGTCCCTCAACTCTGTGGTAGGGTTCACACCGAACCATACCATGAAGCTGAGGGGAGAGGTCGGCGACCAGGAGGTGACTGTGCTGATTGATAGTAGGGCTACCCACAATTTCATTTCTAGGAGGGTGGTGACACAGCTTGGACTTCAGCTAACAGACTGCGGCAGCTTTAGTGTGATGATGGGGACGGGGAAGAAGGAGAGCAGCCGAGGAGTTTGCAGGGGCGTGGTGCTGACCATGCAGGGGATACAGATCATTGCAGATTTTTTACCCCTAGACCTGGGGAGCACAGACGTCATCCTCAGCATGACATGGCTACAGACATTAGGGGAGATGACCATAAATTGGAAGCTGCTACGGATGGAGTTTCGGGAGGCGGGACGAGCAGTGATACTCCAGGGCGACCCTAGCCTCTGCAGAGTTTTGGTCTCTTTGAAGACCATGTACAGGACCATCCAGACAGAGAGAGGCGGATACCTAGTAGAGCTGTACTCTTTGACAGGTGAGGGAGGCACAGAGGCCAGCACAGAGCAGCCCATCCCAGGAGAGGTTCAACAGCCGATGGACCAGTTTAGCGTGCGGCCCTACCGTCGGGGCCTACCACCACCACGGGACCACGAGCACGCCATAGTTCTACGAGAGGGTGTCTCCCCGATTAGCGTGCGGCCCTACCGATACCCTCAGCATCAGAAGGACGAGATAGAGAGGATGGTTTCGGAGATGGTGCAGGCAGGGGTGATCCAGCCGAGCGTGAGCCCGTTCTCCAGCCCAGTGTTGCTAGTGAAGAAGGATGGTAGTTGGCGGTTTTGCGTGGACTACAGGGCGCTGAACAAGGAGACGGTCCCGGATAAGTTTCCAATACCTGTGATTGATGAACTCTTGGATGAACTACACGGAGCTGCTTGGTTCAGCAAGCTAGATCTTAAGTCAGGCTATCATCAGATACGGATGCAACGGGAGGATGTGCCCAAGACGGCGTTCAGGACACATGAGGGTCACTACGAGTTCCTGGTCATGCCCTTTGGTTTGACCAACGCCCCGGCCACTTTTCAGGCACTCATGAATAAGGTATTCCGTCCCTTTCTCAGGCGATTTGTACTAGTCTTTTTCGACGATATTTTGGTGTACAGTCGTACCTTGGAGGAGCATTTGGACCACCTGCAGGTGGTTTTTCAGGAGCTGCAGTACCACCAGCTTTATTTGAACAGAAAGAAGTGTCTATTCGGGCAGCCTCAGGTGGAGTACTTGGGGCACGTGGTATCAGCCGGAGGGGTAGCTGCCGATAGATCGAAGATAGCGGCCATGCTTGACTGGCCGCGCCCTACTACTCTCAGGGGGCTACGGGGCTTCTTGGGACTCACAGGTTACTACCGCCGGTTCGTAGAGGGATATGGGACGATTGCCTGGCCATTGACAGAGTTATTAAAAAAGGACCAGTTCCACTGGGGGAGGATGCTACGACAGCTTTTGAGGCTCTGAAAAGGGCGATGACCACTGTGCCAGTTTTGACGTTGCCCGACTTCACTAGACCGTTCGTAGTAGAGGTGGACGCATCAGGACACGGGTTAGGGACCGTACTTATGCAGGAGCATCGACACATAGCTTTCTACAGCCAGGTGTTGACGGCAAAGGCCCGATTGCGATCGGTGTATGAGAGGGAGCTGATGGAGATAGTGTTTTCCGTCCAGAAGTGGAGACCATATTTGTTGGGACGGAGCTTCATAGTGCGCACGGATCAGCGGAGCCTGAAGTATCTGCTAGAGCAGCGGATGGTAGCGGAGGAGCATCAGAAGTGGCTGCGGAAGTTGATGGGGTACAGGTTCGAGATAGAGTGTCGTCCGGGATTGGAGAATAAGGCAGCCGATGCGTTATCCCGACGGGAGGAGGAGGCAGAGTTAGCGGCGATCACCACATCCATTCTGGAGGATTGGGGCCCACTGCAGCAGGAGGTTGAGCTGGACCCGGATTTGGCGGTGATACGAGAGGCCCTGTTACAGGGGTCGACGGAGTACCCAGGATATTCGTTACAGGAGGGGCGGTTACTTTACTGGGGCAGGTTGGTTATACCGAGGTCTTCTACTTTTATACCGACCATCTTCAGGGAGTTCCACGGCAGTGCTATAGGAGGACATTCTGGAGTCCTCAAGACCTACCAGCGACTTTCACGGGAAGTCTATTGGAAGGGGCAGAAGAAGGATGTGGCCCGGATGGTGGCAGAGTGTGACGTGTGCCAGCGTCACAAATATCAGGCCATGTCCCCAGGCGGATTTCTACAGCCGCTCGCTTTACCAGACAGTTTGGGAGGACCTCTCTATGGACTTCATCGATGGATTGCCGAAGTCGGGGGTTACAGCGTCATATTTGTTGTGGTAGACCGCCTCAGCAAGTATGCTCATTTTATCCCGCTTAAGCATCCTTACAGCGCAGTTTCAGTGGCAGAAATTTTTGTACGGGAGGTCATTCATTAGCATGGGCCGCCGAAGTCCATAGTCTCCGATAGAGACAGTATTTCAGAGCAAATTTTGGCATGAGTTGTTCAGATTGCAGGGGACGGCTTTGAAGCGCAGCACGGCTTATCATCCTCAGACTGACGGCCAGACTGAGGTGGTAAATAGGAGTGTGGAGACTTATCTGCGATGCTTCATCTCAGAGAATCCAAAGGAGTGGGCTCGTTGGCTACCGTGGGCGGAATACTGGTACAACACTTCTTACCACACGGCGGCACAGACTACTCCCTTCAGGATTTTACATGGCAGAGACCCTCCGCACCTACTTCACTATGGCCATGATACGACCCCAGTTTCTGATGTCGAGCAGTACCTAGCAGAGCGGACCGGGTTCTAGAGGAGCTGAAGCTCCATTTGGCGAGAGCTCAGCAGGTGATGAAGGATTGGGCAGACCTACACCGCCGTGATGTACACTTCGAGGTGGGTGATATGGTGTATCTGAAGTTGAGACCCTACCGGCAGCGGTCCGTGGTCCATAGAAGGAATGAAAAGCTGTCACCCCGATACTTTGGGCCGTTTGAGGTCGAGGCGAGGATAGGACCAGTGGCCTACAGATTGCGTTTGCCCCAGGATCTACCATTCATCCAGTGTTCCATGTCTCACAGCTACGACAGGCTATAGGCACCCACACTTCTTCCCCGGCGTTACCGGAGTCACTTACTGCTGATATGGAGATACGGATGGAGCCAGAGCTGCTGAAAGGAGTTCGCCAGAGCGATACGGGCGTGCGACAGGTGCTGCTACAGTGGAAGGGCTTACCAAAGCACGACAGCACGTGGGAGGACATGGACGATATGGTGACTCGCTTTCCTGATTTCCAGCTTGAGGCCAAGGTGGCTCTTTGGGAGGGGAGTATTGTTGGGCCTTCGGCCCAACTTCCCCTGCGGGTTTACACCCGCAGGGGAGCCAAGCGGGCTTTCCCGCACGCCGCACCCGCCCCCTCCCCTTAGCCGCATGCCGCACCCCCCTTCCCCCTTGCCCTAGTTTTTATTATAAATAGGGGTGGCCTCTCTCGTTTACATATGCTATTTTTGATATTTGATATTTGGAGACTCTTAGGGTAAACGAGTGCGGACGTCCTCTAGGCATCTTGGGAGGAGGGCACACCTCTTTTGTGTCCAATTATCTTTTTATTTGCTATTGTTTCTTCAATAAAAATCTTGTCTTTGTTAGTTCCTAACAAAATGATTATTCTCTTAAGAGTAATATCATTTAGTAAAATCCACATAGTTTGTAATCCCATTTTTATAATGAAAGAATCTCATAACCGTAGGTAGGTTTTACCCAACAACGTAAATCATGTTGTCTATCTTTTTTCTTGTTCTTGTTTGTGTCTTTCTTCATCCTACGAACTCAGTTTAAAGGGTTTTCTTGACCAATAAGATGGTGCTCTAATGTCAACTGGAAAGACAAGAACAAGTTAATGATCTAATTTATGATATGTCAAAAACTAGCTAAGCGACAGTGAAATGATCTGCTAGAGAACCAATAACATATATGATGAAAATTGCATATTAAAGAACATCCAATAGGCAGGATATGTGGCAAAATCAGTTGACCCTACGATGAATCTGGAAACATATACAGGGTGTGGAAACAAATAGAAGAAGACTAAATCGGTGAGTTAAGTGACCACAACAGCGATAGCAAACCCGATCAATATGAATTCCACAGGCACTATTTGTGGCTGATTTCAAACCATAAAGACTCCAAACAATGACGATGATCAAACATAAGAGCAGCATAACTTTGTCATATTATGTTAACTTTTATGAAGTGAAAACGGGAAGAAACATCATGACATTATATTGCAAAAGCAATTGCCTAGTTAACATAGAACTATATTGTAGTAATGTGGTAAATAGCAATGCAATGAGTATATCACATGATATGCCACATTAGTCACAAGATGTGGCTATAAGATTATAGAACCAGTGGCCGATTGCTGGGCTAAAGAATTGATGTCATTGTATTTCAGATTTATTGGTTGCCCGCCTGTAATGATTGTTAGTTTTATTATTTTTAGCGACCCTCCACATCTTTTATCCCCAACTCTTTCTTACGCCACTCTTCTTGATTTTTTTTCCCTTTCTCATCCCTTTTCTTGTTTGTTACTACACTTCTAACATTTCATTTCTAACAAAAAGACAAAGGGGGGAAAAAAGAAAACCTCAAATTCTATAGTCTACACATTATCCCTCTTACTTTATTCTTACACGTCTGAGGTCAACCTATCGTCCTCCTAGAAATTTCAACATTGTTTTTTGAAAGACTAAATGTTTAAAATCCAGGGTCTCAACAAAGCAGAGTAGTATGATCACAACAAAAAAGTATAGTAGTCTTCTCTTAAATTAACGGCCAAAATCTCATTGTTATCATTATACAATAGATGAACTCATTAGGACTCTGATTGCATCAATTCGTCCATGCAACAATGAGGAAAGTGCTACAGATTCAGTGGCCTTTAAATGTTCCCAAGTACAGATTCTTATGTTAACAAATATAGATAAAAGAGGGTTCAAAATTTTAGTAATTATACCGATGCTCTCCTAAAAGCACCAGCCACCCATTCCACAAGTTCAAGAGCTGCTTTATCTTCTGCAGGCAAGGAGAATCTGTGCACGGCCTCTTCCCCTATATCATATTTTGCCCTTTGCATGCAACTGGTCAAAAATTACAGAAGAATCATATTCAGAACTCCATGTTCTATTTGCATTAAATTTTTATAATAACTTTCACAATGTCTTTTTTCAATGTTTGCAATTAGTCAAAGACAAAAGAATAAAGCAGGCACAGGTACACACTATATGTAATTAGGATGTACAGGGAAAATAAGCAGGCATAGCAAGGATTGTAAGATTTAAGCATAAAACAAGACCATTTTAAGTACAAAAGGATACGCATACTGGCATGCTCTTTGACCATTTGAAGTTACATGTCAAATGGCAATAATCATTTGAAAGGGGTGCATTAGGTAAACCAACTTGAAAATCTTTAGTCCTAATGTTTCCTCAAAGATCATCAGTCTGTGTTGTGGCACAATGATGGGATCGTGACATATCAGAGGAGACAAGACGACGCAGAGCGGATCATGGAGCGGCTAACTAGCACAGGGATGTTTTTGTAATTTTTGGGGTTCATGTGTACTTTTGTAAATATGGACAAATCAGTCCTCCATATATATTTGGGGTTGGGGTTAATGTTCTTCATGTTGAAACTAAGTGAGAAAACACTAGTAGTGTAGAACCTTAAATAGAGAAGAGTTGAGACTTATCTCTCAAATCAAAGGCTATGAGAGTGATTTCCTCTCCAAAGAAATCATCTTGTATCTTGTATTCCATTTCTCATCTATAAAATTTTGATTTTTATCTCTCCAACCCCTAGATTTTCCTATCAAATTGGTATCAGAGCTCTACGAACCTATGGGTCAATGAAAGTTGATGCAATGGAGGAGAAATTAGGAAGTGCTGTAGAAACACTAAATGAGCAACTAAAAATATGGGAGTGAGATGTAGTCTCTCAAGGAAAGATTTTCTAAGGTGGAATTCATGATGAATTAGCTCTTGGAGATCCATCGCTACCCACGTCGCGAAGAGGAAACGTCAAAAGATGACAACTTGGAAGGTAATCACATAGATTTAGGACGAAAGGAGCAAGTTTTGGACAAGTGGATACCAGAGACGACATTGATGTGGAGCTTCATTAAGGGACTAAGGGCAGACATCGGAGCTTAGCTCCGCCTATAGAAACCGAGGGGGCTGATGAACGTGATGGAGCTGGCTCAGATGGTATAGCCCAGATGGTAAAGGATAAACAATTAAACATACATCAGAGCGACGGGCAAATGGAGCTTCAAGCAGATCCACTTTCCGTAGCCAGGCACCTCCAGGAGAGAGTGCCACTGCAGGGGGAGTCCAGACCAAGGGAGTCCATTCTGGCAAGGACATGAGCAACAGTGCACATCTGAGTGGACAGTTCTAGCGCATGACAGAGTCGGAGCAGCAAAACAAGAAGACGAATAGATTGCGTTTCTGGTGTAACGAAAAAATTACCTCCAGACTTCGCTACCGAGACCGCACCCTCCATATGCTACTAGTGGATGATGATGACAATGTTGTGGAGGCTAAAGTGGAAGGAAAAGGTAAGCATTAGCACTCCCACTTGGACGTCGCAGAGGTCTCGCTCAACTTTGTGGTGGGATTCACACCGACCCACACTATGAAGTTGACCAATAAGATTTCAGAGCAGGAGGTCACAGTGCTAGGAGGTCACCGTGCTGATTGATAGTGAGGCTACACATAATTTTATATCCAACCGAGTGGTGGAGTAACAAGAATTGCAGCTAGTGGACAATGTAAGATTCAGAGTGATGATGGGGACTAAACAGGTGGAGCGCAATAGAGGGGTATGTCGTGGGTTGATTTTGACTCTCCAAGGGATACATATCGTGGAGGATTTCATGCCACTCGATTTGGACAGCACAGACGTTATCTTGGGTATGAGATGGCTGCAATCCCTGGGGGACAAAAAATCAACTGGAAGCTATTGAGGATGGAGTTCCAGGAGTGAGGGAGAATGGTGACGCTTCAGGAAGATCACAGCTTGTGCCAAACCGGGATTTCTTTGAAACCCATGACTAAGGTGATACAAACTGGTGGATTCTTGGTGGAGTTACAGAGGATGGCAGGAAAGAATGTGGAGCCGGATTCAGAACATTCCTCTAGTGATGCAGCAGATTTTGGTTCGGTTTAAGCGGGTGTTCCAGACACCTCGTGGGCTTCCACCTCCCTGGGACCACGAGCATGACGTATTCCTACGAGAGGGGATATCACATATCAGTGTGAGGCCATACCGCTCAGGTGCAGAAGGAAGAGATCGAGGTGACAGAGATTATCCAGGCATGAGTGATACAGCCTAGTGTGAGCTCTTTATTGAGCCATATCCTGCTGAGAAGAAGAATGATCGGATTTGCATGTTTTACATCGATTACAGAGCGTTGGCATTAAATAAGGGGACGATGTCAGACAAATTTCATATCCATGTGATTGATGAGCTTCTAGAAAAGCTTCACGGAGCAACAGTTTTCTCTAAGATTGACTTGAAGACCGAGTATTACCAGATCTGGAGATCTGGGCATCAACTAATGATGTGGTCAAGACTGCTTTCAAGACACATGAAGGCCACTACGAGTTTTTGGACATGCCTTTTGGCTTGACCAATGCATCTATCACTTTTCAAGCACTAATGAACAAGATGTTTCGCCCCTATTTGAGGAGGTTTGTACTAATGTTCTTCGATGATATTCTGGTGTACAACCAATCCATAGAGACACGTGTGGAGCACTTAGAGATCGTGCAACAGGAGCTGCAGAACCACGGCTTTTATGCCAATAAGAAGAAGTGCATGTTCACCTAGCCGAGAGTGGAGTACATGGGGCATGTGGTGACGACGGAGGAGGCGGTGGCGAATAGATCGAAAATTGCATCCATTGATTGACTGGCCACACCATACTACTCTGCGAGAGTTGAGAGGATTTTTAGGACTAACGAGCTATTATAGAAAGCTCATCAAGAAATATAACATCACCACCTGGCCACTGACGGAGCAACTTAAGAAAGGCAACTTTCAATGGGGCAAGGAGGCCACTCGAGTTTTTGAGGCCTTGAAGAGAATCATAACTAGTGTATCTGTGTTAGCCCTTTCAAATTGCAATCGGCCTTTTGTGATGGAGACATATGCTTCTGGTTATAAGTTGGTTGCGGTGTCGATGTAGGACCGAGGCCAGTGGCTTACTTACCAAGGTGATAACAGCAAGAGATCGGCTCAAGTCCGTCTATGAGTGCGAGTTGATGGCTATTGTGCTAGCAGTGCAGAAGTGGAGACCAGATTTGCTTGGCCGTCGCTTCATAGTCTTCAGAGAAGTCTCAAATATCTATTAGATCAGCGAATGGTGACTGAGGAGCACCAGAGGTGGTTGACCAAGCTATTTGGGTATAATTTTAAGATCCAGTACATGTCGAAGCTGAAGAATAAGGCGGTGAATGCTTTATCACGATGAGAGGTGAATTCACATTTACCGCCTTATCAGTACCGATGATTCTTGATTCGGAGCCCTTGATGCGTGAGATTAAGGAGGATGAAGGCTTGACAAAGATTCGGTCCGCACTTCTACATGGATCGACTGAATATCCAGGGAATTCGTTAAAGGGGCAGCATCTCTTGCAGCAGGGGGCTGGTCTTGCCTAGGACATCTACACACATTCCAAGCATATTGCAAGAGTTCCATGGGAGTACATTTAGAGACCACTCTGTAGTCCTCAAGACTTATTAACGCCTATCTAGAGAGCTGTTTTGGTGGATAAGGAAGGATGTTGCGGAGATGGTGGCGAAGTGTGACGTCTGCCAGAGTCACAAATATATGGTTATGGCTCATGTGGGTTTGCTACAACCATTATCTTTGCCAGATCGGGTCTGTGAGGAGGTGATGATGGAACTTTATTGGACTACCAAGGTAGGTATATACTCATCCTTGTTATAGTGGATCGGCTCAGTAAGTATGCACACTTTGTGGCACTCCGATATCCTTACACCACGGTGACAGTGGCAGCGGCATCTATAAGGGAGGTGGTGAGGTTGCATGGGATCCCTGAGTCCATTGTATGTAATCGGGGTCGGGGTTTCCTTAGCCATTTCTGGAAGGAGCTATTCAAGATACAAGAGATAGTTTTGAAGAGAAGCACATCTTATCATCCGAAACAGACGATCGGCTTGAGGTCCTCAACAGAAGCATCGAGACATATTTTTGATGCTTTTTAAGAGACTCCGAAGCAGTGGGCGAAGTGGTTATGATGGACAGAGTATTGGTACAACACATCTTATCACACTGCCACTCAGAATACGCCTTTCTGATTTCTATATGGGCACGACCCTCCGCATCTACTTCACTACGGCCACAGTTCTACATCAATTTCACAGGTGTAGCAGTATTTAGAGGAAAATGACAGAGTGTCGGGGGAGTTGAATCATCACTTGACGACGACTCAACAAACCAAGACAACCCAGGCCGATGGACATAGGCGATATGTACATTTTGCAGTGAGTGATAGTATATTTGAAGCCACGACTCTATCGACAACGATCTTTGGCGCACAAAAGGAACAAGAAGCTGTCACCCTGTTACTTTGGACCTTATGAGATCGATGCTAAGATTGGTCAGGTTGCATATACACTGAAGTTGCCACTCGAGTCTGCCATAAATTCAATTTTCCATATATCGCAGCTTCGTTGGGCCATGTAGGACCACACCCCGTCTTCATCGCTACCGTTGACTCTGACCGATGATATGGAGATGATCTTGATAACCGACAGAACTGAAGGAGGTCCGCAAAGGAGATGTAGGGTCACGGAAGGTGTTGATTCAGTGTAAGGGCCTTCTAAACTATGATACCACTTAGGAGCCTTTTGGAGTTATTGCGCCATGATTTCCAAATTTCCACCTTGAGGACAAGTTGGCTCTTTGAGATAGAGTAATGATGAGATCGTGACGTATCAGAGGAGGCTACGCAGAGCAGATCATGAAGCAGCTAACTTGCCCATGGGTGTTTTTGTAATTTTTTGGTGTTCAGGTGTATTTTGTAAATCTGGACAAACCATTCCTCTCTATATATTCTATATATATTTAAAGGCTGGAGTTAATGTTTTTTATGTTGAAACTAAGTGAATCCCTAAGAAGTAGTGTAGAACTCTAGATAGAGGAGAGTTAAGTCTTGTCTCTTAAATCAAAGGCTAGGAGAGCAATTTTCTCTCGAAAGAAATCATATTGTATCTTATAATTCCATTTCTCATCTATAAAAACTGATTTTTATCTCTCCAAACCTTAGATTTTCCTATCACACAAATTAGATCAAAAAATTATTCTTTTATTCTTCTGCCATGTGGACATGAGATATGCATAGCCCGCAAATGGATTACATCACGTAACTTTTATAAAGCAAGCATGTAGGTCAACATTGTTTACCCTATCTAGATCAAATTACATGTCATACAACAATGTAGAAAATACCTATTGAAGATGAACTTTTCCCAGACGTGTAGATCCTCTGCTAGATGTTTGGGAACTTAATGCAGGACGAAAGATCTAAAGAGGAAAAATGGTAAAACTAATATATCTAATCTTCTAAATTGAGAAAAATAGGGAAGAAAGAATGACAAAGTAAGGATTTCAAATAAATAAGGGATGTTGAGAGTTTTTCACACATTCCATCTTCTGTCCACTCCAACAAATCAGCATGACAGAAATTTAGAGATCTAAGCCTCTCGCCAAGGTTCTCACGCAACCTTTGCTTCGCATCTCCCACGAAAGATTTAAAAACAAACATTTTTTCTCAAAGCAAATTCTTTTCATTCATTCATTACGTGTCTCAAAAAAAATAAGTTTTGAAGCCTATTTATATGCTTACAAGTGAAAACAAATCTCATCACATCCGGTATGAGACTAAACAAAATAACTAAAATATCAACTAATATCAACTAAAATCTTAATAGATAAATCAAATTAAAAATTAAAATCCGAACTAAAAATTCTAACAGATAAAACCAAATAAAAATAAATAGAATACTAACCGAAAAGCAAATAAAATCTCAACTAACTCCACCTAATTAGAACTTGATCAACTAAATCCTCATCCTCATAATGTAGCATCACATTCGGAGTTGTAGTTGTTGTCTGTTCATCTTGCATCAAAGCTGCTGATAGAAGCACCATTAAATCTGATTGAATACATCGATTTTGTTCTTTTCGATCCGTCATGGCTTACCAATCAACAAACTTTATGTGTCCTTTCTTCAATGATCTTAGCACGTTCTCCTAAATATCTATGTCTACTCATTTATATTTTGATTCATTTCAAAACTCGAGAACAAGTAGTTTCCAACTTCAAGAGGTTGATGGCTATTGTTCGGGTGACGTTCCCTTACCATCATTCACCAGGTGATGAATTTTTCAAAGCAGGAGAGAATGATGAGTATCAAGTTGATCGAGTTCTAATTAGTTGGATCTAGTTAAGATTTTATTTGATTTTCAATTAAGATTTTATTTGGTTTTATTTGGTTTAATTTGGTTTTATATGTTAGGATTTTAGGTAGCATTTTATTTTATTTAATTTTATTTATCGATTAGGATTTTAGTAATTTAATTTGATATTTTAGTTATTTGATTTAGTCACATATTTGATGGTAGAAGATTTGTTTTCAGATGTAAGCCTATAAATAGGCTCCAAAACTTATTTTATAGGGTAACTAGTGAATGAAGGAAACAAAACTGCTCTAAGAAAATTGGTTTTTCTTTTAAACCTTTCTTGTAAGATGTGAGTGAGTGGGTATGTGAAAGCCTTGTCGAGATGCCTAGATCTCAATATATCTGACATGATGATTTGTTGGAGTGGGTGGCATATGGCCTAGGTGATAAACTATCACCATCCTTTATTTATTTATTTAGAATCCCTAATTTTCTCAATTTGTACTTCCCTAATTTTCTTAATTTGTTCTTCCCTAATTTTTACTAATTTTTCCAATTTAGAACGCTAAATTTATTAGTTTTCCCATTTTTCCTCTTTAGATGGTCTATCATGTGTGTCACAGGATCAAGTTGAGACTCTGACTATTGCTCTGACTATTGCTCCGACTTCAATGCTAGGTCGAGTTCCAATTCAAGCTCAAGCTCAAACTTTGTTTCAATCTCAAATTCAGGATCTAATTTAGGCTCATGCTTAAGCTTACACTCGGTCTCATGTTCTGGCTCAAACTCTATTGTGGGCTCAGGTTTGGGTTCAATCTCTTGCTTCATATTTAATTGTTCGATCATTTGAAGTTTGTTGTTGCTCTTACATAACACT
The DNA here is from genome assembly GCA_030789695.1 of Scilla litardierei. Taxonomy (NCBI): domain Eukaryota; kingdom Viridiplantae; phylum Streptophyta; class Magnoliopsida; order Asparagales; family Asparagaceae; genus Scilla; species Scilla litardierei. The sequence goes on along the minus strand of CM061141.1, from coordinate 3,523,124 downwards.
TTAAATGGATCCTCCGCAGTCTTTAGACTTACTTGAGAAGTGTTGGGATCATGGGCGGAACCAGGATAGGACGACAGGGAAGGCCAGACAATGTTACAAGAAGGCATACAAACTGCATTCGTAAAATACATTGATGCGATGGGGTTCAAGTCGACGAGTCCAAAGAGACTAAGGAGGTGGTTTTCCATTACGTTGTCTATTTGAAGTGACGAAGTGGACAACGAAGTAGATGTGAACTGCATAGCTTAGACCCTATGCAACATACATGTAATGGGCTTGTTTTAAAAAAAATTTGTTGTTCGGCCCATCAGCCCAAAGTCCAAGTGGGCTTCTTTTATTTCCCTGCTCTCAGATCCCTCCCCTCTTTTCTCACGCCGAGCCATCCTAGGGTACCCGAGCTCGACAGCCGCTATCTCTCTCTCGTTTTGTTCGCTACGAGCGATCGATGCCACGACTGTTCCCCTCTCTCCCACTTACGAACAAATCGGAACCGTCGCCGCCTCCTCGCTCTTCGGTTACGCACGAGAAGCCCCCACGATCTCGTGCCTCCACGCCCCCACGATCTTCTCCTCAACGGCTCCTTCGAGCCCTATATATGTTCTGATCTCCCATCTTCTCCTAATTTTCTACGAAAATTGTAAATCTCTTTAAACTTGTGGGTTTTCAGATGGTTTTCTTCGGATCTGGGGCCGAATCCTTGCGGGTATCATCTGGATTTCTATGGGGCTTTTGTTCTTTGGTTTTTTTATCATGGGCTTCAAAAGGATAGACTTTATCTCCTCGAGCTTTCAGTTTACTCAAATTATTACTATTCTTTTCCAGTCTTATTTGTACTTGATCTCCAAGCTAGAATCATAAAATCAACCATATAATCAATCGAAGGTAATTTTGGGAATTTTGAGTGTTTTGTGGAAAATGATGATTCGCGTAATTGAGGGAGTTCTCCCTTACATGACGTTAACTCCTGGCAACCTGATTGGGGTTTTGATTTTCATCGTTGTCTCTCTGTGAGGCTTTCGGTTAGGTTTTCCTACTCTTCGGTTGGCCGCCAGGTGAGGGGTCGGGTTACCGTTGTTGTAATTATTTATGTGGATTTTTTCCCTGGGTGTTATCCCCTTGTGAATATGTGTCTGGGCTGTTATCCTACACTGATTTCTGGCTTCGATTAATAAGATCTTTTTATTTGGGGCTGTTCTTGGGCCTCTATCCGCTGGCAGTCTTCAGAACTGCTATTCAGCTGACTGTCTCCTTGGGCCGTTGGCTCTACGATGTTGTATATGGGATTTTGGCTTAGTTGTTTGACTGTATACTGTGCCTAGTTAGATTGTGGCAAACCCCCCACCTTGGCTGGTAGACTGTAGAGTTCCATGGATGTCAAAAATTGTGAAGTCTGATCCCTCTTCTGTCAACAGTTTTGGGGTTGAGTTGTATTTTCAGAATAAGTCGTAGCTCTTAAAAGTTTTAGTTTTCCTTTCAAGGAAAGAGGTATTCTTATCAAATCAATGATTCGTGTTCGTTTCAAACGTACCAAATGCTGGTCATGAAAACAGGACTTTTATAAAAGAGTCATTTCATTTTTGAATCAAGATTTAAGGACAAAAAGTTTTAACTCATGTAACCAAAAATGCATCTCTTGATGTCAGTATTAGTATTTTATTAAGCCTTTTGAAGCTAATATGGATATTTCCTTTAAGCATGTAAAGATTAGAATGTTGATATCCTCTTTAAAACTCCATAGTTAAGGGACAAGTATGCAAAGACACCGAAAAGTTGTGACTTGTTGCAGTATACCTCTTTTGGCATATGTTAATGTTGGGACATGAATTGAATTCTTATACAGAACCCTTAACTATGTGGTTTAAAGGATATGAAACGTGGATGATCCCTGGAAGTTACAGATATAATTGAAATTAGCCCTATTGACATGTAACCTAAAAACAAGTAGACAACATTACTATTAGCTTACTATTCACACGACAATCATGGTGACAAATTAAACAACCTTGCATAGCTCGTCGGGTTCGGAAAACTTATAATTGAGAGGGTGCGGGAGCGATTGGAGTCATGCTTTCGGTCCGTATATGGAAGGATGTTCATTTATGAATCCTGAGTCCCCGTCACAGTTGACTTCTAGACTCGGCCCAGGGTAGCTCCCTGCGGTCCAAGATAGTCTCCAGGTTGCACATCGTGCTCTCCGTTATAAGTTTACGATTAAAATTGAACAAACTTAATAGCATAATCTCATAGTAAATTAACGACATTGAAACAACCATAACATGTTAGACCTTGGCACATCACCATTTATACAGGTTCGTTAATATACCGCTCTTTCCATGAATCGTTATTATTTATGTTGCATGGTTTGATAAATCTACTCTTTTGAGCGGTGGTACCACTTCTGTTGTTGCCACCAGGTGACCAACAGGACTACGCGGAGGCACCGGTGTACGAGAAGACAGAGTTTCCGGTTCATGACGACGAGCTTTGAGGACCGGTTGGGTGTGAGTGACATTTGTATCTTCATTTCCATGTATTTATGTTTCAGCATTAGAGTGATGATGTCTTTCATTTTATTGTATATAACGTATCTCTGGCATGATGGTAATGAAATGAGTACTTTAAATTCTGTTAATTTCTGCTTGATCCACGTTGTTTCCACTGGTAACTGCAGGACCTGCATAAAATGGTACAAAAGTAATGACACCCGGACATAAGGCGTTACAAGTGGTGGCTCATGCAGGTCCGCGCAACCACCTCGTGAACAGTGTAGAGCAAGTGGTAATTACATATTTGAGATACTCCATTGATTTAAATTTTACTTATGAATGCAGGCGTATGAAATTTACATACGCAAGAGACGCATAGCATCTAAGAGATTGACAATGGGTGAAAACGCTTCGGGTTCAGGATCTGGGACGGGCAACAACTCTGGCTCGAACACGGTGCATCAGATCTCAGACCCGGCCTTGCGAGAGATGGTCCAGGCAATACAGAGGGAACCGAGACAGGATGGAGGAGTGCAGCAGTTTCGGTCATTACGGCAGCCGACTGGATATGTTCAATAGGTGACGTAGAGCCAGGAGCACTACACATATCTAAGAAACCCTACCGTATGGTATCATCAGAGCTGGAAGAAGTCCGAACGCAATTGAATGATCTTTTACAGAAGGGATGGATACGATCTAGTGTGTCATCTTGGGGTGCTCCAGTACTATTGGTGAAAAGGGACGGAACCAGACGAATGTGCATTGACTGCAAAGAGCTCAATAAGGTTACTGTGAAGAACACGTACATCCTTCCCCATATTAACGACTTGTTCGATCAACTTGGTGGATCAAGTGTTTATTCAAAGTTAGATCTCAGAACTGGATACCACCAAAAGAGGGTTAGGAAGGAGGATGTGCCTAAGACTGCATTTCGGACCAGATACGGACACTATGAGTTCTTAGTGATGCCGTTTGGTGTTACAAATGCGCCTGCGGTGTTCATGAGTCTCATGGACCTAGTGTTATACGAGTATCTAGATAAATTCGCAGTTGTGTATATTGATGATATTTTGATATACTCGAAGAACAGACAGGAGCATGCAGAACATTTGAGGAAGGTCCTTGGGACATTGAGGCAACATCAGTTGTACGCCAAGTTCAGCAAATGTGAATTTTGGCTAGCAATGTGGCTGTTATGGGCCACGTGATGTCTGGAGAAGGAATTTCGGTGGATCCAGAGAAAGTATCAGCGGTCCAGAAGTGGCCAATTCATAAGTCTGTGTCCGAAATTCGGAGCTTTCTGGGGTTAACTGGATACTATCGGAGATTTATTCAGGACTTCTCGAAGATCGCAGAGCCGATGACACTGTTGATGAGAAAGGATGTTATGTTTATTAGGTCCAAGACTTGCAGCGATGCATTTAATGAGCTGAAGAGGAGGCTGACTACGTCCCCAGTATTGATCATTCCAGATCGGACAGGAGGATTTGAGGTATTTTACGATGCATCCGGCAAGGGTCTCGGTTGTATACTACATCAACATGGTCGAGTTGTGGCATATGCATACAGGCGGCTAAAGATTCACGAGAAGAACTACCCTACTCATGACCTTGAGTTGACGGCAGTCATTTTTGCCTTAAAGATCTGCAGGCACTTCTTGTTGGGAGAACAGGTGAAGGTGTTTACAGACCATAAGAGTCTGAAATATCTTTTCACACAGAAGGAGATGAACATGCGGCAGCGTTGATAGGTCGAGCTTATGGCAGACCACCACATTGACCTTCAGTACCACCCTAGGAAAGTCAATGTTGTGCCTGATGCATTGAGTCGTCTTCCAACAATGATGATTCTTACGACTCAGTGGAGGCTCCAACAGGAAATCAGAGAGATGGAGATAGAAGTAGTATCACTAGAGATGACTGCTTCTCTGATGAACCTACAGATACAGTCTACTTTGGTGGACAGCATTAAGGCTGCACAGGCAGGGGAGGCGAAGCTGCAGAAGATCAGGGAGTTGGTATTGACTGGGCAGAGACCAGAGTTTCAGATTCATGAGGATTGGTCCTTGAGGTACGACAGTAGGATACGTGTGTTGTCTGGAGATATCAGGGAAGACCTGTTGAAGGAAGCTCACAGTTCTCCGTATTCTATTCACCCGGACGGGACGAAGATGTATAAGGATATGAGACATCATTATTGGTGGCATGGGATGAAGAGAAGTGTTGCTCGGAGTGTCGCCAAATGTATTGTTTGCCAACAGGTGAAGGCTGAACATCACCACACTGCTGGATTGTTACAGCCTTTGCTTATTCCAGAGTGGAAATGGCAGCATATCATGATGGACTTCGTGACAGGTTTACCTCGGAGTACGAAGCATAATGACGCCATTTGGATGATCATTGGTCGATTAACCAAGTCGGCGCATTTCATACCATTCAGAGTGGGACAGACAACAGAGACATTTGCCAAGAAATATATGGAGGAAGTTGTGAGATTGCACGGGTTCCTGTCAACATTGTGTCAGACAAGGATACTCGGTTTACGTCTCATTTTTGGAAGAGTTTACAGGGGCATCTTGGCACACAGTTGAGCTTTAGCACGTCCGTCGGCGTATCATCCGCAAACGGGCGGACAGTCGGAGCATACGATACAGATTTTGGAGGATATGATGTGTGCATGTATGTTAGACTTCAAGGGGTCGTGGGAAGACCACCTGCACCTTGTTGAGTTTGCATACAACAGCTATCAGACCAGCATCGGGATGACTCCGTTTGCAGCACTGTACGGAAGAAAATACCGATCACCGTTAAGCTGGGACGATGTTGGTGATCAGGAGCTGATTGGGCCTGAGATGATCATAGAGGCAATTGATGTGGTTCGAACTATCAGGGAGAAGCTACAGCTGGCACAAGATAGATACAAGCATTGGGCAGATTTGAAGCGACGACATCTAGAGTTTCAACCAGGAGATCATGTTTTCTTGAAAATCTCGCCCAACAGAGGAATGATTCGGTTTGGTCGAAGGGAGAAACTCAGCCCACGGTACATTGGACCCTTTGATGTGTTGGAGCGAGTGGGAGAAGTAGCATACAGACTTGCACTGCCTCCATCTCTTGAAGGGGGTGAATAACGTATTACATGTATCTCAGCTGCGGAAGTACGTAAGAGATCCAACTCATGTGGTCGACCATTTGGAGATTATTCTACGACCAGACTTGACATATGAGCAGCAGCCTGTGCGGATCATCGACCGACAGTAGAAAGTTCTCATGAACAAGACTGTCAGTCTGGAGAAGGTGATGTGACACCGAGACTCGTCTGGAGAGTCTACTTGGGAGAAAGAGAATAAGATAAGAGTGTGATATCCATACTTGTTTGATGTATCTTAGTTTCCTTTTAAATTCCGAGGACGGAATTTTCTGTAAGGTGGATAGAATGTAATGGGCTTGTTTTAAAAAAACATTTTTTTTGTGCGGCCCATCAGCCCAAAGCCCAAGTGGGCTTCTTTTATTTCCCTGCTCTCAGATCCCTCCCCTCATTTCTCACGCCGAGCCATCCTAGGGTTCTCGAGCTCGACAGCTGCTATCTCTTTCGTGCGTTTCGTTCGCTACGAGCGATCGACGCCACAACTGTTCTCCAATCTCCCACTTCCGAACAAATCGAAACTGTCGCCACCTCCTCGCTCTTCGGTTACGCACGAAAACCCCCATGATCTCGTGCCTCCACGCCCCCACGATATTCTCTTCAACGGCTCCTTCGAGCCCTATATGCTCCCATCTTTTTCTAATTATATTCTGAAAATCCCTTAAAGGTCGTATCAAATTGGTAGCACTGTATAGATCTTGAGGGCGACAAGAAAGATGGAGTCTTTGGAGGAAAGATTTGAAGGAGAAATTTAGATCATTAAGGAACAACATCAGGCGATGACGAAAAAATTCGAGGAGAAATTTTCGGAAGGTGAAAAGGCTTGAGGAAAAAATTTCGCTCATGAAATCTTGGATGAAATCATCAATGGGAAGCCTGATGGAAAACATTTCGAAGATCAATCGATGTCCTCCGCTTGAGACGGAGACGACGAAGCCAAATCTGAACGATAAAAGTCAACGGCACAGACGCAGGCAAAAGACAACATATTTGGACAATGGCAAGGAAAAGTCATCTCTTTTGAGGTGGAGATCCCTCTGAAGGGGTATCCAGCATCAAAACTGATCAACGAAGATGACTATGACGCAGATCTAGGGCAAAAAATGCCACATTTGACCATAAGAAGATGAAAAGTCAACTTTGTGGTGGATCTGCATCCAAATGATAGATCGCACACGAGGGGCAAAAATATTTTCCTAAAATCATGGGAAAAGCCGGACGAGGCTGAAGGATAGGGGACACCCCTGGCAGGCCCCCAAAAGGGCGGTGAACCCTTGGCTGGCCGCCCAAGGGCCGACGACCCTTGGCTGGCCGCCCAAGGGCCCAATGATCCCTGATTTGCAGGTGAATGCCCTTTTGGGCCTCGGTGATGGTACTTTAAGCACGAAAGACCTTCAGACATACTTGACGATCATCATGGCTTCTATATGGGCTTTGAGAAAAGTGGTGGAGATCTTGTGTGGCCCGATGACAGCGAAAAAGGTCTGTGAGGCTTCGACTGGTCCACAGAAGGTCCATAAGGGGGTGGAGGCTCACGGGACAATAGAGATGGTCCGAGGGAGGTCAGCAACAACCCACAGGAGGTGGCTGGCTGCCCATTCAGGGGCAACGACGATGACACAAGAGGTTTCCAGGGTTTCCATGAGGATAGAGGAGATCCGTAGTAGTTTGACAATGGATGGGTGGTATAGCAGCAGGAGACCAACGTGGAGGGTTAGGAGGCCTTACAGTCACTCAACAGAGCGCCTATCAGCAGTTCCATTATAGGCAGCCTAGTTGGGAAGCAAAACAGAGACACATGGACGTGGACAACAAGAACTGAAAGCTGAATATGCATGTCTTCAAGGGAAAGGACCCGTATGGGTGGGTCTACCAAGCAGAAAGATACTTCGTCGTGAACCATTTGACGGAGAAGAACTTGATGACAGCATGTATCTGCTTGGAGGGAAAGGCGCTGGCCTGATTTCAGTTGGAGTAGAGACAACCAGTGCGCTCATGAGAGGAATTCAAGGACTACTTACTGGACCGATTTTGACACTCATGGAGATCTATACGAGCAACTCTTTACCCTTTAATAGAAGAGCACCATTAGAGACTACAAGGAGAGGTTCGAGATGCTCTCGGTCCGGATGAGGTGGATTTTTGTTACAGTAGTAGAGAAAAATTTCATGCAGGGGCTTAAGGCAAGCATCAGAGATGAGCTGCGCATATTGAGGCCGATGGGCTTTGAGAGGCGATGGAGATGTCCTAAATGGTGGAAGACAACACTGCATAGCGGGTTGCCAAGGGAGCGATGAGCGGGGTCACACCCCGCACCAATGCTACAGGAGAGGTACAAAAGCCCCCGGCCGAGATGGGTTTAGACGAGCCAAGAAAAGAGCAACGAGCCTGAACCCGATAGTAGGTTTAAGCGTCTCACAAGAGAGGATCTCCAGAATAAGCACAAAGAAGAATTATGCTTCCACTATGACGATAGGTTCGAGCCGGAACATCATTGTCATGATTGTGCTCTCCAGGTGAAGATGGTCAAAGAGTAAGATGACGATGGCAAAGTTGCTACGGCGGAAGGATCATGAGAGGACAAGCACTCTCACTTGGAGTAACATGCCACAGAGATATTATTGTATACCTTGATGACAATGTGGTTCTTTAAGGACGGAGTAATAATACGACTCGGGATGCGACGGCTAAAGGGCTAGGGTAGAAGGTAAAACTGTAATTTTAAGCGTCAGGGACAGATTTGAAATTTCTGAAAAATCGGCTTAATATATAAGGGGGTAATTGGTAATTAGGGATTATGTTGAATTTGAGATGAATTGAGAACTAGAAGAGAATAGGAGTAGAAAACCTAGATTAGTGGGAGAGTTAAGCCTTCCTCTCGAATTAAATGCTAGAAAAGCGGTCCTCCCAAAAGAAGCCAAGTATCTTGCATTTCCGTTCAATATTAATAAATCCCACCTTTGCCTTAAAAATCCCATCTTTCCCTAATTTTATTCCCAAAATACCTTGCGGGTCGTATCAAACCTATCATAATGAAACCATAGATCCACTTCTGCAACCCCATTCCGCATCAGCCCATTTTAGACAATGTGCAATTGTGCTTCCTAAAAAATTCTGCCTTCATCCTGATTAAACTAATGGTTCGGAAAGGGCAACTGATTTTTACTGAACACAAGCCAAAGCAAATCTATATAATATTTTTTTAGAGTATTATGGTTGATAAGTAAAATAGAAGCTAACCAATGCACACAAGGACTGTAAATGCTTAAATGCACATCCATTATCATCAGTGAACAAATGCTATAAATAGGAAAAAGACAATCATATTCAAGGATGACCATTGGTGGAAATTCATAAGGGGTCATAATTACGTGGGCTGGTGGGCTCGAGTTACGAAGAGTTTAGAATTATTGAATTGCTAAGTCTTAGAAGAGTAGATGCATGCACTAACCAAACAATCAGAAGGAACATGAACCATTGGAGCACTAAGTGAAGGCATTTTTGAAAAACTAAGGCAATGTGGAATGATTGTAGTTTATAAATATGACAGCCACATGTTACAGCTACTTCATCTAGTCATGTCGATTCAAAAAGACCAGACATCCTCATTTACACTGATACAGGACAGACGGATACCCAAAAAACAATGAACCTGAGGGTTTATCTCCATGCATAGAAACCTAGTTTTGTCCCTGTGACATTCAAAATTATTCATTTATCATGGGTGTTGCAAAATAGAGCCAACAATCGAACCCTAGCAATCAATAAAGCTAAGAGATAGAAATATCTGATGGAACATAGCACTCCCAACTTTAAAAGGAAAAGACTGTTAAGCGTGAACACTACTGTGAATGGTATAAGGGATAAGAGTAAAATAAAGAGCGTAAGTTCCTTACAAACTTACAGGTTTAACAATTTAGAAGGAGCAGCGCGCAATATAACCAATGCCTCCTTCCAACTCCATGAACGTTCAGATAAAGGCTGAAGACGCTCTAAAATAGACAATCGCCATTCCCAATCTTCGATAAAATGTTTGACATGTGAAAGTCTCCACTCCAAGGCTTGCCTTCCTGCAGCTGCAGTTTCACTGCCCAACGAATACTCCATTTCAGGGCCCACTGCTGGTAGATTGTGACGCAATATATTAAGTAGCATCCCAGTAAACGAAACCACCATCTCGTTTCCACCATCACTAGAACCACCCAGATTAGGAAGTTCTCTAGATGCCAAGTGACTTTTGCACGGGGCTATATGTGCTATGTCAACGGATACCTCGTTCAGATGCAGCAGTGAGGTAATGATGCTAACTGTGAAGACCTGTATCCAAGATCAAGCAGATAACAGAGTTCAAAAATAAAATATAAAAAAGGATATGAACAAGAAATTAAAATTTACTTCGTGTAAGTCCATGAGTTTTGAGGAAATAGTGCCATATCGGATAGGTAGATGGTCTTTGGTATATAAGAATTTCTATGAATTCATGAATTAATCGTAACTTATATTTTTGAGAGATGAACCGTGAACAAATCTAGTTTGCTTCCGCTCAGGCTGTCAAAAAAATGATACAAAGCCTAACACCAGCCGGTAGAATGCAGAATCGAAAGCAACATGGAGTTGAGTGCTACTTGGAGTAAAGTAGCATGCCCCATCGGGATGTGGCAGAAGGCACCTCTTGGATCCATAAGAACCATCTCTAGAATCCATAGTAGCCACCTCCAAGAGTCTCACACTGCCCAGTCAAGTGTTAGTATGATGAGGATAACATACGCTAAAATAGGAGTATTAATGCCCTAAGGTTGAGTGAATGGTCCCATATTGATCTCTAGTACAGAAGAACTTTTATGGACTCACGAATTAAGTGTAGCTAGCATTCCTATGGGAGAAACCATGGACAAACTCTATTGTTAAGTGTTTCCGCCAGAATGTAATGTTTTCAAATACAGCAAGCAACCGAGTTACACCAAATGGTAAACCACCAAGATGCAAAAGTGAAATTATTAAATAGAAGAGCGTGAAGATAATCATTATGAAAAAAAAGGAATGATATTTCGGTTAAAATCACTCGGCATCAACCATTTTGTTTCGGTTTCAAGGGGAGGCGGTACGAAACTACTGTTTCAACCGGTTTCGGCCAACCCAACTAGTTTTGACCAATTTGGATCGAAACCAAATGGTTTCGGCTGAAAGCAATAAAATATAGGTTTAAGTTTAAATACATGAACCCATTTGAACCATGTTACTAAAAAAACATTTATTAAAATTATAAAAATTATAAAAATTTATTGAAATTCTAAAATTATATCATGAAATTCTAAAATTCTAAAAAAAATATAATGAATGCCTTACTACAGGAATATATACATAAATATACATATAAATCCGAAACCAAAACTTAAAACGAAACCTATGAAAAAAGCAAAATTGTTTGAAACCTAAAATGGTTCTGATGGGACCCGAGTCTACACCAGGAGGCGGACCAGCGTCCAACCCGAGCAGCCGCGCACGCAACCCTAGGGGCGTTTTCGTAAACCCCTCTTTATTAATATTTTAATGGCAAACTTGTAATTGTTTTAGAGGAGGGTTTATTCTTAAGCTAGGGCTAGCCGTCTTTAATCTCTTATGCTTATTATTGATATTTTGTGAGAGTTCTTCGAGAGTTTTTCGAGGGATTTTAGGGGAGTGCAGACGTCCTCGCTTATCGACGTCTTGGAATGGAAGTTGCCCCTAGAATTGTGGCCAATTTATCTTTTATTCGCTGTTTTTGAGCAATTTAATTTCAGATTTGGCTTGATTCCTATTAATTTGGTATCAATTCAGAGCATGTAACGATCCATGGCGGTGTCGACAAGGCTGAAGGACAAGTTCGAGATATTGAAGGAGAAATTCAATGGCGAGATCGAAGGGGTGAAGAAAACTCTAGTTGGGCACGAGGAATTAATGGGAAAGTTGACGGCTTCCGTTGACAGATTGGCGGCTTCCATTGAAAAGGTGGCGGCAAAGTAAGTGAAAAACGATGAGCAATTCGCACAACTATTTTTTTAGTTGGCGGCCAACGCAGAAAAAGGTGGAGAAGGGGACGGAAACCCTAAATCAGCGGAAAATGCACCACCTTTAGTCAAAAGAAAAGAAAAGTTAGAGCTTTTTTATGCGGGAAACGTCCACATGGAGGAGGAATATGACGAGGATGAAGATGGAGAGCCATGGGTGGAGGATTATCGCGAAGGGGTCCGTTGAAGGGCTGAGGACAGCCCCCCCACATTAATCGGGAGGGGCGGCCGAATCCGGAAGTGGGTGGGGGCAGCCGCCCCGCCCCGGTAGAGCTCCGACAGGGGCGACCGGGCCCTGCCGCCCTCCGGCAGGGTCGGTCGACCCCGTTGAAGCATCAGAAGGGCCTGCGGACCCCAGACAGCCCCGGTAAGGGCCGCCGGGGGCCTGGCAGGCCGCGGCATACACAGCAGCCCCCTGGCAGCCGCCAGGGGGGTTCCAGGAGCACGGCTAGCCCCTGTCCTCTGTTTTCGGCCTTTTTTGACACGTCCAGATCATGAGGAGCACTTTCCGCCGTACGACGGCTATCCAGGACATGCACACAATGATGGATTTCACTATATGGACAGAGGTGGTGGTGGTCACTATGACGATAGGGGAGGATGTGCCTACGGTGGGGTGTTGATGGAGGGGGCTATGGAGGACGAGGTGAAGGACCCCGAGGGGGGTTATGGAGGCCGGGGTCGGGGGTCACCAAGAGTACATGAGACACACCAGGAGAGGTGGCAACACTACCATCAACCTAGATATGGCGGGGAACGAGGGGATCAGTGATTCAATATGGACAGTCTGCGGAAGTTGAAGATGCATGTATTCGATAGGGTGGACCCAGTCTCGTGGATCTACAGAGCGGAGAGATTCTTTAGAGTCTCACGCATGATGGAGGAGCATAAGCTGGAGACAGCAGGTATCTGTCTGGATGGAAAGGCCATCGCCTGGTTTTAGTGGAAGGATGTGAGGCGTCTTTTTCGATCATGGGAGGAGGTTAGGGTTTAGATGGTGGAGAGGTTCAGAGACCCCCACTTGGGGAATGTGCGGGAGCAGCTGCTATCACTCAGACAGGAGGGCACTGTGAGAGACTATCTAGAGAGGTTTGAGGCCCTATCAGGACAGGTGCATGGGGTGACAGATGAGACGATGGAGAGCACCTTCATGAAGGGGTTAAAGGCCACTGTTTGAGCAGCGGTGCGCATGCAGAAGCCCCAGAGTCTGATGGAGGCCATGGAGTACGCTCAGATGGCGGAGGTTTGTCAGATGGATGAGAGGAAGACAGGGGGTGGTTGGAGTGGACCAGTTTTCCGGTGTCAGACAGCGACAGGAGTGCAGCAGAGAGCCATTACGGGAGCAGATCCGACCACCAATAAGAAGAGTGGGGAGCAGTGCACCGCAGGCTGGGGGACAGTTCAGGCGGATGACCGACGTGGAGATGAGGGAGAAGCGGCAGAAGGACCTATGCTTTAGATGTGACGAGCGGTTCACACCAGGCCACATATGTGCGGGGCGCAAGCTCCACGTACTGCTGCTAGAGGATGAGGAGGACGAGGCTGAGGTGGAGGACAAGACCGCTGAGGTCGAGGAGTCTAAGGGCCACTAGCTAGACGTGGCGGAGGTTTTCCTTAACTCTGTGGTGAGGTTCACACCATGAAGTTGAGGGGACATATCAGCGACCAGGAGGTGACAGTGCTTATTGACAGTGGGACAATCCACAACTTCATTTTCAGGAGAGTGGTGGCCAGCAGGAGCTCTAGCTGACCGCCTGTGGTAGTTTCAGTGTCATGATGGGGACGGGAAAGAAGGAGAGCAGTCAAGGAGTTTGCAAAGGGCTGGTGCTAACATTACATAAAGTACAGGTGATCGCAAATTTTTGGCCTCTAGAGCTTGGGAGCACCGACGTCATCCTGGGCATGACGTGGTTGCAGACGTTGGGGGCGATGACGGTGAATTGGAAACTGCTCAGGATGAGGGGAGAGCATTCACACTACAGGGGGACCCCAGCCTATGCAGGGTATTGGTCTTACTAAAGACCATGGTGATGACCATTCAGACAGAGGGCGGTGGATACTTAGTGGAGTTATACTCATTGACGGGAGAGGGAGACGATGAGGCCAGTGGAGAGCAGACCATTCCAGGAGAGATACAGCAGCTTATCGGCGTCTTGGGAGGGTGGTTGCCCCTAGAATTGTAGCCAATTTATCTTTTATTCGTTGTTTTTGAGCAATTTAATTTCAGATTTGGCTTGATTCTTATCAGTTTCCAACGACCGAAACCGAAACCGAGCTTTTAAACCCGAATGAAAACAATTACAAAATAGGATATGAGGAAGTACGCATGTAAGGTGGACATGTTCATACAACATGGGGCAGTAAGATGCACAAACTATCAGCACTGAGTCTCAATACATCCGTACAACTGTGTATATGTTAGGAAATCTAGGGTTTGAGAAGAAGAAAAATCTGGTTTTAAAGAAATACATGGATAAATGGTTTCTTTCAAGAGGAAACCGCTCTCCAAGCTATAGATCTAAGGGACAAATCTTAACTCTCACGTATCTAGGGTTCTAAGGTAGATCTAGGGTTTGCTCTCTTGATTTTCAACTTGAAGACAATAACTCCACCCCCAAATACATATATAGGATAGATCTGCCCACAATTACAAATAGCCCCTAGAAACCCCAACATTCACAAAAACATCCAAAAACTTAACAAAAATGTCCACTGCTAGTTGGCCCCTCTAGGAATTACTTTGTGCCGCCTCCTCTAATATGTTAGGATCTCATCATTACCCTCCCAAAAGAACCATTAAGATCTCATCATTACCCCCAAAAGAACCACCTTGTTCTCAAGGTGGAAATCAAGAAACCGCTGCGCAATAACTCCGAAAGGCTCTCAAATCGTCTCGATGTATGGTAGGCTCTTCCACTGAATCAACACCTCATGTGCCCATGCCCCCCAACCCCATCAGCTCTGTCGGCTCCAACATCATCTCCATGCCCTCGGTCAACATCAGTATAAGCGAAGAGGAAGGGATGTGGTCCCCAATGGCTTGGCAACACTGTGATACATGAAAAATGATGTGTATAGCAAACTCCGGTGGTAGCATCAACTTGTAGGCAACCTGGCTAATCTTGGCCTTTATCTCATAAGGCCCTAGTAGCAAAGTGACAGCTTCTCGTTCATTCGGTATGCCAAAAAGCACTGCCAGTAGGGCCACAACTTCAAATATATCATGCCCCCACTGCGAAAAACATCTCGCTCATGTGTCCATCGGCCTGAGTCTTCATAAGCTGTTGGGCTCTCATCAGGTGGCGCTTCAACTCCTCCAGCACCATATCCATCTCTCCCAAATACTGCTCCAGCTGTAAAACTGGTGTAAAACTATAGCCGTAGTGAAATAGATGCGGATGGTCACGCCCATATATGACGCGAAAAGACGTGGTCTGAATGGCTGTGTGGAAAGAGGTGTTGTACCAACACTCTGCCCAGACTAGCCACTTTGCCCACTGCTTCATAATCTTGGAAACAAAACAGTGCAAGTAAGTCTCAATACTCCTGTTGATGACCTCAGTCTGGCCGTCTCTCTGGGGGGTGATATTCGGTACTCCTCTTCAAAACCGTCCCATGCATCCTGAACAGCTCCCTCCAAAAATGGCTAAGGAACACTCGATCTCAATCGGATATAATAGACTCTGGACCCAGTGCAACTTCACAGCCTCCCGTATAAATGTCGTCGTCGCTGTAACTGTGGTGTAAGGATGAGGAAGTGCCACAAAGTGTCCATACTTGCTGAGTCGATCCACTACCACCAAGATGACCGAATACCCATCAGATCTCGACAGTCCATCAATAAAACCCATCGTCACCTCCTCTCAGACCCGATCTGGCAAGGACAGTGGCTGCAGCAATCCACCAGGGGCCATCGCCATGTACTTGTGACGTTGACAAATGTCATATTTTGCTACCATCTCCGCGACAACCTTCCACATCCCCTCCCAAAACAACTCCCGAGATAAGCCCCAGTAAGTCTTGAGGACTTTAGAATGGCCCCCGACTGCACTCCCATGAAACTCCTGCAGAATGATTGCAGAATGATCGGAATGTGTGTAGAGGTCCTAGCGAAGACCAATCGCTCCTGGTACAAGATATGATGCCCCTCCAACGAGTACCTTGGATAGTCTGTCGAACCATGTAGAAGGGCGAACCGAAACGTCGCCAAACCTTCATCCTCCTCGATCTCCCGCAGCATGGGCTCCTAATCAAGAACCACTGGTACCGATAAGGCGGCAAATCTATCTCTTGTCATGATAAAGCATTTGCTGCCTTGGTCTCCAGCCACGGCCTATACTGAATCTCAAATTTATATCCCAATAGCATGGTCAACCACATCTAATGCTCATCAGTCACCATTCGCTGCTTCAGGTGGTATTTGAGGCTCATCTGGTCTGTAAGTACTATGAAGTGATGACCAAGAAAATAGGGTCTCCACTTCAGCACTGCCAAGACAATGGCCATCAACTCGCGCTCTTAGACAGACTTGAGCCGAGCTCTTGCTATCAGCACCTAGCTACAGTAAGACATCGGCCTTTACTCCTACATCAGCTCGGCACCTAATCCATCGCCTAACGCATCTGTCTACACCACAGAAGGCCGGCTGAAATCTAGAAGGGCTAGCACCGGAACGCTTGCCATGGCCCTTTTTAGGACCTCAAAAGCTCTAGTGGCCTTCTTGCCCCAGTGGAAATTGTTCTTGAGATGCTCCGTTAGTGACCATGCCTAAATACTATATCCCTTGACGAACTTTCTGTAATAGCCCATCGGTCTGAAACCCCCTCTCACTCCCGCAGAGTGGTAGGGCGGGGCTAATCAATCATCAATCATAATTGCAATTTTCAATCTATCCGTCGACACCACCTCCGCAGACATCACATGACCCAGATACTCCACACTCCTCTAGGCAACCAGGCACTTCTTCTTATTGGCATAAAGTTGATGACTCTGTAGCTCATGTAGCACGATCTCTAAGTGCTCAGCATGTGTCTCCATGGTTCGGCAATACACCAAGATGTCATCGAAAAACACAAGCATGAATCACCTCAAATAAGGACAGAACACTTTGTTCATCAAGGCCTAGAAGATGACAGGTGCATTGGTTAAGCCAAATGACATGACTGGGAACTCGTAGTAGCTCCTGAATGCAGTCTTTGCCACATCCTCATCTCTCTTCCGAATCAGGTGATACCCGAATTTCAAGTCAATCTTGGAGAAAACTGATGCTCTATGTAGCTCATCCGAGAACTCGTCGATCACGGGAATAGGGAACTTGTCGGGCACTGTCTCCTTGTTCAATGCCATGTAACCGCCATAGAACCTCCAACTCCCATCCTTCTTCTTTACCAGTCAGACTGGGCTCGAGAAAGGGCCCACGCTAGGCCGTATCACCCCCGCCTGGATCATCTCAGTCAACATCCTCTCAATCTCTCACTTTTGTAGCTTAGGATTGCAGTATAGTCTCATATTGATAAGCGAGACACCCTCTCGTAGCACTATGGCGTGCTCATGATCCAGTGAAGGAGGAGCCCACGAGGTGTCTGAAACACCTCCTCAAACTGAACCAAGATCCGCTACACTTCTAGAGGAATGTCCTTCCCCTAGTCTGCATCCGTCTCTGTCATCCCCTGCAACTCCATCAAGAATCTTCCCCCCTCAATCTCGATCGCTTTAACCATGGCCTTTAAATAAACCTTGGTTCGGCACAAGATGGGTATCCCTGGAGTGTCACCACTCTCCCTCCTTCCTTGAACGCCATCCCCAGTGGCTTCCAGTTGATTTTTTTATCACCCAAGAACTGCAGCCATCTCATCCCCAAATTAACATCTGTGATGCTCATGTCGAGTGGCAAAAAATCATTCACTATCTGTATACCGTGAAGAGTCAAAATAAGACCACGGCATACTTCTCTGCTACGCTCCACCTGCCAAATCCTCATCATCACTTTGAAGCTTCTGGTGTCCACCAGCTACAATCTATGCTGCTCCATCACCCGGTTGTAATTGTGGGTGGCCCCACTATCAATCAATATCGTCACTCATGCACGAAAATCCTTTCGGTCAACTTCATACTGTGGTTTGTAGTGAACCCACTACGGATTTGAGTGACATCCTCATCTCTCATCCGAATCAGGTGATACCCAAATTTCAAGTCAATCTTGGAGAAAACTGATGCTCCATGTAGTTCATCCGGGATCTCGTCGATCACGGGAATAGAAAACTTGTCAGCCATTGTCTCCTTGTTCAATGCCATGTAACCGCCGTAGAACCTCCAACTCACATCCTTCTTTACCAGCCAGGCTGGTCTCGAGAAAGGGCCCACCCTAGGCCGTATCACCCCCTCTCCCCCGCCTGGATCATCTCCGTCAACATCCTCTCAATCTCCCACTTCTATAGCTTAGGATTGCGTACGGTCTCACATTGATAAGCGAGACGCCCTCTCGTGGCACTATGACGTGGTGCTCATGGTCCAGTGAAGGAGCCCACGAGGTGTCTGAAACACCTCCTCAAACTGAACCAAGATCCGCTACACTTCTAGAGGAATGTCCTTCCCCTAGTCTGCATCCGTCTTTGTCATCCCCTGCAACTCCATCAAGAATCTTCCCCCTCAATCTCGATCGCTTTAACCATGGCCTTTAAAGAAACCTTGGTGGGATATCTCTGGAGTGTCACCACTCTCCCTCCCACCTTGAACTCCATCCCCAGTGGCTTCCAATTGATTTTTTTATCACCCAAGAACTGCAGCCATCTCATCCCCAAATTAACATCGGTGATGCTCATGTCGAGTGGCAAAAAATCCTTCACTATCTGTATACCGTGAAGAGTCAAAATAAGACCACGACATACTTCTCTGCTACGCTCCACCTGCCAGGTCCTCATCATCACTTCGAAGCTTCTGGTGTCCACCGGCTACAATCTATGCTGCTCCATCACCGGTTGTAATTGTGGGTGACCCCACTATCAATCAATATCGTCACTCATGCTCGAAAATCCTTTCGGTCAACTTCATAATGTGGTTTGGAGTGAACCCCACTACGGATTTGAGTGATACCTCTGCGACATCCATATGAGAGTGCTCTTGCTCATTTACCTCCTCTTATTCCACCTACACAAACTCTTCCTCCTCCTCATCCATTAGTAGCACCTAGAGGGTGCGGTCTAGGCAACGGTGTCATGGGATAAACTTCTCATCACATCAAAAACAACAACCACTTCGCCTTCTTGTTCTGCATCTCCGCCTCCATCATGGGCCTAAACTACCCTCATGGCTGTGCACCGATGCTCCTCTACTTGCCAGACTGGGCTCCTCCCATCTGGACTCCCCATGCAGGGGCCATCAACCATCTTGGAGGTGCCTGGCTACGAAAGGTGGATCCACTCCAAGCTCCCTTGGCTCGACGCTCTGCCGAAAGTCTATCCTCCATCTGAGCTAGCTCCATCATTTCCAACAATCCCTTCGACCTCTGTAGGCGCAGCTCAGCTCGGATGTCTAGCTTGATCCCCTTAATGAAGCGACCAATCAATGTCACCTCTGGTATCCCACTTACGTGACGTGAAAGTGTCTCGAACCTCTCCATATAGTCTCTAACTGTGTCATCCTGTAGAAGAGCAATGAGCTACTCGTGCAAATCCACTCCTTGTGTGTCCCTAAATCGATCCAATAAGTATTTCTTAAACTCTTCACATGTCTGCAAAGGTTTCCATTATTGCCTCCACTGAAACCTCCACTGAAACAAGGACAATGCATTCCCTTCAACGCAAACATCCGCCGCATGCAGCTTCTCTCACTCTATTGTATGGTTCACCTCAAAATATCTCTCCGCATGATAAAGCCACCCGTGAGGATCCTCTCCTTCGAAGACCGACATCTTCGGCTTTCGGACCCTGCTCTCGAGTCCAAATACCACATGTCATGATCTTCTCCTCGGCTAGCCAAAGTGAAACTGCTAATATGCATTTTGTGATGTTCCATCATCTTCTCATGGGCATCCTCCTGCTTCAACGTTGTTTTCCCTGCCACCGGTCATCCAATCCGGATCTCCACTATCTGTCAAGCCACAGGGGGTCACCATCGTGAATACCTACCCGTATTGTAAGGTTATGATGTTAGTAATCTAAACTATTTAGATCATACAACGGAAGACAGAAAATTCAAAAAAAATACTAGCAATCAAACAAAGGATCTACTACTAATCTAGGAATATGAATAAAACTGCTGAATAAAAACCATAAAGAACGTACCTTTGCGCGAGTATACTCAAGCGATACTCGCGAATCCAAAAAACTCTTTCGGTGAAGACCAAAAGCGTCGTGTTCACCTTCTTCAAGCAACGACTTAGATCTCATTTCTCCAACCATCGCCTTAAATGAATCACTGGATGAATAACACCTACACGATTCACGAACCCTCCAAGAACTCAAACCGCCATCCTCTCTTTGCTAAAGCAAAGAAGGAAAACCACTTTGCTAGAGCGAAGAAGGAGAACGAAAAACTTTTACTTTTTATGCGAGAGATTCCCCCTCTGAAGAGGTTTGAATATCTCTGCACAATAAGGCTTTCTCAAGAGATTGATGTATCTTTAAGGGACTGAGAAAGACCCCCCTTTGAAGTGCTAGTGAGAGTCGAATCTGATTCAGATTGAGTGTTCGTATAGAACTCAACCTCGTCCCTAAAGGCGCAAAGAGAAAGAAGCATCTTAAATTAGTTCTAATCACATTAGAACTCTTGGATATGGATTAGATTTGATCTAGGATTGATTCGACATCAAATCCCGCACCAAATCTTGAATTCTGCGTCATGACATATCAACATTAGTCGACTAGTGACTGTAACTAGTCGACTAGTCAACTCTCTGTAAAAGTAACAGCCTAACTAGTCAACTAGTGCCTAAGCACTAGTCGACTAATCACAGTTGAGTGTTTGTCTTCTTTCTGATCACAACTCCTTGTGATCTATGCCCTTGTAAATCATATATAATCAAAGTTTCTTCCTTCGCTTTTCGTGAGGAGTTCATCATCAATATGAGACTCTAATAGCCTGATTCATACACACGATCACATCATGTCACCGAGCGGTAGCGGCTCAAGATGAACGTGATGACCCCGTTTCAGAACCGTCATTATCTGGTTTGTGTAATGTCTCATTTTTTTAGATAAAGCCCAACATGCCCATTTGTTTCGACCCATTATTTCCCCTTAAATAAAACCCAAATGCTTAATTTACCTCACCCGTTACCTCCCCCGATCTGATACCTTCCTTCGGACATTCTTTTCCCTTGCGATTAGACGCAGCGGCAATCAAACGACCCGATCGACGACTCCGATAGGGTTTTCGAAAACCCTAGCCTTAATCTACAACATCGCCGCAGATTTTTGGGGATCTCCTTCACCGATAAGGACTCTCTTTTATCATTTCACGAGTCTCTCTCTCCTATTTATACGCAACAATTCTAGGGTTTTTATTCATGCGAAAAATTTACCTTTCTTCTTCAAAGTTTTTCTGATTGAGCTCGATTTGGGCTTTTGGATTTCTGGATTTCACGGCTTGGCTTTCTACGCTCACGGTAGACCTTTACTTTGAACTCTAAGTATTTCTTTGCATGCCTTCGATTTGTTACGAAAATTAGGGTTTTGTGCAAGGAGACTATTGGAATTTTTATATGAAAGGGAACTCTTCTCTTATGTTAATTATGGCATCCCTAAGGCAAGGTGACATCTTTGCCGCAGCCATGTACTTTTGATTTAGGGTTTTTGAGATCTAGGGTCAGCCGCCGGGGTTTCCTCTTCAAATAAGGGTTCGTCTGGGTTTATTATTGCCTTCTTGTGGCTGTTTTCTATTGTGGCTGTTCTGTCCCACCACTGTTTGTGTTCTTGGGCTCTATTTGAGTTCGGCTTCGGCTGTTTACTTTGATGTTTTGGTTGTCATGTGGCTGAATCTTCATTATGTGTCCATTTTGTGGACTTTTGGTTTACTGTCTGATAATAAATTGCGACTGTAGCATGTGGATTAATTTCTGTGGGATCTGAAGAGATGGACTGCTGCTTTTACTTTCAGAAATTGTTGGAAAATTCCCCGAGCTAGGTATACCCTAAAAACCCTTCACGGATGCCTAAATACGAATCTAATCCTATAGTTGTCTAATACTTTTATTAATGATTTAATGTCAGTTTTTAATTGTTTAAACATCTTGAATGTTTTATAAATGCCTTGTAGTGGATTGTGTAGTGTTTTTCTTATCTTAGAAATTGATTGCTAGATTTGTTACAGTTAGAAGACAAAATTATGTAATTAGAATTGTGCATATGGAATTATTGTTTTGTGGAATATTGATACATTGGAATTAATGATATAGAAACTACAGTTTTGTGCACTATTCTTTTTACATAGTTTAGAAAGTAAAAGAACTAGAGAGTAACTAAAAAAGACACAGAAATGTGTAGAATTACATGGGGTTTTTGGGAACTCATAATTAAAGACAGAAAGAGTGGCGGAGACTACGCTCATTAACGAAATTGTAATGACTTGAATAGGTCCTTAAATGATATCTTGAACCAATAAATTTAGGGCACAAGTGAGCTCGTATGTGAATCCTGATGTGGTTCTTTAGCTCGCTCTTTCCCTTTACATTATGAGTATAACGTAAAAATGAAATGTTTTAGTTAAATAGATACAATCTAGTGCTTGGTATTATTGGCTTGTTTAGAACTAAGGTTGCATTAAAGTTATAAGTGTTGTTTATTATGAATATTGTCTACTTCATCCCCTTTTAAATGTTCTTTCAACAGAAACTGAACCAGAGTACGAGGAGGCCCCAGCTTTTGATGAATCTGAATTTCCAGTGGAGCGCGCAGATTTCTGAGACAGATTAGTAAGGAGAGTGTTTACATTTTGTTTAGCTGCTTCCTTTATTGTTCAGAATGAAAGACTAGTTGTTTCTCTTTAATTATGCTTTTGTACCCCTTTTGAAGGAAGAATAAAGTTGTTTCTTTTATGAAATTTTCTGTTCGCGCTATGTTGCTTTCACAGGAACCTTGCAGGCCATGCACAAATAACGAAAAATGGAATGGTACCTGGAAACGGTGTGTTTCAGTTTGTGAGACTTTGGAGACTGAAATCCCTCCGGGATAATCTGGGCCTTACAGTGACAGATTTCGTGTAGACTGGTCCCTCCATCATCACTATGTCGCTAAGATGTCTATGGTACGGTATAGAGTCAAACGCCATTACACTTTAAACCATGCGAGTCAAATTCGATCGCATAGTTATTAGTTGATTGATACTCGTTAACTCTTAACAAGTCCATCTATTACCCTGATCAGGGATTTACTATGGATCTATTTACTTAACTACGACCCTAATATCACATATCAGAGGAGACTATTCTCGGCAACATGGCCACTCCCTTCACTTGCTTCCAACCATAGCCAGCAGGAACCTACATATCAGCTGTAAAATCAATGTTCGATAACTACCTAAGTATAATTTCACATGCAATGTCATCTAGCACATCTCCCGTCAATGGACTAACTTGCATCTACTGTCACCTGAGATCTTTTGTTGAAACTCAGAGTATGATAACCGTACAGAAGTATTCTCCAATAAGCATGTGTGCATTATCTAACGATGTCTCCACACCGAGTGACTATGAGGCCAGTCACTACAATCCGATTGTATAGATTTATGCACACTGGTCTAACCAAAATATCGATGTCCCGTCTTGATATTTCTCTGACCATGAACAGTTCTGAACATATGATTGACGGACACATTGGCCTCATTATCATGATCTCATCATGATCTCATTGTTCCTCTCATAAGTCCTGAGACTTTATCTATGCATCATATAATCGCAACCACAGAAGTGCCACAGAGAATATCATAAATAAAGATTACCAAATAGATTATTATCATTGTGAAAGAAATGTCTATTACAATTACTATAATTTTCTTAAAGGCATATATTTCCCTACAGTCATTTCCTTGAGCTGGTCGTCAAGCTACGGAAGTCCCTCCATATGCGACGCCAAGTTGTTGGGCCCCAAGGAAGGGGCCGCCGTCGCCTGGATTGCCGCCAGGGCCAACGGCCTTAGTCCTGGCCGGAACAGTGGCCGGGTCCCCCTGCTATTGCGTTGGGGCCCCACGAGGCCCCTGCGACAACGCATGAGACACAGGGCCTCCATACTGCTGTGAGGCCCCAGGATCTCGTTGGAGGCTCGCGAGGCCCCTTGGCAGTCGTTGGGGCCTTGGACCTCCCCACGAGGTCGACGGGATCTCAAGGGGTCTGACGGGTGCACTGAGGCCCCGCGAGTCCCAGATGAGATGAATCGGGGTCCGCTGCCCCCAGCTAGGGTTCTGGTGGCGGTGGCTCTCCCCTGGTTACCGTCGGCTCCGGATGGCCCCTCCCGAGCCTGCAAAGGGGGTTTTTCTCCCACACTCGCCATTCACCTTCTTTTTCAAGCGGATCTCCTTCAAAAATCACCATTCTCCCCTTACATTTGTCCAAAGTGTGCTCTTTTGCCCTAGATCCGAGGGATTTCCTCCAAAGTTGTCATCTTTAGGCTTCTCCACCCCGGGCCGTAGTTGGTGACATTCCTCCAAGAGCTCCTTCGACATGGACACAACCGAATAGACTTGTTTCTTGATAGATCCAACCTCATTCTCCACCGATGACATTTTTCTCCTTAAGGCACATCGTTCCCTAATTTCCCTTATTGCTCATTTAGGGTTTCCACCTCCCTACCAAGTTTTTCCTCCACCGCGTCAATCTTCTCCCTTGATCGTGTTCCTGCCATGCGGATCTAGCCTCTAATATCAATTTGTTATGAAATACAGGGTTTGAGACGAAGAAAAATTTTATATATGAGGAAGAGAGATGCAAGGATAAATGGTTTCTTTCGAGAGGAACCCACTCTTCAAGCTTTAGATCTAAGAGACAAATCTTAACTCACTTATCTAGGGTTCTAAGGTAGATCTAGGGTTTACTCTCTTGATTTTCAACATGAAGATTGAAGACAATAACTCCACCTCCAAATACATATATAGGACAGATCTATCCACAATTACAAATAGCCCCCTAGAAACCCCAACATTCACAAAAAACGCCCAAAAACTCCACAAGAATGTTCCCCGGCTAGTTGGCCACTCTAGAAATTGCTTTGTGCCACCGCCTCTGATATGTTAGGATCGAATTGATCCTTTAATATTTGCCTAAATATATTCTGGTCTTAGCCTCTTCTTCCATATCTACTATAATAAACCACAAGCCCCGCAGCTTACCACTTTCTTTTGTTGTCACAGTGATGTATCCAAATACCATTTTAACCATAAAAGCAAAACGTGTATCCACAATCATAAACCCATACCAGCTACCCTTAGAAACCTTCTTTTGCAGTTTTACGGCACTTCTATCTCTGTGGTGAATATACTTTCATTAAATACAAAAATGGAATTACACCGTTTGACAACACTTCAAAAGGGAGAGGAACAACAAAAAACTACACAAGGATAAAATAAGACATGGAAAACTGGATTATGCACTGCAGATACAACTAAAAGCCTATGAACAGATTAAATGAAGATTTATAGCAAAAGGAGAGAACGAAGTTTGTTATAGATCAGGAACAAGCTTTAGCTTTTTCAGTAGAAAAACATAACAGTGAAAGACAAACAAGCAGCTTATCCAACCTTACGAGGAGCATTACTGATGGCCTCCATGTGAGTCTGCAAGTCTTGCAAGTATAGCATAGCCAAACGGAATTGGTATTCATTTCCATCACCCGGACACTGTTCCATGGCCCCTAAAGCCAGCACAGCCAATTCAAGTGCATATCGCATGTGCATTAGCTCAACATCTTGCATTCTGTCAAAATTATTGCCATGACTTGTCAATTTGATAGCAACAAGTATTTTGAAATCTATAAAACCCAAAATAGTAGCACCTTTTCCAAGCTGCAGATGTAGATGCTATCGGCTGCAAGCTAAGAAGCTCAATGGCATCTTGGAATTTTATTCCTGGAACTACATCAAACAGAATCTACAAGAGAATAGGCATGTCAGAATCCTTAAGTAATAACTCTTCATCCGACACTTCGGTTTCAATTATTCTCTTTCCAAGAAATGAATGTGAGAAAAGTTATGCAGTGGTTTCTCCATAATTACAAAAATAAGAAGAAGAAAAAATATAGGTGGCAGCTGTCTTCGCTGGCTCATGATATGACCACAAGCTTAGCTAATGAAAAATATATCTGATTCAAGAGGAGTAGGCACAAAGGAGCATACTCACCCGCAGAGGAGATTGAACTGCCAATCGTTCAAGTATGAAGTTCTCTACAAAAGGGTCAATATCCCCCATATCTTTCTCATCTTCAATGTGCTCTTTTTGGCAAAATAGCATAGAGGCTTTTGAGTTCCAAGATCGGCCAGAATTCACACAAGCAACAAAGAAAGCAAGATCAAGGCGAAAGCATAGAAGGTCACATAGATACTCCACACACGATGTCTGCCAAGATAAGTTACAATCATCACTCATGTCAAATATAAAAAATCCACAAATGCTGTATGCAACAGTTGCACCAAAAGAACTTAAAAAGAAGTACCTCATCAGTTTGCTTGCCATATATAGAATATTCTTCCAGCCTCAGGACCTGTGATTTACTTGTCCACAAAAGCCGCATCATTTTTTTTCTTGCTGATGTCTTACCAGACAACAGATCCCAACCCAAGACAGCTACTAGAGGCTGGAGAAGGGGAAACAGCGAGAGAACCTACACAATATCAGTTTCTGTCAGTCGTAGACAAGCAGCGTAATGTAATAGATTTAGAAGCACGAACCACGAAGATGTACAAAAACCGTATTGATATTAGAAAACCACTTACATCACTAGCTTCTTGAAGTTGTTCCCTCCTAATGGCAGACAGAGCAGAATCCATGACACATTCCAGGATATGAACACCAGATATTCGTGCATAATGGTACAGTTCTCTCATGCAGGACCTCATGGTAGTGCTTTGATAAGACATTCCATCAACATGTGTAACGCTTCCTGAGTGTAACGCTCGCAAATACTTTTGAAGGGGGAGTGGATAAACATGAGCATCAGAAACTTTGTGTTGTTCTATTTCGTCAGATAGAATTTCATCCTGAATAACCTAGAAAAGAAAGCATAAGAAGTTGAGAATGAGAAGGTTTCATGTCATAAAAGTCACGCAATGAGAAATTTAACCACAAGATGGCATACTGTTCGGTATCTTCAACTAAAGGCATCAACTGCATTAACAGTAGATAATATGTAAGGCAATACAATAACCATTAACCTGCATTTCCTTTTGACCTCATGTTTACTAAACAGATTGTCATGCTTAACTTCTTTATAATTACAAGTTCTGACCAGATTAACCAACTCACCATGAGGTCAAACAGACAGAACAGTAGTGTCTATGAACAGAAAATAGGCAGATAATCTGCAATCAGAGAGATGTGATGCTGCAAATATATTCCCTAGTTACCACAAGTTCAAGCCCAAACACTTGGAGACCAACTAGTAGATGTAAATACTGAATAGCACCTGTTCTTAAATTATATACTTGTGCCAATAAGCACAATGCCAAAACCCTTCTGCCTGATTATGCATTGAAGCTTAAAGAAGTTTTGCATGTACTATTTTTGGTCTCCAGAGACTTCGCACTAAAGCACCAACCACGGAGCTGGGCCGCTAGGGAAGCACCTGGCCACAGACCCTGGACACTAGGGGCTCCCATTCACGCTCCCTCTCAAGCTAGCTTCTTTTATTCATATTTCTTTTTTACCTGCCTTTAGCTTCTTTCTCTCAAATTTCCCATAAAAGCTATCCATCATGGACGCTTTTTTGCTATTTTTTTCTTTTACATTTTTCTTAAAGCTGTCTGGCTGCCTACAAGGACAGAACACTTACATCTGTCATCTTCCTTTCGTATTATTGTTAAATGAATTTTTTTTTAAAGAAAAAACGCCCCAAAGAAATCATTAGAATCAAAAAAAAACTCTCCCATAATTTCTCAGTAATTAGTAACCCCCCCTGAATTTTGGTTACTGCGTTTTCAGAACAGGACGTCTTGTACCGTAGGAAGGCTTAAAATGTCTGATCAAGTCTTAGGTTTAATACACACAAACACCTCCCCGCCCAAAGGAAAAAAAGCTGTCTTAAACCAGAAATATTTTGTCTTTTTATACGAAAACTTATCGGTTTGTTAAATCATGATATTAAATCATAGTTCTTGTATTGCAATATAAGCTTTAAAAATTAAAGCATCGAGCAGAAATTGGATGGTGTGGTTAGAAAATTAATTGAGACTTAAAGATAGTTTGTCATATCTATGGCGGTTTTTATTGATAATCTATTTTGAAGATGAATTTTTGGGGCAAGGAGAAGATGGGATAAAAGTAGACGGTGGAGATGGGTCAGGATGAAACATAACTAAAAGAATAGCAAATTAAACACATAATACATTGGAAAAAATGAAACTAATCAAAAAAATTCCTTGATAACCACACAATTTCTATTTTTTATCATCATATTCATCCTCTTAGACAACATCTTCCAGTTTTTCAATTTCAAGTTCATGTAGTTTTAGTGGTTAGAAGTATCTCAATAAAATAAATACTATACGAATAATTTCAAATATCTATTTAAAAAATTGAATAGACTGTCTAAAATAACAAGTAATTGTTCTATATTGATTAGTGAACATTGAAATGTTGATAAATTCTATGTTATGATTAACAAGAAATAACAGACTTTTTAAAAATAGTTATTTTATAAAAATAAATTGTTACCTAAATCATGATCTTTTCTTCTCAATTTTTTTCTTATTGTTATTTAATTGAAGGTCAACTTGAATGCTTCCTCTGCATTATTATTTGACTACCTTTCTGTACTTTTAATTTCTATTAAGTCGGCTAGAATAAAGTAGGAGATCACATTAAGGAAAGAGATCATGATTCATGAATTACATCATGTTAGTAGCTAGATGCTAACATGTCCATTGTGACCCACTTTGACATGAGGAAATCAAATCTAGTTTTTGCCATTTCTGACCGTCCACCTTGAATGCTATCCACAAACTACACGAGGAGTGACTTCCTCAGAAATTGGATCATATATACTTAAGCTCTTCGCATTGAAATAGCTAAAACGTTGAAGGTTGGCACATTAGTATAAGCATCCTGGCACTTCTGCACGTTACATGCCTGGCACTGCTTTTGCTATCTAGCACGTTAGCTTTCTTTTTGGTTCCATGTTTACCCCCTAGCCGGCAGAGGGGATGGATGTGCTTGAAACATGTATCTTTATGACACTGGTTATATCAGTGGAATTTTATCAAATTTACCTTTCTATTAAAGCTGTTATCAGGTCAGGCTACTCTCTCTGAAACTGATCGCAGAAAATAACAGATTGACAGAACCCCAAAATTCAAATGTAGATAGCCGAACAAGGTATTGTCCCGAAGAATTTCTACCCCCATCATCCTAGTCTCATCACATTGGAAAGGTTATACAATATTTATTTCAAGTGATAAGTGTCTAATTACAAATTTCTTGATCAACTATGGAAATACGTAACCAAAATGTTTTAACCTAATTTGATAGAGTAAAAACCTGATTTGACTGATTATTATGTTAACTGACATGCTTCTACCATTCAAACCAAATCTAATAAAAAATTCTCATGGCACATGTACTGTATCAGCCAATATCGGATGTCTGATTCATTGTGTGTGCACATATTCTAGTTGCTACGAACGGCAAGTTTCTATGGCATTGGAATCATTTGTTCCATTTTGTTTTCTTTGGTTGCAACTATTAAGAGACAAATACAGTCCTATCCCCTTGTATATTGGCATTTTCTTTCTCTCATCTATAATAGTTTATAATTAATTTATTTTACCCTTTAGCCCATTTGACAATACGGTTAGCATGGTGTAGGGCGTTTAACCCTTAACTGACCTTTCCAATCACTCAAAGTAGATGGATGTAAGAGGGCAACGATGAGTAATAGATGTTAAGGTACTTTTTGTTTTTTGGGGAAAAACTTAACAGTGTGTGGAGGGTAGCTCCCCCCCCCCCCCCCCCAAACCGGAAAAAAACTTTTGCTTTGCACACACAACACTTTACACACGCACCCACCAAAGATTTTTTTAAAAAATTCAGTTTTTTACTTTACACCCCCCTTTATTCCTACATTAGCCCTTTACTCTCTCTCTCTCTCTCTCTCTCTCTCTCTCTCTCTCTCTCTCTCTCTCTCTCTCTGAAGAACCCCCCCTCCTCTTCATCTCCATCATCAATTTCATCAACAAGCAAAAATACATGAATAAATCATTAATTTCATCAGCAATCATCTTCCTTAACCAAAAACCTCCACCTCCCCCTCACCTTCTTCTTCTTCTTCATTCTCATCTTCTTCAACCAAAAAAAATTGTTTCCGCCTCCGCCGCCCCGACCGCCTCATCTTCTTTTTTAGTTTGTTTTTCTATAAATATTTATATTTAAATCGTCTCGATGTTCGTAATAATCTTCTGTTTTGCTTTTATGTATATTTAAACTTTTTTCTCTTTGATTTTTTTTCCTTTTTTCTTTGTTTGTGCTTTATTTTGAACTATTGTAATTCATATTTAGCAATTTGTTTTCTTTTTATTCTATACTTTTTTCATTACTTAATTCTCACTATTTCTTTGTTTCCATTCTGACTTATTTTTTTATTTTTTAAATCATCAAAAATTATTTTATGTAATGACTTTTTGCATTTTATTTTCTTCCCATTTCTTTCTCTACCCTGGATTTATTTTGTTCCTTCCTTCAAAATTTTCTATTTAAGTCTTCAATTTTTTGTTATGTTATATAATTGTTTCAGTATTTCTTTTTTAAATTTTCAATTTATCTCTGCCAAAAATTTAATATTTTTTGTTATATTTTATTTTTTCTTCGCAATTTCAAATTATCTCTTCTTTTTTTGTTTTTAAAACATTTTTGTTCTTTTGTTTGTTTTTTTTTTCATTTTTAATGATTCTTATAGTTAAAAAATTCTCATTAACCCAAAAATAAAAAATCCAAAAAATCAAACATTGAGTGTGACATGTAGGTCCCACGAAATCCAAAAAATCTAAAATACAGCCAAACCCCCTAAACCAATATCTTCTTCCACCTCCGATGTATTCTCCTCATCATTTTCTTCCTTCTCCAAAAACATAAAAAATACATTAAAAATAGATTTTTTTATGTGGATCCAAAAAATAAGAAATTAAAAAACAAACATGAAAAAAATAAATAAACCATTAATTCATTGTTTTCCTACTCTTCCTCCTCATTCTGGCATGAAGAATCCCAAAAAAGAAAGAAAAAACTATTCAACCTACCAATCGCATGCCTTCATACCCACCCTTCCCCAAAGCCTGAGATCAGATCGCATGTTTTGGATCCCAGGTTTGGGGGTTTGGGGGAAATAGGAGGGGGGAGCATGACTTTTGCATATGCCATCTAATGTAGCAGCCCGTACACGTGATATTCTCCCAAATAATCCGATCTCTGCACGAATATACAAAACATTCTTTGTAACAACACGATCCATTCATGTGATCTAACTACATCTATGATAAGTAACATAGCGGCCCAAGATCGTTAGTCAAAAAAATATCACTACGAGTGTGCTTCATACCCACCCTTCCCCAAAGCCTGAGATCAGATCGCAGGTTTTGGATCCCAGGTTTAGGGGTTTGGGGAAAATATGAAGAGGGGGGGTGGGGGGTGGCATGACTTTTGCATATGCCATCTAATGTAGCAGCCCTTACACGCGATATTCTCCCAAATAATCCCATCTCTGCAAGAATATACAAAACATTCTTTGTAACAACATAATCCATTCATGTGATCTAACTACATCTATGATAAGTAACGTAGCGGCCCAAGATCCTTAGTCAAAAAAATATCACTACGAGTATGCTTTCAGAGCTCCAACCCATTCAACATCATCTATGGTGATCACTAAATCATCAAGATAGATCATTAGCAAGAGACGTCCTAAAAAATACAAAGTAATCATTCTTTACTAGTTGCATTCTAAAATCTTAAACAACAATAGCAAATCTCTCAAACCACACTCATGGAGATTGCTTTAGATCATACAAAGATCGATTTAACAAACAGAATTTTCCAAACTTTCCCTTAGCAACAAACCATGATGGTTACTACGCATAAGTCTCATCATCAAGATTATCATGAGGAATGCATTCTTAAGGTTTAGTTGATGTAACGGCATGTTTACAAGTGAGATAAAATGGTGAACTGAAGTCATTTTAACTACTAGAGAGAGTATCCAAACAATCAATACCATAGACCACAGAGCAGCCCTTGACTACCAATGTAGCTTTCATTCTGGTCAATATGCCATTAGAATTGAGTTTTAGAGTTAAGACAATTTCAGCATGTCATAGTCTTGCCGTGGAGGAGGTGAACCAAAACTAAAGTATCATCGTGGAGGAGGTGAACCAAAACTAAAGTATCATTGTTCTCCCCTACACTCTCATCTTCCATTTCAATGCTATTTGCCAATCTGGATGTGTAAGAGCTTCGGACATAGACTTAAGAACGAGATAAATATCAATGGAAAATAGGAAAGCACTATCTCCATGAAAAAGAAGTGCAAAGGATACAGATTATATAATATATAAGCAATGCAACTATGTGTACCTTATCGGATAGCAATAGGAGGATCAAGATTTGATTGGCTAGATGACTCACTTACAACTGAAGATCTATGAATATGATGCAGAGTACGCAAAGCAGTAAAATTTGGCCCAGGAGCAGGAGTCTTGAGGCGTCTGGTATACAACTGTAACTGTTTTCTTGACTTTGTTGCATATTAATCTCTAACATATCGGAAGAGTTAATTTCTACAGTTGCATTATCGTGAATACCCAAGAAGAAAGGAAACTCATTTTTGAAAAATGCAATCATCTAACTAACTGAACTTGAAAATGTGTTTGTCAAAAAATTTAAAACTGAGACTCAATGGGGGTGGCATCTACAAACAAACTGTACCGTCCAGTTTATGGACAAAATCATTTATATTCCTTTTGTGTGCATGGATAGCTAAGGAAAAATACACTTCAGTGACTGTGAATCTAGTATAAACACATTAGGTCACAAATCATATACAAAACATACATACATGAAAATACACGGAGTAAGAAGAAATATGTTGGTAGCAACGATCTATGAACTTCGTGTTTGATGATAACAAACGTGTGTGAACATTTTTAACGTGTGTGTTAAGTGTTTCAAAAGTGGCGAGAACGTATTTCTTCAAAGTAATGGCTAAGTCAAAAGATGGGGGAATTGCTATGCACATAGCATATCGGACTTGGTCAAGATGGCTAAGAGATGAGAGAATCTCTTTTCATATCAAAGGGGATTGAGTCATATCAATTAGAGATCTAATCCTATTCAAACTCATATCTAATCCTATTCAAACTC
This sequence comes from Scilla litardierei, assembly GCA_030789695.1. Taxonomy (NCBI): domain Eukaryota; kingdom Viridiplantae; phylum Streptophyta; class Magnoliopsida; order Asparagales; family Asparagaceae; genus Scilla; species Scilla litardierei. The sequence continues at coordinate 3,489,903 of CM061141.1, read as the reverse complement.
ATGTCAAATCTATTCAAATCCCAAATTGCTTGCCTCATTCCTATCCCTAATCGGACTACTTCTTAGCCGCACTAATCCTAGCCCTTAGAAGTCATCTTGCGGCAACAACCCTTTAAATAGCCGCATGTCTTGAGGAAGCACAAGTGCTATTCATTAAAAATTGCAAGAGAAAAACCCTATGGCCGAATTCCTTATTTCCCAACACAAAACCCCCTTGAAGCCGCACCATTCACAACTAAAAAGAAAAAATAAAAAAATCCCAGGGCCGTTCCTTTTTTTTGACCTAAAAAATCTTGTTATAAAATCCCCTAGTCCCATCTCTTTTGGGGGCGCACGCACTACACATCTTCATTAAAAAAATTGAGTAGCAGCCGAAATCCCTCAAGACTTATTTCCCAAGAGCCTGCGTCATTTTTTTTGCCTCTCCCCTTTGAAATTTCCAAAGCACAGACCTTTTGCAAATCAAATAAGAAACACACACAGGCCGATGTTTGTTTGAGTTCTGTTTTTGTAGAGAGCTACCGCACAAAAAGTTTTGAGAACCAAAAAATCTGAAAGAGCTGCAGGCCGAATTCATCTTCTCTCTCCCCCGTAGTAAATCAAGAGGGGATGTTTAATTAAGAGAGGATTTAAATTGGATAGAGGTAATTAAAAGAGTGCGCCTGCAAAAAAAGGGGATCGTGCGGAAATATACAACAAGAAGAAAGAGAAGGCCAGATTAAATTGAGGGCAAAGATCAAGATGCCGTGAGTTCATCGTGCTTCCATCCTCAGCCTTGCAACACCTCCTTTGTTCACGTTGCGACATACTCCAACTTCATCAAGAGGCCGAAATTCTTTTCCCAAGGAGAGCAACTTCATACCGTAACCTGTGCATCCAAAACTCAAAGCAAGAGAGTAGCTTCATGGGTTAAAGGTAAGCATTGCGTGGTTTTATTTTTTAAAATACTGATTTTTTTGTGCAGAGCCGAATTCTTTGGGGTGCCTTGATTGCGCACAGAGTTGTACTCTTCCATCCACTAACTTGTGTCTCTTTAAAAATCCCAATGGTGCATTGATTTCTGAGAGAGCTTTGGTGTGCCATCAAAGTTGTTGACTGGGATTTCACAGTGCCATCAAGTACAAAGCATTTCTGACTCATATTGAAGCTGGGCATATACTCATTGCCGACTCCTTGCTTGCGGAGCTGATCTTGATTGTATCCCCAAGTGCCAAAAGCCAAAGCTGCAAGTTGCAAGGAACCCTTGTGCCAAAACCACGATCATCCATCATTGGGCCAAAGCCGCAACCTGAGTTGCAAAGACCAGACTACATACTATCAGACTCGGTCTGATCTGCGCTGAACGATGAAGACAACACCGCTACACAAATTGAGCCTTCTAAACTCTTGATTATTATTTTGTGTAGTAGTTTGTTAGATCTTCGTAGGGGAAAATATTTACTGTATTTGTGATACTTTTGGGGTCTTGTAAGGTGGGTGCTAGACAAGATGGACTTGGCTAGTTGGGACTAGCCAAGAGAGAACTTTACTATGATTGTTATTGTTTGGATACTTTGGTGAGTGCAAGTACTGAGAGCCAGGTGAGTATAGAGTTTGTGCTCTAGCTACAGGTTGTACTAGTTAACTTTAATAATCTAGTATTGCTTTTAGGGCTGGACGTAGGTCGTGGGTGCGACCGAACCAGGATATATCGCATGTGCATGTTGTGACTGCTTTATTGTGCTATAACTGCCTGTGATTTCTCGTGGGTTACGCGAGAATTTTTATAAGCCTATCCCCCCTCTCTAGGCTTAGATCCAGATCCAACAAAATACAGGTAGGAAATAGCAACGAATATAAAATCTTACTATTATGCACCAATTATGATGCTTCATTAATAAAAAGACGTGTTGAGAATATCATCAACCCACGAGTGTTTAGAAACATTCCAATGAAATAACAATGTATGTGCTACTTCAAGTAAATGTCACTTTTTGTGTTCAGCTACTCCATTTTGTTGTGGTATATATAGACAAAATGACTAGTGCATTATATCAAAATATGTTATAAACTCGATGAAAGTTGGGCTAAAATACTCCTTGGTATTATCATTACGCAAGATGTATATAGATATATCAAACTGTGTTTTAATTTAACTTTGAAAGATTGAAAAATAACTTCAGATCAATCTTTATGCAAGTAAATCTATGTAACATGATAGAATACATCAACAAAGGTAATAAAATATCCAAAACCGCTCGAAACCAACCCGAGTTAAAGGGATGCGATAGATTGTATAGAACATAATCCCCATACATTGAAATGAATAAGATCAAATAGTTTATTTGCTCTTTTATTGATTCTAAAAAGATAAAGTACATTATGCACTTTTCTTTTTGACATAAGTCACATTCTGGACTCGACATATAATTTAAGTCATAAATTAACTTCAAATTATTAAAAGAAAGATATCCTAACCAACTATAAATATTGATTGATGACATAATACCAAATAATGCAACAATATGATTAATCCTATCGAGATGATATAAACTGCTAGACTCATGCCACGTGCCAATCCTCTTAATCGTCTAGATCTCCTGAAAGATACGATGTGTAGGAAAGAAGATTATTGAACCGTTCAACGCTTTCGTAAGTTCACTAACCGATAGCAAATTAAAAGAAAAATCAAGTATATGGTGCACAGATATTAGTGACAGGTTAGATGTTACACGTGCAGTGCCAACATCACATGCTAAAAAGACAGACCAATCCGCTATAACATCATGCAAAGAAGAAAATGATACTAAGATTACTACTGATATAATGTGAGGCTCAAGAATCTATCATCCATTTTTGTGGCGTTGAAGAGGTGAAAGAAGTGAAGTTACTAGTTTTGGTAAGTATAACAGCATGTGTTGATGAAAAGGAAGCCATCGAATCTTGAAACTGTTGGAACATTAGCTATTTATCATACTTGTCACGCTTCGCTTCCCTTGATCAGAAAACCATACGGGATGTGTTTACAGCGTATTTAAACCAGGAAGGGAGAACTTTTTTCATCTCTTCTTGAATTAAATACGATAAGCATACAATGAATGTAAAAAGTAAAAACATACAAAATACAAGCTATGTGGCTTACTAAAAGAGCAACATGTTAAAAATAACAATAGTTGCATTATTACGATCTCAAATATCTCAGAATAAAATGAAAACATAAAAGATAAGGCCCATTGAGCTGAAACAAATCGTTCATATGCAGATAACATAGTTAAATAAAACAAGAAATCACAAAAAAAAATAAACTCCTCTTCAGGTTAGTACTTCTCTGCAAGGACTTTGGCTGGATATGCCTCCTCGGTATGGTCCTTAAAGAACTTACCCTCCAAAACTGATGGTCATTTCAAAATAAGAAATGAACCGTCAACAAGTGTTCACTTGGTAAGTTTCCCGGTACAAAAAGCATTTCATTTGAATTTCTATTTAGCAAATGATTAATATAAGTAAATAATTAACGAGCTAGACAAGGAATTATATGGCAGCATGATCAAAATATAAGCAATGTAGTAACTATACAGATCAAGTCTAAGCATATCAATCAGTAAAGAAATTAATGTTATTAATTTTATTATGTCAATGTCTATTCAGTGATCTTAGTCTAACGTTACACTTGTGTCCCAGTGCACAATGTGCCAGTGCACAATATGTCAAATACAAGTTCATTCTACATCAAGGGTGCTCATCCGAGCCAGATTCGTTCAGCTACGTTCAAACTAGTGTCTTCAACAGCTCCTACATCCTTTGTAAACAATAAGCTACCCCGAAATCCTATATGTCAAGTCTCTATAGTTTGTATCTGTCAGTGTTAACTACGATAACCATTCACTTTTCTTTACAATTAGCATGACATTTCAAGTCCATTTTGTTTAGTCACTTTTAACTTCATTAATGTTCAATAGCAACATTTGATTTTTGAGATAATAAACTGTGAACATTTCATATACTTATCATGAAATAATCAAGTCAAGTTTCATTTAAAATAAATAAATTCAAAGCTACAGTAACTTATAACATAGGAGTTTACTACAGCAACAATTTTTTAACCAACTGTTTAATCATCTTAATTGATTCTAAATCTAAACCATGTTACAATAACATTGGGAATGAAAAGTGTTGCTATAATGACATAGAACAAGTTACAGTGCCAAAGATCAAAAATTTCCCCAACAATGTAATTGATCAAAAACAAACATAACCCTTAAAATTTAATTGAACCAAAAATTAACCAATTACAGCTATAAATTTCAATCTTAATTATCATCACCGATTTTCAAATCAATACCTACAAAATTACTAATTACAATAATTCAATTATTTCATATATTCATTTAACTAATTTATTCTAAATTCAATAAATTTCTGTTTGGAAACCCTACCTCTTTGAGCATTTTCTGGCAGAGATGACGGCGATGATCTTGGCCTGCAGAGTCTTCGGTTGAATTGGGTGGTTGAATTGGGGTGGTGACTGTCAGGGTTAAGTGTAGAGCAAGTTGAAGAAGCGATGGAGAGATCAATGGGGAAAGGAAATCTTTGGGGGGGAGCTGGTTTAGTGAGATTGAGAACCGGGGATTGAGTGTCGATGGTGGCAGCCGAGAAATTTAAGAAGATTAAGAGATGAAAATGAGGGAGATAGGAAGAAAGGGTGTAGAAGTCAGAATGGTCGAGAGTGATCGATGAGGTCAAGAGTGATAAGTGAGGGAAAGCATGTGCTCAAAAGAGATGGAAGGCCTAAGGGTTGGCTGAGAGCAAAATGAGAGAAAGTTATGGGGTATTAAATATGATTAGTTTAGGGCTTGGGTAAACTGGGTTTTAGGTTTGGGTATAATACAAACGGTTAGAGATTTTTAAGAAGGTTTAAATGGATGAGTGGGGTAGGGTGGTTGATTGTAAGGAGTGGTTGTGTGGATTGGAGCTGGGTCCAGTTTGAGTGTGTTTAGGTCAGGTTTAGGATGTGAAGAGTTAGATTTTGATGGGTTAAGAGTTAACAGGTTGCAGTTCAATTAAAAAAGAAATAAAAAACCCAAAATGAAATAAGAAATTTTCGATAAACAAATACATCACAAAAATGTAATTTGGATCAAGGCAGATACAATACTCTTCCCTAGATAAATATACACAAGTATCTGAACCTAACTCTTCCTTCCCAAATGCAATATGCATTGCTTGATGACTTGGCATCGTATTCTGCAACTCCCAACATATCTACTTCATATGCCGTACAATCCTATGGTAACGGCACACTTTACTCCACCACTATGATCTCCTAATCCTATAAAACATATTTGATGAACTATCAATGCAGTGTTATTCCGTAATTTTGCCACACCTGTAGTGAAAGTATCATCAGAAAATATCCTTTGGTTAGGTTAAATGTCTCGGACATGGAGTTAACCGCTCAACTTCTTATCACATAGGGCCATGCAAACACATAAGATAATGGTAAAGCTCTAAAAAATCTAGCATGAAAATCTATTACCTGCAAGTTCATCTTCCGTACATCAGCATTCCCTGCAAATAATGATTTCGACTCTTCACGAAGCCGCTTATAGTCACCATAGAAATGTGCAAGAATCTGATCATCCTTCTAGATGATCCTTAAGAGCTCACGTAGAACCCTGTAAGCTTTATTAAGATTGTTAGTTTTCGAATGAAGTTCCATGTAATCCCATAGCTGCTTGATCATAGTTGTATGCAGCAACATATCATGTACTTGTAACTCAATGATGTTTACCATCTAATTGTAGATGCCAGCATCATCACACTTTCCTTCAATTGTCTTCCGATTTGGAGGGTTGTTTGTAAGGTAAATCTCATTTCCTATCCTGATAATGTGATTCTCAACAAGTCTTCTTCATTGTTAAAAAAATTGGTGACATCTAACATCGGCTTTCGATCAGTTATCTTTCCAGCTACAAACTCCTACACCACAAATCTTATCCCAGACTTCGTCTCATCAGCTATAGTTAACAAACAACCACCGTAAACCAAACAAGCACAATCACTAACCTACAATCCTTCATTGGTATCACATCCCTGCAACTTCCAAAGATCCTGTCTTGGGATCCAATAAACATATCCAATCTACTTGATCCTCTCTTAGGATCTAGAATACATGTCTAAGAAAAGAATACATAATGATTTTTTTAATACTACAAACTCAAGTTTCTGTTGAGAACGGTAACTGAAAGAATAAAAGATGAAGACGAAGACGGAGACGGAAGGCAGTAGAGACAAAACTAGTAACAGACGATGAGTAGCAGCAGCGAAAAAGGCAGTAGCCGTAGAAAAAGTCGAGGTGGCCGTCTTCGATTGAGATCATCGGCTTCGTTAGAGGAGGAAAAGTGCTAGATCTGGTCGGAACTGGTTAGAGAAGAAATGCTACCAGATATGATTGACACAACTCATTAAAGGCCAAAAAACAGCTTGATCTCACTGGAACTGTATTGAAAACTTCGTCATCCAAGGAATTCTAGCCTGAGAAGTCAGTCTCGTTGCTGGATTTGAACGGAATCATTATTATCGTTAGAACGAGATTGCAGTAGCCTCATCGTCATCAAATCAGCCATGTCATCGTCGAATCAAGGCTGCAATAGCCTTATCATCAACAAATCAGATGTTTACCGTTGTTGTTTTGTGTAAGTTGTTGTTTTGTGTAAGTGATGGTGTGATAGCAAAATCGGATCAGTTGCATAGTATCAATGAAGTCGATTTGGGGATTTTATGGGTGAGTGTGGTGATGGATGTTGATGGCGGCATGAGATGTAGCAACGAAGTCGGATTGTGAATATTGTGAGTGAGTGTAACGGCGGCCTTTGGTGGCGGCGTGAGAGTGTCAGCAAGATTAGGATTAGGAGAAGGTTTAGGATTAGTCTAATCTAATTTAGTGCTAATCTAGGGTTAGTGTCAAGGCTTTGATACCATGTTAATATCATAGATTGACATTTTGGTGGAAGGATTAGAGAGAATCAATCTTCTCAACCCAAATATTGTATTATTTATAGCGATAGTATATCACAATTTAACACAAAACACCATACATAACTATATTGTAACAATGACTAATTGAAGTTATTAAATTTTTGCAACAAACTAAATAATTAGACAGACAAGAAGGCCAATATTTGATGGAAATCATCACTGTAGAATAATAGATATTTAATAACAGATCAAACTCTACAAGGACAAATTCATGTAATTCAATTAAACAAGGAACACTATGAATATAAAGTATAAACAATAAAGCTTGCACGAAAGCAGGCAAGCTTATCTCGCCACCCGTTCCTCAGTTAGAAAACACTGCCCTATCAGATGATATAAAGAACTGTAAGATCTATATATGCAAGTGCAAAAGACATGTTGACGCACATAGCGGATAATTCAGTTACATCTCAGCTATCTTGGAAACACAAAAAGGTGCATGGCATGGCACAAATGAGAAACATATACTGGAACATGACTAAAGCTCAAGTAAAATTAGATAATCCATCACCTGAATTGTCTGGATGATTTGGGGGCAATCCGAGGAAAGAGCTTCAGCATAAATCAACATCATTTTATTTTGAAACTCCTTCCATTTTTCCGCATCACATGTATCATGCTGCCAAGCCATCTTGATGACATCTTGCAAAATCATCCTACAAAAAATACCATTCAAGAATTATCAGGAATGCAGTGGAACAAGATAAAATAAGTGCCATCTGCATAACTCAGTCTTCTACTGGTCAAACACTTGAGTTATTAGGCTATGCAAGTAAAGGATTTCTAACAACCTAGAGAGCCACCTGCACAAAATTGTCCCCCAATCCAGTGTTAACATGCAATGCTGGATCAGAAGTTCAAGCATGAAAAGGAATAAATCAAATTGGAAAAAAAAATCCCCTCCAGTCTCTGGTTTATTTTGAACCAATTTTGACCGAATCACTTTTAAAAGAATAGGGACATTAAAATCATAATAGACGTATTGAGTGAAAAAATAGACATGGTTTGATGAATATAGATATGCTCGCCAAAGTAAGCAGCTAAGGCAGAAATTAGATACTTTATATTAGACGTCTGATGCGTTTCTGGGAGTTTCGGCCCATTAGGGCCATTTTTGTAATTTCAGAAATTATGGGGGGTTTCGTAAATTTTTCAGATCTGTAATTTTCTTTTATTTATAGCTAGAGCCGGCTAAGGGAGGGGCTTATGCTTGATTTGAGATTTGTAAACCCTAGGCCAAGGTGCCAACTTTGGAGATTTAGACTTTCATCTCGAAGAGAAAGTTAGGAGATTGTCTCATCTCGAATCGAGGCGTTATCCTTGTTTTTCCAGATCTGAAAATGAATAAAACTCCCCTCTTTATTTGTTTTCTTCACCCAAATCCATATTTCTTTCCACAAACAAGCCCTAGATTCTATCAAAGTGGTATCAGAGCGGTCGATACATGGCGAACACGAAGTCTAAAGATAAGGTCGAAGCGTTGGAAGAGAAGTTGGCAAAGATTAAATGTGAGATCTATGAAGCGATCAAGAAGAGCGCCGACGAATAAAGGAGCGATTTTGATCAAAAGTTTAAGCTACTCATGGAGACCATGAACCAAAGGTTTGATGATTTGACGAAGAAGAAGGATCCCCTGCAAGCCGAACCCCTAGATCTGAAGAAAAAGGAGAGGGCTTTGGCAAAGGGGAAGGAGAAGATTGATCCGTTTCATGGAGGGCTTCTTTCGGATGCAGATCTTGTGACGGATGATGAAAATTTCGACTTTCACGAAGGCGAAAGGGCACGACAGGAGATCCACGACATTTGGGAAGGTGAAGGAGACATCGAAGGAGCGCGACGAAGCTCCTGGGGAGACTGCGGCCCCAATGACCCGCCAGGTCACCCGCGGCACCACGGCGGTTTGCCAGGGGCCGTGCAATGCCCTGGCGGCTCGCCAGGGCACCGCCGAGCCCTGGCGAGCCCGCCAGGGCCCGCATAGCCCTCCGACGAACAGCCAGGGCCCCGTGGGCAACCTGGCGGCTCATCGGGGACAACCGAAGGGCCTGGCGGCCCGCCCAGGCCCCCGACGACAAAATATGGGCCGTCGGCCCCATCTTGAGCCACCGACGACACATTGAGGTGGATTTGGACAGCGCGGGGGCGACGAGGGTTTTGGTGGTCCTCGGAAGGATTGGGAAGCTGATTTCCATGATGGATGACCTCAGGAGCGTGAAACGGACTTAGAGGGCTACGATGGGTACTTGGAGGATGGTCACGGATACTGCTGATAAGGAGGAGTTGAATGAGGCGGAGGAGCGTGGAACATGAGAGGAGGCCCTAGTTATGTGGCACTTGCCATCCCCCACATCGACGACATGATTACCAGCAGGGAAGAAGAGCTCCAGGAGGGTTTTCTGTGAAAAATCGAGTCAGCAAGTTGAAAATGCCCGTGTTTGAGGAAGAGGACCCAGATTTGTGGATGTACATGGTCGAATGATATTTTGATATATCTATGGTACCCGACGAAGAGTGGCTTAGGGCTATTGGGTCTGCCTGGAAGGGGAAGCGTTGTCGTGGTATCGATGGACACAGCAGGACCAGCCTTTTCACACGTGGGAGGAGTTTACTGCACTCTTGATGGAGCGATTTGGAGAAGTACAGGCAGACAATGCATTTGAGAGACTGTATGCTCAAGGCAGGATGGACCGTTGAGAGAATATATCAAGAAGTTCGAGATGCTGGTCAGTCAGATCAGTGGAGTGTCAACAGCCACTGGATGTGTGTTTCATGAAGGTGTTGAAACCGACTATCGGATCAAATGTGAGGTCACATAGGCCGACGAGTCTGCGATATTGCATGAGTTTGACGTGGATAATGGAGGACAAATTGGACCATGAGAGGAAGGCCCATGGGGCTTGGGAAGGTTCTTCTTTCAAGGAACATGCGTCTGGAGGGGGACAGAAGGCGCCCACAGCCACAGGAGGAGTATCGGTTAGCACGGAGAAGAGAGTAGAGCCATCACCTGGGGAGCATACGCGGCAGATGACAGAGGCAGAGACTTGTGATAAACGTCCCAAGGGTCTGTGCTTTAAGTACGACGAGAAGTTCTCTCCAGGGCATCGATTCAGTGATCGTGCCCTACAGGTTTTTATCGTGAATGATGAGGAGGAGGAGAACGTGATATGCTAGAGGCTGGTGAGGAGGATGATCGAGAGCACTTGCACGTGAAGTAGCCCGTCCGAGCACTTCATGCACCACCTTGAAGACAATGTGGTTCTTCGAAGGAGGAGTAATGATGCATTTCTGGGAGTTTCGGCCCATTATGGTCATTTTTGTAATTTCAGAAATTATGGGGGGTTTCGTAAATTTTCCAGATCTGTAATTTTCTTTTATTTATAGCTAGGACCGGCTAGGGGATGGGCTTATGCTTGATTTGAGATTTGTAAACCCTAGGCCAAGGTGCTGGAGATTTAGACTTTCATCTCGAAGAGAAAGTTAGGAGATTGTCTCATCTCGAATCGAGGCATTATCCTTGTTTTCCAGATCTGAAAATCAATAAAAATCCCCTTTATTTGTTTTCTTCACCCAAATCCCCATTTCTTTCCACAAACAAGCTCTAGATTCTATCTGCGTCCCTTTAGAGTAGTGCATTGGTCAAGGGGGTTTTTTAAAATCTAAAGTAAGAAATTTGCATACATTTTTTTACCTACAAATATATTATAGCACTGTACATGACACAACAAAAATGAAGTTCTTAATAATATAAGTGTCGTTTGTCAATGATAAGACAAAACACAGCAAGTGCAAAACATAAGGCAATTATATTAGGTTTATTTTTTCTCTACTTACTAAATATTCAAGACAAGAATTAGGTTATCCAACATTATATAATAGAAAAACCACCCATAGATTTAAATAGAAAACAACATAGAAATGTAATATGTTGAACTTTTCCACATTCTTCTGACTAGCAAAATTCTCTCAATCCCATGAGGCTTTCTTTTTTCTTTATTGTTTCGAATTTTTTAACCAAATTCTGTCTTACAACGTACTAGTAGGAGATTTAGCATGCCAGAGAATCAAAACACGGTTACATTTTATTGCTTAAGCACATAATATTCCATGCTTGAAGCGACAATGGTGCATGTTAATGCAATTCAACCCAACACAAATTTGCAGTTTGGATCCTTAAAACCATGTAAGATGGCTAATTGGCAACGGGTTCTGTTGTTACTAGAGAATGCACATTTGAAAAGAAGGCTACAAATTATCTTAGAAGAGTTGGATAAATTTGTAAAGTAGAGACACATCAAATTAGACTCCAAAATTGATTAGCATCCAAAGAATGGACAGCCACCAAATTGGAAGCTCAACATAATCGTAATAATAACAATGATTATCGTCATATAAGCTTATTCCCATCAAAATGTGGTCAACCATGGAGTAAGTCTCCACAAAGAATTTAAAAAAATTCTACGATCAGTAATTGACCTGACATCGACCCTCTAATTGTCAACGCCGACTTCCAAGTCACTGCAACAAACCTAGTCCTGGGCCAAAACACATACTGATACCGGCCAAAATCAAGTACCAATGGCAGGTTTACTTCCCCTTGGAACAGAACCTTCTCATACCTCATTACTTGGTTACTAGGAAATATTACACAAAGATGGTAAATAACCACATCCCCGCACACAATTATGGTATAAGGTATTGACTCATCTAGAATAATTGGGAGTAAATATAGACTGCTACATGCACGGTCCAAATAAGACTCACCAGGCATATGCACTAAGAATGACATCGGCACACCCGCAAGCAAAACAATAAGATGCAATTAAGTTACAGTAGGAAGTCCAAAAGCATGACAATATCGTATTGTTATAATTGTTAAAGGCCTGAAAGCAGATATCACTGACAAGTGACAGACAATGTGGCACCATGCCACTTGAAAGTGAACGTCGGCATAGATAACCAAAACTCAATCGGGCTGATGAGTATTCAACCAGTTTCCAAATAGAGTCATTTTAATGTTTTATATTTGAGATAGAATTTGAGTGCATTGGGCCTTCAAGTTATATTGAATCTATTGCTTATTTTATTTGGAATAGAGTTTGAATCCTTTGAGTCTTTTATTTAATTTGGATGTAATTTTTGAAAGACAAGTTATAAGCCTATATAAAGACCATCAATTTATTTACTTTTTTGTGAAAGATAATAGAAATTAAAACTTTGACGTCAACATTGAGTTTTTTCTAAAATTAAATCTTTTGTATTAAAGTGCAAGAATGAGCTTGGTTGCCTGCGCGTGAGGTCTGAAAAATATCCGTGTGAGAGACGTGATCTTTAAGGTGTGAGGCCCAAAAAGTTATCAAATCCCCAATCTTCTTTCTCCAATCCCCACCACATCACATCCCAATTCTATCATGCATCAAATTTGGTATCAAAACAAAAAAACCTGACTTTTTCTTCTTCTTTTCTTTTCATTCATCATAAAACCCCCCTTTTTCTTCCTTCTAGTTAGGTTTTAGATCAAAAAATCCTACCTTTTTCTTCATCATTTTCATCGTAATCTTTCTTTTTTAGGGTTTTAGACTCAAAAAATTAATAAAATGGGGGGAAAGTCAAAGAAAAGAGATCAAAAAAATTCAAATATCAAAATAGAGAGAAAAACATTTCCAAAATAGAATAAATAGAAAACCATTTTATCGTTCCACGCCACCCTCAAACCCTAGGACATCCTCTGCCCTCGTCATCCGAACCAAACATTACCCACCCTACCCACAGACTCACCGTATCAAGGCAATCGTACAGTCACTGACCCTGATGAGAATCACCCGTGAAATCACATGAAAACTCACTGGTACTAAACTGCTATGGTAGCGCCCCGAGTGAAACGTTCATCATCGAGTAGCATTGAGATGCAACATTGTCAGCAAGCTATTGATATTGTTCATCGGCTCAGCTAAGTCAACATTATTTATTGGCTCAGCTTCGACCGAGCTGGAGTCGAGCCAAGTGAACTAACCCAAGCCGACCGAGCCATTGACCAATTAATTGCTCAGCCCAACCGTTAACCAAACTGAGCTCCTACTATTGTACAGTTTCACAATTTCTATGAATTTTTCTGAATTTTTAGTATTTTCAGTAGTATTCAACGTATTTCAAGCATATTTTGATGATTTTTCAGCTATTTATCAAACTTTTTGTGTTAAATTTTCAACCGTAATCATCTATATAATCTTTACAAGTTCTAGAGGCCAGTGTGATGCTATAAAGTTGATCTTCATTATAGACAACATCTAATCTGATCAAATCTAAAATTACAAAAATAACAAAAAATTCTCTATCTCTATTTAATTTTATTCAAGCTATTTGATATCACTAATAATTGCATTACTTTCTAGTCTCGGTTTGTAAGTTTAATCTACATATCTAAGAATGTATTCTACCATATAGATTTGGACCCTTAGATATATTTTAGTCTATTTATTTGCATAATTTATGCATGCGTCTAGTTTATGTTTAGGATCATACATCTGAATTCATGTGACTGATTGACATTGCATGACATTACGTAATGGCAAAATCCTAGAATCAAATATGGATGATAATGCAATTCAAACATAGAAAACCCAATTACAAGAGACATACCTTAAGCTTAAAGCTGACATATATCTAACAGAGACTCACATATATATCTTAAAAAATAAGTTGACTAAAGAACAAGATTTTAAGGATTAAATATAGAGTACATTTGAAAATAAACCTAAAATGATTAGAAATGGAAACAATCGAAACAGTAGGATATAAGATAAAAAAATTAAGAATAACTTTGGACGAGGTAAAATTACACTCTTGATTAGGATAGATGCTCCCAATTTTGATGAAACATATAATACTTTAACTTTTTCAAATTAGCTAGCGGAGATGGAAAATTTGTTCAAATGATACCGGTTATCAAATGAGCAAAAAGTGCAATTTGCTAAGATCAAACTAATAACGTATGTTAAAATTGTCTAAACATACATAAAGAGACACGAGAGAGAGCACATAAGACCTATACAAACATGAAATAAAATGAAAATCAAACTCAAAGAGAAACATTTTCCTTCTACCTATAGAGATCACATACAAGAAAAACTAAACCTGCGACAAAAAAGCATACATGTGAAAAAATACATGACTAAGTTCAATGATCCATTTGTTCCATTTGTCAAGAGTGAACTACATTTAGGTTTTACGACTTTATTAGGTATATGACAACTTCATTAATGCCCGTATGCATGAAATATACATTTTGCGACCGCTATGGTGCCCGATATTTAATTAATATAGCGACATGTCGTCCGATATGGAATCTTCCTGGGGGGCATAAATTAAACATCCACCATTTGTAAACTTAAGCATCTAGAATAATTCATATGCATAAAGTCCTTGTTCCCGAACATAGTTGGCGTGAGTTCTCAAAGAATTCAACAAGCAAATACATATAGCCTCCCCCCCCCCCCCCCCAAAAGAAAAAAAACAACAACAACAACAACCCAAAACACACAAACACACAAAATAACAAAATAAAAATAGTAAACTACTCACTTGTACTCAGTATCTTCGACTCCATAATCTTGATGAAGAAATCGGATATGATAAAAAGCTCCAGCCACGTCATCCGCCTTCAACTTCTCCGTTAAAGCATTCAAATGCGCCAATTGCACATTCCTTTGTATCTTAACAAGAGGCTCCAACTCATCAAAACCCAAACTTGAGCCTTCTTCATTTCTCACACTGATGGCCAATTCTGAACCATTCGAATCCGAAGACAACTGAACCTGTCTCCGGATGTTCACGCAAATGGCATCAAAAATATCAGAATTTTCAAGAATCAACTTCCACAAAAACTTCATCTCGTCCTCGCTAATCAAAGGAACATCATCAGCATCCTTCTTCAGCCTTTTCAAACCTAAACCCAAGACCTTATTCAAAACATTCTGATCGTCCTCTGGGGCTTTCGATGACACCAGTTGGATTAACAACAAAAACTCAACTTTTAACCGCAAAATCTCAGGATCCGCGCCCGCGTTGTCGAATTTAAGGAGCTCGAGAACGGAGAGCCAAGCGAGATGCGAGGGGGAAGTGCAAGTATTCGAGAAAAGGACGCCATCGATTCTTCCGCCTTCGAGTACGATCTTACGAAGAATCGATAGTGCGAGCTCTGGATCTCGCTTGCGGAGGCTGAGGAGCAGGGCCCTGAGGGGCTCGAACTGAGCGAGGAAGAGGTGGTTCGCGATGACCCGAGAGATGAGCTCGATCTCCTTCTCCATGATCGCGATGAGAATGATTAGGGTTAGGGTTATGAGTTTGAGGCAAAGGTGGCGGACAAGGAGCAGCGTTGCAGCATCTCTTTTGGCTACCGCTTTAGAAGTGAGAGAGCCTGCAGACGTGTTGTTTACCGTTCATTCGACCAGCGGCATGCTTTGCTCTGTAGAGGACTGACGGTGTAGGCTCCGGCGACATGGGATTCTCCCTGTCCGCTTGTCTTGCGTTCGGGGTCGATAAATAAACCGGGGCTTATTGCGGCCTGGTGAATGGGCATAATTGGTTTAACCATGCTCGTGGCTCGGTTGGCTGGCATTGATTGAACTCGATCCGGCCCATCACGAGCTCGTGACCATGTGGGTTGAGGTAACGTATGTATTCGAGGGTGCTGGTTTAACTCGGCTTGTGATCTTTCAGCGAAGAGAAGGGTCTTAATGTGCATCTATACAATCAGTATGTGTATTTAGTGCATTGTAATTGTCTATGTTTCTTCTTCAACTTAAGTTTACTGTCACATTTTTTCATCGTCGGGATAATCTTCTGGATGATAATTCATCTTCTAGATGAGGGGACTACATATATGGATTGTAGCCGTCATTAGAGGGGATGTTAGATCTTATTTTCTTTGGAGCTCTTGAAGACTCTTTTAGGAGTTAGGCCATGCCATAGGACCCTCTTCTTGTATCAAGCTAAGTATTCTATCTCTTTGATTCTATTTTAGTTCTTCTTATTGATTGCTTATTGTTTATCTCTCCTTGATGCATGCAACGAAGTTTTCTACCGATTCCACATCTCTTTCTATGATCCATAAGTAGTTTTATCTAGGGCTAATGGATTAGCCCTATGATTTTAGGATTTGAATGTAAAGTTAGGATTTTTAGTTTGTGTTGGTATAAAAGGGACGTATTTTGGTCGATCTAGCAAAGTTTGTAGGAAATCTCGTACTAAGATCGTGTCCACGATCGGTGGAATCGATTGGCTTAAGGAGTATCATATAAACCTAATTGGGGTGTTAGTGGATTCAATTAGGGCTCGTGACCATGTCCAGCTCGTGTCTTGATGGGATCCACCGACGAACTATATTACTAATTGACAGCTACCGTCATTGCGTCAATGAGAGCCACCAGAATACATCGAAACTCTAACCCACGAGAGTGGCATGAGTTGAGTCATTCTGACCATGAGAGTGGTGTGAATATTGTCGCGTCTTAATGCACGGATCGTGTGCGCCTGTCGCGAGAGCGGTGTTAATGTGATACGTTAGATTCATGGCGCTTAGAGCCATGAATTCCACATCTTAGATGTGAAAATCCCTAATAAAGCCAATACAACGTAAGAGTCTTAACCTAGCATCGATATCCGACGATCCTAGTGGTGAGTCCTAATGCCCTAGTCTTTTATTCATCTTTTTTGTGAAGCTCCTTGCTTGCGACGTTGAGTGACACGACTTTCGTATCCATCACCATCACGACACTCCATAATACACATCTACCAATAAACCCGCAAATCTAACCCAACCTAGGAGTAGATATGTAGTGTAGCATCGCTTCTCCGTATTCGATACCCGCTTGCCGTTATACCGTGTGCTTGCGATAAAACTACATCGTTTCGGAGTTAATTCCGGGCCGATCAATGGTCCAAGGAGGTCTAGTTCCCACTTGGCGAAAGGTACTAGACAGACGATGGGGATCAGATCAGTTGGTAGGGCCGAGCTGACCTTTGAGAATTTTTGGCAGGTCGAGCACCGTCGAATGTATTCGACGGCATCTTTGAACATCGTTGGCCAAAAATACCATTGCCTCACGGCCTTCAAGGCTATGAATTTCCCTCCGCAGTGGTTCCCGCAGTCGCCCTCGTGGATCTCTTGGATCACGTAGTGCGCTTCATTTGGGGCTAAACACTTAAGATAGGGAAAGATCTCATACCTGGTCAATCGTCTTTTGTACAATGAACCATTTAGCATGACGAATTGGTAGGCCTTCCGTTCTAGATTTCGTGCTTTCACTCGGTCGGTCGATTTTTCTCCCGTGTTTAGGTAACGGATTATTAGGGCCATCCACGTGATCTCTTGATCGAGGTTTGGCAGTTCTTGTGCCAGTTTGCTGGGGTGGGGTAGACGTTGTACATACACTGTCTGACCAAGTCCCACAGGGGAGGAGGATGCAAGATTTGACAATGCGTCAGCTCGATGATTCTTCGACCTTGGCACGTGATGAATTTCTACGCGTGCGAATTTGGCGAGCTCCGCTTTAGCGACTTGCATGTAACTCTGCATTGAGTCGTCGCGGGCTTCGAAGGTACCATTCAGTTGGTGGACAACGAGATTGGAGTCGCTGAGTAGTTGGACCACTCTCACCCCTAGGGCTCCGAGCCAGTCAGAGTTCGTTGATGGCCACTTCATATTTCGCACCATTATTAGTGGTTTGGAAATCGAAGCGGAGGGCGTATTCGAATATATCGCCTGCAGATGTTTGGACGATTATGTTGGCCCCGCTTCCAGCTTGTGTGGACAAACCATCGACGTGTACGATCCAGGTTCCATCGTCTTCGACTCCGTCTTTCGCTCTACTTGGTGGATTAATGCTCGTTGAGAACGAGGGGGTAGCCTCAGTTAGTGCGCTAGTTGCATATACCTCTTCCCGGGGGGCCATCGTTGTAGGTGAGTTCGACGATAAAGTCGGCGAGAGCCTGCCCTTTGATGGCGGTCCTCGATTTAAACTGGATGTCGAACTCGCTTAGTTTGACCCCCAATTTCGTCATTCTCCCAGAACGATCGAGCATCTTCAGGTTCTGCTCTAAGGGAGTGTTGGTGAGGACCAAGATGGTGTACGCTTGGAAATATGGTCGCAGCCTCCTTGCGGATTAGACTAGTACGAAAGCCATCTTTTCGATCCTCGAGTAGTTGACCTCCGCACCTTGGAGAACCTGACGGACGTAGTAAATGAGTCGTTGTACCCCTGCGTCTTCTTTGACGAGTACCGAACTTACGGCCTCCTCGGTGGCGGCTAGGTAGATGATGAGCCGGTCATCTTTATCTGGCTTGGTCGAGAGCGGTGGGATGCAAAGGTACTCATTCAACTCATAAAAGGCTTTTTTGCATTCTGCATCTCATTCGATGACTCTCTTGCCCCTTGATGCGGAGGCTATCGTCTTTCTCAACACCTTGAAGAACGGTAATGAACTCTCGGCTGACTTAGACATGAATCGTCTCAAGGCTGCTATCATTCCGTTCAGCCTCTGGAGCTCTATGAGAGTCGAGGGCTCCTTCATCGTGATGATGGCAGCGATCTTGTCAGGGTTGGCCTCGATCCCTCGATTCGTCAACATGAAACCAAGGAACTTTTCCGACCGAACCCCGAAGGTACATTTGGCCGGGTTTAACCGAAGGCTATACGCTGGATCTGTGCAAATATCTCCCCGAGGTCTGCGACATGATCCATTGGCTTCTTCGACTTGACCAACATTCGTAGACTTACAGGTTTCGTCCTATTTGAGCCTCGAAGACGTCGTTCATCATGCGTTGGTACGTGTCCCTTGTATTTTTCAAACAGAATAGCATTTTGGTGTAACAGAAAATACCGCAATCAGTTATGAAAGAAGTTTTCTCCTCATCCTCTGGTGCCATCTGAATCTGGTTATATCATGAGAAGGCGTCCATGAAGATGAGAAGTTCGTAGCCCGAAGCACTGACGACCAGATGGTCGATTCGTGGCAGGGGGTAGCTATCCTTCGGGCAAGCTTTGTTGATGTCGGTGAAGTCGACACACATTTGCCATTTGTCGTTCCCCTTCTTGACCATCACGACATTTGAGAGCCATTTAGGATACTTGACTTTTCGAATGAAGCGAGCTTCCAGAAGTCTATCCACTTCTTTGATCGCATCTTTCATCTTTTCGCCTCACATGTTTCTCTTCTTTTGCTTCATGGGTCTCGAGGTCGGGTCGACCTCCAGCTTGTGGAACGCTACCTCAGGGTCGATGCCGGGCATGTCCTTCGGGGTCCAGATGAAGATGTCGGCATGCTCTCTTTGGAGGGTGATTAACTGTTCTTTTAGGTCGCAAGGGAACATCGACCCAATAGAGACGGTTTTTCCTTCATCGTCGGAGACTTGGATGTTCTCCGTTTCTTCGACCGCGACAGGCCATCGATCTTCGATCCGTGGGTCGACGGGATCCGCCTGCTCGATCCTCTTTAGGGCGGTGAACAACGTGTAACACGACCTCGCCTGCTTCTAATTCCCTTTTGCCTTTCCAACTCCCTCGGGGTCTGGAATTTGATCATCTGATGGAAGGTCGAGACCACCGCTTATATTGCGTTCAGTAGTGGTCTTCCGATGATCCCGATATACACCGAGTTGATCTTCACCGCCATGAAACTGGTTAGTCGAGTGATTTATCGAGGATACGTGATGGGAATCTAGTCCCACCCCAAGTGGTTTGTTTTGTTGATGATCACACCAAATGTTGTTAAATTACTAATCATACTACTTAAGTGCGTAGGTTGTGCAATAAGCTAATTGAAGCTCGAAACATACTCCGAGAAGAAGAACTTCAACCACACACATAGAAGATGAAGATGAATTTAGCTCGCAACTCCAAAGCTCAAAGAATGTGCTCAAGCTAAAGCTAAAGAGGAGCTCAAATTCAAGCAAAGCATATGCAACTAGCTCAAGCTCATTCATGGCTTAAAGTTCTTCATAGAGTCTAGAGTGTGAGTTGTTTTTCATTTTCTTAGGATTATGTCAAAGCTAAGAAGAATTTGCACACACACAAAATGATTTTCTAAAATGTTTTTATAACTCATTTTAAACTTATTTGAGAGCATTCTTTTCATAGAAGCTAAGTTTCAATTTGTAGTCAACTACAAACACCCAGTAGTTCACTACACTGATTTCTGTCTTCTACCAGAAAAGATAGTCTGGTAGTCGGCTACCTAAGTTAGGGAGTCGACTACCAGTAGTAGCAGATTTTCTCTGAGACACTCTGGGAGTCGACTACCAAAGTTAGGGAGTCGACTACCAGCTGTGCGACCAGAATTCCTTGATTCACTCTCTCATTTATTCATTGCTTGATTTTTGGGCTGAAGCCAAACTTGATTTGAATTATTTTGAATTCTCCTTTGGCTCTATAAATAGAGACCCTATGAGAACATTTTACCTCACCAATTTACTCTTGAGCAAAATTCTTATTCTCTCAAAAGATCTCATCGTTCTCATCGCTCTCAAAGTTCTTCATAGCCAAATCGGGTTTTCAATTTCTGATCTTATTGCTTATATTCTTTTACAATTCTTTTTAAGATCATTATTATTATTTGGCTATTGCAAATTGGTTTTCAAAATCCTTCTCTTTGATTTTTTATATTCTCAAAGGATTTTTTGAAACAGCTAGATTCTAGATCACATTGAATAATTTCATATTCTTTGTGTGATCTAAGAACACATCTAGATTCTAGATCACATTGAATAAATTCATATTCTTTGTGTGATCTACGAATGATTTAAATTCTTTTAGCCACGTTAAGCACAATTGCAAATTTAATCTTGGCTATAGAATTATTGGGTGTAAAAACCAATCTCCACTAATTCATTGTGGTGTATTGGATTTGATTTTACTTGTAGTCCCTTGGTGATAATGGTGGTTATAAATCCTTGTTGTAGGTAAGGTGTTTGTGAAAAGTCCTCGGATTGTGAGACAAGGTAAAGTTCTCGGGTTGTGAGGCAAGGGTAAAATCCTAAACAAGTCTAGGTGGTCGGAAATCCTAGTTGAGGCTAGGTATTTGTATTTCTAAGGCAATAGTGGAAATCTCGTACCGGATTGGTCGGGGACTGGACGTATCCAGGGTTGTGGGGAACCAGGATAAAAATCCGTGTCTTTGCGTTTGCATTTTCTGTGTTTGATTATTTATCTCTGCAAGCAATTCTTATTTACTTTGTTATTATTATATCTTTGTAATTCTTTGTTCATTTGCATATTACAAAGATTGTACATTTAATTCCGTTGTGTAAAGATCTATCTGTGTGTAAAGATCTCTTATCTGACTGTAATCATAATTGTTTATCTTTTATATTTTTATAAGATTAACTTGTTGATTAAGAACCAAGCGTAGATCACTCTACTTGGTTTCTTAGGCAACATTAGAAGGTTTTGTTTTGTGTTGATTGATTAAAGAACGAAAAAGATTTATTATTTGTACAAAACTATTCAACCCCCCCTTCTAGTGTTGTTTGCCATCCACAGGATCCAACACTTGGTATCAAAGCAAGGTCAACTAGATGGCATCAACAAGAAGACAACTTCCACATATCTTCGATGGCTCAAATTATGATGATTGGAAAAGAATGATGAAAGTCTACATTCAATCCAAAGACAACAACTTGTGGAGATTTGTGGAGAAGCCATATCACCCACCTACCACACCCGGTCACAATGGACAAAAGAGGAAGAAGAAATGGAAATGAAAGATGGAGAGGTAATTGGATATATTCAATGTTTTTTTAGTAACAAAATTTTTAGTCTTGTGTCAGGAGCTACTACGGCGTATCAACTATGGCACATGGTAGAGAAGTTTGAGGAGACTACCTCTACAGTTTCATCCTCCAACAAAGATAAAGAAGGTTCTTTTGATTGCTACATGGCACAAACAAACGATGAGGTAAACTCTACCTTTAGTGATGAAGATGAAAACAATGATGTACTTCATGCTTACAATGATTTAGTTAAAGATTACAAATCATTGAAAAGTAAATTTAGTTCTTTAAAGCATGATCATAAGAATTTAAAGAAAGATCATAATTCACTTCTTATTGATCATAATAAGTTGAAAAGTGAGCATAATGCTTTATTAAATGAGTATGAATGTTTAAAACTTGTGCATGATGAATCTCTTGAAAGATTGAATAATGCTAAGTCTATTATTGAACAATTGAGAATTGATAATGATAGACTAGTAGTAGAAAATTCTTTGCTTATGAATGAATGCAATAGCATTAATGGTAGAATTGATTTATTGTTTAGTGATTTGTCTATGCGTAAAAGTATGCATAAAGAGCTTGTTTTTAAATTTGATAATTTCAAGCGCGATGCTAGTTTGAATACTTTTTCTTCATGCAAACATGATTCCATGATTAATAATGGTGTTAGAGACAAAAAGAATCATGTTAGACAGAATATGCATGCTAATGTTGTTAGAAAGAAATATGCCTTCATGTATGGTAAGATCGCATGCAATAAATTGATGAAATCCAATGTTTCAAATAGTTCCATTCATAAGTTGGATTCTACTAATCATGTGACTATGCATCCAATTGCTAAGAATAATTCTATGACCATGCGTAGATTACATGATAATATGTGTTGGGTTCCAAAGAATTTGAGTTTGATTGATAGAAATGCATATATCAATAATATTGTGATGAATATGCATAATTCTAGAAATTCTATGTATGCTAGGAAAACAAATCCTAAATGGGTTTGGGTTCCTATTGGATGATCTTGCATGAACCCAATAATGTTGAGTATCTATGCTTATTGTATATTTTTAGGATACTCAAACTTGCATATTGAATATCATTTAAATTGATTTCATTGATAATATCCTTAACCCCATGGACTCGAAAGAAAAGAGTACCAAATCTTGATTTTTGTAGGTACTCCCACATTTGAAGGTATTAGTAGAAGAGCTCCCAATGAATCTCTAAATCCATGCATACATTAAGGGGGAGATCCAATTTCAATGATGCAAACTTTGAGAAGGAGCCTATGAAATTTTTTTTTCTTCACTTGGTATGTATACGATTATGTTTTTTTTTGTGATGACCAGTGGGAGAAAAAGTGAAGCAAGCAAAAACATGAATGAATAATAAACCACATCTAAGCAGGGGGAGTAAGTACACTTATTCATTGTTTTTATTTCATATTATTCATATGTTTTTCATTTGGGTGTCATCATCAAAAAGGGGGAGAGTGATGGGAATCTAGTCCCACCCCAAGTGGTTTGTTTTGTTGATGATCACACCTGATACGTCTATTTTGCGGAGGCCCAACAGCATGGGCCCAAAGGCGCAGCCTACTACGCGAAATCGTGGGGGGTCCAAGCCCACCCAACGGAGCCCATGAGAGGACCCCGAACATCGATCCGACCTGACCCCGGAAACGCGCGAGTCACTCGCCCACTCCAGCGATAACCGTTCCCCCAGGCCCGCTGCCACTTAATGGCCGTTATGGGGAGGTGCTGGCATGGCACGGGGAGCGGCGATGGGGAGGCGGATTGAGGGGGCACGATTGGGGGCGGACGAAGGACGTGAGTCATGGGTGGTCGCGACGAGAGGCCTATAAAAGGACTAGGAGGACGACTGAACAAAGGACGACATCTCAGGTAACAAAACCTAAGGTACTCCATCAACGACCTAGTCTCCCCACTCCATCTCCTTCCCCCCGCTTGCACCGGAGGACGTCGTTCCGATCTCCTCTCGAGTCGAACCATCCCCGCCGAGCCTCCTCTTTCAGACTGTCATCTGACTTAGGCATCGGAGGGGATTTGGCCGGAACCAAGGTCCGGTCTCCCTGACGAGTGTTCTCGTCTGTTCAGGAAGACGTTAGATCCAAGTACCGAAGCTTCCCTTCGACACCAGGCGAATGCCATCAAGCATCAGCCCAGGGCATCGAGGCCACCCCTTGACGCCAGGAGAGACCGAGGCCGAGCGCATCCATCCGAGCCGAGGTTTCCCCTCAGCTCCACGCCGGCCGCGCAACAAGCGGGACGACCGAGGCTACCCCTCGTCGTCCGAACGACCGAGGCCGAGCGCATCCATCCGAGCCGAGGCTTCCCCTCGGCTCCGCGTCGGTCGCGCGTCAAGCCAAGGCGCCGAGGCTTCCCCTCGTCGTCCTACCGTCCGAGGCCGAGCACCTCATACCGGGCCGAGGCTTCCCCTCAGCCCCCCCAGAGGCCGAGGATCCAGACCCGGCCCAGCTGACGTGCTCTGCGTCGACTGCATCTCCGATTCGCGTCGCGTCTACACGCGCTCGACGCACCCAAGGGACCCTAATCGGCCCCTTGACCACGTTGACCGGGTAGACCACAGTCAATGATATTGTAGTGAGAAAACACTCTGAAACATCTGGCGCCGTCTGTGGGAACGAACTATCCCACGAAAAAACAATCCACACCTGCAATGGCACGCGCCTGCAATGGCACGCGCCTGCAACGGGAAGAGACGCATGCCCCCCATCCCGGAGGAGGGAAATGGCGCACCCAACAGCATCCTTGAGGGTGCACCCAACGGCAATCACCACGCCCCCTCAGCCGAAGAGACTGGCGAGTCCGAGCTGGCCACGCAGGAGCAGCTCCGTACCCTGGCCCAAGAGACCAACGCGAACATTCAGACGCTGGTCACGACGGTACATCAGCTCATCGGCGCCGCGCCAGCCAACGGAGACGTGTTGGGTGACGGCCATCGTTGGGAGGGGGCCCCCCCGCTCATGCGGTCCGCTGTGGTCGCTGACCACGGAAACCGAAGACCGAACACGGAGCATCGGTTCACACTACCCGGCTTCTACCAGGCGAGATCGCGCGCCTCCTCCTCTCATCGCGAAAGGAGCAGGAGGGGTACCGAATACACGGGAGACGAATCGGTGACCGCGTCGTCTCGTCGGCCACGATCACCCCACCGCAGAAGAAGTGATCGGCACCACTCGAGGGACCGATCACGGCTAAGCGGAAGCTCCCGCCGGAGGAGCCGGGAACGCCGGACCAGCCCCACCCCCAGTGTGGCGAAGGCCGTTGAGCCAGCCCAGCCAGCGCCTGTGCCACCTCCACAACCGAACGAGCCTGAGGTAGGCGCGTGTCAGACCCCTGGAGGTATCCACGGAGACCGGTGCCCCCTGTCGCGGAGAATAACCGACGCACGGGTCACCTCTCAATTCAAGATCCCGACGCTGGGGAAATACGACGGGATTGGAGATCCAGGAAACCATGTGATGGACTACGAGGGGGACATGTCCTTCCAGGGAGCCGATGATACCCTGCTCTGCAGGGGCTTTTATTCGACCCTCAGGGGAGCAGCGAGAACTTGGTACCGCAGCCTGCCCAGCCGCTTCATTGATAGCTTCGAGGAACTCACCCAGCTGTTCTGCAAACAGTTCATGGCAGGGCGACAGGTAATGCCCGATGCTGAACATTTGTTTAACATAGTGCAGGGCCCGACCGAGCCGCTCCGACAATTTATGCACCGCTTCAACGCTGAGCGGCTGAACGTAAACAGCCCTCCCGACCTCGTGGTCCAAACGGCCCTAAAGAAAGGGCTGCGTCATAGAGGCTTGAAGAAATCTCTGCACAATGATCCCCCGAAAGATCTCGCTGGGATCATGGCGAGGGCTGAGCGCTTCATGTTGACCGAGGAGACC
The DNA here is from genome assembly GCA_030789695.1 of Scilla litardierei. Taxonomy (NCBI): domain Eukaryota; kingdom Viridiplantae; phylum Streptophyta; class Magnoliopsida; order Asparagales; family Asparagaceae; genus Scilla; species Scilla litardierei. Next base: position 3,464,191 of record CM061141.1, on the reverse strand, counting down.
TTGGCCATCGAGGCAGGAAAGGCCAGACGAGGGACCAAGCGCGGCGATAGCGAGCGCCGCAGTCCCGAAGGGTACCGGGAAGAGAAGAGGGCGAGAAACAAGCAGCGGAGGGAGGATACGAGGGACGCCACCCCGGACGTCGTCATCACTCAAGTGCAGAAGGAAGAGCGCGCTGATCGCCCCCCGCCGAAGACAAAAAGAGGGGGGAAAAATGGGGAAAAGTATTGCCAGTACCACAAATACAACGGCCACGACACAGAAGACTGCTGGCACCTAAAGAAGGACATTGAGAAGTTGATGAGCCGAGGGCACGCAAGGAACTTTACCGACGACCCGGCCCACGGGGAAGGAACATCCAAGCAGCCGGACAAAGGAAAGAGGGTCAACGCCGTCCAAGGACCCCTCTGCATCATAGAGTGAGCAGGTGAGGCCCCCCAGTCACCATCTAGTCGGGAGGAGATTATCTAGGTTCACATCCCCCCTTCTAGCTTTATTTCTTCTTTCCTCCAAATGTACTAGTCCAATAGGACCTTTAAGAGTACAAATGCACTCCTTTTTCCTTTTCGTCATCTCCGACGGAGTCAACATTTTGCTAATGCTGCATAAAAGTGAAGACCGCCACCTCACCGGACGGGGGGTCAATCAAAACTGGTCCTAAGCCGAGGAGCTTCACCCTCGCTGACCGACTCCATCGCTCGTAAGTCTGGGGGCAATTCCCCCAGCTAGCGCAGACGCCGACCGGTCCTAAGCCGAGGAGCTTCACCCCCGCTGACCGACTCCATCGCTCGTAAGTCTGGGGGCAATTCCCCCAGCCAGCGCAGACGCCGACCGGTCCTAAGCCGAGGAGCTTCACCCTCGCTGACCGACTCCATCGTTCGTAAGTCTGGGGGCAATTCCCCCAGCCAGCGCAGACGCTGACCGGTCCTAAGCCGAGGAGCTTCACCCTCGCTGACCGACTCCATCGCTCGTAAGTTTGGGGGCAATTCCCCCAGCCAGCGCACGACCGGTCCTAAGCCGAGGAGCTTCTGTAACGCCCCGCTCCCCAGGATACCCAAGAAGCGAGTGTTACGAAATGAAAAGAGAATACAATACGAATACACTAGCTGGCCCACTGTGCACGTGCTGGGCAGTACACGTAATGCTCCATAATTAAATGCAACTCCAAGGTTCCACCAAACTAAAACCAACACATAAGAACAACATAGATTAAAACATCCATTGTATTTATTAGAAACAAAGATCTTTTACAACTTACATACAACTCAAATTTACATGCAACATATAACATCAATATACACCTCTCATTAGCAACACCTCCTAACCATACCCAGATACAACTCAACACCCCCAAAATCAATCACCCACAATGCTCTAATCCCAAACTCTGCCAACTAAGCTTCTCCAACTGCCAATCACCTGAAATATATCAACGGGGACACGTCACAGAGTGACCCAGTAGGAATTGCCAACTTCCTCTAGTATGCTATTATGAAAATGAGACTACTTAACATGCAACCATGGCAATGAGCAAATGAAACATGAAATAAGCAAGTGAATCATGATATAAAACATATGAGAATGGCATTAAAGGATGCAACGGCAACTAATTTACATCCATGACATAGCATGAGGCAAACTACAAGTAAACATCAAGCACCAAGTTGAAACATAAAGCAAGTTATAAGTGTTACAAAAATGAAGTGAGTTGTAACATCATTCCAAGGTACAAATGAGACTTTATAGATACAAGAGAGTCTCTCATGGCTATGGGACAATAGCCTTATACATGCATGGTTCATGGGTCATCATGGCATGCCTTCATATAAATATTTAATTCACATTTTCAATACATCATAATCAACATCATAACAAGGTGTCATGCACACGTGCCATGCCCACCATACCACCACAACTCATACCATATTACCACCAACATGAATGCATGCCATGTCCACCACATCCCTCCCACCATGTATAATAACTAAGGTCCCACATTCATGTTACAAGAACCATACCAATAACATTAGTCAATACTTTAGTATTCTCCTCTCCTTTTCATTTCTTTTCTCTTTTTCATTAAGCCTCACAATTTTCCAAACAAACTCATGGCCAAGGTGAATTAGCAACCATTCTTCCTCGCAAAATGAGGAGTACACAACTCTACTCTCATTAGCACAATTTTGCCATGAAGTCAAAGTTATAGCATCTCTTAACATTTCAGCTAGCTGGAAATTGCACAATAATCAGGTAGAATAGCAGTTTACTCCATATTTTTGTATGCAACATAACAATACAATGTAAATGAAAGTTGTAGGTATGATAGTTATGGATTCACAGATAAAAGTTCAGGGAAAAATACTAAGTATATGATTTATAGTGAATTAATTGGTGCAGCATACCCAAACTGTTTTTCAGACAGAATTCTAAGCCTATGTTGAAAGCCAATTTTAAGCATGTTCTAGCTAGAATTTCGACATATAAGCAATCTGATGAACTTTCAGAAAACCTTCTTAACTTTTCAACGAGACCAAGATCAGCCAATTCCACGAAGTGTGCAGGTGATGGGCTTCGTTTTACTAAACTGTGTACAGGTTGACAGAATTCCTGGCATGTTGCACAATTCGAATTTTTACCCCAGCCTCCAGTTCGAATTAGAAAAAGTTGTGAACATTAAAGTTGTTCATAACTACGAAATAAACAACATATAAAATTTTCAGATCATTCCTAATATCCAATTAAGCCCAGATTTTTGTCAAAGTTTCAGCTTTTCAGGATTAAACTTTCAGCATCAAGGACACAAGTGCTTCAAGGAATTAATCATATATTAAGCTCAAAATTAAACATGAACCAATTCTACAAATGACAACTAAATAGCATGCTAGGGGAAATTGGATTCCTACCTATTAGGTGACGCCAAAATCCTCTTCCAATTCCAAGAAATTTCCCATGGATCACCCTCTTCAAGCACTAAGCCACCAATCCTTCTCTTGATTTCTCCTTCTCTTTCAATTTTCCCATTCGTTCCTTTTTTTCTTTCTTTCTTTCTTCTTCTTCCTCTTTTTCCTTCCTCTTTTTTTTTTGCTTGGAGATAATTTCGGCCATAGGAGAGGGAGAGGGAGAGAGGATAAGCATCAAAATGAAAAGAAAAGAAGAGAAAAGAAATGAGTAGAAGGGTGTAGAAAGATGAAGAAAAAAATCAAATAAAAATCTCCTTTCTAGAAGCATAGGGATTTACAAGTTTGCCATTCTCTACACTCTTCTCATCCCTCCTATACACACAACCCATTCTAATTACAAGTATGCCACTCCTACACATGGCATGCTACTACACACCCACTCCTAAAACTTAATTACAAGAGTGTCATCCTCAACACTCTTAACTCTAATAACTCAAGCCCAAAGCATGGCCCAACAACCCACTAGCTAATAAAATTAACTAATGCCCAAAGAATAATAATAATACCAACAACAACAATACTACTAATACCACCACTACCCCCACAACAACAATACTAATGACAACCTAATAATAATAATACATGCTACTATCATTAATAATATGTCACTACCAATACACAAGGCCATCCCAAATAGTACTTAGCACCATCAACTATAACAAAATACTTCACTAGTAGCACTTAGTACTAATACTCTATGCATCACCATATTAGCCAATAATCATTCACCAATATTCTTATACCAATATTCATACACAACTCCATAGGATTATACATTCACCTAGCCAGGTATTATTCATACATCACCAACACCATATCAACCAAGATTTATATACTCACATACAAATATTTATTACCAACATCCAATTCAATTACCCAATACAAAACAATTAGTCATGCATACATATATGTATTCATCCAAATATACATACATAAATACATATACGTATTCATCCAAGTATTACACACATATGGGCATTACAACTTCACCCTCGCTGACCCACTCCATCGCTCGTAAGTCTGGGGGAAATTTCCCCAGCCAGCGCCGACGCCGATCGGTCCTAAGCCGAGGAGCTTCACCCTCGCTGACCGAAACCATCGCTCGTAAGTCTGGGGGCAATTCCCCCAGACAGCGCAGACGCCAACTGGTCCTAAGCCGAGGGACTTCTCCCTCGCTGACCTACTCCATTGCTCATAAGACTGAGAGCAACCCCCCAGCCAATAAGGACATCAACCGACTTGTCCACTCGAGGGACTAGGGGCGACCTCCCGGAGGAAGGAGACGAGCGACCACCATCAGCAGAGGAGCCGAAGTCGCCGCAACAAAGCAAAATGCGCGAAAAATTCAAGTAGGTCAATTTCATTTCCAACAGTTAACCGAGATACAAAAGTGTCTTTTTACAGGAAATCGAGGTGGAGGAACCTCCTTACAAATAATTCACTCTCGGCGAACAACAAAACTCGTCACCCACAAAAATTAGGGTGACGCCGGCAGAGCAAAATTTGTCGACCAAGAACACAAAATTGCTGGCTTAAATGAACATCCTTGCAATCAGCAATTGTTTGCCTTGAAGCAGAGAGCCGGTAAAGATGCCAATGGAGATTGCGAGGTCAGGGATCCATTTCAAGTAGGCTGGGCCAAAGCGAAGCAGATGCTGAAAAATTTGAGGATAAAAACAAGGATGATAGGCCGGGAAGGACGACCTAAGGGACCCGGGCTCGGGATGACGCATCCTCGGGCGCCTCGCCCTCCTCGGAGCGAGGGGGACCGGCAGACGGAAGGTCTTGCAGGACGCGCTCCGCACAATCCTGGAAGGAGGACTGGACGACTTCGACGATCCGGGGGCCGATAAGGTCTTCATACTTACCGAAGGCCTCCCTGAGGACCTCGAAGATCCTCTCCCCCAGAGTCCCGACGACGCCCCTCTCCACCTCATCCGCGAACCGCGCCGCCTGACGCCGATCCGACAGTTCCCTCTGGAGCTCCTCCCTCTCCAGACGGAACGACTCCGCCGCTTCCCCAGCCGACCGCCGAGCGTCCTCCAACTCCCCCTGGAGATCGGCCACTCGTCCCTCTAGCTCGGCCACCCGGAGCTTGAGTTGCCGAGACTCCATCTGGGCCGCCACCGCAGCTACCTCCGCCGCCCCAGCCCGCTCGTGGTCCTTTGCAGAGGACTCCTCCAGCTCCCTCAAACGGACAGCTCGACGCTGCGACTCGACAGCGAGTGTTGAACCCTGAACGACAAGACGTGAGCTAAGAAGAGAGCGAAGGAAAGAAAGGGACAGCGGGATAGCCAGACCTGCTGAAGGATCCAGACCAAGATGTCCGACACCTTGTCGGCGGGGGCCCTCTCGAGGAGACCATGGTCTCGGGGGAGGACGGAGCCCTCGGCCAACTCTACAAACACCGAGTCCCCGGGGGTGACCTCGAGGGAGGCCGAGCAGCTCGCCAACAGGGCACCGATTCCCGATAGTGGAGGCGGGGACGCTGCGGCGGGGGTGGTCGTCAGGGTCACTGGAAGATCCTCGGTGGCCACCGCCGGGGGCACGGAGCGCACCGGACTGGAGGGCCGCACCTTCCTTCCTCCTCTTCCCTCCGTGAGGCTCGGCGGGCGCCGAAGGGGAGCGCTTCCGCCTCGTGCCGCCTCCACCCTTGGAGACAAGAGGGGGCGCGCCAAGCGCAAGATGAGCTGCACCGGACCCATCATTACTCCCCGCCACTTGGGCCGGTGGGATGGATCCGGCTCTTGCGACCCCCCGGGGAGGGGACTACCAGAAGTAGAGGCGGGAGGCGCGGCCGCCACCTTGCCCACGGTGGGCTCGGCTCGGCGCACCTCCTCCTCGACGGTCCGCCGAGGTGCCCTTCTCGAGGTGCTGCCTCGGCTCCGAGCGGCTCCACGCCGAATCAGCTCATCGACGTTGCGGGTGAACTCGCGACCAGCCATTCCAGCAAGCGAAACTGAAATCAGGGTAAGCCACGGGGCAATCCAGGACTAAAAAAGCGACCTACCCGGAGACCACAAGACGGCCTTCAGGAGTAGGTCATCCAGCAAAGGCCAGATAGACTTTGCCTCCAAGGGGAGGGCCGACAGCAGCGCGACGGCCGCCTGATCAGCCTCAGAGAGGGTTAGCGTTCAGCGAGGCCGACCTGACCCACCCCAACCTGTCAAAATCTGAGCATCCTCAAGAAAGAATACGAAGACATAACCCGAGCTCCAATCTCCCGCCCAGTGGGGTAGCCCGATCAGGCATTCCCTCCCCGCGCGGGCTCGAAGGTGCAGCCATGACCCTAGACCGACCGTCTGGATCTGATAAAAATAGAAGAGGAGGGGGAGAGATGGCTCCAGACCGCGAGTACAGCAGAGCATTACAAAGCCTGTCAGAACCGCAACCGAACAGGGGGTAAATGATCGCTCCGGATATACACCCAAAGAACGGTTGTAGTTTTACCGCAAGCGCACGGTGTAGCAGCGAGCGGGTATCGAACACAGGGAGGACGAATGACTGTGCTTGTTCCTGATCAACCTGGCTATTTGAGAATAGAGAAAATTGCCTTGGGCGATCCTGTCACAATCGTCAGACAAATGTGCGAAATATCAAATCAAATAAAGAACGTCTAGGGAATGTGGAATTCCCGCTACTCACCGTATTTCATAAATGTGGTTCGTCGGTATCAAAATTGCTAGAATGAGAATTCGGATGAACTAGTTGCAACTGAATGTAGAACCAAGCTCACGCTCTCGCGCTGTTGCCGGTCTATAGCTATCCTAGGTTTGGGTCCAATCTCTTGCAAACCCTAGCCTAGGGAAGCTAGCATTAGGATCAACATCATCGTCCAATTGCGCACCGAGCCCAATCTCTTGCAAACTCGGTCCACAATCTAAATTAGGATAGTTCCTACCCGTCCAATCTCTTGCAAACGGGTATTGGCATGGAATTGCAATCGGAAATCCTGGTATCGGTCCAATCTCTTGCAAACCGATACTTCGAAAATCCGACTCCAACCCAATTCGGATTTCTAGGGCTTCCTAACAAATTGGGATCCAATCTCTTGCAAATCCCAATTGATATGAATTCCTAGCTATTCGTAGTAAATCGATCCCAATCTAATCCCTAATAGCAATTCTAGCTCAATTTCTACCAATTCATCACAAATAGGAAATAGGGCTTGTAGGGTTCATCCCCACGCCCCAAGACGTGGAGACTACTCACAAATCATAGCAATAGCACAAAAATAATCAATGAAATAAGCAATAGAATTCATCACAAATATTGAGATAAACAATAAAAAAAATAGGATTTTTAGGGAAGAGAGATGCAAACCAATGGAGTTCTTCAATTTAATCCAACAAAAATCCAAGTTTTTCCTCTTCTCCAATCACAATAATAAAGCTAAAAAGTAATCTAAAAAGCTGCAAAAATCTAAGAGATAGCCCCCTAAAACTAGGGTAAAAACAGGGCTTAAATAGCCCCAAAAATCGTCCAAAAATCGTGACCAAAATACCCCTGCACAGCCTGTTTTCCGCAGTTTTCGCTACAGGCAGCGCATCGCACTCGGCCGAGTGACAAAAGTCGCTCGGCCGAGTGAAAACCCTGTAATTTTCCAGTAAGTCGGGGCTTTCAGGGGTCTTCAGTTCGGGGACGGCTCGGCCGAGTGAGTTGTCGTCACTCGGCCGATGACTTCACTGCACTCGGGCGGACGGGATTCTCCACTCGGCCGAGTGGGTCTTCTGAAGTTCAGGCAGCCGAAAAACAGAAACTTCGATGTTTTGGAAGGGCTTCGTCTGGGCGCCACTCGGGCGGACGTGGTATCGTCACTCGGCCGAGTGGGTCTTCTGTGCTCGGCCGAGTGCACAGGTAACTCGTGTCTGAACTGGTCGGCCGAGCAGTGTCTCGCTGGTCGGCCGAGTGGCTCCTCCACTCGGCCGAGTGGGACACAACAAATGCCCAATCTGCTTATTTTGGCCTCCTCGTCGCTCCTGCGATGTCCATTCTTCTTCCGCTCCTCTCCAACAGCAAAATACCCCTCGGAGAGGTCGTTGGTGACCGTCTAGAGTACGCGCATCTCGAGATCACTCCAAATCGCGCCAAATCACCTGAAATGCGACAAAAACAACAAATCGTGAACTGCATCGCAATATCGTCGATATATCGTGAAAAACATGATTTGGGCGATCTAGATGGCATGCAAATATGCGGAAAAAAGGTGTAAAATAAGGAGTGATCAAAATCCCCCAAGCTTGCCTCTTACTCGTCCTCGAGGAAGATAAGTAAAAGGCGAACCCGGTGGATTCGGAAAACGAAAACGGCGAAAAACGGAAAAATGAAAAAAACGAAGAAGAATGAAAACGAAATGAGAATAAAGAAGAGAGAAAGAAGCGAAGAGGTAGGATGCTAGATCATTTTCTCAGGCCGTAGGTTTCACTTACTCTTATAGCATGCACCGAATGAGAAATACATGTCAAAGAATTTTATTTTGATATCATAGTATAATAGTGCAAATAGAAATAGAAAACCCACGAAAAACGACATAATCATGAAAAACGGAATAATTTTAAAATTAACGTCGTCTGAATCATTTAAAGCGGTATACAAATCACAGATCACACACTTTTCAATTGAACGCTTTCTATCTGGAGTATAAGAGTATCACACTATAGAATAGAGAGAATAGAAAAGTATGGATTTCATGAAATGAACGCTAGGCTTAGATTTCTGGATTTCGTAAAACTAAAATAATCTCACCGAGTATAGAATATTACTTAGCCTAGGTTGTCGTGCAATGTCAAGTAGTCACTCTCTCACACATCAATGGATCCCCTCCCCCAAGCTTATCTATAAGCGTGGTGGCATAAAAAATGTTTACATCCCCATTTTTATATATAGCTCCAAAAGCAACGAAAAGAAAGAAGAAAGAAAGAAAGTGAGATGGCATCTTTTATTCAGGATTTTCTTTTTTTTTTCTCCTTTTTTTTTCTTTTGTTTTTTTTGTTTTGTTTTGTTTTTTTTTTGTTTGCAATAAGCAATATATACACAACGATCCCAACTCAGAGAGAGATAATGATGTACAAGAATGTTTTTCTCTTTTTTTTAGAATAAGAGATTTGGAGCTAGGAATTAGTAGCGGGGGAAAATGCCATAAAATAGAATCACTAAGGGGAGATTCACCAATGATTTTAAAAGTAGAGAAATGATGTTCAAGATTTGTGGAGAAAGAAATAAATATAACTCTCGGTTCACTCTATAAGGCATGCACGACAACTTCAGCAGGGTAATCTAATCTACTCAGTTTCGATCACAAAAAAGCTAACTAATCCAGATTTATCATAGCTAACATCATTCAATCATCCTGAAGTGAAGTGTACAATTCATGCATATAGAAGTGATATAGGAAAAGAAAGTCAGTACTCCAGATATAAGCATTCAATGCGTGAATCTTGGTGTGTTTTCTGTGATAGCATACATATGAATATTCAGACTCAGCTAATAATAAAATTTCATCCATTTTCATGCGGAAAAAGGTGTGGGTTACTATTCTAAATGCAAAGCAAGTCATAGCATCTGATATCTGAAATAAGACCTAAGACATGACAAATATAGCATGCATATAGAATAAGCTAAATCCAACGTCATCATCATCACAGAAAAGTCATCTCTAGCATGAGATGAAAAAAGAAATAAAGATAAAGGGAAAATAGAAACTATGCAATGCGGCACACAGGAAAATAAGAAAAACGTGATGCATGGCAAAATAAAAGAAAAGTGATGAAAAATAAGTGCAAAAGCGAAAAAATGGTGTGAAAAACTAAAAATAAAGGTGGCAAATCGAAAAAGAACGTGAGAACTCACTCCCCCAAGCTAAATGGCACAGTGTCCTCAATGTGCAAAGTGTGACACACCGAGAGACAAGCGATGGGAGGGGCAAGTGAGGATGCATGCATGAAAAATGAAAAGAAAAAGGTAAAAGAAAGAAATGAAAATATGATGCGGACATGATGCATGCACAGATAGGAGCGATACATAGATATAAGTTTCACCAAAAACTCTCCCTCTCTCCCAAAATAGATATAAGAAGATATGATAAAAAAAAGAATGCCATAATAAGTGAGGGGAGGGGGGGTGGACAAAAAGTGCAACAAGACCCATCAGAAACGGGCAGCACAATGGCAGTAATAAATCAAGGCATCAAGGGTGCCTAAGAAGGTGGTGCTGCGCCGTCTCCGTCCTGAGGCGGAGGCGGTGGTGGTGGTGTAGGCTGTTGAGCTGGGGTGGGCGTGGAAGTGGAAGCAGGTCTAGTGTGTGTGGAAGTGTGTGTGGGAGCCTGCTGGGTGGGTGGGGGTACGCGTGGGAGACGCTCCAAGACCTGTGTAAGGCAGTAGTGGATCTGGGGGATCAGCTCGAAGCGTCCAGCCATCGTAGAGACGGTGGAGGACATGGTCCTAAGGTCACCTCTAAGACCACTCACCGCCAACTCAAGAGCACGTATGCTCTGCAGTACAGTGTCGGGCGGGGGTGGTGCAGAGGGACGCACCGGTCTAGGCTGTGCAAGGCGAGGCTGGTGTACGCGAGTGGAGTATGTAACGGGCTCAGCAGGGAAGGGGACAAAAGGTGCCGTGCCTGCAAATGTGGGCCTGGCCTCAGTGTGAGGCCGGGACGCGCGGTGAGAAGTGGAGGCAGCGGCAGCGAAAGAAGAGTGCAAAAGTGGCTGCGAGGCGGCTAGAGAGGTCAGTGGCACAGAAGTGTGGACAGACGCCACGACGCTCTCAGAAAATACAGCAGGGGTGGAGACAGAGGTAACTACCGCTGGGGCGGAAGTGTGTGGACCAAAAGGCGCAACCCCAGCGGAGATCATGCTAGCCATGGTCTCCACGACCGCGGCAAACGAGGGCTCTCCACTCTCGACAAAGGTCGGCGGGCGCTCGGGGAGTGCGGAGCAAAGAGGCTCCACGGACAGAGGGCCAGAGGTGGCAGTGGGAGTGGTGGTGACAGCCTCGGAAGTGGTGGTGGAAGTGGGCTCAGCAAAAGTACTCTCGACACCGACAGCGGTGTCAGGAGCAGCGGAAGCATCAGGAATAGGCTGAGGGGCCACTGGGTCAGCAGGGTCAGCGGCAGGCTCGGCAGGGTGTGTAGCAGGGTCTGCGGGGGCAGCCTGGGCAGCGTGGGCAGCGTGGGCCTGCTCGGACTCCTCGGCCTCAAGCACGTAGGCAGCGGGGATGAGAACATCCATCGCAGGGAGCCAGTCGACGTGGGCTGGTGCAATCTGAGTCCGAGCAGGGCTCGGGAGAATCATGTAGTCGGCACCGTAAGGGCCGTGCAACCAGACCCAGTGACGCTCGCCATGCGGACGAAGCATCTTCATCCGGGCCATAACGTCTATCGACAGAGAAGTGGGGCCTGGGACGCGTCGCAAGTCGTCAGGTAGGTCCTCGCCGGTCATCATGGTAAGCAGGGTGATCAGACCGCCGCAGCATATCGGAGAGCGAGCGCCCACTGATACAATGATGCGGTCTAAAAACCAAGCCGCAATGTCGATCACGACGGCGGGGACAAGCTCGTGTCCATCCCTAGATAGAGCTCTGGGACGTGTCATCGCATAGAGCATGTAGAGCTCTGGCGTAGACATCTTGCCCGGCTCATATCTGGCCAAAAAGGTGGTCGCCATGAGGCGTTGGGCAATGCGTAGGCAGGGGTGGACAATGGCCGAGGCCTTGGCCCTACTAGGGTCAAAGGCGGCGTGGTGGCCAGTAATCCGGGCCCAGAAGGCACCGGCGTCGAAGGAAGGTGGGGGGAAATGGGTGGGGCCGTAACCGCGATCGGCTCCGGGGACGGCGGGCCACGAGAAGAATGCTCTCATCATATCGAGAGTGACCTGGCACTCTCGATCCATGAACCGGAATGAGCATCCCTCATCGGTCCGGGCGATCGAACTCAAAACCTCAAGTGTCGGGCGGGTAAAAGTATCCGCCGACACCTGCAGAAAATCTCGCCAGCCCACGTTGTCGTACAACGTGAGCATCCCCTCTAGTACCCCCAGGCGTCCTAGGTCAGCGAGGTGTGCAAACCTGGAGGGTACGATCGAGCGCTGGGAGATACGCTCGAAGACGGCGCGGTGTGCGTCGTCTCGGAACGTAATCCCGAGCGGCCCGACCAGTGGAGCCGGTGGTGGTGGCTGTGGGTCGGCGGGGAGAGGCTGTGCGGGCTGTGGGTGCACTGCAGGCTGTGCGGGGTGTGCGGGGCCTGCAGGCTGTGCGGGGTGTGCGGGGTGTGTGGGGGATGGTGGAGGAGAGTCCTCCAACTCGTGGGAGGGGCCGGCATCATCCGACCGCTTCCGCTTGGCGGAAGCTCTCTTCGACCGCGGACGTGTCCGGGGCGGCATATCGGCCCCGAGCGCGCCGAAAAGTGAAAAAGGTGCGGTGCGTGTAAAAGAGTGGAAAGAGTGTACCCCGACACGCCGCGAGTGCTAAGCAGTGGAAGCGTGCGAAGTCCGCGCCTCCACGAAGTCCAAAACAGCCCGTAGAAGCTCCCCTGTGCTCCCCTAAGCTCCAAAAAGCAACCTGCGCATGAAATGGCGAAATCAGTGGGTAATATTCAAAATGTATGGAGCGTTAGGGGTATAATAGATAGAAATGGAAATTGATTTCGGGTAGGGGTTCGTTTAGCACGTGGATCCTCAAAGAATACACAAAAAGAGGAGAAAACGGCGAAAACATGGGTACCGGAGGTGATCGGACGGGCGGCCGCCGCCGGCGACTCGGGCGAGGCGTCGGCGGTGCTCGGCCGGCGGTGGCGGGCCGAGCGGCGGCGGGGCGGCGCTGGTCGGGCGAGTGAGGGGTTGGGCGAAGCGATCGGGCGAGGGAAGCTGAAGGGGCGCGGGCGGTTTGGGGTTTTGCGATTTCGAAAACTGTGCCCCCCCTCGCCCCTTATATATAAAAAAGTTACGACTCGGCCGAGTGACGTGGCACTCGGCCGAGCGTTACCAATGAAAATTTCCTCCCTGCCATCGCTTCGGCCAAGTGGCTTTGCCAGCCTCGGCCGAGTGGAGTAAGTCCATTCGGCCGAGTGACTCAAGCTACTCGGCAAGACTCGCCCTAGGAGGGTATCCGTTTTACTCGGCCGAGTGACAATATATACTCGGCCGAGTAGCAGTTATAATGAAATGAGGAAAATAAACAGAGAGTTGGGCACAGCAGACTTCCCTCGTTCGTGAGCGGCTCGGCCGGACGAACTTGTGTGCTCGGCCGAGTGACTAGTATACTCGGCCGAGTGAGCCTTGTGTTCTGCTGTTTGTCTTCGTTTTGGCTCTAAACTCCGTCTCTCTTCCTCCAATCGATTTCATCTGCCTCCTAAGCATCGAGCACCTTCTTGGGGCGCTCCTCGTCGTCTTGTTCATCCTCCTCAAGATGGATCTACCTATCTCCTCTCCTGTCAAGAAAAATAGGACCCGTTATCACAAAATTTTTGGGCGAATGACTCAAAACACTAAAAATTTTTAAAACAAAAATAAAGGAAAAGTAAAAATAAAGCAAAAACCGTCGGGTTGCCTCCCGACAAGCGCTCGTTTAAGGTCGTGAGCTCGACCCCCTATAATTTTCAATCAATGCGGGATGTTTGGTTCATATGAGATGCACCCATCAAACTTTCCGGGGAGCGCGCTTGGATTTGGATGTGGTGGCGGCGCGTTCTCCCTCGGTGGTCTCCTATCTCGAATAGTGTTGGGGGGAGGCTCCCCCAAGCTAGCATTTGCTCCGGTCAACGGCTTTGCCGGTGATGCCGATCTCCGTGCCGGCGGAGCTTTCTTTGGAGACTTTAATTTCGAGAGCTTGCAGAGCTCTCGAATCCTTGCGACATCAGCGTCGCCTTCATCATCTTCAGCGGAGAGGTCGGGGGAATCATCTTTATTCTCTTCATGGCCTAAATTCGGGCCTTCTTCAAAATCTTCATCAAAAAGAGCGCCAATTGAGTGAGGAATCGCCTCCTCTATCACCTCATCAAGGAGGTCCATGTAGTCAAGTTCCTCGTGATAAGGCATATGCTTCATAGCCTTAGGAATGTGGAGCTCCACCTCGATGTTTCCGACGTTTAAGGTTAAGGTACCTTCACGCACGTCGACGATGACTCCGGCGGTGGCGAGGAACGGGCGTCCAAGTATCAATGAGGTGTCTCCCTCCTCCTTAACGTCCATGATCACAAAGTCACATGGCAAGCATATTCCACCCGGGACTTGTAGCGGTATGTCTTCGGCGATCCCCACCGGCCTTGTTATCCGTCCATCGGCTAATTGAATGCGCATGTCGGTGGGTTTCAACTTTGTCCCGGTGTTTAGCTTTAAGAACATGGAGAGGGGCATGAGGCTCACACTAGCCCCAAGATCAACCAACGCCTTTTGAAGAGGGACGCCGCCCAAGGTGCAAGGAATCCGAAAACTCCCCGGGTCTTTGAATTTTGCCGGCTCCTTCTCTCTCTTGGTGAACCAAGAGCCCTCCTCGGCTAGCATGATCTTCTCCTTCCTTTTCCTCCCCGAAATCAAGTCCTTCAAAAATTTAGCATACGTGGGGATCTTGACGATGGCGTCAAGGAAGGGAATGTTAAGGCTAACTCCTCTTAGGTACTCGAGAAATTTTGCTAGCCTTTTCTCCATTTTCGCTCTAGCGAGCCTTTGGGGGAATGGAACCGGTGGCATGAAGCGCCTTTCCTCAATCAATTGCTCCGCTCTAGATTTCTCTTTGTCTTGTGGCTCCTTCTCCTTTTCAACTTCAACTATCGGCTCAATTGGCTCCAAGCTTTCCTCCACGGGCTCCTCAATAGGAATCATGGCGGGGGTGGTGTCCTTCCCGCCTCTAGTAGTAACGGCAACTACGGCATTGATGTGGCCCGTGTTGCCCCGTGGGTTTTGCTCCGGTTGCGCCGGCAATCTTTGAGTGTTCCGATTGAGCAACGCCAATTGCTCCTATATTTGAGCCACAACGGTATTAAGGGAGTCTTGCCCCGCCTTCAAGCTAGCATTTACCTTATTTTGCTCGACCATGAACGCCTCCACTTTAGTTTCGAAATCGGATCGTTGTGGAGCTTGTGGAGGGTTTTGATTTTGATTCCTCCACCCTTGGTTGTATCCGGGAGGCCTATATGGTGGAACTTGTTGCTTTGGTTGAAAGTTTTGTTGTGGAGGCCCCCTCGGTGGATAGTATTGTTGTTGGGGTGGTGGTGGTCGAGCTTGTTGAGGTGGTTGTTGTGGCGGGTTCAAAGCTCCTTCAGTGTTGGCGTAAGAGAATCCGGGATGATTTCTCGTGGCCGGATTGGCCCAATACCCTTGGTTCCCCGCAACATATTGTACTTGCTCCAAGGATCCCTCTACTTGCTCTCCTCCCGAGTATATGGCTTGAGATTGGTCTTGCCAATCACACATTTGGTTCGTCGGCGCGGAGGTGGAAGGGGTCCCTTGGGGCTCCGTGATGAACTTTTCCAATCTCTCCACTACCTTGTGGAGAGAATCAAACTTGCTCGTAAGCTCCGCTACGGCCTTTGCCTCGTAGATGCTAGTTGGCTTTAAGGAGGACGTAGAGTGTCCTCGCTCATCGCCCCATTGTTGATTATTTGAGGCCATCTCCTCAATTAGGGCCGTAGCTTCCTCGGGAGTCTTTGACAAGATAGCACCATTCGCCGCGGCATCAATAATTTGTTTGGTCCCCGGTTGGAGACCGTTGTAGAAGCTATGAACTAGCTCCCAATCTTCTATACTGTGGTGCGGGCATTGATGCTGCAAATCCTTAAAACGCTCCCAAGCTTCATAGAGCGTCTCCTGTGGTCCTTGCTTGAAGGACATGAGAGCGCTCCGGATCTTCACCGTCTTGGATGGCAGATAGAACTTATCAATAAATGCGCTTGCCAACTCGTCCCAAGTGGTGAAGACTCCGTCAGCCTGCGTCCTTAACCAATAGAGTGCCTTGTCCTTAAGCGTGAAGGGGAAGAGACGCAGTCTGATAGCATCGATGGAGACCCCCGGCATCTGGAATGTGGCGCACTTTGACAAGAATAATTGGATGTGGTAGTGGGGGTTCTCATGGGCGTTCCCATGAAATGGGTCTTGTTGCATCAAAACCACCAATCCAGTCTTTAGCTCGAAGTTCTTGTCAGCCGCCAACTGCGGCACGGCAATGGACGAGGTAGTAGAAGAGGTCTTAGGCCGAAGCCTATCACGAATAGAAATTATCCTCGCCATCCTTGCCGCCAATTCTTCAGGAGTTTCCGGGTTGGTCATATACCTCCCTTCCGGATTTTGTCTCTTTTTCGCTCTAAGTCTCCGCGCGGTACGTTCGATCTCGGGATCAAATAATAAGGCTTCGGGGTCCGCCGTAGATCTCGTGTACATGCACAGGGGAAACAGAGTTTCAAAGAAATGATTAATACCGTGGAAGGGTTAGGCAAGAAATAAGAAATAAAAATAATGATAATAATAATAAAAAAAGAGAATAGCTAGGGTGAGAAAGAATCAAACGCAATCGCCTCCCCGGCAACGGCGCCAAAAACTTGATCGCTCCGGATATACACCCAAAGAACGGTTGTAGTTTTACCGCAAGCGCACGGTGTAGCAGCGAGCGGGTATCGAACACAGGGAGGACGAATGACTGTGCTTGTTCCTGATCAACCTGGCTATTTGAGAATAGAGAAAATTGCCTTGGGCGATCCTGTCACAATCGTCAGACAAATGTGCGAAATATCAAATCAAATAAAGAACGTCTAGGGAATGGGGAATTCCCGCTACTCACCGTATTTCATAAATGTGGTTCGTCGGTATCAAAATTGCTAGAATGAGAATTCGGATGAACTAGTTGCAACTGAATGTAGAACCAAGCTCACGCTCTCGCGCTGTTGCCGGTCTATAGCTATCCTAGGTTTGGGTCCAATCTCTTGCAAACCCTAGCCTAGGGAAGCTAGCATTAGGATCAACATCATCGTCCAATTGCGCACCGAGCCCAATCTCTTGCAAACTCGGTCCACAATCTAAATTAGGATAGTTCCTACCCGTCCAATCTCTTGCAAACGGGTATTGGCATGGAATTGCAATCGGAAATCCTGGATCGGTCCAATCTCTTGCAAACCGATACTTCGAAAATCCGACTCCAACCCAATTCGGATTTCTAGGGCTTCCTAACAAATTGGGATCCAATCTCTTGCAAATCCCAATTGATATGAATTCCTAGCTATCCGTAGTAAATCGATCCCAATCTAATCCCTAATAGCAATTCTAGCTCAATTTCTACCAATTCATCACAAATAGGAAATAGGGCTTGTAGGGTTCATCCCCACGCCCCAAGACGTGGAGACTACTCACAAATCATAGCAATAGCACAAAAATAATCAATGAAATAAGCAATAGAATTCATCACAAATATTGAGATAAACAATAAAAAAAATAGGATTTTTAGGGAAGAGAAATGCAAACCAATGGAGTTCTTCAATTTAATCCAACAAAAATCCAAGTTTTTCCTCTTCTCCAATCACAATAATAAAGCTAAAAAGTAATCTAAAAAGCTGCAAAAATCTAAGAGATAGCCCCCTAAAACTAGGGTAAAAACAGGGCTTAAATAGCCCCAAAAATCGTCCAAAAATCGTGACCAAAATACCCCTGCACAGCCTGTTTTCCGCAGTTTTCGCTACAGGCAGCGCATCGCACTCGGCCGAGTGACAAAAGTCGCTCGGCCGAGTGAAAACCCTGCAATTTTCCAGTAAGTCGGGGCTTTCAGGGGTCTTCAGTTCGGGGACGGCTCGGCCGAGTGAGTTGTCGTCACTCGGCTGATGACTTCACTGCACTCGGGCGGACGGGATTCTCCACTCGGCCGAGTGGGTCTTCTGAAGTTCAGGCAGCCGAAAAACAGAAACTTCGATGTTTTGGAAGGGCTTCGTCTGGGCGCCACTCGGGCGGACGTGGTATCGTCACTCGGCCGAGTGGGTCTTCTGTGCTCGGCCGAGTGCACAGGTAACTCGTGTCTGAACTGGTCGGCCGAGCAGTGTCTCGCTGGTCGGCCGAGTGGCTCCTCCTCTCGGCCGAGTGGGACACAACAAATGCCCAATTTGCTTATTTTGGCCTCCTCGTCGCTCCTGCGACGTCCATTCTTCTTCCGCTCCTCTCCAACAGCAAAATACCCCTCGGAGAGGTCGTTGGTGACAGTCTAGAGTACGCGCATCTCGAGATCACTCCAAATCGCGCCAAATCACCTGAAATGCGACAAAAACAACAAATCGTGAAATGCATCGCAATATCGTCGATATATCGTGAAAAACATGATTTGGGCGATCTAGATGGCATGCAAATATGCGGAAAAAATGTGTAAAATAAGGAGTGATCAGTAAACTGGCAAAGGGACACCATTAGGTACTCCATGACGAGGAAGAAGTTGGGATCAAAGCAGCCGGTGCACTTATATACAAGACCCAGGGGCGAATTCAAAACACCTGACAGGAACGCGTGGCAAGCGTCAAAGAGCCGTCGGTGTTTCGAAATCGGCGCCAAGGGAAGTCCTATCGATCCGCCTCATCATGACCTTCATTTATGACCGCGCCTCGACTGACGCGCCAATCGGAACCCCAGGAGTCACATCGGTCGAACAGAGCCGGCCAAGGCTGATCGGCCCCACCGATGGGGGCAATTGATACGTCTATTTTGCGGAGGCCCAACAGCATGGGCCCAAAGGCGCAGCCTACTACACGAAATCGTGGGGGGTCCAAGCCCATCCAACGGAGCCCATGAGAGGACCCCGAACATCGATCCGACCCGACCCTGGAAACGCGAGAGTCACTCGCCCACTCCAGCGATAACCGTTCCCCCAGGCCCGCTGCCACTTAATGGCCGTTATGGGGAGGTGCTGGTATGGCGCGGGGAGCGGCGATGGGGAGGCGGATTGAGGGGGCACGATTGGGGACGGACGAAGGACGTGAGTCATGGGTGGTCGCGACGAGAGGCCTATAAAAGGACTAGGAGGACGACTGAACAAAGGACGACATCTCAGGTAACAAAACCTAAGGTACTCCATCAACGACCTAGTCCCCCCACTCCATCTCCTTCCCCCCGCTTGCGCCGGAGGACGTCGTTCCGATCTCCTCTCGAGTCGAACCGTCCCCGCCGAGCCTCGTCTTTCAGACTGTCATCTGACTTAGGCATCGGAGGGGATTTGGCCGGAACCAAGGTCCGTCCTCCCTGACGAGTGTTCTCGTCTGTTCAGGAAGACGTTAGATCCAAGTGCCGAAGCTTCCCTTCGACACCAGGAGAACGCCATCAAGCATCAGCACAGGGCATCGAGGCCACCCCTTGACGCCAGGAGAGACCGAGGCCGAGCGCATCCATCCGAGCCGATGTTTCCCCTCAGCTCCACGCCGGTCGCGCAACAAGCGGGACGACCGAGGCTACCCCTCGTCATCCGACTGACCGAGGTCGAGCGCATCCATCCGAGCCGAGGCTTCCCCTCGGCTCCGCGTCGGTCGCGCGTCAAGCCAAGGCGCCGAGGCTTCCCCTCGTCGTCCGACCGTCCGAGGCCGAGTACCTCATACCAGGCCGAGGCTTCCCCTCAGCCCCCAGAGGCCAAGGATCCAGACCTGGCCCAGCTGACGTGCTCTGCGTCGACTGCATCTCCGATTCGCGTCGCGTCTACACGCGCTCGACGCACCCAAGGGACCCTAATCGGCCCCTTGACCACGTTGACCGGGCAGACCACGGTTAACGATATTGTAGTGAAAAAACACTCTGAAACAATAACTGATGATGACTTAGTCAACTTTTAGGATGAAATTTGGAGTAGTAACTCCGATTTTCAACTTGATGCAATCAGAACAGGTCTGTGTGCGTAAATAAATTTTGGAATTTAGTTTACGTGCCCAAGGAAAATGTTTCCTGACTTTCTGCAAGTAAATCTTTAAGTTGAAAGATTGGTGCAGAAAGGAAAATAGTGAAGTGCAATCATGTTGGTCGAGAATGGTTTTCATCATAATTCCTATAATACGGATTAGAATGAAACTGTTTTTCGCCAGCACATGTGTACAAATCTAATCGGACCAAACTCGATGTAAACGCTTAAGTTGACCATGAAAATTAGACCATTCACTTATAAGTTCGTTTTTCTAAATATGATTTAGACGAACCAACTTATATGAAATAGCCAGAAAGTTTTCATGGTCAGTAGGAGCGTATAAATTACATGCGAGGCATCAAAGGAATGTAACATGTCTATTGACAAAGTAATCAAAAAGTTTGACACTTTATCAGAAATAGATATGAGCCATTTGAAATGACCATTAACAAATTTAAATGATTATCCTAAGGTACGATGAACTGGATAAGATCCAAGGAAATAAAATATTATGGATTCCGACAGACCAAATGAATTATTTGAATGAGATTCAAATGGTTGGTCTGACATGAACATAGAAACCCCTTAAGTCTATAGTGTAGACGGTTTTAGCAGATCCACTCATGAAGGCTCTACCACATGAAGTCGGGAAAACTTATGTGTAAAAACAGTATAAAATACCGAGATAAATGGGCCAGAGTGCAAGTGGGAGATGTTGAGATATGATACCCTCGAGGCAATCTATCTCTATGTGTGAATAGCACAAACATCTTGTTCGTAATAACAGTAAGCTGTTTGGTAATAATTTATCTAAGTTATGTTATAATGTAGTTAACATTAGATATTAACTTAGGTAAAGTCCTGAGACTTTATGCAAGGTCAAACATGTATCTGATGGGAATCTAGTCCCACCCCAAGTGGTTTGTTTTGTTGATGATCACACCAAATGTTGTTAAATTACTAATCATACTACTTAAGTGCATAGGTTGTGCAATAAGCTAATTGAAGCTCGAAACATACTCCGAGAAGAAGAACTTCAACCACACACATAGAAGATGAAGATGAATTTAGCTCGCAACTCCAAAGCTCAAATAATGTGCTCAAGCTAAAGCTAAAGAGGAGCTCAAATTCAAGCGAAGCATATGCAACTAACTCAAGCTCATTCATGGCTTAAAGTTCTTCATAGAGTCTAGAGTGTGAGTTGTTTTTCATTTTCTTAGGATTATGTCAAAGCCAAGAAGAATTTGCACACACACAAAATGATTTTCTAAAATGTTTTTATAACTCATTTTAAACTTATTTGAGAGCATTCTTTTCATAGAAGCTAAGTTTCAATTTGTAGTCAACTACAAACACCCAGTAGTTCACTACACTGATTTCTGTCTTCTACCAGAAAAGATAGTCTGGTAGTCGGCTACCTAAGTTAGGGAGTCGACTACCAGTAGTAGCAGATTTTCTCTGAGACACTCTGGGAGTCGACTACCAAAGTTAGGGAGTCGGCTACCAGCCGTGCGACCAGAATTCCTTGATTCACTCTCTTATTTATTCATTGCTTGATTTTTGGGCTGAAGTCAAACTTGATTTGAATTATTTTGAATTCTCCTTTGGCTCTATAAATAGAGACCCTATGAGAACATTTTACCTCACCAATTTACTCTTGAGCAAAATTCTTATTCTCTCAAAAGATCTCATCGTTCTCATCGCTCTCAAAGTTCTTCATAGCCAAATCGGGTTTTCAATTTCTGATCTTATTGCTTATATTCTTTTACAATTCTTTTTAAGATCATCATTATTATTTGGCTATTGCAAATTGGTTTTCAAAATCCTTCTCTTTGATTTTTTATATTCTCAAAGGATTTTTTGAAACATCTAGATTCTAGATCACATTGAATAATTTCATATTCTTTGTGTGATCTAAGAACACATCTAGATTCTAGATCACATTAAATAAATTCATATTCTTTGTGTGATCTACGAATGATTTAAATTCTTTTAGCCACGTTAAGCACAATTACAAATTTAATCTTGGCTATAGAATTATTGGGTGTAAAAACCAATCTCCACTAATTCATTGTGGTGTATTGGATTTGATTTTACTTGTAGTCCCTTGGTGATAAGGGTGATTGTAAATCCTTGTTGTAGGCAAGGTGTTTGTGAAAAGTCCTCGGATTGTGAGGCAATGTAAAGTTCTCGGGTTGTGAGGCAAGGGTAAAATCCTAGACAAGTCTAGGTGGTCGGAAATCCTAGTTGAGGCTAGGTATTTGTATTGCTAAGGCAATGGTGAAAATCTCGTACCGGATTGGTCGGGGACTGGACGTATCCAGGGTTGTGGGGAACCATGATAAAAATCCGTGTCTTTGCGTTTGCATTTTCTGTGTTTGATTATTTATCTCTGCAAGCAATTCTTATTTACTTTGTTATTATTATATCTTTGTAATTCTTTGTTCATTTGCATATTACAAAGATTGTACATTTAATTCCGTTGTGTAAAGATCTATCTGTGTGTAAAGATCTCTTATCTGACTGTAATCATAATTGTTTATCTTTTATATTTTTATAAGATTAACTTGTTGATTAAGAACCAAGCGTAGATCACTCTACTTGGTTTCTTAGGCAACATTAGAAGGTTTTGTTTTGTGTTGATTGATTAAAGAACGAAAAAGATTTATTATTTATACAACACTATTCAACCCCCCTTCTAGTGTTGTTTGCCATCCACAGGATCCAACAATACGTACTGAGGGACACCAGTAAGGCGATGATGCCCGCTATCGGGGCGGAATGTCCGGTGAACCCCACCAGGGGTCCCGTGCAAGGCGTCAACTCCACGGATGACATTTTCATCCTCTCAAACGTAGTGAAGAAGAGTACGTCGCACAAGCTTTCGGTGTCAACAGTCAACCTTTTCACGTCGATCTCTTTGATGGTGGCCGTGACGACGATGGCATCATCGTGCGTTAGTTCTACACCTTCCAGATCTTCATCCGAGAAGGAGATAGGTAGTATAGAATCTCTGGGGCGCTTTCGCCCCACGGATACTGTCATCAACCTCCTATCGTAGGAGCTTTGGAGAGAGGTTGATAACTCCGGGTGCGAGGACCTCCCGTTATCATTCAGCTGAGCCCGACGCTGGGAGGTCTCGTGGCAACCTTGGAGGATGTGGATGGACGGGTCGACATGGTCGAGTAGTTCGTCGATCGGGATGTCGACTCGTGGTTTCCCACAGACGGCGCCAAACTATTATGGCCAAAGTTGACTGAGACAGTTGTCAAGCCGAAGTAGACTCGAGATGCTGAGTCGGAGCCTCGTCAACAGTTGGAGTGGGACCATTGGTTGGAGGAAGCAGAGTCGAGTGATGGTAGTTGGAGATGATACGACCTTCGATCGACCTTCGGACGGTCGTAGCGTCGATCGTTCGAGGTTGGAGAGCTCGATGTCGACCTTCAATGTTGGATATCGACCGTCAATCTGCACCACAAGGACTCGTTAGGGGGTTGGATCTGGGTTCCGACCCAAATCCCCTTCGATACTTAAGTTAGTAGGGAACTTAAGGAAGAGATGGAGCTTGGTGCAGCTGAGATCGACCACAGATGATCGTCCCAAGACTGGCGACGCAAGCTCGAATATAAGAAATGTAAGCAGAGAAAGTAGCAGAGTTCTATGCATTATACCTCGTACCTTGAAGATGGAACTCCTTTACCTTCGTTTGTCGGTCTATTTATAGGTAGTTTCTCCTTGATGATGTGTAACCGTCCCTCATTGATTGGGGCACAATCTTCTTCGGATTCGAGTTAACTGTTGCCCCTTTACTCGGCACCATTAACTCTCCCCTGAATGTCGGCGTCAGCCCAACAGTCGAATGACACATTCGTTTGACTTAGCTATACACCGCTAAGAGCGCGGGGGTATTGGGCCGCGTATGCTAAACGGGTCGGGTATACGAATATCCAAATTGGATTCGTACCCGTGCACTAACAAGTATGATTATCCAATTTCTTTATGTAAGATACTATATATGATAATAATCTTAACAGTCATAAACTCTTTATATACTATATACTATCAACGGTGTAACCATGATTTTTCATTGGCCTCGGTGAAAATAAAGAGTATGCAAATGTATTCCTTAACCCCAAGAAGTCATGCTCCTTGCTATTATTCATGCTATTCAAATGATCCATCATGTCCATGAACCATCAGTTTTCGACCTCTTCCAGCATCGTCTCCACGAGTTTATGCTCCCTAAAGATCTTTACACATACATTATCCTTCTGACTCATCAACTCCTCCAATGGGAACCTTCCACCATCCCCTTCATACCTAATAAATCCCACCTCAAACTGATCTGCCAACACATTCCGCAAATTCTTCCACTTGAAAACATATCCATTCCTATAATTAAAAGTTTCATTTCTTTCCATACAGATCAACCGCAACCTAAATCTGCAACTTGACAATCAAATAGCCATCCTACGTGTTGACGGATAGGTTTTGCCTTCCATTAAAGTGGGCTGACGAGGACGCGTTAGACGAGTGGATCCTTCGTCGGTTGAGAAATGGGATCCGTGGAGAGGAGATCCCGGGCCATGTTGAGCTAGGACCGAGCTATCTATTGATATCATCCTTGCTTCGCCATATCTCCATTGATTTGCATCATTGGAAAATCGTCAGGGGGCCGTGTCTAGGGCCCGACCAAACCCTCTCCGACGCTTAAGTTAGTGGATGACTCAAAAGAGGCTCGGGGTGGCTAGCATCGACTTATAGGGAGGTCGTCCGTTCAACGTCACACCAAGCTATGGTGGCTGAAATATGAAGTGGTAAGTATAGAGAATTTTGATACCTCAAGATAGGATCTGGCCTCCCTAGTGCTTTGTTCTCTCCGCTATTTATATCCTCTTCTTGTGCCATGTAACTTCTCACTAACAAAGTGTATTTAGTGGAGAAAACTGTCCTCATAATAGTAGGCCAATAATGTGGCTCCATGGGATTAACTCCCCCATGAATGTAGCACTTTAATTCCTTAAATAGTGGCCACTTAAATGGGTCATGATGAAAGGTAACCGCCGATCATTGATGGCTCTTTATGAGTGAATTGGAGGTTGACTCATTCAACACATGAGCTATTGGCCGTGGGCCGGCGTGACAATGGCCCAACCTACGCATCCATGAACCGCTCCTACATTAGTCGACTCCATGGCCACTGTTACGCCTATTTGCCCGAGGCCTGAAAGACACGAGCCCAGAGACCCGACCGCTGGTCAAGAGCCCATCCGTGCACTCAGGCCCACTCGATAGGGCCCTATGGGGGACCCCCCCAAATGTCGATCCGACCCGGCCCCGGTAACATACCGGTCACTCGCCCACTCCTGCGATAACCGCCCCCTCGATCCCGCTACCACTTAATGGCAGTTATAGGGGGGTGCTGGCATGGCGCAGGGAGCGGCGACGGGGGGGGGGGGGATCGAGGGGGCACGATTGAGGGCGGGCGAGCGACGTGGGTCGGGGGCAATCACGGCGGAGGTCTATTAAGGGGCTAGGAGGACGACAGGACGGGGGACCGCCTCTCAGGTATCTAGAACCGAAGGTACTCCATCAACGACCTAGTTCCCCCATTTCATCTCCTTCCTCCCCCGCTCGCGCCGTGAGACGCCGTTCCGATCTCCTCACGAGTCGAACCGTCTCCGCCGGGCCTCCTCTTTCAGATCTCTGTCTGACTTAGGCATCGGAGGGGATTTGGCCGGAACCAATGTCCGGCCCCCCTGACGAGTGTTCTCGTCTACGCAGGAGGGCATCAGATCCACGGGCCGAGGCTTCCCCTCCGCCCCTCGCCGACCACGCAACCAGTTGGACGATTGAGGCTTCCCCTCGTCGCCCGATCGCCGAGGCCGAGCGCAACCGACCGAGGCCGAGCGTCTCGACCCGGGCCGAGGCTACCCCTCGCCCTACCAACAGCCGAGGCCCCCGATTCAACCCAGCCGACGCGCTCCACGTCGTCTGCTGGTCCGACTCGAGCCTCAACTGCACCAACTCGACTCGCCCGAGGGACCCAAACGGGCCCCTTGACCACGTTGACCGGGTTGTCCACGGTCAACGCTTTGTAGTGAGAAAACACTCTGAAACATCTGGCGCCGTCTGTGGGAACCGAAAACCGTCCCACGAAGAAGCAAACCACACCAGCAATGGCACGAGCCAGCAATGGAAGGAAGCGCATGCCCCCCATCCCGGAGGAGGGGAATGGCGCATCCAACGGCAACCTCGAAGACACGCCCGTCGGCGATCACCCCGCCCCCTCAACCGAAGAGACCGGCGGCTCAGGACTGTCCACACAGGGACAGCTCCGCGCCCTGGCTCAGGAGACCAACGCGAGCCTCCAGACGTTGGTCGCGACGGTACAGCAGCTCGTCGGCCCTGCGCCATCCAACGGAGGCACGTTGGGCGATAGCCATCGATGGGCGGGGGGTCCCCCGCTCTTGCGGTCCGCCGTGGTCGACGACCACGGGACCCAAAAACCGAACACGGATCGTCGGTACACGCTGTCCGGCTCCCGTCAGGCGAGATCACGCGCCTCCTCCCCTTATCGTGAAAGGAGCCGAAGAGAAACCGAAGGGACGGAGGGCGAATCAATGACTGCATCATCTCGTCGGTCACGGTCGTCCCGCCGCAGGAGAAGCGAACGACACCACTCGAGAGACCGATCACGGCGGAGCAGGAGCTCCCGCCGGAGGAGCCGGGAGTGTCGGGTCAGCCCGACCCCCAGCGTGGCGAGGGCCGTGGAGCCAGCCCCGCCGGCGCCTGTGCACCCTCCCCCACCGAACGAGCCAGAGGCAGGCGACTGTCAAATCCCCGGGGGTATCCACGGAGACCGGTGCCCCCTATCACGGAGAATAACCGACGCACGGGTCCCCTCTCGATTCAGGATCCCGGCGCTGGGGAAGTACGACGGGATAGGGGACCCGGGAAACCACGTAATGGACTACGAGGGGGACATGTCCTTCCAAGGAGCTGACGATGACCTGCTCTGCCGAGGCTTCTATTCTACTCTCAGGGGAGCGGCGAGGACCTGGTACCGCAGCCTGCCCAGCCGCTCCATCGACAGCTTTGAGGAACTCACCCAGTTGTTCTTCAAGCAGTTCATGGCGGGGAGGCAGATCAAGCCTGATGCTGAACATCTGTTCAACATAGTGCAAGGCCCGGCCGAGCCGCTCCGGCAGTTCATGCGCCGCTTCAATGCGGAGAGGCTGAACGTGAACAGCCCTCCCGACCTGGTGGTCCAAACAGCCCTTAAGAAAGGGCTTCGCCACAGAGGCCTCAAGAAGTCCCTGCACAACGATCCCCCGAAGGACCTCCCCGGGATCATGGCAAGGGCCGAGCGCTTCATGTTGACCGAGGATGCCTTGGCCGTGGATGCAGGAAAAGCCACTCGAGGGACCAAACGCGGCGACAGCGGACGAGGCAGCCCTGAAGGATACCGGACCGAGAAGAGGCCGAGAAACAGGCAGCGCGGAGAAGGTACGAGAGACGCCACCCCAGACGCCGTCCTCGCCCAAGTGCAGAAGGAAGAACACGCCGATCGCCCCCCACCGAGGGCGAAAAGAGGTGGGAAGAATAAGGAGAAATACTGCAAGTACCACAAGGACGACGGCCACGACACTGAAGACTGCTGGCACTTGAAGAAGGACATTGAGAAGCTGATGAGTCGAGGGCACGCCAGGAGCTTAGCCGACGAGCCGGCCCATGGGGAAGGGACCTCCATGCAGCCGGACAAGGGGAAGAAGATCAACACCGTCCAAGGACCCCTCCGCATCGTAGAGTGAGCGTGCGAGCTCTCTCCCCCAGTCGTAGCCTGGTCCGAGGGGATTATCTAGGTTTACATCCCTCTGTCTAGCTTTATTCCCTATTTCCTTTCCTCCAAATGTACCAGTCCGACAGGACTCTTAAGAGTACAATTGCATTCCCTTTTTGTCTTTTCTTAAATCCTCGACGGAATTGACATTTCACTAATAGTGCAAAAGAATGAAGACCACCGCCTCACTGGAGGAGGAAGAGGGTCACTGCCCTCGCCGACCGACTCCTGCGCTCGGAAGCCTGGGGGCAATTCTCCCAGCCAGCACGGACGCCGACCGGTCCTAAGCCGAGGAGCTTTGCCCTCGCCGACCGAATCCTGTGCTCATAAGTCTGGGGGCAATTCCCCCAGCAGGCACGGACGCCGACCGGTCCTAAGCCGAGGAGCTTTGCCCTCGCCGACCGACTCTTGCACTCATAAGTCTGGGGCAGTTCCCCCAGCAGGCACGGACGCCGACCGGTCCTAAGCCGAGGAGCTTTGCCCTCGCCGACCGACTCCTGCGCTCATAAGTCTGGGGGCAGTTCCCTCAGCAGGCACGGACGCCGACCGGTCCCAAGCCGAGGAGCTTTGCCCTCGCCGACCGACTCCTGCGCTCATAAGTCTGGGGGCAATTCCCCCAGCCAGCGCGGACGCCGACCGGTCCTAAGTCGAGGGACTTTGCCCTCGCCGACCGACTCCTGCGCTCATAAGTCTGAGGGCAGTTCCCCCAGCAGGCACGGACGCCGACCGGTCCTAAGCCGAGGAGCTTTGCCCTCGCCGACCGACTCCTGCGCCCATAAGTCTGGGGGCAATTCCCCCAGCCAACGTGAACGTCATACAGTCCTAGGCCAAGAACAAGGCAGCAACGCAAAATACACGAGAAGTCCGAGTAAGTCAATTTCGTTTATAACAGTTAACCAGGGTACAAAAATGTGTCTTATTTACAGGGAATCGAGGCGAAGAAAACTCTCTACAAATAATCCACTCACGACGAATGACAAAGTTCGTCACCTACTGAAGCTAGGTCGACACCGACAGAGCAAAACTTGTTGACAAAAGACCCAAAGTAGATAGCCCAAGCGAGCAGCCATGCAACCAGCAATTATTGGCCCCGGAGCCGGTAGCGAAGCCGAAGGAGATAGCGGGGCCAGGGATCCATTTCAAGTAGACTGGCCCAAAGCGAAGCAGATGCTAAAAAATTTGAGGATAAGGCCAGGAGGGACGGCTTAGGGAGCCCGGGCTCGGGAGGACACATCCTCGGGCACCTCCCCCTGCTCGGAGCAAGGGGGATCGACAGGCGGATGGGCTTGACGAACACGCTCCGCACATTCCCGGAAGGAAGACTGGACGACTTCGACGATCCGAGGGGCGATGAGGTCTTCATACGCACCGAAGGCCTCCCTGAGAACCTCGAAGATCCTCTTCCCCAGGGTCTCGACGACGCCCCTCTCCACCTCCTCTGCAAGCCGCGTCACCTGGCGCCGATCCGACAATTCCCTCTGAAGCTCCTCCCTCTCCAGGCGGAACGACTCCGCCGCTTCCTCAACCGACTGACGGACATCCTCCAGCTTTCCCTGGAGGTCACCCACTCGTCCCTCCAACTCGGCCACACGGAGCTTGAGACGCCGAGACTCCATCTGGGCCTCTGTCATAGCCACCTCCGCCGCCCCGGCCCGCTCCTGGGCCCTCATGGAGGACTCCTCCAGCTCCCTCAAGCGGACGGCTCGACACTGCAACTCCACAGCGAGCGCTGAACACTGGAAAGACGAGACATGGGCTAAGAAGAGGATAAAGGGAAGGAGAGGATAGCAAGATAACCGAACCTGTTGAAGGATCCAGACCAAAGAATCCGACATCTTGTCGGCAGGGATCTTCTTGAGGAGGCTGCGGTCCCGGGGAGGGACGGAGACCTCGGCAACCTGCTGGGCCAAGGCTCGGTCGACAAACATCGAACTCCCAGGGACGACAAGGGAAGCCAAATTGCTCGCCAACAAGGCCCCGATCCCCAGTGATACGGGCGAGGACGCTGCGAGGGGGGTGGTCGACAAGGCTACCGAAGGATCCCCGGTGGTCGCCGCAGGAAGCGCGGAACCCACCGGACTGGAGGGATCCGCGTCCTCCTTCCTCTTCTTTCCTCCGTGGGGCTCCGAAGGCGCCGGAGGGGAGCGCTTCCGCCTCGCACCATCCCCACCCTCGGGAACCTGTGGGGGCACGCCAAGGGCAGGAGGGACTGCACCGGACCTGTCATTACCCCCTGCCTCTTGGGCTGACGGGGCGGGTCCGGCCCTTGTGACCCCCCCGGGAAGGGGATCGCCAGAAGAAGAGGCGGGAGGCGCGGCCACCACCTTACCCACGGAAGGCTCGGCTCGGCGCACTTCCTCCTCAACGGTCCGCCGAGGCGCCCTTCCCGAGGTACTACCTCGGCTCCGAGCAGCTCCACGGCGGATCAGTTCATCGACGTCACGGACGAACTCGCGACCAACCATCCCTGCAAGGGAAACCAAAATCAGGATGAGTCACATGGCGATTCAAGACTGAAAAGGCGACCTACCCGGAGACCACAAGACGGCCTTCAGGAGTAGGTCGTCCAACAAGGACCAGATGGACTTCGATTCCAAGGGGAGGGTCGACAGCAGCGCGATGGCTGCCCGGTCGACGTCTGAGAGAGCTAGCGGCGGGCGAGGCTGGACAGATCCGCCCCAACTTGTCAAAATCTGGGCATCCCCCAGGAAGACCACAAAGACGTAATCCGAACTCCAATCCCCCGACCAGCGGGGCAGCCCGATCAGGCATTCCCTCCTCGAGCGGGCTCGGAGCTGCAGTCATGACCCCGGGCCGACCGTCTGGATCTGGTAAAAATGGAAGAGAAGGGGGAGAGATGGCTCCAGACCGCGGGTACAGCAGAGCGTAGCGAAGCCCGTCAGTATCGCAATCGAGCAAGGAGTGAACTGGCAAAGCGGCACCATGAGATATTCCATGACCTGGATAAGGAAGGGATTGAGCGGGAAACGAAGACCCAGTCGAAACATTTCGACGTAGACGCCGACTTCATTGCTCCTCGGAAGGCAAATCCGCTCGTCGATGAATGGAACTCGGACATCGTACGGGAAGCAGAGGTACCTTTCCCGGATCTCCGTGACCGCCGAAGGAATGGTCCTCGACGGCGTTCGGAGGACAACCGGGGGCACGTTAAGACGCACGGCAGCCGACGCCACGTCATCACAGGCGTAGTCGGGGAATAGCTTCCCCTTCCCCTTATCTCGGAGGGGACGACTCCCGGAGGAGGAACCTGATCCCACTTGCCGAGGCCTGCCCCGCCTGGACTCTGGAGAATCCCTCGCCCCTTGGCCAGAACCGCCTATCCTAAGAGCAGCCATAATACGAGAGCGAGAAAGGAATTACCTTTTAACTAGTTTGGAGGAGACAAGGAAGCAAAGGCGACGGGAAACTCCGAGTTGTGGAAAGCCTAGAACAATGGGAAGAGCAAGAAAGAAGTGGAGATCAACGCAGCTGGGGATCTTATATACCGGACACGGGGACGAATTCGAAGCGCCTGACGAGAACGCGTGGCAGGACTCGAAGAACCGGCGGCGTTTCGAAATCGGCGCCAAGGGAAGTCCAATCGATCCGCCTCATCATGACCTACATTTATGACCACGCCTCGATTAAAGCGCCACTCGGAATCCCAGGAGGCACAACGGTCGATCTGAGCAAGCCAAGGCCGATCGACCCCACCAAGGGCGACTCACAAACCCATCGGCTTCTCAACTTAAGACGACCCCGCGAGCGGTGGGGATAAGCTTGCAGCTACAACGTGGCAGCATCAGAGGACCGAAGGCGCTTCGGAGCCCGCGCCTTAAAAGTATCGAACGTGCCAACTCATGATGACGACTAATAAATGAGTCGGCATCGACTGGCGAGCCTGTCAAGGTCGGCGGAAGTCACATCGGCCGAGCCGAACCAGCCAAAGCCGACCGACCCGACCGATGGGGGCAATTGTTATGCCTATTTGCCCGAGGCCCGAAAGACACGAGCCCAGAGACCCGACCGCTGGTCAAGAGCCCATCCGTGCACTCAGGCCCACTCGATAGGGCCCTATGGGGGACCCCCCCAAATGTCGATCCGACCCGGCCCCGGTAACACACCGGTCACTCGCCCACTCCTGCGATAACCGCCCCCTCGATCCCGCTACCACTTAATGACAGTTATAGGGGGGTGCTGGCATGGCGCAGGGAGCGGCGACGGGGGGGGGATCGAGGGGACACGATTGAGGGCGGGCGAGCGACGTGGGTCGGGGGCAATCACGGCGGAGGTCTATAAAGGGGCTAGGAGGACGACAGGACGGTGGACCGCCTCTCAGGTATCTAGAACCGAAGGTACTCCATCAACGACCTAGTTCCCCCATTTCATCTCCTTCCTCCCCCGCTCGCGCCGTGAGACGCCGTTCCGATCTCCTCACGAGTCGAACCGTCTCCGCCGGGCCTCCTCTTTCAGATCTCTGTCTGACTTAGGCATCAGAGGGGATTTGGCCGGAACCAAGGTCCGGCCCCCCTGACGAGTGTTCTCGTCTACGCAGGAGGGCATCGGAGGGGATTTGGCCGGAACCAAGGTCCGGCCCCCCTGACGAGTGTTCTCGTCTACGCAGGAGGGCATCAGATCCACGGGCCGAGGCTTCCCCTCCGCCCCTCGCCGACCACGCAACCAGTTGGACGATTGAGGCTTCCCCTCGTCGCCCGATCGCCGAGGCCGAGCGCAACCGACCGAGGCCGAGCGTCTCGACCCGGGCCGAGGCTACCCCTCGCCTTACCAACAGCCGAGGCCCCCGATTCAACCCAGCTGACGCGCTCCACGTCGTCTGCTGGTCCGACTCGAGCCTCAACTGCACCAACTCGACTCGCCCGAGGGACCCAAACGGGCCCCTTGACCACGTTGACCGGGTTGTCCACGGTCAACGCTTTGTAGTGAGAAAACACTCTGAAACAGCCACCATAGCAAAGCCATTTCTGTAGTCTTGCAAATGGCAGCATAGATGCATTAACTTTGCATGATATTTTTCCAGATGACCACCGAGAATCCAAAAAATAGTAATGGCAATGCTCTATGCAACTCAATCCCTGAGGTGCATGTACTTTCTGTTTCCAAAAAAAGTGTACGTATCACTTCAAAGCCTCCAATCACACCTTTTCTTAACCAAAATTAGAAAGAAATAGCTCAGAAATTTATATGCACCTCATTTTTGAGGTGCATACAGGAGCTCTCAATAGTAATCGGCTGGTGAATCGACCACGAAACTTTGCCATATCTTCGAACAAAATGTCTTGATCATAGTAGACATTGGTTGAATCGAGGTGACGGCGATCCTCGTTAAACCCCGCCTCTGGGGCTCGACTTGCTGATGTATTCGAATGATCCGATGTAGTGCTTGTGGCTGGTCCGATGGCAAATAATACATATCTGGCTTGTACTAATTAATCGTCATACATAAATAGATGTATGAGTATGGATGAAGATGACCAAGTAGAAACAGTGGTGGAGCCAGGAATATGAATAGGGGGGACAAAGTATTTAATAAGACGCCCGGCGCCTCCTGGAGTCAGGAATTCAGTGAAAGAAGGGCAAAGTATTTACTAAGGCAATAAGGCACCGTGTCGGAGGCGTCCCCGCTAAATTTTTTTATAACCTCGCAGAATTTGTTGTTCTACGCGAATATGTTTTTATGTGAGGTTATAATTTGTTTTTGTTTTTTCCCCTAAAAGCCTGACATGGATGAGATTCAAGTCAGCTATCCAATTAAAAGTATATGCAGCCTATCCCATAGGAATGGACTGGTGAGTAAACGATGGTATAAATAAAATTTGGTTTTTTTGCCCGACAACCAACCCAATTGAATGCTCAATGCTGCTGCTCCATCCTGTGCGATTCTGCGAAGTGCTAAGCGACGGATTGAGGAGATTGGTGTATAATTTTTTTTGAATGGTGTGTGTGTTGTTTTTTTTTGGGGGGTGCCCCCTTGCGACTGAGTAGAAATGCGTGGCGAGTATAGTATATTATTGGCATATCATATGTCCGTGTCTGTATATTAAAAAATAATAATCTAATTTTGCTACCAAAATCCGTATATGTATCCAGTCGGAAAAGAAATTTTAATATTCGCATCTATATCGGAAAGGATACCGATATAGATCTAATTCGGATAGTCAGAATCTGTTTGCATCCATAAGAACATGTGAAAAGTTTGCCTTAAATTGGAGCTAGTGCAATACATCACAAATATATGGCTGCATATTTTGTGAACATAAATTTGGAATATTTTCACAAATAAGTTATATTTCAACTAGTAAACGGAAAAATTCAGATGTTTATACAATTAGGGATGGCGTTGCCCGAAGTCTTGTGTGGACTAAGTTTGCTGTTGAGACTTGGCCAATTTTCGGGATTAGGGTTTTATTTTATTTATATATAATTGCCCGTGTTCGGAGGGCACGGGTGGAGTCGTTGTCGGGCGCAAATGCAGATCGAAGCGATCGTCAAAGTGAAAAAATATGGGTGTGTGTGAGAGGAGAGTCGGATGGTTAAAGGAGGAAAAGCAGGGACTAATTAAAATCCAAAAAAAAACCAAAAGCCCACCAAAAACCCTAGCCCAGAACCCCACCCAACCCTCACGGTGCCCCCACCGGTATCCCAGTCAGCAACCCAACATATGACTGGGACAAAACTGCCACGTAGGACAAAATTCAAAAAAGACCTCATTTGTATAATAGATTTTCCGAGAAAATAATTAGAGTAGTAGTCCTCAAAAATAAAGTAGTGTAGTTAGGTGATGAGTTGGAATATATCTATATATTAAAACACAGAGGTTTTTGAATTTTAGGGCTGACTGGGACAAGCTGATGTCATGCTGATGTATAAAGAGGTTGATAGAAGAATGGCTAGGATTTAATCTTGGTAAAAGAAGAGTTGAGATGAGTGTTTGGAAACCACACCACTTTTTTTCTTTTGTTTTCAAACCCCTCACAATCAATACATTTGCGCAAAATACCACATATTTTCCTTTTTTGCTTAAAACCCCTCTTATTTCACTTTTTACCCACACACCATACACACACACTTATACACTTCCACCCCGCGCGCCGAAGGCGCCCGCGCGCCGAAGGCGCCCGCGCGCCGAAGGCGCCCGCGCGCCGAAGGCGCCCGCGCGCCGAAGGCGCCCGCGCGCCGAAGGCGCCCGCTAAATTTTTTTACGCTAATTTATTGTTCCGACTCAAGAGCGCCCTCGCCGAATTTATTGTTCTACGCCGAAGTTTTTGTTCCGCACAAATTTGACTGTGTAAATAATGTTTGGGAACAAAGATTTCGCGGGGGAAAATCTTAAATGAACCGTGCCCGCGGGCACGGGTTATGACTAGTATATAATTAAAGCTTAACAATGGGATGTGTCTTTGTTTCTTTTATTTTTAAAAATGTGACATTGTAATTATCTCTTGTTAAACCACCCGCAGTCCCAAAAACTAATGATATTTGGTGAAGCAGGACCAGCTAACGATATTATGAAGCCACAAACTAACAATCAAAATCACGCTTGACCTTAAAGTTTAAGCTAACAGTACTGTCTTTGTTTTCTACTCATTTCCCATCAGAACTTGGCCATATTACAATAGTCTGCTAATCCCATCTTTATAAGAAAAAGAGTACACTTCCTCGGTCACACAACAGATCGTCTCTTTTTTCCACTACAATACTCGTACAAACAACTGAGTATAGAATATCAAAACGATGAAGTACTTGGTCACCTCTCTTTCATCGATCAATGAATCAAATAGGTGACCATAAGCGCGACGAGCATAAGCGCATACGCTATCACCTGATCGATCGCCTTGCCATCGACCCCCTGAGGCTTCGCGGCGGCCTCGCCTTTGGCTGGTGGCTCCATTAGCACTGAAGACAAGATGGAAGCCAGGAAGAGCAAGCCACGCTCTCTAATGGATCTCATCCTCTTCGTGCTGATAAAAAGAATTTGGAAGAAGAGAAGCTAATTATGCACTAACTGATGAATTGATAGCGAAGTAAGCTGCTTCAGTGAGAACTTATATAGCGATCGGAAAACCAAGCAGTTTGGGAGTAGTGCCGTCATTTCTGAAATTTCTTGTGACTTTTCTATCAATTGGACTTAACACTTAATTAAAAAAAGGAAAGAAAAAAATTGAGATCAAAGAAAATTCTGATGCACGCGGGGTTGAACAGTAAGAAATAGATGGGATGAGCTATACAATGAGATCATTTCAAGGACTAGTCTCAAAAACATTAATACTGAACAAAATACATCCCTATAGTAGGAAAAGAAGTAACTATCATGCATGTGATCAGGCTAAATAGCCCGCAGCAAGAATGGTGCTTCAAGCCAAGTCAGTCATTCATCCTCTACTGCAGTTGCGCTGGAAATACTCCAGCGATGAGTGGCTTATTGCATCACATTTGTACACGAGTCAGTTGCAAAGGAAATCCTACCCAAATAAGGACAAATGTGCCATTGACTATTTCTAGTATCAAAATGATAAGATAGTACAGAATACGGTTTGTTGGGTGTAGTTGGCACGAGTCAGTGACTTTCAACACTGATGATATATACAAAGGGATCAGTCTACAAAAGGGGGCTGCGATCGATGATAGGGATTGACGCGAGGAAACCTAGCTGCTCACTGTCGACTCAAACAATAATTAATTTGTTGATCAAAATGCAATCAAATGTTTATTAAATATGATGTGGGCATGTGCGTAACTCTCAGAAAAGAATATGTTATGTAGGATCAGAAGACAAGCAAAGTGTTTGAAACGTAGCGATAACTAGAACATAGGGTCACTAGATACTTTTCAGAGGATCTTGTGAGAAAAGAAAGAAGGTAATTCCTCATATGTTTAATATTTAAAAATCTTGATTATTAATATCACCAAGTTTTAACTTAATCTTTTGCTGAGAGAAGGTCCTCACTGTATTTTGTAATCCAGCAGCAAAGGTCATTGTTTCTAATTTGATTGCGTGGTTTCATTATTTTCTACTTAGTCAAGTGGATGGCCGCATTACGATTGGAAATAAAATAAAATAATTCATAGTTTAGTTTAAATCTCCTGTGAAATCATTCAAAAAAATTGGTAAATGAATTTATATTTTTTATTCGAACCTTCAATATGACTTTTAGGCCTAGTGGTTTACAAATTAGCCTATTGCGAGTACGAGATTGGTTTTTTGCACTCTCTTAACCAGATCATTTCAAGATGTATCTTTTGTTATTTTATTTCAAAGGATCAAATTCACGAATAATATGTGGATTTTAACTAACCAATCATCAACATTATATCAATTGGTTTTAAACATATTTTTTTTGTGCATGTTGCAAATAATTTGTAAATTGGAATAATTCGCAAATTAATAGACCATCATATAATTTGTTAGGCCTTTGAAAAAAGGCACAACCCGATGTGGACTCGGCCCCTGCTTGGGCTCATGCGCCCGCAAGCTTCCCCTCATTTCTAGCCCATATACCAAATCCAATAGCCCATTAAGAAGAAGTCTATTATAAACTCCAACAAGAGACTTTCCCCTTCCAACAAGAGAGTTTTCCATTCCAATACTTTGAATTGAAGAAATATGACCAAATATCCAACATGGTTTTCACAAAACTTCTCCATGCAGGACATGGGTGAAGCCGCCTACCGCACTGCCCATAATCATCACCCCAAACCTCCCAACAAAACAAAACAAAACAAAACAAAACAAAACAAAACAAAAAGTGGATAGTCAGGGAGATACCAGTTCATGCATCAAACAAATCTCCCAAAGTCTAACCGTAGACCGTGAACAACCACTCCCCCAGTCCAACAAAGGACCAAGTCTGAAAATCCAACTTCAAACAAGGCGGCACAAAAAAATTCTTAATTTCTCAACCGAATACTATAAATATACACCACGCCCAGTAGTCTTCCCTCCCACAGACCCTTTGCTCTCGCCTCTTCTAAAGATACTACTCAAGCCCGGTTCTACTTCCTCTTCGCCTTCACTGTGTTGAAGAATCATGAGTTCTGTAACGACCTGTGTTTTTCCAAAAATATTTAAATTAAGTATTTAAAGTAATTTCATTTTAATTGTATTTTGTAATGGTTGATTAGGAGTTTTAAACTGATTTCAAAAATTATTATAAAAATATTTTGAAATACTAAACTTATTATAAAGTATTTCAGCAATTTCAGATTTCCTCAAATACCCAAAATATTTCTGTTAAAATTCATCTCCCAAAATTACCGTTTTGATTCGACGAATTTATTTTCTATACAAACGTCTTCAAAATGTTTTCAAACTTGTACGGTAGCATCATATGATCATTTAGGGCTCCCCACATTAATTTCGTAATTTTCTGATATCATTTCAATAGAGAACCCACAAACCCGCTTTCTAAACGTTTTGGCCTAAAACTAGTATTTCCGTAGTCCAAATCCCGTAACGGACTTTGTATTCACGATCCTCGTGACGATACGGTCCCGTGGGCACGTTTTCGCAATTTTTCGGAGTCGTTTACAAAAACGAGTTTGTATTCCTCCGCTTTGTTAATTACAGTCGCTAATGACCTTTTAACCCCTAATCCTCATCACATCTACTTTTGGGTAATTAAATCTGAATTGGCTCAGATCTAACCTCCCATCTACCCTCCCATCTACCCCCCTTCATCTACCCCCTCTAATTACCATTCTGCCATTCACTAACCCTATAAATAAACCCATCCCATTGTATTAACCCTCACCCAGATACTATCTCTCTCCCTCTACATTTTCAAACCCAAACCCAGGCTGCAGTTCCCCCCGCTCTCCCTCACTCTCTTCTCCCCCCTCTCTCGCTCTCCTCCCCCGTACTCTCTCTCCCAGAGCTCCGCCACCCTCCCTCCGGCCTCGACCCGCGCTCTGCCGCTGACCGCCGCCTCCGCCGTCATCCGCCAGCCGCAGCGGCGCCGGAGCACCCCCCAGCACCGACGAACACCCCACAACACCGCCAGCCTCCGCCCGCCGTCTTCGCCGCCGCGTCCCGCCGCCGTCGCCGTCGCCGTCGCTCCCCGACGCCGCCTCGAGTCACCGCCGCCCTCGCCGGAGCCATCGAACGCCGCCACGAACGCCCCCTCCCTCGATCAACGACGGTGCGTGTGTTATATACGCGATGGCAAACTCGTAATTACGAGATTTAAATTCGTATTTTCGTATTTTAGTTAATTATTAATGGGTATTTATGGTTTTAAATTCATAACTAAATATATAGGGCCCAGAAAAATGAGTGACTATTCACAGAAAATCAGAAACGTCGAAACGAATCCATTGGCGCTAGTTTCGTCGCGATCAGGCAAGTATATATCTCACAGTGAATTTTTAAAGGCAAAACTTAAATAGGTTAAAATTCTTTTAAAATTCGTAGCTTGCAATTTTTACGTACATTGCTATACGATAAAAATATATGTTACAGTACTTGTAAATACGGTCGTTTTGACATCTTGTTTGTAGAATTCTGATGTACGGTTTATCCGGAATAAATCCTTGATCGAGGGTATTATTAATAATTTCTTGTTTTATAAATCCTTTTAAAATTCATAACCTGTGATTTTTACGTACACCAATGTACGATAAAAATATATGTCGTAGTACTAGTGAATACGATCATTTTGACACCTTGTTTGAAGAATTCTGATGTACGGTTTGCTCTAAACAATTCCTTGAACATATGTTTTAAAAATCATTTCTTGATATAAAATTGTTTTTTGGCTATTTAAAATTGTTTAAAAATTGTTTAAAAATCTTGAAAAATAACTACTAGTCTTAGAAAGTATTTTAAGCTAATTTAAACTCTTTTGCTTGGTTAAAATCATATCTTACT
The DNA here is from genome assembly GCA_030789695.1 of Scilla litardierei. NCBI lineage: Eukaryota > Viridiplantae > Streptophyta > Magnoliopsida > Asparagales > Asparagaceae > Scilla > Scilla litardierei. The sequence continues at coordinate 3,424,669 of CM061141.1, read as the reverse complement.
CGTTCTTTTATTTATTTAAGTGATCCTGCTGTTTTCATTTAATCTAGTTGTGAAGTTGTGAACTTTCACGAGACTGTTGTACAGACTATTGGAACACCGAGATTGAATTGACTGAATGGAAGATGGAACTTCAACAATATTGAATGGAAGATGGCACTTTAATAATATAGATGGAAGATGGAATTTCAATAATAGACAGATAGTACACATTCTTTTGACCGCCACATGACTCGACCTGGGATTGGGGTAGTCTATGATCACAAGTGTTACAGAATGACTGGATGCACCATACTAAATTACCTCCAACACATTACGGGGGTTAGAACCTTGACCGTTGCCATATCGGAATGGTGGGTAAGCCTCGGAGTTGCTCTCGTCGCAGGCTGCATGTTGGTTATCTCTAGTAATCTTGGACATGGACTTATCACTAGGATAGACTGGTTATTGACTATTGTCATAACCTCTTTTCTACAGGATTGCTACAGTTTGGTTATTAAATGCTAAATTGTCACAGGTTGCTGATAGTATTGCAAATTGTTATTTAAATTGCTACAGGTTGCAAATGGTATTGCAAATGGCTATCAATGATTTAATTGCTGCAGGTTGCAAATGTTTAACTGCTTTAACTGTTTTAACTACTTTAAACTGCTTTATCTCTTTTATTGCTCATTAAGCTTATTGCTTGTCTTTAAAGTGCATCATTGTTTAAATTTAAAATGTCCAACATTTTGGTTTTGAGATTATCTTGCCGAGTAAACCTCGCTGACGGACATTTCATTTTGTTGATTTACGAAATGTCCGTCAGGTATCGATAGTGAGTTCTTTGAAGACACTACTGCAGAAACCGAGCCAGTGCTCGAAGGCTACGTGGAGTATCTACCCACAGAAGACTAGACTTTTACCTTCGCATCAGCACTTTTATATATATTTGATTAATGTAATTCGTGTACTTTGTTTGTATTGGCCATGCTAGGCCAAGCTGTATCTTAATTATTGTACACTGGATATGTAATAATGTTGTTTGAGCTGCTTCTTAAATTTGCAAGCAAGAATCTGCAATTTTTATACAGACGCTTAGTGTGTTTAAGCCAAGGAGGAAGAAAAGAAAAAGATTTCAAAAAGAAAAAAAAAGTACTCCTCCTTGTTTTAAGCACATCGCGGACCCGCTCGCGTCCTCGCTCCCGGTAGAATGGGAAGTGGGGCGTGACAGGTTTTGGTGGTGGCCCATGCAGGTCTTGCTTATGCAAATACTTTAAGATCGGTTTAAATGACATGAATATCCAAGTGTACAATTAGAATAGATTTATTTTAACCTACCTTACATCCCGGTTTGTTTTGAAGTATGGCAGGTCAACCAGATACCCACGTCGCCACCAACAACGATATCTTGGGTATCGTAAAGGAAATACTGGAAATTCAACGCCAAGTTCTCCATGAGGCTGTTGACAAACTCTGTAAAGCATCCCAAAGGAAGCATCCTATGGAACCACTGAGAGACGCTCTCCAACCGACGACGACTACATTCAAGAGGCACACATCTTCAGTCAACAAGAAATCCCCGATGGTGTGCTTCCATTGCAACCGAAAGGGACATATCAAGAAGAACTGCCGCCTGCTGCTGAATCAATGTTTGGCATGTTGAGCATATGAGCACTCTCTCAGGAACTGCCCCCGCCGCATTAACAAGAAAGCGACTACGACAACAGGAGTTTCTGGAACAGCACATCTTAAACCACCCCTAGCTCCACAACATCGAGTCATTCATCAGGCCGAGCTAAACCAAGCTAGGTGTCAAGCATCCATCGCATCAACCCGAGATACTGAGGCTACAGAGCCAGTAATCACTGGTATACCTGAACCTTTTCCCTCTACGTCGATTTGACACCCATCGTCTTTATTATCATTGCTAGCATATGTTATCGTGCTATAGCATGTCCACATCTTGATTTGGAAATTTTCTATTGCTCCTTATCACAAAATTCGCAACGAACTATTTCCATTGAACCTCATTACCTTTTTCGAATTCTTAACCATTGCTTAGGAACTCGTGTTCCATTCTTGGTTATACCCTCCCTAGTAGCCACTTTTGCTAACCGTTATAGTTATTTTCATTGGATGAACCATGTCACGACCCGCTTCCCTTAAATGGAGGCGAGACGTGAGAAGGTCCGCTCAAACGTGGAGCTGTGAAGCTGCACGCCTGATAAGCGTAAATTTAGTATAAGCAGGTCCCTGTAATTGCAAACGAAACAACAACAATAATAATAATAATATGAGACGGATATGAAATACTAATCCCACAGTTTGTCCACAAAATATTCAACATCACAGAAAAGCCACCAGGCTAAAAGAAAGAGTATAAAGGCCCAGAACAAGGCCAAACAAAAGGCGAATATAACAGAGTATCAACTAGGTGCCACACACCGACAACCCGAAAGATCTAACAAAACTAGACGTAGACACTAAGACTGATCTCTAGTGTCCACGAAGTCCTCGTCCAACACGGGCGCAAGCTCGGCGTCCGCAAACACCTCACCCTCAGCAAGTAACTCGGGCTCAAGGTCTAACATGCGTCACCCAAAAGAGAAAGGGGCACATGTCAGCAAGTCTAAAAGACTTGAGCAAGGAAACCGAAAGTAACTAACAACCTAGCAATTGTAATACTAAGCAATGACATGGCAGTTAAGTATGATGAAACAGTTTAAAAGAGAGGCAAGCACGCACGATGTAGCAAAAGCTACCAAATCACTAATCACTTATCACTTATCACTTATCACTTATCACTTATCACTTATCACTTATCACTTATCACTTATCACTTAGTGCATAGAGAGTCCACCTGCTGGCCAGCTCGTGGCTCAGGCCGCTTATCTCTATCACTATTAATCACTTGTCACTGTTTATCACTTAGTGCATAGAGAGTCCACCTACTGGCCAGCTCGTGGCTCAGGCCGCTTATCTCGTATCACTATTAATCACTTATCACTAGATAGTCCACCTGCTGGCCGGAGTGGCGGATTAGGCCAACTCGGGGCTCAGTCCGCTTATCTCTTACCCCACCCATATGTGTCGAGCGTTGGGGTTTCCAACTACAGGGCTCGCTTCTGGAACACGAGCCAGGAAAATAATAGCATTGTAGCGTGTGCTAGCAATCACGATGACAAATCAATATGCAATGCCAGGAACAGATAATTGCGTACCGTTAATTGAATTTAAACATGACAGGCAAAATGCAATGACATGAACATATTCGTGTACCGTTAATTTAAAGTAAATGTGACATACAAGCATGATGAGGGTGACGGACCAAGCTTCGTTGTCAAGCTAGGTCAAAGGCGTCTAGACGGCTATCCTTTCACCGTCTAGTCTCTTTTACGCTAAAGCAAGGGTAATGGCCTAAGACATGGCCCAATTTAAGAGTTGCAAGTTTCACTTGCCTGATACCGGGATTGACGAGCAATGAAGATCGTCACAAACTACTACGGAATAGATCGCTGTTATGGCAAAACAATCATTAGAACAATGATTCTAAATCGATTTCTTATTAGAACCCTAACTTTCTAATAATCCATTTTATTAGGGTTTCACACATGTCAATGGGGGTTATGCTAAAACTAAAGGAATCGAGTATTACCGTGAAGATACGGAGGAGCGATGCCGAGCAACCACGGCAACGGAAGAACGATCCGGCTCAGATCTGGAAATGAGGGAAAAATCTGGAGAAATGGGTTTGGAGGTGGATTTTGGGGTTTTGATGAAGGTTTGGGGAAGATGAGAGATGGGTTGTGACAAGGGAGGGTTTGGATGATGGAGGATGAGCTTGGGATGAAGGATTAATGGCTTGAGGAAGATGGGGGCTCAATGGGGGAGAAATTAGGGTTTTAGGTCATGAGGGAGAAGAGGAAAACATTTGGAGGGGTATTTATAGAGTTTGGTGGCGGCTAGGGCAAAACTAGGGTTTACAGCACTGGTTAGTCGGTCAAAGAACAACCACTGACCGACTAGTTTGGGAACTAGTCGGTCGGTCGACCAACGTAGACCGACTAGGTGTAAACAGTAGCTTCAGTCAAAAACCTGAACTAAGAGTTAGTCGGTCAATGAACAACTACTGACCGACTAGTTTGGCATCTAGTCGGTCGATGAACGTTCATGGACCGACTAAGAGTGAACAGTATTGATACCAAAAATTAGTTGAAGAGTTAGTCAGTTAAAGAAGCATTGATGACCGACTAGTTTGCAACCTAGTCGGTCAACCAACCTTCTTAGACCGACTAACGATAAACAGTAACTCCTGAATAATTTAGAAAGCCAACTAGTCGGTTCAAGAAGGATTGCCGACCGACTGGATCATCATCTAGTCGGTCGGTGCCCCTTCTTATACCGGCTAACGTGCACCAAAAGTTCCGATACGGAGCGCGGAGCTCCGGGATCGATTCCTAAGACTCATAGGCTTGATCTAACAGTAAGATACGACCGTTATGAAGCCCGTCACGAATGACTTACTCTGAAATCGACGATCCTAAGGAAGAAACGTGAAAACACGACGAAACGATCGAAAATGAAAGTTACGGAGACGAAAACCACACATGAGGAGAAAATCCACCAAAATATATATTATAATATAATAAATCCAGATACATGAAAACTAGTCGTTACATCCTCCCCAACTTAAGAAAAATTCCGTCCTCGGAATTTCCAAACACTCACGTGTCCGGAAACAAAAGTGGGAAACACTCTCGCATCTCATCTTCTCTCTCCCAAGTGGACTCTCCCGGCGAACCGTGCCGCCACATCACTCTAACAAGATCGACGACCTTATTTCGAAGTGACTTCTGACGCCTGTCCAGAATCTGCACTGGATGCTGGTCATACGTCAAATCTGAGCTAACGACGATCTCCGAGAAATCCACGGAATGAGACGGATCGCTGATGTATCGACGAAGCTGCGACACATGGAAAACATCATGGACTCCTTCCAAAGATGGCGGCAAGGCTAAGCGATAAGCTACTTCGCCGACCCTCTCCAAAACATCAAATGGTCCAATGTATCGCGGGCTCAACTTCCCTCGCTTCCCAAAACGAATCAGTCCACGATTCGGGGAAATCCTCAGAAACACATGGTCGCCCGGCTGAAACTCCAAAGGACGACGTTTAGTATCCGCCCAATGCTTAAAACGGTCCCGAGCAATCCTCAAACTCTCTCGAATATTCCTGACGATATCCACGGCCTCCACGATCATCTCAGGTCCCAACAGCTCCCGATCACCAACGTCATCCCAACTCAATGGCGATCGACATTTCCTCCCATACAAAGCGGCGAAAGGCGCCATGCCAATAGACGCCTGGAAGCTGTTGTTGTAAGAGAACTCTACCAAGTGCAGATGGTCCTCCCACGAACCCTTGAAATCCAACATGCACGCTCTCAGCATGTCCTCCAAAATCTGAATCGTCCTCTCGGACTGGCCATCCGTCTGCGGATGGTACGCCGTGCTGAAACTCAGACGCGTACCCAAACTCTTCTGCAAACTCTGCCAGAACTGAGATGTGAACCTCGTGTCTCTGTCAGACACGATACTCACGGGGACTCCGTGAAGTCGCACGACCTCCTCCATGTATCTCCTTGCTAGCGCCTCAGTGGACTGTCCCACTCGGAACGGAATAAAGTGCGCGGATTTGGTCAATCGATCTACGATCACCCAAATCGCGTCATTCTGCTTCGGACTCCGAGGCAGTCCAGTCATGAAATCAATAGTGATGTGTTGCCATTTCCACTCCGGAATCAGAAGCGGTTGCAGCAACCCGGCCGAACGCTGATGCTCCGCCTTCACTTGCTGGCAAACCAAACACTTGGCCACACTCCGAGCCACACTCCTCTTCATGCCATGCCACCAAAAATTCAAACGAAGATCCTGGTACATCTTGGTGCCACCAGGATGCACAGAATACGGCGAACTGTGTGTCTCCACCATCAACTCCTCTCTAATATCCCCAGCTGGCACACACAACCTGGCTCCAAACCTCAGCGAGCCATCCTCATGAATCAAAAAGTCAGTCCGCAGACCTGCTTCAACCTGCCCTCGAATCCTTACCAATTTCGGATCTCCGGCCTGACTCGCCTTAATCCGATCCACGATCGTTGACTGCACCTGCATGTACATCAACGAAGAAGTCACCCCAGGAAGGACAATCTCCACACCAGACTCGCAAAAATCCTGCTGCAATCTCCACTGCGAGGTCAACATCATCACCGCGGGAAGCATACTCAAAGCATCTGGAACCACATTCACCTTGCCAGGGTGATACTGCAAATCAATCTCATAATCTGCCATAAGCTCCAACCATCGACGCTGTCGCATGTTGAGCTCCTTCTGAGTAAAAATATACTTCAAGCTTTTGTGATCGGTGAAAATCTTCACTTTCTCACTCAGTAGGAAGTGCCTCCAAATCTTAAGAGCAAATACCATGGCAGCCAACTCCAAATCATGCGTCGGGTAATTCTTCTCATGAACCTTGAGCTGACGAGACACATAAGCCACAACATGCCCGTGCTGATGCAACACACAACCGAGACTCTTTCCAGAAGCATCACAAAAGATCTCAAATCCACCGCTGCGATCAGGCACAACAAGAATAGGGGCAGTCGTCAGACGCTCTCTCAGAACACCAAAAGCACTCTCACAATCACCCGACCAAACAAAAGGTACATCCTTCCGCGTCAATCTGGTCATCGGCTCGGCAATACGGGAAAAGTCCTTAATGAAACGACGATAATATCCCGCCAAACCAAGGAAACTCCGGATCTCGGAAGCTGACGACGGAGCGGGCCACTCCCTGATGACCCTAATCTTCTCGGGATCTATAGAAATACCATCTCCAGTCACCACATGCCCGAGAAAAACAACTCTATCCAGCCAGAACTCGCACTTCGAAAACTTAGCATACAACCGATGCTTCCTCAAAATCTCCAATACCATCCTCAAGTGCGAGGCATGCTCTTCCTCCGACTTCGAGTAGATCAGAATGTCATCAATAAAGATAACGACAAACTTATCTAAAAAGTCGTAGAAAATCAGGTTCATCAGATTCATGAAAACTGCGGGTGCGTTAGTTACGCCGAAAGGCATAACCACAAACTCATAGTGTCCATACTTCGTCCTGAACGCTGTCTTCGGAACATCTCCCTTCTTCACCTTCAACTGATGGTAACCACTCCTCAAATCCAATTTAGAAAACACCCTCGAACCTCTAAGCTGATCAAAAATATCATCGATGTGAGGCAACAGGTATTTATTCTTGATGGTCACCGCATTCAACTCCCGATAGTCCACGCACATACGACGCGAACCATCCTTCTTCTTCACCAACAACACTGGTGCTCCCCACGGAGACACACTAGGATTGATATAACCCTTCTGTAAAAGTTCATCCAACTGCTTCCGCAACTCTTCCAATTCTGCAGGTGCCATACGATACGACGCCTTCGAAATCGGCTGCGCTCCCGGAACAAGATCAATAGAAAATTCTAGAGCTCGATCAGGTGGCAAACCAGACATCTCCTCGGGGAAAACGTCGCCAAAATCTCGCATCACAGCTGGCCACTCCATCTCCATCTGCATAGCCACAACCCCCACCGGCTTGGCCCAAAATCTGACAGGACCAAGCGAACTGCTACCACGGCTGAACTCAAACACCGGATGTCCGGGAATCTCGAACACCACCTTCTTCCTCCTGCAGTCGATCGTAGCATTGAAGCTCGCAAGCCAATCCATCCCAAAGACCGCATCGTAGTTGGTGATGTTATGGACAATAAAATCAGCATAAAGCTCATGTCCACAAACCACCACAGAGCAAGGACTGCACCCACGATGCACCGTGACTACTCCATTCCATGTAACGATGTTCCAACTCTTGGAGAGAGGGGACGTCGACAAGGAATGCTTCTCCACGAAGCTCTGGGCCAAAATACACATCGACGCACCTGAGTCAAAGAGAACTCGGGCAGGGAACGTGCAAACCAAAACCACACCTAACAAACAGTCTAATCAATCAAATCTTACTCTAGCAACACTCATACAAAAGCATCCAACATAATTTTAACAATCAACTAATTAGGGAAGGAACAACTAGATTGGAAGTTACCTGCAATGACCTCATCCATGGCCAAAACCTCCTCCTCGGTCATCAGAAATGCCTGCCTCCTTGGCGGAACCGCCTGCCGAAAGGCATGCCCCTGCGGAACAAGGGGTACCCCACGACCAGCGGGCACCGGGGCTCTCTGCTGCAACGGCGGGGCAGCAATAGGTGCCTTCCAAGGCTGCTTCAACCTCGGGCACTCCCTGAGAGCATGGGCGGGATCTCCACAGGCAATACATTGCCCCAAAAACTTCCTACACGATTCCTTGATATGGCCCTCCTTGCCATAGAAATGGCAAGTCCTCCGAACGGGCCATCCTGGCCTCTTAAACTGAACAGGCTGGTTCGGCCTGAATCCAGGTCTAACCACAGCTCTCGCCTGTTCCACAGGCCTCTTCCCAGCACCAACAATAGACCCCCTCCTCTGGTTCATGAGCAGCTCCTGCCTCTTGGCTGCTACTAGAACCTTCTGATAAGATTCCCGGTCAGAAGAGGTCACAAAACCCTGGAGCTCTGAAGCAAGTCCCTGCAGGAACCTCTGAGCTCTCTCCTCAGCGTCCTGCATCATCTTTGGTGCAAACCGACTCAGCCTCATGAACTCTTGGTGATATCGGTCCACCGACGAGCTCCCTTGCTTCAAATCGATAAAACGCTGCAGCATCTCTTCCCTGGCAGCTTTCGGGAAGAACTCACCCTCAAATCTGGCCTTGAAGGTATCCCAGACGATCGGCTCCTCCAACATCTTTTCTTCAGCATCCCACCAATTCCTGGCGTTATCCCTCAGCTAGCGCTTCGCCAAGTCAACCCAACTAACTTCGTTGACCTTGGACATCTTCAGATTGTCCTCGATATTGCTCATCCATTCATCAGCAGCTAGTGGACCTTCGGTTCCATCAAAATATGCAGGACCCAGCTCTCTGAACTGCTTCGCCCCGGGCTCAGGGCGAGGGGCTTCCACCACCCGAGCAGCTCGAGCCACCGGAGCATTCTGTACCTGCAGAAGCACACCCTGCTGAACCTGCATCATCTGCAACATCATCCGCATCATCTCTCCATTAGTGGGCTCCCGCTCAGGCTCCTCGTCATGAGGGGGCGCACCACTACCACCACCACGGATGATCCGCCTTCCTGCCATCTAATGACACAGAAAACGAAACAATTAGACTCATAGCTTAGGGCTCAGATGTCGAACTTATTTGTTGGACAATCTTGTATTATTATCGTTATCCCGATAATTGCAGTTACAGAAGGACCTGCATGGGCCACCACTAAAACCTGTCACGACCCGCTTCCCTTAAATGGAGGCGAGACGTGAGAAGGTCCGCTCAAACGTGGAGCTGTGAAGCTGCACGCCTGATAAGCGTAAATTTAGTATAAGCAGGTCCCTGTAATTGCAAACGAAACAACAACAACAATAATAATAATATGAGACGGATATGAAATACCAATCCCACAGTTTGTCCACAAAATATTCAACATCACAGAAAAGCCACCAGGCTAAAAGAAAGAGTATAAAGGCCCAGAACAAGGCCAAACAAAAGGCGAATATAACAGAGTATCAACTAGGTGCCACGCACCGACAACCCGAAAGATCTAACAAAACTAGACGTAGACACTAAGACTGATCTCCAGTGTCCACGAAGTCCTCGTCCAACACGGGCGCAAGCTCGGCGTCCGCAAACACCTCACCCTCAGCAAGTAACTCGGGCTCAAGGTCTAACATGCGTCACCCAAAAGAGAAAGGGGCACATGTCAGCAAGTCTAAAAGACTTGAGCAAGGAAACCGAAAGTAACTAACAACCTAGCAATTGTAATACTAAGCAATGACATGGCAGTTAAGTATGATGAAACAGTTTAAAAGAGAGGCAAGCACGCACGATGTAGCAAAAGCTACCAAATCACTAATCACTTATCATTTATCACTTATCACTTATCACTTATCACTTATCACTTATCACTTAGTGCATAGAGAGTCCACCTGCTGGCCAGCTCGTGGCTCAGGCCGCTTATCTCTATCACTATTAATCACTTGTCACTGTTTATCACTTAGTGCATAGAGAGTCCACCTGCTGGCCAGCTCATGGCTCAGGTCGCTTATCTCGTATCACTATTAATCACTTATCACTAGAGAGTCTACCTGCTGGCCGGAGTGGCGGATCAGGCCAACTCGGGGCTCAGTCCGCTTATCTCTTACCCCACCCATATGTGTCGAGCGTTGGGGTTTCCAACTACAGGGCTCGCTTCTGGAACACGAGCCAGGAAAATAATAGCATTGTAGCGTGTGCTACGCAATCACGATGACAAATCAATATGCAATGCCAGGAACAGATAATTGCGTACCGTTAATTGAATTTAAACGTGTCAGGCAAAATGCAATGACATGAACATATTCGCGTACCGTTAATTTAATGTAAATGTGACATACAAGCATGATGAGGGTGACGGACCAAGCTTCGTTGTCAAGCTAGGTCAAAGGCGTCTAGACGGCTATCCTTTCACAGTCTAGTCTCTTTTACGCTAAAGCAAGGGTAATGGCCTAAGACATGGCCCAATTCAAGAGTTGCAAGTTACACTTGCCTGATACCGGGATTGACGAGCAATGAAGATCGTCACAAGCTACTACGGAATAGATCGCTGTTATGGCAAAACAATCATTAGAACAATGATTCTAAATCGATTTCTTATTAGAACCCTAACTTTCTAATAATCCATTTTATTAGGGTTTCACACATGTCAATGGGGGTTATGCTAAAACTAAAGGAATCGAGTATTACCGTGAAGATACGGAGGAGCGATGCCGAGCAACCACGGCAACGGAAGAACGATCCGGCTCAGATCTGGAAATGAGGGAAAAATCTGGAGAAATGGGTTTGGAGGTGGATTTTGGGGTTTTGATGAAGGTTTGGGGAAGATGAGAGATGGGTTGTGACAAGGGAGGGTTTGGATGATGGAGGATGAGCTTGGGATGAAGGATTAATGGCTTGAGGAAGATGGGGGCTCAATGGGGGAGAAATTAGGGTTTTAGGTCATGAGGGAGAAGAGGAAAACATTTGGAGGTGTATTTATAGAGTTTGGTGGCGGCTAGGGCAAAACTAGGGTTTACAGCACTGGTTAGTCGGTCAAAGAACAACCACTGACCGACTAGTTTGGGAACTAGTCGGTCGGTCGACCAACGTAGACCGACTAGGTGTAAACAGTAGCTTCAGTCGAAAACCTGAACTAAGAGTTAGTCGGTCAATGAACAACTACTGACCGACTAGTTTGGCATCTAGTCGGTCGATGAACGTTCATGGACCGACTAAGAGTGAACAGTATTGATACCAAAAATTAGTTGAAGAGTTAGTCGGTTAAAGAAGCATTGATGACCGACTAGTTTGCAACCTAGTCGGTCAACCAACCTTCTTAGACCGACTAACGATAAACAATAACTCCTGAATAATTTAGAAAGCCAACTAGTCGGTTCAAGAAGGATTACCGACCGACTGGATCGTCATCTAGTCGGTCGGTGCCCCTTCTTATACCGGCTAACGTGCACCAAAAGTTCCGATACGGAGCGCGGAGCTCCGGGATCGATTCCTAAGACTCCTAGGCTTGATCTAACAGTAAGATACGACCGTTATGAAGCCCGTCACGAATGACTTACTCCGAAATCGACGATCCTAAGGAAGAAACGAGAAAACACGACGAAACGATCGAAAATGAAAGTTACGGAGACGAAAACCACACATGAGGAGAAAATCCACCAAAACATATATTATAATATAATAAATCCAGATACATGAAAACCAGTCGTTACAAACCATCTACTCATTTCATCACCTTTCCTTCAGTTGATGATGGCACGCATATAAATGATAATCTTCCTTCAATGGACCATGATACCGGTCAATGTGCTTGGCTAAAGTCTGTTGGATCGACCTAGCTAGACTTGGCATAAGTGATCCTGGCTTAGTCACTTCCCTGGCCGTGTCCGCTGGACCGCAAGGACGTGAATCATGATTATGTGACGTCATCGATCTTCACTATCAACCTTCCTTTATCTTGATGACCTTTCGATTGACTCTGTTAGAATCTTTCCATTGCTTGAACCCTATCTACGTTTATTTTAAGGAGGGTAGCATTCGGTCTTCAATCACCAGAAATTCGAGTTCGACAATGGTAGCAGTTCGATGGACACACAGAATTATTGGAGGATGGTACTAGAGAGTTTGAGACGAGCCAAACCACGACGTGCAAGTGTAGACTGTTACGTAACTCGTATTTCTTTTCTACCCACTACTTTCATCATGTACCAGATTTTCCCATTGTTTGAATTTTCCCACCTACTATCTCTCCCCCTCTTTATTGCCTTTTGTCCTCATCCTCGCCTCGAGCCCCATTCCCGCCTACTTACCAATGACTTTCGGCCCCCTCTTTATTGCATTTTGTCCGTTTCCTACCCTCGAGACCCGTTCCCACCTAACACCAACGACTTTCGGTGCCCCCCCTTTTTTTAACCCATCTCCTTCCTCCGCAAGCCACCCCGTGGCTTTCCCTTTTCGCTTAGACATCGCCCCTCCCCCTCCCGGCCTCTTCCCCAAGCGAGCTCGATCGGACCTCGCATCGCCGCTCCGATCTCCGATCCGTCGGCATCACCCGAAGATCCGCCAGCTTCCGCTTCGCTCCATCCCGGAGGCCCTCCCCACCATGGATCGTCAACCAGCCGCAGTCCTCGCCGACGTGGACCCGCAACCACCGATGGCCCTCCGACGATAAGTTTTGGGATTTTTGGCCTTGGTGACGACCCTCGCCGCCACCCTCGCTACCGCCGCTTGGCTGAGATCTTGGGAAGCCGTGATCCTTGGGCTTCTCTTGAGCTCTCTGCCTTGGGTCTCACCCACGTGGAGATCCCGTTTAGGATGTAGGATCCTGTCCAAAACAAAGTTAGGATCGATAATTAAAGTGGAGACTTACGCTTGCGTATGCGGAACGATAGTCTCGGAACTTTGCCTTCGGATTCGCCACGACGGATCGAGTCTTCTCACGAACGGAGTAAGGCTACTAATCCACAATCTAAATCTCTATTTTAGATTAAGAACTTGGAAGGAGGGAGAGGAAATATTTCTGCAGAGCTTCGCTATGAAGAAGATGCATGCATGAATTTCATGCAAAATGTGTAAGGAAAATGGCTACCCTTGGGTCTTATTTATAGCCCCCAAGGTAGTTATTTTAGGGTAAGTTGTTCCTTTGGAACAACTTAATTAAGGTGTACCATGATGCATGGCACATTATAAGCTTAAGCTGTACCATATGCATGGTACAACATAAGCTTAAGATATTCCCCCTTTATTAGCCATATGTCGCATGCATTTATGCATATATAATGCGACTTTCCCACTCATACAGAGATCCTCTCCGCAAGGGAACAGATTCCCTTTGCACACGACTTCGTGTGCGCGACGTTCGAGGTCCGTATTCCCTCGTACATCCCCCACAAGGGTGTACAAACGTCTTCCATATCCAACATCTCCCACTCACACTTGAGGGGATTGTAAGAGAACGTCTTTCCCTTAGTTCTTTCATCTATCATACCGAGAAATAGACCGTGCGACCGTTATGCGCGTAGAGTCTGTTGTTGTGCACTTGTTAGAGATACACAACGACCTCGAAGGTGCAAAGTTGAGTAGTTCAACGCATGCTTTACCCTAGATTATTTCTTCACATTTTCTTGTACTTTATATTCAACAATTGAATCCCATCTGGATTACAATTGGCTGGCCAGCTTTGAATCATTAAAGTCCAAATGCGAATATGAAATCAATCTTCCTCTTCTTGCGAACCTTTTGATCTTGACTTGATTCGCTTTTCTAACGTGCCCCGCCGAGCCGAATTACCATAGCCCATTAGTAACACGCTAAGATAGCGATCATCTCGTCAAATCTAAAGGAACCAATTGGAGTCCTTGAGGGTAAGAGTTAAGACCCGTATGGCCTTTGAGTCTCACATAATAGCAAACACTATTGCTACTAACTCAGTGGTCGAAATGCATACGTGGTATGAACACGTATTACAACATCACTCCTTTCCCAGGGAGAGTATGTCTTAATGATGTTGTACGGATGAAAGATCAGACACCACAGTGCCTATCTTTTTGAGTCCCCTTACTACTCGTGAAATATTCACGGACTCTCATCCTGCATAGGACAGATAGGATTTAAAAAATCCAATGAGATCTTTCTATCCTTGTGATACAGATCTCAGATCTTTTGTAAGCATCCGTATGATGCAGATCTTTTATTCGACTATCTTGTTTAAGTCATGACTCTAAATCATTTGTCTAATGATTTTGACTTTAAACTAGTCTCATCTCTATCTTATCCATCTGATAAGATAAGGCGGTTGCTCATGTGAGAGAGCCAACCTTAATCTGTCCGACATACACACAATAAAATAGCTGAGACTTAAACACAAATGTTTAAAATCATTTGTAAGAAACTTGTATGCAATATATAAAAGAACTTCTTTCTTTTATTAAACTTTGATCTTCTATAGACATGGGAAATATTACATGATACAGCTCAGCACCTACGCATTTCCATAGATGATAAGTGTTTGAAAAACACATCTCTGGGGATCGCCTTAGTAAGGGGATCCGCTATCATCTCATGCGTGGATATGTATCCTATGTCTACTTCCTTCCGTTTGTCATAATCCTTTGCAAACTTGAATCGAATGTCAATGTGTTTGGTCTTACAATGAAATTTAGGATCTTTGACATAGGCAATCGAAGCTTGACTATCACTGTATATAGGAACAGTGCTCGAGTCAGAGGCATTCGTCAGCCTGTCTAAGAATTTCCTAAGCCAAACAGCTTCTTGGACCGCCATGCTGAATGCTACGAATTCGGCTTCCATGGTTGATAAGGCGATGCAGGTTTGCTTCTTGCTGCTCCAGGATATTGCACCATTCCCGAGCAAGTAAACAAAGCCTGAGGTAGATCTTCGCTCGTCGAGATCACCCGCCCAATCAGCATCGGTATAGCCTTCGAGTCTCAAGGTATTGCCTTGATAGCATAACGCATAGTCCGCAGTCCCTTTGAGGTATCTTAATATCCTCTTCACCGCTTTCCAGTGTGCTTGTCCTGGGTTGGATTGGTAACGGCTTACCATACCAACAGCATAGCAAATGTCCGGTCTGGTACACATCATGGCGTACATCAGACTCCCGACAGCACTGGAGTATGGAACTTTTTCCATAGCTTTCTTTTCTTTTGGATCTTTGGGACACATCTCCAAACATAGACCCTCGCCTTTGCTTATTGGAGTATCACTTGGCTTGCAATCCTGCATATTAAACCGTTCTAAAACTTTCTTTATATATGTCTCTTGAGAGAGAGAAAGAAGTTTCTTGGAACGATTCCTTGAGATCTTAACCCCAAGGATATATGCAGCTTCACCCATGTCTTTTATCTCAAAGACGGATGAAAGCCAAGTTTTGATATCCAAGATAAGATGCTTATCATTTCCGGCTATAAGTATGTCATCTACATAAAGAGACATAATTACATACTTGTTTTTAATCCTCTTAATATATACGCAGTTGTCTTCGTCGAGCATGGAGAAACCATACGACAAGACGACTTCTTGAAATCGCATATACCACTGCCTTGAGGATTGTTTAAGACCATATATGGATTTACGAAGTTTACAAACCTTATGTTTGTTTTCTTCTCGTACAAACCCGTTTGGTTGTTCCATGTAGATCTCCTCATCTAGTTCTCCGTTAAGAAAAGCAGTCTTTACATCCATCTGATGTAACTCGAGGTCCAAACAAGCCACCATTGCCAGAATTAAGCGAATGGAGGTAAAACACACGACAGGAGAGAAAGTCTCTTCGTAGTCTATTCCTTCCTGTTGCGTGAAACCTTTCGCAACAAGGCGAGCTTTATATTTCTCGATGGAGCCATCAGCCTTATGCTTGATTTTGAGAACCCACTTGTTCCCAATGGCTCTACGTCCCTTAGGTAAATTAACCAAGTCCCAGACTTGGTTTGTTTTCATGGATTGAAGTTCTTCTTCCATTGCCGCTATCCATTTATCTTTAGCAGGGCATGTGACGGCCTGTTTGAAATTTGCAGGTTCGTCATCATCTTGTAGTAATGTCATGAATGTTTGAGGAAATTCATCCTCAAATCTCAGAGGTGTTAGCCTCGTTCGATTACTACGTCTTGTTTGAGTTTGATCACTACCACTTGGAATGACATCACTCCCACTTGGAATAACATCACTCCCACTCGGAATAGGATTGGTATCGTTCGTATCATCCATTGGTGAAGTTTGAAACGTATTTTCTTCTTCACCAAGAATTCTCCCACTCGAACGTTCCGATCCTTCTTGATCCCAAGTCTCAAACAAGGATAAGTCTTGACTTATCTCACCCTGTCTTGGAAACTCTTTTTCCAAAAAGACAACATCCCTCGATTCGAATTCTATTAGACCCCCATTGTCCTCTTGACCGACGAAAACATATCCTTTGGAGTTTTCAGCGTATCGGATGAAGATACACTTCCTCCCACGTGGCCCAAGTTTGCCATATTTGTGAGAGGATAAATGTGCGTATGAGGCACAACCCCAAGGTTTTAGAATGTTTAAGTCTGGAGTTCTATTGTTCCACAACTCATAAGGAGTAGAACTTACCGACTTCGAGGGTACACGGTTTAAGATGAATGCTGCCGTCAATAATGCGTCACCCCAAAAGGTGATAGGCAAATTTGCCTGAGACATCATTGATCGGACCATTTCCATCAATGTCCTATTTCTTCTTTCCGCAACACCGTTTTGTTGTGGAGTGTAAGGCATAGTTACCTGATGTACTATGCCTTTTTCATCACAAAGTTCCTTAAAACTTATTGATTGATATTCACCACCCCTATCGGTTCGCAAAACCTTAATCTTGCGATCTAATTGATTCTCCACTAAACTCATATAGTTTTTAAAGCAAGCCAAAGCTTCACTTTTGTGGGATATCAAATAGATATGTCCGAAACGGGTGAAGTCATCAATGAATGTGATGAAATAGGACTTCCCGCGTCTTGTCTTAACATTCATTGGACCGCAAATGTCCGAATGGATAAGCTGTAATGGAACTTCGGCCCTTGTGCCAGTTCCAAACGGCTTGCGACAAGTTTTCCCTACAAGACAATGTTCGCAAGTTGACATTTCAACTTTTGAAACATTAGATAGCAAGCCACTTTTAGCAAGTCTATCCATTCTAGTTGGTCCAATATGACCAAGTCTTGCATGCCAACAAATGATCTCAGACTCAGAGTTAGAAGCATTTGTCAAATGGAAACTTTCATTAATGGAAGAAGAATCATCATACATTGTATTTAAAACAATTAATCCATTACAAACATTACCAGAACCAATCAAAGAATTATTACAAACAAGGTCAACATATTGTTTATAGAACCTCCACTCATAATCTAAAGACATTAACATGACCACGGAAACGATATTCCTTCTAATATCTGGAGCAAAGAGGACGTCGTGCAATAATAATGTCCGGCCGTTGTCGAGAACTAGCTTACATGTTCCGACGCCTTTGACTTCAACACGAGTGTTGTTGCCGACGTATATCCACTTTGTTCCTTGAGTTATCCTTCGATACTCTACGAAGAACCTTCTGTCCTTCGCAACGTGGTCTGTGGCCCCTTATCACTTCCATCCGTACATGTACGGGCGAAGTGACCGTACTTGTTGCACTTAAAGCACTTGATCTTCTTCAAGTTTTTCTTCTTTGAGTGCACATTCTTTTGCCACTTTTTGTTCTTTGTCTTCTTTGAGGTCTCCGGTTCTTGCTTACGTTCGTTCACAAACCTTAAGCGTTTATTCTTCCGCTTATTTCCTCCATGTGAGGAACTAGCGGCCACGTGCACTTCTGCACTTGGTTTTGCGGCTTGAATCCGCTCTTCCTCGAGTTCGAGGTGTTTCGATACATCGCTTAAAGTTTTAATGCACTCATTATGAGTGAGATGCATTTTCATGTTATCCCAGCTATCTGGGAGTGAACGAATGACTGCTTGGATCTGCTGTTCGTCAGACAGCGTGACTCCCGCATCCTTTAATTCAGATATAAGATTCGCCATGTGGCGGAGATGCTTTTTCATAGAATGATCTCGCCGCATTTTGTACGAATCAAATTGAATATTCAAGGAGCGGAGTTTGGTAACCGAAGTTCCACCAAACTTTACTTCTAGCTCAGACCATATGTCTTTGGCTAGATCGAATTCCCGAAATAGACGCATTATGTCATTGTCCATCGCGGACAGTAACGTAATGCGTGCTATTTTGTTCTTTCGAGTCCAAGTGTCATAAGCTTCCCGGTCCCTCTTGTGTTGGGCCGTATTGCCCAACTCAGGTTCTACCATTATGTTTTGGAGTGTTTCGAGCACATCTTGCTCCTCCAAAACATATTGGATTTTAATTGACCAAAGTTTATAATTGTCGCCGTTGAGATTTTCACCTTTGTTAAGCTCTGCGACAATATTCTTAGAAGCGGTAGACATATTCGATTCAAAAAACTGCAAAGAAAATGAAAAAACACGATCAAAATTCAATGCATAAAGTTTCGATTCTTTAAACACTTGATAAGTTCCTTGGATGCGTTGAAATGTTACTCTAGAATCGAGAAGTTCACTACGTTCCCAACTACCATCTAGAAGTAACTTTCAAAGTATCCCTCTTACTTATCTTAAGTAAAAAGAAATCAGAAATAATACCCGTATGGTATTAGCAGCGGAAAATTACTTTGAAAAACATATTTTTCAAAATAGAATAGGTGAGAATTAGCGCAAAGAATTTTAACGCAACAATTGCCAAGCCACGAGACCTGTTCTACACACCCATGGGTTAGATAACCATGGCCGGATCGTGGTAGGACTTGGAATTCTAAATTGCGCTGTCCCGATTTAAGGACGGGACATAACCTATTTGAAAAACATCTTTTTCCAAAAATTTGAAAGCACGTTGGCTAATCTCCGTAGAGTAGAACACAACGTCACAAGTACATTGGCTAATCTCCGTAGAGTAGAGCACAATGACATAGCTAATCTCGCATGAAGTAGAGCACTATGGCTAATCTTCAAGGAGTAGAGCCCAAAAAACTTCATTAAAACGTTAGTCCCGTATGAACTGGTCGGCACTGTGGTTAGCCCCGTATGGGCTAATCGACACATTCGAGTTTGGCCAATGCCTTTTGTCACCCCGTATGGGTCAGTAGGCAAGTTTGCAGTCGATTCAGACCTTCTGCCAGATTGGTCGACCAAAAACACAAAATTGGTCGACCAATTTTCGAAAGCAACTTCTTCCCGGCCAGGGCCTCTGCCCTGGCCGGGGCTTGGCCAAGGGCCGGCCAGGGCCTCTGCCCTGGCCGGCCAGAGGGCCCTGGCCCCCTCGGCCAGGGCCGGCCAGGCCCTGGCCTCTGCCAGGGCCGGCCGGCCAGGCCACTGGCCTCTGCCAGGGCCGGCCGGCCAGGCCACTGGCCGGGGCCAGGGCTCCTGCCCTGGCCTCGGCCAGGCCCTGGCCTGAGGCCAGGGCGCCGGCCCTGGCCTCTGCCAGGGCGGCCTGGCCGCTGGCCGGGGCCAGGGCTCCGGCCCTGGCCTCTGCCAGGGCCGGCAGGCCGCTGGCCGGGGCCAGGGCTCCTGCCCTGGCCTCGGCCAGGCCTTGGCCTGAGGCCAGGGCACCGGCCCTGGCCACTGCCAGGGCCGGCCTGGCCGGCAGGGCTTGGCCAAGGCCGGCCACTGCCGGCCTGGCCTTGGCCGGCCACTGCCGGCCTGGCCATGGCCGGCCATGGCTTGGCCATGGCCGGTCATGGCCAAGGCCATTCGGCGTTGGCCGGCCATGGCCCCTTTGGCCATGGCCGGCCACCCCCTTTAAATGGGGTTGCCGCACTCATTCCTCCCCCTTGATGGGGTGGTCGCCGGTGGTTATTGGCCGTAGCCAACCCCCTCCGCATGGGGAGAGGGGGTGCATGGCCTTCATAGCCCATTTGGCCATGGTGCACATGCACCAAATTTTCCTCTTACCCGATGGAAATAACTTCCATCATCTTCCTCGATGAAGCACCCGTTCGTCGATGAAGCACCCGTTCGTCGAGAAATTAGTTATTTCCTAATGGCCGTGTGCCAAAAATGAATAACGTACTACGTGAACGGTCGGTTCTTCCCGTCACGGAGAGTTCCTACCATATCCGTAATGATAGGAGACCCTAACGTGAAAAGAACAACCGCTGCGTTCTCTCCGTCACGAAGCGTTCCTACTATATCCGTAATAGTAGGAGACCCATTCGTGAAAAAGACAACGACTCGTTCGTAGTTTCGACGGGGCGGTGGATTGACCGGGGCGAACCCATATTGCTCCGATACCAATGTAGGATCCTGTCCAAAACAAAGTTAGGATCGATAATTAAAGTGGAGACTTACGCTTGCGTATGCGGAACGATAGTCTCGGAACTTTGCCTTCGGATTCGCCACGACGGATCGAGTCTTCTCACGAACGGAGTAAGGCTACTAATCCACAATCTAAATCTCTATTTTAGATTAAGAACTTGGAAGGAGGGAGAGGAAATATTTCTGCAGAGCTTCGCTATGAAGAAGATGCATGCATGAATTTCATGCAAAATGTGTAAGGAAAATGGCTACCCTTGGGTCTTATTTATAGCCCCCAAGGTAGTTATTTTAGGGTAAGTTGTTCCTTTGGAACAACTTAATTAAGGTGTACCATGATGCATGGCACATTATAAGCTTAAGTTGTACCATATGCATGGTACAACATAAGCTTAAGATATTCCCCCTTTATTAGCCATATGTCGCATGCATTTATGCATATATAATGCGACTTTCCCACTCATACAGAGATCCTCTCCGCAAGGGAACAGATTCCCTTTGCACACGACTTCGTGTGCGCGACGTTCGAGGTCCGTATTCCCTCGTACATCCCCCACAAGGGTGTACAAACGTCTTCCATATCCAACATAGGCTTCCTCTTGCGTCTACTCCTTTTGGTGTGCGGGAAAGCGTGTTTTTGGTTGTTCATTTGTTGGGTGATGTTGGGTGTTGCGAATGTCAAGTATTGGTCTACGGAAGGAGTGATGGCGATGGTTACTGGCATGATATTGGCCTTGGGTGTTGAAGTTGGATGTAGGCCTTGTGCTTGGCTCTGGATGAGAGCATGGATCCTGCCTTATTGTTGGATAGTATGGAGATTGATGGAAGGAATGCTGGCAGTGAGTACTGACTTAGAGTGTTGGCCTTGTACTTACCTTTGGGCGGCGATTTGGACGTTAGCGTGTGGTTGGGCATTATGGAAATTGATAGTATTGGTACCCGTGGATTAGTCGATGCATGCTATATTATGAACAACATCGGTGGCTAGACCCAGTTAGTCACCACGAGCACGAATAAACTATATGGTCTTCCATTTTATGTGGTTTAAATAGCTTGCTACTGGCTTATCACCTCAGGTTCCAAGTTCGAACAGATGGTGTCATCATAATAGCCCTCATTTTCACGTAATATTATTATCTCACGTTAATTTTGGACTACTTGAGAAGGCATGATAACTATTGTAGTGATACTGGTCGGGACTAGTTACGGAAACTATGATGATGTTAATACTTATTAGAAATATCTCTTGTTTTCTTGATGACATTATATCACATTATATTTCATGCTATTAACAACTTATTTTCTAAATTGTAATCATTCGACTAGTTTTCCATTTTATCATTTATTTGTTTGAGCTTCTTAATAACAGTATTTATTTTATTTTATAAAGTTTTGAGAAATTCCGAGGGCGGAATTATTTTAAGGAGGGTAGAATGTAACGGCCTGTGTTTTTCCAAAAATATTTAAATTAAGTATTTAAAGTAATTTCATTTTAATTGTATTTTGTAATGGTTGATTAGGAGTTTTAAACTGATTTCAAAAATTATTATAAAAATATTTTGAAATACTAAACTTATTATAAAGTATTTCAGCAATTTCAGATTTCCTCAAATACCCAAAATATTTCTGTTAAAATTCATCTCCCAAAATTACCGTTTTGATTCGACGAATTTATTTTCTATACAAACGTCTTCAAAATGTTTTCAAACTTGTACGGTAGCATCATATGATCATTTAGGGCTCCCCACATTAATTTCGTAATTTTCTGATATCATTTCAATAGAGAACCCACAAACCCGCTTTCTAAACGTTTTGGCCTAAAACTAGTATTTCCGTAGTCCAAATCCCGTAACGGACTTTGTATTCACGATCCTCGTGACGATACGGTCCCGTGGGCACGTTTTCGCAATTTTTCGGAGTCGTTTACAAAAACGAGTTTGTATTCCTCCGCTTTGTTAATTACAGTCGCTAATGACCTTTTAACCCCTAATCCTCATCACATCTACTTTTGGGTAATTAAATCTGAATTGGCTCAGATCTAACCTCCCATCTACCCTCCCATCTACCCCCCTTCATCTACCCCCTCTAATTACCATTCTGCCATTCACTAACCCTATAAATAAACCCATCCCATTGTATTAACCCTCACCCAGATACTATCTCTCCCCCTCTACATTTTCAAACCCAAACCCAGGCTGCAGTTCCCCCCGCTCTCCCTCACTCTCTTCTCCCCCTCTCTCGCTCTCCTCCCCCGTACTCTCTCTCCCGGAGCTCCGCCACCCTCCCTCCGGCCTCGACCCGCGCTCTGCCGCTGACCGCCGCCTCCGCCGTCATCCGCCAGCCGCAGCGGCGCCGGAGCACCCCCCAGCACCGACGAACACCCCACAACACCGCCAGCCTCCGCCCGCCGTCTTCGCCGCCGCGTCCCGCCGCCTTCGCCGTCGCCGTCGCTCCCCGACGCCGCCTCGAGTCACCGCCGCCCTCGCCGGAGCCATCGAACGCCGCCACGAACGCCCCCTCCCTCGATCAACGACGGTGCGTGCGTTATATACGCGATGGCAAACTCGTAATTACGAGATTTAAATTCGTATTTTCGTATTTTAGTTAATTATTAATGGGTATTTATGGTTTTAAATTCATAACTAAATATATAGGGCCCAGATTAATGAGTGACTAGTCACAGAAAATCAGAAACGTCGAAACGAATCCATTGGCGCTAGTTTCGTCGCGATCAGGCAAGTATATATCTCACAGTGAATTTTTAAAGGCAAAACTTAAATATGTTAAAATTCTTTTAAAATTCGTAGCTTGCAATTTTTACGTACACTGCTATACGATAAAAATATATGTTACAGTACTTGTAAATACGATCGTTTTGACATCTTGTTTGTAGAATTCTGATGTACGGTTTATCCGGAATAAATCCTTGATCGAGGGTATTATTAATAATTTCTTGTTTTATAAATCCTTTTAAAATTCATAACCTGTGATTTTTACGTACACCAATGTACGATAAAAATATATGTCGTAGTACTAGTGAATACGATCATTTTGACACCTTGTTTGAAGAATTCTGATGTACGGTTTGCTCTAAACAATTCCTTGAACATATGTTTTAAAAATCATTTCTTGATTTAAAATTGCTTTTTGGCTATTTAAAATTGTTTAAAAATTGTTTAAAAATCTTGAAAAATAACTACTAGTCTTAGAAAGTATTTTAAGCTAATTTAAACTCTTTTGCTTGGTTAAAATCATATCTTACTCGTTCTTTTATTTATTTAAGTGATCCTGATGTTTTCATTTAATCTAGTCGTGAAGTTGTGAACTTTCACGAGACTGTTGTACAGACTATTGGAACACCGAGATTGAATTGACTGAATGGAAGATGGAAATTCAACAATATTGAATGGAAGATGGCACTTTAATAATATAGATGGAAGATGGAATTTCAATAATAGACAGATAGTACACATTCTTTTGACCGCCACATGACTCGACCTGGGATTGGGGTAGTCTATGATCACAAGTGTTACAGAATGACTGGATGCGCCATACTAAATTACCTCCAACACATTACGGGGGTTAGAACCTTGACCGTTGCCATATCGGAATGGTGGGTAAGCCTCGGAGTTGCTCCCGCCGCAGGCTGCATGTTGGTTATCTCTAGTACTCTTGGACATGGACTTATCACTAGGATAGACTGGTTATTGACTATTGTCATAACCTCTTTTCTACAGGATTGCTACGGTTTGGTTATTGAATGCTAAATTGTCACAGGTTGCTGATAGTATTGCAAATTGTTATTGAAATTGCTACAGGTTGCAAATGGTATTGCAAATGGCTATCAATGATTTAATTGCTGCAGGTTGCAAATGTTTAACTGCTTTAACTGTTTTAACTACTTTAAACTGCTTTATCTCTTTTATTGCTCATTAAGCTTATTGCTTGTCTTTAAAGTGCATCATTGTTTAAATTTAAAATTTCCAACATTTTGGTTTTGAGATTATCTTGCCGAGTAAACCTCGCTGACGGACATTTCATTTTGTTGATTTACGAAATGTCCGTCAGGTATCGATAGTGAGTTCTTT
This sequence comes from Scilla litardierei, assembly GCA_030789695.1. Lineage (NCBI taxonomy): Eukaryota > Viridiplantae > Streptophyta > Magnoliopsida > Asparagales > Asparagaceae > Scilla > Scilla litardierei. Next base: position 3,400,024 of record CM061141.1, on the reverse strand, counting down.
GAAGACACTACTGCAGAAACCGAGCCAATGCTCGCAGGCTACGTGGAGTATCTACCCACAGAAGACTAGACTTTTACCTTCGAGTCAGCACTTTTATATATATTTGATTAATGTAATTCGTGTACTTTGTTTGTATTGGCCATGCTAGGCCAAGCTGTATCTTAATTATTGTACACTAGATATGTAATAATGTTGTTTGAGCTGCTTCTTAAATTTGCAAGCAAGAATCTGCAATTTTTATACAGACGCTTAGTGTGTTTAAGCCAATGAGGAAGAAAAGAAAAAGATTTCAAAAAGAAAAAAAAAGTACTCCTCCTTGTTTTAAGCACATCGCGGACCCGCTCGCGTCCTCGCTCCCGGTAGAATGGGAAGCGGGGCGTGACAAGTTCCTACGAAGTGCACGGTCTGCGTTTCACGGCTTCCTTCTTCTCTGGGTTGCATCAGCTTTCTCTCGGAAAGTCGATGTCTCCAGCTCGATCAGTAGACGGCAAGGCGATCGACCAGGGAATCGCTTATGTGCTTATGCTTCTCACACTTCTGGTCACCTATCTTGTTCACTGATTAAAAGCCACATATTCCGACATGTTCCATTCGTTCTTGTATCCGCCTTTTCACACGTGCAAACTGTACGTGAAATTAAAATAAAAATTGCATATATAGAGGTTTGGGGTTCTCCACATAATTTGTTTAAATGATCTCCCTCAATTCTGATGTTAATGGCAAAAACCTTTAATTGCTCAACTGTATTTCTTAATCCCTTTTGTTACTACGTTGGGCTGACCCACGTGGCGGGGAAGGATATTTCATTCGAATAAATAAGCCCATGACGAATGCATCGGCTTAGTCCAAAAGCCCAGAGGCCCACATAGGATGCTGACTGTTTGCCTAGTCAACTCGACAGCTCATCCACTCGTTGAGCTCCCGAATATTATGGGATCGGCTAATGATGAGTGGATTAGTAATGGCAGCGTAAATGCTGTAATGCTCTTTTTCGGGGGCGAAGACGTAAAAAAGGGACAATAATGCCGTCATAAGGGCAAGACCGTTATATACGAACGACACTCAGAAGAATCCCTGCATATAAATAGTCTCAACGACGATACGACATGAATGAATCTCCAGAGATACTAAATACTCAGGTACTCTAACACTCTAATATCTGCTTCCGCTCTATATTTCTTCCTCCATATCTCGGCGAGATAGTGATCGGACGACATCCCTATAGGTCGGACCTAGCTGACTTGAGATCCTTTTAGTCATCCATTGACTTAAGTGTCGGAAGGGATTTGGGTTAGAACACACATCCGACTCCCAAGACGATTTATCTGTGTTGCAGACATATGGAGATAGCTCGGAGTTAGGTCGGGTTTCAACCCAACAGCACGGACATAGCTCTCACCGACCCGGATCGCCTCACCTCGGCCTTTTACAATATGATTCTATGGTTATTTAGTACTTCCCATATTATTTTCGTATTTTTCTGGAGTCAAAGCGACCGAAAACCCACAACGTTTTAGCTTAAAACTCGTATTTTCGTAGCTCAAACTCTGAAATGAACTCCATTTCCATGATCCACGCGACGATACGAACCCGTGCTAATTTTTCAAAAACATTTTTCCTGACGCAAAAAATCGAGACATCCTGATGTATTTCGATTCTTACGTGTTACATTTACTAATTACCCTAGCCCGGTTAATTAACCCAGCCACTCCCTTAATGAGCCGCTAAAGTTTGGTCAGATCCGAATTTATCGGATCCAACCACAAACTTTAATCATAGCTGATTAATTCACATCTATTAAATTATTATTATTTTAAACTTATAAGTAACTCGCTCTTCTTCTCCATCTCCCCGTAAACAACAAAGCCCCGATAGCCACTCACGTCCACGTGTTCCCTTCCTCTCCCCTCCGACGAGCCACGCCCCGACAGCACACGCTGCTGCTGTCACCACCTCCTCCGTTACCTCCCTGCCGTCCCCTCCGTCGAAAGCCCACCGACAGCCCCGCAGTAGCCCGAGCCGCCTCACCGTTCTCCCGCTGTCCGCGCCACCCTGAGTGCCGCCACGTTGATGCCGCCATCGAGAAACCCCGCTGCCGCCACGACTGCCCACCGCACCTCCCCTTCTCCGACTATACCCCACCCCACTCCGGCACCCCCTCCGATCTGCACCGCGAGCTCCACAACCAAGCCACCGAGGCCCTCCTCTCCGCGTCAGTAGGTGTAATGCTTCTAAGTGATAATACCAGTATACCTCCTTCAAGTGCTCGGTCGGAAGAGGATCGGAGCTCGATGGAGGCGGGGCGAGCTCCCAAATCTGCTCGGCAGATGTGGCAGAAATTAGGGCAGCTCCGACGGAAGCCTCAACACAGCTTGGAGATCGGACATCGGAGCTCGACCGATCTGTTCAAGCTCGGAGGGGGCAGTGTTGGATCGTGATTTAAGGCTAGAGGGGAGATGACTATGCTTATAGGAAATTTTCGTGAATATAAAAAAACAATAGACTACTCAGTCAAACAATCACAGAGCAAATACGTGCAGATAAAACAATAGCATGCTCGGGTTGCGTGATTACTTTAGTTTTGGGTTATCTTTCGTATAGGTTGGCGTGTTGCGGGTTTTGTAGGGAACGTCACTAGCTTTGTTTGTTGGCACACCAACCATGTAATTCCGCGTGATGATCGTCAGCTTGATAAGCCTGTAAAGAGGGATCATCCCCAACAGTATTTACATGATACGAATTTGAATTCGAAATGACCGAAATGATTGGTAAAGTAAAAAGCTTTGTTAACCATACTTTTGTTAAAAAACAGAAAAAAATTAGAGATGACGGATGTTGCACGCGTGCATATCACGTGATCAGGGCACGCAAATGAACTGACGACATCAAAAAAAAAAAAATCACGTACACGTGCGTAGATTACGTGTTAATCAAGCCGTATCCAAAAATAAACTCGCCGGTTGCGAGCATACGTTTGTGTTTGTGGGATACGTGTAAAAACGTCATCGGGAATTACGCGTAATACGCGATTTATGACGAAATATCCAATCCGAAAAGGATGGATGACGAATATGTACGTGGATAAGGGCATGCATGACGTATGTGCGAGTACATGGTCTCCTATATATATAAGTGGGCAAATTAAAACGCATGAACACAAGCACCTCGTCCAAATTAAATTAGTCATTCTACAAGCTAGCTTGATTATTATTTCTCCTTGGCAACTGATAATTAATTACGAGAGTATCGATCGAACCGAGCATGGCTTGTTTCCTTCTGATCAGCTTCCTGACGTTCTTCGTCTGCTTCAGCGGTTGCGCCGTGGCGGCGCCGAACAGAGAAGCGCCGGCCTCGCTGGGCAACATTGGCGTCTACACCACGAAGGTGTCGATCGGCAGCCCTCCGACGGAGTTCACGGCGATGGTCGACATTACAGGCCGCGTGAACTGGGTCCAGTGCCACAACGACAAGAGCCCATCGTTCAACCCCGAAGGGTCGACGACATACAAGCACGAAGCCTGCGATTCCACGGGATGCAAGGCTCTCGACAAACAAGACTGCTTGGGGGAAGGCAGCTGGTGCATCTACGTCCTGGGCATGCCAGACGGAAGCGAGGCAAGGGGGAATTTTTCGAGGGATGTGTTCAACATCCCGACCATCTCGAAAGGAGTCGCTTCTCTGCCCGAAGTCCGCATTGCTTGCGGGGTGCAGGCGACATCCTTCATGGGAGGAAAGCCGGTGAGGTTTGCCGTCGCCCTTGTGCGATACGCCTTCCAGTTCAAGTTCTCGCACTGCTTCCCGCGTCGGCAATCCATCAACGACGACGCGGACGCCGGCCTGCTCTTCGGAGACGACGCCAAGATGCTCGGCAACCGAACCACCCCGCCTGCCACCTGCACCTTGAGCAAGACCGAACAGCTCTATACGGTCACCCTGGAGGACATCAGCGTCGGCTTCAACAACTCACTTCAGCTTCCCCCGGACACCTTCGTGAGCAGGAAGAAACGGTGCGGAGTCGCCCTCAAGTCCACCACCGCCGTCACCTACCTGCCGAGGCTCGCCTTGGACCGGCTGGTGGCCAAGATCATGGCACTGACCCTCAAGTCCTCTGTCATCCCGCAGGATGATTTCTGGCCCCTGTGTTACCCGGGAACAAGGGCGGACTTGGCCAACGATCCCGCCTTCAACTCCGTCACCCTTCACTTCAAGGGCGGGCTCGACGTGGTCCTCACCCCGCTCGACCTCTTTGTCCCCATCGACGCCTCCACCGTTTGCCTGCTCATGTCCGAGACCGACGACGTCACCGTCATCGGATCCTATGCTCTCCAGAACAAGAACATCGCCTACGACTTCGGCAATCCCAACTCCCAACTCCATACCGTCTCTGTTGTTCCCGCTGCCTGTTAATCTAATTCTGTACATCGATCCCTGTCTAGCTAGTTCCCTGTGAATGAACTAATAAATTAAGTTCGCTTGCTTCTATATATTTGCGACGGTGTACTAGTAGTTCTTTATTATGTGCTCTGTATAATTCTCCCTTCTATATATGCGACTGTTTAGTGTTTATACTCTAATCCTTCCCTTTTCTTCCTCCTGTTCTGGGATCTCTTTGATTGTTCGGCTACGTACATTAATAATTACCCAATATGTTATCTAAACCTATGGCCTGGTGATCATTCTCCTGCATAATATTATGCTACCGCGCGAGCGACATGGAGGGCATCTGATCTCTTGGCTAGCTCATGCGACTCCGCATCCCTCAGTTATAATGACCATTTTTTGATGGCAAGCTAACGACCATTTTTCTCCAAGTTATAATGTATTTAGATTTAGGTCGTCGATCGAGTCTAACATTAAGCGGGTTAATACAAGAACTTATTTCGTGAGGGCGACAATGCCACTTCATCTTATCAGCCTACTTAGCCACGCGATGATGCAGTTTGCTCAACCGAATACTATAAATATACACCACGCCCAGTTGTCTTCCCTCCCACAAACCCTTTGCTCGCTTCTTCTAAAGATACTACTCAAGCCCGCGGGTTCAAATTAAACTTCCTCTTCGCCTTCACGGTGTTGAAGAAATCATGAGTTCTGACGAAGTGCACGCCCTGCGTTTCACGGCTTCCTTCTTCTGGGCTGCTGCAGCTTGCTCTTGGAAAGTCGATGTCCGCAAGGCGATCGACCATGGAATCGCTTATGTGCTTATGCTCCTCGCACTTCTGGTCACCTATCTTGTTCACTGAATATCTGCGAAAGACACCAAAGAAAAAGATTAAAAGCCACATATTCCGACATGTTCCTTATGTTCTTGTATCAGCTTTTTTCACACGTGCAAACTGTACGTGAAATTAAAATGAAAATTACATATATAGACGTTTGGGTTCTCCACATAATTTGTTTAAATGCTCTCTCTCTCACTTCTGATGTTAATGGCAAAAATCACTCAACCGTTTTTCTTAATCCCATAATTTGTTACTACGTTGGGCCGGCCCACATGGTGGGGAAGGATATTTCATTCTAATAAATAAGCCCAGGATGAATGCATCGGCTTAGTCCAAAAGCCCATAGGCCCGCATAGGATGTCGGCTGTTTGCCTAGTCAAATCGACAGCTCATCCACTCGTTGAGCTCCCGAATATTATGGGATCGGCTAATGATGGGTCGATTATTAATGGCAGCGTAAATGGTCGGCTGTTATGCTCTTCTTCGGGGGCGAAGACGCAAAGATGGGACAATCATGCCGTCATATAGGCAAGACCGTTATGTACTAACGACACTCAAAAGAATCCTCGCATATAAATAGTCTCAGTGACGATAAGGCATGGATGAATCTCCAGAGATACTAAATACTCAGGTACTCTGACACTCTAATATATGCTTCCACTCTATATTTCTTCCTCCATAGCTCGGCGAGACAGTGATCGGACGATCTCCCTATAGGTCGGACCTAGCTGACCTGAGATCCTTTCAGTCATCCATTGACTTAAGTATCGGAGAGAATTTGGGTCTGAACCCAGATCCGACCCCCAGCCACGACTGACCACCGCCACTCCCCTCCTCCGACTACACTCCACCCCACTCCGGCACCCCCCTCCGATCTCCGCCGCGAGTTCCACAAGCAAGCCATCGAGCCCCTCCTCTCCACGCCAGTAGCCGCTCCCTCGTGTCGCCTCTCCGTGCTCCGCCGCCCGCCACCGTCGACAGAGACCGTCGTCACCACCGTTAACCCCCTGCCGAAGCCCAACACAGCTCAACCCCCCACACTGTCACGACCTTTACACAGCCACCTCCACCCTTGGCTGTCGCTGCCGTCACCGGAGCCCCCTCCTCCTCCCCGCGTGCCGACCGCCACCATGCGCCGTCCTCGACGCCGCCACCCTTGACGCCGTCGTATTCGTCTCCGTTGAACGCGAGAATCTCCACAGGCTGATTGCGTGAACAATGAACGTGATAGTACGGTGGGAATGCACAACAACTTCTATTTGTACGTATATACGTATATATTAGAATATATATTAATGGCTGATTGGTTTTATATTTATATTGTATTATATAGGCCTAAAAAATACACGGGAAGAGCCAGAAAATCCAGTTCGACGAAACAGACGCATTGGCGATAGTTTCATCGTAAAAAGGCAAGTATAATTTCTGAAATAATTTTTCAAAGATAAAACCTAAATAAGCTAATTTCTCTTTAAAATTTATCTCTCAAAACTTTCACGTACACTGATGTACAAGAAAAATATATGTTCTAGTACTAAACGAGATGGTCACTTTGACCACTTGTTAGAGAAATTCCGACGTATAATTTGTCCTCAATAAATCTTTGATTATATTTCGTGAAAATCAATTTAATTTAAAAATTAGTTTTTGGCTTTTTAAATGAATAAATATGCTTATTAATTATTATAAAATCTTGAAAAATACTTACTAGTCTTAGAAAAATATTTTAAGCTTAATTATACACATTTGCTTAGTTGAAATCGTTTCTGTGCTCATTTCTCAATAAAATTGCATGCTTCCACGCTTCGTATAGTTGTTAAATTGAACCATAAAGACGTGTAATTTTGTGAGAATCATGGTATGGACTCTTGAGACATCTTGTGAAACTTGTACACATCTTATACGATGCAATTGAATGGAACAGACTGAATGACAGATGGAACTCATATGATTAAACCTGAAATGTAAATAGATAGTACACGTACTTCGACCCGACACTAAACTTGACCCGTTGGATTGGGGTAGTCTATGGTTAAGACGAGACGGGTGTGTCTGGATCCGCTCTATTGCAACCTACACACACGAGGCAAGTAACTTGACCGTTGCACAGGATATGTGGTACTTCGATAAGTAGCTTTATGGGTATCTCCTGTGACGGGGCACGGTTTAGTCATATTTCGTACTCTTGGACATAGACTTAACACTAGAACTGATGATAGTGAAATATTGATGCAGTCTTTACATATCGTTCATTTCAAACTCATACTGTTCTTTTCCAACTCATACTATGTTGTTCCATGCTTTGTCTTACATATTATATGTTGGATATGGACGACATGTATACACCCATGAGGGGATGTATGAGGGTATACGGACCTCAGGTGTCGCGTGCATGAAAACATGTACGAAGGGAACCTTTTCATGTGTGAAAAGGACCACTCGATAAGTGGAAAAAGGCACATTATAAGTGCATAAAGGCACTTGATAAGTGCATGAACAAGAGGATAAGCAAGGGTATCAATATAAGCTAATAAGCTTATATATGGTTATTTCCTACAATAACTACCCCTAAAGCCTATAAATAAGACCCAATGGTAAGGCATTTAAGTCTAATCCTTCATGCCATAAGTTTGCATAAGGCAAACCTTTTCCTCTTCTCCCTTCCATTTTGTTCTTCTTCCAAATAGAGATTTAGACGGTGGAAACGCTGCTTCGATCCTCTGTGACGAAGTACCGACCGTTGTGGCGAATCCAAGGGCAAAGTTCAGAGACTACAGCGCAGCGTACGCTAACGTAAGTCTCTTCGATCCTACATCCTCCGCGTGACGGGATCCTACATTGGTATCAGAGCCACATGGGTTCGCCCCGGTCTCACCGATGAATGACACGTTGTCTCTTTCACGAATGAGTTTTCTTCCATTATGGATATGGTAGGAGCGCATCGTGACGGAGAGAACGTCAAAAGTTGTTCTTTTCACGTTAGGGTCTTCTGTCATTACGGATGTGGCAGGAACTCTCCGTGACGGGAAGAATTGACCGTTCATCTCGCCAAACTCGCACTCTTCATGGATGCTGAGTCTCCATTCAATAGGGAATGTGAACTCTCTTCATGTGGAGCGCGAAGTTTGCGGTCTTGAAAGTGTGTTATTTTTTTGGCACACGGCCATTGAAGCATAACCACTTTCTCGATGAATGGGTGTCTCATCAGAGAAGATGGTAGTTACACTACTACAAAAGGGACCTTTAACATCGCTTAAATAAGGTCTTTAACTGCGCTTCTGCGCGCGGTCTATCTCGTCCCTGCTAAAGGGGGGCTGGTTTTAATAACGCTTTACAAGCGCTGTTAAAGGGGGCCTTTAACAGCGCTTGTTTGAGCTAGCGCTGTTAAAGGGTGGCCTTTAACAGTGCTTGTTTGTTCAAGCGCTGTGTAAGGGTGGCCTTTAACAGCGCTTGCATGAACAAGCGCTGTTAAAGGGGGGCCTTTAACAGCGCTTGCACAAACAAGGGCTGTTAAAGGCCCCCCTTTAACAGCGCTTGTTTGTGCAAGCGCTGTTAAAGTGGGGCCTTTAACAGCGCTTGCACAAACAAGGGCTGTTAAAGGGGGTCTTTAACAGCGCTTGTTACTGCAAGCGCTGTTAAGGGGGGCCTTTAACAGCACTTGTTTGTGCAAGCACTGTTAAAGATGGGCCTTTAACAGCGCTTCTTACTGCAAGCGCTGTTAAAGGGGGGCCTTTAACATCGCTTATTTGTGCAAGCGCGGTTAAAGGGGGACCTTTAACAGCGCTTGTTAATCCGGCACCTCACTGTGTGCCTTGAAGCTTCCGTTGTGCTATGAGACCTTGCGGCAAATCATAATTTCATGCACTCGTGCCATATTCAGATTCCTCTGGTCCAACAAATACAAATACACAAAACTTGGAACATAATTTCACGCTTAATAATCACCATCTCAGGCAAAAGATAGTCATTTTTTGGTCCTAGTTTTAGAACTTGCTCTTTCAGTTTGAATTACGAACAAACCAGCGCAATACTGATAATCATAAATGGTGTTATATTAGCTCATCCCTGACACCAAATGTGTTTGAAGGCAACATACACTGAACACAGATAAAATGGAATGAAAGAAATAGAGAACATAAATATAATTACAAATATTATTAGCAATACTGATGGAGGGCAAGGATGCCACCCCATAATTGAAAAAAAAAACAAAAAATGAAAGCACTAGTTTTGTCATCATGAACGGAATAAAAGACAATATACATGCAAATTGTGGGTTCCCAAACAGCGAAAAAAAGTTGTAAGAATCAACACCCATGCTAACAGAATCAACACCCCTCGCGCCTTAAAAAATTAGGTGCTCGTTTGGCACAAGGTAAACAAATTCAAAACTTTGTTAGCTGAGTGACATTCTCATGTTCTAATTCTCTTCGGACATTCTCTAGGTGGCTCTGCATTGTTCAAGTACCCTAACTTTGCACACATCTACTCTGGGAATAGCAATTGATGAAAGAGAGGAGTCTGATGAATCGTGTTTCGAAAGAATACGTCTCAATAGTTAAATTCAGGTTCGATCTGCCCAACTGCATCATGCTGTCAAAATCAAAAATCAAACGGAATGTCAGCTGTGAATATCAAGCAATAAGGACACGTAAACGAGCAGTTGCCGTATGATTGTGAATAGCTGCTTCTATTTCGGCATGTGTGTAACTACCTGTTGCAATATCATTTTCCTTTCTCACATGGCTCTTTGTTTGTGCGTTTGCGTGTATGACAACAAAAACAACAGCCGTCACAGCATATTACTGACCAAACCTAAAATACAGTTTAAAGAAAGCTATAGTAGTGAAGGTAAAATCTCAAAGTAACAATTCTGTTATTTCTTAGATCTCAAATTTTCCTTCCAAGCATAATTGGTTATGAAATCATCAAAAAATTACCAACTTAATTAGAGTCTAATTAAAGTTTACACTTCACACTTCAGTACCATATTTTGCACAAATAAGATCTGCTACTCTAATCATGGAACTAAATTGCAATCAATATGTTCAATGTTATCTCTCCTTGAATGTTAAAAAACGAACTGGAATATTTCTTCATATTAAATGGACCAGTTTTATAATCTCGAGAGTTAGAAACAAAGTGACCATGTTTTAGGAAAAGGAAAACCACGGATTCTTGACAGGAAACATTTCATCAGAAATATCAAACATATGCTATCATACAATAATAATAGTAAGTAAAACATAATGTATGAATTTGAAGTGATAATTTAAAAAGACAACAGCATAACATGATGCTGTAAAATATGTATGCCTAAGAAAAACAGAAGGTCAAGGTGTAAATTATTTATCATTTTGATGTATAACATCAGAAGGAAAAGAGGAGACTCACCGCCACAACATTATGTTAGCAAACCCATAGTGATATATTGTAGATACGTGACTGCCAATCACTATTGTGTAAACACCTTGTTGACTAATTTCAATGGATGCCAAACACTTCAGACCAGTACATTGATGTTATAAGCAGATGGAGGCATTAATGAAGATTAAAATTATTGAATGCGTACAAGCCAGTCAAACTTCAGTCCAAATCATTACTAAATTCAGTTAGCTTGATACTGTCAGTAGACTCGAAGTGTAACAACTTCAGTCAAAATCATCTACTAATAGACTAACTTCAAACATTCTCACCAAATAGGATCGCAATATAAACTTGTATATAAATGCAACGAGCATCCCGTTTGATGCACAAAACTTGTAGGCACAAAGAAAAGAACATGATAGCCAAAACAAAGCTACAAATTCTATTTGGTTTTACAATTTACACCGTTAGTACCCACCAAGATAAGCAAATACTAGTGCTAGAGAGCAAAAACATGGAATATAACAAGAAGGGCAAATAACCTACTGTTGGAAATGCTAGTAACTGAGAAAATAAATACCTGAATTGAAACGATCGCTCTCTCTTTCATCTGATTTTTGGTCCATTTGGGTTTGTTTCGCTGAAATGAATTCATTACTCTAGATTTTTAGAGGATCACAAAAAATGTAATGAGAAACATCATTCATTATCTAGTTATGACTCCAATAGCCGACCCAAATCAAGAACTAGCAAAAAAACAAAAACAAGAAACCAAAAAATGGGCCTTTTCCACACAAAAAGCAACAGTAACACATGCAAAATTGAAACCAGTGAACAAAAATATATTTTTTCTTAACGGAAAATGGAATTTTTTAGAAGAGACATGAAGAAAAAATTGAAAAATGGAAAAAAAATAAAAAAGACTTACAATTCATGATGAAATCATAGGATGCCAAATAACATGTGAATGTCACAGAAAAATATATGCCCAACAATTCACATGCCATGTTCACAGAATAACATCATAGGATGCCAAATACATCATGTGAATGTCAGAAAATACCACCATAGCTATTGTTTTCCAAAGGTCAGATTTTTAACATCATATTTGAATTTCATTTCTCCTTAGAAATGTACCTTCCCAACCAAGTAAGTGGTTCCGTCCAAGTGTTGGTCATAATTACTTGTCCTTGAAAAACTTCCACATGGATACGCAATAACCATGTAAAAAGAACATGTATTATGCTAAGCCAGTTCAACTAGTAAAACATTGTTAGCATCCAATTATAATCAAGTCTCTTGTAATGATGATACAAATGGCCTATTATGCTGACATGCATACTTGCCAATCAAATCAGAGTAAAAAGGAAAGATCCATTTATACCTGACCAATTTTGTAATAAGATGATGGGTCCAAATTAGCATCCCATGAGACTTCTGATTGGTGAACCAATGCAGGTACTCCTTCTACCTGTAAATAATTAGTTTAGTTTGGAAAGCAGTCTCGAAATGCCAGTATGCTACAGAAGAAAAAGAATGGTGTTACCTCAATAAATATTCCAAATTATGTAATTTTCTTGATGCAACATTTCACAACATCACCAACACTAAGTTTAGCCAGTAAAAGAAACCCTCATAAATCAGCACAGATATGCTAAACACCAAAATACAGTAAAGCATATGTGCAAAAAAATTTAAAATATCAAAGTGCCAGATCATTCAACCCGAAGGTATTAGATCTACGCTAAAGAATAAAATACTAAATGTCTCTTACACATTTTCACGTTGATTACGTCATAGGAAAAAAAATATCCCGCTTCTGAAGGATCTCTATTTATGTATGTTTAACCATGGTACCGGATACACTGTGTATAACACACAGCATAATTACGATTATATTCAACTGGATGATCAAGGAATGGATGAAAACCTGAAACAAGCCAAGGTATTGACGTCAACTGTATAACACACACCCAATGTATTGACATCAAAAATAGTTAAAACAGATATTTAAAGAAGAGAACTTCAGAAAACCTGAAACAAGCTTACAACATGCATCTGGATTAGGGATGAGAATGGGCATGTACAAAGCCCGATTGGGCTTTCAATTAGGCATGCCACATCATCATCCCGTATATCGGGCCAAATTAAACCCTAACACCAGCTATCACTTAAATATTATGAAGTGTATATACAATATTGAACTTTCAGGTGTTCAATCATTTTCATTCAAAGGACATATAAATGGATCAAAGATGTGTCTAAAATACCAAACCTGAAAATTGAAGCATGATGGAGTTCAGGCTGGCTCATGACACAGCTGTATGTTTGTTCCCATGTCATTTCTCCTGAGAGCTCCCTGCAACCCAACTACATTGCTTCTCCGTCCCGGCCTACAACATAAAATTAGCAAAATAAAGGTTACAACTCTTAATTAAACATATTCTCCATGATGCAAAAAAGAAGATTTTGTGTGTGTACCTTGGAAGGTGCTAGGTCATCCATGAGTCGAAAAAGAAACGACGACAAATAGATTAAGCGAGATGCATGCTCCAAGTGGTCTACAGATTCTTTCGTTAAACTGTGTCCCACAAAGTATAATGCGTAGACGATTAGCATACGGCCACCGATTGAAGTCCAACCATTCTCAAAATACTCATTGAGCGACGGTGTTATTTGCTTGTGAAACCATTGTGCTTCTTTTAAGAATACTTCACAAAGATGAATACACTGAGGAAAGTAAGTGAAACATAATTAGTATAATCAATCAATCAGATGGTAAGCGTAATTATATAATTGTACCTCTCTTATTAAGACGGCTTTGACATCTAGCCCAATGTCCTTCAGAATGTCATATGCAGTAGAATTGACGAAATTATGCAGGTCGAAGTAGCAGAGCTTCGAGCAATCTGAGAGGTCATCCATGGCCTGGAGATCCCACCTTAATGAGTAATCAGGCATTGGTTTAGCACAAGGATAGAAATTAATTTACATCAGAATTAGCCAGAGCTTCACCTTCTAATTGCAACTGTGAACATCTATTCTAAGTGACATATTTCTGGACCACATAACGACACCAATCTTCCTTGACTTCAGCTAGTTGATCAGTAGAGTAAGTAGCACATCTATAAACCATTTTCTTTTGTCAAAAAGAGGCATAGTGATTTCATATTTACATGTTGTTTTACATGAATAAAGATCTTGTGTTTTTAGAGAGAGAGAGAGAGAGAGAGAGAGAGAGAGAGAGAGATATATATATATATATATATATATATATATATATATATGAGTATGTTAATATATGAAAAAAGATCTCAAATATGATGCGAAATAGTGATATCCTTTTTTTATTCATGGAATATCCTACAAACACATTTTATTAACATATGAGATCATTTATCGAGCCGTAGTTGGAGATTTTGAACAAAACTTACGCATCCAACAACTCGCAAGGTGACAGAAAAAACATGATTTATTATGATACAAGCAAGAACAATAAGTCTCACTATGAATATGAAGTATGATATTCATAGCAGGAGTAAATACTTTTGTGATTGGAGTAAATACTTTTATCCAAGTATGATATCCAAGCCAATAATATAGTGATGATGCAATATGACAGAAGGCATCCAACATCTGGAACATATAGTAGTATATTGACTGCAAATTTATATGCTGACACACAATGTCAGTTCACATCAACTACTTTTCTAAAACAAACAGCTTAAATTACAATAGAAAAAGAAAATGATAACTACTTTTTCTAAAATAAACAGCTTAAATTACAATAGAAAAAGAAAATGATCAATGACACGACATGAAACGAAAAAGCAACACTTAAGCAAACAGTAAAAAGTATATTGGAAAGGGGAAGTATTGTGTCAAACATGTGTATCCAGCACATGTGTCCGACACGACATGACCTCATGGTTGAACTCTGCATGCTACCTAGATTAGAAATTATGACACTAAGTTTGGAGCATGGATACAAGGTTGAGAATTGAGCAGCTTCAGAATGACTTTCCAATATTAGAGTGTTACAAATGGATAAACAACCACAAAGCTTTCCAGAAAGGCATTGGTACTTAATTGATATCAGTGTATACACACTTAGTGCCGTTGTAATCTCCTAGCCCAACTGATTGGAGAGTCATATCACCATGAATTTCAATTCTAAAAGTCAGAAGGCAGCCTACTTGCAGAGTTATGCCAATGTAAGTCTTGAAATGTTGCACTTTCAATAGCCAACCGTACATGTCAACCGTACTAAGTCTAGGCCCCAACTGTACATAGCAACATTCACTCGCCAACTGTTTTCTGATGCCGCCCTAACGTCGAACACAACCTCCTTAAAATACATAATAAAACCAGATGCCCATACGCATACAAGACAAAAATCATACACCACGTTAGCATAGCTATAAAATAAACCTGGGCGATATAGTGGGTCATCACCATCAATGGAGTTTAGCAAGAACTTCAGCAAGTAAATGAGTAATATAAGTTGCTCTATTGTAGACTAATGAGATATTTTAGCCAATAGCACCAATGCAACAGGATATATGGTAAGCCATGATTTGGAGACTGATGACACGAGTGTCCCATTTTGACACTGGCATGGAGGGTCGACGTGACAATTATCCTAGTTCTAGACGTACACAGTTATATAGGTACATTTCTTCTAGATGTATGCATATTTGACTATTATAAATGTATAGTGTGTTTAAGTATAATACAAAAGAACTAAATTTTAGTAGAATGATTTACAAAAACGCTAGCTTTTGTTAATAGTGGACATATCATACTTCATATGGTACATAATAAATGTGTTCTCTGTACGCAACACATGAATAGACATAGCGAATTGGATTTTTATTTCATCACAACCTTTTTCAATAACATTAGGGACATGTGTTTTGTTTTTCAGCAAATACACCCCCATTTATTTTAGAAAAAGAATCCATACAAACAAGAAAACATCTAAAACCAGAAATAGATGTAATGCAACGTGGACTCCAAATATTGGAATGAACCAACTTAAATGATATATATATTAATCTCTATGTTCACATGGGATACACTGACAAACAATGCAAGGAAGAAATTTAATGTAACAATCACAAGCAAGCTACTAAATTTGTGAAAAGTGAGAACAATTAAGAATGTTCATACGATGAAGGCACACGAAATTTAGCTTATTCTGATGCTTCTCTATACTAAGATACAAGGTACAAGAAATTTTAGCAAAATTCTAGTCGAACATCAAGAGGTTTTCACACCCTTTAATGCAACATCTAGTTTTGGATTAGTGCCCTCAGGTGGATAAAACTCACGACATCCTCAAAGCAGAAGTCCCAAATGATTCCATAACAACAATTTGACAAAGTTACCACAGAATAACCATTTGTAACATAAGTAGCCTTCCTCTCATCTTAACTCCTTATTAGAAACACGATAAAGAAATTCAACGCCCCACTCTGGATCTCTAATAAAATTCAGACACGAGCTTTAAAGTTTAGTCGCCAACGCAAACAAATTTCCTCGTCAATTCCAACCTAATAACCTAGACAAGTGTTTGGCAGTCAGAATGGTTTAAAAACATATATTTTCATCAAAGGAAAACAGACAGTAAAGAACAATTTTTACTACCAAATTGCGAATCTCTAACAATCAAGGCAGAAATTAACCTGCGGCATTTGCCATGCGCTTGGGATATCAAGCCTCGACGCCGAAAAGATCTAGAAAAAACAACACAAAATTCGAATCAAAATTCAACTCAGCAACCCTAGATCTCTTGTTTGAAACCCTAACGACCTTGTTAGCGGGATTGACGAGGCAAACCCTAACCTTTTGAGGCGATGGTTACGGGCGCCTGGGTCGGCGAGGTGGAGCCGTCGCCTAGGTCGGGGCGGTTGTTGAGGAGATGGTCGATCGAGCAACGAAGAGGAAAGAGGGTCACCTTGGTCGATTGCTTGGTTCGGAGAAAATTTTCGGTGGTTACGCAAAGAGGGAAGATGGAAGATGGAAGAGCACACAGAGGGAAGATGGAAGAGGGAAGGGTTGGGCGCGGGCTGAAATATTTTCTCCGAAGAAACGAACCGTGCTGTGAGAGGTTGCGGGCTGTGAAAGCTGGGGCTTGTGTAAAACTAATGTATAATACACAATCTTTAACAGCGCTTGTATTAAACAAACGCTGTCTACTGTTACCTTTAACAGCGCTTGTATTAAAAAAGCGCTGTCTATTGGTACCTTTAACAGCGCTTGTACTAAACAAGCGATGTCTAAGGTCCCAGATAGACAGCACTTGTTTAGTACAAGCGATGTCTATGGTGGACTTTTAACGTCGCTTGTACTAAAGAAGCGATGTCTATTATCTGACCTTTAACAGCGCTTGCAGAAAGAAGCGCTGTGTATTATATATGCCTCTAATAAATAGCGCTTGCAGAAAAAAGCGATGTCTATTGTCTGACTTTTAACAGCGCTTGCATAAAGAAGCGCTGTCTATTGTCTGCCCTTTAATAGCGCTTCCAGAAAGAAGTGCTGTCTATTATCTGGGCCTCTAATTAACAGCGCTTATAATTGGAAAGCGCTGTTAAAGTTGTGCTATTAAAGGTCCTTTTTGTAGTAGTGTTACAAAACTTCTCATCGGAGAAGAAGATCTCTTTGGTGCATGATCACCATGGCCATGCGGGTAATGGTGGCAATGCACCCCCCCCCCCCCTCCGCGTTGGGGAGGGGGTTGGCTTCGGCCAATGACAACCAAGCACAACCCCCCGAAGGGGGGGGGGTGGACTCCATGAAGGGGAGGCCGGCCGGCCATGGCCATGGCCGGCCCTGGCAGAGGCCAGGGCAGAGGCCCCCCTGGCCTCTGCCAGGGCCAGGCTAGAGGCCGCCCTGGCCTCTCTGCCAGGGCCATGGCCGGCCAGGGCCAAGGCACCCTGGCATAGGCCAGGGCACCGGCCCTGGCGTCTGCCAGGGCCAAGGCCGGCCCTGGCAGAGGCCAGGGCAGAGGCGCCCTGGCCTCGGCCAGGGCCAAGGCTGGCCCTGGCATCGGCCAGGGCCGGCCGGCCGGCCAGGGCAGATGCGCCCTGGCCGGCCAGGGCCTCGGCCAAGGGACCAAGGCCAGCCCTGGCATCGGCCAGGGCCGGCCGGCCAGGGCAGAGGCGCCCTGGCTTCGGCCACGATCCCAAAGGGGGGAGGAGGGTTTGCATGGCCGGCCCATACGGGATCGGCGACAGTTGCATACGGCAAAACCCCCTACTTGGGGGAATCCGTGGCCTTGGGATGACCACGGCTCGACCCCGGTAATGGCTGGGGAAGGCCACTACCTCCCGCTGCAAAATATGATTGCAAAATACGATTGCAAAATACGTTTTTCAAATACGTTTGCAAAATACGTTTTTCAAAATACGTTTTTTAAAACGCTTTTCCGCTGCAAGTACTATAAGAGTACTATTATTTGATAAGTGATGGGAAAATATTGAAAGTTGTTCTAGACGGTGATAGGCATTGTAAATGACCTTTCCGATTCTAGAGCAACATCTTCAATATTTTTCGAAAGTAACCTATCAAATGTGAAATTTATGTAATGTTTTTTGATCGAACTTGTTTTTATGTCTTTTGCAGCATTTTAAAGCTAAAATGTCTTCCGCCGCTAAGAACATCGTCGCTGAGTTGAACAAAGGTGAAAAACTCAACGGCGATAATTACAAACTATGGTCCATAAAGATACAATATGTTCTAGAGGAGCAAGAAGTGCTCGAAACTCTAACGAACATAATGATCGAACTTGAGTTAGGCATTACGGCCCAACACAGAAGAGACAAGGAAGCCTTTGATGATGGGTCTCGGAAGAACAAGATTGCTCGCATTACATTGTTATCAAGTATGGCCGATGACATAATGCGAATCTTCCGAGAACATGACCTAGCTATGAACATATGGTCCAAGCTGGAGGAGAAGTTTGATGGCACCTCGGTGACCAAACTTCGCTCTTTAACTATAAAATTCGATTCGTACAAAAAGCGTCCAAATCATTCCATGGGAATGCATCTGCGACACATGGCGAATCTTATTTCAGAGTTAAAGGATGCAGGTCATGTGCTCACTGATGAGCAACAAATCCAAGCGGTCATACGTTCCCTACCAATCGAATGGGAACAAATGAAGATGCATCTCACTCATAATGAGAGCATCAAGAATTTCAGCGATGTTTCTAAGCACCTCGAGTTAGAGGAAGAGCGGCTTGCGGCCGCCAAGCCAAGTGCAGAAGTGCACATGGTTGCTAGTTCCTCACACGGGGGAAAGAAACGTAAAAATCGCTCGAAGTATGATCATGAACATAAAAGGCAACCAACGTCTACCAAGAAACCCAAACATAAGGGTGGGAACAAGAAATGGCACAAGAAGAAGGACTTAAAGAAGATCAAATGCTTCAAGTGCAACAAGTTAGGTCACTTTGCCCGTTCTTGTACGGATGGAGGTGACAAGGTGCCACCGACCACATAGCAAGGGACAGACGGTCCTTCGTGGAGTATCACCGAATACCCCAAGGAACGAAGTGGATATATGTAGGAAACAACACACGTGTTGAAGTGAAAGGCGTTGGGACGTGCAAGCTCATCTTGGACAACGGCCGCACTATCTTACTTCACGATGTCCTCTTCGCTCCAGATATTCGAAGGAATATTATATCTGTGGTTGTATTAATGGGTCTTGGTTATAGTTGGTTCTTTCATAATTGTAATGTGGACATATCTTGTAATAATTCTTTAATTGGTTCTGGGTATGTTTTAAGCGATTCATTTTATTAAATACTATGTACGATTCCTCTAATTTTAATGAAAATTTCCTTGTTACAAATTCCTCGATTCATGAATCTGATGTAATTTGTTGGCACGCAAGGCTTGATCATATTGGAACAACACGTATGGATAGACTTGCCAAACGTGGCCTTCTATCCAATGTATCAAAGGTCGAAATGTCGACTTGCGAACATTGCATTGTAGGAAAATCTTGTCGCAAGCCATTTGGAACCGGCACAAGGGCCGAGGTTCCATTGCAGCTTATCCATTCGGACATATGTGGTCCGTTGAATGTCAAGACAAGACGCGGAAAGTCCTACTTAATCACTTTTATTGATGGCTTCACCCGATTCAGACATATCTATTTGATATCCCACAAAAATGAAGCATTAACCTGCTTTAAAAACTATATGAGTTTAGTGAAAAATCAATTAGATCGCAAGATTAAGGTCTTGCGAACCGATAGAGGCGGTGAATATCAATCAACAAGTTTTACGGAACTTTGTGATGATAAGGGTATAGTTCATCAAATAACTATGCCTTATACTCCACAACAAAATGGTGTTGCTGAAAGGAGAAATAGGACTTTAATGGAAATGGTCCGTTCAATGATGACACAAGCTAACTTGCCAATCACCTTTTGGGGTGATGCATTATTGACAGCTGCTTTCATCTTGAACCGCGTACCCTTGAAATCAGTTAGCTCCACTCCTTATGAGTTGTGGAACCAAAGGTCTCCTGACTTAAGCATTTTAAAACCTTGGGGGTGTGCATCCTAAGCACATATTTCCTCCCATAAGTATGGCAAACTTGGGCCAAGGGGGAGGAAATGTATCTTTATACGATACGCAGAAAACTCCAAAGGTTATGTTTTCATTGGTCAGGAAGACAATGGAGGACTAATTGAATTTGAGTCGAGGGATGTTACTTTCTTGGAAAATCAATTTCCAAGACAGGGCGTGATAAGTCAGGACTTATCTTTATTTGAGATTTATGATCAAGAAGGATTACCTCATTCGAGTGGGAGAATTCTTGGTGAAGACGAAAATACGTTTCAACCTTCACCAATGGATGATACGAATGATGCGAATCATATTCCATATGGGAATAATGATCCAAGTAGGAGCAATTCTAACCACATTCCAAGTGGGAGTGATATTAGAATTGATCCAAATTCGAGTCAACAAGGACTTGAAGAATCTCAAATACGACGTAGTAGTCGTACAAGGTTAAATCCTCTAAGATTTGAGGATGAATTCCCACAAACCTTTATGACTTTACTACAAGAAGATGACGAGCCTGCTAATTTCAAACATGCAGTATCATGCCCTGCAAAAGACAAATGGATGGAAGCGATGAAGGAGGAATTAGAATCCATGAAAATTAACCGAGTCTGGGACTTGGTTAACTTACCCAGAGGACGTAGAGCTATTGGGAACAAATGGGTTCTCAAGATCAAGCATAAGGCTGATGGCTCTATAGACAGATATAAAGCTCGCCTTGTCGCGAAAGGTTTTACGCAACAGGAAGGGATAGACTACGAAGAGACCTTCTCACCTGTTGTTTGTTTTACCTCGATTCGCTTGATTCTGGCTTTGGTAGCTTGCTTAGATCTCGAATTACATCAAATGGATGTAAAGACTGCCTTTCTTAATGCAGAATTGGACGAGGAGATCTATATGGAACAACCAACATGGGTTGTAAAAGAAGGAAACGAACATAAGGTTTGTAAACTTCGTAAGTCCATATATGGTCTTAAACAATCCTCGAGGCAATGGTATATACGATTTCAAGAAGTTGTCTTATCAAATGGTTTTACCATGCTTGATGAAGATAACTATGTATATATCAAGAGGATCAAAAGCATGTATGTTATTATGTCTCTATATGTAGATGACATTTTAATAGCCGGAAATGACAAGGGCTTTGTGATGGATATCAAGGCTTGGATTTCATCAGTATTTGAGATTAAAGACATGGAAGAAGCTGCATATATCCTTGGAGTTAAGATTTCAAGGAATCGTTCGAAGAAACTTCTTTCTCTTTCACAAGAGACTTATATAAAGAATGTTCTAGAACGTTTTAATATGCAGGACTGTAAGTCCATTGATACTCCTATAAGAAAATGCGATAATTTATGTCTGAAAATGTGTCCAAAGAACCAAAAGGAAAAGGAAATTATGGAAAAGTTCCATATTCCAGTGCAGTTGGTAGTTTTATGTACGCTACGATGTGTACAAGACCGGACATCTATTTTGCCGTTGGAATGGTAAGTCGTTACCAATCCAATCCAGGGCAAGCACACTGGAAAGCGGTTAAGATGATAATGCGGTATCTTAAAGGGACTGCGGACTATGCTTTATGCAATCAAGGAAATGCCTTGAGGCTCGAAGCCTACACTGATGCTGATTGGGCGAGTGATCTCGATGAGCGACGATCGACCTCAAGACATGTTTTTCTACTCGGATCTGGTGCAATATCTTGGAGTAGCAAAAAACAATCCTGCATCGTACTTTCAACTATGGAAGCCGAATTTGTAGCATTTAGCATGGCGGTCCAAGAAGCTGTTTGGCTTAGGAAGTTCTTAGACAAGCTAATTGATACAAGTGACTCAGGTACTGTACCAATATACAGTGACAGTCAAGCATCTATACCTATGTCAAAGATCCAAAATTCCATTGTAAGACCAAACACATTGATATCCGCTACAAATTTGCAAAAGACTATGATAAGAACAAGAAGGTAGACATTAGATACATATCTACGCACGAGATGATAGCGGATCCGCTTACGAAGGCTATCCCCAGAGATGTGTTTTACAAACACTTATCATCTCAAGGATTGCGTAAGAGCTGAGTTGTATCAATGTATATTCCCATGTCTATGAGAGATCAAATTTAATAAAAGAATAAGTTCTTTTTTCATTGCATATGAGTTTCTTGAAAATGTTTGTGTACATTTCTTTTAATCTCAGCTATGTTTTTCTAGTATGTCGGACAGATTGAGGTTGGCTCTCTCACATGAGCAACCGCCTTTATTCTATCAGACGGATAAGATAAAGATGAGACCTGTTTAAAGTCAAAATCGTCAGACGGATGATTTAGAGTCATGACTTAAACAAAAAGGTCGTATGAAAGATCTGCATCATATGGATGCTTATAAAAGATCTAAGAAGATTTTTAAATCTTATCTGTCTTATGCGGGATGTGGGTCCAGGAAATTAATGAGTAGTAAAAGGGACTCAAAGTCAGACATTGTGGTGTCTGACCATCATCCTTACAACATCATTAAGACATACGCTCCCTGGGAAAGGAGTGATGTTGTAATACGTGTTCATACTATGTATGCATTTGACCATTGGGTTAGAATAGTAATTGTGTTTACTATTATGTGAGACCCAAAGACCACACGGGTCTTGAATTTCTTACCCTTATGGACTCTAATTGGTTCCTTTAGATTTGACTGGGTGATCGCTATCTTAGCATGTTACTTATGGACTATGGTAATTCGGTCCGGCGGGGCATGTTAGAAAAGCGAGTCAAGTCAAGATCGAAAGGATCGCAAGAAGAAGAAGATTATTTTCATATTCACATTTGGACTTTAGAGATTCAAAGCTGGCCAGTCAATTGTAATCCAGACGGGATTCAATTGTGGAATATAAAGTATAAGAAATGTGAAGAAATAATCTAGGGTAAAGAATGCGTTGATCTACTCAACTTTGCACCTCAAAGAGTGTTGTGTATCTCTAACAAGTGCACACCAACAGACTCTATGCGCATGACGGTCACACGGTCTATTTCTCAGTATGATAAATAGAAGAACTAAAGGAAAAGATGTTTCCTTACAATCCCCTCAAGTGTGAGTGGGAGATGTTGGATATGGACGACATGTATACACCCATGAGGGGATGTATGAGGGTATACGGACCTCAGATGTCGCGTGCATGAAAGCATGTACGAAGGAAAACTTTTCATGTGTGAAAAGGACCACTCGATAAGTGGAAAAAGGCACATTATAAGTGCATAAAGTCACTTGATAAGTGCATGAATAAGAGGATAAGCAAGGTTTTCAATATAAGCTAATAAGCTTATATATGGTTATTTCCTACAATAACTACCCCTAAAGCCTATAAATAAGACCCAATGGTAAGGCATTTAAGGCTAATCCTTCATGCCATAAGTTTGCATAAGGCAAACCTTTTCCTCTTCTCCCTTCCATTTTGTTCTTCTTCCAAATAGAGATTTAGACGGTGGAAACGCTGCTTCGATCCTCTGTGACGAAGAACCGACCGTTTTGGCGAATCCAAGGACAAAGTTCAGAGACTACAGCGCAGCGTACGCTAACGTAAGTCTCTTCGATCCTACATCCTCCGCGCGACAGGATCCTACTTATACTTGTCTCAAACTCGGTTTATACAATGCTATTACCATGTTCAGGTTTCAAATTGCTATCAAATGTTTAACTACTACCGGTTGCAAATTGCTCTTTTCATTTCATATTGCTAATGATATTATATGGTCTATCTACTAGCTCATATCGCTTTCTATCAAACTTGTCATAACTAATATGGTTTCTTTTCAGACCTTATATATAAATCATTCTTGACATGCTTATAATCGTATCATGCTTTTTCTTACGTCACTTACGTATATGATGTAGCTCTTACGAATTAAACTTGTCAAATGTTCATACAATACTTATACCATGCTCTTAATTACTATGCCGTGTTAGTACAACCTGCCTACTATGCTTTTATCATACCATATTCATACTTATGATACGCTTTACCTCATGCCTCTCTTATACATATGCTCTTACCTTATTATTTACTATGGGGATATACTTGCCGAGTAACCCTCACTGACGGATGAAATGTCTGTTAGGACTTGAGAGCACAGAGGATACTTCTGTAGGGATCGAGCTAGGGCTCGAGGATTACGTGGAGTTTCAACCCACAGAAGACTATGGCGTTTTATTTACCTTCGCATCAGCACTTTCTATTTGAATAATGTAATTTGTTATAATTTGTTGTATTGGCCATGTTAGGCTCATGAGGTATCTTAATTCTTGTATGCTTGATATGTAATAATGTCGTTTGAGCTGTTTCTTTAATCCGCATGCAATGACATGTAATTTTTACACAGACGCTTAGTGTGTTTAAACCAATGAGGAAGAAAGAAGAGAAAAAGTACTTCTTATTTTAAGCATACCGCGGACCCGCTCGAGTCCTCCTTACCAAGTAGAATGGGAAGCGGGGCGTGATACTACCCGAGAGGGAGTGGCCCCTGATCGTATAGCCGAGCCGCCTGTGAGGGCAATGAGAGGTCATCCCCAATCGTATAGCTAGCTCAGCTCGCGATAGAGTGGCCCACTGATCATATAGTTGAGACGCCCACGAGGGTACTGAGAGGTCATCCCTGATCATATAGCTAGCTTGACTCCGTGAGGGAGTGACCCTCGACTGTATAGCCGAGCCGCCTGCAAGGGCAATGGGAGTTATCCTCGATCACATAGTAAGGTCGGCCCGTAAAGGAGTGGTCCCTGATCGTATAGCCGATCGGCCCACGTGGTGTTCTGAGCTGATCCGTGGCCTGCACACTTTAGTAAAGTGAGAAAGATGGTTGATCAAATGCCCTCTTAAGGTGCACTTGTCAAGGATATGTCAGCTCATCAAGAATATGTTAGCTGAGTTAAAATAGAAACCAAAATGAAATGAAGAGTTTGATTGGTTGGTTTTGTAACTCGTCCAAGCTATTGAATGCGCTCAGATGGTGGTTGCAATGTATGTCATCCTGGATATGTCATTCTGCTTGGGTCGTCCTGGACTGATTGTCATACATAGGTCATCCTGGATTTGTCATCCTTTATGGGTCGGTCTCCTCCTGGGTAGGCCGGCCTGGATAGGGCGTCTAGGTTAGGTCGGCCTCCTTTTGTTCTGGTCCGTTTGGATGGTCATCCAGGTTAGGTCGAACTCCTCTTGCACAGGTTCGCCTAGATAGGTCATCCAGGTTAAGCCGGCCTCCTATTGTGCAGGTCTGCCTGGATAGGTCATCCAGGTTAGGTCGGCCTCCTATTGTACAGCTCTGCTTGGATAGGTCATCCTCACCCTGGATAGGTCATCTCACCTCTGGATAGGTCATCCTCGCCTCCAGATAGGTCGTCATGGATAGGTTGGTAGGTCAGACGCATTCCTCACCTCAATGTTTTTGTCCCTTGCATGACAATGTGAAAAACTTGTCAGAGCTTCTTTTCCATCCAATTTGCTTACATCAGAGGCCGAGGCGGAGTTGGCATCAGCAAAGGAGCACACTGGCATGATCGATGGCGGGGAAGTCCACGTGAAGCTGCATTCGGCCCACCAAACGTCCTTCATGGCTGCCCTAAGATCAAAATCTCTCAATCCATCTCACCGATGGGAGATAAAAATAAAGTGTTAAATCAATAATTGTAAGCAATAGAGGCAAGAGAAAAAATTTGCCCCTTGTTTTAATTTATGTTTTCTTTGTTCGTTTTGGGAGCAGAGATAGAGAGAGACTACCGTGAGAAAATGATTCACCATTCTCCATAGCTTGGCAAACTCTAGAAGCCTGGCGAGCTCGGTAGGCAGCATGACATGCTTGGACAGAAGATTTGAGCTTAGCTACTCGCCTCATCAAAATGAAGGATCTTGGCAAGTCGCCTAATTTCTGAGCGATGGAGCTCGGCATAGCTCGCCTGGAGGGGGAGCTTCGTTAGAAGAGCTTGATAGGATTTGTTACACCTGAGAGCTCGAGCTATCAGACGTTTCTCTTGAGCTCGAGATGAACGCCAGGCAGAAGTTATGAACGCCAAAAGATTTGCTTACGAGTTTGAGCAAAGGTTGAGGTTGAGCTCGAGATGAACGCTAGAAGTTTGCCCCTGAACTCGAGCTTAATATGAATGCCAGGTAGAAGCGATGAATGCCAAAAGCGTTGCCGCCGAGTTCGAGCAAAGGTAAAGGTCTAGCTCGAGATTGATGCTAGAAGCTTGCCAATGAGCTCGAGCTCGCGATGGCCGCCATGCAGAAGCTTGCCCTTAAGCTCGAGCTTGGACCGATCGAGCTCATCCATAGCTCATAGCTCATCATCGTGGAACATCATATTAGGGCCGGATACCTTCATTGAACGAAAACTTGCGTCCAGTCTCAGGGTAGACGAGGTTCCCCTCCTCGACTGAATCTCGAGCAGTGCGTAGTGGAACCGACAGAGGAAATCGTCGGAGTTGAACATCGCTGGGCCAGCCTCATTTGGGAGTTCAGAGTAGCCCAGGGCCTGGGTGGCGACGGCGAGGGCCTTCCAGTCGATCTTGGGGAAGATGCTTTGGAGGAAGTCGGGGTTGAATTCGACATCCTATGTGACGTACGGTCTAGTGGGCATATCGGCAAACTTGCTCGAGCTGCGACAAAAGATCCGAGCTCTGACAAAAGGTCTAAGCTCGGCAGGGGAAACTGAAGCTCTGACGGCGGGCTCGAGTTCAGAGAGATGGGCAGATTGGTGAGCTTGCTCGAGCTCCGACAAAAGATCTGAGCTCGGCAAGGGAAGCTGAAGCTCTAACGACGGGGTCGGGTTCAGAGAGATGGTCAGATTGGCAAGCTTGCTCGAGCTCCAACTAAAGATCGGAGCTAACCTACAACGAGGCCCATCATTCTGACCACTTGATGCCCCGGTTGACTATAAGCTCACGCAACAAAGCTCGGCTAGAACAAGACCGGAGCTTGGTAGCTCGGTCGGAAGAAGACGGAGCCCTGTAGCTCGGTCGGAAGGGATCAGAGCTCAGTAGCTCGGTCGGAAGAGGACCGGAGCTCGACGGAGGCGGGGC
Source organism: Scilla litardierei (assembly GCA_030789695.1). Taxonomy (NCBI): domain Eukaryota; kingdom Viridiplantae; phylum Streptophyta; class Magnoliopsida; order Asparagales; family Asparagaceae; genus Scilla; species Scilla litardierei. The sequence goes on along the minus strand of CM061141.1, from coordinate 3,372,795 downwards.
GATCGAGCTCCCAAATCTGCTCGGCAGATGGGGCAGAAATTAGGGCAGTTCTGACGGAAGCCTCAACACAGCTTGGAGATCGGACATCGGAGCTCGACCGATCTGTTCGAGCTCGGAGAGGGCAGTGTTGGATTGTGATTTAAGCACAGAGGGAGCGTGATTAACTTTAGTTTTGGGTTATCTTTAGTATATGTTGGCGTGTTGTGGGTTTTGTAGAGAACGTCATTAGCTTTGTTTGTTGGCACAACAATCATGTAGTTCAACGAGACGATTGTCGTGTAGATAATAAGCCTATAAAGAGGAATCATCCCCAACAGTATTTACATGATACGAATTTGAATTCGAAATGACCGAAATGATTGGTAAAGTAAAAAGCTTTGTTAACCATACTTTTGTTAAAAAACAGAAAAAAATTAGAGATGACGGATGTTGCACGCGTGCATATCACGTGATCAGGACACGCAAATGAACTGACGACATCAAAAAAAAAAAATCACGTACACGTGCGTAGAGTAATATTACGTGTTAATCAAGCCGTATCCAAAAAAAAAACTCGCCGGTTGCGAGCATACACGTTTGTGTTTGTGGGATACGTATAAAAACGTCATCGGGAATTACGCGTAATATGCGATTTATGACGAAATATCCAATCCGAAAAGGATGGATGACGAATATGTACGTGGATAAGGGCATGCATGACGTATGTGCGAGTACATGGTCTCCTATATATATAAGTGGGCAAATTAAAACGCATGAACACAAGCACCTCGTCCAAATTAAATTAGTCATTCTACAAGCTAGCTTGATTATTATTTCTCCTTGGCAACTGATAATTAATTACGAGAGTATCGATCGAACCGAGCATGGCTTGTTTCCTTCTGATCAGCTTCCTGACGTTCTTCGTCTGCTTCAGCGGTTGCGCCGTGGCGGCGCCGAACAGAGAAGCGCCGGCCTCGCTGGGCAACATTGGCGTCTACACCACGAAGGTGTCGATCGGCAGCCCTCCGACGGAGTTCACGGCGATGGTCGACATTACAGGCCGCGTGAACTGGGTCCAGTGCCACAACGACAAGAGCCCATCGTTCAACCCCGAAGGGTCGACGACATACAAGCACGAAGCCTGCGATTCCACGGGATGCAAGGCTCTCGACAAACAAGACTGCTTGGGGGAAGGCAGCTGGTGCATCTACGTCCTGGGCATGCCAGACGGAAGCGAGGCAAGGGGGAATTTTTCGAGGGATGTGTTCAACATCCCGACCATCTCGAAAGGAGTCGCTTCTCTGCCCGAAGTCCGCATTGCTTGCGGGGTGCAGGCGACATCCTTCATGGGAGGAAAGCCGGTGAGGTTTGCCGTCGCCCTTGTGCGATACGCCTTCCAGTTCAAGTTCTCGCACTGCTTCCCGCGTCGGCAATCCATCAACGACGACGCGGACGCCGGCCTGCTCTTCGGAGACGACGCCAAGATGCTCGGCAACCGAACCACCCCGCCTGCCACCTGCACCTTGAGCAAGACCGAACAGCTCTATACGGTCACCCTGGAGGACATCAGCGTCGGCTTCAACAACTCACTTCAGCTTCCCCCGGACACCTTCGTGAGCAGGAAGAAACGGTGCGGAGTCGCCCTCAAGTCCACCACCGCCGTCACCTACCTGCCGAGGCTCGCCTTGGACCGGCTGGTGGCCAAGATCATGGCACTGACCCTCAAGTCCTCTGTCATCCCGCTGGATGATTTCTGGCCCCTGTGTTACCCGGGAACAAGGGCGGACTTGGCCAACGATCCCGCCTTCAACTCCGTCACCCTTCACTTCAAGGGCGGGCTCGACGTGGTCCTCACCCCGCTCGATCTCTTTGTCCCCATCGACGCCTCCACCGTTTGCCTGCTCATGTCCGAGACCGACGACGTCACCGTCATCGGATCCTATGCTCTCCAGAACAAGAACATCGCCTACGACTTCAGCAATCCCAACTCCCGACTCCACACCGTCTCTGTCGTTCCCGCTGCCTGTTAATCTAATTCTGTACATCGATCCCTGTCTAGCTAGTTCCCTGTGAATGAACTAATAAATTAAGTTCCCTTCCTTCTATATATGCTTAATTATATCTAATATGCGTCGGTGTACTAGCTAGTAGTTCTTTATTATCATGTGCTCTGTATAATTCTCTCTTCTTCCAATATTAATTGTTCCCCCTTTCACTCTTTAGTGTTTATACTATATAATCCTTCCCCTTTCTTCCTCCTGTTCTGGGATCTCTTTGATTGTTCGGTTACGTACATTAATAATTACCCAATATGTTATCTAAACCTATGGCCTGGTGATCATTCTCCTGCATAATATTATGCTACCGCGCGAGCGAGCGACATGGAGGGCATCTGATCTCTTGGCTAGCTCATGCGACTCCGCATCCCTCAGTTATAATGACCATTTTTTGATGGCAACCTAATGACCATTTTTCTCCAAGTTATAATGTATTTAGATTTAGGTCGTCGAGTCTAAAATTTTATAAATAAAAGGTGAAAGCTTCTACAGTTCATGAAAGTATATGCAAGAGATGAATGATCTGAAACAAAGAAAAAACTCAAGTCCAGAAAAGTAAAACCAATGACAAGAATAGCAAAGCACATATTCCACCTTCCTCCCTATTGTATGTGCCACATGAATACCTCGAATCACTGTCCCCTTGTGAATCCACACAGTAAATTTCTTATTTTTACCCTTTTTTTTGCTAGAAAGCTAAAGTCTTTCCGGATAAAGATTCCTTAAAAACACTAAATCTGATGAAGAACAGAAGGCAAACAGCTTAACAGTAACAATTGCAGATCTGCAATAAAACCAGAAAAAATTAAAAAAATATATTTTACACTGATCTCGCAGAAATGTGACAAACTAATACAGCGGATAATTATCCTAAACAATAAACAACAAATCTAAGGGAAAACCCAGAAAACCATCAAATAAACTAAATATTCAAACGCTAGAGTTCATCTGTTTTCCAAAAATTTAATAATAACACTTCGACATCAAATTTTTCTCTAAGTTATGTATCACGGGTGCCCGAAATTTGTCAATTGGCCCTCGAGTTCGAGTTCGTTCTTTTGGACTTCCCAATTGGCCCTCTCCTCTAGCAGTGTCTTCTCCGCTCGCTCGCTTAAGGAAATTTGATCAGCCTCACTCTTACGAGACTCACCTAACTCGCGTCCGAGTTCGAGCACCCATGATTGTCTCAATTTACACAGAAGCTCCAATCTATCAAGCTTCGCCTGAGCCTTCTCAACGGCCATTTTGACCGTCCCCAGCGTGACTTCATGATTGGCCACTACCGTTGCGCTTCGGTGCAACTCATCGTTACCCATAAGAGCCTATAGACAAGTTAAAGCTGTCAATATCTATGACTGCTTCATCCATATTGAAGATCAGCGCAATAGTTACCTGAACGTTCGCATAGACAGCAATTAAGGACTGTCTCTCATAATCAACCTTTTCCAGAATGACCTTATCCCGAGGGAGGGTCGCATTCTCGACAATTCGTGAGGTGGTCCAGCAATCCAAAAGTGCCGAATCATACTTCTTGATTGGAAACTCCAGTTGAAAAAGCTCCTCCATGGGGCAATCAAACGGGGCCTGAGGCGAACGATTTTTCAGCAAAATCGATCTAAATTCTTCAGGAATATCCTCGGTCAGAGACACAGGAGGAAACAGACCCCCCAAGGTCAGGAATCCTAATGCAGAATGGGTTTCGGAAGAGGTGGGGACCCTCCTAAATCTTTCTCTGACGAAAACCCCTTTTCCTATTCACGGGGTTGGGCATCGTCACGCGACTGGCTCGTGTCGAAAGAGGCAGACGGGCCCACAGCGTCATTCGACCCTGATAACTCCGAGTTGCTAATGCGAAGTTGTCGCCTTCTTTTCTTTACTCCAACTACAACCACCTCAAACTCGGTGTGAAGCCTTTTCTTTTTCCTCCGCTGAGGATGAGCCAGTTGAGAAGCCCCCATGAACGAAAATAGGTAAAACCTCCGAGGTCATTGTCACTCCTTCCTCCAAAAGAGGCATTTGAGGAGATTGCATATTCTCCTCAGTCTCTCTGATGGAAGCCTCGACCCCTTTCCTCAACTCGGGGTCCACCTGGTATTCTAGGCCAACCATGCCTGCAAAGAAAAAGCAAAATTCTATAAAACGAAGATCAAATGGGTGGTGGGCAGGGTCGGATCCACTTTTGTCCATACAGTACTGCATAGAACTGGGTCAGACCATAACCATTTCATCTTCCTAACTCCCTCCGGTAGCTTCAATAATGCATCGGTGATTTTCTTCCCCTCATCAGATAAAGGCTTGTCTTCGGTCGTGCCCAAATCAGGCATACCCCATCGAGTGCAGAAACTTGTCTCGCCTTGAAATACCACGAATACGGATTCGTCCTTCCAATTCAAATTCTAGCTGGGGAGGTCATCAAATAATTTCCTAACTCGACGAGTGGTTATCATGTACCAACCCGGGGTCTTGAGGGAAGGAATCGTGAAGAAGTGATTGAACAAGTCCATTGTCGGTTCAACCTTCTTCCTCACACACAATGTGATGAAGCCGACCAATACCCCTATGACGTTCAGCATCAGTTAGCAAAGGGAAGGTTCGACGTGCTCAGCAAATAGCGCATAAAAGGATGCATTGGGAATCGAAGTCCTCGATGAAATGTCTTGACATAAACTCCGACCTCTCGATCGCCAGGGCGATGAACCCTTTCGTCCCTCTCAGTCAACCGGATTTGGTAATCAAGTCGAACATATTTCTCCTGGAACTCGGAAATTTGGTCCGTGCCTACTTTAGAGCCTTGGTTGGCGATCAGACTGGGCATGTCGACTTCCTCCTTATCTTTCTGAGTGATGGAAGCTGAGCCCCCTACCAGAGGCTTGACCAAATAAAGAAGCCATCTCCAAAAAAGGAAATCTGGGTTAGGGATGCTAAAGACGATGATTTTGTTGTTTTCCTCCGGAACCGTCTTATTTAGACAAGACGACCTCATCATGTTGGGATACGTGTCGGTGATTCGGGCATCCTAGTATCTCGACTTTCGAACCGACACATCGTCCAAATCAGAAAATCAAACATTTTGACGCCTAAAGCTCAAATACTAGTTCCTCCATTAATGAGGTGTAATGTCGCTTGACCCGAACAGGCGAACTGTCTGAACTCGAGCGACGGGGGCCATTGTTGCATCATTGGCCGGCTCTCAAGGGATTCGTTCAGTGGGTGATCAAAGCCCACAAAGCCCATGGTAGAAGCCCGAAGCAAACTCAGTCAAAGCCCACGTGCCATTCGCACGTTGCACTTCCATCCATCGAACTTGGAATTGAAGGAAGCTCATAAATAACATGGACATGGGCGATGGTTATCCCTATTAAGGGGGAGGATCGTGGCACCATAATGGGTGACTGTTATTCTCCTAACATCACTAAAGAGACTTGGAAGGTCTATAAATACACTGGAGATTTTATTCTTCCAAATAGCTTACGACGCCTGACTCGAGATGGGCCTCCATGGGTCGATCTCGACAGCTCCAAGCTCTCTCCCTCTTAAGTTCATATACTAACTTAAGCATCGGTGGGGATTTAGGTCGGGACCCAGATCCGACCCCCCTAATATTCATGTATGATACATGAAGCTCGTGGAGTGATTCAGCAAGAGGGTCATAACTCCATCAATGGTCGTTTAAGACTCGACCTGCTCAGAGGGTCGATCGATCGTCATCTACTAATCCCTGACACCAACGACCCAAGTTCTACTAACCAGGGTCCCACGTAATCATCTGACAAGGCTCCACCTCGACAGAAGAGTCCACGTCAGTCTCAACACCATTAACGTCAGTTTTGGCCTTAACAAACATTAATCCACTCGTACATTGTTTCTTGGTCATGTTTCCTCTAAAAATAGGACACTGTTATATATACCGCACCATGTGCGGTGCATGTACAGTATTTTGTCAAAAAGACAAATTAGTCACATTAGATAGGAAGAATGTGACATCTGATGTGACTGATTTGCCATTTTTAGTAAAAATCATTGCATACACCACACGAGGTGCGGTATTGTTAAGGCCAAAAATGGCGATAACGGTATTGTGGTTGCCGTGGACTCTTCTGTTGAGGTGGATCCTCGTCAGAAGTTTGAGTGGGACCCTGGTTGGTTGAACCGAGATCGATGGTAGCAGAAATGAGTATGCGATGCTCGTTCGACCCTCTAAGCAGATCGAGTCTCAAACGATCGTTGATGGAGGTACGACCTTCCTGTTGAATTAATCGACGAGCTTCAAGTAACACAAGGAAACGTCAGGGGGGTTCGGATCTGCGTCCCAAACTAAATCCACTCCGATGCTTAAATTAGAATGAGAACTTAAGATAGAGCTTGGAGCTGTCGAGATCGACCTATGAAGGTTCGTCTCGACTCAGACATCACAAGCTATTTCAAGGAAGCAATATCAAGTGGAATGCAGAATGTCAGTTTACTAAGTTTTGTACCTCTCTTCAGACATCGCAAGCTATTTCGAGGAAGCAATATCAAGTGGAATGCAGAATGTCAGTTTACTAAGTTTTGTACCTCTCTTCAGACATCACAAGCTATTTCGAGGAAGCAATATCAAGTGGAATGCAGAATGTCAGTTTATTAAGTTTCGTACCTCTCTTGTTTTGTTCATCTACAGTGTATTTATAAACCTTTGATGTCTCTTCAGTTATGTTGGGAGGATAACAGTTACCAATTATGGTGCCACGATCCTCCCTTCTTAATAGGGGTAACCATCGCCCACGTTCCTGCTATTTATGAGCTTACCTTCAATTCGATGTTAGATGGGTGGAAGTGCAACGTGCAAATGGCATGTGGGCTTTGACTTAGTCACCTTCGGGCTTCTTTCATATGCTTTGCGGGCTTTTATCGCCGATCGAACGAATCCCCTGAGAGCCGGCCCAAGGGGGCAACAATGGACCCCGTCGCTCGAGCTCAGATAGTTCGTTTGTGAGGGTCAAGTGACATTACATCTTATTAATGGGGCATGGCAGTCGAGGAACATGTACTCGAGTTTTAGGCGCCAAAACACTTGCTTTTCTGATTTGGAAGATGTGTTGGTTCGAAATTCGAGAAACTAGGATGCCTGGATTACCAACACGTGTCCCAATACGATGGGATCATCTTGTCTAAATAAGAAGTTTCTAGAGGGAGATCGAAATCATCGTCTTTGGCATCCTTGACCCGGTTTTCCTTCTTTAGTGATGGCTTCTTCGTCTGCTCATGCCTCTGTTAGGGGTTCAGCCTCCATTGATCAGAAGGATCAAGAGGAAGTCACAGTACCCAATCTGATCATGAACCAAGTCTCTAAAGCAGAGGCAGATCAAATTCCTGAGTTTCAGGATCAATATATCCGATGTGATTATCAGATCCGGTTGTTCGAGAGTGATGAAAGGGTTCATCGCCCTGGCGATCGAGATGTTGGAGTTTATGTTAAGATTTTTCATCGGGTACTTCGATTTTCGATGCATCCCTTTATGTTCTATTTGCTGAGTATATTGAACCTTTCGCTTTGCTAATTGATGCCGAATGCCATTGGGGTTTTGGTCAGCTTCATCACTTTGTGCGTGATGAATGGGGTTGAACCGACAATGGAGTTGTTCAATTACTTTTTCATGATTCCTCTCCTCAAGAACATGTGTTGGTATATGATAACCGCTCATCGAGGTAGAAAATTATTTGACGACCTCCCCACCTCGAATCCGAATTGGAAAGATCAATTCGTATTCGTGGTATTTCAAGGCGAGGCGAGTTTCTGCACTGGATTGGGTATGCCTGATTTGGGCACAACTGAAGACAAGTCTCTATCCGATGAGGTGAAGAAAATCGCCAGCTCATTGTTGAAGCTGCCAGAGGAGACAAGGAAGACGAAATGGTTGTGGACTGATTTGGTGCTGCATAACACCGTATGGACGAAAGGTCGATCTGACCCCGTTCATCACCGATTTGATCTTTGTTTTATTGAATTTTGCTTTCTCCCTGCATGCATGGTTGGTCTGGAATACCAGGTGGACCTCGAGTCGAGGGATGCGGTCGAGACTTCCATCAGAGAAGATTAGGAGAATGCGCCATCTCCTCAAATGCCTCTTCTAAAGGAAGGGATGACAGGGACCTCTGCGGCTTTACCCATTATCGTTCATGAGGTTTCTTAGCTGGCTCGTCCTTAGCGGAGGAAAAAGAAGAAGCTTCCCACAGAATTTGAGGTGGTTGCAGTTGAGGAGTAAAGAGACGAAGGCGACAGCTTCGCATTAGTGACTCAGAGTTGTCTGGGTCGGATGATGTCGTGGGCCCGTCTGCTTCTTTGGACACGAGTTAGTCGCGTGATGAGGCCCAACCTCATGAACAAGAACAACGTGCTTATTCAGAGAGAGATTCAGAAGAGACCCCTCCTCCGGAGCCTATTCTGCATCAGGATTCATGGTCTTGGGGAGGTTTATTCCTCCAGTGTCTCTGGCTGAGAATATCCGTGAAGATTTTAGATAGCTTTTGCTGGAAATTCGATCGCCTCAGGCCCCGTTTGATTGTCCTATAGAGGAGCTCCTTCAGCCGGAGTTTCCAATTAGGAAGGATGAGTCGGCCCTTTTAGATGGTGGGACCGCCTCAGGGATTGCTAAGAATGCGACCGTTCCTGGGACAAGGTCGTTCTGGAGAGAGTCGATTACGAGAGGCCGTCCTCAATTGCCGTTCATGCGAACGTTCAGGTAACAATTATGCGTGTCTTCATTATGAATGAAGTAAGCATTAGTATTGACAAATTTTGCTTGCTGTGGGCTCTCGTGGCTAGCGTTTCGTTGTGTTGACGAGCAGCAGTGGTGGCCAATCATGAAGTCACATTGGCAGCAGTAAAAATGGCCGTTGAGAAGGCCCAGGCGAAGCTGGACAGATTGGAGCTTATTAATAAATTGAGATAGTCATGGGTGCTCCAACTCGAACACAAGTTAGATGAGTCTCGTAAGAGGGAGGCAGGTCAAATTGATTTGGGGGAGCAAGTAGAGAAAACGTTGCTAGAAGAAAAGGCCAAGTGAGAGGCCAGAGAGAATGAACTCCAAGCCCGACTCCTTGACAGCTATCGGGAGGTCGACGCGAGGGAAATCGTGGAGAAAGCGGTCCAAGAATGTATGGACACATTGCCCGACTTGATAAACTGTATACACAGGTGTTAAGGCCAAAAATGACCGAGATAGTTGTCAAGCTGACGTGGTCTCTTTGTGCTGAGTCGGAGCCTCATCAACAAGTGAAGTGGGACCCTAGGTTGGTGAACCAGGGTCGGATGATGGAAGTTGGTTAGGATGCAGTGCTCGTTCGACCCTCGAATAGCTTGTACATCGATCGTTCAAGGTTAGAGAGCTCGGAAGCGACCCTCGTGGAGGATGGCGACTCGTCGATCTACACCACAAAGACACGTTAACGGGGTCGGATCTGGGTTCCAACCCAAATCCCCTCCGATGCTTGAGTTAGTGTGGGAACTTAAAGATGAGAGGGAAATTGGAGCAGCTTAGATCGGTCCACAGAGGTTCGGCTCAGATCTGACGTCGCAAGCTCTATAATGTAAGAAATATCAAGTGAAGGAGTAGAGTTTATGTCTTAGATCTCGTACCTTGAGAATCACCTTTACCTTTGTCTTTTTAGGTATTTATAGACCTCTTGGGTCTCTCCAGTGACGTTGGGGAGATAACGGTCACCCATTATGGTGCCACGATCTGCCCCCTTTAATAGGAGTGAATGTTGCCCATGTTCCCGTTAATTACGAGCTCGTCTTTAATCCCACGCCCGAGTGAGGGGAGTGGAACGGTCGACTGGCTAATGGGCTTTGACCGAGTCATTATCGGGCTTCTCTTATGGGCCCCGTGGGTCCTAGCCATCTGTCGGTCGAATCATCTCGAGTGTCGGTCCAATGATTCAACAACATGGATATGAGTGGTGACGATCGGAGATAAAAGATCAATTCTCCGATTTTGCCACTAAGATTGACCAAATCCCAGTATTTTTCACGATCGTTGATGGCAATTATCAGGGTCAAGCATTGGATGGGGCTATGCCCGTTGACGAAGCTGTCGTCGAAACAAGTAAGGCTGCTAGTGTAGGTGCTCCAAGGGATCGGGAGTAAGCTGCTTCGGTCGAAGGAGACCAAGGGTGTGGCGATCCGGCTGAGGGATCTTAAAGAGTTTCTTGCCCCTCCATAATTTTGAATGCATATGGGGTATATATTGTAGAAAAAGCAGCAATTTTGTAATACCCGATATTGTCAAAAGTTGACACATACTTCTTTGTTTGTCTCAAATCGACAATTATTTTAAGGAACGTATAGGTGCGACTGTGTCGCCATTCGGATCCTTTCAACGAGTTAAGCGTCTACTTAAGGTGGTAGGAGTTGAATCGTTGAATCATACCCTCCTTATCCCTCGTAGTAAGGTGCAGTACTTGAAGTGGGGTGAGGGGTGATTTTTCAGCCTATGACCGACTACCAAGTTGTGTCATTCAGTAGTGTAGGAGGTGACCCCTTCGTCTTGCGACTGACAACATAGTTGGATCGTTTAGTTGCAAAGTGGTGGCCCCTTTGTTTTACGGCTGACGATACGGTAGGGTCGTTCAGTTGCGAAGGGGTAGCCCCTTTGTCTTACGGCTGACGATGGCATATGGTCGTTCAGTTGCAAAAGGGTGGTCCCTTCGCCTTACGGCTGATGACGCAATATGGTCGTTCAGTTGCGAAGGGGTGGCCCCTTCGTCTTACGGCTGACGACACGGTAGGGTCATTCAGTTGCAAGGGGATGGCCCCTTCGGCTTACGACTGACGACAAGATAGGGTCATGCAGTTGCAAAGGAGTGGTCCTTTCATCTTACGACTGACGAAACGGCATGGTCGTTCGTTACGAAGTGGTGTCCCCTTCGTCTTACGGCTGGCGACACAACAGGGTCGTTCGGTTGCGAGGGGTAGCCCCTTCATCTTATGGTTGACGACACAGTATGGTCGTTTAGTTGCGAGAGATGGCCCCTTCGTCTTACGGCTGATGACGCAGTTGGGGCGTTCGGTTGTGAGGGTATGGCCCCTTCGTATTACGGCTTACGATGCGGTAGGATCGTTCAGTTGCGAAGGGGTGGCCCCATCGTCTTATGGCTAACATCGCCAACTATTAAGGCCAAAAATGGCGATAACTGTATTGTGGCTGACGTGTACTCTTCTGTTGAGGTGTAGCCTCGTAAGCAGGTTGAGTGGGACCCCGGTTGGTTGAACCGGGGTCGATGGTAGCAGAAATGAGTATGTGATGCTCGTTCGACCCTTTGAGCTGATCGAGTCTCAAACAATCGTTGATGGAGGTACGACCTTCTTGTTGAATCACTCCACGAGCTTCATGTACCACAAGGGAATGTCAGTGGGGTTGGATCTGGGTTCCGACCCAAATCCCCTCCGATACTTAAGTTAGAATGAGAACTTAAGAGAGAACTTGGAGCTGTCGAGATCGACCCACGAAGGTTCGTCTCGAGCCAGACGTCGCAATCTATTTCGAGGAAGAAATATCAAGTGGAAGGCAAAATGTCAGTGCATTAAGCTTCGTACCTCTCTTATTATGTTCATCTCCAGTGTATTTATAGACCTCCAATGTCACTTCAGTGATGTTGGAAGGATAATGGTCACCAATTATGGCATCACGATCCTCCCCTCTTAATAGGGGTAACCATCGTCCGCAGCCCCATTATTTGTGAGCTTACCTTCAATCCCACGTTAGATGGGTGGAAGTGCAACGAGCAAATGTCATGTGGGCTTTGATTGAGTCAGCTTCGGTCTTCTTCAATGGGCTTTGCGGGCTTTTATCGCCCACCGAACGAATCCCTCAAGAGCCGGCCCAAGGGTGCAACAGGTATATATAGCAAGTCTCTTTAAAAAGGCAATATCCAATCAGTAATTAATATATGACGTAATATCCAACCAGTAATGTTGCGTCGTTGCATGACGGATATGTATGTGGACAAGTACACCGCACGTGGTGCGGTTTATATAGCAAGTCTCTTAAAAAAGGTAATATCCAATCGGTAATTAATATATGGCATAATATCTAACCAGTAATGTTGCATCGTTGCATGACGGATATGTACGAGGACAGGTACACCGCACGGGGTGCGCTATATATAGCATGTCTCTTTAAAAAGGTAATATCCAATCAGTAATGTTGCATCGTTGCATGACGGATTTGTAAGTGGAGTACAACTGTACAAGTACACTGCATGGGGTGCGGTATATATGTAGCAAGTCTCTTAAAAGAAGTAACATCCAACCAGTAATTAACATATGACTTAACATCCAATGAGTAATGTTGCATTGCAGCATGAGGAATATGTACGTGGACAACATTACGTATGTGCGTGAACCTGGCAATCCACCGATCTCCTAAATAAAGGGGCGAAATGCAACACAATTAGGCAAACACATCGTCCCAAATCTTTCCTCCTAGCAAGTGATTATTATCTCTCTTTGGCAACTAAAAAACTAGCCGATCATCGTATCGATCGAACCGAGCATGGCTCGCCCTTATTGTTTCTTTCTGATCAGCTTCCTATTCTTCTCCTCCTCCTCCTCGTCCTTTAGCGGTTGCTCCGCGGCGCCGGACAGAGAAGCGCCATCTTCTCTGGGCAACATTGGCGTCTACACCACAAAGATATCGATCGGTAGCCCTCCGACCGAGTTCACGGCGATGGTCGACCTGACTGGACACATGAACTGGGTGCAGTGCTTCAACGACAAAAGCGGCACATCGTTCAACCCCGACGGGTCCACGACCTACAAGCATGAATTCTGCAATTCCACGGGATGTGAGAGTCTCGAAAGTCAAGACTGCTTGGGGGGCGGCACGTGGTGCATCTACATCTTGGACATGCCGGACGACCCAAGCCAGGCAAGGGGTAATCTTTCGAGTGACGTGTTCACCATCCCGACCATCTCGAATGGAGACGTTTCTCTGACCGAGGTCAGCTTTGCTTGCGGGGTGCAGGTGTCCTCTTTCATGGGACGCAAGCCGGTGAAGTTAAGCGTCCCCTATGTGCTATATGGTTTCCGGTTCAAGTTCTCGCACTGCTTCCCGCGTCGGCAATCCATCAACGATGATGCGGACGCCCGCCTGCTCTTTGGAGACGACGCCAAGACGCTCGGAAATCAAACCACTCCGCCTACTATTTGCACCCTGAGCAAGACCGACGAGCTCGTTACGGTTACTCTGGAGGACATAAGCGTCGGATTCAACAACCCACTGGAACTCCCCCCTGGCACTTTCGTGAGCAAGCAGAAACGGTGCGGAGTCGCTCTCCGGTCCACCACCGCCGTCACCTACCTGCCGGAGCTCGCCTTGGACCGGCTGGTGGCCAAGATCATGGCATTGACCGAGAAGTCCTCGGTCATCCCAGAGGATGATTTCTGGCCCCTGTGCTACCCGGGAACACGAGAAGACTTGGCCAACGATCCCACCTTCAACTCCGTTACTCTTCACTTCAAGGGAGGGCTTGACGTGGTTCTCAGCCCGCTGGATCTCTTTGTTCCCATCGACGACACTACTGTTTGCCTGCTCATGTCCGAGACCGACGACATCACCGTCATCGGATCCTATGCTCTCCAGAACAAGAACGTCGCCTACGACCTCAGCAATCCCAACTCCCAACTCCACACCGTCTCTATCGCTCCCGCTGCCTGTTAATTTCTGTACATGCATGTCTAGTTCACTTTGAATAAATTAATAAAGTTCCCTTATATGCTTAATTATATGCGTATTTACTAGTTTTTAAAGATGTGCTCTATATTTTCCCTTCTTCCCTTGATCCCTTTTTTGTGTGGTACTTCTGAAAACTAACTGCAACCCAAAACCAAACTACGGAGGCTTAAAGCCTCTAGCACTACCGCATCATCGACCAGCAACGAAGCTAAGGACTCCGGACAAGACGGATACACCACTCTTTCAATCTCCAGATAAGAACCCAAGTCTGCTGCACAAAAATTTTCTTCACGTATCGTGTGCAGGATCCTGATCTCCCAATATCTCTCCAAAATCAATCTTATGTCCGTCACAACCGCCACTTATGGATGGAATTTCCCCTCCTTACTCAGCAACAACGACACCGAGCAAAGGGAATCCGTCTCACAAATTACCCTTCTGAAACCGTTCTTCCAAGCCAACATGAGCCTTGTCTTGATCGCAGCCAGTTCAGCCATCAAACTCTCGAACACACACCCACAAATGAAGAAAACCCAATAACCCAATTTCCATTGTGATCTCTAATTAAACCTCCTCCCCCTACAACTCCCGGATTCCCTTTAGCCGCACCATCTACGTTCAACTTCACCCATCCCATCTCCGGCTTCTTCCACAAGACCATGCCATGATCCTTCTTCTCAAAAGGCTTCCGTACTAATTCCTGGAAAATTTCAGCCGCCATTGCCCAGATAAGTTCACACGAAGCCTCACCATCTACATTATCACTACCCGATTGACAAACCATACAACATCTCTATTTCCAAATACACCACAACGCAGTCGCGAAAGGATCTTTCTCATCACATCACCACTCTCCTTCTTCAAAAACTCATCAAGCCACCCCCCCAAAAGAAAGAGAAAAGAACAGGGGGTGCTCGCAAACCAGAATCAAGGAAATCCATACCTTTTTCACTCTGCAACAATCTCTCAAAGCATGAATAATGTCCTTCTCCATCGCCCCACATGCCCTACACTCCGGAGAACCAGCTATCCCCCTCCTTGCTCTGAAAGTTATTTCACAATTCTATCTAAACAAGCCACAAAAAGAATAATCTTCTACAAGGCAAAGGAAGACGTCATAACCACGCCATAACTTCATCCACTCCATCCTCTTCCACCATCCTACGATAGGCAGATCCCGTCGAAAAACAGCCATCCTGTGTAAATCTCCATCTATACCCATCCATATGGCTACTCACCTCCGCTAACGGGTAACAAACAACTTTCATAACCACTTCATCGGGTAAATATCTCATCAACTTATCAATATCCCATTTACCCTTCTCCATGAGGAAATCACTAACTTTAGCATCTGTAACCTCCAAATCCAACGTCGAAGTGAGATAGTCAGCCAGTGGCGTATCTAACCACGATCCCACCAGAAAGAAATTGACGAACCCTGCCCCACCGTTTTAAGCATCCCCTTACTCAGCTCTTTCATCCCCAGCATAATAGCTCTAAACGAGAAAGACCAACCAGGTTGGAACTTATCCATACTTTCGGCCACCTGCAAAACATCCCCCTCCAGTTTATACTTTGCTTTAACTGCACTAACCCACAAGCAATGAGGATCCTGTAAAAATCTCCACGCCAGCTTCTGCAACATCACCCTGTTATGCAATATCATGGATCTCAAACCCAAACCTCCCAAACATTTAGGTTTACAGACATTATCCCAATTCACCAGATGCGGCTTCTTCACTCCCGCTTGTCCACCCCACAAAAAACTCATGTTCACCTTATCCATCTCCTTCAAAGAGTGCTCCGAAAACTTGGAAGTAAGCATAATGTAAGTCGGGATTGCTGTAGTAACAGACTGGATTAACGTTGCTCTACCTGCCAAACTCAGCAACTTGGCCTCCCCCTGTCAGTTTAGCCATGATCTTCTCCATAATCCCACCAAAAGTCTTTCTACCCACTCTCCCATGAACGAGAGGTACACCCAAGTAATTACCCAAATCCTTCGTCATCACAATGTCAAGAACATTACTGATCTTGATTCCATGGCCTCTCAAACATCCAGGTGAGATAAAGCATCTTGACTTCTCCAAATTGGCCTTCGCCCCCGACGCATTACAAAACTTATTCAAGATCTCCTTCATGATTGAAGCTTGATCAATGGACGTTCGGCCAAACAAAAACAGATCGTCAGAAAATAATAAATGTGACAAACCTGGAGCACCCTTATGAAACATAATCGACTTCCATCTCTTCTTCTCCATCTCTTCTTCTCCACTACCTCTTGAATCAGTAATCCTAATCTCTCCATACATAAGACAAAGAGGTATGGGCTTAGAGGATCGCCTTGACGTATCCCCCTTTGTGGCTGAAACCAATCTATATGACTACAATTCCATAAAAAAACTATATTAGTGGAGGACACAGAGAACATGATTAACTCCACCCATTTAGGCAAAACCCCAAATAACACCAAAATCTCCCCTAGAAACTGCCAATCAACTCTGTCATAGATTTTCTCAATACCAATCTTAACCGCCAATAAACCCTCCTTTCTCTTAGATTTCCCTATGGAATGAACAATCTCATGTGCAAGAATTACATTATCAGCCACCTACCTTCCCGGAATGAAACTGGTTTGAAACGGGCTCACCTGTTTACCAAGAACACTACTCAGTCTATTAACTAATACTTTAGTGATAACTTTGTAGGCCACTGGAAGAAGACAGATGGGTCTAACTTGATAGAGCAGCTTAGGATGAGCAACCTTAGGAATAAGCACCAGAAGAGACTTGCCTAATTCAGCGCTAAAGGATCCAGTCTCAAAAGCCTTGCTGACCAAACTCCACAGCGATCCCTTCACACTCGACTAAAACTCCTAAAAGAACCCTGCATGAAGACCATTAATTCCCGGTGCCTTCCACGCTTTCATGCCAAAAGAGCCTTCTTCACTTCCTCTTCTGATATACCCAAATCCATACTACTTCTTTCAACCATCGTCAGCTACGAAAACGAGAGGTGAGAGATATGAAATGTCCTAGGTTCATCAACCATAAATAATTTCCTGAAAAAATTGTAACATAAACTCTGCAACCGCTTTGGATCCGAAATCCACAACTTCCCGATTCATCCTTAATCAGCTTCACCCTCAAAAACCTTCATTTATTGAGAGTAGTCAGATGAAAAAATTTAGTATTTCTATCCCCAAACTTTAGCCAATGGCATCTGGACTTCTGAAACCATAGCAACTCCTCCTGTTCCAACACTCGTTCATACCCCTGAGAAGATCCTGCTCCAACCACCGAAGCGGATGAGTATCTTGCTCCATCAAACACCTTGCACCCCTTCAATTCTCCTTCTAAGCCAATGTTTTCTGCGGAAAATATCCCCAAAACACTCTCTATTCCAAATCTGACCCTCCTGAAAAAAGAAGACGCTTTACCCACATAATCCCCCTCCGACCTCCTCCAATTGTTCTCCACAAACTCACGAAAACCCACGTCCTTTAGCCACATAGCCTGGAACCGAAAGACTCTATGATTGGAAACAACATCAACCACTATGATTGGAAACAACATCAACCACTCCATCACATTTCAGCAGAATAGGACAATGGTCCGAAAGAATACGAGGCAAATGGCAGAGATAAGCCTCCGGGAAAATAGCACACCACTTCACATTAGCTAAAGCTCTATCCATCCTCTCATAAACTTTGGCCACTCCATGTCTGTTATTACACCAAGTAAATGGTGCACCATTGAATCCAATATCCAAAAAATTGCAATTGGACACAAACTCCTAGAATCTTGCAACACTCTGAATCGAAGTGGAAGAACCACCAAGTTTCTCAGCCTCCAACAAATAATCATTAACATCACCTAACGCAACCCACGGAAGATCCACCTGTTTACCAAACTCCTCCATCTAATCAAACAGCCGCCACCGATCAGTCCTAGATGGATTGGCATACACAACCGAAATCGAAAAATCTTCGAAACCACTACGATGAACTAAGCCATGAATAAACTGAGGAGAGGAAGACATCACTTCCAAATCCAACACCTGGTCATCCCAAAGAACCAAAAGGCCCCCTGAATAACCCACCGGATCCACCACAAAATAACGGTTAAAATTCAACTTACTAATGACCTTCAACGCATGATCACCTACAATCCTGGGCTTCGCAATAGCCAACGAAAAAGGTCTGTACTTCCTCATCAATTCACGTACCTCATTGATGAACAACTTCTTACCAGCCCCCCTACAATTCCAAAAAAGATAATCCATAAACCAACTAGTGCAAAGATAACCTAGTATATCCTCTAACTGGGAAAGATTTGGTCGAAGGATGTTAACATCCAACATCGCTTTCTCCTGAAACACGTCCACTTCATTATCTTCTTCCATCCTCTCCCCCGAGGAGAAAATCAATTTTCCATTAGTGTCCGGTGGATGAGTACTCTTCGTACCGCCACCCCTAGACCTACCATCCAAATTGATAGCACCCATCGCAGTCGAAATGTCCTTAAGCGGCCCACGCTTACCCGAAGAAGGCCAAAGCGACTCAACATTCGAACTCGACCCATAGACATAATTTTCCATTGGCCCACCAGATTTCATCTCGGCCCAAGACTTTCGGCCCTCTATTTGGTTACCACCTAAGAAACCATTATGAGCCACATTCCTCTTCGTCTGAAGAAAAACATTCTTGTCCTTCCCCAGCCCAGAAAACAATTTGGGCCTCCCTTCACTTGGTATGCTCGAAACAATCTGTAACGACTTAAAGGTTGGGTCCTTATGCCCACACTCCACATCCCGCCCACTCTCCTCTTCGTCTTCCCCAATCTTCTTCTCTGCAAATGAAAAGAATCTCGACCCCTTCCTCGATCAAAACCCCCGATCTCCATGTGTTTCCCCTGCGGTGTAATCTGAGCACGACGAGCACGCCTATCGTTTGGCTCCAACCATGGACCAAAAGCTTCCGAAGGGCCATCTTCAAACTTATCGCTCCCCGATTTCGATCTCGACTCCGAATCCACCGAGTCCTGCTTCTGCTTGTCATCCCCTTCCTCTGACTGGAAAATGCACGGCTCTCTTTGACCTGCTCTGCCACACTTGAAGCAGATGATCCCCAACCCCTCATATTGAACCTTCAACCATCTACCCTCAAAGAAAATCTGAGATTTCAACGGTTTATTCAAATCTACTTCAACCCAAATGCGAGCGAATCTTGCCTTCTTCACCAAGCGAGTATGCAAATCAAACTTTAGAGCTTTTCCCACACAATTCCCCAAAACAGTCAACACCCTGTCATCATAATATTCAACTGGAAGTAAAGGGAACCTGTCACGTCCCGTTCTCCAGAATACCCGATATTTAATTTTTTTTCCAAGTATCCTGAAGAATGAGGGTGATGTGAGAGGAAAAAGAGAGAGAAAGGAGAAGCTGAATATGCAGACCACTGCACACATGATGGGATAGTACAAGTGAAACTCCGTTATAATATCAACAGCCTCATAAAACAACGACAACATTTTATATATAACGTGTTTCATTTATACACATAGTCCAAATGTAACAATACATATACATAGCCACTCTCCACCTCCAAGGACAACCAGGCCACAACGCAAACTACATCTCACACCAAGTGCTACCCCTGAAACCCAACTCCAAGTCACCTCCAACCACGCTGACCCTACTACCTGGAAAAATAGGGAGGAGCACGTCAATGCGTGCCCCAGCAGGAACCAACTTGGATTTGGAACACCGTTTTAAGGTTATTAATCCACAAGACAAGGTAATAGAAATAAGGCTGTAACGCCCCGCTCCCCAGGATACCCGGAAAGTACGAATCCGTCCCAGGTATTCCCGAAGATGCGGGTGTGAAAGGGAAAGAAGGGAAGAGACGGAATACAATAAGAAAGATGTAGGTCCACTGCGCACTGCTGGGATAGTACTCATAATCTTCCCACATTTAAACAACCAAGACAAAACACATAAGGAACCAAAACCAACGACTACAAATACAACTGCACAGAGGAAACAAGGCAAACACTGTATTTATATGTGACAATCCAATGTACAACAAGTTATTCATTCATCAAGTACATCAGCCACTATCCCAAAACATACCCCCAAGAAACCCAAAAGTACATGGTCTCTCATGCTCATCTCGCACCCAACCCACACCTTAAACTCTCACAACTCCAAGTCCTCTTACCAGCTGCCCCCATCTCCACTCCACCTGAAAAATTACAAGATGGAGCACGTCGCGTGTCCAAGTAGGAAACCCAGCTTGTGCATGTAACTATTAATTTGGGACTTTTGTTTATTAGTCACGGTGTAGTTTGATGCAAGAAAGAAACAACAGGTGCATATAAGACATGAAAGAAACAACAATAAATATAAGGTATGAAGAAAACGACAAACACGTCAGACAGAGAAAATAAGAATTAAACAGTTCAACTTTAAGGCACTTAAATATGTAATTACAATTTATTTGGAAACCTGGGTATGTCGTTGAATATGAGGAACTGGACTCCACCCCAAAGGTGGGGTGGTAGGGAGCACCCGCCAGTGGACACGAGCACTGTTTCCTTAACGGGGCCTCTCACTCCACCCATAACCTCCCACGTCGGAGTGCAAGTGAGGTAAACTCCACAACATCACAAAACCTCGTACCTGAAACTGAGCAAGGTACGGCAAATACCACAAGTACCCGAAACTGAGCAAGGTACATAACACATCACATCACAGTCTAGTCCTCATACCCTACTAGTACCGTTCTCCCCCACCCCTTTCTAGGGTGCTCACCTGCCATGTGGCAGACCGAGACATCCCTATAGTTCATTAACATTCAAGTTAAGTAATGTAAACACAACATTAAGGGGCTGATACTCAAATTACAACAAGGTGACATAGAAGGAACAACAAAACTAGCATGTGACATTAAAATTAAAGATTAGCATACCCTAGGGAAAACAACGCAATGTATGTCCATGATTATTTGAAAGCAACATGAACCATCTTCAATGGAGCATCAAGGTGGGATTAAAAATTAGTTAGCAACATGAACCCTTTTCCATCATCCTTCATTGTGCAACAAACACCATTCTCCAAGTCCAACATGCACATACCCATTTGCATTTATCAATTGCATACGAATTTTCCATTCCACCACAAATAAATACATTTGCCTCTAAGTTTTAACTCAACATACAAGCTTTAGGCAATGGAAGCATTCTTTAGCAATTTGAGACAAACTTTAATAACCAAAAGTAGACTTTGGCAACTTTAGTAACTAGAGTGCAAGCATTAACAAACATTAAGAATTTTAGCATGGTTCTAATGGGTGATTAATCCTTGGTGCCTTAAAACATAAATGGTAGTAATGCACATGAAGGATTGAACACACTTATGAAAATTAATGACAATCTAAATTATATGCTAACTAAATATAAGGCATTAGATTGAGTAAACACTAATCAGTAAGAACTCATTACCATTTACAAGAGCCTTTAATTGAAACATAGATTTGTGAGCATAATATATCATTTTATCTTACAAAGGTGCCACCTTTGGCTCAAACATGGCATGCTAATTAATTAAAAGGCTAGTTTTAGATTAGTTCTTAACTAAAAATGCAACTTTTTGTTAATTGAAGCTACAACTAAACTAACAACCCAAAATTAATAATTAGGCACAAAGATGGGTTCCTACCTTAATCCAATGACAAGAAATCTTCTACTCCTTCCTTCTTCCTTCTCTTTTCCCTAGAGTTTTCTCTTTTCTTCTTTCTCTCTTTCTTTCTTCTCTTCTCCCTTCTTTTTTTTTCTTTCTTTTTTTTGGCAACCTGGGAGCTTTCGGCCAGGTTGAGGGGATTAAGGGGAGAAATGAAAAATAAAAGAAATATGAGAGGAATGAAGAAGATTGTAGAAGAAATGAAGGAGGAATTAATTAAAAGGCTCTCTCTCTCTCTAGAAGCTCCTTATTTACAAGTTTGCCATTCCTCTATAAAAATATCACTCTAAAATATCCATACACATGCCATCTTTTTTTACACACCCACATACTTAATTACAAGTTTACCCTTCTATTATGCACACACACCCACTAATTACAATAATGCCATTATCCAAATTTAATAATAAAATAGGAATAATTAGCACCAACGAATCTCATTAAATTAATCATAATAATAACCTCTTAAATTAATCTTCACAAAATAATTATCTTAAAATAATCCATATTAAAATAATATTAAAAGTACGTTTTTACTATACACACCCACCAACTCAAATCTCACTACATATTTATAAATCCAATAATACCAATCATTTTACTACCTCAAATACATCTATATTCATCCAATAGGTCATCCAACACATTATTACTATATACACCACGCAAAAACTATATACACCACACCATTCCTATACACGCTACGGAGGCTCACAGGCACAGTATGTACTCGTTTAAGCGTACGTATACTACCTACATCAATCAAATAGGCATACCCTAGCGTACATGACACTAGGGCCATGACATTCTACCCACCTTAAAAGTAAAGTCCGTCCTCGGACTTTCTAAAACTAAGGGTCGAGCTGGGGTGAATGGATGCGGATGCTAAAGGTCACTCTACTCTGTGCATACAATCACCACATTCTCGTACAAGAGATTCTCATGCACACACCTAACCATCCACACCATCTGCAACACCCAGGCATACCCAGGCCTCAAAACATACACACCTGCTTATACGCCTACACTTTCACATATCTTCGACATAATCATGTTGAGTATAACTATTCGGGCCATATGCCACTTACCTAGATCCCAATACACACGTCACAATACATAGCTACCCATGTAAGTAGACACACAAAGGGATAAGCATCCAAATAGTCATGCATATATTTACGTATTTAGCATATGCAGACCTATAGTCATATACACCAATACTGATACTGCCTATTATTCCATACCAAGATGATTAACATAAGACAACTATATCATGATATAATTACACTACGAATGTAGTATCCTCTCATTATTATACAGAATCCAACCATATACATGAAATCCATAATCATACAAGGCAACTATACACACAAAGCAACCATATTCATACAGCCAGAAGATAGACATAGTGGTACATAAGGCTACATAAAACCACCCTATATCTAAGGACACGTATCAAGCTAATTTACTCAGCACATAACACCATATATTCATACTTATAACATCGTCTCTACACATAACACTACACATAAAGCACCAGGTACAACATCACACTAATACAGTACTACATACACTCATATCATGGAGTTAAATATGATACTGTACACATAAGGTACTCATACACTTCTTGTGTATACAAGTACATACAACCAAGCACGTACAGGATCATGAATGGACACACACCTAGACACTGATTTACGGATCATAATATATATATATACGCATATACACCCAACTTATACATGACATCCAGTATACATACCATATCACTAGCACACACATACACATAAATACCTTCAGCTAGTTGATATGTATACATATAATAAACAGCCGTACGCCAACAGCAGGCAGTCATATGTCAAGTGGTATACATACAGATGATTGATATACATATACACACATATACTCATGCACATACCATTACGCCCTTACACACATACAATATACATAAGCAATACAATTCATAATTTCAACATAAGTAATCGTGCTATAATACGAGGTCACTCCATAGACACACGTGTCACACAAATATAATCCCAACGTGTATGCTATTATACTTATAAGTTCATCCAAATAGGTACATATAGATATACATCAGCCTGTATCCACACATAGACTATTAGTCCCAGGACCCCATGCACATATGATACACACACTACAATCTATAAAATCCTACACGATTACGATACGACTAAGCACATCACTATGCACACAGCAATAAACACCCATTTATTTATCGTCACTTTACATACCTGTCTACATACATCTAACTATAGGCACACATATCATTATTACTAGACACTTGATATCAACGGTATGTACGCATACCACTGTATACAAAACATCCAATGCACACACAATCTTACTAGTATACATAAATAAATAGCCACTTGCAGGTATACGTACAACCATACACAAGTAAACCCACGGTGGTATCCATAGGTTCGCACATAGAGCTACATATTATATATACACTATATAGTCACACGACGATTCCTATATATGTAGTAATCATATCCATACACTCATTCACACGATGTTCATACATATGACAATCAACACCACAAATCATAGAGGCTAGTATACTCATGCATATACACAACTATACATAGATACAAGCAGATAACCAAGTATGCTTCCTAGTTTACATCTAAACATACACATAATACACCACCACGTAGGTGCATTCAATATGTTACAATATCATACCCATACTACTATACTTAAGGCACTCATATCCATGCTATGATACAGATATAGACACATAGCCTTACTGGCGTATTAATACATACACGAATAGACACATCCAATCATATATGCACACCAAGTAAGTGGGATATAGAGATTCCCACATGGATCCACATGCCATACATACACTACATACCTATCAATCTATATGATTGCCCCACTATACTTGCACCTCACAGTTCAAACATATACTAACTCATATACTTTAAAGCACGAATATACAGACGCGTAGTCATACGAGTATTTAGAATAGTAGCCTACATACGGATGTAGCTACAACTATACACACACATGAATATATCACACAGATTCACTTGACAATTATACACACAATACTTATATATCTACACAGTCACATAGCCACACATACCTATATACATACAACCACCTATCCGAACCTACCCTCAGGGACTATATATCTCTGGCTTCTAATAAAGTGGCCCGATCCTAAGGCCAGTCACCTACCCACCTTAGGACACGTCTACCCCTATGGAATATTACATGTACTACCGTATGCAGCCGCAGTGCGGTGACCTGCATGGGCCACCAAGTGTAACGCCCCGCTCCCCAGGATACCCGGAAAGTACGAATCCGTCCCAGGTATTCCCGAAGATGCGGGTGTGAAAGGGAAAGAAGGGAAGAGACGGAATACAATAAGAAAGATGTAGGTCCACTGCGCACTGCTGGGATAGTACTCATAATCTTCCCACATTTAAACAACCAATACAAAACACATAAGGAACCAAAACCAACGACTACAAATACAACTGCACAGAGGAAACAAGGCAAACACTGTATTTATATGTGACAATCCAATGTACAACAAGTTATTCATTCATCAAGTACATCAGCCACTATCCCAAAACATACCCCCAAGAAACCCAAAAGTACATGGTCTCTCATGCTCATCTCGCACCCAACCCACACCTCAAACTCTCACAACTCCAAGTCCTCTTACCAGCTGCCCCCAACTCCACTCCACCTGAAAAACCACAAGATGGAGCACGTCGCGTGTACAAGTAGGAAACCCAGCTTGTGCACGTAACTATTAATTTGGGACTTTTGTTTATTAGTCACGGTGTAGTTTGATGCAAGAAAGAAACAACAGGTGCATATAAGACATGAAAGAAACAACAATACATATAAGGTATGAAGAAAACGACAAACACGTCAGACAGAGAAAATAAGAATTAAACAGTTCAACTTTAAGGCACTTAAATATGTAATTACAATTTATTTGGAAACCTGGGTATGTCGTTGAATATGAGGAACTGGACTCCACCCCAAAGGTGGGGTGGTAGGGAGCACCCGCCAATGGACACGAGCACTGTTTCCTTAACGGGGCCTCTCACTCCATCCATAACCTCCCACGTCGGAGTGCAAGTGAGGTAAACTCCACAACATCACAAAACCTCGTACCCGAAACTGAGCAAGGTACGACAAATACCACAAGTACCCGAAACTGAACAAGGTACATAACACATCACATCACAGTCTAGTCCTCATACTCTACTAGTACCCAGTTCTCCCCCACCCCTTTCTAGGGTGCTCACCTGCCATGTGGCAGACCGAGACATCCCTATAGTTCATTAACATTCAAGTTAAGTAATGTAAACACAACATTAAGAGGGTGATACTCAAATTACAACAAGGTGACATAGAAGGAACAACAAAACTAGCATGTGACATTAAAATTAAAGATTAGCATACCCTAGGGAAAACAACGCAATGTATGTCCATGATTATTTGAAAGCAACATGAACCATCTTCAATGGAGCATCAAGGTGGGATTAAAAATTAGTTAGCAACATGAACCCTTTTCCATCATCTTCATTGTGCAACAAACACCATTCTCCAAGTCCAACATGCACATGCCCATTTGCATTTATCAATTGCATACGAATTTTCCATTCCACCACAAATAAATACATTTGCCTCTAAGTTTTAACTCAACATACAAGCTTTAGGCAATGGAAGCATTCTTTAGCAATTTGAGACAAACTTTAATAACCAAAAGTAGACTTTGGCAACTTTAGTAACTAGAGTGCAAGCATTAACAAACGTTAAGAATTTTAGCATGGTTCTAATGGGTGATTAATCCTTGGTGCCTTAAAACATAAATGGTAGTAATGCACATGAAGGACTGAACACAATTATGAAAATTAATGTCAATCTAAATTATATGCTAACTAAATATAAGGCATTTGATTGAGTAAACACTAATGAGTAAGAACTCATTACCATTTACAAGAGCCTTTAAATGAAACATAGATTTGTGAGCATAATATATCATTTTATCTTACAAAGGTGCCACCTTTGGGTCAAACATGGCATGCTAATTAATTAAAAGGCTAGTTTTAGATTAGTTCTTAACTAAAAATGCAACTTTTTTTAATTGAAGCTACAACTAAACCAACAACCCAAAATTAATAATTAGGCACAAATATGGGTTCCTACCTTAATCCAATGACAAGAAATCTTCTACTTCTTCCTTCTTCCTTCTCTTTTCCCTTGAGTTTTCTCTTTTCTTCTTTCTCTCTTTCTTTCTTCTCTTCTCCCTTCTTTTTTTCTTTCTTTTTTTTGGCAACCTGGGAGCTTTCGGCCAGGTTGAGGGGTTTAAGGGGAGAAATGAAAAATAAAAGAAATATGAGAAGAATGAAGAAGATTGTAGAAGAAATGAAGGAGGAATTAATTAAAAGGCTCTCTCTCTAGAAGCTCCTTATTTACAAGTTTGTCATTCCTCTATAAAAATATCACTCTCTAAAATATCCATACACATGACATCTCTTTTTACACACCCACATACTTAATTACAAGTTTACCCTTCTATTATGCACACACACCCACTAATTACAATAATGAAATTATCCAAATTTAATAATAAAATAGGAATAATTAGCACCAACGAATCTCATTAAATTAATCATAATAATAACCTCTTAAATTAATCTTCACAAAATAATTATCTTAAAATAATCCATATTAAAATAATATTAAAAGTACGTTTTTACTATACTCACCCACCAACTCAAATCTCACTACATATTTATAAATCCAATAATACCAATCATTTTACTACCTCAATTACATCTATATTCATCCAATAGGTCATCCAACACATTATTACTATATACACCACGCAATTACTATATACACCACACCATTCTTATACACGCTACAGAGGCTCACAGGCACAGTATGTACTCGTTTAAGTGTACGTATACTACCTACATCAATCAAATAGGCATACCCTAGCGTACATGGCACTAGGGCCATGACAAAGGCATGCAAACTAAGTGTCTTAATGAAAATAAATAGCAAAGTAAGGGATCATACCTGCGGTCTAATGTCGAGTTGCTGCAAGAAAAGGGTTAGCACGAATAACGATACAAATATTCATACAATCACAATTTAAAAGGAAATCACAAGTGTCAGAAGCATAACACAGTGTCACCGGTGAAGCAAGTAAAGGAAAAAGGGAAGTACTGCCATCAGAAGTAGTAACATGCCAAATTCTCATTTTAATATTTTATAATTGAATTAATTGGAACTTGGGTAAACTGTGTGATACCAGGACCTGGACTTCACCCCAAATTTGGGGTGAATATAGCACACGTCGCAGTGGACACAGGAACTGTACAACACCGGGCCTCTCAACTGCCCCGTCCCTGGCAGGAGTGAGGCTCTCCACATAATAACACAACCTCCGTATGTCTCCTCCACTCCCGATAAAGGCGAGTGGGTATAAATATCACATATCACATAATCATTTCTCCCAACTTCTCAGTCCAGGCATCATATCCACAATTTACTCAAATCCCACCTAAAAACCGGGTTTTGCTAACTCACCCTTAGTAGATAGGAATAAGACTTATTCAATTTTATAAGTTAACATCATAAGTGACACGTTAGGGGTCATGATGGCATGGGTATGCACATATCACCTTAACTATCCATCATTAGACATGGGGTCATGCACTTACGTGACATGCCCTCTATCATAACACCTCATCCATTCACAATTACAATGTATCCATGCCATTCAAGCCTCTAACTTTACCAATCATCAATGTGGCTCAAGGCCTACACTAACACATACACGTTTCTCAAATTACCGAATGTTGCCTTCATTGAGGCATTTCATCGAACACGTGACGGAGTCAATAACATGGCCATTATAACATGAGTAAATCTAAGAGCAAATATCACAATGAACTTCTACTTCAAGTAACAATAATGCACATGTATAATAGAGGAAAATTTAGCATCAAATCATAGTTATAGCATCTCTTAACATTTCAGCTTGCTGGGAATTGCAAGAACAACCATAAAGATCAACACATTTCATTTATTTCTCTTAGGAATTTGACAAAACTATATAAATGAAAGTTGAAGATATGGCAGTTTTGGATTCATAGATAAAATTGTATGTAAAAATATGAACTATATGATTTATGGTGAATTAATTGGTGAAGTGTGTCAAATCTGTTTTTCAGACAGATTTTGGGGTCTGTATTGGAAGCTAATTTTAAGCATGTTGCAGCCAGAAATTTGACATATAAGCACTCTGATGAAATTTTAGAAAAACTTGTTAACCTTCCAACTAGACCAAGAACACAAAATTCCATTGTGTGTGCAGGTGTCTAGGCCAATTTTACTAAACTGGGTCAACACTGAAAATCAAACAGACATGTTGTAAAGATAGATTTATTACTCCTAATTTCTGAATTGAACCTATGTCTAAATTTATATGATTTTGGGGTAGAACTTCAAGATCTACAAGATCATTTTTTTTCGAACCCTAATTCGAGTTACAGTAACCATAATTACTGAAACAACACACAATAGAATTTCAGGACTTTAAAGGAGATGGTTTTGCTATGAATTTCAAGGGAGAATTGTGAAATTAACACATGATACATAAAATTTTGAATATCCCTATCACAAATTAAGTAAATAATGCTATAGAAACAAGAGAGCAAGAACAAATTAATGGAGTTCCAAATTCAAGTTAGATCCTACCTCAAAACTTGATTTTTCCTCTTTTCCTTCTCTTCTTTCTTCTCCATCTTCTTCTCTCTTGCAACCACTTGTGCTACTTGATTTTTGGGAGAAATAATTAGGGTTTTTGAGTGAAGAAAATGGAGAAAAGGGGGAGGTTTTGGCCGGCCTAAACTAGGTTGGAGATAGGGGTGAGCACGGTTTGCTCAACCCGCCCGAACCGAACCGGACCGAACCAGACCGAGCCAAAAACCGAACCGAACCACTCTCCATCAGTCTGGTTTGGTCTCAATCGTTGGAAACCGCCACTTATATGGTCTGGTTTGGTTTCACCCTATCGAAACAGCTTAAACCGAACCGAACCGACTCATAACATATATTATATATTGTGCTGGAAATCTTTGGATCCGCATCATCAAACAAACAATCCATCAAAATAGGTCCAATATATTCTTTGCCACACATGGAAGCTGTGTGCTGTTTGGGGTTATTGTACAAATTATATTGCATTGAATCATGATTGAAATATCTTTTGATAGCTCCCCCAGTTTGTTCGCAGTTACTTGAAGGAAGCTGAAGCAAGTTGATTAAAAAAAATTCAATGGAGAATGGTAGTAAGCACGGGGGCTGTCTGGCTTCTTGAGAAAGACCATCTACTAGCGACTTTCTACAGTCTTTTTAGCTGCAAGATTAGAACAATCATGTTAGTAGTTTTAATTGTTTCCCAACATTGGGTGTTTAATAAGATATGCAACTTTCTTATGCATTATCAGTTGTTTCCCAATTGTACAGTTTCCTCCATGTGAACTTTGGAGGATCTGGTTGTTTTGTCTGTTGAAATGTTCATCTCTTTATACATTCCTTCGCCAATGGTCTTATTTGTTTTCTGTCCAGACTTGCAATGTCTCTTGTTAATGGATGTGATGTGCTTTTGTTTCTGCATCAGTTGCGTGATTGTTAATTGGCGGAGTAGAGTCAAAAGTGATGCAATTTAGGGTTGCCAATGCCTACAAATCCAACGGATCAGTAGAATCCTTAATTATACTTGACCTAAGATAAAATGCAGAGCTTGATATTTTGAGATCTAGAAACTTGCCAGTATACAGAATCTTACATGCATCTATTGTTTCTATCACAGTTAGAACTCCTGCAAGCGATGCCGTGCCTAATTTTCCTTGGTTTGATAAGGAGCACAGAAATGAAGCCATGTCATGAAATTATTTTAATGACAAAGTCTATATTTAGCAAAATTGGGTATACGATGGGTCTTCTGTTATTATATGTCTGAACTGCGGTTCCAAACCGATCCAAGCGGTTTTCGTCGGCTCGGAAACCGTCAGTCTGGTGGTCTGGTTTAGTCTGGCCTGTGAGAAACCGCTACTTATACGGTCTGGTTTGGTTTAGGTCCCAAACCGCCGGTTTGAGACCGTGCTCTCTCCTAGTTGGAGAGGCAAAGAGAAATGGAGAAGGGAGGAGAAAGTTCAAGAAAAGAAAAGATAAGGTTTTCTTAAGAAATTTCTACACAATCCCTTAGCTTCTCCCTTAAGCCACGGTTAACTCAAAATGACTAAAATACCCTCCTAAAAATACCCATCAACTTCTAGGTATTTACAAGTTTGCAATTATTTTATGCACACACCACTTTAGGATGTACGCACATTGGCTTTAGTCCAAATGACTGTTTTGCCCCTAACCTTTCTAAAAATTTATGGGGGTTGCCATTGACCCCTAACCCCTTTCACACTAGCATGGCTCTTCCTACACACATCCAGGCACATCCATACATGCATACATGCTTCACACACACGTCTAACACATTCATGTTGTTTTACACCCACGACGTCATTTGCTCTTCTCCCGCATTTACATTTCGCATTCTCTTCCCTTAGCCACGTATTACGGCCTAATCCCCATTGTACTACATCACATACATCGATATCTACACTTATTTCATGCCCACGTATGCACCGTATGTAGAAATACCACATGTGTTCAGTAGAATACACGTATAGTGCAAAATAGGGCATGACAGAACCTTCCCAATACTGCCGTCGAACCAATTATTGCCGTCGACGGTGAGAAATCGGGAATCCAACGTCGCACCGTCAAATAGTGCTCAAAGATGAGCCATGGCCCTTCCTCCATAACAAATACGAGATCCTCCTCACAGATAAATCTCACCATAACAAATCCCTCCCCCAACTCAATAAACTCTAGATTCCCCTTAGGTTTCCATAAATCTCTAGCTTTCCATTCAAGCATCCCAACGGAGATGTTACGCCACAGCAACTTCACTATCACTGCCTTCGAACAACGACGACGGAGCATCTCCTTGAACTCCGGTGAAATGGACACCCTGTCCCACTCTCCGACCACCTCAACCTTAATATTCTCCCCCAAACTCGGCACCTCATCCTACATCGTCATCTCCTCCTCCCTCCCTCCATCACAAACCTCCTTAAAAGACTGCTTCACCGATGAGCCCACACCTTCAGCCCTAGACTTCATCTTCTTGTGCTCCTTTTCAACGCATCCTCCTCTTCTCTAGATCTGCCCCTACCTTCCACCTCTGGTTGCTCCGATCTCCCCATGCCGGTCGCCCCCAAAATGAAACCCTGACGAAAAAGACGCACAGAGCTCTACAAGTGTACGATAGCAGGGCTAACGATTTACTCAGTTTCTTGGAAGAGCAACTTAACTTAACTAGTCCATTGATCCCTTTGTCACTGTTTACATAATCCTTCCCTTTTTTCATGTTCTGGGATCTCTTTGATGATTTGATTACGTACAATTAGTCAATGTTATCGAAAACTATGGTCAGATAATTCTCATATTATGCAATTGAGTAATATGGAGGTCAGCTCTTTGGCTAGCTCATGCAACTCCACATACACCTAGAAATCTATGCAGCACAAACAATTTTGCCAATTGTTGGTGTTGTTTTGTTTGAGCACTGACGTTTATTCCATTGATGCTTTGCTATTTTTAATTAACTGGATTAAAATTAACAAAAATAATGATTTATCACTTTAACTGTAAAGACAGTTGGAGCTCACATTATCTATTTTGCATAATCTGACATGTCAATGACGAATCACATGATGTGTCAAATGACGTGTAAAAGATCAATTATCTCCAAATTATCCCTACATTTAGTTTGTTCTCCTCCAAATTTTGTTTCTCTTCCTAATACTCTACAAAATTTCTATTTTTATTTTATTTTCTTAACTTTAGTTTTAAACATATAGAAATAACATACAATGATATGATGGCATATGATTTCTTATATAAATAATTACGTTTTTACTAATTAAACATAAAATATTAATCATTAATTAATATTTTATATTTGTTTTAGCCAGTTACCTGGCCAATCAATAAAATACCTAAACTACCACATAATCGACACTGGAAAGTAATTATTGAACGTATTTAGATAAGGTGAGAATTGACTAATGGTGGGGGGAAAATCAAGTTTGCATTCGAGTCTGGGCCGATCATGCCATCGTCAACACCAGTACAATCATCAACCCCATTAGGCCATCATCAGCACCACTGATATCGTCAGCACCATGATCTAACCACTATTGTAGCTATTGCTATCAATGAACCATAGCTGTACTTACTGGCAATTCTGACTAATTCTGTTCTATATCTCCTAGTTCAAATTTGACATCATTGAATCGCGTGAAGTGAGGAAGATATTTTGTGATGCTTTTATTATGGTGAATTGTCTCTTCTTCTTTTGGAGTCTAACCAAGTTGTTGATTTTAAGTTCTCTAGTAGAGTTGTTTCTTATCTTCAGAATATTGCTCCTGCCAACTCCGATGAGAATTATCACAACAAACGCTAGATAACACTGTTGGAATTAATGGGTCCTTTGGCCATTTGTTCACTCCCACTCTCTTTTTTAGTCCAACATTGGATAGGCAAACACCCTTGTGTGGGTATATAATAGGCTTCTCTCATATGGGCTATTGGACTTGTTAATGGGCTAGAAATTGGGGATAGCTCGCGTGCACATGAGCCCAAGCAAGGGGCCGAGCCTAATCCGGGTTGAGCCGAATGGAAAATCTGGGCGTTGGATCCAGAAACCTTTTAGCGTGTGTGCGCTGGCGTCGTGCCTGTGCAGGGGGGGTTCACGGGTGCACGCGCAGAGTGCCCGAGTTTGGACTCGTGTTTTTTTAGCACAACCTTTTAGAATTCAAAAATCCCAATACGTTTTAAGTTTCCCAACAGCCATTTTTCCAACAGCTATTTTTATTTTAATAGTTGTTAATGGCTGCGTATTCATGGCAGATTTTTCAACAGCTATTTTTGATTTAATGGCTGTTAATGGCTGT
The DNA here is from genome assembly GCA_030789695.1 of Scilla litardierei. NCBI lineage: Eukaryota > Viridiplantae > Streptophyta > Magnoliopsida > Asparagales > Asparagaceae > Scilla > Scilla litardierei. Next base: position 3,339,213 of record CM061141.1, on the reverse strand, counting down.
GTATTCATGGCAGAATTCCAACAGCCATATTTTCCTCTTTATAAACTCTTTTGTCCAGAGTTTTTCTGATCACTGCGAAAATCAAATTCCCTCTCTTCCTTTCTCCTCCTCCTGGGTATCGCTCTCTGTGTGCAAACTCCATGCTTCTGGCGGCGAGTGGACGCGTCCGGACGCGACTGCGTTAACCTTGGGGAGCAACTGGCATCACATCCGATTACCACCACGGTCGGACCGTAGTTGTTTTCAAGGCAGTGGCACAGCCACGACGCAGTTCATCTTCTCTGTCTAAGTTTTTCCTTCTTCCTCTGTTTTCACTCGTTTATCTCATATTTTATTTCTCGTTTAGCTCTCTGCTCTTTTAACCCTCTGTTTTGCTCCTGCAGTCATAGCTATCCTCTTTCAAGCGTAACAATTTGAAAACAACTACGCTCTCACTTATGGCTATCACTCCTTCTAAGTCGTTCCTCGATTTGTCCAAGTTGGCACCCATCGATGGTACCAACTACAAACGGTGGTCCCAAAAACTCTTGATGTTTTTTGAACAGCTTGACATTGACTACGTCCTTTTCAAAGACTGTCCCCTTCTTCCTCCTCCTTCCGGCACTCCACCAACTTCTGTTGCTGGTGCTGTTATTCCTCATGCCAACTCCTCTACTTCTGCAGAAATTACGAAATATGATAAAGACAACAAGACTGTTCGTTGTCACATCCTTCATCATATGAAGGATTATTTATTTGATTTATACATGATTCATAAATCTGCTAAACTAATCTGGGATTCCCTAGAAAAGAAGTATGGATCTGATGATGCAGGAAAGAAGAAGTATGTTGTTGGCAAGTTGCTCCACTTCCAAATGCTCGACGGCAAGCCCATCATGGAACAAGTCCACATCTACGAGAACCTTTGCGCAGATGTTCTCAACGAAGGTATGAAGATGTGCGAGATCTTTCAAGCGAACGTGCTGTTGGAGCGGTTTCCACCTTCCTGGGCTGAGTACAGGAACCATCTCAAACACAAGAAGAAAGATCTGTCCCTGCAGAAGCTCATCAGTCATATGCGAACTGAAGAGGCTAATCGCCTCAAAGATAAGCCTGACTCTTCTCCTGTCATTTCTGTCAAAGCTAATATCGTTGAATCTACTGGCCCCTTCAACAAAACCACAACAAAGGGAAGAATCCCTTTAAACAAGGACAGAACAAGAAGTCAAGTCACTTCACCAAACCAGACAGCAAGGTCCAGAAGCCGAACGTTGTCTGCTATGTGTGCGGCAAACCTGGCCATAAAGCCTACCAATGCTTTCAACGCCAGGGAACCCAAAAGCCGCCCCAGAAACAAGGTGGCCATGCTGCTCAAGCCAACCTTGCTGAACCAGATGAAGTCATTGCTGCTGTCATCGTTGAAGCTAACATGGTGGCCAATAATGTTGATTGGATCCTAGACACTGGCACGACAAGACATCTCTGCACAAATAAGGATCTGTTCCACGACTTCAAGGATGCTACGGACACAGACTGCGTCTTCATGGGAAATTCTGCTGCTTCCCGAGTTGCTGGTAAAGGTACTATCATGCTGAAACTAACATCAGGAAAGACTCTCTCCCTCAGCAACGTCCTTTATGTCTGATTCGGGTTCAATATTACATATTTAACCCCCCATTTAGCCCTATTTTATGCTCATGTGATGCTACATTGTTCTCTAATTCATACGTATTTTCTACACATTTAATTATCAGAGAAAACACACTATTTGAGCACAAAACAGCATTTAACGATGCAATTCTGCACATTTTATATTTTTCCTAGCACCGTCTCGATCTCACGATTCCAATGACTATTTATTTGTATTTTTCTGAGATCTCTGCTAATTTCTGTGTATTTTTGACTGCAGAATACAATTTAAATGGAGAAATACGCAGTTAAATACGGAAATACGGTCGATGGCCAATCGGGTGCTGACACGTGTCAAGATCTGTCGCATTCCCGCCGCATCCAATGGCAACGGAGAATTATCGACGGGGATTAATCAAGGCCGTTGGATCGAGATCCAACGGCCAGATTTCAGCCCATCGGATGCGAAGAGCGGGTTAAATGCAGACCGAGCGATCTGCATCAAACGGTCGAAGCGCAGCGGGCTTTCATTGGCGACGTGGCAATTTCTTGGACGTCCGATTGTCGATCGAACGGCTGCGAGCGATTATGAATTCGATTCGAATTCGTTTTCGCGAGCGGCGACGTGGCATCCGTTGGGCGGTTGATTTTCGATCGGACGGTCCAAAACATCCCCGCAAGTTCGAACTCAGCGGCGTTCTTCCGCGCGACGTGGCGCATTCGGAGCCACGTGATTCAGATCCAACGGCGGATATTAAAGCGGATTCGATCCGCAACGAACGCGAACGGGAGAATCCGCTGAGAGCGAAATTTGAAGGCCACGTTTCACGCCCAGAACAAATCCCGCTTGGATGAGCGGTCGTGGTTTGCGCCGGCTGGCGATGAGCGGCTGAGAAAAGGTGCTCTCTCTCAAGCGCAAGAGTCCGTACATGAGTTTGCTGGAGAATATAGCTCCCATACCTTAAAAGACTTCTGTGAGAAGAATGGAATCATACATGAGTTCAGTGCTCCTTATGTTCCTCAACAAAATGGTATAGCTGAACGAAAGAATAGGACTCTGAAAGAAATGATGAATGCCATGCTCTTAAGTTCATGATTATCTGATGACATGTGGGGGAAGCCATTCTCTCTGCTTGACATATGCTTAATAGAGTACCCCATAAGAAACTAGACAAAACACCTTATGAATTTTGGAAAGGTTATCCCCATATCCTTAAATTTCTTAGAGTGTGGGGGTGTCTGGCAAAGGTAGGACTACCTGACTTTAAGAAGTCAAACATTGGGTCTAAAACTTATGATACTGTTTTTATAGGGTATGCTCATAATAGTGCTGCATATAGATTCATGTCCTTAACAGATAACACTATTTCTGAGTCTAGAGATGCAGAGTTTCTTGAGCATGTTTTTCCTTTGAAAAAGGAATTAACAGAATCTTTGTCCCTTGTACCTCCTATTGAGTCTCTTCCTTCTTCTTCACCTATATCTTCTGATATGCATACATGTAGTTCAACTCTCAGTGAAGAACCTAGAAGGAGTAAGCGGCAAAGGACTGAAAGCAATTTTGGACCTGACTTTATAACTGCCTTTCTGTCAAAAAATGGTTGTATAGATTTGCTTAGTGATGAGATAGTGTCTACCTTTTTAATAGAAGAAGACCCAAAAACCTATGATGAGGCAATGAGATCCATTGATGCTAGTTTTTGGAAAGAAGCTATTAAAAGCGAACTTGATTCTATTGTATCCAATCAAACTTGGGAATTAGCCGAGTTACCTAAAGGTAATAAGCCCATTAGTAATAAATGGATTTTCAAGAAAAAGATGAGACCCGACGGATCGATAGAAAAATTCAAAGCTAGACTTGTGATCAGGGGTTTTACTCAAAAGAAAGGATTAGACTACTTTGACACCTATTCTCCTGTGACCAAGATTGCAACCATAAGGACTCTAATTGCCTTAGCTGCAATTCATGGGCTAGTCATACATCAGATGGATGTCAAGACAGCCTTCCTAAATGGCGATCTAGAAGAAGAAATCTACATGTCCCAACCCGAGGGTTTTGTAGTTGCTGGTGAAGAGAATAAGGTTTGCAGGCTTAGAAAGTCTTTATACGGCTTAAAGCAAGCTCCTAAGTAATGGTATGAGAAATTTAATATCACCTTAATAATGAATGGCTTTGTTGTAAACACATCTGATTCTTATGTTTATTCTAAACTAATAGGATCAGATTGTGTAATTATTTGTCTCTATGTCGATGCCATGTTAATTTTTGGGAACAATCTAGATATTGTAAATGATACCAAAAATTTCTTGTCATCTCAATTTGAGATGAAAGACCTAGGAGAAGCTGATGTCATTTTAGGAGTTAAAATTGTTAGAAACTCTTATGGCATCTCCTTGAGTCAATCTCATTACGTAGAGAAGGTGCTAAAGAAATTCAACTGCTTTGATGTTGTTCCTGCTAGAACTCCCTATGACCCTAGCATACATTTGAAAAAGAATTTAGGAGAGTGTATTTCTCAATCTGAATATGCTAAGATCATAGGAAGTGTGATGTTCCTTATGAACTGTACTCGACCTGATATAGCCTATGCTATTAGCAGACTAAGTCGGTACACTCATAACCCTAGTAATGAACATTGGACAGCTCTTCATCGTTTATTGAAGTATCTAAAAGTGACTGTTGATTGGTGTTTGCATTTCAGCAAATTTCCTGCTGTGTTAGAAGGATTTTGTGATGCAAACTGGGTTTCAGATAACGATGAAGTTAGTTCAACTAGTGGGTTTTTATTCTCCTTGGGTGGAGGTGCTATATCTTGGAAGTCTTCCAAACAGACATGTATAGCACGCTCCACCATGGAATCTGAATTTATTGCTCTTGAGTTGGCAGTGCAAGAGGCTGAATGGCTGAGGAACCTGTTAGCAGACGTGCCTTTGTGGGGAGGGAAAACTGCTCCAATTTCCCTTCATTGTGATTCCCAGGCAGCCATTGGTGTTGCTAAAAATAGTGTCTATAACGGGAAGAAGAGACACATTCGGATCATGTACAGTGTGGTTAAACAACTCCTGAAAAATGGAGTAATTTCTTTGGAATATGTAAGGTCTGAAAGAAATCTTGCAGATCCACTAACCAAAGGATTGCCAAGGAAAGTGGTTCTTGATTCGTCGAGGGGGATGGGGCTAAAGCCCGTGACTTAATGTTATATGGTTGATACCTAGTGTGGTCTAACGAAGCCATATGATCCTGAACAAACACTACATTTCCATCCCTATGGCGTGTGGTAGTGTTCTTTGAATCCATAGCCAAGTTTGGTGGTGCTATTGAGAAGCACTTGATGGATTCACTTTGAGACAAGTTCATAACCAGTTTTGGTGGTGCTATTGAGAAGCACTTGATTGACTTAAGCAGAGGTTGAGCTGCATGCTCTTAATGGTTTCATAACCAGTTTTGGTGATGCTATGGAGAAGCACTTGATGAACCACCTATGTGGGTGTGAGGGTTTGGCCGCCCTCCATGAAAGACAAGGGCAGTCTTTCTAGAGCACTCACGAGACCCAAGGTGTGGGCATGGCCTATAGCGCTTGTTATGTATCGCGGAGTTTGCACAAACTCAAGGGAACAATATGTGTTGTGGGGGGTTCTCAATCGAACTCTAATGAGTTCAAGAGCAATTCACTCATTAGAAAGTAAGTTGTTGCCTCACTTCACTACGTATCAATTCAATCAAAAGACATTGATACTTAAGTATTCATCCCTCTTTACCCAGGATCTTTCTCTTCTCTTTCTTGAGCCATTAAGTGGGGGATTGTTGTAATTAATGGCTCCTTTGGCCATTTGTTCACTCCCACTCTCCTTTTTAGTCCCACATTGGATAGGCAAACACCCTTGTGTGGGTATATAATAGGCTTCTCTCATATGGGCAATTGGACTTGTTAATGGGCTAGAAATTGGGGGTAGCTCGCGTGCACATGAGCCCAAGCAAGGGGCCGAGCCCAATCTGGGTTGAGCCGAATGGAAAATCTGGGCGTCGGATCCGGAAACCTTTAGCGTGTGTGCGCTGGCGTCGTGCCTGCACAGGGGGGGGTTCACGGGTGCGCGCACGGAGTGCCCGAGTTTTGACTCGTGTTTTTTAGCCCAACCTTTTAGAATTCAAAAAGCCCAATACGTTTTAAGTTTCCCAACAGCCATTTTTCCAACAGCTCTTTTTGTTTTAATAGCTGTTAATGGCTGCGTATTCATGGCAGATTTTTCAACAGCTATTTTTGATTTAATGGCTGTTAATGGCTGCGTATTCATGGCAGAATTCCAACAGCCATATTTTCCTCTTTATAAACTCTTTTGTCCAGATTTTTTCTGATCACTGCGAAAATCAAATTCTCTCTCTTCCTTTCTCCTCCTCCTGGGTATCGCTCTATGTGTGCAAACTCCACGCTTCTGGCCGCGAGTGGACGCGTCCGGACGCGACTGCGTTAACCTTGGAGAGCAACCGGCATCACATCTGATTACCACCACGGTCGGGCCGTAGTTGTTTTCAAGGCAGTGGCACAGCCACGGCGCAGTTCATCTTCTCTGTCTAAGTTTTTCCTTCTTCCTCTGTTTTCACTCGTTTATCTCATATTTTATTTCTCGTTTAGCTCTCTGCTCTTTTAACCCTCTGTTTTGCTCCTGCAGTCATAGCTATCCTCTTTCAAGCGTAACAAACACATGCTTAGGTCAAAGACGATTGTAGCTTTCACGATATTGTCATGTTTACTCTTACAAGGGTTTGAAATAGCACCTGAAAGATTAATCTCGCTTATTCGGATAAGGGCTATGACAGCAATCATGATATTTGTCCCGCTTCTAAGCGGTTTGATCTCGTCATTGGGGACATTAATGATGATAGAATGTTTCATGGTCACACATTTCAACGTGATGCTTGAAAAGCTGGCATTCCGATCGAAGAGGGGGTGATCATTCAATTATTATTTCAATGATGGTGATGTTATGATTATGGGCTAGCATCAGATAAATCCGATTTATTCTGAAGAATTCGAATCCGAATCAAAATGTAATTCGGATGGGAAAAATATCCGATTATCGATTCCAAGAATCGGATTCTGGTTTTAGTAGACAACTTTAGGTTAGATCTAATTCCGACTGGATTGAGCATGGGACTTTATGGCCCACAATTCAATTCATTAGGCTGAGCCCAAAACAACATATTTAAACCATGCCATATGCCATGTGTTGGCCGATGTGGGACTAAACCATCAAATTCATGCGGTTGAGGACTTAGCTTTGCTAATGGAAATGGCGGGGTGGTGCTGCAGCACTTGCAAAGGAGGAGGGATGTTTGAAGGAGCTCGATGACTAGCAGAGACGGAAGCTTGGGGTGTTACTGACAAGGGCAGGGGTGAGGTCGGGGATTGAGTAACCATCGGGAGGGGAGACAAGCTCTGGGATGTGAACATCATGGATGCATACATCAACTCGAAGACAAAGTTGACCATTGGTCGACAATCATCATGAGCACAGGAGGCATCCACGCAGGTCGAGATCTCAGGCAGCGATTGTTTCAACCTACCAGTATACAAATACCCCAAAAACATCATGAACGTTTCTCTCCCAACTCTTCCACTGCTCGACAGTAGCTCGTCATCCAATACTTGGGCTTTTTGCCCTGGTTCTTATTATCCCTCTTCACAAAAATATCTTAAAAGAACTTGCTCCTTTCCACCAAAATGCCACTGTGGATGCCGACGTTTATGCCCTCGACGACAATGTCGACGTCAGTGCAGTCGAAATCAGAGTCGACAAGGAAGCGCTCGAGATTGCAGCTGAGCTTGGAGAGGCTGCCTATCTCGAGATTGTTTGATTGATCAGTGGCGGTGGATGGTGGAACTGAAGAGGAGCCATTGGAGAGATAAGCGAAGGAGGTGAAGAGCATAGAAGGGTTCAGTCAAATTGGCCATTGATTGCAATCAATACTATGTATATAATCAAGCAAAGATTAAATTGAGAATTATCTCGCAAGATTTGAGTTGAGAAGCGAGGGAAATAAGCTCATAATTAGAAGCATGTGAGACGAGGGATCAGATGAAGGCGGAGGCAAGGCGCTGGGTTAAGTCGTCATTGGGAGGGAAGATGAGCAGTTCTCATTATTTAGTCCCACATCGAAGGAAGATGTGTAGTTCTCATTGTTTAAATAGGTTGTTTGGGGGGTAAACCACATGAGATTCAAGTCAAACATGGTTTGCGGTAGAGTTCTGGCTTTAAATGACTCATGGCCTTAATGGGTTTGGGCCGATACGTACACGTGGGATTCGGAATTAGATGAGACTGCTTTCAGGATAAATTCTGGTTACCAATTCCGATTCAAATCGGTTTACATTTTTACACCCGAGATCGAATCCGATTTCGAATGGTCTGAATATTCTATTCTGGTTCAGGTACGGAACCGGGTTCGAAAACGGAACTGGTGTTTTTGCCCACCCCAGGTTATGATGTAATAATCCAGTGTTCGTGACAACTCCACTATAGTGATTGCCGATGAGCCACATTGTGAAGTTGGTAATAGTTGTTTTAGTTGTTCCCACATGTCTTGGGAGGTCCATAGTGTTGAGAAGGAGCATATGTTGATTCTAGGTTTCATTGGCAAAGCGTCTCCAATAGAGGTGGGCATGCATTTCAGTTATAGGACCATGTGGGTGCTCCATGTTTTGGGAAACCAATGGGTGTTCCCTACACTACAAGAAAAATGTGCAAAGGTGACTGACAAATTTTGTCACTAAATGCAAAAAAACCGTCACGGTTTACATTTTGGCAAAAATAAATCAGTCATCTTAGAAGGGTGTCGCTATAAGTTTAGTGACGCAAATAGTGACAGGATGAAGTTGTCACTTCTTTGATATCAACAGGCGACAACAACTAACTGTCATAGATTAATAGCATCAACATATAATCAACAATTTTTTTCTTAATTATCCTTGAAAACCCGAACTATTCAAGTCATGAAACCTGATGAAGTAAAAAAAGTTTCGCCCCAAATACAAATTAAATCACACAACATAATTTTTTCCATACGCTTCCAATTAAAAACTCCTAAATCAAATTGCATCCCAAACCCAACTAAATTCATCAGATAAACATCAAATATACCTTAGCAAATCCCCCCCCCACCCACCCACACACACACACACACACACACACCCACCCACACCCCCCCCCCTTCAGGGAACTCCCTCAATCTTCAAGGGCAACTAGTCCACTATCAATGGCGACGATCTCCGCCTCCTTTCAACGAACACCCCCTTCAATGGACTCTCTCCTTGTGCACATTGTGTGCACTGAGCAAATTTCCTGAAGAAGCTGCAATGAGTGAATGTGTTTTAGCTTATTGGCATTTTTTTATTCGTCGGAAACTTGGTAAAGACGCGCGTGAGTCCCAGTCCAACGGAGTTCGAACCCTGTCGACTCCCCTGGGAGTCAAGTATTAGGACTATTGGGTATCCACCCACATTGAATAATAGATATATGAGGCTAATATATATATGAGTCTAGGCATTTCCCAACCCTCAATATGGGCATTTTTGATATTTCCGATTGTGCGGTGTGCGCGTGTAAAAATTTAAGCGGTTATGCGGGCATAACGGCGTGTTCGCAACACACTAAAGCGCGGGGGAACTGCCGCAGGCGATGAAATTCTCTCTTCGCCCACTCTCTCGTTGCATTGGCGGCGTCTGATCAAAATCTCAATGTTAATCCATTCTTATTTCTCTTGGTTTTCTTGGATCTGATCTGTTTCGAATCGTGCTATTTTCTAATAAAATTGAATCTTGGATCCTGATCTGACTTGATTTGTATCAGATTCTCGTCGAGATGGCCGGCAGAGCTCCGATCCGGACAAATAACTCCGCTCTCATTGCCATGATCGCCGACGAGGTAACGAAAAAAATTCTTCATATCGTCTATAAATTGTCACAGTTCTCTGTTCAAATTCCGGTTTTAGGGTGTCCGGATAGAAATCATACGAATGTCGGACGCAATAGTAACTAATTTTCTACAATGTAATAGGTCATCTTTCGCTTCGTCGCCATTTTCTTGATTTTAACTTGAAATATTTGTTTTTGTATGGTAGATTATGCTAATAAAATGCTACAGCTTTTAGTTTTTGAGTGTGATTTTTCGAGTACAGGATGAGATTTGATAAAGAAGAGAAGAGAACAAAATTGTGTGGCAATAAGCCAAAGATCTAAAATTTAAACATAGTCCTAAATATATTCAGAGCATGAATGTTGGGAAAGCCATGTTAAAACAATCTGGGTTATGTTTTTGTTTCGTGAACAATGGATATAAGCTCGGTTTGGGAATTTAGGTTAGATACATGGATGTATCCTTTAAGTGGATGTAAGGGGGTTGCAACCTCTCTTTTGCAAACCCTTGCCTCCGAAAAACAGAGGCTCTGTCAGATTGGATTTTCATTACATCCACCTTTAGGCCAAAATTTTGGAGGTATTGAACCTCCTAATAGTTTCCAGACACTTCTAACCCCAAAAATCTTATTTAAGGTGAGTTACCTCTAAAATTTGAAGGTATAGTGACTAACTTTCGTTTCCAAATGGGGCCTGAGGTTTTAAAGGGTTTGACCTGATTCTTTGGTTGTAGTTTTGGCATCTGTATTTGTTGTCTGATACATTTGTTAATATTGGTGGTTTTTTATTGATTCGTTAGGACACTATAACTGGATTTTTACTGGCCGGAGTTGGTAATGTTGATATACGGAGAAAAACAAACTACCTTATTGTGGATTCAAGTAAGTTCTTGGTATGCTTTTATATACATTGTAATTTTATTTTTGCTCACATTCCATGATATCTTTCAATCTGAAACTTCTCTTTCTATCATGTTGATATTGTCAGACATTATGCATAAACATAATATCACCATAAGCTTCTTCTGTGTATTTGTAAACAAGTAATGACTTTATCTGAAGTTGCATGAAACATTGAAACCCACCATCATATTCTTCTCATGTTTCCCCCCTAAATCTAACAAGAAGCTGAGTAAGGTTAAATACCACATGTTCATGTTCTAACCATTTGAACTTCACCATTATCATATAGCCCACATCCACATCCACATCCACCGATACCCTCCACACACACACACACACACACACACACACACACACACACAGAGAGAGAGAGAGAGAGAGAGAGAGAGAGAGAGAGAGAGAGAGAGAGAGAGAGAGAGAGAGAGAGAGAGAGAGAGAGAGAGAGAGAGAGAGAACACCCATTCCCCGGCTCTATTCATTATATATATATACACACACACTGCAGAACCAAATAACTTGATTTAACTGATCATATTTACTAGTACCTTCAAGCGCTTCCTTTGTCCTAGTCATGACATAATTTTCAAATTCCCCAGAAACGACCATGAAAGCAATTGAGGATGCATTCAAAGAGTTCACCTCAAAGGAAGACATTGCCATTGTGCTGATCAGCCAATATGTAAGCTCCTTTGATATTTGGATATTTCTTATTTGATACCTGCAAACGTTGCATGTATCATTGCTCTATGGTTATCTCTTTTACTGCATACAGTATTTTCTCATATTGAATGATAGTTTTGGCCTGAGGATAAAGTAACATCTCTAATATAAATATTAGTGAATGTTGTTTTTGGGGGTTAAAAGCTACTGCTGAAGACACTAATAAAGTACCAATGACACTTGTTTTGTTTGTAAGTGGTTTACATCAGAGTAAAAACTGGCTTCTATTAGCTATTAACATATTTGAAAGGCACATAGTAATATGTAAATGTGCTACAGAGAAATGTTTCATGTCTGTTATTGGATTACAATAGAACACTTACCGACTGGTATGGATATGGGATACTGATCGTGGTACACTGGGAATCTTGAAAATTCAGCATACGAGTATCTTATATATACAACAATTTTAGAATTAAATGTGCATGTGAGTTGATGTTTTTCTATACATAATAGAATCGTAAAATTAAAAACACAGTAAATCAATATAAATTTATTTAAGTTTTATCAGTCAATAGTGCGTACAAACGTAGTGAATGATAGCTTATGATATGTTACACATAGTATGATACGGTACAATTTTCGATACATATTGGAATCGGGCTATCATTTTAGATGAAGTATTTGAAGATATGGTTATCATATCGTATCGATATGATATATATCAAGCAACATTCATATTGGCATATATTCTATAAAATAAAGATATTTTTGAATGCATATGCTAACCAGGACAAAGAAGTTGGTAGAAGAATGGTTAAAATTTTATCTTGAATGATCGACAACTTAGTTGAAAGGTGGTAAAAATTTTGGGAGAAAAATCCTTCGGGATCATTGGTTGTGGTTGAAATTTTTAAGGGGAAAGATTTGAATGATGTGGTTGAAAATTGGACGGGATAGATTTTGAATGGGGTTGAAATTTTTAGAGGAAAGATTTTGAAAAGGGTTGAAATTTTTAAGGGGAAAGATTTTAAATGGGGTGATTGAGATTTTTAAGGAGGACTATTTTGAATGTGGTTGAAATATTTTAGTGGAAAGATTTTGAATGTCATGTGCCTTAAAAGCACATGTTATGACTATATATATCATTAGTTAAAAGTTAGGTTTGAGACAATAGGTGGGACGGTCGACTTAAATAAGTTGGTGCCTAACATTGACAATATGTAAGTGTCGGTGTTTACTGTTCAATATCCCCCTTTGGTACTGCATTCTCATTTTATTATTACTTCCATTTTCTTAACTTAATAAATTTTGATAGGCTCGGTCTTTTGGTGAAAATAGCACCTAACCAATTTCGGTTTTAATTAGTTTCATCATTATTTCTTCTTGAAGTACTTTCTTTCCTAGAAAGTGATAATGAACTTTATTATGCTTTATTCTTGCGTGAAATATTGGACTTTTTCTCTATATTGAAGAACGAGATGATCGTCTTGAAAGACCATAAGAAGAATCTTAAATTTATGACAAGAGAGGGTACTTCATGAGAGATTATTGCTATAAAAGAAGACCAATAGAAGGCAACAATGCAACATCAAGCAAGTGTTGGGAGGACATCGAAGAAGTATGGATGCTCAAGCATTTGTGGATATCATAATGAGACATCTATAAGAAGATGTGGCGACATTACCTACAATAGAGGTGGAGACAGAGTATGCCCTTGTGGCATCAGATTGAGGAGTCTCCTACAAAGAAGATTGAATCGTGAACTTTGGATGCCCCGACCACATGGCAGGTAATAAAAAGAAGCTCAACAATTTCTCCGAATACAAAAGTGCTCAAGAAATTGTGATAGCTGATGGAAGTTATAAGCTAAAAACTTAAGGCTTTCTATTTCACACTTCATTAAGTCTTCATTTACGCTACTCTTTAGCCCAATGAGGTACGCTTGCAAGATGCATACTATGTTTAATGAATGAAGAATTTTCTATCAGTGACTTAGTTGACAACTACATATAAGCATTATGTATTTGGGTCAGATGATGTGAAGGTTTACCATAACATGAAGCCAACTGAAGAACCAAACATGAAAGAAAGTATGGTGGAGTCTATCTATGCGATGTGTGTAGAAAATGCATACATTGATAATGCTCCGACAAATAAGACAGCATATATGTGGCATGCAAGAGTCAGACATGAGCCACCACAAATTCCTTATCATGGTGAAGAAGTTAATATTTCATGGTATCCTTTTGTTGGAAATTCGAGAAAACACCATATATCCAGGATGTTAGGTTTGTCACATCAGCTACCATATCAAAATTCGAAGTTTCAAGCTAAAGAGCTTTTGGATCTGGTATACTTAGATGTGTTCGGACCAGTAGAGCAAGCATCAATCAGTGGAATGTGATGCATGACACCTTTATTGATGAGCACTCAAAGTATGTTTGGATTAACTTTTTTGAAAGAAAAATTTGTAGTTCTTTTTAAATTCGAAGAATTTTGAGAAAAGTTGAAGTTGATAAGACTCAATGCGTACATACAGACAATGGGGTGAATATGTCTTATGCCAATCCGCATCAGCATAAGACTCAACGGTAGTTGATGCGTTTGAGGTTTGAACACTTTACCACAAAATGAAGTTGAAAGGAAGAATTGACATTTGACAGAGATCTGCAGAAGCATGCTACGTGCTAAGAGCGTGGTAAGATGTTTTAGGTAGAATGCATGAGAACTGCAATGAATGCCATTGGCCGATTGCTATAACCGAAGTTAGGATTTTGGTCCACATTTCAGATGTTATGGAATAAAAAACCAACCATAAGTCATTATCGAGTCAACGATTGTTTATGCTATTTGTTTGCATCTCACCACCTTGGTAGCAAATTTAAAGATGGTGGTTTGTTTTATCTTTGTGGGATGTGACAACGAATGACAGGTGGAGGTGTTGCAACCCTACAGTTGGACGGTGTTCCTTATCACAAAAATGTTGTTTGATGAAGCGTCATCTTGGAAGTTATCCTGCCACATTCCACAGAACTATAGTATAATTCCACAGAACTATAGTATAAGTTGCAAGAAAATCTAGGGAAGCCAAAGGACGAAGAACTATAGCAAAGTGAGATGGGGACCCAATGCTCCAAAGTTCCCAAGAAACCTAAGCCCTTGGCAAACTGTTGTGTAGAAAAGCACCAGAAGAAGAGCATCCAAGCCTTCTAGAGGACATCAGTGAAGATCGTATGACATTTGTCATACTTCGAAGATCAACCAAACAAAGAAGGTCAAATATACAGTATGCTAATGCAGCAATCATCGAAATATAGTGGGGGCCTTATAGGTTTGATAACGTATACACGCACTACGAGTGGATGAAATCAATGGAAGGAAGAAAACTGGCCTTACAATAAAATCAAATTTGGGAGTAGGAATCCAAGCCAGAACACATAAAGCCCATTTCTTGCAAATGTGTCTGTAAAATTAGTAAGCAGCTTGATTGAGATACAAGGCTCAGCTTATGGCTTGAGGATTCTCATAACTATATGGATGAGATTATGATGCTCTATCTAGTCTAGTTGTGAAGATCACAACTATTTGACTTTTAATAACCTTGGCATCAGTGGTGGATGGATTTCAATAATGCCCCCTTAATGGCAAGGTGGATCGAAAAATCTACATATAGCAACTTATGGGATTTGAGAAGAGGAAAATTCTGGGCAAGTCTGCAAGCTAACAAAAATTCTGTGTTCTAAAGTAGGCTCTATGAGTATGGTACAGAATGATGAGTTTCTTGTTGAAACTGGTTACTACCCTGTTCTTGCAGATTCCATCCTATTTGTGAGGAAACATGACGATAAAACGATAATTGTGCTAGTCCGTGTGGATGACTTGATCATCATAGGAGATGACTAAGATGAAATATGAAGGGCAAATGTGAATCTTATAATTTGGTTTCAAATGAAGGAGTTTGGAGAACTCAAACACTCTCGGTGTGAGATCAATCGACTAGAACAATTTTTCTGCCAATAAAAGCATGGAAATGATCTACTACCCAAGTATTGGCTAATCAATTGCAAGCCACTCTCCATGCCCATGGAAACCACGTCAATTATGTGCACATTAAGTAAAAGACCTAAATGAATTAATCATGTAGTGACAACTAGTTGGAAGCCTTATCTATCTAATCATAACATGTCCAGACAAATCATTTGTAGTTGGAGTGACGAGTACCTACATGCAAAACCTAAAGGAGCTTCACTTGGAGGCATATGGATAATTCTTAGGTATGTAGAATGTACGCTTGCTTGACTATGGTTTGCTGTATTAGTATTTCAAAGAATGTAAAGTGACAATATTGTCACCAAAGGACGAAGCATCTCTAAATTTGTATCGTTAAGAAGGTAGCTTGGAACAATAAAATGAGGAGTTGTTGAGTGAAAGTATTAATGAGTCAGCATCGACCCTCACAATTTGTTAATATTAGGTATTGAATTATTTAAGTAGATCACCTCACTTATCATAATAAATTTTGTTTTAAGAGCATATAAAAAGGACCTTATTTCCTTCGCCAGAATCCAAACCAAAGCAGAGAGAATCACTGATTTAAATTTAGTATGGGTGATGTGGGTGTTGCAGGTGTGTATAGAGAATTACATAGACATTTTGTTCATCATCAATAAAAAGTTCTCCTTTTTCCAAAATCATCTCTATTAAACCCTTAAACTCCCATCTTTCCACTAAAAATTCCACTTTTCCACCAAAAACCCTAATTTTATTCATCAAACCCCTAGCGGATCCTATCATACTCTTTAACTTACCTATGCTTAGATTGTGAGTTTAGATAATAAAAAATTGGTGAAATTGTGTTGGCATTAATGTCAATACCATACTTGGATTCATCAACAGTGAAAAATGTATGCAATCCAGAATGTGTTTCTACTATGATGTATCATGTATATTGTGCATATGCGAACGTTGGACACCTGGAACCTAAATTGTCTGTTTTTCTTAGAATGTGTTATCTTTATGTTCAAAATTTAATTGAGGGCAATTTTGTGATTTATAAAACAGTCAACTTTTTTTTTGAAAAGTTAGAAATTTTATTCATAAAACTCAAAACATTATAACTCAGGCCTAAATGGTTCTTGCAAAACTAGACTGGGATAGAGAGATGATACAAGCGTCGTCATCCATCACTAGTTATTCTTACAAGAAACATTTATCCAATCAAAGACTCCAATTAGAAAGTAAAATTAAATCCCCTTTGTCCTCAAATTTGGAGATAACAAAGAGGATATACAATATACATCGTCATACACATATCTGAAGATTTTAATTTTATGACTCTTCCGGCCTTTGAAAATTCGATTATTTCGTTCTCGCCAAATATGCCAAACAGTAGAAGCAAGTATTGTTTTCACCACCAGATATAGAAGAGATTTTGATTTAAACTTGCCTTTAAATAGATCAGCCGATTTGTGGATATCCAAACTTGTCGAATCTCCCAACCCCAGTTTGAGAAGACATAGTTTCCAAATATATGACGAGAAAGTGCAATCAAAGACGAGGTGATTGGTCGATTCTTTAGCTTCTTCACATAGCACGCATGATGGATTAATGGACAAATTGCGAGAGCATAATATTTGCTTTGTAGGAAGCTTGTTGTGTAGGGCTCTCAAAAGGAGAAGTGAAAACTTGGGGATATGGTTAGCATACCATACAACTTCATGAAGAGGGAATGGAATCCCTTGCGTGCGGACTATATTCCATGCCGAAGAGAAGGAAAATGTAGGTGCAACCGACCAAGAGATTCCTCCATCAATATCAATCTGAATACAACTTGCAGCAATATCTTGACTTTGGAGAATGAATTTCATGTACTAAATATATTAAGACCATGAAGATAGGTATCCCGCATAAAATTAGCCCATACTCCAGTTGAATTTACATCTTGCAGACGACGTATACCAATACGGCAATACCCCCTTCTTTTTTAGGCCGACACATATCATCCCATCGCCTAATAGAAATAGATTTGCCCCAGATGAACATTCTTATAATAGATTCAATTGATTTAATGACACTTAATGGAAACTTGTAGCCCAAGAACCAGTAGGTCAAAATGATATGAATGACAGATCGAACTAGTTCAATTTTTTCGGTTGTGGATAATAATTTGGAGGACCATCCAGATAATTTAGCCTTGCATTTGTCAATCAAGGGAGCAAACATTCGAGCTTTAGGATAGCTATAGAGAGTGGCAGTCCCAAATAACGCATAGGAAGATTACCTTGCTGAATGTTGATTATTCGTTGTAAGAATAATCGATCTTTACATCCCTTGTTATGTAAATCACTCTACTTTTAAGTCGATAAACACGTAATCCTGTATGAAGCTCAAAATATTCCAAAAGATTATTTAGATTTGAAAAACTCTTCCTATCTGCCTTGCAAAAGACTAATACGTCATCAACAAATAATAAGTGTGAAACATGTCTGTTAAGATTGCTTTGCTACATATGCATAATCCTCCCACTGTATAAAGCACTGTCAATAGAAATAGTAAAATATTCCATAACCATGACAAAAAGATATGGCGAAAGAGGATCACCTTGTCGAATACCCCTATTTCTTGAGAAATATCCAGCTGGGGAGCCATTGATCATAATGGAATATAAAGCACCACCAATGCATTCTCTTATCCAATTTATGAATGTATAAGGAAAACCGAATCTGTGCATAATGAAATAAAGAAACTCCCGATTCACACTATCAAAAGCCTTTTTCAGATCCAGTTTTATACAAGCTCTCGTACCCATCTGATGAGAGAAGTCTCTAAGTAATTCATTGGTCAATATAGCACAATCCGAAATTAATCTGCCTTTAGAAATGTCGCTTGATTTACAGAAATTAATTTCGGTACAATGTCACGCAATCTATTTTTCAAAACTTTGGTTATGATTTTATAAATGACGTTGCAGCATGAAATTGGTCGATAATCATCCAAAGTAGTAGCACAAGGAGACTTTGGAACCAAAATAAGAAATGTATTATTAACTTGCTTTAAGAGGGTACCCGAACTGAAGGAGTGAACTGTAGCTAAGACTTCTTCCCCAATAATAGGCCATTGTTTCTGGAGAAAGAATGCATTGACGCCATCTGGTCCAGGGGATTTAGCACCATCTAAATCAAAAAGAGCATTCTTTATTTCTACATCTAATACTGGATTACATAGTTGGAGTGAGACTGTGGGCTTCAGGAACCTTTTAGTATTCAGAGCGGGAAAAACGTTCCAGTAATTCGATTGATTGAAAAAGGGATTTGTAATATTCTGGAGCGTCTTCTTTAAATTTCTGAATTTGCATCGACGGAGATACAGAAGGAGAAATAAAATGCAATAGATTATTATAAGAATGTCTCTCCCTAGTCGCTGTGTAGAAAAATTTAGTATTTTGGTCTCCAAGTTGAAGCCAATTTTGCCTACTCTTTTGCCAACATTCTGATTCCTATCTTTTCAATGCCTTATTCAGTTTAGATAGCATATCCCTCTGAATTTCCTGTAGCACAGGACTAGCTTGCAAGTCCTGATTTAGTCTTATCCCCTGAAGTCTTTCACGAATAATTAATGAAGAATCCTCATCAGAAATGTCTTTTCTCCATTCTTTAATCTTTAATTTGAGTCTTTTAAGCTTTGTGACAAGTTTGCACATATGTGTACCATATATTTGCATCGACCAAGCATTCTGCAATATATTAGTGAAGTCCGGTCTCTCCATGTAATGGTTGAAAATCTTAAATGGTTTTGGACCAACATTTAAATCAACAACCAGCATTAATAACTTGGCCGCATGGTCACTTGAAGAACATGGAAGATATTTATAAGATGTAGAGTGTAAAGAATTCAACCAAGCGTCATTGCATAAAGCTCTATCCAATCTAGCCATTATACGACCTAGCCCTTGCCTTAAATTAGTCCAACTCCAATTAGGGCCTACACTTTTAAGATCAGGGAACATTCTGTAATAAAATTATTAAAATCCAAGAGCATGGCATACCTAAGATGTCGTCCTCCAATTTTCTCAGTAGAAAATCTTACAATGTTGAAGTCACCAATAATTGCCCGGGGAGATAATTGATAAGCGTTGGATATATTAGCCAGTTCCTCCCATAGTGATTTCCTTTCAGATATGAAGTTGTAGGCATAGATAAAAGTGAGCTTTTTGCCAAAAAGCCCCCTTGATTAGAAGCTGCCAGAGTTATCTGTTGAGGAGAAGAAGATTCAATCGAGCAGCTCCAAACATTTGGATCATAAAGGATCCAGATACGTCCCACGCCAAAACCGGAACAATTGTTGAAATATTTCCAATGTTTAGGCACTAAATGAAGTATTCGGCCTTTATGCAATTCAGAAACTTTGGATTCCAAAACACTCACAATAGAAGGCTTATTAGAATTGATACAATGTTTCACATCCCTTCTTCTTATGGAATTGTTCACCCCTCTAACATTCCAACCTAGTATAGACATTATATAATGGATTAGTACCCGATTGGCTCTAGAATTCCATCTTCGGGGGATTGGCAGAGGAATTCCTAGACGACCTTTTCGTGGAAGGGTTCTTCTTTGATGTTGAAGCAAGGTGCTGTAACTCTTCCTTCCAATCGTCATTTTCCATAGTGTACTTATCAGATGCCAAAATGATATCTTCACATGAATCTTTTATAGTTTCATCATATAATAACTCGTCATCATTATGGTCTTCATCCTCCATCAATGGAGAGTCACAGCCTATGTTTGTGGCAGCGCCTGATTCTGGAGATGGAAAGGTTGGAGTGTTGGCTGCAACGGGGCAATTAGTAGAATTTAATTCCTTCTCAAGGTGAGTAGACTGATCCTCCTGGTTCAAAGCTCTAGAAAAATTTGAAGGGGCCATTGTCGATGAAGGTGCACCAACACAGAAATCCGGTCCTCAGCGGGAATATCATCCAAAATATCATTAGGAAGACTGTCCTTAGAGGGACTGGTAGAAGCTTGAGTTGTAGCTTGTAGCTGGATTTAATGAAGAGGTAGCTACTACTGATGGTGAAGGTTGTTTCGGTATCCAGACCTTAATGAAAGGACACTGGGCATTAGCATGACCAAAACATCGGCAGTTGGTGCAACATGGTGGAACGTTCTCATATCCAACCTGGACTGTAGTGATTGATCCACCCTCAACCTCAACATCAAGAGTGTTAGTCATCGTAGCAAATGCATCTATCTTCACAAACATCTAGCAAAAGAATATCTTTCAGCCGAAGAAGTAGCACGATCAACAAAGAGAGGCTTACCAACCAAGCTGGCTATTCTGCTAATGCATTCAGTAGACCAAAACTTGAGAGGGGGATTTGGAAAGCGCATCTAAATAGGGATCGATGACAAAAGGTCGCTATCCATAGTTAGTTCAGGAGTCCATCTGCGGAGCACAATGACACGCTTATCGAAAAGCCAAGGACCCCCTTGTAGTACCCTAGTGCAATCCTCCTCCAATTCAAAGACGAAGAAAAAGAAGCCATTTTCCCGGGAATGAATCTGCAAGTCGCCCTTTGGACGCCAGATACGATGAACGCACGCCCTCAGATGTGCATAGAATGGCTTGTCACCAACAACATACCCTGCTAGGGTTTTGTCCCATTTGGATACGTTGGCATCCACAGCTTCTTTGGGGATCAATGCAATAGGATTTCCATTAGAATTTTTACTCCGGGCATAGAAGGTGCACTTGGAGGATTCCTCTAATGGCCGACCCAAAGAAAATAGAGAACTCCATATGCTTAGGCCCTGGGTGGCAGTTCGCATTGGTGGAGCCAAGGGCGGACGCAAGTGTTGACTAGGCCCCCCAAAATTTTTTGAGTCAAAAAAAAAACTATCCTACAGAGTGTGCTTTCATGAATGCATCCAAACATGGCCCCCTCCTAATTTTTTAATTTTCTAAACAAAATGGAGTTAGGTCTGGCATTTGGGCCCATTTGGCTCTAAAATAATAATCCCTTGGCCGTTGCAAATCGAAAACATCATCCTCGCGCAACACAAGAAAATCCCAAATCACAAAATTAGGGCAAAGCTCTCGTTCGCTCCTCGGCGGCTCAGGACGTAATTTGGTAATCATGTTCTCTCGTCGCCGGCTCGAAGACATCGGCAATCTCGTCACAACCCGTGCTCCGGTCGCCGCTGAGGGGAAGCCTCAGCCTCAGATCTGTCGTCCGATCACAAGGTATAGTTCATTGTCCAGATAAATGTCCACGGTTAATTTCGGAGTTTGGAAGAAATCTCATATGAGTTGCTTGTGGGCTCTAAGTAGTTGCAGAAACTTGTTGTTGCTGGCATCAAGCTTTTGGAGCTTTTTCCTGAGGTGTGTGTTCCAGTAGTTCTTGATGTCATTGTATGTTCTCTCCAGGAGGTACGATGCAATGGCTGCCCATCTACAGTTTTTTTCAACAACAAAAATTGAGGGCTTTTTATTATGATCAGGGATTTTTTTAGGTAAAGTTAAAATTAATTACCGATTGCCCATGAGAGCTTGAAGATGGATAATGAGCTGCTCCCTTGATCAGTGAAGTTGCCACGCTTGATCCCTGGCCTTAGGTAGTTTGTCCATCTCAGCCTGCAGCTCTTGCTGCATCTCAACAATCCTAAAACAAAGCTTATCATTAACCATTTAATTTTAGAACAACCAGACTCTATGATGCAAACAACTCTCTTGATTAAAAAGGCTAATTAATTAATTAACCGAGGGAAGAAGTAAATAAAGTTACCAGTATTAGTGGGAACATCTCTCCAGTTGTCGGGGCCATGGTCTCGAATTTATACGGTGTTTTATATATTTGTTGATGTGCAGAAACCTGTAGTTTTTATTGCTGATGGAGCAACGAAGAAGGCCCACATCAGAGAGACTAAGCCCAAGGCTACCATCAAGCCTAACCCCGATGTTGTCATCGATATCAGCCCTGACTCATGCGAAGAATTAAAGCAGAGACCGTGCATGAAGCAGAAATCGTCTTCGAGAAAGAAAGTTCATTCAATGACTGCAGTTCTCACTGCCCGCAACAAGGTAAAAAATGAAAAATTAAGAAAATGAAGCTCCTTGTACTTGCTGGAATCTATCTTAATGAAACTCCTTGAATCTATCTTAATGAAATTCCCTCTTTGGACTTAGATTGAAAATTAGGGTACGCTATTGTCGCAACACTCTCTCGTTCTGGGCTGATTCTGTCTTTGGATTATCTGCTGGACGGCTACCTTAAGAGATCCCATCTTTCTATAATTCGGTGAGCAATTTATTAATTTTACTTTTTATTTCCGATGAGTAAATGGACTACTCATGATTTATGCTCAAAGTGTTGTGTATCTTTCATGTTTAAATAATAATGTCAAATTGTCAATTGCATCAAAATCTGTTGTTTTTGTAGGAAAAAAATAGAATTGTGTTTGCAAGTAGTGTCAAAATCGGGCAGTGCTTAGTTCTTAAAGTTATATGTCGAAATTAGATGTTCATATTGAGAATGCAATTATTTCTGATAAATTTAATGTCTATTTCATCATTTATTGTTGTCATTCGACTATAATATTGATTGTTGTTTCAGATCGGCTTATCTATATTTTATCCTATTTTTAGATGAAAAAGTCTACAACAATCAATTCATTCTTTAAAAGAAAAAGTATTGAAACTCCATCGATAGAGAGTCATGTGCATTCTGAAGATCCTGCTCCAAAATTTCAAAGAGTTGAAATCGATGACGAGTTTGATATCAACATATTAGAACGTGATCCGGGATTACGACCACAAATATGGAAGTATCTAATTGAGAAGCGCGATGAAGTTCGAAGAGCTTATATTAAAGCTGGTCCTTATCAGTGTACACTTTCTAAGTATCCAACATCAGGTGAAAAACACTCACGAAGTTTTCAAGCATCATGGTTTAAGCTTTTTCCTTCTTGGTTAGAATATTCTTCTACAGCAGATGCTATAATTTGTCTATCATGCTTTCTATTTCATAAACAAAATGGACCTTCGGGATCTGATGCATTCACTGTTAACGGATTTCGATCATGGAAAAAGGTGGATGGAAAAAATTGTGCACTTTTGGCCCATATTGGAAAAGATTTCAATTCACCTCATAGAAATGCTGAGATGGCATGTACAGACCTTATGAATCAGTCATCTCATATCGCGAGAAGGTTTGAGAACTTTACATCACAGGAAGTCGTGGAAAACAGACTTCGTTTGAAAGCTTCAATTGAGACAAGTGAGGTGGCTTGCAGTTCAAGGTTGCTCTTTTAGGGGCCACGATGAGTCTAAGTCATCAAGTAATCGTGGGAAAATTTTAGAATTGTTGAGTTTCATCGCCTCTTATAATCACAAAGTAGCAGCAGTTTTGGATAAAGCTCCACGAAATGCATTATATACATCACCAAAAATACAAAAACAAATTTTGCATGTCTTGGAAACTAAAGTGAGAAAGGACATTCGTGAAGAAATTGGCGATTCAAAGTATTGTTTAATTGTTGATGAAGCTCGGGATGAATCTAAAAAAGAGCAAATGTCAATTGTCTTGAGATTTGTCGACAAAGATGGCTACATTCAGGAGCGCTTTTTGGGCTTATTCATGTCAAAGACACTGCGGCATGAACTTTGAAAGAAGTGATTTTTTTCGATGTTCTCTCAGTATAATCTTGATGTTCAATTTATCCTAGTGCAAGGTTATGATGGTGCAAGTAACATGCGTGGAGAATGGAATGGTTTGCAAGTTTTGGTTTCAAATGAATGTCCACATGCTTATTATGTTCATTGTTTTGCTCATCGTTTACAATTGGAATTAGTTGCTGCATCCAAGGAAATTATTCATGTCCATCAGTTTTTTACTAAGTTAAATTCCATTATTAATATTGTTGGTGCATCATGTAAGCGCAATAACCAACTAAAAGCTGCTCATGCTTCAAATATTGCTCATTTACTTGAGATTGATGAGCTTCAAAGTGGAAAAGGACTTAATCAAATAGGTTCTCTGTAAAGAGCTAGTGATACCCGTTGGAGTTCTCACTTGAAATCAATTTCTAGTTTGTTGAAGATGTTTAGTGCAACATGTGAAGTTTTATTGAATATTATTGAGGATGGAGCTACTTCTGCTCAGCGATGTGATGCAGATTCAGCTTATGAGGCAATGACTACGTTTGACTTTGTTTTCATTTTGCATCTTATGAGAGAAGTTTTAGAGATTTTTAATATACTTTGTCAAGCTTTGTAACTCCAATCTTAAGACATCTTAAATGCAATGCATCTTGTTTCATCTACTAAGATGCACATTCAAAAGTTAAGAGATGATGGCTGGAACAATTTGGTTACAATTGTGAGATCTTTTGTGAATCAATCAATATACATATACCAGATTTTAGCGCTCGTCATATCGCAAGAAAAGGAAGAGCTCGACATCAACAAAATGAAATTACGGTGTAACATTATTATAAAGTTGATGTTTTCAATGCAGTGATAGACTCTCAGTTGCAGGAATTGAACACCAAATTCAATGATAACACAGTGGAATTGATCATTCTCAGTTCAGCTTTAGATCCAAGAGAGACGCGTGTATCATTCAGAATTGATGATATTTGGAAATTGGTACAAAAATTTTACCAATAAGACTTTACAGAATATGAAATGGCGCAGTTGCACATACAATTTCAACATTTTGATCATGTCCGACAATTTCCAGATTTTAAAGCATTGATAACAATTTCTGATCTATATCAATGGTTGGTAAAAATTAGAAAAGCAGAAGTGTATCCTCTTGTGTATAGAGTGATAACTCTTATTCTCACACTTCCAGTTTCTACAGCTACTACAGAGCGTTCTTTTTCAGCAATGAATATAGTCAAGACTACACTTCGTAACAAGATAGGAGATGATTTCTTGTCTAATTGCTTGCTTGTGTACATTGAGAAAGAAATTGCTGAAAAATTTAGCGTGGATTCATTTGTAGATGATTTTTGTGACATGGAAGAAAGACGTTCTGTATTTTAACATGGTGAGAATGTAATGACATATTTTGATATATTTAAATGAGTGTTTAAATGTTATTTGATGTAATATACTACATATGAATTTATTTAATATATTTATCCGATGCTTTATATTTTTCGCCATTGCCCCCCCCCCTCCCCCGCCGCCGACATCTCATCCTGGCTCCCCCCCCCCCCCCCCCCCCCCCCCCGCCGACATCTCATCCTGGTTCCGCCCCTGTGGAGCATGAGATGTTGCAGTCGATTGAGCTCGCCGAGCTTGGTTAAATAACCCCCCAGCAGTAGGGAGATTGGATACTTGGTTTTGTTCGGATCTGCGGCCACGCCTACCCAAGGATTTTTTTCGAGACATGGGTCCATGCTTCATCGGAATTAGGATTAGCGTTATCACCATCGGAACTAGAATTAGGGACATTAGAGGATGTTGTAGATGCCGCCGTCGCATTGATGAAGGGGAGATCCGACCGCAGATTAGCATCAGTGGGCTTGCCTCTTGGCTTGGGATGGTCGGATCTATAATCGGAGAACTCATCGCCAGTGGAGATGCAAAACGCACCCCCTTAGGGGTTGAAACCCTAACCGCCGCCATTCTGGATCGCCCAGATCTGGGATCTCCCGCGGTCGCCGGCGCTGTGGTCACCGGCGCTGGGTTCCCCGGCCCTCGGGACAAGGGAGTCGCTGGAGTTGTCGCTGGGTTCTTTTCTTATTTCAAGATTATTCTAAAACAGTCAACTTATATTAGAGAGAAATTACATCTGATGCATGTTTTTCAGGTGAATAATGACTTACACATTTCTACATGTCGTACACAAACAGACACACGTGTTGTGTCTGGATGTGTTGGACACACCTCCTTTTTGCGGGAGAAAGAGTGAAATCGTCCTACATATCATATGCTTCGCCATTTTGCATTGCTCTACATGTGCTTGCACACTCATATTGCAGTCGGAAACGTATTTGTAGATGATGAAATGTTGTAGTTGTTGCTGCACTTGAAACGAGGCAACATGAACTATATATTGTACTTCACGTTGTAGGTCGGGGCAAGTTAGCATCCAGTTGCTTACAGCATAGTTACACTTTCAAAACAAATTTTTAAAAAAGGAAAACAATAAAGAAATGATTATCAATCGATTAGTTGTGTGTTATAGTTTTGGGCCTACCACAACAAGCAACCAAACACTTATTATATAGATCATTATGTTGGAAATGTATGCAAGTTATAAGGAAATACATTTCAACTTCAACTACGGAGGCTAACGGAGCCAAACGTGAAAAGTAAGTTTTGAACCGAGTTTGTATGCATTTTGCTTCAGGTTGCGAACATGATAAGATTTCTTGTGGACAGCTACAACAAGCCTGTTCCAGCAATCTTGGAGATTCCTTCCAAGAATCATCCGTATGACCCAGCACATGATTCAGTTCTCTCTCGTGTCAAGTACTTGTTTTCATCTGAATCGGTAGCATCTGAAAGGCGCTGAGAGTCAGGTTTGCTTCGTGGGAGCTGTTTGTTCCCATACAGTTGCAGCTGAGTACTCGACCACCAAGTTCTTTTCCATGCATTTGTAGCATGCTTTATCGTGATTTATTTGCGAATCAAAGTGAAAGGAAGCAAGGTTACTGCATTCTTTCTTTTATTAAATTCATGCAAGTTTTGCATGCCTTTATCTGTTGCATACATATATGATGGATATTTGAGAAGATCATATTGATTTTTTTTTTTGCTTGAATTTTTTTTCATGTTTCTCCAGTTGTAATAAATTTTTGTTTATTACTCCTTAAACATGAGACACCCATGAGAAAACTCAAACATTGT
The DNA here is from genome assembly GCA_030789695.1 of Scilla litardierei. Taxonomy (NCBI): domain Eukaryota; kingdom Viridiplantae; phylum Streptophyta; class Magnoliopsida; order Asparagales; family Asparagaceae; genus Scilla; species Scilla litardierei. The sequence goes on along the minus strand of CM061141.1, from coordinate 3,312,269 downwards.
CATTCCATTGTGCTTTCTTTATGACTTCATTTGAAGTTTCAAGCATTTATCCAAGGATGATAAAATTACCGAGTTTTACTAAAAAACAACAGTCTCTGTACTTTTAGTTCACCTCATGATCATTAAGAAAACTGCACCCAAACTAGTAGATATTTCAAATATTGAAGTAGTTCAACCATTATCAGATCCAAGCAAACAAGCGCGGACACATGCTGTACCATTATTATTTCTTTACTCACATTGACCTATAACCACGGGGAACCATAGATAGGAGTGACAACAGACTTCACTTGTAGATACTTCTCAAGGGCATGCAATCCCATGTCCTTCCCAAAGCCACTCATCTTATACCCGCCGAAAGGAACCTCATTGTCGAAAGCAAAGTAACAGTTGATCCAAATGGTTCCTGCTCGAACCGATCTTGAGACTCTGTTTGCTATGTTTATGTCTTTGGTTAGTACACCCGCTCCCAATCCGTACCTTGTGCTGTTTGCTTTCTCGATTGCCTCCTCAACCGTCCTGATTCAACGAAATTAGGCATGAAACAAAAATTAGCAAAACAAAAACTATAGGATAGATGATCTTATCTCATCACAGGTTTGTTCTGTTGTTCAACACAACTCATCCCTAATGTCTTGTGGGAGATACTACTTACTTGAACTTCATGAGAGACATTACAGGCCCAAATATTTCATCCTGAGCTATCTTCATCTCCTCCTGTCAAAAGGGTTTAGGACATTCAAGACAGCAGAATCAAAATATATCACTGTTTACTTGTGAAAATTTAGTAGGTTTGTTCCTTACTTTGACATCAGTAAAGATTGTGGGCTCAATGTAGTACCCTTTTCCCCCACAAGGCTTTCCCCCTGTGAGCAAGGTTGCCCCTTCTCTCTTCCCAAGATCTATGTAGTTAAGCACCTTGTCAAATTGTGCTTTATCAACCTGAAGACAAAAGTATAACAAAAGATCTCAATATACTAACACAATTCGTCTGCTAAGAACAAAGTTATTAATGCAAGAAAAGAGGGAAAAAAGACCACCTGAGGCCCTTGGTGAACAGTAGGACTGAAAGGATCTCCTACCACCCAGCTCTTGGCTTTCTCTGCTATTTTCTTTACAAACTCATCATAAATCCCTTCTTGAACATATATACGACTCCCTGCGACGCAAATCTCTCCCTAATATATCATAAAGACACCGAGTTTCAGTTGATATGCACAAAACAATTGTTGAGGCACATAGGTGATAGTTGAAGTGGGAGAGTGAATGAATGCCTTGTTGCAGAATGTGGCAATGCGCACGAGCTCAGTAGCCATCTCGACATCAACATCATCGAAGACAATGACGGGGGACTTGCCACCAAGCTCAAGCGATACGTGCTTCAGGTTGCTCTTTGCCGCTGCCTCCATTACTAACCTCCCTACTTCGGTTGACCCAGTAAAACTAACCTGAAACAGAACAAAGTTTCGATGCCATGGTAAGCTTGGAAATGTAGGTCAGATTGCTTAACATGGAACGATGACCATGGAAGTTCAAAAATGTCTGCCGTCCATGGACATATGTTTGATATGTACAGTAACTATGGATGTCAGTATTGTCTGATTTCTAGTTAGTATGGAATTTAGTTCGAGGAACACTATAGTCTGAATTGCTCCTACCTTGTCGACGTCCATATGAGAGCTAAGAGCAGCACCAGCCGTAGGTCCGAAACCAGTGATGACATTAAGGACTCCGTCAGGAATACCGGCCTGTAGTTCAGAAATTACAGTAAAATTTACAGATACATACAATTGAGGGTAGAATACACAGAAAATACACAATAATGAAACAGGGTGGTCGTAGAACAAGGTCTACCTTCTTTGCGAGGTGAGCGTAGAAAAGAGCAGACAACGGGGTCTGCTCGGCGGGCTTGACCACCATGGTGCACCCGGCGGCCAAGGCCGGGCTGACCTTGAAGAAGAACATGGTGGTTGGATAATTCCACGGTATAATGTGCCCGACGACTCCTATTGGCTCCTTCAACGTGTATCCTTGGTACTGTCCTGACAACTTGAGCGTCTCCCCGTGGATTTTGTCAGCAGCTCCTGCGTAGTACCGGAGCAGATTCACTGCTGATGGTATGTCCAAAGCTTTTCCGAGGGTCAGTAGTTTTCCTGCGTCCAGGCTATCGAGTACGGCCGCTTCTTCTATGTGTTGTTCGACCAAGTCTGCGAATTTCATCATGATCCTCCCCCTCTCCTAAATATGATCGGAAAATTTTAAAATTAAAGAAGGCAGAAATTAGATAAATTGGAAGCAGGAAGTAATGGTGTAAAATTATAAAATAGGGGGGAAAATTACATACAAAGCCGGACATGCGAGGCCACTTGCCATGATCAAAAGCTTCTCTCGCGGCCTTCACGGCTAAATCTATGTCTTCTTTGTCGCCCTCTGCGATGTTTGCTATCACATCTCCGGTTCTTGGATCCCTTGTCTCAAATGTTTTCCCTGTTATCAGAAAAACACAATCTGAGAAAATGAAAGAAAAGATAAAAAGAAAAGGGAAATTAAAACTGAAATTCTATGTCATTCTCTCTCTCTTTTCTTTTCTCTTAGTAGCGTTTGAACCAAATATATGCCAAACTTGAGAATTATTTACACTGTGTTATTTTTAACCGGTCGAATTATTGATACTCTCTGCATGTTTTTTCTTTCTTTCTTATCAATGTTAAAATATAATCAAAATGAAGGTTTTGTCCTCCTTATCCTCGGGTCACAATCAAGGATTCTTATACTTATTAATAATGTCATTTTATAACTTTGTTGTCATTTTTTAAACCTATGGCCGGCTCAACTAATTATCTTATAAGCTATTAAAAAAATAAACAACATGCTAATATATTACTAACTATTTCTCTCTCTAATACTATATTAAACATAGCGTGAAGCATGTACTGCCATAGATTATAATAATTTATCCCAACTGTTGAACTTTGAAAATTATATTCAACCAAAATATTTCACATATGGGTCAAATTGGGCGGCAGATACAATTACTGGTTAATTTTACTAAACCCCCTAGAGGTCTGGACTATTTTTGCCAAACCGCCTAAGTTTTTTAATCACGATGTACTCTCAAGCCATTAAAAAATGATTTGTTCTTCTTCATTACAACAACATTCTTCTCAAAACCTTGAATATGAACTTAAAAATTATTATTTGCATTATGCTTATTTATTTATTTGTGTTGCCCTGTTTTCCACAAATTTTTGAGTTCATTTTGGGGAAGTCATTTGGTTGAAAAAATTGATTGGGTGGGGTTTTAAGAGTCTTGGGGGTTTCATGATAAGATAAAAACTTAAAAGGGTTTAGTGCAAAATGGGCCAAGGTTTAGGGATTTGGTGAAATTAACCCTAAAATTAAAAATGTAAAAGAGAGGGAGCATAAAAATGATCAAGACCACGGTTCGTGCACTGTAGAGGGGCTATTCCTGGTATTTATTATTTCTGTTCTGGTACGATTTATATGTACTTTATTGGCCCCAAATAATGCATCATGAAAGTAATAATATTTTCTAAATATATGAGGGAAAAAGTTCATTGTGATTCCACAATCAATGAATCAAAGAAATTGATAGAGTTTGACATTTATTGCTTCGGAATTCATCGGGTTCATCTCTAAAAACATATCAAGCACCATGAAATTGCCAAAAGGGGGAGGAGGACAATAAATCTCTTCTATCGTCCCCTAAATCTAATCGCCAGGTCTGAACAGCCTCGCAAATCACAAGCCATATAAGCTAATAACATCCGCAAAGAATTGAAAGAAAAAAATGGATATTTTTGAGGAGAAACCGAAAGTGTGTGAAAAGCAGAGGAAATATAAACAAGTGAATATAAGAAGCTAAAAAAAGTTAAATTACCAGAGACGGAGTCAACGAAGTCGCCATTGATGAAGAGCTTGGTGAACTTAATCGCTGGGATCTTGAAGCCGCCTCCATTGCATTGAGAAGCCATGGCTTGAGAGAGAGAGAGAGAGACTTTTCTCCGAAAGCGGAGGGAGGAAGGAAAGAAGTGAGGCAGAAAGATGGGGGTTTGAGGTGTGGTTGAGATATTGTTGGACCGTATATTTGTAGGACACGTTCGGGTAAGAGATTATGTAAATCCCGAGGCACTCATCCTCGAAATAACTAAATAACATAAAAATTAAAATAAAATAAAATAAATAATAATAAGTCACAAACAATATTCGGCCATTGTCCTTCGATTTTTGTCCTAGTCCCATTATTTCTCTAATGTGATGCTTCTGGACAGAAAAGAGATACGACCGACTTCATACTATATCAAAAATAGTTACTAATGTCTTTTACAGATAAGAATAACTTGAGGGCTCGTAAAAATTGAAGGTTAATTCCATGTCCTAGCCCGAAACTCGGGAGGAAGTTTATTTTTTCTGTTTCGCTTAATATAATTACACTAACAGGTTTGTCTCCCTGAGGCATTGTTTGTGAACAAATTTTGTTGCTTGCTCACCCCGAGTTGGAGGTTGAAATCGAAAAGAGAATGGATGGGAGGTTACGTTAACTCTGGAAATGGTATGCAAGTCACTTTCGGGATGGATGTGGTCCCGTTTGGTGAATATTTAATTCCGTTGTTGTCGCTTCATACAATAATAGTCGCTGTTATGAAAAGATGGAGTTGCTATGTGCACATGCCATTTTACTCGTGCGCACACTCAAGATTCGTTTTATTTTATCAGTTTCCCGCTCAGAATTGCTTGTTTGTACAGCTGTTGGAAAATGACGAAAATATCCCCGGTTGTACGCGGCGAGCAATAACGATCGTTGCGACGGCGACGCCTCCGCCTCCGCCAATCCCCTCCCATCTCGGTTGTTTATGACGTTGATCTCCTCTTACCCCCTCCAAACTCGTCGGCGGGGGCCAGGGGACAGGGGGAGACAACGAGGGTATACGCGATTATGCGTTTTAAATTCTGAATGGCAAACTTGTAAATAGTGCTTATGCGCGCTGAGCAAAACGATAAGTAGCAACTTCCATGAAAAGGCTTTGTAATTTTATTTTTTATCTTTCACCGTCGGCATTCAACGCTTTTGTGTTTATGTTTTCCTTTTCTTTCTTTTAAGTGTTGAGTTTCAAAATGAACATTAAGGCTTATTGTCCAAAATCATACTTGAAAATTGACTTTTTGAAAAGGACAACATTGAGCCATTATTGTTATATTAAGTACTCATTGTGATAATCCCCAGAAACAGTGACTTTGGAATTAATTAATTGACTAGTGGGATCGGCTGACCAATTATTTTGAGAACCCAATGTATTAAGGTTGAAATTTAGGGTCTGTTCTTTTGCCTGAAAAGTATATTTGGAAAAGTTGAGAAGTTAGGAATCTGATGAGAAAGAAAATGATGTGTAGTGTGTTGAAAAGTGTGGTTGGATTGTGGAGTTGGAAAGTTGAGGTGGGGTCCACTCCGTGAAGTGTGTTCTTTTGGTTGAAGAAAGTTGGAGGTGGAAAGTGGTGTAGGGTCCACTATATATTATTAATCAATTACTTATTATGAATTATTCTTAATTAAATGAGTACAAAAAGAATAAAAAAAGTGATAATTGCATGGGCCCATGTAACGACCCGCTCTCGGGGGCCCGTTACTTATTTGGTTTATTCGCAGGTTCCGCAGTTTACCAGTGAAATCAGCATAGCCACAACTCAGAGATGCATCACAATACTCAAACCAGCATACAGACGTTATTACAGTCCAAAAATTAAAGTACAACAACCATCACTCTCTCTCACAAATACATGAAGGAAGTACTGAAAGGAAATGCGGAAAAGGAAATACACTGTACAACACACACACCAACAAAATAGTAACTAAAAACTCTGCAGCTTCTGGGTCAATGTAGGCTCCTCAATCTCTGGGGCAATCTCCTCGATCAAGTCTTCGTCTGCCGGTGCCATAAATGGAACCGAAGGTAAGTCACAACAATTCTAGCGATAGAAAAAGAGGAGTGCACAAATATGGAGCAGTCTATAGTAAACAAGTGCGGAAAGTAAAGTAGGGACAGACAAGCATGCAAGTGCGATAGGTAAAGTACATCTGTCAAGCATGCAAGGGTGACAAGTAAAGCAAAGGTGACCGAGCAATGACAATAGCAATAACCATGACGATATCAATGACAATAGCAATAATGAGAGTAAATGTGCCTAGCCTAGACCGTGACTTATAACGGGAAGTACAGTGAGCAACCAAGAGGCCAACTCTTACCGCGGGTGCTACCCGGGCGAACTATGCTATGAATACTGTGCAATAATCTCTGAGAACTGTGCAATAATCTGTGATCTGTGATGGTTGTCACCGGCACTGTTATGGGTTGCTAGAACCCGCACGGTGACAACAAAGTCTGGACTAGTCGCTCCCGTACTTCCGCAATTATAAGTTACCCCAAAACCCAGTGTCTGTGCAGGTTACCGTTCTTTGCAATTTTACGAGTCATTTACCATTCTCACATTTCCAGCTACAATCTTTTTGTCAAGCATGCCAATAATCTGTTCAGGTCAATAACTGTTTCGAGACTAGATGTCAAGTCCTATGTTCATACGAGTACACTATCTATATTTCTAAGGATAGAATTTACTGTGACTTACACTATTGGGATTGTCGTAGCAAGACGAGGATGGAGTTAGATCGCGGGGAGCGGTACCTGCAAACACAAGAAGATATCAGCTATCGGCTACACTAATTATTATCTAATTAATTGGTTGTTTTGATTTTCGAAACTGGTTGAAACGGTGATGAAAAGGGTCCTAAATTTTTATATGGGCTATTTATGATAAAAATAGTTTTACTGCAAGAGGCAATATTTTTCTGAAGATTATATTAATTTTTATAATTTTTAGAAACTCAAAACTAGTTTAAAGACCCAATTTATTTAAGTGGCGCGTATCTTCCGTAAATTGTTCCGGGAGCAATCCGAGTCGGAATTACTCGAGTGAACAGTCAAAATGACCGTCTCGAAGTTTACTTTCACATATAATTTTCTCACGTATTATTGTGAGTGAAAACAGCGAGTTATGATTTTTAGGAAGATTTATATGTATTTAATTTTTAGGTTCAAAAAACGATTCTGGGAAAAGTATGCGCCTGATCACAGTGAGACTAGCGCCATTGGGTCCGGAATATCGTTTCGGATTTTCTGGAGCTATCCCCACATTTTTCTGGGTCCTGTATTTCAAGTTATAGATTTAAAACCATTAAACCCTATTTTTAATTATAAAAAAATACGAAATACGGGAAGTTCTCAGTATTTACGGAATTGCCATTTGGGAGTTTACGCATTCACCTCGCTCGTCGACAGCAGCGCTCGGGGGGGGGGGGGGGGGGGTGTTCTTGGCGGTCGGCGAGCGGAGGCGGCGACCGGGGTCTCGTCGGCGGCGGCGGAAGCGGGCGGAGCGGCGGCGGAGCGGGGCGGCCGTCGGCGGGGCACTGGGCGGCGCTGCAGGCGGGAAGAGGCGGTGGGTCTGTGCAGCGGCGTCGGGGGCTTCGTGCGGGCGTCGGAATCGGAGAGAGGGCGGCGGCGGAGGCGGCTGGTGGCGGCGGAGCGGCGGTCACGAGCTCCGACGACTGCGAAAGCGAGAGGGGGAGAGGAGGGCTCGTCGGCGTCGTTGGGGGCGGGGGTTGCTGCGCTGTCGGCGGTCGAAGAAGACGGTGGGGCGACGGGGCGGTGGCCGGCGAAGGCAGGAGCTCCCGGCGACGCTCCTTGGTGGCGGACGGCGGCGGCGCTCGAGCGTACGGCGACGACGAGACAGCGGCGGAGGGGGAACTGCTGTCGGGAAGCGGCGGCAGCGACGTCGGGGCTCCGGGGAGGTGGCGGTCGTCGCGGCGATGGCGGGGCTGCTCACGGCGGCTGCAGCAGCGCTCGGAGCTATTCGGGAGGCGGCGGTCTCCGTCGCTGGGGCTTCACGGGGAGGCGGAGTTGTGCGGGCTGTTGGAGCTCGGCCTTCGGCGCTGCGGGTCGGTGGACGTCGTCGGAGAGAGGGTGGCGACAGTCGAGGCTGGGGGAGAGGGGGGTGCGAGAACGAGGGAGGGAGAGGTAGTTTGAGAGGGAGAGAGGGTGATAACGTGCGGGAGTGAGGAAGAGAGACCCTTGTTTTCGAAGTTGGGGGGGATGGGTTCGGTTGATGAAAATGAGAGGGTAGGGGTGAAGTTATATAGGGTTAGAGGAATAATGTAATAACTAAATAAATAATAATCATAATAACAATAAGTTATGGCATTAAATGATGTTGGATCTGAGCTAAAAGAGAGGCGGGTTAATGTGGGTGGTTACGGAATCAATTAAGTGGGGTTAGGGGGGTAAGAGTAAATTAGTAAAAGTAATTAGTAACGGTGAAAAGGTCATTAGTGAATGTAATTAGCAAACCCGGAGGAATACAAACACGTTTTCACAAACGACTCCGAAAAATTACGAAAACATACCCACAGGATCGTATCGACGCGAGGATCGCGAATACAAGATCCGTTCTGGGATTTGAGTTACATAAACACTAGTTTTAGGCCAAAATGTTTAGAAAGCGGGTCTGCGGGTTCTAGGCTGAAACGATATCCGAAAATTACGAAATTAATGTGGGAAGCCCTAAATGATAATAGGATGTTACTGTAGAAGTTTGAAAACGTTTTGAATACGTTTGAATAGAAAATAAATTCGTCGAATCCAAACGGTAATTTTGGAAGATGAATTTTAACAGGAATGTTTTGGGCATTTGCGAAAATCTGAAATTGCTGAAATACAATATAATAAGTCTAGTGCTCTAAAATACTTTTAAAAGAATTTTTGAAATCAGGTTTGATATACAACTCCTAACTAACCATTATAAAGAAGATTTAGAATAAAAATACGTTAAATACGTATTTGAAGTGTTTGAAAAATACAGGCCGTTACATTCTACCCTCCTTAAAATAATTCCGTCCTCGGAATTTAAGAGGATCGATAATTGCCTAAGCAATTCAAACGATCGACCACGACATAAGTTGTTAATAGCATGAAATAAAACGTGATATCACATCATTTAAGAAATCAAAAGACGAATACATGAATACATACTATTACCATAGTTTCCGTAACTAGTTTCGAAACCCGGTACCATCACCATAGTCACTTCAGATTCATCAAGTAGCCAAAACATGATATAATGGCATTACATGAAAATGATAGTTATAATGATGAGGACATATGTTCGAACTTGGAACCTGAGGTGATAAGTCAGTAGCAAGCTTATTGAACAACATAACATAAAGATCATAAAGTCTAAAATTACAACTCATGGCATTAATGAATACTGGTACCTAGCCAAGCAAATCATCGCCATATCATACATAAATGTAAGGCCTAAAGCTAATGCATTCGCGCTGCTACAACTTAACCAGCCGAACACAAATGACTTCATCTGCCACGCTACCAAATTACAAGTCAATATCCAGATTGACACGTAAAGGCAAATGTAAGGCCAATTCTCGCGGGTCAAGATCATTGCTACCACTTCTTCCAGCAGTTTCCATAACATCCAACAAGAAGCCAACATCCTAGCTGTCCTCCAAATCAGGGCACAAGACTGGCATCTCACCTCAACACCTAAGGCCAAAAGCAAGCCGATACTCATCCCAAGTGATACTGCTCCCCAATGCCATTGGTCGACATCTACGGCTAACACCATCAGCCCTAAGCAATTTAATGACCAAAAACTTATGAACCCAAAAACACTAAGGAGCGCCCCTAAGAAGCAATCGAAGCTGGGCAGCTCAAGGGGGAAGGACCAGAAAAAGGAGCTCCCGAGAATACCAATAGCGGCGGGTTCCCAATATCCCGACCACACAGCAATAGCGAGGGTGGCGGTGAGGGCTGTCACTAAGCTCAACAATCCCCAATGTCGTCGGCGGGCCATCGGAGGCTAGCGATCCGCGACGGCGAGAGCTGTGACTGGCTGTCGATCCATGGCGGGGACTTCGGGATGGAGCGGAGCTACGGGAGTGAGGCCGGAGGAGCTCGGGCGAGAGGGGAGAGGTGGAGGTGTTAGGCGGGAAAGAATTCAAACACGTGAAAAAAATCGGGTACAAGATGAAAGTAGGGTCTAGAAGAGAAACACGAGCTCAAGAAGGATGCAAAAACGCAACAGCCTACATGTTGGGTCTGGCTCGATACTCCACTGGTCCTTCTGATCGGCTTTTGCTGAGGAACACGAACTTTGGATGATTGGGTATATCGATTTCTACCTTCCTTTGACGACAGTCAATGGTGTCATGAAATAATCTCAACCAGTCCATCCCAAGAAGTCGGCAAAGAGATCTTGTCTACAAATCATAACGGAACAGTAGATGCATCCGCTGGTTACCGGTAGGGAACCGCCAGCGGTCTCGACCTTCCAACGAGAAGTCAGAGGTTCAACAGTAATAACATGTGTTTGAACGAAACGACTGGCCAAGAAGCAATGTGTAGCTCCTGAGTCGAACAGTGTAAGGGCAGGTTTACCGGCTATTAAGACGGTACCTACCGTGATGAGAATCAAGTCTAAGCTTACGATTTCTAAATATTAGAGCATGTAGCTTAGTGAAAAATCACATACTTGTGATTACTTGGCCCGTAGCTTCGGCTTCTTCCATTGTCATGGTATAAGCTTGGCATCTCTGGGGCGCCTGTCGTGGAGTCTGCTGGTACACTTGCTGCTGAGGAGGGAGTAGTTGACGTTGCTGAGCAGATGATGGTGGTCGCTTCCGTTGTGAAACTCGAACTTCTGATGGTCAAAAATTCGAACGCTACTCTCCGTAGCCAGAGTTCAAGCGTAGAAAGATTCTAAGAAGGTCAATCGAAAGGTCATCAAGCTAAAGGAAAGGCGATAGCGATGAAGATCGATGGCATTACATAATCATGATTCACGTCCTTGCGGTCCAGCGGACACGGTCAGGGAAGTGACTAAGCTAGGATCACTTATGCCCAGTCTAGCCAGGTCGATCCACAGACTTTAGCCAAGCACATTGACCGGTATCATGGTCCATTGAAGGAAGATTATCATTCATACGAGTGCCACCGATACAAAGATTTTTATTGATAACTAATTAAGCCTATCAAAATTTAAGTTTTGTTAATGGCTTTTATTAAGTCCAGATAGGTCAGCTCTATTGGGCTCTCTGAGGTGTTTCCGTCCATCATTCGGGTGTCAAACCTGCATTCATAGAAAATGTTAGCTTAGTCGAGTATCGTGTACGATACATCCTGGTTTCACTATACTGTTCACGAGGTATTTTGCACGGACCTGCGTGGGCCGCCAAACCTGTAACGACCCGCTCTCGGGGGCCCGTTACTTATTTGGTTTATTCGCAGGTTCCGCAGTTTACCAGTGAAATCAGCATAGCCACAACTCAGAGATGCATCACAATACTCAAACCAGCATACAGACGTTATTACAGTCCAAAAATTAAAGTACAACAACCATCACTCTCTCTCACAAATACATGAAGGAAGTACTGAAAGGAAATGCGGAAAAGGAAATACACTGTACAACACACACACCAACAAAATAGTAACTAAAAACTCTGCAGCTTCTGGGTCAATGTAGGCTCCTCAATCTCTGGGGCAATCTCCTCGATCAAGTCTTCGTCTGCCGGTGCCATAAATGGAACCGAAGGTAAGTCACAACAATTCTAGCGATAGAAAAAGAGGAGTGCACAAATATGGAGCAGTCTATAGTAAACAAGTGCGGAAAGTAAAGTAGGGACAGACAAGCATGCAAGTGCGATAGGTAAAGTACATCTGTCAAGCATGCAAGGGTGACAAGTAAAGCAAAGGTGACCGAGCAATGACAATAGCAATAACCATGACGATATCAATGACAATAGCAATAATGAGAGTAAATGTGCCTAGCCTAGACCGTGACTTATAACGGGAAGTACAGTGAGCAACCAAGAGGCCAACTCTTACCGCGGGTGCTACCCGGGCGAACTATGCTATGAATACTGTGCAATAATCTCTGAGAACTGTGCAATAATCTGTGATCTGTGATGGTTGTCACCGGCACTGTTATGGGTTGCTAGAACCCGCACGGTGACAACAAAGTCTGGACTAGTCGCTCCCGTACTTCCGCAATTATAAGTTACCCCAAAACCCAGTGTCTGTGCAGGTTACCGTTCTTTGCAATTTTACGAGTCATTTACCATTCTCACATTTCCAGCTACAATCTTTTTGTCAAGCATGCCAATAATCTGTTCAGGTCAATAACTGTTTCGAGACTAGATGTCAAGTCCTATGTTCATACGAGTACACTATCTATATTTCTAAGGATAGAATTTACTGTGACTTACACTATTGGGATTGTCGTAGCAAGACGAGGATGGAGTTAGATCGCGGGGAGCGGTACCTGCAAACACAAGAAGATATCAGCTATCGGCTACACTAATTATTATCTAATTAATTGGTTGTTTTGATTTTCGAAACTGGTTGAAACGGTGATGAAAAGGGTCCTAAATTTTTATATGGGCTATTTATGATAAAAATAGTTTTACTGCAAGAGGCAATATTTTTCTGAAGATTATATTAATTTTTATAATTTTTAGAAACTCAAAACTAGTTTAAAGACCCAATTTATTTAAGTGGCGCGTATCTTCCGTAAATTGTTCCGGGAGCAATCCGAGTCGGAATTACTCGAGTGAACAGTCAAAATGACCGTCTCGAAGTTTACTTTCACATATAATTTTCTCACGTATTATTGTGAGTGAAAACAGCGAGTTATGATTTTTAGGAAGATTTATATGTATTTAATTTTTAGGTTCAAAAAACGATTCTGGGAAAAGTATGCGCCTGATCACAGTGAGACTAGCGCCATTGGGTCCGGAATATCGTTTCGGATTTTCTGGAGCTATCCCCACATTTTTCTGGGTCCTGTATTTCAAGTTATAGATTTAAAACCATTAAACCCTATTTTTAATTATAAAAAAATACGAAATACGGGAAGTTCTCAGTATTTACGGAATTGCCATTTGGGAGTTTACGCATTCACCTCGCTCGTCGACAGCAGCGCTCGGGGGGGGGGGGGGTGTTCTTGGCGGTCGGCGAGCGGAGGCGGCGACCGGGGTCTCGTCGGCGGCGGCGGAAGCGGGCGGAGCGGCGGCGGAGCGGGGCGGCCGTCGGCGGGGCACTGGGCGGCGCTGCAGGCGGGAAGAGGCGGTGGGTCTGTGCAGCGGCGTCGGGGGCTTCGTGCGGGCGTCGGAATCGGAGAGAGGGCGGCGGCGGAGGCGGCTGGTGGCGGCGGAGCGGCGGTCACGAGCTCCGACGACTGCGAAAGCGAGAGGGGGAGAGGAGGGCTCGTCGGCGTCGTTGGGGGCGGGGGTTGCTGCGCTGTCGGCGGTCGAAGAAGACGGTGGGGCGACGGGGCGGTGGCCGGCGAAGGCAGGAGCTCCCGGCGACGCTCCTTGGTGGCGGACGGCGGCGGCGCTCGAGCGTACGGCGACGACGAGACAGCGGCGGAGGGGGAACTGCTGTCGGGAAGCGGCGGGCAGCGACGTCGGGGCTCCGGGGAGGTGGCGGTCGTCGCGGCGATGGCGGGGCTGCTCACGGCGGCTGCAGCAGCGCTCGGAGCTATTCGGGAGGCGGCGGTCTCCGTCGCTGGGGCTTCACGGGGAGGCGGAGTTGTGCGGGCTGTTGGAGCTCGGCCTTCGGCGCTGCGGGTCGGTGGACGTCGTCGGAGAGAGGGTGGCGACAGTCGAGGCTGGGGGAGAGGGGGGTGCGAGAACGAGGGAGGGAGAGGTAGTTTGAGAGGGAGAGAGGGTGATAACGTGCGGGAGTGAGGAAGAGAGACCCTTGTTTTCGAAGTTGGGGGGGATGGGTTCGGTTGATGAAAATGAGAGGGTAGGGGTGAAGTTATATAGGGTTAGAGGAATAATGTAATAACTAAATAAATAATAATCATAATAACAATAAGTTATGGCATTAAATGATGTTGGATCTGAGCTAAAAGAGAGGCGGGTTAATGTGGGTGGTTACGGAATCAATTAAGTGGGGTTAGGGGGGTAAGAGTAAATTAGTAAAAGTAATTAGTAACGGTGAAAAGGTCATTAGTGAATGTAATTAGCAAACCCGGAGGAATACAAACACGTTTTCACAAACGACTCCGAAAAATTACGAAAACATACCCACAGGATCGTATCGACGCGAGGATCGCGAATACAAGATCCGTTCTGGGATTTGAGTTACATAAACACTAGTTTTAGGCCAAAATGTTTAGAAAGCGGGTCTGCGGGTTCTAGGCTGAAACGATATCCGAAAATTACGAAATTAATGTGGGAAGCCCTAAATGATAATAGGATGTTACTGTAGAAGTTTGAAAACGTTTTGAATACGTTTGAATAGAAAATAAATTCGTCGAATCCAAACGGTAATTTTGGAAGATGAATTTTAACAGGAATGTTTTGGGCATTTGCGAAAATCTGAAATTGCTGAAATACAATATAATAAGTCTAGTGCTCTAAAATACTTTTAAAAGAATTTTTGAAATCAGGTTTGATATACAACTCCTAACTAACCATTATAAAGAAGATTTAGAATAAAAATACGTTAAATACGTATTTGAAGTGTTTGAAAAATACAGGCCGTTACATTCTACCCTCCTTAAAATAATTCCGTCCTCGGAATTTAAGAGGATCGATAATTGCCTAAGCAATTCAAACGATCGACCACGACATAAGTTGTTAATAGCATGAAATAAAACGTGATATCACATCATTTAAGAAATCAAAAGACGAATACATGAATACATACTATTACTATAGTTTCCGTAACTAGTTTCGAAACCCGGGTACCATCACCATAGTCACTTCAGATTCATCAAGTAGCCAAAACATGATATAATGGCATTACATGAAAATGATAGTTATAATGATGAGGACATATGTTCGAACTTGGAACCTGAGGTGATAAGTCAGTAGCAAGCTTATTGAACAACATAACATAAAGATCATAAAGTCTAAAATTACAACTCATGGCATTAATGAATACTGGTACCTAGCCAAGCAAATCATCGCCATATCATACATAAATGTAAGGCCTAAAGCTAATGCATTCGCGCTGCTACAACTTAACCAGCCGAACACAAATGACTTCATCTGCCACGCTACCAAATTACAAGTCAATATCCAGATTGACACGTAAAGGCAAATGTAAGGCCAATTCTCGCGGGTCAAGATCATTGCTACCACTTCTTCCAGCAGTTTCCATAACATCCAACAAGAAGCCAACATCCTAGCTGTCCTCCAAATCAGGGCACAAGACTGGCATCTCACCTCAACACCTAAGGCCAAAAGCAAGCCGATACTCATCCCAAGTGATACTGCTCCCCAATGCCATTGGTCGACATCTACGGCTAACACCATCAGCCCTAAGCAATTTAATGACCAAAAACTTATGAACCCAAAAACACTAAGGAGCGCCCCTAAGAAGCAATCGAAGCTGGGCAGCTCAAGGGGGAAGGACCAGAAAAAGGAGCTCCCGAGAATACCAATAGCGGCGGGTTCCCAATATCCCGACCACACAGCAATAGCGAGGGTGGCGGTGAGGGCTGTCACTAAGCTCAACAATCCCCAATGTCGTCGGCGGGCCATCGGAGGCTAGCGATCCGCGACGGCGAGAGCTGTGACTGGCTGTCGATCCATGGCGGGGACTTCGGGATGGAGCGGAGCTACGGGAGTGAGGCCGGAGGAGCTCGGGCGAGAGGGGAGAGGTGGAGGTGTTAGGCGGGAAAGAATTCAAACACGTGAAAAAAATCGGGTACAAGATGAAAGTAGGGTCTAGAAGAGAAACACGAGCTCAAGAAGGATGCAAAAACGCAACAGCCTACATGTTGGGTCTGGCTCGATACTCCACTGGTCCTTCTGATCGGCTTTTGCTGAGGAACACGAACTTTGGATGATTGGGTATATCGATTTCTACCTTCCTTTGACGACAGTCAATGGTGTCATGAAATAATCTCAACCAGTCCATCCCAAGAAGTCGGCAAAGAGATCTTGTCTACAAATCATAACGGAACAGTAGATGCATCCGCTGGTTACCGGTAGGGAACCGCCAGCGGTCTCGACCTTCCAACGAGAAGTCAGAGGTTCAACAGTAATAACATGTGTTTGAACGAAACGACTGGCCAAGAAGCAATGTGTAGCTCCTGAGTCGAACAGTGTAAGGGCAGGTTTACCGGCTATTAAGACGGTACCTACCGTGATGAGAATCAAGTCTAAGCTTACGATTTCTAAATATTAGAGCATGTAGCTTAGTGAAAAATCACATACTTGTGATTACTTGGCCCGTAGCTTCGGCTTCTTCCATTGTCATGGTATAAGCTTGGCATCTCTGGGGCGCCTGTCGTGGAGTCTGCTGGTACACTTGCTGCTGAGGAGGGAGTAGTTGACGTTGCTGAGCAGATGATGGTGGTCGCTTCCGTTGTGAAACTCGAACTTCTGATGGTCAAAAATTCGAACGCTACTCTCCGTAGCCAGAGTTCAAGCGTAGAAAGATTCTAAGAAGGTCAATCGAAAGGTCATCAAGCTAAAGGAAAGGCGATAGCGATGAAGATCGATGGCATTACATAATCATGATTCACGTCCTTGCGGTCCAGCGGACACGGTCAGGGAAGTGACTAAGCTAGGATCACTTATGCCCAGTCTAGCCAGGTCGATCCACAGACTTTAGCCAAGCACATTGACCGGTATCATGGTCCATTGAAGGAAGATTATCATTCATACGAGTGCCACCGATACAAAGATTTTTATTGATAACTAATTAAGCCTATCAAAATTTAAGTTTTGTTAATGGCTTTTATTAAGTCCAGATAGGTCAGCTCTATTGGGCTCTCTGAGGTGTTTCCGTCCATCATTCGGGTGTCAAACCTGCATTCATAGAAAATGTTAGCTTAGTCGAGTATCGTGTACGATACATCCTGGTTTCACTATACTGTTCACGAGGTATTTTGCACGGACCTGCGTGGGCCGCCAAAACTGTAACGACCCGCTCTCGGGGGCCCGTTACTTATTTGGTTTATTCGCAGGTTCCGCAGTTTACCAGTGAAATCAGCATAGCCACAACTCAGAGATGCATCACAATACTCAAACCAGCATACAGACGTTATTACAGTCCAAAAATTAAAGTACAACAACCATCACTCTCTCTCACAAATACATGAAGGAAGTACTGAAAGGAAATGCGGAAAAGGAAATACACTGTACAACACACACACCAACAAAATAGTAACTAAAAACTCTGCAGCTTCTGGGTCAATGTAGGCTCCTCAATCTCTGGGGCAATCTCCTCGATCAAGTCTTCGTCTGCCGGTGCCATAAATGGAACCGAAGGTAAGTCACAACAATTCTAGCGATAGAAAAAGAGGAGTGCACAAATATGGAGCAGTCTATAGTAAACAAGTGCGGAAAGTAAAGTAGGGACAGACAAGCATGCAAGTGCGATAGGTAAAGTACATCTGTCAAGCATGCAAGGGTGACAAGTAAAGCAAAGGTGACCGAGCAATGACAATAGCAATAACCATGACGATATCAATGACAATAGCAATAATGAGAGTAAATGTGCCTAGCCTAGACCGTGACTTATAACGGGAAGTACAGTGAGCAACCAAGAGGCCAACTCTTACCGCGGGTGCTACCCGGGCGAACTATGCTATGAATACTGTGCAATAATCTCTGAGAACTGTGCAATAATCTGTGATCTGTGATGGTTGTCACCGGCACTGTTATGGGTTGCTAGAACCCGCACGGTGACAACAAAGTCTGGACTAGTCGCTCCCGTACTTCCGCAATTATAAGTTACCCCAAAACCCAGTGTCTGTGCAGGTTACCGTTCTTTGCAATTTTACGAGTCATTTACCATTCTCACATTTCCAGCTACAATCTTTTTGTCAAGCATGCCAATAATCTGTTCAGGTCAATAACTGTTTCGAGACTAGATGTCAAGTCCTATGTTCATACGAGTACACTATCTATATTTCTAAGGATAGAATTTACTGTGACTTACACTATTGGGATTGTCGTAGCAAGACGAGGATGGAGTTAGATCGCGGGGAGCGGTACCTGCAAACACAAGAAGATATCAGCTATCGGCTACACTAATTATTATCTAATTAATTGGTTGTTTTGATTTTCGAAACTGGTTGAAACGGTGATGAAAAGGGTCCTAAATTTTTATATGGGCTATTTATGATAAAAATAGTTTTACTGCAAGAGGCAATATTTTTCTGAAGATTATATTAATTTTTATAATTTTTAGAAACTCAAAACTAGTTTAAAAACCCAATTTATTTAAGTGGCGCGTATCTTCCGTAAATTGTTCCGGGAGCAATCCGAGTCGGAATTACTCGAGTGAACAGTCAAAATGACCGTCTCGAAGTTTACTTTCACATATAATTTTCTCACGTATTATTGTGAGTGAAAACAGCGAGTTATGATTTTTAGGAAGATTTATATGTATTTAATTTTTAGGTTCAAAAAACGATTCTGGGAAAAGTAGGCGCCTGATCACAGTGAGACTAGCGCCATTGGGTCCGGAATATCGTTTCGGATTTTCTGGAGCTATCCCCACATTTTTCTGGGTCCTGTATTTCAAGTTATAGATTTAAAACCATTAAACCCTATTTTTAATTATAAAAAAATACGAAATACGGGAAGTTCTCAGTATTTACGGAATTGCCATTTGGGAGTTTATGCATTCACCTCGCTCGTCGACAGCAGCGCTCGGGGGGGGGGTGTTCTTGGCGGTCGGCGAGCGGAGGCGGCGACCGGGGTCTCGTCGGCGGCGGCGGAAGCGGGCGGAGCGGCGGCGGAGCGGGGCGGCCGTCGGCGGGGCACTGGGCGGCGCTGCAGGCGGGAAGAGGCGGTGGGTCTGTGCAGCGGCGTCGGGGGCTTCGTGCGGGCGTCGGAATCGGAGAGAGGGCGGCGGCGGAGGCGGCTGGTGGCGGCGGAGCGGCGGTCACGAGCTCCGACGACTGCGAAAGCGAGAGGGGGAGAGGAGGGCTCGTCGGCGTCGTTGGGGGCGGGGGTTGCTGCGCTGTCGGCGGTCGAAGAAGACGGTGGGGCGACGGGGCGGTGGCCGGCGAAGGCAGGAGCTCCCGGCGACGCTCCTTGGTGGCGGACGGCGGCGGCGCTCGAGCGTACGGCGACGACGAGACAGCGGCGGAGGGGGAACTGCTGTCGGGAAGCGGCGGGCAGCGACGTCGGGGCTCCGGGGAGGTGGCGGTCGTCGCGGCGATGGCGGGGCTGCTCACGGCGGCTGCAGCAGCGCTCGGAGCTATTCGGGAGGCGGCGGTCTCCGTCGCTGGGGCTTCACGGGGAGGCGGAGTTGTGCGGGCTGTTGGAGCTCGGCCTTCGGCGCTGCGGGTCGGTGGACGTCGTCGGAGAGAGGGTGGCGACAGTCGAGGCTGGGGGAGAGGGGGGTGCGAGAACGAGGGAGGGAGAGGTAGTTTGAGAGGGAGAGAGGGTGATAACGTGCGGGAGTGGGGAAGAGAGACCCTTGTTTTCGAAGTTGGGGGGGATGGGTTCGGTTGATGAAAATGAGAGGGTAGGGGTGAAGTTATATAGGGTTAGAGGAATAATGTAATAACTAAATAAATAATAATCATAATAACAATAAGTTATGGCATTAAATGATGTTGGATCTGAGCTAAAAGAGAGGCGGGTTAATGTGGGTGGTTACGGAATCAATTAAGGGGGTTAGGGGGGTAAGAGTAAATTAGTAAAAGTAATTAGTAACGGTGAAAAGGTCATTAGTGAATGTAATTAGCAAACCCGGAGGAATACAAACACGTTTTCACAAACGACTCCGAAAAATTACGAAAACATACCCACAGGATCGTATCGACGCGAGGATCGCGAATACAAGATCCGTTCTGGGATTTGAGTTACATAAACACTAGTTTTAGGCCAAAATGTTTAGAAAGCGGGTCTGCGGGTTCTAGGCTGAAACGATATCCGAAAATTACGAAATTAATGTGGGAAGCCCTAAATGATAATAGGATGTTACTGTAGAAGTTTGAAAACGTTTTGAATACGTTTGAATAGAAAATAAATTCGTCGAATCCAAACGGTAATTTTGGAAGATGAATTTTAACAGGAATGTTTTGGGGATTTGCGAAAATCTGAAATTGCTGAAATACAATATAATAAGTCTAGTGCTCTAAAATACTTTTAAAAGAATTTTTGAAATCAGGTTTGATATACAACTCCTAACTAACCATTATAAAGAAGATTTAGAATAAAAATACGTTAAATACGTATTTGAAGTGTTTGAAAAATACAGGCCGTTACAGCCCACCATTCTGTTTCGGTGCAACACAACGAAATAATAAAAAAAATTAATGTCAAAAGCAGCGCAGCGTGTTGGCGGGGAACTGCCACGAAGGCTGGGATTCTTTGTAATCCACGGCTTTTGCGGAACCAACGAAATGAAGGACGGGATTCCTAAATTTTGGGCCACGTCAACTTTTCTCTCTCAGATTTTGAGTTGCCAAAAGAACACCCAAATGAAATCAAATCCCGGAATCCACTGAACAGTGGAGGAATAGTGTCGAACCGAGGAATCCAAGCCAACAATATTGCAAAAGAACAGGCCCTTAATAACATTATATTTGTGAGATCTTCTCCTTCATCTATAGAAGTGTAGATCCTAAAATAAATTAAATTTACAGTATCATGGCTCACTTTAAACTAATACTTTGATGGGATAATTTTACAACTTAAATTGTGTTACTAAGACCAATTTTGACATCTATATATACATATCATCTGTAATTTAAGGTAGACTCATAAAGATGGAGATTTATGATTAAACTGAAAATGATAGAGATTTATGGCCTTCTAGATAATAACTGAAAATGCTCAATGTTTAACTGAGGGTTGTTGGCTAATTTATACATGAACTAGAAATTACCCGTGCACATAGTGCACGTGGATCAAAGTAAAAACCCACACACATGAGGGGGAAACTGCACGCAGACGAAAATGAGAGGGAAGTGTGGGTTTGTGTGTGGGAATCGTCAGGGTTAAAGGGGGGAAAATGAGGGCCCTAAGAGCAAAAAACGCGGGGGTGGGGGCGTAAATTGGAAAAGGACCGATGGCGAACCCGTAAATCGGTGGAAGAGAGAAGGGGTTTTTGGTTGAATGAAAAAGAAATGACAAGCTTATAATTCATGGGAAGATATGGCTTATATTTGGATGCACTACAAAAAAACCCAAACCACACCCAAACCCCCAGCCATCCCCGAGTGGGCCCCACCTTGATGATGTGGTCAAACCATAGCCACATCTCTACTCACCCTTTTGTCTTAGTATGATAACTTCATCAAAAGTGATACGACTATTTTGGAGAAGCCCTAAACCAAGACGCCTAAGCCCAAGAGCGAGAGGCACAAGCCCAAGCCAAGGGCGAGAAGCCCACGAATGAGATTTGGCCCGTCCGATGGGGCCCGCGGAAGGACTCGGAGTCGGACCGGCCCCGACCCGGAAGACACACGATTAGCTCGCACTCTCAGGAGATAACAGTTACCTTGAAAGCGTGGCACCTTAATGACCATTAAGGAGCCCATTAATCGACCCCCTCCCCCCACGACGCACGCAGGCGCCTCTATGGAGGCGGATCGCAGGGACGTGAGTGGAGAGCAGTCAGGAGACGTGGATTGGGGTCAGTCGTGGGCTAAACCCTATAAAGGGGCTACAGAGGCAACCGGGAAGAGGATCGAATCCCAGACACCTACAACGGAGGTATTCCATTAACCGACCTTGCTTCCCATTTTCCCCTCTCTCATAGCTTGGATCGAGGATACGCGTGCCGGCCTCCTTTCGAGCTGTACCGATCCTACCGAGCATTGCTCAGATCAGTTCTGACTTAAGCATCGGAGGAGACTTGGCCGGAACCAAGGTCTGGTCCCCCCTGACGAGTTTCTTCGTCTGTCCAGGAAGAAGCAGACCGAGGCGCCGATGCTACTCCTCAATGCAGAACGAACCCGTCCGCCATTAGCGAGCACCGCCACCGACCGAAGACCGAGCAATAGTCAAGGCGTCGAGGCTACCCCTCGGCACTTGATCGACTGAGGTCGAATGTTCACCCGTGTGCCGAGGCTACCCCTCCACACCTCGCTGACCGAGGCCCTCAACCGTCCAAGCGACCCGTTTCACGAGCCGAAGAGGGGAACCGCGCGTCCACCATCAAAGACACGCACGCTCGGAAGAACCAAGGGATCCCAACCGACCCCTTGACCACGTTGACCGTCAAGTCTTCGGTCAACGATCTTGTGGTAAGAAAACACCCGTAAACATCTGGCGCCGTCTGTGGGAACCGAAACAAGCCCACGTCAAACCACCGGAATGGAACCAGTCTACAACGGCTCGGGGCGCATGCCCCCCATCCAAGGGGAGGGTGATTACAACCCTCCCGAGAACCAGTAGAGCCACACCACCGAGGGAACAGGCGACTCCCGATCGGTAACCCAAGAGCAGCTCTGTCTCTTCACCCAGGAAACGAACGCCAACCTTCAGACGTTGGTCGTCACGATTCAACGGCTCGTCGGTAACCCATCCATCCGGTGAGATGGGACGGTAGGGGCCCGTCAACAGGGAGTGGACCGTCAGCCCATACGGTCCGCCGTGGTCACCGACCACAGAGATGGAGCAACCAACCTGGAACGGTGATTTACCATGCCGGACTTCGTCCCGATGCGATCCCTCACTCCAACCTCTCCCCGCGAGGGAGACGGGATGTGACTCGAGCAAGCTGGAGGCGAATCAGTTACCGCCTCGTCTCGACGACCAGGCTCGACGAATCAGTGATCGACCGACCACCGAGCCTCGGGGGACCGACCCCGTCGGAGCGAAAGTCCCCACCGAGTGAGGCTGGATAAACGAGAATACCGGAGAGAGAAGAGGAACGCCAGCCGATCAACCCCCGCCCCCAGCTCGGCAGGGACTCGGGCGAGCCACCGGCGTGACCACACTCGCTCACCACAACCAGGAAACAACAGTGTGAGCACAGGAGGATGCCCGGGGGCCGCGAATGGAGACTGTTGTCCGTTGTCCCGAAGGATAACTGAGGCACGGGTACCCTCCAGGTTCAAGGTGCTGGTGTTGGAGAAATATGACGGTACGGGCGATCCAGAGGGCCACGTGATGGAGTATGAAGGGGTGATGGACTATGAATGGGTTATATTAAAATTGCCTCCGCATGAAAATGTTTATGTTTAAATTATTAATTCATGCATATTTGTGCTCTGCTAGATAAAACGGCTAAAATTGCAAGTGTCGATTTCGAAGTGCTGGATGCATCAAGCAGAAACTATCTGAGCTCGCAGCTCGATGTGAAATTCCATCGGCGGGCTAAGTCCCTAATTTCTGCCGTGACCACAAATGAAAATGTAAGCGATATAGAAAAGGCGCAAGCCATTATCTATATTCGCCGCCATGTGGATAAGACCCTAAAGGCTAAATATCTTACGGTCGAAGATCCACTTGAGCTATGGACTGCCCTTGAGGATATGTATAAACATCAGAAAGATGTTATACTCCCAAAGGCACGTTATGAGTGGGAGAACCTGAGACTGCAGGACTTTAAGTCCATAGCTGAGTATAACCCAGCTCTCTTTAGTATCACCTCACGCCTGAAGTTGTGTGGTGAAAAAGTCTCAGAAGATCGCATGCTGGAAAAGACGTACACGTCTTTCCATGAGAAAGATGCGATACTAAAGCACCAATACCGTGAATGAAAGTTCACCAAGTATTCTAAGCTGCTGTCATGTTTACTCATGGCTGAACAAAACAGAGAGCTTCTCCTCGCCACTCACAACATGCGCCCCCTGGCACTGCCCCGGTGCCCCCCTCCCAGAAGCTCATAATGCCTCTTCTTCTCGAAAGAAGAGAGAAAATAAACGAAAAGAAAGACCGCGGAAAGGGGGACAGAACAAAAGGGATAGGGGCCAAGTCCAGCAACGAAGAAATGAAAGTAAGAAAAAGTTCACGTGGCACAGAAATGACAAAAATAGAGATGATGCACCCCACACAAGAGGGAATAGAAAGACCAGTGCAGTAGCTGTGGCATGAAAGACCACTGGTCCAGAGTGTGCAGAACTCCGCAGTATCTCCAGGTTTTGTATAAAGAGAATAAGAAAAATAAAGCTGAAACAAACCTGATGACCTCTGATGCTCCAGACAAGTTTACAGCTGACGACTTCGAATATGATGACCTGCTTGATTAGCCTTCTATTTTTATCTTAGCAAAATATTTAGAACATTTCATGTTATGAGAGCTTTTATATTGTGTAATTTGATTTTGAAAGAAAATGTTTTCTCTGAAAATGTGCATATATAACTCATCTCTTAATAGATGAACTGCTCTCATGACTGATTAGTAGACAATAAACACATACGATTTTTCAATACAAAGCCCAACATCAGAGCCATATTGAAGATCCAGGAAACGCAACACTGTTGCCCCCAAATGACACAGAAACAAAAATAAAGGATGCACTAATCTCTCCAAATTCCAAAAGAAACTTTCTAAGTTTCAATGACATCTGTTTTCAACAGATTCTATTTGGAAACAACAAATGTAAATGAAAAACAAATTACTGTATGTAACATCTCAAGAAAAAGGGTTTAAATCCATACTTGAACGTTTTGAGAGCCTTACAGGCCTCTACCATACAAAGATTTGGAGAAAGGAAGCGGAATTAAACAAAGCACCTGAAGTGCCCGACATCAGCCAAGTTTTTACTCTGGCATGATAGACTTGGCCACCCTAGATCAGTGATGATGCACCGCATCTTATCCTATGGGTATGTCACAACCCGCTTCCCTAAAATGGAGGCGAGACGTGAGAAGGTCCGTACGAGAGTGGAGCTGTGAAGCCCCAAACCCGATAAGCGTCAATAAAACATAAGCAGGTCCCTGTAACCACAAACGGAACAACAATAATAACACAAGGAGAGACAGAAATAAAATCTCATATCTCATAATTTGTCCAACATGAAAGTCAAGTTCAACATCCAGAAAAGCCACCAGGCTAAAGGAAAGAGTCTAAAGGCCCAGAACAAGGCCAACAAAAACAACAACGCAACAAAGTATAGGTGCTACGCACCGACAACAAAACAGTAGTCTAAACAAAAAGGGAAAGTACAACGAAGACACTAGGACTGGTCCCCGGTGTCCACGTACTCCTCGCCAAACACAGGCTCGGGCTCGGCGTCAGCAAACACCTCGTCCTCTACAAGGGACTCAGGCTAGGGATCTAACATGTGTCACCCAAAAGAGTAAAGGGGCACATGTCAGCAAGTCTAAAAGACTTGGGCAAGGAAACTGAAGTAAGTCAAGCTAACAACCTAGCAGTTATAGTATGCATGACATGGCAGTTATAACATGAGTGCACAAGCAAGACATGGTGAAACAATAAGTACAAGCGAACAATTATCGGGACAAGTCAAGAGTAGCCAAGCTACTAACAATCTCAATCTTTTCACTAGTCACGTTTCAAGTTGTTTGTAGATGTTTACGCCTTACAGCTGAACGGTTTGGCATTCACGCTGATTGGCCGCTTAACACTACCCCAGAATCCAGAGTTTACGCCTTACCACTGCAGTTGCTGATCGGGCAGACTCCCAGTTGATTGGTCGCTTAACTCTTACCCCCAATACCTGCATGTGAACGAGCCAGGGTCCCTGCACACGAGCTCAGTAAATGAGCCAGGGTTGCCCCGCACAGGAGCTCGCATTCTAGTTCACGACTCATAAGCATTTGGCGTAGGGGTGCACCTAGCCGGGAACAAGTAGTTCGGGCATTGGCTATCAACCAACACATGGCCCGCTTCTGGAACACGAGCCAGGAAACACAAGTATTGTAGCGAAGCTAAACAATCACGGAAACACTTAAAGGATGCAATGACATGACAATTAATTTGCGTACCGTTAATGGAAATTTAAACATGACATGGTAGTTGTGCAACATGGTAAATGTCGGATCTAGCTTCGTTGTCAAGCTAGTTCCTAAATTTGCGCCTAGGCGAGTATCATTTCGTCGCCTAGTCTCTTTTACGCCTACAACAAGCAAATGGCCTAAGACATGGCCCAAAACCCTAAGTGGCAAGTTTCACTTGCCTAGCACCGAGGATGACGATCAACGAGGGTTCGTCCCACGGACGCTAATCTACGGGAAAGTCGATGTTATGGAGAAACAATCATCAAAACAACATTCATTTCATTAGGGTTTCACAAAAACACAACGGGTTATGAAAACATTAAGAGATCGATTATTACCGTATCGGAAGCGGAAGAACGATGCCGAGCAAACACGGCAACGGAAGAAACGCTCCGGGGAACCTAGGGTTCAGATCTGGAATAGATGGGGAAAATCCGGAGAAATGGGGTTTTGGGGGATTTTGGGGGATTTTGGGGGATTTTGATGAAAGTTTGAGGAAGATGAGAGGTAGAATGTGTTAAGTGAGGGTTTGGATGATGGATTTTGGGCTTGGGATGAAGGAATAAGGGTTTGAGGTAGTAGGGGGCTCAATGGGGGAGAAATTAGGTTTAGAGTTGAAGAAGATGAAGAAGAAAACGTTTGGGAGGGGTTTAAATAGGAAGGGCTGGTGGCTGCCCAGAAATTAGGGTTTCGACACTGATTAGTCGGTCAGAGAACAACCACTGACCGACTAGTTTGGGAACTAGTCGGTCGGTTGACCAACGCAGACCGACTAAGTCCAAACAGTAACTCCTGTACAAAAATAGGATTTAGATTTAGTCGGTCAAAGAACAACTACTGACCGACTAGTTTGACATCTAGTCGGTTGATGAACGTTCTTAGACCGACTAAGAATGAACAGTACTCGACTGTACAGAAGAACTAAGAATTAGTCGGTCTGAGTATAAAACTTAACCGACTAGTTTAACAACTAGTCGGTCGAAAGATGAACTTAGACCGACTAAGAATGAATAGTACTTGGTACCAAAAATAGTTAATGAGTTAGTCGGTTAAAGAAGCATTGCTGACCGACTAGTTTGCAACCTAGTCGGTCGACCAATGTTCTTAGACCGACTAACGAGAAACAGTAACTCCTGAGAAATTAACAAAGCCAACTAGTCGGTTCAAGAAGGTTTTCCGACCGACTGGATCGTCATCTAGTCGGTCGGTGCCCCTTCTTACACCGGTTAATGAGCACCAAAAGTTCCGAAATGGAGCGCGAAGCTCCGGGATCGATTCCTAAGACTCCTAGGCTTGATCTAACAACAAGATATAACCGATATGAAGCCCGTCACGAATGACTTACTCCAAAATCGACGATCAACGGAAGAAGCTAAGAAAATACGATGAAACGATCGAAAATGAAAGCTACGGGGACGAAAACCACACATGAGGAGAAAATCCACCAAAACATATAATATAATATAATAAATCCAGATACTTGAAAACCAATCGTTACATCCTCCCCAACTTAAAAAAAATTCCGTCCTCGGAATTTCCAACACTCACGTGTCCGGAAACAAAAGTGGGAAACGCTCTCGCATCTCATCCTCATTCTCCCAAGTAGACTCTCCAGGCGAACCGTGTCGCCACATCACCCTCACAAGATTGACAACCTTGTTCCGAAGTGACTTCTGACGCCTGTCCAGAATCTGCACTGGATGCTGGTCATACGTCATGTCGGGGCGAACGGTAATCTCCGAGAAATCCACAGCATGAGATGGATCACTAATGTAACGACGAAGCTGCGACACATGGAAAACATTGTGAACTCTCTCCAAAGATGGCGGCAAGGCTAAGCGATAAGCTACCTCGCCAACTTTCTCCAGAATGTCAAATGGTCCAATGTATCGCTGGCTCAACTTCCCTCGCTTCCCAAAGCGAATCACACCACGATTTGGGGAAATCCTCAGAAACACATGATCTCCAGGCTGAAACTCCAAAGGACGACGTTTAGCATCCACCCAATGCTTAAAACGGTCCTGAGCAATCCTCAATCTCTCCCGAATATTCTTGACGATCTCCACAGCCTCCACAATCATCTCAGGTCCCAACAGCTCCCGATCACCAACGTCATCCCAACTCAATGGCGACCGACATTTCCTCCCATACAGAGCGGCGAAATGCGCCATGCCAATAGACGCCTGGTAGCTGTTGTTGTAAGAAAACTCTACCAGATGTAGATGGTCCTCCCACGAACCCTTGAAATCCAACATGCACGCCCTCAGCATGTCCTCCAAGATCTGAATCGTCCTCTCGGACTGGCCATCCGTCTGCGGATGGTACGCCGTGCTGAAACTCAGACGCGTACCCAAACTCTTCTGTAAACTCTGTCAGAACTGAGATGTGAACCTCGTGTCTCTGTCTGACACGATACTCACGGGGACTCCGTGAAGTCGTACGACCTCCTGCACGATTCACGTTACATCACTATCCAAACTAGGAAAAGGAAATAGAAACGGAGAGTAAAAGAATTTACCTCCATATATCTCCTCGCTAGTGCCTCAGTGGACTGTCCCACTCGGAACGGAATAAAGTGCGTGGATTTGGTCAATCGATCTACGATCACCCAAATCGCGTCATTCTGCTTCGGACTCCAAGGCAGTCCAGTCACGAAATCCATAGTGATGTGTTGCCATTTCCACTCCGGAATCGGAAGTGGTTGTAGCAACCCGGCCGTACGCTGATGCTCCGCCTTCACTTGCTAGCAAACCAAACACTTGGCTACACTCCGAGCCACACTCCTCTTCATACCATGCCACCAATAATTCAGACGAAGATCCTGGTACATCTTGGTCCCACCAGGATGCACAGAATACGGCGAACTGTGTGCCTCCACCATCAACTCCTCTCTAATATCCACAGCTGGCACACACAACCTGGCTCCAAACCTCAGCGAGCCATTCTCATGAATCAAAAAGTCAGTCCGCAGACCGGCTTCTACCTGCTCCCGAATCTTCACCAGCTTCGGATCCTCAGCCTGGCCAACCTTGATCCGATCCACAATCGTCGAATGTATCTGCATACTCATCAACGAAGAAGCCTCCCCAGGAAGAACAATCTCAACACCAGACTCGCAAAAATCCTGCTGCACTGCGAGGTCAAAATCATCACCGCTGGAAGCCTACTCAGCGCATCGGGAACCACATTCACCTTGCCAGGGTGATACTGCAAATCAATCTTATAATCCGCCATGAGCTCCAACCATCGACGTTGTCGCATGTTGAGCTCCTTCTGAGTAAAAATATACTTCAAGCTTTTGTGATCGGTGAAGATCTTCACTTTCTCACTCAGCAGGAAGTGCCTCTAAATCTTAAGAGCAAACACAACAGCAGCCAACTCCAAATCATGTGTCGGGTAATTCTTCTCATGAGTCTTGAGCTGACGAGAAGCGTAAGCTACAACATGTCCATGCTGATGCAAAACGCAACCGAGACCCTTGCCAGAAGCATCGCAAAAGATCTCGAATCCTCCACTGCGATCAGGCACAACAAGAATAGGGGCAGTCGTCAACTTCTCCCTCAGAACACCAAAAGCATTCTCACAATCACCCGACCAAACAAAAGGTACATCCTTCCGCGTCAACCTGGTCATCGGCTCAGCAATACGGGAAAAGTCCTTAATAAAACGCCGATAGTAACCAGCAAGTCTAAGGAAACTCCGAATCTCAGAGGCTGACGACGGAACAGGCCACTCTCTGATGGCCATAATCTTCTCGGGATCCACAGAAATACCATCCCCAGTCACCACATGCCCGAGAAAAGCAACTCTATCCAACCAAAACTAGCACTTCGAAAACTTAGCATACAAACGATGCTTCCTCAAAATCTCCAATACCGTCCTCAAGTGCGATGCATCCTCCTCCTCCGACTTTGAATAGATCAGAATGTCGTCAATAAAGATAACGACAAACTTATCCAAAAAGTCGTAGAAAATCAGATTCATCAGATTCATGAAAACCGTGGGTGCGTTGGTTACACCGAAAGGCATAACCACAAACTCGTAGTGTCCATACTTCGTCCTGAACACTGTCTTCGGAACATCTCCCTTCTTCACCTTCAACTGATGGTAACCACTCCTCAAATCCAATTTAGAAAACACCCTCAAACCTCCAAACTGATCAAAAATATCATCGATGCGAGGCAACGGGTATTTATTCTTGATGGTCACCGCATTCAACTCCCGATAGTCCACGCACATGCGACGCGACTCATCCTTCTTCTTCACTAGCAGCACCGGTGCTCCCCACGGAGACACACTGGGATTGATATAACCCTTCTGCAAAAGCTCATCCAACTGCTTCTGCAACTCTTCCAATTCTGCAGGCGCCATACGATAAGGCGCCTTCGAAATCGGCTGCGCTCCCGGAACAAGATCGATAGAAAATTCTAGAGCTCGATTAGGTAGCAAACCAGACATCTCCTCAGGGAAGACGTCATCAAAATCCCGCATCACAGCTGGCCTCTCCAGCTCCATCCGCATAGCCACAATCTCCACCGGCCTGGCCCGAAACCTGACAGGACCAAGCGAGCTGCTACCACGGCTGAACTCAAATACTGGATGTCCGGGAATCTCGAACACCACCTTCTTGTAGGATCATGCCAAAACAGAGTTAGGATCGATAAATGAAGTTGAGACTTACGCTTGCGTATGCGGCACGGTAGTCACAGAACTTCGCCTTCGGATTCGCCACGACGGATCGAGTCTTCTCACGAACGGAGTAAGGCTACTAAATCCACAATCTAAATCTCTACTTTTAGATTAAGAACTTGGATAAAGAGAGAGGAAGGACTTCGGCAGAGCTTCGCTAGAATGAAATGCATGCAAGAATGTCATGCAAAAGTGTAAGGAAATGGCTAACCCTTGGGTCTTATTTATAGCCCCCAAGGTAGTTATTTTAGGAGTAATTGTTCCTTTGGAACAATTTAACTAAGGTGTACCATCATACATGGCACATTATAAGCTTAAGTTGTACCATATGCATGGTACAACATAAGCTTAAGATATTACCCCTTTATTAGCCATATGTCGCATGCACTTATGCACATATAATGCGACTTTCCCATTAATTTAGAGATCCTCTCCGCAAGGGAACAGATTCTCTTTGCACACGACTTTGTGTGTGCGACGTTCGAGGTCCGTGTTCCCTCGTACATCCCCTACAAGGGTGTACAAACGTCATCCATATCCAACACTTCTTCCTCCGATAGTCGATCGTAGCATAAAAGCTCGCAAGCCAATCCATCCCAAGGACTGCATCATAGTTGATGATGTCGTGGACAATGAAATCAGCGTAAAGCTCATGTCCACAGACCACCAACGAGCAAGAATTGCAACCAAGATGCTCCGAGACCACGCCATTCCCTGTAACGATATTCCAACTCTTGGAAAGAGGGGACGTCGACAAGGAATGCTTCTCCACGAAGCTCCGAGAAATAATGCACATCGATGCACCAGAGTCAAAGAGGACTCGTGCAGGAAATGTGCACACCAAAACCACACCTAACAAGCAATTAACAATCAAACCCTAGTCTAGCAAACAATCATGTTCAAGCAAATAACACAATCTAACAATCAAAACCAGCTAGAAAAGTAACAGCTAGATTGAGGATTACCTGCGATAACCTCATCCACAGCCTCGCTCTCCACAGCGGTCATCAGAAAAGCATGCCTCCTCGGCGGAATAGCCTGCTGAAAAGCCTGCCTCTGTGGAACAAGAGCTGCTCCACGTCCAGTAGGAACAGATGCTCGCTGCTGCAACGGCTGTGCTGCAACAGGTGCTCTCCACAGCTGATTCGCATGCCGACAATCCTTCGCGACATGAGAAGCATCACCACAAACCAAACACTGGCCCAGAAACTTCCTACACTGATCCTTGATGTGGCCAGGCTTGCCGCAGAAATGGCAAGTCTTCTGAATAGGCCCTCCTGGCCTCTTAAACTGAGCTGGCTGATTAGGCTTGAAACCAGGCCTAACCACCGCTCTGGCCTGCTCCATAGGCCTCTTCCCAGCACCAGAAACATGTCCTCTCCTCTGACTCAGGTTCAGCTCCTGCCGCCTCGCAGCGACCAGAACCTTCTGATAAGAGTCCAGATCAGAGGAAGACACAAAACTCTGGAGCTCCAAAGCAAGTCCCTGCAGGAACCTCTGAGCCCTCTCATCAGCATCCTGCACCATCTTCGGTGCGAACCGACTCAGCCTAGTGAACTCTTGGTGGTACAGGTCCACCGTCAAGCTCCCTTGCTTCAGATCAATAAAGCGCTGCAGCATCTCCTTCCTAGCAGCCTTCGGAAAGAACTCCTCATCAAACCTGGACTTAAAGGTAGCCCAAGCTATCGGCTCCACCAGCATCTTCTCTTCCGTATCCCACCAGTTCCGAGCGTTATCCTTGAGTTGCCGCTTCGCCAAATCAACCCATCCAGCCGGGGTGATCTTGGCCATCTTCAAGTTATCCTCAATGTTCCGAATCCACTCATCGGCAGCCAGAGGACCCTCAGACCCATCAAAATATGCGGGACCCAGCTCCCGAAATTGCTTCGCTCCCGGCTCGGAGCGAGGGGCATCCGGAAATGCCCGAGGAGCTCAACCAGCCGGAGCATTCTGGACTTGCAGGAGCACGCCTTGTTGCACCTGCATCATCTGAAGCATCACCCGCATCATCTCCCCATTGGTGGGTTCCCGCTCAGGCTCCTCGTCATGAGGGGGCGCACCACTACCTCCACCACGGGTGATTCGTCTTCCTGCCATCTAGTGACACAGAAAACGAAACAATTAGACTCATAGCTTATGACTCGGACGTCGAACTTAGTTTATCGGACATTCTAATATTATTATCGCTATTCCGACAATTCGCAGGTACATAAGGACCTGCATGGGCCACCAACAAAACCTGTCACGACCCGCATCCCTAAAATGGAGGCGAGACGTGAGAAGGTCCGCACGAGAGTGGAGCTGTGAAGCCCCAAACCCGATAAGCGTCAATAAAACATAAGCAGGTCCATGTAACCACAAACGGAACAACAATAATAACACAAGGAGAGACAGAAATAAAATCTCATATCTCATAATTTGTCCAACATGAAAGTCAAGTTCAACATCCAAAAAAGCCACCAGGCTAAAGGAAAGAGTCTAAAGGCCCAGAACAAGGCCAACAAAAGCAACAACACAAAAAAGTATAGGTGCTACGCACCGACAACAAAACAACAGTCTAAACAAAAAGGGAAAGTACAACGAAGACACTAGGACTGGTCCCCGGTGTCCACGTACTCCTCGCCAAACACAGGCTCGGGCTCGGCGTCAGCAAACACCTCGTCCTCTACAAGGGACTCAGGCTAGGGATCTAACATGTGTCACCCAAAAGAGTAAAGGGGCACATGTCAGCAAGTCTAAAAGACTTGGGCAAGGAAACTGAAGTAATGCAAGCTAACAACCTAGCAGTTATAGTATGCATGACATGGCAGTTATAACATGAGTGCACAAGCAAGACATGGTGAAACAATAAGTACAAGAGAACAATTATCGGGACAAGTCAAGAGTATCCAAGCTACTAACAATCTCAATCTTTTCACTAGTCACGTTTCAAGTTGTTTGTAGATATTTACGCCTTACAGCTGAACGGTTTGGCATTCACTCTGATTGGCCGCTTAACACTACCCCAGAACCCAGAGTTTACGCCTTACCACTGCAGTTGCTGATCGGGCAGACTCCCAGTTGATTGGCCGCTTAACTCTTACCCCCAATACCCACATGTGAACGAGCCAGGGTCCCTGCACACGAGCTCAGTAAATGTGCCAGGGTTGCCCCGCACAGGAGCTCGCATTCTAGTTCACGACTCATAAGCATTTGGCGTAGGGGTGCACCTAGCCGGGAACAAGTAGTTCGGGCATTGGCTATCAACCAACACATGGCCCGCTTCTGGAACACGAGCCAGGAAACACAAGTATTGTAGCGAAGCTACGCAATCACGAAAACACTTAAAGGATGCAATGACATGACAATTAATTTGCGTACCGTTAATGGAAATTTAAACATGACATGGTAGTTGTGCAACATGGTAAATGTCGGATCTAGCTTCGTTGTCAAGCTAGTTCCTAAATTTGCGCCTAGGCGAGTATCATTTCGTCGCCTAGTCTCTTTTACGCCTATAACAAGCAAATGGCCTAAGACATGGCCCAAAACCCTAAGTGGCAAGTTTCACTTGCCTAGCACCAAGGATGACGATCAACGAGGGTTCGTCCCACGGACGCTAATCTACGGGGAAGTAGCTGTTATGGAGAAACAATCATCAAAACAACATTCATTTCATTAGGGTTTCACAAAAACACAACGGGTTATGAAAACATTAAGAGATCGATTATTACCGTATCGGAAGCGGAAGAACGATGCCGAGCAAGCACGGCAACGGAAGAAACGCTCCGGGGAACCTAGGGTTCAGATCTGGAATAGATGGGGAAAATCTGGAGAAATGGGGTTTTGGGGGGTTTTGGGGGATTTTGATGAAAGTTTGAGGAAGATGAGAGGTAGAATGTGTTAAGTGAGGGTTTGGATGATGGATTTTGGGCTTGGGATGAAGGAATAAGGGTTTGAGGTAGTAGGGGGCTCAATGGGGGAGAAATTAGGTTTAGAGTTGAAGAAGATGAAGAAGAAAACGTTTGGGAGGGGTTTAAATAGGAAGGGCTGGTGGCTGCCCAGAAATTAGGGTTTCGACACTGATTAGTCGGTCAGAGAACAACCACTGACCGACTAGTTTGAGAACTAGTCGGTCGGTTGACCAACGCAGACCGACTAAGTCCAAACAGTAACTCCTGTATAAAAATAAGATTTAGATTTAGTCGGTCAAA
The DNA here is from genome assembly GCA_030789695.1 of Scilla litardierei. NCBI lineage: Eukaryota > Viridiplantae > Streptophyta > Magnoliopsida > Asparagales > Asparagaceae > Scilla > Scilla litardierei. Next base: position 3,277,409 of record CM061141.1, on the reverse strand, counting down.
GAACAACTACTGACCGACTAGTTTGACATTTAGTCGGTCGATGAACGTTCTTAGACCGACTAAGAATGAACAGTACTCGACTGTACAGAAGAACTAAGAATTAGTCGGTCTGAGTACAAAACTTAACTGACTAGTTTAACAACTAGTCGGTCGAAAGATGAACTTAGACCGACTAAGAATGAATAGTACTTGGTACCAAAAATAGTTAATGAGTTAGTCGGTTAAAGAAGCATTGCTGACCGACTAGTTTGCAACCTAGTCGGTCGACCAATGTTCTTAAACCGACTAACGAGAAACAGTAACTCCTGAGAAATTAACAAAGCCAACTAGTCGGTTCAAGAAGGTTTTCCGACCGACTGGATCGTCATCTAGTCGGTCGGTGCCCCTTCTTACACCGGCTAATGAGCACCAAAAGTTCTGAAATGGAGCGCGAAGCTTCGAGATCGATTCCTAAGACTCCTAGGCTTGATCTAACAACAAGATATAACCGATATGAAGCCCGTCACGAATGACTTACTCCAAAATCGACGATCAACGGAAGAAGATAAGAAAATACGACGAAACGATCGAAAATGAAAGCTACGGGGACGAAAACCACACATGAGGAGAAAATCCACCAAAACATATAATATAATATAATAAATCCAGATACATGAAAACCAGTCGTTACAGGGTATGACTGGTTAACTTTGGGAAATATACCTCCTGGTCATTTCAAGAGTACCGCCAAGCAACGTGAATAGAAAATGAACATACAAGTGCCGCATGTTCATTTCCAAAATGGGTCGGCAGAGTCACTGATAAGTAGACTCCATTGGATTGAACGTCCATTAAATCCCGATTGCTGATGGATGCATGTGGACATGCAAATTCTGCATGCTGCATCGTAAATAAAAGACCCTCTGTTGGTCAGAGTCTCCAATGCAACTTGCATATGGAATGCCACCGAACATTTCTCATCAGAGAATCTTCGGTCACGCAGTTTAAATCCCCATTGCACCAGCACATAGGACTACAATGGTCCTCAACGTCGTCTAGGTATCCTTGTAAGGCTTGACTCACCCTCACTTATAAGATACCTAGAACCCCAAACGGGGGACGCATTTAAGGCACAGCTTGAAGACTGTGATTCTAATGAGACGAGTTTTCCCATAATGGACCCAGATACTTGAAATCTGGCGCAAAGCAAATTATAACGTGTTATACAAAAAGCTTGACCCACTATGATCCGGTCACAATACAATGTGAAGATGAAATCCTGAAGATCCTCCACATACAGAACATTGTTCGTCAATTACCGGAATCATTTACTGACAACCAGAAGATTATCAGATCACACATCCATGCTGCAAAAACTCCAGCTAGGATTGACATCCCCAAGAATGGATGCAATCCACCATCATCAGAGGTGGCTGATCCTCAACAGAAAAGAGGCAGACCACTAGGCTCCAAGGACAGAAACTCCTGGAGACCTTAATACAATACTACCACATGACAATGAGCTCATGTCCACACCCTCACCCTTCTCGGAATCCACTGTAGAGGAACTGCCGTGTAACGGCCGGTATTTTCAGGTATATTTAATTTCGTGTGTGCTAGTATTTTACTTCCAATTGTCCGAGTGTTTGTTTTTATCCGTAGAGTCGACGCGAGCGCGTCTAAATTTTTCACCAAAAGTTTAATAATTACTATAGTTATTTTAATTTACTAATTACCTTAGCTAATTTAATTTACTAATTTTACTAATTACGTTTACTAATTATTTTAGTTAATTAATAATTACCTCATATTAATTATCAACCTAATTCCTAATCGTTTAAACACGTCTCTTCCTCCACGATTTTCTCATTCAGCCAGATGCATCCCCCTTCATTAACTCTAAACCTAACCTTTGACTAACCCCTCCCCGTTAATGAACCCTGTCCCCCTGCTTCTTCATTCTGTCTCCTCCCCCTCTCCTTAAAGCAACAGGCAACCAACCATCATCGTCGTCGCCGTCACAAACCATTTCCTCCACCATTAGCCTCCACACCTCCTCCACACAACCAAATCAGCATCAGCATTTCCCCTACTTCCAACGAGCAACCACAATCAAACCAAATTCACCATCACTCTCCCCCATTCAAAGCAGAAATCAAAAGAAAAACAGAAAACCACAAATCCCAAATCAATCACAAATCAACCAGGAAACAATACCCAAAACAAATCCCAATTCATCAACCCCCAAATCTCGCCCGTGCGTCGCTCGGCCTTGGCCGCCGTCGCATCTGCCTCGATCGCCGCCGATCAGCCCGATCCGCCGGCCCCCACCCCCGATCCGGCCTCCCCGTCGCCGGAGATCCCGCAGGCCGCCTCCCCCGCCTCGAATCCGCCGCATCCGGCCACCCCTAGGCCGTCGGACCCCGATCCGGCCTCCCCGCCTCGCGGCCCCCGCCTCACGCCGCCCCAGGCCGGCCCCCCGAGCCCCCCGTGTCTCCATCGCCAGAGCTGCGTGCCGCCGCCCTCCGGATCCCCCACGCCGCCGCCTCCAGGCCGCCGGCCCCCCCTCCGCGAAGCGCCGCCGTCGGATGCCCCCTCCTCCTCCCTGTCATCGTGCAAAGGTGAGGCTCTTCCCTTTTGTTTTCGCATGAGGTCCCCTTGCATTTCTTTGCCTGCTGCAAGCTAAAAGAAGAAGAAGAAGAACAGAATGAAAGAAAGAAGAAGGGAACGAAAAGACAGAGAGGGGGGAAATAAAGGGCAAGTATTAAAGAAGTGATTCATTTGAGTTGTCTCCTTCATTTAATAATACAACATGGCAGATATTAATTCTATAAGAGGGTGTAAAAGTATTAAGTTATATAAGATGTAAGTAATTTAATAAGTTAATTTATTTTATAAGTAAGTTTAAGTTAGTATTAAGTTAATAATTCATAACCCTAACATATAGTTATTTTTGTATAACAAGTTAAGTTTCATTTTAAGTTGTGATTTAATAAATAAAAGTTAAGTTAATATATAAGATGTAAGTCAGTAACTTAGTTACAAGTTCTAGCCTATAAGGTTCCTACTATTAATTTGTGTAACTAACTTACTTTTGAAACCAGGTACACCGACCGCCTTTCAAAACGCGCTTTTCCAGACAAAGCGATTTGGTAACTCATCGTACCCTAGCTATGGGGTTTAAAAGCAATATTGATGCATATTAGTTTCTTTTATTGACAAAGTGTTTCACTGGAACAGTTAGCTAAACTTGATAAATTGCACCGTACCGTAAATTGAATTGGACTCTGTGACATGCTTAACTGTTAACCGGAAGATGTGATTGGAAAAGTAAGAATGGTGATTGACTCGTAAATTGTAAGTACGGTAACCTGCACACACACACACTGGGTTTTTGGGGTAACTTATAACGGCGAGGGTACGGGAGCGACTAGTCCAGACTTTGTTGTCACCGTGCGGGTTCTAGCAACCCATAACAGTGCCGGTGACAACCATCACAAATTACAGATCACAGATTATTGCACAGTACTCAGAGAATTGGTTCGCCCGGGTAGCACCCGCGGCAAGAGTTGGCCTCTTGGTTGCTTATTGTACCCCGCATTATAAGTTACGTAGGCTCCGGCACAGCTAAAAGTCTCGTAACTGGTCATTTTAAATATTGTTATTGCTGATAGAAGTAGACATCTATGTTACTTTTCTGCTCTATTGCTCGCACTTTACTTTTTAGTTTGCCATGTTAGTTTTGCCATGCTCATTTATTGTTTTAAATAACATGCTAAAGATACTTTGAGTTACGTCTGATCCTGGCGACCCTTCTTTTTGTGGTGGTCTCGCCAGATACAGCACAGGTTGAAGAAGTTGCACCAGGGACTGCAGACGCTGAGTTTGCTGTAGAATTTGACCAGGAGGACGCTGGTTACTAAGTGTGAGTGTGAGTGTGTTTGTTTTTATTATATGTAGCAGAGTGGCTTGCTTGGTGTGTATTTGTATTCTCGAGTTGTATTTCTTTTCATGTACGCTGCTGGTTTGTAATAAGGTTTCACCACTTTCATGTATGAGTATTTTGGCGCATTTCTGCAACAGAGCCTGTATTGATCTCATCGGTGCCTAGCAGGACTTGTGCATTTCCAAATAGTAACGGGCCCCGAGAGCGGGTCGTTACATGCCGGGAAAAAGTGAAATTGAAAGTAAATGTTGTACGTACTGGGGAGGTGTTGGACAGATAGCACATAAATTGTCGACAATATATTCATGTATCATATTGCCATATACATCGCAAAAGCGACGATGTTTATAAATTATCGTTCCACACTCCTTTGCTAGAAGGCAAACGTAGAGATTGGCCAAATGTGGAACGAGGCAATAAAAGATGAGCTGGACTCACTTATGAAACGTGAAATGTTCGGACCTAAAGTCCAGACACCAAAAGGTGTCAAACCTGTGGATAAAATAAAGTATTGTACACATAAGAAAATTAAATACAAAATCATATGATATAAGGTACAACCTATAGCCCAAGGAAAATTTTGTTGAAACTAGGGATTGAACAAATTAAAATGAGCATGACTCATAAATGATGCATCAGCCTCCCTAAGTTATCAGATGCGAATACCTTACGATTTGGCAAATGAAATTTTGGATATGCTGTTATTGGATGTTGTAACGGCATACCCTTGTGGATATCTTGGTAAAGATAAATTCCACATTTCCTTAAATGCCTGAATAGACTTCGGGACGTCTATTCTATAGATGAAAAACAATAAGAATAATAATAAATGTACAACCAAGAGAATCACTTGACAAAGCAATGATTCCTACCGAGGGTTGTCTTTGCATCTGAGCAAAGAACAAGATTTGAGATCATAGTTGTAAACAACTAAAATCTCATCGGATCTCCTGAAGAGAAAATCGAAACATCTGTTCAAGCTTAACTTTTAAACATGAAATAAAAAGACCTAGGCAAATATAAAGTCACGGCTCATAGAATCTGGTTACATACGCCCAGAAGTGCGTTGGAGAAATCAAAAGGACCATTGTCATCCAAAGTACACATATGGAAGTACACTCTATGGATGTATAAAAAGACCCCTTCCGATCGCTGGAAGAGGGGGATGATATAACTGGTCCTGAAGTCCTTTATCTAAGTGCAATCAGGCACTCCTGGCTCTGCACGCGTCCCGATACAGAAGTTACAGTAAACTCATTAGCCAGAGATAATTGGCACCTAAAAGGGCCATTAGACCGGAGTTAAGCCTTCTGCGCTTCCTCCAATGGTCAAAAGATTTGGACTTATATTATAAAGTATCATCCTCCAAGTTTGTGCAATGCAGGTTACTGGTCCGATCCATATACTGAGAAATCATAAGACAAGGTACCCACAGTGGGATGGCCATCTACTGCAGATCTGCAAAGCAACTTATGAAGGCAACATCATCCTATCATTCCGAGATCCTCACCACACCAATGGCGTATTTGAGGGCACATACTGATACATCACATCCCAGTGACGATTGTGATAGAGGATGCTATTGTGGAGCTGACCACATAGTCTGAAGACCACATCAGAGGCGAAGATACTTAGCACACCTCTCCAGAGTTTTTGGACTCAGCAGCTGTTTAATTGTGATAACTTTGTAATCTGTGTAATTTTTTCGGAATGTTGTAAATAGGAGTGATCAGATAAGCCTAAGAGATCTGAAAGCCTAAGAGCTTTTTCAGATCAGGGGGAGTTGAGTGAATTTGTACTCTTTTCCCTTAGTTATGGTTTTTCACACTGGGTTTTTCATAGCCAAAGGTTCTAACGAGGCAAATCACATCAACTCTGGATTCTGAAGTATCCACCCCTCTATGACGCTCAGAATCCGGAAATATTCATGAGCGGAGTCAATTGTACAAATCAGGAGGAGTTAAAGAGCGTTTGAAATCTTTTTCCTTAACTATAGTTTCTCCCACTGGGTTTTCCATAGCTAAAGGTTTTAACAATGCAAACCTCACCAACTCAGGATCCTGAAGTATCCACCCCATGTGAGACTCCTAGTACGCTCAGAATCCCAAAGTTTTCTTGAGCAGAGTCCACACCTATGGCTGGATAAGGAGGAGTGTTGTGAAAGGAAATACCAGAGTCGGTTAGGATTGCGGGTATCTTAGAGATACGCTCATATCTATATATCATATCGTTCTACTCTCCTATCCTGCCTATAAATAAAAGGCTGGGGGTTCCTCCCGCAGTAGATTCACAACAGTCACAAGGAATTGTAGCCGTCTAATTCAACTTATTTAATGGGAAATGGGCGGCCTAGTCATGAAGCCGGCACCTTACAAATTTGTTTAATGCGATGCATCCAAACAGAAAAGGAGACGATGCAAGCTCGTAAAATTTGAAGGTTAATTCCATGTCAGTAGCCCGAAACACAGGAGGAAGTTTGTTTGTTTTTTCTGTTTCGCTTAATGTAATTACACTGACGGGTTTTGTCCCACTTAGGCCTTTTGTTTGCTAACAAATTTTGTTGCGTCTAATTTATTTGCTTATGTTGCCCTCGCGTATTTGAACTTGTTCTGATGCCTGCTCTCCCCAAGTTGGAAGGTGAAAGCGAAAGAGAGAGGATGGCCCGTTACATGAACTCGGAAAGAGTTTGGAAGTCACTTTCATGATTGAAGTGGTAATATTGGTGACTATTTAATTCGGTTGTTGTCGCTTCATACGATAATAGGACTAACTTTCAGGATGGAAGTGGTCCCGTTCGACTATCTGCACCTTAAAAAATGAGGTGTAGATGTGACGTGGCCTAAAAAAGCTAAAAATTAGAGGAGAGAGAAACAGAAAACACTTATTTTAAGACATCGGTCACATTCATGCACCTCATTTTTGAGGTGTAGGGAGTCCATCTCATATTTAATTCGGTTTTGTCTCTTCATATGATAACAACACTACTAGGCTAGGAATAATCCGTGCATACAGTCCATGAGACCAATAAAAACCCGTGCAGGATTCGAACGCGGCTGAAAAAAGAGAGGGATGTGTGGGTGGGTATCGTCCGAGGTAAAATGAGAAATAGCAGGTGTTAAAGCGCCAAAAACACGGGGTCATGGTGAAAAAAAGGCCGATGTCAAACCCGTAAATATGGGAAAGAAAGAGTCGCATTTGGGTTTGATGAAAAAGCAATGACAAGCTTGCAAATAATGGGTATGAAAGGGTTTTGCGTGACAATGGCTGGTTTGGAAATCAAGTTACAATAGCTTTTCTTTAGAGGTGCAACAATCTTGAGAATTGACTTTTTGAAAAGGACAACATTGAGCCATTATTTTTATATTAAATTCCAATTGTTGATATTAAATTCCTATTATTTTGAGAACCACATGTTGTAAAAAAGACCGATGACGAATCCGTAAATAGGCGGAAGAGAGAAGTGTTTTTTGGTTGTATGAAAAAGTAATGACAAGTTTGTAATTCATGAGAAGATGTGGCTTATATTTAGATGCACTACAAAAAAACCCCAAACCCTAGGCATCCCCGGGTGGGCCCCGCCTTGGTGATGTGGCCAAACCATAGCCACATCTCTACCCATCCTTTTGTATTAGTAGGACAACTTCATCAAATGTAATATAGATATATATATATTTTGATTCGGTGCTTGTTTTGGATTCCTTCCTTTGCAAGCAATTTTAAACACATATATCCAAGTGTCATGATCATGGATTCAAGTTACATGTTTCTTCCTTCTTTTAAAAGAAGAAATACAGGAATATAGAAATATGGTATCCCTACTCGTTTGATAAAAAAGAATCATATGCAATATACATAGAGAATAATTAAGGATTCACATGAAATGTATATTTTTGCCGATCATATCTTTTGTGAAAGGCACTGCGACACGTTGTCGTATAATTTTCTCTATTTTGTTTTGTGTTTCACTTTCGCCGTCGGCATTCGGTGCCATTTGGCGTTTTTTTTTTGCGTACAGATCCAAATTGATTACGAAGGCTTACCGCCCAAAATCATGGTTGACAATTGACTTTTTGAAAAGGACGCCGTTTGCTTTTTGAACTTTGCGACAACTGACTAATGGGGGTTATGATGATCTAATATTTTTTTGGGAATTTCAATACCATTTTATATATTTTTAACATTATCATTATCATTAGTCTTCTTTCTTACAGCTCAAATAGATACAATAACATTTATAAACATTGTTATGAATCCATGCTCTCCAACTGAAGTTAGCTCAAGTGGTACGATGCACTTCTTTTTTGTGAAAGATCACTGGTTCGAATTTGTCCATCAGTAACTGTGAAGAGACCATAGTCCCACATCGGAAAAAAGAAAGAAAAATAATTAGCTTAAGTAAGAAGGGGTCTCTCCACCTAATACCAATTGGTTTTGGGTTGGATGCTCAATAATACTTAACAAATGGGGTGTGAGCCCAGTGTTATGTGCCTAGTATGGACTGGGACCTTAGCAAGGATACTGTTAGAGGCCTAGTATGGACTGTATCTCTTGCAAATGGGCTAGTTGGAGGCCTAATATGATACGGGCCTCTTACAGTAACGTGCGAGGATATTTTTCGAACTTATGAAAACCATATAACGGTTTGTATAGATTCATCATGATTCAAACGAGGTGAAGAACTAGCAACTCACGTACATTATCACTGATTCTTTTCTTTATAGGAATCTTTGTAGTCTTACTTGTCTTTCAAAAAAGAAAAATAGGGGCCAAAGGTCTCGTAGCGGCACTTTCCTCCAATTTCCAGCGGCGTCAGCTGTATTTGATCCCCGCTGGGCGTGGTGCCCACAGGGTGCGTAGCCAACCGTCGTCTGAAGAATCAGAAAAAAGAGAACTCTTTTCCGCACTTACCGTTTTAATCTGCACATACACCACTTATTTACAAGTTTGACATTCCTCCCGAGCACATACCACTTATTTACAAGTTTGCCACTGAAAGTATTCGCCGCGCACTCTCAGTGCCAAATTTCTAAAAGTGCACATGGGTGTGTGCGATGAGTAAAACGGCCGAACGATGGTGGACGGCGACAACGCCTTGTCCTCCGACCTCCCCAGCTCCACATTTCTCTCATCCGGCCTCCCCAACCCCCATCTTCGTCCTCCAATCTTCCCAGCCCTTCCCCCTCCACCACCCTCCCCAGCCCCCTTCTTCATCATTCCTAGCCCCCTCCGCCGACATCCCCAGCACCCCTCCCTCTCTTCCGACCTCCCTAGCCCCACTTCCTCTTTCCATCGTATGGCGAACGGCGACGTCGTTCTCTGACCTCCCCGGCCCCACCACTCCCACCTCCGTCCTCGCGAGCCCCACCTCCCCCTTTCCCATCCTCTTTGTCGCCCCCTTGTTCGACCTCCCCAGCACCCAACCACCCCTCCCCACCGATTCTTTCTCGCCGTCCATTTTAAACCCTAGTAAATCGTTGTCAGGGGGACAGACGAGGGTAAAAGAGGAACATCATGCTTTGTCTCTCCCATGTATTGGGGGGGGGGCAATGGATGCTGCCCGCATTTTAATAGAGTTCTGCTTATTAAAGTCAAATGGGTTCGAAACAAATTAAATCAAATTATGTACTGACAATAATATGTAGTGGCTTAATTTTGAGTCCCCCATATATGAGTGAAATATTTTTTTTGATTCGATGTCACCACACATCGAAGAGCCCACACCATTGTGGCCCTCGCTTGCATCGTTGAGATATTGTAGCAAACCATTGATGTCGTTTACGGTTCATCTCCAGCTTCAAGCCATGTAGCATAATCACCACGGCTTCCATGATCATCTTATTGCACTCCCAATACATCTCCAGCTTCAAACATCATGTCCTCGAGAGCCTGGCATGCACTGCTACCACCTCAAGTATGCAGGAAGGGCTAATACTATCCCAATATTGCGTGAACTTGGAACTGGACTCCAGAGGGAATGGACTAGTGGTGGTATACAACCTTAAAGCACAATAGGTGTGTCCAAGTATGTGGATGTGGATGTGGATGTGGTGGTATACTGCTGGCTCATTATGTTCACTCTTGTCGTCTTCATTTTTATCCAATGATGTATGATATCATCAACGTATATTTGAATGAAAATTAGACCATCGTCAATTTTCTCAATGAACAATGTCGTATCTATTTTACCTATGTGATATCCAAAATCAAATAAACATTTCTTTAATCTTTCGTACCAAGCTCTGGGAGCTTGTTTTAATCCGTAAAGTGCTTTCCTCAATTTGTAGACATGAAGGAAACTTCTCATGTTCAAATCTAGGAGGTTAACTGCTCTACAAAAACTTCTTCCTTAAGATGCATTAAGTGTTGTGCGTCGAGCGGAAGCAGATCGGGTCGCCGAAGTATCTAGCACGAAGAACAACTAGAGACCATACAAAAGATTTTGGTCGTCTTAACGACCAAGGGAACACTTCTCTTGATTTCAATTAGAAAATACAAAAGAAACTCAACTACTCCTAAGAAATCCCCACAAATGGCTCTCTCAAATATGGCTCTCAATGATCATATGAAACTTCAAATAAGACCTCATACAACTTTTCACAATGCTTCCATGGATGCTCAATTGGATTCACAATTTTTCGATGCTAATAACCAAGCACATGCCCTCCTTTTATACTAGATGAAGGGGGAGGGGGTTGGTGCACCAACACCCTTGGGTTGATGCACCAACCAAGGGCAGCCACATGGGTTTATCAAGCCAACAACCACAAATCTCCACCTTGGCGAGATATTAGGTCTATGTCACACAATCGATCGTCAACGCTCCTCCTCGGTGAGAATCATCTCGTGTTCCCGTCATCTTGCCTCGAAAGGCTCATATAGCTTCGCAGAGCCTCGTTGCCTCAGAAGGGACAACCAAAGTCATCTCATATCGTCAACATACAAGTCCGAGCTATACTCGAACTTGACTCCGATATCGACCTTCAAAAGCTCGTCTGCCGAACAATCACTAGTGCCAAGTAACTCCAACCCGATCCTTGGCTTCATCAGTCGTCGTTGATTCCATCTCATCACACCAATCTTTCCTTCGTCCACATAAGTCGTCATTGTGCTCCACCTCACCGAATAAGGTCGGAGACTCATCACACCTGACCAAGAAAGCAAACGAGACCCTTTTTACAGGTTGGCATCTCTCATATCTTGGTCTCCAAACATTGATAGAGTCCATCCGCTGTGCAAGTTGTGGGGTTAAGGTATCTCCACCATACTGACTTGAATCATCACCTCTATTAGCACCATCTCTCCGAAGATCATCCAATGACGTCATCTTTGGTGCGTGCGAGCTTGAGTCGGTAGCTCGCTCATCGGAAATCTTGTCGTCTTCATCATCACCGTACCATCCAAGTAATAGAGGCTGCCTTCACGATTCCCATTCATCATGATCATTGCTCCTTGTGTCACCTTCAAAGTGCCGTCCTCCATAGTCACTTTGCAACCCTTGGCTTCAAGTGAAAATTGTACTTCACGACGGGCACATAATGAACATCGCCTATGTTCCGTGTGACACCATCACTCATCTTTATGCAGACCGTGCCAATGCCCGTCGTCGTGCATGCTCCATCGTCTCCAAGAAGGACTTTACGCTTACTACCTTCGTGGAAAGTATTAAAGTACTCTCTGTGGGGTGTCATATGGAACGAGCAACTCGAGTCGAGCACCCATCCCCCCTTTATCACCCCCTCCGTCGCACCAACTAGGACCCACTCATCCACCTCCTCACTTTTAACGATGTTGGTGGTAGCATCCTTCTTCTTGTTGGCCTTTGGGCACTCCCTCGCCCAATGTCCTCTTTCCTTGCAAAAGGCACATTGATCCCTCTCGATGTCTGTGTGCGGAGCTCTACTGTTGTCCCTCGTCTCGGATCTATGGTTCCCTTTGCGGATTCCACCTCTTTCATTGCTCTGACCTCTAACCATGGTAAGCGCTTCGGACCATTGGCCCCTCATATTCTCATCATCCTTCTTTCTAAATTCATTGCTAGTAAGAGCGTTAGAAACTTCATTGAAGGTGATAAATTCTTTGCCATAGGTTAAAATCGAAACGATGTGCTCATAGTCTTTATGCATGGAGTTGAGGAGAATCATCGCCTTGTTCTCATCTTCCACATTAACGTCGATGTTCCTCAACTCTGTGAGGAGTTTGTTGTAGTAGTCGAGGTGTTCTTCAACTGAAACTCCTTCATCCATCTTGAGGCCAAAGAGCTTCTTCTTTAGGTGTAGGCGATTCTGGATGTTCTTTTTCATGTACTTCTCACCAAGCGCATCCCATAACGCTTTCACGTTCGTCTCCTCCATGAAAGGGTACTTCTTCTCCTTTGTCAAGTAGAGCCGGATCGTGCCGCAAGCAGTCCGATTCATCATCTTTCACTCCGCATCAGACGTCGTAGTCGGCCTCTCATCTAGTACTTGATCTTGACCAAGTTGGTTCAAGATGTCAAGTACTTCGCATCTCCACATGCCGAAGTTGATACGTCCAACGAACTTCTTAATTTCGAACTTCGTACTGGATACGATAGTTCGCATTGTTAAAGATTGCGCCATTGAAGTAGAAGTGTCAAAGCCACCTTTGCTCATCTTTTTCGTGTAGATCTTTGTCGCCAAAGCTCTGATACCAATTGTTATGCGCCGAGCGGAAGCAGATCGAATCACCGAAGTATCTAGCACGAAGAACAACTAGAGACCATACAAAAGATTTAGGCCACCTTAACGACCAAGGGAACACTTCTCTTTATTTCAATTAGAAAATACAAAAGACACTCAACTACTCCTAAGAAATCCTCACAAATGGCTTTCTCAAAGATGGCTCTCAATGATCCTATAAAACTTCCAATAGGACCTCATACAACTTTTTCCAATGCTTCAATAGAAGCTCAATTGGATTCACCATTTTTCGATGCTAATAACCAAGCACTTGCCCTCCTTTTATACTAGATGAAGGGGGAGGGGGTTGGTGCACCAACACCCTTGGGTTGGTGCACCAACCAAGGGCAGCCACATGGGTTTATCTAGCCAACAACCACATTAAGGAACGTACTTTTTACATCTATTTGATATAATTTAAAATCATATATGATGCAAAAGCAAGAAGCATTCTAGTAGATTCTAATCTAGCTACGGGAGGAAAAATTTCATCGAAATCAATACATTCTTCTTAAGAATATCACTGATCCACTAATCTTGCTTTGTTTCTTATCACCTCTCCATCTTCGTCTAGCTTGTTTCTGTACACCTATTTCATTCCAATGACTAGATGGTTATATGGTCTTGAAACCAATTCCCAGACTTGGTTCCTATTAAATTGTAGAATTTCTTCTTGCATAGCTTCAATACACGACGAAAAAAGTTGCGAGTAAAAGGGTAGTTAGGGTTTGCCCGTGGTTATTGATGAGAATATAAATGAGAAGAATCGGGGGTCAGTGTCTGCTGCTCTGCACGTTGGCGTTATAGATTAAGGAATTGATTTGCGAACCCACCATTTTACTCCACGCACATACCACTTATTTACAAGTTTGCCATTCAAACTTTCTCAAATGGTTTCCTCTTTTACCCCGTTGGGCCACCCACAGCGATGACGACGAGGATTCTAATGACGATGATTTACTCCGACGTATACCCTTCCCTCTTCTCCGACCTCCTCGGCCCCGTTTTCCTCTTCCCCTGCCCCCTCATTCGCCCTCCCCAGTCTCCTCCCACTCTTCCCCAACCCCCCCTCCCCAAACCTCCCGCCTCTGCCCTCTCCAACCCCCTCCTCCACCCTCCGCAACCCCACTCAAAACCACTAGAGATCTCCGGCGACAGCCGTTTTACTTGGAGTTACTTTGCAAACCCACAGTTTTACTTGAAGTAAATCGTTGTCGCCAAAGTCCTCATCGTTGGGGAGGGGGAAGAGTTAGAGGGGGCTGTGGAGGTCTGAAGAGAGAGGGGGCTGGGGAGTTTTCCAACCAACCCCTCGCTCAGTCCTTCAAACCCTAGAGATCTCCGACAATCGCCGCTCCCGACGATTGCTCGCTATGCGCATACACATGGAGAGGGGACTCTGGAGGTCAGAGGAGGGGGAGGGTGCTGGAGAGGTTGTTGTTGTTTTCTTTTTTTGTGGGGTGGGGGGGTTTTGGGGGGGGGGGGGGGGGGAGGACTTTAACTGCCGTATTACTTCCCGTGCATAGGCGCATGGGCTTTTTTGGAAATTTAACCAATGGGTGTGCGCGATGAGTACTGTTAATGGCAATTGGCAAACTTATAAATAAATGGTATGTGTGCGGAAGTAACGAACAAACTTGTAAATAAGTGGTATGTGTGCAGAGTTAAACGGAGAGTTCGCAAACCAATTCCCTATAGATTAGTGATGACCACCATGTAGCTCTTCGACGAACGAGTTACTCGAGCGCGACCATGAATACACTAGGTCGGCACAAGCGCAGAGACCCAGCCCACTAAATTAATTTTTGTTGGGCTGTGGCCTATCCAAATCTTTTCTTCATCGTCCAAAACCTATTTTATACTGAATAGTGAAATTGATTGATGGTATCTCCGTTACACATATAGACGTGAACTCTTCCCATTAAGTTGGTTATGTATTAATGAACTCTCATATTATTGGTTCAAGAGAAAATACATGTAATGTTAATTTTCTGTTGCATTGTTATCCGACAAGCATATGAACTTGGACACATGACAACATGAATATTCCAACAGAGGCTACAATTAATCAAAGAAGTTTCAGATTTTGCACACACAGGACTCTCATTTACAAGCGAGCAGAATGCACAGACTGCTGCTTTCTTGGCAAATCATGCAGTTGATCATCCTGCTTCATCCAAGTTCCAACCTCATCTCATCCTCTGCCAGAACCGCGACGGGGATTGGCGAACTGCGCCGAGAAGGACCTCGACAGATTCTCAGGCTCCATCCTGGCAGAACCTCTGTCGAAATTCTGCATGTAAGCGGACGGATCATAACAAGAGGCTCTGCTACCACGACCACTACTCACTGTCCTCTTCTTTGATCTCTTCATGATCCTCTTCCATGCCCCAATCAGCCCTCCTCTCTTCTGCTCCCCCATTTGATAGTACGGCGTGCTAGTCCCGTGCTCGCAGTCTCCGTCCACACATCTCCGGCCGCATCCGCTGCTCGTGCTCCTGCTCGTCCACCACTTGCCTGAAGCCGAGCTCTGTCCTCTCAGGTTAGGATGAAACTCCATTGCTGTGTGTAGCTTTGGATTGAGAGATGATATATAGTGAGCTTTGTGTTTGTGTTTGAAAGGAAAGGGCCAGGTGTTTGGTTATATTATGTGTTTTTTGCAACTAGCACTAGTAGCTGCGTGTTTAGTAATAGGCCAACTGTTTTGTTAGCCATGAGTCAAGTTGTGATGAGGAAAAACTAGATTGCCTTGTTATAATGCATCTGTTGGACAAACGCAAAGGTCGTTATGAATATTGCTTTGGTGAGAAAAGGGTTGTTTACATGATTGAAAGGGTTTGTGAGACGTTTAATCAAAGGGCCACCTTTCTTTGCACGGCTCTACCAGTAAATCTGACTGTCACGGTATGTTGGTGGGATTTGTCTGACTTTGATCATTAAGATTATAATTAATTAATGTCACGGTATGTTTTGCATGTTGGATCGTTAATCCAACTTTGGGCTTATATGTAAAATAATTATGTAATGCGTGTTATCATATTAAGTTAAGCCCAAATAAAAATAAAGTAATCTAATAAGTTATTCGGTTAAGTGGGCTTCAATGTATCTGTTAGGGTGTGGGCTTTTAATGTGTATAGACTTGTAGATTTTCTGTTTTAATGATGGGCTAAATCAGAAACCCAATATGCATTAGGACTTTTGCCTATAAATAGGTGGTCATGGTGCCCGGATCACACGACCGAAGAGCTATCTTTTCTGCATCCCATCGACAAATTAGAGCCTGATAAAAGCTAAAGGATTTCTCTCGGGGATTTGTGTAGATCTGGAAGGTCAACCATGCGGGTTTACAAATCTGGTCGTTATGAATTCACGTACGCTTTCACATAAAGTTTCAACTTATTTCTAGTAGATCTGACATGATTATATTAGATTATTTAGCGATAGTTTTTGTAGAATAATTTAGATCAGACACCAAGTGATGTCAGAGCCACATCATGTTAGATCCATGAGAACGTTAATTTTCAAAAAAATTGGGAAATTTTTGAGATGAAAAATTCAATTTTTAGGGTTTTTTGATTTATTGTACCTTCTTTTCTTTAAAAAAATTTAAACCAAGAGAGGCGATAGCCGTCGACCCCTACAGCGTGACATGCAAGGGTGGGGGTGGTGGTTGGGGGGGCGACCACATCCGCCACCAAACACCCGAACCTAGGGTTTTTTCTTTTTTCTATTAAAAAATTTTTTGTTAATAAGGAGGGGACGGCGGCTAATGGCCGTCGGAGCCCCAGAGGGACGGCGGCCTTCAAGCTGGCCACCACACAACCCTCTGGGGTTTTCTCTGTTTTAAAAAAAATTAAAAGGTTTTGAGGTGGAGGGGCGGCGACCGTCAGTCACCAGCCCGCGGTAAGGATATTCTCCAGCCCAAGTGGGCCGACCCACCTAGCAGTTGTATTTTTTTAAAAAATAAATACTTCAAAGCCCCGCGGGATGTGGGCTTCAGCCCGCGAAAGGAAGTGTTATTAAAAAATTTGAGGGAGCTGGGCCTTAGGTTTTTGGACCTTTTTGGGAATGTCTTTTGGATGATTTAACACAAATTAAAGAAGGAAATAAATGGCCTCAAATATATATTTACCTTGAGTGTAATTTTGTGTGAAAATTTGTTTTTTGATTTAAATTCATAATTTGTGCATGATTATTAGAATTAATTTTTGGGGATAAATTAGACTAAACATCCTTCAACTATTAGCAAGTCGAGCTCCGGTGCTCATTCTAGTGGTTGAATCACTCGGTTGTCTTGGTGGAGACCCGTGTTTGAATCTCACTACCCCATATTCCCTTTTATTTTTCTTTATTTTCCAACTTTTAGGGCTCCGATGGATAACTGGCTTCTCTGTGTTTGGAGTTAAGCGATCATGGCAGGTGTACCCGTGTTCCACGACCCATGTTTCCTGCTCTCCGATGTATCAAAAAAAAAACTATTAGCAAGTCTAGCCTAAAACATCATATATATTATCATTTTCCAGCTTAACTCCCTTAGTTGAACTCAGTTAACTTTTCTGTTAAGATGGACTTCGGGTAAGCGTAAGATCAAGTTCAAGACTAGGCTAATAGAAATCAATAACAGCCATCAAAGGTTTATTTTTTTGGAGGAAAAAAAATCTGATAGTGGTTTCAAGGAGAACCCCAAATAGCTATGTCGCATGGAAGACAGTGAATATCAGTCAGAACTTGATATAGGCAATGCCACAACAATCACAACATCGATATATTGCATCCGTGTTCTGTTCTTTCCAGTTTCACGATGATCGATTTGCATACTGTCAGTCATTGTGTGCATACATAACTGCAACTGTCTGTAACTGGTATGAAAATTACCGAGTGAGTTACTAGTATACTCAAAATAGTTGGTAACACCTCAATGATTAATAGACACATGTGAATATGTATATGTATTAAGAGAATTTCCTCATCAGGGTTTCATGTGAGAAAATATCAGTGGAAAGCCACATCGAGAAGAGCTCCCCTATTATTTTCAAAACCCAAAACTAAACAGCAGCTGATCAGTGGATAAGATATGTGACGATGAGCGCTGTGGCCATAAGGGCATATGCAATCCCTTGGTCGATCATCTTGGCTGCATTGAGAGATAAATATTGATGAAATCAATTTCCTTGATCTAATGCAACTGTAACTTAACGTGGATAAATTAACAGGTCAGAGATGTTTATGTAGACGCTTACTGTAACTGATAGGAGCTTCTGCAGGTATGGATGAAGGCTTTGAACCACAGCCATTGAAGACCTTAACAAGAACAACGGCGAGGAAACCAGGAAGAAGAACTGAATGCAACAGCTTTGAATCCATCTAACTCTCTTCAATGGAATAAACTAGAAAAGCTTGATTCTTGAAGTGAAGATCAGATTGAAATTTTAGTTAGCAACCAGCCCTATCTCTGTGTGTGTATGCAACCAAAGGAATATGCATGGTATTTATATAGGCTTTATTGGCGTGTCGTAGCAACTTGCAATATTAATTGCCCTCTCTGAACAACTATTTAGTTGAAGACTATAGCCATTTTCTTCCTCAAAATTGTGACATCTATTGCATTGAAGTATGTACGTCTCTTGGTACTACAGCTTGAGAAGCCCATACACATCCCATTGTCAACAGTTTTGACTTTGCCATGTGATCAGGGCTGGTTGACTTAGTCTGATACTGATAGGAGATCTAACAAGTCGAACAACTTGGCAAATGTTTCCGAATATTTTCATATTTGCCTCTAAAATTTAGGTGTTTACTATCCTACTGTTTTGAATGCAACATTTGGTTGTGATGCCGTGCTGTGGTTACAATCAAACCCCACAGGAATGTTTTCATCAGGATTTTGCATATTTTCAAGATGATGTACATGTAATTGTTGTGTGTGCGCGCGCACGCGCTTAATACCACTGTTTATCGTGCTCCCGCAAACATAGATCTTATCCCTGGCAACAATCTAAAACAATCGGGTATGTGTGAACATTTTTACAATACTAAATCCCAAGTCATATTTAGACGCAATCGAGCCATGGTAGGATTCAATATCATGATGTTGCTAGTTTTTGATTATACCCTAACCATAGACGACATTCGCTAACACTCAATCAAGATAATCTAGGAATCAGTCCAGGCTGCAGGCTGCAGTAAATTGAGTCAGTGTTGGTTGATAACTAAATCAGCGCGGCGATTCAATGCTCAAAAGTCTTATGTTACGTCTATCTCAGACTCTGAATTTCCTCTCAGCTCATCCCTGAAACTCATCCTACTGATGGAATTCAGCGTATACAGGTGACTCCGCATGTCTCTGGATGTAGACGGAGTACTTAGTTTTTTTCTCTCTTTCACGGCAATAGATTGCGACATCTCCCTGGATCTAATTCCACTTGCATCACATTATGTATTTTGAGGAAAATATACATGTATTTATGAATTGATCCCCTCAGAAGTCTGACCTCTTGAAACAGTTTGAATCAGAGCTTATACCAGTAGTCTAAGTTTTGACATATTTTAGCTGACTATATGTACACTGACAACTACTTGCAGTTGATGTAATGGACTTTGGCATTGGATCTTAGAACTAGCACACTAATCTTTTGGTTTGCATGAATAAAACAATTAGTTTAAGTGTTCTCTCTTACATTAAGGAGAAGAATGTCAAAGTTATACGTGATTAAAATAGTCCCACATTAAAAACTGAAGTGAACAAATTCCCATCATAATGTTATTTATGTTGGTACCAAATCAACTTTGGCCACTGATACTGTCAATAATTCCTCCACGCATGCTTAATTTCAACATATAAGCAGTTTAAAGAAAAGAAACCAATTCCACCCCAGCAAGTTTAAGACCAAGTAAAACCTGCGGTCAAAATCAAACACAGCAACATAATAAAGAACATGATCGGTTGGCTTAGATCCTTTAACAAAATAAAATTTAGAAATATTAATTAATTTCCTCGCAAATTCCGTTTATTAACAACTTTTTTTGCCCAAAAGCCTGGGAAAATTTGTCACTGGTCTGAAATTTCAGGGCCCACTGGTCAAGGTCTGTGGGCAGGCCAGCATGATCAAGTATTTGATATTTAAGAATACAAATAATGATATTCAATTAATATTGAACCAATACGTGATGAGCCCTACCCTGCATAATGCATTGAGAGGTTCCCTTTGCATCTTCATCCATCATCCCTCTCTCTCTCTCTCTCTAGTCTCATCTTTCTTTGATCAAGGAAAAAATTTCCACGATTTGCAACAAAAGGGAAAGATTAGGGGAAAAAAGGACTAGTTTTTAATTTGAATGAATGTACACGATTTCTCCTCTGTCCACCAACAACATTACCCGCGTGTAGCGACACGGGAGTCTGGATCTGTCACTACGTGCATCATATTGTTGATAAAAAACCGTTGTCGTCCTGTGGAACAACAAGCCCTAACAACTAGCTAGGGAGCTAAAGCTTGAAAATTTTGGGCCACACAACAAACCAAACAACCAATCCTTCTTCGGATCTTGCGTAAGCAAATTAGTAAGCGAAATACGACAATCTCAATTTGCAGAAAGTAAATGAGGCGGAGGATTTTACCCTGGTTCGGTTGCGAACAACCTACTCCAGCATTCCGAGACGATCCACTACTAATCAAGGCGAGCACACGAGCTTACACCAACACCTTCTCCTTCACACTCTTGTGAGTAACAACTTGGCAATTCCAAGCCCCCACACATCTCACAAAGGAAGAAGAAAAGGAAGAGCAACACTAGAAGATCAACACTCTTCTACACTCTCACAAGCTTTCACACTTGCTCACCTCCGAAAATAGGGGCATCAGCTCTCTGAAGAACACCACCAAGCTCTCAGTTGTCTCTTTTTGTTATCAGCTCTCTGCAGATGGGAAGCACTCACTCTCTGGAAAAATCAGCCTGCAAGCCACCCTTAACCCCTGGAAAAATGAATGGCCTTGTGCTATGCAAAATAAAAGTCAGCTCCCCTCACTTTCACAAGCTGTCGAGGCCCCAAAGGCTTGAAGTCCCCAACAGCAATACATTAAAGCTGGGCCCATTCTCTACTATTTGGTGGAGACTTTGAAGCACTAAAAAACAACACTCTACCTTGCTACAAAATCTCCAGCACTTCATCCAAGCTCTACCTTGATCAAAGCTCTACGGTCACTCCACGGACCTCCTCGTCGTCTCGGAATCTGCGCCCTTCGGCGCCACACTCAAGCCAAACGGATCAAGCTCAAGCAGGTCTTGAGCTTGATGGCGGGAACGGGCTTGGTGAACATGTCTGCAGGGTTTCTCTCAGTTGGGACCTTCTGAAGCTCTATCTGTTTGCTCTCCTCTTGTAGGAAGCAATCACGGACCTCAATGTGCTTCGTCCTCGAACTGTAAGCCTGATGCTTCGCAAGATGAATGGCACTCTGGCTATCCCTGAAAACCAACGACAAACTCTGCGACAACCCCAAATCTTCTAGCAGACATCTCAAATACTTGGCCTCCTTCACCGCTTCCACTGCGGCAATCAACTCGGCCTCCGTGGTTGACAACGCAACCAACGACTGTAGGACAGATCGCCATGACACTGCTGCAGTGCCCAACGTAAACACGTAACATGTGGTCGATCTCCGCCTGTCCCTGTCACCAGCATAATCAGAATCACAGTACCCTGTCAGCACCACACCGTCACCTCTGCCAAAGTGCAAACCGACACCAACTGTGCCTCGCAGATATCGCAATATCCACTTGACGGCCTGCCAATGCTCCTTGCCTGGGTTCGCCATATATCTGCTCACTACTCACACGGCCTGTGCAATATCTGGACGCGTGCAAACCATCGCGTACATCAAACTCCCTACTGCACTAGCATATGGCAACTGAGACATAGCCTTCCTCTCATCATCGGTGCTCGGCGACTACAACGCAGAAAGCTGAAAGTGAGCTCCAAGAGGTGTCCCCACGGGATTCGCACTCTCCATTCCATAACGAACAAGCACCTTCTCAATATACCCCTTCTGCGACAACCTCAACTCACCCTTCCTCCTGTCCCGGGATATCTCCATCCCTAGGATTTTCTTCGCCGGGCCCAAATCCTTCATATCGAACTCCTTGCCCAACTTCACCTTTAGCTTCTTGACCTCCAACATGTTTGAGGAAGCAATCAACATGTCGTCAACATAAAGTAACAGGTAGATGCGCGAGCCATCATCCAATGTGTGCACATAAACACACTGATCCTTCATGCTCCGCTCAAAACCTACACCTATCATGAAGCTATCAAATCGCTTGTACCACTGTCTGGATGACTGTTTCAAACCATACAAGGATTTCCTCAACCTGCAGACCATCCTCTCCTTGCCTTCCACTAAGAACCCCTCTGGTTGGTGCATGTAAATCTCCTCATCCAAATCACCTTGCAGAAAAGCGGTCTTGACATCGAGTTGCTTCAACTCCATGTCCATGGATGCTACTAGTGCCAACAAAATACGAATGAAAGTGTGTCTCACCACTGGAGAAAATATCTCATTGTAGTCCTCTCCCTTCCTCTGTGCAAAACCCTTAGCCACTAGCCTTGCTTTGTATCGTACATCACCACCATCTTCGGTCGAGCTTTCCTTGACCTTATAGATCCACCTACATCCAATGGCACGCCTCTCATGTGGTAGAGACACTAACTCCCACGTGTCATTGTGGTGGAGAGACTCCATCTCTTCCTCCATAGCTCCTTGCC
Organism: Scilla litardierei; assembly: GCA_030789695.1. NCBI lineage: Eukaryota > Viridiplantae > Streptophyta > Magnoliopsida > Asparagales > Asparagaceae > Scilla > Scilla litardierei. Next base: position 3,255,031 of record CM061141.1, on the reverse strand, counting down.
AATTCGCTGCATCACTCGAGCTAATGGCTCCACTGTAGGTCATAGGCTCCTCGTGCTCAATGTTTAAGGCATACGACGCCATGTCGTCAAAGGAGAATGTCGTGTAATCCCAATCTCCAAATTTCTCGGGCGCCTTCTTGGTCCTCTTGGACCTCCGCACCTCATCTGTAACAAATTCATCACGTATCTGAGCTGGGACTGGTGTCTACATATGGTCCTCAACATGGACCTCATCATGCCCCGCTACGGGGACCTCGACCATCGGCTCCTTGCCAGGTCACCTCTGAAATGGGATCGGGAGATCAATCGTCTCTGGCGCGGTCTCCTTGGGTGACTCGTCCCCCTTCCAATGAGTATGCTTCGCCCTGAGCATCACAGACTCATCGAAGGTGACGTGCCTACTCAAAATCGCCTTGCGGCCCACCGGGTCCCACAAGCGATATCCTTTCACGCCATCGTCATATCCGAGGAAAATGTACTTCTTGGCCCTCAGATCCAACTTGTCGCCCCTCTCATGTGCATATGCCGGACAACCAACGATGCGTAAATAAGAGTAGTCACCAATTTTCCCACTCCACTTCTCCTCAGGAATTTGGTAATCAATTGCCGTCGATGGAACTCGATTCACTATGTGCACGGCTGTAGTGAGTATCTCACCCCAAAATTCCTTCTCCAACCCGGCAGAGTGCCTCAAGCAACGCACTCTCTCCAACAACGTCCTGTTCATCCTCTCTACAACCCCGTTCGACTGAGGATCTCCTGGTGTAGTAAAATGACGTCGAATCCCATGGGATTTGCAGAACCCTGTGAACTCCCTCGAGGTGTACCGCCTCCGTTGTCGGATCTAAGGACTTTCACCGCCTTACCCGTTTGCTTTTCAACCATCGCAAGCCATTGCTTGAACATCCCAAAGGTTTGATCTTTTGTCTTCATCAAGTACATCCAAACCTTTCGAGAATAATCATCGATGGAGAGGACAAAATACCTAGCCCCACCTCCTGACGCTACAGGACACGGCCCCCAAACATCGGAATGAATGTAATCCAGTGGACCTCGGCTAGTGTGCTTCCCCGTGCTGAACTGTACCTTTGTCTTTTTCCCGTACACACAGCTTTCACAAAACTCCACACTCTCATCACTAGCTCCAATCAAGTTTCTTCGGCGGAGAACATCGAGGGTCTTGTCACACGGGTGACCCAAACGATAATGCCATAACTTTGCTGAATCTCCGTCACTCGAGCTAGAAGAGGTGGCATCGGCTTCGCCTTCTACTGTGGCACCTTGTAGGGCATATAGATTCCCTACCTTTCTTCCCTTCATCACAACCATGGCTCCTTTGGATACCCTCAGCTGGCCATTCTCTACAACTGACTTGCATCCAACATTATCCAACACACCGATGGATATCAAGCTCTTCCTAAGATCAGGCACATGTCTGACATCGGCAAGGGTACGCACGATACCATCGTGCATGCGGATCCAAACAGTTCCAATACCCGCGGTCTTACACGCCGCATTGTTTCCCATGAGAATAGAGCCTCCGTCTTCTTGGGAACGGTAAGTGGAAAACCAACTCCGATGTGGAATCATATGGAAAGAACACCCACTGTCCATCAACCACGCAACTTGTGCCTCACCAGACACCCCTGCTGCAAACATCTCTGGATCTCTACCCCTTTCACCGTGGCCTCTGTCATCACTGATATGCATGTCCTCCAAACCCAAGGAAGCTGAACCAGAAGCATCATTGCCTTTCTTTCCAAATCTGTTGGGGCATTGGTTCCTCCAATGACCTCTCTGCTTGCATATAAAACACGAGGTGTCCTTCCTATCACGAGAATGCCGGGACTTCGAGCGGTCCTTCTTCTTGAAATGGCCTTGACCTCCTCGCCTTTCCTGCCTGCCTCTCACATGCAAAGCTTCATCACGATTTCCTCCAAAGTCTCTACCTTGGACCTTCTCACATAGCATCTCGGTATGGAGAGCCGCCTTCACCTCTTCCACGGTAAGCGTCGTTCGTCCATAGATCATGGACCGAACAAATTGGGAGAACTCCTCAGTCAACGAACATAACAAGATCACTGCTTGTTGCTCATCTTCGATCTTGACATCCATTCCCCGTAACTCCATCACAATCCGATTCAACTCATCTATGTGGTCTTTTACCGCTGATCCGGGCTTCATTTTCAGAGTGTACAGCTGCTGTAATAAGTAGAGGCGGCTTGTAAATGATTTCTTCATATACAACCCCTCTAGCTTATTCCAGATATCCTTGGTCGTAGCCTCGTCCAACACCTCTCTCAAGACGGTGTCGACTAACGATAGCTGGATGGCGCTATACGTCATTCTCTCCATCTCGGCCCTCTGTGATGCCGTCACCTCCTTCTCAATGTTTTCCTCATCAAACACAATCTGAAAACATTTTGTCTGCCTCAAATAATTTTTCACCCTCAACTGCCATAACCTAAAATCATTACGGCCGGTGAACCTCTCAATGTTGAGTGTCGCCAAACTAACCATCTTCGCTACTCAATTTCTCCACAAACAACCGAAGGCTCTGATACCACTTGTTGATAAAAAACTGTTGTCGCCCTGCGGAACAACAAGCCCTAACAACTAGCTAGGGAGCTAAAGCTTGAAAATTTTGGGCCACACAACAAACCAAACAACTAATCCTTCTTCGGATCTTGCGTAAGCAAATTAGTAAGCGAAATACGACAATCTCAATTTGCAGAAAGTAAATGAGGCGGAGGATTTTACCCTGGTTCGGTTGCGAACAACCTACTCCAGCATTCCGAGACGATCCACTACTAATCAAGGCGAGCACACGAGCTTACACCAACACCTTCTCCTTCAGGGCATGTTCTTTTGCGCGGAATAGGGATGTGAATGGGAATATAGACACTGTTCATGCACTATTCACCCTATTCCAAGGTTATATTCCAAGCGGTTGTTCTTTTGGGCGTGGAATAGAATCCTACATGGCTATTCCAATTTGGTAATGATGATCATTTTTCTATTCCAAGCTTTTTGCTTGGAATACAATGGAATTCTTAGGAATGGTGGGCCCCACTCTCTCATCTCTCTCTATCTCTCCCCTCCAACTCATCCCCTTTCCACTTTTTCATTCCAACTCTACAATCCCAAAAGAACACAAGAATAGAATGTGGACCCCACTTTCTATTCCAAACCCCACTTTCCATATCCTATTCCACCCAAAAGAACACAAAACTCCATTTTCTCTCTCCTTGAAATACAAACTTTCCCCTATTCCATTTTTCCTATTCCAGCAAAAGAACAGGTCCTCACACTCTTGTGAGTAACAACTTGGCAATTCCAAGCCCCCACACATCTCACAAAGGAAGAAGAAAAGGAAGAGCAACACTAGAAGATCAACACTCTTCTACACTCTCACAAGCTTTCACACTTGCTCACCTCCGAAAATAGGGGCATCAGCTCTCTGAAGAACACCACCAAGCTCTCAGTTGTCTCTTTTTGTTATCAGCTCTCTGCAGATGGGAAGCACTCACTCTCTGGAAAAATCAGCCTGCAAGCCACCCTTAACCCCTGGAAAAATGAATGGCCTTGTGCTATGCAAAATAAAAGTCAGCTCCCCTCACTTTCACAAGCTGTCGAGGCCCCAAAGGCTTGAAGTCCCCAACATCAATACATTAAAGCTGGGCCCATTCTCTACTATTTGGTGGAGACTTTGAAGCACTAAAAAACAACACATATAATGGTTATAACAATAAAATTATATCCAATATATTAATACCATGCTATTAAGTTATCATAAACCCCATAATGGTGCTAAAATTGTGCTTCTATCTTAGATTCTGGACATGTTACAGTCGTGTCATGCCCATGGTCAAATCAGCAACATGGTCAAATTAGCACGATCATGCAGTCCTGACAGAGAGTTCGGGCCAGTGGCACGACCGTGCCAAACATACTATATGTTTGGCACGGTCGTACAGGATTGGCAAAAGGTCTAGATTTTATGAGCTAGACAGTGACACGACCATGCCATAATTGGCACGATCGTGTCGATCGAGTTTTTAGCCTGAAAAGAGTTTTAACTTGAGCTGTTGATCTAAAACTTAATCTAATCGAATGGCCACGACTCTACACGACTCCAGAGGATATTTAAACCCTTCCTAGGGTTTGTTTGAGAGAATAGAAGAGAGGAGCAACGCGTGTGTGAGTCGTCATAAAAGTTCTTCTTCTTTGTGCGTTCCTGGAGATTGGGTGCACGTTTGGTAAGTGAATTTCATTGTAATCTTCTTCTGGAGATCTTTCTTTCCGGGTTGAGAGATCGTTTGTGAGAGCTTGGTGTTTTCTTCTCGTGAGAAACTCCTGGTTGAGAGATCGTTTGTGAGAGCTTGGTGTTTTCTTCTCGTGAGAAGAGTTTGAACTCCAATGAGTTGTTTGGAGCTCTCGTGTGTTGAAGAAGATTGAAGAAGTCAGGTGTACTTACTCTGATCATATTAGTTGAAACCATCATCACAAAGCTAGAATGCTAGATGTAGGCGTTGTTAGCGGACCGAACCAGGAGAAACTCTGTATCGATCTTTGCTTGATTTGTTGCTTTTATTTATTTTAGTTGGTTGAATATCCACTACTATTGCGTCTCTATAAGATCGTGACATAGCGATTAGTTGGGTCGATATTCGTCAGTTCTGCGCAGGCTTGAAGGTCGAGTCCACGGTTAGACGCATCGTCAAAAACCCAACAAATGGCTAGTTTGATTAAGTTAATATACACTTGATCAAATATTAAATAAATTAATTTTAAAAATTAAATTGAAATTTAATACCCAACACTTATTTCACCTGAAAACTTTGTAGCAGAGGAATCAAGATACAGTACTTAATGCTTGATTAAATCCACATAATTTAAATTGATGGCATACAAATTACATCTCCAATCAACAACAGAACATATATTGGTGCTTGTCGTCGTTGCAGAGAGTGCGTAATTAATCTACATTAGACTCTCCCACCATTACGAGGATATACATCAATTAATGAACAAGATATGTAACGACGAGCGCTGCAATCATCAACATATAAGCTATCGCCTGATCAATCGCCTTTCCTGCATGCATCAAAACCAAACACAGAAGAAGATTAACGCTTGATTAGCTTGCGATTAAATACATAAAAGAGAGATTACGAATTTCTTACCATCTATTGTCCTGGTATTCGCACTGGCTGATGCCGTTGCACCGTGGCACAACAAAGGATGGAGAAGTCCAGCAACATAAGCTAGAAAGAGAGATCGAACTCGATCCAAACCCATTTCTATTTGATTAATTTCTCGCAAATTGCTTCACAGGATTAGCCCTTGGCAAGATGTAGTAGTTGTTCTACGGCAAATCTCAGTGTATGTATGCATGCGTTATATATAGGGGTTGGCTTGCCCGCAAGTTTTGACTTGTTGACCGAAACTTTCCAAATCTTTGGAATAATGAATATGCTAAAAGAATTATTAGCAAACGTGCGCTGGCTTTAATTAATTAATTAGGAGCTAATTAAGGAGGGGAGAAAATGATTAAGTTGGACTGGACTTGTTCAAGAGCTTATGACTTTAGATCTTGTCCTTGGAGTTTACAGACAGGCATTGGACTGCTTCCATGAGATAATCAATCATTAATTAACACGCTAACTCAACATGTTAATTAATTATGTAAGAAGAAATACGAATGCATGTAATTAGGTTGGTATATAATTTTATTGCCAACATTGGAATCTATAAATATTGGGAGATGTCAACAATTTACGCAACATTTATGACCCCAGGTCAGCAAAAATTTGATCAACCGGAACGAGTCAACGTTGGCCGATTGTATAAGCCATGACGCACTGCATTGCACGCTCAAGTTGTCAAAATTCTGAATCATTAAAGTCAACCATTAATACTTGGGCGTACATGGTCTTCAGTTTAGTATTTAGTATAATATATGATTCTGTATTTGCTTGTAATCGACAATGCAACAAAGCTTAATTTGATCTCAAATCTCTATAGATCAGTTCCATGGAAATGGATATAAGAAACCATCAACCTACATTTTGTCCATTTCCATCAAGCTACGAAGTCAAATATTGAGACTTAATTGATTGATGAGCAAATGTCAACTTTAAGAAGACAACCCTGAACATTGGAAAGTCAATGATGACAATGGGACGAAGACAACTTCGTCGGCATAATGAAGGGAAGGCGACGTTGAAAGGCAATTACAATTATTCCGATGGTTTAAAAAGTGCTCATCAACCCAAAATTAGTGATAAAGCAGTACCATAGTTGTATTACCGTTAATATTTATCATTAGATTTGAATTATGTAAACACAATAACAATTTGTGGTAGGAAAACAAGTGACACTCTCTGACCATAAGGCCCATGTAATCGTTGTGATAGTAGGGTCAAAAAGCTTGGCAATGTTTTTCTTGAGACCATCTCTTGTGCCAGGCGGACAAATGAATACGAATGGATATGATGTTAGGAAAAATAGCGGAATAGAACAATATCTCAAACACAAACAAATTCAAAATGCAAGAATAAAAGGTAGATGGATGACACCGGATATAACGTGGTTCGGCAATGTGCCTACATCCACGGGAAGCAACAACAAGAACTTCCACTAACGTCAATAATGGGTACAAGAGAGCACACTACTTCAAGAACACCACTTGAAGGAAACACTCTCTCACTCTTGTTTGCTTCCTACACACTACAACACTCTCAACTTGGAGTGGACACTCTTCACTCAACTTGGAGAAGATGATACTTGGATGGAATGAGGTGCCTTTGGAATGAGCAAATGACCTCTCCTTATATAGGCCTAAGGAGGAACCCTTCACATGCCTTCATCAATGCTCCACTAACTCCACCATTACACATATCCATTACCATCACAATTATCATAGGTCCATTCACATTCTATATTCAATGTGAAGAGACCTTTCAATTTCCAAACCCATGGAAAACCAAAAGACACAAATGGGAGAATGAATGGCTGGAATTATTAACAATCTCCCCCTCCAGCCAAACTGTCTTATGTGGTTGGACTTACTTAAAGTCCATCCCAGCTGCCTTGCAACAATACTGCAGCTTCTCTTGCGGAACAACCTTTGTCAGCATATCTGCGATGTTCTTGTCGGTATGAATTTTTCCCAACTGGAAAAGCTTCTTGGATATCACATCTCGGATCCAATGATATCGCAACTCAATGTGCTTAGTGCGAGGATGCTGAACTGAGTTCTTACTCAACTGAATTGCACTTTGACTGTCGCAATGTAGCACATAACTTTCTTGTTTCATACCCAGCTCTTGAACAAACCTCTGTAGCCATATCAACTCCTTGCCCGCTTCATTAGCTGCTATATACTCAGACTCTGTGGTGGATAATGCTACGCCCTTCTGTAACTTGGACTGCCATGAAACAGCTCCCCCTGCAAAAGTAAATAAGTAACCGGAAGTAGACTTTCGATTATCAAAGTCTCCTGCCAAATCTGCATCCGTAAAACCTGCCAAAGTTGGTTTTGATCCACCAAAACTCAAGCAAAACTTTGAGGTTCCCCTCAAATATCTGAGTATCCACTTGACTGCCTCCCAATGCTCTCTTCCAGGATTAGAGAGATATCTGCTAACAATACTAACTGCATGCGCAATGTCAGGATGAGTACATACCATCGCATACATAAGACTACCCGCAGCTTATGCATAGGGAATACCTGCCATCTTCTCTTTCTCCTCTTGTGTAGTTGAGCACGCCAATCTGCTTAACTTGAAGTGATTACCCAGAGGTGAGCTCACCGCTTTGGCTCCTTTCATGTTGAACCTCTCAAGCACTCGTTCAACATACCTCTCTTGTGAAAGCAACAGCTTGTGCTTCTTTCTTTCGCGAGTAATCTCCATGCCCAATATCTGCTTAACTGGCTCGAAGTCTTTCATGTGAAATGCTTTTGACAAATCTGCCTTTAGTTTGCTAATCATGCAAACATCTTGCCCTACAATCATCATATCATCAACATAGAGTAGTAAAATTATAAATTTACCTCCAAGGAACTGTTGGATATACACACATGGATCTGCATCAGTGTGCTTGTACCCATGGCTCACCATGAACAAGTCAAACTTCTTGTACCATTACATTGGCGCTTGCTTTAGCCCGTATAAGCTTTTCTTTAACTTGCAAACCATGTGCTCTTTTCCCTCTACCTCAAATCCTTCCGGTTGCTCCATGTAGATCTCTTCCTCCAAATCTCCATGAAGGAATGCCGTCTTCACATCTAGCTGCTCCACCTCCAGATCCATGCTAGCCGCCATGCCAATAATAACCCTAATAGATGTCATCTTAACAACAGGTGAGAAAATTTCATCAAAATCTATACCTTCCTTTTGTCCAAAACCTTTCACAACCAAGCGAGCCTTGAACTTTGGCAGCTGCTCGTTTTCGTCCCTCTTCAGCTTGAACACCCACTTATTCTTGAGTGCTTTTCTCCCTTTAGGAAGCTCCACCAAATCATAGGTGCCGTTTTTCAACAAGGACTCCATCTCAGACTTCATCGTCAACTTCCATTTGTCGTTGTATGCATGAATCATTGCTTCCTTAAAGCATTCTGGTTCTCCGTCACTAGTCACCAAAATGTACTGTGAAGAAGGATACTTGGAATTTGGTTTGAGAACCCTGCTGGATCTTCGAACCGGCTCTTGAGAATTTTCTGCTTGCTCCCCCTGATTTGAACCCTCCTGGATTTGTTCCGCTTGATTAGGATCCTCCTCGTTTAGCTCCTCCTGATCATGATTCTCCTGATCATTATCCTCAAGTTCAGCTTCCTCGTTGCGAACATTCTCATTTGCAACATCTTGAGCCTCGTCTCGCGATTCTCTTAAGAGCGATGATGAATCATATCTGAAGCGTTCAACTTGATCTATCACTTCTTTGCCAAAATCCGCAACCGTCTGATCTTCTTGAAACACCACGTCTCGACTTCTGAACAACTTGTTGGACTTTGGATTCCATAGCCGGTATCACATCTCCTCATTTCTATATCCGAGAAATATAACAGGGATGGCTTTATCGTCAAGCTTTGATCTTTCTTGCTTCGGAACATGTGCAAAAGCTTTGCACCCGAACACCCTCAAGTGAGAATAAGAAGCATCCTTACCGGTCCATACGCTTTCTGGCGTCTTCAAGTCCAACGATATACATGGCGATCGGTTGATGAGATAGCTTGCCGCTATCACTGCTTCTCCCCAGAACTGTTTTGACAGGTTAGCGGTCATCAACATACTTCGGACTTTCTCTAAAATGGTGCGGTTCATCCTCTCCGCTACACCATTATGTTGTGGGGTGCCAGGTACGGTCCTTACATGCCTGATGCCGTGCTTCGAACAATATTCTTTAAACGCGTTCGAAGTGTACTCTCCGCCATTGACACTACGGAGACACTTGAGAGTCTTTCCAGTTTCCCTCTCAATCATGGCATGATACTCCGTAAAGGTCTGGAACACCTGGTCTTTTGTTTTCAACAAATACACCCAAACCTTTCGTGAAGCATCATCAATAAAGGTAACAAAATAATTATTGTGACCTAGTGATTCAACTTCCATAGGGCCACATACATCAGAGTGTACTAGGTTTAACACATTTTCTTTCTTAGAAAGTTTACTCTTGAAACTCACTTTATGTTGTTTACCAAATAAACAGAAATCACAAGAGTCGAGTGAGGTACCTTTCAAAAGGGGAATTAGCGACTTCTTAGCCAAGACTTGCAATCCCTTCTCACTCATATGACCTAGCCACTTGTGCCATAGATTTGGAGATGAACCATCCGAAATGTTCAACTCCCCTTTACATATCTTGCCATATGTCTTGTAGAGGGTACAACACAGCTTCCCTCTAGCCACCACAAGCGATCCTTTCGTAAGCCTCCATTTTCCATCACCTCCATGATGATGAAAACCTTGTTTATCAAGCACACCTGTTGACAACAAATTGAGACGCAGGCCCGGTACATGTCTCACATCCTTCAACATAAACTTGTAGCCCATATCGGTCTCGAAGCAAACATCTCCAATTCCGGCAATGTGGGAATAGCTCTATTTCCCCATCTTCACTCTACCAAAGTCACCGGCTTTGTACGTAATGAAGAACTCTGAGTTTGCCGTTGCATGGAATGATGCTCCCGAGTCAACAACCCATCCGGTTCCATCACAATCATCAAAATGTAAGCATTCACTTTCAAAGCAAAGGAAATCAAAGTCACCTTGAGACACGGCGGTAGTGCTACTTGTGTCCTCCTTTGATTTGTTGGCGTTGCCATCGCGACTCTCATTTGAACCTTTCGCCAACTTGTTGCAGTTTCTTTTCATATGTCCGAAAAGGCCGCAATGATGGCACTTCCCATTGAATCTTGCCTTTGATTTGCTCCTTCCATGGCCTTTGGGTCCTCTACTCTTGCTCCTTCCTCGGTTCTCTGCAAGGAACACTTGAGTATGATCCGAGCTTGAACTTATAGACTTCCTTCTAGTCTCTTCATTCAACATGTTATCTTTAACATTATTTATAGACAATACACCGTCAGGGGTAGAGTTACTTACCGTCACGACGAAGGTCTCCCAACTATCAGGTAACGACCCCAAAAGCAACAATTCTTGCAGCTCGTCATCGATCTTCATACCCATTGTGGCCAACTGATTGATCATGCTTTGAAAGTTGTTGAGATGCTCGGTCACTCTAGCACCTTCTTTAAACTTGACATTCACCAACTCCTTGATTAGAAAGGCTTTCTTCGCAGCGGTCTTCTTTTCAAACAAGGATTCCAACTTTAACCACAATTGATGTGCGTTAACTTCGTTGGACACATGGTGAAACACGCTATCATCCACCCATTCACTTATATAACCAATAGCTTTGCGATTTAACTTGTTCCAATCCGCATCCGATGTTGCTTCCGGCTTCGCCTTATCGCCTTCGATTGGCTCATGCAAATCCTTGCAATAAAGGATGTCCTCCATCCTCGGCTTCCACGTCACCCAATTTGAGTTGTTGAGACGAATCATGGTACTCTTTGAACCCTCCATAGCTCTGATACCACTGTTAGGAAAAAATAGCGGAATAGAACAATATCTCAAACACAAACAAATTCAAAATGCAAGAATAAAAGGTAGAAGGATGACACCGGATATAACGTGGTTCGGCAATGTGCCTACATCCACGGGGAGCAACAACAAGAACTTCCACTAACGTCAATAATGGGTACAAGAGAGCACACTACTTCAAGAACACCACTTGAAGGAAACACTCTCTCACTCTTGTTTGCTTCCTACACACTACAACACTCTCAACTTGGAGTGGACACTCTTCACTCAACTTGGAGAAGATGATACTTGGATGGAATGAGGTGCCTTTGGAATGAGCAAATGACCTCTCCTTATATAGGCCTAAGGAGGAACCCTTCACATGCCTTCATCAATGCTCCACTAACTCCACCATTACACATATCCATTACCATCACAATTATCATAGGTCCATTCACATTCTATATTCAATGTGAAGAAACCTTTCAATTTCCCAACTCATGGAAAACCAAAAGACACAAATGGGAGAATGAATGGCTGGAATTATTAACATATGAATGGTTGCGAAAGATTATGGATGGAGGGGAAACGTGGCTGAATCTCCATATTGTATCTGCTTTGTAAGAAATAAACAATGCACACGGTGCACGGGGACTCGAAGAAACCCGAACACGGAATGCGGGACCCGCATGCAACTGAAAAAGAGAGAAGTGTGGGTGAGTGCGTGGGTATCGTCTAGTGTAAAATAGGGAAAAGCATGTGTTAAAATGCAAAAAAATTGGGGTCAAAGTAAATTATATATAATGGGTGTGTTTACTAATTCTTTTGTTAATAATATTTTTCTTTTAAGCTAGTTTTGTGTTATTAATAATTCTAAAGCTAATATTGATAAATGATTTAAAAGTACAAAAAATAAAAACAACCGATCAACCCAGCCCGCGAAGGTTACGACTATGGGCAAAGCTACACTAGCACCCCCTTATGCATGGGTTGCCCAACCCAGCCCATATCGAACTCGCGACGGGCATGTTCAAGCCAAAACTGTACCTGCAACCCACGGACGGCAAGCCAGTTTTTTCCAACCCGGCCGATCCGCCACCCTTATTGGAGGTGAAGAACCAAACAATAATTTGGTTGTGTTACATCATTGGGCCAGCCCTCGAAGGATAGAGGGGCATTCTCATCTAGAAAATGGGGCCCCATGAGGGAGACGTCGTGGCCCATCAAGCCCGTGGAGTGCACATGAAAGGCTAACCGCCTGCCCAGTCCAGACCAAGCCACGATTAGCCGTTGAAGGCCCTAATCCCAAGGAATCAGTTGATATTCATGACGGAATAAATGGACGACGGTTATGTTGAATATTGGACTCCCCGGATTTGGTTTTGATGATGAGCAAACATTAATAATTCATGAACTAACAATTTGTGAGCGCAGTATTGGAGATCGTCGCCAATTTCACGAGAACAATCAAAGCGACATCTCAAGACTTCTCAAAGCTCGTATTCATTGCCTAAAGCTTCGTTGAAGCCTTTGGACCATTTTGGAAGTCATGAAGAATTGATCGAAGCTCTCGAAGACCGTTCATTAAGGTTTTATTTATAGTCTTTTAGCTTCGATCTATAGAATGTTAAGCCTTGAGTATATCTTACGATTCTATCTTCATAACGCTCATATCGTAGCTCTAGGATCTTAGTACAAGTCCATTCTAACTTCCTCGAAGCATCGCGCTTCGATTCGGACTTGTTTGTGCATGTTAGTTGGTACAAGAAGAAGTACTGACCGACTAGATCATGATCTAGTCGGTCAGCAGAGCTTCTTGGACCGACTAGTTTGAGTTAATCTTTTCTTGTTCAGTACTGTTTACAGTTAGTCGGTCTACGTTGACTCACCGACCGACTAGTTTGTGAACTAGTCGGTCAGTGATGCTTCTTTGACCGACTAGTTGTGTTTTACTGTACATGCCAAATTTCTCCTAAGCTACTGTTTATCGTTAGTCGGTCTAAGAACGTTTGGTGACCGACTAGTTGATAATTTAGTCGGTCAACATTTGTTCTTGGACCGACTAAGTCAATTTGTATTCAGACTATTTGTTTTTGCCTCTTAGTCGGTCTACGTTCACTGACTGACCGACTAGTTGTGAAACTAGTCGGTCAGAAAGTCTTCTTGGACCGACTAGATTTCTAGGTCTGAATTTCTATCTCTTCTCAGTTCTTCACTTAGTCGGTCCATGTTGTTTGAATGACTGACTAGTTGATGAACTAGTCGGTCAGTGGTTGTTCTTTGACCGACTAGGTGCCTCAGATTTCTAACCGTTGGGATTTGACCTAACTTGTTTTTATGGGACCCTATAAATACGAACCTAGGTCATTTCTCTCTAGGTTAGAGCTGCCATTAAGAGATTCATTGAGATTAAAAGAGATAGCCATTCTCACTCATTTCTAAAGCTCTCTTCCTCACAAGAAATCCATTCTCTCACTTTCTAGATCTAGAATCCATCTTGAGAGAAGTTTGTTCTTGGTGAGCCCTTCAAGCTCTAGCTTGATTCAAGTCTCCAAATCACTCCTAGGCACCCATTGCTGGTCATTTCTCTGGTGCTAGGTCTTGGTGACTTCATCTTCCTCAAATCCCTCCTTGCACTTATTTGGTAAGAAAACTCAATGTATAGGATTTTGTGGTAAGATTGTTTATTTCATTATAAACTTGTTTATATTGCTTATTGATTCTCTTGGTTGTGAGAGAAGGTTGTGATCCTGGGTTGTGGGATTCACTATTGCCATTGCATGTATGATTTGATCTTGTGAAGGTTTTTCACAAGATATCATAGTGGAAATCTTGGGTTAGGGTTTCTAAGCTAAGTATCCGGAGGGGATCCGGGTGGTTGGGACGTAGGATCACCGGAAACAAGTCGGGGAGACTTGGGTGGATCCGAACCCAGTAACATCTTTTGTTAGCATTGCTATTTTTGTTGTTGTCATTCAATTTAAGCTTCCGCAAATTGATTTGGTAGTTGTTTGCACTATAATTAGGAATTATACTCCTTGTTATTTTTAAAGTACTATTCACCCCCCCCCCCCTCTAGTACTTGTGCAGTAGCTTGTAGGGCATTACATTTGGTATCAGATCCAGATACTTAGCTATGTCTGTCAACGACAACAAGACCGTTCGTCCACCTGCGGATTATGGATCCTTCAGGAACCGTGAAGGAGCGTCTTCGGTCATGGAAGGACATTCCTCGACTAGGCCTCCATTCTTCAACGGCGTCAATTATGGATATTGGAAATGCCGGATGGAAACGTTCCTCTGGAGCGCCTCCTTGTGGAGAATTACCATGTCGGAGTACAATGTGCCTACCGAAGAAGATTTCGACAAGTGGACTACCGCGGAGGTCGCCGCGGAGATTGCAAATGCCAAAGCAATGAATGCTTTACAATGTGCATTGGAAACCAAAGATTTTAATAAGATATGCACATGTAAGAGTGCATATCAAATTTGGAATTCGCTCCTCATTTTGCATGAAGGAACGAGTCGGGTAAGAGATTCTAAACTCGTGGTAGTCAATAGAGATTACGAATTGTTTCATATGGAACAGGGAGAAAAGATGAAGGAGTATTATGCTCGCTTCGTCGACATAATGAACGAGTTGGAAGCTCTCGGCAAAACCTACACCCAAAAGGAGAAGTGTTCGAAGCTTATCGAAGGACTTCCTTCTTTTTGGGAGAAACGTACCTTCGCCATCGAGGAAGGTAATGACATGAATAAGTATACCGTAGTTCAATTGATGGGTACTTTGATGTCATACGAGGTACGCAAAGATATCAAGGTGAAGTTACAAGAAAAGATGAAGTCCTATTTGAACCAAGACGTGCCTAAGAAAAAGGCGATTGCATTCAAGGCGGCTTCATCCACCTCTACCGATGATGAGGACTCGGAAGAAGAAATGGACATGGAATCCATTGCACTCATGGCAAAGAAGTTCAATCGCTTCTTCCGAAAGGGTAACTTCAAAAAAAATCTAAATTTACTTCTACTAACGCCTCTCCACCTTTGTGCTTTAAATGCAATAAGCCAGGACACATCAAAGCGGATTGTCCTCAAAACAAGAAAAAGGAGAAGTGGAAGGCGCCGAAGTTCGACAAGTCCAAGAAGTACAAAAAGGGGTACAAAAGGGGACTTGTCGGAGCAACATTCACCGACTCCGAGGATTCCTCAAGCGGAGAGTCGGACGATGAGAAAGTGGAGCAAGCGCACATGTGCTTCATGGCAAGAGAGGAGCATGATCAAGGATCTTCCTCCTCCGATGATAGCGACGACGAAGGCGATGAGGTAACTATGGATGATCTTAGAGATGCTAACTCTCATTTATGGTCCAAATACACTAAATTAGTAAATAGATATACTAAAGTAAAAGATGATCTAGCTAGCATTCAAACCTCGCCTAAGACTATCATCACCAACGACACCGTTGTTGAAGAGTTAAGAAATGAGATTGTTAATCTCAAATCTAAACTTGAATATGTTAGCATTGAAGATCCGGAAGAACATAGGATAGCGGATTTGACTTCTCAAAACTCGACTTTGAGTATTGTGAATGAGAATCTTAAATCTCGTGTTTATGTGCTCACATCGCAAGTATCCAATTTGGATACTTCTAGGCGTTCTCTCAAAGAGAAATATGAGAACACATTAGGCCGAATTAATAAATTCAATAAGGGTAATGACCATTTGGATAAAATCCTAAGTGACTTACTTCCGGCCAATCACCACATTGGCTTGGGGTATACGATGGGATGTCCATCCAAATCGGCCACTACTTTTGTTAGGCCAACTTCCGGTGACTCTACGAGTGGTAGCAAACACTCTATTGGTAGTTCTTCTACCAATGGTGCTTCCACCTCGTCCACACCCTCTTTCGGAAAGAAACCCACTTTGGGTGGACCTCCAAAGAAGGGACATGCTTATATGTACACCAATACCATGCCACGTAGGAACACACGTCCTACTCCACCGTCTCACACATATGATGATTTTTATGCAACACATTCTCGGGCACGTGCACACCATGTGAGACACCCTCACGCACGTGTTCCCACACATGCATATGTTCACCCACCTCATCATATGAATAATTCTCGTCGTGCACCATTCCATCATGTTCTGTATGCCTATCCACAACATGCATCACGTAGAAATCAACGTCGCATGCATGCACCCAATAGGATGAGGGCTCCCAAGATTTTCACTATTTGGAGCCCAAAGGACACAAGCATGGATGAAAAAACAAGTATATATGAATGCTTATTTTTCGGATGTTGTGCATAGTAGAAATTATGTGGGGAAGTCTAAGTCCAATTGGACTTGGCTTCCAAAGGTCTAACCTTTGAGGACCCAATGACCTTGGGTACCATGATATGAAATTTCCTATCTTTAGGTACTCAAGGAAAAGAAAAAGAAAAGGAGCAACAAATTTAAATTTAGCTCCAAATGGAATTGGATACTCGATAGCGGGTGTTCAAAACACATGATGGGTGACGCTCAATTGCTCTCCGGAGTAGTTCCCATTGCAAATGGAAACCGCGTCGTATTTGGAGGCAACGAGAGCGGAACCATCGTCGGTGTTGGTAAAGTGGGTAACCCGTCTAAACCCTTAATTAGTAATGTTTATCTAGTTAATGGTTTAAATCATAATCTTATTTCAATAAGCCAACTTTGTGACAAAAGTTACAAAGTTAGCTTTGCGAAAGGATTGTGTCATATTTCAAATGATAATAATGATTTATTATTTTCCGGCACACGCCATAAAGATATTTATATTTTGGATCTTCCTAAGTCATATGAACAATGTCTCGTTGCCAACACAAGTGAACAACACTTATGGCATCGACGCTTTGGACATGTGAACTTTGGAACACTTTATAAGCTTTCAAAATTAAATTCCATTAAAGGTTTTCCGAAGCTCGTTTTTGAAAAGAAAAGTTTTTGTGATTCTTGTCAACGTGGCAAGCTTCCTAAATCTTCATTTAAACCTAAGAAAAGCATTTCTACGAAACGGCCACTAGAGCTATTACATCTAGATTTATTTGGGCCAACTAGAGTTGCTTCCTTAGGAAATGCAAGATATGGACTTGTCATCGTCGATGATTATTCTAGATTTACATGGGTATTTTTCTTATGTAATAAAAATGAAGCTTTTGAAAACTTCACAATATTTGTGAAGAAAGTACAAAATCTCATCGGAACCACCATTGTCACTATTCGTAGTGATCATGGGGGTGAATTTGAGAATGAGTCTTTCTCAAATTTTTGTGATGATCTTGGAATTACTCACACGTTTTCTTTCCCTCGCGCACCTCCTCAAAATGGTGTTGTTGAGAGGAAGAATAGAACGCTTGTGGAGTGTGCTCGCACTATGCTCGAAGATAGTCAACTTGGTTATCAATTTTGGGCGGAAGCGGTACACACCGCTTGCTATGTGTTTAATAGAATACTTTTGAGGCCCGGCACCAAACAAACTTGTTATGAATTGTTGTTTGGTAGATTGCCTCAAGTTAAACATTTTCATGTTTTCGGCGCAAAATGTTTTATTAAAAACACATATGATAATTTGGACAAGTTTGATCCGAGATCGGATGAGGGGATATTTGTTGGGTATTCCTCACGTAGCAAAGCCTACCGGATATACAACAAAAGATCCTCTACGATCGAGGAATCACTACATGTCTCTTTTAATGAGAATTTTACTACTTCTAGAATTTCAAATGATGATGATTCTATGGACGTTTTATGTGATTCGTTTGAAAATTCTAAGTCTATTGATTCAATTGATTCTATTGATACTAACCCGACTAATGAAGTTGTTGAGGATGTGCCTAGTGATCAAGGTATTCCCAAGCGGCTTCATACCGTTCGCGACCATCCCCATGAGCAAGTCATTGGCAATATTCAAGATAGAGTCAAGACGAGATCGCAAGTCCACCACTTCGCCAATTGTGCCTTTGCCTCATCGATAGAGCCAAAGAATATAGTTGAAGCGTGCGAAGATAGTGCTTGGATCCTTGCCATGGAGGAGGAACTCATTCAATTCGAGAGGAATGAGGTATGGGAGCTTGTTCCTTTGCCATCGAAGAACCACACCGTCATAGGGACAAAGTGGATATTCAAGAACAAAACCGACGAAAACCAAGTCGTCGTCCGGAACAAAGCTCGGTTAGTAGCTCAAGGCTATCGCCAAGAGGAAGGTATCGATTTCGAAGAATCCTTCGCTCCGGTAGCTAGATTAGAATCAATTAGACTATTATTGTCTTTTGCATGCCATAAAAATTTTAAATTATTTCAAATGGATGTTAAAAGTGCATTTTTAAACGGAGATGTCGTTGAGGAAGTTTACGTTTCTCAACCTCCGGGCTTCATAAATGAAAAATTTCCAAATCATGTTTTTAAACTAAAGAAAGCTCTTTATGGTTTGAGACAAGCTCCTCGAGCTTGGTATGATCGCCTAAAGAATTTTCTTTTGGATTTGAATTTTAAAATGGGCGAAGCCGATTCTACACTTTTTGTTAAGCATGCGAATAATGATATTTTATTAGTTCAAATTTATGTTGATGATATCATTTTCGGTGCTACTAACTTCACTCTTTGCGAAGAGTTTTCTAATGTTATGAAGGAACAATTTGAGATGAGCCACATGGGCGAACTCAAATATTTCTTAGGTCTCCAAATTCGCCAATTGAACGATGCAATCTTCATCCACCAAACGAAATACACGGTGGAGTTGCTAAAGCGATTTGGAATGGAGAATGCCTCCGGGAAAAAGACTCCTATGAGCACTACAACGCATCTTGATAAAGATACGGGCGGAAAAGATGTAGACATTCGTCTATATCGAGGTATGATAGGTAGTTTACTTTATCTTACCGCAAGTAGGCCCGATATTATGTTTGCCGTTTGTATTTGTGCTCGTTATCAGTCTCAACCTAAGGATTCTCACTTAGTAGCGGTTAAACGTATTTTTCGCTATCTAAGTTACACTTTAGATTTTGGATTACTTTATCCGAAATCTAGCACATATGAGTTAGTCTCATATAGTGACGCTGATTATGCGGGATGCAAATCCGACAGGAAGAGTACTAGTGGCACTTGCCATTTTCTAGGAAATTCCCTTGTCTCTTGGTTTTCCAAGAAGCAAAATTCGGTATCACTTTCAACCACCGAGGCGGAATACATTGCCGCCGGTGCCGCTTGTGCCCAGGTTCTTTGGATGAGACACACACTGAAGGATTTTGGTATTCATTGTGATACTAGCCCTATCATGGTGGATAACCAAAGTGCTATTTGTCTTTCAAAGAATCCGGTGCACCATTCCCGATCTAAACACATAGATGTCCGACACCATTTTTTAGATGATCATGTTGCTAAAAAGGACATCATTTTAGTGTACGTTGAAACCCAAAAGCAAATCGCCGATATTTTCACGAAACCCCTAAAGGAGGACTCCTTTGTGCGGTTGCGTCGAGAATTGGGGATTATGGGTGAATCCGAGATATAGGATTCATGTCTCATTCAATTATCTTGCATGCTATTATATTTCGCAATATTTCATTCATGCTAGATTTATTGAATTTTTTGGGATTTTATGTGATATGTTTGAATTTTTGTTCGAATTCATATGTGAATGTCGTATTTGAGATTTCGATGTTTTATGGGGTAGTTTAGATGACTTATGAGAGAGTTTAGATGTTTCATCCAAGTGTTTTTATGAAGAGAACTCATTTATCAACTTTTGGACTCTTCTAGTCGGTTTCAGTTCATCAGCCAACCGACTAGATGCTCATCTAGTCGGTCAGCTAGTGAACTCAGACCGACTAGTTCAAGCTTTAACTTTCCCTTGTCATTGACTTCTTTTAGTCGGTCACAGTTCACTTACCGACCGACTAGATTGAAAACTAGTCGGTCAGTGATTATACTGTGACCGACTAACTCTAGCCCTAGAATTTTCTGTTTGCCTCTGTTTCGACTTAGTCGGTTTAAGCTCATTGACCGACCGACTAGATCGTAATCTAGTCGGTCAGTGCTTGAACTGTGACCGACTAAGTGCTCTAGGGCAATCGCGTCTTTTCGCATTCTCGACCGACTTAATCACTTTCATTCCGACTGTTTCTTCATTTAGTCGGTTTCTTTCTTATCTCCAGCTCGAAAAACCCCTCTCCCTGCTCGAGACCCTTCGTCTTCCCGTCGTTCTCCGGCCATCTTTCCGGCCAACTCCGCCGCCCGTCGCCGTCGCTCACTCCCCTAGGTATCTCCCTCCTTCCTAGAACTCGTTTTCATCCCTAGGGTTTGTCCTAGGTTGCTTTCAACTTCTAGGGTTTCGAAATTACTCTTAGGGCTTTGAGCTTAGGTTGTTTTAGGATCTAGGGTTTGAATTTAAGTTGCTTGATCTTATCCCGTCGCTTGATTGAACTCGTTGTGCCGCGATCATGGCACGAACGAGAATCCCGATTACCTCTTCTGGGGCATCCCCCATGACCGTAGAGGCCGCGACTGCTTCGACCCCTCCTAAGCGTAGGGCCAAGACCACTCGACCCCCCTCTTCGTCTTCAACACCGTTGAAGAGGAAGAGGACGTCCAAGCCTAAACCTACCGACCAATCTTCCAAGCCCAAACCCAAGCCTAAAAAGTTTCGTGCACCCACTCCTCCCGGTGAGCGTTCAGGCAGTGACTCCGAGGATGATTCCGAGGAAGAATACACTCCTGAACATCCCGAGAAGGCACCTACTCCACCCCCTCCTCCACCTCCTCCTAAGACCCGTAAGGCTAAGGGTAAAGGCCCGATGCCAGTCGGCGGTGTTGATATATCGTTGTGTCGCGACGACCCTCAGTGTCTAGCGGCGTACAACCGTATAGAGCACTGCCCACTGCTGTTGGAGCATTACGTTCAGTTTTCTGATTTTCTTGGCCTTGCGGATCTTCTCTCCTATAGTGGCCTATTGGACTACCTTCGATTTGACTCCAAGGCGAACCCTAGACCATATCCTCGCCTGGTCAAATTATTCTATGCCAATCGTGTCCGGGGTCAGTACGGTGAGACTCACTCCATCGAGACTTCTGTTTTGGGGACTCCGATAGTCCTCACGGCAGAGATCTTGGGGGAGTTGATAGGTTGCTCATCGTGTGGCCTCCTCCCGTCTGACATCTCTGTTGACGATATCTCCTCCCTCGATCAGCCGACCCTAGCTGAAATCTTCCAGGTTATCCCCCCTGCCTTCATAGGAGTCCCTTCGAAATCATTCAAGCCGAATGCTTGGGTGATTAACCTGATCTTGAAATCCTGCCTTCTTCCCAAGTATGGATCTTCTTCACTTCCGTCTCAGCCGTTTCTGAAATTGATATACGCTCTGTTCATGGGTAGCGAGATTAATTGGGCTCGCATTATACTCGATAAGATGGACTCTTTCGAGTGTATTCGCAAGACCACTAAATCTGCGCATATCCCGTATCCATGTCTGTTGACCTTGGTTTTCCGTCATTTCCGTGTCCCTCTGCCTCCTGACGATGAGCGTCCTCTTGGTCCTCCACTGAACGCGACGGCCGTAAAGAAATCTCTTGCGGCACTCCGTCACGTGCAGCGGACGACTCCTTCTGCGTCTCAGGGCACTACTTCTGCAGCTGCTGCTTCTCGACCTCCCACCACACTCGATGATGTTGTCCGGTTACTTCGTCGGCACGAGTCTCGGTTGGCTCGTACCGAGGAGGTAGTTTGCCGTATGGCTAGTTTGATGGGCGTCCAGCTTCCTCCTCCTGTTTCTGAGGATGAGGAGATGGACGATGAGGATATTGATGAGCTGGTCACCTCCCTTTCTCGTGGCGCTGAGGCCACTGCTGCTGCTGCTGCTGCTACCACATCTGCTCCTGGAGCTGGCACCACTTCCGGTGCTCCAGAGACTTCTGCACCAGTGGATCAGACTTCTGATGCTGCTGCTGCTCCTGCTGTCGACCCTCCTCCTGTTTTGCCTGCTGATGTTCCTGTTGAGACCCCAGCCGTTGAGCCAGTCGTCGATGTCTCCACTCCTGCCCCGACGATCCCGTCTGTTGACACGCCTCTCCTCCCAGCAGAGCCTGAGTCCACTCCTTCGACTGGACCCATGGAGACTGCTGATCCAGCCACTTCCTCGTGATCTTCCCCAGTGTCCACGTACTCCCTGTCAAACACGGGCTCGGGCTCGGCGTCAGCGAACACCTCGTCCTCAACAAGGTACTCAGGCTCAGGATCTAACATGTGTCATCCAAAAGAGTAAAGGGGGCACATGTCAGCAAGTCTAAAAGACTTGGGCAAGGAAACTGAAAGTAAGGCAACTAGCAACCTAGCAGTTTAGTATGCATGACATGGCAGTTATAACATGAGTGCACAATTTAAAACATGGCAAGACAATTTGTACAAGAGAAACAATTATCGGGACAAGACAAGACAAGAGTAGCCACGCTACTATCAATCTCAATCAATTCACATTGTTTTGCAAGTGTTTACGCCCTTCGCTGAATGGTACAACATTCAGACCGATCGGCACTAAACACAATTCACATTTCACGGTTGTTTTGTAGATGTTTACGCCCTTCGCTGAATGGTACAACATTCAGACCGATCGGCACTAAACACTATTCACATTTCACGGTTGTTTTGTAGATGTTTACGCCCTTCGCTGAATGGTACAACATTCAGACCGATCGGCACTAAACACTACCCCACCCCAAAGAGTTTATGCCTTACAACTGCAGTTGTTGATCAAACAGACCCCCAGTTGAATGGCCGCTTAACCCTCACCACATCCCACACTAAACAAGCCAGGGTCCCTGTACATGAGCCCATCAAGTGAGCCAGGGTTGCCCCGCACGGGAGCTTGTTTCTTAGTTCACAATTCAATATCGAGCGTTGGGGTTAGCAACTCATTATGCTCGCTTCTGGTCACGAGCCAGGAAACACACAATTCGGGCATTGGCTATCAACCAACACATGGCCCGCTTCTGGAACACGAGCCAGGAACACAAGCCAGGAACACAAGCAATGTAGCAAAGCTACGCAATCACTGAAATGCATGAAGGATGCAATGACATGACAATTAATTTGCGTACCGATAATGGAAAGTAAACGTGACATGATAGTTGTGCAACATGCTAAATGTCGGAACTAGCTTCGTTGTCAAGCTAGTTCCCCAATTTGTGCCTAGGCGAGTATCATTTCGTCGCCTAGCCTCTTTTACGCCTACAACTAGCAAATGGCCTAAAACATGGCCTAAACCCTAAGTGGCAAGTTTTACTTGCCTAGCACCGGGGATGACGCCCACTTCGTCACACGGATGCCAATCTACGGGGAAATCGCTGTTTTGGGGGAACAATCAACAAACAACATGAATTTTATTAGGGTTTCATAAAAATATAAATAGGTTAAGAAAACAATGGTAGATCGATTTCTTACCAAGAGGAGACGGAAGAAACACTCCGGGGAACCCTAGGATCAGATCTGGAAAAGATTGGGGAAGTTTGGGGAAACTAGGGTTTTAGGGGATTTGGGGATTTTGATGGGTTTTGGTGAAATTTTGGGGAAGATGAGAGGTAGATAGAGTGAATGGATGTTTTGGATGATGGATTTAGGGCTTGGAATGAGGAAATGAAGCTTGGAGGAAGATGGGGGCTCAAGGGGGAAGATTTTAGGGTTTTGGGTCGTGTTGAGGAAGAAGAAAACGTTTGGGTTGGGTTTAAATAGGCTAGGCTGACGGCTGCCTAGAAATTAGGGTTTTAACACTGGTTAGTCGGTCAAAGAACAACCACTGACCGACTAGTTTGGCAACTAGTCGGTCGGTCGACCAACGCAGACCGACTAAGTGTAAACAGTAACTCCTGAACGAAAATAGGATTTAGAGTTAGTCGGTCCATGAACAAGTACTGACCGACTAGTTTAGCATCTAGTCGGTCGATGAACGTTCTTAGACCGACTAAGAGTAAACAGTAGCTGATACAAAAATAAGATGATGAGTTAGTCGGTTAAAGAAGCATTGTTGACCGACTAGTTTGCAACCTAGTCGGTCAACCAACGTTCTTAGACCGACTAACGATAAACAGTAACTCCTGAGAAATTTAGAAAGCCAACTAGTCGGTCCAAGAAGGATTGCCGACCGACTGGATCGTCATCTAGTCGGTCGGTGGCCCTTCTTACACCGGCTAATGAGCACCAAAAGTTTCGATACGGAGCGCGGGGCCCCGGGATCGATTCCTAAGACTCCTAGGCTTGATCTAATAGTTAGATACGACCGTTATGAAGCCCGTCACGAATGACATACTTCGAAATCGACAATCCTAAGGAAGAAACGAGAAAATACGACGAATCGATCGAAAATGAAAGCTACGGAGACGAAAACCACACAAGAGGAGAAAATCCACCAAAACATATATTATATTATATTAAATCCAGATATATGAAAAGCAGTCGTTACAGTCCACTCCTTCGACTGGACCCATGGAGACTGCTGATCCAGCCACTTCCTCGTGATCTTCTGTTTCGAGGCCTCTCCTGTGATCTTTGGATGATGCATCTTGTTGAGAGTGTTTTAGGTTAGGATGGGATGGAGTTTGGGTGTTGTTTTGATGTGTTTTGATATGTTGGATGTCGGTGTATGTGTTGTATTTGATGTATTTTGGATGTTGATGTTGGTATGTCGATGATTGTGTTGTACCTTTTTGATGTTGATATAGATGGTATGTTGCACTTAATATGATGTAGTCGATGTGACTTTTGGATGTACTCATGGTATTCATATATATATATATATATATATATATATATATATATATATATATATATATATATATATATATATATCATCGATGTTCTCTTTGTTTTACTTCGTCGTGCACATTTAATATTCGTTCAATGCATATGATATGTGAATTCGTCGCTCGACGCTTGATAACTTGGTTAAATAGATTATAATTCTATATTTGTATAGAATTGTTTTCTACGCACAAATTTAACCAAGAATATTGAATATTGGAGAGTATGTTCCTTTATTCACTAAATGAATTAATATTTGGTATTTTTGATGGATTTAGTTTTCATTTTTTTGATAATGGACAATTTGGCACACCTTTATTTGATTTCATCAATTTTTCTTTGGTGTCAATTAGGTCCATCGTCAATATCTACGACTCCCGATGTTGGATTTTCCTTTTTCCTAGTTGTTGTCGTTGTATGCCCCCCATTTTTGGGATAATGCCAAAGGGGGAGAGATAATGATAATAAATAGGGCAAATGAAAATTTAACTCAATTTCCAAGAATCTAATTTAATGTGTTAGATTCAGGGGGAGTTAAGATATATATAAGGATTTTCAAAATCCGATATTTCAAAAATCGATTCTCGTTATATATCTTACTCGTCTCATTGATGCAATTTATATATATTCATTTTGGAATTAACGTGTCATCAATGCAGGGGGAGTAAGTATTTTACATTTGAATCATTATTTTTTATTATTATTTATGTTGGTTTGTCATCACCAAAAAGGGGGAGAATGTTGAATATTGGACTCCCCGGATTTGGTTTTGATGATGAGCAAACATAAATAATTCATGAACTAACAATTTGTGAGCGCAGTATTGGAGATCGTCGCCAATTTCATGAGAACAATCAAAGCGACATCTCAAGACTTCTCAAAGCTCGTATTCATTGCCTAAAGCTTCGTTGAAGCCTTTGGACCGTTTTGGAAGTCATGAAGAATTGATCGAAGCTCTCGAAGACCGTTCATTAAGGTTTTATTTATAGTCTTTTAGCTTCGATCTATAGAATGTTAAGCCTTGAGTATATCTTACGATTCTATCTTCATAACGCTCATATCGTAGCTCTAGGATCTTAGTACAAGTCCATTCTAACTTCCTCGAAGCATCGCGCTTCGATTCGGACTTGTTTGTGCATGTTAGTTGGTACAAGAAGAAGTACTGATTGACTAGATCATGATCTAGTCGGTCAGCAGAGCTTCTTGGACCGACTAGTTTGAGTTAATCTTTTCTTGTTCAGTACTGTTTACAGTTAGTCGGTCTACGTTGACTCACCGACCGACTAGTTTGTGAACTAGTCGGTCAGTGATGCTTCTTTGACCGACTAGTTGTGATTTACTGTACATGCCAAATTTCTCCTAAGCTACTGTTTATCGTTAGTCGGTCTAAGAACGTTTGGTGACCGACTAGTTGATAATCTAGTCGGTCAACATTTGTTCTTGGACCGACTAAGTCAATTTGTATTCAGACTATTTGTTTTTGCCTCTTAGTCGGTCTACGTTCACTGACTGACCGACTAGTTGTGAAACTAGTCGGTCAGAAAGTCTTCTTGGACCGACTAGATTTCTAGGTCTGAATTTCTATCTCTTCTCAGTTCTTCACTTAGTCGGTCCATGTTGTTTGACTGACCGACTAGTTGATGAACTAGTCGGTCAGTGGTTGTTCTTTGACCGACTAGTTGCCTCAGATTTCTAACCGTTGGGATTTGACCTAACTTGTTTTTATGGGACCCTATAAATACGAACCTAGGTCATTTCTCTCTAGGTTAGAGCTGCCATTAAGAGATTCATTGAGATTAAAAGAGATAGCCATTCTCACTCATTTCTAAAGCTCTCTTCCTCACAAGAAATCCATTCTCTCACTTTCTAGATCTAGAATCCATCTTGAGAGAAGTTTGTTCTTGGTGAGCCCTTCAAGCTCTAGCTTGATTCAAGTCTCCAAATCACTCCTAGGCACCCATTGCTGGTCATTTCTCTGGTGCTAGGTCTTGGTGACTTCATCTTCCTCAAATCCCTCCTTGCACCTATTTGGTAAGAAAACTCAAGGTATAGGATTTTGTGGTAAGATTGTTTATTTCATTATAAACTTGTTTATATTGCTTATTGATTCTCTCGGTTGTGAGAGAAGGTTGTGATCCCGGGTTGTGGGATTCACTATTGCCATTGCATGTATGATTTGATCTTGTGAAGGTTTTTCACAAGATATCATAGTGAAAATCTTGGGTTAGGGTTTCTAACCTAAGTATCCGGAGGGGATCCGGGTGGTTGGGACGTAGGATCACCGGGAACAAGTCGGGGAGACTTGGGTGGATCCGAACCCAGTAACATCTTTTGTTAGCATTGTTATTTTTGTTGTTGTCATTCAATTTAAGCTTCCGCAAATTGATTTGGTAGTTGTTTGCACTATAATTAGGAATTATACTCCTTGTTATTTTTAAAGTACTATTCCCCCCCCCCCTCTAGTACTTGTGCAGTAGCTTGTAGGGCATTACAGGTTATGCCCCTCTTTCGGGGACGATCGTGACACCATTATTGCAATGCAGTTACCCACCAACGGCACTAATGTGAAATCCCATGAGGATAAATAAGTTTAACATCAACAACATCGCAGACGCTCCAGAAGTACTAAATACTAGGTACTCTAACATTTCTCTCTCTCTCTCTCTCTCTCTCTCTCTCTCTCTCTCTCTCTCTCTCTCTCTCTCTCTCTCTACTTCCACTTATATTTATTTCTCTCTCTCTCTCTACTTCCACTTATATTTATTACTCTATAACTCGGCACGACAGCCATCGGACGATCTCCCTTTAGGTCGATCCAGCTACCCCGAGCCACTTTAAGTCCCATACTGACTTAAGCATCGGAGTGAATTTGGGTCGGAACCCAAATCCGACCCCCTGACGATTTGTCTGTATTGCAGATAGGTCGTTCGTCAACCCAGCAAGCAACTCAGAGTTAGGTCGGGCTTCATCTGATTAGCTCTGACCCAGCTCTCCCAAACCCGGATTCAGCCATCTTGGGCCCCATCCATCAGCTGGCGAAGCACCATGTCACCGGCGGCGTCCACATCAGCTCCACCTTACTGTTTGCCGGAGTCATCCGTCAACAGTTAGCACAGTCTGTGGAAAATCAGAGTCAACATCACAAGCTAACAACAATGTCGGCTCAACCCACCAATACTGGATCATTTCCTAGCGGGGACCATGAGGCTCTGCTCATTGAAGAAGATTCAGGTTCTTCTTCAAATAGGAGACCAGAGCCACAGCTGGTCACTCAAAATCAATTCAGCGCGTTCTCTCAGACGGTCATTGCCGGCCTTAAGGCATTGACTGTTGTCATAAAACGAATGGCGCAACAACAATGCAGGTGGCCGCAGTGGTGCAGCCAGCCCCTAATTCAACGCTGGGCCCCATGGGGTAACAACATACACCAAGGAGCCAGATGGCTGATGAATCGAACTTAGAGCGACAAGTCGACCCTCTACTCGACGCTACTCCCCCATCTCGGCAAAGACTCGATGTTGGCAATGTCAAAGGAGGTCGTGGTGACCAGAGGGATGGCAACAACTGCTCAACCAGGCAATCACATGGCCCGGGACCCTCCAACGACAGAAGAACTTCGCGTCGTCTCACTCACAGCGACAAGAAGCAAGTAAAGGACAGTCACACCCAGGATTGTAGCCGTAGTTCTCCACATAGGCCCACGACTGGGCAAAAACGAAATAGCCGAGGGGGCAATCCTCTTTCCTCAAACTCCCCCAAGGATTCAGGAAAAGGCACGACCGATTCTTCCAGCGCCTCGACCTGTCGGCAAACTAAACGTCACGGTGATGCATTGCATCCCAATTCTCCATCTTCTGGTTCGGATGACGAGCAGCTCAGAGTTAGGTCGGGCTTCATCCGATTAGCTCGGGCCCAGCTCTCCCAAACCCGGATTCAACCATCTTCGGGCCCATCCATCAGCTAGCTGAGCGCCACGTCATTGGCGGCGTCCACGTCAGCACCTTACTGTTTGCCGGAGTCATCCGTCAATAAGTTTATTTCAAGCCATATACATGAACTAGAATAGATTGCTCTTCTGATATAATGCACAAGATACAGTTACATATCAGTTTGATCCTAGAAGGGTACTTGTAACTCTTATATAAAAAGTTCATCGTCTACAAGACATATCCGCTCCTTACGAGTTAAAACCAATCAAAAGATGCGAGAGAAGTGTAAACCCCAAGACAATGGTCGGACAAGCCATCCCTTCCATCGTCACTGTATTATCTTACCACAAAGTTCCACAACATGACCTCAATCTCTTTGGATGAACGAAGAGAAATCGCAATGCCTTTTACCTCCCTCGAGCATCAGTCGCCAGGGGCCAAAGTATTGTTGATTTCGCCCCTAAGCCTCTGATAGCCGGCAATAGAGTTGATGCGACTAGTATCTTGCAAGCCCATCCGAACACTCCGGCAGGTTGCATAGCAGAAACTCTTGAAGACGAGCATAAGTGGTGAGACTAGACTAGTGAACTGTTGAGTACACCGAGCATGGGAAAGGATATTGTATGTTTGCACTAATGAAACAGTAGAGACAATCTTGCTTAACCTCTGATTCACTCAACCACATGGCTAACATGACAATAATCCGAACAGTTCCATAAATCGATTCATGAAATGTGCTGTTGAAGTTTATTTAACGTTCATGTGCAATCACTAGTGGCCATGAGATGAATCATACTCTTCAATTAATACAACTGTCAAGTTCTTCTCCCCCCATGGTGAATGATGGGGCAATATTTTTATGATTGGAATCAGTTGAAGACCAAGAATGCATTCGAGAGAGAAATAACATAAAACTTGTACCTGAGAAATTCTCAACAGAATATGTAGGTATTGTGTGCGCCTTTGTTAGAGTCCAACTATTTTAGTACTTTAGTCTTTGGTAGAACTAGAATGTAAATATCATAATTAAGCTGTTACAATAATATTTTCTATGTAAAAGTTTACTCACCCCAGGTAGGTACATTGGGCTCTACGCCTGCTTAAATGAAAACTTCCACACCTCCCGGACATTTGATGAACCATCTGCAACTTCAGCAATTAAGCAAGCTTCCATGACGCCTGCAGAACAGCAACAACCTAAAGTGATTGAGATGGAAGCAACAGAATATGTGGATATTGTCATAATTGACACGATGGCGACGATCGGGTTTTCAGCCTGAAACGAGTTTTAACTTGAGCTGTTGATTTAAAACTTAATCTAATTGGACGGCCACGACTCTACACGGCTCCAGAGGATATTTAAACTCTTCCTAGGGTTTGTTTTGAGAGAAGAGAAGAGAGAAGCAGAGCGTGTGAGCCGTCATAAAAGTTCTTCTTCTTTGTGCGTTCCTGGAGATTCGGTGCACGTTTGGTAAGTGAATTTCATTGTAATCTTCTTCTGGAGATCTTTCTTTCCGGATTGCGAGATCATTTGTGAGAGCTTGGTGTGTTCTTCTGGTGAGAAAATTTTGAACTCTGGGTTGAGAGATCGTTTGTGAGAGCTTGGTTTTTTCTTCTCGTGAGAAAAGTTTGAACTCCTGGTTGAGAGATCGTTTGTGATAGCTTTGTGTTTTTCTTCTCGTGAGAAGAGTTTGAACTCCAAGTTGTGAGTTGTTTGGAGCTCTCGTGTGTTGAAGAAGATTGAAGAAGTCAGGTGTACTTGCTCTGATCATATTAGTTGAAACCAGCATCAGAAAGCTAGATGTATGCGCGGTTAGCGGACTGAACCAGGAGAAACTCTGTGTCTCTATGTGCTTGGTTTATTGCTTTTATTTATTTTGGTTGGTTGGATATCTGCTACTATTGTTTCTCTCTGTAAGATCATGACATAGCGATTAGTTGGGCCGATATTCATCAGTTCTGCTACGCATGGCTTGAAGGACGAGACCGCGGTTTGACGCATCGTCGTCAAAACCCGACAAATCGCTAGTTTGATTAGGTTAATATAGACTTGATCAAATATTAAATAAATTAACTTAAAAAATTAAATTGAAATTTCATACCCAACACTTATTTCACCTGAAAACTTTGTAGCAGAGGGATCAAGATACAGTACTTAATGCTTGATTAAATCCACTTAATGTAAATTGATGTCATACAAGTTACATCTCCAATCAACAACAGAACATATTGGTGATTGTCATCGTTGCAGATGGTATAATTAATCTACATTAGACTCTCCCACAGTTACGAGGATATTACATCAATTAATGAACAAGATATGTAACGATAAGCGCTGCAACCATCAGCATATAAGCTATCGCTTGATCAATCGCCTTTCCTGCATGCACCAAAACCAAACACAGAAGAAGATTAACGCTTGATTAGCTTGCAATTACCCTTAAATGAAGATCCAAATCCAACTAAATGAATTTCTTACCATCTATTGTCCTAGCATTCGCACTGGCTGATGCCGTTGCACCCTGGCACAACAAAGGATGGAGAAGTCCAGCAACCAGAACATAAGCTAGAAAGAGAGATCGACCTCGATCCAACCCCATTTCTCTTTGATTAACTTCGATTAGCCCTTGGCAAACTGGAGAAGATGTAGTTGTTGTTCTACATCAAATCTCAGTGTATATATAGGGATTGCCTTGCCCGCAAGTTTTGACTTGTTGACCAAAAGAACTAGTAGGAAATGTGCTCTGGTATTAATTAATTAGGAGCTAATTAAGGGGGGGAGAAAATGATTAAGTTGGACTGGACTTGTTCAAGAGCTTATGACTTTAGATCTTGTCATTTGGAGTTTAGTTTGTAAGAAACGAAACTCTTTTTTTCTTTCTCTGCATGTGGGAAACAAGGAAATTTGACAGACAGGCATTGGACTGCTTCCATGAGATAATCAATCATTAATTAACATGCTAACTCAACATGTTAATTGATTATGTATGAAGAAATACGAATGCATGTACTTAAGTTGGTATATAATTCGTATGGACAACGTTGGAATCTATAACTATTGGGAGATGTCAACAATTTACGCAACATTTATGTCACCAAGTCAGCAAAAATTTGATCAACCGGAATGAGTCAACGTTGGCCGATTGTATAAGCCATGACGCATTGCATTGCACGCTCAAGTTGTCAAGATTATGAACCATTAACGTCAACCATTAATACTTGTGCGTACATGGTCTTCAGTTTAGTATTTAATATAATATATGATTCTGTATTTGCTTGTAATCGACAATGCAACAAAGCTTAATTTGATCTCAAATCTCTATAGATCAGTTTCATGGAAATGAATATACGAAACCATCAACCTACATCTTGTCCATTTCCATCAAGCTACGAAGTCAAATATTGAGACTAATTGATGAGCAAATGTCAACTTTAAGAAGGCAACCCTGAACATTGGAAAGTAAATGATGACAGTGGGACGAAGACAACTTCGTCGGCACAATGAAGGGAAGGCGACGTTGAAAGGCAATTACAATTGTTCCAATTTCGACGGTTTAAAAAGTGCTCATCAACCCAAAATTAGTGATAAAGCAGTACCATGGTTGTATTGCTGTTAATATTATCATTAAATTTGAATTATGTAAACACAATAACAATTTGTGGTAGGAAAACAAGCGACACTCTCTGACCATAAGGCCCATGTAATTGTTGTGATAGTAGTGTCAAAAAGCTTGGCAATGTTTTTTTGAGACCATCTCTTGTGCCAGGTGGACCAAGGAATACAAATGGATATGAATGGTTGTGAAAGATTATGGTTGGAGGGGAAACGTGGCTGAATCTCCATATTGTATCTGCTTTGTAAGAAATAACACATGCACATAGTGTACGGGAACTCGAAGAAACCCGAACACAGGATGCAAGACCCGCATGCAACTGAAAAAGAGAGAAGTGTGAGTGGGTGTGTGGAGATCATCTGGGGTAAAATAGGGAAAAGCATGCGTTAAAATGCAAAAAACATTGGGGTCAAAGTAAATTATATATAATGGGCGTGTTTACTAATTCGTTTGTTTATAATATTTTTCTTTTAAGTTAGTTTTGTGTTATTAATAATTCTAAAGCTAGTATTGATACATGTTTATAAAATTAAAAGTACAAAAAATAAAAACAACCAATCAACCCAGCCCGCGAAGGTTACGCCCATGGGCAAAGCTACGCTAGCACCCCCTTATGCATGAGTTGCCCAACCCAGCCCGTATCGAACTCGCGACGGGCACGTTCAAGCCAAAACTGTACCCGCAACCCACGGGCGGCAAGCCAGTTTTTCCAACCCGGCCGATCTGCCACTCTTATTGGAGGTGAAGAACCAAACAATAATTTGGTTGTGTTACAGCATTGGGCCAGCCCTCGAAGGGTAGAGGGGCATTCTCATCTGGAAAATGGGGCCACATGAGGGAGACGTCGTGGCCCATCAAGCCCGTGGAGTCCACGTGGAAGGCTACCCGCCTGCGCAGTCCAGACCAAGCCACGATTAGCCGTTGAAGGCCCTAATCCCAAGGAATCAGTTGATATTCATGGTGGAATAAATGGACAACGGTTATGCCCCTCTTTTGGAGACGATCGTGACACCATTATTGCAATGTCGTTACCCACCAGCGGCACTAATGGGAAATCCCTTGAGGATAAATAAGCTTAACATCAACAATATCGCAGACGCTCCAGAAGTATTAAATACCATGTACTCTAACATCTCTCTCTCTCTCTTTACTTTCACTTATATTTCTTACTCCATAACTCGGCGCGACAGCCATTGGACGACCTCCCTTTAGGTCGATCCAGCTACCCCAAGCCACTTTAAGTCTAATACTGACTTAAGCATCTGAGTGAATTTGGGTCGGAACCCAAATCCGACCCCCTGACGATTTGTTTGTGTTGCAGATAGGTCATTCGTCAACCCAGCAAGCAACTCAAAGTTAGGGTTCATCTGATTAGCTCTAGCCCAGCTCTCCCAAAACCCGGATTCAGCCATCTTGGGTCTCATCCATCAGCTGGCGGAGCACCATGTCACCGGCGGCGTCCACGTCAGCTCCACCTTACTGTTTGCCAGATACATCCGTCAACAGTTGGCACAGTCTGTGGGAAATCAGAGTCAACATCCCAAGCAACAACAATGTCGGCTCAACCCACCAACACTGGATCATTTCCTAGCGGGGACCATGATGCTCCGTTCATTGAAGAAGATTCTGGTTCTTCTTCAAAAGGGAGACCAGAGCCACAGCTGGTCACTCAAAAGCAATTCAGCGCGTTCTCTCAGACAATCAATTCCAGCCTTAAGGCATTGAATGCTGTCATAAAACGAATGGCGCAACAATCAATGCAGGTGACCGCGGTGGTGCAGCCACCCCCTAATTCAACGCTGGGCCAGTGGGGTAACAACCTGCCCCCAAGGAGCCAGATGGCTGTTGAACCGAACTTAGAGTGACAAGTCGACCATCTGCTCGACGCTACTCCCTCATCTCGACAAAGACTCGATGTTGGCAATGTCAAGGGAGGCTGTGGTGACCAGAGGGATGGCAACAACTGCTCCATCAGGCAATCACATGGCCCAGGACCCTCCAACGACGGAAGAACTTCGTGTCGTCCCACTCACAGCAACAAGAAGCAAGTAAAGGACCGTCACACCCAGGATCGTAGCCGCAGTTCTCCCTAGAGGCCCACGACTGGGCAAAAACTAAATAGCCGAGGGGGCAATCCTCTCTCCCCAAACTCCCCAAGGATTTGGGGAAAGGTGTGACTGATTCTTACAGCGCCTCGACTTGTCGGCACACTAAATGTCACGTGATAAACTGCGCCCCAATTCTCCATCTTCTGGTTCGGAGGACGAGCAGCTTAGAGCTTAGAGTTAGGTCGGGCTTCATCCAGTTAGCTCGGGCCCAGCTCTCCCAAACCCAGATTCAGCCATCTTTGGGTCCCATCCATCAGCTGGCTGAGCGCCACGTCATCGGCGGCGTCCACGTCAGCTCCAGCTCCACCTTACTGTCCGCCGGAGTCATCCATCAACAGGTTTATTTCAAGCCATATATATGCTCTAGAATAGATTGCTCTTCTGATATAATGCACAAGATGCAGTTACATATCAATTTGATCCTAGAAGGGTACTTGTAACTCTTACATAAAAAGTTCATCGTCTACAAGACATATCCGCTCCTTACAAGTTAAAACCAATCAAAAGATGCGAGAGAACTGTAAATCCCAAGACAATGGTCGGACAAGCCATCCCTTCCATTGTCACTGTGTTAATTATCTTACCACAAAGTTCCACAACATGACCTCAATCTCTTGGATGAACGAAGAGAAATCGCAATGACGTTTACCTCCCTCGAGCATCAGTCGCCAGGGGCCAAAGTATTGTTGATTTCGCCCCAAAGCCTCTGATAACCTGCAATAGAGTTGCTGCGAATAGTATCTTGCAAGCCCATCCGAACACTCCGGCAGGTTGCATAGCAGAAACTCTTGAAGACGAGCAAAAGTGGTGAGACTAGACTAGTGAACTGTTGGGTACACAGAGCATGGGAAAGGATCTTTATGTTTGCACTAATGAAACAGTAGAGACAATCTTGCTTAACCTCTGATTCACTCAACCACATGGCTAACATGACAATAATCCGAACAGTTCCATAAATCGATTCATGAAATGTGCTGTTGAAGTTTATTTAACGTTCATGTGCAATCACTAGTGGCCATGATATGAATCATACTCTTCAATTAATACAACTGTCAAGTTCTTCTCCCCCCATGGTGAATGATGGGGCAATATTTTTATGATTGGAATCAGTTGAAGACCAAGAATGCATTCGAGAGAGAAATAACATAAAACTTGTACCTGAGAAATTCCAACAGAATATGTAGATATTGTGTGCGCCTTTGTTCTAGTCCAACTATTTTAGTACTTTAGTCGTTGGTAGAACTAGAATGTAAATATCATAATTAAGCCGTTGCACTAATATTTTCTATGTAAAAATTTACTCACCCCAGGTACATTGGGCTCTACGCCTGCTTAAATGAAAACTTCCACACCTCCCGGACATTTGATGAACCATCTGCAACTTCAGCAATTAAGCAAGCTTCCATGACGCCTGCAGAACAGCAACAACCTAAAGTGATTGAGATGGAACTGACGAGAAGCATAAAGAAAATACAAACTTGTGTTTCATATATGCGAATAATATATGCATAAGCCTTACAGCCATATGACACGTTGCATGCATATAATATTTAACATATTAGTACCGGAAAAACGTAGAAGCAAGCAACATAGACATGCATGTATGCGACGTCCAAGACAAGACAACATCAGGACCATTGCTAGAAATTTGCTCTGTGCATCAAATTCAAACCTCGTGGAGTGCCGTGCCCTTGAATATATTATAATCGAAGGCAATGCAAGTTAGAGGGAAACAAATGCATATTTCAATCACAAAATCCGGTGAATAACTCAAAAAATCGCTAATTATTGTTGGTGTTTTGTTTCTTGACTCTTCAGGTCGTTTTGTTCCAGTTAAAGTTCAAGGGAAATGCAATACTAAGAAACTTCAAAAAGTTTCCTTCAAAAAGGTTCAAATAGTCACAATTTCTGTATGTAATGGCTGTCTCCGATGCTGTAATATTCATCGCTGATGCTGCAAGTTTTCTTGTTACTAGCTTGGTCAAGCACTGTGATAAACAACAAAATCTAACACTTTTTTGAAAGATTCTTCCCTCTTATATTCCAATTTTCTCCAAATTTTATTTATTTCCTCAATTTCCATAACTCATATGAAGACTGGAGTTGATCTTTTTCTGAATTTAAATCTTTTGATTTACCATGAAAGATTTAATAAAGTGAGAGAATTGTCCTTTTAAAAAGGTGAATTGAGGAAAAGGATTCATGTAGCTGACCAAAATAATATAGAGACTTTGTTATTGTTGTCTTGTTGTTAATTATTAATTATGACCAAGAGATTGAAGAGGAAGAAGAAGGAAAATGATCCCACAGAATGAAAACTTGGTGGACATGTTAGCACTGAATTTAACTTACCGTCTTCTTCAACAACATGTAAAAATTGCCTTGTTCCACCACCAACCCCAAAATAGTGCTTCTTTCCTGCCATGTATACAACTCCGGACGGCCTGAATAGGCACTGCAACATATAATTTCACCATATTAGAATGATTGGAAGATTAAAGAAAGATGAATAAAAATTTGGTGAAATGAACACCAACCTTCTTGACAAGATCATAAAGACTTTGTAGGGATGATAGTTCATACACGGTTTCTGCCATCAAAATGACATCATAACCATCTGATGAGCTATTGCCTGTTGCTTTCTGCTGATCATTGGATAATTTCGATAATAGGAGCCGGTGAATCTCACTCCAATCTCCAGAAAAGAAACATACAACAGAGGCAATGTTTGCTTTTGTCTTTTCTGATTCCCTCGTAAGATTCGCTTTTACATTCGGTATGGTAAGCCACTTAAGGACTTCAGCATTGAAGTCTTGAAAATGGACAGTAGCTGCACCCTGATTCAAATCATTAACAAACACAAGCATCAATTCGGTCCTAATAAACTAATTTTAACAATGGGAATTCATCTTACCTCAATACTTGTAAAGATCCCAGGAAGGCCATGACCGCATCCAAGCTGACAAAAGGAAAATTTAATGTCCTTGATTAAGTTATAATCCCAGAGAATCAAATGTCCACATTGTAAATTGTTATTTTGGAGTAGCAAATAGAATTTGGGATTAAACTGATGCAATCCCCAATCTGATATCTCCCTTCCTCAAGGAAAAAAACGAAAAGAAGGAATTATTTGTTTGTTGCTATATTTTACTTTCAATTTAAGGATTGACATAGATAATAAATTGAATGAGTTTCCTCGGAGTCAAATGTGTTTAGCCAATCCAGGTGGATCTATTCAAGGAGGTGAAGGTAACACAAGTTCAAGAATGAGAACTGCAGACCAAATTCAATTGAAGTTGTTAATAGGAAAGTCTGGCCATTAGCCTTATATGAGACAGTTGGTGGCTGGAAAAACCTATATTATTGATTATGCAATTCAAGCTCACGTATTAAATAAGAGACCATCTAAACATATGCTAGGCCAAGAAAAATTTTAGATGAATGGATGAAGATGATAAATTTATTAGAAAATTGCATTCACAGTTAACCATGATATAAACCAATAGTACTGATGAAATGACATTCCAGGATTTATAAGATTATACAAATTCTAAAGTAAACAGAAGTGCTAAAGTAAAGTGATTATGTCATAAATAACTCTACAAAGAGTCTAAATACAACAGCAATATTCAGTTGTATAAAAAGAGTACATGTGATTCATTAATTTTCAGAACCAAGCTCGGCATGACTAGATCTCTGCTCGCACAATGAAGAAAAGTTTGTGTATGGACACTTAGCAAAGTTGAGAAGTTCCACAATTACCTCCATTCATGCACTTCAAAATTACATATCGGTCAGTAGAGATACTTGAAGATTTTCATATTTTATTCTGTTCTGATCACTTCAATATCAACAACTTATACTAGCTTGATGCTACCTTGGTCAAATTCATAATTCATAGTTGTCACATTTATACGGTGCCCAAAGTTGCAACCAAAGGAATATAAATTATAGCAAGCAACAGCAAAAATCATATAGAAACAAAATGTTTGCACAAAATCAACATGTGAAAGCAACACACCTCTAACACTCTTTTCCCTTTGAGCACTAAGTGTCCTTCTTGGACCTCGAATTTTAGCGCCTTCACAAGATCAATAGACCCTTCCCATAGTTTCAATCCCCCTAATAAAATAAAAATATTGTTAACACCGCCTAAACAAAACTTTTATTAAAAATTTTTAAAAAACACTCAAGCAATTCTTAAAATTTAAATGAATCACCATCCCACCTTCATATTTTCCGGGGACTAAGTCAGAATTGGACACTCCAAAAACATCAAAGGTGCTAACTTTCCCCTAAACAACAAGGAGAAAATATCACCTCCAAAATTAATAAAATCCAATGTGGGTCTTCGAGAATCTTGTAAATTGTTGCAAATGAAGCTATTACCTTGAGGAGGGTAAGCCCGTCGGCGATCACAATGGGCTCTGCGTTTGATGTAACATGCGATTCTTCCTGTTTTTAAGGGGAAGAAAAAAAAGAAAAAACAATTTTTAGATGAAATTATTAGAAACACATTTGCATATTTGGATCCAAAAGACAAAAAAATGGATTTTTGGATGAGGAGCGCTACCGTCACTTCGGTGGGAGGCGGAAGGGGCTGCTTCTCTTTGGCTGGCTGATCGAAGAAACCGAATCCGAACCCTGAACCCGACTGTTTGTGATTTGAAAGGGTGAAGAGAGGGTACGATTCCTGCAGAGGAGAATTGAAACGAGAAATGTGACAAAAAAGGAGAGCTTTTTGATACAGTAATTAGATGGGGAGAGAGAGAGAGAGAGAGAGAGGTGAATATTGAATACAAACCCTGGATTTCTCAGTCATGGCGGCAATCTTTGGGAGCGTCGGAAACAAGCCAAACTAGATTGAGACTAGGGTTTATGCGGAAAGAGAAAAAGCCGCGATGGACAAAGTCTGGTTGGAAGAGCAGCAAAAAAGACAGAAACAGACAAAATTATAAGCAAATGCCTAGTTTGGGGGATTGCTACGCGCACAACCGTTTTTACTCTGCACAGTAACCACTTATAAGTTGGCCCTTTAATTACTCACAGCGCACGAACCACTTATTCCTCTTTTAACCGATTCTGCTCCTGCCCAACCACTCCCATTAGGATTTGAGACTCCGATGACGACAATTTATTAGGATTTGGAGGAGTGATGGGGACTGAAAAGGTCAGAGGAGGGGGAGATGGGCTGGAGATGTCGAAGAAGGGGGCGGTGGGGGGGGAAGAGGGAGAGTGTGCTGAGGAAGTCGTAGGAGGGGTGGGGTGGGTGGGGTGGGTGTGGCTGGGGAGGTCGGATGTGGCTAAGGAGGTCGGAAGATGGAGGTGTGGCTAGGGAGATCTGAAGAGGGGAAGGTGTGGCTAGGGAGGTCGGAAGAGCGGGAGGTGGGGCTGAGGATGACGGAGGAGTCGGAATGATCGCTGGGGATGTCGGAGGAGTGGTCAACAACGCCGCCCGTTGTTGTTCGATCGTTTTACTCACAGCCCAAACTTAGGGGCATTTTCGAAAATTTGCTACTGGTTGTGCGCGGTGAGTAATTTCAGTGGCAAACTTGTAAATTAGTGTTTTGTCCGCGGGAGTAATGGCAAACTTGTAAATAAGTTGTTACTGTGCAGCGTAAAAACGGTCGCGTGTAGCAATTCCCTTGGATATTTCTGTTTCGAATCGCTTCTTAAGATGTACGGCAAATGTGACAGCATTTTCGAGTGTTGGAACGTCTTTAAGGGCCTATTCTTTTGTAGGAAAGTATAATTGAGAAAGTTGAGAAAGTGTGGAATCTGATGAGAGAGAAATCGGTGTGTAGTGTGTTCTTTTGTTGGAAAGTGTGGTTGGATTGTGGAGTTGGAAAGTTGAGGTGGATCCCACTCCATGTAGTGTGTTCTTTTGTTTGAAGTTGGAGGTGGAAAGTTGGATTTTGGGGTGTGATGAATCAAGGTAAGGGTACCCCCCCCCCCCCCAAAATTAAATTTAATTCGATGGAGCAAAAGCAGCAGCGAGGATGAAGATGGAGCAAAGGCAGCCTCGGTGCAAGCAGCGAGGTGATCGCACACAAGAGGGCACCACACGAGGCCACTTTCCATTGTAATCGCCGCGAAACCCAGCGGGAAAAAAACGATGCAAGGAATCCGTCTAACAGTGGCCATGTCGGACAAGAATCCCAAAAACCTCAAACCACAAAAGAACAGGCCCTACGAAATTGAAGCGGGATTCCGAGTGAATAGTGTTGAAATAGTGCCCAGATTCCTCTCCAACTTTCGGAGAAGAAAAGAACATGCCCTAATACAATGCCTCTTTAATACAATGTCATACAATGCCTCTTTAATACAATGCCGGTGTACGATCTAGTTTCATGGAAGTCTATTAGTTTCGTCAGTGTTGGAACCAAAGAGATGGACTACATACACCGCACTCACTTGAGGGTGTCCCTTTTTTTTCAAACAAAAAACAAAAAATGTCACGTTAGAGGACGTTAATGTCATCCAATGTGACGTTTTTTGTTTTTTTGGAGAGAGAAAAGTAAATAGACAGGAAGAGAGTGCGGTGTATGTGGCAATTACCAAATACAATGCCCTTCTTTCTTGCCATGCAAGGTCTGGAGAGATGGGATCATGTGATCATATCTTTGCACGAATGCACGATGGGATAGATGTTATGTCGTGAAACTCCATGCTTGCAGGATACGCTCACAACAATCTTCCATCCAAGGCCATTGATTTTCTCTGGTTCATGACACAGTGATCAGAATAGAGACGGTTTCACCTCCGAGCCGTGGGATCTTTTGCTTCCTCTTCCTCTCTTTTGGAGCCTTACCGAAGGTCATGGCTAAAGTAAAAGGCCAAGCATGATTTGTTCCCTGATTTTGCTCTTGCAATTCGGCTTATATGCATGTGGATGTCCAAACTGCTGCACCTAGATGCATCAATCAAAACACCAAACATATCTGAGGGTTTCAACATGCGTCTTTTAATATTCTCAATTCCTGTCATTTTCAAAGAATGTATAGCGTTTAGAACATAAACGGACACCCACTATTAACATAAGATCAAACAAAGATAATTTATAAGATACATGATGAAGCATCAGCATATGCAGTAGTACATTGTACTGTGGTATGTGGAAAACATAACAGAATGATTACAAGAGAGAGAAAGAGAAGATTGATGCAGTGCTCAAAAATACATATACGCATATATACCAAAGAAGCCGACATATGACAAAATTGGAAGCCTGGAAACGGATGCAAGAAGACCGAAAAGTATAGTCTGTGCCAGAGAAAATCATGAAAACTTCCAAGCGAAAATGGGAAGTGTCGTGTGATGTGATCCTGAGAGCAATCTCTACTTTTGCATGAAAACTTCTAAGGCTATGCATCGCCAACCAATCGTTGGAGGGCTGGTAGAACTTCGAGCATACGTATCCTGCCTGCTGCAACTATTGTTCATGCTTGATCCTTTTGCATGAAAGATGAACTTTTTACTGAATCACACACTGACATCTTCTAGCCCCATCATGTTCGAAGTCATCATCCGACGCACCTATCTCACTGCAATGTATGATTTATTTCTTTATATTAGAGACAGCAAATCTCAATTGCACTTAGAATAATAATCAGACATAATCCAAATAAGAAACAGATGCAAGTTTTAATAGAATTTTACTCCTCCCTTATCCCAGTCATGTAACCTCCCCGCTCCCCATGGGCCCACCCTCTCTCGCATAAAGGCAAGGCGTAAAGATGCGTGTAAATTTTTGATGTTCTAAAATTTGATGGAATATCCAGATCGATCTCATTTGTGTCGGGTTCTTAAGTTATTGCAATGCCCATAAAAAAGGTTATATCACAAACCAAACGTTGAAGATGTTAAATCCTCGTACCTCATCACCCTTTACATCAAATAGCATTATTATCTCTTAGGGTTACCAGCTGTTTGGAACTCGAGTAGCATATAATTTATTTTTTCAAACCCCAATTTATGTTAAATATCATCTTTATATGAAATAACTAAAGAAGTAAATAGGTAACATCTTTGCATTAGCAGAGTGTGCCAACCATCTCTATTCATGGAGCAAAACCAGCTTTTGTTGTGCAATACTAGGAGACGCACTTCAAAGTGAATCATGTGTTCGCGTCTGAAACATCCGGAGATGTGCCCCCCTTTTAGAAAGAACGGGGATGTGCCAGAATCATATCGGCTTTAAAAAGAACAAAAAAGAACAAAAGGAAGAAGGTCGTAAATATCGTATTTCAATAACCATCTAGCCTTGTGGCACTTAAATAAACAGAAAAAGACGTGCACTTCAACATAGATCACCTTGTAAACATAAGATGGAATAACGAACTTATGTTAGGCGAGGGGTTGGAATCGTTAGATCAGTTTTCTTTTTCTTTCCCCTTTCTTTTCTGTTCTTTTTTTGGGCCGGGTAGGGGGGGTATGTGTATGATTAGTTACTTCGGTAGAGGCTACGAAGTCAAGTCATTACACATTCACGCATGGTTGACTATGCCCACATAGTCACATTGCCATGTCCCTAAATCCTAATTTTTCAAGGACTCATCGTGCCACCATGTCCATGTCCATGTCCATGTCCATGTCCATTCTTCTTTGACCCAAGTTGCCTAGGCCCCTATTCAGCCACTGGTTACACTGATCATCTCTACATCTCTTGAGATGGAGAGGCCTTTATGGAAAAACAGAAATGAAATCTCTATTGTATGTTACTATCTAACTCAGCTTTCTCTCAATCTTTTCATCATTACACCTAGATGGTACTTTTAACGTAATTCTTTAAGTTGGAGGAACCATCTCTTTCTTAGAATTGATCCTCATTTCCCCTCATCCAACAGTACCTTCTCTATCTTATTTGCTCTTTGGGTCTTCCTCTCAAGAAAAATGTTGGCTGCATATTCCCATTACTATCTCGCGGAGGAAGCTTTTTCTTGCCCTCAAGAATAATGTCCCTCATGTATATGTAACATTATAATATTCTTATTGATCGAAAACCTAGCTGTGGAAAAAGATCATGCATTATATGCTTAGAAGTTAGAACTAACAACTCGACATAATTAAATAAAGGAATTTTTCCCAAATGGAG
Source organism: Scilla litardierei (assembly GCA_030789695.1). Classification (NCBI taxonomy): domain Eukaryota; kingdom Viridiplantae; phylum Streptophyta; class Magnoliopsida; order Asparagales; family Asparagaceae; genus Scilla; species Scilla litardierei. Next base: position 3,211,383 of record CM061141.1, on the reverse strand, counting down.
CCATAAGTTTCAAAGGGTTGCTGGGTTGAAGTCCGATAGGATTGGAACCATTGTCTGTTAGACCATTTCTCAAAAATCCCACACCGCAATGGCTTGAGAGGTGCCGCCATCAGTCAACCAGTAAATTAACGGACACAACATTTTCAGGAAAGCCAATAAGACTCATCTCTCTCTCTCTCTCTCTCTCTCTCTCTCTCTCTCTCTCTCTCTCTCTCTCTCTCTCTCTCTCCATATTAAATCAAATTGGGATTTGTGTGACAGAAATTTTTCGGTGCAAAGTTGTAGCAAGGAATGTTTATGTGGAGAGTAGTTCCAAGAAATTGAATCAGATAGCTTGCAGCTCGAGACATTGTTATTGAAATATGAAACAGAATTATATGTATAAGATAAGATTAAATTGCAGTTCATTGGTTTAAAACATAGACATAAATGAATGATTTGAAATTAATTTTATATGGAAAAAATGATTAATTAAAAAATACAGATGGAGTAAAATTTACCTAACACAACTAGCTGCCAGAGAGGCTGGACTCACTGCTAAAGAGATTGCGTTGGGAAATTGGGGCAGAACAGGAGGAAAGAACATGCTACTAGCAAAATCCTATGACCCGGATAGTGTCAACTCTCCTCACATGGAAAAGAAACTTAGAATAAATATAGGAACCTATGGTCTAAAAAAGGATATGTGCAGAAAAATTCCTAAATATGGAGATTGTAGAAAGTTATGGGAGAACAGTGATACATGGACAACGGATACGATCAACTGTCCAAGTGGCTTCAAGTGTTCGACGCGGAAAGGGTTACAAAGGATGATAAGGGGACACATCTATGTGTCCTTGAATTTAAACTAGTACGAAAAAACCGAGCACACAAGATCAAGAAGAACACCAATATATACGTGGTTTGACCGACTAATCTAAGTATATATTCACGGGACATCAATAGAAAAATTCACTAGGTGAATGGAATATAAGATTACAAGATGCATACTCATCTCACCGATAATCTCTCCTATTTTTCACGATCACCCAATCTCTATCTCAGAATCTTCTCTCAACCAACCAGGATAGGGAGGACTCGCAATAAGCCTACATTTTATCTAACAAAAAGGGATATATAATGGTACAATAAATAACTATCATTCTACAACTCTTATTTAGTTATAACTCACACAACTAAATAACCAAAGTTCTAAGCCAAATAAGACTTCTAATCGAGATCCAATTCCTTACCAAAATGAATTCTAACATAAATTCAACTCTTGAATTCGATTCAGATTCAAACTCTTGTGTAGTTATATCATAATTCTCAATATATCACCTCGATACTGGCATACAAGATCCATTTGACGTAATACCTAGGTTTGAGATATAATCACATCACTCCAGCTTCACTCTTATCCGAAAACCCACACAAAATCAGAGTTATGCCATTGTTCTCGACGTCCCGCATCACAAGCAAATTTACACATACATAATGCTCCACCTTCTGTTAACAAACCATACGCTCATCATAGTTTCCCACTGAGTACTCATGACCATTCTCATGTCATATCACGAACAATCACGATCATTACACTATGCTTCACATTAGTCAAAAATGAGCACTTATAATGCTCTCTTGTCACGACCTGAACAATTGTAATCACTGCATCATGCTCTACCTACATCTCAACCAAGCACTTACAAGCCCCAGATATTCATGATCACTACATCATGTTTTACATGGATCCAATCATCATGTTTAGCTGAGACAAACATGATGATATATTAACCATGTGCCACATCATGCCTTGAAGCATACCAATATTTAAATCATGAGGCTAAATCACCTCACCAGTACCATCAATATCACCATCGATCTTCCGATCATTTAACCTGCATTTGATGTTATTGATGTTGGAAACAACCGTCTATGATTTCTTGTTTGATTATAACAAACATTCATGAATTATTTAATGTGCTTGTTAAGTGTTTTGGGTTGAAAAAAGCTCGGAAAATCAAAAGGGCATTTTGGTCATTTTGGAGATAAAATGCACTATATGCATAAAAGGGCAGTCTGGTCATTTTCACGACGTTATAAAATATCAACTATGACCATGGATTATGGGAGAGACAACGAGGAAATCACAGAAATTTTTTGATTTGAAAACGAACCTAAAATGGCTAAAATAAGTGAAAATAGGCTTGCAGTGGCAATTTTGTAAATATACAAACTAGGGTTCTTAAAAATCCCTATAAATAACACATGAGGGACGGCCTAAAATTTCTCACCCCTCCCAAAAACATTGTGTGCGGCTGGAGTTAGAGAGAGAGAGATGTGAGGAAGAAATCAAAGGAAGGGGAGAGATTAAAAGAGGAAATCAAGGTGCAAGGTGCAAGTCTCAAGGTCATTGCGACTGGAAAAAAGAAAGAAGGCAGATTTCAGATTTTTTGCACAAAAGTACCGCAGAATTCAAAAATTGCGAAAAAACCCCAAAAAGTTCGAGAAGCCATATCCTCTGATTGACTAATGGTCAGAACCATTGCGGAGCTCTCTACGAGCATATCGACGAGGACATATCAACGCCACAAACTGAGCACTCAGAACTTTTTATTGTTATTTTTTTCGGTGTAGTACGATTTGATTCTTGTATTATTTTTATATTATTTTTGTGGAGAGAGAGAACTACGAGTCGTAGTTCTGGGATTCTTGATTCACGTGATGTGGATTAAGGCAGAGTCCAGCTAGTTAGGTTAGTTCAGTCGAGTATTGGATTTGCGAGTCTATACAGCTTATGAGCGTAGAGCATGAGATTTGCGAGTTCTGAGTGTCTATATGCGTGTTGAGAGTCTTGAAATTGATTGATCTATTAATGGATTTTGGAGGTTACTGGAGTAAGTCGAGGTTCGACCGAACCAGGGTACATCTGGTGTTATCTGTGATTGGCTGTGCTTTATTTTATCTACATGTGTGGTGCACGTATTTTTTTAATTTGTCGATCACCCTATTCACTCCCCCCGAGGGTGTACTTTTCGATCCTATACTTAATCCATCTAGTATCCACTTCAAATAATGAAATCCGCCCATGCGCATCCATCATTACACCTAGAGCATTAAAAACATATGGGTTGACTCCTATATTGTCTCAAACGATACCCAAGCACTCAATCTGCACTTAAATCATTCCTGACAATTCAATCACCAATAAAATCCTTCAATATTTTTCACCGATCAAGAATTATTGTTCATGATCACGGTTATTGTAGCATTGTTACTATAGCTACAATAACTACAACCCATTTTTACTGTGTTTTTCTTTTTTTTCTTTTTCTTCGTCAATCTCGTGATGCCGATAATCTTCACACGATTTTCTTCTTTCATCTTGTGAATTCAACCATGATCAAACATCATGGATCTTTAATACCAATTATTAGGGATTTTGGAACCCCTTCAGAAAAAGTCGGGTGCACAAGATAAAAATTACACAAAATCAAGACGAACACCAAGATATACATGAACCAATCTCGGCCTACATTCAAAGATCACCAATAGACATATTAACTATGTGAATGAAATATAAGATTACAAGATGCATGCTTATCTTAGTGATAATCTCCACCTTCTCACATACACTCAATCTCTATCTCAAAATCTCCTTTCAACCAACCATGAGAGGGATGACTGCTAAAAAGCTTATCTCGTATCTACAAATAATATATATATACACACACACACACACAATGGTATAAAAATTCACTATCTTAGTATAACTCTAATAAAATGAAATATATCCTACTATAACTCTTATTTAGTTGTAACATACACAATTAAATAACTAAAGTCTTCTAAACTGTTTCCAATTTCTTACCGAAAATTAATATCCTGAATCCAACTTTTAAATCCGATCCGGATTCAAACTTTTATGTATTTGTATCACAATCATGTAGATCCCTTCTGGACACTGGACACCGTTCCTAAGTTTTTCCATCTCTGTATACAAAAATATTCACTTTGCCCTTTTCAAGAGCCATGTTCAAGTTATGAGGGAATGTTGTCCATTGTCTAGAAGGGTCTATGTGCCCAACGCTAAAATTTTGCAAAAAAAAAAATAGTGATGTGGTAACAACATGGGGAGTCTGAGGATCTAGAATTTTAATTACCAAAAAAGATATGTAGGTTGATAGAAAGTGCGGAGGATCCAAAATACCTAAAAAAAAGCCAACACTAAATTGGGATATCTTCGAAATTTGGTGTGTTGATACCTTTTATCACACTAAAACTTGTAATCCTACTTTCGTGATCATGATCCGACATTCTTTCTATTGAGTTTACAAAGCCGACACCAATTTTTTGGGATGAAGGCTAAGATGACAATGATGATGAATATTTCGGTTGTGCAGTCATCAATTATATCAGTGAGTCAACCATCAGTGTCATTCCTTCAAAGTGCACTTAGATATACACTGACGTTACACACCCTAACCTTCAAGTATACCTAGGTTTCTAATCCCAGCAATTTCTGACACCTCTACAGTTCCCATGTATGGTGTTCTTCTCTTAAGCACAATGTGTCATTTTGTAAAAATAATCATAATGCTATACAGGTTTCCATTCGAGTGTTTTCATGGCACTCTAATAAGGTTAAATGTCATGCAAAACTGGTTAGGTATTTAATTTTTAACCTTACGATCACAATCCCCAAAAGATTCTTTTTAGCTTTTCCTATTTTGTTTCCCAGCCAATGAATCATTGCGTGGAAACTTGGATCAAACTTGCAGAACTCACCAGCACGAGTTTATGAAGTTATGAATATCCACATAAGGTACTCGGAAAGGAAGTTTTGATTTACGAAGAACCATCTAGAAGTTTGCTTCTCTAAGTGATGTTTATTTCTAAAGAAGAACAAAGCTCTATAGTTTTCCCAGACATGAACCACACTTAGATGTTATGTTGAATGTAAGAAAAACCATCGCATAACCACACCTGGCTATGGTAATAACGAGCATTATCATCATCATCTAAGCCTTTCCCCCAATAACCTGGGGTCCGCTTTCTGGATGAGGTCTCATGGGGATAGCACATATATCATCACAAGCAAGTCTCCTTAATAGGCTCAATTTTCTGCAACACAGGCTGGTTAACCTAATGAATAACAATTTCAGATGTAAATCTACTTGCTTCTGGAAGCAACAACCAAATTGATACGTTTTGCCCCAAAAAGACAAACGATTTCAGATTTGAGAAAGAAAAGAAATATAAAAGTGAAATTTTTATAGATGTCTGGAATAAAACTGATAGATTGATCCCCTTTTCTGGAGTGGATCTCTCTCTAACTTGTGTTTAGGGCAAGGTTGTAAAAAACGCTAGGCGCTAGGCGTTCGGATTGCTAGCGCCTAGCGCCCAGAGCATTAATCGGGGATTAATCAGGGATTAATCGGCCTAGGCGGATTTGCATTTTTTAATTATTTTAATTATTTATATATAATATATTTATGTTTATATATAAATATACATATATATTATTTAAAATACATCAAATATTTAATACATACTAAATCAAATCCAGTTTACCTACTTTAGAGTATTTGTTTGCAACAAAATAAAATTTAAAAGATACTCTTGTGCAATTAAGCCATTTACCAAAAACGCCCAGACACCGCCCAGGAACCGCCTAGGAACCGTCCAGAGCGCCCAGACACCGCCCAGAACGCTTAGGCGGCCGATTAATCCCAAAAACGCCCAGATTGACCGCCCAGGCCATACTCGGGGCGTTTACTGGCCGCCTAGCGCCTAGGCGCCGCCTAGGCGGCCGTCCAGGCCGATTTTTAGAACACTGGTTTAGGGATGGCAGTAATGGCCTGACCCGCCCGGCCTGACCTGGCCCGACCCGGTTTTGACCCGGCCCGACCTGGCCCGCAGCCGGGTCGGGGCAAGCTTGGGCTTTGTATGCGCCCCGGCCCGGCCCGACCTGACCCGATAAACTATAGAGGTTTACTATTTTGATGCGGACCGTGCACTCAGCGAATACCAATTCCCAATTCTAAATTACCAAATAAATCAAAATTCTCCCAATTCAAAAATAAAATTTTTATTTGGGATTCATATGAATGACACTAATGACTTGACCCGACCGGCCCGGTTTTGGTAAGAAAGAACCCGTCCCGCCCCGGCCCGCGACCCGCCCCGGCCCGCGGATGAGTCGGGGCAAGCTTGGGTAGTTAAATACCCGCCCCGCCCCGCAATATTGCCATTCCTACTTGTGTTGATGGAACAAGTTTAATCCTCCACAAACCCTAACAATAATTCTCTTCAAATGATCGATCTTCGATAAGCAAAACTAGGGCTGGCTCGTAGGCTTTAAACCCCCTCCTAACACAAAAGATAATGAAAGACTAATAAGCCCCTCTAATTACTAAACACACAACTAAAGTAATGAGCCTAAAGAGATAAATCACCCATCTGGTCAAGTAGGGTCCGAGCCCACGGCTTGACCCACACATTGCACCGCGCGCCGCCTCCGCCTGGTGTAGACCCAGATCACATCATCACTCCCCTGCAAAAGACGAACATTGTCCTCAAGGTTGAAATCAGGAAACTGCGAAAGGATGGTGTCATATCCCTCCCAAGTCGTCTCATGGTCCGGCAATCCCCACCATCGTATCAGCACCTCGGTACCCGGTCGCCCTCAAGCCGCACCTCCACAACATCATGAAGCTCCAGTAACACTTTCAAATCTGTCGTAAGAGTAGGTGGTAGGGTGAATGTAGCCATGTGATCTCCCATAGCCCGCCTCAACCGTGATACATAAAACATTGGGTGCAATGTCGATCCTGGCGGTAGGTCCAACCTGTTAGCAACTGGGCCTATCCGCGTTAAGATCTCATAAGGCCCATAAAAACGAACCGCAAGCTTCTCATTTCTTCGCCTGACCCTCTCATTGACGAGATCTCCTACATCGTCCCACTCTTCAACCTGCTCATGCCGGGGCTCTCCTTGAAGCCACCCTCTTTCGACGCCCCTCAAAAGAGGTGGATCTCCTCCCGCTGGCCCCAGGTAAGGCCGCCAGCCGTCGACGCCACCCCAGGGGGTGGAAAACCTCCCGCGGCCCCTAGGTGGGGTCGCCTATCCTCGTCACCCCCATAGGGGGCGGACCTGCTCCTGCGGCCCCTAGGTGGGGCCGCCTACCCTCGCCGCTCCCGGCCGGAAGCGGAAAAGCCCATGCGGCCCCTTATTGGGGCCGCTACCCCTCGTCGGGCAGCCCCCTGATGGGGCAGCCTGCCCTCGCCGGCCCCCGCAGGTGGCAGATCCCCTCCTGCGGCCCCCAGGTGGGGCCGCTTGACCGTGTCGCCCCCCGTCGAGGGCGAAACCCCACCTGCGGCCCCCTGCTTGGGCCGCCAGCCTGCGCCACCGCCTGTGCTTTTTCCCTATGGGGGAAAGCCTCCCACGAACCCTGGTGGAGTTTGTATGCCTTCGCTGTTGCCCTAGGTCGTCTGAGAAACCAGATCTGAAGATCCCGACGTTTTCGGATCCGGATATCATTGAAAGAGTTGGAGAATCTTCGCCACCTCAGTGAACCCTTCTTTCATCTCCATGGAGCTTTGCTCCGAGATCCGCTTTACGCTCGCCTCCAAGGAGGCGTTCAGATCTGTTTTCAACTCGTCCTTCAGATCGGTCATCTCCTTCCTCAGCCCCGAGATCTCTGCATCGAGTCGCTCCTCCAGAGTTTTTGCCGCAGCCGCTCGCGTGTCCGTCATGGAATCGAACACTCTGATACCAAAATTACACGTTTTGCCCCAAAAAGACAAACGATTTCAGATTTGAGAAGGAAAAGAAATATAAAAGTGGAATTTTTATAGATATCTGGAATAAAACTGATAGATCGATCCTTTTCTGGAGTGGATCCTTGTCTGGAACAATATCATTTAATGAGGTGATCCGGGTCTATACCAGGCGGAGGCGGCACGCAGCGCAAGGCGCGAGTCAAGCCGTAGGCTTGGACCCTACTTTACCCGATGGGTGACTTATCTCATTAGGCTCATTACTTTAGTTGTGTGTTTAGTAATTAGAGGGGCTTATTAGTCTTTCATTATCTTTTGTCTTAAGAGGGGGTTTAAAGCCTACGAGCCGGCCCTAGTTTTGCTTATCGAAAATCGATCATTTGAATAGAATTATTGTTAGGGTTCGTGGGGAATTAAACTTGTTCCATCAACTCAAGTTAGGGAGAGATCTACTCCAGAAAAGGATCGATCTATCAGTTTTATTCCAGACATCTATAAAAATTCCACTTTTATATTTCTTTTCTTTCTCAAATCTGAAATCGTTTGTCTTTTTGGGGCAAAACGTATCACAAATCCACATGCAACAGGATTTGTTATAACCCAGGTAAGTAAATACACTACCAAAATGAACCACAGTCCATGACAGGTTTGACAAAATTGTACACCAGGTGTTGAATCTGATATAATTGGTGCTTAATTCCTGAACAAAATAAGGAAAGGAATTGGAAGAGGTGGATTGCCATAACTCATTAGTGCACAGAGAAATATAAAAGAAAACTATTAAAAGAGGGGGCTTCTCATAACTCCTTGTGCATGGAGAAATCTATCTTACTATACACAGTATAAGGTCATGCTGCAAGGTAGAAATCCTCTGAATTCTCCTTCTGAAAAAGAGTAGAGAGGGAGGGGGGTAGATATAAAGAATGCAATGAAAGAAGAACAATAACGAAGAAGCTTAGGAAATTTGTCGACATTCAACTCTTAGTGTGCAGATTGTTGGATCCTGTGGATGGCAAACAACACTAGAAGGGATGGTTGAATAGGGTTGTTAACAATTATAAACTTTTTCAAGTACACAACGATTCTTCTATGGGATGTCTAAGTTGCAAATTGAATTGCCTCAAATTTGAACTTAATCAACAATTACATGCTTGTAAAAGAGTGAGAATTAATAACATCGGAAGTGAAAGCATACAAGCAATAATAAAAAAGAATAAATGAGTCAAAATCACAATGCAAACACACGACGATTTACCCCGGTTCGGATACGCAAGTCCCACTTGCCCACTGTATCCTACTCCAGCAACCAATCCACTAGCTCTCAACGAGAGCAAACCTTGCCTCAAACGAAGAAGACTTCGTACAACCACCCAGCTTTCCTCGCTAGGAATTTCAGCATCGAATTACAACGAAACTAGGATTTCCATTATTCCCTTATAACACTAAATTTACAATCCAAAGTCTTCTTCAAAGACTTACAACAAATAAAATGAAAGTACAATTTTCCTATAGCCAATAGTATATGTAAGTGAAACGTGGCTAAAGAAAAAATTATTTTTTGATCAAATATATGATATTGAATACAAACATGATTTTATCAAAAACTGTCTTGAAAATCGATTCTCTGAAATGTAGCACTTGGGCTTTGGAGATCGAAAATTCAATTATTCTAATCTTTGAAAAATATGAGATTTAAAATCGGTCCAAATATTAAAATAAAGGAACTTGTATTTTAAATCTCAAATAGAAAGCAATTAGAGCTTGGAGATCAAAATATCACGTATAAAGAAAAGGCTAAAAAGATTACTGAAAATAGATTTTAGAAAAGATTAGAACTCAGATTAAAAACAGTAGCCTTTGAACTTTTTTGAATCACAAAGAATATAGAGAGTTTTTAAGCAATGTAGAGAGTTTTTCAATAAGAAGAATTGTGTTTAAAACTTCTGAAACCCTCTTCTATTTATAAGCAAATAGAAGCTTGAATTCTGCTTAAAATCAGCTCTCAAAGTCAACTCTAACGGCTAGCTAACGGCTAGCAAAAATCTAGGCAGATTTCCAAATCTGGCCTGAGCTGACCCAGAATCCCATATAGTCGGCTATCAGATCCAGATAGTCGACTATAATTCTAAATAGTCGGCTATTATTTTGACAGAGTTTTTGCAAAATCTCTGTAGGAAATAGTCGGCTATCAATCAAAATAGTCGGTTATTTTGAGATATCTTATAATAAATACTTAAAATACTTCCAAAATAATTTCTAAAAAATATATTTAAGAAATATATTGAGTATGTAATTTAAAAATATTTTTAGAGGATTTTTGAATGTGTGTAATGTACTATGGTTTTTACATTCTACAAAATTACTCACACAACTATAGACTTAGCTCTTCATTTTCATCCTTGATCTTGAGCTAGCTCCTCTTGTTCCCAATTCTTCATTTGCTTCACGATCCAAGATCATCATGTGCTTCAATTTGTAGCATTCTTGATCGTAGCTTTAAATACTCCGATTTGCATCACAATGGCTCCAATCATCAAACATATCTATACACACTTGAGATGAGATCGTTAGTCCTTATATCACTTGTGCACATCATCAAAACCACTGGGGTGAGTCTCAATATCCCAACACAGATGAGTCGAAAAGCCAACATTAAGTGACAGATAACTCAAATATAATGCTACTTAGTGACCAAGCCTACCATCCAAATTTAAATTATGTGCAAATATTATGGTTATCTGGTTTATTAAGATATAAACACCACCCCCGCACCCCCATGGCATAACCTTAGACTCCGTCTTGTTATATTCCATTGTCATCATTTTACCCACCTTGGATGCAAAAGCTCAACTGCGTGACCAAATAGATCGTTTTTTCTACCAAATTATTAAAAAATAAAAGTAAAAATAAAAATAAAAACTCTCGACAGATAAATATATAAAAATTGACATCTTGCCTAGAATATTTTATATGAACTGTGCTTCAATCTGGTTCCACGGCATATTCAAAGATGAATGCAATTCTCTACGGCATGAACCAAAACTGCACCTTCATTTTTCCCCTCATCATATAAACTCTTTAAACTAATAAAAAAAGAAATATTTCCACCTCCCTCATCATATAAACTCTTTAAAGCAATAAAAATAAATATTTCCACCTCTTTAAACCACTCTTAAAAGTTTTGAAAGGAACCCCTCTCGTGCCAGTTGTGAATAATTGTTATATACAGGTTTTAAAGGTTTTGCAAAATGCCCCATCTTGCCAATTGCTGCCTAGGTAGTGCAACCAAATCAATCAGTCAGTACAAGCTAAAACTGACCACAAAGGTTTCACTCATCGAGCCTTCTCAGTTTAGGTTTTGCTCTTTATAGCCAAGTGCATTGCATGGGGAAAGGTTTATGTAAAAAATGATGGTATTCTCTAAAGAATGTCTTTTACATTCTAACGGAAAGGTCAGGAGACAAAAATATAATCTTCCTCGAGTAATTATAACAGCAAAGACTATTATTACATGCTCTATGATGATAAGTTTGAGTGGTGTGGTTAATTTTGTTGGCTGCAAACCAAAATAAGCTCTTACCCATTACATTGCATCATCAAATGGGTCTTGCCCATTAAACATGACACTCAAAACAAAATAAGGACAAGAACTATTGCATATCGTACATCACAATGCTCGAATATTGCAGGCTATATCATAGATGTGTACCCTTTCCCACTAGCATAGAGATGCATGACCAAAATCAAAGATTGAAACAAGTATTGAGAAACATCGTAAAAATTCAAAGATCCTTCCAACAAAATTATCTAACTATATCAATTTTATCTATATGCCTCTTTCTATTGTTCCTGATCAATTTTCATAGGACATACTTATAACAAAAACCGGTTTGAACCAAATCTAACATAGTAAACGTTGTGAATAGTGCAACATACCTCGGTTCGAATTCCCGTATCTCAGCAAGCTCTTTTCCATATGCATCCGTCCAGTGAATTTTCCTCCTATCAGTATAAGATATATCACTTTGTGCCTCTTTTGCAGAACTACATTTATCCTCACCATTCCCGACGGTCACTGAACAATTTACAGACGACGACTTTTTTAGGCTACTCTTGAGGAACACCTTCACATCGCTCTCATCAGCGGAATCACTGTTTCTGATCTTATCTCTAGTTGAAGAATCCAAAGGCTCCGGTGAAGCTTCAGACTTCTGAACAGACCCTACTTTAGATTTAGAAAAGCCATCAGATCCTCCGGACTTGCAAGCAAAGCAAATGAAGGAAGTACATCCACAGGAGGCTCGCTTTTTCCTGTTAGAAAGCTGTTCAGGTCCAACTCCGTGATCTACCAGATGGTATTGATTCCATGGAGAAATTCTCATGGTTTTTTCTTCATTTCTTTGCCCGAGGAGTAGAAGAGCAAGACCTTTGCTATATCCTGATGCCGACGAGGAGAAGAAACCTCCCCCTTCCACAGCAAACAGCATTGCTTCACGGCTCAATCACGCAACATAAATAAACTCTTTCCCATCTTAGCTGAAATAAGAATGCAAGACAATAAGAATGCAAGGCATTGATAACTATGTGATTTATACAAATAAGAATATCCTGACTCCATCCTAATAATAGCAATAAGTTTGTTAGATCATTAAGTTGAAAATCCAATTTCACGAACTGAGTTTCTCCAATGTCATCAGAAGTTATACAATACTAGTTAACCCTTGTGTTGTCTTGTGTTAGGGTTATTCATTTTGATTCAGCCAACTAGCACTTCGCTCGATTGTATATAACAATATATTAATTTCACAAAGCCATGTTTAAGATCATTACAGGCCCAGCAAATCTTAATTACAAAGAGCATCAAGATACGAAGTTAAAAAATTAAGTTCTAACAAGCGTATGAGTACATCAAACTAGGTAGTTTAACAAACAAACAAGATGGCAACTTTATATTTCAAATTGTAGTTTATATTAACAAATTTGATCCTTTTTACCGCCTGAAAAATGAAATTTCGGCATTGTGGTAAAAGAAAAGTAAAGACATTTGATATATAAATAAATTTGAGAGTTGGGTAAAACCCAATGGGGGAAAGATAAAAATCATTATTTGCTTGTTTCAAGCGCAAATCAACAATTCTACTTCGAGTTCATTACTCCAAACTGGATTAAAACCCTAAGTCACCTAAATTTCCCAAAAAGAAAAGGAAAACATAAGATTATAAAATCAACAAATTACTTATCAAATGAAAATTTAGATCTTTAAATAATTACGAAAAAAACAAAAACATATATAAGTTGCATGCCAGCTAAAAATGAGCTTATTTCAAGCAAAAAAGAAGTAACAATTCAAAGGCAAACGCTTTAGATCACGGACCTTTAAGAAAATCTCCAGATCCGAGGAGGGCTAGTATGAAAATTTCGACATCGGCGGCGCCATCGGCTTCTTCAAGATGACGACGCTCGAATCCGATTACAGAGAAGCGATGAGACTATGAACAGCATTAAAAAGCGGCCCGTCGAAGCGGCGAGGAATTGGCTTGGGTTCTTGACTTGGACCGCCCTCCGGTCAAATCACGACGGGTTTCGGGTCCACAGAGCGAAGCGGATTAAAATAAATAAACAAATAAACAAATAAAGAGGCCGCGCCTTTTCCGAAACGGGGCGATCGCCGTACAGCTGTTGCTTTCGGATTCGTGTCAGGGGGGCCGAGATCGCCCGTTGCGTGCTGGCAAGGCGCTTTCGTGTGCCCACGAGCTGTGTTTATCATGATGAACGGCGTTTGGTGTGCTTTGAACGGAACCCATATTTATTTTTTTGTTAACTGTGCTTAACCTGAGAAATATATGTGGTTATTGTTTTAAAATAGGGATCAGTGTATGACAGTGAATTGTTTTTGGGCGGCTTACAAGGTTCCGTTAGGTCAGTGCTTGCACTGATCCAAGTTGACGATGTGCTATTTTTTTTTGACATTATTCTCATAGAAAATAATTGATAACACATGATATATAAGATACTAGGAATTTTCCGTGCCCGAAGGGCATTGCGATTTGAGGGGGGGGGGGGGGGGGGGGCCACGCCTATATCAGTGTACTGTGAAGTATGAGATGGGGCACACTCCTATACATAGCCCCCCATATTTTAAAATTTTAAGTTTACAAACCAAATTTTAATTTTCAAATTTTCTCCTCAAGTTTTCCCTCCAAATTTGTTTGGCCTAGGCATCAAAATTATCATGTAGGACAAACCTTCTGTCCTAGTAGGACAACATTTGACATCTTCATAAAATATAGAATAGATTTTCGTATGACCTTATATATTTCTCAGGCCAAACCATTCAGCCTGATAAATATATAAGGTACAAACCATTCAGCACTCTCAATGGATGGCTGAACCATTCGGCCTTAAATGTGTGCCACGTTGATTCAGCCTCATGTGCTCTCCAATGGAGGGCTGAATCGGGAGCTGAATGAAGATGATCAGTCGTCTGATACACAAGAATCAGACGTCTGATATTGACCAGACGTCTGATTCTAGTGTATCAAACGTGTGATTATGGCATAAAGTGAATAATAATAAATCAGCATGCTGAGTCAGCGGCTGAATGCAGGGCTGAACAGTGGCTTAATATATTAAGCCATTGTTCTGCCCTCTCTCCCCACTTTTTTTGCAAAAAACTCCATCCATATAGGATTAAGCCACTCGTTCAGCCCAGATGCAGCCATCCACTGGAAGTGCTCTTGGTATCCATGGTTTTATATTTCAACGGAAAGTAGGAGGAGGATGGATGTGAGGATACTTACTTTAAACAAATAGAGAAATACAAGCTAGAATTAAATATAACTTATGTCATTAAAATTGAAAAGTTAGGATGATGGAGGAATATTGAGAAATCTATATTTAAAAAGCTACACTGGAAATTTATTTAACAACCCATCACGTGAATGCAGTGTCAGAACCAGGATGAGATGACGGGCGGTGCAGTGGGAGGCGGCCTTGCGGCGTTGCAAAAAGACAAACATACTGCATTCATAGAGTACGTAGATGCGATGTCGTTCAAGTCAATGAGTCCAAGGAGATCAATGAGGTGTTTTTCTATCACATTTAAGTCTATAATTGAGATGACGAAATGGACAACGAAGTAGATGTGAAATTCATTGCTCAGGCTCAACGCAACATATGTGTTAGGGATATAGTAAGAACGCCGAAAACAAAGACAAGTTTTAATTACATAAGAAACAAAATAAGTTTCGAAAATTTAAATTGAGTTACTTTAAACAAACATCAAGTTTTCTCGTACATTTATTAAACGCAAAATCGTTCACGTATTGACTAAGATATGAACGAGAAACTGACGTTGATTACTTTGTTAATTTGCAAAAAAAAAAAACTGAAAATTTAAATGTGATTTTTTTTTTGCACAGTATGTGATTATTTGTATGTTTCATAGGATATGATTAAATTATTTTTAAACCTCATAAATTAAATGTTGCCGTTCTTTCTTAGTAGGTGTCATCAGGTTTGTCACATGGCAGGCCTTGATTGTATATAGGAGGTTCACATATCATCATGCCTTGGCTCCCGGTGTGACTAGGTTTGTTTACAAAACTATGATAACAGACTAGCCCCTCTTATTATTGGCTAGGTTCAACCGAATATGAGCCAATGTTGAATATTTGTTTGGTTTTATGTCTCCCCTCATTATATATATTTATGAGGACTAATCGCATCAGCTGCACGCTGAATTTTCTCCAATGCACTCGTTATAAAGTCTGCTCTTAAAGATATTTTTAGACGTTCATTTTGAGTTTCAAACTTTTAATCCATAACACACCAAAAATCTAGTGAAGCCACTGTACTTTCATTGTTGATCTAGGCATTGCAAATTTAACAATTTTGATGCAGTAGAACTTTTTACAATGGATAGATAAATGCTGGATCTTTGAAAAATGAAAAGTGAACTTTTAAAGGGCAAAAAGAATAGACTTCATCTTTGGATAGATAATGCTTATACCTCTCACACTGTATAAATGTGTGTGTGCAATGCGTGAATGCAAGATAAGGTAGAGTAGCTAGTGTGTAAGAAGTTTCTTACATAGGCATACACAAAAACCACTTGCTACTAATTTTTTTCGATGATCGTTCATACTGATCTTCATATTCTTAAACATAAATACACTAAAGATTAAGTGAACACCAAGTTTTTGTTCATTAATCTATGGAATGGAAAAATACTTGTATGTACAGTGAAACCGTTAGTGTTCAGTTACCACAAGCACAAGAAAGCAATGTAGAAATCATAAAATGATTGCATTTATGTTTTATAATGCGTAGATCAATATAAACAGCTTGTTGAAGAAATAAGTGGTGGTTCATGGTGTTTTCTCACCACATAAGTTTGTTGAAGGATAGTCCGGATGAAACCGCTGACGTGGAGGGCGCTGGACGAGCTATCCTTGTGATGTAGGGACCCATAGTCGACCTACGAAGGTCGGGCCCGAGCTATCTCCTCAACTATCTGTAACACATGAAGCTCGTCTGATGGTCAGATCCGGGGTCCGACCAAATCCCATCAGATACTTAAGTCTGTGGATGACTTGACGAGCATCGGTGGGACTATATCTGACCTGTTGGGAGGTCGTCTGTTAGTTCTCAGGCTGAGCTATGTAGGAAATATAATTTGGTGAAGTAAGTTGTGAGTATTGGAATACCTGAGTGTAGTATCTCAAAGATTCGTCATGTCTCTCATTGTTCGATGGACTATTTATAGGTGGTGGTGTGGTGGTTCTTTGGACGTCATTCAGGAATAATGTTTAAGCATTGAATACACTTGGCTTCATTTGGCCCAAGCGGTCGCTCTTGATGGCAGGCCAAACGGCTAGGTATGAATGCCATCATTGATGAAAAGCGTTACAGTCGGCATTGATAGATGATATCAACAGGCATCTCGGCTGGCACTTCAAGTGGTGTAAACATCGTTTTCACGTGAGGTTCACGTGGCTGTTGGGATGAAGCCGTTGGCTTTTCTGGGCTCTTGCCCTTAGTCACCTCAAATAGAGAATTAAGCCTTGGCTGGCACAATATAGTAACAATTGCCCCCCATCTAACGAGCTCAATCGATGTGATAATTGAGGTCGGGTGATGTGACACGTATGAACATGAGCAGCGGTCGAGACGACACATTTAATGTAGGCCGTCAGGGACGTAGAACCATAAAATTCTCATGCAAATTGAGCAAATAATTCGAAGGGGCGCCGTTTGGAGATGTCGACACGCGTCCAAGTGTAACGACCCGCTCTCGGGGGGCCGTTACTTATTTGATATTTGCGCAGGTTCTGCAGTTAACCAGTGAAATCAAAATAGCCACGATGCAGAGATGTACAAAAATACCCAAATAGTGTCCAACTATTACAATCCAAGATGTCCCAACAGATATACATGAAAGAAGAAAAGTACACAACTGAAAATAGCTCTGAAAGCTGCGGTCTCATGGTCGAAGTCTGGCGCTATCAACTCTAGAGCATCTGCCTCCATATGTACGTCGTCTGCGGTGCCACGGAGATGGAACCGTAGGTAAGTCACAACAATTCTAAATAAAGAAAGAGAGGTACTGTACAAGTATGACAAAGCAGACCAAAGTGAAGGTAAAGTACGGTGCAGTGTTTGTACAAGTGTAGAAAGTAAAAGTACTGCAAGTAAAGTGCGGTGACTATACTGGCAAGGAAAGTAAAGTGCATGTACTGTAAAGAAAGTAACAGTGCAAGCTACACTAGAACTACGTGACTCAAGTCGGAGAGTACAATATGTGACCGTTCAGTTCGTCTCTTGCCTGGGTGCTACCCAGACGAATGCCGGTACCCAGGCAGCATGATGGTTTGCCGAAACACAGGCAGCTAGACAGGAGGCCGAAACACAGGCAGCTTGACATATAGATCGAACTCTAGTCACTCCCGTACTCTCGCAACTGTGAGTTACCCCGAAACCCCGGTGACGTGTCAATTACAAGTTCTATACAGGATTGTTCCACAGGATGTTCCACATGTTAGTCACACCAGGTCAACTGGTTGACTTCCTCATTGAAAACCAGCAAGTAGGATAAAGACAAGTCCAACACCAAAAGCTGTTACTTCCGTGCTTTGAGCACGTGGTAGTGTGGCTAGCACACAATTTACCCAAGTTGGTAGTTGTGTGCTACAACCACCAAAGTTGAAAGTTGGCAAAGTAATCTTTGGTAGATTACTTTCATTTTAGTTCTCTAGTTTGGTTTAACTTGAATAGCCATTCTGACGCTATAAGTGAAGTGTCACAAGTTCATACAAGCACAGTTGATTCGGGTTCAATATTACATATTTAACCCCCCATTTAACCCTATTTTGTGCTCATGTGATGCTACATTGTTCTCTAATTCATACGCATTTTCTACACATTTATTTATTAGAGAAAACATCTTATTTGAGCACAAAACAGCATTTAACGATGCAATTCTGCACATTTTATATTTTTCATAGCTTGGTCTCGATCTCACGATTCCAACGACTATTTATTTGTATTTTTCTGAGACCTGTGCTAATTACTATGAATTTTTGAATGTAGAATACCATTTAAATGGAGAAATACGCACGAAAATACGAAAATACGGTCGCTGACCAATCACCGCGCGCCACGTGTCAGCCATCCGCCGCTTCCCGCTCGATCCAACGGCCCGAAGCATCGATTGACGGAGCGGAGACGCGGCCGCACGAGAACCCTGCGATTGAAATCCAACGGATGAAATCGAACGAAAATCGCAGCAGCGAGCAGCAAATCAACGGGTGACGTGGCTGCCTTTGGAGCGTCGATCGCGAGATGGACGGCTGAGAGCGATGCGGATGCGGGCGCCGAGCGATCGAAGAGCGGAGCGCGATTTTTGAAGGACGTGTGGCGAGGCGTGGTCGAATCCCGCCTGGATCAACGGCGGAGAATTGCTCCGCTCCAGATGTGCGGCCCAGATGTATTCGGGCGCGAAATGGATGCGGGTTTTGAACCCGATAGCGCAGTAAACCCGCAATGATTTATATATAAGCGTATTTAGGATTTTTTGAGCGTATACAAGCAGATTGGGGCGTATTTTGAGCGTATTGGAGGCTCTAGGAGCCGTATTCTCCCCCTGAAAAATTCTGTAAAATTCCAGAGGCTTGTTTTATTATTTTCAGAGAGTTTGAAGTCTTTTCAAGGAGAATTGGTGATATTTTCTTCAACTTCTATCCCGTATTTTGGTGTTTTCTATTGTATTTTGCTATGAACTTGAAGTATTTTGTTATGAAACTTGTTTATTATTGCACGATGAGTAGCTAGAACTTATTTGTGCATGGTATGGAGTAGTTAGGGGATATTATCCGTGTTTATTTGGTTGAAATTCCTTGTGCTAAATCGTTTAACGTCGCTAAAATTGTAATCGTTGTTCGTAAATCGACTTTTTTTATTCCAAAAGAATTAATTTAGTTGATGATCGCCCCAAAAGGGTGAGTTTTGATCTCCCCAAAAGGGAGTTTCATACCGTAGTTTTGATCTCTCCAAAAGAGAGTTTCATATCGTATTATAGTTTTAGCGACGATCTTTTTGAATATTGTGTTTGAATCCCCAAAAGGGCATCTTCCGATGAATTGCTCCCAAAAGGAGAATTCATTGAGTTATATTGGATATTTTTCCCGGTGAATTGCTCTCAAAAAGAGAATTCATTGTGATATATTCATAAACCAAATTAATATGAATCGTTGATCCTGCGAACCCATACCATGTGCATACTCTTTATAGATATTTTCTTACATGATTTTCTATGTCTATTTTGTTCACGTGTTCACATCACCATCACCGTCACCATTTGTGGAGTGGTTAGTCTCTTTCCGATAGATTTCTATTCGATTTGAATTGTGGTTGCAACAGATTTCTTCCCGTTGATTCGACATCTGGACTCCCAGATTTTACTACTTGTACGGACTCTTGCGCTTGAGAGAAGCACCTTTCCGGTCCCACCAAGTTTTTGGCGCCGTTGCCGGGGAGGAATGGTTTGTGACTACGGTTTATTTCATTTAGAGGACCTTCGGTGAGATCTTTCCACTTTACTGTACATAAACTTTTTTTTATTATTTTATTTTTATTTTATTTCAAAATGGAATATATGAACTTCTATTGCACAAACAATCTTTATGATGCACGATATGCTAATGCACACAAACATAGAATGGAGAAGCTCAAAATTGTTAATTTTAATCAAACTGACTGTGAAACTTTCTTTCAGGCCTGGATGAGGTTCACAGACAATATATCGAGCTATCCGCAGCATGGGTACACAAATGAAGAGCTTATGGCGTTCTTCCTAGATGGACTACAACCGCAGCTGCAGGAATTATTGGGAGGCATGACGCCGACAGTGGCGTGTGAATACATGGAGTCTCTGCAAGAAAACGAAGAAACCATGGAAGAGACTTCAGAGAGCGATTCAACGGAGCCTTCGTGCCTTGATCAAGAAGAGCAAAGCGTAGATGTACCTTCGCAATCCTTGAGAGAGGACGCTTACCTGATTATTCAGACACAGGAGGCCACATACCATCAATTCCAGGAGAATTTCCTTGCTCGGAGTCGGCAGATTCAAAATTCCATTGAAAATCTTAATTTAATTGCCGCTTGCTTAGAAGAAGGTAATGCTTTTGAAACTCGATTTCAAGAATCTAATACGAGTTCATCTTCTATTGCAGGAATACCGAGCGAGGACACGAATATAAATATCCACATGGCAGAAAGTGTGTGCAATAGAGAGGACGAGCTCGCAATTTTGGATGAACAAGAGGAGGAGACAGCTAGGGACAAGGGTTTTGAGATTATCGCCATGGATTCAGAACCATGCCCTCCTCCAGTTTTATCCCAAAATCATTTACCCCTCTCCCCATTGATCGAGCATCGTACAGAGAGTAGTGCAAATCTTTCAGGGAGTAGTCGTCAACTTGCCTTAATTTCTTTCACTTATTTTGACGACTACATTTGGAATAATTTTATTTCGAAGAATTTTAAACTAAAATGGATTGACGTGACTCATCTCTTGCAGGATACAGGTGGACATCTTATAGAGATGCAGGGAGTCACGTTGCTGGGATCCAGTTTAGTCGTTGGAGGAAGCTTACTCGCCGAGGAGCGCAAGGAGCAAATTGAACAACTTCCTCCACCATCAAAGATTCGGGATCCGCCATTTGATCACGGTGTGTTCTTTCCAGTAGTGTAGTTTTTATATGCTTTCTAGGTTGCTTGCTTGAATAAGCTCGTACCTCTTCCGACATTGAGGACAATGTCCATCTTTAGTTGGGGGGTGTGTATGAGACCTTAGGATTTTTTTTTGAGAAGAATAAATCACCAAATCTCATCATTTAAAACTCTTTCATATGCCTTAAATGCGGATGATTATACGTTAATTAAGTTCTAAAAATTTTTATGGCTTGAGTTGATTATTTTTCCTTCAAGGAATTACCATTAATATACTATTCATGAAAACTTTCAATTTCCATGATTAATATCTCGAAACAGTTTGAATATATTTCATGCATGCTAATGTGATGAAAAAGCTTAAGTATACACGATTCATTAGAATAGTTTTCAAGTTGAAGAGGAATTTGGCCATGGTCGTTAATGTTTATGTTTGAAAATATGGGTGTTGAGTTGCTTACAAAGAAAAAAAAGAAGAAAAGAAAAGAAAAAATTTTGAATGAAAAGAATGAAAAATGAACGATGAAAAATGAATGAATAAGTATGTCACTAATAAATAACTTGGTTGGCTCGAGTAGTACATTCCGAGGGGTCCTTCTTGGCCTAATGCCCTATTGTCGTCTGATTTGGGAGCCACTGACCGGAAACTCACTCATTTGATGGAGCGATCCACGTTATACTTTTTTCTGCGAATGTTGCTTGATGCGCGTTACGCGAAACGAATAAAAGAAAAGAAATGGTGAATATACTAAGCAACTTCAATACCCATGTCTTGGATGATTATTTTGATAGGCCAATTCCTTGGAAATGAGAAAACTAGGATATAACGACGTGTTATACTTTCGCTTGCGCAAAACGATGCTTGCATGTTATTTATTCATACTAAATTAGAGAAAATATCATGTGATTGATTTTGTTCATGGATGTGTATATTGATGGTCAAGACCATGTTGGAATGCGTATTATTGAGCCATGCCATGAGCGATTTGAAAGAACTTATTGTTTTATTACTCATCCGTATTTATCGCTATTTTTGCTAGAGACTAGCAAATCGCTAGTTGGGGGTGTGATTCGGGTTCAATATTACATATTTAACCCCCCATTTAGCCCTATTTTGTGCTCATGTGATGCTACATTGTTCTCTAATTCATACGTATTTTCTACACATTTATTTATTAGAGAAAACATCTTATTTGAGCACAAAACAGCATTTAACGATGCAATTCTGCACATTTTATATTTTTCATAGCTTGGTCTCGATCTCACGATTCCAACGACTATTTATTTGTATTTTTCTGAGACCTGTGCTAATTACTATGAATTTTTGAATGCAGAATACCATTTAAATGGAGAAATACGCACGAAAATACGAAAATACGGTCGCTGACCAATCACCGCGCGCCACGTGTCAGCCATCCGCCGCTTCCCGCTCGATCCAACGGCCCGAAGCATCGATTGACGGAGCGGAGACGCGGCCGCACGAGAACCCTGCGATTGAAATCCAACGGATGAAATCGAACGAAAATCACAGCAGCGAGCAGCAAATCAACGGGCGACGTGGCTGCCTTTGGAGCATCGATCGCGAGATGGACGGCTGAGAGCGATGCGGATGCGGGCGCCGAGCGATCGAAGAGCGGAGCGCGATTTTTGAAGGACGCGTGGCGAGGCGTGGTCGAATCCCGCCTGGATCAACGGCGGAGAATTGCTCCGCTCCAAATGTGCGGCCCAGATGTATTCGGGCGCGAAATGGATGCGGGTTTTGAACCCGATAGCGCAGTAAACCCGCAATGATTTATATATAAGCGTATTTAGGGTTTTTTGAGCGTATACAAGCAGATTGGGGCGTATTTTGAGCGTATTGGAGGCTCGAGGAGCCGTATTCTCCCCCTGAAAAATTCTGTAAAATTCTAGAGGCTTGTTTTATTATTTTCAGAGAGTTTGAAGTCTTTTCAAGGAGAATTGGTGATATTTTCTTCAACTTCTATCCCGTATTTTGGTGTTTTCTATTGTATTTTGCTATGAACTTGAAGTATTTTGTTATGAAACTTGTTTATTATTGCACGATGAGTAGCTAGAACTTATTTGTGCATGGTATGGAGTAGTTAGGGGATATTATTCGTGTTTATTTGGTTGAAATTCCTTGTGCTAAATCGTTTAACGTCGCTAAAATTGTAATCGTTGTTCGTAAATCGACTTTTTTTTATTCCAAAAGAATTAATTTAGTTGATGATCGCCCCAAAAGGGTGAGTTTTGATCTCCCCAAAAGGGAGTTTCATACCGTAGTTTTGATCTCTCCAAAAGAGAGTTTCATATCGTATTATAGTTTTAGCGACGATCTTTTTGAATATTGTGTTTGAATCCCCAAAAGGGCATCTTCCGATGAATTGCTCCCAAAAGGAGAATTCATTGAGTTATATTGGATATTTTTCCCGGTGAATTGCTCTCAAAAAGAGAATTCATTGTGATATATTCATCAACCAAATTAATACGAATCGTTGATCCTAGCGAACCCATACCATGTGCATACTCTTTATAGATATTTTCTTACATGATTTTCTATGTCTATTTTGTTCACGTGTTCACATCACCATCACCGTCACCATTTGTGAAGTGGTTAGTCTCTTTCCGATAGATTTCTATTTGATTTGAATTGTGGTTGCAACAGATTTCTTCCCGTTGATACGACATCTGAACTCCTAGATTTTACTACTTGTACGGACTCTTGCGCTTGAGAGAAGCACCTTTCCGGTCCCACCAACAGTAGACAAGTTGTCTAAAGTTAGAATATGTCGTGACTTACTTTATCGAGCTCGTCATGGCAAGACGAGGTTGGAGCTAGAAGAGCTGGTGCGCGAAGATTGGTTCCTGCAATCACAAAAACTCTTGGTTAAGGAACGCTACATTTCTATTAAGATAATTTGATCGTCCTGATTTTTAAAACTGGTTGAAACGTTGTCGAAAAGCGTTCTAAATTTTCATATAGACTATATATGATAAAAATAGTTTTACTGCAAGAGAGAATATTTTTCTGAGGCTTATAGTAATTTTTAGAATTTTTTAAAAGCTCAAAAACAATTTAAAATCTGTTTTCCAATTAGTAACGTATTTATTCCACAATTTATTCTGGATGCAATCTGCATCGAAAAGTCGCGAGTGAGGTGTCAAAACAACCGTCTCGAAGAGTAGTTTAACATATATTTTTATCACATATTAGTTTACGTTAAAATAAGAAGATACAGATTTTTAAATGAAAATAACGGATTTAACTTTTAGGCTTCAAAATTTATTCTGGAAAAACTAAGCGTCGGATTGAGATGAAACTAGCGCCATTAGGTCCAGAATGTCATTTCTGATTTTTTGGAGCTAGTCACTCATTTTTCTGGGGCTTATATAATTACTTATGGATTTAAAAACACATATTATTAAATAATTAAAAATACGAAAATAATACGAAAATATGTTATTACCGCGTATTTACAAGTTTGCCCTTACGAATATTACTTACGCTGCGTTCGTTCTCGAGTGTGCATGGCGGGGTTCTCGTCGACTTCGTCGACGACGGCGACGACGGCCAAGGCGGCGTCCGATGGCGGGGAAGGCGGAGGGTGCGGGCGACGACGGCTACGGGGTCGAGCGGCGACGTGGAAGTTGGGTCGCCGGAGCTTCGTGCACGCGAGGGATGGGGCGGTGTACGGAGGAGCTTCGAGAGGTGGCGGAGCGATGTCGGTGGAGCAGGGAGCGGCGGCGACAGCCGTGAGGGCGGCAGTCGAGGGCTCGGAGGTCTGATGGCTTCGCCGACGTCGGGGGTCCTCAGGCGGCGACGTGGGCGAGCGGGGCGCAGCTGCAGTGCGTCGGGAGGACGGTGGAGGGCCGGTCGACGGCGAAGCGGGGGCTAGGCGGCGTCGGATGGTCTTGGGGTGCTTCGAGGAGGCGGGTGGCGGGTGAGGGGGTCGCCGGCGGGCGCTCGAGCTGCCTCGAGGGGAAGAGGGTGAGGGGAGTGTGGGTTTCGGGGGAGAGGAAAACGAGAGGTGAAGAGTGAGTAAGCGGGCTCCTCCGTGGGTTCACAGTGAAGATGAAGGGGGAAGTTGAGTGAGGGTGATGAGAGAGAGAGAGAGAGAGAGAGAGAGAGAGAGAGCTGGGTGTGTTTGTGTGTGTTTGGGGTTGCCTGTGAAAATGAGAAGGGAGAGGGTAGTTAATTTATATGCTTAGAAATGGTAGATGGGGGTTCGGGGTTAGCTGAAGGAAATGGGTAGATACGGTTAGGTAAAGGGATTAGGAAGGTAATAAGAGGGAGGTAGATGAGGTTAAGGTAATTAGTGAAGTAAAACTCCATTAACGAAAGTCATTAGTGAAAATACAAAAAGCGAAAATTACGAAAATGCCCCTACTAGTAAACGTGTCCGAAAAATTACGAAAACATACCCACGGGATCGTATCGTCACGAGGATCGTGAATATGAAGACCGTTCCAGGGTTTGGGCTACGGGGATACTAGTTTTTGGCCAAAACGTTTAGAAAGCGGGTTTGCGGGTTCTCTATTGAAATGATATCAGAAAATTACGAAATTAATGTGGGGAGCCCTAAATGATCATATGATGCTACTTCAGAAGTTTGAAAACGTTTTGAAGATGTTTGTATAGAAAATAAATTCATTGAACCAAAATAGCAATATCTGAACATGAATTTTAATCAGATCTTTTAGAGGTATTCGATGAAATCCGATCTTACTAAAATACTTCATAACTAGTCTGGTACATCAAAATATTTTTATAAGAAATTTTGAAATCAGTGAAACACCTAACAAACCACTATAAAATAGTTTAAAAAAATTTGGAAATAGGTTAAACACGTAAATAATTGTGTTGAAGAAAACAGGCCGTTACACCAAGATCGGACGACCGAGATCAACTCAAAGGAAGTGCAGTTTTGTATAAATAGGAATCGACGGTGGAAGAAAACCATTCCATTGCTTTCTAAAGGAATTGTGCTCCTTCTCGTTGCCATCTTCCTTCTATTCGTTCGAGTCAAGCCGTTATTGGTGCAAGGTAGCTTTTCCTTCTATGCATTCTTCTTATTCGTCCCCGGATTCTGAGGTAAGCAGATTGATGGACAAAATGGATCGAGCTGAGCTGGAACAGCTGGGCAACCCCGTCGCTGGTTCCATCGACAATACGAATTCTGGGTTAGTGGAGCCCATATGTTCTGCTGATGTGCCGAATTTTACTCAATACTCAAGGTCTAAGTGCTTGGTAAAATGAAAGGTTTAGCCCTCAAGGCTCCCAGCCACAATGTTCCGATCTTACGTGATGGGAAGGAATTGCTATTGGTGCCTGATTAGCCAGGACATGTGGTCAGATCGGCTGTCGTGCGGACTGCATCCCCCATTTTTTTCGTTGTTTCGATACATGTTCTGATCTCAAAATATAGATCTAGGACACAATAATCATGATTATGATAATTTTAGAGGAAAAAAATTTGTAGGGAGCCACTTAAAATCGAAAAGAATATCTCGATTTCGTCAAACGCCTGCGCGGGACGTCCTTTGATCCTTCGGCCTCTGAGAATCAACGATCTTCTGATCCTTCGTCGTCCGCAAAAACTTTCGTACAGTGTTGCTTCTCTTAGAGGGAAGAGCGTGCTGATAACTTGTTGTAAAATGGTTTCTACAGAAAACCGTAGACCTTTATTTATACTGAAGAATTCATACAATGTTGAGATTTATAGTTGATGTGGTCCAACAAATTACTATTCGTATCAGTTTGTAATTTTTCACCCAGGACATCAGGCAGCTGCCAAACTCCCCAACCGTTACGTAATCTATGACGTCACATCCAATCTCCACCGTCCATTCCGTGCACGCCACCTAATATCGACCCCTAATTCAGTATAAATTAATAAACAATTCCAAGATAAAATTAAATAACTAAAAAAATGTCACGATAATCTCTCAGCTCCGTGGAGAAAAATCTCAAACACTCTCTCTTTCTATCCTCGTTTATTCTCTTCTTCATTCTTCTCGAATCCGGATCCGGATCCGGATCCGATATGATCAGCTCCGATCGCGGCAGATTGGGGCTCGATTTGGACGACTAAGTCGTTGACAATTCGCAGGAGGTGAGAAGAAATGGATCCGGAGAGCAAACTGTGCGCGAACAACTGCGGATTCTTCGGCAGTTCGGTCACCAACAATCTCTGCTCTAAATGCTACAAAGATTCGTTCTTGGCCGCAAAAATTTCGATTCTTGACACCAAAGCTGCTGCTACCGCGACAGCTACAGATGCTGCTCCTCGAATTGAGAAGGAGATCGAGGGTGGTCCGGGGACCTCCGGCGAGTACAAGAAGCCGGCTGCGAGCCGCTGCCGGCTGTGCAACAAGAAGGTGGGGCTGATGGGGTTTAGTTGCAGATGCGGCGGGGTCTTTTGCGTGATGCATCGGTACTCCGACAAGCACGGCTGCGAGTTCGATTACCGGAGGGAAGGGAAGGACGCGATCGAGAAGGCCAATCCCATCGTGAAGGCCGACAAGGTCGAAAAGATTTGATCTTTGGATTGAATATTGGTATGCTCCTGATGCTTGATTTTATGAAGCGAAATAGTTAAAATTAAAAATTGGGGTTTTATGTGGGGGTTTCATGTTGATCATTTGGGTGTGTGTATAGTTTTGGTCGTTCATTTGTAGATGTCTGGGAGTTTATATTATGTATGTCACTTGATTGTATATTTATTCTAAGTATGGGTCTATTTACATCATGGTTAGTTTGTGTATATGATGGTATAACTCTTGAATTTGCCCTTCGTGTGAAAAGAGTATCATGCATTTTGTTCATTTAAATTTTTATGTCAAACATTCATAAGAAATTTAATAGAGTTGCTACACTATAAAAACATATAGAGAATACATGTCCGGACCATCCCCGTGAGGCTCCATCATGATCAATGTTATCATCCGAACCTACCCACATGAGGCTAATAGGCTTGCAGATTCTCTCGCAAAGCATGGTCTATGTTTCATCCATGATACATATCAAGTGTTCAATAAATGTCCGGACTTCTATTCCTCACAACTTGAAATCGATTTTCATCATTAAGGTCTTTGACCTATGTGCTTGCTAGTACCCCCATTGTATAAAAAAACATATAGAGAATAATGGATATGCGTTGACCACGACAGTGCAATCCACCACCTTCCGGCGGATTTTTTGGAGCCTTCAATGATGACCCACACATGCTAAAACCCCATTATATCAAAATCTAGTGTATCCAGTGCTATTTGCTCGTCGATCGGATCGTTAGAAATTAAACAGTTTTGCTATAAGAAATTCAAATGGGAACTTGCCCCCTGTAGACGCATGCTTAGCTCCCTCCGTGTAGGCATCCCAAACTTTCTTATTAGGTGTATTTAAGGTAATGTGCATGCTACATTGGTGGTAGGAAAGGTCATGACCATTCAGCTTTGTTGTTCATAATATGGAACTAATCATTGTAATTCCATACGTGTAAGAGCACGTGGGTTCATATCTTGTGTATCAAGGATTTATAAACTTCGACTGATTCCGATTTGTATTGAATGCTGAATTGAATTTGAGGTATCCAAGATGATATCATCCTAATATGGCGATATGATAATAATAGCCTATATTATTCATTTGTTTATTTATTCTATCAGTTTGTATCGAGTTTGTCCTTGCAAATACGCTCACGATACCACTTGATACATGTACATCACCACGTTATATATTATATATATATAGCTTCCTAACCTAAATCTTGTTAATCCGAGTGTTTTCCCACATTTCTAAAAGTAGAGGGAAATATATCATTAGAGGGCTACTTTTCTCACACACCCAAATAACTGCACAACCTTATGAACTCAAATTGTTGGTTTGGTGTAAATTAATGTGTTTTCTAAACTTTGTATCCATCAACAGTGAAATTAAAATGAATTCACATTAGAATCCCAAGTTTTTCCAGCTATGATTCGACACTGACATTGATTACTGTATCTACATTTATATATCTAATTCTTTGCAATCTTTGTTGAGTACGATCATCACAAGAACTCTTTTATCCCAAGTCTTTTGGATTCGCCACGGGTGTAAACCCTCTAAACGAGATCCTCTCCTAATACCTGAATTGAGCCGCCTTCAATCCTCTAAAATGATTGCGTATCATGATGTACTGAATTGAGCCACCTCTAATATTTTATTAATACACTAATTCCATCATGTAAATGTGTTTGGCATCCATCTTTGTTGAGATTCAACACCCCCTTCACTTTCATGCTCCCTCCTCTCCTTCCCCTTTCCGTTCCTTTTTCTTCTTTACCTAATGTTTGTATTGTCACTATTATAAAACATACAGCACCGCTGATTCTATAGCTATCTCATAAAACTTCTCGATATATTATATGATCATATATGTTTCTGAAAGTGCTTCACCCCTTCAACCAACTTGCTTTAGTCCTATGTGCAACAACCTTCACAATCTTTCCTTAATGATGAATGCTTGATTCCAGGTAATGGAAGCACTGTCCCCAGAATACATATTACATGGATAATATCTACTATTATCCTACCATTTCTAAATCTTGGGTCCAGGTTCTACCTTGGAGCTAACCCTTCTATGCTCTTATCGTAAAGATTATCCCAAAAGCACTTCCCCGCTTTGATAATCTCTCTTTAATTTGATATGATGAGTGACATCCCCCTCAATCTTGCTGTAAGATCGAAAAAAAGAGTGATCATATTGTTCACAAATCTGTTTCATGTAATCGATAGTCTTATCATCTATTTATCTAAGTTGCCTGTCATACGATCCATCATTGCTCTTGCAAATTCTAAATCTATTTATCTAAAGGTGCCATGTGCTTTTTGCGGACCTTCGATGATTGTTATTTTGTATTTGAGGCTTTGCTCCAAATTCCACTCTTGGTTGGCTCTTGTACATGCTTGTAGGCTGGTAATGAATTTTGAATTTTATCAATAGAAATTTTTGGCAGGTCTTTTGACTTTTGAATTGCAGGAGTAACAAAAATAAGTCATGATCTAAAGTCTGAAGAAATTTGTTCATTAATTATTCTCTACCCATCATGATTTTCTTCGTTTCTTCTCATTAGCTTTTTAATATTGCATTCGTTGAAATACTCAGAAAAGGTCTCTCTGATTTGTCTTTTTAAAAATTTCGGATTGTCCGATCAAGGTTGTGTTTGGTTTGGTTTGTGCAATCATCGGGTCGGCCCTGTGCTGTATCAGGACCAAAGCCAATGTAATAATTTGGAGCAAGCTCTCTAATGTAAAATGGCAATCAGAGTAGGTCCACAAATATGTATCTATACTACTAGGGTCATAATCAACAAGCATCCAAACATCAACACCCAAATACAATCACCCAAAGCTTTTCATCTGCAATCAACATGCAGTTGATCAGAGAACCTTCACATAATCCGGCACCCGAATTCCTTCATACTAAATCAACGCCTAGTTGATTCCGAAATCCCCTTCACATTGAATTGATCCCATCCCTGGAGATGAGAGCCTCCATCTTCTGCACCAGCAGCTCGAAGTCGTCTTGCGTCTTGATGAGGCTCAGCCGCGTGTAACGGCTGTCGGCCTCAAACACCACGCCGCCACGGGTGATGATGCCCGCATTCCTGAGCACGGCCGCGCAGTCTCTGTCTTCCTCCATCTCGCACCTCAACCAACCATAGGCTGCACCGAAGTCTAGTTTGCTCAAAACAAGACTGCTTAAAGCTTTTGGGTTTAAAACACGAATCTTAAGGGGGGTTAATTACCAGGGGAAGGGCTGGTGGCCTTCTGAAAGTAGGTGCAGTATCGAGGGTTGATCTCCTGAAGGGAGAAGCGTTTGGTGGACGAGAGCAGCTTGTTCAGCCTCTCCCATCTCTCTCTTGTTATCTTGTTGCCAAACTCGAAAATGTCGTCTTTCCCTCTAACTTCCCGCAGGATTGCTTTGATGATTTTCAGGACTCTGAGCTGCGTGTCGCGAGACACGCCAATGGTGTTCGTGCTCAGGTAGAGCTGTACCTTATTATAGACTTCCTCGTCCCTCAACAGCACCCACCTATACATGAAGACACGATGTTCAGTATCGAAAGCTTCTAAGTTCTTTATTTGATGTAATACGAATACCCGAATCTGCTGCTGGCATGGCCAGAGATCTTGGAGACGGAGAACATCATGACATCTTCGTCGGCCGGGGCAGGGATCGCGGTGTAATGAGGCCAGTAGTAGCAGTGATCATAGATGACGGAGGAGCCCCCCAGCACAGAATGCTGAAGGCGGCCATCGGGGTTGTTTGGCGAAGTCACAAACTCTATGAACTTGTTGTTCGACGATGCGTTCACCCACTTGGACGTGATCCCTTCCCATTCGTTCTCTCTCGAGTCGAAAAGCACCGTTTGTGTCCTGTACAACTGTGCGTACATGGTATTGATCAATTTGTCACAAATTTTTATGATGTCGTGTGAGAAGAAATCTAGTCAGTACGAACCGCATAGTAAGGAGCAGTTGCGACGACTTTGGCCGGAGAGACCGTGGCGTCGTTGCTGCTGCTGCTATCAGGAGAGAGCGCATAGACCAGTGCGTTGATCAGTTGGGTCGATCCAGTGCCGAAGGCGATGAACCTTCCATCGGTCACCGCGTTGCCGACCGACTGGTGTAGCAGCCGGATGTGCTTCTCGAGCTCGACGGTGGTGAAGTTGCCGCCGTCGATCCTGTAGCTCATCCGGTGCCATCCTGAGACCACCACCGCGCTGCCTGCCGCATGCTGCTGCCAGTATGGCTCCAAAAACAATGGGTCACCACTGATGCAACCAAAAGGAATCGTCACCACTGATGCAACCAAAACAATGGCCCGCCAGCCCACCCTCTCTCTCTCTTCTACCGTCAATTTCAAATACTTGTAAATCGTTGGTTCGAAGAGGGTAAAAGAGGAATAAGTGGTACGTGCTCATGAGTAAATTGAATGTCAAACATGTAAATAAGTGGTATGTGCGTGTGAGTAAAACGGATGGTCCGCAAAGCATTTCCCGTGGGGTTTTCTAGCCAATATATTTCTATTTTGGCTTGATCTGCATGCAACTCAAGTTGAGGTGCACGTGTGTGGATGAGATTTTTGTTAAAATTGGCAAAAAAAAAATCCACTGTCACATTTCTTTCTATTTCTTCGAATTTCTTGACAATTTTGACAAAAAAATCCCATACATACACATCAACTTGAGGTCCCACCGATATTGCTTTCCATTTGATTTAGAGAATGGCTGTCTGCACCCCTATGAGTAGGGGTGCATTGATTTAATTTATCTAAAATTAGAAAACCTATAACATCTCTCTTCCCCCTCAACATATTCTTTCCTATTTTAAGTTAACTTTGCCACAAAAAACAACATGCACCCCTATTCATAGGGGTGCAGATAGCAACACTATTGATTTATAATAGGGTTTTTATCATATTAGTCCCTTAAATCTTGCATAACTTGAGGTCCCCCTTCCCCTCCCCCTCCCCCTCTTCCGCCCCCCCTCCCCCGCTTCCTTTATTAGGGCTTAATTTATAGTTAATTAACATTAATTGTTAATTAATCTAACTATTTAACAGAATATAGGATGATGAGACTATTTAAGTTAACGGCTTAAGATTTGAGGAATTAAACTCAAAATACGAAGAACTAATGGATTAATATCATATTACGCATAATTTAAGAGACTAATAGGAAAAAGACCATGTATAATATATGATATAATTAATCTGTCAAGTAAAAGGGTTAATCATTGACAGACAGTGCCACCGATATTGCAATTAATGAAAGCTGACCTGTCGACGTCGGCGGGGCAGTCGGGCAGCAGATAGGAGCAGTCGTTACCGGCGTAGCACGTGTTGCACTCGCATATGGGCTCACCGTCAACAGCTACACCGTCCAAAAAGGCCCGGCCGTGGCCGGAGCAAGTCCGGGCCGCGACGGCCTCGGCCTCGGCCGCAGCCGGCCGGCTCCACCCCGGCGCGGGCTTGCTGTGAGAGAAGAAGATGAAGAGACAGAAGTAGATGTTGAGGAGGAAAGAGGAGAGGAGGAGGAGGAGGAGGAGCCTTGAGCCGACTGCAGGTTTCTTTGGCCCTTCCATGGAGTTTGGAGCACTCAGTTGAGGGTTCGGTGGGCAATAATGGTGCCCTTGTTGGCATTGTATATTTATTGTCTCTTCTGCGATGTGAAGGGGACGCACACAGATCACATACGGAGAGGATACTGATGCAAGCAAATATTAAATTATTCTATCCCAATCGAATTGGGAAAACTTATGACACGTCACCTTAAAAAACTGCATCAGCCCTGTTTTTTTTTTCGGATAATCCAGACTGTGCATTTTGTTCTTCGTATTTTAAAATCACAAAATACCACTAGATGAACTCAAGATGTTTTGCATGTTCATTTACACATCGAAAAATGTCCCATTTACGCAAAATATTTAAGGCTTTGCCACATTTAGATGAATGGGTCAACCCACTTGGATTCACTAAACACTTGGTGTTTTGTAGTTTTAGAACATGAAGAACAAAATAAACTGTTCCGACCGTGCTGTAAGTGTGACTGTTTATTCTGATTATGTAGTCAAATGGATTCGGTGATGATGATGGCCCACCCAATCTAGTGAGGACACGTTGGAATTTGGACGATTGGATGTGGCCCGAAACAGACCCGGATAGGCCAAGGATGAATATTTTCATCAACAAAATCTCTCGAAGACAATAAATATTTTTTCGTTTGCACTTGGAAGATTTTTTGAGGGCAGCTTTCAAAGCAAAATAATGGAAGAAGAGGACGACTACAACACGATGTATGTATCATCATCCTTGTGGCTCGAGGTTGCAAGCTTACGCCAGTTGAGTGGTGGGGTAAATGAAAACAATTGACAATAACATATTTTTCAAGGTTTTGTTTGTCTTTGATACAATGCAGTGATTGAGAATGAAGTGTGATATCAGAGGAGGAAGCCGAGATTCCTCTTGGTATCTCCAATGGACATACGACAGAAAACAACTTGGAAGTTGAGTTTTGAAAAGACTTTCCCATGTATGTAACCATGCATCTTTGAGAAACTATTTGTTTACGGGTGTTTTCTCACCGTTGAATTGTTGACCAGAAGACGGGAGGTCAACGGGGTCAAGGGATCACCTGGGACCCCCGGGATCGGTCGGGGGCCCGTTTGCTCGGAGAGGGATGCGCGGATCCACGCGTCGGCTTGCCGAGGGGGAGCCTCAGCGAAGCGGCGGCCTCCTTGTGGTGGGGGCGAGCGGGCTCGTTGCCGAGGTCGCTCGGCTTCGGTTGGTAGGGCGGGGAGGGGTAGTCTCGGCGCCGTTGGATCTGCTCGACCTGAATAGACGAGGAAGCTCGTCAAGGGGGTCGGACCTTGGTTCCGACCAAATCTTATCCGATGCCTAAGTCAGAACGGATCTGAAGGGAGCTCGGCAGGATCGGTACGGCTCGCGGGGAGGCCGGTACGCAAGTCCTCGGACCGAGCTATGGAGAGGAAGCGTAAGGTGGAAGACAAAGTCGTGTAAGTAGAATACCTCCATGTTTCAGTATCCAGGAAGTGCCTCCTGGTACACTGCCCCTCGAGTCCTCTTATAGGAGTCCTCCCTCCCTCTCAACGTCCTCTCCTTTCGCCCCCATGATCCGCCTCGTTGATGGCGTTTTCATGGGTCATGAAGGTGAGCGTAATGAGGCCCCTTAATGGTAATTAAGGGGGCGCGCGTTTAGGGAAGTGGTTAACTCCTGCTAATCGTGGGCTGATGGGGGTGTCTGCCTCGATCGAGACCGACCTGAGTCAAAGTCTTCGTTGAGGCCTCGTCGCTGGGCCCGCTCTCCTTCAAGGCCGCCTGCTTACGATGTTGGCTTGGGCCACCTAATCGTGGGTCATCTCTTTGAGATCGTATCGCTGTTGATTAGCGAAGAAAAAGAAATATAACCCAACAAGAACCAACTGTGGATAACATTTTCTTATAGGCCATACTAACATTAAAATCATGATTTTTATTCACAACAAGAAATGTGTTATAGGTTAATTGGATTTAAGAGATAGAGAGACAAAGTTTCATAGCCAAAGGAATGAGTAACCATGGCCATAGGCCATGGTTCTCTATATATTGATATATGGGAGGAGATGAAAGGCCTCAAGGAGACCAAGAGTCCCCATTACTCATAGTAATGGGGACTAATGATAGTGGGTAATGAAGGAGGGGAGGCCAAAGGCCTCCCTCATTCATAACAAAATGTTTATTTTAAAGAAAAAAAGAAAAAAAAAAGAATACATATAATTATTGGGCTTTAAATTTCGAGCAAAAACAGGCCGAATCCAGCGAAACCTGAGGCCCGGCACAGTGCCGGGCCGGCCGTAATAAATAAGCCCAAGTGTCAAACCATATGCCTTTAGGCCGGTCCCAAGGCTCCTAACCAAACTTTTTAGCACATGTTTAAAAAGAGTTACTGTTATAAACGGGCTTCTTGGTGGGCCTACCCGTTAGTGGGTATCCACCCATTATGTAACCCTACCACTATAAATATAGCGCTATGGTCTCCATAGCCGCCAAGTTTACAACACGTTATCAGCACGCTCAAAGCTAAGCCGAACCCCTGCCGACGGACGGACGCGACGGACGGATGCGACGCGAACGGGTTTCCTTCACCGAACGTCGCTAGATCCGGCGGGTAGGATCTAGAGGTAACTTTCTCCCTAGATCTAAATTTTGCATATGCGCATATGTGGTGATTCAATTTTTTGGATCAATCGATCAAAAATATACCGTTTTTATTGATAAAAATCACCCCTTTTTCAATAAAAAACGTATTTTTGGAAGAAAAAAATTGGTTTTCCCACTAAAAATCGGATTTTTACCCGTTCTTTTTCTCCAAAAATCACCCAAACCCTAAAAAGGGTTCACCCACGTGTTGGATATGGAAGACGTTTGTACACCCTTGTAGGGGATGTACGAGGGAATACGGACCTCGAACGTCGCGTACACGAAGTCGTGTGCAAAGGGAATCTGTTCCCTTGCGGAGAGGATCTCTGGATGAGTGGGAAAGTCGCATTATATATGCATAAGTGCATGCGACATATGGCTAATAAAGGGGGAATATCTTAAGCTTATGTTGTACCATGCATATGGTACAACTTAAGCTTATAATGTGCCATGTATCATGGTACACCTTAATTAAGTTGTTCCAAAGGAACAACTTACCCTAAAATAACTACCTTGGGGGCTATAAATAAGACCCAAGGGTAAGCCATTTCTTACACCTTTTTGCATGAAATTCATGCATGCAACTTCATTCTAGCGAAGCTCTGCAGAAATCCTTTCTCTTCCTCTATCCAAGTTCTTAATCTAAAGTAGAGATTTAGATTGTGGATTTAGTAGCCTTACTCCGTTCGTGAGAAGACTCGATCCGTCGTGGCGAATCCGAAGGCGAAGTTCGTAGACTACAGTGCCGCATACGCAAGCGTAAGTCTAAACTTCATATTATCGATCCTAACTCTGTTTTGGCAGGATCCTACATTGGTATCAAAGCCATATGGGTTCGTCCCGGTCAAACCACCGCCCCGTCGAAACTATGAACGAGTCGTTGTCTTTTTCACGAATGTGTCTCCTACTATTACAGATATAGTAGGAACGCTTCGTGACGGAGAGAACGCAGCGGTTGTTCTTTTCACGTTAGAGTCTCCTATCATTACGGATATGGTAGGAACTCTCCGTGACGGGAAGAACCGACCGTTCACGTAGTAGGTTATTTTTCATTTTTGGCACACGGCCATTAGGAAATAACTAATTTCTCGACGAACGGGTGCTTCATCGACGAACGGGTGCTTCATCGAGGAAGATGATGGTAGTTATTTCCATCGGGTAAGAGGAAATTGGTGCATGTGCACCATGGCCAAATGGGCTATGAAGGCTATGCACCCCCCCTCCACTTGCGGAGGGGGTTGGCTACGGCCAATAACCACCGGCGACCACCCCATCAAGGGGGAGGAGTATGTGCGGCAACCCCATTCAAAGGGGGTGGCCGGCCATGGCCAAAGGGGCCATGGCCGGCCAATGCCAAATGGCCTTGGCCATGACCGGCCATGGCCAAGCCATGGCCGGCCAAGGCCAGGCCGGCAGTGGCCGGCCAAGGCCAGGCCGGCCCTGGCCGGCCAGGCCTGCCCTGGCAGTGGCCAGGGCCGGCGCCCTAGCCACTGCCAGGGCCAGGCGGCCCTGGCAGAGGCCAGGGCCGGCGCCCTGGCCTCGGCCAGGGCCTGGCCGGCCCTGGCAGGGGCCAGGGCCGGCTGGCCTGCCCTGGCAGAGGCCAGGGCCAATGCCCTGGCCTCGGCCAGGGCAGAGGCCCTGGCCGAGGGGGCCACGGCCCCTGGCCGGCCAGGGCAGAGGCCCTGGCCGGCCCTTGGCCAAGCCCCGGCCAGGGCAGAGGCCCTGGCCGGGAAGAAGTTGTAGACCAAAAATTGGTCGACCAATTTGGTGTTTTTGGTCGACCAATCCGACAAAAGGTCTGGGTCGATTGCAAACTTGCCAAATGACCCATACGGGGTAACAAAAGGCCTTGGTCAAACTCGAATGTGTCGATTAGTCCATACGGGGCTAACCACAGTGCCGACTAGTTCATACGGGACTAACGTTTTAATGAAGTTTTTCTTTGGGCTCTACTCCTTGAAGACTAGCAATAGTGCTCTACTTTATGCGAGATTAGCCAAGTCATTGTGCTCTACTCTACGGAGATTAGCCAATGTACTTATGAAATTGTGCTCTACTCCTTGAAGATTAGCCTTAGTGCTCTACTTCATGCGAGATTAGCCATGTCATTGTGCTCTACTCTACAGAGATTAGCCAATGTACTTATGACGTTGTGCTCTACTCTACGGAGATTAGCCAATGTATTTTAAAATTTTGAAAAATACGTTTTTTCAAAAACGCTTTTTCCGCTGCAAAGTACTATAAGAGTACTAACATTTGATAAAGTGAGGGAGAAATATTGAAAGTTACTCTAGATGGTGATTGGAAACATAGTGACCTTTCCGACTCTAGAGTAACATCTTCAATATTTTTCGAAAGTAACTTATCAAATTATGAATATCATTCCAAGTGGGAGTTGATTTTAGAACTATCCATATGGGATATTCTATTATCATTTCAAGTGGGAATTATATTTGAAAAATACGTTTTCAAACTCGTTTTTCCGCTGCTAGTACTATAAGAGTACTATTGTTTGATAAGTGATGGGGGAATCTTGAAGGTTGTTCTAGATGGTGATTGGAATCAAAGAGACCTTTTCGATTCTAGAACAACATCTTCAATATTTTTCGAAAGTAACTTATCAAATATAATATAATTTCAAGTGGGAGTTATATTTTAAGAATTTTATGCAATGTGTTTTTGATCGAACCTTCGATTTTTATGTCTTTTGCAGCATTTTAAAAGTAAAATGTCTTCCGCTTCAAAGAATATCGTCGCTGAGTTAAACAAAGGTGAAAAACTCAACGGCGATAATTACAAACTTTGGTCCATTAAGATACAATACGTTCTAGAGGAGCAAGAAGTGCTCGAAACTCTAAAGAACGTTATGATTGAACCGGAGTTGGGCACTACGGCCCAACACCGAAGAGACAAGGAAACTTTTGATGCTTGGTCTCGGAAGAATAAGATAGCGCGCATTACGTTATTAAGCAGTATGGCTAATGACATAATGCGCATCTTCCGAGAACATGACCTAGCCATGGACATATGGTCCAAGCTAGAGGAGAAGTTCGGTGGCACATCGGTGTCCAAACTTCGCGCCTTAACTATAAAGTTCGATACATATAAGAAACGTCCAGATCATTCCATGGGGAAACATCTGCGACATATGGCGAACCTTATATCAGAGTTAAAGGACGCAGGTCATGTGCTCACGGATGAGCAACAAATCCAAGCAGTCATACGTTCCCTACCAAATGGGTGGGACCAAATGAAGATGCATCTCACTCACAATGAGAGCATCAAGACCTTCAGCGATGTTTCCAAGCACCTCGAATTAGAAGAAGAGCGGCTTGCGGCTGCCAAGCCAAGTGCAGAAGTGCACATGGTTGCTAGTTCCTCACACGGGGGAAAGAAACGGAAAAATCGTTCGAAGTTCACTAATGAACGTAATAAGCAACCTGAGTCTACCAAGAAACCCATACATAAGGGTGGGCACAAGAAATGGCACAAGAAGAAAGACTTGAAGAGGATCAAGTGCTTCAAGTGCAACAAGCTCGGTCACTATGCTCGTTCGTGTACGAGTGGAGGCGACGAGGTAACTTGTAAATATACTAGTTACATATGTGTTTCTAGTTCAATATTTCTTGTGGAATCTAATCCATTTTGGATAATTGATTCAGGTGCCGCCGACCACATAGCAAGGGACAGACGGTCCTTCGTGGAGTATCACCGGATACCCCAAGAAACGAAGTGGATCTATGTAGGAAACAACACACGTGTTGAAGTGAAAGGCGTTGGGACTTGCAAGCTAGTCTTGGACAACGGCCGCACTCTCCTACTTCATGATGTCCTCTTCGCTCCAGATATTCGAAGGAATATAATTTCTGTGGTTGTATTAATGGGTCTTGGCTATAGCTGGTTTTTTCATGATTGTAATATGGACTTAAGTTGTAATAATACTCTTATTGGTACTGGGTTTGTATTTAAAGGATTTATTGTAATGAGTACAATGTATGATTCCTCATGTAATGAAAATTTCCTTGTTGCAAATTCTAAGACTTATGAGTCTGATGTGAATTGTTGGCACGCAAGGCTTGGTCATATTGGACCAACGCGTATGGATAGACTTGCCAAACATGGCCTTCTATCCAATGTTTCAAAGGTTGAAATGTCGACCTGCGAACATTGCCTTGTGGGGAAATCTTGTCGCAAGCCGTTTGGAACCGGCACAAGGGCCGAGGTTCCATTACAGCTTATCCATTCGGACATATGTGGTCCGATGAATGTCAAGACAAGACGCGGAAAGTCCTATTTCATCACTTTTATTGATGATTTCACCCGATTCGGACATATCTATTTGATATCCCACAAAAGTGAAGCTTTGGCTTGCTTTAAAAACTATATGAGTTTAGTGGAGAATCAATTAGATCGCAAGATTAAGGTCTTGCGAACCGATAGGGGCGGTGAATATCAATCAACAAGTTTTAAGGAACTTTGTGATGAAAAAGGCATAGTACATCAGGTAACTATGCCTTATACTCCTCAACAAAACGGTGTTGCAGAAAGGAGAAATAGGACTTTAATGGAAATGGTCCGTTCAATGATGGCGCAAGCTAACTTGCCAATCACCTTTTGGGGTGATGCATTATTGACGGCCACTTTCATTTTAAACCGCGTACCCTCGAAATCAGTTAGCTCCACTCCTTATGAGTTGTGGAACCAAAGGTCTCCTGACTTAAACATTTTGAAACCTTGGGGTTGTGCATCCTACGCACATATTTCCTCCCATAAGTATGGCAAACTTGGGCCAAGGGGAAGGAAATGTATCTTTATACGATACGCAGAAAACTCCAAAGGTTATGTTTTTATTAGTCAGGAAGACAATGGTGGGCTAATTGAGTTTGAGTCGAGGGATGTCACTTTCTTGGAAAACGAGTTTCCAAGACAGGGCTCGATAAGTCAGGACTTATCTCTATTTGAGATTTATGATCAAGAAGGATTACCTCATTCGAGTGGGAGAATTCTTGGTGAAAATGAAAATACGTTTCAACCTTCACCAATGGATTATACGAATGACGATTATCCTATTCCATACGGGAATAATGATCCAAGTGGGAGCAATTCTAACGACATTCCAAGTGGGAGTGATATTAGAATTGATCTAAATTCAAGTCAACAAGGACTTGAAGAATCTCAAATACGATGTAGTAGTCGTACAAGGTTGGCTCCTCTAAGATTTGAGGATGAATTTCCGCAAACCTTTATGACTTTACTACAAGAAGATGACGAGCCTGCTACTTTCAAACAGGCCGTATCTTGCCCTGCTAAAGACAAATGGATGGAAGCGATGCAAGAGGAGTTAGAATCCATGAAAGTTAACCAAGTCTGGGACTTGGTTGACTTACCCAAAGGACGTAGAGCTATTGGGAACAAATGGGTTCTCAAGATCAAGCATAAGGCTGATGGCTCTATTGACAGATATAAAGCTCGCCTTGTCGCGAAAGGTTTTACGCAACAGGAAGGGATAGACTACGAAGAGACTTTCTCACCTGTTGTTCGTTTTACCTCAATTCGCCTGATTATGGCAATGGTAGCTTGCTTAGACCTCGAATTACATCAAATGGATGTAAAGACTGCCTTTCTCAATGGAGAATTGGACGAGGAGATCTATATGGAACAACCAACAGGGTTTGTAAAAGAAGGAAACGAACATAAGGTTTGTAAACTTCTTAAATCCATATATGGTCTTAAACAATTCTCGAGGCAATGGTATATACGATTTCAAGAGGTTGTCTTATCAAATGGATTTTCCATGCTTGATGAAGATAACTGTGTATATATCAAGAGGAATAAGAACAAGTATGTTATTATGTCTCTATATGTAGATGACATTTTAATAGCCGGAAATGACAAGGGCTTTGTGATGGATATCAAGGCTTGGCTTTCATCAGTTTTTGAGATGAAAGACATGGGAGAAGCCGCATATATCCTTGGAGTTAAGATTTCAAGGAACCGTTCAAAGAAACTTCTTTCTCTTTCACAGGAGACTTATATAAAGAAGGTTCTAGAACGTTTTAATATGCAGGACTGCAAGTCCATTGATACTCCAATAAGCAAGTGCGACAATTTATGTCTGAAATCATGTCCGAAGAACCAAAAAGAGAAGGAGATTATGGAAAAAGTTCCATATTCCAGTGCAGTTGGTAGTCTAATGTACGCTATGATGTGTACAAGACCGGACATCTGTTTTGCCGTTGGAATGGTAAGTCGTTACCAATCCAACCCAGGGCAAGTACACTGGAAAGCGGTTAAGAGGATAATGCGGTATCTCAAAGGAACTGCAGACTTTGCTTTATGCTATCAAGGAGATGCCTTGAGGCTCGAAGGCTACACTGATGCTGATTGGGCGGGTGATCTCGATGAGCGACGATCGACCTCAGGATATGTTTTTCTACTCGGATCTGGTGCAATATCCTGGAGTAGCAAGAAACAATCCTGCATCGCACTTTCAACCATGGAAGCCGAGTTTGTAGCATTTAGCAAGGCAGTCCAAGAGGCTGTTTGGCTTAGGAAGTTCTTAGACAGGCTAATTAATGCAAATGACTCAGGTGCTGTACCTATACACAGCGACAGTCAAGCATCTATAGCCTATGTCAAAGATCCGAAATTCCATTGTAAGACCAAACACATAGATATCCGCTACAAATTTGCAAAAGACTATGATAAGTCCAAGAAGGTAGACATAAGGTACATATCTACGCATGAGATGATAGCGGATCCGCTTACGAAGGCTATCCCCAGAGATGTGTTTTACAAACACTTATCATCTCAAGGATTGCGTAAGAGCTGAGTTGTACCAATGTAAATTCCCATGTCTGTAAATGATCAAAATTAATAAAAGAATAAGTTCTTTTTCAAACATTGCATATGAATTTCTTAAGAAATGTTTGTGTACATTTTTGAAATCTCAGCTGAATTCTAGTATGTCGGACAGATTGAGGTTGGCTCTCTCACATGAGCAACCGCCTTATTCTATCAGACGGATGGAATAGAGATGAGACCTGTTTGAAGTCAAAATCATCAGACGGATGATTTAAGAGTCATGACTTAA
The DNA here is from genome assembly GCA_030789695.1 of Scilla litardierei. Taxonomy (NCBI): domain Eukaryota; kingdom Viridiplantae; phylum Streptophyta; class Magnoliopsida; order Asparagales; family Asparagaceae; genus Scilla; species Scilla litardierei. The sequence continues at coordinate 3,168,556 of CM061141.1, read as the reverse complement.
ACAAAATGGTCGCATGAAAGATCTGCATCATATGGATGCTTACAAAAGATCTAAGAGGATTTTTTGGAAATCCTATCTGTCTAAATGCGGGATGTGAGTCCAAAGGACTATTTGAGTAGAATAAGGGAATCAAAATCAGACATTGTGGTGCCTGATCATCATCCTTACAAATATCGTTGAGACATACACTCCCTGGGAAAGGAGCGATGTTGTAATACGTGTTCATACCACGTATGCATTTCGACCACTGAGTTAGTAGCAATAGTGTTTGCTATTATGTGAGACTCAAAGGCCATATGGGTCTTAACTCTTACCCTCAAGGACTCCAATTGGTTCCTTTAGATTTGACGAAATGATCGCTATCTTAGCGTGTTACTTATGGGCTATGATAATTCGGCTCGGCGGGGCACGTTAGGAAAGCGAGTCTAGTCAAGATCAGAAGGTTCGCAAGAAGAGGAAGATTGATTTCATATTCGCATTTGGACTTTAATGATTCAAAGCTGGCCAGCCAATTGTAATCCAGATGGGATTCAATTGTTGAATATAAAGTATAAGAAATGTGAAGAAATAATCTAGGGTAAAGCATGCGTTGAACTACTCAACTTTGCACCTTCGAGGTCGTTGTGTATCTCTAACAAGTGCACAACAACAGACTCTACGCGCATGACGGTCGCACGGTCTATTTCTCGGTATGATAGATGAAAGAACTAAGAGAAATATGTTCTCTTACAATCCCCTCAAGTGTGAGTGGGAGATGTTGGATATGGAAGACGTTTGTACACCCTTGTAGGGGATGTACGAGGGAATACGGACCTCGAACGTCGCGTACACGAAGTCGTGTGCAAAGGGAATCTGTTCCCTTGCGGAGAGGATCTCTGGATGAGTGGGAAAGTCGCATTATATATGCATAAGTGCATGCGACATATGGCTAATAAAGGAGGAATATCTTAAGCTTTTGTTGTATGATTCGGGCTCAATATTACATATTTAACCCCCCATTTAGCTCTATTTTGTGCTCATGTGATGCTACATTGTTCTCTAATTCATACGTATTTTCTACACATTTATTTATTAGAGAAAACACACTATTTGAGCACAAAACAGCAAATAATGAAGTATTTCTGCACTTATTATATTTTTCCTAGCACCGTCTCGATCTCACGATTCCAACGACTATTTATTTGTATTTTTCTGAGATCTGTGCTAATTACTATGAATTTTTGAATGCAGAATATCATTTTGTGGAAAATAAATAATCACGCACGAATCTTGGCGCGCCACGCGGCGCGATCTCAGCGCTTCCCGCGCGATCGGACGGCTGTAGATAAGCGGGCGACGTGGAATATCCTCGTGCATTGGATCAGAATCTGACGAACGAGATCGAGGAAGCAAGCGGACTTCAGCGGAGACACGCGGCAACATCCGCTCCGTTGGATGCCAATCCAACGGGCGGCAACCGAGCAGCGAATTCGCGAGGGGAGCGGCCACGTGGCTCATTGTGGAGCGTTGATTCATCATCCGACGGCCTGCGAACGAGCGAATCGAACGTCGACGCGGCGAGATCCCCACCGTCCGATGCGAATCGAACGGCCTGTGTTTTTCCCGCTCAAACTCGAAGCGCAGCATGCGTCTCGCGCGACGTGGCCACATCCACACCGTCGAGATCCCGATCCAACGGCCAATACTGAATCCAAGTTGAAAGCGGATCGGATGTGGGCTTCGCACAACTTTTAAAGCACACGTGGCTCCCCCACGTTCGATCCCGCTTGGATCAACGGCCCAGGTTTGATCCGCTTTAGATCTGCGGCTGGGATGGATTCGGGTGCGGGTTTTAAACCCAATAAGCTTTTAAAACCCGCAATCTTATTATATAAGCGTATTTAGGGTTTTTTGGGCGTATTCAAGCAGTTTGGGGGCGTATTTTGGGCGTATTGGAGGCTCTAGAAGCCGTATTTCCCCTCTGAAAAATTCTGTAAAATTCCAGAGGCTATTTTCTTATTTTCAGAGAGTTTTGATGTATTTTCAAGGATATTTGGTGATGAATTCTTAACTTAAACTCCTTATTTAGTGCTTTTTCTACCGTATTTTGCTACAATCTTGATGTATTTGGCTATGAAACTTGTTTATTCTGAAATTATGAGTAGCTAAAACTTAATTGTGCTTGGTATGGAGTAGTTAGGGGATATTATTCGTGTTTATTTGGTTGAAATTCCTTGTGCTAAATCGTTTAACGTCGTTAAAATTGTAATCGTTGTTCGTAAATCGACTTTGTTAGATTCCAAAAGAATTAATTTAGTTGACGATCGCCCCAAAAGGGCGAGCTTTGATCTCCCTAAAAGGGAGTTTCATACCGTAGTATTGATCTCTCCAAAAGAGAGTTTCATACCGTATTATAGCTTTAGCGACGATCGTTTTGAATATTGTGTTTGAACCCCCAAAAGGGCATCTTCCGATGAGTTGCTCCCAAAAGGAGAATTCATTGAGTTATATTGGGTATTTTCCGGTGAATTGCTCCCAAAAGGAGAATTCATTGCGTTATACCTATCAACCAAATTAATACGAATCGTTGATCCTAACGAACCCATCCCATGCGCATACTTTTTATAGATATTTGTTCTCACGTATTTCTTTGTTCGCACATCACCATCACGCACTTTCACACCATCACCATCATTGTTGAAGTGGTTAGTTTCTTTTCGTAGGCTTTCTATTTGATTTAAATTGTGGTTGCAACAGATTTCTTCCCGTGGATTCGACACCTGGACTCCCAGGTTTTACTACTTGTACGGACTCTTGCACTTGAGAGAGAGCACCTTTTCGGAGCCCACCATTGTACCATGCATATGGTACAACTTAAGCTTATAATGTGCCATGTATCATGGTACACCTTAATTAAGTTGTTCCAAAGGAACAACTTACCCTAAAATAACTACCTTGGGGGCTATAAATAAGACCCAAGGGTAAGCCATTTCTTACACCTTTTTGCATGAAATTCATGCATGCAACTTCATTCTAGCGAAGCTCTGCAGAAATCCTTTCACTTCCTCTATCCAAGTTCTTAATCTAAAGTAGAGATTTAGATTGTGGATTTAGTAGCCTTACTCTGTTCGTGAGAAGACTCGATCCGTCGCGGCGAATCCGAAGGTGAAGTTCGTAGACTACCGTGCCGCATACGCAAGCGTAAGTCTAAACTTCATATTATCGATCCTAACTCTGTTTTGGCAGGATCCTACACCACGCCCCCCCCGTCGCCGGCAGCGGCGGGGCCTTCCCGCCGTCGCTGCGGCGGCGGGAACCCCCCCCACCGTCGCCGGCGGGGGCAACCCCCGCCGCTGCAGGCGGGGGCTCCCCGCCGCGGCAGGCGGGGGCAACCCCCGCCGCAGGCGGGGGCACCCCCCCGCCGCCTGCAGCGGCGGGCAACCCCCGCCGCCGCGACGGCGGCCCCCCCCGCCGTCGCGACGGCGGGCCCCCCGCCGCGACGGCGGGCAACCCCCGCCGCCGCGACGGCGGGCCCCCCCGTCGCCTGTAGCGGCGGGCAACCCCCGCCGCCTGCAGCGGCGGCCCCCCCTCCCCGCCGCCTGCTGCGGCAAACGGGCCCGCCCTCCAGTAGCGGGTACGGGCCCGGCGTGCGTACCCCAAAACCCTAACTAGGGTTTCTGACCCAGAAAATTTTTCGAATTTTCAAAATTTTTTCAGATTTCATTGCGATTCTTTTTCGTTATAATCTGGACCAAATTGCATGTAATTTTTACTCATCACAATTATATTGGGATTTATGATTTTCTTTAAAAAACGTTTAAAAATTAAGAAGATCCTGCGACCGCTCTGCCATTAGTCAACTAACCTAACGGTGCATGACGTTGCCTAGTGGTCCAATAATTTTTAAACGGTACATTTCATTTTCCATTATAAACTGCCTGTGATGAATAAATAAATTGCATGTGATGTATAAACTGCCTGTGATGATGCCTGCTGCATTATAACTGCCTGCGACGTATGATTAATATTTGCTGTGGTTTTGGATTGGCTAGTGATCACCATTTTACTTTTCATGCATTATTTTCTTTTTGAGAGAAAAATGTAGTGAGGATAATTCTGTAAAATTACAAGCCCGGCGGACGCCTCAAGAAGATGAAGGACTATTCCAGAAGAATAAGGGGCCCCACGGGGGTTCCCGAGTTGTACTTTCTTTCTTTTTGGGACTGTAATGGACTGTAATTAATTATGGTGATTAGCCGATCCACGCAGCAAATATTTATGTCTGATGTGCTTGATTATTTATTTTTCTGCAAAAATATCTAATTAATGCTATCTTTTTACATGCTAGAGTGATAAATGGCCAAAATTGCGAGCGTCGATTTCGACGTTTTGGATGCTTCAGGAAAGAATTACTTAAGCTGGCAGTTGGATATAAAATTCCATCTGCGAGCACAGGGATTGAGTCACGCCATCGCCTTAGGCGATAAGGTTTCTGATATAGATAAAGCGAAAGCAATTATCTATATCAGACGCCATATCGATCGGACCCTGAAGGCCGAGTACCTAATGGTGGAAGACTCGTATGAGTTGTGGACCGCCCTCGAGGACAGGTATAAACATCAAAGGGATGTTATCCTACCTCGAGCGCGATATGAATGGGAGAACCTCCGTCTCCAAGACTTCAAGTCTATTGCCGAGTACAACTCGGCACTCTTTAGCATCACCTCACGCCTGAAGTTGTGTGGTGAAAAGGTGACGGAGGAACGCATGTTAGAGAAGACGTATACATCCTTCCATGAGAAGGATGTCATACTGATGCAACAGTATCGTGAACGAAAGTTCACAAAATACTCTGAGCTTCTCTCATGCCTTCTGATGGCAGAGCAGAATCGTGACCTCCTTCTGGCCACCCACAACTCACGCCCTACCGGCACTGCTCCTGCGCCTGAAGCGCACCACAGCTCCTTCCAGAAGAAAAGAGGCAACTTCAAAGGCAAACCCCAGAAGGGCAAGACCATGAAGAAGCAGGCTCGAGGACCCCCTCCAAGAAACAACCAAGAGGGAAAGAAGAAAAATGTGTGGAAAAGAAAAGACGACGGCCAGACTTCTGCCCCCAGAAAGGACTGGGAAGATAAATGCCATATGTGTGGCATGACTGGACACTGGTCCAGAAATTGTCGTACTCCACGCCACCTTCAGGAGTTGTACAAAGCAAGCCAGAAGCAAGCTGAGACAAACCTGGCGGTGCAAGAAAACCTGGCACCAATCAGGTTCATCGCTGAGGACTTCTCCAACGATGACCTGCTCGACTGAGGACATTTATCTACTTTATATGCATTGTAGTTTTTTTTCCTTTTGAGAAACAACTTATCTGCTTATCTCTAGCATGTTTAAGTACTTTACAGACATCAACTTAATTTCGTAGTATATTCCTTTGTGTTTTTGCCTTATACTGCGACATTTTTTCTTTTAAAATAGATGGACTTTAAATGCCTAGTGGACAGTGCCTCTACGCACACGATCCTCCAAGACATCTGCTTTTTCCAAAGCATTAATAAATACGATGGCACCGTAAATACGATTTCCGGTCCATCAAGTATCATTGAAGGATCAGGGGAAGCACATTTTATGCTCCCCAATAGTACAAAACTACTTATAAAATATGTCCTTCTCTCCCCTAGCTCGCATAGGAACCTGTTAAGCTTTAAAGATATCCGCTTAAACGGATACCACCTAGAAACGGTGAGCAAAGGAAACAGTGAATACCTTGATGTAACGTTTCATAAAAACGGTGCTAAAAACACCGTCGAACGTTTTGAGGGACTCCCATCGGGTCTCTACCACACAAGGATTAGAGCAATGGAAGCAAACGCATTGGAGCACCAGAAGTGCCAAAATCAACCAGAATTCAAACTCTGGCACGATAGACTAGGACACCCTGGAAGGAATATGATGCGTCGCATCATATCCCAATCCCGTGGAATTAATCCGAAAAGCCTGACGCTACTTCGGAAGGGTACAAATCCTTGTCCCCCTTGTTACAAAGGAAAATTGATTACGAGACCATCCACCCTGAAGGTGGACTCTGAGTCTCCAAGCTTCCTAGAGAGAATACATGGTGACATTTGCGGGCCTATTCACCCCGCAAGTGGACCATTTCGGTACTACATGGTACTAATCGACGCATCTTCAAAATGGTCGTATGTGTGCCTCTTGTCCACCCGCAACGTAGCCTTTGTAAAGCTACTTGCACAAATTATAAAATTGCGGGCACATTTCCCAGACAACCAGATCAAGAAATTGCGTCTGGACAATGCTGGGGAATTCACATCACAAGTCTTCCTAGACTACTGCCAAGCAACCGGCATAGAAGTTGAACATCCTATAGCTCATGTTCACACCCAGAACGGGTTAGCCAAATCTCTCATAAAGAGACTACAATGGATCGCTAGACCATTGTTAATGCAATGCCAGTTGCCGGTATGTGCATGGGGACTTGCCATACTGCACGCTGCATCGCTGATAAGATTACGGCCGTCAGGTAGTCAATCTTATTCTCTGATGCAACTTGCATATGGGAACCCGCCCGATATCTCTCACTTGAGGATATTCGGATGTGCTGTCTATGTCCCCATAGCACCACCGCAGAGAACCAAGATGGGTCCTCAACGGCGTCTTGGTATCTATATTGGCTTCGACTCACCATCGATCATAAGATACCTCGAACCCCTTACAGGGGATGCCTTTAAAGCACGTCTAGCAGATTGTGAGTTTGATGAAAGCATTTTTCCAAAACTAGGCATTAACACACAGAAGCCAGAAGCTTCAAAGACCATTACATGGGACACAAAGACTTTATCCCATTTTGATCCGCGCACAACTCAATGTGAAGAAGAGATCCTGAAGATCCTTCAAATTCAGAACACAGTTCACATTTTACCGGATAAATTCACTGACAACCAGAAGATTGTCAGATCACACGTCCCTGCTGTAAATACGCCAGCTAGGATTGACATACCCAAAGATGGATGCAATCCACCTGCAGCAGAAGCGGCCGTACCTCAACAAAAAAGAGGACGACCCCCAGGCTCCAAAGGTAAGAATCCTCGAAAGAGGAAAAATCCTGGAGCAACAATAACGATACCACCACAGGATGCTGAGCTCAGCCCAGCTACCTCTCCACTCCTAACAACCCCTGATGTAACGCCCCGATCCCCGAGATACCCCAAGAAGCAAGTGTTACGAAATGAAAAGGGAATTATGATACGAATACGTGCAGGTCCACCGTGCACATGCTAGGCAGCACACGTAATGCTCCATAAATAAATACAACACCAAGGGAATCAATGTACAACTAACACCATTCGTTCAACAACATAAAGGAATAGTATGCAACAAGGGATGTCTCATACATGAATAAGAAAGATTACTTACCAAAGAAAAACACCATTCATCTATATTATAATAAAGGTTCAATTACAACTTTACATACAACCTCCCATTATACAACTCATACACCAACTCACATATACAACACCACCCTATCTCTCATCCCAAATACAACCCAACACCCTCACTACCCTAGGACTCCAACTCCATCCCGAAAGATCTCCAAACTGTCAACCACCTGTAAAATAACAACGGGACACGTCACAGCGTGACCCAGTAGGAATATCCAACTCCTTATAGTATGTTGTCTATGCATTATGACATGTTATCAAATGGCATATTTTTCCAACTACTTGTGATACGTTATTCCATGATGTAATGCAAGCATCAATAGATGTCATGACCTAGCATTATGAGATGGAATTGCATTAAACATAAAGCATGGCATGGCAAGACGTGCTAGACATAAAGGTAAAATAGCGTTTACCATGGGCAACTACCACAAGCTAACTACAAAATGAACGTGACATGAGGGAAATGTGCAACTACCAAGAGCAACTACTTCAGCAAGCTAGTAATGAATGTGATGCCATAAGGGGAAAAGAACTACAACACGCCATCAACACAGTGAATGTAACTTAAATACCATGGCAACTACCAAAGTGTCATATAGCATTAAACATGAAGTTACACATGCCATAAGGGAGCAACTACAACAAGTCAACCTTTACACATTGTGTTGAATTTCACAACTTGCTTTAGGCATGGTGAAGTAAAAAGAAACATTCTTCGCATAATGAAAGCATTGAAATACTTAATTAAATTGTTTGGATACTTGGATATTGAATAGGCATATGTGCATGGACCTCACCCGGTAAAGTGGGTGGAATGCTACGACTTCCCGAGACAAGCTCTTACGAAAGAAGCCGTTCATCAACACAACCAACACTGCCAAACCGCACCAACACAACTGTCCACCCCGTGCGACCTCCCGAGTCTAGCTCTTACAAAAGAGGCCGCCCACCACATTAGCAGTCCATCCCATATGACTACTTGGTACCCAAGTTTCCCCCATCCCAGTGTCACCCTCATTTAAGAGGACTTAATCATGTTTGCACTTAAGTCAAGTAATTAACAACAAGCATTTTAAATGTGAATTACCACACCAAAGAATATGAACCACATTAAAATAACATGGGGTGACATGTAGTAGAACGGAAGAACTAAATTACAACTTGAATCATTGTCAATTCAAAAGACTAGTAACAACATGAATCAATATCACAAATTCAAAAGACTAGTAACAACATGAATCAATATCCCACCAACATAAACCTTCCAACATAAGCTCCCAATATTTTCCACTATACCATCCCATAAATCATACTCCAAAGCACCACATCATGGGACTTACCCATTCTCCATGAACACCAACTTAGGTGGCTAGCATGCGACCTAGCATTTCCATGCGAACAATACCATGATAACATGAAGCATTTCCATGTAACTTCCTTATCCATTGCCATGAAATTTTTTAAATACAATTCATGCATTCCTTTACCAAGGATTCGACATAAAAGAGCTACTAACTTTAGCTTTAAGGCAAGCCAAGAGACTACCAACATAAGTTGTTACATTAGCATACAACATTAGGTACAAATTTAGGCCCACCTTGAAAACTAATAATTTTAGGGGGGGGGGGGGGGGGGGGGGGGATGAAAAGCCACTAACTTTAATTAAGCTACACCAAAATTGTCACTATCTTCTTTTAAGAATGCAATCTCATTAAGTGTGCCCAATTAAATGCAACTAATTAACAACTTTGGCACCACCCATTTTGGCATGTTACTACAACAACCAATTAGAACCACGGGCTTGGTGATATAACAAATTAACATCAAAATTGACAACTTAGTCACAAGGCATAGGAATGAGGCTAACTTTAATGGAGAAAACCCATAGAGGCATTTTTACAAACACTTGTCATGCATGATCATTCTTGCCACAAAATGAAACCTTTAATAGCAATTTCAACTCTATTAGCATCAACACAACTAACAACAACAATTAAGTATTAAAGACAACATCTTTACAACCTTACACAAAATGGCATAATGACAAATCTATTTTCAACAATCAAAAATAACAACAACAATTTTCATTAGCAACTATCATGACAACATATCATAAGATAATGCAATATTGACTAACACCTAACACCATGGCATGAAACTCCTTATCATGAAATAAAGATGACATTTTTATCATGCAAGAGTTACCAAAATAACACAAGAGCAACTTACTACAAGTAGTTGGAAATCCTACCAAATAAGGGCGAAGTCTTCATTGCTTTTAAATCCTCCCATTAAATCATGAATCCTCCCTTAAAAGCCTTCTTTCCTTATCTTCCCTTTCCTCTTTCTCTTGGATTTCCTTTTTCTTTCTCCTCTTTATTTCCTTCCTTCCTTCCTTTCTTTCCTTTCTTTCTCCTCTCTTTCTCTCTCTAATGAGGAATTCGGCCAAGCATGAACAAATGAGGGAGAGAAAAAGATGGATGACAACTTAAATGAAAAAGAAAAGAAATAATATAAAGAAGAGGAGAATGAGACATGGCTTCATTTAATGAAGCATGGTTCAAAGTGATGGATGAAAAGAAAACAAATAAAATCTCCTTTTCTAGAACCCTTTCAATTTACAAGAATGCCACTCTCTACAAGCTTCATCTTACTCTACACACAACCCAAATCTAATTACTAGTATGCCATCCCTACACATGACTTGCTACAACACACCCATTCCCTACAACTTAATTACATAAAAATGCCATTCTCAAATTCCCCTCACTCCTCTCTTCCAAGCCCAACCACAAGGCCCAACACCTTACTAACATTAATCTACTATGCCCAATCAAAATTATAATAATAATAATCAACATCCAATAACAACAACAATAATAACATCCCCAACAATAATAACAGCACTAATAATAATAACAACACCAACACCAACAACAATATTCTTAATAATGCTACCCTTAATAAACATTACTAATACTCCCAATATTAATACTATCAACAACCAATATTAATACCAATACCACCAATATTAACACTTCTATTAATATTTACAACAACATTACTATTAATAAACATAATAATAGCACCATGATACTATAATTTATAATACATCACTACCAATACACAAGGCCATCCAATAATACTTAGTACTAACAACAATAAGAAATACATCCACTATTAGCACTTAGTACTAATACTCCATGTACTAACTTATAAACCAATATTCGTAATTAACAACACCACACCAATACTTATACATCAACACCATAATAACACCAATATTCATACATTCATATATTCACCACGCAACTTTAATCCAATATACATATACTTCCATATGTAACACATATAACATATACATCATACACAAGGACTTCTACACTCAATACATATATTCAACCATATATAGATATCATTCACATCATTTCATACACTCTACTACATACTTCTCACATCATACGCATATCCAGTCACACAATTATAGTATAGCATACATATGGCATTACACCTGAAGAGGAGAATATATGAGAAATTTCATTAAACTATGTACGTACCGGGGAGGTACTGGACAGAAAAAGCACAATCATCGATGATAACTTCGCGCTCATTATTGCCACTCACGTCACTGAATACGACGATGAGACCGATCCACGCTCTCTAACAGAATGTAAACGCAGAGAGGATTGGCCAAAGTGGAACGAGGCAATAAGAGTAGAGCTGGACTCACTCTCGAAGCGCAAAGTTTTTGGACCTGTAGTCCTAACACCAAAAGGTGTTAAACCTGTGGGATATAAATGGGTATTCGTGAGAAAAAGAAACGAGAATAATGAGATCGTGCGCTATAAAGCGCGCCTTGTTGCACAAGGTTTTTCCCAACGACCAGGAATAGACTATGACGATACCTATTCCCCGGTCATGGACGCGATCACTTTCCGTTTCATCATCGGCCTATCCACGAAGGAAGGCCTGGATATGCAGCTCATGGACGTTGTGACTGCATACCTATACAGAAATATAGATAAGGACATCTATATGAAAATCCCAGACGGATATAAACTACCGACAAAAATGACAGAAAGACCTCGGGACGTCTATTCCGTCAAACTCCAGAGATCACTGTATGGTCTCAAACAGTCAGGTAGAATGTGGTACAACAGACTGAGTGATTTCCTAGTGCAACAAGGATTCACAACAAATGAAGTCTGCCATTGCATCTTCATACGAGCAAAGGGAACAGGATTCGTAATTATCGCCGTCTACGTAGACGACCTAAACATCATCGGATCTCCTGCAGAGATAGATGAGATATCCAAAAGTCTCACACAGACTTTTGAGATGAAGGACCTCGGCAAAACGAAGTTTTGCCTAGGACTACAAATTGAACATTTAAGCGGAGGAATCCTGTTGCACCAATCGACATATACAAAGAAAGTGCTGAAAAACTTTCTTATGGACAAATGTCACCCGCTTAGCACACCAATGGTCGTCAGATCATTGGATGTTGAAACAGGCCCCTTCCGACCGCTGGAAGAGGGGGAGGAAACACTGAGTCCTGAAGTACCCTACTTAAGTGCAATTGGAGCACTCCTATACCTGGCAAACTGCACGCGTCCCGATATAGCGTTCACAGTAAATCTACTAGCCAGATACAGTTCAGCGCCCTCAAAGTGCCACTAGAACGGAGTGAAACAACTTCTGCGCTACCTCCAAGGGTCTGTAGACATGGGACTATACTTCAAGAAAGGTCTGTAGACATGGTCGGTTACGCAGATGCGGGATACAGGTCCGACCCACATACCGCAAAGTCCCAGACCGGTTTCGTATTCACATACGGTGGGACGGCCATCTCATGGAGATCCATGAAGCAGACATCCACAGCGACCTCATCCAACCACTCCGAGCTCATCGCGATCCACGAAGCTAGCAGAGAATGCTTCTGGCTTCGATCAGTCATCAACCACATCCTCAAGACCACCGGCCTGAAGACGGGAGATCTTGGGCCTACCACCATGTACGAAGACAATGCTGCCTGCATCGCTCAACTACGAGGTGGCTACATCAAAGGTGACAGGACGAAGCACATTTCCCCCAAGCTCTTCTGGACGCATGAACAGCAAGTGGACAACCAGATCGACATCCAGCAGATCCAGTCCTGCAACAACCTGGCTGACCTATTCACTAAAGCTTTGCCTCGCAGTACCTTTAGAAAACTTGTACTAGGAATTGGGATGAGACAGCTGAGAGATGTACAAGCCTGAAGCTTGTACTTATCAGGGGGAGTTAACGTAGTGCTGTACTCTTTTTCCTTGGCTGATGGTTTTTCCCACTGGGTTTTCCACAGTCAAAGGTTTTAACGAGGCAGCCACATTAACTCTGGATCCAGAAGTATCCACCACTGATGTTATCCATCGATCAGGGGAAGTTACAGAGACTTGTACTCTTTTCCCTTAGCCACTGGTTTTTCCCACTGGGGTTTCCTTGGCAAAGGTTTTAATGAGGCAAGCACTCTTAAACTTAGAGATCCAGAAGTATCTCCAACCCCATGATCAAATAAGCTTCATGAACCCTGAAGCGTTCACCATGGCTTACAACAATGGATGGATAAGGGGAAGTGTTATAAACGGGCTTCTTGGTGGGCCTACCCGTTAATGGGTATCCACCCATTATGTAACCCTACCACTATAAATATAGGGCTATGGTCTCCATAGCCGCCAAGTTTACAATAGTTACATCGTTATTAGAATTTTTTTCTTTCAATTAAACAAAACTACTAGTTAAAATTCAAATATCTTTAGATCAAGGGCTGCCAATTTCGATAATTAATTAAAAATAACAAATAATGAATGTAATTGGATTAGCTAAGACCCCAAAATAAATATTACTTATCAACAAATACAGTCATCATTCGATTTGAGGTTTAAGCAAAGACTTGGAGAATAATTTCTAATGTTGTAGCATGCATCTGGATCCAAACTGCACTATCTCGACATGTCCAGGGGTAGTCACGTGACATGCACTGATCAAACCAGTTAAGAACGTTAGCGAGTCAAACCCTAGAAGTGAGCTCCAGTTTTGGCCCCTCCGATGTTCAAACGAGAACACGATGGAAACATAATAAACTATATGAAATTAGATTCAGAATGAAGATAGTCTCAATTCATCCCAGGTTGGAGGACTCTACAAAGAATTTATGAAGTTGTATTTCACTAATTCTACTTTGGAGACGAACCCTCAACCATGGTATGGTGAAATTCCACCACTTGTTTATTTCTCTTCTAATTTTCGTAGGGCGTTGTAGTTGGGCCAGGCTCGGTACAGAGAACTTGTAACCAAGCGGAGGATTAAGTGATTGGGTTACTGGGCCTAATGGCTGGGCTTGCTGAGCTGGCGTTGTTTGCTGTCTTTTATAAATGTTTGATAATGTTCTATCTTCGATTTGCTTGAAGATGGCGTCAAGTCTGAAACCTCAAGGCCTATAAATATTTTGAGGTCAAGTCTGATTGGGTTACTACTATTAGTCCTTTTTTTTGCAGGCAAGCATCCTTTTCAAAAAAAGCGACAGATCCTGAAATAAATATTTTTCAATGTCCAGATTCCTTGCTTAACTTTCTTTGCATCGTTCACGGCCTCCATTCGCGTAGCCTTTCGTGCTTGAAAATAGGCAATCGATGTTTTCTTTAATGTTTTTTAAAATAAGTCGTAGCTTAGACTTTAATTGAGTCGCAAGGCTTTTTCCGTTCGCTAATTACGCGTCACTGTCATTACTTAGTTTTGTGGGTCATTTTTAGTTTGAAAAATTCGTGAGGGGCCGTTTGATTCGAGGTCAGCTGTCCAAATTCAGACTTTAATAGCGAATCAATTGGGTAGGTTAGGGTCTAAATCGAGAATCTAGCTACAGGGAGAAAAGGACCATACGCGAATTTTGCTACACTATCTATTGACTATTGATATGCATGAAAACTTTATGCAAACAGCCGAATCGAGCACGGCACATCACGATAGCGAATCGAATGCGATTTCTATTTGGCCGGGGATAAGCAAGGTGTAAAGTGTCCCTCTCTCCCTTTCCATTTTCATCCTCTCCTCCTCCCATTCTTTGCCCAAATCAAGATACTTTCGGCAAGAGCCACGTATGTATTCCATCACTATCGGCGGACGTCGGGTCGCCGTCGTATCGGTTGCCGACCCCATTCCGGCGGATGCCGGGCTGGTCCTGCACGGGCTTGCGTCGGAATGGAGAGAAGGATGTCCGTAGGTTTTGATGTTGGCCTTAGGTTTTGATGTTGGATGTCCGTATTATGCTCGGATTTGGGAGACGGCTAGGATGTTGGCTTCTTGTTGGATGTTATGGAAACTGCTGGAAAAAGTGGTAGCGATGATCTTGACCATCGAGAATTGGCCTTACATTTGCCTATACGTATCGATCTGGATATTGACTTGTAATTTGGTAGCATGGCAGATGAAGTCATTTGTGTTCGGTTGGTTCAGTTGTAGCAGCGCGAATGCATTAGCTTTAGCCCTTACGTTTATGTATGCTATGGCGATGATTTACTTGGTTCAGTTGTAACACCTCACTTGCAACATTCCGATGTAGATTGCTCCCAGAATAAATGTTTGAATAAATACATTATTAATTGAAAAATAGTTTTTAAATTGTTTTTGATCCTTTAAAAATTCTAAAAATTAATATAAGCCTCAGAAAAATATTTCCTCTTGCAGTAAAATTATTTTCATCATATCTAGCCTATATAAAAATTTAGAACTCTTTTCGACAACGTTTCAATTAGTTTTAAAAATCAGGACGATCCAATTATTTAAATAGAAATGTAACGTTCATTAACCAAGTATTTTTGTGATTGCAGGTACCAAATCTCATGCACCAGCTCTTCTAGCTCCAACCTCGTCTTGCCATGACGAGCTCGAAATTAGTAAGTCACGACAGATTCTAAGTTCAGAAAACTAGTCTACTGTGCTTGTATGAACTTGTGACACTTCACCTATAGCCTCAGAACGGCTATTTAAGTTAAACCAAACTAGAGAACTAAAATGAAAGTAATCAACTAAAGATTACTTTGCCAACTTTCAACTTTGGTGGTTGTAGCACGCAACTACCAACTTGGGCAAATTGTGTGCTAGCCACACTACTACGTGCTCGAAGCACGGAAGCAACCCTTTCTTGTGTTGGACTTGTCTTTGTCCTTTGTACTTGACACAGTTCACTTGGAACGTCCGGTGGAACAATCATGTAAAGAACTTGTACTCGACACGTCACCAGGGTTTCGGGATAACTCACAGTTGCGAGAGTACGAGAGTGACTAGAGTTCGATCTACATGTCAAGCTGCCTGTGTTTCGGCCTCCTGTCTAGCTGCCTGTGTTTCAGCAAACCATCCTGCTGCCTGGGTTCCGGCATTCGTCTGGGTAGCACCCAGGCAAGAGACGAACTGAACGGTCAAACTGAACGGTCACGTAGTTCTAGTGGAGCTTGCACGGTTACTTCTTTACAGTCATGCACTTTACTTTCTGCACTTGTACAGACACTACACCGTACTTTACTTTCACTTTGGTCTGCTTTGTCATACTTGTACAGTACCTCTCTTTCTTTGTTTAGAATCGTTGTGACTTACCTTCGGTTTCACTTGTGGCACCGGCAGACGACGCCCTGATCGAGGAGATTGCTCCAGAGTACGAAGAGCCTGCGTACGACCCAGAAGATGCGGAGTTTTAGCTGTTTTGTGCTTGAGTGTGTGTTGTGAGATGTATTTCCTTTTCCGCATTTCCTTTCCGTATTTCCTTTATGTATTCGTGTGAGAGAGTGTGTACTGGTTGTTGTTGTACCTTAATATTGACTGTAATAATGTCTGAACGCTGGTTTGAGTGTTGTTTGTACATCTCTGCGTTCTGGCTATGCTGATTTCACTGGTGAACTGCAGAACCTGCGAATTAATCAAATAAGTAATGGGCCCCCGGGACCCCCGGGAGCGGGTCGTTACAAGTTTGGCGGCCCACGCAGGTCCGTGCAAAATACCTCGTGAACAGTGTAGCAAAACCAGGGTGTATCGTATACGATACTCAACTAAGCTGACATTTCTATGGATGCAGGTTTGACACTCGAAAGACGAACGGGAACATCTTGGAGAGCCCCAATGGAGTTGACCTATACTGTCTTAATAAAAAGTCATTAACAAAATTTTGATAGGATTAATTAGTTGTGAAAAAAAAGGGGAGAAAATCTTTCTGTGTCGGTGGCACTCATATGAATGATGATCTTCCTTCAATGGACCATGATACCGGTCAATGTGCTTGGCTAAAGTCTGTTGGATCAACCTAGCTAGACTAGGTGTAAGTGATCCTGGCTTAGTCACTTCCCGGGCCGTGTCCGCTGGACCGCAAGGACGTGAATCATGACTATGTAATGCCATCGATCTTCATCACTAACACCCTTCCATTAGCTTGATGACCTTTTGATTGACCATCTTAGAATCTTTCTATTTCTAGTTGTTTGACTCTAGCTACGTTTATTTTAAGGAGGGTAGCATTCGGTTTTCGATCACCAGAAGTTCGAGTTCGACAACGGAAGCGAATCGAAGGACGCTCAGAAGTATTGGAGGATGGTGCTAGAGATTTTGAGACGAGCCAAACCTGACGTGTAAGTGTAGGCTGTTTGCGTCTTTTCATTCTTTTTGAGCTTGTATTTCTCTTCTAGCCCCTGATTTTAACTTGTACCAGATTTTTTTCCCCAAGTTTTTGATTTCCTTTCCCACCGACCAGCTTTTCCCCCTCTTTATTTCTTTTGTCCGTTTCCCCACCTCGAGACCCGTTCCCGCCGAACCCTACCCTACCTAACACCGACGACTTCGGTGCCCCCCTTTTCTTTTTGACCCCTCTCCTTCCTCCCTAAGCCACCCCATGATTCCCCTTCGCCCCGGCAGCCCCCTCCCCCTCCCGGCCTGTTCCCCAAGCGAGCTCGATCGGACCTCGCATCGCCGCTCCGATCTCCGATCCGCCGGCCTCACCCGAAGATCCGCCAGCTTCCGCTTCGCTCCATCCCGGAGGCCCTCCTCACCATGGATCGATAGCCAGTCGCAGCGCTCGCCGCCGTAGATCGCCAGCCGCCGATGGCCCACAAACGACCTTGGGGTCTGTTGGGCTTAGCAGCAACCCTCGCCGCCACTCTTGCTTTAGCCGTGTGGTCGGGATATTGGGAACCCGCCGCCCTTGGTATCATTGGGAGCTCCTTTTTCTGGTTCTTCCCCCTTGAGCTGCCCAGCTTCGATTCCCTCTTAGGGCTGCTCCTTCGTGTTTGTGGGTTCATAACTTTTTGGTCGTTGAACTGCTTAGGGCTGATGGTGATGGCAGTAGATATCGACCATTGGTGTTGGCATCTAGTATTATTGGCGACGATTATTGGCTTGCTTTTGGCCTTAGGTTTTGATGTTGGATGTCCGTATTGTGCTCAGATTTGGGAGACGGCTAGGATGTTGGCTTCTTGTTGGATGTTATGGAAACTGCTGGAAAAAGTGGTAGCGATGATCTTGACCCTCGAGAATTGGCCTTACATTTGCCTATACGTATCGATCTGGATATTGACTTGTAATTTGGTAGCATGGCAGATGAAGTCATTTGTGTTCGGTTGGTTAAGTTGTAGCAGCGCGAATGCATTAGCTTTAGCCCTTACGTTTATGTATGCTATGGCGATGATTTACTTGGTTAGGACCCAGTATGCATTAATGGCATGAGTTGTAGTTTTAAACTTTATGTTGTTAAATAAAGCTTGCTACTGACTTATCACCTCAGGTTCCAAGTTCGAACAGATGTCATCATCTTAATAGCTCTCCTTTTCGTGTAATGACATTATCTTATATTTTGGCTACTTGATAATATATATTAGTCACATCCCTTATTTTCTTATCACATTTCATGTTATTTACAACCTGATTTACAAAGATTACTATCTTTTCTATCATTTATTTGCTTGAGCTTCTTTATAATATCAATTATTTGTTTCAAAAATATTTTTAAATTCCGAGGACGGAATTATTTTTAAGGAGGGTAGGATGTAACGGCCTGTTTTCTTCAACACAACTATTTGCGTGTTTAACCTATTTCCAAATTTTTTTAAACTATTTTATAATGGTTTGTTAGGAGTTTCACTGATTTCAAAAATTTCTTATAAAAATATTTTGATGCACCAGACTAGTTATGGAGTATTTTAGCAAGATCTGGTTTCATCAAATACCTCTAAAAGATCTGATAAAAATTCATTTTCAGATATTGCAGTTTTGAGTCAATGAATTTATTTTCTATTCAAACATCTTTAAAACGTTTTCAAACTTCTGCAGTAGCATCGTATGATCATTTAGGGCTCTCCACATTAATTTCATAATTTTCTGATATCATTTCAATAGAGAACCCTCAAACCCGCTTTCCAAACGTTATGGCCTAAAACTAGTATCTCCATAGCTCAAACCCTGTAACGGACTTCGTATTCTCGATCCTTGCGACGATACGGTCTCGTGGGTATGTTTTCGTAATTTTTCGGATACGTTTACTAGTAGGGGCATTTTCGTAATTTCGTTTCACTAATTATCTTAATTACCTCCCTAATCACCTTAATTAATTACCTTAACCCCATTTACCGACCTAACCACCTACCTAACCCTCACGTTTCCTCCCCTTAACCGGTTCATTTCCCTCAGCTACCCACAAACCCCAACTATCCATTTCATTAACCCTATATATTAAACCCTCTCCCCCTTCATTTTCGTTCAAACCCATACCCATGCACAGCCCGAACCAAACCCCCGAAGGCCCTTCGTTTTCCCAGGCTCACTCAAGAAAACACCTCCCCTCTCTCAGTTATCACTCCCTCTTCCGTTTCCTCTCTCCCTCCCTCTCGCTCCGGCCCCCTCCGACACCGCCTTCCGTCGTCTCCGACATCGACCGTCCGCCACCGATCGAGAGCCACCTCCGACGAGCTCCCCGAGCTCAGTTCGTCACCATCGCCATCGCCCTCACCCGCCGTGGCCACCGCCTCACTCCGGAGCCCACTTCACTTGCTCGACCGCCGCCGTGACCGAACTCCGCCGCCGCTGCATCGACGACCCGCCGCTTCGAAGCCGCAGCGACGCCCCTCACTCGTCGCCCTCTCCCCGCTTCGAGCTGCCTTTGCCCCGAGCTCACGACCTCCGACCGCCTCTCCTCGCGCTCGAGACCGCCGGTCGCCCCTCCGTACGACGTCGCAGCGACGAAGCCCGCCGTCCGCTCCGAGCTCCGACTGCCATAACCCCCGCCCATGCACAGTACGGAACAAAGCAACGTAAGTTTTCTATGGCAAACTTGTAAATTCGAAGAATAATTCCGTATTTTCGTATTTATATTAATTAATAATATGGTTTTATAGTGTAAAATCCATAACTAATTATATAAGCCCCAGAAAAATATGAGACTAGCTCTGGAAAATCAGAAATAATATTCTGGACCCAATGGCGCTAGTTTCATCTCGATCCGATGCTTAGTTTTCCAGAATTAATTTTTAAGCCTAAATTTTAAATACGTTACTTTCTTTTAAAAATCCGTAGCTCTTTATTTTTACGTAAACTAATATGTGATAAAAATATATGTAATAATAATCTTCGAGACGGTCGTTTTGACACCTCACTTGCAACATTCCGATGTAGATTTCTCCCAGAATAAATGTTTGAATAAATACATTATTAATTGAAAAATAGTTTTTAAATTGTTTTTGATCCTTTAAAAATTCTAAAAAATTACTATAAGCCTCAGAAAAATATTCCCTCTTGCAGTAAAATTATTTTCATCATATCTAGCATATATAAAAATTTAGAACTCTTTTCGACAACGTTTCAATTAGTTTTAAAAATCAGGACGATCCAATTATTTAAATAGAAATGTAGCGTTCATTAACCAAGTATTTTTGTGATTGCAGGTACCAAATCTCATGCACCAGCTCTTCTAGCTCCAACCTCGTCTTGCCACGACGAGCTCGAAATTAGTAAGTCACGACAGATTCTAAGTTCAGAAAACTAGTCTATTGTGCTTGTATGAACTTGTGACACTTCACATATAGCCTCAGAACGGCTATTTAAGTTAAACCAATCTAGAGAACTAAAATGAAAGTAATCAACTAAAGATTACTTTGCCAACTTTCAACTTTGGTGGTTGTAGCACGTAACTACCAACTTGGATAAATTGTGTGCTAGCCACACTACTACGTGCTCGAAGCACGGAAGCAACCCCTTGTTGTGTTGGACTTGTCTTTGTCCTTTGTACTTGACACAGTTCACTTGGAACGTCCCGTGGAACAATCATGTAAAGAACTTGTACTCGACACGTCACCAGGGTTTCGGGGTAACTCACAGTTGCGAGAGTACAGGAGTGACTAGAGTTCGATCTACATGTCAAGCTGCCTGTGTTTCGGCCTCCTGTCTAGCTGCCTGTGTTTCGGCAAACCATCCTGCTGCCTGGGTTCCGGCATTCGTCTGGGTAGCACCCAGGCAAGATACGAACTGAACGGTCACATATTGTACTCTCCGACTTGAGTCACGTAGTTCTAGTGGAGCATGCACGGTTACTTCTTTACAGTCATGCACTTTACTTTCTGCACTTGTACAGACACTACACCGTACTTTACTTTCACTTTGGTCTGCTTTGTCATACTTGTACAGTACCTCTCTTTCTTTGTTTAGAATCGTTGTGACTTACCTTCGGTTCCACTTGTGGCACCGGCAGACGACGCCCTGATCGAGGAGATTGCTCCAGAGTACGAGGAGCCTGCGTACGACCCAGAAGCTGCGGAGTTTTAGCTGTTTTGTGCTTGAGTGTGTGTTGTGAGATGTATTTCCTTTTTCGCATTTCCTTTCCGTATTTCCTTTATGTATTCGTGTGAGAGAGTGTGTGCTGGTTGTTGTTGTACCTTAATCTTGACTGTAATAACGTCTGCACGCTGGTTTGCGTGTTGTTTGTACATCTCTGCGTTCTGGCTATGCTGATTTCACTGGTGAACTGCAGAACCTGCGAGTTAATCAAATAAGTAATGGGCCCCCGGGAGCGGGTCGTTACAAGTTTGGCGGCCCACGCAGGTCCGTGCAAAATACCTCGTGAACAGTGTAACAAAACCAGGGTGTATCGTATACGATACTCAACTAAGCTGACATTTCTATGGATGCAGGTTTGACACTTGAAAGACGAACAGGAACATCTTGGAGAGCCCCAATGGAGTTGACCTATCTTGTCTTAATAAAAAGTCATTAACAAAATTTTGATAGGATTAATTAGTTGTGAAAAAAAGGGGAGAAAATCTTTCTGTGTCGGTGGCACTCATATGAATGATGATCTTCCTTCAATGGACCATGATACCGGTCAATGTGCTTGGCTAAAGTCTGTTGGATCAACCTAGCTAGACTAGGTGTAAGTGATCCTGGCTTAGTCACTTCCCTGGCCGTGTCCGCTGGACCGCAAGGACGTGAATCATGACTATGTAACGCCATCGATCTTCATCACTAACACCCTTCCATTAGCTTGATGACCTTTTGATTGACCATCTTAGAATCTTTCTATTTCTAGTTGTTTGACTCTAGCTACGTTTATTTTAAGGAGGGTAGCATTCGGTTTTCGATCACCAGAAGTTCGAGTTCGAGAACGGAAGCGAATCGAAGGACGCTCAGAAGTATTGGAGGATGGTGCTAGAGATTTTGAGACGAGCCAAACCTGACGTGTAAGTGTAGGCTGTTTGCGTCTTTTCATTCTTTTTGAGCTTGTATTTCTCTTCTAGCCCCTGCTTTTAACTTGTACCAGATTGTTTTCCCCAAGTTTTTGATTTCCTTTCCCACCGACCAGCTTTTTCCCCCTCTTTATTTCTTTTGTCCGTTTCCCCACCTCGAGACCCGTTCCCGCCGAACCCTACCCTACCTAACACCGACGACTTCGGTGCCCCCCCTTTTCTTTTTGACCCCTCTCCTTCCTCCCCAAGCCACCCCATGATTCTCCTTCGCCCCGACAGCCCCCTCCCCCTCCCGGCCTCTTCCCCAAGCGAGCTCGATCGGACCTCGCATCGCCGCTCCGATCTCCGATCCGCCGGCCTCACCCGAAGATCCGCCAGCTTCCGCTTCGCTCCATCCCGGAGGCCCTCCCCACCATGGATCGATAGCTAGTCGCAGCGCTCGCCGCCGTAGATCGCCAGCCGCCGATGGCCCACAAACGACCTTGGGGTCTGTTGGGCTTAGCAGCAACCCTCGCCGCCACCCTTGCTTTAGCCGTGTGGTCGGGATATTGGGAACCCACCGCCCTTGGTATCATTGGGAGCTCCTTTTTCTGGTTCTTCCCCCTTGAGCTACCCAGCTTCGATTCCCTCTTAGGGCTGCTCCTTCGTGTTTGTGGGTTCATTACTTTTTGGTCGTTGAACTGCTTAGGGCTGATGGTGATGGCAGTAGATATCGACCATTGGTGTTGGCATCTAGTATTATTGGCGACGATTATTGGCTTGCTTTTGGCCTTAGGTTTTGATGTTGGATGTCCGTATTGTGCTCGGATTTGGGAGACGGCTAGGATGTAGGCTTCTTGTTGGATGTTATGGAAACTGCTGGAAAAAGTGGTAGCGATGATCTTGACCCTCGAGAATTGGCCTTACATTTGCCTATACGTATCGATCTGGATATTGACTTGTAATTTGGTAGCATGGCAGATGAAGTCATTTGTGTTCGGTTGGTTAAGTTGTAGCAGCGCGAATGCATTAGCTTTAGCCCTTACGTTTATGTATGCTATGGCGATGATTTACTTGGTTAGGACCCAGTATGCATCAATGGCATGAGTTGTAGTTTTAAACTTTATGTTGTTAAATAAAGCTTGCTACTGACTTATCACCTCAGGTTCCAAGTTCGAACAGATGTCATCATCTTAATAGCTCTCCTTTTCGTGTAATGACATTATCTTATATTTTGGCTACTTGATAATATATATTAGTCACATCCCTTATTTTCTTATCACATTTCATGTTATTTACAACCTGATTTACAAAGATTACTATCTTTTCTATCATTTATTTGCTTGAGCTTCTTTATAATATCAATTATTTGTTTCAAAAATATTTTTAAATTCCGAGGACGGAATTATTTTTAAGGAGGGTAGGATGTAACGGCCTGTTTTCTTCAACACAACTATTTGCGTGTTTAACCTATTTCCAAATTTTTTAAACTATTTTATAATGGTTTGTTAGGAGTTTCACTGATTTCAAAAATTTCTTATAAAAATATTTTGATGCACCAGACTAGTTATGGAGTATTTTAGCAAGATCTGGTTTCATCAAATACCTCTAAAAGATCTGATAAAAATTCATTTTCAGATATTGCAGTTTTGAGTCAATGAATTTATTTTCTATTCAAACATCTTTAAAACGTTTTCAAACTTCTGCAGTAGCATCGTATGATCATTTAGGGCTCTCCACATTAATTTCGTAATTTTCTGATATCATTTCAATAGAGAACCCTCAAACCCGCTTTCCAAACGTTTTGGCCTAAAACTAGTATCTCCATAGCTCAAACCCTGTAACGGACTTCGTATTCGCGATCCTTGCAATGATACGGTCTCGTGGGTATGTTTTCGTAATTTTTCGGATACGTTTACTAGTAGGGGCATTTTCGTAATTTCGTTTCACTAATTACCTTAATTACCTCCCTAATCACCTTAATTAATTACCTTAACCCCATTTACCCACCTAATCACCTACCTAACCCTCACGTTTCCTCCCCTTAACCGGTTCATTTCCCTCAGCTACCCACAAACCCCAACTACCCATTTCATTAACCCTATATATTAAACCCTCTCCCCCTTCATTTTCGTTCAAACCCATACCCATGCACAGCCCGAACCAAACCCCCGAAGGCCCTTCGTTTTCCCAGGCTCACTCAAGGAAACACCTCCCCTCTCTCAGTTATCACTCCCTCTTCTGTTTCCTCTCTCCCTCCCTCTCGCTCCGGCCCCCTCCGACCCCGCCTTCCGTCGTCTCCGACATCGACCGTCCGCCACCGATCGAGAGCCACCTCCGACGAGCTCCCCGAGCTCTGTTCGTCACCACCGCCATCACCCTCACCCGCCGTGGCCACCGCCTCACTCCGGAGCCCACTTCACTTGCTCGACCGCCGCCGTGACCGAACTCCGCCGCCGCTGCATCGACGACCCGCCGGTTCGAAGCCGCAGCGACGCCCCTCACTCGTCGCCCTCTCCCCGCTTCGAGCTGCCTCTGCCCCAAGCTCACGACCTCCGACCGCCTCTCCTCGCGCTCGAGACCGCCGGCCGCCCCTCCGTACGACGTCGCAACGACGAGGCCCGCCGTCCGCTCCGAGCTCCGACTGCCAAAACCCCCGTCCATGCACAGTACGGAACGAAGCAACGTAAGTTTTCAATGGCAAACTTGTAAATTCGAAGAATAATTTCGTATTTTCGTATTTATATTAATTAATAATATGGTTTTATAGTGTAAAATCCATAACTAATTATATAAGCCCCAAAAAATTTGAGACTAGCTCTGGAAAATCAGAAATAACATTCTGGACCCAATGGGACTAGTTTCATCTCGATTCGATGCTTAGTTTTTCCAGAATTAATTTTTAAGCCTAAATTTTAAATACGTTACTTTCTTTTAAAAATCCGTAGCTCTTTATTTTCACGTAAACTAATATGTGATAAAAATATATGTAATAATACTCTTCGAGACGGTCGTTTTGACACCTCACTTGCAACATTCCGATGTAGATTGTTCCCAGAATAAATGTTTGAATAAATACATTATTAATTGAAAAATAGTTTTTAAATTGTTTTTGATCCTTTAAAAATTCTAAAAAATTACTATAAGCCTCAGAAAAATATTCCCGCTTGCAGTAAAATTATTTTCATCATATCTAGCCTATATAAAAATTTAGAACTCTTTTCGACAACGTTTCAATTAGTTTTAAAAATCAGGACGATCCAATTATTTAAATAGAAATGTAGCG
Organism: Scilla litardierei; assembly: GCA_030789695.1. Lineage (NCBI taxonomy): Eukaryota > Viridiplantae > Streptophyta > Magnoliopsida > Asparagales > Asparagaceae > Scilla > Scilla litardierei. The sequence goes on along the minus strand of CM061141.1, from coordinate 3,143,105 downwards.
TTCATTAACCAAGTATTTTTGTGATTGCAGGTACCAAATCTCATGCACCAGCTCTTCTAGCTCCAACCTCGTCTTGCCACGACGAGCTCGAAATTAGTAAGTCACGACCGATTCTAAGTTCAGAAAACTAGTCTACTGTGCTTGTATGAACTTGTGACACTTCACCTATAGCCTCAGAACGACTATTTAAGTTAAACCAAACTAGAGAACTAAAATGAAAGTAATCAACTAAAGATTACTTTGCCAACTTTCAACTTTGGTGGTTGTAGCACGTAACTACCAACTTGGGTAAATTGTGTGCTAGCCACACTACTACGTGCTCGAAGCACGGAAGCAACCCCTTCTTGTGTTGGACTTGTCTTTGTCCTTTGTACTTGACACAGTTCACTTGGAACGTCCCGTGGAATAATCATGTAAAGAACTTGTACTCGGCACGTCACCAGGGTTTCGGGGTAACTCACAGTTGCGAGAGTGAGTACGGGAGTGACTAGAGTTCGATCTACATGTCAAGCTGCCTGTGTTTCGGCCTCCTGTCTAGCTGCCTGTGTTTCGGCAAACCATCCTGCTGCCTGGGTTCCGGCATTCGTCTGGGTAGCACCCAGGCAAGAGACGAAATGAACGGTCACATATTGTACTCTCCGACTTGAGTCACGTAGTTCTAGTGGAGCTTGCACGGTTACTTCTTTACAGTCATGCACTTTACTTTCTGCACTTGTACAGACACTACACCGTACTTTACTTTCACTTTGGTCTGCTTTGTCATACTTGTACAGTACCTCTCTTTCTTTGTTTAGAATCATTGTGACTTACCTTCGGTTCCACTTGTGGCACCGGCAGACGACGCCCTGATCGAGGAGATTGCTCCAGAGTACGAGGAGCCTGCGTACGACCCAGAAGCTGCGGAGTTTTAGCTGTTTTGTGCTTGAGTGTGTGTTGTGAGATGTATTTCCTTTTCCGCATTTCCTTTCTGTATTTCCTTTATGTATTCGTGTGAGAGAGTGTGTGCTGGTTGTTGTTGTACTTTAATTTGAACTGTAATAACGTCTGTACGCTGGTTTGAGTGTTGTTGGTACATCTCTGCGTTGTGGCTATGCTGATTTCACTGGTAAACTGCAGAACCTGCGCAAATATCAAATAAGTAACGGGCCCCCGGGAGAGGGTCGTTACAGTGCCGTACTGCGGAGCCATAGAAGTTGGCCCTTTAAAAGGGGTGCCGCCAAGATCAAGTGGATGACTCACAAAGGAGGCATGGACGGGAAGGAGGAAGTGATACTCATGAATATCTATGGGGTTAAGTTTATCAAAACTAGCAAATAACCTTTGAAAATTAAATTTAACTATCAAAAATAAGATATGATATACATGTCTTATGTGGCTAAGCCAATATACAGTGGCAAAGCTAGAAACCTTTGACAGTGTGAGCGAAAACGTAATTTAAAAAAAAATTATGTTTCGAAAAGGAGAGTAAAGTTGCAACAATTATAGTTTCATCGTTAATCTAAAGAGTTAATGGATATATGCTCACAGCGCAGGAAATTTTTTTGCTCTACCCGGAAAAATTGAAATTCTTTTTTACGTTGTATATTCTAAAACCCCAAAACTCCAAAACACTAAATATGATGTGAACCTTCGGGGATTTGACTATCGATCCACTCGTTGTAAAAAGTTTTTATGTTGTAACGACTTGATTGATGGTCAAATAGTGTTGGATTTGCTTGATTTTTGTTATCGTGATCATTAATGATGTATAGAACACATCCAAAAAAAATTAAAAAAAAAACATGTGCGTTAGCATGTGAACTTTTCCCCGGTTGATAACACATTTACATTATTCTTTTAATATAAAAACAAAATTTCAACTCCTCGAGGGGGGTAAACACTTTGACATGGTTCAAAACATAAAAAGAAAAAAATTTATTTTCAAAAAATAAAGAGTATAATTGCAATAATAATTTTATCATTAATATAAAAAACAAACATAAACTATATATTGATGAATTTTCATACTCTTAATTGCTTGATGATTTATTCATGGGATTAATGTAGAGCAGGTGGCACCTGATCCATTGGATCAGGTGCAAGACACAAAAAGGTGGGGCCCCACGGGTACAAGCCCATGTGGGGGCTTTTACTTCCCACCTTTTTTGTGTCTTGCCACCTGATCCATTAGATCAGGTGGCAGCTTTTCTACTTTAAATCCTTTATTCATTATCAATATATCCGTTTAAATTAAATTGATTAAGTTATCATTCATCAACTAATCTACCATGCACTTTTGAAATTGATTTTTTATGATATTCATTGCAAAAGTGCTCTCTCAACTGTAACTATTGCAACATGTAAAATATCAAAGCTCCCTTCAATATCAAATAAAATTAAAGATGGATGTTATCCATCATAAGTTTGACCATTCTTTCTACAAGTCCTATCATGCCACTTAAGTTTGAAGATTTCTTATTTGACCTAGTTATCAAGCTTCATGAGTTCTATTTAATAAAACTCGTTTGAATAAGGCTATGCAAGATAATTTAATATTTTTATTGAAAAAAGAAATATTCATTTTGACATAAGTATGTAACGTTCAAAGTATATTTGTATTCACTTAATGAAATCGATTATTAAGCTCCCAAACTTGCAAATCATTCACCGTAAAAAAATCGTACACGATAATATTGTATGCTAATAAATTCTTGAAACTTAGGATGTGTTGAAGGAATTTAGAGAAGAAGTGGAAAGAATATCAAAAATTAGGAGTAGCCATGGCACAAGCCATGGCTCTCTATATATTCAATTAGAGAATAGGAGTCCAAGTGACTCCCCACTAACTTAGTGGGGAGTAATGGTGAGATGTTGAGGGGGGAGGCCAAAGGCCTCCCTCAACTCATAACACTCCCCCTCATCTCTCCATTACCTTGGGTTAAGCATACGAATACTTCAGGATTCAGTATGCTAATGGGCTGGATACTTCTGGATCCAGAGCCACTGTGGTTGCCTCGTTAAAACCTTAGCTGTGGAAAACATAGTGGGAAAAACCAGCAGCTTAAGGAAAAAGAGTACAACTATCAAGGGACTCCCCCTGATCTGTACAAGCTTCAGGCTTACAGATCTCCTATGTATCTATACAATCATCTCCTATTCATCTATACATCCATCATGTCCTGAAAGTAAATACAATCATCACTCATCTATACAAGTTTCACTCACTTAGCGGCTATAGTAAAGCAGTGGCGTTCTGGAGTGGAATGCTCTTCGAAGTTTGGTAGATGACGCCACTAAAGTATTCATGAATCAGTCTTCAGTGTGTCTGCGAGGTACTGCTGGACCTGGCTGAGCGTTTTCAATACTTGCTTCTTGGATGATGAGCTTCTCAGAAGTTGTAGACATTGGAGGAGGATGTGTAGATATTTAGGAGGTGGCCGGCCTATTGTGTTTTAGTCATCGCGATGATCTTTAAACCTGCATATGCGATATATATTCCTTGACCTTTAAAAGTTGCGCAGAAGCAGCTTATCCTTGGTCCAGTGTTGCTCTCCAGGACAACACTGTATCTGATTAACAACTTTACTGGAGACGTTCTATCAAAGATACGTGCAGTTGGCCAGATAAAGAAGTGTAACAAGTACACTAGAGCTAGGATCTTCGGGACCTAGGATGTCCTCCCCCCTCTTCCAGCTACTGGAAGGTGTCATAAATAAGCATCCATTTTTAATAGGTTGCAAATGGACATCATTCTTCATAAACTCCAGGTGTATGAAGGATATTAAAGGGTTCCACCACGAAGGTGTTAAATATATAAGCCGAGATAATACCTTGTTATACCTAGGTTTTTCATTTCCAAGGTATGCTTAAAGCTATCTGATATCTCAATGGTCTCTGTAGGAGATCATATTAGCTTTAAGTCGACCACATATACGACGAATATCATAAATCCTGTCAACGATCTTTCAAAAAAGATACACATGCAGAATATTGCTTAAGATTAACTAATGATCTTTGTAGCCTTTATGGAGAAGACGTTTCTACGTCTCTCTTTCATCTCTGGGGGTAGAGTAACCCCTTCTGGAAGTTTTATATAGATCTCTATATTTATATTGCCGTATATATATGCAGTCGCAACGTCCATGAGCTGCATGTATTGGATTTTTCAGAGAAGTGTAGGCTTTGTACGAAAATGATAACATTTCCTTCATTTCAATTTCTTTATGAAATCTGAATTATATTCCACAGGTTTTTACACATTCAGGTGTATGGACTACTGGTCCAAAGACTTTGCTTTTCAAGAGTGAGTCCAGCTCTACTTTTATTGCCTTGTCCCACTTTGGCCATTCTATGCGTTTATGCTATAGAAAAGTGGGTAGACGTCATCGTCGTATTCAGCGACGTGAACGGCAATAGCGAAAGCAAAACCGTCGTCGACGACTGTGCTATATCTGTACAGTACCTCTCCAGTACGTACGTAATATAATGATGTTTCTCCTGCTGTTTCCTCTGCAGGGGAAATTAGGATGGGAGAGGTTGTTGGTCTGAGCTCAGCATCCTGTGGTTGGATTATTTTGATATATCCACGAATCTTTCTCTTTTGAGGGATTTTATATTTTGAACCTGGCAGGCGTCCTCTTTTCAATTGAGATACAGCTAATTCTGCTGCCGGTGGATTGTATCCATCTTTGGGAATGTCAATCCTAGCTGGCGTGTTGGCAACAGGGACGTGTGAACGAACAATCTTCTGGTTGTCCACAAATTTATCCGTCAATTGATGTACTTTAGTCTAAATGTGAAGGATCTTCTGGATCTCAACTTCACGCAGAAAAAGTATGCGGATCATAACGAGATGATGACTGTTGTGTCCCATGATATAGTCTCAGAAGCTTCAGGCTTCTTTAGACTGCGTACCAATTTCAATGAGATTTTACTCATCAAATTCACATTTATCAAGACTTGGTGGTAAACCATAAGCAAGCAGCATCAGCAATAAGATATGGCAACAAGCGGGCCGTATCGTGATAAGCGATGCGGAATGCAGTGTGATGGTCCCTAAACATCAACGGGCAACTGCGATTTTACAATGGACGTGAAATCCATTGGAGTCTCTTTACCAGAGACTCTGCTAACCCGTTATGAGTTTGAACAGGCTGCAGGATGGACAATTTTAATGCCAGTTGCTTGGCAGAAGTCTTGAATGATATGTGTAGTAAATTCACCCACATTATAATCTTTTGAGAAAGCTAGGTTGCGAGTGAATATAAAGGCACACATAAGACCATCTAGTAGATGCATATATCAGTACAGTAATGAAGTACCGAAAATGGGCCATTTGCAGGGTGAATAGGCCTACAAAGGTCACCATGTATTCTCTCAATGAAGCCAGGAGACTCTAAACACACTTTCAGGAGGGAAGGTCTCTCTATTAGTTTTCCCTTATGACAAAAGGGGACAAGGAAACTCAACCTTTTGAAGAATCTTCAGGTTCTCCAATGGATTCATTTGATGATGCATCCATCATCGCTGATCCAGGATGCCCAAGTCAATTTTACCATAGTTAAAAATTATGGCAAAGAAAGGCACTTCTGGTGCTCAGTCGAGTTGGCTGTCTATATGATGAATATCTGTAATTATAGGGGCCGGACAGGGGTCCAATGAAATCGTAAGTAGATGGTCTTCTCGCCATTCTCTTGACGAGTTACATATTGATATTCAATATATATTATCCACAATTTTCAATTTATTTTCGTTAAAAGAAATATCCTTGAAAATTGGAGATTTTTTATATGTTTAAGAGGAGAATTTGCATTTTATAGTCTCGTTGTATGTGGGAGCAATATCAATGCTACACCAGTGCAACGAGGCACTGTCCACAATATTCCATACTTCATCTATAAGTTAAACGAAATTTTATTTAAGTCAATGAAAAAGACATTCAAAATAAAAGTTCGTACTTAAGCAAATCAAAGATGAAGCAACATTGAATTTTAAATGCATAGATAAAAGATGAAGCTTAATCGAGCAGTTCGTCGTTCTCAAAGTCTTTTGCAGTGAACATTGTTGGTGGCTGAACAGCCGCCAAGTTTGTTTTAGGCAGAGACTTCTGGCTCGCCTGATATAGTTTCTGGAGGTGGCGAGGAGTGCGACAGATTCTGGACCAATGGCCAGTCATGCCGCATCTATGGCATTTATCATCCCAGTTCTTCTTAGGAAGTGACACTTGGTCAATGTTCTTTTGCTTCCATGTGAAATTACTGTTTCCTGTATTTCACAGCTTTCACTTTGTTATTATTAGCATTCTTGTTTTTCCACTTCTGGGGAGAAACGTGGTGGGCTTCAGGGATAGGTGTAGTGACAGCTGAATGTAAATTATGAGTGACTAGCAGTAAATCTCGATTCTGCTCTGCCCTAAGTAGGCATGAGATCAGATCAGAGAATTTCATGAAGTTGCGTTCACGATACTGTTGCATGAGGATTGCATCTTTCTCGTGAAACGAGGTAAATGTCTTTTCCAACATGTGTTGTTCTGTCACTTCTTCACCGCACAACTTCAGACGTGAGGTGATATTATGAAGTGCAGAATTATACTCAGCGACGGACTTATAGTCCTGAAGTCCGAGGTTTTCCCACTCATAACTGGCACGCGGTAATATTACATCAATTTGATGTTTATACCGTGCCTCCAGCGCTGTCCACAGCTCCATTGGGTCCTCTACCATTAGGTATTCGGCCTTTAAGGTCCGATCTATATGTTTCCTAATGTTTATGGCTTTCGCCTTATCCACATCGGAGACAGTGGTAGGAGTGCTACTGCTAGATGTAGCAGAAGCATCGGCCACTGCTGGGGCCAAAGAGGAGCCAAAATGGAGCCAAGAAGGGCCATCGAACGTAAGTGGAACTTCAGGTCCACTCGCCAACTCAGGTAATTTTTTTCTGCAGAATCGAGGACATCGAAATCGACGCTTGCCAATTTTGCCATTTATCTACGCAATTTAAAATAAGCATGAATTAATTAAAATTGAAATTCACGCATTAAAAATAAAATAAGTAAAAAGTGGGGATCGGCCAGATACCCAAAGAAATACAAAGTCCAAAGTTCGAATATACAGTCCATAAACAAAAGAAAAATACAATTTGGAAACCCAGAATGGGTCCCTATATTTTCCAATTTTGGCATCCGTCTTCATTTGTCGGTACATCGGTCTTTGGCATAAATACATATAATCCTCACTTACAAATTCTCTCAAAAAGAAAATAAAATTGCAAGGAATATAAAGGGTATCAAATTGGCCGATCCCAAAAATCACATTTTAGCTTATATAAACATCACGCAGTTTATAAATGCCACATGCACAAAAGAAACAACCACGCATGTATATAACACAGACATATATTAAATGGAAAAATAGGCTAGAAAATATAATAATCTCTCGGACCACGGGGAGACGTCATACACCGTTAGGTTAGTTAACTAACGACAGAGCGATCGCAGGATCCTTAAGATAATTATATTTTGAAAAAAAATCCTAATATTCCATAAATTAATAATAATGCAAGAGTGCTATAATTTTAGCAAACTGCTCTCTCTCGACATGTCCAGGGGTAGTCACGTGACATGCACTCATCAAACCAGCCAAGAATGTTAGCGAGTCAAACCCTAGATGTGGGCCCCGATTTCGGCTCCTCCGATATTCAAATGTTTGATAATGTTCTACCTTCGATTTGCTTAAAGATAAGGTCAGGTCTGGAACCTCAGTGCCTATAAATAGGGCCTTATGCTTGCCTCTATAGAGCGGACCTTTTGCTATTAGTAGTCTCTTTGTTGGGCCCTTTTACTACTATTAGTCTTTTTTTTTTGTTGGAGGCAAGCATCCTTTTCAAAAAAAAGCGACAGACCTGAAATGAATATTTTTCAATGTCCAGATTCCTTGCTTAACTTTCTTTGCATCGTTCACGGCCTCCATTCGCGTAGCCTTTCGTGCTTGAAAATAGGCAAGCGATGTTTTTTTTAATGTTTTTTAAAATAAGTCGTAGCTTAGACTTTAATCGAGTCGCAAGGCTTTTTCCGTTCACTAATTACGCGTCACTGTCATTACTTAGTTTTGTGGGTCATTTTTAGTTTGAAAAATTCGTGAGGGGCCGTTTGATTCAATGTCAGCTGTCCAAAATCAGAATTTAACAGGGAATCAATTGGGTAGGTTAGGGTCTAAATCGAGAGTCTAGCTAAAGGGAGAAAAAGGACCATACGCGAATTTCGCTACACTATCTATTGATATGCATGCAAACTTTACGCAAACAGCCGAATCAAGCACGGCACATCACAATAGCGAATCGAATGCTATTTCTTTTTGGCCGGGGATAAGCAAGGTGTAAAGTAGCCACAACACAGTAGCGTGCACGATAATATTGTACGTTGATAAATTCTTGAAACTTAGTATGAGATGTTTCTTGAACTACTGGCTTTTTCATCAAGAACAATGATACCTTGTTTCGTACCAGCGTTGGTACTCTGTTTTGTACAAAATCTAATTTGAGAGTGTTTTTTTCTAAAAAAAAGGAGCCTTCAATAAAAATGAAAAATGAAAATAAAAACATAATGAAGGATCGTTGATTATTTCGATCTGTAACTGTCGCGGGGTAAAATCCGCTAACACGGAATTTCTATTAAAATGGGAATCACGGTTACAATGATTACAAGTGCTTAGGGGGTAGACGAGTTCAATCACGCATCCAAGAGCACTTTGAGGAGGAAGATCTCAAGGTCGCCCTTCATTTGGTGAAGATCGTTCGTCGAATGGTGAAGGTCGAGCTTCCTATAATAGGAAAAAACACGTCAGAAAGGCTCGGTTGGCTGTCAACAGAGAGCATCTCCGATGCTTAAGTCAGTTGATGACTGCTTGGAGAATGTTGGACACGCTGGGCGATCGTAAAGGCAGATCGACCCTTGCGTGGCGAACTACTGAGGAAGGCGCGAATATATGGAGGATATTCGACCTTGAATATAAATAGATATGTTATGATTTCTTATAGATTAGCCAACCCCTTTGTCGTTGGAAGAGAGTGGGTATTTATAGGCTATTGGAGTCTGTTGCTTTAGCTGAGCTGGCGATGTCAGGATGTCAGGAGGGTTGTTGGAGTCGGTTGCTTCAACTGAGTTGGCGGTGTCAGTGTGTTAGGAGATCAGGCCGACAATGTCAGAGCCGAAAATGTCAGGCGTGCAATTGTCAGTCTTGTCTATTGTGAGACAGACAGTAATATTTATGGCAGGTCGCCACCCTTCTGGGCCGAGCTCGTCGCCCGAGACCGACGTCTCATGCTCATCCTTGGGCAGACTTCTTCTCGGTAGAGAGGTGGGCGAGCTACCTCTGGGCGAGCAACCTCTGGGGCGAGTTGGCGTAGATCATGTACGATTAGCCGGATGGCTCTTCTCTTTGGTTCGGTTGACAAGTTTGCCGCTCTGCAGGTGCGGGCTGCTCTGAGCCTCGGCGAGCTTCTCTAAGCCTCGACGAGCTAAGTCTCATTAAGGAGATTCAATAGGCTATGTACTTGGGCGTTGGTCATACGTGCCTTAAGATCGACTGGGCCGATCTTAAGGTCGTATTAATTGCCACAGTCATTCGAGTTTGAAACGGGAACTCTGGCTCGGTTTTGATGACACGCTTCACTTGACTGATAGCTGTGGCATTAAATGCGAGATGACCACTGAATCTCTAAAGTCATTATGACGATTCGGCAGCAGGGGATATTGAGGCGCCCAGTCACGCGGAGCACGACACATGTACCGTTTGACTCTGGGGAGAAGCTGAGGGGAAGGCTTTGCTCCGGATCTTGCCACGTGGCCCGTCTTCAACAAATGAGATCGACCGACTCCCTCTATAAAATAGAAAGAAGGGGAAACGGTTGAGGGCTTCTGCGTTCGAATTTCAAAAACTTCTTCTTTCGTTCTTCGTTTTCGAGCGCTCTCGCTATCGGTCGCCGCTTCGTCGGAGCTCCGATGATCTTCCTTTTAGGTACTTTTTCGATCTTTCTCAGATGGCCTCATCCGAATCTTCTTCCTCCAATAAATATGTAGAGAAGAACTTCGACGAATTTGAGGATGCCAGCATCGAGGAGACGGAGGAGCAGACGGTGTCAGCGGATGTGGCGGAGTCTTGACTGGAGAAGCGGGGAGTAACCCCTGCCGCCTCCTCGATGTCGACGGTCCCCAAGAAACCCAAGAAGAAAGGCACAAGGCCGACCGTCGGCGAAGTTACAATAGTGGTTCCGGTGGAGATCCAGGCCATAGTGTCTCAGACACGACATATCAGTCGCGCCGAAATCCGCTCCAAATACATCCAGCCGACCTACACATTCCGCCTCCCCGAGTCCGATGAAAGGGTCTGTTCGCCTAAGGACAATGAAGTCGGGGTCTATTATCCTACCTTCGAGCTCGGACTTCGGTTTCCGCTCCACCCCTTCCGCCTGCACATGCTGAACTTCGGACGGCTGGGATTCCACGCGACCCATGGAGCGATTTAAACCGCTCTTAAGGTTTATTTTGTGGTGAGCGCGTGCCGTCATTAAGTATCTTCTTCATCGCGCGTCTCAGAGTTTTGGGGCATGATTTTGGTGAGTGAACTTCTTAGGATTTCTTTGTGAAATTCATTGTAATCTTCTTCTTTGTATCTCTCCTTTTGGGTTGAAGGATTTTGGGTGAGAGCTTTTGTTATCTTCTCTTTTTGTGAGATTTGAGATCTTCATTGGGTTTGTGAGAAGTGTTTGAACTCCTAACTTAGAGTTATTGGTGCTCTCGTTTGTTGAAGAACATTGCAGGAGTCGGTGTAATTCTCTCTGATCATATTAGTGGAAACCGTCATCGGGAAGCTGGACGTTGGCTCCGTAAGTGGGTGGATCCAGAGTAAACTTTGTGCCGCTTGACTTTGTTGCTTTCTTGCTTTCGTTACTTTTCATATTATTTGTTTTGATTGGATATTGTGATATTGTAGTGTATCTCTGGAAGATCGCGACGTAGCGATTGTTGGATAGCTATACGCCTTTCGACGGAAACCTTTTTGCTTTCACTGCCCGTCTCGATTTTATCCCAACAGTGACGACAGTGTATGAATTAATGTTTAGTTGACTTTTCCTATAAGAACACAAAATAATGATTTGAGGGAATGGACATCGATGTGACTTGTTGACGCCTCGAACAAAGAACAAATGGTGGATACAAACCTTGTTAATTTTAGGCGCGTGCTACATACACCGAAGCGGGTTCGGTGTATGCACGGAAAACAAGGTGCGGGTCGCTTCTGGGCTTGGAGCTCGTGAGGAGGCCATCACGTGTCGCCTCATCCGATTGACGGAAACATGGTGGGCCTGCGACTGGGAGAATTCACCTCTCGTTTCTTTTCTTCTTTCTTTTTTCGTTCTCTCTCCTTTATTTTCTCTCTCTTATCTTTCGACTTGGTTCACTCTCTCTTCTGCTCTGTTTTCCTTGCACAGATGGGTTGCTCTTCCTTTGTTCTTCTGCAAGCTGTGATGGCTGGAGTTTGTTGACCGATGTTGGAGTGCATCTCTGCCTGGTCTGCTGCTGCTTCGGCAATTGCATAGAGCTTGGGTAGCAGGGGCGCCTCATCTTTATTCGTTTCATTGATTTGTGACTGATTGCTAAAATTATTTTTGCCATACTTTATTTCTTCTCTCAGGACCAACAGAGCAACGGATGAAGTGAATAAGAGCACAATCTGTTCAACTTCTGCATGTTGATCATAATCAGTGGCTTGGGAGGTGAAATGACCTTGTTTCTAGGACTGACCGGAGATTGACTCTAGCTTGAAATCTGCGGTGGCGGCCAGAGATTGATGGAGCTGAAGATGATGACAACAGACGTTGCACTCTTAAACTGGCCATATATTCTGCTGAAGTTGAACAGATTTTAAAATTACATTTCATGTGGGGGCACCTTGGCAATGCTATCCATTTTAGCGGGGGGGGGGGGGGGGGGGGGGGCACAATATATGCTTCTCTGAAGTTGTGGGGTTCTTCTCTGAAGTCGATACCTCACTGGGGACCAAACCTGGCTTGAGGCGAGACTCCCTGCGCCCGGCCCACGTCGGAGGGATCAGAAGTGGCCACAAATAGCTCGACCGCTGTTTCCTTGATCTCCGAACAAAGGACTTGGTGTGCTGCCGGACTAGACATGGTCTTGAGATAGTTGCTGGAGTCGTGGTCTCGGAGAATTGTGCCATCGGATCTGTAGGCCGTGGGCTTGCTTAGGGTTTCGAGGGGGTGGGGGGAGCTGAGGAACGCTTTCAAAGGCATTGCCACCTCCTGCACTTGGGGCACCATTGCTGTTCCTGGCGATGATGGAGTAAAGGGCAGCTCCCGCTAAAGGTAAATGAGGAGGAGGAGATGATTTTTCATCTGGCTGTAGGATGAAGAGCTTCCCGATAAGAGAATAAAGCAGCTTCTGCATTGCCGCAAAATAAAAAAAGAGTGCAAAACTTAGTAAGGTCCGTAAGGAAAACAAATTACTTTTAAGAAAGAATACTACAATTGCAGAGTAACGGCTTGACTGACATAAAGAACAGAAAATTAGAAGGCACATAGAATTTGCACTAATAAAAACTAAAAACATGCTTAAAATAATAACCCAAGGAGAAATGAATATGAACAAACTTCTAATACTACAATAAATAAATAAACAGTACTACAATAAATAAACAGTTCAGATTTAGGATATTATTTTGAGCTTTAATTTGGTTCATTTGATTACAAAATTTCAAATAGAAATATCGACAAATATGAACCCCACACGCGGTTTCAATTGAAATTAAAATTTCTACAACTATTGGAATTTATGTATTTGATAGGACTATTTTGACTGGGCCCGAAAGAGCCAAGTCAACTACGACCAATCAACCGGCCTACTACGGCCTTGGGCTCCGGCCCAAGGATCTCACGAGCGGGTCGTACTTCTCCACCCAAGACGAAGGCCCAACAGACAGCCCACTTCAATAGTGGAGGAAAATATGGCCCGACTTAATGGCCATCACTCTCTAGCCATCATGGCTCGCTAATTATGGTCCGACTTAATGGCCATCACTCTCCAGCCAGCATGGCTCGCCAAATATGGCAACCGCCCATGGCCATCCACTCTCCAGCAATCATGGCCCGACTTCAAGGTTATTACTCCAGCCATCATAGTCAGCCAATTATGGCAACAAGGCATTGCGGCCCGCCAATTATGGCAATCACTCATGGCAGTCATCACATCATCAAGCGGGCGCAATTAGGGGGTCACCACTTCCCCATTTGCGCGTCTCCATGAATGGCGGTCATGATGTCACATCATGGCACATTATGAGGAGGATTGGCCTAAATGAGGAGAGAGGGTGGCGTCATCCAGAGGGGTGGGATCTTCACGATCTACAACGAAGGTACCCCATACCCACTCTTTCACCTTCTTCCGCCTTTACATATTTCTCCTCCATAGCTCTGCCCGAGGATAGGTGTTTGGTCTCTCCGTGAACCAAGCTCGATCCCGCCGAGCACCCATCAGACCAGATCTGACTTTCGCATCGGAGGGGAATCGGTCGGAACCTAGGTCCGACCCCCCTGATGAGATCCCTCGTCTATTCATGTTCAGGAGTTCCAGCGACACCGATGCTTCCCCTCAGCGTCTTCCCAGCCGGAGCCGAGAGCCTTCGTCCCCGAGTCTGCTCCTCTCCATCACCAGAAGGTCGTCGCTCTGCCGAGGCCACCCCTCGGCAAGCCGACGCGAGGATCCGCGCATCCTTCACCGAGCGACCCCGCCTTCAACCGATCCCGGAGGTTGCCGTCCTGCCGAGACTACCCCTCGGCTCGCCGAAGAACGGAACCGCGCCTTCCTGCCCAAGCGAACGTGCCCTCGACCGACCCCAAGGGTCATCTCCGTCCCACGTGACTGCTACTGCAACGCGGAAGTCCAGTGTGTCCCCTCTTGATCGCGTTGACCCCGCATCCTCCGGGCCTCCAGACTATCGATTTACGGGGAAAAAACACCCGTAAATAGTATTGTTTTTAAACTTTATGGCATATATAAGCATAGAACTGTTATCTTCCTTTTAGAGAGGGTTAATGTGGACGCAAATGTCAAATTTTATTGCACAATCGATACACATATTATAGCTTTGTGTAGTAGACGTTTGTGTCTCCTTCTCTTTAGCCTCTCTAGCACTCCTCTCTATTTCTTATATGCATATCCAAAAGTCAAAGTTTTCTAAAGGAAGAAATCAAATGTATATTAAGGCTATCTAGCTCTTTTAAAACTTCATTGACACCATATTGGTACGTATGTTAAATATATATTTCAATATGATATGCAAAGATTATAGCATTTTTCCAGTTCACATGGCAAGGGTTATCTATTCTTCAAGCATTCAGATATAGATAGATATTATGTTCAGAAGAACTCAGAAAGCTCAACAAAAGACTTTGGCCTGTGAGAAATCACATGCATGTGAGAATGATATAAGATATCAATAAGGTGCAGATGAAGTGACTTCGCTTGTTAATCGACCACAAACTTTAATAACATGCAAGTGTAACACATGCTTATAGATTCGTTAGAACATAAAGAAATGACAAAAAAAGAAGCATAACATTTACTTTTCTAGAACAAACAGATGGACGCATGAAAAACATGCAAGTACAAGCTATAACACATGGTTACAAGATTAATAAATAAACATAAAGTTATTTTTATTCGCAAAGCTCCTTAATTTTTTTCTTATAAGTATTCATGTCATCTGAAGTCACTGTCCTAAAAATAACAACAAATGGGAGAGAACCAGGATTATGTATCATCCATCGCTCCTCACAGCCATCACCAACACAACTTCAGATAAGAATCACACATCAGAATATACGGTGTTGTTCGCCGTAGCATATATTGTGCCCACATATTTTAAACCGGTGTTGTTCGCCGTCGTAGGCGGCACCCTTGCGACCTTGGCGAATAGTTGGAGCATGGCGGACAGATGGGGATGGTGTTCCAGTGATGGAAACGAGCACTATGAAGCACCAAAGGCAACACAACATCTAGAAACGTGTTGTGAATTCTCCCAGTCGAGCTCTGAAGACACTAACGGCTCCGAAGACATTAACGGAATGTCGAACTCCTCCCCTTAGCCCCTCGCACGCGCGCTGCTGGGACAAAGACAACAGAGGAGAAGAGAGAGTGAAACAAGACGAAAGAGAAGAGAGAGAAAAGAAAGGAGAGAGAACGAAAAGAAATGAGAAAAGAAATGAGAGTGACGATGAAATGATGTGCATTCTCCCAGTCGTGGGCCCACCAAGATTCAATCATTCTGAAGACACGTGATCGCCTCCTCACAAGTGTTCCTTGTTTTCCGTGCATACACCGAACCCGCTTCGGTGTATGTAGCACACGCCTAATTTTATTATGCATTCACGTCATCAATATTTTACATATTTCATACTTCATATCCGGAGGCTCGCCAAGTTGCATCCTCCGACTCAACAACCCTCCCTTATCCTCTTTAATTAGCTTGATTGCTGCAAAAATACAAGGATGGACCACGTCGTAGGCGTCAACTGATCACATCCCAACGCATGGCTCATGATCAAAAGCGAACCGAATCTATTTTCATAGGTGATTAAAAGACGCACACATGCTTTTTCATAGGTTCTGATGCATATAGTCCCTAGCTCATGAAAAAGAAAAATACCGAATCTTGCCCTCATATCATGTTTTTAGCTGCAAATTGCCAGCTGGTGAGCAATCTTTTTCGAAAGAGATTGATCTGGAAATTATACTTGCTGTTGCGGGTTAAGATCCGCGTACATTAAATTTGTATTAATGGGGAGCTAAGGGCACGGTGGTGACAAGTTGGATGAAGAGTGGGTAGGAAGTTTACAAGTAGTAAGAGGGGTGATGAGGCTAGGCACACTACAGAGGTCGATCTCTGGATCAATCCTGCGAGTTCGTCGCTTATTCGCCGCTCTCCTTGAGTTGAATGCCGATTGCTCGACGCTTGGACGAGCTAACCTGCACACTGAGCAGCTCGTCAGAAAGGCCGGGTTGGGTTCCAACCCTTAGCCTCTCCGATTCCTAAGTTAGGATTAGTGCCTAGAAAAGGGGGTCAGACACGTAGGTCGAGCTAAAAGTAGGTCGACCGTGCGTGGCGAGCTACAGTAGAAGAACAAAGATGTGGACGACCTTTGCTCTTGTGTGTGAGTGCGAGTTTGAGAATCAATTAGCCAACCACTCTCTCGTTGGAGATCGATGGGTGTTTATAGCCGATGGAGGCGGTTAGATAGGGCTGTCCTGTCATGCTTAGCTGGTGTGTCAGACAACGGAAGCTTCGGCCGATGATGTCAGAGCAGTGCGTGTCAGGCATACCTTTGTCAGACGGCACAACGGCCAAGGACGCTTTGTTAGAGTGTCAGAACCGCAAGTACCAAATGGTCAGATGGCGTAGCGGCTAGGGGGTGCTTTGTCAGGCTGTCGAGCGGCGGAAGTGCTTTCTCGAACAAGGGCGTTTGTCGTGTTCGATGGGCTGGAGGATCGTCGAGGTGCGTCCGAGGAGCGGGGCCGCACACGAGTCATTTGGTCGCCCCTGGTAAGTGACAGACGAGCTGGTTGTTCGACTGGCAAGCTTGGAGGGAAGCGGGCGATCAAATGGCGAGATGCGAGGCAAAGCGCGCCCTCTCGCAAGTCGAGTTGGACGTCAGGGACGATGGGCGGCGAGCGGACTAAAGGGGAAACGAGCGATCAAACGGCGAGGTGCGAGCCGTTGGGCGCCCTCTTGCTAGTCGAGGTGGATGTCAGGGACGATGGGCGACGAGTGGACTAAGGGGGAACGAGCGATCAAACGGCGAGGTGAGAGGCGAAGGGCGCCCTCCGGCTAGTCGAGGTGGACGTCAGGGCCGATGTGCGACTGACGAGCTTGGATGGAGGGTTGGAATACCACGATCTTTAGGTCGTAACACGTAGCATTGAATCAAAAGCTATTCACTGGGCAGATTCTTCCCTTTATCTTCTGTCCGTTGCTTGCGTCTTTATCCTTTCGTCCTTCGTCGATGTCATAGCTTGGACTTTTTGCCCTCAATTGGACTTTTGGTACTTAATTATTAACGTTATCAAACACGCATGATATCCTATCGAACACGCTCTTGTCCACATATTTTTATCCTATAGACAGTCAGAGTAGCTATAAAAAATATGTCCCAACCCCCAGCACTTTCGTCTCCTTCGACTCTTTGAGCTCCCCATCCCATCATCTCCTCTCTCCTCTTCATTGCCCAGAGAATATGGTTGCTAACGAGGTTGCGGCAACAGCGATGGATCCTGTCCATACCTACGAACCACGGGCGGCCGTTGCGCCGTCGGTGGACCCCATCCCGAAAGAGGTCCGGCAGCTATTGCACGGGCTCGCGTCGGAATGGAGCGACGTGCCGGATTGCCGAGCTCTAGAAGCTGTGCCGTTGAAGGGGGCGACGACAAACCAAGTGTTTCAGATCAAGTGGAGGACCAACGGGGGAGGCAACGGAGAGAGGACGGTGCTGGTCAGGATCTTCGGAGGAGACGGTGTGGTCTTCGACAGGGAGGTTGAGAACAGGACGTTCGAGGCGTTGTCGAGGCTCCGGCAGGGGCCCATGTTTCTTGCGAGCTTCCCCAACGGCCGCGTCGAGGAGTTCCTCCATGCCCGTGTACGTTTGCTTCTTGTTTGTTATTCTTATCATCTTAACAAAGGCCACCGTCTAGATCGATCGGGTTCGAACCTTAAATTAGGAGAGTTCCTCATTTTATTTAGCCTTTTGCGATTTCCTCTTTTTTTTCTTCCAGACGCTGTCAGCATCAGACATGAGTGACCCAGAAATATCTGCGATCATCGCAGCAAAATTAAGAGAGTTCCACCAACTCGACATGCCCGGCCCTAAGAAGGTAGTCCAATGGGACAGATTGAGGTAATTTCTTTTTTCCTAAAATCAAGTTTACCATCTTCTCGAAATCGGTTTGCTATTTGTCACTAATTTCACAATGTCCCTTCAGAAATTGGCTTAAGCTTGCACAGTCTGTTTGTTCGTCTGAGGAAGCAAAAGAGCTGCGCTTGAATATCATAGGAGATGAAATCTCCCGTCTGGAAGACGAACTGTCAAGGAACGAGCAGAGGGTCGGCTTCTGCCATAATGATCTTCAGCACGCCAACATAATGATCGATGATGAGACTAGACGAGTGACGTTCATAGTGAGCGTTTTGATTATTCTAAATCTATCTCAACTATGAAAAGTAGGAGCATGAATATTGTAGATTGTGAACATAATATAAGTTTCCTCCTCCTCGTAGGATTTCGAGTTTGCAGGTTACAATCCAGTTGCATACGACATTGCGAATTACTTCTGCGAGATGGCCGTGGACAATCATTCTGAAACACCCCATATCTTGGACTACAGCAAATATCCAGGTTCGGTAATGTCGAAAACATTCGTATATCGTATTTCACATATCTCAGCAGCACATCAATTAAATATCTAACATGATACTCTCATTCAAGCAGATCTCGATGAACGCAGAAGATTTGTACAGATATATCTAAGTTCTTCAGGTGAAACCCCCGAGGATATGGAAGTCGAAAAACTTCTCCAGGATATCGACAAGTATGTTCTTGCTAGCCATTTGTGCTTGGGCCTATACGGAATAATTTCGGTAATCTACTTCTGCTTGCTATTGTGTTATTGTCATCTGCTTCCTAACTGCATGATGTGTACGTCACTAATTACTTCAATTTGTTTTGGAATTTTTTTTGTCCAGGAACACTTGAGTGATATTGACTTCGAGTTTATGGAGTTCACAAGGCAGAGATTTCAGCAGTACTGGTTGCTGCGAAAGTTCGACTAGCAGGGTAGTATGCTATTTTAGTCAGAAGCTCTTTCTATGTATATTCAGATTATAAGTAAGTATGTTGTGCCTGTGGGAATGTTCTGTAAAATCCATGATGGTAGCTCTTTCTCAATAAACTAAGAGCCTTGTGTTTTGAGACAAATGATAAAGATAAAGATTTGTAATATGCTCAGTACTTTCTTAGTAATAATAGCGACGGGATATCTCACGGGTTGTTGAGCGTTCGCCTTTATGCTCACTTGTTACAAGGCATTCACACACTTTAGTTGCATAGTTGTGGATTCATTAAAATTATAGGGTTTGTTGCTCACCCAGAAGATGGGTGAAGTATTTGCCTATTCGTCCTAGCTATATTTTATTCTACTCACTAACTGTTGGGAATAAAACAACACGGTATGGCGGAACACGACACCGCCTTGGGATTTAAGCGGAATACCAATCCTAATAAACCGATCAGGAATCTAGAGCTAGCAAAAGAACCACAATTCACCCAACAATAAACCCTACGACCTTGCAATAGAAAGTAGCAAACGAATAATTGTAACAATCAAATCAAACACAGACACGGGAGAAATTACCCTGGTTTGGTTGCAAACAACCTACATCCAGCAATCCGAAACGATTCCACTATCAGAGAGATCCACCGATCTAGGGTTACAATCTTGCTTTCGCTCACGTGGGTAATAACTTGGCCAATATCACAAGCCCTCACAATCTCACCCAAGGAAGAAGAAATCAAAGGAGGAATAGAGAAGAAAACACTCACCTTCTTAATCAATAACTCCATAACCCTAACCTCTCTCTAGAATCTCCAGGGGGTGGCTTTTGGCTTCCAAAAGTTCCAGATATCAAATAGAGACTTCATCTAATCTAAAACAATAGTTAGGTTTAAATATGAACCCTCAAAATCGAGAAAATCAATTCAGGCCGTCGGCCACGAAGCCTAGCCCCGCGCGTGCTTGGCCCGAGTAGGTCCATAGCTCGGTCTGCTCGACTGAGCTGATATGCGCCGCTTCTGCCACTGGGTGGGGTCGAGTCGACTCAGTCGAGTAGCATAGCTACTCGACCCGAGTAGGCATTCCCTGCAGAGCTCTCTCAAACAGCAAACTCTTGGACTTCTGAGACCATCAGAATCCTACTGTAGCTCGACCGAGTAGCATGATACTCGACCGAGTGGCCTCCTGCTCAACTGAGTCGAAGGTCGCCTGAGTCGGCAAAAACTCACCACTACTTATTGTCTCTACTTTGCTCCTGTAACTCGGTCGAGCAGCATACTAATTGACTGAGTCGCCTAAGAAACCTTCACACATGAGACTTGAATCACAAAAAACAACACTCTACCTTAATTCAAATCTTATCACCAATACTCCTGCACCTCCACGCTGCACGCCATGACCATCTCTCTTATTATCACCATCGTCTCGGAACACGCGTCCTCCGGCCCCACCTAAGCCAACAAGGAAATCAGCTCCAGGCATACCTGGAGCTTGACGGCGGGAACTGGCTTGGTAAACATGTCTGCGGGGTTCTTCTCAGCTGGGATCTTCTGAAGCTTTATTTCCTTCTTCTCCAACTCAAGGAAAGAATCACGCACCCCTTCGCCACTGAAAGACCCTCCTAAGGTGTTGTTAGCCGTAAGTCAAAGGGGGTGGCAAGGGGCCACCCATTCGCCACTGAATGGCCATCCTAACGTGTCGTTGGTCGTAAGTCGAAGGGGCCACCCTTCGTCACTGAACGACCCACCTAACGTGTCGGCAGCCGTAAGTCGAAGGGACCACCCCTTCGCCATTGAACGACTCTCCTAATGTGTCATCAGCCGTAAGTCGAAGGGGCCACCCCTTCGCTATTGAGTGACCCTCCTAACATGTTGTCAGCCGTAAGTCTAAGGGCAACCCCCTTCTCTACTGAATGTCTCTCCTACAACATGTCGTCAGTCGTAAGTCAAAGGGGCCACCCCTTTGCCACTGAATGACTCTCTTACAATGTGTCGTCGGCCGTAAGTCGAAACGACCACCCCTTCGCTAATGAACGACTCTCCCAAAAATGTCATCAGCCATAAGTCGAAGGGCCACCCCTTCGTCAATGAATGACTCCCGAACCCTCAGCTGTGAGTCGAGGAAATCGCTCCCTTACCATGAAACGTAGTGGTCAACTTCTAAACATGGTTCGGTGTTTATCCTCGATCATCTTGAAGCAGCACCTAACCCATCGAAAGGGGGCCATCATGCATTGCGACCACCACATGACTTAAGCGACAACAAACAAAGAGATGCAACGACAAGGATATTCATGCCAATTCTTCTGGCACTTCCTATTGCAAAACATTGTTTACATTTACATCACCCCCCTATATATTCAAAAATTTCTAGAGCAGGCGTAAAAAGCGCATCGAGATCCAATAGCGGCTGGCTAGTCCCTTGGTCTCCATCTAGCACGGTCGTGGATTCTGGGTCCCCCGTAGCATCCCCTCCTGCATCGACGCCGACCATGGTGACAACTTAGTCAACGAGAGTAGTCTCCTCCGTGCCTTGGCTCGATTCGTCATCGCCAATGTCTGGAAACACCACCGAGATCTAGTCGATCTCAGCGAAGAGGTCAGTGAATCGGTTCTTCATCTTCAATCGACATCGCTCGTAGCCTTCCTTGTATAGCTCGTCGAAGTCGGTAAACAAATTCTTGAACTCTTGAACCGCCCTCTCCGTTACAATCTCGACGTCGACTCTCTCCTCCAACAGAGTGTCCTCTGCTTGCTCTCTCACGGCGATTTGTTCAACCTCCTTCCTACGAGACTCGTGTAACTCGTGCTCGAGTTACTGAAGGCGATTCAATCTCGTCTTGAAGAGAAGGCTGAGTCTAGTCAGCTTAACTTGAAATCTTTTCATGGCCGACCTAATGGCCTCCAGGGTGACCTCATGATTGGCCACCACTGGAGCGCGATGACACAACATTGCGTTGGCCACGAGAGCCTGCAAACAACACACAATGATCAACATCCGTGCTGGTATCACCTACAAGGGAGGCCGGAGCAATAATTACCTCGACACTGGCATGAACAACTATCGATGCAAGCCACTCATAGTCAACCCTCTCCATGACAGCCCTTTCCCGTGGAAGGGTTGCATTCTCAGCAATGCGGGAGGCAGCCCCGTAATCAAGAAGAGCGGGATCTCCTCGCCTCATCGGATATTTCGCGTGAACGAGCTCCTCCTCGGAGCAGTCGAATAGGGCAGGAGGAGATTGGCTCTCCAGCAAAATCGGCTCTCCAGCAAAATCGGCCTAAATTCGTCAGGGATGTCTTCAGACAACCCTACAGGAGGGAACAGAGCCCCCAAGGCCAGGAGTCCTCGTGCAGGAGAATGTCCAGTGGGACCTGGGTCTTTCCCGAATCTCTCTCTTGGGGAGTACCCCTCCCCGATTGGAAGACATGCTCCGCGGCTTCATTCGACCCAGATGGCTCAGAGTCACTGAGAAGAAGTCACCGCCTTCTCTTATTCCACTCGAGCGCAACCACTTCAAATTCGGAGGCGGGCTTTGTAGGAGAATATATGCCCATAAGGCATTTATCCGAAAGTATACGTCTTGTTCATACCGTATATGGTACCTATTATTCTAAGTATAAATAGTTCGTATTAATATACTTAGATAATATCCATAGACTTATAGTTAGGTCCTTACGTATCTAGATGAGATCTTGTAACGACTGCTTTTCATGTATCTGGATTTAATATAATATAATATATGTTTTGGTGGATTTTCTCCTCTTGTGTGGTTTTCGTCTCCGTAGGTTTCATTTTCGATCGATTCGTCGTATTTTCTCGCTTCTTCCTTAGGATTGTCGATTTCGAAGTAAGTCATTCGTGACGGACTTCATAACGGTCGTAGCTAACTATTAGATCAAGCCTAGGAGTCTTAGGAATCGATCCCGGGGCCCCGCGCTCCGTATCGGTACTTTTGGTGCTCTTTAGCCGGTGTAAGAAGGGCCACCGACCGACTAGATGACGATCCAGTCGGTCGGCAATCCTTCTTGGACCGACTAGTTAGCTTTCTAAATTTCTCAGGAGTTACTGTTTACTCTTAGTCGGTCTAAGAACGTTCATCGACCGACTAGATGCTAAACTAGTCGGTCAGTATTTGTTCATGGACCGACTAACTCTAAATCCTATTTTCGTTCAGGAGTTACTGTTTACACTTAGTCGGTCTGCGTTGGTCGACCGACCGACTAGTTGCCAAACTAGTCGGTCAGTGGTTGTTCTTTGACCGACTAACCAGTGTTAAAACCCTAATTTCTGGGCAGCCGCCAGCTCAACCTATTTATACCCAACCCAAACGACTTCTTCTTCTCCAACACGACCCAAAACCCTAAAATCTTCCCCCTTCAGCCCCCATCTTCCTCCAAGCTCCATTTCTCCATTCCAAGCCCTAGAATCATCATCCAAACCATCCATCTACTCTATCTACTTCTCATCTTCCCCAAATCTCCATCAAAACCCATCAAACCCCAAAATCCTCCAAAACCCTAGTTTCCCCAAACTTCTCCATTTGCTTCCAGATCTGATCCTAGGGTTCCCCGGAGTGTTTCTTCCGTCTCCTCTTGGTAAGAGATCGATTCCCCGTTGTTTTCTTAACTTATTTATAATTTTATGAAACCCTAATAATATTTCATGTTGTTTGATGATTGGTCCCCCATAACAGCGATTTCCCCGTGGTTTGGCATCCGTGTGACGAAGTGGTCGTCATCCCCGGTGCTAGGCAAGTGAAACTTGCCACTTAGGATTTAGGCCATGTTTTAGGCCATTTCTCTGCTTTAGCGTAAAAGAGACTAGACGGTGAAATGATAGCCGCCTAGACGCCTACTCGATCTAGTTTGACAACGAAACTAGATCCGTCACCTTAATTGATCTAGCTTGACAACGAAGCTAGAATCCAACCCATTTAACTTGTTGTTCACGCATATTAAACTGCCATGTTTAATTCAAATTAACGGTACGCGAATATGTTCATATCATTGCATTTTGCCTGTCACGTTTAAATTCAATTAACGGTACGCAATCATTTGTTCATGTCATTGCATAGTGATTAATCATTGTGATTGTGTAGCACACGCTACAATATTATAGTCCTGGCTCGTGTTCCAGAAGCGAACCCTGTAGTTGGAAACCCCAACGCTCGGATACCGGCTAGGCACCCACTTTTCGTGGGCACAACCATATGCCAAATACACTTCCTGGCCCGTGACCCAGAAGAGAGCAAATGCTCGATACACGTAGGGGTGGGGTAAGAGATATGCGTCACCAGAGCACGAGATGGCCTGATCCGCCACTCCAGCCTGCAGGCGAAATCTCTAGAGTGTAAGTGAGTAAGAGATATGCGTCACCAGAGCACGAGATGGCCTGATCCGCCACTCCAGCCTGCAGGCGAAATCTCTAGTGTTTAAGTGATTAATAGTGATAAATGATAAATGATAGTGATTAGTGATTTGGTAGCTTTTGCTACATTGTGCATGCTTGTCTCCTTTAAACTGTTGCATCATACTTAACTGCCATGTCATCGCTTAATACTATAACTGCTAGGTTGCTAGTTACCTTCAGTTTCCTTGCTCAAGTCTTTTAGACTTGCTGACATGTGCCCCTTTCTCTTTTGGGTGACGCATGTTAGACCCTGAGCCTGAGTTGCTTGCTGAGGGCGAGGTGTTCGCTGTCGCCGAGCCCGAGCCCGTGTTTGACGGGGAGTACGTGGACACTGGGGATCAGTCCTAGTGTCTCCGTTGTGTTTTACTTTTGTTAGACGGTTGTTTTGTTATCGGTGTGTAGCACCTATACCTTGTTGTTGTCATTGCTTTCGTTGGCCTTGTTCTGGGCCTTGGACTCTTTTCTTTTAGCCTGGTGGCTTTTCTGGATGTTGGACTTATTTTGATGTTGGACAATTATGAGATGTGAGGTTTTATTTCAGTCTCTCCTTTTATTATTATTGTTGTTCCGTTGTGGTTACAGGGACCTGCTTATACTAAGTTGACGCTTATCGGGTTTGGGGCTTCACCGCTCCTCTCCCGTGCGGACCTTTTCACGTCTCGCCTCCATTTTAGGGAAGCGGGTCGTGACAGGTTTTAGTGGTGGCCCATGCAGGTCCTTCTGTAACTGCGATCTTTGGAATAGCGATAATAATATTAGAATGTCCAATGAACTAAGTTCGGCATCCGTGTCATTAGGCTCTGAGTCTAATTTTGGCCGTTTCTCTGGCGCTAGATGACTAGAGGACGTCAGACCCGCGCTGGTGGTGGATCTGCTCTGAAGGCTTGCTATTTCTGCGGCAAGATCGGGCACCTTAAGGGGTCGTGCAGAAGCTTTCTAGGTCAGTGTTTGATTTGTGGTGATGCTTCTCATTCGGCGAAGGAATGTCGGCATGCAAATCGGCTGCGGAAGGCGTCGGATGGAGTTCCGCAGCAGCAAGCACCGGAAGCTGGGCCGAGTCGGAAGATGTGCCATCATTGTGGCAAGATTGGTCATAAGAAGGAATCATGCAGGAGGTTCTTGGGGCAATGTATTGCTTGTGGAGATTCCGCCCATGTTCTCAGGGAGTGCCCGAGGTTGAAGCAGCCTTGGAAGGCACCTGTTGCAGCACAGCCGTTGCAGCAGCGAGCGTCTGATCCTGCTGGTCGTGGGGTACCCCTTGTCCCACAGAGGCAGGCTTTTCGGCAGGCTTTTCCGCTGAGGAGGCAGGCTTCCCCGATGGCCGTAGTTGAGGCTGAGACTGTGGATGGGGTTATTGCAGGTAACCCTCAGTCTGGTTACCTTCTTCCTTTTGACAGTCTTGTTTGTTAGAATATGATTGGTTGCTTGAATATGTTATGTTTGCTAGAATGGATTTTGATTGCTGGGTTGGTTGTTGAGTGTGGTTTGGGTTTGCACGTTTCTGGCACGAGTCCTCTTGACTCTGGTGCATCAATGTGCATTGCATCCTGGTGCTTCGTGTAGAAGCAATTCTTGATGGCCCCCTTTTTCCTTAAATATTTAATTCCTTCCTATTCGATCGAGTTAAAATCCCTTCGTAGATTTTGACGTCTATTGGTTGAAATTTTTAATCTCGTATCTTTTGCTAACCGATATTCCTCGTATTTTGGTTTTAAGAGCTTACCACTATTTTGATTACTTTAGAATATTTTCCAAGATAAGTAGAACTTCAATTATTTTCATATATCAGTTCTAGGTTCTTGGAACTCGTGCTTTAAGATCTGGTGTAAATCAGTTGTTGGGCAATCCGGGCCCCGCTAAAAAAAGTATTTTAAATGATATTTAATTGGAGTTCCCTTCGGTTTTAAAACTTGTAAGCATTTAGCGTGGGCTTAAATTTTCACACTATAGTTGATCGGATTTCATTCTTCGAATTTCAAAATTTCACCGAAATATATATTAAGCTACTGCCGTAAAATATTTTCGGGCCTCTCCGTTGCAAATCTTGACCTTTCTGAAGGTATCCCTTCGACTTCCTTTTTCCTAAGTTTAAATTCGTTCGAAATTTTAATATTTATATATTTACACTTCATGCTCCTTCGTTGACTTAAAGATCTCTAAAACTTTGTCGAAAATTTGGAATACTAACCCATTTTGTGTTTTGCCAGTCTATACCTTCCATACCCATGAAAATACCGTGTCCCCTCTTATATAAATTTTATTCCGAACTGTATCTTTATTTTTACCTAATTCGATTTATAAATTTCCTTATCTTACGTATGCCACACAATTGACTCATCGCTTTTCCTTTAATATACTTTTCAAGTTACACATGATTTCAGCTTTCAACCAACCAAGGATATGTTCAACATTTTTCCCTATTACAATTTTTGGAAAATTACGTCTTCATGACCTTCTCACGATCTAGACCTTCCATAATTTGGTTTTAAAGCTATTACAAATTTTGACAAACCTACTACTAAGTTTTCCGTTCACCACACATGCTTTTAGAATAATTTCTAAACTAAGTTGAATTTCGAATGTTTTCATATATCCGTATTAGGCTCATTAGCCTGTATGTTAATAGCTTTGTGTAAAACGGTTTCTTTTGGCAAATCCCGGTTGCACTAAAAGGTGGTTTCAATATTGATTATTTGAATTTTTCCTGGCTTAAAGACCTTGTAAGTATTTGGCATGGGTTTAAAATTCTTTCGTTAATTTAATTTCGTTTCAAAATTTTGCCAACATTGTTAAATCACTGCCGCATGATATTTTCTAAAACTACGTCCTTAATGTGCGTAAGAACGCTTTGCTTCCCTTCATGATGACTTCCGTTGAGCCAATAAATCATTTCCTCTTATTATGAGCATTCAACTCAAACTTATTTCGAACAAGTGATTTTATCGAACCTCAAATATCATTTATATGAAGGGGAACCCCAAACTTTTCAAAATATGACCGTTTTATGCTTCTAGTGTTTTTGGTGATGTTGTCCATTGTGTGATATATACATACTCAGAGTTATTCGTGATATTATGAAATTGTAAGTGTGTTAATATTTATGGATATGTGCGAGGATAGCTATGCCACTCTAGGGGCGCCTATGTATATAAGTTTCTGTGTTTGAACATCTGAATAGAGTGTATGTAGTTGGGGATACTTATGATGGTTGAAATAATATGATTGGTGAAACTGTTTGTATAATGGGTGTGCGTATAGTTAAGGTGGGTAGGCCTATTATGCGACCTATGTGTTGTACGCGTGAGAGTGTGCTCGTACGTAGTTACATATTGTTCGTAGGCGTGTGTAGTTATGAAATTGCTACGTGAGTATGTATGTGATATTTATATATGATAGTAGAAATATAATTTTGTTTGGTATTGCTTGCTATTTGGATGTCGTATGCGTGTATACCGTGAGGTATACACGGCTATTGCATATCTTGACTAATGGGTGATGTAAGTGTATTGGTGTGCCAATTATGGGTGGATGGGTATGGTAGGAAGATATACGATGCTTGGGTGTGACTATGGGTAAATACTTTTATTAGGGAGAGTATTGTAATTATAGGTGTGCTGATGTTTGTAA
Source organism: Scilla litardierei (assembly GCA_030789695.1). Taxonomy (NCBI): domain Eukaryota; kingdom Viridiplantae; phylum Streptophyta; class Magnoliopsida; order Asparagales; family Asparagaceae; genus Scilla; species Scilla litardierei. The sequence continues at coordinate 3,115,198 of CM061141.1, read as the reverse complement.
GAATATCATGATATATGAAGTGGCTGAAATATGTGATATTACCTGGTTAGATATTAAGGGTGTTTGGCATTTAGATATGTATGTGGTTATGTTGGTAGACGTGTATGCATTGGCTAGTATGGATATATATATATATGGATGCTATGTTACGTATATGGAGTTATTCCGCTATGATTTTGAGTCTCACTCAAGCTGGGTGGGTACACTCTATGTACATTGGTGTATTGTATGTGGTTGGTGTATAGTGATGGATGATGTATGTATAATGTTTGGATTGTTTGTGCCTGGTTGTGTTACGCACACGATTGTGGGTGGCTATACCAATATATAGTTATATGAGTTGGTCTTGTAGTATAGTTATTCACTAAGGACTTGGTTGCGTGAATATATGTGTGCTAGCTAAAGCTAAGTGTGTATATGTGCTGAGTATATAGTGGTATATATGAATGTTACATTAGCGTGCGTGGATGTGCACCATGCACGGGTAAGTATGTGATAGTTATAGGAATTGGTGACGGTGATATGTGTGGTGTGTCGTGATTATAGCTATAGGACTATATATGGAGTGATAATATGATGAAATGTGTGCATGCATTTGAATGACAAAAAAAAATTGTGAAATTATAATGATTGTGAATGTATATTAGGTATAGTGAGCTTGTTTTAACAATCGAGTGGTGTGATTTCGCATGTTGATTGTTTGGCGCATACTACGAGATATAGGAACTAGTGTACTCTTATTGTCTTGTCCATAGGTAGTTACCTATACGTGTAGATTCCGATGGTATTTCCTAGTGTGAAATTATTTTCACATAAGTAAAAGAGACTTGGTTATTTTCACGTAGTGTGTAATAAGTGTTTTGTAGCTATATGGAATAAACTTGCCTATATGAATGATTTGAATACGTGATTGGAGTTGTTTGATTGTGATAAGTATAAGGGTACTAGGTGCGTGAAAATGTATTTACTTCCGCGGTGTTAATAATTGACCACCTAGAGTATATATATAAGCGCTTGAAATAAATGTACTTGGTTGGAATTGTGATGTGATATTGGTTGAGGGTAATTACTAGGGTGACTAGATATAGCTATAGTTGGAAAGTCCGAGGACGGACTTTATTCTAAGGTGGGTAGGATGTAACGACTGCTTTTCATGTATCTGGATATAATATAATATAATATATGTTTTGGTGGATTTTCTCCTCTTGTGTGGTTTTCGTCTCCGTAGCTTTCATTTTCGATCGATTCGTCGTATTTTCTCGCTTCTTCCTTAGGATTGTCGATTTCGAAGTAAGTCATTCGTGACGGACTTCATAACGGTCGTAGCTAACTATTAGATCAAGCCTAGGAGTCTTAGGAATCGATCCCGGGGCCCCGCGCTCCGTATCGGTACTTTTGGTGCTCTTTAGCCGGTGTAAGAAGGGCCACCGACCGACTAGATGACGATCCAGTCGGTCGGCAATCCTTCTTGGACCGACTAGTTAGCTTTCTAAATTTCTCAGGAGTTACTGTTTACTCTTAGTCGGTCTAAGAACGTTCATCGACCGACTAGATGCTAAACTAGTCGGTCAGTATTTGTTCATGGACCGACTAACTCTAAATCCTATTTTCGTTCAGGAGTTACTGTTTACACTTAGTCGGTCTGCGTTGGTCGACCGACCGACTAGTTGCCAAACTAGTCGGTCAGTGGTTGTTCTTTGACCGACTAACCAGTGTTAAAACCCTAATTTCTGGGCAGCCGCCAGCTCAACCTATTTATACCCAACCCAAACGACTTCTTCTTCTCCAACACGACCCAAAACCCTAAAATCTTCCCCCTTCAGCCCCCATCTTCCTCCAAGCTCCATTTCTCCATTCCAAGCCCTAGAATCATCATCCAAACCATCCATCTACTCTATCTACTTCTCATCTTCCCCAAATCTCCATCAAAACCCATCAAACCCCAAAATCCTCCAAAACCCTAGTTTCCCCAAACTTCTCCATTTGCTTCCAGATCTGATCCTAGGGTTCCCCGGAGTGTTTCTTCCGTCTCCTCTTGGTAAGAGATCGATTCCCCGTTGTTTTCTTAACTTATTTATAATTTTATGAAACCCTAATAATATTTCATGTTGTTTGATGATTGGTCCCCCATAACAGCGATTTCCCCGTGGTTTGGCATCCGTGTGACGAAGTGGTCGTCATCCCCGGTGCTAGGCAAGTGAAACTTGCCACTTAGGATTTAGGCCATGTTTTAGGCCATTTCTCTGCTTTAGCGTAAAAGAGACTAGACGGTGAAATGATAGCCGCCTAGACGCCTACTCGATCTAGTTTGACAACGAAACTAGATCCGTCACCTCAATTGATCTAGCTTGACAACGAAGCTAGAATCCAACCCATTTAACTTGTTGTTCACGCATATTAAACTGCCATGTTTAATTCAAATTAACGGTACGCGAATATGTTCATATCATTGCATTTTGCCTGTCACGTTTAAATTCAATTAACGGTACGCAATCATTTGTTCATGTCATTGCATAGTGATTAATCATTGTGATTGTGTAGCACACGCTACAATATTATAGTCCTGGCTCGTGTTCCAGAAGCGAGCCCTGTAGTTGGAAACCCCAACGCTCGGATACCGGCTAGGCACCCACTTTTCGTGGGCACAACCCTATGCCAAATACACTTCCTGGCCCGTGACCCAGAAGAGAGCAAATGCTCGATACACGTAGGGGTGGGGTAAGAGATATGCGTCACCAGAGCACGAGATGGCCTGATCCGCCACTCCAGCCTGCAGGCGAAATCTCTAGAGTGTAAGTGAGTAAGAGATATGCGTCACCAGAGCACGAGATGGCCTGATCCGCCACTCCAGCCTGCAGGCGAAATCTCTAGTGTTTAAGTGATTAATAGTGATAAATGATAAATGATAGTGATTAGTGATTTGGTAGCTTTTGCTACATTGTGCATGCTTGTCTCCTTTAAACTGTTGCATCATACTTAACTGCCATGTCATTGCTTAATACTATAACTGCTAGGTTGCTAGTTACCTTCAGTTTCCTTGCTCAAGTCTTTTAGACTTGCTGACATGTGCCCCTTTCTCTTTTGGGTGACGCATGTTAGACCCTGAGCCTGAGTTGCTTGCTGAGGGCGAGGTGTTCGCTGTCGCCGAGCCCGAGCCCGTGTTTGACGGGGAGTACGTGGACACTGGGGATCAGTCCTAGTGTCTCCGTTGTGTTTTACTTTTGTTAGACGGTTGTTTTGTTATCGGTGCGTAGCACCTATACCTTGTTGTTGTCATTGCTTTCGTTGGCCTTGTTCTGGGCCTTGGACTCTTTTCTTTTAGCCTGGTGGCTTTTCTGGATGTTGGACTTATTTTGATGTTGGACAATTATGAGATGTGAGGTTTTATTTCAGTCTCTCCTTTTATTATTATTGTTGTTCCGTTGTGGTTACAGGGACCTGCTTATACTAAGTTGACGCTTATCGGGTTTGGGGCTTCACCGCTCCTCTCCCGTGCGGACCTTTTCACGTCTCGCCTCCATTTTAGGGAAGCGGGTCGTGACAGATCTCGATTATGAGTAAGTAAGCGACCGTATATAAACATAAGTCTTAAACGGTTCGTGGTCATAGATGTGTCGAGAACTGGATATCGACACATCGGATAGACCATGTGTCTTAGTCTTACCTTAGGGTAATGATGATCTCATAGTCATTCGACTTGGTGAAGTCGGAGACGAGACACAGGTGCTCATTAGAGAATGAGTTCACTGAACGACCACATAAGAGTTATTAAATGGTTGACTTTAACTGAACTGTCTTTAATAACTCTGGGGTGATGATAGTGTAGGATCTAAATAAGGCCTAGAGGGGGGGTGAATAGGCCTTTGACCAAATTATCGCAAGATAAAAATTTAAGCCTAGTTTACAACATGCAGTTTAGGAATCAGACAATCAAAGCAATCGCAGAAGACACAGAATTTAACGTGGTTCGGTCCCCATGACCTACGTCCACCCCAATGAGCAATCACTTATACTGTTTCTTTTAGAAGTTACAATCTCCCTTAGATTGGTGCCCCAACACCAACCTGTCAGACCAACTCAAGCTCACCAAAGCCAAAAAGAAACATACAAGTATCACTCCCCAACCCAACTTGCCCCAACAAGTTTGGTTCCCAGAGTCCCAAATAGCGGAAGAAATTATATTACAGAAATGCTGATCAAAACATTAATAACTTCACAAATAAATAAGATCAAGAGTTTAGAAAGCTCATTTGTGAAGATCTCTCTGGTTGTCTTCTTTCAGCACATCAGTAGCTTCGCAACGCTTCTTACGGAATGATGATCGGATGTCTGTAGAAGAAGTAGTCGCTGTCCCCGTGGAAGTAGTCGGTAGAAGTTCCTCACTCAAAATGATCTCATTTGCTGCACAGGAGGAACTAGCTGCTCAACTTGCTGTCACTGCGTCGGGGATGAAGTCACGGTCGCAACGCCGCAAACGGTGCTCAATTTGGATCTCTAGAACTCAAGTTATTGATGAAAATGTGAAGAGTGTACATGGGTTTATATAGGATTGAGCTTAATGGGTTTGGTTACTGTTCCAAAGGATCCGCCACGAGGCGGCTCGTGGGTCAAACCCGTGTTAAATTTGCTGTCCGCAAAGTCGGTATGTCGGCAGCCGTCGTATGAAGAAATATTAAGATTAAGATTGTGCATGTCCCCTAGCTTTGATACCAAGAAATATTAAGATTGTGCATGTCAGAGATAGGGGGAGCATATCATTTTGTCATTCATGCTCATATTCATGCTTCACACACTCACACACTTAACACATTTTTTCAAAATAATCTTAAGGTCTGGTTTGTTATCATCAAACATAGGTTAGGATGCTGTTTCCAACAATCTCCCCCTTTTGATGAGAACAAACCAGACATTAAGATTATTTTGAAAAAATGTGTTAAGTGTGTGAGTGTGTGAAGCATGAATATGAGCATGAATGACAAAATGATATGCTCCCCCTATTGACATGCTCCCCCTATCTCTGACATGCACAATCTTAATATTTCTCTCCCCCTTTGTTTTCATCAAAAAATGTATGAAATAGCATATGAGGAATGGAAAATTGAACATTATAAACCAAAACAAAAGGCAATACATCGTTTGACCACAATGAATAAATAAGCAATAATCACTAAGTCATAACTACCATAATTCATCTCCGTGCTCAAGTGTGATGATCAAATGTTTAGTACATATGGAGAGGTAATACGGAATACAGCCTGTCATAACCATCTTTTCCACTGAATATATGAACATCAAGGATTGAGTTTCCCCTTCTCATGTAATATGAGTTCAAGTTACCAATTCCAAACATGACCGAGAAGGATTTTTAAATGTGAAATGGCAGTGCTTGACGGACTTAACACCAACGCTAAAAATGACATTTATAGCATAAGTTGGATGTCCAAGGGTAGTATCAAGGACATGAATCGTATCCATTTTTCATACGAAGCTCTGTGTATATATTTTGAAGACACTCGTCTTGCTATTCTTTTATACACGTATATTTTTATGAGAGCTTTTCTTTTTACCCATGCCTTGAAACATCATATCCCATTAAAACATAAATTAGTCCACCAACAACCACTTTTCTTATTCAATATTTCAAATCCATATCAAAAACATTTTGATCTGTGTAAGTGTGATTGGAAGATGAAAAACGTTAGTTACTCATTAATGAATATGACCTAATTAAGCATGTAGTCTTTGAATGCAAGCATTGTTAAGAATATAATATTCAAAATCCATAAGACATATGTTTTGCATTTAAAGCTGTTTCTGATGAAAAATGCAAAAGGAGGAGATAGACAATTCACTTTCCCTTTCTGTTTATATTTTTCTTTTTCCTTTTTTTTATTTTTCTTTTTCATTTTTTTTTATTTTTCCTTTTGTAGCACACCACACAAAAACAATAAAAGCACACCAAATAATATTTTCACTCTAAATATAATCAATAATGCCCAGTTCTAGACGTAGACGACAAAAACGATCTTCTGGCAAAGGTTTTGTAAAGATATCTGCCAACTGAGAATCAGTAGAAATATATTCAATGGATACATCCTCTTTTGCCAAATGATCTCTAAGAAAATGATGTCTTACATCTATGTGTTTTGTCCGAGAGTGATGAACGGGATTGTTAGAAAGATCTATAGCACTCTTACTATCACATCGTAATGGAACTTTTCTAAGATCCAAGCCGTAGTCAGACAGGGTTTGCATCATCCAAAGTACTTGGGCACAGCAACTGCCAAGGGCAATATACTCAGCTTCAGTAGTGGACAAAGCAACACTGTTCTGCTTACGACTAGACCAAGAAACCAATGAATATCCTAGCATAAAACATGTTCCACTAGTGCTCTTTCTATCAATCATACTACCAGCATAATCAGCATCAGCATAGCCAACCAAATTAAGATTACCACAAGAGGGATACCATAGTCCAAGTGTAGGAGTGTGAATAAGATATCGAAAAATCCTCTTAATGGCTATCAAATGTGATTCTTTTGGATAGGCTTGAAATCGTGCACACAAACAGACAGAAAACATGATGTCTGGTCTAGATGCAGTTAAATAGAGTAAGGACCCAATCATACCTCGATAAAGCTTTTGTTCCACATTTATACCTTTGTCATCCTTTTCAAGCTTCGTCGTCGGACTCATTGGAGTTCGCATTGGCTTTGCATTTTCCATCCCAAATTTCTTCAACAGTTCTTTTATGTACTTGGTTTGGGAAACATATATGCCATCTCCAGTTTGTCTTACTTGAAAGCCCAAAAAGTATTTCAACTCTCCAACCAGACTCATCTCAAATTGATCCTGCATAACCTTTTCAAACTTTTGGCATAAAAGATCATTAGTAGCACCGTAAATAATATCGTCCACATAAATCTGAACAATAAGAAAATGATCTTGTTCATGCAAGATAAACAAAGTGTTGTCTGCACTACCCTTTTTAAAGTTATTTTCCAAAAGATATGAACTGAGACGGTCGTACCAAGCTCTGGGAGCTTGCTTCAGACCATACAAAGCCTTTTGCAACTTGTAAACGTGATTTGGAAAACTATGACTTTCAAAACCAGGGGGTTGTTCAACAAAAACATCTTCTTTCAAATAACCATTTAAAAATGCACTTTTTACATCCATTTGCTTCAATTTAAAACCTTTAAAACTTGCAAAAGCCAGCAAAATTCTAATGGCTTCTAATCTAGCAACGGGTGCAAAAGTTTCATCACAATCAATTCCCTCAATCTGGTTATATCCTTTGGCCACTAATCTTGCCTTATTTCTGATTACATTTCCAGATTCATCAAGTTTGTTTTTGAAAATCCATTTAGTGCCAACAATTGGGTAATTATTAGGTCGGGGCACTAATGTCCAAACATTATTTCTATCAAACTGATTAATCTCATCATGCATGGCCATAACCCAACTTTCATCAGTTAAAGCGATTTCAACGTTCTTAGGTTCAATTTCAGAAATGAGGTCACCATGAATGCATAAGGCACACAAGTTATTGAAAGTGGATCGAGTGCGTATACCTTCTGTAGGAGTCCCCATGATCAGCTCAGGTGGATGATGTGGATTGAACCTGAGCTCTCCTCTTTCCAGTCTATTTCCTTGTGGTACTTCTGGTTCAGCTTCCTTTTGTCCTTCAGATGGTTCAGCTATGTTTTCAGGCTCTGTAGTTTCCCTGTCTGCATCTCCAGCTTCAGTTTCCCTACAATTTAAAGGATCTATTTCAGCTTCATCAAATTTCACATTAATTGACTCAACAACAGTTAAGGTTCGTTTATTGTAGATCCTGTATGCTTTGCTCCTTGATGAATATCCTACGAACACTCCTTCGTCTGATTTGGATTCAAATGTTCCCAGCTGATCTCCTGTGTTTAAAATGAAACACCTGCATCCAAATACTCTGAAATATGAAATGTTAGGAGTCTTGCCATGCCACAGTTCATAGGATGTTTTGTTCATTAAAGGTCTAAGCATAACCCTGTTGCAGACATAGCAGGCTGTATTCACTGCTTCGGCCCAAAAATACATAGGAAGAGAATAATCATTAAGCATGCTTCTTGCCATCTCTTTTAAAGTTCGATTCTTTCTTTCGACCACTCCGTTTTGTTGAGGTGTTCTAGGAGAAGAAAATTCATGTAAGATCCCTTTTTCCAAACAGAAGTTTTCAAAAACAGAGTTTTCAAATTCACCACCGTGATCACTTCTAATTTTCATAATTGAAAGATTTTTCTCATTTGAAACTTGATTACAAAAATTTTGGAAATTTTCAAAGGAATCCGATTTCTTGGCTAAGAAGTAAACCTATGTATATCTAGAAAAATCATCGATCAAAACAAAACAAAATCTCTTTCCATTGAGGCTAGCAACATCGGTAGGCCCAAACAAATCCATATGAATCAATTCTAGGACTCGTGAAGTGGTAACTTCCCGAATTCCTGTAAAAGTGGATCTAGTTTGCTTACCTTTTGTGCATGCAACACACAACTTACCATTCTCGTACTGTTGATGTGGCAAGCCTCGGACCAGGTTTTTATTCTCCAGCTTATGTAGCAACTTCATGCTGGCATGTGATAGTCTCCGGTGCCATAGTATAGCCTCCTCCTCCCTGCCAATCAAACATTTAGCAATTGTCATTTCTTCAATCATTATTGTATAAACATTATTTTTCCTATTGGCTATGAAGAGGGTATTACCTGTGACCGAGTCATAAATTTTACAAATTTTCTCATCAAAAAGTACTTTCATACCTTTGTCACAGAGTTGGCTTATGGAGATGAGGTTGTGTTTGAGATTTTCAACCCAGAGGACGTCAGAAATTTTAAAAGTATTGTTGCCAACAATACCTTTACCCATTACCTTGCACTTGCCGTTGTCCCCTAATGTAACACTTCCTCCTTCTTGCTTCACGAGGCTAAGAAACTTGTCGCTGTTCCCTGTCATGTGTCTTGAGCAGCCTGAATCCAAATACCACTCACACAGTTGTTCCTTAGCCACGATGAGTCCCTACACATAAGAAGAACAAGGTATGTGTGACCTGGGTAGCCAAATAGGTCCACAATGGTTAGTCATAGTACCTTTCGGAACCCATACTTGTTTGAACTTCATGGTTTGGTTCTTATAACGACAATTTCTATATAAATGCTCAAAAGAACCACATGTATAACATTTGGCGTTCCGTTTCTTTTTCTTGATGTAATGATTTTTCTTTATCATGTTTTCATTATAAACATTTCCAAATCCTAGTCCTTGTTTATCGTTTTTGATTGACTGGTATCCAAGAATGATGTCTAGTGATTTCCTTCCTACACCAAATTTTCTGATACTCAGTTCTAAATCAGAGACTTTGGATTTCAAAAAGATGTTTTCATTTACAAGCATGACACTTTTATTTATAAAACTCTTTCTAACATTATCTTCATTTTTAGCGAGAGTTTCTATTCTTTTATTTAGGCCAACAATCTTTTCATTACCATTCTTAATTTCTAGCTTTAATGAAGCACAAGTCTGACAAGGTATAGCTTCAGTAATACTAGACTTTCCTTTGAGTTTTTCAATGGTAATTTTGAGCGATGCAATTTCATTTTTCAATTTTATTTCATTTTGCAAAACATTATAATTTTCCTGCTGTAGTTGGAAATTCATTTCTTTATAATTTTCTATAGAGGATTCAAGAGAAGTAATTTCTGAATTCATGTTTTCACAAATGTTCATTAATTCTGGTAAAGAAAATTCATCTCTTACCTTGTTCGTGTCGCTTTCACCTATTAGGCAAAGTGATGATTGCGCTACCTCGTCTTGTGGTTCGTCTTCATCGTCATCATCCCATGTTACCGCAAATGATTTCCCTTTGGCTTCGGATGACGCGTTCTTTGTTGGACAATTTTTCATGAAATGTCCAAATTTCTTGCAGTTGAAACATTGAACACTTTTAGTAGTATTCTGTTCAGACGAGGAATTCAAAGGATTAAACTTATTAAAACGATTGAACCTTTTTGCCATTTCAGATTTTCCGGCAGGAGTTCTGATGAAGCGTCGGAATCCTCTGACCATCAGTGCATGTTCCTCGTCGAGATCTTCTTTGTCGCTTTCTTCGGCTTTGAGAGCGATGGTCTTTAAAGGTTTAGCCTCACCTTTCTCTCTTGTCTCGACGGTTTTGAGTTCCAGCTCATGGGATAACAGATTCCCAATCAGATCATCCAGCTTCAGCTTAGTGAGATCTCTAGCTTCTTGGATGGCCGTCACTTTAGGTCGGAAGGAACTAGGAAGCGCTCTTAGGATTTTCCGAATGAGGTCGATGCTGTCGTGAGACTTTCCCAAGGCTTTTGAGTTGTATACGATGTCGGTGAAGCGAGTGTACATGTCCTTGATGGATTCTCCTGGTAGCATGTGGAAACCATCGTACTCTGAGCTCAGCAGCGCTAATCTGGACTCCTTCACCTGAGAGGTTCCTTCGTGAGTGACTTCGAGAGTGTTCCAGATTTCCTGCGCAGTAAGACAATGAGATATACGGTTAAACTCAGTTCTGTCAAGTGCACAGATAATTGCATTCATAGCTTTACCATTCAGAGCATAAAGTTTGTTATCGTTATCATCCCATTTATCTTCTGGTTTTGGTACATCAATATCTTCAATTTTGATTGTAGGTGGGTGATAGCCTTTAGCAACAATTTTCCAAATTTCAAGATCTGAAGAGACTAAGAAAATTTTCATCCTAGCTTTCCAGTAAGCAAAATCAGTCCCATTAAATTTGGGTGGTCTAACTGTAGACTGTCCTTCAGCAAATGCTGAATCATATGTATTCATTATGAACTAGACTCAAATGGCCAGGCCTGGTGCTTTGATACCACTTGTAGGATCTAAATAAGGCCTAGAGGGGGGGTGAATAGGCCTTTGACCAAATTATCGCAAGATAAAAATTTAAGCCTAGTTTACAACATGCAGTTTAGGAATCAGACAATCAAAGCAATCGCAGAAGACACAGAATTTAACGTGGTTCGGTCCCCATGACCTACGTCCACCCCAATGAGCAATCACTTATACTGTTTCTTTTAGAAGTTACAATCTCCCTTAGATTGGTGCCCCAACACCAACCTGTCAGACCAACTCAAGCTCACCAAAGCCAAAAAGAAACATACAAGTATCACTCCCCAACCCAACTTGCCCCAACAAGTTTGGTTCCCAGAGTCCCAAATAGCGGAAGAAATTATATTACAGAAATGCTGATCAAAACATTAATAACTTCACAAATAAATAAGATCAAGAGTTTAGAAAGCTCATTTGTGAAGATCTCTCTGGTTGTCTTCTTTCAGCACATCAGTAGCTTCGCAACGCTTCTTACGGAATGATGATCGGATGTCTGTAGAAGAAGTAGTCGCTGTCCCCGTGGAAGTAGTCGGTAGAAGTTCCTCACTCAAAATGATCTCATTTGCTGCACAGGAGGAACTAGCTACTCAACTTGCTGTCACTGCGTCGGGGATGAAGTCATGGTCGCAACGCCGCAAACGGTGCTCAATTTGGATCTCTAGAACTCAAGTTATTGATGAAAATGTGAAGAGTGTACATGGGTTTATATAGGATTGAGCTTAATGGGTTTGGTTACTGTTCCAAAGGATCCGCCACGAGGCGGCTCGTGGGTCAAACCCGTGTTAAATTTGCTGTCTGCAAAGTCGGTATGTCGGCAGCCGTCGTATGAACAGTACCGTATGTCTATTTTTCAGTGTATTTCTGACGTATTCCACCGTATTTTGGCATCAGATAAATCCCAAAAATTCTGAAAAAATTCTCAAAAATCCCAGAGCCCAATATATACATGTTAGAATTGTTTCACCTCATTTCACCACTTGTAGAAAAAGTTTCTTCTTTGTATACTCTGTATTTCCTCGTATTTCCCTGTATTTGAACTTCAAACATTCTCCATAAATCCTGAGAAAAATCTCATGCTATTTATAGCCTATGATTAACTCTAGAATAGAGTTTCATAGCTATAATCCATTGTTGGATCAGCTTGTGTAATTCCAAATGAAGTTTCAGCTCCGTATTTCAACGTACTTGAGTACGTGCATGTGTAACTTGAGCAATCATGACTATAGGGACCTGTGACACACTCAACAAACAGATTAGAACAGTTCAGTAGGGTTTGTTATCATCAAACATAGGTTAGGATGCTGTTTCCAACAGATAGGTTAGCTGGTCCTTAAGATCTGAAGTCATTTGTACAAACCTGTGAGTGAACGGTGTAGCTTAGACCTATGATCTAGCTTCGAGGCGAGGCCTGCTGAAAGATCTTAGGTTGAGTTGCACCTGAAGCTCTCGAGGTGAGTAGATGACTAAGATGTGATTCGTCACTTCCGTTAAAGGGAAGTTAGTGTTACAGGCTCAGTACGGTCTTTATGTTAATCCTCGGCCGGGGTGCGTTGTAAGAAGTACAACGTGTATACAATGAAGACCGCTGTATACTGACCAATGTTGTCCAATAGGGTTGACAGTAAACCATACCCTAGGCCAACAGAAACACAGTCTTGACGAAGGGACTATGGCTAACGGAGTTCATCACTGACACAGCCAATGTAAACCCAAAGATGTTTTTTGTCAAAGGGTCGATCACGTTATGATGATTCTGAAACAGGGACGACAGCTACTGCTCGTAGTGACCGTCGTCTAGGGGTTCCGAGCCCCAACCTGTAGTAAGGTCAGGCTGTAGGGTCTCACACCGAGTAGTGTTCGTGTCTTAGTAATAGGAAGATAGAATAGAGAGAGATATCATTTGATGATATTCACAAAGCTTGTTGTGAAAGTTAGTCGCAATAACAATAGGGACAAACGTTGCATTTGATGCAAACTATGATTAAACGTGTCGTAAATTGGTTACGACAAATTTAGTAGGAACAAATATATTGGAAGGGGTTACCTGGATGACGGGATCGTCCCGGTCTAAACACAGGTTCAAACCGTGTCCAAATCGGAGCTCAAACGAGCCCGGAAACACGAAAACAGTCCAAGGCGAAGTGGGTTAGACCCACTGGGCTAATAAGCCCATAGGCAAAGGCAAACGGACGCAGCCCGCTACAGCAGCGGGCATCGCCCGCTGGCTGCAGTGGGTGGGCGCGCGCTGCAGGAGCGGGCGTGGCCCGCTGGCTGCAGCGGGTGTACGCCCGCTGCCCAGCGTGCGTGCGGCCCGCCTTTGCCCCCTTGGGCGGGCGCGCCCGCTAAGCTTAGCGGGCGCACCCGCAACTTAAGTCAATTTAGGTTTTTTTGAAACCCCAAATGACGGCTACGAATTTCGATAATTTCCCAACTTTGAGCAATTGTTTGATGGGTCAAACGAAGTCGAAATTCGTCGCCGTCGGTTCCTACGCGTTCACCATTCGAAGCTCTTCGGATTGATATCTTGTTTGGTGTCTAAGGTTTAATGTGCAAAGAGAATTAATTAGTTAAAGTTTGCTTTTTTGAAAAGCTCACTTAAACTTGAAATTAAGCCAAATTAGCCTAATTGGTTTTTTCTCCCATTTTGCAAAATCCCACATTGCTCGCAACGAGAGAGTGAGTGCTGACTCCCTATATAAATAGGGGTACACTCTATTCGTTGAAAGACACACCAAGTCATCGATCGAGTAGCTCCAGACTTTTAGAGCAAGCTCGATCGGCCACTAAATTACTCTCTCTCTCTCTCTCTCTCTCTCTCTCTCTCTCTCTTCCCGTTCTCCGGAGTAGTCCTAGCAAGACTACGAAGGGGGTTTGAATTTTGATCCGGACGTCTAAGACGCGTGTTCTTCTCAAGTGAAACTTTCTACCGCGTGTGATCGGCTCGGAGGCGAAAGTCGGCTCGGGCGGATCGGTTCGAGGGTGCGAGGCGGCTCAGGCGGATCGAGTCAAAGCGGCTCGGCTACGAGGAGCTTCTGAAGACGGTGTGCTACATCTTGCCTGCTCCAGGGCCAAGATTCCGGGTATGTGGTTAAGTAGTTTTAGTGTAGATTTAATTAGTCACTTTAGAGTAGATCCCTCTTGGGGTGGTCAGATCCACCCCAAGTTGGTATAGATCGGGCTACGTTCTGGCTCCCTCAGAGCCTAGCTAAATAGTTTAGCTAGTCTAGAAAATTTTGTTTTCTATTTTCGCTGCGCTTTTGTGCCCCTGTGGTCCGTCCGACTTAGGACGGACACAGACCCGAGCTCTGGGGGTCCACCTAAACCCCAACAGGCTTTTCCTTATTCTTCTTCTGAAGGCGGGCCACCTGAGCAACCCTCTCAACAACAATGGGTCGATCCTCCAACAGTTGGGCCATCCTTTCCACTACAGTCGGCATCCGAGGAGACAACATGCTCATCTCCGCCTCTCTGATGGAAGCCTCGACTGCCTCCCTCAGAGTAAGATCCACTTGATAATCAACACCGGCCATGCATGCAGAAGCAACAAACGAGTTAAGTCGGAGAACAAAGGTCAAATAATTGGCAGACATGATCGAACCAACCTTTCGTCCATACGGTCCGACGCAGCACGTCGTCAGACCACATCCACTTAACCGACCTCATATTCGCTGGCAGACTCGTCAATATGTCGGTGGCTTTCTTCTTCTCGCTAGTCAGCGGCTTATCCTCAGCGGGCCCCAAGTCAGGGGCCCCCAGCCGGTGCAGAAGCTTGCCTCTCCTTGGAAGACCACAAACACAATGTTTTGGGCGTGTGATTGTATGGCGGCCTTGTTTTTGTGAAAAACAATGTTTTGGGCGATTTTTGAGACCTCATTTGAGTGGTCAAACGAACTCGGATTGAAGCGCGATTTTTTCCTACGTGTTCACCATTCAACCCTCTTCGTAACGATGTATGACATCGTTCTTAGAGCCCAACGGTGAGGGATGAAAAGTTCATTGAAGTTTGGCCTTCGTGAAGGTTAAACTTAAAGTTAATTTTCTCCTCCAAATCTTTAGTCCCACATCGGTAATTGAGAAAGGTGAGGGGTCAGCCGCCTATATAAATAGGGGCTAATCTACCTCCTTGAAACTTGCACCAAGCTCCAGATATGAGTAGCTCTATTAAACGCGAGCAAACTCGGATCTAGGCTTAAATTAATATTTCCGCTTCTCCTTAAATTCTTCCTTGCTCCTAATCGGGCTCTAGCAAAGCTATGAAGGAGTTCGGATCGGATCCGAAGTCTTGACGGAGGATCCACTCAAGGTGAAACTTTCTTCGGTGCATGGTTGGCTCGGCGACAAGGGTATTGCTTGCCTCGGGACGCGGTGCGATTCGTGACGCGGTTTGGCTTATGAGAAGCGGCTCGGGGCATCGCTTTGGAGACAAAGAAATGTTGCTGAAAACGAAGATTCGTATTCTGCGGAAACGAAGTGAAAGGTGTGTAGTTTATTAACATGCGTTTAAAATTGCAAATAGGTTGGTAGATCTATCTTTAGGGGCTGGTCGAACACAATCTCGGGATAATAAAGATTCTGGATATGGTTTAACGCTTTAGGGCCAGAATTAAAATAGTTTTAAGTTGTTTTTCCGCTGCTTTTATGTCTGCGTCTTCCGTCCAACTTAGGCCAGACGTCGATTTTATAGCCATAAGGACCTAGAAAAACCATCAATTGTCCCTTTTCATTTAAATTGCTATTAGCTTGAATTGTTGGTTAATCCTACGTACAATAGTATATATTTATGTTGTGCCTTAATTTATATTCAAAATAAAATTAATTTGTGCTTCTATAATTCGTTTTAAATTGGATCTTAGATAACAAAGACAAAGTCTTCTGAGAATGACAAAGTCAAGGTAGTTTTAAAAAAAAATCATCTCTACGCATGCTTGTTTGAATCACATCGAACCTCATCTCTGCATATCATAAACATAAAAAAGTATCATAATTATAGAGATATAAATGGGTACTACTGGAAAATTGCATATTAGCCACGGATAAATCCTTGGCTAGTGCCATGAAATCCGTGGCTAACTAGTATTAGTCACGGAATTTTAGAAATTCCGTGGAAGAAAGTGTCGCGGCTAATACGAAAAATTTCATGTCAAATGAAATATGGTCTGTGTCGGATACAGTAGCCTCGACCCATTCATTGACCACGGACGTCTATGGTTTTTAAATCCCTGGCTAATGAACATTAGCCTCAGGAAATCAGATGTTCAGTCTGCCATTACCGTAGCTAATGAGCATTTCAGATGTTCTGTCTAGTGTTTTATTTTAAAAAAAATTTAAATTAAAAAAACGTATGAATGTTTACTTAATACTTATAAATGGCTGAAGACTTAGTTGACTATTCCTATAAGAAGACAAAATCAGGATTAGTGGGAATGGACATGGACGACTTTAGACGCCTGAACGAAGCATAAATATATGCTGTTATGTTTATTCACCAAGTTGCGTCGGTCTGCCACTGAACAGCCCTCTTATCATCCATCGCTTAACTAATGCTGTAAAATACGTGATCGGGTTGGCTCCTACGTGCGTTGGACCATGTGGTCGTCTAACGCGACGTGAACCATTCGATCAACTACTTTTTCGCTCTTTGTGGGCCCCATCATCCACCTCTTTCTCTCCTTTGCCCACTCTCGCCGCTTGGTGGTGCCCACAAAGAGCGAAAAAATGTTTGATGAACTGGTACAAAGCGGTAGGAGCCAACCCAATCCCGCAAAATACAAGGATGGACCACGTAGATCGTCAAATGATCACATCCCAATGCATGGCTCATCTCTAATTGGATTCGATAACCTGCACCTCTCGTCAACAGCGAACCGAATCCATTCTCTTTAAATATCGTATATATCTCGTTGGGGGCACAGTGATTAAGACGCACACCTGATTTTGCGTAGGCTTTGATGCATAATGGTCCTGGCTCTCATGAAAAAGAAATACCGAATCTCGCCCTCATATTAAGTTTTTAGCTGCAAATTGCATGCAGGTGAGCAATCTTTTTCGAAAGGGATTGGTCTGGAAATTATACGTACCCTTGAATCAAATGCTCTTCACTGGACAGATTCTTTGCTTAATCTACTTTGCGTTGCTTGCATCTTTATCCCCCTTTTTTTTAAATCCAAGCAGGAAACATGGGCGTAGAATGGACTCAACCACCACTAGGATGAGCACCGGGGGCTCCGTCTTTTAACCGTATATTGTGATGTTTTTAACTTATAATTTTAGTGTCATGGTTTGGACTTTTAGCCCTTAATTAGACTTTTTCACATCCTATTTCTGTTCTCTTGCCGAATGGATACGTGCTAATTAACGTTATCTATTATTTCTTCTTCTTTTTTTTAAAAAAGAACTGTTCGATGATGAAGTGATCAACATGGATGAAGTTTTCGATCGGCCCGTGGACGCAAATCAAACACGCATGATATCCAATCGGACACGCTTTTGTCCACATATTTTTGTCACGTAGAGAGTCAGAGAAGCTATAAAATATAATCTCAACCCCCAACACTTTCGTCTCCTTCGACTCTTTGAGCTCATCATCCCATCGTCTCACCTCGCGCCGGTTCATTGCCCTGTGAACATGGTTTCGAACGAGATTGCAGCAGCAGCAGCAGCAATGGATCCTGTCCGCTCCTACGAACCAAGGGCGGCCGTTGCGCCGTCGGTGGACCCCATCCCGAAGGAGGTCCGGCAGCTCTTGCACGGGCTCGCGTCGGGATGGAGCGACGTGCCGGACTGCCGAGCTCTAGAAGCTGTGCCGTTGAAGGGGGCGGTGACGAACCAAGTGTTTCAGATCAAGTGGAGGACCAACGGAGGAGGCAACAGAGAGAGGGCGGTGCTGGTCAGGATCTACGGCGGAGTCGATGTTTTCTTCGACAGGGAGGTCGAGATCAGGACGTTCGAGGCGTTGTCGAGGCACGGGCGGGGGCCCATGCTTCTTGCCAGCTTCCCCAATGGCCGCGTCGAGGAGTTCCTCCATGCCCGAGTACGTATGCTTCTTGTTTGTTATTCTTATTTATTAGACGCCAACTAATACACATAACTATACTTAATTTCGATGATCCATTAATTAGGCTTTTGCGATTTCCTCATTTTTTTTTTCTTCCAGACGTTGTCATCATCAGACTTGCGTGACCCAGAAATATCTGCGATCATCGCAGCAAAATTAAGGGAGTTCCACCAACTCGACATGCCCGGCCCTAAGAAAGTAGTCCAATGGGACAGGCTAAGGTAAATTCTTTTTTTTTTCCTAAGATACAGTTTACTGCATGGTAATCACAGTTCCATCTTTTCAAATCTGTTGGCTATTTGTCACTAATTTCACATTAATGTCCCTTCAGAAATTGGCTTAAGCTTGCACAGACTGTTTGTTCGTCCGAGGAAGCTAAAGAGCTGAGCTTGAATACTATAGGAGATGAAATCTCTAGACTAGAAGACGAACTGTCGAGGAACGAGCAGAGGATCGGCTTCTGCCATAATGATCTTCAGCACGCCAACATTATGGTCGATGATGAGACTAAACTAGTGACGTTCATAGTGAGCTTTTTGATTATGCTGCGTCTATTTCAACTATGACCATTAATTAGAATTTAGGAGCATGAATGTGGATTGTGAACATAATATAAGTTTCCTCCTCCTCGTAGGATTTCGAGTTTGCAGGTTACAATCCAGTTGCATACGACATTGCGAATTACTTCTGTGAAATGGCCGGGGACAATCATTCTGAAACAGCCCATATCTTGGACTACAGCAAATATCCAGGTTCGGCAATGTTGAAAACATTCGTATATCGTATTTCACATATCTCAGCAGCACATCAAATATATAACATGATACTCTCATTCGAGCAGATGTTGCTGAACGCAGAAGATTTGTACAGATATATCTAAGTTCTTCAGGTGAAACCCCTGAGGATATGGAAGTCGAAAAACTTCTCCAGGATATCGACAAGTATGTTCTTGCTAGCCATTTGTGCTTGGGCCTATACGGAATAATCTCGGTAATCTACTGCTTACTATTGTATTATTGTCATCTGCTTGCTAACTGCATGATGTACATCACTTGTTTCAATTTGTTTGGAAACTTTTTGTGTGTGCAGGAACACGTGAGTGATATTGACTTCGAGTTTATGGAGTTCACAAGGCAGAGATTTCAGCAGTACTGGTTGCTGCGAAAGTTCGACAAGCCCGGCAGTATGCCATTTTAGCCCGAAGCTCTTCCAATGTGTATTCGGATTATAAATGAGGACATTGAATGTTCTGTAAAATCATGATGGAAGCTCTTTCTTAATAAACTAAGTGGCTTGTGTTTTGAGATTTGTAATATGGACAGTATGACCTTACTAATAATAGCGACTGGATATCTCACGGGTTGTTGAGCGTTCGCCTGTATGCTCAATTTGTTATAACTATAAGACATTCACCCATTTTAGTCGCAAAGTTGTGGATTCATTCAAATTATAGGATTTGTTGTTTTGCATACTTGTCAGAGCTATATATTAATTAGCTGCACCTTAATTAGCTCACCAAGACGAAAGTGAAAATGTCTTCTATCTTGTTCATCTGTTTGCTGAAGAGATTGGGTTTTTACTTACCAGCCAAAAATGAGTAGGTTTCTGTTTTGTTTGCCTGTTCCCCCCGAGCCATATGATTTTTCACTCACCCGAACAAAAATGAAAAAGTCTTCTGTTTTGTTCATATGATTTTTTTATTCTACATATATATCCAAGTTCTTCAAGTGAAAACCCTGATTATATAGAAGTCGAAAATCTTCTCCAGAATATCGACAAGTATGATCTTGCTAGCCATTTGTACTTGGGCCTATATGGAGTAATTTTGGTAATCTAATTCCACTTGCTATTGTATTATTGTCATATGCTTGCTAACTACATGATGTGTGAAAGTTGGCTCGATTTAAGGCGCTAAGAGAGTTGGAGATGTTCAGGCGAGTAGTCATGCATGTCTAGCTCGTCTGTAGGTGTTAATATTTCCAGCCTATTTATGAAGCCTATTTGTGTCTTTTGGTTTTCCATGAGTTGGGAAATTGAGAGGTCTCTCCACATTGAATATAGAATGTGAATGGACCTATATTAATTGTGATGGTAATGGAAATGTGTCATGGTGGAGTTAGTGGAGCATTGATGAATGTATGTGAAGGGTTCCTCTTTAGGCCTATATAAGTTGAGTGAAGAGTGTCCACTCCAAGTTGAAAGTGTTGTAGTGTGTAGGAAGCAAAGAAGAGTGAGAGAGTGTTTTCTTCAAGTGGTGTTCTTAAAGTAGTGTGTCTCTCTTGTATCCATTATTGACGTCAATGGAAGTTCTTGTTGTTGCTCCCCGTGGATGTAGGCACATTGCCGAACCACGTTATATCCAGTGTCATCCTTCTACCTTTTATTCTTGCATTTCCAATTTGTTTGTGTTTGAGATATTATTATATTCCGTTATTTTTCCTAACAGTGGTATCAGAGCTATGGAGGGTTCAAAGAGTACCATGATTCGTCTCAACAACTCAAATTGGGTGACGTGGAAGCCGAGGATGGAGGACATCCTTTACTGCAAGGATTTGCATGAACCGATCGAATGAGATAAGGCGAAGCCAGAAGAAACATTGGATGCGGATTGGAACAAGTTAAATCGCAATGCTATTGGTTATATTCGCGAATGGGTGGATGATATCGTGTTTCACCATGTGTCCAACGAAGTTAACGCATATCAATTGTGGTTAAAGTTGGAGTCCTTGTTCGAAAAGAAGACCGCTGGGAAGAAAACCTTTCTAATCAAGGAGTTGGTGAATGTCAAGTTTAAAGAAGGTGCTAGAGTGACCGAGCATCTCAACAACTTTCAAAGCACGATCAATCAGTTGGCCACAATGGGTATGAAGATCGACGACGAGTTGCAAGCATTGTTGCTTTTGGGGTCGTTACCTGATAGTTGGGAGACCTTCGTCGTGACTGTAAGTAACTCTGCCCCTGACGGTGTATTCACTACTAAAAAAATGGCTTTTACCAACGTTTTAATGCTAACGTTTTAAAGAAACGTTGGCAAATGTCTATTGGTATTTCGACATTTGTCGGTGTTTATAAGAACGCCGGCAAATGCTAGACTTTTACCAGCGTTTATAAGAACGTTGGTAAATGCTGCGCTTTTCCCGGCGCTTTCTGAAAACGCAGGCAAATGCTGGACTTTTGCCAGCGCTTTTCGGAAATCACCGGCAAATGTTGGACTTTTCCAACGCTTTTTAAAACGTTGGGAAATGCTGAACTTTTGCCATCACTTTCCAAAAAACGTCGGCAAATGCTGGACTTTTTCCGACGCTTTTTAAAACGTTGGGAAATGCTGAACTTTTGTCAGCGCTTTCAGGAAAACGCCGGCAAATGCTAAACTTTTCCCGACGCTTTTTTAAAACGTTGGGAAATGCTGGACTTTTGCCAGCGCTTTCCGAAAAACACCGGCAAATGCTGAACTTTTTCCGACGCTATTTTAAAGCGTTGGAAAATGCTGGACTTTTGTTTGTCAGTAGACTTAGCCCGTCTAATTTCACCGGTACTTGACTTTTTATCCCGTCTAATTTCGCCCGCCAATCTTGATTGTTTGTCAGTAGACTTAGCCCCTTTGTATCTTCCTTCTTCCACCATCCTCCTCAGGTTTCATTATAGGATCTTTTAATTTTATTTCCCTCCTCCTTATTATATATAATAATTTTTTTTCAAGAATATTTTCAAGAATATATTTTTTCAAATCAGCTTAAGAGGCAATGAACTCCCCTTCCAACGGATAGGTTACATGTGCACATCTTCCTCTGTGTGTGTCACGACCCGCTTCCCTGAAATGGAGGCGAGACGTGAAAAGGTCCGCACGAGAGTGGAGCTGTGAAGCCCCAAACCCGATAAGCGTCCACAATACATAAACAGGTCCCTGTAACCACAAAAGAATAGCAATAATAACACAAGGAGAGACTGAAATAAAATTCACATCTCACAAATATTGTCCAACATCACAAATATGTTCAACATCCAGAAAAGCCACCAGGCTAAACGAAAAGAGTCTAAAGGCCCAGAACAAGGCCAACCAAAGCAACAACATAACAAGGTATGGGTGCCACGCACCAATAACAAACAACTGTCTAACAAAAATAAAACGCAACGGAGACACTAGGACTGGTCCCCAGTGTCCACGTACTCCCCGTCAAACACAAGCTCGGGCTCGGCGTCAGCAAACACCTCGTCCTCAACGAGGTACTCGGGCTCAAGATCTAACATGTGTCACCCAAAAGAGTAAAGGGGCACATGTCAGCAAGTCTAAAAGACTTGGGCAAGGAAACCGAAAGTGAGGCATCTAGCAACCTAGCAGTTATAGTATTAAGTAATGACATGGCAGTTGAGCATGATGCAACAGTTTAAAAAGAGAAGCAAGCATGCACAATGTAGCAAAAGCTACCAAATCACTAATCACTTATCATTTAACACTTATCACTTATCACTTATCACTTATCACTTATCACTTATCACTTAGTGCATAGAGAGTCCACCTGCTGGCCAGCTCGTGGCTCAGGCCGCTTATCTCTATCACTATTAATCACTTGTCACTGGTAAACACTTAGTGCATAGAGAGTCCACCTGCTGGCCAGCTCGTGGCTCAGGCCGCTTATCTCTATCACTATTAATCACTTGTGCACTAGAGAGTCCACCTGCTGGCCGGAGTGGCGGATCAGGCCAACTCGGGGCTCAGGCCGCTTATCTCTTACCCCACCCATATGTGTCGAGCGTTGGGGTTTCCAACTCACTAAGCTCGCTTCTGGAACACGAGCCAGGAATATAATATTGTAGCGTGCGCTACGCAATCACGATGAATAATCACTAGGCAAAGACATGAACAGATATTTGCGTACCGTTAATTTAAAGTAAACATGACAGTTAAAATGCAATGACATGAACATATTCGCGTACCGTTAATTGAAAGTAAACATGACATGGTAATTGTGCAACATGCTAAAAGTCGGAATTAGCTTCGTTGTCAAGCTAATTCCCCGATTTGCGCCTAGGCGAGTTTCATCTTCGCCTAGCCTCTTTTACGCCTACAACATGCAAATGGCCTAAACATGGCCTAACCCCTAAGTGGCAAGTTTCACTTGCCTAGCACCAGGGATGACGATCAACCTCGTCACACGGATGCTAACTACGAGGAAATCGCTGTTTTGGGGGAGACAAACATCAAACACATGAAATTAATTAGGGTTTCACCAAAATTATAAATAAGTTATAAAACAACGGTAGATCGATTTCTTACCGGGAGAAGACGGAAGGAACACTCCGGGGAACCCTAGGATCAAATCTGGAAGAGATTGGAGAAGTTTGGGGAAACTAGGGTTTTGGGTGATTTGGGGATTTTGATGGGTTGTGATGAGATTTTGGGGAAGATGAGAGGTAGATAGGGTAGATGGATGGTTTGGATGATGGATTTAGGGCTTGGAATGAAGAAATGGTGCTTGGAGGAAGGTGGGGGATCAATGGGGGCGATTTTAGGGTTTAGGGTCGAGTTGGAGGGGAAGAAAACGTTTGGGTTGGGTATTTATAGGCTAGGCTGGCGGCTAGGGCAAAACTAGGGTTTACAGCACTAGTTAGTCGGTCAAAGAACAACCACTGACCGACTAGTTTGACAACTAGTCGGTCGGTCGACCAACGCAGACCGACTAAGTGTAAACAGTAGCTACAGGTGAAATTAGGATTCTAGAGTTAGTCGGTCCATGAACAAATACTGACCGACTAGTTTGGCAACTAGTCGGTCGATGAACGTTCTTAGACCGACTAAGAGTAAACAGTAACTGATACAAAAATAATTTGATGAGTTAGTCGGTTCAAGAAGCATTGCTGACCGACTAGTTTGCAACCTAGTCGGTCAACCAACGTTCTTAGACCGACTAACGATAAACAGTAACTCCTGAGAAATTTAGAAAGCCAACTAGTCGGTCCAAGAAGGATTGCCGACCGACTGGATCGTCATCTAGTCGGTCGGTGGCCCTTCTTACACCGGCTAATGAGCACAGAAAGTACCGATACGGAGCGCGGGGCCCCGGGATCGATTCCTAAGACTCCTAGGCTTGATCTAATAGTTAGATACGACCGTTAAGAAGTCCGTCACGAGCGACACACTTCGAAATCGACAATCCTAAGGAAGAAGCGAGAAAATACGACGAATCGATCGAAAATGAAAACTACGGAGACGAAAACCACACAAGAGGAGAAAATCCACCAAAACATATATTATAATATATAAAATCCAGATACATGAAAAGCAGTCGTTACATCCTCCCCAACTTAAGAAAAATTCCGTCCTCGGAATTTCCAAAACTCACGAGTCCGGAAACAAAAGTGGAAAACGCTCTCGCATCTCATCCTCATTTTCCCAAGTAGACTCTCCAGGTGAACCGTGTCGCCACATCACCCTCACAAGATTAACAATCTTGTTCCGAAGCGATTTCTGACGCCTGTCCAGAATCTGCACTGGATGCTGGTCATACGTCATATCGGGGCGAACGGTAATCTCCGAAAAATCCACCGCATGAGACGGATCGCTAATGTATCGACGAAGCTGCGACACATGGAAAACATTGTGAACTCCTTCCAAAGACGGCGGCAAGGCCAAGCGATAAGCTACCTCGCCAACCCTCTCCAAAACGTCAAACGGTCCAATGTATCGCGGGCTCAACTTTCCACGCTTCCCAAAACGAATCACACCACGATTCGGGGAAAACTTCAAAAACACATGGTCACCCGGCTGAAACTCCAAAGGACGACGTTTAGCATCCGCCCAATGCTTAAAACGGTCCTGAGAAATTCTCAACCTCTCCCGAATATTCCTGACGATATCCACGGCCTCCACGATCATCTCAGGTCCCAACAACTCCCGATCACCAACGTCATCCCAACTCAATGGCGATCGACATTTTCTCCCATAAAGAGCGGCGAAAGGCGCCATGCCAATACTCGCCTGGAAACTGTTGTTGTAAGAGAACTCCACCAAGTGTAGATGGTCCTCCCACGAACCCTTGAAATCCAACATGCACGCCCTCAGCATGTCTTCCAAAATCTGGATCGTCCTCTCGGACTGGCCATCCGTCTGCGGATGGTACGCCGTGCTGAAACTCAGACGCGTACCCAAACTCTTCTGCAAACTCTGCCAGAACTGAGATGTGAACCTCGTGTCTCTGTCAGACACGATACTCACGGGGACTCCGTGAAGTCGTACAACTTCCTGCACGATTCACGTTACATCACTACACAAACTAGGAAAAGGAATTAAAGACGGAGAGTAAAAGAATTTTACCTCCATATATCTCCTTGCTAGCGCCTCAGTGGACTGTCCCACTCGGAACGGAATAAAGTGCGCAGATTTGGTCAATCGATCCACGATCACCCAAATCGCGTCATTCTGCTTCGGACTCCGAGGTAGTCCAGTCACGAAATCCATAGTGATGTGTTGCCACTTCCACTCCGGAATCGGAAGCGGTTGTAGCAACCCGGCTGAACGCTGATGCTCCGCCTTCACTTGCTGGCAAACCAAGCACTTGGCTACACTCCGAGCCACGCTCCTCTTCATACCATGCCACCAATAATTCAGACGAAGATCCTGGTACATCTTGGTGCCACCAGGATGCACAGAATACGGCGAACTGTGTGCCTCCACCATCAGCTCATCTCTGATATCCTCAGCAGGCACACACAACCTGGCTCCAAACCTCAGCGAGCCATCATCATGAATCAAGAAGTCAGTCCGCAGACCGGCTTCCACCATCTCCCGAATCCTCACCAGCTTCGGATCCTCAGCCTGGCCAGCCTTAATCCGATCCACGATCGTCGACTGTACCCGCATGTACATCAACGAAGAAGCCTCCCCAGGAAGAACAATTTCCACTCCAGACTCGCAAAAGTCCTGCTGCAATCTCCACTGCGAGGTCAAAATCATCACCGCTGGCAGCCTACTCAAAGCATCTGGAACCACATTCACCTTGCCAGGGTGATACTGCAAATCAATATCATAATCCGCCATAAGCTCCAACCATCGACGCTGTCGCATGTTGAGCTCCTTCTGAGTGAAAATATACTTCAAGCTTTTGTGATCGGTGAAAATCTTCACTTTCTCACTCAGCAAGAAGTGCCTCCAAATCTTAAGAGCAAACACAACGGCAGCCAACTCCAAATCATGCGTCGGATAATTCTTCTCATGAACCTTAAGCTGACGAGACGCATACGCCACAACATGCCCGTGCTGATGCAACACACAACCGAGACCCTTGCCGGAAGCATCGCAAAAGATCTCAAATCCACCGCTGCGATCAGGCACAACCAAAATAGGGGCAGTCGTCAACCTCTCCTTCAGAACACCAAAAGCACTCTCACAATCACCCGACCAAACATAAGCAACATCCTTCCGCGTCAACCTGGTCATCGGCTCAGCAATACGAGAAAAGTCCCTAATGAATCGCCGATAATAACCAGCAAGCCCAAGAAAACTCCGAATCTCAGACGCAGACGACGGAACAGGCCACTCCCTGATGGCCCTAATCTTCTCGGGATCCACAGAAATACCACCTCCAGACACCACATGCCCCAGAAAAGCAACTCGATCCAGCCAAAACTCGCACTTCGAAAACTTAGCATACAACCGATGCTTCCTCAAAATCTCCAACACCGTCCTCAAGTGCGAGGCATGCTCTTCCTCCGACTTTGAATATATCAGGATGTCGTCAATAAAGATAACGACAAACTTATCCAAAAAGTCGTAGAAAATCAGGTTCATCAGATTCATGAAAACTGCGGGCGCGTTAGTTACGCCGAAAGGCATAACCACAAACTCATAGTGTCCATACTTCGTCCTGAACGCTGTCTTCGGAACATCTCCCTTCTTCACCTTCAACTGATGGTAACCACTCCTCAAATCCAACTTAGAAAACACCCTCGAACCTCCAAGCTGATCAAAGATATCATCGATGCGAGGCAACGGGTATTTATTCTTAATGGTCACCGCATTCAACTCCCGATAGTCCACGCACATGCGACGCGAACCATCCTTCTTCTTAACCAACAACACCGGTGCTCCCCACGGAGACACACTAGGATTAATATAACCCTTCTGCAAAAGCTCATCCAACTGCTTCCGCAACTCTTCCAACTCTGCAGGTGCCATACGATACGGCGCCTTCGAAATCGGCTGCGCACCTGGAACAAGATCGATAGAAAATTCCAAAGCTCGATCAGGCGGCAAACCAGACATCTCCTCGGGGAAGACGTCGCCAAAATCTCGCACCACAGCTGGCCACTCCAGCTCCATCTGCATAGCCTCCACCGGCCTGGCCCGAAATCTGACAGGACCAAGCGAACTGCTACCACGACTGAACTCAAATACTGGATGTCCGGGAATCTCGAACACTACCTTCTTCCTCCGACAGTCGATCGTAGCATAGAAGCTCGCAAGCCAGTCCATCCCAAGAACTGCATCATAGTTGATGATGTCGTGGACAATGAAATCAGCAAAAAGCTCATGTCCACAGACCACCAACGAGCAAGAATTGCAACCACGATGCACCGAGACCACACCATTCCCTGTAACGATATTCCAACTCTTGGGGAGAGGGGACGTCGACAAGGAATGCCTCTCCACGAAGCTCCGAGAAATAATGCACATCGATGCACCAGAGTCAAAGAGGACTCGTGCAGGAAATGTGCACACCAAAATCACACCTAATCAATCAATTAACAATCAAACCCTAGTCTAGCAAACAAGCAAGTTCAAGCAAACAACATAATCTAGCAATCAAGACCAAATAGGAAAGTAATAGCTAGAATGAGGATTACCTGCGATAACCTCATCCACAGCTTCGCTCTCCGCAGCGGTCATCAGAAAAGCCTGCCTCCTCGGCGGAGCAGCCTGCTGAAAAGCCTGCCTCTGCGGAACAAGAGCTGCTCCACGTCCAGCAGGAACAGACGCTCGCTGCTGCAACGGCTGGGCAGCAATAGGTGCCTTCCAAGGCTGCTTCAACCTCGGGCACTCCCTGAGAGCATGGGCGGGATCTCCGCAGGCGATACATTGCCCCAAGAACCTCCTACACGATTCCTTGACATGGCCCTCCTTGCCACAAAAATGGCAAGTCCTCCGAGCAGGCCCTACTGGCCTCTTAAACTGAACAGGCTGGTTCGGCCTGAATCCAGGCCTAACCACAGCTCTCGCCTGTTCCACAGGCCTCTTCCCAGCACCAACCACAGATCCTCTCCTCTGGTTCACGAGCAGCTCCTGCCTCTTGGCAGCTACTAGAACCTTCTGATAAGATTCCCGGTCAGAGGAGGTCACAAAGCTCTGGAGCTCCGAAGCAAGCCCCTGCAGGAACCTCTGAGCTCTCTCCTCAGCGTCCTGCACCATCTTCGGCGCAAACCGACTAAGCCTCATGAACTCCTGGTGGTACATGTCCACCAACGAATTCCCCTGCTTCAGATCGATAAAACGCTGCAGCATCTCCTCCTTGGCAGCCCTCGGGAAGAACTCACCCTCAAATCTGGCTTTGAAGGTAGCCCAAGCTATCGGCTCCACCAACAACTTCTCCTCTGCATCCCACCAATTCCTGGCGTTATCCTTCAGCTGCCTCTTCGCCAAATCAACCCATCCAGCCGGGGTGATCTTGGCCATCTTCAGATTGTCCTCGACGTTCCGAATCCACTCATCGGCAGCCAGAGGACCCTCAGAACCATCAAAATATGCGGGACCCAGCTCCCGAAATTGCTTCGCTCCTGGCTCAGAGCGAGGGGCATCCGGAAGAACCCGGGCAGCTCGAGCAGGTGGAGCATTCTGGACTTGCAAAAGCACGCCCTGCTGCACTTGCATCATCTGGATCATCATCCGCATCATCTCACCGCTGGTGGGTTCCCGCTCAGGCTCCTCATCATGAGGGAGCGCACCACTGCCCCCACCACGGGTGAAACGTCTTCCTGCCATCTAGTGACACGGAAAACAAATCAGATTAGACTCATAGCTTATGACTCGAACGTCGAACTTAGTTTATTGGACATTCTAATGTTATTATCGCTATTCCAAAAATCGCAGTTACAGAAGAGGACCTGCATGGGCCACCACTAAAACCTGTCACGACCCGCTTCCCTGAAATGGAGGCGAGACGTGAAAAGGTCCGCACGAGAGTGGAGCTGTGAAGCCCCAAACCCGATAAGCGTCCACAATACATAAACAGGTCCCTGTAACCACAAAAGAATAGCAATAATAACACAAGGAGAGACTGAAATAAAATTCACATCTCACAAATATTGTCCAACATCACAAATATGTTCAACATCCAGAAAAGCCACCAGGCTAAACGAAAAGAGTCTAAAGGCCCAGAACAAGGCCAACCAAAGCAACAACATAACAAGGTATGGGTGCCACGCACCAATAACAAACAACTGTCTAACAAAAATAAAACGCAACGGAGACACTAGGACTGGTCCCCAGTGTCCACGTACTCCCCGTCAAACACAAGCTCGGGCTCGGCGTCAGCAAACACCTCGTCCTCAACGAGGTACTCGGGCTCAAGATCTAACATGTGTCACCCAAAAGAGTAAAGGGGCACATGTCAGCAAGTCTAAAAGACTTGGGCAAGGAAACCGAAAGTGAGGCATCTAGCAACCTAGCAGTTATAGTATTAAGTAATGACATGGCAGTTGAGCATGATGCAACAGTTTAAAAAGAGAAGCAAGCATGCACAATGTAGCAAAAGCTACCAAATCACTAATCACTTATCATTTAACACTTATCACTTATCACTTATCACTTATCACTTATCACTTATCACTTAGTGCATAGAGAGTCCACCTGCTGGCCAGCTCGTGGCTCAGGCCGCTTATCTCTATCACTATTAATCACTTGTCACTGGTAAACACTTAGTGCATAGAGAGTCCACCTGCTGGCCAGCTCGTGGCTCAGGCCGCTTATCTCTATCACTATTAATCACTTGTGCACTAGAGAGTCCACCTGCTGGCCGGAGTGGCGGATCAGGCCAACTCGGGGCTCAGGCCGCTTATCTCTTACCCCACCCATATGTGTCGAGCGTTGGGGTTTCCAACTCACTAAGCTCGCTTCTGGAACACGAGCCAGGAATATAATATTGTAGCGTGCGCTACGCAATCACGATGAATAATCACTAGGCAAAGACATGAACAGATATTTGCGTACCGTTAATTTAAAGTAAACATGGCAGTTAAAATGCAATGACATGAACATATTCGCGTACCGTTAATTGAAAGTAAACATGACATGGTAATTGTGCAACATGCTAAAAGTCGGAATTAGCTTCGTTGTCAAGCTAATTCCCCGATTTGCGCCTAGGCGAGTTTCATCTTCGCCTAGCCTCTTTTACGCCTACAACATGCAAATGGCCTAAACATGGCCTAACCCCTAAGTGGCAAGTTTCACTTGCCTAGCACCGGGGATGACGATCAACCTCGTCACACGGATGCTAACTACGAGGAAATCGCTGTTTTGGGGGAGACAAACATCAAACACATGAAATTAATTAGGGTTTCACCAAAATTATAAATAAGTTATAAAACAACGGTAGATCGATTTCTTACCGGGAGAAGACGGAAGGAACACTCCGGGGAACCCTAGGATCAAATCTGGAAGAGATTGGAGAAGTTTGGGGAAACTAGGGTTTTGGGTGATTTGGGGATTTTGATGGGTTGTGATGAGATTTTGGGGAAGATGAGAGGTAGATAGGGTAGATGGATGGTTTGGATGATGGATTTAGGGCTTGGAATGAAGAAATGGTGCTTGGAGGAAGGTGGGGGATCAATGGGGGCGATTTTAGGGTTTAGGGTCGAGTTGGAGGGGAAGAAAACGTTTGGGTTGGGTATTTATAGGCTAGGCTGGCGGCTAGGGCAAAACTAGGGTTTACAGCACTAGTTAGTCGGTCAAAGAACAACCACTGACCGACTAGTTTGACAACTAGTCGGTCGGTCGACCAACGCAGACCGACTAAGTGTAAACAGTAGCTACAGGTGAAATTAGGATTCTAGAGTTAGTCGGTCCATGAACAAATACTGACCGACTAGTTTGGCAACTAGTCGGTCGATGAACGTTCTTAGACCGACTAAGAGTAAACAGTAACTGATACAAAAATAATTTGATGAGTTAGTCGGTTCAAGAAGCATTGCTGACCGACTAGTTTGCAACCTAGTCGGTCAACCAACGTTCTTAGACCGACTAACGATAAACAGTAACTCCTGAGAAATTTAGAAAGCCAACTAGTCGGTCCAAGAAGGATTGCCGACCGACTGGATCGTCATCTAGTCGGTCGGTGGCCCTTCTTACACCGGCTAATGAGCACAGAAAGTACCGATACGGAGCGCGGGGCCCCGGGATCGATTCCTAAGACTCCTAGGCTTGATCTAATAGTTAGATACGACCGTTAAGAAGTCCGTCACGAGCGACACACTTCGAAATCGACAATCCTAAGGAAGAAGCGAGAAAATACGACGAATCGATCGAAAATGAAAACTACGGAGACGAAAACCACACAAGAGGAGAAAATCCACCAAAACATATATTATAATATATAAAATCCAGATACATGAAAAGCAGTCGTTACAGTGTGTGTATCGCCCCAAGCAATGTCTTCGCAGTAGATCACTCACCGTGAAATTTCTCGCATCCGATCATTCTTAACTACGGATTTTTTAATCCCGATTCCATTTTAAAAAAAAATGCTAACTCTATGTACTAGAAAATGTCGCTTAACACCAACAATCCTAAACATAAAGATTACGTATCTGGTAGCTTTGAGTCCACTTTCATGCTACATTGCAACTCATACGTAATTGAGGGCGTGAAATCTAAACATCAGCCATCCATATCAAATCTTCGGATCAAGTGAATGACCCTTGAGTGCAATCAATACCGAAAAGGGACTCGTCATTGTGTTTAATTTTGGGTTAGTAGCACTTAACATGAAAATAATAATGTATATTAGTTGTTGTGGACTCCGCTTAACACAACCCTATTTCCCGGGGCAACGAAAATTTCCCCTCAAAAATTTCCCCCCGAAACCCTATCTGCCGCCGCGCTGAAGAAATTCCCTTAAAAAATTAAATCTGCCTCCGTCATCTCATTTCCCCCTCCAAAATTTTTCATCCACGCTCTTCCCAAAATTTACATCCTTTAAATTCATCCGCCGTTCTCTTCATCTAAACACTAGCATTTAAGCCGCCTCTCCATCCTTCGTTCTCTGCGGCCACTCCTCCCCCATCTCCGCCCTTTCCGTCCTATCCGTTCCGCCCTCGCAAGCGTCTCCTCCGATAGCGTCCTGCACGTGGGCCCCGTCCTCCTACCAACCCCGACACCGACGTCGACGCCGACTGCCGCAATGGGCTGGATCCCCTTCTCTGCTCCGCCCCATCCCCTCCTCTGCCGGCCGCCACGTGTGTGTTCGTCGCCTCCACCGGCGAGGCATCAGCTACCGTTTTGATCATAGATTCCACCGGTGAGGCATCTGAGGATCCGATCCGTTCGTCTTCTTCCTCCTCCCCTCTCCCTTGTAATTTGTCAGTATCCGCCCCGATGCCAGGTGCCGTTACTGCTATGCCCGCCAAGTGTTCGACAGCTGTTCCCTTCGTTTCATCTATGTATTATTTCTGATTTTTTTTGTTTTGGCTAGGAATGATTTCAATTTGCTCTTCATCTCTTCGTTAAACCCCAACTCAAGATTTTGCAATGTCAGCCTTCTCGTCTTCAATATGTGGTTTTTTGTCACTCAGGTAATGCGCACACCAGAGAAAAGATGGCTTCTTGAGCTGAAAAATTAGTTGAATTCTTCTAATTTTGTTGCTTGTAGTGACAGGTTCAGTGGTTGTGGTCAATTTAGTGTGAATAAAAGGAAGGTGATGCATGCTTGGGGGTCCATTTTGGCTGTGGCCCCTGTGCCCAAAAGCCAGACTGTGAATCGCTGCCTTGATCCCAATCTCGAGGTCTGTTTTTGTGCAAAGACATCAGCTTTGTTTCATTTATTTGATTACTTTGCTTTGAAATATTTGCTACGCAGATGGCTAAGTTTGCAAGAGAGAAGTTTACCCGGGAGATATCATTTAAGTCTAAGGATAGGGATATTTCTCTTGCCAAGGTATAACAAAAATTCATCTTTTCATCAATATCGATATCGACTATTTGTGAATCATTATCACTGTTTTTAAAGATTCAAGCTTGGTTTCCTAGCTGCTTCTAGAAACTGTTGATTTATACACATTGGGGGCTATCATCTTGCAGAGAGTTTGCTATTTACACAGTTCGTCTCTCATACACACAAAATGTAACTTGTATTTTAATTTGCAGTTATTGGTAATTTCCAGTAACTTCTAACATGATTGTACACCAAAAATGTGTCTTGTAGCAATTGGTATTTCCATACAATTCACCGGTACTTGTATTTTTGATTTTTTTCTTATTAGTTATATCAATTGGATTGATAATGGTTTAACTCTAAACCATTTGCTCACTTCATGTTTCTTAAAAAAGTTTCATGGGTAAGATAGGAGTTAAAAATCATATGAAGTTTTGTCTTGATTTCTTTACTAGCTCTCTGCACATGTTGAGTTCTTTAAAAATTATATTGAACTTGTATAATTTTTGCTGGTCTTATCTTAGTTATTGGACAAAATGTCGTGTGTTCTCATCGAGTATAGGATATGCAATGGTTGATAAGCATGTTAGTTTACATGAAAAATAAGATTTTGAGTTCTTTTCTATCTTTTTCTTGTGGTAAGCATCATTTGTAAATTTGTTTCTTGTTTTAGTTACTGAAACACTTCTATTGTTTTGGATGTTTATGTGCGTAGATCACATAAAGAATGGCGAATGCTGTTGCTGTAACTTTCGGTGAGGGCGTTAAGGGTCAGGTGACCTTCACCCAAGAGGGAGATGGTAAATTTATAGCCCATAACATATTATTTTTCTGCAATCTAATGCCGAGATAAAACAAGAGTAGCCAATTGTATCAATTAATTGGTGCACTCTTTTTTGTACATCAGTTATACATGTGATCTTATTTTATGAATTCAGGCCCAACTACAGTAACAGGGACAGTGTCTGGTCTCAAGCCTGGGCTGCATGGTTTCCATGTTCATGCCCTTGGCGACACCACTAACGGCTGCATGTCCACTGGTAGTTTTTTCCTCTAGTGATATTCCCACATTGTGTGATTAAAAATGGAAATCCATCAACATAAAAGTAATTGCATTATTGTTCATTGTCAATTTTCATTTCAATGCAGGGCATCGTTTTAATCCTGCTGGAAAGGAGCATGGGGCACCTGAGGATGAGAACCGCCATGCTGGCAACATCGGCAATATCACTGCCGGAGAGGATGGTATAGGGCCATCCTTTTATTTTTCCCTTATCACGTTTTTCAAAATAACAATTTGGTTGTTGTGATATTTGTGTGTTTTAGATGGCATTTTCTGTATTTTGAATCATATATGTATCATTGTTAACCTTTGTCTGATGCATCTCTTCTTTGAATATTTCAGGAACTGCTACTTTCACCATCACAGACAACCAGGTAGATAATTGTTTTTCAATTTGATTTTTGGCTAGTTATAAAAAACGATCTGATCAAAGCTAAAATATGATTCGATTCACTTAGATTTATAGTGTGCTAAGGTTTTATTATATGTATCACTTTTCAAAGATCAAAAATTGAAAAATAAATTTCAAAACTCCTATGAATTTGTGTTGTCGTCGTAGAGAATTTCCTGTAATGAGTATGTATCTATTATTCTCATATATATTAGTTGAAATTAGTGATATGACTGTCAGTCAGAATACAAAGCTGGAGCTAGAGCAGTACTTGGAAGAGGCCCTTGTGCCAAGAATCCAAGAGTTTGATATCCTGAACTGGTGGAAGTTAAATACCATCAAGTATCCAACACTCTATATGATGGATCTGGATGTTCTAGCGATTCCAATATCCATGTTAAGTCATGGATCTTCAAACAAGTAGCAGAGTTCTTGATGAGTATCGAAGTTCGTTGCGTCCCGAGATAGTGGAGGCTCTCTTCTATGCCAAGGACTGGCTCCAGTATTTGCTGACAATGACAGAGGTCCCTTCAAACGCCATTGTGAAAATGGAATACTAGGCTAGTCTATAGATAATCGTTTTCTCTTCTTGTAGTAACGAATTTATCATTATGTTTGTGTGCTTGGTTAAATTTGTTGACAACATTGGCGAAGCCGTGGATTTTTTTGGATGCAGAATATGCGGATGCTGAATTTTTATTGTCTGGTCAACGCCTGGTTACCTTTGATGGTGTTCTCATTGTAGAGGGTTCGGTTTCTTTTTGGGTTTGTTGGGATGGGCATGAGATGAGATGATGTTTGTGACTCTGGAGGTGGGGTTTTTGTATTCTTTGAAACATTATGGTTGATCTTAGCATACTAGGGGGGATGATGTGACTTTTGCATGTGTGCTCGTAATGTTACTAATGTCGTGTTGCATCATGAGATATTATTGATCTTAATGAAAATGAAGAAAGCATCGACTTATTATGAGAATGAGCTTATCTATATTTATGGTCTCTTGTTTGTTTCAGCTTTCTGAGGTTTTGCAATGACATGCATTTGTATTGTAGTTTTTGGGATGTGGTCGGGGTATGGGAGTATACATTTGGTCTTTGTTGTGGCATTTCCCAACGTTTCAATAAAATGCCTAGGAATGTCATGGTATTTCCCAATGTTTCAAAAAAATAACGGGGAATGTCTTGTCATTTTCTAACTGTTTCATTCCAAGTTTCAAGCAAACGCCTGTGAATGTCTTGGCATTTTCCAACGTTTCAAGCAAACGTCGGCAAATGTCTTGGACATTTTCCAATGTTTCAAAAAAATGCCGGAAAATGTTATGGCATTTCCCAACGTTTCAAAAAAACGCCAGAAAATGTCTTGTCATTTCCCAACGTTTCAAGCAAACGTCGGAGAAAGTCATGGAATTTCCCAACGTTTCAAGAAAACGTCGGGGAATGTCTTGGGCATTTCTCAACGTTTTAAGAAACCGCAGGAAATGTCTTGGGCATTTTCCAACGTTTCAAGCAACCGCCGGGGAATATCTTGGTATTTTCCAACGTTTCACGAAATCGCCGGCAAAAGTGGGCATTTCCCAACGTTTCACCGAAACGCCGAGAAAACATTTAGCAACGCCCACTTTTCCCAACGTTTTTGCAGCGTTTCGTAAAACAACGGGAAAACATTTGCCAGCGCTTCAAAAACGCCGGGAAATGTTTAAAAAACGCTGGTAGAAGTCCTTTTTTAGTAGTGATTGTCTATGAATAATGTTAAAGATAACATGTTGAATGAAGAGACTAGAAGGAAGCCTATAAGTTCAACCTCCGATTATACTGAAGTGTGCGGAGAACCGAGGAAGGAGCAAGAGTAGAGGACCCAAAGGCCATGGAAGGAGCGTAAGCAAATCAAAGGTAAGATTCAATGGGAAGTGCCATCATTGTGGCCTTTTTAGACATATGAAAAGAAACTGTAACAAGTTGGTGAAAGGCTCGAATGAGAGTCGCGATGGCAATGCTAACAAATCAAAGGAGGACACATGTAGCACTATCGCCGTGTCTCAAGGTGACTTTGATTTCCTTTGCTTTGATAGTAAATGCTTACATTTTGATGATTATGATGGAACCGGATGGGTTGTTGACTCGAGAGCATCATTCCATGCAACGACAAACTTGGAGTTCTTCACTACGTACAAAGCCGGTGACTTTGGTATAGTGAAGATGGGGAATGAGAGCTATTTCCTGATGGAAATTGAATTCCACCCCTAAGTAATTTTGATGATGAGCACACCAAATGAATGCTTAGTATACTAACTACACTACACTTTAAGTATACAGATTTCGTGAAGCTCTACTAATACTCCAAGAAGCACGTATCTACGCTCCACGACAAAGAAGACCATGGCTAAACTCAAGTGATGAAGCTCAAGCTCAAACAAAGCAAGAAGCTCAAAGAAGAAGCTCATCTTCACTTCATCAAGTTGACTAAACTGCCGAAGACATGTTCTGAGTCTAGTGTGAGTGTGTCGTGTCTTTTAGGATATTTGTCAAAGCCATATCAAATAGACAAACACACACACACACACAAAAGATTTCGAAATATTTTTTACTACAAAAATAATTTTCAAGAGCTTTTCTAGTCAATTCATAAATCTCGTAGTGAAACTCCACGCACCCTGGAGTTAACTACCCTTTTTGACTAGAACAACAGGAAAAACTCCTCTGGGAGTCGACTACCAAAAGTAGGGAGTCGACTACCAGTCAGGGATGAAAA
The DNA here is from genome assembly GCA_030789695.1 of Scilla litardierei. Classification (NCBI taxonomy): domain Eukaryota; kingdom Viridiplantae; phylum Streptophyta; class Magnoliopsida; order Asparagales; family Asparagaceae; genus Scilla; species Scilla litardierei. The sequence continues at coordinate 3,077,891 of CM061141.1, read as the reverse complement.
TTTCCTAGACTCCTCTGGGAGTCGACTACCTATAGAGGGAGTCGACTACCTGCTGGAAATTTTCAAACGTTTTGAATTTGAATTTTAAATTCTTTTGAGTGATTTACTCCGAAATTTTCGGGACAAAAGTCAAACGAAATTCAAATTTCAAATCCCAGTTTTTCCCTATAAATAGAGCTTAATTCTTTTGTGAAAAATACAAGATTATTGAAAATCAAAATTTGCAAAAGCTCTCGTGAATCAAAGCTCTCTCATTTCTTCTCTAGCCAATTTTAATTTAAGTTTTTTTGATTTTGCAATATTTTTCCAATTCTTTTGAAGATCATATTATTATTTTATTGGCTAAGTTGTTTTTCAAAATCCTCTCTATTATTTCTCTTTAATTCTATTTGAAGGATTTTTGAAAAAGCTCTAGATCACAAAGAACTTATCTCGTATCTTTGTGTGATCTAGACTATCATTCTATTAAGCCACTACACAATTGTCTATCTTTTGATTGGCTATAGAATCGGGTGTATTTCCAATCTCTATTACTTGTTGTAGAGTATTGGACAAATTTCTCATTGTGCTATTTGTTGGAACACTAGACAAGTCTAGTTGTTGCCAGTTGGAAAGTCCTCGGTTTGTGAGGCAAGGGTATAACCCTAGACAAGTCTAGGCGTTGTGTTCGGAAATCCTGGTCAAGGCTAGGTCGTTGGAAATCCTAACAAGTGAAGTTAGGTGCGTGTATTTGCCAAGGCAGATAGTGGAAATCTCGTACCGGATTGGTCGGGGACTGGACGTACCCGGGTTGCGGGGAACCAGGATAAAAATCCTTGTCTTTGCGCTTGCATTCTCTGTGTTTGATTATCTTTGCATTTATTCTATCTACAGCAAATATCAATCCTATTTCTATACGCTGAGATTTACATCTATAATTTTATTTGCTCTAACATATACTCTGGGAGTCGACTACTGCTCATAAGGAGTCGACTACCTGCTGTGAATTTTCGCTGTGCACTTTAAATTATATTGTTGATTAAGAACCAAGCGTAGATCGCTCTATGGTTTCTTAGGCAACATTGAAAGGTTTTGTTTTGTGTTGATTGATTAAAGAACGAAAAAGTTTTATCTTTATACAACACTATTCAACCCCCCCCTTCTAGTGTTGTTTGCCATCCACAGGATCCAACACTTGGTATCAGAGCGAGGCTACAATAGTGATGGCATCAACATCTTTTCACTCCGAAGGACTGAATACCATGCGACCACCTCTATTCAACGGAACCAACTACGCTAGCTGGAAGATCCGAATGAAGACTCATCTAGAGTCATTGGACATTGAAGCATGGACTATCACCAAAGTCCCGTACATCGCACCCACAGACATTGAATTTGGAAAATGGTCTATCGATGACAAGAAGAGAGCTAACCTCAATGCAAAAGCAATGAATGCCTTGTTTTGCGCTGTTACAGGAAATGAGTTCAATCGAGTCTCCCAATGTGAAACAGCACATCAAATTTGGCATACTCTTCAGGTAAGTCACGAAGGTACAGAAAAGGTAAAAGAATCTCGTATAAATGTATTACATTCAAAATTCGAAACTTTTAAAATGGAAGAAGGAGAGAGTATCACCGATGTGAATACTCGTTTTACTAACATTACAAATGAGCTTGCAGGACTAGGAAAGAAACTTTCCGAGTATGAACAGGTAATGAAGATACTAAGATCACTCCGACCCGAATGGAAGGGAAAGACCACGACCATTCGAGAAGCTCACAATGTGAAGGATATCACCATCGAAGAACTGATGGGAAATCTCATGGCATATGAGATCGAGCTTGAAGAAGACAAGAAGATCGAAGAAAAACCAAAGAAGAAAAATCTTGCATTCAAAGCTCAAGAAGAAGATTCCGATTACACGGACAAAGAAGATCACATCGCGTTCATCTCAAAGAACTTTAAAGAGTTCATCACAAGTAAGTATGGAAAACGATCTTTTAGACCCACTAACGGTATTATCTGTTTTGGTTGTAATAAACCAGGACATGTCAAGAGAGATTGTCCATTGGAAAGAAACAACCGTGATTCCAGAGATCGTGGGAAGAACAAAGAGAATAATGAAAGACGAACCAATACAAGAAACAAGTTTCGACGACCAAAGAAAGAAGCCTATGCATCCTTCAATCAGAGCGACGATTCTTCATCTGACGAATCCTCAGACGAAGATAATGAAAGAAGAGAGACAGCACACATGTGTTTCATGGCATCTACATCCTCCAAGGTAAGCTCGCATCATGATTCATCTAGCGACAATGAGTCATCGTCAAGCGATGATGAAGACTTGGACTATAGGGGAGCATATAAAGAGCTATGCAAAATGCATGAAAAGCTCATTAAAGAACATAGAAAAACACTTAGAATTGCTAAAAGAGAGACTAAAGAAAAGGAAGAAGTTGTTAAAGAAAATAGTCTTCTTAAAGAGAAAAATGATCTTTTACAAAAGGATATTTTGCTAGTAAATGAAAAAGTTGAAAGTCTGAATAATCTTCTCGTATCCGTCAAAGATAAATACGACGCTACGATGAAAATTATTGAGAATTTCAATAAAGGAAAAGGGAAGCTAGATAATATAATAGATAATCAAAAAGCTTCATCTAGCAAAACCGGACTTGGCTATGATTCATATCATACCAAGAAACGGGTTAAGCACACTAGGATGCATCATACTAATGGTAATGTTTTAAGCATCTGGGTACCAAAGAAATTATCTGATTAGCAAAAAGAAAGGTACGTTACTAACTTTGTTCAACAGATTCATTTTAATAAAAATTATAAGTATATTGTTCATGAAGGAACTAAACCGTATTGGGTTTGGTTTCCTAAAGACTAACTCCTCGGACTCAAAATCAAAAGAGTACCATAAAACGCTTATCTTTCAAGTGCTCTAAAAAGGAGGAAGACAATGAAGAAAATTCAGGAAGTCAAACAGCTGAATCGGAACAAATTTTTATATATTTATATAATTATTTAAATGAGTTGAAATAAGTTAAAATTATATGCATGATTGTGTTTTATTGCTTAAAATTTTTTTTGTTAAAAAGAGCTCGCTCAACCTGGACCAAACTTTTTCCGGGATGAGAAAACGACTCTACCCAGGAGGGAGTCGACTACCCACAGGAGGGAGTCGACTACCAGCGCGTAAAATTCTGGGTTGCATTTTTTTTTGACTAGCTCCTATTGGGTTCTATTTGAGTGGTTGGGTCAAGATCCGTTAAGACAACTTACCCACTAAGTCTAAAACCCATCCTAGCCACCCAAATCTAGATCTAATGGCTCCTATTTCTCCTCATCTCTTCACCTCTTCAAACAAAACCCCAAGAAAACCCTAGAGGTAGCCGACTACCTCCTTTTCCCCTCTCCTCTCTTGGGTTTTCATCTTGAAGCTTGGACTTTTGGAGCAATTTCATCTTCCTTCAAATTTATCCAAGGTAAAAATTTTTTACTTTCATGAACTTTGTTACTTCATTTCTCTTGGTTATCTAGTAGTGTAAAATATTTTTTGTTGTTTTACTCTATCTAGATGCCTTTCAAAGGAGCTTTTCCTAAGAAGAGAAAGATTGCTACTGCTAATGTTGATTCTGAAAAAGAAATCATTCTACCATATCTCTTCAAATCAACTACCTATGAACATTTTGTTAAAGTGTCTAAGAAACCTATCTTGCATGAAAGATTTGTCAAACTCAACGATGTTATCAATTACGGTATTGACAGTCTGCTAGATTTCCAGAACTTAGCAAATTTGTTCTCCTCAGAAAATGTGTATATGTGGCTTATTCATCTCTTTTATGCAAACATGGATTATGATCTCGTAAAAAGTCGTTTCATTACTAAAGTTCTCGATACCAAACTTGCAATAACTGTAAAATCCCTAGGTGAAGCCTTAGGAATCCCATACTCCGGTATGATCCTCGAGAAAATTGAGATGACTGACGAGAATATCCTAGAGAGAATGTATCTGCCTGGTAAACACTTTCAGACCAAACTTCCTTGTAGCCATCTTCGCTATCCGGCGAGAATCTTAGCTAATATTCTGTCGTATAACATTACTCAAAAATCTGGAAGTCATGCTATCCTTTCTGAAAAACAAGCAAAATGCATCTATGCCATTCTTGGTAACATTCGTGTGAATTGGGCTAAAGTCATCATGGATTCCATCCTACTTTCAGCTTCATCTGACAGACCTTCCTCCACTCTTTCTCATGGGCACTATCTGACCATTCTATTCATTAGCTTTAACGTGCCTTTAGATCATGAAACAACCATTCTAGAACCTGCTCGTGTCTTTGATGTTCATGCTCTTGGGAGAATGAATCTCCATCATGACCTTGATGAGAACGTCCCTGAAGAGCAAATCGCTACCGAAGGAGGATCATCATCCTCAAGGCGAGGTAAGAAGGTTGTAATTGCAGATTCTGATGAAGAAAGTGAAGAAGAAAAAGGAAGCGACGAGGAAGAAGAAGAAGTTCCTGCTTACATTCTTGAACATCAGGAGATGCTCCTGAAAAAGATTGGAAAATTGAAGATCTCACAGGAGAAAGGATTTGAAAATCTCAATCAAAAGGTGGATGACCTCAAGGAAATCGTAGTGCAAAGCAAGAAGATGACTGAGGAGACGCTTGTTATGATCCTTGAAGAGATCAAGGAACTAAAAAAGAACAGCGGTCACCCTTAGTTTCATGCACTTCTATTTTCAAAACAATGGTTCTCTTTTCAAAAACAATGTTCTCTTAAACTATGGTTTGTAATAACTCTTATTGTGTGATGCTAGCTTCTATGAAGCTATATGCTATGCTAAACTTAGTTGTTCTATGAACTAACATCTCCATTGCAGGCATATGGAATTGAATTCCTCTTATCTTTAATGATCCATAGAAATTACGGTTATATTTTTTTGTTGATGACAAGGGGGAGAAAAATGTATAATGCAAAAATGTGTATTGTATTTCTAATAGCTTCGATGCAGGGGGAGTACCGCATCAAAGCAGGGGGAGTAAGTATACTTGAAATATCATTCATATATGTCTTGCTTCCAATTTTGCATTTGGGTGTCATCATCAAAAAGGGGGAGAGTGATGGAAATTGAATTCCACCCCTAAGTAATTTTGATGATGAGCACACCAAATGAATGCTTAGTATACTAACTACACTACACTTTAAGTATACAGATTTCGTGAAGCTCTACTAATACTCCAAGAAGCACGTATCTACGCTCCACGACAAAGAAGACCATGGCTAAACTCAAGTGATGAAGCTCAAGCTCAAACAAAGCAAGAAGCTCAAAGAAGAAGCTCATCTTCACTTCATCAAGTTGACTAAACTGCCGAAGACATGTTCTGAGTCTAGTGTGAGTGTGTCGTGTCTTTTAGGATATTTGTCAAAGCCATATCAAATAGACAAACACACACACACAAAAGATTTCGAAATATTTTTTACTACAAAAATAATTTTCAAGAGCTTTTCTAGTCAATTCATAAATCTCGTAGTGAAACTCCACGCACCCTGGAGTTAACTACCCTTTTTGACTAGAACAACAGGAAAAACTCCTCTGGGAGTCGACTACCAAAAGTAGGGAGTCGACTACCAGTCAGGGATGAAAATTTCCTAGACTCCTCTGGGAGTCGACTACCTATAGAGGGAGTCGACTACCTGCTGGAAATTTTCAAACGTTTTGAATTTGAATTTTAAATTCTTTTGAGTGATTTACTCCGAAATTTTCGGGACAAAAGTCAAACGAAATTCAAATTTCAAATCCCAATTTTTCCCTATAAATAGAGCTTAATTCTTTTGTGAAAAATACAAGATTATTGAAAATCAAAATTTGCAAAAGCTCTCGTGAATCAAAGCTATCTCATTTCTTCTCTAGCCAATTTTAATTTCAGTTTTTTTGATCTTGCAATATTTTTCCAATTCTTTTGAAGATCATATTATTATTTTATTGGCTAAGTTGTTTTTCAAAATCCTCTCTATTATTTCTCTTTAATTCTATTTGAAGGATTTTTGAAAAAGCTCTAGATCACAAAGAACTTATCTCGTATCTTTGTGTGATCTAGACTATCATTCTATTAAGCCACTACACAATTGTCTATCTTTTGATTGGCTATAGAATTGGGTGTATTTCCAATCTCTATTACTTGTTGTAGAGTATTGGACAAATTTCTCATTGTGCTATTTGTTGGAACACTAGACAAGTCTAGTTGTTGCCAGTTGGAAAGTCCTCGGTTTGTGAGGCAAGGGTATAACCCTAGACAAGTCTAGGCGTTGTGTTCGGAAATCATGGTCAAGGCTAGGTCGTTGGAAATCCTAACAAGTGAAGTTAGGTGCTTGTATTTGCCAAGGCAGATAGTGGAAATCTCGTACCGGATTGGTCGGGGACTGGATGTACCCGGGTTGCGGGGAACCAGGATAAAAATCCTTGTCTTTGCGCTTGCATTCTCTGTGTTTGATTATCTTTGCATTTATTCTATCTACAGCAAATACCAATCCTATTTCTATACGCTGAGATTTACATCTATAATTTTATTTGCTCTAACATATACTCTGGTGTAACGACCCGCTTTCAGGGGCCCGTTACTTATTCGGTTTATTTGTAGGTTCCGCAGTTTACCAGTGAAATCAGCATAGTCACAACGCAGAGATGTACCAACAACACTCAAACCAGCTTACAGACATTATTACAGTCCAAATTAAAGTACAACAACAACCATCACTCTCACACACCAATACATGAAAGGAAATACTGAAAGGAAATGCAGAAACGGAAATACATAGTACAATACACACTCCAACAGAAAAGTAACTAAAACTCCGCGGTCTCTGGGTCGTACACAGGCTCCTCGTACTCTGGAGCAATATCCTCAACCAGATCTTCGTCTGTCGGTGCCACAAGTGGAACCGAAGGTAAGTCACAAAGATTCTAAACAAAGAAAAGGAGTACTGTACAAGTATGACAAGCAGAGGTAAAGTAAAGTACGGTGTAGTGTCTGTACAAGTGCAGAAAGTAAAGTGCATGACTGTAAAGAGGTAACCGTGCAAGCTCTGCTAAAACTATGTGACTCAAGTCGGAGAGTACAATATGTGACCGTTCAGTTCGTCTCTTGCATGGGTGCTACCCAGACGAATGCCGGTACCCAGGCAGCAGTATGGTTTGCCGAAACGCAGGCAGCAGGACAGGGCGCCGAAACACAGGCGACAGGACAGTTAGACCAAACTCTAGTCACTCCCGTACTCTCACAAACTATGAGTTACCCCAAAACCCGGTGATGTGTCAAGTACAAGTTCTTTACATGATCGTTCCACGAAATGTTCCAAGTCAAGTTCAACACAAGTAAGTGGCGTATGTTTCCGTGCTTCGAGCACGTAGTAGTGTGGTGCTACAAGTTCGTACGAGCACATTGGCTAGATTTCTAAGGTTAGAACCTATCGTGACTTACCAAAATTAATACAGTTGTAGTAAGCCGGAAGAGGATCTAGTGCTTCCTCTGAGGCTAGTACACCAGAGTCTGTACCTGCAACACAAAATACTTAATTAGTAAAAACACGACCTTTTCTATTTAAACAATTAGGTCGGTTTGATTTTTAAACTCGTTAAAACGGTGTCGAAAAATATTTAAAATTTTTATATAAACCTAAAATAATTATTTAGATTTTACTGCAAGAGGGGAGAATTTTCAGAAGCTTCTGTATTTTTTTATAATTTTTAAAAACTTAGAAATAGCTTAAAAATCCGAAAAACTTAAGGAACGTGTATCTTCCGTAATTTCTTACGGGAGCAATACAAATCGGAATTACATGAATGTGTAGTCAAAATGATCGTCTCGAAGTCTATTGTCACATATAATTTTATCAAATATTAGTGTAGGTAAAACTAGCGAGTTACGATTTTTAGAATGATTTATACCTATTTATCTTTTAGGTTTAAAAATTTATTCTGAAAAAAATAGGCATCTTCTCGCAGTGAGACTAGCGCCATTGGGTCCGAAATGTCGTTTCGGATTTTCTGGGGCTATCCACACATTTTTCTGGGCCCTATATTTCAAGTTATGGGTTTAAAATCATTATACCGATTTAATAATTATTTAAAATTACGAAAATACGAAAGTTTCTCATAATTACGCTTTTGCCATCGCGAGATTTACGCACCCACCGTTTCACATCGACGGAGGAACGGCGGGGGGGGCCCTTGCGTCGGCGGCTTGGGGGCGGAGACCGACGGCGAGGAGCTCCGGCAGCACGGCGGAGGGCTTCGTGCGGAGGAGGGCGGCGAGCGGCTTCGGGGAAACGGTGGAGCTGCCGTGTCGAGCGGAGGCAGGGGTGACGCTGATCGACGGCGGCGATCGAGGCGGGATCTGAGCCGGGGACGGCGGCGGCGGAAGCTCGGAGCTGCTCGGGGTTGCAGGCGTTGGTCGGACTCAGGCGAGCGGCGGTCGGAGGTCGGGGTCATCGTGTGCTGTGCTTCGGGTCGAAGGCTACGGCGATGGCAGATTCAGCGATGGCAAGCAGCAGCGGCAGCTGCTACTCGGGGCGGAGCTCAGGCGGAGAGGGGGTCGGAGTAGCGGGGATGCTCCGGAGTTGCTGCGGGGATGAACGGAGATGGGAGGGGTCGATCGGGCTTCACCGTGGGGCTGGGTGCTTGTGGGAAGTCGAGGGTCGATGGGGGAACTCGTCGGCGTCGTGTGCTCCGGCGTCGTCGTGGGCGGAGCTCCGGGCCGTGAGCTCATTGCGTTGGCATGGGGAGAGAGAGAGAGAGAGAGAGAGAGAGAGAGAGAGAGAGAGAGAGAGAGAGAGAGAGAGAGAGAGAGAGAGAGAGAGAGAGAGAGTCTGAACACGTGGGGTTGTCGCGGGTGATGCATGGGTTTAGCCTGAGAGAAGATAGGATAGAGATTAGGGTTATTATAGGGTTAATTAAACTAATTAAAAACTCAACCTCATTAATACTTAGTCAAAGTATTAAATAGGTTAGGTGATTAGGTTTAGACTAACCGTGGAAAAATGTTGGCATGAATCACATGGGTTCCTAATGGGTTACGTAATTAGGATAGGTTAAAAAAAGTAATTAGTAAAAAGTAAAAACCCTCATTAGTGAAAGTAATTAGTAAAATATAAAAACGAAATTACGATTTTGCCCCTACTAGTAAACGTGTCCGAAAAATTACGAAAACATACCCACGGGATCGTATCGTCGCGAGGATGGCGAATACGAAGTCCGTTTCAGGATTTGGGCTACGGGGATACTAGTTTTAGGCCAAAACGTTTGGAAAGCGGGTTTGCGGGTTCTCTACTGAAATGATATCAGAAAATTACGAAATTAATGTGGGAGGCCCTAAATGATCATAGGATGCTACTGCAGGAGTTTGAAGTCGATTTGAAGACGTTTGTATAGAAAATAAATTCGTCGAATCAAAACGGTAATTTTGGAAGATGAATTTTAACAGAAATGTTTTGGACATTTGAGGAAATCTGAAATTGCTGAAATACTTTATAATAAGTCTAATGCTCTAAAATATTTTTATAATAATTCTTGAAATCATTTTTGCTAGAAAATTCTTGACTAACATTTATAATGTAAAATTTATTCTTAAAAATATGTAGAAATATGTAAATTGAACTGTTGAAAATTACTAGTCGTTACATCTGGGAGTCGACTACTGCTCATAAGGAGTCGACTACCTGCTGTGAATTTTCGCTGTGCACTTTAAATTATATTGTTGATTAAGAACCAAGCGTAGATCGCTCTACTTGGTTTCTTAGGCAACATTGGAAGGTTTTGTTTTGTGTTGATTGATTAAAGAACGAAAAAGTTTTATCTTTATACAACACTATTCAACCCCCCCTTCTAGTGTTGTTTGCCATCCACAGGATCCAACATTTCCACATTGCCAGAATTGGAGATGTTTGTTTCGAGACCGATATGGGCTACAAGTTTATGTTGAAAGATGTGAGACATGTACCGGGACTGCGTCTCAATTTGTTGTCAACCGGTGTGCTTTAACAAACAAGGTTTTCACCATCATGGAGGTGATGGAAAATGGAGGCTCACGAAGGGATCGCGTGTGGTGGCTAGAGGGAAGCTGTGTTGCATCCTCTACAAGACATGTGGCAAGATATGTAAAGGGGGGTTGAATATTGCGGATGGTTCATCTCCAAATCTATGGCACAAGCAGCTAGGTCATATGAGTCAGAAGGAATTGCAAGTCTTGGCTAAGAAGTCCCTAATTCCCTTTGCGAAAGGTACCTCACTCGACTCTTATGATTTTTGTTTATTCGGTAAACAACATAAAGTGAGTTTCAAGAGTAAATTTTCTAAGAAAGAAAATATGTTAGAACTAGTACACTCTGATGTATGTGGCCCCATGGAAGTTGAATCACTAGGTCACAATAATTATTTTGTTACCTTTATTGATGATGATTCACGAAAGGTTTGGGCATATTTGTTGAAAACAAAAGACCAGGTATTCCAGACCTTTACGAAGTACCATGCCATGGTTGAGAGGGACACTGGGAAGGCTCTCAAGTGTCTCCGTAGTGACAATGGCGGAGAGTACACTTCGAACACGTTTAAAGAATCAAAGTACGACATCAGGCATGTAAGGATCGTACATGGCACCCCACAACATAATGGTGTAGCTGAGAGAATGAACCGCACCATTTTGGAGAAAGTCCAAAGTATGCTGAAGACCGCTAACCTATCAAAACAGTTTTGGGGAGAAACAGTGATAGCGGCAAGCTACCTCATCAACCGATCGCCATGTATATCGTTGGACTTGAAGACGCCAGAAAGCGTATGGACCGATAAGGATGCTTCTTATTCTCACTTGAGGGTGTTCGGGGGCAAAGCATTTCACATGTCCCGAAGCAAGAAAGATCAAAACTTAACGATAAGGCCATCCTTGTAATATTTCTTGGATATGGAAATGAGGAGATGTGATACCGGTTATGGAATCCAAAGTCCAAAAAGTTGCTCAGAAGTCGAGACGTGGTGTTTCAAGAAGATCAAACGGTTGCGGATCTTGGCAAAGAAGTGATAGATCAAGTTGAACGCTTCACATATGATTCATCATCGCTCTTAAGAGAATCGCGAGAAGAGGCTCAAGATGTTGCAAATGAGAATGTTCGCAACGAGGAAGCTGAACTTGAGGATAATGATCAGGAGAATCATAATTAGGTGGAGCTAAACGAGGAGGATCCTAATCAAGCGGAACAAATCCAGGAGGGTCCAAATCAGGGGGAGCAAGCAGAAAATTTTCAAGAGCCGGTTCGAAGATCCAGCAGGGTTCTCAAACCAAATTCCAAGTATCCTTCTTCATGGTACATTTTGGTGACCAGTGACGGAGAAGCTGAATGCTTTAAGGAAGCAATGACGCATGCAGACAACGACAAATGGAAGTTGGCGATGAAGTCTGAGATGGAGTCCTTGTTGAAAAACGGCACCTATGATTTGGTGGAGCTTCCTAAAGGGAGAAAAGCACTCAAGAATAAGTGGGTGTTCAAGCTGAAGAGGGACGAAAACGAGCAGCTGACAAAGTTCAAGGCTCGCTTGGTTGTGAACGGTTTTGGACAAAAGGAAGGTATAGATTTTGATGAAAGTTTCTCGCCTGTTGTCAAGATGACATCTATTAGGGTTATTCTTAGCATGGCGGCTAGCATGGATCTGGAGTTTTGGAGCAGCTAGATGTGAAGATAGCATTCATTCATGGAGAATTGGAGGAAGAGATCTACATGGAGCAAACGGAAGGATTTGAGGTAGAGGGAAAGGAGCACATGGTTTGCAAGTTAAAGAAAAGCCTATGCGGGTTGAAGCAAGCGCCAAAGCAATGGTACAAAAAGTTTGACTTGTTCATGGTGAGTCCTGGGTACAAGCACACTGATGCAGATCCATTTGTGTATATCCAACAGTTCCCTGAAGGTAAATTCATAATTTTCCTACTCTATGTTGATGATATGCTGATTGTGGGGTAAGATGTTTGCATGATTCACAGACTAAAGGCAGATTTGTCAAAAGCATTTCACATGAAAGACTTCAGACCGGTTAATCAGATATTGAGCATGTAGATTACTCGCGAAAGAAAGAAGCACAACATGTGGCTTTCACAGGAGAGGTATGTTGAACGAGTGCTTGAGAGGTTTGAAAGGAGCCAAGGCGGTGAGCTCACCTATGGGCAATCACTTCAAGTTAAGCAGATTGGCGTGCTCAACTACTCAACAGGAGAAAGAGAAGATGGCAGGTATTCCCTATGCATCAGCTGTCGGTAGTCTTATGTATGCGATGGTATGTACTCGTCCAGACATTGTGCATGCAGTTAGTATTGTCAGCAAATATCTCTCTAATCTGGAAGAGAGCATTAGAAGGTAGTCAAGTGGATACTCAGATATTTGAGGGGGACCTCAAAGTTTTGCTTAAGTTTTGGTGGATCAAAACCAACTTTGGAAGGTTTCACGGATGCAGATTTGGCAGGAGACTTTGAAAATCGAAAGTCTACTTCTGGTTACTTATTTATTTTTGTAGTGTGAGCTGTTTCATGGCAGTCCAAATTACAAAAGTGTGTAGCCTTATCCACCACAGAGTCTGAGTATATAGTAGCTAATGAAGCTGGCTAGGAGTTGATATGGCTGCAGAGGTTTGTTCAAGAGTTGGGTATGAAACAAGAAAGTTATGTGCTACATTGCGATAGTCAAAGTGCAATTCAATTGAGTAAGAACTCGGTTCATCATCCTCGCACTAAGCATATTGAGTTGCGGTATCATTGGATCCGAGATGTGATATCCAAGAAGCTTTTCCAATTGGGAAAAATTCATACCTACAAAAACATCGCAGATATGCTGAAAAAAGTCGTTCCGCAAGAGAAGCTGTAGTATTGTTGCAAGGCAGTTGGGATGGACTTTAAGTAAGTCCGACTACAACAGACAGTGTGGCTGGAGGGGGAGATTGTTAATATTTACAGCCTATTGATGAAGCCTATTTGTGTCTTTTGGTTTTCCATGAGTTGGGAAATTGAGAGGTCTCTTCACATTGAATATAGAATGTGAATGGACCTATATTAATTGTGATGGTAATGGAAATGTGTAATGACGGAGTTAGTGGATCATTGATGAAGGTATGTGAAGGGCTCCTCCTTAGGCCTATATAAGGAGAGGTCATTTGCTCATTTCAAAGGCATCTCATTCCATCCAAGTATCATCTTCTTCAAGTTGAGTGAAGAGTGTCCACTCCAAGTTGAGAGTGTTGTAGTGTGTAGGAAGCAAAGAAGAGTGAGAGAGTGTTTTCTTCAAGTGGTGTTCTTGAAGTAGTGTGTCTCTCTTGGATCCATTATTGACGTTACTGGAAGTTTTTGTTGTTGCTCTCTGTGGATGTAGGCACATTACCGAACCACGTTATATCCAGTGTCATCCTTCTACCTTTTATTCTTGCATTTCCAATTTGTTTGTGTTTGAGATATTATTCTATTCCGTTATTTTTCCTAACATTAGGTTCCGAGTATCTGCCTCTGCATAGCGGATTCAGGGTGAATATTGCATATTTAACCCCTCATCTAGTGTTATTTTGTGCGTATTTGATGCGCATTTAATGCGTATTTGATCTCTAATACAATCGTATTTAGAATATTGTCAATAGCTAGCTATAAGGACTCAAAGCAGAGCTAACTCTTGTAGGCCTAAGTCCTCGGTTCGAAGGATCGACAACTCTGAAGCTCAGCAACCGACAGCTCGGAGGTGTCGACCACAGGATGCGGAATCCTCTTCGAGTCATAATTGCTCTTCAACTAGAATTCTGATTAAATACCAATTGCTAGAATTATATTTGGTTTAGAGTTCATTTCCCATATGAGTTTTATTGCATCATTGGGCCGGCTCTCGAGGGATTTGTTCAGTAGGTGATCAAAGCCCGTGAAAAAAGCCCGAAGCAAATTCAGTCTGTAATGATCCTAGTGCATAGATACCTAGGCATTAAGTTAGGCCTTGAGCATTTTTAATTGAAGCCAATCCTTTTGATATGGATCCTTAAAATTCACACTAGTCACACTAAGGTATATTATTTATAATATAACTTCATGTTTAGCTTCCATAATATAACTTCATGTCGCATCTTGTTTATTAAATTGTCATTAACTACACTTAAGTTACATGGATGTTGGGAATTATCATTGTGACTACTTTAGAATTGCTCAAGCTTGCATGTTGTAGAGAATTTCCTAAACTTGCTATTAGCATTTAAAAGATTGCATTTTGTAGTTAATGTTGCATGTGATCTTGTAGCTTTATGAGGCTAGCATCTTGTGGACATGGTATATATATAGCAAATGCAAGTTGTCTCTAACTCTATTCCTTACAAGTTTGCATTTTGATGGGAATGTCTAATTAGAATCGTTAAAGCAAGTAGCTTACATGACTTTGCTAGGTGTCGTTGTTCTCTTTAATCATGGGATTCTCATTACGTTGGCCTTTAATTTAAATGCTTGCATTCTAGTTCCTAAAATTGACAACATTTTTCATGTTAGCCATTAGAGTTGCCATGATTTACTAAAGCATGCTCTTATGTTGTTGAAATGACTAACTCGCCTACAGTTGTATGTTGAGTTGAATCTTATATGCAATGGACTCATTTGTTGTGTAATGGAGATTATATATGCAAGTGAGAAATGTAAAGGGCATGTGCATGTTGGACTTGGAGGATGGGGTTGAGGGCATGACGTAGGATTTATTGATGTGCTTAAGTGGGGATGGAGGTGGGGTTGGCATGGTTTCATACGAGATGCTGTGGATCAAATGAAAACTTCCATTTATGGCTCTTTTCTTTCATGTTAAACAAGTGCTATATGTTGGTCTTGTTATTTAAAAGTAATTAGAATTGTGGTTCCTCATATTACTTCAATATAGTTCACTTAATGTTGTTACTCATCTCACCTTAATGTAGTGTAATATAATTTCCTTAATATTTTATGCTCGTTTACTTCACTTAAATGCTAATTTTGAGCATGAACTTGAAATATGCAAGTCTTTGTGTGTTTGGATGCAAAGCTCATGTTGTATGTATTTTTCATTAATTCTAATGTTGCATGCGATTTTGGTGTTGTTTAAATGCAATTGTTATGCACGTTGGCTTTGCCCTCATGTCACTTGAATGTAGCTTATACACAATCCTTTTGGTGTTCCAGGCTAATTTGCTTATCTCCAATGTTAATAAATTATAGGGATGTCTCAGTCTGCCTCTTGGCGGGTGAGCATCCTGGAATGGGGTTGGGGGAAACTTGAGTACCAGGTAGGCATATGGGATGGACAGCTGAGTTTGTGGGCCACTCCTGACGAGCCCACAGAGGCGGGGAGTTGGTGCGGTTTGGTTGAGTTGGTTGTGTTGGTGAACGGCTTCTTTTGTAAGAGCTTGTCTCGGGAAGTTGTAGCATTCCACCCACCTTACCGGGTGAGGTCCATGCATGTATGCCTACTCGATACCCAGGTTTCCAATCAAATTTTAATTAAATGGTCATGCTAAATGCAAGTTGTAATAAGCTAACGAAATGTATGAGTTATAAGCCCGTTGTAGTTCCTTTCTTTTATGACACGTGTAATCTTATGCCAACATTGGAAAATTTGTCACTTTGCGGTGGTCCTGGCATACATTTCTTTATGTTACATTTATGCCACTTGTAATATGCCATGCCATGCCATCTATTGTAGCTCCATGTTCACTTCTATATTTCATTTCATAATGTAATGTTATGCCACTTGTTGTTGCTTGCATTATATCATAATATAACATGCCACATGGTAGTTGGATAATATATCATTGAATATTATAACATCATGCATTGGATAATATGCTATATGGAGATGGAATATTCCTACTGGGTCACGCATTGACGTGTCCCCGTTGACTTTTCAGGTTGATTCTTGGAGTTGGAGGCCCATTGGTTAGGTTGGTTGAAGTTGAGGGTGTGTGTGTGAGATTTGGGTGTATGTTCTTGTATCTGGCGAGATATTGGCTTTATGTTGTATATGAGATTTGTATAAGATGTTGTACATGGACAATTGTCATATATATATATATTTCAGTGTTTGAGTTGTTGTCTCTTTGTGTTTCTATGTTTGTCGTCTGGAATGCTACAGATACTATCCCAGCAGTGCGCAGTGGACCTGTTTGTATTCGTATTTTGTATTTCCCTTCGTAACACTCGCTCTTCGGGTATCCCGGGGAGCGGGGCGTTACATTTGGCGGCCCATGCTGGTCACCGCACTGCGGCTATGTAAGGATAGTGCGTGTACGGTTCCGAGGGTAGTTGAGTCTTAAGGGGTGTAGAAGTCTAGCCTTAAGGTAGAGCCCTAAGTTAGGAAGTTCGAGGACGAACTTTAATTTAAGGTGGATAGAATGTAATGACCCTAGTGCATAGATACCTAGGCATTAAGTTAGGCCTTGAGCATTTTTAATTGAAGCCAATCCTTTTGATATGGATCCTTAAAATTCACACTAGTCACACTAAGGTATATTATTTATAATATAACTTCATGTTTAGCTTCCATAATATAATTCATGTCGCATCTTGTTTATTAAATTGTCATTAACTACACTTAAGTTACATGGATGTTGGGAATTATCATTGTGACTACTTTAGAATTGCTCAAGCTTGCATGTTGTAGAGAATTTCCTAAACTTGCTATTAGCATTTAAAAGATTGCATTTTGTAGTTAATGTTGCATGTGATCTTGTAGCTTTATGAGGCTAGCATCTTGTGGACATGGTATATATATAGCAAATGCAAGTTGTCTCTAACTCTATTCCTTACAAGTTTGCATTTTGATGGGAATGTCTAATTAGAATCGTTAAAGCAAGTAGCTTACATGACTTTGCTAGGTGTCGGTGTTCTCTTTAATCATGGGATTGTCATTACGTTGGCCTTTAATATAAATGCTTGCATTCTAGTTCCTAAAATTGACAACATTTTTCATGTTAGCCATTAGAGTTGCCATGATTTATTAAAGCATGCTCTTATGTTGTTGAAATGACTAACTCGCCTACAGTTGTATGTTGAGTTGAATCTTATATGCAATGGACTCATTTGTTGTGTAATGGAGATTATATATGCAAGTGAGAAATGTAAAGGGCATGTGCATGTTGGACTTGGAGGATGGGGTTGAGGGCATGACGTAGGATTTATTGATGTGCTTAAGTGGGGATGGAGGTGGGGTTGGCATGGTTTCATACGAGATGTTGTGGATCAAATGAAAACTTCCATTTATGGCTCTTTTCTTTCATGTTAAACAAGTGCTATATGTTGGTCTTGTTATTTAAAAGTAATTAGAATTGTGGTTCCTCATATTACTTCAATATAGTTCACTTAATGTTGTTACTCATCTCACCTTAATGTAGTGTAATATAATTTCCTTAATATTTTATGCTCGTTTACTTCACTTAAATGCTAATTTTGAGCATGAACTTGAAATATGCAAGTCTTTGTGTGTTTGGATGCAAAGCTCATGTTGTATGTCTTTTTCATTAATTCTAATGTTGTATGCGATTTTGGTGTTGTTTAAATGCAATTGTTATGCACGTTGGCTTTGCCCTCATGTCACTTGAATGTAGCTTATACACAATCCTTTTGGTGTTCCAGGCTAATTTGCTTATCTCCAACGTTAATAAATTATAGGGATGTCTCAGTCTGCCTCTTGGCGGGTGAGCATCCTGGAATGGGGTTGGGGGAAACTTGAGTACCAGGTAGGCATATGGGATGGACAGTTGAGTTTGTGGGCCACTCCTGACGAGCCCACGAGGCGGGGAGTTGGTGCGGTTTGGTTGAGTTGGTTGTGTTGGTGAACGGCTTCTTTTGTAAGAGCTTGTCTCGGGAAGTCGTAGCATTCCACCCACCTTACCGGGTGAGGTCCATGCATGTATGCCTACTCGATACCCAGTTTCCAATCAAATTTTAATTAAATGGTCATGCTAAATGCAAGTTGTAATAAGCTAACGAAATGTATGAGTTATAAGCCCGTTGTAGTTCCTTTCTTTTATGACATGTGTAATCTTATGCCAACATTGGAAAATTTGTCACTTTGCGGTGGTCCTTGCATACATTGCTTTATGTTACATTTATGCCACTTGTAATATGCCATGTCATGCCATCTATTGTAGCTCCATGTTCACTTCTATATTTCATTTCATAATGTAATGTTATGCCACTTGTTGTTGCTTGCATTATATCATAATATAACATGCCACATGGTAGTTGGATAATATATCATTGAATATTATAACATCATGCATTGGATAATATGCTATATGGAGATGGAATATTCCTACTGGGTCACACATTGACGTGTCCCCGTTGACTTTTCAGGTTGATTCTTGGAGTTGGAGGCCCATTGGTTAGGTTGATTGAAGTTGAGGGTGTGTGTGTGAGATTTGGGTGTATGTTCTTGTATCTGGCGAGATATTGGCTTTATGTTGTATATGAGATTTGTATAAGATGTTGTACATGGACAATTGTCATATATATATTTCAGTGTTTGAGTTGTTGTCTCTTTGTGTTTCTATGTTTATCGTCTGGAATGCTACAGGTACTATCCCAGCAGTGCGCAGTGGACCTGTTTGTGTTCGTATTTTGTATTTCCCTTCGTAACACTTGCTCTTCGGGTATCCCGGGGAGCGGGGCGTTACACAGTCAAAGCCAATGTTGTTGTGTTTTAATGTGCTGCAAAATCATATTGGTGGGGCCCTCTCTTTATTTTGTTGTTGGGTCTTAAAGGCCCCCAGTTCCCTTTGGCTTGACTGATAAGAAGAGAAGCCAGTCGCTTCTCATCCGCAGCTTCTCATCGTCCATCTGAGCAGTCTTGATCCTCTCCACCAACGTCGAATGGATGTGCATGCCCATCAAAGATGCATTCATCCTTGGTAGAATCACTTCAGATTCTTATGATCCGAGAACACCTTCATGTGCTCCCCCAATATGATGTGCCTCCAAATCTTCAATGCAAAAAATCACTGCTGCCATCTCAAGATCATGAGTGGGGTAGTTTTTCTCATGGATCTTCAACTGCTTGGATACATATGCTACGACTCGACCGTGCTGATGTAGCGCGCATCCAAGTCCCTTGCCAGATGCATCACAGAAGACTTCGAATCCTCATGATCGGTCTGGAATGATCAAAATGGTTACCGTTGTCAACCTCTTCTTCAGTTCTTGGAAAGCATCTTTACATGCCTTCGACCAAACAAACACCACATCCTTTCTCGTCAATCGCGTCATGGCTCATGTAATCTTCGAGAAATCTTTGATGAACCTATGGTAGTAGCCAACGAGTCCCAAGAAGCTTCGAATCTCGGTCACCATTCGGGGGACTGGCCAGTTTTGAACAGCTAATACATTTTCAGGATCAACAGCAATCCCTTTCCCTGACAACTTGTGGCCTAGGAACGCCACCTCGTTCAGCCAGAACTCGCACTTACTAAGTTTGGCATAAAGCGGGTTCCTTCTCAGGGTCTCGAGAACCTTCCTGAGATGTTCTGCATACTCCACCGCATTCTTCAAGTAGATGAGAGTGTCGTCGATGTAGACTACTATGAACTTGTCTAAGTATTCATACAATACTTGGTTCATGAGACTCATAAATATCGTGTGTGCATTGGTCACACCAAACAACATTACTAAGTACTCATAATGTCCGTATCTGATTCTGAATACAGTCTTGGGAACAGCTTTGTCTTTCACCTTCACTTGATGGTACCATGTCCTCAGATCCAGCTTTGAATAGACACTTGACCCACCGAGCTAATCGAAAAGATCGTCGATGCGCGGTAGATGGTACTTGTTCTTCACGGTGATTTTGTTCAGATTTTTTCTTGGGGTCCACCCTCTATGTATTTAAGGGGATTTTCCTGATGTTTTAGGGAGCGCTTGTTAAGCTTTTTAATGAATTTTTGGAGAGGGGATTTTTAATTAGTTGTTTTTAGATCTAGGGTTTTGGATTGAGCCATTTTGGCAAAAGATCAGATTTTTCTTGTCTCTTACACCTTGGAATCTGTGGGAGTTCTTTTATTCTCTATTGGATATTGTTCTTTCTCGGATTCGATACGTAAGATCCTCATCTCTTGCTTGATTTAATAGCTACGATGTTTTCTATGGCAAAAAGTGCATTTTTATTTGTCATAATTGCTCTGTGTGAGTAGTCTTCTCTAGGGCTGATGGTTTAGCCCTAAGACCCTAGGAAAGAGATGTAGATTTGGATTTCTAGGTTGAGTTGAGAATACAAGGGAAGTATTTTGGTCGATCCATCCAAATCTCTAGGAGAACTCGTACTGAGATCATGCCCACGGTCAGTGGAATTGATTAGCTTAAGGAGCATCCTTGGGATTTAATCAGGGTGTTAGTGGATCTAACCAAGTCTTGTGACCATGCCCGGCTCGTGTCTTGAGGGGATCCACTGATGAACTATATCACTGAAGGGTTTACTGGGACCCTTAGGGCATAAAAACTCTAGTCCCGTCCTAAGTCGGACGGAACATAGACAGAAATGCAGCGGAAAATTTTTATGTTAATCTAATTAACATGCAACCCTAAGGAACCAGACCCTATAAGCCAGGATCTCTGCCAACTTGGGGTGGATCTGACCACCCCAAGAGGGATCTAACTACTGCGAATAATTAAATGAAAACTTAAACACATACCCGGAATCTCAGCCCTGGGGCAGGCGAGATGTTCCGCGCCGTCTTCCGAGCTGCTCTCGTCCCACGCTGAGCCGCTCCTTGAACCTCTCCCCGCACCGATCCTCGAACCGCTCTGCATCCCGAGGCGATCAATCCCCGTGTCGCCGAACCACCCACCGCCGAAGAAAGTTTCACGCGAGTGAAACCTCCGACTAGATTTCGGATCCAGAATCCGAACTCCTTTGCGGCTTTGCTAGAGCCCGCAGGAGTAAGGCAGATATTTATAGGGAGAGGAGGAATATTAATTTAGCTTAGATCCGAGCGTGCTCCAACATTTACGAGAGCCGCTCAGATCTAGAGCTTGGGACGAGTTTTGAGGAGGAGAACAGACCCCTATTTATATAGGCGACGGACTCTCCCCTTTTCTCAAAATCCGATGTGTGACTAAAATAGAGTTTAATAAAATTCAATTTAGTTTGCACTTCACAAAGTGCAAACTTCCGTGAATTTTAACTCCCTCACCGTTGAACTTCAGGATTGATACAACCTATCAATTCGAAGGGTGTTCAACGGTGAACGCATAGGAAAAAACCGTTCGTCAATCGGAGTTCGTTTGACCCTCCAATTAATCGCTCAAAGTTCAGCTCATGGCTAGTTTTTCACAAAAACTGAGCCGTCAAAACGATTCTGCCCTAGGGCCAGAATTTCAGCACAAACGGGACCCACCAGACCAGCTGGGTGAGCCCAGACCAGGCTGGACGCCTGGCCTGGGCGCACCCAGGCTGGTGCGCCCAGCCTGGGCGCCTGGCCCGGGCCTGGGCCAGGCGCCCAGGCGCCCTGGGCGCCTGGGCGGCCCGCCTGGGCCAGGCGCCCAGGCGCCCTGGGCGCCTGGGCGGCCCGCCTGGGCCAGGCGCCCAGGCGCGCCTGGGCCAGCGCCCAGGCGCCCCTGGGCGCCTGGGCGCGGGCCCAGGCGCCCAGCGCCTGGGCCTGAGCCCAGGCGCCTGGGCTAGCGACCTGGCTCAGCCAGATCTGGTCAGGCGCCCAGGCCAGACCTAGTCTGGCCTGGGTCAGCCTGGTCTGACCCGGTCTGATCTGTTTGGCTGTTTTGAGCGTATCTTGGTCATTTGGCTTCCGATTTGGACGCCGTTCGAACCTGGGCGTAGACCGGGACATTCCCGTCTTACCCGTGAACCTTTCCTTGCGTTTATATTATTAAATATTGTTTTAAACTATTTAAAACTTATTTAATCCCTTTTGCATCAAATGCAAAATAGTCCATATCTAGGCTTAAATTATCATTTGCATCAAATACAAATGATCTGAGGGCATATTTCCCTACATCTCCCACTTGCACTCAGGATCATTTATTCCGAATGCTGGTGATTTTTGCAAACATATTTTGCAATACTTTATCCCTTGCATCAAATGCAAATTATTCTCCCTAACTAATTTCTACCCATTACTAGACGAAAAATTGAACTCTGTGTGAGACCCTACAGCCTGACCCTTACAACAGGTTGGGCTCGAAGCCCTATACGGCAGTGACCACGAGCAGTGGCTGCCGTCCCTGCTTCAGGAATCATCATTATGTGGTTAACTCATTGACATGAGTATTGTCGGGACCACCCTGACTGTTTCCGTGATGAATTCCGCAGTTATAGTCTCTTCGTCTAAACTATGTCGTGTAGATCAAGTCTAGGGTACGGTTAAACTGTCAACCCCAATAACTTGACTCCGGTCAGTTTCTATCGATCTTTTAGTCAAAAAATGTTGGACTTCTTCCAACATACTCTGGCCAGAGTTTTTACTAAAGACCGAACTGACCCTACGACACTAACTCCCATTGACCGGGAGAGACGAATCCTCTCTTGGTCATTACTCTCCTCATACGCTTCAAGTGTCACCCAATCAAAGACCTTTCGACAGGTCTTGCCTCGAAGCAGGTCATTTGATCTAAGTGGCACCGTTCACGCACAGGTTCGTCAAAATGACCTCAAGTCAAAAGACCAACTAGCCTATCATCACTCAGAGTCATCATTGACAGATTGGTCAATATAACCATATGATAACTCTTGTGGATCGTTCAGTGAACTCATTCTCTAATGAGCACCTGTGTCTCATCTACGACTTCGCCAAGTCAAGCGATCATGAGATCATCGCCACCGCTAAACGGTGAAGACTAAGACACAATGGTCTATCCGATGTTTCGATATCCTTGTCTCGAAACATCTACGACCACGAACCCTTTTAGACTTATGCTACAGACGGTCAAACATTTCTCCATGATCGAGATACTCATCTCGATACCTGTTTGACCTTGCATAAAGTCTCAGGACTTTACCTAAGTTAATGTCTAATGTTAACTACATTATAAAATAACTTAGATAAATTATTACCAAACATCTTACTGTTATTTCGAACAAGATGGTTGTGCTATTCACACATGAAGATAGATAGCCTCGAGGGTGTCATCTCTCAACATCTCCCACTTGCACTCAGGCCCATTTATCTCGGTATCTAATACCGTTTTTACACATAAGTTTTCCCGACTTCATGTGGTAGAGCCTTCGTGAGTGGATCTGCTAAAACCGTCTACACTATAGACTTAGGGAGTTTCTATGTTCATATTAGACCAACCATTTGAATCTCATTCAAATAATTCACTAGGTCTGTCGGAATCCATAATATTTATTTCCCTGGATCTTATCCAGTTCATCGTACCTTACGATAATCATTTAAATTAGTTACTGGTCATTTCAAATGGCTCATATCTATTTCTGATAAAGTATCAAACTCTTTGATTACTTAATCAAAATATATGTTCCATCTCTTTGATGCCTTGCATGTAATTTATACGCTCCCACTGACCTTGAAAACTCTCTGGCTAATTCATATTAGTTGGTCCGTCTAAATCATATTTAGAAAAACGAACTTATAAGTGAATGCTCCAATTTTCATGGTCAACATGAGCGTTTTACATCGGATTTGGTCCGAGTAGATCTGTACACATCTGTTGGCGAGACGATTTCAACTAATCCGTTTTAAAGAAATTAGGGTGAAAACCGTTTTCAATCAACAAGATTGTACTTTACTATTCTCTTTCTGCACCAATCTTTCAACCTAAAGATTTACTTGCAGAAAGTGAGGAAACATTTTCCTTGGGTACGTAAACTAAATTCTCAAATTTATTTACGCACACGGACCTATTCTGATTGCATCAAGTTTTAAATCGGAGTTACTACTCCGAATTTCATCCCGGAAGTTGACTAAGTCATCATCAGTTATGATGTCTAACTCGACAATTCGTCTCACGAAATTTGAGTAATTATACAACTTCTTTAATGATCGATTTAATGAATATCTTATTGACAATGTCCTCATAGGACATTTTCAAAACCTAGGCATTACGATCTGGGACTTAACCCAGAGAGAGGACTTAACTCAGAGTCACTTACTATGTATCGCACCAAGTCTCACTAAGTGTGATTCATACATTTTAACACACGGATGTGTTAACAGACTTGACCTGAGAAAAAATCACATTTTCTTTTAATTACACAAGATTTTATGTAGCTAAGTATTTGACCATTCGATCTAATCGAATCAGTTTAAATACTTTCTACTTTTCGTTCTTTATTTTATCAGACTTGTGTTTCATCAAGAACACGTGTCTTAATAAAATATACGAATAACTTATTTTGGTTAAAATAGACTCGGGTACATCAGTATGTACGAGACTGAGTTCGACAACTCATTCTTCCACTGTCTTACAGATGGTTTTCAGCCATTATATCTGAGAGGATAAGATTCACAAGCGTCCATAGACTTCATAATACGAGAGGTCAGACCCCTCTTTATGTGACTTGTGAAGCTTAGTCTCTCGACACGGCCTAGTCTATTTTACCATATAAGTTTGCTACTATCTTGTGTATTTATATATTAACATTTAATATATATATATATAGTTATTACAAATTACTTAACACAAAACATTGCTTCCGAAGCAAGGTGACGACATTCGTCAAAAATGTGTTAGACGTTTTTGTATAACTATTTATTCTGAAATCGTGACATCAAAATATATCACATTTTCATTTCCTCCTACTTATGCCTTTACTAATGATAAATTAAACTAACTTTCTCAATTCACTTTCCGGAGTGCCTTCTTCCTTTTCTAAATCACATTTAGATATTAATTAACCCAACATAAATAGTTATGCAAGCATCTTATGTATCCAAACGCTTGAGCTTTGCAATCTCGAGTTTAGCTCAAGAAGTTGCTTGTCTCAAGATCCGGTTGGGATACATAGTCTTGCACCGCTCATGCACTCTTATTCGACTCAAATGGTTTGATCGAATTCTCGAACTTTGCGGATCGGAATTGTTTGTCCATACAACCTTGAGGGTAGCTCGACAAGTTGTAGGGAGAAACATACTTCGAATATCCTATATGTTCAAGCTGCCTCATATAGAGAAGAGTGACATGTAGCTTTAATTTATTTGTTGGACCCAGAACTTAATGAAATCATATTTCTTAAGTCTGTTCTTTAGAAGGTCATTTAATGTCAACGAGAATATAGTTTAATTCCATCAATTAGAATTTAACTTGATATTCAATTAATCAACTATTTGACCAGTTAACTTATTCCAATATTATATTTTGATTCCTTCGGTAAACATAGTCTTGCCCTAGTTTTTGCATATGTTCAATATTAAATATAGGTAGATTGGCTTTCATCTATCTATATCCTCCCACTATTTTTACGATCGTTTTAAAGCTTAATAACGAACGATTTAATCGAATTTAAAAATTAGTGAAAGAGGGATCCAATCATCCCGAACCTCACAACCTTGAGGAGACTCAACAAGTTGATTGGTTCCATGACTGGTAGACTAACTCTTGGTCAATCACATCACATGTGATTCCCTGTCGTACCTCACAGCCACTTATGATCTTGAGGAGACTCAACAAATCATAATGACTAGTCTAGTCAGACCCTTGATTTCGTGTCCAGATTTGACTTAGATCGACACTCGAGGAGACCCGACGCATCGATTTGGGTCAAGTCTAGACTACATCACATGTATGTTGGAGTTTGTTCCTTAAAGAAAAACAAGTCACAGCTTGAGGAGACTCAACAACTATAATTGTCTTCTTTGAGTTACCAAGCTCCAAAATCAAGGAGGGATACGAATTAATCTTTAATAAGATTTATAACGCATTGACTAGATATAGTCCAGGGTGTCATACAATCATGATTCGCGACATTGCGGTCCAGCGGAACACAGCCAGGGAATTGACTAAGCCAGGATCACTGCCCCTTGTACTAGCAAGGGTTGACCCAGAACTCTTAGCCAAGCACATTGACTGGATCATGGTCCATTGAATGAAGCTTGTCATTTTTGTATGTGTGCCATAGACTAAACAGCTTTTATTAACAACTAATTAATCCTATCAACTAGTTGCATCCTTAAATTCAAAATTTTAGGATTTGTTTAATAATTTTTATTAAGTCCTTATCAACTATAAGGTTCGCGTGCGATCCTAATCATTATTAGGATTTTAATAAATTTTATTAACAACGCTAAAAGCAAAGTCCTTTAATGAAAATTAATTATAACAATTAGAATTACAAATTCACTAAAAGGACTACCCTAATCAGGAATTAGGTCTTGAAGTGTTGTTAATGTTTTATTAAAACACAGCATGTCATTAAAATTCAAGTAATAAATTTTAATCATTATTTAATGCCTAACCTAAAGGGTTGTCTTGTGTTATCAAATAAGGGACAAGAAGACATAGTCATTAAAAATTTACACTAATTTTATCGCATAAAAGTGTACAACTATTTAACAATTAAATAGACTAAAGTTTATCGCATAAACAATTTTAGCATGCATACTTAAATTCAACATTTAAATTTAAAAATACGATTTCTAAAACATTTTATTTTATCTCATAAAGTAAAAGCTTGTTTAAAAAATCATAACATTTGCATGCTACTTTAAAATATTTATCGCATAAAAATTTTAAACTTTTAAAATCAGTTTTTAAAATTATCTTATAAATTTAAAACATCATTTAAAAAATTCCATGTTTAAAATTTATCACATAAAATTTTAAACAACATTTTAAACTTATCGCATAAATTTTTAAAGCTTTAAAACAATTTTAAAATTTATCACATAAATTTAAAAATTCCATTTTAAAACTTTCATGTTTAAAATTTATCATATAAAATTTTTAAACAAAAAATATTTAAATTTATCTCATAAATTTAAAGAAAACATTTTTCTGTAAAAGCATTCAAATAATAAATTCGCAGTCCTAGATCAGCATACAGAGATGGCTCTGATACCAATGAAGGGTTTACTGGGACCCTTAGGGCACAAAAACTCTAGTCCCGTCCTAAGTCGGACGGAACATAAACAGAAATGCAGCGGAAAAATTTTATGTTAATCTAATTAACATGCAACCCTAAGGAACCAGACCCTATAAGCCAGGATCTCTGCCAACTTGGGGTGGATCTGACCACCCCAAGAAGGATCTAACTACTGCGAATAATTAAATGAAAACTTAAACACATACCCGGAATCTCAGCCCTGGGGCAGGCGAGATGTTCCGCGCCGTCTTCCGAGCTGCTCCCGTCCCACGCCGAGCCGCTCCTTGAACCGCTCCCCGCACCGCTCCTCGAACCGCTCCGCATCCCGAGGCGATCAATCCCCGTGTCGCCGAGCCACCCACCGCTGAAGAAAGTTTCACGCGAGTGAAACCTCCGCCTAGATTTCGGATCCAGAATCCGAACTCCTTTGCGGCTTTGCTAGAGCCCGTAGGAGTAAGGCAGAAATTTATAGGGAGAGGAGGAATATTAATTTAGCTTAGATCCGAGCGTGCTCCAACATTTACGAGAGCCGCTCAGATCTATAGCTTGGGACGAGTTTTGAGGAGGAGAGCAGACCCCTATTTATATAGGCGGCGGACTCTCCCCTTTTCTCAAAATCCGATGTGGGACTAAAATAGAGTTTAATAAAATTCAATTTAGTTTGCACTTCACAAAGTGCAAACTTCCGTGAATTTTAACTCCCTCACCGTTGAACTTCAGGATTGATACAACCTATCAATCCGAAGGGTGTTCAACGGTGAACGCATAGGAAAAAACCGTTTGTCAATCGGAGTTCGTTTGACCCTCCAATTAATCGCTCAAAGTTCAGCTCATGGCTAGTTTTTCACAAAAACTGAGCCGTCAAAATGATTCTGCCCTAGGGCCAGAATTTCAGCACAAACGGGACCCACCAGACCAGCTGGGTGAGCCCAGACCAGGCTGGACGCCTGGCCTGGACGCACCCAGGCTGGTGCGCCCAGCCTGGGCGCCTGGCCCGGGCCTGGGCCAGGCGCCCTGGCGCCCTGGGCGCCTGGGCCTGGCCCGGGCGCTGGCCCAGCGCCTGGGCCAGTGCCCAGGCGCGCCTGGGCCAGCGCCCAGGCGCCCCTGGGCGCCTGGGCTGGCCCGACTGGGCGCGGGCCCAGGCGCCCAGCGCCTGGGCCTGAGCCCAGGCGCCTGGGCTAGCGACCTGGCTCAGCCAGATCTGGCCAGGCGCCCAGGCCAGACCTAGTCTGGCCTGGGTCAGCCTGGTCTGACCCGGTCTGATCTGTTTGGCTGTTTTGAGCGTATCTTGGTCATTTGGCTTCCGATTTGGACGCCGTTCGAACCTGGACGTAGACCGGGACATTCGCGTCTTACCCGTGAACCTTTCCTTGCGTTTATATTATTAAATATTGTTTTAAACTATTTAAAACTTATTTAATCCCTTTTGCATCAAATGCAAAATAGTCCCTATCTAGGCTTAAATTATCATTTGCATCAAATAAAAATGATCTGAGGGCATATTTCCCTACAATCACTACATTGACGGATACCGCCATTGCGTCAATGAGAACCATCGAAGTACCTCGTGACTCTAACCCACGAGAGTGGTACGAGCTGAGATATCAACCTCATAAACCCAATGCAACATAAGAATCCTATCCTAACATCGACCTCCGACGGTCCTAGCGGTGATCCTTAAGGCCCTAACTTCTTTACATTGAACCAACAACAACATCAAACAAACAATCCTCCAATCGACTGCTATCTCATTCTTAGATCTAGAAATAACCTGAGACTCCAATACACTGTCACTGTTCCTGTGTGATTCGACAACCTTTTATACTATAATTTGACACCATCTGCTTACGGATAGAACCCAGTGTTGACACTTAGGAGCCATACCGCGCCTGGCGACTGTGACACCGCCGGGTGGATTTTAGGTGTAAGTTCTGGGCGCATCATAGGGCATGGCGGAGCTAGGGCACATGGAGGACGTGCGCGCAGGGGCGGCTAGCTGGGAGGAGGCCCACGCGCAAGGCAGGGGGAGGGGGAAAGAATCGGGGGATTTGCAGATTTAATTCCCACATCCAATTTCTGTTTTCACCCTCAATTTCTGATTTGTGTGTTGATTTTTGGGTTGATTGATTGATGAAGAGGGGAATGATTAAGGGGAGAGGGGATTGATGGGTTGTGATGCCAAAGGAAGAGGAGAGGCTTTGTTTGCAGGCGCGATGGAGAGGTTCTCTTAATACCCATACATGTACTATGTTGAGATTCGAATTATTCGGATCTCATCTGCCAAAAGAGGTGTTAAAGGGTGTGGGGGTTGGTTAATTGAATGGGTGTTAGGGTAATTAGTTAGGGTTCAATGATAATTATTCACGCTATGGTGAAAAATCCGAAAAATAGGGGCGCCCTCACGTCGACGCGTAGAATCAAAGAACACTCTGATGAAACACTACCGAAGTAAAATACGGCCACACACACACTACCCAACACGCCTAAAATACATGTCGTTACACCTTCATATCGAATTCTCTGTCCAGCTCAAGCTTCAGCTTCTTAATCTCAGACAGGCTGCTGGAAGCAATCAAAATGTCGTCCACATATAATAGGAGATAGATATACATGTGACTCATTATCCAATGTCCGCACATATACACATTGGTCCTTCACACTCCACTGATGGCCTATCCCAAACATGAAGCTATCAAGTCACTTGTACTACTGCTTTTACGACTGCTTTAGCCTGTATATATAATTATTTCTTCAATCTTCATGACAAGTATGTATTCTTCCCCTTCTGTAGCAATTGTATTGTCATGCGATTCATGGAAACGCATGTTATATATGACTTTGAGACAACAATATTTTGGCTTAGCCTTGCGTAGCTATGCATCCTAATAGCATTTGGCAAGTCCTTTGTGGACTGGCAACAATATATGAACGTTTGCTTATCGATTGGTGGAGACGTAGTTGACTATTCTAATGAGAACAAAAAATAATGATTTGAGGGAATGGACAAGGACGACTTGTAGAGGCCTGATTGGACACAAACCTTATCAGTTTTATATGTTATTTATATGCATTCACGTCATCATCATCTGACTTTTTTCATGCTTCATATCCGGAGGCTGGCCAAGTTGCGTCCACCGACGGAACAACCTTCTTATCCTCTCTCTGCTGCAAAATACAAGGA
This sequence comes from Scilla litardierei, assembly GCA_030789695.1. Classification (NCBI taxonomy): domain Eukaryota; kingdom Viridiplantae; phylum Streptophyta; class Magnoliopsida; order Asparagales; family Asparagaceae; genus Scilla; species Scilla litardierei. Next base: position 3,047,658 of record CM061141.1, on the reverse strand, counting down.
TGGACCACGTCGATCGTCGTCAAATGATCACATCCCAAAGCATTGCTCATCTCTAATTGGATTCGATAACCTGCACCTCTCGTCAACAGAGAACCGAATCCCTTCTCTTTAATTAAATATCATATATGGTCCTTGGCTCATGAAAAAGAAGTGCAAATTGCCTGCAGGTGAGCAATCTTTTTCGATCGGGAAATTATGCCCTTGAATCAAAAGCTCTTCAGCGGACAGATTCTTCGCTTAACCTTTGGTGCCCTCAATTAGACTTTTTCACAACCTGTGTCTGTTCTCTTACCCAACATAGATACGTGCTTATATTGACGATATCTATTTCTTTTTAAAAAGAAAAAGAAGTATTCGATGCCGAAGTCAAACTGGATGAAGTTTTTGGCCCTTATGATATCCAATCGAACACGCTCTTGTCCACATATTTTTATCCCATAGACGGCCAGAGTGGCTATAAAATATATCCCAACCCCCCAACGCTTTCGTCTCCTTCGACTCTTTGAGCTCCCCATCCCATCATCATCGACCTCTCCCCGCCGGTTCATTTGCCCAGAGAACATGGTTGCGAGCGAGGTTGCTGCAGCGGCAATGGATCCTGTCCATACCTACGAACCATGGGCGGCCGTTGCGCCGACGTCGGTGGACCCCATCCCGAAGGAGGTCCGGCGGCTCTTGCACGGGCTAGCGTCCGAATGGGGCGACGTGCCCGACTGCCGAGCACTGGAAGTGGTGCCGTTGACGGCGGCGGTGACGAACCAAGTGTTTCAGATCAAGTGGAGGACCAACGGAGGATGCAACAGAGGGAGGGCGGTGCTGGTCAGGATCTACGGCGGAGACGATGCGTTCTTCGACAGGGAGGTCGAGATCAGGACGTTCGAGGCGTTGTCGAGGCTCCGGCAGGGGCCCATGCTTCTTGCCAGCTTCCCCAGTGGCCGCGTCGAGGAGTTCCTCCATGCCCGAGTACGTATGCTTCTTGTTTGTTATTCTTACTGTCTTAATTCTTAACAAAGGCCACAGTCTAGACTCTAGACTCTAGGGGGGTGGCAAGCGGGCGGGGTTCAAGTCGGGTTCGACCCGACCCGTTTAAAGGTGTATCCGAATCTGATCCGGATTCGATTTGGGTCGAGACTGGAGATAGACAGATGCTTAATTTCTATTCTTCTTTTTTTCCAGACGCTGTCAGCATCAGACTTGCGTGACCCAGAAATATCTGCGAATATCGCAACAAAATTAAGGAAGTTCCATCAACTCGACATGCCTGGCCCTAAGAAAGTAATCCAATGGGACAGATTGAGGTAAATTCTTCTTTCCTAAAATACAGTTTACCACATGGCGCTTATATATAATTCCATCTTTCGAAATCTATTTGTCACTAATTTCACATTGATGTCCCTTCAGAAACTGGCTTAAGCTTGCACAAGCTGTTTGTTCGTCTGAGGAAGCCAAAGAGCTGCGCTTGAACGTCATAGGAGATGAAATCGCTAGTCTAGAAGACGAATTGTCAAAGAAGGAGCAGAGGATCGGCTTCTGCCATAATGATGTTCACCACGCCAACATAATGATCGACGACGAGACTAGACGAGTGACGTTCATAGTGAGTGTTTTGGTTATTCTACATCGATCTGACTCAACCATGAAAATTCGGAGCATGAATATTGTAGATTGTGAACGTAATATATATTTCATCCTCCTCGTAGGATTTCGAGTTTGCAGGTTACAATCCAGTTGCATACGACATTGCGAATTACTTCTGTGAGATGGCCGGGGACATTCATTCTGAAACGCCCCATATCTTGGACTACAGCAAATATCCAGGTTCGGTAATATTGTTGAAAACATTCGTATATCGTCCCTCGCATATCTCTGCAGCACATCAAATATCTAACATATTCAAGCAGATCTTGATGAACGCAGAAGATTCGTACAGATATATCTAAGTTCTTCTGGTGAAACCCCTGAGGATTTGGAAGTCGAAAATCTTCTCCAGGATATCGACAAGTATGTTCTTGCTAGCCATCTGTGTTTGGGCCTATACGGAATAATTTTGGTAATTTTCTTACTTATGCTTGCTATTTGTATTTTTGTCATCTGCTTGCCAACTGCATGATGTACATCACTTATTTCAATTTGTTTGGGTTTTTTATTTGTCCAGGAACACATGAGTGATATTGACTTCGAGTTTATGGAGTTCACAAGGCAGAGATTTCAGCAGTACTGGTTGCTGCGAAAGTTCGACTAGCAGGCAGTATGCCATTTTAGCCAGAAGCTCTTTCTATGTATATTCAGATTATAAATAAATAGGTTGTGCCAGTGGAAATGTTCTGTAAAATCATGATGGTAGCCCTTCCTCAGTAAACTAAGATGCTTATGTTTTGAGACAGATGACAAAGATTCGTAGCATGGGCACCATGATAAAAACTGAGCACATGTTAGCAAATCATACAGAGTGGAATAAAAGTGGGCTTCAAAAGGCAAAGTTACGGTTCTAAAGTGCAAGAAGTATAAATTGACTCTTGAAAGGTAAAATTAAAATTATGGCCCAAAGGGTGAAATAAAGAATGCCACGTCCCAACCTGTAGTCAGAATACTTTGACACACGATGGCATGACAACGAATCGCTGGCGGTTAACTCTGCAAGCAAAACCCGCCTAAAACATACTAAAACTTTGCGATCGTATAATATTCAGCTATTTCAGGAATAGAATTGGTGTGCGCCGATGACGCACACCACAGCGGAATACTCGGGATTGTCAAGGACCGAGGACACGAGCAACACAAACAAACGAGAAGGGCTAAGAGAGATACCAACTTTAGGCCGTCGGCCGTCCAAAGGAACACCAATGAGCTTAATTACGAAATGAAAGAAAGAATACAAATCTTCTCTTCACAAACGGAGAAGAAGCACACAACAATCTCTCCAAAAGCTCGCAACAATATCTCTCAAAAGTTGGCGCTTACAAATGGTGGTTCATGAACTCTCCAATGTGTTCCACACGGTGGTCCACCGAAACCCTCCTCTGAAACTTCCTATATATACCTATAGGGTACAATGGGTGCCATCATTGAGGAGGAGTACCCCAAAAGATATGAATCCCGACTTTAATGGAAATCTTATCACATCACAACTCTACGTATTTAATGCGCCGAACCGCGCTGCACCCTACTGGCCTCTGTCGCATCCAAGTGGGCCATGCTCCGCACGACCGAGCTTCCTCCTGAAGATCGAGCGATCAGAAGTGCTGACCCAAGCTATTCGACCCACTGGATAGGTCAAACCGTAGAGCTGCCGATCCATCTGAGCCGCCGACCCTCATGATCGAGAGTCCCATAGCTCGGCATTCGACCTATCTGACTTGTGCCCAATCAGATGGGCCAGATCCGAGCACAGACGAGTTGTCTCATTATTGGCTCAAGATAGCTCGGCTGAATAACCAATGACTCGCCAGCGCCGAAATCGAGCCGACTTCCACAAGAATGGCATACAAGTTCTGAAATACCAGAATATCATATCTCTTGGTTTAATAGTCTACAGACCACCTTACAAGCAAAAAGTAAGTTGGATCTTGTTTGAGTAGTATATTGAATTTGGATTTCAAAATGTCCGATGTGCCTGTGATAAAATCATGGCCTTAAATGGTGTAAGTAAAGGATGCCGACGTAGGAAGGCCAACTTTAAAGTGGTGCTAACAGCTGCACAGGTTGAACAGCTAGAGATCTCCACTATATCTTAGAGATTACAACTAGTCTATTAGTATGATGCTATTTAGATCCGGTCTGAAACTGAACAAGACAAATCTGTTGTGATTCTCACTGATCACTAGAAGACTTACTGATTACAGTAAAACAGTAAAATACTGCTCACGGTAAAACAGTAAATACTGGAGAGTAAAAAAAAAGGTTTTCACTATTTCTCACCAGGAAATAAATTACACACTAAGGTAAACACCAAACAAAAAACTCACTACAATTTTACCTCTCTGGGGTAACTTCCCTCTCTGGGGTAATTTCCTCTCACCGGAGAAATCCCTCACTCTTACACCTCTCTGGGTAATTGCCTCTCTTCTTTCTCTTGAAGAAGAGAACTCGATTTTTGGGATGCTTTAATCCTCTGCCATAACCCCCCCTTTTATAGTGCTCTAATACTCTAAGAAACGTCACTGGTGACGTTCCTAAGAAAGGGACATTGTTGAAAAAAAATCAACAAAGGGAACATGTGGTAGGTGGAGTTAGGCAGCTGGACCCTTCAATTCTCCCCCTCCAGCTGCATCCAAGATGATTGTCATTTAACAACCATCCCAGCTATGTCTCTGCACAGCTCCAGCTTCTCCCGTGTCACCACCTTCGTGAACATATCTGCTGGATTCTCCTTCGTGTGGATCTTCACTAGTCTCAACAGCTGTTGATCCATCACCTCCCGTATCCAATGATACCGAATGTCAATGTGCTTTGTCCGAGCATGATACATCGAATTCTTGCTCAGATCTAAAGCACTTTGACTATCACAATGTACCATGTACATTTTCTGCTTGATCCCTAATTCTTGGAGAAATCGCTTTAACCACAACATTTCCTTACCAGCTTCTGTAATTGCAAGATACTCCGCCTCTGTTGTGGATAGTGCAACGCACTTCTGCAATCTTGATTGCCAAGACACAGCTCCCCCTGCAAAAGTGTAGACGAATCCTGATGTAGATTTTCTACTATCAAGATCTCCAGCCATATCTGAATCTGTATAGCCCTCCAAGATTAGATCAGCTTCTCCGTAGCATAGACATGCCTTTGAAGTACCCTTCAGGTATCGAAGAATCCACTTGACCGCCTCCCAGTGTTCCTTTCCTGGATTAGAAAGGAATCGGCTCACCATTCCCACCGCATGGGCAATGTCAGGACGTGTACACACCATTGCATACATCAGACTCCCAACTGCTGAAGAATATGGTATCGATGACATCTCCTTCGTCTCTTTCTTGGATGAAGGGCTTGACCTCCTGCTCAACTTGAAGTGGTTAGCTAGTGGAATGCTAACTGGTTTGGCATGATCCATCTTGAATCTCTTGATCACGCGTTCAACGTACTTCTCCTGAGATAGCCATAGCTTGTTGTGTTTCCTATCTCGGACTATCTGCATTCCCACAATTTGTTGAGCCGGACCTAAGTCTTTCATATCAAAAGACTTAGAGAGTTCCTTCTTCAGCTGGCCGATTTTTGTTGCATCTTGTCCAACGATCAACATATCGTCGACATACAAAAGCAATGCAACGAAGCTACCGTCTGGAAACTGCTGTGTATAAACACACTGGTCTGCAGCGGTCCTTTTGTAGCCTTGACTCATCATGAATGAGTCGAACTTCATGTTCCACTGTCGTGGTGCTTGCTTGAGGCCGTACAGACTCTTCTTCAGCTTGCATACGAGGTTTTCTTTGCCTGAAACCTCGAAACCTTCTGGCTGCTCCATGTAGATTTCTTCATGTAGATCACCATGAAGAAACGCCGTCTTGACATCCATCTGCTCAAGCTCTAAATTCAACCTGGCTACCAATCCGAGGATGACGCGGATTGAAGCCATCTTCACAACAGGTGAAAAGATCTCGTCAAAGTCAATACCTTTCTTCTGAAGGAATCCTTTGACCACCAGCCGAGCTTTGTGTTTCACCATCTTTCCGTTGCCATCTTTCTTGAGCTTGAACACCCACTTGTTCTTCAGCGCCTTCTTTCCTTGTGGAAGCTTGACCAACTCATAAGTAGAATTCTTCTGCAGAGATTCCATCTCATCGTGCATAGCTTGCAACCAACTTTCTTTGTTCTTGTGAGATATCGCTTCATGGAAACTCTCTGGCTCCCCCTCTTCAGAAAGTAGAAGATATTCAGCTTCTGAATATCTGGTTGATGGAATCCGGCCTCGTTCAGATCTCCGTACTTGTGAGTTGTTGACTTCAGGAGGTGTACCATCATCTGCCTGCGGTGATGGTGGTGCAGTATCTGCTGGAAAGGGTTGTGGCTCCCCCTGCTCAGCATCCGCCTCTTCTTCCATGTCTTGTTCAACAGCCTCCTCCTCTTCTGGTATTTCTTCATGCACCTCTTCGTATTGCATTGGTGCTGGGTCTGGAACAATGTCTTCAGCACTTGAGCTTGCAGTTGAAGACGCCATGGGCTTTTCAATGTCTTCCAATGTCTGATTTTCTTGGAACAGCACATCCCTGCTCCGAATCACCTTCTTCGTCTTTGGGTCCCACAACCTGTACCCAAATTCTTCATCTCCATAGCCGATGAAGATACAAGGAATGGTCCTTGCATCAAGCTTCTGCCTTTGCTCCTTGGATACATGTGCAAAGGCTAAGCAACCGAATACCCTCAAGTGGGAGTAAGAGGGATTCTTACCAGACCACACCTTCTCTGGAATTGCAAAATCCAAAGGTACTGATGGTGATCTGTTGATGAGGTAGCAGGCGGCACGAACAGCTTCTCCCCAGAATGGCTTTGGTAGCTTAGCCATACTGAGCATGCTTCTGACCTTCTCCATGATCGTCCGGTTCATCCTTTCAGCAACGCCGTTGTGTTGTGGAGTGCGAGGAACCGTCTTCTCATGTCTAATGCCTTGAGTTTTGCAGTAGACATCGAATGCTCTGGAAGTGTATTCGCCTCCATTGTCTGAGCGGAGGCACTTTAACTTCTTTCCTGTCTCACGTTCGACCAGGACGTGGAACAGCTTGAAGAAGTCGAGCACTTGGTCTTTCATCCTCAAGAAGTAGACCCACACCTTCCGAGAAGCATCATCAATGAAAGTCAGAAAATACCTATTGCCACCCAGCGATTCAACCTCCAAGGGACCGCAAACATCAGAGTGTACCAGACTGAGTAACTCTGATCTCCTTGTTGAAGAAGAACTGAAGGAGACTCGATGTTGCTTGCCAACTAAGCAATGCTGACAAGGATCTAGTCCAACATTCTTAGTGATTGAGATCAGCTCCTTCTTTGTCAAGAGAGATAACCCTCTCTCACTCATGTGACCAAGTCGTTGGTGCCACAGACTTGGAGTAGCCTCACGTTCCACCACGTTAAGGCTATCGGTACATATCTTCACATGAGTTTTGTATAACGTACCGCAAATGTGCCCCTTTGCGATAATCATGGCACCTTTCGTCATTCTCCATGTGCCGTTGCTGAAGTGGTTGTCGAAGCCCTGTTTGTCAAGGGCTGTCCCAGAGAGCAAGTTCAGCCGGAGATCTGGCACATGGCGGACATCCTTCAGCGTGATTGTGCAGCCGACGTTCGTCTGAATCCGAACGTCGCCAATTCCCACGATCTTGCAGGAACTTGTATTCCCCATCTTCACGATGCCAAAGTCTCCTGCCTTGTAGTTGGTGAAGAAGTCACTTCGAGGAGTGGCGTGGAATGATGCTGCTGTATCAACCACCCACTCGCTGTCCTGGTTGGAAACGTGAAGGCATGTCTCTTCTTGGATAGAGCAGATAGCCACTTCTCCGGTGCAAGTGACTAACGCCTCTCCATCCTTCGTCTTCTGTTGAGAACCATTGTGACCTTGTTCTCGTAACAGCTTCCGGCAATTCTTCTTCATGTGGCCCTCCATGCCACAATGGTAACACTTGTATGTAGGCCTCCTCCCGTCTGTAGACCTACCACGGCTTTTGCTCCTGCCTCTGCCCCAGCTTCGACCACCTCCTTGTTGTCTTCCTCGAGTCTCTGTCACGAGGGCATGCGATTGGTCGGTGCCGGCTTCTTTTCTCCTGGCCTCCTCGTTGAAGAGGGCATCCTTAACCATGGACATGGTAAGTTTGCCGTTTGGGGCCGAATTACTGAGAGAGACCACCAACGTCTCCCAGTTGTCCGGAAGAGAACTGAGAAGAAGAAGAGCTTGCTCTTCATCTCCAAGCTGTAACTCCACCGCAGATAGTTGATTCACCAGGCTCTGGAACTCGCTCGTGTGCTCCGCAACGGAAGTTCCACTCCGCAGCTTCAAATTTACCAGTCGCCTCATTAACAAGGCTTTGTTTCGAGCGGTCTTGGCTTGGTACATGTCCTCTAGCTTTTGCCAGAGGGCATATGCGTCCGTCTCCTGCGCAACATGGTGGAAGACGCTGTGATCGATCCATTGTCGGATTTGACCGATCGTCTTTCGATTCATCTTCTTCCAGTCAGCTTCTTTGGTGGATTCTGGCTTTACTCCTTTGACCTCCAATGGGTCAAATAAATCTTTACAACTGAGGAGATCCTCCATTCGAGGTCTCCACAGTGTGTAATTTATGGCCGTCAGTTTGACCATAGCTCCCGACGAGGATGATTCTTCCATTGAAATTTTGAAGAGAAAAAAAAAGTAATGGTAGAAAAAAAATTTCCCTCCCCAAAAATTTCTCTCTTTTTTACTCTCTCACAGATAGCTCACCTGGGCTTTGATACCACTTGTTGTGATTCTCACTGATCACTAGAAGACTTACTGATTACAGTAAAACAGTAAAATACTGCTCACGGTAAAACAGTAAATACTGGAGAGTAAAAAAAAAGGTTTTCACTATTTCTCACCAGGAAATAAATTACACACTAAGGTAAACACCAAACAAAAAACTCACTACAATTTTACCTCTCTGGGGTAACTTCCCTCTCTGGGGTAATTTCCTCTCACCGGAGAAATCCCTCACTCTTACACCTCTCTGGGTAATTGCCTCTCTTCTTTCTCTTGAAGAAGAGAACTCGATTTTTGGGATGCTTTAATCCTCTGCCATAACCCCCCCTTTTATAGTGCTCTAATACTCTAAGAAACGTCACTGGTGACGTTCCTAAGAAAGGGACATTGTTGAAAAAAAATCAACAAAGGGAACATGTGGTAGGTGGAGTTAGGCAGCACAGACGAGTTGTCTCATTATTGGCTCAAGATAGCTCGGCTGAATAACCAATGACTCGCCAGCGCCGAAATCGAGCCGACTTCCACAAGAATGGCATACAAGTTCTGAAATACCAGAATATCATATCTCTTGGTTTAATAGTCTACAGACCACCTTACAAGCAAAAAGTAAGTTGGATCTTGTTTGAGTAGTATATTGAATTTGGATTTCAAAATGTCCGATGTGCCTGTGATAAAATCATGGCCTTAAATGGTGTAAGTAAAGGATGCCGACGTAGGAAGGCCAACTTTAAAGTGGTGCTAACAGCTGCACAGGTTGAACAGCTAGAGATCTCCACTATATCTTAGAGATTACAACTAGTCTATTAGTATGATGCTATTTAGATCCGGTCTGAAACTGAACAAGACAAATCCAATTGTAAAAGAAGTCAGCAGGTATACACAACTATGATGAGTCCGAGGAAGAAATCTCAGCTAGTATACAACTGTACACGTACTGTATTTAACAATATGGATTGCAACAAAATGATTGGAATTTGCAACCCCATGCATGACTCTCGACATCACGAGACGCTCGTGCAAATTAATGCAATGCCAACCACGAGCCCAGAGGGCGCTGAAAATCTTGGGAAACGAATCAAAACTTGATGACGCCGAGGTTGATGAGGAGGGGAAGCACGACGACGGCGATGAGGACGAGGAAGAGGAGGAAGGCGATGCAGCCCCACTTCCGGGAGCTCTGCTGGAGCTCCTTGGCCTGCACAAGCTCCACGGTCCCCCTCCGGACGAAAGAGCTGGCGTTGGCGACGTGGCACTCGATGTCGTTGAGCTGCTGGCCCTGCGCCTCCACCAGCGCCGCCATGTCGAGGAACACCTGGTGGAGGTCCATGAGGCTCTTCTCGATCTCCTTCACGGCGTCGTGCCTCTCCTGCATCTCCGCTATCGTGTCCATCACCTCCCCCCTCCCCTGCTCCTCTATCGCCTTCTGCATGAAGCTCTCGCTCTCCCCAGTCGATATCAGCCCCTCTATCGTCTCCTCGTCCGCCTGCCTCCCCGTCACCGTGAAGTACCTCCTCCCAACCGTCTCCTTGTACTCCGCCGCGATCCTCCCCCTCAGCCCCTGGAAGCTGTCCATCAGGTCCTTCAGCTTCTTCCCCAGCCCCCCAACCACCGACGTCCTCGTCCGGTCCGCCGAGCTCCCGGGACCGCACCCGGGTATCTTCCGGTTGGCGGCGTTGGACCGGTCGAGGGCCTCGAGCTTCCCCTTCACCACCTTGGCCCTCCGCAGCACCTGCTCGATGTCCTTGTCCATCCTCGACCGCAGGTCCTTCATCATCTTGGCGTTGTGCGCCGTCTTGGTCTCCTCGTTGAGGTCCTGCAGGTGCTTGTACAGCTGCTCCAGCCCCTTCATGTCCTCCTTGACGCTCTCCACGTCCTCGAAGAACTTCTCCAGGTTGACTGTTTCTTGGGCCGGGGCCGAGCCTCCGACGCCGGGGGCCGTGCCGGACTCCATGTCGTCGAGGCGGGTCTGCTCCTTCAGGTCCGCGTACCGCTTGAATGACGTGGTCGAGAAGAGGTCGTTCATCTTGGCCGGCCGAATGAGGACGTGAAAGACGAATGCAAATTATAACGAAATCAGCTGATGCAGAAATTAATTAACTCGCTCCCATTAACAGATGGGGGTTAATGGGAGGAGAGGGAGAGGGTGAAACAACAAGGGCGCTAAATTAGGGTAGCATACAATGTGGATGTTATTGTGAAGTTGGAAGGGAATTTGATTGAGAGCGAACATGAAAGAAAAAAACAGAGATTTTTGGGTGGTTTCTTTGGGAATTGAAGGTGTTTGAAATTGGGTCGGGTTCCTACAAATGCTGGGGTCCAGAGATGGAGGGGGTGCAGCGTTGACCTGGTCCCCCCAAGAAACTAATGGATGCAGTGTTGAAATTTAGTTGTCTAATTAATTTAGCCTGCTCTTGTAACCTTAAAGCCTTTAATTAATAAAGTGACATTTGTTAAAGTAACATCTGTTATGTACAAAATACAAAATTAAACCCATAAGCCAACTCAATCTTCAAAGCAAGTATACTGCATAAATCGTTATAATCATTTACTTATCTAACCAGCAACACTGCATGAAGCACCAGTGGTCTAGTGGTAGAATAGTACCCTGCCACGGTACAGACCCGGGTTCGATTCCCGGCTGGTGCAATTAATTTTCCTGTTGTTTTTTCGTATTTCTATGTTTTTATTTTGTTTAAATAACCTCTTTCATTATCACCAAGGAGAGGATAATGAAATTCAATCCCAGGCACAGCATAAACATGCAAATTGGCTTTAATGCCCACATGACTAAATCGAGCCTAAAAAACAATAGAACTTTATTTCATTCATTGGTAATGTGATATACGTGCAATCACTAGTCCCCATTTTGAAAAAAAAAAGAAGCCTCTACGCCAAATTTCGATGCGAATGCCATATTCATGGGATGGTGTAAAAAATTGGTGGCATAAAGTATGAGTGAGGTTAACGATTTAGAAGTAATTTTAATTTTAAAAGTTAGTTCTAATTTAATTGTTTTTTAACACAATTTAATTTACTTCACTCTTTAAAATCTTAGTGAGAGCTTAGAAAGATTGTTGAAAAACTAAGATTATTTGCTCAAAAAATTCTTACAAATCCTTTAGCAATCTCAGCATAATAAGGGGATGAAACCCATTGAAAACAGTTCTCTAAAATACCACTCCAACGGAAAAATCGACCGCCCTCCGAAATCGCGGAGATGTGTCACGTTGGTCCATTGGGTAAAAGTAGTCGACTCATATACAAATGGTAGTCGACTCTCAAAACAACTATATTCGACTCTCAAGACTACTGCAGTCAACTATATATACCCCCCTCCTTGGTGGCTGTAGTCAACTATATTTTTAGGGGATGAAAACCGTTGAAAACAGTTCCCTAAAATACACCTCCAACGGAAAAATCGACAGCCCTCCGAAATCGGGAGACGTGTCAAGTTGGTCTGTTGGGTAAAAGTAGTCAACTCATATACAAATGGTAGTCGACTCTCAAAATAACTGTAGTCGACTATTTTCAGCGACAGACCAGTAGTCAAGTCATATACCAATAGCAGTCAACTCCTTTTCGGATTTAAGGAAAAATATCTTTAAAAGAGTACTAAAATCAATCTAATTCTTTTCTAAAGTATTTTTGAACGTTTAAAACATTATAAGACTAATAGCGTTAACATTATAAGACAAGTGTACAAAACCTTGACACACTAAATACACTTTTTTGTGGAGTCTTGATTCTTCATTTGACTTGACCAACTTATCTTGAAGTCTTGCACCTCCATGAGTTCTTGACTTAGCTTTTGATCTTCAATTTGAGCTCCAAGTTTCTTGACTCTTCATTATTAAGCTCTTGCTCTGAATTATCAATCCTAGCAAGCTTGACTAAATTACATGACTTTGTTGACTTTGTTTCCTACACTCACAAATAGTTTTAACAAACTTATTAGCAACATTAATTGTTTGTTTATCATCAAAATTAACATTGGAATAATGCAATAACCAACCTGTTTCAGGGTGTTTTCTCACTACATGTCCCGATGATGCGGCCTACAATGCAGCTTATCAGGCTGAAGACGAAGAATGAAGAATGTGTTTGGTGCCTTCAACATGGGTGATTTCGTCCTGTGGCTTAAGTGGATTGATCTTCACGGGAGGCTGAAGACGGCGAGGAGGTCGCTGTTCATCGATAAGATCATCGACGAGCACATGGCAAGCCCTAATGCGGTTGATGCGGCGGACGCGGACATTGTCGATGAAATGCTCCTCGATGATGATTGCAGGCCCTGAAATCATTTCCCGTGATGTAAATGATGGTTTAGAACTAAACCATCAAATTTGAACAGCATAAGGAGACGGATGCAAATGATGATAATGGCAATGACAATACCGCACAAGTGCCATGGTTATCATGGGCTTGTTCAGTGATTTGGGCACCCCATGCTCTTGCATCTGGCCTTTTTCTCAGTTTTGTTGGAGCAAATGTGCGAAAAAGAAGCTATCAAGCAGCTAAAACTGTGTATGAGAGAGAGAGAGAGAGAGAGAGATCTTACCAAGTGAACTATGTCGTATGTTCACTTCAGCATGCATTGCCCATCAATGGTACAGCGATGGTTCTAAAATAGTTTGCTTCTGCGTCCATCCAGAATACATTTGGGTGATGATCTTGGACCATCCTACTTAGTAACTGTTAGAAATTCAAATGCATATCAGAATTCAATGATGAAAGACAAGCAAGGCAAAATTAAACATGGCATTTGATTGTTTATCGCTAACTACAAATGTAGAAACGAAGTCTCAAAACATAGTATTGATTGTTTAGTACCAGACAGCAAATTTAGATCAGAATCTGAAAAAAGACAAACGTGTGGACAAGTGTGTGGGAAAAAATGGTATTTATCTTTGTTTTGCACAAACTTAGACTGTAATGCAAGGGTAATATCCCTGGATGCATATACAAAATTAATAACAAGTATGGAGTGAGCACAAATGTTTTTTGCAGAAAGATTGAATTACATTTTTGTCATCAAAAAAAAAAAATTCTACTGTTACAAGAAAAATGCAGACACTTCATTGTTCCCAACATTGAGCTGCTATATACACCACATGAAAAGCGGTGTAAAGAATTTTTTTGCCAAAAAAAGAAAAACTGTCGCAGCAGAGTGAGTGATAGGACAACTGATGTGACAGTTTTTCATTGTTTGGAAAAAATTGCATACACCGCATTTCATGCACTGCATATAGCACACACCATCTTCTTTTTCCATTTAAAAAAGATAATGACAGTAAGAGAAATGACATACAGTCCTTTCAGAGGCTCCGACACCCATGTGAACCTTGCATTTGGCTTCGACTATCTCCAGACCCTTTTTTCCATTTATGGAAAAAAAACATGACTTGATGTGACGTTACGTCACATCGATTGTCATGTTTTATTCCATTTATGGAAAAAACAGAAGTGGTGCATTCCTTGCGGGCAGATAGCAATTCTCTTGCATTTTAGGTCTACAAGCTCCTTTTCACTCCTGTTCTGCGATAGTTACAAGCAAACACAAACTATAATTCTCTCAAACAAATTATTTAGTGAACAAAATTTATTACAAGAGCTGCAGAATCTCTTTGTTAAAGACTAACCTGGCTGTTAGGTAATAAATTACATCGATATACAATTGTGACAACAATTCACAAAATTCATGATGAAATGTCCACATCTTATAAATTTGATTTATGTTAAGACATAGATAAATTCTAAAACAACCATACATTCTGTTCATGTGTTACCACATTATCCCATCAGCTAGCATATGCCAGGAATGCAGGCACAACAAATAGGTGCACACACCTTGAAGTTGGGAAATAAATTTTGTACTTAAATTCGACTGTCGTCCTAAATAAATTGCACATTGAAAAATGATTTAGAAGTATAAATACTTGCATTTATGATCACTCTCTCTGTTAGTAGATGAACTAATATTGAAGTTTAAGAACCCAAATTGATGATAAAATTGTTTTCCGTATTTAATTATGAAGATGGAAAAGAGATCTCACAAACAGAAAAATTCATGTTAAGTTCTGACCGGAACTTGCATATACCTGTATACATCAAACGTGTATCTAGATGAAGCAAAAATTGGATGTCAGATCATAAACCCTGATCGCGATTCAATTCAGAGTGCCTTGGCATGCCCTTCACAGCAACAAATAGACGTGCCACTAATTAAGTAATAAGACATGGCTACATCATGAAACCTAGAAGAAACTATGACAGATAACAATTATAAGCAATAAAAAAGACACTCCTCTTTGTGCACCGACAGGTGCACCTAACATGCATTGGCAATGTAAATGTACACTTGTGCATGTGCAAGACTTCGATGTACAAAATGATCCCCTCATCCTCGTCGTATGTTATTTTTGTGGTATTTGGCTCAATATTGACTGCTGGAAATTCCAGCAGCCTCCACTTAGATTGTCAAAAGAGGGGGGTTGGTGCACCAAACCCCTCCCCTTTGTGCACTCCAGCAGCCTCCACTTTGATTGTCAAAAGGGGGGGTTGGTGCACCAAACCCCTCCCCTTTGTGCACCAACGCCCTCCCCCTTCATCCCTATAAAAGGAGGGATGGTTTTGGTTATTTAGCATCGAGAATTTGGGAATCCAATTGAGCTTCTATTGAAGCATTGGAGAAACTTGTATGAGGTCCTATTTGAAGTTCCATAGGATCGTTGTGAGCGATCTTTGATAGAGCAAATTGTGAGGTTTCTTAGGAGTAGTTGAGTGTCTTTTGTATCTCCTAATTGAAATCAAGAGAAGTGTTTCCTTGGTCGTTAGGCGACCTAAATCTTTTGTTTGCTTTCTCTCTATTTGTTCTTCGTGCTAGATACTTCGGCGATCTGATTGCTTCCGCTTGACGCACAACAATTGGTATCAGAGCTTTGGCGACGAAGATCTAAACGAAGAAGAGGAGCAAAAGTGACGACGATCTTCTACTTCAATGGTGCAATTTTCAACAATACGACCTATCGTATTCAATACGAAGTTCGAAATTGAGAAGTTTGATGGACGGATCAACTTCGGCATGTGGAGATGCGAAGTACTTGACATCTTGAACCAACTTGGTCAAGATCAAGTACTAGATGAGAGGCCGACTACGATGTCGGATGCAAAGTGGATGATGATGAACCGGACCGCTTGCGGCACGATCCGGATCTACTTGACAAAGGAGAAGAAGTATCCTTTCATGGAGGAGACGAACGCGAAAGTGTTATGGGATGCGCTTGGTGAGAAGTATATGAAAAAGAACATTCAGAATCGTCTACACCTAAAGAAGAAGCTTTTTGGCCTCAAGATGGAGGAAGGAGTTTCAGTTGAAGAACACATTGACTACTACAACAAACTTCTCACAGATTTGAGGAATATCGACGTCAAGGTGGAAGATGAGGACAATGCGATGATTCTCCTCAACTCACTGCATAAAGATTATGAGCACATCGTTTCGATCTTAACCTATGGTAAAGAATCTATCACCTTCAATGAAGTTTCTAATGCTCTTACTAGCAATGAATTTAGAAAGAAGGATGATGAGAAGATAGGGGGCCAAAGGTCCAAAGTGCTTACCGTGGTTAGATGTCGGAGCAATGAAAGAGGTGGAGGCCGTAAAGAGAACCATAGATCCGAGACGAGGGACAATAGTATAGCTCCGCGCACGGACATCGAGAGGGATCAATGTGTGTTTTGCAACGAAAGAAGACATTGAGCGAGGGAGTGCCCAAAGGCCAATAAGAAGAAGGATGCTACCGCCAACATCGTCAAAAGCAAGGAGGTGGATGAGTGGGTCCTAGTTGGTGCAATGGAAGGGGTGATAAGGGGGGATGGGTACTTGACTCGGGTTGTTCGTTCCATATGACACCCCCACAGAGAGTACTTTACTACTTTCCATGAAGGTAGTAAGCGTAAAAACCTTCTTGGAAACAATGGAGCATGCACGACGGCGGGCATTGGCACGGTCCGCATAAAGATGAGTGATGGTGTCACACGGGACATATGCAATGTTCATTATGTGCCCGACGTGAAGTACAACTTGATATCACTTGGTTCATTAGAAGCACAAGGGTGCAAAGTAACTATGAAGGGCGGCGCTTTGAAGGTGACACGAGGAGCAATGATCCTGATGAAGGGGAAGCGTGAAGGCAACCTCTTACTTGGATGGCACAGTGATGATGACGACGACGAGAGTTCCAAATGAGCAAGCTACCGACTCAAGCTCGCACGCACCAAAGACGACGTCATTGGATGATCTCCGGAGAGGTGGTGCTAATAGAGGTGATGGTTCAAGTCAGTATGGTAGAGATATCTTGTCGCCACAACTTGCACAGTGAATGGATTCTATCAAAGTTTGGAGACCAAGGTATGCGAGATGCAACCTGCAAGAAGGGTCTCGTTTGCTTTCTTTATTAAGTGTGATGAGTCTCCGACCTTATTCGATAAGGTGGAGCACAATGGTGACCTATGTAGACGAAGGAAAGATTGGTGTGATGAGATGGAGTCAATGACGACTGATGAAGCCAAGGATCGGATAGAGCTACTTTGCACTAGTGATTGTTCGACAGACGAGCTTATGAAGGTCGATATTGGAGTCAAGTTCGAGTATGGCTCGGACTTGTATGCTGACGATATGAGATGACTTTGGTGGCCCCTTCTTGGGCAATGAGGCTCTGCAGATCCATATGAGCCTTTCAAGGCAAGATGACGAGAACACGAGATGATTCTCACCGAGGAGGAGCGTTGATGGTCAATTGTGTGACATAGATCTAATATCTCGTCAAGGTGGAGATTTGTAGTATTTGGCTCAATATTGACTGCTGGAAATTCCAGCAGCCCCCTCTTTGATTGTCAAAAAAGGGGAGGTTGGTGCACCAATCCCCTCCCCTTTGTGCACCAACCCCCTCCCCCTCCATCCTATAAAAGGAGGGAGTGTTTTGGTTATTTAGCATCAAGAATTTGGGAATCCAATTGAGCTTCTATTGAAGCATTGAAGAAACTTGTATGAGGTCCTATTGGAAGTTCCATAGGATCATTGTGAGCGATCCTTAAAAGAGCCAATTGTGAGGATTTCTTAGGAGTAGTTGAGTGCCTTTTGTATCTCCTAATTGAAATCAAGAGAAGTGTGTCCTTGGTCGTTAAGCGGCCTAAATCTTTTGTTTGCTTTCTCTCTATTTGTTCTTCGTGCTAGATACTTCGACGATCTGATTGCTTCCACTCGACGCACGACAATTTTCATATTCAAGATGTCCATTAATGATATCGGTCATGGGCTTGGTCTACTCTTCATCAACGACCATATGGCACTAGCTCCTGCTCCTCTTGAAGAGCTAGGTCAACATTACTCCAACGCTCAACAGAAGATCGAAAATCTAGATGGCTTCGAACTTGAGAAGAGGACTGGAAAGAACACTCAATCTATGGAAAAACTTTCAAAGAAAACTCTTTATTACTCAAGATTGCTTTCCAACTTTGAATGGTTTACAAATGAGCTAATCATCCATATTTACAGGCATCCTCCTACAAAATGGATGGCCAAGATTAATTTGATCTAATGGTTACAGATGAGCTTTTTGAACGTTCTACTCAAATATCTATAACAATGGATAAGTCTAAGATTTTCTAAAATACTCTACTATGTACATGGCTTCCTAGAATTTTCTATGGACTTTAGCCTTCAACAATAGTCTTCATGATTCCTCTGAACCATATTGATCCAATAAGATTCTTAGGCCTTTTCCAACCCATGTGGGCTTGGTAGAAGATCTTGGGCCGTGATATATTGCTCATGCCAGCCCCACCAAAGGGACAATTGATTTATTTATTTGTTATAACTGGAATCATTATAATGGTGCCTTAACTAGTAAATTAGGCATGTGACTTCAAAATAAATTCACATTGACATACACAATCCAGTGACAAAACACCATGGAAAAAATAATAATCAAAGTAATTCTAACCAGAGTCGTAGGGTTGCGGAAATAGTTTATGATGTTAAGATTAGTCGTGACACCGAGAGGCAAAAGAACAGAAATGTCTATTGAACAACAAATGGAAATGGATGAAAAAAAGGGTTTCAATAATGGATAATTTTCTAAATTATTTCTCGTTATCATAATGTTCTGGCAGGCCTGTAATAACAGCATTTGGCAAGAAACTGAATCTTTTTCTAAGTTAACACAAAATAAAGAGAATTCCTGTCATTTGGGGTTAATACTGAACCACTCAAAAGGTTGTCATGAATACAATACAGGTTGATAATTTCGACATACAGTAATTTAATCATACTTCCTTTTATATTTCTCAATTTATAATTATGCACCCATCTTACGCCATTTTAATGGATAGTGCCTAGCTGATGGAGAAAATGATAATGATCGATAAATGAAATGTGTTCGTTGTGCTGAAAATAAATATGAAATTATGTGCCTTCTGTTAAGCAGATATTAAACAATGTATTCATCATTTGCTTTTATTGGGATAAACTCCAAACTTATTTACCTTCTGAATGCAAACGAAACATTCTGATTCTTCATTGATCATCAGGTGCAAAATGCAGGCTCCAACAGAACCATGCCTGCCTCCTTGGAAACATATGCATGGATTTCCAAACTGTCAGGATAAACAAAATAATTGCTATTATAAGACAAACATGTTTGAGTCGATACAAATTAGATGTACATAAGAGAGAACTTTGTTGGTTTGTATCATGAACTCCCCAACTCGTTACCCATACGAACCATGTATCCCCGTTGGCAACCTGATGGATCGCAGCATTATGCACAAATGTTTACTGTCACTCCATGTTGTACATGGCATATATGATTGGTTGCAACCCATACTGATCACTTCCCTGCAAAGATTTCGAAGTAATAAACATGTTACAGAATATCGAGCAATGAACCATTTCCTCAGTTATCAATTATGATAATGGAGTTGATTGCCACGGCTACACCTAGCTGAAACAGGGCTTTGTCAGGCATAAATTAACAATAAGTAGGTTACTCACAAATTCACACCACCTAGTTGCATGTTTAACATCACTGGCTGCCAAATTAGAATAGATATGGCAACAAAATATGCGACTGAAAATAAGGAAAAATCAATTGTCAGACCACCTGATACTATGTACTAACAACCACATTAATCGGTAAAACTTAATATATGACTGAGTGAAACCATACGCGACCCTTACCATATGTCGCAATCTAAATCCAGCTGCGGCCAGGTTGCTTCTTCAACCCAATTTTATTTAACTGGTTTCTCCAATTTTCCATATCATCCCATCTACCAGCAGACCCATATATGCTCATAAGATGCAAGTATGGCATCTTATCCATGGGATCCCATGCAAACAACTGCTTAGCTGCATACTCAGCTAATTCGATATTGCCATTTAATCTGCATCCACTTAGAACCGAAGTCCATATAACAGAGTCAGGCTCATGTGGCATTGAAGAAAGTAATAGTTCAGCCTTCTCCACCACACCCATCCGGCCAAAAAGATCAATCATACATGCATAATGGGGTAATGTAGGTATGACTCCATAATCACGCATGGAATTGAAATGATTCTGAGCTTCTTCCAAAAGGCATGCATGATTACAAGCATACAGTACCGCGAGAAATGTGACACCATCGGGCCTAGCCATTGTCATCTTCATACTACTGAACGTCTCAATAGCTTCCTTGCCAAGACCATGCTGCGCATATCCATAAATCATCGCATTCCAGGTCACAACATCCCTTTCTACCATCTGATCGAAAATCAGTTTGGTTATATGCATGTCCCCGCATTTGGAATACATATTTATCAATGAATTTCCGGTAACTAAGAACTGTTCAAGCGCTAGCTTGATGGAAACGGTGTGAAGCTGTTTCCCAAGGATCAGTACAGATAGCTTCGAAGATGATCTGAGAAGACTAGCTATGACTAACTCACTCGGGCTTACCCCGCTCAATAGCATCTCCCTATAGAGTTGGATAGCATGTTCACTACAACCATTTTGGACAATTCCAGTAATGAGAGCATCCCAAGTTGCAGAATCTTTGTCAGGACAATCGTTGAAGAGATTGTAAGCTTCGGCTACCTTACCATGGTGGAGAAAACCGGAGATCATAACATTGAAAGTCACTACATTTCTTTCCGGCATCTTGTCGAAAATCTCCAATGCTTTGTCCAATTGACCTTCCTGTAAATAACCAAGTATCAAAGTGGTGTATGCTACCACATCTCTTTGAGGTATCATCTCAAAAAACTTTTGTGCTTCGTATAGCCTCCCATTTCGTATGAAACTGTACATCAAAGCAGTGATCGCCTCCGCGGTAGGTTCAGGCATCTTCGACAACAACTCGAGAGCCTCATCGGTTCGATTGCATTTCGAATAACCAGTAACCATCAAGTTCCATGAAATCGTGTCCCGCGAATCCATAGCATCAAACAGTGTCCTGGCTTCATCGACCATATCGCTATTGATATAACCGGATATCAAGGAGTTCCGCGACCCAACAAACTTGGTCTCCATTTTGTCAAACTCTATTTTTGCATCTTGCATGATCAAACACTCGCAATACATGAACACCAACGCTGCCTCGACGATTGGATCAAGATGAAATCCCAATTTGATGACATACCCATGAACTTTTCTACCAAGATCGACCCTTTTCAGACCAGAACAAGCACCAATAACCTTGACAACACTATGACCACTAACACGAATCCCTTCATACATCATTATAGCAAAAAATTCGATTGCCTCTTCATAGTTACCGTTGGCTACTAACCCTCCTAGCATTACAGACCAAGTAACCGAATTCTTGTTGGGCATCAAAGTGAACAATTCTAATGCACTCCTCACTCTCTTAACCTCGACGTACCCTTTAATTATCACAGTCCATGAAACGACGTTACGGTCCTGCATACGATCAAAAACTTCACGAGCATCGCCAATTCGACGATTTGAAACATAGCCCGAGATCAATGCATTCCATGCAGCAACATTCAAACACTCTATACCATCGAAAATCAGGCACAGCCCGTCGACCACATTGCACCTGGAGTACATCGTAATCAAAGAAGTCCCCACAAACACATTCGCCGAATACCTTGATTTTACCAAAAGCCCATGGATCTGCCTTCCTCGACCCAAAGCTCTGAGCTTGGCACAAGAAGTCAACACGGTCGAGAACGAGGTGCTGTTAATGCTAAGTCCAAATCTGTGCACTTCTGAGAAGATTCCAAGTGCTCCTTCAAAATGATCGTTGTGGGTATAAGCGGTCATGATTGAATTCCAGGAGACCACGTCTCGTTCGGGCATTCGATCGAACACGTCGCGTGCAGAGGCCAAATCTCCGGCTCTTGCGTGACGAACGATCGTTTTATTCAGTGAGCTAATATCTGCAGTGTTGTTAACGGGTTGGGATGAGGATGTAGTCAGATATCGAGGTTTAATAACAATGGATTGAAATGAGAATGGTTTGGATTTGAGGAAACGGGTTTGATTTGAAACCATTTTTTTCGTTAAAAATTAAAAAAAATAAAGATTAGAAATAGGCTTACCTTTGCTTTATCGAAAAGCTTGGGCCGAGCCCATAAATACCAACTCCCTAGATCAGTTGCTGGCCTTCTACATAGGACCCATGAAAACTAGCCCATTAACTGCGGAAGCTGTCCCAGTTACGAGTCAACTCGCAGTCTAATCTACAGTTAATGGGAGGATACAGGGATAATATTTGGTAGCCGTCAGAATTCCCAAAGATTTCTGCTCTTTAAGAGACCCAATCACCTTGGTAACCCTCCAAAAGATCACATCAGAGCTAATGGCAAGTGACTTCCACTGAAAAAGCATCTATTTTCATCCAATAAAATAGGTAATTGCTAAATACAATTTAAGGTGTATTTAGGTTTGGTCAGCACTATCTACATCTCAACATTGAGGTGTAAGGATGGAAATATGCCCAAAAATAACAAGAAAGTGGAATAAATGAAGGGATGTGACCTTTTATGTGTTGGTTTTCTTGCCACGTGTGGGTATATTCCCATCCTTGCACCTCAACATTGAGGTGCACGTAGTGTTACTCTTAGGTTTTAGGCAAAAGTGACAATAAAATTCGTAAATGAGATTTTTATTGTTATTTTTGACAAAATCCTAATTACTTTGAGATGTGTTTAGCAGCCCTCGTAAAATACGATCACATTCAAAGTATTTATGTTTTTGTTTATGCCTTTGTATGAAATATGCTCGGCAGCTATTCAAATAAGAATTATATACTTTATTCGTATAAAATATTTATTATATTTAATATTTTTTTGAATAATACCATTGGATTTGATTTTCGTATTTTACAATCATTTAGTAGTTATGGTTTAAGAATTTTACATGCATATTTTTTTATGAGAGGAGAACAAACGAGCAAAACCACATACATTCAACCAATATTCAATGGTTTGTTGCGTTAGCTGTTAGCATACGAAGATTAAAATGAACAGATCTAATCGTCCAAAAAATATTCAAGTGTTGAGTTTTCACGGCATCCTTGAACAGACATCAGCTCATGTGTCCTCTTATACCAATTTTCCGCTTTAAACTGGTATTTAAACATTTTTTATTTTTTTAAATCAAATCATATCATATTAAATATGCTATATACATTTCAAATCAAGTGGGTGTATGTATTTTTATTTTGTCAAAAATGAAAAATCTGTCAGCTCATTTGTCTCATCTCTCACTTCTAGTATTGGTTATATACAGGGAGTATACAGCACATCTCTTTTTTAAAAAGCACAATTATGAATAAAAATGCACCCAAATTTATATGAGTAGACTTTATTCAAACACGTTAACGTGTCTTCCCAAAAAGAATAAGCTGTATTGAAAGCGAAAAGATCAAGGGACTAATCTCATGATCTTGCGGCATTAAAAGCTCTAGATTTTGCTTCATAAATCGCAATGAGAAAGAAACAAAAAGTTGATTTAATGATAATATTATGACCAAATTGATGAAGGTCCGCATTAAATAAATTCTTGCTCTGGGCTTTTCATGATTTTAAGTAGATTTTTGGAGGCTGACAATGCACCGGCAGAATCCAAAAAATATTTAACACCCAACCGTCCATTACATTTAATAATGTTGCAAAAATCGAAACATATGCTTCTTAGTTGTCAAAATTAAAGGAAATATGCAATTATATTTCTCTCTACTTTATTTCAATAATTACCTTAGCCCAGTCATCAAGAAAATCTTAATTAAATTAAGTTTCTTAGTAATAATTCACTCACAAAAGATCCCAATAATTTAAAGTATGAGATGATGTCAAAAGAACACAGTAATTTTGCTATTAGTTCGATATGTAAAGAAAGCAGAATTTTTTTTCCTATCTGGAAACAATCAGCAGTATCACACATACGCCATTGGTTCCGTGTACCTCACTAAAAACAAAAGAAATACACATAAAAAGGAAACAAATAGTCATATCAAAATGTACATTTGTATATTATTATTCTAATAGCCCAAGACATAAATACAGAGAGACGCGGTTCATGCTTTGAGCCTACTTGGTTGTCTATATAAACCGCCACATTCTTCTCCCAAGCCAAGCTCTTTTCAATTTCAGAGAAGAAAAAAAGAAAGCGAGAAAGAAATGGACGGAGAGCAGAAAAATATGGAGTTAGCGAGTAATACAAAGCAAGTTGATGAGATGAGGTCTTCTTCTTCGTCAATTTCTCCTTCAAAATTTAGGAAGATCTGTGTCTTTTGTGGGAGCAGCCCAGGGAAGAAAGCAGGCTATCAGGTGGCTGCCATTGAACTTGGCAAAGAGCTGGTAATGAGAAATTTGATAAATGTATTGAAATGTGTCTTTTTTTTGTGCTTCTAGAGAGACCCATTTGAGATTTCATATTGCAACGTGCTTCTAGATTGTCAAAATCCAATCTTTTGAGTTTTATGACGATTGTTTATTTTTGGGTTTCAATGCGTTCTAATTGTAGTTTTTTTAAAAAAAATTATTTTCTGCGTAATGGCAAAACGTGGGAGTAATGTTGGGTTGCTAGCTGTAATCTGCCTGGCTTGTGGGCAGCTTTCTTGCATGATCTCTGTGAAAACAAACTGAATTTTTTTGATGATTTTTAAAGGAGGGTTCTAGATTAATGTTGGTTGGGATTGTGACGCTTCAGTGTAGTTTCTGTGTGTTCTCAAGTTGAAATATTTGCTCTTGTAAAGTAATTAATGGATTTTTTTTTTGTCTGCAGGTTGAGAGGAACATCGATCTAGTTTATGGAGGTGGGAGCATTGGACTCATGGGCCTTGTCTCTCAAGTTGTCCATGATGGTGGCCGCCATGTCTTAGGGTTCTCCCTCTCTCTTTCTCTATCGCCATGATTAGTTCTATTTCCAGTTACTTTTTCTCTGGATATACTTTTTGAGTTGCCATATTAACATTTCTCTGAATGTCGGTATGTTTATGTTCTGTATAATATAGTATGTTATTATACCATTACACAGTTACTCTAGATTGATTAAATGATGTTTGAATGCATCCTTTCGAGAGGTTAATTGTTTTCTTTTTGTAAGTGTGATTAATGCATATAAGGTCTTTGTTATTGACCTTTTTAGTGTATCCTAATTTGTTTTTATCAAGCATATAAAGTTCAATGCATATTATCGTTTATTTTGCTTCTTTTTTGTTGAACATGTATTTAGCTATGCCAATCCACTAATTGTTTTCCCGTGTTTATTTTGTTGTTGCTTTGCAGAGTGATTCCAAAGTCTCTGATGCCGAAGGAGGTGAGTTTTGACCTGCAAACTGCAGAATTATTTTTGTCTAAGTGATAAACCCCGACTACTCTATTATTTGAAATCTGATACATTTGACTCTCAAGACTCTAAGATAGGTGACAGAAACTGAATCCATATTTCAATACTTTTTATAATGTGGTTAAAATGGACTATGCCTTCTCATATTGTTTTTGGTTTCAGATTCCATGCTCATGCATTATGCTACCCGTTCTATAAAATTTTAACATTGGAACGAATTCTTTGGAAGTTGTGTTGGGTTTGTTGGCTTGGTTAATTATGATATAGTTTAATTAAGCCTGTATAGGGCTTGTCGACGCTTCAACGAACTAGCATCATGTAGACAGATGCTCTTAGACAAAATGTATTATAGATCAGTGTAAGAGATTGCACCAAGTACGATCATTGCTTAGTTCTATTATTGCTGTCGCTTGTTGTCTCTCCAACCACAATCAGTGCCATTAGTATCTTCCTAGCATGAGCATGTATCCATTTCCATCTAGCATTGTGTGTGTGCTTGCATTCCTCTTTAGTACCACATGCTTGCCTATACCTTCATGTCATATTTGATAAATGATGCATCTCAATGGAAATTTCGTTTCATGATTAATAGATTACCGGCGAAACCATTGGAGAAGTTAGAGCTGTTTCTGACATGCATGAGCGGAAGGCTGAGATGGCTCGCCAAGCTGACGCTTTCATTGCTTTGCCTGGTACAATTTTATCTGTTTCAAATTATCGTGTTAAACGTTTGTGTGTGGCATTGTTGTTGCTTTTATCATCATCATAGTATGCATTTTCATGATTCACTAGGTGGGTATGGAACACTTGAAGAACTGCTTGAGGTGATCACTTGGGCTCAGCTTGGGATCCACAGCAAGCCGGTAATTATGCACAGTTCATCTAAGCCAAACTTATTCCAATAGAACTAGCATAAACCGCATGTATTCCATTTGATATGGATCATTAGTTCTCACTGCTTGCTAGTATATTATATTGTGCATCGAAGAAAATGAACCGTGTGATTTCTTGCTTTGGATTAAAAATTATGGTCAAGTAGCTTGTTTCTTGCTTGTCCATCACGGAATTGGATTTAATGCCTTGTTAATAATAAACCAAAGGAAATTTCGGTCAGTTCCATGTTACAAGTAATGATATGGGCGGATTCTTCTAATTGATTATTGTTAAGTCACTTTCTAAATAAAAAAAAATATTGTCTAGATGCAGTCAAAATAACCGCTTACATATGGATACTAATCATTTTTCGCCCTTAGAATGCACCATCTGAAACAGATACTTTACACCTAAGAAAGATCATTAAGGTTAATTAATTATTATTAACCCATCTCCCTTATCCACTTGAAATTTCTTCTTGTTAGGTTACATCCAGACTTTTGCTTCATATTAAAAAATTTGTGCGACTTTGTCAGGTTGGTCTTCTGAACGTGGATGGGTACTATAATTCACTGCTGTCCTTCATCGATTTGGCGGTTGACGAAGAGTTCATATCACGAACCGCTAGACGCATCATAGTTTCTGCTCCATCAGCCAAGGAACTTGTCAGGAAGTTGGAGGTAGATAACTACAAAACGTTCAAGAGTTCGTATGCTTTGAACTTTGAAAAAACATGATATTGGCTAAATCATCTAATCCAGTGAGAAAATTCATTTACGGACAAATAATTTATTATGGCAAATAATTTAGTATGGCCTTGCCATATGATTATTGTGTCGTTTCTTATGTGGAGCGTGTCATATTCTTTCCTAGCTAAGTGGAATGTTTTTCTTCTGAAATATTCTACCAGCTTATTCAAATTGGAGGATAAATCAAGTTATGCTATTCTTTTCTCAATCTTACGCATGAGATTATGTAATTGACCATCAACTATAATTTTGTAGGAATATGTGCCTCAATGTGATGAGGTGGCGTCGAAGCTGATCTGGCATATCGAGCCTCCGAAGCTTGCAACTGATGTGGGGCCAGGCATTGCATTTGCATCTTAGCCCGCTCAGCAGAACTATCTTCTTTTTGGTGCTGACTATAGATACTTTTGATCCGAGAAACCAAGTACATGTATATCGAATGAAGTGTAGGGTCTGTGCAACTCTCCAGCAAAAATTGCAAAGTGACTGCTCATGATCACGGTTGCGACATAGAATGATGATGACTTTTTTGGGGGGTTTTTGGTATACTTGTTTATGTTAATTTTTTGAACTATGTTAACAGTAATATAAGCAGGTGTTAAAACTTTTTGTTGAACTTTTAAGTTTGATGGCATATCTGCCATAATATGACTTGTTGGCAATCAAAATCTCTTGCTTTTGAATCTGGCTTGAAAGCAAAATGCTTTGGTTTGTCCTTCTGCACCTCTGTGTGAATTTGTTCATCTTCAATGCTCAAAACTTGGCTCTTCAAATTCATAAAGATGTCTTATTGCATCTCTTGGCCTTGGCCCTGGCCCTGGCCCTATTGTGTTTTTCACTGATGAACAATATTTGTCGACATATCCTTTGTGTGGAGTCTGATCCCAACAATAGATGCCCCTCCCCCACTCTCCCCACTCTCCCCACTGTTGTACTTGTTTGTGCCTCCTATGTCTCCTACCAACACAATCCCTAGGCGAGGGCTTGGTTTCATTATTTGAGACACATGATGCTTCCCTTTGATCCACATTGCCTACCCTGACGGGGGACATTGCTGCATGCTACAAGACAAAGGAAATGGTGGACCCTAAATGTGATTATTCTTCTTTCTTCCATAAAATGGATATGGGTTCTTCTTTGTTTCTACTTTGCAGCCTGTAACCTGTAGTTGAATATTTAGCTCCTTAATCTTTGGAAAGGGCTTTCTTATGTCCCACAATCAAACTTATGCCCCCCAAAATCACAGGCCTGCAACAGGTCGGAGATTTCCTCGGACAAGAGGTGAGGGCAGAATGGTGGTGGCTGGGAGGATTCCTCGGACAAGAAAAGTTACTTGTGTATTGTTATGCATGCATGTTTGTCATCATCAAAAAGGGAAAGCATGTTGAGATATTGAGTCTCCTACGGTGTGGTTTTGATGTTAAACACATGTTGCATCTGACATCTAAGAGTGCGTGAGCTTAAGACAAATCAAATGAAGCACTCAATGGGTTATTTATGAGCTAAACATAGGCATGGATCTTTGGACCAAGATAACGAGCTTAAGGAGTCGAGAATGGATCAAATGGTTTTCATTGTAATAATGCATTTAATGTATTTTCCTTTCTTTTGTCTTATCTTGTTAAGGCCTTGCTAAAAGCTCTCCCACACATGGGAACACCTTGAAATTGTTTTAAAATGATTTAAAATGTTTAATAACTCGTATCGTATGTATCAGTGTTGGGAGTCGACTATCCTAAACAAAAGAGTCGACTACCATTAAAACAGAGTGGAGAACAACTTACTGAATACAACCAGCAGTCGACTACCATGGTCGGAGTGGTCGAATACCGCTGTCAATAGTCGACTACTCTAACAACAGTAGTCGACCACCATCAGCCCAACGGACAGATTCAACACAGCGCTGTGATTTTCAAAAGTTGTCGATATATCCATTGAAAGAGTGAATTAGAGAACTGTTTTCAACGGTTTTTCACCACTGTATATCTTGAGAGTGTTGATGGTTTTAGCAAAAATTAAGTTTTCAAAGCACTTCTAAGTTATTTCAAAAAGCCCTCAAATTTATTTTTGGCCTATGTTTTGAAGATTTCTAAATTCATGTAGCTAAAGATTTCTAAATCTTCCAAAGACATATTCTATCATCTATTAGGAGATTAACCACTATAGCCATTACACGTCCACAAGCTTCAAAGCAATACTATATGTAAAAACGTGCCAACTTCAAAGAGTTAGTGGAAATCCTCAACTGCGTGAGTTGATAAGTTTTCTCTTGGAAAGAGAAGTGTTGTCAGAAATTTCAATTAGGAAGCGGTGTTGTAACTATTTGGACAATAGTGGATTTAACCAAGTGGGACTCGAATGGCTGTATGTAGAATATAGCCAATTGCGACTTGGGTACTCGAATCAGGATAAATCTTATGTTTGCGTTTCATATCCATTTTCTGTCGTCGTCGCTCAATTATATCTTGCTTGTGATATATTTTCGCTGCATAATTTTAGTAAGTATAATTGTTGTTGCTTAAGTTACAGTTTAGTAATTCTAATTGTTAACTTATGCAGACTTTCTAGATGAAACTTTTACTATTTTTTGACAATAATCACACCCCCCCTCCGGTGTCTATTTACCGTCCATAAGATCCCAACAATATCATATGCAGTTGATGTCGCCAATTGATTTCTTACATGTTCAGGTAAAGAGCAGCGAGTAGCAATCTCATGGATTTTAAGGTATCTCGGTGGTATTTTCCAGTATGAGTGTATGTTTCTTAAATGATGAGCCGGTCCTAAAACCGTAAAGCGATGCAAATATGTGAGAAGATATGGATGCAAGAAAGTATTCTTGTGTGTATTTAATTAATTTTACAGGGGGGCATGTATCATTACAATCCAAGTTTCTGAAACATATAACCTATCTACTAGAAAGATATGTTTTTTCTTGGTTAGATGCTCATGATTTCGTGCTTTCATCAATTTCATAAGAAAGAAATGATGTAATTTCCAGGTTTCATACTTCCGATTTTTTGTAAGGAAAAAACTAGAAAGAGAGAAAATTTAAGATCAGATTTTTTTGGAAATGTGTGGTTGGGTTTTGATTAGAGAAAGAGATGGAAAGAGAATTAATGAGTTAAAATTAATATGAGGCAAGTTTTTGATTTCATATCTGTTGATCTAAATGTTTTGGTGTGCGATGAAATTACATGTTGTTTAAAAATTATAGAGACATGGTCAGTGTCGGGACTAAGGGCCTGTTGTTTTGTAGGAAAGTATAATTGGGGAAAGTTGAGAAGTGTGGATTCTGATGAGAGAGAAATTTCGTGTAGTGTGTTCTTTTGTTGAAAAGTGGGATTGGATTGTGGAGTTGGAAAGTTGAAGTATGGTCCACTCCATGTAGTGCGTTCTTTTGGATGAAGAAAGTTGGATGAAGTGGAGCCCACCAATTCGCAGCTGCAAGCAAAAGCAAAATAATAATAATAATAATAAAATCCTTCGTTCTGATTGGGCGCGCGCGTCAGGGGCCCACCAAACGAGCTGGGGTCCTCTGCAACGAACGGGAAAAAAAAGAAAGCCGCGCTCTCATTGGGCGCGAGAGAAAGCGGGGCCCACGTCATAGTAGGATTCTGTTGTAATCCGCCGGTTTCGCTGAGAGCCCAAAAACGAGCTTGAGATTCTTTATTTGGCTGCCACATAGGACTCTAATCCCAACAAAAACAAAACGCAAAAGAACAGGCCGAAAAATTGTGAAGATGGATTCTCTCAAATAGTAAGTGAACAGTGTAAATTTTGAGATTCCATTCCAAAATATGGACAAAAGAACAGGCCCTAATGCTTGACCTAATGCAGCCACTGTGCTAAGTCGGACGAAAGCCCTAAATTCGATCTTCTTTTTGCAAGGGCCGGATCAGGACGGGGTCAGGGACACCTGGGTATGACACAGCCCATTCTCATCCCTTCCCCACGGCCTAGAAGAAGCCTCTGTTCAAGGCCCATGTATCTAGGAAATAGAGCTATCCGTTTAACTCGCTCGGCCCAAATGCGTCGAAAAAAAGCACGCCAACATCAAATTTAGATTTCACCAAAAACCCGCTTCCAGTTCCAGTTGAATCTGCGCTACCACGTTAACTTAAACGGTTCCAAATTAACATTTAAACCGCGCCTTCTCCTCCCCAAAAAATCTCTCGAACTTTCCCTCCTACAATCAGATCGGGAAAAAAAACGGAAAAAATGCCGATCATCTTCATTGCTGTACGGTGCTTCCAGTGCTCCACGATGCAGGTTTCAGCATTTTGAATAATAATTTTAAAAAAATTCTTTTTTGCTTTCCGTTTTAAGTGTCTCTCTCCGTTGTTTGCTTGTTCATGCGGATCAGGTTAAGCAGCAGAAGAAGAGCAGCAGCAAGTGGACTTGCGTGATCTGCAACGAGAAGCAGTCGGTTCGAAAGATCCACGCCCGCGGTCACCAGGCCAAGGACGTTCGGAGCTTCGTGCAGGGATTCAACGCCTCGAGGTCCTCGGGCGGCAGATCGGACGGCTCCGGTTGGATCTCGCCCCGATCGGACGGGCATTCCAACAGCGGTCCGGCTGCCAAGGAGAGAGGAGGAGAGGGGAGGAGGATGGACTGGAGCGAGTACTTGGATCCGAAAGAGGATGCGGAGAGAGAAGAAGAAGAGGGAGGTGAGGTTTGCTTGGTTGTTCCCAAAATGTCAGCGTGAGCTGAGTTTATTGATCCCAAATGCTCATTGCTTTAAATTTGGTTGAACTTTATTTCAGAAAGTAGAGATTTTTATTTTTAAAATCCGTTTTGTATTCTGGTTTGCACAACATGCATGTGATTTAACTCTGTTGACAATAATTAAAAAAAAATAAGTTTTACTCTGGGATTTTTGCTGATTCGTAAAATGCCCTCGTCGGAATTTCGCCGGTGCAGGAGGGTCTTCTGGGCCGATGGTGACGACGGAGCTGCCTACAAATAAGTTTGGACGAACCTTCCCGAAATGCCCCTTAAAGTTACAGCCTCCCAACGAGATCACGAATTTGAAGAGGAAATCTTCAAAAGAAAGGCAGAATGAAACCCTGCAAGGTTCTTTAAATCTAAAGTTTTCCATTTTGTTTGATTTTTTGTCCCTCTAATCTCAGTGTGATTTTTTTGGCTGCAGGGAACTGTGGCTCTGTGAAATGCTTGAAGACGGACCTGCAAAGAGCAGCATCAAAATGGAGCAAATACATGTCCAAAGAAGATGATGAAGATGCAGAATATATTGGGTCGAAGTTCGATGAAGCCGGGATTGGGATTTTGAATGAGAGGGACCCCGTGCTCAATGGTCTCATTGTGGAAGAGGAAGTTCATCCCGATTTCATTTGATTCATACTGTAAGCTCTGCTTCTCGTTTTGATATGCACGCATCTTTTTTGAGTACATCTTACCACATTGTGATGTCTTAGTTAAACGGTATTGTCGTGGCGCACAACTGGATCTGTGTAGACTCTTCGTTGACCAGGCAGATGAAGAAAATGTAAACACAGCCGGAGAAGAGATTGAAAAGAGAACCAGCAAAGTTTTCATTCATTTGATATGCTTATATACAGAGCATCAAGGGTAATATCGTCATTTACAAGGAGATATAGATCTCATCGGTTTGGTAACTATTAACCGCGGATACTTACATGATTTGGTTCGTTGAATTGGGACACACTCGGAGATATGGATCTCATTTGTTTAGTAACTATTAATCGCGGCCTTACATGATTTGGTTCGTTGAATGAGGACACACCCAGCAATGAATGCGGGTGATACAATCCCGATTGTAAGGGGATTTGGGAGAATCGGTCTACATTCCTTATACGCCCCAGCAAACTGAGCGACAGAAATGACGAACAATTTGAAACGTAGCTGTTCAAAACGATCAGCAGAAAGACTCTTTATGAAAATGTCAGCCGGGTTGTCCTAAGTGGAAATATGCTGAACATAAAGTTTGTACGCCTGAACTTGCTTGCGAATGAAGTGGTAGACAACTGTGAAGTGCTTGGTCCTAGAATGGAATACTGGGTTGGCAGAGAGAGATGGCTGACCTATTATCACAAAGGAGAAGCGGCTTATCTTGAAGCGGGATTTGAAGGTCGGAGAGTAATAGTTTCAGCCAAATCAGCTCCTTAGCAGTGAGCGACAGGGAGCGGTACTCAGATTCTGTAGAGCTGTGGGCAATGGAAGATTGTTTCTTAGCACTCCAGGTGATGGGGGTTTTTTCCAAGAAAGACACAGAATCCAGTAATTGATCGCAGATTTGTTGAATCGCCGGCCCTATCGGTATCATAATAAAGCCATGAGGAAAAGAGGACCCGGAAGAAGAAGTAACCCATGAGTCGGTGTGCTGTGAAGGTAGCGAAGAATTTGCTTGGCTGCAGTGAGACGAGACTCGCGTGGTGCGTGAAGAAATTGGCAGACCCGATTGACAGAGTAAGAGATGTCATGGCGAGTCAATGTTAGGTATTGAAGAGCACCAACCAGACTGCGGTAGTAGGAACCATCAGCGAGCAGTGGGTCAGAGTCATGGTCCGGTAACTTTGAAGCGACTGGAGTGCGGCTCGGCTTACAGTCGGATAGTCCGGCCTTATGAAGAAGCTCATTTGTGTACTTCGTTTGATGATCGAAGCGACCATTCTGTCTGCGATCATTTTCTAGCCCCAAGTAGGACAGCTCGCCAAGATCCTTGAGTGCAAATTCACGGGATAAAATGCCCATAACGTGACCTATGAACCCGACAGAAGAACCCGTGATAAGTATGTCATCCACATAGAGAAGAATAACCGTTTTGTGTCTGCCCAAGTTGCAAATGAACAGAGATGAGTCGGCGTGACTCGACAGGAAGCCATGGTGAAGGAGAAACTGGGAAAAGCGAGCATACCATTGGCGAGGAGCATGTTTTAGCCCATACAAGGCCTTTCGTAGTTTGCAAACATGGTGAGGAAGAGAGGGATCTTGGAA
Source organism: Scilla litardierei (assembly GCA_030789695.1). Taxonomy (NCBI): domain Eukaryota; kingdom Viridiplantae; phylum Streptophyta; class Magnoliopsida; order Asparagales; family Asparagaceae; genus Scilla; species Scilla litardierei. Next base: position 3,013,780 of record CM061141.1, on the reverse strand, counting down.
GCCAGGTGGTTGCACCATGTAAAGGTCCGCCGTAATATGACTGTGGAGGAAGGCATTGGAGACATCAAGTTGACGGATTGACTAACCAAAGTGGAGAGCAATGGTAAAGAGCAAGCGGATAGAGCTGTGTTTGGCAACATGACTGAATGTCTCGGAGTAATCTAACCCTTCTTGTTGATGAAAATCCTTAGCTATCAGGCGGGCTTTGTAGCGAGCAATAGTGCCGTCTGCATTGCGTTTGATGTGGTACACCCATTTGTTGCCGATGATATTTGCTGACGGAGGAGGGGGAACAAGATCACAAGTGGCCTGTTGACGAAGAGCATTGAATTCGTCACGCATTGCGGCGACCCATACGGGAGATTTAGCAGCGGTTTTATAGGAAAGCGATTCTTCAGAAGATATTTGAGTATGGAGATTGAGAGGCAAACGAGGTTTTGAGATGCCTGCTTTGGAGCGTGTCAGCATCAAATGTGATGAGCCGGGAGGGTCGGGAGTAGATGATGGACCCGGTGGCAGAGATGAGCCGGGTGGAGGCACCGATTGATAGTCACCCGGATGTGTCTGCGGATGAAGGGATGCTGAGATTTGAGGGACGGGGCCGAAAAGCAAGGCTGGGTTTGGGGGCAGATCAGGGAGACGATTGAGTAGGGGAGGAACGGGCGACGGGTCGTGACCCGGTGGAAGAGTGGTATGTGTCGGCCGAGGCCAATGAGTGGGGGTGTGATGGTCATTGGTTGGGAGTGGAACTTTATCTGTCGGGGATGCTGTTGAATGACCCGAAGTGGTTGGATGAATGGAATTCTGAAACAGTGGGGTTGAGGGAGAAGAAGATCGGGCATAAGTGGAGAAGGAAAATGTATCCTCCTCAAACTTGACATTAGGACTGAGGTAAATTCTCCGAGTCGAAATCTCCATGCATTGGTAAGCCTTCATGTGGTCCTAATATCCAAGGAAGACGCACGGCTGAGAGCGTGGAAGAAGTTTGTTGTGTTCATACGGCCGAAGACATGGGTAGCATAGGCAGCCGAAGTTTCGAAGCCATTTATAATTCGGTTGCATGTTGTGGAGGATTTCATGCGGAGACTTGTTGTGGAGAGTTGCAGAGGGCATGCGATTGATAAGGTACACCGCTGTGAGAACTGCATCAGGCCAAAAAGTTTGGGGCATGAAAGCCGTTAGCAAAAGAGCAAGAGTGGTTTTAATGATGTGCCCATGTTTGCGTTCAGCAACACCATTCTGCTCAGGGGTGTAAGGGGCAGATGTTTGACGTGTGATCCATAGTCTCTGAAAAGGGGAGGAAAATTGATTATTGCAATATTCTCCTCCGCCGTCGGATCAAAAGGCTTTTAATTTTGTATTGTACTGTCGTTGAGCCATTGTGTGGAAGTCCTGAAAGGCAATGAATACATCGGATTTATTATATAAAGGATATAACCGGACATGGCGTGAAAAGTCATCAATGAAACTGACATAAAACCGATATCCTTTATTAGATAAAACAGGAGCAGTGTCCCATACATCCAAATGAACTAGCGAAAGTGGAGAATCTGCTCTCGATGGGGACAGAGAAAAAGGCAGCTTGTGGCTCTTGCTCATAAAACAGTGAGAGCAAGCATCAGTGGAAGACAGTTTTAGCGACAAAGTGGAGGCAATTCTGGAAACGACAGGTGCAGCTGGATGCCCAAGGCGAGCGTGCCAGAGAGTGTGTGAACTGCTTGAAGTGGCAAGAGAGATAGGGTTGGAGAGAATGGGTAGAGAACATATCTACTTGGCCCTGGAGAATTGTTCGACCAGTTGTGACATCATGTACAACGAAACCAGAGGATGAGAATTGTATAGTGCAGTTGTTGCGTGTAAATTTGTAAACAGAGAGGATGTTTTTTGAAAAAGATGATGCATGAAGAACATTAGCAAGACGTATAGAATAAGATGAAGCAGGAATAGAGGAGGAGCCAATGTGGGAGATCCTTGCACTGTCACCATTGCCAACAAGGATCTGCTGATTACCGGTATATGGAGTCATTGACGCCAGTTGCGAGTGATCATTGGTAATGTGGTCTGTAGCGCCACTGTCTAGGTACCAGTCTTCAGAGGAGACGGGATTAGCGACATACGCTTTCGACTTGTTGGAGAGATAATTGGATGTGATCATTGAGGAGCCGGAGGAAAAGGATGATTCCGGCTTAGTAATGTGGTCCTTGAGCCGAAAGCAGTCAAGTGTGTGATGGTAGTGATTACCACACACCTGACATTGGATGTGATTTCCCGAAGCATCCTTTGGAACACGACGTCAAGTGGCAAGAGATTTGGAAGCAAAGACGGGTGATCCTGGGCCATTCCGAGCAATGGGTTGAGAGCCGCGGGTGTTGGTGGAACGTCCTCGAGTGGGTCGGCCTCTGCGACGACTGAAATTGGTTTGAAGAGACGAGACAGGTGCAGGTTCCCCGGCAGATGAGTCGGGATGCCGAGTGAATGCCCCTGCAGATGAGTCGGGATGTCAGGTGAGTTGCATGTTGGACTCCTCGGCGAGTAGATTGTTCCAGAGCTCCTCAACAGTGTAGGGAATGCCTCGATTTCGTGCCATAACACGGAATGAGTTGTAGGTGGGAGGTAGACCGTGCAGAATTTGGCGGACCATTTGTTTGGTGGTGACCCTGTCGGGTCCGACCGCAAGTAGTTGATCATAGATCGATTTGGCCCGATCTAGATAAAGCGCCATGGAATCGTTGTTCACTGTAAGAGAATTTAGCTTTTCTTAAAGTAACTCGATGTGCCCTTTGGAGAGAAAGGCATACCGGGTCTCAAGTTTTGACCATAGTAGAGCCGATGAGGTGACACCTAGGACAATACCAAGAGCAGAGGTGGAAAGGGTGGCTTGGATGCACAGATGCTAATCTGTGACAAGCCATTTCGAAAAAGGATTTTGGATAGGTGGCAGCGGTTTGGATTCTGTTGAGGCGGGATCAGTAATTGTCGGTGGAGAGATGGCGAAGAACCATCAATGTAACCTAGAAAGCCATGGGCGTTGAGAATACCAAGAACTTGTGATCACCATACGATGTAGTTGGTGGAGTCGAGGCGGGTGGTGATTAGGGAAGGAAATTTGGGGATGAGAAATTTAAGATTTGGAGAGATATGCTCCATTAGAGTCCGATGAATTTTTTTGGAAAAGTAGGGAGATATAGTATCAGGAGCTGTGAAGCGTTTGTGGCTTCGATACCATGAAGAAAATGTAAACACGACTGGAGAAGAGATTGAAAAGAGAACCAGCAAAGTTTTCATTCATCTTGATATGCTTATATACATAGCATCAAGGGTAATATCGTCATTTACAAGGAGATATGGAGCTCATCGGTTTGGTAACTATTAACCGTGGATCCTTATATAATTTGGTTCGTTGAATGTGGATACACCCGGAGATATGGATCTCATTGGTTTGGTAACTATTAACAGCGGATCCTTGATTTGGTTCGTTGAATGGGGACACACCCGGCAATGAATGCGGGTGATGCAATCCCGATTGTAGGGGAAGTTGGGAGAATCGGTCTACATTCCTTATAGCAGATAATCATGTGATCCACGCATCAGTCAAGAGTGCTAGCGAGTAAATCTGAATCCAGTTGTGCACCCTGACATCATTGTAGCTTGTATACAATCGAAAAGTACTAATAAAGAATATATTAGGTTAGAGTTTCATTAAAAGTAATGGGAGGAAGGATGTGAAGTCTTATCACCCCTACAACAACGAGATACCAAATGACATGAGATGTCATAACATGTATTGTAGTAAAGGGTAAGAAACATGAAACACCAATGTAGCCACCACAAATGCTTCCTCAATCATCAGGCTAAGACACGATGAAGCATTTAATGCCTTGCATGGACAAATGATTTTGATCAACCACTACTATCATATATTGGGAATGATTGATATCATAGCTCTTAGGCTCCTATACCATCTTGGTAGGCTTATCAAGAAAGCAATCGAAATACAGAATTCTAATATCGTTGGAAGCAACGAACAAAGCAAATGATGTTCTCTACAAAGCCTGCAACACGACAATATATATGAAAATAACGCAAAATAAAAGATAATCACGTACGTGACACCAAGACACATACTTGTTTCAACCAAGTTTTGGTGTACATTCAGTGGAGAGACAACTAATGCTTCAATAATCTTGGATTACAAATTATGATGTTTGGTTGAATGGAATAAACCAAACATGCTAATGCTAAGAAATCGAAGAAAAAAACTATGGAGAAAAGCTCTTAAACAACCCGTCCATGACCCTCGGTTTGCTCTCTGTATATTTTATATGTAGCCGCAAATTTTACAGGAAAAATCCCCTCGAAATCGACACAAAAATTGCTTCAAAACCTTAGCTAAAACAACGTTTATATAAAGTTGAATATAAACAGGTGTGGAACGGATTCGGATCCGATCAATTGCAGCCGTCCACATCTGCTTCCTCTCCTAACCATTGATCCTGGCAGGATTGAAACATCGATTGACTTGAGGTGCTGTTGTGCCATATTGCTGCTCGCAATCGCATGTGTGGGTGCTGCATGACGCGCTGTTGCCGCTCCCCTGATATGCAAGTAAGGCCTGCTAGGGTCGTATGGTGGGTCACAGGGCTGCACGTGGGCCTCTCTGCTTCGCTCTGCTCTGTTGGGCTGGGATGCTCAACTACTATTTATTCCAAAATAAAAAAGACGCTGATTTGGGCTCCAATTTTTTTTCAAAAAACTATAAAAATCTTATAACCATATATTAATCCTTTTTTCATGTATTTTTCAATACTCTATCTTGATACACCATAACCGCCCAAACCAAGCTAAAACTTCATATATTTCACCTTCAAAAAATAAATCGCCTCATCATGAGGTGATGGCACTTTTCTAATAAGCTTCACACTAAGCATCACCAACTAATTGAATGCCCAACGAACCCCTTTTCGAATGTGAATTTCTAAATTCAACGTATCGCTTGTATCCATACCTGAAGCAAAATCCGTAGTGTCTCTTTGTGCTACCTCGTGGCATCCGACATCTCTGCAATGAAAACAAGTTTGAGAACCGCTCAAACTTCGTCGACATGTCCACGGTCGGATTCTCCTTTTCGTGAATTTTCCTTCGGATGCGCTAATATATCGACATCTTTCGCATCACACCTCCACACTGAGTTTACTTCCAAACTCAATGTGCTCACTTCAAAGCTATCAACAATATGTTCTTCATGCGCTTGCAATACATACACTAAATTCACTTTACCCTCATAGCGAGCTGGGGCCTTCACGGTCTGTCGTCCCACTCTGCTAGCAATAGAGTCATCAATAGTAGCTCTAGGATTTCACATCGACTAGAACTCTCACTACCATCGCTGCCTGCAGTAGTAACATCATGTGGACTTTTCCCATCAACCACCTTTCTTTTACCAATATCTATGTCGATCCTGTGATTTGAAATAAGTACCACCATCTTATTTGGTACCTCCTTCCCTCTAAATGTTTAGGTTCTTCCTGAATTATTAGAACAATTGATTGCTATAGAATTTAGTGTTAAATGTATGCGTACATTTAACTGGGGTCTCGGTGTTGGATTGAATTACTCCTGAAACATACGCAATACACCGTTGCATGTGATTGTGCTAGAGTCGACCATAATGGGAAGTGAGAAAGTGGATCACTGACTCTCTACTATGTGCCCTAGAGTTTCCTCACAATACCCTTTGGCTTATTCACTAGTATTCGAAGTTTCAATCTTGGTAATAGCTATTTTAACATATTTCGTGTGACCACGAGTGATTCTGTTTAAAAGGATGTCTAGGGAAGCAGCTAAATTGATACTTTAGATATTGAATGCAAATGAAATGCTAAGTTTGTTGATATGAAGCTTGATGATCTCACATGTTGGCCAATCTGTGTGATTAAGAGACATCAATACGGAGATGTTTAAGTATGTCCTTAAGAATAAATAATTACAAAGATGGAACATGATTACTTAAACTGATACAACAAACTAGACCCGGGGTATTATAATCGACAGAGATAATTTAGAGGACTGATTATATAGATGATAGTTGTGTATCTCTAACCAGTGCACAACAAGATTGCCTATGTTCGATTATGGGTTATCAAGCATGAAAAAGTCTTATTTGCATTTGTTTTAGTAACAACAATCTCATCTTATGCGAGTGTGAGATGTTGGAATTGGGTACGCTCATGATGGGTTTTTAGCCGAGTGATTAAATGTAAATATTATAGAATTACGTTGCTTATATGTAATTTTAATTAACATGTATGGATAATTGAAATTAAGAGAAGTTGATGGTTCCTAATGCAAAAACGATGGAAACTTCTCAACTGTTTGCAAACGTTAAAATTCCAACGTTAGAAACCCCCCCCCCAAAAAAAAAAAAACAAAACAAAACAAAACAAAACAAAAACAAAAACAAAACAAAACAAAAAACAAAAACAAAAACAAAAAAAACCTCTTATATATACACCCATTTGGAGTCCCGATGAGAGAGGCGTAACAATATGTTCTTTTTCTTCTCTACCAAAAACTCATCTCAAGAAGGAAGCCTTGAAGGTAAGCTTGGTAGTGAAAAGCATTTGATTTTCATTTTTGTGATTCCAAATCCGATCCAGAAATCATCGTAATTTCTCACTGCGATCTTTATTTCACTACGTAGAAGGTATGCGTTTATCTTCTTCATCTTTCAACACAAACTGATTAATATATCTGTGAATCTAAATATCAAGCTGCTGGATGATGCTGATGAGTAGTTGGAACTTTCGAGTAGGCATAGAATCAAGTGAGTAAGCTCAATTATCTCACAAACACTCGCCTAGACATACCTTTTGCAGTGTGTGTTGTTAGTCGGTTTCTTGATCTGTCACGTAGTACTTATCGGAATGCCATAGTTCTCATACTATGATATTTTAAAAAATGCTTTAGGACGTGTCCAAAGTTTAGGTCTTGCAATGTACAGGCTTGTTAATATCTTGCTTTTACAGATTTTACTGATTGCAATTTTGTGCATGCAGGAGGGCAAGTTGTGCAGGTTTGAGGACAGGTTTACTGAGATCGGCAATTTCTCAGGATGAAAGTAAGACTCTGTGCAGCGAGCTATTCAGAGTTTTGCAATGTTCAAGCCCAGCAATTCATAATTCGATGCCAGAGTCATGTGATGCTTTCTTTCAGTGTCGAATACTCGACAGTTAGTGTACATGAAATAGTTGTGTTGCGCTGTCAACATGTTCTTGCTACCTTTGATATTAACAGATCTTCTCAGCAAGTGGATTAAGGAGAACTGCATTGGACTTTGTATACATACAGAAAATATGTAACTGGAGATGCTACTCTCTCTTTTACTCTTACTGTAAGAACAGTTGCTCTTTGTAAAATTTCCACATGTTTTTATTCTTCAGCGTGCCCAATATGGTAGTGATACTTGGATTATTGCTCAGTATTCGACTAATTAGGACCCGTAGTTCATTATTCTCTTTAACGTTGCTCTTACTTTTGTGTCATTTCATTTTGTTTGAAAACTATGCCATTCTGACTAAAGTGGAAGTGTTTGGACTAAAAGCCTATCAATCCATGGTTCGGTGGAAAATTTTACTTTATCTTCTAATAGTTCTTTTTATTTTTGTCTGTTAAAATTGTTATTGAAAATTAAAGGTTTTGTTTTTCTGGATATTCAAAGTCAGAATTATCTTTAACTTTCGAGTTCAAGAAGTGGTCGGATTCCTTTTGTTGAAGTCCGACTCCAACTCCTTGTTAGTAAAAAACGCGAATTTTTATATTTTTTACGTTTAAAACCCGTCTAAAATGGTTTCCGTATTAAATGGCCGTCCATTTGAATTATTCGGAAAAATACACGCTTTTTTAGGAGTTGACGAACACAACGCGTTTTATTCCTGTATTGCGCATTTTATGTGCTTTAAACGCGTTTTAGGGACACTTTTAAATCATTTTGAACTATGATTTCATGATCATACTTTGGTTTAGGGCATGCTACATGGAATATAATAGTATGATCATGTCATTTTGGTTAAAACTATAAATACAATTTATTTAAATCATGAATATAGAACTTATGTTACTCTTATTTTATATTGATATTGTTGATTTTTAAGTTCATTTGGATGAATGATATCTTGACAGTATTCGTATTTTTAGTCGCATTTTTATCCGGGTTAACGAATTAAACACGATTTAACCCGTTTACATTTTAGTCCCGTATTGCGCATATTTGACCGAATTTTTGACCGAACACCTTTTGAAATCGATCGAATTAAACACGTTTTATTCGCGTTCCGAATATTTTCTGTATTACGTATTGCTAACAAGGCTCCAACTTTGTTGGGAGAAAAGGAAAACCCTGAAAAAATAAGGGAGCTGCTACGCTCACAAGCCGAATTACTCATGCGCACAACCACTTAGTCTCAAGTTTGCTATTAAAAAATTACTTTATTTTTACACTCTCGCACACAACCGCTCTCTTGCGGTGGAGGAGGGGGGCGGCGGAGGGACTGGGTTGTCGAAGGAGGGGGCAACGGAGGGATATAGGGGGAGGGGTTGTCTGTGGATGGGGCGGAGGATGGGGCGGTGACGGCGGAGTGGGTTGTGGTGAAGAAGCGACCTCCTCGGCTTGCTTCGTCGCCTGCTCCTCCTCGTCGTGTCGCCTCACTCGTCGGTCCATTGACTCTCAACAGAGATCACTGTTACATGAGGAAAGATTAAGAAAAGAAAGTAAAGAAACAAAAAATGAAAATAAAGGGAAAAATTGGTAAAAATCTCAAGGAGATTTATTAGCTTCAAAATGATCGACAAAACTTACAATCAACTTCTTCTCATTATTTATACAACTTTGCTCAACTACCCTTCTAATAGCCCAACCACCCAACTAACAGTCAGTTGGGTTCAGCCGCTACTCAATTGACGGAGGCGGGAGGAAGACGGAGGAATCAACTAACAGGACTCCCGCTCTGGATCACAATGGCCAAGATTAGTTCACTTAAAGCTTCGACTGCCGAGATTATATCACTCTTCACTAGTCTAGATCATCCCTCTACTTGAATCCGACGACCGTGCTTTATCCAACGGCTCATAGCTGTTTGTATTCGAAATGAAGGCGGTAGCTTCCTCTCCTTCCGACACGGCAACTTCATCTCCTTCCGACGACCTAGCCTCTAGCTTCACCAGCTATCTTCTTACCTTAACTCAATCGTTTTTCGACCTTGCCTCAAGGTCGAATGTACGGAATCTTTTTGACGATGTCCCAGTAGCTCTCCCAAGTTGTCTCGTCGTGACTTCTCTGCTTCCATTTCACCAGAACTTGCGAAATCAGAGCATTTCGACCGCAGATTGTTCTTCGGTCCAGAGTCTGTTCTGGTTCTTCAATTTTCTCTTCAGTGTAACATGGCTGATCGTTCTGCACAACAACATGGGTTTCCAACTTCTTTTCAACTAAGAAACATGAAAGACATGATGTATCTTAGAGAGTGAAGGCATCTGCAATTTGTACGCAACTTGCCCAACTCTCTCCAGAACTCTATAAGGCCCGTAGAATTCAGGAACAAGCTTGTGGGGCTTTCTCATAAAAGCAATTATCTGGTGGTATGGTTGAAGACGCAAATAAACCTAATCCCATGCTTCAAACTATCTTTTTGTTCTCCGCAAATCAGCATATTTCTTCATCCTTTCCTTTGCCTTCTTCAAATTGTCTTTGAGAAGCTGAAGGACCACTTCACGGGAAAACGGCTCATCATCAACCATATGTACTTTAGAAGTGTTGGAAACATAGTTCAATAAATTTGGTGGCTCCCCCCATACATTGCTTCAATCTTCTTAGGGTCAGCAACAACCCCTTCACCTGATAATATGTGACCCAAGTACTCTACAGAATCTTTGCCAAACTGGCATTTGGAAAATTTAACAAATAGTTGGTGCATCACCAAAATCTTGAATACTTCCTCAAGATGCTCCATATGGGAAGAAAAATTGATGCTGTAAACCAATATATCATCAAAAAAACTAAAACACATTTTCTTAAGACTGGCCTGAAAATGTGATTCATTAAGGATTGGGAAGTTGACGGAGCAATAGTAAGCCCAAACGGCATGACGACGAACTCGTAGTGGCATCGTGAGTTCTGAATGTCGTCTTGTATATATCCTCCTCCCGTACTCTTATTTGGTGATAGCCTAATCCGATGTCTAACTTAGAGAAAATTACGACACCGTGGAGGTCATCCAATAGCTCATCGATTTTTGGAATGGGAAGCTTGTCCTTCATCGTCTGTTGGTTGAGCGCTCTGTAATCGACACACATCCTCCACGATTCGTCGGACTTCTTCACCATGACCACAGGAGACCCGTAGGGACTCGTACTAGTTCGGATGATTCCCGAGCTCAGCATATCAACAACTTGTTTCTCAATCGTGTTGGATATGGAAGACGTTTGTACACCCTTGTGGGGGATGTACGAGGGAATACGGACCTCGAACGTCGCGCACACGAAGTCGTGTGCAAAGGGAATCTGTTCCCTTGCGGAGGGGATCTCTGTATGAGCGGGAAAGTCGCATTATATATGCATAAGTGCATGCGACATATGGCTAATAAATGGGGAATATCTTAAGCTTATGTTGTACCATGCATATGGTACAACTTAAGCTTATATTGTGCCATGTATCATGGTACACCTTAATTAAGTTGTTCCAAAGGAACAACTTACCCTAAAATAACTACCTTGGGGGCTATAAATAAGACCCAAGGGTAGCCATTTTCCTTACACATTTGCATGAAATTCATGCATGCATCTTCTTCATAGCGAAGCTTTGCAGAAATATTTCCTCTTCCTCCTTCCAAGTTCTTAATCTAAAATAGAGATTTAGATTGTGAATTAGTAGCCTTACTCCGTTCGTGAGAAGACTCGATCCGTCGTGGCGAATCCGAAGGCAAAGTTCCGAGACTATCGTTCCGCATACGCAAGCGTAAGTCTCCACTTTAATTATCGATCCTAACTTTGTTTTGGATAGGATCCGACATTGGTATCAGAGCCATATGGGTTCGCCCCGGTCAATCCACCGCCCCGTCGAAACTACGAACGAGTCGTTGTCTTTTTCACGAATGGGTCTCCTACTATTACGGATATAGTAGGAACGCTTCGTGACGGAGAGAACGCAGCGGTTGTTCTTTTCACGTTAGGGTCTCCTATCATTACGGATATGGTAGGAACTCTCCGTGACGGGAAGAACCGACCGTTCACGTAGTACGTTAGTCATTTTTTGGCACACGGCCATTAGGCAATAACTAACTTCATCGACGAACGGGTGCTTCATCGAGGAAGATGATGGAAGTTATTTCCATCGGGTAAGAGGAAAATTTGGTGCATGTGTACCATGGCCAAATGGGCTATGAAGGCCATGCATCCCCTCTCCCCATGCGGAGGGGGTTGGCTACGGCCAATAACCATCGGCGACCACCCCATCAAGGGGGAGGAATGAGTGCGGCAACCCCGTTTAAAGGGGGTGGCCGGCCATGGCCAAAGGGGCCATGGCCGGCCAACGCCAAATGGCCTTGGCCATGGCCGGCCATGGCCAAGCCATGGCCGGCCATGGCCAGGCCGACAGTGGCCGGCCAAGGGCCAGGCCGGCAGTGGCCGGCCTTGGCAGAGCCTTGCCGGCCAGGCCGGCCCTGGCAGTGGCCAGGGCCGGCCCTTGGCCGGCCTGCCGGCCCTGGCAGAGGCCAGGGCCGGCGCCCTGGCCACTGCCAGGGCCAGGCCGGCCCTGGCAGTGGCCAGGGCCGGTGCCCTGGCCCCAGCCAGCGGCCTGTCGGCCCTGGCAGAGGCCAGGGCCGGCGCCCTGGCCTCAGGCCAGGGCCTGGCCGAGGCCAGGGCAGGAGCCCTGGCCCCGGCCAGTGGCCTGGCCGGCAGGCCCTGGCAGAGGCCAGGGCCTGGCCGGCCCTGGCCGAGGGGGCCAGGCCCCCTGGCCGGCCAGGGCAGAGGCCCTGGCCGGCCTTTGGCCAAGCCCCGGTCAGGGCAGAGGCCCTGACCGGGAGGGAGAATTTGTATTTCGAAAATTGGTCGACCAATTTTGTGTTTTTGGTCGACCAATCTGACAGATGGTCTGGATCGATTGCAAACTTGCCAGATGACTCATACGGGGTAACAAATGGCCTTGGTCAAACTCGAATGTGTCGATTAGTCCATACGGGACTAACCACAGTGCCGAATAGTTCATACGGGACTAACGTTTTAATGAAATTTTTTCATTTGGGCTCTACTCCTTGAAGATTAGCCATAGTGCTCTACTTCATGCGAGATTAGCCATGTCATTGTGCTCTACTCTACGGAGATTAGCCAATGTACTTGTGACGTTGTGCTCTACTCTACGGAGATTAGCCAACGTGCTTTCAAAATTTTTGGAAAAAGATGTTTTTTCAAATAGGTTATGTCCCGTCCTTAAATCGGGATAGCGCAATTTAGAATTCCAAGTCCTACCACGATCCGGCCATGGTTATCTAACCCATGGGTGGGTAGAACAGGTCTCGTGGCTTGGCAATTGTTGCGTTAAAATTCTTTGCGCTAATTCTCACCTATTCTATTTTGAAAGATAAGTTTTTCAAAGTGATTTTCCGCTGCTAATACCATACGGGTATTATTTCTGATTTCTTTTTACTTGAGATAAGTAAGAGGGATACTTTGAAAGTTACTACTAGATGGTAGTTGGGAACGTAGTGAACTTCTCGATTCTAGAGTAACATTTCAACGCATCCAAGGAACTTATCAAGTGTTTAAAGAATCGAAACTTTATGCATAGAATTTTGATCGTGTTTTTCATTCTCTTTGCAGTTTTTTGAATCGAAAATGTCTACCGCTTCTAAGAATATTGTCGCAGAGCTTAACAAAGGTGAAAAGCTCAACGGCGACAATTATAAACTTTGGTCAATAAAGATCCAATATGTTTTGGAGGAGCAAGATGTGCTCGAAACACTCCAAAACATAATGGTAGAACCTGAGTTGGGCAATACGGCCCAACACAAAAGGGACCGGGAAGCTTATGACACTTGGACTCGAAAGAACAAAATAGCACGTATTACGTTACTGTCCGCGATGGACAATGACATAATGCGCCTATTTCGGGAATTCGACCTAGCTAAAGACATATGGTCTGAGCTAGAGATAAAGTTTGGTGGAACTTCGGTTACCAAACTCCGCTCCTTGAATATTCAATTTGATTCGTACAAGATGCGGCGAGATCATTCTATGAAAAAGCATCTCCGCCACATGGCGAATCTTATATCTGAATTAAAGGATGCGGGTGTTACGCTGTCTGACGAACAGCAGATCCAAGCGGTCATTCGTTCACTCCCAGATAGCTGGGATAACATGAAAATGCATCTCACTCATAATGAATGCATTAAAACTTTAAGCGATGTTTCGAAACACCTCGAACTCGAGGAAGAGCGGATTCAAGCCGCAAAACCAAGTGCAGAAGTGCACGTGGCCGCTAGTTCCTCACATGGAGGAAATAAGCGGAAACGCTTAAGGTTTGTGAACGAACGTAAGCAAGAACCGGAGACCTCAAAGAAGACAAAGAACAAAAAGTGGCAAAAGAATGTGCACTCAAAGAAGAAAAACTTGAAGAAGATCAAGTGCTTTAAGTGCAACAAGTACGGTCACTTTGCCCGTAAGTGTACGGATGGAAGTGACAAGGTAACTTGTAGGGCTAGTTACATATGTGTTTCTAGTTCCGTGTTTCTTGCTGAATCTAACTATTTTTGGTTGATTGATTCAGGGGCCACAGACCACGTTGCGAAGGACAGAAGGTTCTTCGTAGAGTATCGAAAGATAACTCAAGGAACAAAGTGGATATACGTCGGCAACAACACACGTGTTGAAGTCAAAGGCGTCGGAACATGCAAGCTAGTTCTCGACAACGGCCGGACTTTATTATTGCACGACGTCCTCTTTGCTCCAGATATTAGAAGGAATATCGTTTCCGTGGTCATGTTAATGTCTTTAGATTATGAGTGGAGGTTCTATAAACAATGTGTTGACCTTGTTTGTAATAATTCTTTGATTGGTTCTGGTAATGTTTGTAATGGATTAATTGTTTTAAATACAATGTATGATGTTGCTTCTTCCATTAATGAAAGTTTTCATTTGACAAATGCTTCTAACTCTGAGTCTGAAATCATTTGTTGGCATGCAAGACTTGGTCATATTGGACCAACTAGAATGGATAGACTTGCCAAAAGTGGCTTGCTATCTAATGTTTCAAAAGTTGAAATGTCAACTTGCAAACATTGTCTTGTAGGGAAAACTTGTCGCAAGCCATTTGGAATTGGCACAAGGGCCGAAGTTCCATTACAGCTTATCCATTCGGACATTTGCGGTCCAATGAATGTTAAGACAAGACACGGGAAGTCCTATTTCATCACATTCATTGATGACTTCACCCGTTTCGGACATATCTATTTGATATCCCACAAAAGTGAAGCTTTGGCTTGCTTTAAAAACTATATGAGTTTAGTGGAGAATCAATTAGATCGCAAGATTAAGGTTTTGCGAACCGATAGGGGCGGTGAATATCAATCAATAAGTTTTAAGGAACTTTGTGATGAAAAAGGCATAGTACATCAGGTAACTATGCCTTACACTCCGCAACAAAACGGTGTTGCGGAAAGAAGAAATAGGACATTGATGGAAATGGTCCGATCAATGATGTCTCAGGCAAATTTGCCTATCACCTTTTGGGGTGACGCATTATTGACGGCAGCATTCATCTTAAACCGTGTACCCTCGAAGTCGGTAAGTTCTACTCCTTATGAGTTGTGGAACAATAGAACTCCAGACTTAAACATTCTAAAACCTTGGGGTTGTGCCTCTTACGCACATTTATCCTCTCACAAATATGGCAAACTTGGGCCACGTGGGAGGAAGTGTATCTTCATCCGATACGCTGAAAACTCCAAAGGATATGTTTTCGTCGGTCAAGAGGACAATGGGGGTCTAATAGAATTCGAATCGAGGGATGTTGTCTTCTTGGAAAAAGAGTTTCCAAGACAGGGTGAGATAAGTCAAGACTTATCCTTGTTTGAGACTTGGGATCAAGAAGGATCGGAACGTTCGAGTGGGAGAATCCTTGGTGAAGAAGAAAATACGTTTCAAACTTCACCAATGGATGATACGAACGATACCAATCCTAATCCGAGTGGGAGTGATGTTATTCCAAGTGGGAGTGATGTCATTCCAAGTGGGAGTGATCAAACTCAAACAAGACGTAGTAATCGAACGAGGCTAACACCTCTGAGATTTGAGGATGAATTTCCTCAAACATTCATGACATTACTACAAGATGATGACGAACCTGCAAACTTCAAACAGGTCGTCACATGCCCTGCTAAAGATAAATGGATAGCGGCAATGGAAGAAGAACTTCAATCCATGAAAACAAACCAAGTCTGGGACTTGGTTGATTTACCTAAAGGACGTAGAGCCATTGGGAACAAGTGGGTTCTCAAAATCAAGCATAAGGCTGATGGCTCCATCGAGAAATATAAAGCTCGCCTTGTTGCGAAAGGTTTCACGCAACAGGAAGGAATAGACTACGAAGAGACTTTCTCTCCTGTCGTGCGTTTTACCTCGATTCGCTTAATTCTGGCAATGGTGGCTTGTTTGGACCTCGAATTACATCAGATGGATGTAAAGACTGCCTTTCTTAACGGAGAACTAGATGAGGAGATCTACATGGAACAACCAAACGGGTTCGTACAAGAAGAAAACAAACATAAGGTTTGTAAACTTCGTAAATCCATATATGGTCTTAAACAATCCTCAAGGCAGTGGTATATGCGCTTTCAAGAAGTTGTTTTGTCGTATGGATTCTCCATGCTCGACGAAGACAATTGCGTATATATTAAGAGGATTAAAAACAAGTATATAATTATGTCTCTTTATGTAGATGACATACTTATAGCCGGAAATGATAAGCGTCTTATATTGGATATCAAAGCTTGGCTTTCATCCGTCTTTGAGATGAAAGACATGGGTGAAGCTGCATATATCCTTGGGGTTAAGATCTCAAGGAATCGTTCCAAGAAACTTCTTTCTCTCTCTCAAGAGACGTATATAAAGAAAGTTTTAGAACGGTTTAATATGCAGGACTGCAAGCCAATTGATACTCCAATAAGCAAAGGCGAGGGTCTATGTTTGGAGATGTGTCCCAAAGATCCAAAAGAAAAGAAAGCTATGGAAAAAGTTCCATACTCCAGTGCTGTCGGGAGTCTGATGTACGCCATGATGTGTACTAGACCCGACATTTGCTATGCTGTTGGTATGGTAAGCCGTTACCAATCCAACCCAGGGCAGGCACACTGGAAAGCGGTGAAGAGGATATTAAGATACCTCAAAGGGACTGCGGACTATGCGTTATGCTATCAAGGCAATACCTTGAGACTCGAAGGCTATACCGATGCTGATTGGGCGGGTGATCTCGACGAGCGAAGATCTACCTCAGGCTTTGTTTTCTTACTCGGGAATGGTGCAATATCCTGGAGCAGCAAGAAACAAACCTGCATCGCTCTATCAACCATGGAAGCCGAGTTCGTAGCATTCAGCATGGCGGTCCAAGAAGCTGTTTGGCTTAGGAAATTCTTAGACAGGCTGACGAATGCCTCTGACTCGAGCACTGTTCCTATATACAGTGATAGTCAAGCTTCGATTGCCTATGTCAAAGATCCTAAATTTCATTGTAAGACCAAACACATTGACATTCGATTCAAGTTTGCGAAGGATTATGATAAACGGAAGGAAGTAGACATAGGATACATATCCACGCATGAGATGATAGCGGATCCCCTTACTAAGGCGATCCCCAGAGATGTGTTTTTCAAACACTTATCATCTATGGGAATGCGTAGGTGCTGAGCTGTATCATGTAATATTTCCCATGTCTATAGAAGATCAAAATTTAATTTGCATACAAGTTTCTTACAAATGATTTTATATACATTTGTGTTTAAGTCTCAGCTATTTTTGTGTGTATGTCGGACAGATTAAGGTTGGCTCTCTCACATGAGCAACCGCCTTATCTTATCAGATGGATAAGATAGAGATGAGACTAGTTTAAAGTCAAAATCATTAGACAAATGATTTAGAGTCATGACTTAAACAAAGATAGTCGAATAAAAGATCTGCATCATACGGATGCTTACAAAAGATCTGAGATCTGTATCACAAGGATATAAAGATCTCATTGGATTTTTTAATCCTATCTGTCTTATGCAGGATGAGAGTCCGTGAATATTTCACGAGTAGTAAGGGGACTCAAAAAGATAGGCACTGTGGTGTCTGATCTTTTCATCCGTACAACATCATTAAGACATACTCTCCCTGGGAAAGGAGTGATGTTGTAATACGTGTTCATACCACGTATGCATTTCGACCACTGAGTTAGTAGCAATAGTGTTTGCTATTATGTGAGACTCAAAGGCCATACGGGTCTTAACTCTTACCCTCAAGGACTCCAATTGGTTCCTTTAGATTTGACGAGATGATCGCTATCTTAGCGTGTTACTAATGGGCTATGGTAATTCGGCTCGGCGGGGCACGTTAGAAAAGCGAATCAAGTCAAGATCAGAAGGTTCGCAAGAAGAGGAAGATTGATTTCATATTCGCATTTGGACTTTAATGATTCAAAGCTGGCCAGCCAATTGTAATCCAGATGGGATTCAATTGTTGAATATAAAGTATAAGAAATGTGAAGAAATAATCTAGGGTAAAGCATGCGTTGAACTACTCAACTTTGCACCTTCGAGGTCGTTGTGTATCTCTAACAAGTGCACAACAACAGACTCTACGCGCATGACGGTCGCACGGTCTATTTCTCGGTATGATAGATGAAAGAACTAAGGGAAATACGTTCTCTTACAATCCCCTCAAGTGTGAGTGGGAGATGTTGGATATGGAAGACGTTTGTACACCCTTGTGGGGGATGTACGAGGGAATACGGACCTCGAACGTCGCGCACACGAAGTCGTGTGCAAAGGGAATCTGTTCCCTTGCGGAGGGGATCTCTGTATGAGCGGGAAAGTCGCATTATATATGCATAAGTGCATGCGACATATGGCTAATAAATGGGGAATATCTTAAGCTTATGTTGTACCATGCATATGGTACAACTTAAGCTTATATTGTGCCATGTATCATGGTACACCTTAATTAAGTTGTTCCAAAGGAACAACTTACCCTAAAATAACTACCTTGGGGGCTATAAATAAGACCCAAGGGTAGCCATTTTCCTTACACATTTGCATGAAATTCATGCATGCATCTTCTTCATAGCGAAGCTCTGCAGAAATATTTCCTCTTCCTCCTTCCAAGTTCTTAATCTAAAATAGAGATTTAGATTGTGGATTAGTAGCCTTACTCCGTTCGTGAGAAGACTCGATCCGTCGTGGCGAATCCGAAGGCAAAGTTCCGAGACTATCGTTCCGCATACGCAAGCGTAAGTCTCCACTTTAAATTATCGATCCTAACTTTGTTTTGGACAGGATCCGACAAATCTCACCCTTCAAGAAGTGGGCATGTCTGTATGGTCTAATGCACATTGGCTTTGTGCCTGGCTCTATGGGTATGTGGTGGTCACAATATCTGTGAGGAGGCAATCCTTTGCGTTCTTCAAAAATTTAGGATATCTTTTTATCAACTGCTGCAGTTCTTGTGGCTGCCATTGGATTTCCTGAACTCCACGTTCAAAGTAGCCGGGTGACATAGCTAATGACTTCAACTGAATCAAGTATCCACTGCCTTCCTGCCTTAGAGTTCTCCTCATCTGCTTCTCATTGATCAACTGTGATTACCCCTTATATCCTTGCCACATACATTCTTTGCATTGGTAGTTGAATTTCATTTGTAGCTTCTTGAAGTTCATCACGATATCGTCGAGCTGTTCAAGCCACTGAGCACCCAGCACTATCTTATTACCACCCACTTGGACAGCTTGCCATTTAATGCTTCCCTCCAACCTCAATGTGTGGGCTGTCGGAATGCCACACATTGCCTACAATGAAATGGCAGCGGGGTCTTCCCTCTCCCCTACTGGTTCCGACTAGTTATATCCCTAGCCACCGGGTCATCTTCATTCAAGCAATCTCCGCTGAGGTCATCATCATCCAAGACTTCTTCCAGAATGAATAACTTCTTGCATTTGTGATCTCTACTCCACTACCCATCACATCCGAAACATTGTTGATTTTGTCGCTTATATTGAGTCTCCTCTTGTGTTAATTTTTTGAAAATTGGAGTTTGGTTTGTATTCTTGCTAGTGTGCGTAGCTGATGGAGCACCCATTGGTGTTTTGGCTTGGGAACCCACCACCGTGGATGAGCGAACTGACTTCCTGGATGTTATAAATTTCTCCTCAAAATTCTTGATCAAGCGAATAGCCTCCCGAAGGTCCTGCGGGTCCCCTGCCATGACTTCATATCTTATTTCATCCTTGAGACCACCAATGAATTTGTCGAGGATATATTCCTTGGGTAATCTGTCCAGAAATCCCATCACCTTCACCAACTTCTTCAGATAATCACGTACAGAACCTTCTTGCTTCAACGTATAAAACACTTGGAAGGGCTTCTCCATTTCAGGGGGACCAAAGCGAGATAATAGCTCTTTCTTGAAATTATCACATATCAAGAACCCTTCAAGATTTATTTTCGTCCACTCATACCACTGGAGAGCTTCCTCCGTTAAATAGAATCTGCAGATTCTCACCTAAGAAGCCTTCTCAGTGTTGTAATATTCAAAGATCTGCAACACTCGATTCAACCAGTGATTGACTACTTCCAGCTCCTTGTATATTGGAAATTCTGGCCTCAAACCCTTAGGATAACCCTCTCAGACCATTGGATTCTCCCCTTCTATATGCCGAATGATCTACCTCATAGGAAAAAGATCGAACCCCTTCCTCTTGGGTTGGCTTGCCATCTCTACAAGAAACTAAGGGCAAAGAATTCCTGGAGATGTCATCGAGCCTGCTGCAAGATTCTGAGATTGTACACTATTGAACACCATTTGTTGTCGCAACTGTTGTTGCATGATCCCCCATTGATGCTCGACGCGAAGATTCAAGGTCTTCTTATTGTCCCGCAAATCTTTCCGTCCAAGAATCTTCATCAATGGCATTCCCCTCCTCGGCATTCGACTCCCCATATGGCTCGAAAATGGCTGCTCTGATACCACTTGTGAAGAAGCAACCTCCTCTGCCTGCTCTGCCGTCTGCTCCTCCTCGTCCTATTGCCTCACTCGTCGACCCATTGGCTCTCAACAGAGATCGCCGTTACAGGAAAGATTAAGAAAAGAAAGTTAAGAAATAGAAAATGAAAATAAAAGGAAAAATTGGTAGAAATCTCATGGAGATTTATTAGCTTTAAAATGATCGACAAATCTTACAATCAACTTCTTCTCATTATTTATACAACTTTGCTCAACTACCCTTCTAGCAGCTCAACCACCCAACTAACACTCAGTTGGGTTTAGCTGCTACTCAATTGGCTGAGGCGGGAGGAAGAAGAAGGAATCAACTAACAAAACTCCCGATTTGGATCTCAATGGCCAAGATTAGTTCACTTAAAGCTTTGACGGCCGAGATTATATTACTCTTCATCGGTCCAGATCATCCCACTACTTAAATCTGACGATTGTGCTTTATCCAACGCCTCGTAGCCGTTTGTATTCGAACTAAAGGCGGCAGCTTCCTCTCCATCCGACACGGCAGCTTCCTCTTCTTTCGACGACTCAGCCTCCAGCTACCCCAGATGTCTTCTTACAGATGTGGAAGAAGAAGTGGTTGGTGGAGGGGGCGACGGTGTCGTCGTGGGTTTCGTTGGTTTTGATCGGATGGCTGATTGGACGGCTGATCGGACAGAGATGGTTGTATATCGCCATCGAGGGAAAAGCTGAGGAGGGAAGCTCGCTCGTACGTGACCTCGACGACGGAATGGGCGGAGGAGGGGGCGGCGGTGTTATCGTGGGTTTCGTTGGTTTTGATCAGACGGTTGTTCGGATGGAGATGGTTGGATCTCGCTGTCGAGGGAAGAGCTGAGGAGGGGAGCTTGCTCGTTAGTGACCTCGACGACGGAATGGACAGAGGAGGGGGGCGGCTGTGTCGTCGTGGGTTTCATTGGTTTTGATCAAACGGCTGATCGAATGGAGATGGTTGGATCTCGCGTCGGGGGAAGAGACGAGGAGGGGAGCTCGCTCGTTAGTGACCTCGACGACAAAATCCATGGGTTTTCCCTTAATTTCGTGGGTTTTAGAGAGAGAAGGGGGGGTTGGGGAAGATGAGAGGGTCAGCGACAGTGGTCGGCACGTGGGCGGGGTTGGGGGTGTCACGTTTTGCTCACTGCATACAACTGGATGCAATTTAGGATTAATATTTGTTGTGCACATGTGAGAATGACAATTTTGTAAACCACTCGAATTCTGGACTTGCGCAGAGAGCAATTTGGTATGTGCGGGTAGCAACTCCCATAAATCTATTATACAATTCAGGACCTTTGTCCTGTGGCATTTTTTTCATACGTGTCTCAACTTTGTCCTACGTGTCCTTCAAAATTATGACTAGGACAATCTACTTATACACAATTTTTATAAACTGCGTTTTGACAAAATTGTTTTGAAAAACAATGGTTCTAAAAACTGTTTTGAAAAACAACGGTTCTAAAAACTGCTTCAACATTCCCGTGCACTCATTTACACGTTCTCAACAATTCCCACTAAAAACCTGTTGTCTTCATCCATCCCTAAAATTCCCACTTACAAACTGTTCTCTTCATCATTAACTTCAACATTCATCTCCTCTCTATCTCTGTCTCAATTTCATTCGTTAATTTTTGAACCTTTTTTCATGGAGCAAAATCGTCGTACCCGATGAAATTGTTGTCCTCCTCTGGAACAAATATAATTTAGAGGTACTCATCTAAGGGCAAAATCGTTCATTACTTATTTTCATCATCATCATTAGGGCACTCCTCTGAAATTTTGCTCTTTAGTTTCATCGGGTACGGTGATTTTGCCCTAGAGTCAATTTCACCACTTCGCCACTTCATCCGGTCAGTTCCTCTGAAATTTCATACAATTAGCTACTTATTTGAATTTAAAGCTCTGGGGTTGCTATCTAATCTTTGCTAATTTTTGCTTGCTAATTTTTTCTTTCTGATCTCTCTCTCTCTCAATTTTTTCTATTTCGTTTTAGGAGAGAGCACGGTCTCAAACCGGCGGTTTGGGACCTAAACCGAACCAGACCGTATAAGTAGCGGTTTCTCACATGCCAGACCAAAACCAGACCGCCAGACTGACGGTTTTCGAGTCGACGAAAACTGCTTGGAGCGGTTTGGTTCGGTTTGGAACCGCGGTTCAGTCATATGATGACGTAAGATCCCATCGTATACCCAATTTTGCTAAATATAGACTTTGTCATTAAAATAATTTCATGACATGGCCTTAGGCTAGGAATAGGGCCGACGTGGTGCCACTCAGTCTAAAGGCCTCAGGCTAGGGTTCCTAGGGACTAGGGTTAAAGTCCCAACAGATTTCCAGCACAATATATGATATATGTTAGGAGTCGGTTCGGTTCGGTTTAAGCGGTTTCGACAGTGTGAAACCAAACCAGACCATATAAGTGGCGGTTTCCAACGATTGAGACCAAAGCAGACCATATAAGTGGCTCGGTCTGGTTCGGTCCGGTTCGGTTCGGACAGTTTGAGCAAACCGTGCTCACCCCTATTTCGTTCGGTATATGGTCTTTGCTAATTTTTGATTCTTTCTAAAGCTAAACTGTGCTTCTTTCCAAAAACTTGCCCGTACAAGGATTAAAAACTTGCCCGTGCCCATAGGGTCCCCGTAAATAACACAAGGTCCGCATAAATAACCCAAGAAAGATTAGCATGATAATAGAGACCACAATCCATCAAAGATTACCTCGATTGCAAAGAGAACTTCGTGACGTACATCGGCTACATCATAGAATTTAGCAGTTTGAGTTTGGTCTCCTCGGTCAATCTGCATACATAATCAACAATTTAAATTGTTATTGCATTATGAAAGTTAGACAGATAAATATCCTCCTCTAATTATTGACATAATCATCCAGTCTTTTGTAGCACAAATGATATGACATATGTAATTTCATTATAGTTTTAAGAATCTCTGAAGCAATGCATCGTACGTCTTTCGTGCATCATTCTCGCGTCCAGTAGACGACTATCCTGTCGCCATTTCACCTGTTAACATACTGTCTTTCTCGATTTCGCACCTGGTAGACGACACACGGGTTATGACTAGTAAACTCTTTAAAGAATAGCATTACGTTCACCGATCGGTGACGGAATCCAATTCCGAACGAATAACGGAAAGGAACCGCAACCTGGATGTACATTGACAAAATTGCCACCATCCTCTCTTAAGAACGACCATTCTGGGTGGCATTCCCCGTAAATAATACCAAACGTTAAGCCCTTTGAACTCTCCCGGTTACCCCGCTCTCGTGTGCTGGGGCCCTAGAGACGCAACCGGTTTGCCCTTTTTGGGTACCACGTCAGCCCCACACGTGCGAAAATATCCAATCCTTATTCTCTATATAAACCCCATGATCATCTTTCTCTTCCACATCGTTCTCTCCGTTCCGTTCTCTCCGCCCCCTCTCTCTCGGCAAGATCAGCGAGAGATCGCGGCGCTCGAAACCCTAACCCTAGCTTTAGGGTTTTTGGGCGCCTCATTAGATTTTCAGAGTATCGAGCATCCGGTTTTGAGTTTGGGGATGGCCAGCGCGACTCCCTCACTTCCCTCTCACCTGCCCTCTCCCCAGTTCTCGCCGCCGGTCATGTCGCCGATGGGGCCGCCGCCGGTGGGCCCGTTCTCCATTGCGTCTCTGTACGTCGGGGATCTCGACGGTTCGGTCGGTGAGGCGCAGTTGTATGCTCTATTTAATCAGATCGCGCCGGTCGTGTCCGTTCGGATTTGCCGGGATCAGATCCGGAGTACGTCGTTAGGCTACGGATATGTGAATTTTCATACTCACGAAGATGGTAAGAAAGATTTCACCTTTGTGATTGACTGTATGACTTTTGTTTTTTTTCCCCTACTTTTTCGGGTCATGCAATTCATATTTTCACAATGCTGATTGATTTTGAGTTTCAATTTGGTGGACGAACTGAAATTTTGTTATTGGCCCTGAAGTAGAAGATCAAAAAACAATGTTTGTAAAACCTTTTCACCTAAGGGCCTGTTCCAACTGGTTTCTTTTGTTGGAGGATTTACTGTTTGGAATAGTAAATCCTAGGAGAAATTAGTGAAGAGAGAGAAGAGGAGTAGTGTGTTTCTTTTGGTTGCTTTTGGTTGCTTTGGTTTGGAAAGTGGAGAGGAGTTTTGTTTGTAGGGCCCATAGTAAAGTAGTGTGTTTCCTTGGTTATATGGGTATTGGAAAAGTTGGATGAGGAAAGTGAGAGAGTTGGTTATGGTGATTTGTGGTGAGATTACCCCCCAACCGCATTTGGGCAATTAACTTGTGAAAACCCAAGAGTTAATTAATTATTACTTAAATAACTATTAAATATGAAATAAATTAATATTAAATAAACATATTTAAGTACAATTTACGTAATTAAATTTTAAAAAACCGAATTTAACAACGGAATATTTAATTGAATAAGGCCGAATAATCAGAAACACAATCACGACAAGCAACGCAACCAACAGAAATAAAAAAACAATTTATTGAACTGGCAGCAAAACATGGTGTAGCTTTTTAAATGCTCACTGATAAGCTCATATCAGATAGAACAAAGCAAAGTCACATTCCAAAATAACCAATATTTATAAAATACTTATAATATAGATATTACAAGTCTCATCTGACATTCCAACTTACAGAAATAAATGTTTACATTTTCATCGCGATAATAAACAATAGTAACAAAAATAGCAGAAAGCCTAAGATCACATACAAAACCAACTTAATGGTATTGTATTCGGAGAGAATGGTGTCCATTTTCCACGCCAACTGCCCCTCAATCTCCAAAAGCCGCCTATCAGATACCGCTGTGGAAGAGGATGCATGGGTTGGGCTTCTTGCAAGCTCATCAAGCAACTGTAGTATCACATAAGTGGACCACTCTGAGTGAGGTGGATCCTTCCATTCGTAGAAGTTGTATTTATTATTCCCTCGCACAGGACAGCTCCAAAAGCGACGGCCAGGATTATTTCTGGTCCATGATGTCCTCCTGGGAACCCGTATCCGACAATGGCAAAACCTGATGTCATCATCATCTGGATCCAACTGCGACCCTGTAGGAAGTCTGGGTCTGGATTGAATAGACTGGCTGGAACCGGTGCTCATTTGTACCTTGCAAGAAATAAAGATTGACAACGGAGGCATGCAACATATATACAAATAAATAATGAAAAACAATTTTAAGCAGCAAGGATACATACAGAAGTGCATCAAGAAGCAACACCTCAAACTGAGACAGACAAATGAAGAAACCAAAAAATAAACGGATATATCCATAAAAACCCAGAAATAAACTGAAAAAAATTAACATTTGCGAAAACCAAACAATCCCCACAAGGAAATTGCACCATACCAACTTGGTCCGTACCCAAGTCAAATAAAAATTATTTGACTTGTGCCCTCAGGTAAACATGTTTTGTAGCATGAACAGCAGAAGGTATATGACGGTTGCTCATTATAAATAAACCTTCCAGCCAAATACCCATATATCTTCTTTTCATAGGGTCAATTTTCGTATTTATTGTTCATCATCGGGCATAAGTTGGTTTTTGGGTCATAGCTCCAGGTTGCAGTATGTGTTTATGGGTTGTTAATTTTGGATCATGGTATCAGATTTTTGTGGCATTGCTCCAGATTGCTAGTTGTATGCAAAACATACATAAGCCCTCAGGAAGAAATTAATTTTATCATGATAAATAGTTGGTAATAGGCAGTTGCTCCATCACATATCACCCCCTCATTTAACATCCGCTCATCTCATATACCGATGCATACCATCCATATCATTTCATATGATTTTCAATGTATCTCACGAATATACATCATTGGAGAGTAATGGAACCATCAAGCCTAATACCAACTATTTATGCATAACCGAGGGACATATGGATCAAATAAGCATCTTCATCATTGGGCTATAGGTAAACCATAACAAGGAGCCTTGCCAACCAATCTGCAGCCTAGAGCAATGCCTGGAACAATGCCACAACAATCTGATTCCATGATCCAAAATTAACAACCCATACAAACAAACTGCAGCCTGGAGCAATGCCACAAAAATCAGATTCCATGAGCCAAATTTAACAACCCATACAAACAAACTGCAGCATGGAGCAATACCACATAAAAATCTGATTCCATGTTCCAAAATTAACAACCCATACAAACAAACTGCAGCCTGGAGCAATGCCACAAAAATCAGATTCTATGATCCAAATTTAACATGGCAAACAAACAAACTGCAGCATAGAGAAATGCCAAAAAAAAATCTGATTCCATGGTCCAAAATTAACAACCCATACACCCAAACTGCAGCCTGGAGCAATGCCCCAATAATCTGATTCCATGATCCAAAATTACAAAGCACATAAACACAAAAATGCAACATGGAGCATTGACCCAAAAATCTGATACTATGAACCAAATATAATAACCCATAAACATACACTGCAATTATTGAGCAAAGCCACAAAAATCTGATAACATGAACCAAAAATATCAACATCATAAACACACACAATAACCTGGAGCAAAGCCCCAAAAATCTGAAAACATGAACCAAAATTAACAACCCATACGCACATGCTGCAAACTGGAGCAATGCCTCCAAAATATGATACCATGAACCAAAATTAACAACCTCATAAACACACACAGCAACCTGGAGCAAAGCCCCAAAAATCTGAAAACATGAACCAAAATTAACAACCCATTCACACATGCTGCAACCTGGAGCAATGCCCCAAAAATATGATACCATGAACCAAAATTAACAACCTCATTAACACACACAGCAACCTGGAGCAAAGCCCCAAAATCTGAAAACATGAGCCAAAATTAATAACACATTCACACATGCTGCAACCTGGAGCAATGCCCCAAAAATATGAAAACATGTACCAAAATTAACAACCTCATAAACACACACAGCAACCTGGAGCAAAGCCCCAAAAATCTGAAAACATGAGCCAAAATTAACAACACATTCACACATGCTGCAACTTGGAGCAATGCCCCAAAAATATGAAAACATGTACCAAAATTAACAACCTCATAAATACACACATCAACCTGGAGCAAAGCCACAAAAATCTGATAGCATGAACCAAAATGACCAACCCATACACCCATGCTGCAACTTGGAGCAATGCCCCATAAATCTGATTCCATTATCCAAAATTAACAACATAAACACACACTGCAACCTGGAGCAAAGCCACAAAAATCTGATAGCATGAACCAAAATTAACAACACATACACCCATACTGCAACCTGGAGCAAAGCCCCAAAAATCTGCTTCCATGTTCCAAAATTAACAACCAATACACACAATCTGGAACCTGGAGCAATGCCCCCTAAATCTGAATCATTGAGCAAACAAGAACAACACAAAAACACAAATTGAATCCTTTTCCAACCCCCCCTTAAATCTCCACCAACATAACATCGTCACCGCAGAAACATCTTCACATCCCAGCCAGCTAGACTCCTAGTCCAAATCAAACCCCGCAACTATCTCTTCTATCATCATTTTCCTAGCCGCTTAAGGCAAAGCCAAAAAGCTTCGTGCCTCCATCTCATCCTTGCGAAGGGCCTTAAAGACCTTAAACAATATACACGGGGTATACTCGGTAAACTCGTAGACAAGCTGGGCAAGCGGTTCAGTCCAATGTGAGTGTGTGGACCTTATAGCATCCGCGACCTCTTTCATATCTTCTGATATTTCCCGCATGATGTCGAGATCTTGAACCATGCCCCGTCTGTGTTGTTTCTTTTTACCCATCGCAGGTTGGTTTGACTGACTTGGCCCTCCCTGATTAGCAGGCCCGGTTGAAGCTTGGGTGGGAATTTCTTCCGTGCCATTGTGTGGTGGTGAATCTATATGTATCGGCTCCTGACTTACGGGCACTCCCTCGCCTTCGCCTTCATGAAACTCTCCACCAAACCTTTCAAAAATACCCATGGCTAAATCCCCCTTCGCAGCGTCATCACCAATGACGATAACAAGATCGTCATAGCATGGCAGTGGATGGTTCACATAAGCCCGCAGCCGATGGTTAGCCTGAACAATTAGAACATCAAATATGATAACGGGTATGCAAAGCTATATTTAATGTAGTATCACATAGCCTATCTATATGGTAGAAGTAATTACCGCCGCCCATGTAGCATACGTTTCGGGATCAAGCGTAATGACCTTACTCTCCATATCCCATCCGGCTCTTCTAAGATCCATGCACTCCCTTACGTCTTTGAGCCGTCTCCTCAACAATTTCATGTGATTCTTCACATTAACACTAGAGAATGAAGTCACATGTATGTTATTTATTTCCACTGCGGCTGCATTGAAGGCTGTATATTTAAAAGTCTTATCGGCTTTATACCCCTGACGTGCAAGCTCAGCAAGGAATGTAATGAGGGTTTCATCGTACTCATTCGTCC
This sequence comes from Scilla litardierei, assembly GCA_030789695.1. Classification (NCBI taxonomy): domain Eukaryota; kingdom Viridiplantae; phylum Streptophyta; class Magnoliopsida; order Asparagales; family Asparagaceae; genus Scilla; species Scilla litardierei. The sequence goes on along the minus strand of CM061141.1, from coordinate 2,985,026 downwards.
AAAGTTTGTTCTGTTGTGTTGAAGATGTAGGCTGCTTCGACTTCTTCCTTGGGCTTGACACAGACCCGTCTGCATCTTCGCTTCGCCGGCTCGACTTCCTAGAAGAGCCACTGCCGGGTGTTCGTTCATTTCCATTAGGTGGTGTAGGCATAGCGAATGCAGGTGGGGAAGCTGGGCTTCTGAACGAGGGTGGCTCTCCCCCTTACAGCATATTCATAAACCCCATTCCAGGAGGCGATGGCATCTGCATAGGCATTTGCATGGGAATGTTGAAATTTGGATATGGGGATATCCCATGACATGCCCACCTGATGGGTACACAAGCCCATCTGCTTGGAAGCCATGCATGTGCTAGGGCATCGTTTGCATCCTCTTGGGAATTGGTCGGTTGACATCAACCATTCTGTCAGCTTCTACCCATTGTGTCCCGTATACATTATCATAGCTTGGTAGAATGGGATCACTCCCAGGCCGGTTTGGTTCACCCCCCTGACCAGCGTTTGAGAGCCTTCCATCCCTACAATATCAATCAAATTAAATTTAAAATGCAACGTTGTGGCAATAAACATCCAACCTTCCTATAACATGAACCTATACTGCAATCTGACGGCTAAAATGGCATAAGTGTCAAGCAAATAGTGGATAAGCAAAGGCATGAAAAAATTTGGCACAAGCAACAAAGCAGCACTAATGCAATATGTCTGATACAAGAATAAAATGTTCAGTCATAGGAGGCAATAATATACGCCGACCCCCTCATAGCCCATGCTCTAGAGTGTTCCCGTTATTATTTTTGTTACAGAAGTCCACCCACATATCCCAAGCTATCTGCTCCCTACGCATTTTCCATTGATCACGTTGTTCGGTTTGTTCACGAACGGGCACCTGTTGGGACAGATCCATTACATCATCCTCAAGGTCATCGATACCATCTACAGCCTCCTCAACCCCATCTCCATCTTCAGTTAGATGAGGGTCATGTGGATCTTCTATTTGGATGTAATTATGCAAAACACAGCACGCTAGTACGATTTCGACCTGACTTTTGAATGTGTAGTGCGGCTTGGCTGTCATGATTTTAAACTTGTTCTTTAGGATACCAAATGTCGACTCGATCTTTGATCGTAAGGTAGAATGGCGTAGGTTGAATAGCTCTCTTCGGTTTCTAGGAACCCGATCAGTATGGTCCTTCAAATGGTATCTAACGCCCCGGTATGGAGATATGAACCCTGGCATTGTTGTATACCCAGCATCGCAAAGGTAATATTTACCTGCATTCGAAAAAATAACCCAATTAATGAACCAACGATCTCTGAGAGAAGTATTTCGTCTGTAACTGTAAATTTATGCCTATTACCTTCATACACTTGCAGTCCCAAGGGGGGTGGTTTAGACCATGCATCTTTTAGGACCGTAAAATCATTTGCGGATCATTCCCACCTGGCCAGAACGTATGTGAATCTTTTATTTGGAGTCACAGCTGCTAGCACATTTTGTGTTACCCCTTTACGACCTCTAAAGCGGGATACAAGACTGTGAGTCCCATCAATGAGACCAATGCAGTCCTACAACGTAATCAATGCGCCCAATTTTTAATCATCACGACGATACTTATTAGAGTGGGACATATACAGGTAAGCACACATACCTTGAAAAATGGGAACCAATTGAGGTTATTGACTATCTCTGGTGGCGTCTTATTAGCTGCTTGCTTGAAGTACATATCCCGAATTGCACACACTGCCCCCATAACTTTGTTAAAATACCTGCTCACTATCCCCCCTCCCCTAATAAAATCCACTGGCATGACTCTATTCTTTGACTTGTGACCTACAATATGCATGAACATGGCCAACTGCTCCTCGATGGATACCTGTATAGTGTCCTTAAGAAGATCTCGTTGACGCATTATTGCTGCAAGATTCATGGAAGCATGTCTTCGCATCCGTAAGTAGTCCAAACAGCTACTTTCAGACCCCCACAGAATTCTTCGCATGTGGGATTTTCTATGCAGATCCCGCATAGCTGAGGACTCTCTGGGTATAGGTGCAACCCTAGCATTTGCGTGAAGTTGTAAGGCTACTACGACAAACGATATTGCAGCCGTTGCAGCGGTACATAACTCACAGGCCGTATGGTCTCCGTGTGTATCCATGTCACCCTTAATGGAATAACACATATATTTACTCTTATTTATATACATAACATAATACATATGAATAACACATTTCAGATAAAATTGTGCATATCCAAATCATTAGCCCTCAGATATAATGTGTATTCATAGTCACACACGCGGTTGCTTTACCGTTGCTCCTGCAGTGTCACCCCATAAAATGCACCATAAAATCTGATCCACTGATCCCAAAAAGAAAACCACGTAAACCAAAAATTAATCAATGAGCCATAAAACCACAAATCTGTGATACACTCACCAAAAAATATCACCTGTAATAACACAAAAACCAAGGACCCAACATTTTTGTTATTAGGAACAACATAAGATACAATGAGCCAAAAAGAAAACCACATAAAACCATAAACCAAAAAGTTAAAAAATTTGCAACATAAGATACTAAGGGCATGTTCCATTGTGGTTTCTTTTGTTGATTTGGTCCCAGAAAGTTAAAAATTTGCACTTTCCCCACCCCTTACATCCAACCTGCAACAAGTAGCAATGCCACAAAATCTGAAACCATGAACCAAAATTTAACAACCCATACACCCTAACTGCTACCTGAAGCAATGCCACAAAAATCTGAATACATGATCCAACTTTAAAATCCACACTGGGGCAATGACCTAAAAATCTGATAACATGAAACAAAATTAACCACAAATTCACACAAAATGCACCCTGGAGCAAAGCCCCAATAAACTGATTCCATGATCCAAAATTAACATCCAATTAAACACAAAAGGCAACCTGTTGCAATGCCCCAAAAATGTGATTCCGGTATCCAAAATTAACACACACATAAACACAAAATGCAATCTGGAGCAAAGCCCCAAAAATCTGATTCCATGGACCAAAATTAACAACCACATAAACACAAAAAGCATCCTGGAGCAAAGCCCCAAAAATCTGATTAAATTATACAAAATTAACATCCACATAAACACAAAATCCTCACTGGGGCAATGACCCAAAAATCTGATAACATGAAACAAAATTAACAACCCCTTAAACACAAACTGCAAACTGGAGCAAAGCCCCAATACTCTGATTCCATTATCCAAAATTAACAACATAAGCACAAAATGCTACCTGGAGCAATGCCCCAAAAATCTGAATACATGATCCAAAATTAACAACCACATAAACACAAAATCCATCCTGGAGCAATGCACCAAAAATCTGATACCATGAAAAAAATGCAGGAGCAAAGCCCCAAAAATCTGATTCCATTATCCAAAATTAACAACCACATAAACACAAATTGCAACCTGGAGCAATGCCCCAAAAAATCTGAATACACTGAGCCAAATATAACATCAACATACACCCTAACTTCAACAAGGACCCATGCCTCATAAATCTGATACATCTCAATTCAGTCCTCAAAATCCCAAAAATACATTGAAAATTTAAGATTATATATTTAATATTTAACACTATTAACATCTTAAACTTTCAGATTAATGGGGATCAGACATTTTATGATTCAAAATGGGGCTTCAAGGGAACAATCTTAGCAAGCCATCCAACGTGTGCGAATGTTATTCGTTCCTACTTTTTTTATCATCATTGGGCTTTTTTAGAATGCACAATTCTTTGCATTCTTAAGACAAATAAATCATCATACAAAGAAATCATGCAACAAAATAACCCCATTTTCACAATAATATCCACATATGCCCTAGGGGGCCCAAATTTGAAACCCTAGCCGCATGCACAACCCAACAGCAAGGTAGCAAGGCAATAACACCCATGCAGCAAAGTTCATCGCATATAGGATCACATGGCAGCATCAAATGTAAGCAAAAATTAATTTTGTGTTGAAGAAAATATACCTCCGCGCTAATATCGCAGTAATACTCGGGTAAAGCTCATCGATAAGGCCGACTGCCTCAGATTCTAGTCCCTCGCAGCCAATCAAGGCACACGAGGTGGTGCAGCCTCCAGCGAGCAAATTGGGAAAAAATCGAAGCTAGGGTTCTGCTCGCAGCGTTGGAAATCCGACCAAGCTCGGCACACCCCCTTCACCGCCGACCAACAATTTCGGTGGAGCAATCGAAGCTGGGTTCTTCTCCGAAACAAACTCGCAGCTATGGTTCAGTTCATGCCACACACAACTGAAACCCGCTGGAAGAAGGAGAGAGGAGGGGTGAGCACAGCGGGCGGGGCCCGTTTTTCTCGGAGAAATGGCGAAATTGCCGTGAAACCCGGGGATTTCATGCGAGGGATCTGGGCTTGCCACATAGGAGAGAGGAGAAGCGGGGAGGGGGTGAAAGCAGCGGCGAGGAGCAGCGGCGAGAGGAACACGCGAGAGAAAACCCTGGGGGATTCAGGCAAAAGAAACCCGAAGTGACTGCTGAACAGTGCAAATTTTGCACTTTATCGCCCGATAGCACCCAAAAGAAACCGGTTGGAACAGGCCCTAAGGTCCTACACCGCTTGGAAAAAAGGTTTCATTCATTGTTTTTTTATGTTTTACTTTGCTGTGTATATTGGGTTGCGTGCCAAATCAAAAAATAACCTTTGTCAGGCTATATTTTACTCGTTTGGTGATGTTTTATGCATAATATCGTTGTAAAGCTTATGAAGAGTAGAATCCATTGATATCAATTTTGTTCCCTTTCTTGGTAGTTTTCATCGATTAAGCTAAATTTGATATGAAAGGCCAAAATCTTATATGAAAACGTCAAAGAAAGACTACAGCAAAATCTTATATGAAAACGTCAAAGAAAGACTGCAAAATTGTTATCAATGAATTCTACTCTTCGTAAGCTTTCCAACGATAACAACAATTCTATTCTTTATAAGCTTTCCAACGATAACAACAGCGCGTAAAATGGACACCAAATGAGTGAATTATAGATGGTCAAAGATTATTTGTTTGATTTTGGCATGCGGTGTATATAGCACGCCTCTTTACTTTATGCGGTTATACTTGTCGTGGCAACAGATATCTGGGGACTTGTTGTCTTGTCTTGGTTCTTTAAATATATCTTTTAGTAGGGGAACACAAGTAGTTTTATATGGGTTATAGTAATCCGTCTTACGATTATCTATTTTTATAAAGACTAGTATTAGATCTGAATTAGAGTCTGAGCTGAAAGGTCTAATCGCTAAACTCAGCCTAAACGTTAGAGGAAAATTTGTGGCAGCACTGAATTTTATTTAGAAATTCTTATGCAAATATATCTGGCTGTTATAAATAAAAAAATTCTACAGAAAAATTAACTTCACTACAAAGTTTGGTTTTTGTATCCTTTCTTATGTTAAGGGTCATTATGAACAATTGCAAGAAATTACCCCCAAACAGAAATTTAATTTAAAAATTAAATACAGTAAAATGAACATGTAATCAAGGAAAATAGTTTATGGTTTCCCGTGATAAATCCAAAATTCTGAAGATAGAATTCAGTTTAGTTTTATAACCATACTAGTCATAACCCGTGCCCTAGGGCACAGTTCATTTATGATATCCCTCCTCAAAATCATAATATCCCCATAAATTTTGCCCATCCCAGAAAATTTAGTTTCTCCCAAATAACATAGTTTCTCACAAAATTTAGTTCCTCCAAATTTAGTTATTAACCACTTAAAAAGAGCTCTCCTGTCTAAATTTCTCCTTTCGCCATCCCGGATAGTCTTCAAAACATGATCTACTCTGTATGTCTCATTTGCCTCATGATAGCCAATTTCACTCCTTTGGCATTTGTATACATCAAAAATGTAATGTGAGTGGACCATTCATCCAGCTATTAAAATCACTGAAAAAATGTAAGGCCCGAGCACCATTTATCATTCTCCCAACAATCTCCACTTTGCTCAAGTCACCACAAAGTCATAAAAACTATTGTATGCATTTCTTTCTCCAATTTGCAGTGACCAAGGTGTCATTTTTCCGTAACAAAATCATACCTTTCTTCAATACGGATACATACACACACATTTCAACTAAATCTTAATGATGTTTAAACAGAAAAATGCTCACCCTTTTGATGCATACACCCACATTTCAACTGAAACTTGACGATTAAACTCGAAAGTAGTACCTTTGATCACCTGACCATTGTTGTGGATCTACTGATACATAGGCGGTGCGTCCCGACCGAAAAGCCTCACTGACGGTGCTCTACAAAAATTATATCCTTTTGAAACCCTAGATTCGTTCAAGAGATCCTTGCCATCAGAATCTGCAGCCAACAACAACAATATGTAAGATTTTCTACCAAATTCTAGTGATTGCTGCTTCAGTGCTAAAAATCAAAAAAGTTTCATTGCAATTTGTTCAAAAAATGCACCTCCACAATGCATGTACCAAAGCTTTCGCCGCCTCCACAGTTCATGACCTTCCTCTAAACACAGAATTAAATATCATACGTCGAAATGCATTACAAAAATTCGTTTTTTTAACAGTACTCAATCAAAATATGGTGCACAGAACTCAATCAAAATGGGTCGAAGCAGCGTCTCTCCCTTTTCTGTGGCCTTCAGTGGTGTCTTCGATGTAGGATAAAATCAAATCCAGAAAATATCCTCATGGCCTTCCGTGGTGTCTTCCATAAATTCATAAGAGAGATACATGGAACTACCAAACATAGAAGAATCTTAAAAGGAAAGTACCGTATTATTGAAGGAATTTATCTCGTCGGCCTCGCTTGCTCCACAAATTCACAAAAATTTGAGAAGAAATTCGAAACGATTTCGTTCGGAATTGTGATTTGGGGAGAAATCAATCGGGAAGAGAGCGATCAAGGAGTATTGTGATTTGGGGCTTTCCTCAATCGAAAAGAGAGCGAGGAATAAGAAGTGCATGTTGATTTGGGCACATTAGAACGGGAATTGTTGTAGCAGTTTACATTACAACGGGAAATTGTTGTAGCAGTTTTTGTAAACGGTTTTTTTTAAATGCAGTTTTTAAAAGTTGATATATTAGATTGTCCTAGTCATACTTATGGAGACATGTAGGACAAACTTGAGACACGTAGGATAGAATTGACACGTAGGACAAAGATTTGAAATAGGTCCTGAATTATATAGTAGATTGCGATTAATTTGATGTTGAAAGGCTAGGATGCCGAAAGTGGCTTGTTTTTTTGGTAACTGTCTTATGGCCGATTGCGTTCTGTTGCTTTAAGAAACTAGGTAAAGAAAATAGTAAATATATTTTAATGGTTTCTCTCTTAGTAAAGTAAGTAGGGTCTGATCCTTTAAATTTTAATATTGTGGCTGATTCTAAATATAGAAACAAAGATATTGATTAGTGTTACAATGGGTCCAGATTTAGGAAAAGGGAGAGATATCAACGTAGTAGGAACCTGAAAAAGATTCATGAGTTTCAATGACACTAATGAAGATTAATGTAAAAATCTAGTAAGGATGATGGTTGACGCTATTTCATACTTTGATGACTAAACTCATGCAGCCTATATTTCACGGACATGGCTATGCCTATAGAGATATGTCAAAACTCAGTAACACATTAAATTTAATTATAATTAGAAAATAGAAGTTTTATGTTGGACATGTAACGGCCTTATTATAAGTGTCAGTGTTACTTGGTAGTTGATGCTATTTTGAACTTTGATGACTAAATGCAGGCAAATTATATTTCACGGGCTCGGTTATGCCTCTAAAGATAGATGTGGCCAACGGGGTGGTTTTGACCCGACCTAGATATGGATAAAGCCACACTCTGAGTTAGGGGGTCTGATATCGGCATGTTAGGTACAACTGTGATTGGGTTATACTTTCTTAAATAGTTTGATAGGGGATAAAGCGGGTTGGGTATAGCTCAGGTCGGGTTATAATTTCATAAATATTTTGAAAAAAATTAAACGTGACAAACAAGAATCAAACCCATGACATTCGTTTCTTAAACAAACATTCTAACCAACAAAGCCATTAATCCAAGGTGTGCAATGTAAGTGTGTGTATAGAACAATATGGGTTTTAGCTAGCCAAGGAGGAAATTTCCATCTTGACTACCTTACGTAACTTCATATATCCTTTTTTCTACCGATATTTTGTTCATATTGGTCTTCATGTTTTAAAATCATAAATTATAAATTTTCAGGTAAACGCTAATGGTTTTGATCGAGATGAACTGTTGCAAAAAATTTTGTTATGGTGAAACCATTTAACTGCGATGAGTGGATGTACGAGAAAAACTCTTTGGATTCACTTGAAAATTGAGGGTTTAGGATATACTGATCAGAATAAATGGTTCGGATTGAAGAAAAAAATAGGGAAATGGTTCGGATTGAAGAAAAAATAGGGATGTGTTTGATGTTAGCCAAGGAAATTTTCTTCTTGGCTGGCTGAAGCCCATATTTCTCTTTTATGTATATATGATTATGGATATTAGCGGATAGTGCATGAAATTTCTTGTGCTATTAGCTTGGAAAAATAAAAAAAATTGATTTTCCCCCCCAAATTGTATATATTCTAAAACCGCAAAACCCCAAATATGTGAACTCTATGGTAGTGGTTCATTGATCCACTCTTTATAAAAAATTCTGTTGTTCTGAAACCATTGAATTTGTAATGGATAGATCGAGTGTCAACTAACGTTGGATTAACATCATTTTTGGTATGGTGATCATCCATTATGTATAGAATACATCCAAAATAATTTTCGAAAAAATAAAAACATGTATATTTGCTGTCAACCTGGAAAATTTTCCATCATTGACAGCACGTATGCATTTTTCACATCCACACACACCCACACACAAACACATTTATTAATACTTTGAAAAACAAATAACACAAACTACAACGGGCTAGGGAATCGAATCCCCAACACCCCTGTCTTTACAAAGGCACTTACCAAGTTGGACAAATGTGACTTTCTGTGTATGTGCGTGCATCTCTGTGTGGGTGAGCGTGCACACATTTGGAGAAACTGCTTTATGTATGTGCATATTGTTTTCAGACACATTTTCCCTCAATGAAATATTTTTTGATACTGATGATAGTTGTACCTTTTTATAGGATGAAAATGAAAAATAATAGTAGACTAAATAATCAATAGCTGATAATTTTTTTGCTATCATTTATATAGCATTGCATGAAGATGATTGCACAAAGTTGCTTCGTTTAAACAACCAAAGGACATGGAACTTGGTTGTGGTGTATAACTTGCAACTTGACATGATTGTATGTTTCTTATGACAACAATCTTTTTTGTTTTTCATCATTTGGCCGTAATGAACAATGTTGATTAGTAAACCAGTGAATCATCTCCTTTACGTATTGGTTTGTTGCGCTCTGTTTTGATCATTTAACCTCATTAATGAACTTGTTTTGCTAACTTACATATTGAAAATGTTGCTATAAATGAGAGCATCTGATGATCTGCAACTTGTGGCAAGTCTAGGTTTAGTTTTCATGGAAGAATAGCGTTTAGTCATTCATGCGAATGTTATTTATGAGATTCTTTGAGTAATTATTCTATTAGCCGCAAATGTTTTTAAGCTAATATATATAATTTTAAATTGACATTGTTATTGCCAGGATGCAGTGAATCTCAGCCATTTATCTATCCCAGGTGTATACATATATTCAGTAATGTTATTGCTCTCTTGTCACTTTTTCGTAGGATATATCTTTCAATGCTTTGGGATCTACAACTAGTTGCAAGTCTAGGGTTATATTTTTCATTGCAAAATAGGTTTTAGTTTTGCACGAGAATTCTGTTTATGAGATTCTTCGAGTAATTCTTCTATAAGCCGCACATGTCTTTTGGCTAATATTTATACTTTTAAATTGATATTGTTATTCATCGTAAGCAGTAATTCTTCTCTTCATTAATGTTATTTCTATCTTGTCAATTTTTCGTATTCATGCGAGTGTTGTTTATGAGATTCTTTTGAATAATTCTTCTATTAGCCGCAAATGTTTTTAAGGTAATATTTATAATTTTAAATTGACATTGCTATTCCCAGTACGCAGTGAATCTCAACCATTTATCTATCCCAGGTGTATACATATATTCATTAATGTTATTGCTATCATGTCAATTTTTCGTAGGATATATCTTTCAATGCTTTGGGATCTACAACTAGTTGCGAGTCTAGGTTTACTTTTCATTGCAAAATAGGTTTTAGTTCTGCATGAGAATTCTGTTTATGATATTCTTTGAGTAATTCTTCTATTAGCTGCATATGTCTTTTGTCTAATATTTATAATTTTAAATTGATATTGTTATTCACCGTAAGAAGCGAATCTCAACCATTTATCGGACAGGTTTATACAGATATTCATGAAAGTTATTACTACCTTGTTATTTATTTGCAGTATATATCTTTCAATGCCATGTGATACAGAACAAACGTAGAAATAATAAAATCATGTCATGCTTGCTTGCTGTTCTGAATATGCTCTATTTAAAGAAATAATAACATGCACATCCTAAGTCACCATAATAGTATAGTTTACCATTTTCGAACAGGTGGTTACCAAAAAATATTCAGAAGCGGGTATATTGGCTGCTACAGGACATCTTATTGTCCTTGAAATTGTGGGATCCTCGTGTGCTACTGGGCTTGCTTATTTGATTTATTGATTTAAGAGTTTAATAGTATTTCATTTGCTGAACCCTTTTTTCATGTTCTTCTTTTACAAAAGAGGATTTTGGAAACTGCATCATACTAAACTTCATATGTTATTATGTCTTGCAGCTGTGCGAGCGATGGAGGCATTGAATTTTACCACAATAAGTAAGAAGCCAGTTAGGATCATGTTTTCAAATAGAGATCCTAGTATGCGCAAAAGTGGTCATGGTAACATTTTTATAAAGAATCTTGACCCATCAATTGATAACAAAACGTTACATGAAACATTTGCTTCTTTTGGCACCGTGCTATCTTGCAAGGTGGCCACAGACAATAATGGTCGTTCAAAAGGCTACGCATTTGTGCAGTATGAGCAAGAGGAATCAGCTCAAAAGGCCATATTACAACTTAACGGCATGTTGTTTAATGGCCGAAAGGTATATGTTGGCCTCTTTATTCGCAGGCAAGAGAGAGATCGGGCAAACAGATCTCCTAAATTCACAAATGTGTATATTAAAAACTTGTCTGAAACAATTACAAGGGACAACTTGATAGAAATGTTTAAGGAATGTGGTCCCATTAATAGTGCAGAAGTTATGAAAGACGAAACTGGAAATTCCAGAGGTTTCGGCTTTGTAAATTTCAACAATTACGATGATGCTGAGGCTGCAGTTGAAAAATTCAATGGGAAAGTATGTAATGAAAAGGTATTATACGTTGGGAGGGCTCAAAAGAAAGATGAAAGGGAAGCAGAATTAAAGTCAAAATATGAGCAAGAGAGACGTGGAAGAATGCAGAAATTTCTGGGAGCAAATTTGTTTTTGAAAAACCTCGAGTACACCTTTGATAATGTGAAACTCAGAGATTTGTTTTCTCGATTTGGCACTATTACTTCTTGCAAGGTATAGTTACATCCACATTCTCTTTTTTATTTTTTGTTGTGGATGGGGATAAAATTGCTATATATTTCATGCCATGCATATTGTTACTTTCTTAGGTAATGGTTGATCATCTAGGCCAGAGCAAGGGCTATGGTTTTGTGGCATTTTCCAGTCCTGAAGAAGCTAATCGAGCAGTAAGTGGACCCCTGCATTTGTATGATAATTCTTTTTGTAAAAATTTGTGCCCGAGAGCTAAGGAAGGCTTCCGTTGCTTTTCAGATGAGTGAAATGAATGGGCAAATGATTGGAAGAAAACCTTTATATGTTGCCGTGGCTCAACGGAAAGAGGAAAGAAAGGCAATCTTACAGGTACAAGGTCTTTCTGTCTATGTATATGTATCACTTAAACTTCGTTGTTAATACATTATAATACCTGTTCTGTTTTGCTTTTTCTCAAGGTAGTTGTTACTTAGATGTTTTTGTTGACAACTGTTTTTATTTGGATTCATTAATTGCATGATGATCATTGGTGAAGATCATAAACTAGAAGTCGTGCAAGGTGATGTGTTGCAAGCAAGGTTTAAGGTTTCGGCCGAAACCTCCGGGGTTTGGCTGTTTCGGATCGGTCCCGGAGGGGACCGATCCGAAACAACATCGTTTGTCTCGGTATCGGCCGAAACCACCCCGTTTCAGCCGGTACCGGCCGAAATCGGCCTAAACGGGGCGGTTTCGGCCGATATATGAGAGCAACGACGAAAAAAAATAAAGAAGAAGAAAAGCCAAAAAAAACAAAGAAGAAAACAAAAGGAAGATGAAGATGAAGAGAGATGTGATTAAAAAAGAAGAAATCAAAGAGGAAGAGAGAAGAAATATAGGGGCTTACCTGATAGTCCCGATCGCCACAATCCCTCTTGCTGTTGTCGCCCTCACGCTTCCCTCCAGCTTGCCGCAGATAGGTCACCCTAATTGGGGTGTGAGGGCTCATATACTTAAAAAGAGGTCAATAATGACAAACTTGTAAATAAAAGAAATAGGTTAGCATAAAGTGGATACAATGTAGCAGCATAGATATTTTGGAGAATTACTATGCAAACAGACCCAACTTATTTACAAATTTGCCATTCAATTATTTTGATGCAAAATTTCTTTGCCAACAGACCCACCTTATTTACAAAATTTGGCATTCAATTCTTTACCTGCAACAAATTTAGCAAAATATATTTTCAACTACTTCCTATGCATATATATATATATGTGTATATATACTAGTCATAACCCGTGCCCGTAGGGCATGGCGAAGGTCGTCTTCCGGGTATAAAACCGAGGACAGTCAGTTAACGGACACAAGTATGACGTGGAAGTTGTCTTCCGGGGGCAATATTGATGTGTGAAAAGAAAACCTGGGTCAGTCGTCGAAGGGGCACAATAGTAGGGACTAAAGCGCAAAAAACGTCGGTGCAGAGCGGACAATGAATTGTATAAGAGATATGCCAAAGAAATAAAAGTCATTTAACTAACAATTCATAAAGATCGTACATTTATGCGCACATGAGAATAGTATTTGTAGGCTGTGATGGAATTGGAAATCAGAGGGAGGATCCGAGCTGAGGACTTCTCAGATCGTCGAACAAATTCGCCGTGGACGTCGGGGTATGAGCCGGCACGTCGGGCAGTGCGCCGAACAGATTAGCAGTGGAAGTCAGGGTCTGAGAGATGAATTAAGTTTGAGGGCGGAAGAGGAAAGGGTAAATTTTGGGGGATAAAGATGGAATTTTGAAGGAAGACAGCAGTTGATGGTGGCACTTAAAATCGGAGGAAGAGAGAACGTGCAAATGAGGAAGTGTGAAGTGCGGTTTTTAGTTTTTAAAACCGTGTTATGAAAACTCAGTGTTAAAGTATGTTTACGGTCGGGTAATTAGGTTGTCCTAGTCATAATTTTTTGGACACACGTAGGTCAAATTTGAGACACGTAGGACAGAAGTGACACGTAAGACAAAGATTTAAAATAGGTCCTGAATTGTATTTTAAAATAGGTCTTAGCATTCCCTACTAAAGTTAGCATTAGACGTAAATTAGGGAGTAGCATGTTATACAATCAGGGGTTAGCATTTGACATAAATCAGGGATTTTCAGAAGGGATTAGCATAAAATGTCTAAAATTTAAAGAAATTAACTGAGAAATCAACAGCGAAATCAACAGAGAACACTGAGTATTTGCCTCGAGTATGCGACGTAATAGAGAATCGCGGTGTAATCGTGTGAATTCTGAGAAATCAATGGGAAATCATTAGAATCACAATGAAATCAATAGAGAACGAAATCAACAGAATAGTGTGGAATTTCAAATGCGTATATTTATTATTGGGCAACGAATAATTTACAGATTTCAATGTCGAGGACCGCTGGAGAGTATGCCTCGGACGTTAATTAGGACGGCGCATGTTAATTAGTGGACACAGCAGAAAAGCGCAAGTAGTGGTCGCCTGGTTGTTAGTTTGGAGAACTGTTGGATACTTTATTACCAATATTAGAAGGGCGCATGGTAAGTAGTTTTAAATATATAAATGAACAGATAGAAGGTTTAAATTTGAGGATCTATGACCCTGTAAAATCTGCACTCTAATTACCAAATTCGGATGTAAATATTGTAATGAGACTGTAAAATTAGACTATATTACCAAATGTAAATAATGTAAAATTAATGAGCTTGTAAATTAGTGATCAGAGAACCAACTTGTAGAAATAACAAACACATAGCTGGAAGCTTGGTTGAAATCCTATTTTTTTAATTAAAGAACTTACCTACAAATGCTAGACAAAGAAATTAACAAGATATTTTATTTCCTATATTAGGATGGCACATGGTTTAAATAAAGAAATGAACAGATGGAAGTTAACTCGGAGATCAAATTTGTGGATTTATGACCATGTAAAATATGCCCTCTCATTACCAAAATCGGGTGTAATTAATGTAATGAGCCTGTAAAATTAGACAATATTAACAAATATCTGAGTGAACTGTAAATAATAAACACATAGATGAAAAATTGGGAGAAGTACTAAATTTTTTATAAAAATGTCAAAATTTTACAGACGTTACCTACAAATGCTGAACAATGAAACACTACCACTCAAAATTCTCTTCAGTTCAAACTTCGATTTTAGTTGTTCCAGTGCCTAGGTTCAAATGTGTTTGTATGTTTGCTACTATGTTTTGGTAAAATTTTCCACTCACCCAAGTAGCAAACAAACACATTGGTTAGTTACACATGAGTAGCAAAAAACAGAGATATTTTTTTTGCAAGCATGTTCATCCAAAACATTGAAAGAGCAAGCATGTTCAGCGAAAACATTGAAATAGCAATACAAATTGCATTTGCTGGAAGAAGTGTGTCTACATTCATAATCATAATCAGTGTGTGTGAATTTATTTTTTTTACATACTGAAGTGATGATAATAATAAACCTTATCCAAATGCATTAAAACAACATTTTCGCAATGTTTGCTCATGCAATGAGGGGTTAGAAATTTTAGCAACATGATTTAATTCTTCTTCTTCTTCTTCATAATAATCTAATAAAAACACTAAAACTGAATATAAAATATCTTTGCACCTACCTCAAATTCCCCAGCTACACACCACCACCTTCCAGAATTCCCCTGAAGCACCGCCTCCATATTTTGCAGAGGACGCCAAAGTCCCACCCGCTCCCCAAAAAAACCAATACCCACTGTTTTCCTTCCTTCACTAATCTACGCCCCTTATCAGTCGTAATACATTGCACTTGTTACATTGTCGAACAATTTAATTTGATACAGAAGAGAAAATACAAAAAAGGAAGAAATTGAGAGAAAAATAAAACGTAAAGAATAGATTTTTCATACCGATTTTCACAGGGAAACCCTACATATCTCTTCACATAGGACTGAGAACGGTGAAAACCCCCGAAGGTGACTGCGGGAACAAAAGACCGGGAGACGAAGGCGGCAGTGGGTGGGGCCCAGGGCCGGGGCCAAGAATCCCCGACTGGGCCATCGGCGAGAAGGAGAAATTGGGGGTAAACGGCAGAGGATACTGGAACCCCGGTGAGAACAATGGGTATGGCGACTTCGGCGATAAGAGATTCAAGAACGAGCTTGGTGATGGCGGCACGAACTGTGAACCAGGCGACGGTAACAGCCCGGGATGCTGATTCGGATGTTGGTTCGGATTCGGGTTCTGATTAGTGTTATGGCTATGGTTCTGGTGGAAGGGAAGGCCGGAAATGTCAGTTGAAAGAAGCTAATGGATGAAGGAGAAAGTTTGGGGGAATTATTGTAATGAGAGTATTGTAATGAGACATAAATTATTGTAATTATTTGAGGGAGATCACAACCTGAAATTGAGAAATTGAGAAATTGATAGAATCACAACCTGAAATTGAGAACTTGAGGAATTCTCAACTAAAATCAGTAAATTCGACTGATTCACAACAAATCAATTAAATCAACTCCTGAAATTGAGAAATGAGTAAATTGTGAACCTGGCAATGAGAAATTGAGAACCTGGTATGCGTAGTGAATCCGCATCATGCTAGAACAAACGAATGAAATTGAGAACCTGGAAATGAGAAATCAACGAATGAAAATGCGTACCCGTGCCAGGTGAAATCAACGAATTAAAGGCAGAATGAAATTGAGAGAGAGAGAGAGAGGGAGAGGTGGGAGACTACCGGAGGAGTTGAACGTGAAAGGAGTTGAACGGGAATTGTTGAAGCCGTTTTTTAAACCGTATTTTTTTTGAAAACGCAGTTTTTAAAATTTGTCGTAACTGGTGACACGTAAGATTGTCCTAGTCATTCTTTTGGAGACACGTAGGACAAAGGGTTGAAAAAAGTCCTGAATTGTATAGGAGATATAATTGTAATATATTTTTATATATATTGCAAAATGTGTAACTTATAAAAAAGTATTTGATAGTAAATAAGATGTATGTGCGCAGAGTAAAATGGTGGTGCGCAAAGCAACTCTACACTTCTGTCCAATATTTAAAATATAAAAATATATATACATATTTATAAATACATATAAGCAATACAAATGTGACAAGTATTTGATAGTATATGATTAATACTTTAATTTTGGGACGATACTGAAACTTGCTTCCGAACCCACCGAAACGGACGATACCGATACCGAAACCTAAATTTTGGGAGGAGCGAAACCGAAACCGAGACCTAAAACCTTGGTTGCAAGCACCTTTGGTTGCATTTGGATTCCTTTGCTACATTGTTCCATCATGCCACCCGCTTAAGCATCCCACAAAGCAACAATTTATTTGTGCCCGACATATTCGCCCCCACCTTGTATACGATTTTTTATTTGGCTATGGATTATAAGATTTTTTACATTTTTAATATTCTTGCAGGCACAATTTGCTCCGGTCAGATCTCCGGTGCCTTTGAGCCCTTCAATTCCCTCTTTGGGATATCATGTTGGTGCGCAGAGGCTTGGCCCTCAGCAGGTGTATTATGGTCAGGGCACTCCAGGTCTGATCCCACTGCATCCTGCAGGATTTGGCTTTCAGCAACAACTTGTTCCCGGATTCCGACCCAATGTTGCTCCAAACTTCATGATGCCTTACCACATTCCGAGACAAGGTCAACTTGACCAGCAGATGGGTTTTAGGCGAGGTGGGTTGCACCAACAGCAGCAGGTATGCCAGCACAACATCGTCAAGCTTATTCGTTTCCTTCTATGTAGTTTCTTATATTTTCACATTTATCTAGACATAATTTAGGCTGCAGGCCGCTATATCTTATCTGATCAAAATGACAAAATCGAGCTTGGCCATACAAGTGTGGTTAAGTGAGGGGAGATAACTTAGTTTTCAGTAGTACTACATGCATCTTTTAAAGTTAACATGGAAAACCATTTTTGGAAGATGTCTCACTGGTTTTTCTGCAAAGTACCTGAAATACACTATTAAGGCATTGATACATACCCATGAAACTGAAACATAATACATTCTGTCGTTCATCAATGGTAATGTTCTGCAGGAGCCGGGAGGAGTGCTTTTTTTGCCCGGGTTCTAAATGGACTTGAAAAATAAACAAAGAATGTCCATGTCTTTTTATGGTTTACATATTGAGTTGGTTTTTGCAGAGTAAAAAAATGTCCGCTGAACTGATTCTTTTTAAGTAGTATAGAGATTTCATGTTTGCAAATTAATGCAGAACTAATTTACAAAGGCACTTGTTTACTTTCACATCAAATGGTGAAACAAGATTTTCTGGCTACTTGCGTTTTGATGTTACCGACGTGCTTTACTAGATTTTTCTTCTCTTTGATGTCATTGATATGTAATTAGATCTTTTGATGTAATCATGTTTTCTGCAAAGTAGATGGTGATCTTCGTCTTTAGGTTCAGATGATTTCACTTTCCTCTTTTTGGGATTTTTTCTTTATTTTCCAGATGGTCCAGCGCAATGGAGGCTTCAGATATATACAAAATGCTGGGAACATTATTGACCCATCACTGTTACCTCAAGCTCCGCTGGGTCCTGTTCTGCCTGTGCCGGTAAATGGGAATGGAATGCCAATGGTTCCCATGGATGCTACCAGATCTCCATCTATCCCAATTTCGGCTCTTGCCTCTGCTTTAGCATCTGCCACTCCTGAGAATCAACGTGCGGTATGATTGGGTTGACTTGATTTCTATCATGACAATTTTTTTTGGAGAACTATGTGAAAACTATCATGGCGAATTACTTTCGGCTAGTACTTCACATTGATAGTTCTTTTACCTGAGACTTCTACATGGTAAACATGAAATTTTCTATTCAGCTGAAACTTGCACTTTACAGGCACTCTACAGTATTTTGAATACTAGAATTTCAGTATGTGCGGTGCACATGTGCACCTTAACAAATAACAAAATGATAACAACATAAGCAACAATAATGTAACAACAAATTATATATGTTGGATGTAGTTTGTAGGTCACATATGTTTAACAAAGCTTGATTTCGACATTAAAATCTGACATAACTTAATCATCCACTTAACCATTGAGTTTGTGATATGATGATTATGATGATGATAAGTTGGTTTTAATCAAAGAATTCTTCATTAATCATTTACTCCTAATTAAATAAGAATTTTCCATACTAAAGGGAAATTATATTCAATTAAGTGTTTGAAATAGTAGAACTAAGGAGATTGCATTTCTAATTAATTAATAATCTTTATAATTAATAAATTTAATTATTTTTGAGTAAAATAATCAATTTGACTTCTAATTTTAACATGTTTCGTAATTAAGTTAGAATTCATAAATAATTATTTGAAGACAATTCACAATGAGATTCTTATTTGATTGGTTCCCAAATCAAATTGACATTCATAATTAATTACATTGAGCCATGCAAACAAGATTTTTTAGGTATCACTAATCGAATAAAGTAATAATTCTATTTTGAAGTTTTTAATGAAGGACTTTAAAATTAGTAGTCCACTAGTCATTACCCGTGCCCGTAGGGCATGGCGAAGGTCGTCTTCCGGGTGGAAAACCGAGGAGGACAGTCAGTTAACTTGGGAAATGACGACATGGTAGTCGTATACCGGGCGCAAGAATGACGTGGATGTCGGCTACCGGGGGCAATATTGACGTGCGAAAAGAGAACCTGGGTCAGGGGCACAATAGTAGGGACTGAAGAGGAAAAAAACGTCACTATTTTGTCGCTATTTTTTTGTCCTAGGGTGAAGCCGACATGGCACGACCCAGACAGCATCAAGAAACCACATCAGGTTGTCAACGAAGCCAAGTCTCATACCACGTTCCAAGTTGCAGAAACCACACAGCATCTTGACCAAGGCTCGTACCACGTTCCAAGTTGCAGAAACCACACAGCATCAAGAAGCCAAGTCAATGAGTGCTCCCTGATGAATGAAGTTACCCTAGTTTTCTTTCAAAGCTATCAACGAAGTTTAATTACGACAACCACACACAGTTTGGCTTTAAAAAGATTAAACTCATATTAAAAGTTCAGTAAAGAACGAATTTAAAACACAAAAAAGTTAATTTGCCAACATGATAACCATCATCGGGTAAGGAATTGAGGGCTCCCCCGCAAAAAAAGAGACCAATACAATAAAAAGCCCAATACACAAAAAGAGAAGCAGAGATCAAATATTCCCACACAAAAATTGCCCTCATCGCCATCTCCAGATTTACTGAAAAAATCGGACATTTTACTGTAAAAAATTGTGTCCAGATTTTTTATGCACTTGTTCTGTTTTCCTTTGGATTGGATCGTTGGGCTTTGATCCGAATCGATTTGCTTGTTACTAGATCGATCTTCGATCGGATTGGGATTTCTCGAATGGAATCTGATGAGTTTCTAGAAATGAAACACAAATGTCAAACATTGATTTCAAAGAAACCGTTTAATGATTTCTCATTGTTAAAACCCTAGGGATCAGATGAGTTTACCGGGGGTGGAGAGAGAGATAGAGAGAGAGAGAGAGAGATCAGATGAGTTTACCGGACGTCGCAGATTAGTAATTGAAGATGAAGAGAACAGTTTGTAAGTGGGAATTTGAGGGATTGACGAAGACAACATGTTTTTAGTGGGAAATGAGTGCACGGGACTGTTGAAGCAGTTGTTAGAACCGTTTTTTTTCAAAATGTCAAAACGCAGTTTGTAAAACCAAATTGTCCTAGTCATATTTTCTAGGGACACGTAGGACAAACCGTGACACGTAGGACAAAAACGCCACGTAGGACAAAGGTTTGAAAAATGTAACGGCCTGCTCCCGGGGCACGTTACTTATTTGATATTTGTGCAGGTCCTGCAGTTTACCAGTGCAAACAAAATAGCCACAATCCAGAGATGTACCAATACTCAAACCAGCGTACATTATTACAGTCCAAATTAAAATACAACAGCAAGCAGCACTCTCTCACCAATACATCAAGCAAATACAGAAAGGAAATGCGAAAAGGAAATACATAACATAGCACACTCACACCAATACAAACAGCTAAAATTCTGCAGTCTCCGGGTCGTACTCTGGCTCTGTAAACTCAGGGGCAATTTCTTCAACCTGGTCGTCGTCGGTCGGTGCCATAAATGGAACCGAAGGTAAGTCACAATAATTCTAAATATAGAAAAGAAGCAGTGCACAAGTATGACAAAAGTAACTACGTACGAGCAAACCAGAGTGAAAAATAAAGTACTGAGCAACAACCGTACACAACTGAGCAGTAAAAGTAAACTGAACTGGATAGGATAACAACTGTACTATGGTAGAGCAAGTGTGAAGCAGGCTAAGCAAGAGAAACATGCTACCGCTGTAGCTAAAGATACGACAAATAAGGTACTCTGACCGCACAAGTGTAGTAAGTAACGTACATGGAACGTGTAGGGTATCGGTGACTGTATTAGCTAAAGATAGGGTGATAGTGATGAAGATCGATGGTGTTACATAATCATGATTCACATCCTTGCGGTCCAGCGGAACACGGTCAGGGAAGTGACTAAGTCAGGATCACTACCCCAAGTCTAGCAAGGGTGATCCAACAAACTTAGCCAAGCACATTGACCGGATCATGGTCCATTGAAGGAAGCTTATCATTCTTATGTGCGCCACCGATAAAAACTTATACGCTAAACTACGTGACTCAAGTCGGAGAGTACAATATGTGACCGTTCAGTTCGTCTCTTGCCTGGGTGCTACCCAGACGAATGCCGGAACCCAGGCAGCAGGATGGTTTGCCGAAACGCAGGCAGCAGGACAGGGCGCCGAAACACAGGCGACATGACAGGTAGACCAAACTCTAGTCACTCCCGTACTCTCGCAAACTATGAGTTACCCCAAAACCCCAGTGAAGTGTCAAGTGTTCTATGTACATTTCCTTTTCATGATGTTCCACGAGATGTTCCACACGATATTCCACAAGATACAAGCTGTTCCACATGTTGCTAGTCAAACCAAGTCAACTGGTTGACTTCCTTATTGAAAACCAGTAAGCCAGACATTCTTTTCAAAGCAAGCTAGCCAAGCGAAGTGAGGATAAAGACAAGTCCAACATTTCGGGATGTCTAGTATTGTTTCAAGATGTTATCAATTCCTGGTTCACGATGATAGTTAACCAGGACCACTGGTTTTAAAACCAGAAAATAAAGTAGAGCAGATGCTAAGAAATTTGAGGATAAAAACAAGTCCAACAAACATGGAATACAAAATTTGTTGGTTTAAGGGTGGTAGTTTTGTTAGCACACAATTTACCCAAGTTGATGGTTGTGTTTAACAACCACCAAAGTTGAAAGTTGGCAAAGTAATCTATAGTTGATTACTTTCCTATTAGATTAGGTTTCTAGTTCGGTTCAAGTCAAGTAGCCGTTCGGAGGCTATAGTGGTGTCCTAAGTTCATACGGGTACACTTATCTAATTTTCTAACATTAGAATTAGTCGTGACTTACCAGTTTCGAGGCTGTCGTAGCTAGCCGGAATTTGATCTAGTGCTTCCTCTGAAGTAGGTGCACAATAGTTTGTACCTGCAACACAAAAACATTGATCAAAACACGCAATGTTCCTATCTAAATAATCTGATCGTTCTGATTTTCAAAACTGGCTAAAAAGGTGTCGGAAAACGTTCTAAATTTTTCTATAGCCTAGATATGATGAAAATAATTTTTCTGCAAGAGGAAATATTTTTCAGATGCTTCTGTTAATTTTTATAATTTTTCAAAGCTCAAAATCAATTTAAAATCTATTTTTCAATTACTAACGTATTTATTCAATAATTTATTCTGGATACAATCTACATCGGAATGTTGCAAGTGAGCTGTCAAAATGACCGTCTCAAAGTCTATTATCACATATAATTTTAACACATATTTGTGTGTGAAATCAACGAGTTACGATTTTTAGAACGAATTATACGTATTTAATCTTTAGGTTCGAAAAATCATTCTGGAAAAAGTAGGTGTCTGGTCGAGGTAAGACCAGCACAATTGGATCCGAAATAATGTTTCTGATTTTCTGGAGCTATCCGCACATTTTTCTAGGTCCTGTCTTTCAAATTATGGAATTAAAACCATTAAACCCTATTTAATAGATAATTAAAAAAAACTAAAATACGAAATTAATCCGTATTTACGAGTGTGCCATTGGGGGTTACGCACATTGCTCCTTCGATCAGCAGCTCCGGGGGCGGGGGCTTTTGCTTGGCCGGCTCCGGCAGCGGCGACGTCAGGCGATCGGCGGCAGGAGCGGTGGGCGGAGACGGGGGCGGAGCTCTGGGACGTCGGCGGTAGGAGCTCGCGTCGGAGGGAGCGGTGGAAGCCTCGACGAGAGAAGGGAGGTCACGGCGGGGTGCTGTCGGGGTCGTTTGCCGTCGAGCGGTGCTGCAGCGGGGGCGGTGACACGTCGGTCACAGCGGCGAGGCGGGGCGAGGGGGGTGGCGACGTTGAGGGGCACGGCGGAGGGTTGCTGCAGCGGTGAAGCGGCGGCGACGCTGCTGGGCCTCACGGTGAGACGGAGGGAGGCGTGGGCCTCACGGTGAGACGGAGGGAGGCGTGGTGGGCTGTCGTTTGGCGAGAGTGGCGGGACAGGTGGCGAGCGGTGGTCGAAGCCGCCGGAGGGGAGAGCTAGGGGAGAGAGAACGAGAGTTGAGGGAGAGGTGCACGGGGTTTTCGAACGGGGGGGGGGGGGGTGCTTGCGTGACCTTGGGGAGAGAGAACACGCAGAGAGAGAGAGAGAGTCTGTGCGAAGTTTTTAAAAACAAACGTTAACTCAAGAATTAATGGGTTAAGCGGGCTTAGGGGTGTATTTATAGGGTTAATACCCTACTATTTGTAATTAATGAGGGGGGTTAGGGGTTGTTGACTAATCCCACCATTTTTAATACGGTGGGTATTCTTTTGACTAAAGTTAGAAAACTTTGTAAAGTGTCTAAACGTGTTAAGCATGTGGGGTTAAAGTAATTGGTAATTAGGTTATAGTAATTAGCTAGGGTAATTAAGTGATGGTAAAATTTGTAACGAGAATTACGATTTTGCCCCTACTAGTAAACGTGTCCGAAAAATTACGAAAACATACCCACGGGATCGTATCGTCGCGAGGACCGCGAATACGAGATCCAATATAGGGTTTGAGCTACGGAAATACGTGTTTTAGGCCAAAACGTTTAGGAAGCTGGTTTGCGGGTTCTCTATCGATTTGACTTCAGAAAATTACGAAATTAATATGGGGAGCCCTAAATGATCATAGTATGCTACTGTAGAAGTTTGAAAATGTTTTGAAGACGTTTGTATAGAAAATAAATTCGTTGAATCAATACGGTAATTTTGGGAGATGAATTTTAACAGAAATGTTTTGGGCATTTGAGGAAATCTGAAATTGCTGAAATACTTTATAATAAGTCTAGTATTTCAAAATATTTTTATAAGAATTTTTTGAAATCAGTTTAAAACTCCTGATCAACCATTATAAAATAGTTATAATAATTTTGAAAATAGGTTAAATATGTAAATATTTGTCTTGACGAAAACAGACCGTTACATTCTACCCTCCTTAAAATAATTCCGTCCTCGGAATTTTCGAACTTTCTAAAACAAATAACTTTTGTTATGAAGAAGCTCAAACAAATAAATGATAATAGTGATCTAATAAATCAGGTTGTAAATAACATGAAATATAATGTGATATCATAGCATCAAGAAAACAAGAGATGATGTTTATGAATACTTACTATTGATATCACCATAGCTTCCGTAACTAGTCTCGTAACTAGTAGGATCATCCGACTCGGTAAATAGGGATGGGTAGCGTTCTCGCATCTCGTCTTCTCGCTCCCAAGTAGATTCTTCAGATGAGTCGTGGCGCCACATTATCCTGACAAGGTTGATCACTCTATTCTTGAGGGTCTTCTGCCGTCGGTCCAAAATTTTGACTGGTTGTTGTTCGTAAGATAGATCCGGACGAACAGCAATTTCGGAGTAATCCACAACATGACTAGGATCGCTTACGTAGCGTCGAAGTTGTGAGACATGAAAGACTTCATGTACTCCTTCCAATGCAGGTGGCAAGGCAAGGCGATATGCCACCTCGCCTACTCGTTCCAAAACATCAAATGGACCAATGTATCTAGGACTGAGCTTCCCTCTCCGTCCAAAACGAATCATCCCACGATTCGGAGAGATCTTCAAGAACACATGGTCGCCAGGCTGGAACTCCAAATGTCGACGCTTTGCATCTGCCCAATGCTTGTATCGATCTTGAGCCAACTGCAGCTTCTCTTTGATGGTCCGGACTACTTCTACTGCTTCGACAATCAAGTCTGGACCAATGAGCTCTCGATCACCAACGTCATCCCAACTCAAAGGAGAACGACACTTCCGGCCATATAGCGCTGCAAAGGGCGCCATACCAATGTTGGCCTGATAGCTGTTGTAAGCAAACTCCACGAGATGAAGATGGTCTTTCCAAGATCCCTTGAAGTCCAGCATACACGCACGCAACATGTCCTCCAGGATCTGTATGGTGCGTTCCGATTGGCCATCTGTCTGAGGATGATAAGCTGTACTAAAGCTTAAGTGGGTCCCCAGACTCTCCTGTAAGCTCTTCCAAAAGTGAGACGTGAATCGCGTGTCTCTGTCAGAAACAATACTTACAGGAACACCATGTAATTTCACTATCTCCTCCATGTACTTCTTGGCAAGCACTTCGGTTGACTGGCCCACTCTGAAAGGAATAAAGTGTGCTGACTTGGTCAATCGATCAACGATCACCCAGACAGTATCATTATGCTTCGTACTCTTGGGCAGTCCTGTCACGAAATCCATCGTGATGTGTTGCCACTTCCATTCTGGAATAGGCAAAGGTTGTAACAAACCG
This sequence comes from Scilla litardierei, assembly GCA_030789695.1. Taxonomy (NCBI): domain Eukaryota; kingdom Viridiplantae; phylum Streptophyta; class Magnoliopsida; order Asparagales; family Asparagaceae; genus Scilla; species Scilla litardierei. Next base: position 2,959,529 of record CM061141.1, on the reverse strand, counting down.
GCAGACCGGTGATGTTCAGCCTTCACTTGTTGGCACACTATGCACTTCGCAACACTCCGTGCGACGCTTCTCTTCATACCATGCCACCAGTAATGTTGTCGCAAGTCTTGATACATCTTTGTACCTCCTGGATGGATGGAATATGGAGAACTGTGAGCTTCCTCCAATAGAGCTTCTCTGACGTCTCCAGATGGTACACAGATGCGGTTGCCGAATCTCAAAGATCCGTCCTCATGGATCTTGAATTCAGGCCTTTGTCCTGCTATCACCATGTCTCTGATCCTTTGCAGCTTCTCATCTCTTGGGCAGCTTTGATCTTGTTCACCAAATCCGACTGGATCTGGAGGTTGAACAATGAAGACGTTTCTCCAGGCAATATGATATCCATCTCCATGGCTCGAATCTCATGTTATAGCCGCCATTGCGATGTGAGGGTCATCACCGCATGGAGACGACTTAATGCATCAGGCACGACATTGACCTTTCCAGGATGGTACTGAAGGTCAATATCATAATCTGCCATCAGTTTGATCCATCGTCGTTGACGCATGTTGAGCTCCTTCTGGGTGAACAGGTACTTGAGACTCTTGTGATCGGAAAATATCTTCACATGCTCGCCCAGTAAGAAGTGTCTCCAAATCTTCAGGGCAAAGATAACTGCCGCCAACTCAAGGTCATGAGTGGGGTAGTTCTTCTCATGGGTCTTCAGTTGTCTGGATGCATAGGCAACGACTCGGCCATGCTGATGCAGCACACACCCAAGTCCTTTGCCAGATGCGTCGCAGAATTCTTCGAAACCTCCGGTCCTGTCTGGGATGACCAGAATCGGGGCCGAAGTCAGTCTTCTCTTCAGCTCCTGAAACACATCTTCACAAGCCTTTGACCAGACAAATGCCACGTCCTTTCTTGTCAATCGTGTCATAGCTCCCGCGATCTTCGAGAAGTCTTGGATGAATCGTCTGTAATAACCAGCCAGTCCCAAAAAACTTCGAATCTCAGTCACAGTCTTAGGGACAGGCCAGTCTCGAACAGCAGCTACCTTCTCGGGGTCGACAAATATTCCTTCTCCTGATACGATGTGGCCCAGAAAAGCCACCTTGTCAAGCCAAAACTCACACTTGCTGTATTTGGCATACAGTTGGTGTTGTCTTAGCGTCTCCAAGACCTTCCTCAGATGTTCTCTGTGCTCCTGAGCATTCTTCGAGTAGATAAGGATGTCGTCGATGTAGACAACTACGTACTTGTCCAGATGGTTGTACAGAACCTGGTTCATGAGACTCATGAATACAGCATGCGCATTAGTCACACCAAATGGCATTATTAAGAATTCGTAGTGTCCATATCTGGTTCGGAAAGCAGTCTTGTGGATGTCCTCCTTCACCTTCACTTGATGATATCCGGTCTTCAGGTCCAACTTCGAATACACGCTCGATCCTCCAAGCTGGTCGAAAAGATCGTCGATACGGGGCAAAGGATACTTGTTCTTCACAGTCAACTTGTTCAGCTCGCGGTAGTCGACGCACATGCGTTGTGATCCGTCCTTCTTCTTTACGAGCAGCACCGGGGCACCCCATGCGGATACACTGGGTCGTATCCATCCCTTTTGTATGAGATCATCCAGCTGAGCTCGAATTTCTTCAAGCTCAGGTGGTGCCATGCGATAGGGTCCTTTGGATATCGGCTGTGCACCTGGTACAAGATCAATGGTAAATTCGAGGCCGCGGTCTGGAGGCAAACCTGAGAGTTCATCCGGAAATACGTCTAAGAATTCTCGTACTACTTCTGGTTTCTCTTGCTCGACGTCCATTGCAGTCGCAACTGCCTCTGAAAGTTTGGCCCGAAACTTCACTGGTCCTTCTGATCGACTTCCGCTGTGGAATTCGAACTTAGGATGGTTGGGTATTTCGAATTCTACCCTCCTTTAACGACATGCAATGGTGGCATGAAATGTCCCTAGCCAATCCATCCCAAGAACAGCATCGAAATTTGGCATCTCTATCACCATGAAGTCGGCGAAAAGGTCTCGTCCACAAATTACTACGGAACAGTGAAGGCATCCGCTAGGTATTGGTAGGGAACCGCCAGCGGTTTCAACCTTCCAACGAGAAGTCAGAGATTCAACAGGAACGGCATGTGTTTTGACGAATCGACTCGCCAAGAAGCAATGTGTAGCTCCCGAGTCGAATAAAGTGAGGGCAGGTTTACCGGCTACTAAGACGATACCTATGGTTACGAGAATCTTGTCTAAGTTTACGACTTCTAGATATTAGAACTTAATGCGAAATAGGATATCCCATACATGTGATCACTTGGTCTGTAGCTTCGGCCTCTTCTATGGTCATAATATAAGCTTGACGCCTTGGAGGTGGTGCCTGTGGTCGAGCTTGCTGGAATGCTTGCTGCTGAGGTGGGAGTGGTTGTCGTTGCTGAGCAGGTGGTGGTGGTCGCTGTGGAGCAATCCTGGCAGGGGCATTAGCTGGAGCAGGGTTAGGAGGTCGAGGCCTCTTTGGGCAGTCCCTCGCGGCATGGTCCTTCGACCCGCAAATCAGACAAAGGTTCAGATACGATCGACATTCAGAACGAAGGTGCCCTGGCTTCCCGCAGTGATGACACACTGGACGTGGTGGTGGGGCCTGTCTCTTGAATTGAGTCTGCTGGGTAGGCCTGTACACCTGGTTGGTTGGAGGTCGTCGACTGGATCCAGCAGCAGAGGTCGGAGGTGGTGGCCTTCTGGGAGGGGTAGCCATCTCACGCCTTCATTCTCTTTCAATGAACTCATGTTCACGGGCTGCAGCCAGAACCTCAGTATGTGTGTAGAGTTGGCGTCCAACCAAGTTACGACGGATCTCGATGTTTAGCCCTTGCTTGAAGCATTGAGCTCGGGTCAGAGGGGTGGCGACCATCCCGGGAGCAAAACGGCTAAGCAGTGTAAATTGGGCATCATACTCTTCCACTGTCATGGAACCTTGCTTTAGTCCGACGAACTGAGCTTGCAGTTCCATCTGAGCTTCAGGTGAGAAGTACTGGGTGTTGAAGTGTTCAGTGAATGTTGCCCAATCGATTGGTCGTTGCAGACGAGCTTCAGCAGAGTTCCACCAGACTCTGGCTCCATCAGTTAGTTGGGACTTGGCAGTATCAACCCAAGCACGTTCCCCGATCTGAGCAGCTCTTAGATTATCTTCAGTGCTTTGCAGCCATTCTTCGGCCTTCAGAGGGCCATCGATGCCATTCCAGGTCTTTGGGTGAAGTGACCGGAATTGTTGAATGCCTCCTCCGGGCTTCTGTTCTCCTCGGATAGCTTGAACCATCTCTCGTAATGCGAGATCCGAAATTTGATGCACAGTGGGAGGTGGTCCGTTGTTGGTCTGGTTGCTAGCTCCAGATAGGTCAGCTCCGTTGGGACTTTCAGAGGTGTTTCCGTCCATTGTTTTAAATGTCACACCTGCATACATAGGGAGATGTCAACTTAGTCGAGTATCGTATACGGTACATCTTGATTTTACTATATTGTTCACGAGGTATTTTGCGCGGACCTGTGTGGGCCACCAAACTTGTAATGGCCCGCTCCCGGGGGCCCGTTACTTATTTGATATTTGTGCAGGTCCTGCAGTTTACCAGTGCAAACAAAATAGCCACAATCCAGAGATGTACCAATACTCAAACCAGCGTACATTATTACAGTCCAAATTAAAATACAACAGCAAGCAGCACTCTCTCACCAATACATCAAGCAAATACAGAAAGGAAATGCGAAAAGGAAATACATAACATAGCACACTCACACCAATACAAACAGCTAAAATTCTGCAGTCTCCGGGTCGTACTCTGGCTCTGTAAACTCAGGGGCAATTTCTTCAACCTGGTCGTCGTCGGTCGGTGCCATAAATGGAACCGAAGGTAAGTCACAATAATTCTAAATATAGAAAAGAAGCAGTGCACAAGTATGACAAAAGTAACTACGTACGAGCAAACCAGAGTGAAAAGTAAAGTACTGAGCAACAACCGTACACAACTGAGCAGTAAAAGTAAACTGAACTGGATAGGATAACAACTGTACTATGGTAGAGCAAGTGTGAAGCAGGCTAAGCAAGAGAAACATGCTACCGCTGTAGCTAAAGATACGACAAATAAGGTACTCTGACCGCACAAGTGTAGTAAGTAACGTACATGGAACGTGTAGGGTATCGGTGACTGTATTAGCTAAAGATAGGGTGATAGTGATGAAGATCGATGGTGTTACATAATCATGATTCACATCCTTGCGGTCCAGCGGAACACGGTCAGGGAAGTGACTAAGTCAGGATCACTACCCCAAGTCTAGCAAGGGTGATCCAACAAACTTAGCCAAGCACATTGACCGGATCATGGTCCATTGAAGGAAGCTTATCATTCTTATGTGCGCCACCGATAAAAACTTATACGCTAAACTACGTGACTCAAGTCGGAGAGTACAATATGTGACCGTTCAGTTCGTCTCTTGCCTGGGTGCTACCCAGACGAATGCCGGAACCCAGGCAGCAGGATGGTTTGCCGAAACGCAGGCAGCAGGACAGGGCGCCGAAACACAGGCGACAGGACAGGTAGACCAAACTCTAGTCACTCCCATACTCGTAAACTATGAGTTACCCCAAAACCCCAGTGAAGTGTCAAGTGTTCTGTGTACATTTTCTTTTCATGATGTTCCACGAGATGTTCCACACGATATTCCACAAGATACAAGCTGTTCCACATGTTGCTAGTCAAACCAAGTCAACTGGTTGACTTCCTTATTGAAAACCAGTAAGCCAGACATTCTTTTCAAAGCAAGCTAGCCAAGCGAAGTGAGGATAAAGACAAGTCCAACATTTCGGGGTGTCTAGTATTGTTTCAAGATGTTATCAATTCCTGGTTCACGATGATAGTTAACTAGGACCACTGGTTTTAAAACCAGAAAATAAAGTAGAGCAGATGCTAAGAAATTTGAGGATAAAAACAAGTCCAACAAACATGGAATACAAAATTTGTTGGTTTAAGGGTGTTAGTTTTGTTAGCACACAATTTACCCAAGTTGATGGTTGTGTTTAACAACCACCAAAGTTGAAAGTTGGCAAAGTAATCTACAGTTGATTACTTTCTTATTAGATTAGGTTTCTAGTTCGGTTCAAGTCAAGTAGCCGTTCGGAGGCTATAGTGGTGTCCTAAGTTCATACGGGTACACTTATCTAATTTTCTAACATTAGAATTAGTCGTGACTTACCAGTTTCGAGGCTGTCGTAGCTAGCCGGAATTTGATCTAGTGCTTCCTCTGAAGTAGGTGCACAATAGTTTGTACCTGCAACACAAAAACATTGATCAAAACACGCAACGTTCCTATCTAAATAATCTGATCGTTCTGATTTTCAAAACTGGCTAAAACGGTGTCGGAAAACGTTCTAAATTTTTCTATAGCCTAGATATGATGAAAATAATTTTTCTCCAAGAGGAAATATTTTTCAGATGCTTTTGTTAATTTTTATAATTTTTCAAAGCTCAAAATCAATTTAAAATCTATTTTTCAATTACTAACGTATTTATTCAACAATTTATTCTGGATACAATCTACATCGGAATGTTGCAAGTGAGCTGTCAAAATGACCGTCTCAAAGTCTATTATCACATATAATTTTAACACATATTTTTGTGTGTGAAAACAACGAGTTACGATTTTTAGAACGAATTATACGTATTTAATCTTTAGGTTCGAAAAATCATTCTGGAAAAAGTAGGTGTCGGGTCGAGGTAAGACCAGCGCCATTGGATCCGAAATAATGTTTCTGATTTTCTGGAGCTATCCGCACATTTTTCTGGGTCCTTTCTTTCAAATTATGGAATTAAAACCATTAAACCCTATTTAATAGATAATTTAAAAAACTAAAATACGATATTAATCCGTATTTACGAGTGTGCCATTGGGGGTTACGCACGTTGCTCCTTCGATCAGCAGCTCCGAGGGCGGGGGCTTTTGCTTGGCCGGCTCCTCCGGCAGCGGCGACGTCAGGCGATCGGCGGCAGGAGCGGTGGTCGGAGACGGGGGCGGAGCTCTGGGACGTCGGCGGTGGGAGCTCGCGTCGGAGGGAGCGGTGGAAGCCTCGACGAGAGAAGGGAGGTCACAGTGGGGTGCTGTCGGGGTCGTTTGCCGACGAGCGGTGCTGCAGCGGGGGCGGTGACACGTCGGTCACAGCGGCGAGGCGGGGCGAGGGGGGGTGGCGCCGTTGAGGGGCACGGCGGAGGGTTGCTGCAGCGGTGAAGCGGCGGCGACGCTGCTGGGCCTCACGGTGAGGCGGAGGGAGGCGTGGTGGGCTGTCGTTTGGCGAGAGTGGCGGGACAGGTGGCGAGCGGTGGTCGAAGCCGCCGGAGGGGAGAGCTAGGGGAGAGAGAACGAGAGTTGAGGGAGAGGTGCACGGGGTTTTCGAACGGGGGGGGGGGGGGGGGGGGGGGGGGGGGTGCTTGCGTGACCTTGGGGAGAGAGAACACGCAGAGAGAGAGAGAGTCTGTGCGAAGTTTTTAAAAACAAATGTTAACTCAAGAATTAATGGGTTAAGCGGGCTTAGGGGTGTATTTATAGGGTTAATACCATACTATTTGTAATTAATAAGGGGGGTTGGGGGTTGTTGACTAATCCCAACATTTTAATACGGTGGGTATTCTTTTGACTAAAGTTAGAAAACTTTGTAAAGTGTCTAAACGTGTTAAGCATGTGGGGTTAAAGTAATTGGTAATTAGGTTATAGTAATTAGCTAGGGTAATTAAGTGATGGTAAAATTTGTAACGAGAATTACGATTTTGCCCCTACTAGTAAACGTGTCTGAAAAATTACGAAAACATACCCACGGGATCGTATTGTCGCGAGGACCACGAATACGAGATCCAATATAGGGTTTGAGCTACGGAAATACGTGTTTTAGGCCAAAACGTTTAGGAAGCTGGTTTGCGGGTTCTCTATCGATTTGACTTCAGAAAATTACGAAATTAATGTGGGGAGCCCTAAATGATCATAGTATGCTACTGTAGAAGTTTGAAAATGTTTTGAAGACGTTTGTATAGAAAATAAATTCGTCGAATCAATACGGTAATTTTGGAGATGAATTTTAACAGAAATGTTTTGGGCATTTGAGGAAATCTGAAATTGCTGAAATACTTTATAATAAGTCTAGTATTTCAAAATATTTTTATAAGAATTTTTTGAAATCAGTTTAAAACTCCTGATCAACCATTATAAAATAGTTATAATAATTTTGAAAATAGGTTAAATATGTAAATATTTGTCTTGACGAAAACAGACCGTTACAAAAAAAGTCCTGAATTGTATAATAGATATTAAATTTTGTTAATAATTACATGCATTAAAAAGGGGGGAAAATGAAGCCTTCAAATAAGAAGTTCAATGACAAAACACAGGGAAAAAAATTAAATAAATGTTTCATTTTGATCCAAATGGAAAAATCTAGTTTTTTTTGTTTTGTGGCATGGGGGGATAAGATGACACCAAAAGAATTAAAAAAAGAGACGGAAATTAAAACAAACGGGAAGATATATAGGAGATGGGGGAGAAAAAGAGAGTTAACGAAAGAGAAAATAAAAGCTAATAGAGAAATAGAGGAAAGAAAATGAAAGAAAAGAAGAATTTAGAACTTGCTCGAGTGTCAAACCATAGATAGAGTTCACATTAAATAATAGTCAATTAAATTATTTTTGTTAACTAATCAATTTAGCGATTTTTAAGTGAATAATCAATTTGACTTCGTCTTTAATAGACTTTTTAAATTACGTTAAAATTCGTAATAAATAATTTTATCCTAGATAATTCACAATGTGATTCTAATTTGATCGGTTTCCAAATCAGTTTAAAATCTATACATTAAAACACAATTGTTTTTGAATTCTTGGGTTAACTAGGACAAGATAAAGAGTGACTAGGATTTGTTCTTATAGAATGGAATGTTGAGATGAGTTTGAGAAAGTTTTGGGGGGAATCAAGTTGGTTGGAAAACTCAAAATTTTGAATTTTTTATGGAAAAACATAACATCCAATGGCACCTCACACATTATCCAATGGTGACATGTGTAATTATGGAAAAACGCAGCATCCAATGGCAATGAAAAATGTTGGAGATTTGAGTCAGTTGGAGCCGAACCAACTTTGCTTAGTTGGGTCCCACCGTCCCCATTTGTAGACTGGACATCCAAATTTACATCCGTCTAACCCGTACAAGAAAAATTCGAAGAAAGTATAGATGGATAAAAAGGGAAGTCTTGAAATGGACAATGTGCTTTTAATGGCACCAGACAAACTATTAAGGGTAATTATATCTGTGCCAAATATTGTTGTCTTATTATTTTAAAATTATTTGTTCATTTCCCATTCCACTGTCCATTTTTTGTTCGTTTAAATTTAGCACGCGCCGAAGCTAAATTTTTGTTCGTTTAAATTTTGGAGGGGAAAATAATTTTAGGGGAGAACAAAGATTTTGAGAGCACGGGCACTCGCCGAAGCTAAATTTTTGTTCGTTTAAATTTTGGAAAGGGATAATTTTTGGGGAGAACAAATATTTTGAGGGATACCTTAAATGAAATGCCCGAGGGCACGGTTCCGCGCCGAAGCTGAATTTTTGTTCGCTCAAATTTTGTTTAAATTTTGGAGGGGAAATAATTTTTGGGGAGAACAAAAATTTTGAGGGGATATCTTAAAGGAACCGTGCACGAGTCATATATGTATCTGATGTGGATTGATGTGGGTATCTAGATAAAACTCAAATGAGAACTGCTACATACTAGGTTCATCAACAATTTCATTCATGTTGCCTGCTACTTGCTGGCTCATGATTAAGCAGTCCAGCATACAAGGCAAACGTTATGCCATTCCCTTGAAAGTTGGGTTTCCCATTTTTTATTTCCAAACCGATCTAAATTCACTCATAAAATTTGTACCGATTGCATATTTCCCAAATCATGTTGTTGCTTTTAATGAATCCCTTCCGTTTCCATGCTCATATGTTTCTGTCCCTGTATGGATTTTAGATGCTTGGCGAACAACTGTACCCACTTGTCGAACGCCTAGAAAGAGAGCACGCTGGGAAAGTGACCGGAATGCTGCTGGAGATGGACCAAACCGAAGTTCTACACCTGCTTGAATCACCAGAAGCTCTCAAGCAGAAAGTATCTGAAGCTAGGGAAGTTTTTTTAACTCGTGCTACGGGTCCAGCTGCTGCAGATCAGTTGTCCTCGCTGACCCTGAACAAATGAGGGTTCGATGACACTCAGTTTACTCTCGTGTTTACAGTTATGTGCAATAGGGTGCCCCTCATTCATCCATTCATCATCCAATAATTTAGTCGGGGATTTTCAGGTCAATTTTTGGCAGCCTGATCTAGTAGTATAGTATTGGAATTTACAGTCATAGTCTGGTTATAGTTAGTCTAGGGTTGAGTCTCAGGTTTTTTATTAGTCTTGATATGAGAAAAAACTCATTTTATGGATTGTCATGTGGATCATAAATACTTACAATTCTTATTTTGTCAATGATCGGGAGTGTTTATGTTGATCAATACATGCTTGCTCAAATACATCTCGTGCACTTTGCAAATGGTTTCTTGATCGGGCAGTTATAAATTCAATGGTTTTTACGATGACATAAATTTTGTCAACAATCAGCTCATAAAGTTAACCATACGCTTCATTTATTTAGCTTTAAGTTGTGTAAATCATCATCGATTTAAAAAAAAAAGCTAGAGAGCCACGTCTACGCGAATGAGTGTTGTTATTCGCACCACAGAGATTTATGAATACATCACACTACTTGATTCACCACACCTATGTTTTTAACATCAGATGTTCGGATTTGGAGATCCGAACGGCTCTAGTACTTTTATTCTTCCGTTCGGATCTCCAAAGCCGAACAGTATAATAAATATGTATTGTGTTCGGATTTACACATCTATTGTATTAGAGCCGTTCGGATCTCCAAATCCGAACATCTGATGTTAAAAATATAGGTGTGGTGAATCAAGTAATGTGTGTGGTTGTTGGCTCAAATTAGCCCATGAGGGCTGCCCATGGTTGTTGCACCAACCAAGGGGGTTGGTGCAACAACCCAATGGGGGGTTGGTGCACCAACCCCCTCCCCTTTGAGTCCTATAAAAGGATATCGAATGTTTGATTGTTAACATCGAAGAAGTGTTGATCCAATTGAGCTTCTATCGAAGCATGATGAGAGTTTGTATGAGATCCTATTGGAAGTTCCATAGGATCATTGTGAGCGATTTTTGAGTGAGCCAGTTGTGAGGATTTCTTTGTAATGGTTGAGTGTTTTATTTGAAATTAAGAGAAGTGTTCCCTTGGTCGTTTAGGCGACCTAAATCTTGTTAGCTCTCTATTTGTTCTTCGCTCTAGATACTTCGGCGATCTGACTGCTTCCGCACGACGCACAACAATTGGTATCACAGCTTTGGCGACGAAGTTCAGACGAAGAAGACGGGCAAAGACGGCGACGAAAATCCTTCTACTCCAATGGCGCAATCTTCAACAACGCGAACTATCGTATCTAATACGAAGTTCGAAATTGAGAAGTTCGATGGGCGTATCAACTTCGGCATGTGGAGATGTGAAGTACTTGACATCTTGAACCAACTTGGTCAAGATCAAGTACTAGATGAGAGGCCGACTACGACATCGGATGCGGAGTGGAAGATGATGAACCGGACCGCTTGCGGCACGATCCGACTCTACTTGACAAAGGAGAAGAAGTACCCTTTCATGGAGGAGACGAATGCGAAAGCGTTATGGGATGCGCTTGGTGAGAAGTACATGAAGAAGAACATTCAGAATCGTCTACACCTAAAGAAGAAGCTTTTTGGCCTCAAGATGGAGGAAGGAGTTTCAGTTGAAGAACACCTAGACTACTACAACAAACTCCTCACAGATTTGAGGAACATCGACGTCAAGGTGGAAGATGAGGACAAGGCGATGATTCTCCTCAACTCACTGCATAAAGACTATGAGCACATCGTTTCGATCTTAACCTATGGTAAAGAATCTATCACCTTCAATGAAGTTTCTAACGCTCTCACAAGTAATGAATTTAGAAAGAAGGATGATGAGAAGATGATGGGCCAAAGATCCGAAGCGCTTACCGTGGTTAGAGGTCGGAGCAATGAAAGTGGTGGAGGCCACAAAGGGAACCATAGATCCGAGACGAGGGACAATAGTAGAGCTCCGCGCACAGACATCGAGAGGGATCAATGTGCTTTTTGCAAGGAAAGAGGACATTGGGCGAGGGAGTGCCCAAAGGCCAATAAGAAGAAGGATGCTACTGCCAACGTCGTCAAAAGCGAGGAGGTGGATGAGTGGGTCCTAGTTGGTGCGACGGAAGGGGTGATGAAGGGAGGATGGGTGCTCGACTCGGGTTGCTCGTTTCATATGACACCCCACAGAGAGTACTTTACTACTTTCCATGAAGGTTGTAAGCGTAAAGTCCTTCTTGGAGACGACGGAGCATGCACGACGGCGGGCGTTGGCACGGTCCGCATAAAGATGGGTGATGGTGTCACACGGGATATAGGCGATGTTCATTATGTGCCAGATGTGAAGTACAATTTGATATCACTTGGTTCACTTGAAGCCAAGGGTTGCAAAGTGACTATGGAGGACGGCGCTTTGAAGGTGACACGAGGAGCAATGATCCTGATGAAGGGAAAGCGTGAAGGCAACCTCTATTACTTGGATGGTACGGTGATGATGAAGACGACGAGAGTTCCAGATGAGCGAGCTACCAACTCAAGCTCGCACGCAACAAAGACAGCATTGAATGATCTCCGGAGAGGTGGTGCTAATAGAGGTGATGGTTCAAGTCCGTATGGTGGAGATACCTTATCCCCACAACTTGCACAGCGGATGGATTCTATCGAAGTTTGGAGACCAAGGTATGAGAGATGCCAACCTGTAAAAAGAGTCTCGTTTGCTTTCTTTGTCAGGTGTGATGAGTCTCCAACCTTATTCGGTGAGGTGGAGCACAATGGCGACTTATGTGGACGAAGGAAAGATTGGTGTGATGAGATGGAATCAACGACGAATGATGAAGCCAAGGATCGGGTGGAGCTACTTGGCATTAGTGATTGTTCGACATATGAGCTTATGAAGATCGATATTGGAGTCAAGTTCGAGTAAGGCTCGGACTTGTTAGTTGACGATATGAGATGACTTTTGGTGGCCCCTTCTGGGGTAATGACGCTCTGCGAAGCCATATGAGCCTTTCGAGGTAAGATGATGGGAACACGAGATGATTCTCACCGAGGATGAGCATTGACGGTCGATTGTGTGACATAGACCTAATATCTCGCCAAGGTGGAGATTTGTGGTTGTTGGCTCAAATTAGCCCATGAGGGCTGCCCATGGTTGTTGCACCAACCAAGGGGGTTGGTGCAACAACCCAATGGGGGGTTGGTGCACCAACCCCCTCCCCTTTGAGTCCTATAAAAGGATATCGAATGTTTGATTGTTAACATCGAAGAAGTGTTGATCCAATTGAGCTTCTATCGAAGCATGATGAGAGTTTGTATGAGATCCTATTGGAAGTTCCATAGGATCATTGTGAGCGATCTTTGAGTGAGCCAGTTGTGAGGATTTCTTTGTAATGGTTGAGTGTTTTATTTGAAATTAAGAGAAGTGTTCCCTTGGTCGTTTAGGCGACCTAAATCTTGTTAGCTCTCTATTTGTTCTTCGCTCTAGATACTTCGGCGATCTGACTGCTTCCGCACGACGCACAACAATTGGTATCACAGCTTTGGCGACGAAGTTCAGACGAAGAAGACGGGCAAATACGGCGACGAAAATCCTTCTACTCCAATGGCGCAATCTTCAACAACGCGAACTATCGTATCTAATACGAAGTTCGAAATTGAGAAGTTCGATGGGCGTATCAACTTCGGCATGTGGAGATGTGAAGTACTTGACATCTTGAACCAACTTGGTCAAGATCAAGTACTAGATGAGAGGCCGACTACGACATCGGATGCGGAGTGGAAGATGATGAACCGGACCGCTTGCGGCACGATCCGACTCTACTTGACAAAGGAGAAGAAGTACCCTTTCATGGAGGAGACGAATGCGAAAGCGTTATGGGATGCGCTTGGTGAGAAGTACATGAAGAAGAACATTCAGAATCGTCTACACCTAAAGAAGAAGCTTTTTGGCCTCAAGATGGAGGAAGGAGTTTCAGTTGAAGAACACCTAGACTACTACAACAAACTCCTCACAGATTTGAGGAACATCGACGTCAAGGTGGAAGATGAGGACAAGGCGATGATTCTCCTCAACTCACTGCATAAAGACTATGAGCACATCGTTTCGATCTTAACCTATGGTAAAGAATCTATCACCTTCAATGAAGTTTCTAACGCTCTCACAAGTAATGAATTTAGAAAGAAGGATGATGAGAAGATGATGGGCCAAAGATCCGAAGCGCTTACCGTGGTTAGAGGTCGGAGCAATGAAAGTGGTGGAGGCCACAAAGGGAACCATAGATCCGAGACGAGGGACAATAGTAGAGCTCCGCGCACAGACATCGAGAGGGATCAATGTGCTTTTTGCAAGGAAAGAGGACATTGGGCGAGGGAGTGCCCAAAGGCCAATAAGAAGAAGGATGCTACTGCCAACGTCGTCAAAAGCGAGGAGGTGGATGAGTGGGTCCTAGTTGGTGCGACGGAAGGGGTGATGAAGGGAGGATGGGTGCTCGACTCGGGTTGCTCGTTTCATATGACACCCCACAGAGAGTACTTTACTACTTTCCATGAAGGTTGTAAGCGTAAAGTCCTTCTTGGAGACGACGGAGCATGCCCGACGGCGGGCGTTGGCACGGTCCGCATAAAGATGGGTGATGGTGTCACACGGGATATAGGCGATGTTCATTATGTGCCAGATGTGAAGTACAATTTGATATCGCTTGGTTCACTTGAAGCCAAGGGTTGCAAAGTGACTATGGAGGACGGCGCTTTGAAGGTGACACGAGGAGCAATGATCCTGATGAAGGGAAAGCGTGAAGGCAACCTCTATTACTTGGATGGTACGGTGATGATGAAGACGACGAGAGTTCCAGATGAGCGAGCTACCGACTCAAGCTCGCACGCAACAAAGACAGCATTGAATGATCTCCGGAGAGGTGGTGCTAATAGAGGTGATGGTTCAAGTCCGTATGGTGGAGATACCTTATCCCCACAACTTGCACAGCGGATGGATTCTATCGAAGTTTGGAGACCAAGGTATGAGAGATGCCAACCTGTAAAAAGAGTCTCGTTTGCTTTCTTTGTCAGGTGTGATGAGTCTCCAACCTTATTCGGTGAGGTGGAGCACAATGGCGACTTATGTGGACGAAGGAAAGATTGGTGTGATGAGATGGAATCAACGACGAATGATGAAGCCAAGGATCGGGTGGAGCTACTTGGCATTAGTGATTGTTCGACATATGAGCTTATGAAGATCGATATTGGAGTCAAGTTCGAGTAAGGCTCGGACTTGTTAGTTGACGATATGAGATGACTTTTGGTGGCCCCTTCTGGGGTAATGACGCTCTGCGAAGCCATATGAGCCTTTCGAGGTAAGATGATGGGAACACGAGATGATTCTCACCGAGGATGAGCATTGACGGTCGATTGTGTGACATAGACCTAATATCTCGCCAAGGTGGAGATTTGTGGTTGTTGGCTCAAATTAGCCCATGATGGCTGCCCATGGTTGTTGCACCAACCAAGGGGGTTGGTGCAACAACCCAATGGGGGGTTGGTGCACCAACCCCCTCCCCTTTGAGTCCTATAAAAGGATATCGAATGTTTGATTGTTAACATCGAAGAAGTGTTGATCCAATTGAGCTTCTATCGAAGCATGATGAGAGTTTGTATGAGATCCTATTGGAAGTTCCATAGGATCATTGTGAGCGATCTTTGAGTGAGCCATTTGTGAGGATTTCTTTGTAATGGTTGAGTGTTTTATTTGAAATTAAGAGAAGTGTTCCCTTGGTCGTTTAGGCGACCTAAATCTTGTTAGCTCTCTATTTGTTCTTCGCTCTAGATACTTCGGCGATCTGACTGCTTCCGCACGGCGCACAACAATGTGGTGTATTCATAACTTTCTGTGGTGCGAATAACAACACTCTACGCGAATAGTGATTGCAATTATTTCCACAAGACATTCCCTTGTGTGGATGACAGCTCAACAACAGCATTAATCTCCATCAGCACAGAAGGTCTTGAAGCCATTAGCCATCGGAGCAGCAATTAAGAGACTAACAGTGAACGACATTAATATGTTAGCACACCGTCAAATATCCTACAGAGACGCGATGCATCTCTGCATGGCTACTGACAAAAGGAGACTCCTGGATGCTCGCCCAACCACTCGAGAGTTATGATCGTCATCAATGAGTTTCATACAGTGATTCGCATTAATCTTTGAACAGCGTCTTTATCGTTCATCGCTCGTCCTTGAGATGTAGAGAGATCGGCTCCAATGAGAGCATGCAGTTGTTGTGACCTACCGTAGCCAAAATTACTCTCCGCATGTGAAGGCTTCTATTTGTGTGGCCATTTCATTTTGAAGCAGTCAAGAAGGAATCCCAAGCCTACAGGCCTCGCCTTATTGGTTTGTACAACCATCTCCTGGCCATGCTTTTATGAAGGCAATTTCCTTTCTGTCTCTCTACATGCATGCAGATGCATGTGTCACCGTCATAGTTGACGCCTACTTGACATATTGGCATTCTCTGGTGAATTTCTAAGGATACTCTTGTAAACATGAGATCTTGTTGTATATTCATAAGAACTCGTTAACGAGAGGTTCTAGAGACTCTTTGTAGGACATGAATCAAGAAAGTCTCTAGAAGACCATTCATTGTAAGAAAGCTTCACCTATAAATAGGGACAATGGGAGGCCATTTGTATCTAACAAATAGTTAGCAAGCAATAGCCAAGTAAAGATGATAGTTATCCACTTATCCGTGACAGCTGCTATATATCAGACCATGTGGTTCGAGAAAGAGGATGTCGGACAACGAGATTCCAATTTCAAGCGACCCTGAGATGACAAAGGCCACCACTAGGCAACCTCATGTGGAGAAGTCCATGGATATCATGTAGGTGTTCGAGAAATTGGGCTTAAACTCTGTCGTCGATATGCTCCAAAAAAGGGATGATCTCCAGAAATGGGGATGATATCCAAACAAAATGGATGGGCTTACTGGATTTGAATTGGGTACAGATAATATTTAACTTAATGGGTTTAGACATGGTGGTTATAATAACTTTGATGGGTTGACAGCACCAGTAAATTAGGCTGTTTTATGTATTAACTTCGATGGGTGGAGGCCAGACAACTTCAGCACTGTGAATAGCTCGGCCAGCAAGGAAGTCAGCTGTTGGCCTGTTTGCTCCAACCAGAAACAGCTTTAGATGTGAGAATTAATCACAGTGTATGAACTCAAAGTGGGATGACTTGCCCTACAAATTTATGGAGGCATTAAACCTCCTTCAAAGATCCTCATTTTTCCTTTCACATCACATGATATGTTGCAATCTCTGTGGCAAAAACATCCTGACAAACGCAAGCGAATCCTTCGCATGTTCTGACGTGATATTGCATTTTAAATGTATTTTGTCCTTCAAGTAACTAATGGAATTTTAATAGAATGTGGCAAAACTTTTGATAACATTAAGTTAGCAACTTGTATTACTTAAAACCTAAAAATATCCCAACTACTATGATATTAAGGAAAAGAAAAATTAAAAGGAAATATTGCACGCTGACAATTAATATACACTAGTACACCTACATATTGCACCAAATACCCTCCTCCCAGCACACCATACAATCACCGATCAATTAACCCACCCGGCTTTAATTGACATACACCTATCACAAACACATACAACATTGATCCCACCAACACTCCTTACTTGCAACAATTACGACCCGCCCTACCCATTTCAAATAGGATACCTGTGGATACAGTCGGACCAGGGGTTGTCTGCATCCATCCACGAATCCCTCAGCGCTCTCCACACCGCACTCGATGCCTTGAACCCCGTCCCGAACGCCAGCATCCAAACCCTGTCCCCTTCCTTGACCCGCCTCTTGGCCTCAAAATACGCGAGCTCGTAAAACACCAGGCTGCTCGAGGTGTTGCCGAACCTGTGGAGGCACATCCTCGCCGGCTCGACGACCCCGGCGTCGAACTTCATCAGCCTCCCCACCGAGTCTATCACCGCCTTCCCTCCCGCGTGGATGCACATGTGCTCGAACGCCGCGGTGAAGTCCGGCACGTGCGCCGCCACTGCCTTCCGGTCCCCCGCCAGGTACGACCTCGTGACGTTGTACGCGTACCGGAGCATCTCCGACACTGGGAGCACGTGTGGGGCGAGGGTCGATATGTGGCTCTTGAGCCCGGCGCCGGCCACCCTGATCAGGTCCTTGGTCAGCGAGACGCCGACGTTGCCGTCCTCGTCCTCCTTCTGGATCGCGCAGTTGTACGACGTGTCGTCCGCCCCGTGGTGGGTCCGCAGGGTCCCCACTAGCTCCATCTTCGCCCTGTGCCGTACGGTCCGGTCGTTGGTCACCAGCGCCGCGGCCGTGCCGGCGCGGAAAATGCAGTTGGTGACCAGCATGTGCCGGTCGTCACCAAAATACCTGCCATGTGTTCGATAAAATGAACCAAAGAAGAAGAAGAAACACGATCCTTACAATAGTAGGTTACCAGTTGAGGCTGGTGCTTTCGGTCACGACGATCAGAACGTAGCCGATACTGTGCCGTAGGAGGCGGTTGGCGAGGTCGAACGCGAGGGTGCCGGCGCTGCAGCCCATGCCGGAGAGGTTGTAGGACTTGACGGCCTCGTCGAGGCCGAAATGGTTGACGATCATCGAGGCCAGCGACGGGGCGGGGGAGAACATGCTGCATGCGACGACGAGGTGCGTGATCTGCGACGGGTCGATGGAAGCCTTGGCGAGAAGCGCTGCGGTGGCGCCGAACATGCTCTCCTCGGCCTCGATGATGGCGTACTGCAGCTTCGCGTCGTAGTCGCTCTGGAAAACGAACGGCGGGCCGTAGGTCTCGTCGCCGAGGCCGGACTTGCGGTAGATGGCGCGCATGAAGTCGGCGCTCGTGTCGGAGAATCGCCGAGACTTGAGGCCGAAGTACTCGCAAATCTCGAGGCTGCATCGGCGGTCGCTCCCCGGGCGATAGCAGGAGTAGTCCAGGAGAAGCAACGGCCGCGGCCGCGTGCAGAAATACGCGACGGCGGCTACGAAAGCGCACCACAGGCCGGCCAAGAGCAGGAGCCTGTGCTGTACGACGTAGCCGAGGACGGCCGGGCTGAGATTGATGGCCGAAGGGATGCCATTGAGGGAGAGGAAAATGGTGTGGATTGCTAGGGTGAAGGCCAACAGGGCAAACAACGAGGCCTTGGCCTTCATTGTATGGTAATAAAATTTGTATCTGTTTTTGAGCTCTCAGTGTTTGCTTTGTGTTTGCTTTGTGTTTGTTTTATAATGAGAGAATTGATGAGGGCAGACCTAACCCTATTACAGTAGGCGTGAATGAAGAGTCATTGGCTACAGTGGGCTTTAAAGAGTTGGGGGCTACGGGTGCTGTGTTGTGGAAATTCTCAACGCATCCCCATTTCTACTTCACGAACATTATCGTTTATTTACAAGTTTGCCATTCAAAATAATCTACCATTGTTATTTTTTAAATTTGGCTACTTTAATATGAGAGGAGGCAGCGGGAGCAACCAATGGCAATGGGTGCGGGCCGGGTTCAAGTGGAAGGGAAAGGGAGAAGTGTAGTTTAGGAATGGATGTGTGTTAAGCAAATAAATGAATTTTTTTTTAAAAAAAATCTAGTTTTAAGGTGGCAAGTGTGTAAAGCAAAAATGGTTGTGCGTGTAATATTTACCCAGCCGTGTTTAGCTTGTGTGGGGCCTGCCCTGGGGAGGATCCATCTCCATCAAATAAATGACTCAATCAATCTGCCACCGGTTTATTTGGAAGTAAAGAGAGGACGGTGAGATTTTGAAGGCTAGGGTTTCTAAAACCAGCAGCCCTTTATTTGGAAAGGCTGATCACATGAGAGGGGTCTCGGAGAACTCCTGGCCTAGTCTATTTTTACCTCCTCCACTGGAATAGTTGCGTTGTCATTGGTATTTAAGATTTACTAGATCGTTGTTATTTTATTCATAAATCAGTCAGCAAACAATTTAGGTTTTACAGTATTTTAGGTTTGAGGATCAAAATAACTGTACCGATCGCGTGAAAAGTTGTGAATATTGGACTTTTTAAACATCACGGGAGAAAATTTCTCCACATAGAACTAACGTCCATATTTCTTTTTGGATATTGTTAACCGTTAACACACGGTCCTGTCAAATTTGGAGTTGGGCTGCGTCTACGAAGATAGCCTTACATTTATTGAATAGATCGAGATTTGGGGCTCATATATGAACCCGGCCCATGTGTCCATTCAAATCAATGTGGAGACCAGCTCACCCGTAATAACACCACGAAGGTACAAGAATGTTCTGAAAACGAAAGTTACGCTACAAAAACTAACTCTAATATGATTACTGGCACTTAGTTCTGACTAATTTGAGCAGTTGTGGTGTTTGATCAAGTCCAAGGCCACGCGCACCCGAGTCCGACATTCTCCGTCGGTGACGTGACTTGATGGGCACCGCATAGGCTCTTTAGCTTTTTACAGACCGTTCATCAATTACACTGAGAGAAAATCTCCACCGTCAAAAAAAATTTTGTAGGTGACAGATGGCATTTAAAAACACGTTACTGGTAAAACAAAAGTTGAAATTGAATCTTTTTAACACAAGTCTAAAAATATCAGAAAACCAGGTGCCTTTAAACCCCATTTATGTGTAAACCAACGGCATTCAACCGAATAACTATATATTATTTTAATTTCATTAATTTACATTTCCCCCCCTGTAAGTTTCAAAATAAAATCTTTTTCGAAAGTTCCATCTCAACCCTTAACACCTGTTTCTAGAGAAACTCCACAACATGTGTTGCTTACTGTTACACGCATTTCCAATACAAACCATGGAAAATTTGCAGTAAATGAAAGGGACTAGAAATAACCTCAGTACATTGTGCACGACGCAAAGAAAAAATACCACGAACAGGATGCAGTGCACGTGCACAATCGAAAAGTAGTGAGAACTGCGAGTGTGCGACGCTATCGTTGGGGTTTTTGGGATTTTTTTGCGTGTTGGGGGTGAAGTTGGGTCATTGTTTTTAGGTGCGAGTGTGTATTTGTGGGTCAATTTATGGGTGTACTTTGGGCAAGTGGGATTAGGTTGAGTCCCATATGGCACCCATAAATAGTATGACTGGGACAAAGGTGCCATATTGGACACCTCACCATTTGTATAATAGATTTTGTAAAAAATTTCTGGATACAAACCATAAAAATTAGGGGCCTTCTTTGCGTACCTACTAGTTTACTGGCTTACTCGTGTAGACAATCGCTTTTCGACAATTTACAAGTTTGCCACTTAAATTTTATCCGCGTGCACAGCAAAACTTAATCCCAAAATTACCCCCATCATGCGCGAGGAGTAAAATGGCCGATGCCGATGCTTCCCTCCTCCTCCGCCCGCCTTCGGTAATCCACAGATCCCGACAACAACAACGACAACGCTGCCCTCCTCCTCCTACTCCTCCGATCGTCGAGGAGTGACTGACTAACCATGCTGCCGATTTGTTTTCAAGGATCACAGCCGCCGCCGCTCCATCGCCCCATCCTCATACAACCCCTTCACATCCGTCACCCCCTCCTCCGACTACACAGCCTCCCCGCACCCCTCAGGCGACCATCTCCATCGTCCCCAGACCCCAACCTAGGCCCCTCCCCCTCCGCCGCCCCCTTCTCCGACAACCCATCCCCTCCATCTCTCCCCCCGCCACCACTCTCCTCCGCCCCTCTCATCTGACATTCCCAGCACCGTCAGAGATCAAAAGAGGCGTCTGAGATCTGAAAGGGAAGAAGGCGTTTGTTCGTGTGGATCTCTACGTCCCTCTCGATGACATTCACAGCATCTTCGACTCTCCTTTTCGGCGCCATTTCCAGCAAAACTCGTCGGCATGAGGACGACAACGGCGGGGGGAGAGACGAGGGTAAAAGAGGGTGAAATTTTGACTGCTACACTCGTGGATAAGTGGTATGTGAACGAGTAAAACAGTAGGTACGCAAAGAAGTTCCCTAAAAATTATGCGAGTACTTTAGTAAGTTGCAAAATTATAGTGCATCTTTCCTTTTTTTTCTTTGGCCTTTGAATGTTGTTAATTGAGATGACACGGGGGTCCATGTATAAAAGTGCCACTTTAATATTTTTGTCAAGGGGACAGCTAGTCCATGTGCATCTTCTTCTTTCTAGAAAGTAATATTGTGAGATATTATTACATCTACAATAACTAGAGCCCGACTAATCCCAAAATACTAATGATAAGCCAAGGGATTGCTTTTGTCAATAATGAATAAATCACTGGGAATAATATGTATCAGATAACATATGAAAGTTCGTCTAATTGGCAATGAACGTGACTCATCCTTCAATACAAATGATACGTGGAATAAAATGTATTAAGAATATAAAAACATGCGTCACTATTGCAAGAATCGAATACTTGATTTCACACAAGAGAGGAATAACAAATATCACTAAGTCAATTGGCTCAGATTACTCCCTTATTTTTTGAAATAATATAAATGAATCATCAAGGAGCCTGTTCATTTTATATGGGTACTATTACAAATTTAATACAAATTACATCAAGGATTCAAAATTAAATTTTTTTGATATATCCAGTACTATTAAGGCATAATTTGACAGAGGTGCTTCTAAATTTAATGATTTAGTTGGGTTAAAATGAAACTAAGATTTGTGTTCAATGGGGAGACGAAATTTTTTATGCCGACTAACCGGTTATCTGTTAAAACAAAGCTCTAAATATAAAAAAACTAGAAAAAAATTGGGCTTTTATGCATTTACGTGGAAAAAGGGTATTAAAAATATAAAAAGGGGGAGGGGTTCAATTCATCATTGGACCCCAACTGCGGTTGGCCGGTCACGCATCAAATCCGGTTCTCGCGCGCGCAGCGGTTCAACGGTCGAGATCACAACCATAAGTCCACAACTCTCGTAAATGAAGATTAAAACAAAATTAAGCGGACCGGCAGCTAATTGCTTGCCACCTGTCCAAAAGCAGTCAAAACTTTTACCCAAAAAAGTTTACACCCGTAAGTTCACCCACAACAGCTGCTCGCACATCAGCACCTAGATTAATAGTCAACAACCAGGTTCTGTGTATACTCGTGCCCTCAAATATTTTGCAGTCGTTGGGGGTGGGGCCCACCCTCTGTCTTCCAACCTGCATTCTTTTTTGCTACTCCGTCTTTTTAAAAAAAGCTTCCACCACCCTTTTCTCTCTCCTCGCTCGCTCGCTTCATTTTTTACTTCGCTTTTTAAAGCTATTTTTTAAAATTATTTTAATCGCACCCTCCAGATCTCGGGGCTATAGTTTCGTGTCATTCCGTGCAATCTTCAGTTCGATCCTCTTCATTTTTCTTCTTAAAATTTTTTATTTGGATTCTGTTTTGGTGGGAATCGAGAAAAGTTGAGAGCTAGGATTTCGGCTGCGGAGCTCGATTTCGGTGGTGAGCACCAAGATCTGCAAGGTCTCTGCGCTTTTTGATTGTAATGCTTTATGATGCATTTGAGCTTGTTACTTTTGGATTTGGATTTGAGCATTTTCTTGCTTGATTTTTAGCTCTAGATTCCAATATGTTGAAGTTTGCTATCTGTTTTAAGTGTTCATCGTATCAGATTTAGAATTTTTTGTTGGAATGTGCAAAATCGAGTGACTATAACTTGTCGGCGCTAATATTTTTTTTTGAATCTATTTGCCATATTATGTTTATTTTAGATCTGTTCTCTTATACGATCCGAGGCCCGAGATTTTGCGGCGTTCTAGACTCGGGCTTGTGCGAGATGGGTAAATCTCCGGCTAAGTGGATCAAATCAATGCTGTTTGGGAAGAAGACTAGCAGGTCCAGCAATACGAAAGGAACGCTTGCTTCGGTATGCAATGTAATTAAAATGGTTATGTATTTTGAGGTGAATGCGTAATTTTGTTTCTTCTGTTTATTTCATTCAAGCAACCATATTAGCATCTGTTTATTATAGTTATAATGAGTAGCTCTTGTTGTTTTCATTGACCATGGTAGTGGAAATGTAACGGGGAACTCTATAAACCATAATTTTTTGACCTCTGGGTTCATAACTGAGTCCACATATACAAATAATAGTAAGGTTAAGGATTTACACATGAACCAAAACCTTGTTAATGAAGAAATTATAAATTGGAAATTGAGCCAGTAAAAGATTGATTCTCATTTCTCTTGTGTTCTTTAAGTCCCGAGGGCACTCCAGTCATTTGCAACAAAATATGGAAAGATACGATACGATACGACTATTTTAGAGAGGTCCAAAAACAGGCGGCCCAGGCCCACTCGGAAAGAAGTAGGCTCTCCAAAAGGAGTTATCGGGCCAACCGGTGAAGGCCCCCGTGGAAGCACCATATTGGATCACCCACGATTGGACGTTCGTCCGGTCAGCCCACGACTGAGGGAGCTAACCGCTCCCCAAAAGCTCTCCCTTAATGGCCATTAAAGACCATATTAATCCTCCTTGATGGCATGTAGGGGCGCCCGAAGGGAGGCATATCATGGGGGCAGAATAAGGGGGCACGAAGACACGACGATCATGGTGGGGATCACTATATAGGGGCAGGGGCACGAACGAAGAAAGGGATCAAATCCCCGACACCTACAACGGAGGTATTCCCCAAAAAACGACATTGCTTTCCCCATTATCTACCCTCCTATAGCTCGGTCCGAGGATATGCGTGCCGGTATCTTTTGCGAGCCGCACCGATCCCGCTGAGTATCAATCAGATCCATTCTGACTTAGGCAACGGAGGGAACTTGGCCGGAACCAAGGTCCGGCCCCCTGACGACTTTCTTTGACTGTCCAGGAAAAAGCTGAGCCGAGGCGTCGAGGCTACCCTTCAGCGTGAAACTCGCCTAAGCAAGGCCCGCATGACGAGAAGCCTGCTCGCCTCTAAGCGAGCGTCACCATCGACTGAGACCGAGTGACAATCAGGGCACCGAGGCTACCCTCTCGGCACTTGATTGACCGAGGCCGAGCGCTCACCCAGGTGCCGAGGCTACTCCTCTGCACTCCACTGACCGAGGCCCTCAACCTGCCAAGCGACCCGCAACCTGAGCCGAAGTAGGGCCCCGCGCAACCCACGTCGAGAACATGCACGCTCGGAGGAACCAAGGGATCCCAACCGACCCCTTGACCACGTTGACGGTCAAACCGTCGGTCAACGATTCTGTGGTGAGAAAACACCTGTAAATATCTGGCGCCGTCTGTAAGAACGAGCTAACACTTACGTAAAGCAACTACACTTGCGATGACGCAGTCTCGTCCATCCCAGCGAAGGAAGGCCGCAGCCCCGACATCGGCACCAGGGCCGTACCACGATCGGCAGGGGAGAACCATGACTGCTCGACGCACGTCTCGAGCCGGAGGTCCGAACAGACCCCGGGCTGGCCTCACAGGGGACAATGACGTGGAGTCCGAAAACCCTTCCTCACCCCTCCCAGTCGGCGGGGGATGCTGGGAGGGAGAGGCCGCAGCCCGATGAAGCACTCTAGTCTCCGCCGTCATCGACGCTGCCATAGTGAGACGACTGCTCGTTGATACTGGCAGCTCATGCGACATCCTCTTCATGTCGACCCTTGAGAGGATGGGGCTGCGAGAAGAAAACCTGGAGCAGTGCTCGGGGCCCGTGATAGGCTTCACGGGTCACTCCACACCCATCTTGTCGGGGTTAGCTTCGATGCCACGATTAGTGATCATGAACCCTAGGAACTTACCGGATTTTACCCCGAATGTGCACTTCGTGGGGTTAAGCCTGATGTTGCGTTTCTGCAGCCGCTCGAAAGTCTTCCTGAGGTCCGCGATGTGATCAGTTGGACCTTTTGACTTGACCAACATATCGTCAACGTAGACTTCTAGGTTCCTCCCTATCTGAGAATCAAACACCTTGTTGACCATCCTCTGGTAGGTCGCCCCCGCATTCTTCAAGCCGAACGGCATCTTCTTGTAGCAGAAGGTCCATCGGTCGGTGGTGAAGGACGTCTTCTCTTCGTCCCGAGGGTCCATCTGGACCTGGTTGTACCCGAAGTAGGCGTCCATGAAACTGAGCATCTTGTAGCTAGATGCGTTGTCCATGAGATGGTCGATGCGGGGTAGTGGATAGCTGTCCTTGGGACAAGCTTTATTGAGGTCGCTGAAGTCCACACACATTCGCCATTTGCCGCTGGACTTTTTCACCATTACGACGTTGGATAGCCACTTCGGGTACCAGACTTTCTGGATAAAGCCGGCGTCAAGCAGGCGTTCGATTTTCTCGGAGGCGGCCTTCCTCTTTTCACCACAGGTTCCTCTTCTTCTGCCTGACCGGTATAAAATTGGGGTCGGCGTTCAGTTGGTGCATGATCACTCGGGGGGGTCCACGCCGGGCATGTCGTCGGGCGACCATACGAAGACGTCTAGATTGGCCTCCAAGCACTCGATCAACTCGCCTCTCAAGCTCGGGTCCAGCCCAGACCTGATGGAGACGAATCTTCCGTCGACATCCGTGACATGGATTAGCTCCGGCTCCTCTTCAGAGGTGGGCCTCGGTCCGTACCTTAGGTCAAGTGAGGCCATCGGATCATCATGTCGCTCGGCGTGTTCCGCGTTGGCCAGCTGGTAGCAAATCTTCGGCTTCCCCGGATCGCCCTCAACCTGTCCGATCCTCCTCGGGGTCTGGAACCTGACCGTCCGATGGAGGGTCGAGACCACTGCTTCGACAGCGTTGAGGAGCGGGCGACCGATGCTCCCATTATATGCTGATCCGATTCTCAGCGCCACGAACTCTATCACCAAGGTCACCGAGTCAGGCGGCTTTCCGAGCGTGACAGGGAGGCGGATCGCCCTTACGATGGGTGTGGAGTGACCCGTGAAACCTATCACGGGCCCAGAGCACGGGCACAGGTCTTCGTCCCGTAGCCCCATCCTCTCAAGGGTCGACATGAAGAGGATGTCGCATGAGCTGCCGGTATCAACGAGTAACCGTCTCACAACGGCAACAGCGATGACGGCGGAGACTACGAGTGCTTCATCGGGTCGCGGCTTCTCCCTCCCCACGTCCCCCCTCCGAGAGGGAGGAGTGAGTGAGGGTTTCCGGATTCCTCGTCATTGCCCCCCGCGAAGCCAGACCGGGGCTTGTCTGGTCCTCCGGCTCGAGAAGCGCGCCAAGCTGTCAAGGTTTTCCCATGTCGATCGTGATACGACCCAGGTACCGATATCGGGGTTGCGGCCCTCCTTCGTCGGGAGGGGCCAGGCCGCGTCATTGCTGGTATGGTTGCTTTACGTGGGTGTTAGCTCGTTCTCATAAACGGCGCCAGATGTTTACGTGTGTTTTCTCACAACTGGATCGTTGACCGGTGGTTTGACGGTCAACGTGGTCAAGGGATCGGTTGGAATCCATTGGTCCCACCAAGCGTGTGTGTTCTCGACGAGGGTTGCGCGAGGCTCCACTTCGGCTCGGGAAACGGCTTGCTTGGGGATCGAGAACGAGCATGCTCTTCGTCCGGGGTGTTGGGCCTAGGTCAGCGGGGTGCAGAGGGATAGCATCGGCACCTAGGCGAGCGCTCGACATCGATCAATTAAGTGCTGAAGGGTAGCCTCGGCACCCTGATTGTCACTTGGTCTCAGCCGATGGCGATGCTTGCTGAGGGCGAGCGGGCTCACTGTCGTGTGGGCCTTGGTTCGGTGAGTTCCACGCTGAGGGGTAGCCTCGGTGCCTTGGGACCAATTCGACCTGGACAGACGAAGAAACTCGTCAGGGGGCCGGACCTTGGTTTCAGCCAAGTCCCTTCCGATGCCTAAGTTAGAACGGATCTGAATGATACACGGCAGGATCGGTACGGCTCGCAAGGAGGCTGGTACGCGTATCCTCGGACCGAGCTATGGGAGGGAAGACAATGTGGAAAGCAAGATCTTTTTAGTAGAATACCTCCGTATCGCGGTATCTGGGGTCAGGCCCCTCTCTTCGTTCCCCCTCGAGTCCCTATATAGGGATCCCTCACGATCGTCCCGTCTATACGCCCCCTATTCCACCCCCGTGATCCGCTTCCCCCCGGGCGCCTTTATGCGTCATGAAGGTGGGTCAATGGGATCCCTTAATGGTCATTAAGGGGGAGTGTTTTGGGGAATGGTTAACTCCTGCAGTCGTGGGCTGACCGGGCACACATCTGATCGTGGTTGATCCGCTAGCGGGCCCTTTCGAGGGTCTTCGATGGCTGGCCCAAACTCCTTTGGGGAGGCTTTTTCTTCCAGCGTGGACTTGGGCCGCTCACTTTTGGGCCTCTCCAAAATGGTCGTATCAGGTATAATGGCTTTTATCAATCTATATCCTCCCACTATTTTTGCGATCATTTTAAGCCAATGAAAGAACGATTTAATTAAACTAAATATAATGGGAAAGGGACCCGACCACCCTGAGTCTCACAACCTTGAGTTGACTCAACAAGTTGCTTAACTCTGCGATCGGTTGACAACTCTTCATCAATCACATCGAATGTGATTCCCTTATCGGTTTTTACCCCTAGTCACTTATGACCTTGAGTTGACTCAACAAATCATAAAGACTAGTCTAGTCGGACACTTGTTTTCGTGTCTAGCCTAACTTACGTCGACGCTCGGTATATTTACGACACGACGGGTTGGGTCAAGTCTAGACTACATCTCATGTATTGAGAAGTTGGTTTCCATAAGGTGTCTATGACATAGCTTGAGTTGACTCAACAACTATTTCAAAGAACCTATAGCTGCCAACCTCTAAAACAAGGAGGGTTACGGCTAATCTTGAAGCAGATTATTAACGTATTTGACTTAGATATAGTCTAGGGTGTCATATAATCATGATTCACGTCATTGCAGTCCAGCGGAACACGGCCAGTGAATTGACTAAGCCAGAATCACTTATCCCTTAGACTAGTTGAGGTGATCCAACAAATTTAGCCAAGCACATTGACCGGATCATGGTCTATTGAATGAAGCTTGTCATTTTAATATGCGTGCCATAGACTAAAAGGCTTTTATTAACCACTAATTAATCCTATCAAGTAGTTGAATTCTTAAAATTCAAAATTTTAGGATGTGTTAATAACTTTTATTAAGTCCTTATCAATTATAAGGTTCACGTGCTATCTTAATCGTTATTAGGATTTTAATAAATCATTTACAACAGTTTAAAGTGTAGTCTTTTAATGAGAATATTATAATAACGATTAAAATAATAATCGTCTTTAAAGGACTACACTAATCAGGAATTAGGTTTTAAAAGCTTGTAATGATTATTAAAACATAGCATGTCATTTAAAATTTATCTTATAAATTTCAAATAGGTTTTAATGGCTAACCTAAAAGGTTTCAACAATTATCACATAATGAAGCATTGCCATTAAAACATAATCTAACTTTATCAACTATTAAATTAGCATGCAATTATTAACCTAAATAACACATAAAAGGTTTATAACTGTTTAACAATCATCACATAATTATGCATCAACACATTAAAAAATTTATCCTATAAATAATTAATGTGCAACTAAATTTTACATTTAAATTTAAAAGCATGATTTTAAAACTTAAAACAGTTTCATAAAAATTATCATATAATTTTCATTATATAAACTATGTTTTAAAATCATCATAAAATTTCCATGTTTCAAAAAATAATTTTATCGCATAAAAGAATTTTTTAAAAAAACATCTCAAATGAAAACGGCTTCATTATTAACAATATCGCATAAAGTTAAAATTTTTAGCATGCATTTAAAAGGCATTCATTTTTAAAACGTAGCAGTCCTAGATAATCATGCAGACTAAGCTCTGATACCAATTTTGGGTTTTGATGGACCCTTAGGGCTTTTCTGTGCCCGTCCTAAGTCGGACGAACCACAAAATCAAATGAAAGCAGCGGGAAAGAAGATATTTGCTAAACAATTTAGGGAACCCCTAAGGAAAATTAAGACCCTTAGCTAGGATCTATGCCAACTTGAGGTGGATCTGACCACCCCAAGAAGGATCTAAGCTACTGTGACATAATTTAAATAAAGCTTCTAAATCACATACCCAGAACCTTGCCTTGGTACAGGCAAGGTGTATCACACCGTCTTCCGAGCCGCTCCCCGTCTCGCGCCAAACCGCTCCACGAACCGCTCCGTGCCCGAGGCGAGCAATCCCCTTGTTGCCGAGCCAACCACGCGCCAAAGAAAGTTTCACCTGAGTGTGAACCTTCGCCAAGACTCCGGATCGGATCCGAACCCCTTCGTGGGTTTGCGCCCTTCAAGAGCAATGCAGAAATTTAGGGAGAAGAGAATATTAATTTAAGCTTAGATCCGAGCGTGCTTCAACATTTTTGGGAGCTGCTAAGATCTAGAGCTTGTGACTAGTTCAGAGGAGGGGGTAGGCCCCTATTTATATAGGCGGCTGACACCTCTCCTTTACTCCGCTTCCGATGCGGGACTATGTTTTTAGAGTTTAATAATTCAAGTTAGTTTGCCTTTCATAAAGGCCAAACTTTCATGCATTTTAACTCCCTCACCGTTGAGCTTCAATCTTGATACAACCTATCAAATCGAAGAGGGTTGAACGGTGAACGCGTAGGAAAAAACGGCGAGTCAATCCGACGTCGTTTGACCCCTCAAACGTTGTCTCAAAGTTAGCCAAAAACCATTCAAAGATGGAAAATGCAGCCGTAAAAAATCTCGGGTTTCAAAAACCCTAACCAGAAAATTCGGGTTTGGTGGGCCTCCATTTTCGCTGGGTTCAGCCCAACAGTTTGGGCTGCCTTGTTTTGGCTTTAACTTGTGCATTTGGACTCCGTTTTTGACGCGGTTTGAACCTGCGTTTAGAGCGAGACGATCCCGTCATCCAGGTAACCTTTTCAACGCGTTTATTTTATTAATATGGTCTTAAACAATTTAAGACATGTTTAACTCCTTTTGCATCTCATGCAAAATAGTCCACTATCTAAGCTTAAAATATCATTTGCATCAGATACAAATGATCTGAGGGCATACATCCTCCAACAGAAACACTTTGTTTTTCAAGGTCTGGAATGTCGCTGAAGCATTCGCCAGGCCGAACGGCATGACGAGAAACTCATAGTGCCCATCATGAGTCCTGAAAGCGGTCTTTGGCACGTCGGTCGCCTCATTCGAATCTAATGATATCCTGATTTGAGGTCAATTTTCGAAAATAATGCTGTCCCATAGAGCTCGTCAAGAAGGTCGTCGATCACATGAATAGGAAACGTGTCAGGCACCGTTTCCTTATTCAGAGCTCGGTAGTCCACACAGAACCTCCAACCGACATCCTTCTTCTTTACCAGAAGGACAAGGCTAGAAAATGGACTCACACTCGGTTGTATCACCGCTGCCTGCAATATGTCTCCCACCAGCCTCTCAATCTCATCCTTCTGCACTTAGGAGTATCTATATGGCCCATAGAGCTCGTCAAGAAGGTCGTCGATCACATGAATAGGAAACGTGTCAGGCACCGTTTCCTTATTCAGAGCTCGGTAGTCCACACAGAACCTCCAACTGACATCCTTCTTCTTTACCAGAAGGACAAGGCTAGAAAATGGACTCACACTCGGTTGTATCACCGCCGCCTGCAATATGTCTCCCACCAGCCTCTCAATCTCATCCTTCTACACTTAGGAGTATCTATATGGCCGCACACTGATAGGAGACACACCCTCCCGCAAAACAATGGTGTGCTCGTGATCTCTGGGTGGTTACAGTCCTTGTGGGGTTTGAAAAACATCCTCGTACTGGCTCAAAAGCTGCTTTATCTCTGGTGCCATCAACTGTGCCTAATCCTTAATCTGCTCCCCCACTGTCACTGCCTGCAGCTCTACCAGATAATCTCCTCCCGCTGTGTGTATAGCCCTCGTCATTGCCTTGTAGGACACTAAGGAGCGACATAAACTAGGGTCCCCCGTAAAACTATGATGCGACTAGGGCTTTTTGTGGGGATTAAAGGTAGGGTTTTTATGGCTTGTGGACTACTAATCTAGGGTTTAATAGCGAAGAACAGATCTGAACTAATATTTAATTGCGGGAAAAAATAGATCTAGGGCTAAAATTAATTAACTAGCAACTAGGGAATAATCTAGAGCAACTAGGAATAGAAAATACATTGATCAATTCTTCGATAAAAAACACCCTAGGGCCGGCCGGCCCCTTTATTGGGGGAGGGGTTAATAATTGTCTAATTACCCCTTTGCCCTCCCCACTTGTGAGTAATCACAAGTTTGGGACCGGGTCCGAGTTGGACCCAAGTCGTCGCCTCCGATGGTAGACCCGCATCACTTGAGCCGGTTCCCCATCTTGCCTAGCCGCCGCCCCCTGCTGAGCCGCATCATTACTCCCCCCCAAAAGTGCCACCTTGTCCTCAAGGTGGAAATCTGGAAACTGGTCGCGGATCACTGACGCAGCCTCCCAAGTAGCATCGTAATCGGGTAAGCCCCGCCAACGAATCCTCACCTCCTGAACCCCGCCTGCGGTCTGCCGGATCCCTGTCAACTCCCGAGGCTCCAGGAGCACCTCCATGTCATCTGTCAGAGTGGGTGGGAGAGTGGGTGACAGAGTATGATTTCCGATGGCACGTCGCAACTGTGAAATGTGGAACACCGGGTGAATGGTCGACGTGGTAGGTAACTGCAGTCTATAGGCCACCTTCCCGATCTGAGCGGTCACCTCGAAAGGTCCATAGTAACGGGCCGCTAGCTTCTCATTGCTCCGACGAGCCAATGTCCTCTGCCGGTAAGGGCGGAGCTTCAGGTACACGCGGTCCCCCACCTCAAAATGCTCATCTCGCCGGTGTGCATCTGCCTTGGTCTTCATGATCTGCTGGGCCCTCAACAAATGTTTCTTCAACTCCTCCAGGTACCTATCCCGCTCAGTCAAGTGCTCCTCTACCTGGGACACCGGCGTAGCACCTCTGCTGTAATGTATCAACTGTGGTGGGTCACGGCCATAGAGGATCCGAAACGGGGTGCTCTGTGCTGCCGAATGGTACGAGGTGTTGTACCAGTATTCGGCCCATGCCAACCACCTGGCCCACTGTCTCGGTGACTCTGACGCGAAGCACCTCAGGTATGTCTCCACACTCCTATTCACCACCTCCGTCTGTCCATCTGTCTGTGAGTGATAGGCCGTGCTCCTCCGTAGCTTGGTCCCCTGCACCTTAAATAACTCCTTCCAAAAGCTGCTGATGAATACTTTGTCCCGATCTGAAACTATGGAGCCCGGAAACCCGTGTAGGCGAACCACCTCCCTCATAAATGCTGCTGCCACCGTAACCGCAGTGTATGGGTGTCTGAGAGGTATAAAGTGGGCGTACTTGCTGAGCCGATCGACCACCACTAATATGGAACTGTACCCCTCTGATCGCGGCAACCCCTCAATGAAATCCATACTGATATCCTCCCATACTCGCTCTGGCAGAGCTAATGGCTGTAACAGTCCCGCTGGAGCCATTGCCAAATATTTGTGACGCTGGCACACGTCACATTCTGCTATCCGCTGGGCAATGTCTTTCTTCATCCCCGGCCAATATAACTCCCTCGCCATCCGCCGGTAAGTCTGCTGTACCCCGGAGTGCCCCCCAATGGCGCTGCCGTGGAACTCCTGAAAGATCATGGGGATGTGGGCGGACCCCCTGGGAATCACCAGCCGGCCGTGGTATAGCAACCTCTGTCCCTCCATGCTGTATCCCTGAAAGTCCGAGGACCCCTGCTGCAGTGCCTCACGGATCCTCGTCAAATCTGCATCAGCCTCTATCTCTCTACTCAAGGGCTCCCAATCCAAGAGGACGGGTGCTGATATGGCCGCGACCTCAGCAATCTCCTCGCGACGCGACAGGGCGTCAGCCGCCTTGTTCTCCAGGCCTGGGCGGTACTGTATCTTGAATGTAAAATGCACCAGCTTGGAGAGCCACCTCTGATGCTCCTCGGTGACCATACGCTGCTCCAATAAGTACTTCAAACTCCGCTGGTCGGTCCGCACTATGAACTTCCTACCCAACAGGTAGGGCCGCCACTTCTGAATAGCTAGTACGATCGCCATCAGCTCCCTCTCATAAACTGACTTCAGCCTCGCCCGTGCTGACAGGGTCTGGCTAAAGAAAGCAATTGGCCTCTGGTCTTGCATCAACACTGCCCCCAGGCCATACCCTGATGCGTCGGTGTCTATCACAAAAGGTCTGCTGAAATCTGGGAGCCCCAAGACTGGCACCGACGTCATCGCCTGCTTCAGGGCCTCAAATGCACTGGTAGCCTCCTCGCTCCAGTGGAAGTTGTCCTTCTTTAGTTGCTCGGTGAGAGGCCAAGCAATCGTGCTATATCCCTGGACAAACTTCCTGTAATACCCCGTCAACCCCAAAAAACCGCGCAGTCCCCGTAAGGTGGAGGGTACAGGCCAATCTAACATGGCTGCAATCTTGGTCCTGTCGGCTGCAACTCCCTCTGCTGACACCACGTGGCCCAAGTACTCCATCTGTGGCTGGCCGAACAGACACTTCTTCTTATTCGCACAGAGATGCTGCTCCTGTAGCTCATGCAATACTGCTCGCAGATGCCCCACGTGCTCCTCCATACTGCGGCTGTACACCAGTATGTCATCAAAGAAGACCAACACAAACCTCCTCAGAAAAGGTCGAAAGACCTTGTTCATCAAAGCCTGGAATGTCGCCGGTGCATTCGTCAAGCCGAATGTCATGACTAGGAACTTATAATGCCCCTCGTGAGTCCTAAACGCTGTCTTTGGCACGTCGGCCGCCCTCATCCGTATCTGGTGGTAACCCGACTTCAGATCAATTTTGGAAAAATAAACTGCCCCGTGGAGTTCATCCAAAAGCTCATCTATCACAGGGATGGGGAATTTATCTGCCACTGTTTCCTTATTGAGGGCCCTGTAATCCACGCAGAATCTCCAGCTGCCATCCTTCTTCTTCACCAACAGTACCAGGCTAGAAAAAGGGCTACTGCTCGGTTGGATCACCCCCGCCTGCAGCATCTCCTCCACCAACCGCTCTATCTCATCCTTCTGTACCTGGGGGTACCTGTAAGGCCGCACACTAATGGGAGACACGCCCTCTCTCAAAACAATGGCGTGCTCATGATCTCTGTGGGGTGGCAGCCCCTGCGGTGTCTGGAAGACCTCCTCAAACTGTGCCAACAGCTCCTCGACCTCCGGTGCTACTGTCTGTGGGGTGTCCTCACTCTGTACCGACGCTGTCACTGCCTGTAGCTCCACCAAGTATCCCCCTCCTGCGGTGTGGATAGCCCTGGACATGGCCTTGTAAGACACCAGGGAACGACATAGGCTGGGGTCCCCCTGTAACACTACTGTCCTCCCCCCGTGCTGATACTCCATCCTCAGCAGCTTCCAGTTGGTCCTGGTCTCCCCGAGGGTCTGTAACCACTTCATCCCCAGGATGACATCTGTACTTCCTAGCTCCAAGGGCAGGAAATCGGCGACGATCTGCTCCACCTGAACCGCCACAACCACCCCGCGGCAGACACCAGTGCTATGTGTCACCTGTCCCGTGCCGAGCATCACTCCATACCTCCCAGTGCCGCTCATCTGCAAACCCTGTGCCTCCGCCAGTCTGCTGGAAATGAAGTTGTGGGTGGCCCCACTGTCGATCAAAACTATCACCTCCTGGCTACCCATCTGTCCCACCAATTTCATGGTGTGGTTCGGTGTGAACCCCACCACGGAATTGAGGGACACCTCTGCAAGGTCTAAGTGATGGTGCTCCATCTCCTCCTCATCCTCTCCTGCCTCTAGGGTGATAACCTCGTCCTCTCCCTCCTCATCGCCAGCTATCAGTATCTGGAGAGTCCGAGCGGCGCATCGGTGTCCGGGGTGAACTTCTCATCACATCTGAAGCACAGCCCCTTCAACCACTTCTCCCGTATCTCAGCATCTGTCATCCTCCGCACATGCCCCCCCACCACGGGGCTCCTGCCTCCTGTCAGTACCGCTCCCAGCTGCGGCCGTCACCCCCTGCCCTGGGGTGGTCCCTGTAGTAGGTGCTGTCCTCTGCCCTGCAGTAGCCGCCTGACTCCGGAATGTGGCACCTCCCCACGTCCCGCGGGCCCTCCGCTCTGTCTCCTGGTGATCCTCTACTTTCCTGGCCAGCGTCATCATTCCCCGCAACCCAACGGGCTCGAACTGTCTCAGCCCCGACCGCACCGTGGGCTTCAGCCCCTTCATGAAACAGCCCTCCAGGGACTCCTCAGAGACTCCCCGAACTCGGTGGCAGAGCGACTCGAACTTCTTGATGTAATCACCCACGCTCCCCTCCTGCTTCAGCGAGTACAGCCTCTCGAACACGCCGCCAGCCGGACCTCTTCCAAACCGCTCTGTCAAGAGCGTCGTAAACTCAGCCCAGGTCTGAAAAGGCCGCTGCTGATCGGTCCAACGGAACCAGCCCAACGCCTCTCCCTCCAGACAGACCCATATCGCCCGTAGCCAATCCTCCCCTGGGACAGCGGACACCTCCAAGTACCTCTCCACCCGGTACAGCCAGTCGTCTGGGTCGCCTCCCTCAAAAACAGGCACCTCCAGCTTCCTCAGACGCCTCTCGTCAGCGAATCCACCTCTCTCATGCGGCTGGAATCCTCCCCTGTGCTGGTATCCCTGTCGCCTGTCTGGAACATACGCCTCAACCCGCTCACGGTAGCCTCCCTCTGCTCCGTGCCCCTGCCAGTCTCCCTGATGGTGTCCAAACTCCGCCTGGTGGCCTCCTGGAGGATCCTGGTACGCTCTCCAATCTCCCGTCACTCCCCCAAAGGGTGGGGGCTGAGTCGACGGGCCTCCTGTGATCTGGTGGGGCCCTCCACCCTGCTGCAATCCTCCGCCGGGTCCCCAAAAAGTCTGAAAACCTCCAAATTGCGCTCCACGAACCTCGGGTGGGGCCCCCGGGGGTCGGGGACCCTGCGGAATCAACTGTCGAACGTCCTGGGGGGCCAGTGGCCCCCCCAGGGGTCGGGCGGGCCTCGGATCCCCCCTCTGGGGACGGCCGAGGCCCCCCAGGCCGCCGCCTGGGCCGGCCGGCCCTGGAAGTGGGCCGGCGGGCCCCAGGCGGCGGCGGCAGAGTCTGTCGAGGCTGCCTGGGGGGGCGGCAGGTGCGGCCGCCCCTCCCAGGGCCCTGGCGGCCTGCCGCCGCCCCCCAGGGGGTTCGCCGGCCCCCCCAGATATATCTGGGGGCCGGCGGCCACCCTGAGGTGTTCCGGGTGGCCTGAACTCTCCCACAAGGGTTTGTGTCGTCGCGGCGCGGCGACGCGTGGTCTTGGTGGATCCCCCACGCGTTGTCTCCTTGGTCAAACCCTCCATCGTCGTCTAGATCCGGTCCATCTTCCAAAAAAATTGTCTTTTTACCCTTGTCCTTCGTCAAAGGTGGCTCCTTTTTGCTCGGATCCGCTTTTGGGATAAGATGAGCGGTCAACGCCGCTATGGCCTCCGTCAATTCCGAAAGTTTTGCATCCGTTTTCCCTTGATTTGCTTTTATCTCCGCCATCTTGGCCTCCGTCTTCTCTTGATTTTCTTTTCTCCTTCCGGATCTCCGCGGCCGTCTCCGCGTCTTCCTTCCTTAGATCGATGAAACCCTTGCTGATTTGGGCTTCAATCCTCTCAACTTTCCCCTCCAAGACTTCAATCCGCTCCGTTGCTCGCGTGTTTGCCATGGATCAAACCGCTCTGATACCAATTTGATGCGACTAGGGCTTTTTGTGGGGATTAAAGGTAGGGTTTTTATGGCTTGTGGACTACTAATCTAGGGTTTAATAGCGAAGAACAGATCTGAACTAATATTTAATTGCAGGAAAAATAGATCTAGGGCTAAAATTAATTAACTAGCAACTAGGGAATAATCTAGAGCAACTAGGAATAGAAAATACCTTGATCAATTCTTCGATAAAAAACACCCTAGGGCCGGCCGGCCCCTTTATTGGGGGAGGGGTTAATAATTGTCTAATTACCCCTTTGCCCTCCCCACTTGTGAGTAATCACAAGTTTGGGACCGGGTCCGAGTTAGACCCAAGTCGTCGCCTCCGATGGTAGACCCGCATCACTTGAGCCGGTTCCCCATCTTGCCTAGCCGCCGCCCCCTGCTGAGCCGCATCAAACTACTGGCCTCCCTTCGTTCTGGTACTCCAATCCGAGCATCTTCCAATTAGTTTTGGTTTTTCCCAATGTCTGCAACCACTTCATCTCCAGGATAACATCAATACTCCCTATTTCCAAAGAAAGAAAATCAGTGACAATCTGCATCCCCCTATAATGTCACGATCACGCATTGATTAACACCGCTGTTGTGTGTCACCTGTCCCGTGCCCAATACTACTCCATATCTCCTCGTGTCACTTAGCTCAAGACTGCTCTCCCACCAATCTGCTAGAAATAAAATTGTGGGTGATCATACTGTCTATCAACACATTCACATCCTGTCGCCCACATATCCCACCAATTTCATGATGTGGTTCGGTGTCAACCCAACCACAGAATCGAGAGACACATCAACCAGGTCCAAGT
Organism: Scilla litardierei; assembly: GCA_030789695.1. Classification (NCBI taxonomy): domain Eukaryota; kingdom Viridiplantae; phylum Streptophyta; class Magnoliopsida; order Asparagales; family Asparagaceae; genus Scilla; species Scilla litardierei. The sequence goes on along the minus strand of CM061141.1, from coordinate 2,921,728 downwards.
GCTCCTGCTCCTCGTCCTCTCCAGCCTCCAGTACCACCACATTGTTCTCCTCTTCATTGTTCACTAGCAAAATCTGAAGAGTCTGATCCCCGCAACGATACACTGGAGTAAATTTTCCATCGCATTTAAAACCAAGCTCCTTAGCCCGCTTGTCCCGAATCTCCGCTTCAGTCATCCTCCATACTTGTTCTACTGGTCGTGGCTCCTGCCTTTTGTCCATGTTGCCTGCTGCAACTACCGTAGCTCCCTGAGTAGTGGCCGCTCTCTGTCCTCCTGCTGGAGCATGCCCTTGGAAAGAGGTGCCTCCCCATGCCCCTTGGGCTCACCTCTCAATCTCCTGGTAGTCCTCCACCATTCTCGCTGAGGTCATCATCTCTCGTAGATCTCCAGGCTTCAGCTGTCTCAATCCCGATCTAACTGTAGGTTTCAACCCTTTCATAAAACACCCCTCCAGAGACTCTCTTGACACTTTCCGAACTCTACTGCAAAGCGACTCGAACTTCTTAATGTAATTTCTGACACTCCATTCTTGCTTCAATGCATACAGACGCTTATAAGCTCCCCCAGCATGTACCTATCCAAAACGCTCCAACAGAAGTGTGTTGAACTCCTCCCACTTAAGGTCGCTGCTGCTGCATCCACCTAAACCATCCCAGAGCCTCCCCCTCCAAGCAGACTCCCACAGCCCTAAGACAGCCCTCCTCCTGTACCACAGACACCTCAAAGTGTCTCTCCACCCGGTACATCCACTCATCGGGGTCTCCTCCCGCAAAGATGGGCATCTGCAGCTTCCCCAGCCGACTCTCCTCAGCAAATTCTCCTCTCTCTTGTGGCTGATCATGGTGTCTCGGCTGAAAAATATGTGGTCTCTCAGGCATATACCCTGCAGCTGGATCCCGAGCTCCTCCATCTGTACCATCCCACTGCAAGTCACCCTAATCTGCTCCACCACCCCGATCATCTCCAAGCAGCCACCCGTAATTCCCCTGAGGTACTCTATATGTTCAATGTGGTCCTCTCCAATCTCCAGTCACTCCCCCAAAAGGTGGGGATGAGTCGATGGTACTCCCAAATATTGCAAACGACCCACATGATGCTGAAATCCTTCCACAGAGCCCATCTGGGGCTGAAAAGGTGGCGTTTGAGTCGTTCGGGCACCATACTGGGCCCATTGCATCACTGAAGGGGGTGACGGGCCCTGTCGGGCACCCAAGTGGGCCGGCAGGCCCTCAGGAGGGTCGACCAGGGCTTGTCGACCCTCCCTAGGGTTCGGCGAGGCCCCCCATGGAGGCGACGGGGCCTGATGGCCCAATTTTTGGGCCGGCGGCCCCCTATCGAAGCCTTTGGAGGCTATCGGAAGCCCTACGGAGTTGGGCGGCCAGGGCAGCTGGGCTGAAGGCCCAGCCGACGTGCTCCCCGGGGATGTCGAAAGCCCCCTATAGGCCGGCGGTGCTTGTGGCCCCTCTCCGGGCTGTCGGAGGGGTTGCCACCCCCTTTCGAAGCTTGGCACCCTCCCCGAGGTGGGGTGACAGTCGGAAGGCCTCCCAATCCTCCACATCGGCAGTGTTTCGCTGATTGGTTGCGTGGTTGCCCTCGTCTTCGGCGTCTTCAATGAACCCTTCGTCAAAAACGACAATTTTCTCTTCCTCGTCGACAAATGTGGCTCCTTTTTTTGCTTGGATCTAGCTTTTCTATCATCACCGCTATATCTTGCATCATCTGAGCTGCGTTTACCGCTGCACCTTGTTGGAATATCTCCGTCATCTGCGCGAGACGTTGATTCGCAGCTTCCTTTCTCACATCTTGAATTTCTTCGTTGATTTTGCTCTCAAACTTTTCAAACTTCTCTTCCAACAAATCGATCCGCTCATTGGATCTCATGTTCGCCATGGATCTAGTGCTCTGATACCAAATTGATACGTTTAGGGCTTTTGGTGGAATAAAGATGGGATTTTTATGATGTTGAAATGTAAAAATAAGGTTTTTGATATAAATCACAGATTTGAAACGATTAATAAGAACTACTACAATAGATCTAAAAGGGTAAATAACTCAAGGGGAATCAGAAACAATTAGCAAGCAATATAATCTAAGGCTTAGGAATAAAACTTATAATTCAATTCTTCGATGAACCCTCTAGGGCCGGTCGGCCCCTTGCTTTAGGGGGGATTAGTGAAATGTTAATTTACGAAGCAACCACCCTTCCTTGTCACAGAACTACGAGTTTGCCTCGGGTCTGTGGTGGACCCGCGCAGTCTCCTTTGATAAACCCGCATAGCCGCACCCCTTGCCCTTGGACCCGCGCCACATTTTGGACCCGTGCCGCATCATCACTCTTCCTCTCCATCCCCACCATGATTCACATCCCTCTCTCACCTTTTCACCCAAATTCCCGGGGGTTTCCCTTCAAAAAATTTCAGAATTTTTAATCTCAGCGCTTAATTTTTTTCGATTATCTCAAATTTTCTTTTACCTACCAGTTTGTCCGAGTCAACACATTCAAAAACATCCCTCATTTGTATAATAGATTCACTGATTTGTGGTTTATTTTAAATAAGGTAACTGTAGTTCAACAATCAATAATGTGTTGGTTTTTACCATATTGAAATTCATAGTCACCCTTAGATAACACCCAAAGTCGCAATTATAGTCCTCCTTTAGACATAATTCATGAATAAAATCACAAACTACAAGGCCAAAATAATACACAAGACCAATATAATACACATAAAAAGTATGCCAACACCAGTGCCGCCGCTTACGCCAATGCCAACACCAATATTACACTGACACCAGCAACCAATGATGTATATCATATCTTAGGTATAGATGAATTTGTAATATATTATCTGTTGTTAAGATACGCTCAGTCAGGGTGTGCTTAGTTGGTGGTGACCCAAAACATGGAAGATCTAAATAGTAGCACAATTTAGGAAATTTTCCCTGTTGGATGTGACCCAAAACATGGAAGATCTAAATAGCAGCATAATTTAGGAAATTTTCCCTGTTGGATGTGGCCAGTTTGCTGCTCAAAATCTATAACTCATTTTTCTTTTAGGCAATTCCTTTTGGTAATTTCTAATATCAAGACCGCTCGCAAGCGCTTCCGAATAGTGTGAAACCGGTTGGCTCCAAATCTTCTTTTTGGAGGAGAATGGTTTGGGGATGGTCTAATTGGAGATTTGGAAAACATGCACCCCATACCTAAGAGACCCTTACTTTTTGAAAGAGAACGATTTATGCTACATGCATATCAAATTCAATTCCCAATCAAATTACCTGCACTGGCTTGCAATAGAGTGGCTTAGCAACAAAGCCACCTTAAATAACTTGTTTAGTGAAAACGCAATTTAAATTTACAAAGTTCCAATTTTTGAGAGTTTATTATCTATATTACAATTGAGGGCTGACGGGGACAACCGATTGGCCCTGGGTGCGCGACCTCATCTCGATGGGGCCCAGTGGTGGGTGGGGGGGTTTTGGGCTTGGGTTTGGGGTGGTGGTTTGGGGATTTTTTTGCTCTTTAGTCACTGTTTTTCCTCCTTTTGTCCCCCGACGTTCCTCACACGCGCACACCCATGCTTTTTTTTTGCTTTGGCCCCCGCTTTTCTCCGCACTTGCGCCCGGGCGACGACTGCCACCGGGCCTCCAGGCACGTGAAATTTCTATATTTAACCAAATGAAGCCAAAGTTCATTTTTATTACCCAACACTGAAATAAGGCAGATCTGGGTAATTGCATATACTCCTTTAGTATATATCTTCCAACTCATGGTAACGAAATTGGAGAAAGAAATTGATTTTGAGAATCCCACTGATTTAACACGAATATGTTCTTGCGAAGATTCCGAAGTTATGTTTTGTTGAGCCTTCATGTTATCTATGTGTAGTACTTTTGGTGCTTGTTTCAAGCATAGTTGGAAACAAGGGTTTAGGTCTCGGTTTCGGTCTCGGTATCGCTCTTCCCAAAATTTAGGTTTCGGTATCGGTATCGTCCGTTTCGGTGGTTTCGGACGGTAGTTTCGTTTCATCGGTATCGGTAGTTTCAGATACTTAAAACTCTATTAAATACTATCAAATATTATCAAATATTAGCACAAATACCTTTTTACTAGTTACACATTTTGTTAAAAGTATTATGCTAAATATATTACATTTTTTTTGATCAACAGGATTGAAAATAAATGGGAATGGCAAGCTTTTGAATAAATGGAAGGGTTTGGTGGCTGAAAATGATAACTTTGTAAATAAATGGAAAACCTTTAGTGGCTGAATGTCAAGCTTGTAATTAAATGGAAAGCCTTTAGTGGCCAGCTCACTCAAAAGGTCAAACTTCTTAATAAATGCTAGCATGTGTTGGACAATTGCACTTGCACAGTGCAAACAAAATTTAAATTAAATGCTAGAATATGCTACCATGTAAGACCTCAAATTGCAGGAGGCGGGCTTCTTCGGGGATGCGACGGGAGGCGGGCGACCATGAGGTACGTCCATCTCTTCGTTTCTTCTTTTTCTGGATTTTGGTGATGTTTCCTCCTCCTCCTCCTTCTTGTTTTCATTTTTTTAAGTTTCAGTCGGTATCGGATAGGTTTCGGCCGGTATCGGCCAATACGGCCGAAACCCCGGCCGATACAACCGAAACCCAGGCCGATACGGCCGAAACCCGGCCGATACGGCCAAAACCGAGAAGTAACGTGTGGTTTCGGACCGGTCCCCTCCGAAACCGATCCGAAATGGCCGAAACCGGTCGGTTTCGGCCGAAACCTAAAACTATGGTTGGAAAGGTCTGATTGATGATATATGGTTATAAAGGATGAACCAAAGCATTCAGAACAAGTATTATGGTTTATTGTAATGCACATATAAATAATTGGCTTGGTATCAAATGAGCATGGCAATTTATCCTATTCACGGAACACCACAATGGGTAGAGAACTTGCAATTTTTATACCTTGCAGTTGCTTGAGATCTATTGAATTTCTAACTTATTATTAAACCATTCACATATGCTTGATTAAGTGTACCATTTCTTATTCTCTTTTTCTTTCTTGAATATATTAGTCTTAATGTTTATGATGAATTCATATTGTAGTCTCATTTCTTATTTTACCCAATCTTTGATTCCATATGCTCATAGCTAACTTTCTTGTTATTATTTTATGAAGAAAGCTGGAAATGATAAATCATTTATCATTGCTAAAGGACCTCCTGCTTCTACTGAGAACTCGCCAGTGATTTCTGAACCCGTCCTGGTCAGTGCTCATAGTCACGATGTAAATGCAGAACTGGAGAAGGGGAATTCTTCCAGTTTAGGTGCTAATGCATCATTTGTGCCACCAAATAATCAAGGTGCGGAGAACCACGGAAATACAGAATTCATTCTCTCAACTGACCCGGAGAAAATTAGAGAAGAGCAGGCTGCAATTAAGTTACAGGCCGTCTTCCGGGGGTTTCTGGTAGTCTTTCACCGACTCCATGATATTTACATTGGGGTCATGCAGCATTGTTATAATGTTTTCTTGTTCTTATGTTGTTGCTTTATTTATTGTGACACTTATACATATTATGGTGTGTCCGTGCATGTGCCCGTGTTAGTTGTAATATCATTACTCTTTAGCAAAATGTCTGCTAAAAAACTAGTGTATATGGGTGTTATAGTGATCGAGGGATCCAATGATTTTGATCATAGCAAATTTGACTTGTTCTCCTGGAATTTGTGATACTAATGCAACAATCTTGGCCTATTCATTGATAATGCAACCAAATTGTTATTGCAGGCACGCAGGGCATTTCGTGCGCTTAAGGGCATTATAAGGCTGCAGGCTTTAGTTCGGGGACATTTGGTGAGGAGACAAGCGATTGTGACATTGCATTCTATATTGGGAATCATAAAGTTACAATCACTTGTTCGCGGTCATAAAGTCCGGGCTTCTGGTTTCCGTCTTGAAGTCAATACTAAATTTTGTCAAGAAAAAGCTGCGGTAAAATACTCAACTGGGATTCTGTCTTACATGTGCCTCTTGCATCAAGAATGTCTTTATTGTTGCTAATTTTCTCCATTATAAGTTATAACCTCCAATTTCTATGCATGGAAGGTATGATGGGCATACTTCACCTTGCTATTTTCATGGATTGTTTCTTCTTTTTGGGTGAATTCTACAAAGGCAGTATTCATATCATTTCCATTTTCAGAGATAAGAACACAAACTTTTTTGCGTATGATCATTAGTCATATATCCATTTTCAGGAACAAGGACGCCCTGTTTTGCTTATTAAGCACTGATTATTTCTTTATTTTCTTTTCATAATCTGTTGCATGGTCTTCTACAATTCCTATCCTCTTCCTTCATGCTTGTATCTTACCCAACAAAAGCAACAATAAAAACTTTATCCAAAATCTTTTAGGTTCATCTACATGATCATTTCTTTCTCTATTCAGCTTGGTTAGGGTCGACACACTCTTAAATTGGCCAGTAACATATCATCTTCTACTCTGCTATCAATATTTATTTAGGTCTTTCTACTGCAAGTCGTAGCAACTTTATCAGCTAGGCAATCTATCATTTCTCATTGGCATATTCATTGAGCATCGTGGTTTTTTTAATTATAAAACAATCTGAAAACCATCTCACCCACTTTTCTATCATTATTCTCTTAATTGAAGCCACTGTTATATCATTAATCTAAGCCACCCCTACAGTCTCACTTGGGCAAACATTTTGGATCCTGTCTTTTAGTGTCTTGCCACATATACATGCCAAACATTCTCATTCGGCTACATTAATATATGTCACCATTCCTATATCGCATGGATAGAAATATGCCAACACGGGGATGGCATGACATGTCAACCCTTAAGAAATTTCTAAAAAGCATGCTCAAAATTGATGGGTTGTGTCAGCTCACACGTCTAAAACAACAGAGTTCCATATTTGAAGAATTCATGGTACCTAGATATTTGTATTTCTACTATGCATTCATCTCTACATTCTTCTACCTAAGCATGCCCTGATCAACCGACACTCGATCGGATGAGCTGGGTGGGAATGGAGCTTGACCCTTGGAAGTGCATGTGCACATCCACTGTCCAACTCAGGAAGCTTGGAACTTCAATTTATCCCAAATCCATAACTAGTCATACCTTCAATAATACCTGACTATCCAGACCCATCTTGAATTTTATTTGTAACGCTGACGCTAGCACTCCTTATCTTGTTTTTTTGATCAGATTCCATTTGCTGCAGCATCCAACAACTTAGGCATTTATATCTCCTGAATAATCAAGGGCAAATTGTTATACCCTCTTGGGAAGCCTCCTGCATTGACATTTTCGACTGAAGTTACCATTGTTTCAAGCTGCAGCTAGCATATGCTATGCAGTGTGTTTATGAGATTCTCATCTTACACATATATATGATTAGGACTAATTGCATGAGCCATAAGAGTAGAAGTTCTTTGTACTAGAAGGATATCCATTTCCGCTTTTGAGTTATGACTGTTGAGTACATTCACAACTCTATTTTCCTATAAGTTTACAGTGCATTAGAAGCAGTAATCTTGTCACTATGGGAAGGGCTCTATCACATTACTGGCAATCAGAGTTTCATTTTGTTGATGTCACAAATTTAACTAGCATTAGTGTTCATAGACGTAGAAAATAAAAGGTTCGGGATGGTTTACAGTCCTGGATGAGAACTCCCCCATTTATTTTTGGAGATTTAGGAAAGATTACACCACATTTTCAATCGACATTAATTAAACTTGCAAGATGGAATAGTTTTGTACCGAAACAGGACGTTCAATAAATATAAATAATTAATTAGGATTTGTAAATCTGATTCAAAATTAGGTGGATCATGGTCTTCAGCAGAACCTGGAGTGAATTAAGGGATTGATAAGGATGCGTAAAATTGGTTCATGATAAATTGGAACAATATCATGGCTATGGATACCGTTAATTTGGTTGGGGGATAAAATTTGTTACTTATAAATTGGAAAAATATAATGGCTATGGTTACAGTTAATTGAATTGGGGAAACTTCATTCTTCTTTAAAATGAATGTTCAATTTTTGAGCTTAATCTAATTTCATGAATGGTTTGCTTCTTTGCTTCGCAGATTCCTAGTAACTCGGATTCCAGGAAAGGAAAACTTTATTCAAATGCATTTGTTTGCAAGGTAATATCAAGTTATGCCCTCCCACATCTTGTCCCATCTCCCTGATGGTCTCATCACCAAAAAGTAGAGTGGATATCAATATTGTTTCTCCCCTTTGATTATTTTCCCCTCTTCTGCAAATAGTTTATTCATAACCACTATCAGTTATACTGGTATTTTGTTTCGTTTGAAATTTACTTCTACACTGACTATTGTTACTGTTTATATGTCATTAGCTTCTATCTTCCTCTCTGGTTGTCATGCCTCTTCAAATTCAGTATGATCAAGGTGAACCCAATTCAGTCATGAGCTGGATGGAGCTGTGGACGTTATCCCGCTGCTGGAAGCCACTGTCCAAAACAAAGAAGACTTTGGATTCAAAATCCCATGCAAAGAGGGGTGGTTATGCCATGGAGACTGAATCAGTCAGGCCAAAGCGCTGTGTTCGGAGAAATTCACCTGCAAACGGTGACAATGGCCGGCCCAATGTTGCCTCTGAGCCTGAAAAACATAAACGTAATCTGAGGAAAGTTACATCTTCTTCTGATTCAGCACAGGACCAACCACAATCTGAGCTTGAAAAGGTTAAACGTAATTTGAGGAAGGTGTCTAGTTCATATGCAGAGGCTTCTGAGAGGGCAGAAATTGGAATTGATACACAATCTTGCAATGTCAGGAAGGTAACTAATTCCCCATCTGAGACCCCAGAACAGCGCATTGATGATTCGTTGGAGAAGATGAAGAAAGACATTGCTTTGACGCCTGAGCCCAATCCTGATAGGGAAACTGCTCCAAAATCTGTCCCAACGGATGGTCCAGTTGAACCATTGGTTAATAATTTTCCTGCTTCCGAATCGAATCCTTTGCCCAGCATCAATAAACAGGAAAATGTTACTGTGGTGAATGGGGAGTTGAGTGTTGAGGAGCAACCATGCAATGAAAACCAAAAAAGCAGTAGAAGCCGGTCTTCTTTCTCAGCGAAGTCAGAATATGCAGAAAACGGTGCACAACATACCCCAACACTTCCTAGTTATATGCAAGCAACTCAGTCTGCAAAGGCAAAACTACGAGTACAAAATTCACCGAGGCTCGACTCTGATTCAGCTGAAAAGAATGGCATTACCAGACGCCATTCTCTTCCATCATCTACAAATGGCAATGTTAGTTCTCATTCGCCAAGAACACAAAGAATCCTGCAAGCAAGCACCAAGGGGAGCATTAGGAGCGACAGATCTTTATTGTCTTCTCGAGATGGGAATGGTATGGATCTTTGGTCTTTATCTTTCTTAGTATCTGGTGGATTGCTTTTTTCTCTTAGCTCTTTGTCCTTTCTAGTCATTTTCTTTTCCATTTATTGAACTGCATTGGTGATGTTGAATGTTCCGAGCAGAGTCTATGATATCTATGATATCGTACCATATCATTGTTTGGGACGTATTGGACATCTGACTTTATGCTACTGTCAGTGCACTGTGATACTAAACAAGCTGAACATAAAATGTTTACTTGGTAACAACTCTATGGTCCATGATGGGCACATTTGATGGGACCTCCCATAATACAAAAGACTTGAGTTTTCTTCGTTTCTAGAAACTACTATGGGGAATTGCATTCAATCTTAATGTTCCAAATAACAACTTGTGTTTAATGTATTGTGTTCATGCTTTCTTCTTGAGGCTCCTGCCATACCTCTTTAAATGCCTCTTTTTAAAATAATGATTGGAGCCCACCTAACTGTTTAATCATATTTAATTTCAGCGTAGAATCGTGTTGTAAAAATGAAGAGTACAAAAAAAGAAGAAAATGTTTTGGAATTTATGTATTTCAATCAATTCCCATGCATATATAAATTATTTTTACTACATTCTAATTAACACAAAAATAGGAAACTTACAACTCTGTCACCGTAGCCAAAGACTAAAAGTTTAGATTATTATGAGCTCCTTGATTTTTGTCCAATAACAAATTTTCAAAAACTTAACAACTTAAAACCTAAAAGATTGGACCGTCATAGACTTCTTGATTTTCATCCAATCCTCTCATGTAAGTTGGAGTCTGGATTGAAATATCAAGAACACTTAAATTGTAAAGTAGTCAGCAATAACCGTTACCTCCAAGTGATTCTGTAAAAAGATCAGTTAATTGATTGTTAGATTGTAGGTAGGAATGAGTAACAAGACATGCTTGAATCTTTTCTCAAACAAAATGATAGTCAGGTTCAATATGTTTAGTGTGTTCATGGAATATGGTTTCCGGTGATGTGAATAGCTGCTTGGCTATCATCGGGAATTGGGATTGGTTGTAAATAATTAATACTAAAATCCGAGAGAATATTTTAATCAATGTAACACAGAAGTAAGTATGGTAAGGGAACGTGATAGACCCGCCTGGGTCTAGACTTGGGCCGAGCCCATTAGTGGCCGCCGGCCCTCCTTTAGGTTGCTTGTGCACGCGCGCCCTCCCCCACAAAACCCTAGTTTATTTTATAAATAGAGGCTAGCCGTCATGTGTAGTTTTTATGCTTGATATTTGAGATATTCTCTATTGAGCGTCCTAGGAGTAGTTCTTAGATTAAACGAGTGCGGACGTCCTCTTCGGCGTCTTGGGAGGAGAATACACCTTTTTGTATTCAATTATCTAGTTTTTGGCTACTACTTTTCTATAAAAATTGTCTTTTTATCTTGGTTCCTAACATTTTGGTATCAGAGCACGTGACGATCCATGGCGGCTACGACAAGATCCCACGACAAAATTGAAGCTTTGGATGTCAAATTCACGAGCGAAATCAACGGAATCAAGAAATCATTGGCGGCCAACGACGAATCCATAGCAAAATTAACGGCTTCCATCAACCAATTGACGGCGAACCAAGCGAAGCACGACGATCAATTTACGCAAATGATGGCAACCCTAAATCAATTGGCGGCAAACAACAAAGGGGAAGGAAACCCTAAATCGGGGGAAAAGACAGCACCTTTGAAGGAGAAGGAGAAAGTTGAAAGCTTTGACCCAAAAAGTGATTTTTTGGTGGAAGAATTGTCCGAGGATGATGACGGGGAGCCATGGAAGGTGGACTACCGGGAGGAAGCACGGCGGAAGGCGATGGAGAGCCAAAGGAGGGGCGGCGGCCCTAGCCGCCCCAACGGAGATCGCCCCGGCCAAGAAAGTGGCTGGCCGAACCCCCCACAGCCTTACGGGGGGCAGCCGGCACGGGAACAAGGCGGGGGGCCCCGCCTTCGCCGGACCTCGGCAGGGGCGGCCAAGCCCTGCTGAGGCTCGGCAGGGCCCGGCGACCCCGCCGGGCCTCCGGCAGGGCCTGCCGGGCCTCCGGCAGGGCCTGCCGGCTCTTCGGGGTCCCCGGAGGGGCCCGTTGACAGGCCGCGAGGGGCCAGAAGCCTCCGGGGTCCCCGGAGGGGCCCATTGACAGGCCGTGAGGGGCCAGAAGCCCCCGGGCAGCCGCCAGGGGGCAGCGGGGCTTTCGGCGGGAGCCGCCAAGGGCAGGAACCCCCTGGCAGCCCCCAAAGGGCGGTAGACGCGCGGACAGCCCCCGGATGATTTTTTGAGCCTCCCGGACAGCGGGCAGCAGACGATGGGGGCTATGGGCAGTTCTCGGGAGACTATTTTGACCCTCAGGAGCGCCGACCAGTGGCAGAGGACCCTATCTACGACGACAGACACGGGAGAGATTACTATTCTGACGGTCGGGGCGGCTACCAGGCCGAGTTCGGCGACGACGCAGGTTGGGACGACTTTGAGGGGCGTCGCGGAGGACACCGATGAGACTACGGGGGTCGCAGAGGCAGGCCACCCAGGCTCTACGAGACACTGGACGAGAGGCGTCATCATTACCGTCCGCCACCCAGAAAGGAGGGGAGACCTGAGCAGTGACGTTTTGGAGGAGATTGCCACGTCCGGAAGCTGAAGATGCCACTATTTTCTGGAGAGGACCCACACGCCTGATTATTTACCGCAGAGAGATACTTCACGACACATCACATGACCGAGGCCCAGAAGCTGGAGACGGCGGCGATCTGCACGGAGGGGCGTGCATTGGGATGGTTCCAGTGGAGGGAGAGGCGGCAGCCGATCAGGAGCTGGGAGGAGCTGAAGGACATGGTGCTGGAGAAGTTTCGAGACCCCCGCTTGGGGAACTTACACGAGCAGCTATTTGCCCTCAGGCAGGAGGAGCCGGTGCGAGAGTACATTGAGAGATTTGAGACACTGGCAGGGCGCGTTCATGGGGTGTCGGACGAGTCGCTGGAGGGCACCTTCTTGAAGGGGCTACGACCTAGTCTTCGAGCTGCGGTGAGGCCATACAAGCCTCGAGTGCTTTCCGAGGTCATCGAGATGGCGCAGATGGTAGAGGCCTCCCGCACTGAGGATAGGAGAGGCGGGAGCAACTACAGTGGACAGATACAGCGGGGCACGATGACTTGGGCAGGCGGAGCATGGGGAGGAGAGGAGACAGTTCCGGCAGGGCTTGCGAAGACGGGTGAGCAGAACCCACTACCGGCTTGGGGTCCATTTCGACGAATGACCGATGCAGAGATGAGGGAGAAGCGGCAAAAGTGGCTCTGTTTCAGATGTGACGAGCGCTTCACTCCCGGACACCGATGTGAGGATCAAAATATGCAAGTGTTGATAGCGGAAGCTGACGAGGAAGATGACGTGGAGGATGAACGGATCAACGGGGAGGACGACTCCCACTCGGAGTAGTACCACTGGGGCTTCCACCACCTTGAGGACAAGGTGGTTCTTTGGGGGGGAGTATTGATAGACCCGCCTGGGTCTAGACTTGGGTCGAGCCCATTAATGGCCGCCGGCCCTCCTTTGGGTTGCTTGTGCGCGCGCGCCCTCCCCCACAAAATCCTAGTTTATTTTATAAATAGAGGCTAGCCGTCATGTGTAGTTTTTATGCTTGATATTTGAGATATTCTCTATTGAGCGTCCTAGGAGTAGTTCTTAGATTAAATGAGTGCAGACGTCCTCTTCGGCGTCTTGGGAGGAGAATACACCTTTTTGTATTCAATTATCTAGTTCTTGGCTACTACTTTTCTATAAAAATCGTCTTTTTATCTTGGTTCCCAACAGAACGATGTTCTGCTTCTGTAAAAAATGTAAAAAAATGAGAAACTGTTATATGTTTTATGATTTTCTAAGAACTATGATTAGATCCTAACATGGTAAGATGATCAATGTAGTGACGGGTTGTTGGACAACCAACCCAATCAGAATCAGAATGTCGAGAACTAGATGTAGATAGAAATACACCTTTATCAACACTATCTTTAAGATAAGATCCTGCTTGGTTGCATCAAGATAGGAAGAATATGAAGATTATATTAATTGCATAAGAGTATTTACATCATATTAGATATCAGGTTATGTTACTATGTTATAGTAAGAGATAAAAGATGACACACGAGTCAATAGATTACTGGATCAAAAAGGAGAGTCCTATCTTCTGATCGCAAACAAAGATATTGGTCCTTTGAGGAAATCTGATGGTCGTGAACCAGTCATATTAGAATCAGATCATACATCAAGAGTATATTTTTGGAGAGCTCTAGCAACATCAAGTAGATGCTGATATGTATGTTCTATAACGTTATTTTGTTGGGGGTGTGCAACACAACTACATTGGTGAATAATTCCATTTTCATGAAATCATGTTTGAATTTGTTTAGAAAGAAATTCGGAACCATTGTCTGAATGAATGGGTGGAAGCTGAGGAAGAAAAATGTTCCTACGAATGATTGATTTGATTAAAATAATGAATTAACATGTTGAACGTTTCATATTTTTGTTTCATTAAATAAATCTAAGTACACCTTAAATAATCAATAATAGGTAATGTTTCGGGGTGTTTTCTCATCACATGTTGATAGTACGGAGGTCCGAAGGTCTGTGCTGAGGTGGAAGACGTGGGAGACCTTTAGGATCGATCGCCCGAACAGACTCCAATGCGGGGGTGCTCAGAGCCGAGCGACGGAGCGCCGAAGTGAAGCTTCGGGGGAGTGATGGCCTTCGGGATCGGCCGGTTCGGGGGGGGCTCGGTTGCAAGAACGCTCGGTGCCGATGATAGGACGTCGAAGTGGAGCTTCGGCGGGTTGACGTCATCCTCGATCTTCAAAACGAGGAACTCCTCAGGGTGTCGGATCTGGGGTCCGACCAGATCCCCTCCGATGCCTAAGTCAGCGTATGACTAAAAAGAGGCTCGGTGGGGCTAGGTCCAACCCGCTGGAAGGCCGTACGCTAGTCTTTCGACCGAGCTATGGAGGAGGAGAGTATTATTAGGTGGAGTATCAGAATTTGTATTAGGCTACCATTGTAGATTTCGGAGAGCCCCTTGAAGCTGCTACCTCTTTGCCTTCATATAGGTGAGCCATCACCCCTCTCATCTCTAAGGCAATGAAGAGGCTTTAATATCGTCCTTGATGACGACATGCTAACAAGTGTTGACCGTTGATAGCCGCTATCCATCATGAAGGAGTAAGTGCGGGTTTTAATCTTCGAATTTATGAGCCATGAAGGTGGCCACGTAGGCCGGTCATAATTGGCGTAACAATTGTCCCCATCTCCCAAGCTCTACCGCTACGAAGGTTGAGGTCGGAAGATGTAGTATGAGAGAGAGAAGTTGCATCTTTAAGAACTCGGTTTGGCTTGCGAAGTTGCCTAGGGACAATAATTGGTTGGCCCGAGAAGTTCGTCGGCCCGCTGAAGGAGTGGCCACAAGCCTTATGGTCGACTGGTTCGTGCAGTGGCAATGGAGGTGGCCCCACGACTTACGGTCGACGAAGGAGTGGGTCAGTCCGCTTGGGGAGTGGTCCCAGCATTACAGTCGACATGTTCGTTCGGTGGCGAGGGGAGTAACCCCACGACTTACGGTCGACGAGGAGATGATCCTCTTTCGTTCGGTGGTGAGGGAGACGGCCCCACGACTTACGGCCGACGAAAGATAGTGTTTCCGTTCGTCCGGTGGCGAGGGAAGTAGCCACACGACTTACGGCCGACGAAGGAGAGGGTCCCCGTTCGTTCGGTGGCGAGGGAAGTAGCCCCACGACTTACGGCCAATGAAAGAGTGGGTCCCTGTTCGTTCGATGACGAGGCGGGCGACCCCTCGACTTACGGCCGACGAATGAGAGTTCGGCCTGCTGGGAGAATGGCCCACAGCCTTATGAAAAACCGGACGGATCGGCCTGCTGGGGGAGTTGTCCCAGCCTTACGACAAACCGTACAGGTCGGCCTGCTAGGGGAGTTTCCACAGTCTTACAACCGATCCGGGATTGGTCGACCTGCAGGGGGAGTTGTCCACAGCCTTACGGCAAATCGTACGGGTTGGCCTGCCTGGGGAGTTTCTCCCAGCCTTACGGTAAACTGTATGGGTCGGCCTGGTGGGAGAGTTGTCCACTGCCTTACAACCGATCCGGGTTCGATCGGCATGCTGGAGGAGTTACCACAACCTTACGGTAAATTGACGGGTCGGCTTGCTGGGGGAGTTGCCTACAGCCTTACGGAAAATCGACGTGTCGACCTGCTGGAGGAGTTGTCCCCAGCCTTATGGCCACCCATACGGGTCGACCTGCTGGGGGTGTTTGGTCGGCTACTCATACCAATCCGAGTTTGATCGGTCTGCTGGGAGAGTTGCCTAGGGATGGCAGTAATGGCCCGACCCGGTCCGATCCAGTTTTGACCCGGCCCGCAGCCGGGTCGGGGCAAGCTTGGGCTTTGTATGCGCCCCGGCTCGCCCCAGTAAATTATAGATGTTCTAAAAAACCTTACTATTTTGATGCGGATTATACAGTCAGCGAATAACTCATAACTCATACTCTATTCCACTGTTCTCCCAATTGGGCCAAGTGCCAATTCCAAATTACCAAATAAATCAAAATTCTCCCAATTCACAAATAAAATTTTTATTTGGGATTCATATGGATGGCAGTAATGACCTGACCCGACCGGTCCGACCCGGTTTTGGTAAGAAAGTACCCGCCCTGTCCCGGCCCGCAACCCGACCCGACCTGTAGATGGGTCGGGGCAAGCTTGGATAGTTAAATACCCGACCCGACCCGCAATATTGCCATTCCTAGAGTTGCCCACAGCCTTACCGCTGATCCGAGTTTGGTCGGCCTGCTGGAGGGTTGCCCACAGCCTTACCGCTGATCCGGATTTGGTCGGCCTGCTGGGGGAGTTGCCTCCAGCCTTAGAGCCGATCCGGATTTGGTTGGCCTGCTGAGGGAGTTGTCCCCAGCCTTACAGCCGATCCGTGTTTGGTTGGCCTGTTGGGGGAGTGACCCCCAGCTTTACGATCGATTCCAGCTCTAGCCTTACAACTGATCCCAGCTTTTGTCTAGTCGGTGGAGGTTCTGTGTCACCGCCTCAGTTTTTGTACCGTCGGGGGGAGCTTGGAAGGCGGAAGTAGTACGTGTCCTCCCGTGTAAGTTATCTTGGCCCCCTCCACGTCTCGGGTTTGCCTATGTAAGTGGTAATCTCGAGTCGCTGGAAATCATGTCGGCGCAGGTCAATTGTGTGGATCAGCATCTTCTAGGTCGGCCTCGTCTGGTCGGCCTCCTCCTGGGTCGGTCGGCTTTGTTTAGATCCAGCTCTAGCTCCTATCTCCGGCTCCAGCTTTTGTCTAGTTGACCTTACTTCCTGGATCGGTCGGCCTTGTCTAGCTCCAGCTCCAGCTTTGGTCTGGTTCCCAGCTAAAGCTCTATGAGGTCGTGGTGTTCGATTCTCACATATGGCGCCAGATGTTTCGAGGTGTTTTCTCACCACATGTTGATAGTACGGATGTCCAAAGGTCTGTGCTGACGTAGAAGACGTGGAAGACCTTCAAGATCGATCAGCCGAATAGACTCCGATGCGGCGGTGCTCAGATCCGAGCGACGGAGCACCGAAGTGAAGCTTCGACGGAGTGGTGACCTCTGGGATCGGCCGGTTTGGACGGGCTCGGTTGCGGGAACACTCGGTGCTGGTGATGGGACGTCGAATTGGAGCTTCGGTGGGTTGACGTCCTCCTCGTTCAGCAAAACGAAGAACTCGTCAGGGGGTCGGGTCTGGGCCCGACCAGATCTCCTCCGATGCCTAAGTCAATGTATGACTAATAAGGGGCTCGATGTGGCTAACTCCGACCCGCTGAGAGGCCGCACGCTAGTCCTCTGACCGAGCTATGGAGGAGGAGAGTATTATTTGGTAGAGTATCAGAGTTTGTATTAGGCTACCTCCATTGTAGATCTCGGAGAGCCCCTTGAAGCTGCTACCTCCTGGCCTTCACATAGGCGAGCCATCACCACCCTCATCTCTAAGGCAATGAAGAGGCTTTAATGTCGTCCTTGATGACGGCACGCTAATAAGAAAGTGTTGACCTCTGATAGCCGCTATCCTTGATGAAGGAGTAGGTGCGGGTCTTAATCGCCAAATTTATGAGCCATGAAGGTGGTCACGTATGCCGGCCATAATTGGCGTGACCGTTGAAACAGAACGCAATCTATTTTTAGAAGGTATAGAAAAAGAACCCTAAATGTTAGAATGAATTTATTCAAAGCAATGCGAAGAATAAGATGTACTTTGAAAAAAAGACAGACTCGGGTGTTTAGCTTACTGATACATATTACAGACAAAATCTCTATTTATAATAATATTTGGAGAATTTTTAACAATGAAATCAAGACCTAGATGAATAACCAAGGTCAGAATGACTTATGTCAAATTTATTACAATGCTTTAAAAAAGTTGAATTAAAATTTAACTTGCATCTGGATAAAAAAAGATCATTTTTAGTATTACCCCTATCATTCTTTGTTGCTCAGTCTTGACATATAAATTCAGTAAGATGAAAAAATTGCATCATGATTTGTTGACTTTGTTAATTGAGAAATATATATAATATCGAATTTGAGAGATGGAATGTGAAAAATATTCATCGGAGTAAGTGATGATGAACAATGAACCGTGCCTATGGATGTCACTTGCCCCTTGAGAACTATTAGGCAATTGAATGTATATACTTCTATGATCGGGAGAATATGAAAAAAAATGAAATAGATGTACATACATGATTAGAAGCATCTGTATCGATAATCTAACAAGCAGATAAATAAATAAGAGATATATCTGTCAAATGGACTAATGATTTACCATATTCTTCTTTGGTTAGAAGTGCAAGAAGCTTGTTGTAGTCTTCGGGTGTTAACTGACTAGCAAATATAATGGAGTTGGATGTCGGTGGTCATGATTTCTTTAGTTGCTTATTTGAGAAACCATGGATCTGATAGTATGTAGCGAAAGTATGATCATGCTTGGTATAATATTCACAAAAAGAATATTGATGCTTTCATGAAGGCCAAGATGGTTGTTTAGATGCCTAAAGTGCTACCGAATCAACGATAGGAGTTGTTTGAATATTAATCTCTTGTTATTTTTCTTCTAAACATTGTAAGCGGGTTTTGGCCTGAAATGGCACATAACCTGGTACCCGACTGTTGAGGCCAAAAATGACCATGACAGTTGTCAGACTGACGGAGACTCGAAGCGCTGAGTTGGAGCCTAGTCAGCCTTTGGAGTGTGACCCTCGATTGGAAGAACCGGGGTCAGTAGTTAGTAGTAGATGATGGTACGACCGTCGATCGACCTAAGAACGACCGCCGGATCGGTCGTTCGTGGTTGAAGAGCTAGATATCGACCTTGGACGTTGGAAGGCGATCACCAATCTGCACCACAGGGAGTCGTTACGGAGGTCGGATCTGGGTTCCGACCCAAATCTCATCCGATGCTTAAGTTAGTTGGGAACTTAATGAAGGGAGGGAGATTGGTGTAGCTGAGATCGACCCATAGAGGTTCGTCTCTAGACTGACGATACGAGCTCGATTATAGAGGTAGGAAAGTAAGAAGATATAGTTCTATGTATTAAATCTCGTACCTTAAAGATGGAACCCCTCTACCTTCGTTCGCTGGTCTATTTATAGGTAGTTCCTCCTTAATGGTGTGTAACCGTCCTTTATTAATTGAGACACGATCTCCTCCGGGATTCGAGTTAACGGCTGCCCATTTACTCGGCCCCATTAACTCTTCCCTGAATGTCGGCGCTAGCCCGACGGTCGAATGATCCGTTCGCCCGACTTGGTCGTAACCCGCTTGGAGTGCGGGGGGTAACGGGTCGTGGGTGCTAAACGAGTTGGGTATGCAGACACCCAAATTGGGTTCGTACCCGTGCTCTAACAATGGCCCCCATCGTTTGTGCCTCAGGAATCGCGCTGACTGGGACCAAATGATGAACATCACCTTAAATGCGCACGGATTTCGAAATATTTGATTTGATATGTGCCGCCAAAACTCCTTTCGTCTTCGGAGCGATCTCTGCCGTTTCTGGTGGCCAGCTTTGGACACGTGGCGTGCATCGGATGTCAGCCGGTTGAATTTCTTAACATATAAGAAAATCTTCGAAGAGAAAGGTTGAGATCTTTTGGCTTCGCTTCTTCTTGCTTCGCCTGCTTGCTTCCAGCGTCTCTTCTCTCGGAGACCCCATGTTCTTTCCTCAAGGTATGTCCTATCCTCGACACCGATTCTCTTGTAGATTTATTAGGCATGTTTGCTCCAGTTGTGTTCAAGGAGCCGACCCCTGAGGAACTTGAGTAGCGCCTCCGACCCTCCCGCCGCGTAGAAGTTCTCGGGAAGGAAAAAAGAATTTGGTTTGAGCCCGACCTTCCCATTCGGCGAAGGGATCGGAAGTCGAGGGTTCCCGGAGTCGTCCTATATATGGCCCCTAAGTTCTCCCTCGATTTCACCGCCGAGGTTTGGCGAGGTTGTTTCAGTGAACCCTATAGGGTTAGGGTGCCTAGCTCATATGAGAGAGTGCTTCCCGCGAAAGAAAGATGTTGGGGTGTATCTCAAGTCTTTCCGCTTAGAACTCCGATTCCCCCTTCACCTTTTCATCATTAAGGTCATATGCTTCTCGGAGCTCTCTATCTGTAGATTTGCTCCTCAATCTTTTCCTCCCATAGTTTGCTTCATCGAGTTGTACGAGCTTAGCGGAGTCTGTTCAACCCTTGGGTTGTTCAGGTATTTCTTTAGGATAGTAGCAGACCCTCGACGAGTGTGGTATCACATCGTTGCTCGGCCGGGTACGTGGCTCATATACGACCTCCCAGTTGTCGACCCTGTGTGGACAGATACCTTCGTGTTCATCGTTCTACCCGACCTGGGACCGTTGCTCAACGGCTGGAATTCCTCGAACCCTGAGCTAGCGAGGAAGTCTCGTCTGTCTTTGGAGCAGGTCAGAGCCAGTCTGTCGCCGAGTGAGGCCGATGCGGTGGAGACTTTGTTCAGTCGACCTGGTCAGTATAGGTCGTTCCACTATTTGCTAGACGACAATACGATAAAGATCCTTCTATGGTGCCCGTGTAAGGTATCTCGAATCCATATCTTTACCTTCGCTACTCACGGTAATTATTTACGCTTCCTGCAGATATGGCTAACGACAATCGACGCAACGGCGAGTCGAGTCTGGACCGGGTCTGGATGGAGCAGATGAAAAGGAAAAAGACAGTCGAGCGATCAGGCGCTCGGACCGATCGGTCGAGCGCTCGCGTAGAGGGGTCAGATTCGCGATCCCCCCTTCCCGTCAACCAGAGCTTCTTCTCCGAAGGGGGAGGATCAGGCGGGCGTCCAGGCCTCCTTCTCGAGCCTCTTCGAGGGAGGCCTCTAGCCGAACTCCTTTGCGGCCCCCCGCTCCCCTGGCTTCCGTCGTAGTTGCAGCGGAGTTAGAGGTGGTCGATGTCGATTCCGTCGACGTCACCGAGCCAACTGGTGGGATTGGTCGGAAGAGGGAGATGCCCTCTTGCGAGGAGGAAGGGTCTCTGAAGAGGACGAGAGCGGACGAGGAGGACCCCATGTGGAAAGGCAAGAGGGTCGATCCTCTCGAGACTTCCGAGGCGGCGGTGAACCTTTCGACACCCCACGGCCCTACACTGCCCCTCCGGGATCAATGGCTGTGGGGTGACATCTGTCGCCCACTCCGGTGGTCGGATCGGTCCCCAGAGAGTTCGATCGAGCGTTATTACTCAATCGGCTTTCGCTTCAAGCTTCGGAGCCGGTCCCGGGCGAGCTCCACCAGCCCCTCTTTTCCATCAGCAAGGAGGAGTCGGCCCTAAGGGACTTCGGGACGACCGGCAGGATGGTGGAGAACTCGATCCTCCCCAAGGATCTGGAGTTCATGCAGAGGTTGGGCCTAGAGAGGGTGGCCAACTTCTTCGTGGGGATCAGGTACCAGGTATGTCGTCCGGACCTTTCGTTTTTTGGCATCAAAACTAGTCGATGCTCTTGACTGACTTTTGCCTTATCTGTAGATGTCCGTCCTTGGGGCAGTGCTGCGCCGTCAAGTCGCCAACCTAATTGACGGAGGCCGACGGGCGGAGGACGCTGAGCACAAAGCGCTCGACTCTGAGGCCCATGCGAAGAAAGTGGAGGAGTCCTTGGGGAAGATTCTTGCCGACAAGGCGGCGGTTGAGTGGGAGGCGACTGAGGCTAAGGACAGCTTCTCGTCGCTATCATCCTTCCACAAGTCTGTCGAGCTTTAGTGGCGATCGGAGAGATCCCGGCTAGAGGAGGAGCTCGACATCTTCAAGAAGGAGACGATCGAGCTTCGGACCAAAGTCCACAACTTCGAGAGGTGGGAGGAAGCTTGGCGGGTGGAGAAGGTTGAGCTTCAAGCCAAAGTCACCGGGCTCGAGGAGGCTGCCGCAAAGGAGAGGACCGATCTTACTGCTAATCTCACAAAGGCGGTGGAGGCTTTCACCCAAGCTCTGGCGTTAGGAAGCACTCTCCCTCCCTCTTAGGTCTTAGGCAGTCCCTCCGTGTCTCCAAATTTTGTAATTTCTTTGATTTGGAGTTAATGAAAAAAATTTGCGACTTCATTTCTTTATCTGGCGTTTCCTTATCTGAATATCCGTGTGTGTATGGCCCCTCGACTACCCAACTTGAAAAGAACATATAAATCCTTAGGCAAGTTATGTCGTGTATATGTTAGGTGTATTCACTTAATGAATATAACCTCTTAGACCATAAATCACTCTCCTTTAACTTATGCGTCTTATGAGGGTCGTTCGGTGGCGAGGGGCGAGGCCCCTTCGACTTACGGCCGACGGAGGTCGTTCGGTGGCGAGGGACGGGGCCCCTTCGACTTATGGCCGACGGAGGCCGTTCGGTGGCGAGGGACGAGGCCCCTCGACTTACGGCCGACGGAAGCCGTTCGATGGCTAGGCCCCTTCGACTTACGGCCGTCGTAATGTTGTGACTGATTTCGAAGGACGATCTATTCTGCATTTATAATGAACATGTACAATGAACCATACCCTTTCGAGGTCGCTCTGATCCATAGTCTTTTGTACAACGAACCATCCAGTTGGCGAATTTGTAGACCTTTCATTCATCGGATCCACCCACGTAGCCTCTTGATTCGAGATTTAGCAGATCTCGCGCCAGTTTGCTGGAATGGAGTAGGCGTTGTACATACATGGTCCGAGGACGATGCAAGCTTCGACAAGGCGTTGGCTCGACGCTTCTGCTCTAGCGATTTGCATGTAGCTTTGCATTGGTTCATCGCGGGCCTCGAAGGTCCCATTTGGTTGATGAACGACGAGGCTGGAGTCGCTGAGTAGTGGGATCGTTCTCGTCCTTAGGACTCGATCCAGTCGGAGTCTGCTGATGGCCGCTTTACATTTCGCTCCAACGTTGGTTAGTTTGGAAATCGAAACGGAGGGCGTACTTGGATATTTCGCTCGTGGTGTTTCGGACGATTATTCTAGCCTCTTTGCTGGCTTATGTAGCCGAAACGTCGACCCGAACGATCCTGGTCCGTTTGTCTTTGAACTGAATGTCGAACTCGCTTAGTTCGACTCCTTCCTTCGTCATTCTCCCTGAACGATCAAGCATCTTCAAAATCTGTTCGAAGGGTGTGTCGGTGAGGACCAAGATGGTGGCCTCTCGGAAATATGGTCGAAGTCTCCTAGCGGACTGGACCAGCACGAAGGCCTTCTTTTAGCTCCTCGTGTAGTTGATCTCCGTGTCTCGGAGAACCCGACTGACGTAGTAGATAGGTTGTTGCACTCCCGCGCCTTCTTTGACGAGCGCCGAGCTTACGGCCTCCTTGATGACGGCCAATCCGAGGATGAGCTGGTCGTCCTTGTCTGGCTCTGTTAAGAGTAGAGGGGTGCGAAGGTACTCCTTTAGCTCGGAGAAGGCCTTTTTTGTAGTCTGCCCCCCCCCCCCCCCTCGACGGTTCTCTGGCAAGGTTTAGCCGAAGATCGTCTCGCTGGATCTGTGTGGATACCTCTCGGTGGCCTGCAATGTGATCCCTTGGCCTCTTCGATTTACCCAGCACTTCGTCGACGTAAACTTTTAGGTTTTTCCCTATTTGAGATTCGAAGACGTCGTTCACAGTGTATTGGTACGTTGTTCATGCATTCTTTTAGTCCAAGAGTCGATTTTCTATAACAGAACGTACCTCTGTTGACGATGAACGTTCTCTTTTCTTCACCTCCTGATGCCACCTGGATCTGATTGTACCCCGAGATGGCATCCATGAATTTCATGGGCTCGACGTCTGAAGCGCTTTTGATTAGGTGGTCGATCTATGGCAAAGGATGGCAGACTTTTTGGCACGCCTTGATGAGGCCGATGGTCTGTAAGGATCGTCTTACCCTTGCAATACTAACAACACCACACTATATAGGGGTGAATAGTGTAATGGCAATAAATTGTCCAATAAAAATTAAACTTGCAAATGCGGAATAATAAATGCAAGAGGAAATAATTGACACAATCAATCCAAACGCAAACACAAGATTATACCCTGGTTCCCCAAACTTGGGTACGTCCAGCCACACCAATATTCACTATAATCCCACATAAAGTAGTGAATACAAATCCCACAAAGAGATACCTCACCAAGAGGATTTTGCCCTACACAAAGACCCAACCAACCCTACACAGGGGTCAAACTCCCACCAAGAGAATTACTAACTCCCACTCAGAGAATTAGGGTTAGCCCTACACTAGGACACCAAACTCCCACTAAGAGAGTTACTCCCACAAAGAGAGTTATTCCCACAAAGAGAATATCATAATCCCACAAAGAGATAAACTCCCACAAACAGAGAAAGATTAATTCCCACAAAGAGAATTAGTGTTACAAAGAAACACCAAGTAAAATAAATACTCTTACCTATGCCTTGAGATGCTTACTCATAGATGAATGCAAGGAATGGAAGAGGATCTCCAAGTGTTGAGATTTGCTTGAAAACACTTGGATGATTTCCCTTGAGCTGGACTTCAATGCATGAAGAGGAATGAGAGCTCAAAGAGGGAAATGAGAGAGTTTGAGAGTGTCTTAATCAATCCTTAATGATTTGCAATAGCATCAAGAAGTTCATATGAACTCAGCCTTCTCATATATATAGGAACCCTATATCAACCCTCAAAATCCAAGGAAACAGCTAAAAACAAAAAGCTGCAACGGCTAGTGTCTGGGCAGAAACGTCATTGACAGTCGGCTGATGAACAAATGACGGTCGACTGTCCAACGGCTAGAAAATATCCAACGGCTATAATCTGAGCCACGACAGTCGACTGATGAAGTCGATACAGTCGACTGTGAACAGGACATGCGCCTGTAAAACCTTCAGCAGGCGACTGTTGCAGGGGATGGAATAAACAGAGAGATGCACTCTTTCTCCAGATAAGCATACATGTGACTGATGACAATAATACAGTCGACTGTAAAATAGACCGGCGACTGTAAACCCTTCATCAGTCGGCTGCTGCAGGAGATGGAGAAATACAGAGAGAGGCAGAATATGCACTTATGCTACTTAGACGTCTGTTGACCAATTCACAGGCGACTGTAAAAATACAGGCGACTGTAAACTGAGCGTCAGTCGACTGATGCGAAAAGCTCAAGTAGTGTTAATAGAATGTTGACTTGAGCCGTGCATCACAGTCGACTGTAGAAGGATCGACAGGCGACTGGAAATCACCCAGTCGATTGTGAATCCTTCAGCAGGCGACTGATGGAGAACCAGAGACTCCAAATGAGTGTTTGGTCAAGATGAGCCTATTGGGTTGGATTCTATGATAATCCTAAGGCTTACTAAGATGGTTAAATGCATATGCATGTATGAGTTAGACCATCTATCAAGGCATTACATTAACCTAGACTCAAATGAGAGAGAAAGCAATAAAGGAAATATTACAGGGATTACATTGCTTTTCATAAAGTCTATGTCTTCAATCTTGATGCATTGATGCTCCCTATCATCTCCAAGCTTTGGCACCACTTGAGTCCAAGTTTTAGCCCTTCTCCACTTAATGTCCATCTTTGCACCAAGTGTTTAGTCTCCAAAAGAATGATATTCTTGAAATAAACTATGAGACTAAAACAAGAGTCATTAGCAACAACATAATGTTTTGATCATCATCAAAATAACATTGGTATGTAACACCAATACTCAACAATCTTCCTCCTTTTGATGATGTCACACATTATGTAAAACATAAAGAAATAAAGCACAATGCTAATGCGCTCCCCCTACTTATATGCACCAAGTGTAAAATGAGATACACAATAGTAAATACTCATTATACCAAATGGAACAATGAGACATCATGGTGACATATAATAGGTAGACATGGATTACATAAACCAATTGCAATAGAAAATACCATGCAAACATGAATGGTTTATACAAGCACATATATCTCTCCCCAAATGCATATGTATGAAATACAAGAATTATATTTACATAATGCATATATCTCTCCACCTTGACATCGTCAAAAAGGTGACATCATAAATATCCCCATTTGTCATCTTAATCAAAGATGTGACAATATGCAAGATATAAGGAGATGTATAACACCAAATTTGTAAAATTTAGTGGGTATCAATCAATATCACATGCTCCCCCTAGATCATAGAAAATGTCAAATCTTGACTTCTAGGATCTAATACCAATTGTAAAGTAGAAGATAAACAATCTCTAACAATTGAGGTAATACCAATTGTAGACAATGAATCTTGGAATAATCCTCTTTACCAATTGATATACAAATATTGGAGCTATGAGCCTAAAGTGTATCAAAGCAATAGATATGGAAAAATCAAGTTTCAATGATACACAATGATATTGCCTACAAGAAATATAACATGAAACATGTTGGCAATATCCAGAGGGGTTTAGTTTGAGACCAAAACTAACCAATAGTAGACAATGATCTCAAACACATTCCGAAATGAGAGTCAAAATATGTTTTAAGATATTTTAAACATACAACATATTACCTCCCCCATTGACATACATATGGATCAACAAATGCATGTATGTCAATGTTTTCCCCATGATTCCCATTTTCATGAAAAAAATAAATTTGAAAACATTTTCAAAATCATGAAACACACACAGACAATTGGTATGCTAAAATAAACATTTAAGCACAATACCTATGTAATATGCATATGTGTGAGGAACCTAAACATTATGGAACCAAACTCAAGAGGAGTTTGATTTCCTAATGTAATCACATGAGGTGATCATATCCCTAACTAGAGAGTTGATGTAACTATCCCTCTCTTGCACACTAACCTTAGTGGGAATCCATAAACTCAAGGATTTCCTAGGCAAGGGTTTTGCCTTTGCAAGAGGGGTGGATGTGGCATGCTTAGGTGTAGAGAATATTCTCTTAGCATGCACAAAGTGAGGATTTTGCTTCTTAGCAAAAAATAAAGAGTTTTCATTCTTCCTCATCACCTTGTGATCTACATGCTTCTTGTTGGTGTTATTGTTATACAAGAAGGCATGGTGATTCTTCTTAGGTGCTTTAGCAATTTTTCTTGTATTCGCACCATAAGAGGGATTAGAGGTGTGTTTTGGTACCACATTTTGAATATATCCCAAACCTCCTCTATGATTTGCCGGATGTTGTTTTTCAAGTAAATTGTAGAGTGAATCCCTAGAGTAAACAAGCTTTTGAGCTTCTGGGATTCCTCTTCGCATTTCAACGTAAGTTGTTGAATGTGAGTTTCTAAGCTAAGGTTTTGAGCTAATAATTTTTCATTAGAAATGCTCAAATCCTTAACTTGAGAGAGAAGTGTGTCTCTCTCACTAGTGTCACAAACATGCAAAGCATCATTGTCATTTACACTAGTAGATTCTAAGGCATGCAACCTACTCATAGCATTTTTAAATTTTGCTTTCAATTTAGCATATGAGTCGATGCACTTACTTGCCCCATTGGAGACCACGTTGAAGCGGTATTCGAGCTCCTCGTAGGATAGCTTATCCTCCTCAACTTCCTCATCACATTCCTCCTCACTAGAGCTTGACGAAGACTCTTTCCCCTTTGCCATGAAGCACATTTCCTCTTTGAAGTTGAGCCCCGCCTCTATCTCTTCATCGCTTGAGCTAGAGGAGATTGATGAAGAATCATCAAAAGCCGCGAAGCACATATGAGCTCGCTCCTTATCATCCTCTTCATCACTTGAAGTGTCCTCATCGGAGTCATCAAAAGTGCCGACAAGTCCCTTCTTTTGGTTCTTGAACTTGGACTTGCCATTCCAATTCTTCTTCCCTGTACCCTTATAAGTATATTTGGTGGGTTTGTAAGGGCATTCGGTAGAGAGATGACATGTGCTACCGCAAGTGTAACAAATAGGAATCTTGTTAGAATTGGAGGCAAACTTTCAAGAAGATTTACCTTGCTTGCTTTTGAGGAATACTCTTAGTTGCGTGGCAATCTCCATGATTTCATCTTCACTAACCACATCTTCTCTATCTTCTTCACTAGGAGCTTCTTGATGGAATGTCTTCCTCCATTTGATTGGCTCCTCCTTGGCATGGAATGCAACCCCCTTTTGATTCTCGGGCTTCGTTGGTTGAATCTCTTTCTTTTGTTGAAGCTTTACTTCATATGCCATGAGATTCCCAATGCACTCCTCAACGGTGTATTTGGACAAGTCACTTGACTCCAAAATTCCGTTGGCCTTTGACTCCCATTGAGATGTGAGCGAGTCAAGGATCTTCTCCACTCGATCCTCTTGGGAAATCACCTTCCCAAGTCCTTCCAAAGCGTTTACGATTTCTGTGAACCTTGTGAACATCTCCGAGATGTTTTCAACTTCATGCATCTTAAACAACTCATATTTAGATTTAAATACGCGTTGTTTAGATTTCTTTACCTTCGAAGTCTCTTCATAAGAAATCTCCAGTGTATGCCAAATTTCGTTGGCTGTTTGCACATGGAGATGCGGTTGAACTCATTTGAAGTGAGGGCACAATGGAATACATTCATAGCCCTCGCATAAAATTTGATCGAGTCCTTCTCAGCTTTTGTTCTCGAAGCCGCAGGTGTAGTAGGCTTCTCAAATGTTGACTCTATGATGTCCCAAAGGTCTTGCCCCTCTATGTAGATCATCATCCCGGTCTTCCAACTTGGGTAGTTGGTTCCGTTGAAGAGCGGGGTCGGACGGTAGA
Organism: Scilla litardierei; assembly: GCA_030789695.1. Lineage (NCBI taxonomy): Eukaryota > Viridiplantae > Streptophyta > Magnoliopsida > Asparagales > Asparagaceae > Scilla > Scilla litardierei. The sequence goes on along the minus strand of CM061141.1, from coordinate 2,893,048 downwards.
ATGATCTTCATGAGACGCGGATAAGGCATTGAATGTCATCGTTGCAGTATGCTATAATCTCGCTTTGATACCAATTGTAAGGATCACATTACCCTTGCAATACTAACAACACACTAGAGGGGGGTAAATAGTGTAATGACAATAAATTGTCCAATTAAAATTAAACTTGCAAATGCGGAATAATAAATGCAAGAGAAAATAATTGACACAATCAATCCAAACGTAAACACAAGATTTTACCCTGGTTTCCCAAACTTGGATACATCCAGCCATACCAATATTCACTATAATCCCACAAAGAGAAGTGAATACAAATCTCACAAAGAGATACATCACCAAAAGGATTTTGCCATACACAAGGACCCAACCAACCCTACACAGGGGTCAACCTCCCACCAAGAGAATTACTAACTCACACTCAAAGAATTAGGGTTAGCCCTACACTAGGACACCAAACTCCCACTAAGAGAGTTACTCCCACAAAGAGCGTTATTTCCACTAAGAGAATATCATAATCCCACCAAGAGATAAACTCACACAAAGAGAGAAAGACTAATTCCCACAAAGAGAATTAGTGTTACAAAGAAACACCAAGTAAAATAAATACTCTTACATATGCCTTGAAATGCTTACTTAAAGATAAATGCAAGGCATGAAAGAGGATCTCCAAGTGTTGAGATTTGCTTGAAAGCACTTGGATGATTTCTCTTGAGCTGGACTTCAATGCATGAAGAGGAATGAGAGCTCAAAGAGGGAAATGAGAGAGTTTGAGAGTAGCTTAATCAATCCTTAATGATTTGCAATAGCATCAAGAAGTTCCTATGAACTCAGCCTTCTCATATATATAGTCAACCCTCAAAACCCAAGGAAACAGCTTAAAAACAAAAGGCTGCAACAGCTAGTTTCTGGGCAGAAATGTCATTGACAGTCGACTGATGAACAAATGACAGTCGACTGTCCAACGGCTAGAAAATATCCAACGGCTATAATCTGAGCCACGACAGTCGACTGATGAAGTCGATACAGTCGACTGTGAACATGACATGCCCCTGTAAAACCTTCAGCAGGCGATTGCTGCAGGGGATGGAATAAACAGAAAGCTGCACTCTTTCTCCAGATATGCATACAGGCGACCGATGACAATAATACAGTCGATTGTAAAATAGACAGGCGACTGTAAACCCTTCATTAGTCGGCCGATGCAGGAGATGGAGAAATACAGAGAGAGGCAGAATATGCACTTACGCTACTCAGACGACTGTTGACCAATTCACAGGCGACTGTAAAAATACAGGCGACTGTAAATTGAGCGTCAGTCAACTGATGCAAAAAGCTCAAGTAGAGTCAATAGAAATGTTGACTTGAGCCGTGCATCACAGTCGACTGTAGAAGGATCGACAGGCGACTGGAAATCACCCAGTCGACTGTGAATCCTTCAGCAGGCGACTGATGGAGAACCAGAGACTCCAAATGAGTCTTCGGTCAAGATGAGCTTATTGGGCTGGATTCTATGATAATCCTAAGGCTCACTAAGATGGTTAAATGCATATACATGTATAAGTTAGACCATCTATCAAGGCATTACATTAACCTAGACTTAAATGAGAGAGAAAACAATAAAGGAAATATTACATGGATTACATTGCTTTCCATAGAGTCTATGTCTTCAATCTTGATGCCTTGATGCTCCCCATCATCTCCAAGGTTTGGCACCCCTTGAGTCCAAGCTTTGGCCATTCTCCACTTGATGTACATCCTTGCACCAAGTGTTTAGTCTCCAAAAGAATGATATTCTTGAAATGAACTATGAGACTAAAACAAGAGAGTCATTAGCAACAACATAATGTTATGATCATCATCAAAATAACATTGGTATGTAACACTAATACTCAACAAAGTCGACGCACGTCCTTCACTTGCCGTTTTCGACTTCTTCACTATTACGACACTCGAAAGCCCACTGGGGTATCGCACCTTTAAAACGAAGCTTGTTGCTAGGAGTTGATCCACCTCCTTGGCAGCGGCTCTCATCCTTTCCCGAGTGGTGAAGAGAAGCATGTCGCGCGAGCTTCCCATATTAGAGAGCGATCTCTTCGCTTTCGTCTCCTTGACGGCGGCGGTGATGATAATGGCGTCATCATGTGGCAACCCCACTCCCCTCAGATCTTCATTCGAGAATGAGATGGGTGGAGTGGAGTTCCTCGAGCATTTCTGCCCTACGGTGATGGACATCAGCCTGCCAGCGATGGAACTCTGAAACGAAGTTGATTTCTCTGGAAAGGGCGGGTCTCCCACGATCACATTGGAATTACGGATATATTCAGGAGTCTTTTCGCCCCCCTAGTGTGTTGACGGACGAGTCGATATGGTTGGGATGTTGGCTCGTGGTTTTCCACAGACGATACCAAACTGTTAAGGCCAAAAATGACCAGGACGGTTATCAGGCTGACGGAGACTCGAAGCACTGAGCTGGAGCCTAGTCAACCTTTGAAGTGGGACCCTCGGTTGGATGAACCGGGATCGGTAGTTGGTAGTTGATGATGGTACGACCGTCGATTGACCTAAGAACAACCGTCGGATTGGTCGTTCGCGGTTGAAGAGCTCGATATCGACCTTGGACGTTGGAAGGCGATCACTGATCTGCACTACAGGGAGTCGTTAGGGGGTCGGATCTGGGTTCCGACCCAAATCCTCTCCGATGCTTAAGTAGTTGGGAACTTAAGGAAGGGATGAAGCTTGGTGTAGCTGAGATCGACCCACGGAGGTTCGTCTCTAGACTGACGACACGAGCTCGATTATTGAGTTGGGAAAGTAAGAAGATAAAGTTCTATGTATTAGATCTTGTACCTTGAAGATGGAACCCATTTACCTTCGTTCGCTGGTCTATTTATAGGTAGTTCCTCCTTGATGGTGTGTAACCATCCCTTATTGATTGGAACACGATCTCCTCCGAGATTCGAGTTAACGTGTGCCTATTTGCTCTGTCCCATTAACTCTTCCTTGAATGTCGACGCTAGCCCAACGGTCGAATGATCCGTTCGTCCGACTTGGTCGTAGCCCGCTTGGAGTGCAGGGGGTAACAGGTCGTGGGTGCTAAACGGGTCGGGTATGCGGACACCCACATTGGGTCTGTATTCGTGCTCTAACACCGACCTAGTATGGTTAGTTGAGGATTTAGGTTGATAGGTTGATCAGTTGATCGGTTTTTCTCAACTAACAGACTGAGTCTTCATGATCGGTTGAGAGAATCTGGGTCGATTTAGGAAATCATGTGATCGGTTGAGGAGATCACGCAGTCGGTTGAGAAAATATTAGGAGTGTTTATGGGGGAGGGATGGTGGTGGCTCCTACAAACAAAGAGGAGTTCTTCTCCTCTTGACACAACAACAATCATGCACTCTCCGGAATCCCTAAACTAAATTTCTTTCTCTCTCTCAGTTCCAACAAGCATACCAAATTATATATACCCTTAAATTGAAAGAAATAGTTACATAAGAGAACTTGACTGTGAATAGCTGAAAAATGAGCATGAAATCCCCAAAGAAACTCCATGGTATGATCCTTGATTTTGTTTAATGCTTTTGACATTTCGGCAGATAAATGGAGTGAGATAGATAATGGAATTGAGTTCGTTCCATAAAGTTTTAAATTGTATGAAATATAAGGAAACTGACATATCTTCCTGCTTAAGGGTAATATTGATTGTTTCAATTGATAGATCTTATGAGCATTTGACTGAGATCAAATCTGTTCAGATTTATGTTATAGTTTCGGTATACAAGATAATTGGACCAATCTCAGGTGAGACAGAATTGATAATCCAACTTCAACCAAATCATTCCATCGTTCTTAATTGGAACAATCATATTTCTCCTTTCGAATTGGGGATGACCCATCAACAAAATCAAGTTTGCTTTTTTGTGTGAAGTACCATTGTTATTCATGACTCCATAATCCATAATTCTCTCATATTAATAAAGATGAAGCAAGAACAACAGAACAGCTATGTGAGCAGCGATGTATTGCATAAGAATAGGTTTTGATAGGTGTTGATGATTGTGGGGATGATGTGACTTTGGTGGTAAGATTTTCATCAGACATGGTGAAGAATTACATGAAAAACACGTGAATATAATGTTGGAATATGACATTGTTCACCGCTCTGATACCATATAAAAATGACGAGCATAAAACGAAGTAAATTTTTTGTGAACTTATGTATTTCATTCAATTGCAGAGTGTATATATAAGCAAAATTTCAAGATTATAAGAAAATAACTCTGTTATAAGAACTAAAGCCTAAACGAGTGGACTATTATGTACTATCGAATTCGTCCATCAATTACAAATTTTCAAAAGACTAACTTAAAACCTAAAAACATAAAGGATTTGATCGTAATAAACTCAATTTTTGATCCCATACGGGTTAAAATTACGCTTTACTTATAGGTCTATGTTATAGTTGGTCTTAACTAACTAAATGCTCTAGGGGAAGTAAAGATACGAGGAATATGACATTTTTTTTATTGATGTGCCTATCTTGCAATGATACTGTTAGGATTCCAAAATAGTCCCACATCGGAAGTGCAAAAGAAAAAGAAATAGTTTAAGTATTAGAGGGACTCTCCACCTAATACCAATTGGTTTTGGGGTGGATACTCAATAATACTTAACAAATGGGGTGTGAGCCCGCCTGGTATGGGATGAGTCTCTAACAATTGGTATCAGAGCTAGCCCCATGCTACGACCCACGTTGCGGAAGGGGCGACCTGGGGAAGGAGCGACCTAAGAGGGGGCGACCTGGGTGAGGTCAGAATAGGCCACTTAGAGTGGGCACCCCACAGTGGGCCGTTGTGACAGTGGTTGTCGAAAGCGGAAGGGGCGACCTGGGGAAGGAGCGACCTAAGAGGGGGCGACCTCGGTGAGGCCAGAGTGGGCCACTTAGAGTTGGCACCCCAGAGTAGGCCGTCGTGGACGGCGTTGTCGGAAGCGTGGTGGTATGTTAGGATCCCAAAAATAGTCCCACATCGGAAGTGCAAAATAAAAAGAAATAGTTTAAGTATTAGAGGGCCTCTCCACCTAATACCAATTGGTTTTGGGTTGGATGCTCAATAATACTTAACAAATGGGGTGTGAGCCCGCTTGGTATGGGATGGGTCTCTAACAGATACATGTCAGTGACTTGTCTATTATCATCTAATGGATAGTCTGCTTGACCTATGCAGCACAAACACTTATAATGTGAATCATTCTTGTGTTGTACAGGCATGGAACATGGTGTTCTTGCTATGTTATCTCGGTTCAATGTACCATCTAATATGTAGAATCTATTGTGTTTTGTGTCATATCATGTCATTTCTGCAGATGTCTGTGCTTCACTTCTTCTTAACCACTTTCTAAGTATACCAGCATAGCGACCAAAATGATTGAAATGCCACAAACCTGTATTGAAGCTAGCAACGAGTTGGGTATCAGGATTGAGGGCATTCCGGTCCATGTAGGGATTTTTTTTGGTTGGGGGGAGCTTAAAATATTTTTGTAGGTTACATGAAAAAGATCATTTCTTTTATTTGTCTGTCTTCAAAACATGGCTAATGAAGACAAAACATGGCTAATGTACTGGAGAAATGTCTAACTGGACCACTATGTGTTGGGTTTTGAGCAAGCTTTCATAGGGCTTTTCCATCGTCTTGTCCAAGGCTTAGCAGATGGAAGAAAAAGAAATCATAAAAGCATATTTTATGAAAACACCATACAGAATTAAATACTAAAACTCCCTTTGTAGTATCTTTTACTATCTAAGGAGAAGGGAACCTATCTTGCAGAGATAAATCTAAATAATTCTGCAATTAAAATAAAACTTAAAATTCATACCTTAAGTTTTTTCAGTCGCAAAGAGTATTCCTTAGGACGACGCTCCAAAGCGATCTAGCGCCTCGTCAAGAGGCGACTACTTGTTCCAGGAAGTTTTCCCTTATCTGAATTACCACCCCAAGCTCCAGATCAGATCCGAACTTCCTTCAAATTTTCTTAGAATCTGAAAAGAAAGTAAAGATGAAAAGGGTTGGTCGCCTTTGGATATAGATTTGCTCACTTTAATTTAGGATGAGCTCACTTGCTATAGGATTGGTGTAAGTCTTAGGAGGAAGAGGAGCTCCCTATTTATAGCGAAAGCCGAGCCTTCAGTGAGTATTACATCCAATGTGGTACTAAAAATAGAATCCTAATTAACTCCAGTTACTCTCCTTTCAAGGACTAAACTTTGATCAATTAATTTTTCCTCTTCGTTAAGCCTAACAATCAAAATGATATATCATTTTGAAGAGCATTAAATGGAGATTACATAGAAACAAATGGTGCTCAATTCCAAGGTCGTTTGATAACTCAAACGATGCCTCAAAAATAGCAAAATCCAGCACCAAAACTGTCACTGATTATTCAGTCCGCGGTGGTCCCCTCTGCAGGTCCTACCCGATACTGTGCATACCGGGTTAATGCCTGCCGAGGTCGGGTGCGCCCGCTGGACCGGGCGGGTCGGCACAGGGCGGGCCATCGCCCAGATTTGGCCTGGGTCGATCCCATGTGTTGGGCATAGGGTCGAGCCAAGGCATAGGCTGACCCCCACACTCACCCAAGCTGACGTCTGGGTGCGCTTGAGTCCATTTTATGGGATTTGGCCCGAGTTAGGACCATGTTTTGGCTTTTCTATGCTTTTGAATGACTCGATTTTTGTGGCATATCATGTGACCGAAATACTCTTTGCAACTATTTGCGACCGTATTAATTTATATGCATTATATGCATTTGTCTCTTACTACTTGGACGAGAATCTCAGTTGTGTGAGACCCTACAACCTGACCCTGCTACATGTTAGACTCATAGCCCCTGACGACAGTGACCGCGAGCAGCAGTTGTCGTTCACGGTTCGGTATCATCATTATGTGGTCTGTCCCTTGACATAAACATTATCGGGACTACACTTGGCTATGTCGATGATGAATTCCGCGGTTTTAATACATTCGTCAACACTATGATGCTGTGAAGCCTAGGGTATGATTGATTGTCAATCCCTAATAGCTTTGCTCGATCAACATCATTCGGTCTTAGCTTGTCTTTGTTGGATCATATCCAACACACCTTAGCTAAGTATTTCTGCTAAGGACCGTACTGATTCTGTGACACTAACTCCACATACACAGGAGTGACGAATCCTCTCTCGGACATTACCTTCTCGTACGCTTTAAGTGCCACCCAGTCTAAGACCTTTCAGTGAGCCCTACCTCGAAGCTAGGTCAGATATCTAAGTGAAATCGTTTACGTACAGGCTCGTACAATGGCCTCAAATCAAAGGACCAGCTTGTTTATCTTCACTTGAGAGATACCATTGACAGTATTATATGTGCTCTCTATGTAGAAGCTCTCGTTGGGTCGTTTAGTGAACTCATTCTCTAATGCGCACATGCGTCTTGTCTCCGATTTTGCTATATCGAAGGATCATTAGATCATCGCTACTAACACTTGGTAAAGAAGCCAGAACATACAATAGTATATCTGATGCATTGATGCCCTTTCTTGATACATCTATGCCTACGAACAGTTTTAGACTTATGCTACTAGCAGTCGAAACACTTCTCCATGATCGTTATTCTCATCTCGATACATGTTCGACCTCACACTTAGTCTCAGTGCTTTATCTAAGTATACAAATGCAGACAAACATTTATAATTATACTCAGATATATATTACCAAATAGCATACTATCATTTTGAACAAGATGTCCTAATTATAAATAATTGGCCTCGAGTGCATACATTTCTCAACACTATGAAGGATAACCAAGTTGTACTGAATATTGGCTACCCGATTGTCTTGCATGCCAGCATATACTGAATGTCGGTTTGGCACCTCATGTGTTACAAAGAAGACCATTGTTTAGTGCATTTTGCTCAAGAACACTTTCCATTAACAATTAGTTCTCTAACCACATATTTAAGGTTTTGGTTATTATCTAAAAGGGTAAACTGCAGTAAATGCCCAATAACCATGGTCCGATTGTGACAAATACACTCATACTATCGAAGTTAGACCAAACTCCCTTGAACTACACATAAATCTAGGGCTGTTGACGAACGAGCTTGAACAAGCTTGAACCGGGAGCTTGGCTTTGTTCATGAACAAAATCCATGTTCAAGATCTGTTCGTTTACTAACCGAGCTCTAAAAACATGTTCAAGCTTGTTCGTTAAGCTTACCGAACGAACGTAAATGAACGTAAACGAACATTTACTGAGCTTGTTCACGAGTAGTTAATCGAACGTTCTGTTCGTTAACAAGACTTATCGAGCTTGTTCGTGAACATGTTCAGAAACATGTTCGTGAACACAAATCAATCTTGTTCATGAACATATTTTCAAACAAACAAACAAACGTCAATTTTTTAATCAGGAATAATAATATTTAAACATTATTGCCAATAACTAAATCAATTAAATAAAAGGATTAAATATTTGCAAGACAAAAATAAACAAATCCAGCATAATAGCTCCATATATACCATTACAAGTATCCATTTCAAGTATAATAAAAAATATAGTATTTGTCTAAATGTACTATTTTCGGTACATGTTCGTTCACGAACACTTAACGAGCTTGTTCACGAACACTTAACGAGCTTGTTCACGAACACTTAACGAGCTTGTTCATGAACATCAAATAACGAGCTTGTTCACGAACATCACTTAACGAGCTTGTTCACGAACACTTAACGAGCTTGTTCATGAACATAAATGAACGAACACGGTTATGTTCAAGCTCTGTTCGCGTACTAACCGAGCTCTAAAAATCTGTTCAAGCTTGTTCATTAAGCTTCCTAAACGAACGTAAACGAACATGTACCGAGCTTGTTCACGAGTAGTTCGTCGAACGTTTTGTTCGTCAACAACCCTACATAAATCTATGGAAAACCTAACTCCATTTATCCAAAGTGAAATGATTATTTTACCGTTTTCCTTCCATGCCGCCCTTTTCCCTTTCATGCCATCATCATCATCATCATCATCATCATCATTCTTTTAAGCTTCTTTTTCTTCTCTCATCTCTCCTGATATACTCTCTCTCTCTCCTCTCCTCTCTCGCTCTCAATCATCTCCATCATCTCCATCCCATCACCTGTCGTTGCAGTGCCACAATCTTACTCAAGTGGATCCACACCCTCTGGTCTTCATACTCTCCGCCAGCTCGACCGCCCTTATCCTCATGTACCCTGCCTCCTTTGTTACCCTCTTCTACTCCATCGCTATCGCACGATACTCCAGAGGATGAGGAGATGTTGAGTTTGAGTATGGATTGGGAGTAGCAACTGGCGAGGTATTGGCATCAATGATGGGGAGGATGTTGATAAAGAAGAAGGGGATGTTGTTGATGATGCTGATGGTGCCTGGTGTAGGGGAGAAGAAGGAGAGGCGGCATCCCCCCCTTCCACAGTCGTCATCGGTTCCGCTTTTGCTGGCAGTGGCCTTTCTGCAATCGGGCCATAGTGTAAGGGGTTTACTTCGATAGTGTAGGGGTGTTCGTTGCCTTCCCTATGCTAAAACCATAGGAATTAGCATTTATCCTTGTTCGTTCGTATTCGGTAATACATGGGTATTATGGATTACTTACATGATAATTTAGATTGCAAAAACTAGTAGTTGCCTATCTTTTCTTTCCGTGGGTGAGTGTCATTTAGCAATTAACACAAGAAAAAGCTGCAACCAAGAATCTACTCTTGATGTTAGCTGCAACCAAGTGCATTCAACAATTTATTTGCAAACTTCTATCTCCTCATGAAAGGTTGCAACCAAGAATATCCTCACGTCTTGAAAATTTTCTGTATTGCAGAAAGGCTGATCCAAGTAGAGTGGAGACGGTGATCTTGCGGCGAAACATGGTGCTCTCTACTCTTATGGGAGAGGTAACTTATGAGGTGGTCTGCAGACCTTGTTTTTTCTCTCTCTGCCGTAGCCCCGGAATAGTCTGCTGAATTACTCTGCTGCCTCGTATTTAAGTGTGGTGTGTTATGTACAGTGGCCTGATGCCTGTTAAAAGAGTTTGGTTTCGGCCGGCCCGGTTGTTTCCGTTGGATCTAACTTATGATCTCTGTAATGTAATCTTGTGGGTGTTTTTTTTTTGGGTGCTATGTGCCTGCTCGTGTCGCCGTGTATCATGCCTCTGCATGCCGAATGTTACTGATCTTTTGAAGAACTATGAATTTAAGAGCATAGATTTAAGATTCGGACCCTAATATTTTCGTCCGCAAGAGGCTTTATTAACGCGATAGTGTCGTGCAGCAGAAGAACAAGCAGATGATATGTGATATGCTGTCATAGCTGCTTATGAGTTTCTGTTGCCACCATCATGTTAAATTGTGCCGACATATCACCGTGTGAAACCTTTAGGGGGTCATTTTGTGGAAACAATAATGCTAAACTACGAAAATATGATTACAATGTGCAGATATGGGATACGTTGGGGTTTTGCAGGTAGTCGTCTGTATCTGACGGTAATGGGTATCATATGAGATGGCGATCTGAGAATTTTGCTCTCTATTTGTTTGGAGTCTCATATGAGATAACAGGTTACATTAATTTTGTGTGATCACGTATTTTTCCGGCTCCAAAATATTTGCGAAATAACAAACAGTCAAATAAATTAATAAATTAATTGATAACGAACGCCTCCTCCACCATCAATATATACAGTCTGCTCAAATTTTCACAGAATCACCCATAACGTGTCGAATGAAAATGAAAATAAAAGAGAGTGAAAATAAAAAAGAGAGTGAAAAAAGCAATTTTGAAGTTTGGTTGCTGTAAATGTTAAATAAAAATGCAAGGAAATAGTTTGAAAATTGTTCCTCTTTAAAGAGTTTCAATTTGATCAAGGGTCAAATAACTTCTAATTCATCTCAAATCTTATATTTTTAAAGTTTTAGAATATATAGTACATCTATGAAAAAAAACTGAATTTTTTTTTTGAATCATGTTTTTCAAGTTGTCCACGGTGAAGACTGTGAAGTACTTGGTGATTCTGGCCTCACTTGAAAATTAAGGTATAGTTATATGTATTTTCAACTTTTAATGCAAAGATATATCGTTATTTCATGTGTTTAATAAGTTAGTAATAATACAAGTAAATACAATATATGCAAGTTCCATGAGATTTTTGTTTTATGGGAGTTGCTTCGCACACTTACCGTTTTACAAGTGCACACAACCACTTATTTACAAGTTTGCCATTCAAAATTTACATCTCTTTTACCTTCCCTCGCCGACTGGTTTTTAGGTGTTGGAACGAGCGGTGGGAAAGAAAGCTAGGGCAGGGAAGAGGCTGGATTGTCAGAGGAGTTTGGGTTTTTTTTTTGGGGGGGGGGGGGGGTGGTGTGGAAGATGAAGAGGATCAGTGGAGGGGGACGACGGAGGGGTCATGGTAGGGGAGATCAGCAGAGCAGCAGTCGGCCGTTTTACTCACCGAGTACACCATGGCGTTTTTTGAATTTAAATTTGTTGTACCAGTAAATTTACGGAGCAAACTTGTAATTAAGTTGTATAATGGTTGCGAGAGAGAGTAAAGCGGTGGGTGCGCGTAGAACTCACTTGTTTTATTTCTTACATCTCCGAAAAAAAACGAGGGAAAAAAACAAAAGAGAAAAAGAGAGAATCCTGATGGAATCCAATCGAACAGAAGGAGAGATCGAAGAAGAAGGAAGCAAAGCAGGGATCGAAGAAGTAACCTCACCTAACCCTAACACTAGATCGGTGACGACGAAGGTGCCGGAGGTGGAGGTCCACCTGTATCGCAGCGGCAAAGGGCCGATCGAGGTGTTCCGATCGGGCCTCGGCGGATGGGATCAAGATCGGCTCGAGGTTCAGGACATCCTCGAGAGGTATGGGTTCAAATCTCTATTCGCTTTCAATGCGGAGTCGGGTCGAGGCGTACCAATCCGATTCAGCGCCCGGAATGGCCGATCGCTCCTCCCGTATCGCGATGGATCCGTTATCTACGTCGATGGAGAGCCAAAGGTCATTGCTTATTTAATGATTATATAGATTATTTTGTAGCTGCTAGTTATTTCATGGATATTTCAGTCTTAAAATTCAATATATATATAAGTGCTAGTTATAACCCGTGCCCTCAGTCATGGTACATCTAAGATATCCATATCCTTTCAAAATATTTGTTCTTCCCAAAAAATATTTACCTCTCCAAAATCTAAACGAACAAAAACCTAGCTTCGGCATCGGCGGGCGCCTTCGACGCGGTGCGGGCGCCTTCGGTGTGATGCAGGTGCCTTCGGAGCCTGTGTTAAATTTGTGAGTTGGGAAGGAACATGCAATGTTTGCGGTTATACAAAATGAAAGGATTTTTTTGATTTTAAAAAAATGTGATAAGAAAAGAGCATGAAAATTGTTAACACATTGCATTACAGGCACGTGCAATGTGTTAACGATCGATCCAGTCACTGACTAAAATTTTAGGGGTTATTAACGTGAGTTGGGAAGGAGAAGTGCAATTTCTTTGCGGTTGGTTACATAATCGTGCGAATTGTTTACATTCAAAAAAACTGTTTGCATAACCAAATCTGTGTTTGCGGGCAACGTAGAAGGAGAAAGTGGGGAAGTTGTTAAAAGTTTTTTTCGTTTTAAAAAATTATCCTAGTCAGTGTCTCAGTCAGCAACCCAAAATATGACTGGGACAAAACCGAAACATAAGATAAAGATTCAAAAACAGTCGTGAATTGTATGATATATTATTATTTGATATTGATGATATTAATATTAACTTTTTTCACCATGCAAAATTAGGAAATAAAAAAGTTTCTTCTTTTAATTTCTCATTGTTATTTATATTGCAAAATTTTGAACTGCGATATCTTAGAAATGTTTCAACTGTAAACATTTTAGTAAGCGAAAACTTATAGTATCAGCCAAGCCGTGATGCATGGTCATGTAGTCAAATTTTAAACTAAATAGTTGCCTTATGTGCCTTATGATTTGAATGTAAACTATATATGTAATAACTAACAGATCTAGAACACAGCTACGAACACCATCATAGAACAGATCTAGATCTAAAAGACATGCTTGAATCAGAGAGAAAACGTAGCGGAAGCGTATCTGAATTCTTAGCCATAATCTGAAAGAGATCCTGACGATGCAGCGGACGATCTTCCAGATCAGCATCAATCAACCGTTTGAGAAGTCCTTTGGCTTTCTCCTGCACTCTCTTCTATTGACGGGATGTAGAAAAGTCGGCTCTTAGTTCGTGTGATCTAGGGATCATGACCGCTCTTTATATAACTAGTCTTATTAGCCTTAGGGTTTCTAATTCAGCCCATCACTGAATTAGAGGCCCACCTGTCACTACACGCAAAGGCACATACCCTTATTTGACATATTAAGCCCACTTAACTTAAAACAAACAGATCACTTAATTGGGATATATTATGACAATTGTAGCATGCATATAATTATTTTGCATATAAGCCCAACGTTGGATTAAGATCCAATTATATTGGATTAGGTTCCAGCAATATAATGTCGCTTTGCCGATCTATCATTTGTTCGCTTCAATTTTTAGCCGCGGAAATTTTTGAAGGATTGATTCTTGGTTCACGAACTTTTATTCCGTGAATCGTGATTGAGACCGTATTTTCAACCCTGTTTATGTACTAACTTTCTAGAATTAATGAGAAGCAGCTATATCATGGGCAAGTAATTTGGCACCAATTTAACTGGCTGAACACTGATAATAAGCTTCTGTTACAACTTTGATGACGCATTGTGTTCCATATCCGACTCCTTTTGTTTATGAAAGGCTTTAAAGATGATACCAAAGTTGTGTATCGGACAACCCTATTTGTCTAATGAGCCTTGCAAAGTTATGGACATATCATCTAAATTGACAATCCACACTGCTGACAAAGGCTAGCATGGATGCGCACTTGGGCAATTTAAGTTATTCGGGTGTAGATGCGTTTTGACCATAATTTCAATCAAGCACTTATTTTGCTGGTAAAAGAGGGTGATTTGTGAAATTGGAAGCCCTAATGATCCCTATATTCTAAACATGAAGAAGTGTGGTTACAAAGATGTTGACATGAACCATGACAAAAATTTTCGTAACAATATACTACACATGCATATATCATGAAGTGTTGTACCGCTATGTTAATCTAATAGGGCTTCATGCCAAAAGTATACAGGCTACATAGATGTTATGTGTTATCTTTATACTCAATGCATGTCTTAATATCCCATTCACTAAATTTATCAACAATATTGTCCTCTAGCCGTCAATTCATAAACCATTAAAGAAGGATTAATGATGAGGATCAAGTTGATCAAGTTCTAATTAGTTGGAGTTAGTTGATATTTTATTTGATTTTCAGTTAAGATTCTATATGTTTTTATTTGGTTTTATGTGTTAGGATTTTTAGTCAATTTTAGTTAAGATTTTATTTGTTTTTATTTGAGTATATCTGTTAGGATTTTTAGTTGATTTTATTTGATATTTTAGTTATTTGGTTTAGTCCTATGTCGGATGGGTGAAGATACGTTTATAGTTGTAAACTTATAAATAGGCTCCAAAATTTATTTTATTGGGATTTAAAGGTATTGCTTTGAGAAAAAAGGTTTCTTTTTTAAATCTTTCTTGTGAGATGCGAGAGAGTAGATGTGTGAGAGCCTTGGCGAGCGGCCTATATCTTTAAATTTCTGATATGTTGATTTGTTGGAGTGGGCGGAGGATGGTCTGGATGAAAAATTCTCAACATCTCGTATTTATTTAGAATCCCTAATTTTCTTAATTTGTTTTCCCCAAATTTTTTCAATTCTTTCAATTTAGAACCCTAGATCTACTTCTTTTTTCATATTTTTCTCTTTAGATCTTCTATCTTGTGTTAAATCTGGCATCAAAGCTGCAGTCATGTTTTTATTTTTTTTAAATCATTGATCTTTTCTTCTTTATCTTCATTTTTCTTTAGAATAAGGTTTTAAAAAATTCCACTTTAACACCAACCCTATTTTCGTCATCCTTCTCTTTTAAAGTTTTAGTATTATAAAAATTAGTTCTTTTTTGTTAAGAAAGGGAAAAAATCAAAAGAAAAAAGAAAAAATTAGAGGAAAAAATCAAAAAGAGAATCAAAAAGAGAGCCAAGAAAATGGTAACAAAATTTAAATAGAGTCAAAAATTCAGTTGATCTATAAAAAATTAGTTTAAAATTTTTCAAGAAAATAGTTCCCATAACTATTGTTCTTTTTATTCATCCTTCTTTTAACATTTTTTGTCTTCATTAAAAAAATCAAATCACGGTTCTTCATCTTGGTCATAGTCTCAAATCAAAACCCTGTCAAACCATCCACTCCTTCAACTTCCAAAACAAATATTCTTTTTGTTGGATTAAAGCTAATTTTATTAGGCACTACAATGACA
The DNA here is from genome assembly GCA_030789695.1 of Scilla litardierei. NCBI lineage: Eukaryota > Viridiplantae > Streptophyta > Magnoliopsida > Asparagales > Asparagaceae > Scilla > Scilla litardierei. Next base: position 2,877,577 of record CM061141.1, on the reverse strand, counting down.
ACTACAACATCGGCTATTCTTTTTCGATGAATTATGAGAATGACCTGTTCGGACAGGTCTCACTTTTTTATGGCTTCAATGATATGTATCAACTAGAAGATTGAGAGTATCAATTAGAAGATTTTTCTTATATTTTGACTTTTCAAATGAAAAGATATATATATATATATACGCATATCACAAATTAAGTGAAGAAGCGCTATTTTGGTATAAGCAATTTCAGATTTTTCTTCGACGTTATTCAGTATTCAAAATCACTATTCGATGTCGGTATCTTTCACAACATTGATTAATCCACTATCATCCCAAAAAATTTCAAGTTCAAATGCTGAGAAGAACCATCAGAAGTGTTACGTGAGCAATAACAAACTTCAAATGCTTGAATAATTAAAAATGAATCAAAAGATCGAACCCAAGTCAAAACTCACAATAGAGCTCGAGCCAAAACCTGAGGCAGAGTGTAAGTCTGAACATAAGCTCAAGCCAGATCCTGAATATAAGATTGAAACAAAGTTTGAGCATGGGCCCAAATTAGAGCCCAATCTAGCATTGGAGTCGGAGCAAGAGCAGCGTCTCATTTTGCTCTTGAGTCAGCACTGCAACCCAAGTTAAAGTTCTATCTTGAGCCATTTGTTGATCATGTATCAGAGCTGCAGATAGAATCATCATTAAATTTGATTGAGCACATCAATTTTGTTGTTTTCGATCCGTCACAGCCTACTAATAAACAAATTTTGTGCATCCTTCTTTCTTCGATGATCTTAGTACATTCTCTTGAATATTTCCGTATACTTGTTTGTGTTTTGATTCATTTCAAAGTTCAAGAACAAGTAGTTTTCGGCTTCAAGATGTGGATGGTTACTAATCAGAATACGTTCCCTTACCACCATTCATCAGGTGATGAATTAGAACAATGAAGATCAAGTTAATCGCGTTCGAAATAATTGGATTTAGTTGCGATTTTATTTGATTTTCAGTTAAGATTCATTATGTTTTTATTTGATTTTAGTTGTTGGGATTTTAGTTATGATTTCATTTATTTGATTTGATTTTATCTGTAAGGATTTTAGTTGATTTTAGTTGATATTAATTATTTGATTGAGTCACACATCGAATGGGAGAAGATTTGTTTACAGTTATAAGCATATATACATGCTCCAAAACTTATTTCATTGGAAATCAGAGCATGAATGAAAAGAAATTGTTTTAAGAAAAGTGTTTCATTTTTTATATCTTTCTTGTGAGATGCGAGGGAATGGACGCACTAGCGCCTTGACATGAAGCATAGATCTCTATATCTCTGGCATGCTGGTTTGTTGGAGTGTGAGAAAAATGGCCTGGGTGATGAACTCTCAACATCTCTTATTTATTTAGAATCCTTAAATTTTCTCAATTTGTTTTTCTCCAATTTTCTCCATTTTTTCAATTTAGAATATCTGTTAATTTTTTTTACATTTAGTGATTGAATTAATTCAGGATGACTAATTGTAGTATAACAATCAGGATGCTTAATTGTGAGTTATTTTTTTGATACATCGGAAAGCTTAATAGTGAGTTATTAATTAAGAGGCAGAATTATCTTATGTGTAGATAACGTAAGCGGGATTTGATGTGTGTACGCATGCGGAGGCAGAATTAGCCGAGTGTACAGGGTGTACACGAGTATTGTTATTATCATTAGTTATAGTTATAGAGACAGAGTAGGTACTTTGTCAAATCTGGATAAATCACTGTCATTGTGATTGATGTTTAACTTCTTGTGTTATATACTTTCTGCATTTTATTTATTGTAATTTACTGTGATATATTATAAATATTTACCGTGATGAAACTTATTTACTGTTATGCATCGTAGATAAGAAATAAGTCTCACCATAAAAAAATTTACTTTTGTCAACATTAAATTAAGAATAAGTTACCGCAGCAGTAATATTTTAAAAAGTCTATATCCCCCATGCTTATTGCCCCCCCCCCCCCCCCCCCCCCCCCCCCCCCAAACGCACACAACCACAAACCCCCACCCAAAAAACAAAAAACAAAACGAACAAAACGAACAAAAAAAAAGGATCCTTTAAATGACATTGCTGTTATTGATGCCCTGTTTATTTTGGACATATGGTTTGCAATAGGTCAACAGAATTTGATGTATGGCGGTATGTCTTTTTTTTTTTACTTTATTGCAGGACCCTTTGGTAAAACCTATTACAAAAATTATTGTCAGCGTTGTAGTGATTACTCTTATGATAGCCATCTTCGCGAAGGAGGCTCCACAGTGGCTCAACATGTCCAAAATCTCCAACACCTTCCCTCCATGGGTTATTGCTTGCATGGTTATAGCCTTCACTCGCTTGAGGAAAAGAACCAAGAATGTATTAAAAAGGTTTGGGCGGTGAGAAGTAGAAGGTGCCAAACTTGTATGAGTTTTGACACCCTTCAACGTCATGAAGTAGTTGTTTTTGTTTATCAGATTGGTGTTTGCCTTTGTATCAAGCTGACGTTTTATCTAATGTCTGTTGGGCAGTTTCGGTGTCTATATGTTATATGTCAGTGTAATGGATCAAAGCTGCTTGGATCACTGCAGCATAAGTGATATAAATTTTCCTAGGGTCAAGTTACAATTTTGTGCTTGCAATATAAGCAGCATTTGATGTTCTCATTCGATTACGTCAGATTTCTTTGATTCTATATTACCGTAGAGCCACGAAAAAAGTTTCAGTTGATGGATGTGATGGATGTGATGGATGTGAATGTATTCATGATTGTGCATGTTTCAAGTTAACAGCATGAAGCAGCAAGGAGTTTGGCGAACAGAGTGTGTAACCTGTAACATTGGCGATGCTAGTCAAACATGTTTCTTTGTTAAAATACTTAAAACCCTGAAGATAGAAATACAAAGATTCTGATCGCCATACACATCTATATGATATTTGAGTAACACAATGTTTCTTTGTTAAAATACTTAAAACCCTGAAGATAGAAATACAAAGATTCTGACGCCATACACATCTATATGATATTTGAGTAACACAATGTTTCTTTGTTAAAATACTTAAAACCCTGAAGATAGAAATACAAAGATTCTGACGCCATACACATCTATATGATATTTGAGTAACACAATTTGGAAATTGTGTTAAAATAGAGCGGACTTGTGTGATACAACATGAGAAACAACTAGACGTCTCAATATTGAACAAATAACAATTCAGATTCCTGCATATACGTTGTTTATTCTATGAGCTATTCTCGCTTTGCCCAAGACAGAGTCAGAGGCCGTAAAATGTGAAAAATGTGAAAGAATGGATTATATATCTATTTGAGTAATTAACTATCAAATAATACACAATCATCTCGTATGTTCAACGCCACGCAGGCCATGGTAGAACAACTCAGCAACGATTTGTAGATTACACAAACAATATGCATTGGATAAATAATAAATCACAGGCAGAACCATCACGAAATCACACTTTGCCCGTCAGCTTTACAGCGGTAAGCCTCTTTGATTCTCGCAGCTGCAGTAGAGCACAAGGAGAATGTTTCCATCGTACATTTGTATACCATCTTCACACGTTGATGTCGGATCGCTTTGATCTGGTGCTTTCTGTTTCGGTCAATCCGGTGGATGACGGGAACCTGTGAAAACTGTAGTTCTCAGAGACTGAAAATGGCTGTTGAGGATAGAGGGTAGGGGGTGGTGCAAGGTTCTGCTGAGTTGGAAGCGGGGGGGCAGCATTGCACTTGTATGTTTCTCTACTTAAACTGCCATGAAAACATTAAAGAGAATTAGAGTCACTCATGTAGCCATCATGATCAGAGGGGATAAAATAGATGATGCGTCCCAATGTCAAGTAAAATATCCTTGAAGAGAGGATATCAGATCTCAGAAATTAAATGGCCAAAACATGGTCAGCACCGAAAGCATCACTCTCGCAGGCTCTCATAGAGTCTATGCATTTTCATGATATGAGAACATTCCTATCATAACGCCTGCACATATTTACCTCAATCTGTTGCTGTATTCATTGTCATCAATTAAACTCTCACTTGATTGGTGGATAGAATGCTGCAAGGAAGGTACCGACCATGGATTTGGCACAGGTTGCTCATCAGAAAAATATCTTCTCCTAATCAGCTGGAAAATAAGCACTGCCGCGGTCAAAAACGGAAACTGATGTAGTTCAGCTAGAACAGCGTAACAGAAATACACACCATACGAAAGAACTTAATTACAGCTTCTTTGTCATATCGTGCTTCTTTGGCAGCCTGTCATCAGCCAACATGGACAAAACTAATTGAATAACACAACAACAGAGTAAAGAAATCAAATTATCGGTATGGTTCATAAACCAAAAAAAGAAACGAGGTGAAAGCATCAAGATGGTGATATATCAATGATAAATGAAAATGTGTAAATTGCTTTGAAGCAGACAACGGAGTTAACCACGCCCATTGAAGCAACAGTATCCTCAGACCAAAAAGGACTCGCATGCAAGGGGAAGTATTGGTGGAAGACAATTATGATGTCTGCTTAATTTGAATTAACAACAGAAAGAATATAGATAACATCTGATAACGAAGTTTACTCTGACACGGTTATAAAAACTGTAATATAATGTTTACATGAAAGTAGTGTATTCACGTGATACGACTAGGGCTTTCTGTGGGGATTAAAGGTAGGGTTTTTATGGCTTGTGGACTACTAATCTAGGGTTGGATAGCGAAGAACAGATCTGAACTAGTATTTTAATTGCGAATAAAATAGATCTAGGGCTACAATTAATTAACTAGCAACTAGGGAATAATCTAGAGCACTAGGAATAGAAATACCTTGATCAATTCTTCGATCAAACACACCCTAGGGCCGGCCGGCCCCTTTATTGGGGGAGGGGTTAATAATTGTCTAATTACCCCTTTGCCCTCCCCACTTGTGAGTAATCACAAGTTTGGGACCGGGTCCGAGTTGGACCCAAGTCGTCGCCTCCGATGATAGACCCGCATCCCTTGAACCGGACCCCCATCATGACTAGCCGCCGCCGCCCCCTGCTGCTGCTGAGCCGCATCATTACTCCCCCCCAAAAGTGCCACCTTGTCCTCAAGGTGGAAATCTGGAAACTGGTCGCGGATCACTGAAGCAGCCTCCCAAGTAGCATCGTAATCGGGTAGGTCCCGCCAACGAATCCTCACCTCCTGAACCCCGCCTGCGGTCTGCCGAATCCCTGTCAACTCCTGAGGCTCCAGGAGCACCTCCATGTCATCTGTCAGAGTGGGTGGGAGAGTGGGTGACAGAGTATGATTTCTGATGGCACGTCGCAACTGTGAAATGTGGAACACCGGGTGAATGGTCGACGTGGTGGGTAACTGCAGTCTATAGGCCACCTTCCCGATCTGAGCGGTCACCTCGAAATGTCCATAGTAACGGGCCGCTAGCTTCTCATTGCTCCGATGAGCCAATGTCCTCTGCCGGTAAGGTCGGAGCTTCAGGTACACGCGGTCACCCACCTCAAACTGCTCATCTCGCCGGTGTGCATCTGCCTTGGTCTTCATGATCTGCTGGGCCCTCAACAAATGTTTCTTCAACTCCTCCAAGTACCTATCCCGCTCAGTCAAGTGCTCCTCTACCTGGGACACCGGCGTAGCACCTCTGCTGTAATGTATCAACTGTGGGGGGTCACGGCCATAGAGGATCCGGAATGGGGTGCTCTGTGCTGCTGAATGGTACAAGGTGTTGTACCAGTATTCGGCCCATACCAACCACCTGGCCCACTGTCTCGGCGACTCTGACGCGAAGCACCTCAGGTATGTCTCCACACTCCTATTCACCACCTCCGTCTGTCCATCTGTCTGCGGGTGATAGGCCGTGCTCCTCCGTAGCTGGGTCCCCTGCACCTTAAATAACTCCTTCCAAAAGCTGCTGATGAACACTTTGTCCCGATCTGATACTATGGAGCCCGGAAACCCGTGCAGGCGAACCACCTCCCTCATAAATGCTGCTGCCACCGTAACTGCAGTGTATGGGTGTCTGAGAGGTATAAAATGGGCGTACTTGCTGAGCCGATCGACCACCACTAATATGGAACTGTACCCCTCTGATCGCGGTAACCCCTCAATGAAATCCATACTGATATCCTCCCATACGCGCTTTGGAAAAGCTAATGGCTGTAAAAGTCCCGCTGGCGCCATTGCCAAATATTTGTGACGCTGGCACACGTCACATTCTGCTATCCGCTGGGCAATGTCCTTCTTCATCCCAGGCCAATATAACTCCCTCGCCATCCGCCGGTAAGTCTGCTGTACCCCGGAGTGCCCCCCAATGGCGCTGCCGTGGAACTCCTGAAAGATCATGGGGATGTGGGCGGACCCCCTGGGAATCACCAGTCGGCCGTGGTATAGCAACCTCTGTCCCTCCATGCTGTATCCCTGAAAGTCCGAGGACCCCTGCTGCAGTGCCTCACGGATCCTCGTCAAATCTGCATCAGCCTCTATCTCTCTACTCAAGGGCTCCCAATCCAAGAGGACGGGTGCGGATATGGCCGCGACCTCCGCAATCTCCTCGCGACGTGACAGGGCGTCAGCCGCCTTGTTCTCCAGGCCTGGGCGGTACTGTATCTCGAATGTAAAGTGCACCAGCTTGGAGAGCCATCTCTGATGCTCCTCGGTGACCATACACTGCTCCAATAAGTACTTCAGACTTCGTTGGTCGGTCCGCACTACGAACTTCCTACCCAACAGGTAGGGCCGCCACTTCTGAATAGCAAGTACAATCGCCATCAGCTCCCTCTCATAAACTGACTTCAGCCTCGCCCGTGCTGACAGGGTCTGGCTAAAGAAAGCAATGGGCCTCTGGTCCTGCATCAAAACTGCCCCTAGGCCATACCCTGATGCGTCGGTGTCTATCACAAAAGGTCTGCTGAAATCTGTGAGCCCCAAAACTGGCACCGACGTCATCGCCTGCTTCAGGGTCTCAAATGCCCTGGTAGCCTCCTCGCTCCAGTGGAAGTTGTCTTTCTTCAGTTGCTCGGTGAGAGGCCAAGCAATCGTGCTATATCACTGGACAAACTTCCTGTAATACCCTGTCAACCCCAAAAAGCCGCGCAGTCCCCGTAAGGTAGAGGGTACAGGCCAATCTAACATGGCTGCAATCTTGGTCCTGTCAGCTGCCACTCCCTCTGCTGATACCACGTGGCCCAAGTACTCCACCTGTGGCTGGCCGAACAGACACTTCTTATTCGCACAGAGTTACTGCTCCTGTAGCTCATGCAATACTGCTCTCAGATGTCCCACGTGCTCCTCCATACTGCGGCTGTACACCAGTATGTCATCAAAGAAGACCAACCTGAACCTCCTCAGAAAAGGTCGGAAGACCTTGTTCATCAAAGCCTGGAATGTCGCCGGTGCATTCGTCAAGCCGAATGGCATGACTAGGAACTCATACTGCCCCTCGTGAGTCCTAAAGGCGGTCTTTGGCACGTCGGCCGCCCTCATCCGTATCTGGTGGTAACCCGACTTCAGATCAATTTTGGAAAAATAAGCTGCCCCGTGGAGTTCATCCAAAAGCTCATCTATCACAGGGATGGGGAATTTATCTGCCACTGTTTCCTTATTGAGGGCCCTGTAATCCACGCAAAATCTCCAGCTGCCATCCTTCTTCTTCACCAACAGTACTGGGCTAGAAAAAGGGCTAGTGCTCGGTTGGATCACCCCTGCCTGCAGCATCTCCTCCACCAACCGCTCTATCTCATCCTTCTGTACCTGGGGGTACCTGTAAGGCCGCACACTAATGGGAGACACGCCCTCTCTCAAAACAATGGCGTGCTCATGATCTCTGTGGGGTGGCAGCCCCTGCGGTGTCTGGAAGACCTCCTCAAACTGTGCCAACAGCTCCTCGACCTCCGGTGCTACTGTCTGTGGGGTGTCCTCACTCTGTACCGACGCTGTCACTGCCTGTAGCTCCACCAAGTATCCCCCTCCTGCGGTGTGGATAGCCCTGGACATGGCCTTGTAAGACACCATGGAACGACATAGGCTGGGGTCCCCCTGTAACACTACTGTCCTCCCCTCGTGCTGATACTCCATCCTCAGCAGCTTCCAGTTGGTCCTGGTCTCCCCGAGGGTCTGTAACCACTTCATCCCCAGGATGACGTCTGTACTTCCTAGCTCTAAGGGCAGGAAATCGGCGACGATCTGCTCCCCCTGAACCGCCACAACCACCCCGCGACAGACACCAGTGTTATGTGTCACCTGTCCCGTGCCGAGCATCACTCCATACCTCCCAGTGCCGCTCATCTGCAAACCTTGTGCCTCCGCCAGTCTGCTGGAAATGAAGTTGTGGGTGGCCCCACTGTCGATCAAAACTATCACCTCCTGGCTACCCACCTGTCCCACCAATTTCATGGTGTGGTTCGGTGTGAACCCCACCACGGAATTGAGGGACACCTCTGCAAGGTCTAAGTGCTGATGCTCCATCTCCTCCTCATCCTCTCCTGCCTCTAGGGTGATGACCTCGTCCTCTCCCTCCTCATCGCCAGCTATCAGTATCTGGAGAGTCCGAGCGGCGCATCGGTGTCCGGGGGTGAACTTCTCATCACATCTGAAGCACAGCCCCTTCAACCGCTTCTCCCGTATCTCAGCATCTGTCATCCTACGCACCTGCCCCCCACCACGGGGCTCCTGCCTCCTGTCAGTACCGCTCCCAGCTGCGGTCGTCACCCCCTGCCCTGGGGTGGTCCCTGTAGTAGGTGTTGTCCTCTGCCCTGCAGTAGCCGCCTGACTCCGGAATGAGGCACCCCCCCACGTCCCGCGGACCCTCCGCTCTATCTCCTGGTGATCCTCTACTTTACTGGCCAGTGTCATCATCCCCCGCAACCCAACGGGCTCGAACTGTCTCAGCCCCGACCGCACCGTGGGCTTCAGCCCCTTCATGAAACAGCTCTCCAGGGACTCCTCAGAGACTCCCCGAACTCGGTGGCAGAGCGACTCGAACTTCTTGATGTAATCACCCACGCTCCCCTCCTGCTTCAGCGAGTACAGTCTCTCGAACACGTCGCCAGCCGGACCTCCGCCAAATCGCTCCGTCAAGAGCGTCGTAAACTCAGCCCAGGTCTGAAAAGGCTGCTGCTGATCGGTCCAACGGAACCAACCCAAAGCCTCTCCCTCCAGACAGACCCCTATTGCCCGCAGCCAATCCTCTCCTGGTACAGCGGACACCTCCAAGTACCTCTCCACCCGGTAAAGCCAGTCGTCTAGGTCGCCTCCCTCAAAAACAGGCACCTCCAGCTTCCTCAGACGCCTCTCGCCAGCAAATCCCCCTCTCTCATGCGGCTGGAAACCTCCCCTGGGCTGATATCCCTGTCGCCTGTCTGGAACGTAAGCCTCAGCCCGCTCACGGTAACCTCCCCCTGCTCCATGTCCCTGCCAGTCTCCTGGAGGGTGCCCAAACTCCGTCTGGTGGCCTCCTGGGGGGTCCTGGTGCGATCTCCAGTCTCATGTAACTCCCCCAAAGGGTGGGGGCTGAGTCGGTGGCCCCCCTGTGATCTGCTGGTGGCCTCCATTCTGCTGAAATCATCCGCCAGGTCCTCCAAAGGGCTGAAATCCCCCAAACTGAGCTCCACGGACCTCGGGCGGGCCTCCCGGAGGCCGAAAAGTCGTCGAAACGGGCTGTCGGGCATCCTGGGGGGTCGGTGGGCCCCCCCAGTGATCCGGTGGGCCTCGGGTCCCCCCATGGGGTCGGCCGAGGCCCCCAGGCCGCCGCCTGGGCCGGCCGACCCTGGAATTGGGCCGGCGGGCCCCAGGCGGCGGCGGAATAACCTGCCGAGGCCGCCGGGGGCGGCAGGTGCGCCCGCCCCTCCCAGGCCCCAGGCGGCCCTCCGCCGCCCCCACTGGGGTTCACCGACCCCCCAGGAATATTTTGGGGGGCCGGCGGCCAAGCCGGGGTGGCCGGGGGGTGCCGCTGAGTCGGAAAGACCCCCCCGGCCACTTGTTCGTCACGGCGCGGCGGTGCGTGGTCTTGATGGGTCCCCCACGCGTTGTCTTCTTGGTCAAAGCCTCCGTCTTCGTCAAATTCCGGATGTTCTTCAAAAAAATTGCCTTTTTACCTTTGTCCTTCGCCAAAGGTGGCTCCTTTTTGCTTGGATCCACCTTTGGGATGAGATGAGCGGTCAAAGCCGCTATGGCCTCCGTCAATTCCGAAAATTTCCCCTCCGTCATCTCCTTCATCTCTTTCATCTTGGCCTCCGTCTTCTCTTGATTTTCCTTCATCTCCTTCCGGATCTCCGCGGCCATCTCCGCATCTTCTTTCCTTAGATCGATGAAACCCTTACTGATTTGGGCTTCAATCCTCTCAACTTTCCCTTCCAAAACTTCAATCCGCTCCGTTGCTCGCGTGTTCACCATGGATCAACCGCTCTGATACCAATTTGATACGACTAGGGCTTTCTGTGGGGATTAAAGGTAGGGTTTTTATGGCTTGTGGACTACTAATCTAGGGTTGGATAGCGAAGAACAGATCTGAACTAGTATTTTAATTGCGAATAAAATAGATCTAGGGCTACAATTAATTAACTAGCAACTAGGGAATAATCTAGAGCACTAGGAATAGAAATACCTTGATCAATTCTTCGATCAAACACACCCTAGGGCCGGCCGGCCCCTTTATTGGGGGAGGGGTTAATAATTGTCTAATTACCCCTTTGCCCTCCCCACTTGTGAGTAATCACAAGTTTGGGACCGGGTCCGAGTTGGACCCAAGTCGTCGCCTCCGATGGTAGACCCTCATCCCTTGAACCGGACCCCCATCATGACTAGCCGCCGCCGCCCCCTGCTGCTGCTGAGCCGCATCATTCACGGTTGTCATGATCATCGTACCCTGCAATATCTTGATGGGTAAGTGCACTTACAAAAGTTAAATTCTTTTCAAGTTGACATAAAAACTCTGCGCTTTCTTTCTTCCCTGCAGTAGGCAATGTACATTGTAACAGCCGTGGATTCCTCCAAACCAGAAACCTATACGAAACTTGCTCTGGATTCTGTTAGATGACACAAAATTTTAGACCTCATTGATTTTCTGTTTAGTTGCTTTGGATATGGCATATCAAGATCAACACCAATTGAATTATAGTAAACTTTGCCAAAATTTGTAAATAAGATTTGTGCTCAAACACTACTATGTCCATCAAATGAATTAAAAGAATGGAAATATGATAGTGTGTTGTTGCCATCAGAAGAATCAGGATCTTCAAATTGTCATAACACAGTAAGATCAGATGATGGTAACATCCGCATGTTGACAAACTTGATGGCATTAGACCAAGATGACATGTGCACAATGTTCCTGCCCAAATGATATGTGAGTTAGAGGATGAGTCCTTTACTGAAACAAGGCTTACTATTGTCTAAGGCTGCTATTGTATATCAAGTCCCTCGAGTTTAGATGAGCAAGAGCTTTGTTAACCATCGATTTTCATCAAGACTTGTACAGTTTTCGCAACGGCAGCACAGCTTAGGGTTATTAGGCCGCACAGAATTATCTAAACCTCACTAAAGTCCCATCCAAAAAAAACCAACAATGATAAATTAGTTGCGCAAAATTGAAATACATCCAAAGCAATTCCGATATTTGTATGCACAGAAATGCTTAATGACATCTGAAGTACTTATGAGCCTTATGGTGTTTATTTATTCACTGGAATTACATACTCTCTCTCAGCTGTGAATTGCAAACATGGCTATGGGATGAGTACATATAAAACAGACCACATTGAATCGAAATTTCAAAAAATGAGGACGCGAGTCAGCATGGATAGGAAACAAATGGATTAAATCAAGTAGGTATATTAAAAACTTCCTACTGTTCTCATTATTAGAACATAAAAAATGATGCACTCAACCCCCATGACTTTGGGGGTTTAATGTGTGGTATGGACTTTAGGATGAAGCAACCTAGGTTCAAACCCGACCAAACATACAATTAAAAAGCGAATTAAAAACCACTGCACAAAAACCCACAGGTCGACTCATAAAAAGGGCAGTTGTTGATGCAGAAGAGAAGGGATTACGATTGTGGTGGAAGAATTTGGGTGTTCGTTGTTGATAGAGAAGTGGGAGAAGATGAACAATGTGCTCGATAAAAGTCACCAACAAGACGTGTTACGCCGATGCTGGCCTTCAAATCAAAGCAACATGCTCTTTGTAATTAAATTTGTCACAATGCAAGTCTGTCTGATTACTTTACTTACCCTTTTATGCTCAAGCCTTCTGTTGCCATTGCCGATGAATGAATTGGCTAGGATGTTCATGACAACTAGTAACGCTCAGAATGATCTTATTCAAGAGGCATTTTGTAATGACCCCAATTTTTCAGAATACATATATATCTGCTTCTCCTAATTTTTCTCTCTCTTTCGTTTTCCTTTCATTTTTCTTTTCTTTGCAGCCTGCAAAGCAAAAGACCAGCCCAACCAAATATCTCTTTCTTTCTTTCTTTTCTTTTGTTCTTTTCTCCGGCCCAAACAACAGCCCACCCCCGTCGGATAACTCTCTGTTTCCCTCCTCTCAAAACTTCAGTCGACGCCCTTTCGCTCCCCTTTCCTTCCCCTTTCCTTCGTTCGATTGACCCAACCCGAGCCCTCGATCCCTTTTCTCTCTCTCTCATGATCCTTCATTGGCGACCACGAAACCCTCGACAGCTTAGCCCGATCTCTCTCTGACAAACCCTGACCTCTTCCACACGTCACCCGACAGCCTGATCTCTCTCTGAAAAACCCTGACCGCTCCCACACGTCACCCGACAGCCCACGAGGCAGTGCCAACAGAAAGCCTAACCCTAACTCGTAGTTTTCTGTCAAATCCCTCTCGCACTCGAGTATTTCGGCGCCGTTTCCTATTCCATCGCCCCTACAGGTCATGATTACCCTCAACCATCTCCCATCCTTCCAACAATAAGATCAGTTTCCCCTCTAGCCCCTTCCGTGCTTGTCTGTCGCAGTCCCGAACCCCTCTATTTAAGGTTTTGCTATTGGGTTCTCGAGGACTTGCGAAAATTGTTTTCCTCTTCTAAAAGTTTTAGTATTGATTCAGATTTAGTGTTTGGACCTCGGACTACCTTCGATTTCTGTCTCCTGCCCTCGGCGAGCAGCCATAGCCGTTCATCGACAAGACGACTCGGCTCGACGACCGTCGGTATTTGGTAAATCACTTTAATTCTGGATTTTTGGTTTTAAATTCTTTGGTTTCCTGCGATGATGAATTTTCTCTGAGCAGTGGGCTTAGCAGCGACCCTCGCTGCCACCCCTTACCAATACTGTGGTTGTTTCATTGGTTGGGTTAGGTTACGGTGACTGTCTTGATGCACTGCCTCTTTGTCGTGACTGGTTAGGGCCCCACTGCCTTGGCCATGATGTGTTTGGGTCAACTGCCCTTAGCCGTGACCCCCTCATAGGTTTCTACCCTCTGCCTTACTCCCTGTTGCTGGCTTTTGTTGGCTTTGTTGCTTGGTTTGTCGGTCGTGGCCATTGCTCTGGTGTTGGCCTTGGCCGTGATGTTTTGGTGTGGACAATGGCTTGGGGTTTGGCCACGATGTTGTTTGGTGTTGGACTGGCTGATGGTGTGACAGTGGGTTCTGTTTTGGGTTGTTGGCTTGTTACGGTTGTTTTGGAATTTGGAGTTGAACATGGACTATACCCTATTCGGTTGGACTTGATTGTTGATATGGTTTGTTAATTATGGTTCCGCCCCTATAATTGGCCTTGGACTTGGGTTTGAACTCATTGAGTGACCATTGTCCCTTACTATCTGTTGGATCACATGAAAACCATGACCATATGGTTATGACCCTTAGAATGGTCGATGATGAGAACTCTCTGAGATCACCACAGTTATCCATTCCTCCATTGTTATTCCCCGCATGTTCAGGTTGCTACGTCATTAGCTATGTGCTATCCAAGTTAGAATGTTATTACATTTACATTCGGCTCTCTATTTTTAAATGTTATATCACTTGTCACTTATGCTTATAATGTTGTCGAATGCTTACATCATTATTCCATTTGCTGCATGTTATTCCTGTTAGTTTATTATATCACATACTGCATGATATCTCGTAACATCAAATTTTGTTATATGTTGGATGTGCTATGATGCAAAGATGATCTGAAATAACTGCTATCATTTCCTGCACATGACATGCTATTTGAATGCCACCTTATCAGTGATATAAACTCCTGAAAGTGTTGCGATCATGATACTTAATTAGATTTGAACCACATAGTAAATATTGAACATATTAGCTAATTTGATGTGAACCTGGACTTGTTTCTTGATGCATGGTTAAACAAGCAAATATTGTACCTTAGAACAACACTTATGCTACACCACTGTGAGACTGGAAGATGTATACATTGGCATGCACTTGGCACAACAGACTCATCATGGTTTTGGGATAAATCATAGTAGAGAGGGTGCAGGAGCGACTGGAACCATACTTCTAATCTTCTGACCGCATCAGGTCTCTAAACATGTCACATCATGCAACTAATGTAACCTTTTGGGTATCGTCAAACGTAATTTTGAGTCCATTCTACTCATATTTAGAACTCAAAGCCCTCCTTGATTCTATGTAAGGGCTCGGTCCGGGTGAGCGCCCACGTGGCTTCAAATGGACTCTTGGTTGCTTATTGTCCACTCTGATATTGCTTCAAATGGCTTCAAGTGGACTCTTGGTTGCTTATTGTTCACAACCTAGAATTGGTTTAATAGAAACTGTTAGCATAAATATTAACTAAATATTGTTTTTGCATGCCCGTCTTAATTTCAAGTTTTTGTTTTATTTACTGTTATGCTTAGTCCTTCATTTTCATTTTCATGCATATACGATTGTTTAACTTCAAATTCTAGAATTATTGTGACTTACCATTGACATATTGGCAGTTCTCCATTTTTTGTTGGACTGTCAGGTGCTGAGATGCAACCAGATGTCCCTGCTTTTGAGGACGCTGAGTTTGTTGTGGAGAATGCAGACTTCTGACTTGTGAGGTTGACTTGTGAGGTTATGAGCGATTCTCTGATGTATCTTTTATGTATTTTGGAGAGCACGTTGTGTTGTACCCGCCTTTTGTAACTCTCAAATATTAATAAATTTCCATATAAGCATTTTGGTACACCTCTATTCGTGGCTTAAATTGTTTTCATTGGTTATCTACAAGACATGTCAATTATCAACAAAAACAATTGCGTCCCGAGTTGCGGGGTGTGACACATTTGATCTTTTCGAATGATTAGTGGGCTCATTGGTGTCTTTGTGAGAATTTGTTCTGATATGACTTCCGGAATGAACCTCCAAAAAACAGTGGAACCAAGAAAAATGTGATGCTAGCACCTAACCGCACACTCGACTAAATAGGATGCTCTTTAATGCAGACCTTATGGCATTGCAAATCAATTGTTAAGGATAATGTAGGTTAGTACCCTATTATAGTGAAACCCCTTCAATAATCTTAATTGGATAAAACATTGATCTAAATATTATATGTCATTAAACCAAATATTATATAGGTCACTTTATGATATTAAACTAGAAACGGTACATTCGAACATGCGCATTAGGTAACTGATATTTGGATTTTGGACCCTTTATTAATTATTATTTGTTCAAGTTTCTTGTCAAAATCGGAATTTAGATCACAGAAATTGATGTTCAAATAGAATTATTAGATTACTATTATCGCAATTCTTTGCAAAGTTTTTTATCATTGCAATAGCTTCCTTCAATTCAATCTAAGTTCAACCAAAATCTTCGGCCAAATCCACGACCATGTAATCATTGTGGGCCATTCCAACTCATCAAATATATCAATGACATTTATATCACATGCAATCCGTTCAACAAAAGTTCTTAACGAGACATGTGCTACACCTACTCGAGGGTATTGACTCGCCAATAATGGTGTCCGAATCAATGAAGATCAATCGGCATTTGAGCGATGAAAGTCATGCAGGATCAATGGTTAAGATCGATAGTGACATAAAGATGATGAAGAAAAAGAACAAAAATTAGATTTGGATAGTGTCAGATCATTATGCATCAAGTGCAAATCTATTAAGATGGAGTTGGAAAGTGCTTTGAGATGGATGGATCTACTCCTCAAAGGCTATCGATTGGATCTGAAAGATGGTGATGATGCACACAAGTGCTTAAAATATAACACAGGCAAGGTTCTGCACATGCTGCAAGTAGTATGTAACATGTGTACTTGCGCAGGGCAACTGATGCATGCAAATACGTCGGTGTGGCCATAGAAAGCGTACAAGTTGTGGTGACACATGGAGGTAGTGCTTTGGCAAGTGCATGTGGCGCCCATGGACGTCTGAATTTCGTTTCTTTTTTCCAGTCTTTTCTTCTTCCGAGTATCGCCTTGGATCCTGCACATGTAACATCTCACATGCTCGAACTCCGACCGATCCTCCTCGGTTATATGCCACTATTGATAACCCTGACTAGTGAGCCCACATGATGAAAATTAACACAATAAAACACCACCAAATTTACATTGTTTTGTCAACCAAGTTTGGTCCACATTCACGAGCACCAATATAAAATATCACCCAGTAAAAAACAACATTACAAAAAAACTCATCATATCACCATCTCTCTCACATATATCTCATCTATATCATATCCAAAGACATCGCTCATCTCACACATAAGAGATTTATAATGTTAAAAAGGGAACCCTAGCACTACCTATCATTTATTTAGATAGCCCACATCACTAAGCTATCACAGCCCAAAGGCTTAAGCCTAAACACATGGTCTCCCATATTTTAACTAACCACAAATGGATACAAAATCCCTTGGATCAACTGGATGTGAGATAGAAATTAGCTCCACGTAATGCCAACCGGACGCAATCCCCGAAATGCTGAACCGGATGCAAGACAACTCCAACACCATCATAAATTCAAATTTAGGGTGTCATGGTAGGGATGTTGGGTGTCATGCAAGTCAACCTGCTGTTTAAAGACGGATCATCACTTGCTCTTGAGGTTGAGTACGAGGGTGAACCTCCGAGGTGCACCAAGTGTTTGTCATTTGGTCATATTGTCACTCAGTGCCCACTGGAGCCATTGGAGGAGCCTGGTCCCCCTATGGATTTTGAAAAAAATGTGATGGATGCTACGGAGGATGGTGGAGTGTCGGAGGAGCAAGGTGATGGTGGTGTTGTCCCTGATACTTGTGTGGTTGATCCTAAGCCTATTGGCCCTGAGGTGACTAGAGACAAAGGTAAATGTATTGACTGTGGGGTTGAGTTGCTATCTGACGATGATGAGGTAGAAGATATGTGTACCAAGCACTGGCCTAAGCTCTCGTCTGGGGAAGCTAGTTCTTCGGCTCCCCTTATTGGGGATGATGTTGGAGAGATGACATCTACTACTGGTGACTATTTGCGTGCTGCTATGGCGACACCCTCTCGTCCAGCTCCTCTGGAGACACATGGGATTTCTACCCCATCGCTCCTCGATGACGACTGCCATAATGAAGACGACATACCACCCTTTTTCCTTGTCACCGACAATCCCGAATAGGAGCAACAGGTTACTGCTTCTGTGAAGAAGAAGTTTCAGGTGTCACTTCCTCATCGCAGGAGTTCACGGGTCAGGGTGGGGCGAGTCTGGCACGAGTACACGACCTGATCTGGGATTATCACTTATGTCCCTAGTGGTTGGTTGGTCTGGTGGTATGTATAGGTCGTATTTGGATTTTTGCTAGCTTTGGGATGCTAGGGGTCTGGGTTTTTGGGTGTGTTCACTCTTTTCCCCTAGTCCACTTGTACCCCAAATTCTGTCTAGCTGATTGTATCTTTTGACATTATTTATGAAATCAATTACCTTTATATATATATATATATATATATATATATATATATATATATGGCAATCTTCCATTGCGAAAAAGTGGTGCGAAAGGCCGTGCGAAAACATTTTTTTTATTTTTTTGAAATTTTTTTTTTCAAAAATTCTTTTTTTGATGTTTAATCCATACAATTATATACCCCAGGGAAAATAATGGGTGAACCCGTTGGGCATTAGAGCACTCATCCACCCGTTACAAATTTAACGGTCTCAAAACGTGCGAATTTGATGAAATGCCTTGATCGAAGGCCAAATGACATTATTTCTCAACCATTATTTTTTGAGAGGGGTATAACAACATATAATGAGAGTGGAAAAAAGAATTTTTGAAAAAAAAAATTTCAAAAAAAAACTAAAAACATTTTCGCACCGTGCAAAATGTTCTCATTTGAAAATTTTCCTATATATATATATATATATATATATATATATATATATATATATATATATATATATATATATATATATATATATCATTTATGATTGTTCCCTTTGCTTAAACTCCATGATGCATGGACATGTTAGGTATTTACTAAAAATGATTTCGCTGAAGTAACTCTAGATGTTGTATATAAAACCATATGGATTCCAAAATAAGTCCCAGCATATGGTTTGCAGCTAAAATATCTAGCAACTAGAAAGGTTAATCGTCAGCTGGCAGCCAAACAAAAATTTGTTGTCCTTGGAGCCTTGTGCCCCATTGCTAAGCCCACTCTAATGGAAAGGCCTCTGATGATTACAACGACAATGGCAGTGATGAAGAAAGAATTCCCCTTCACTTTCTACTAGAGGATACAATGAGCAGGTAACTTTTGAAAGTTAGATAAAATAAAAGGCAGTAAATATTGCCAAATCTATTCTATTATACCAAGCAAAAACATGAGAGAGTATGTCTCTATATAATTTTGACAAGTGCCGCCTTAATATTTGGACACGTGTCATTATTTGTTCAAAAATATAAAAATTTGAATAAAAGTCACATAAACAGCTGTATCCCGTTTCCTGAGGCTGGTCTCTCTCCCTGTTTTCCGACCTTGTTACATCATTCTCACTTCAGCTGTGAAGAGAAAAAAAGACGATCGTTTTGCTAGAAAGAAGAAGAAACCAAAAAGACCCTCCTTACTTTCAAAATTAAAATTCTCCGTGTTCTTTGAGATATTCTACCATGATCATTATCTCTCTCAAATTAAATTTTAAAATTCAAATCTTGCCCAAAAAAGTAATCCCTTATCCATGGCTTCCCTATTGAATCCCATTCGGCCTCTTCAAATCACACACACCCCCCCACATCAAAATAATGCATATGTACTGTCAATGCAGGAAAGGTTCCTGCTCTGATGCGCATATATAATTTATATATATTTATTTATTTATTTAATTTTTTCCAGAAGTTGTGTATACATCATGGATAATCAACATACCAAAAAAGAAGTGAATACAATGTTATTTGACCATGATCCGATTGTTATAAATTTAACGATTTCAAAACAAAATAACTTTTTGTAACGAGAGAATCGAGTGTGAACTTCCCTTAGGGTTCATGCATATTTAGGGCTTTAGGGTTTTAGAATGTGTACAACGTGTACAACAACATTGAAAAAAGTTTCAAAAAATATGGAAAATTGATTTTGTATGATGTCAGCAAGAAATTTCACACTCTGACAACACATCCAATTTCTTCATGTATACACACACACTTACACTAGTCATAACACGTGAACATATCTCATGGGCATTCAAAATATTCCCCGAAAAATTTCAACCCATTTAAAATCTCTCCCCCCGAAAAAAATCTGCAGCCACACTGAAAATATTCTCCCCAACAAAATACTTTAATCACATTCAAGCTAAAAGTTAGTTCCCCGTGAGAATTTAATTCCACCCAAAAATCTTAGTTCTTTCCAACATTTAGTTTACTCCAGATTTAGTTTCCCGCCAAAATTTAAAATATTAGTTCCCCAAAATTTTGTTCCCTCCCGATTTAGTCTTTCCTAAAATTTTATGTTAAAATTTAGTTCACCCTACAAAACTTAGTTCCCCTAAAAAATTTAGTTCCCCTTAAATTTGGTTTGCTCAAGTTTAATTCCCCCTAAAAATTTAAAATTTTATGTCCTTTAAAATTTAGCTCCCTCTAGATTTAAAATTTTCCAAAATTTTAAGCTTCCCCGCAAAATTATCGTAAACTATCATCCTAACCATTGATTTCTTAAGTTTCACAGTCATCGATGTCTTTCTACCAACCCTTTTATCCTAGTTAGCAAATTCAAAACCATCCCTCAATTATATAATCTATTATACATTTGAAGACAATCTCCACGGGGTTGTCCTATGTGGTAATGTCAAATCACCCAAAAACTCAATAAAACCCCCTCTGGCCCACTAGTTACAGGTTTATCGTTGCAACTTACAGGTTTGCCATTAAGCTTTTAAAACTAAAATCCCATGTGAACTACCCAAAACCCCTTAGACAATACACACACTCACACACCCTTCTCTCCCCCTTTTCATTGTGCGTTGGGCCCACTTCTTGTTAGGAGGGTTTTTTGGATGCATGTGTAGTGTAGGACGAAAGATCTAAAGAGGAAAAATTGAAGAAAAAAAAGATTTATGGTTCTAAATTATAGGAGATGTTAAGAGTTTCTCACACAAGCTATCCTGCACCCACTCCAACAAATCAACATGTCGGAGATTTAGAGATCTAAGATTCTCGCCAAGGCTTTCTCGCATCTCACAAAAACGATTAAAAAGAGAACCCTTTTTCTCAAAACAATTCTTTTCTATTCATTCATTTCTTCATTTATTCATTAAACACTAGTCTAATTCCATTTAAAGGCTTTACAACCAAATAACAAAAAACAAATAAAATCCTAATAGATAATATCAAATAAAATCAAAGAAAATCCTAACTAAAAATCACCGAAAACCCAAATAGATTGCTAACTAAAAATCAACATAAAATCTAACTAATTAGAACTTGATCTTTAGCATTCTCCACGGCTATCGAAAAAATTCACCACCTGGTGAATGGTGGTATGGAACATAATCCGATCAGTGCGGCATCGGTCGACGGGTTGTTTGGAGCAGCATCAGATTTCGATGTGCCTTCGGACCAATGTAGTTAAGGCGCACTAAGGTGTGCGCCTAAGGCACACCTAGAGCGCCTCGCTCAAGGCCCAGGCTCCACCCCAGGCCAAGGCGACCCAGGCGAGCCAAGGCGCGTGCCTTAGACCCAAGGTGAGACGACCCAAGGCATGCGCCTTATGCTCAGACGCGTACATATGAATTTTTTTCAGAATTCTCCTTCCGTTTCTTTTTTCCCCTATTTTTAGTTTGTTTGGGCCGGCCCACATACCACTTTAACTTAAAAACAAGAGGAACAAAAGCCAAGAGGATCCTACAACCACTTCATTTTCCCCCTTTGATCTCTCTCAAAACCCGCCGCCCCTTTATTTCGAAAACCCTAACCACGACTCTCCCCCTCTCCACCACCTCCTCCGCCACCATCCCTTCCCTGCAAAACGTCGTCTTCAGCCTCTCAAATTCGTCCGTGATGGTGTCGTAGTCGTCCACCAGGAATGCCCGCACGCTTCCTCTCAGCACTTCAAAAGAGGAGGAGAATAAGAGATCCTTATTCTTCACACAAAGGTAAGCTCTGATTCTTTCTCCCCATTCTAGAGTATTGTTTGTCTCGCTCTTTCTGCGAGCTATGTTTTTTAACTTTTCGATAAAGAAACTTAATTGTTTGGGGAATTAGGTGAAACCCACAAAAGCAAATGATCCGTTGTGGGCAGCGCAATGGTAAAAGAATCGAATTTACTGCGTAGGAGTACCAATTTTAATTTCCAGCTTACTCGTTGGTTTTCTTAAGTTTATACTCATAAAAGGGCTTGTTTGATTTACGCTTTCTTCATTTGAAAGATGTGATTTTTTTCTATCTAATAGTAAAGTTCAGGCATTTTAACTTAATATTTTAATTGGAAAACCATTTGTTATTGTCTTATTTAGTTCTTGTTTCTTATTCTGGAAATAGTAGTATCATGGTCATTTGTGCAATACAATGCTAAGCATGAGAACTTATATGAAGCTATGAGATCTGAGGGCTACTTTTTTCAAGATTATAAATTAGTTCAAAGATTATGAAAACTGGTGGGTTGCCTTCTTTTACATCATTCAGAAAGCTTATCATGTTATAAACATATCATTCAAGGACCATAATCAATATTTGGGTATAAACTGATAAGACATGCATCTCCACGAGTAGCAAGAGTTTAACAGCCAACTAGTGAACATGAGAAATGACACTCAGTCCAGCCCAATGTCAATAAAAGGTTTTTTCAAAACATATAGCTTCAGTGAATTATCTGATAATTATCATGCCAATTGCATTTTGATTGCACAATACAACTTTTATTGACATTGATTTTCGACTATGGACGATGGACGTATATTATTGTTTTTGTCTTTTGGATTTCAGTTATGGATATCAAACTATAGATTATTGATTTTCGACTTGGTCACTTGATTATGATGTATGATATGTGATGTTATATTTTGAGTTTTTAATCATGATTAATTCTAGTTCCAATGCAAAATTTATTTTCGAAGTATCATTACCTTTTAGGGGTTATATATTCATTTTTTTATTCGCTATGTGCCTTTTCAAAAAGGCCCGCACCTTATTTGCGCCTTGCGCCTCAGGCTCCAAAGGTCATGTGTGCCTTGTCTTGCGCATTGCGCCTTGATTACACTGTTTCGGACGACGGCAAATCAGGATGGCATTGTTGAGGAAGGCAATGTTGGGTGCCGGAGGTGACATCGAGGGCGGGGGAAGCTTGTGAATGTGGCAGAGGCTGTCATGGGGGTCGTTGCAGGCAATGGCAGAGTCGTGGCTGAGGGCTAGGGTTACAGATTGTTGGTGATTTTTTCTTGGTGTTTTTTGGATCTGGAAATCGAAAAGAGAGAAGATGAGATCTTCGGCTCTGATACCAAATTGATATAAGACGAAAGATATAAAGATGAAAAATAAAAAAATAATAGATCTAGAATTTTAAAGTGGAAAAATTAAGAAAGAAAAAATTGAGAAAATTGGAGATCCTAAATAAATAAGAGATGTTGAGAGTTTCTCATGCATGTCATCTTCTGCCCACTCTCTCGCATCTCACAAGAAAGATTTAAAAGAGAACCTCTTTTCTCAAAGTAGTTCTTTTCTATTTATTCATTTCTTCATTGACTCATTGAAAACAAGTCTAAGGCCATTTATAGGCTTTACAACCAAATAACTAAAAACAAATAAAATCCTAATAGATATGATCAAATAAAAACAAATAAAATCTTAGCTAAAAATCCTAACATAAAAACCAAATAGAATCCTAACTGAAAATCAAAATAAAATCTAACTAAATCTAACTAATCAGAACTTGATACTCATCACCGTGTACTATGTGCATGGGTTATTTCTAGTATATACGTATGTATATGTATATATATATAGGATTTAATATAGAAAAGGTGATACCTGATCTAATAGATCAGATGCCAAGACACAAAAAGTTGGAAAGTACAAGCCCCACATAGGCTTGTACTTTCTGTAGGGCCCATCTTTTTTGTGTCTTGCACCTGATCTGATTTACATGAATCCTATTTTTTTGAAAAGTTAGCATGTATCTTTATTAAATGAACAAAATATACAGAAACACAATGGAAAATGAGGTAGGAAAGGTAGAGAGAGGAGAGGGCACAAGCGCCTCACTCTCTACTAACAATTCCGACCTCTCTTCAAATTGTAAATAAAAATAAAAATAAATGTACAGAACTCTCATCCTTCATCTCTAAACTCCCAATTAGACATCGCATCAAAGGCCTCTGGATCATTGTGATCCTGGTCTTTAAGACCTATCCTGATATCTGCTACTATATCTTCAAACAGGAGGGTCTTAGGCCTCTGTATATCATCAAATATCCGCCTATTCTTTTTCCTCCAAATATGCCAAACCATAGCTGTCAGCGCGGAATATATATATATATATATATATATATATATATATATATATATATATATATATATATATATATATGGGTAAAGGGATCCTAAGGTGCCTCCTTAGATTCAATCTAAGGAGGCGCCCCCATTTCCCCCCATCTCACACATTTTTTTGAAAAAAAATTTCATGGGTTTATTGTTCACCTCATGGATGATCAACATACCAAATTTCAAGGGATTCCAATACTATTTGAGCCACCATCTACCCCTAACAACTTCATGGGTTTTTAAGCACATTTTCAAATCGTTGAAGTTGTAAGGGGTAGATGGTGGCTCAAAAAGTATTGGAATCTCTTGAAATTTGGTATGTTGATCATCCATGATGTGAACAATAACCCCATGAAAAAATATTTCCAAAACAATTGTAGGAGATGGGGGAAAATGGGGGCGCCTTCTTAGATTTTCATCTAAGGAGGCACCTTAGATCCCCTTTTTCATATATATATATGAATAATGTAAATATACTGTCAGCGCGAGAAAAATTTAATGCGTTGACAGTCGGTTTTCAAAAAAAAATTGAATGTCTTTTATGTTTTGTTCTATATATCATGCATGATCATCACACCAAAAATCATGTGAGTCCAACGCTAATTGACTCACGATCTATCCCTTGCAAATTCAACGGTTTCTAAAAAATAAAACTTTTTGTAACGGGTGGATCGAAAGTCAAATACCCGTATGGTTACCTATATATATGGTTTTGGAGTTTTAAAATGTGTACCACCACCCTCAAAAAAATTTCGAAATTTTTTTAAAATAATTCATGAGCTGTCAACACAAGAAATTGTGTCCTAACAGCACATATACATATACATATACATATATATACACATATACATGCATATCCCTATACATATATATGTATACATATACATATGTACGTATATGTATATATATGGGAAAAGTGTTTTTAGGGTGACTCCTTGGGTAATTATCTAAGGAGTCGCATTAAATTAGACTATGTACCAGTTGTATGGATGATATGCTCTGTTCATCATGATCTACATGTCTTCAAATGCTTGTTTACAAGATATCATGTACTTTTAATGTGTTTTAACCATGTGTTAAGTAGTTACAAAATAAACAGTTTCTTAACAATAGACAAATGTGGCCGCTTGATCATCGGTCAAAAATTATCTAAACACTACGATTTTTCATGAGCAATCATGTTGAAGAATGAAGATCATAATGAACGGAATAGATCTTCAATAAAGTAGTCCAATTTCGTGATTTTAGGCTGACCCTTTAAATAATTATCTGAGTCACCTTATGAACACTTTTCCTTATGTGTGTGCATGTGTGTATCCCATACGCTTCCTCTCTTGAATCCCAATAAGCCTCTTGCCAGAAACTCTCGTCAGGGCATGACATTGGTTTCCCCAACACTGAACATAAAAAACAAACAAATCTCATAATTGTTCTACACTTTGATGATTAAACATGAACATGGAAGAAGGAAAGAAGTTGTCAATGACAGTATATAAACAGGGAAGAAGAAAGTAAGTGGTGTTTTGACGTTTAAGATGCACAAATATTTCAGCATGTACTCAAAAAAAGAATTCTATTTTAGCAAGTTACAAATGCTCAACTTAATACCACATTGTTTTCATTTCTTAATCTTTAGGCCTTAGAGAAATGCCCACTGGTGGTTCCATTGCATTTTAGATATTTTTCCTGCCAATAATATAGCTGGAAAGTAGGTTTTAATCTAATGATCTTCACATGTGCTTGCTTGATTATTCCTCATAATTTTTATTTATTTATGACTCAACATTAATGTGAAAAGCCCAGTAATAAATAAGATTGCATGCAAGATCTTTTTTCCTCCGACTACTAACTGGAATTAGTTTATAATCGAACATTCTCCAGCTAATCTATATGCCGGATTCTAATTGAACGATGTCCAGCTATATGATTAAAGTGCACATTGTGAAATATATGCTCAAATAGAAAATTTCTTATTCAACACATTTGTGTTTAGACTACGATATCATTTGCAACTTTAGTCGCATTTTTATTTCCAGGCAAGTTATAGTTTATATTGAACATAAGGTAACTAATGATCGAAATGTTACCTATTTAAGACAAATATTTTCTAATATTATTGTATTTTGCAGGGAGTTAATGTGAAAATTCTTACAGCATCAAATGAGTCTGGCTGACCTTCATGTTTGATTACTCTGCTAATTACTTCTTTCCTCATAATTTTTTTTCTCTTTCCTCATTTTCCTTATCTAACAATGACAAGGAGCTATTTGGGCGTTTCCATATATCAGTTACCCTTATTTTTTCTGACACCAATATCTATAATCAGTTTCTCCCATTATTTTTAGCTCTTCATGTGCAGGATCAGAACTTGTATGTGAACATTGTACCCCCAAGCCACCTGGACCGGAGCATCTGTTACTCTTGTTATATGTTAATATTATAACTTCATTACAAGCACATCGGATAAAATTTAAACATTCATTGTTTACCATTTTTGTTACAAAACTATTTTATTTCAACTGAAATCGTCAATCTTGTATACTGAGTTTAATCCCAACTATTATTAAATGACAATATTGAAACTATTCATTTGCATAGCTGAAGATTTCTGTTCAGGCAAGTATGTTCCATTGAAGAATGATGAATAACTGGAGTACACCCTTACGAAATTAATGCACTCAAGAATTTATACGAATTCTCTTAGACCTAATACGACTTCTTAACATATTAACAAACTTTTCATTTGTATTTTTTATCAGCCATTATTTGTTCCTTTTCATGAAATGGTTGTGTAAATAATAAATTTCAAAAGGAACCAATTCCAAAAGAAAATTACTATATTCCATTGCATTTTTTTAGTCTCGTGTAAATATGAAAAGGAACCAATTTCACATCTAAAGTGTATTACATTGCTGCTTGAAACCCGTGCATTATTGCACAGGCATGCAGACTAGTTTGATCTTAGCTAGAACGGTCTTCGGCCTCTAATATTACAGTATTAGATTGCATTGGAAGCAATACTTATGATGTGCATTTAAATCATAAACAGTCGGAATATATGGATAATGGCACCAAACTGGAAACATTTCTATTTGAAGATGAATTTCCTACCGCAATAAGGCCAGTGTTTCCGGGAAAGGTCTCAGTCAAAGGAAGTTCTTCGCTGGATGGAAGCAAGCCTTGCTTCTCAACCCACTGTCGAGCAGCATCAACAAGATTGCCACTGCTTCCCCGTGCCCCTTCCTTGGCAGCAATATCAGATTTGTTACCAATAACAATGTAAGGTACATGAAGCCCACCAGGCCCCCCTGAACCGAGAGGAGCTGAAAATGTCCCTGTCGTTGCTACCTCCGATGCCCACTTGTGCAAGCCAGTCTTTGTCTTCCTCTGAGAAAGATCATGAACGAATATGACACCTATACATGAAAAAGAGTAAATGAGGGAAACGGAAAAAGATAACAAAATATGGCTGTCTGGTTTACACACATGCATAATAAAAAAATCTTCTGATGTGGTAATTAAAACAAAAACAAAGTTTATTGAAAATGACTTTAAAAATGGCCAAAACACAAATATTGGACCATATTTTCTTGACTTGCAGAAAATGCTCTCGGTTATGATTAAAAAAAAGAGGATATGAACGCACTTGGGGGAAAGGATTCATATGGAGATAATCATGTACTTTATGCTCATAGTATAATAAAAGAAGTTATCCAATTTCATTTAAAATAAAAGCAAGGTTCAGTGGCAAATGACTAGAAAAAGGGATACAGAGATCAAATATGAGACCATAGTTTCTGGACCTACAGGTCTGTCTACAATTTATTCCATCCAGACTTGTTATCTTCAAAATTATTAATCCCATTGCACACATCCGCAAGTGAACAAAGTGCGAAGAGCGTTACTTTGATGAGAGAGAATGGATAAAGGTGATAGGTCAAATAAATAAATAAATATAATGCTAATTATATGGTTTATGTGACACCGAAGAATAACAAATGGAGGAGTCAGATGTTTCAATCATAACTAAGTTGATTGACAGATGACTTGAAAAAGGTCTATCAGGAATTAAATATTTTATCGTACATCTTGACTTGCAATTTTGTTTACAATTCATTCCTTGAATCATTATTTATTGTTTTAGACCACAATGTTGCTATTGTTTGGTCCGAGATGAATACGAAGGCCCTGTTTGGTTGGAGATTTAAGGACATTTGAGTTATTGATTTTTGAAAAAGTAAGAGGGGACTTGCAGCAATAGTTGCTTTATAATTATATGAAAAAGATGCAAGGAGTTAATTGGTATTTTGGAAATGAGGTAAGGTTGAGATGTTAAACATTTTTGAGAAAGAGATACCAACTTGGAGGTGTTGACACCCCCTTCTCTCTCAAAGAGAAAAAGGCAAATGCAATGATTGAGCTCTAAATTTTCAAATTTACCCACTCTATCATTAACCCTTACTCATTATATTTTTGAGTGTTTGGATGAGTTATGGAGATGTTAGCAGTAACCCCACTCCTTACCCCTCCATCCAAATGGGCTACAAGAGAAGTATCAACTTAAAAACCTCCCCCATTAATGTTCACAAACATTTTTCCAATATGTTTTGTCCGTGAAGATCCTAGCACCATTTGTGTGTGCTTTTAGTGCTTTACATGATAAAGATTCGCACAAAACACATCTAACACCAAGCAAGCTTCATTGCAGAGCTTTGTCATAGTTCCTCTCTGAACAGTGTTAGCTACTATTAACAATATAGTAATCCAGTTCATTAGAATTTGTTATATACCATTCCCCTTTGGTGCTCTTCCAATGTAAGACTATTCACTTTGTGGACATGGTGTGCCATCATTTACTGATTGGTGTCCTCACTGGACAAACACTTGGCCAACACAAGCATACAGTGGTTACCATGTGATGGGGGAATTCTAAAGGTAGCACCACATATATTCTAGATCAGATGTGCTACTATTCACTTTAGGGTCATGATAAAACAACCGTATCTGACATAATTTATATAGAAAAACACGTATCAATAATATACAGAAACTGCAAGGTGAAATTACATTCATTATTAATAGCATACTCACCATTAACCAGAAAGATATAATCAAACAATAATATATGTAAAGTGTATGTGATTTACTATAATGATAAAATGTTGAAAATGCTTAATGGTGATTGCAGAAATGCTATCAATGCATATGGGTGCCACACATAAAGTAAACAAATGTAAGAACATCAAGAGAGAAAAGCAAAAAATAATTAGCTAAAATTAGCAATTTAGCACATAAAAAATGATAATTTCTTACCGTTGATTTGTGTATAGAAAAGTGACCTGCATTCTTTGTATCTCTCGTGTCCAGAGATATCCCATAGTTCAACAAAGAAGTCTCTTTCTGCATCACCTTTTATGCTATTAGAAGAACTGCCAGCACTCCCGTAAGTAATATGCTGTGGACAAGAAAAGGAAATCGTGACAAGATTCCAACTCCAACAGCTGCATTTGAAAAGATAACAAATAATAGCAATCTTACTTTTACACCAACCGTACATCCAATTGTTTGAACAGGACGAGCAATTGCAGAACCTTTCAAAATTAAATGTACCAGTGATGATTTTCCTACACCTGAAAGCGGATTGACTTAGAGAAAACTTGAAATATGCAAATGTACATACATCTAAAACCACCCTCACCTATTTGAATACCAATTTCACCAAACACATGTCAAAGCCAACCCCACATGTGCAGAATAATAATAGTACCCCCAAACAATCAAGTTCTTATAAAAGGATTTATGAGCACAATCACAAAGGCCTTCCACTAAAGGATGGCATGGCACTGCTTACTGGCGTTATAGGTCTATGAACCAATAGAAATAGGATTCAAAGACCTCACAACATTGACTACATTGCTTGATAAACAATAACCAGTTTTACGAGGAGATCTCATTTTTTTTAAATAATGTTCCGATATATGGCATGCAGAGATGACACAATATGACGTGACACTTGGACTTCCATCTCCCAGCATATAGAAATGGCTCACATGAAGAAAAAGAAACAGGGTACCATTGCATGCTAAAGAAAAAAAGGAGAGAAGAACAGAAAGAAAATCTGAGAAGGGCGCATAAGCCATGATTAGAAACAAATGTCGCATTTGGTGACAAGAGTTACCTGGGTGTAAGGTGGTCTAGACCAGCTAGCCCTTCAAAACAATAAAAATCATAGAGATGTATGTAGTAATGATGAGTGTGTAAGCTATCGTGATCTTAGAAAATGTATATGCCCATTGACCCTTGCTATTTGTGGCAAAGTGAGATTCCCACACACCAGATCAACGCTGTTGTAAGCGGACTTTTGATGCAACTTGGTTGTTGGCCAATAGGCCCAACACATTCTTCTCTACCTTCCCTAAAATATTATAACCCCTACACCCTACCAACGATTTCCAAACTATGCCAGAGCTTTAAAGGATGTTGTTTTTCTTTAACTTTTGTACACCATAGTCACACAAGTCAATCTTTTTTTCCTTCTTTTACTATGTCATGCTATGTAAAAGAAATAGTATGCGAAGATAGCCTATTGATATACTAAATAGGGGACGTATATCTATTGATTGATCTATCTATCCACTTATATGTATACATTCTGCCAACACATCCCATTTCAGAATTTGCCGTCTCGGACACCCTATGACACTCTAGAGTCTAGATGTTTACACCCATGGTGTGCGTTCAGGTAACATTGACAATAACTATAGTGCTTAGAGAGGACCTTGTGCAGCGTTGGCTAAGGAATTCACAATGCCAATGGGAAGCTGACAAGTTCGCAGCACATTTCCGACTAACATAAGATATAAATTCTCAAGTTCACGAATCATTAATATGGAGAACTGTCGATACTAACTACTAAGGCCATTGACATTGTTGCGGGGTAAGACCCGCGTATAATGAATTTGTTTAAATGGGGAACCAAGGCACGGTGGTTACAAATTGAGTGGTGATTGGATAGGTCGTTTCCAAGTAGTGAGGGAGTAGTGAAGGCTAGGCGCCATTCGTAGGTCGATCTCTGGATCGATCATGCAAATCCGCCGCTTGTTCGCCGCTCACCACGAGTAGGTCGCCAGTCGCTCGTTACTTGGAAGGAGCCAACCTGCGCATAGAGCAACTCATCAGAAAGGCTGGGTTGGATTCCAACCCTTAGCCTCTCTGATGCCTAAGTTAAAATTAGGGCTTAGAAAAGGGGTCAGACACGTAGGTCGAGCTAAAAATAGGTTGACCTTGCGTGGCGAGCGATAGTGGAAGAACAACGATGTGGACGACCTTTACTCTTGTGTGTGAGTGAGAGTTTGCGAATCAATTTACCAACCCCCCTCTCGATGGAAATGGAGGGGTATTTATAGCTGATGGAGGCGGTTAGGTAGGGCTGACCTGGCATGTTAAGCTGGCGTGTCAGACTGCGGAAGCTTCAGCCGAAGATGTCAGAGCTGTGCGTGTCAGCCATGCTTTTGTCAGACAGTGCAACGACCAGATGCGCTTTGTCAGAGTGTCAGAGCCGAAAGCACCAGGCGGTCAGACATCGCAGCGGCCAGGGGGTGCTTTGTCTGACTGTTGAGCGACAGAAGTGTCAGTGGCGTCCTCGTACGATGTCGTTTGTCGTGTCCGATGGGCCGAATGGTCATCGAGGTGCATCCGAGGAGCGAGGCCGCACATGAGTCACTTGGTCGCTCTCGAGGGATGATGGGCGAGCTGGTTGTTCGTCTGGCGAGCTTGGAGGGAAGCGGGTGACGTACCCTGAACTTACACCTAAAATCCACTTAGCGGCGTCACAGTCGCTAGGTGTAGTATGGTTCCTAGGTGTCAGCTCTGGGCTCTATCCGCAAACGGACGGTGTCAAATTATAGTATAAAAGATTGTCGAATCACACAGGGACAGTGACAGTGTATTGAGGTCTCAGATTATCTCTAAATCTCAGAATGAGATAGCAGTCGGTTTGGGAAGATTTGTTGTGATGGTGTTGTTGGTTCGATAATAAAAGATGCTATGGCCTTAGGGATCACCGCTAAAACCGTCGGAGGTTGATGTTAGAATGAGATCTTTACGTTGCATTGGATTTAGGGGGTTGATCTCTCAACTCATACCACTCTCGTGGGTTAGAATTTCGAGGTATTTCGGTGGCTCTCATTGACGCAATGGCGGTAACCGTCAATGTAGCGATATAGTTCGTCGGTGGATTCCCTCAAGGCACGAGCTGGGCATGATCACGAGCCGTGGTTGGATCCACTAATTCCCTATTTAAATCCCACCGATACTCCTTAAGCTCATCAATTCCACCGACCGTGTGCATGATCTCAGTACGAGTTCTCCTATAGATTTGGATGGATCGACCGAAATAATCCCCTTATTCCCAATACAACCTAGAGATCGAGATCTACATCTCTTTACTAGAATCTTAGGGCTAACCCATCAACCCTAGGGAAAACTACTCACACATGGCGATTACGACAAGTAAAAACATAGTTCCTACCGTAGAAAACATCATAGCAATAAAATCAAGCGAGGGATTAAGATCTTACGTACCGCGAATGAGAAATAAGCAATAGCCAATAGAGATCAAGGGATTCCCGTAGATTCCAAGACAAAAGCAACAATAAAAAATATAAACTTTCTCCAAAAACAACTTAATTTCCAAAACCTATATCTAGATCTACAATAATCTTTTGCTCCTCTTTTCTAAGCTCAATTCCAAAACATAACCTAATGAAAGCTCTTCCCCTCCAAACATCGGTAAAAATTCGCTCTCATACATCAGTCTGGGGCCCACGAAAAAATTCCGAAATTAGCCCGCATATCGTCGACCGAGTCAGTGACTCGGTCGAGCAGAAGCGTGCTCGGTCAAGCACTGCTCTTGGCTTGAGCGAAGGGTCCGGGCTGCTCGGTCGAGCAGCCCGCCTACTCGGTCGAGCTGTCAGTAGATCGGAGCCTCCTTCCAAAATGTCGCTCTGCCTACTCGGCCCGAGTAGGCCTTGCTCGGTCGAGTTGTCCGCTGGCTCGGTCGAGTAAATCCCGCTCGGTCGAGCAAGATATTGGTGGGATGCAGCTCGAAAATAGGTCGACTCAGACCGAGTCGCCATTCTGCTCAGTCGAGTAAGATGTGCGCGCTGATGGGCTTGTGTGTCAGCTCGACCGAGCAGCTTGTGGTACTCGGTCGAGTCGCCTGGGAAACAGCCCTAATGATTCCTTTCTCTAGCCAGATTCTCCTCTACTCCTCCCATAAGCTTCCGAATCTCGACGAACTCCTATAAAGCCTCACCAACGGGCTCACGGGCATGCTGGATGTGTCCAAATCTAAAAGTGGTCCTAAATCGCTCCAAAATCCCTAAAAATCAACAAAACTCTACGAAACTCGAATATGGCGTTAGAAGTGCAGTATCGTAAGAAAATGCGGGATTTGGATGCAGATATGACATGAAATGAAATGGAATGATGCTATAAAAAGATTGAAAATATGGACACATCAAAATCCCACAAGCTTACCTCTTACTCGTTCTCGAGGAAGACGAATACTAGGTATGCCGGGCGATAAACAAAAGAAAATAAAAGAGATAAGAGATGGAAGGGGGTGCTAAAGTGTTCAATCAGATCTCAAGCCTCAGCAGTGTATCACGATGCCTCGAATGATAAAAACGCATGCTAATAGTATTTTCAAGTCTTACTAATCATATGGCTAGCATGCAATAAAGACAAAAACGGGGATCTTCTAAAATCATGCCGTCAATTCATATCAATCTCATGCCATCTATAGAGTCTAGTATAAAAAGAGTTAGCAATGCACTTTTAATCAATAGACACAAGTGGAGCACAAAGAGATCACACCAACATGCAATAGAGATGGAAAAAGATCATGTCATTCAAATATTCACTTCAAATCATGAAAACCCTCCAAAACTAAAATATTTTGTAAAGTTTAAGCATTATCGAATCTCCCCGTTGTGTACCATCTCCACTCTAATGTTATACTCACTCATATAATCAAGTGGTTCACCCCCAGCTTAGCTTGAGACATCGCATCTAAGAATAGGATATGGAAATTTTTGTCTTTTCCCAAGTATTTGTAGTAGCTTCTAATAAAAGGATATGAAATAATTTTCTTTCCTTCTTTTCTCTTTTCTTTTCATTCTCTCTTTTTCACATTTTTTTATTCGGAAGCTATCATTTTTTCTTTTGGGATTTTTGGGAAGTAGAAACGGTAGAAGTAGCTGTAGGGGTGAAACCAAATGATATGTAGAGAATCATAAAGATATGTGGAGAAGGAAAATAATATATCACTCGGTTCACTCATCAGAGGTGCACAATGATTCAATTGAATAATACTTTACTATCATGGATATTTTCATTCATCTCAATGAATATTGAAAACATGCGGTATAAATCACAATGATATCAGGCATGCAAACAGAAGTGAATAAGATAACAAATAGGTGCTCCAAATGTTCTAATGATGCGTGAACCTAGGTGCATTACCCAACAAAGCACATACTAGATACTATTTTATGCATTCGATTTCAATTCATATCAGGCATTAAATTAGAGAGATCAGCAAGAGAATATGCAAGCATATAAATAGTAAAGCTGAAACTACCCTAAATAGCATGTCAACAAATATATGCATCGTGAATAGCTAATGAGGATTATGAGAGATATCATCATGCAGAACAACTCTAGCAAAAAGGGAGAAAGGCGGAAAAAGTAAGAAAATGAAAACAGGCATGCAAGCATGGCAAAAAGTGAAAAACGTGATGCTGAATGAGAAAAAAGATGAAAATGTGAAAAAATGGGTGGAAAATGAAAGAAAAAACAAAAAATAAAGATAAAGATAAAGATAAAAATAAAGCGATAGTGCTCACCCCGCTGAACGCAGCAGTGTCCTCACTGCTGAGAACACGCTGGCAAGCGGGAAAAGATGCTAGGGTGGGTGGGTAAGTGGGTAAAAAGTGAACGAAAAATAAATATATGCAAACGGAAGAAAAAAGGTATAAGATGCAAGGATAAGATAATGATGGAAATGCATGGAGTGATGCATGGTGTGTCCTCCCCCAAGCTGTGTAAGACTAGTGCCCCGAAAAGACGGATGGGCACAAAATAGGATGAGGGAAGCAAAAAATGGTGGAGGGATAGCATCAAGCAGGGGCACCACCCTCTGGAGGTGGTGATGGGCCCCCCTGCTGTTGACCAGAGACTGTGGAAGCTGGCTGTGGTGAAAATAGGACGATAGCAGTCGTGACAGGTGTAGAAGTGTGTGAGTCGACAACTGAGGTGGTCACGACCATGGCTACCATCTCAGGTGTAGAAGTGACAGGCCATGCAGAAGCCTGAGAGTGTGGGCACTGAGTGGTGCGTCGGTCGTGACAGGGACTGGCCTGGGTGGAGGTGCGTGAGCAAGGATCACGGGAGGTGGGCCCGTGTCCGCAGTAGATCTATGATCGAAGCGAGGTCAGCCTCGACCCTCCACTGATGGGTGGCTGTGGAGCAGGTGAAGGTATCGAAATCAAGCATAAGGCGAGAAGTCAAGCCATCCATCGCTGTCAGACGAGCCTCAGTGGAGCGGGAGTTTAGGGGAGGAAGAGTACTGTGAGATACGACTCGCGTGTGGTGGCTCTGTGGAGGGGGTCCACGGTGCCTAGGCTGAAGGGTAGGAGATTGTGGACGTGAAGGGATATCAGCGATGGCAACTGCAGAAGCATCCGCGGCAGAAGAAGGAGCTGTCGTCGACATAGATGTGAGGATAGAAGTCGAGACGCTCTTAGTGAGTACGGCCGCTGCAGGTGAAAAAGTGAAGGCAGAGATAGGTGAAAGGGACCCTACGGAGATAGGTAGGGATGCTAGAAGGTCCTTAAGCGATGGAAGGGTGACGTCTGGCTCGTGCTCCGGAAAGTCTAGAGCAGTAGGCTCGGGAGCAGACAAGATATCAGTGCCCTCGGGCATGGGTACAGAAGAGACAGAGGCAGGGGCAACGGGACAGAAGGTGGTGACAGTCCCCGAGGTCCCGACAGTGGTGGAGGTGGTAGAGGTAGTGGAAGAGGAAGTGCCTCCTGCTGGCGGTGGGTATGCAGGCAGAGCTGGAAGGGCAGCCACAATGGCTGCCAGGTCGGCCTCCTCGTACTCGGAGGAGCGTGGCACCCGGTCGTCAGGGACTAGCTCGACGGGGGCCCCAGGGGTCTCGAGGACGTGGAGTGCGGGAGGTGGGTGGACCTTATCTATCATCCAGCTCTGCTGGACAGGCACTATAATGGTGAGGTGAGGGGCGGGAAGGACAAAGTGGGGTGTGATGGGTGCCTACTGGATAGGTCTAGTGACGGGCTCCATAGGGCCGAATGATGTGCAAGTACTCAAGCACACCTAAAGTCAAGCATGTGGGGCCAGGAGGGGTCACAAGGTCATCAGAAAGATCGATACATAGCATCCGTGCAAAATGGTGAAGAATCCGCCACTGCAGATATCAGTGGAGTAGTGAGTGTGGGCGGTCTGCAATTGGGTTTTAATAGCCCGACTCGATCGGAACGTGGGGCCTGCAACATTAAGGGTAACGCGACTCGATCGAGCAACATAACTGCTCGGTTACGAGCTTTAGAACACTCCCTCGTCTACTCGATAGAGTAGGGTCTGCTCGGTCGAGTCAGAAGACCATGCTGCCATTGGTTCCCATCTTCCCATTTGCTCGGTCGAGCACATAACTGCTTGATCGAGTAGGTGTATACTCGGACCGAGTAGAGGTTACTCGGGCTGTGTAGACAGAACGTCGTTTTTCCAATATTTATATGCGATGTACTTAGCTCGACCGAGCAGATGGTCTACTCGGTCGAGTAAGGGACTCCTCGACCGAGTAGATGCTGCTCGGGCCGTGTAGACAGAACGACATTCTCCCTTGTTTTCATGTGCCCTGCGCTACTCGACCGAGCACGTGGCTGCTCGGTCGAGTCACCTGTGACTCTTTTGCTCTTCTATCAGCTGCTCTCCTTTCAGATCGCTTTCATTCAAAACATCGACTTGTGTGCCCCCCTTTACATTCAACCTGTAGAGAGGAAGAACCTATCAGATTTTTATGGTTTTGGATTTTTAAGAAATAGAAAGCGTTTTTTATTTGATTTTCTGGGATAGATAAAGCAAAAACAAAAATTGAAAAAGATAATCTAAGATATAAGAGATCGGGTTGCCTCCCGATAAGCGCTCGTTTTGAGTCATGAGCTCGACTCCCTCAAGTTCTTCAATTGTTATTTGGCGCGTATGAGAAGCGCGCATCATACTTGCCAACGATACCGTGCGGCGGTATTTGGCATGCTCCCTCTTCATGGTTTTCTTCGGCTACGTGACTGATGACTTTCGGCTTCTTATGGTGCAAAGAGTTGTCTGTGGGCTCCTCATCAAGCACACAAAGATAGGCGACAACCGCCTTGTTGTAAATGGGATCGCCATCGTCATCAGCACTTGTTTTCAACGGGTCTTTCATGACCCCCTCAGCGGTATATTCCCCGATGGCATCATCTTCTAGGAGCTCCAGATAACTAGCTCCTTCTCGGACATGCTCTCTCATAGGTTTCTGCAGCCTGAATTGGGCTTCAATATTACCCACATTCAATGAGAGAGTCCCTTCATGGACATCTATAAGGACGTCGGTCGTCGCCATGAAAGGACGGCCAAGTATGAGCTGGGAACTCCCTTCCTAAGGCATATTCATTATAACAAAATCCACTGGCACACACAACCCAGGAGGTATTTGCAGAATAATGTCTCTGGCAATGCCTACCGGATACGTGATCGAGTGATGCGCTAGCTGTATTGACATGTTTGTGGGCTCCAACTCACTCCCAGTTTGTAGTCTTTCAAATATGGAGAGCGGCATCAAGCTGATGCTCGCTCCCAAGTCGATCAGAGCATGGTTAATAGGCGTACCTCCTATAGAGCATGGGACTGTGAAGCTTCCCGGATCCGGTAGCTTCCTCGGGAGATGGTTTTTTATAATGGTGGTAAAGTCCTCCATAAGCTGTATTTCCTCATGCTTCTGCTTCCCGGTAATGAGGTCCTTCAGAAACTTCGCATAGATAGGAATTTCTGTAATGGCGTCCATAAAGGGGATGTTGAGCTGGATGCCCTTCAGAAGTCCCGTGAACTTTGAATACTTCTTCTCCATTTTTAGCTAAAGCTAGCCTCTGTGGATATGGCGGAGGAGGTCGGCTTCCCTTGTCCTTTTCAGCATTCTTAGGAGATGGCTCACCGGAACTAGTTGTGTCTTCCCTTGGTACCGGTGTGACGGTGGGTATGGTGGAAGGCGAATCCGCCCTCTCTCCGTTCACGATAGGGTCATTTGTAGCCTCTTCATCATCACTGCCCATAGTGGCATCCTCAATTGCGACTTGTTTTTGTTTAAGACCGGCACCATCACGGCGTCGATTGTCCATCCTCCACACGTGGCAACGGAGACCACGGCATTAGCTTGACCCTCGGATTCGGCTCCGGTTGCGAAGGCAACCTCCCTTGATTCTTGAGTAACTGGGACATCTGACCCCTCAGCTCATCAAGCGACGTGTTTATGTTCTTGAATTGAGTAGCTGTGTCTTGGTTGAACCTGACTTGTCCGCTCATGAACGTCTCTAAGGTGGTCTCCAGTTTGGAACGCGACGGCGTTGGTGCATAGCCTTGCTGGGGCGGGCAATTAAATTGGTAGCCTGGTGGTCGATACGGCCCAGCTGGCCTAAATCTGATATGATGTTGATGTGGTGGTTGTCCTTGTTGTTGAGGAGGGGGTGGTGGCCTCTGAAACTGTGGAGGTTGCAGCCCTCCACTTGGGTTCCCGTAAGACAATCCGGGGTGATTCCTTGCGGCCGGATGTTGCCACTGATTTTGCACATCCCCTTGGATATACTGTACCGACTCAGATGATTCGGCTCCTTCATGATGTCCCTCATTGGGAATGTAGCCTTGCTCTCCGTATTCCTCCAAGGATGATAGGTTGGGGTGCTGGAAGTTGTTGGGATGGAGTCCAACCGTTGCTCAATTCTAGCCACCTGTTTACACAAAGTCTCAATGTGAGAATCGAGGTGGCTAACAGCTTTTACCTCAGGGGCCCTGGTGACAATGGTGCACTCCTCGCTCCACTGTTGGTTATTCGCTGCCATATGCTCAAGTAGATCAATGGCTTCCTCAGGCGATTTGTCCAGTAGGGCACCTTGTGCAGCGGCATCAATTATCATCTTCGTGCTGGGTTGCAGCCTGTTGTAGAAGCTTTGTGCCAGATCCCAGGACTGGATCCCATGGTGAGGACACTGATATTGAAGGTCCTTGAACTTTTCCCAGACCTCGTAGAGAGATTCTTGCGGAAGCTGTTTAAAATTAGAGATGACTCCTTTGATCCGCACCATCTTGGAGAGTGGGTAGAATTTGTCTATGAAGGCGAGCGCCAGTTGCTCTCAAGTAGTGAAGTAGTTGGACAGATGGGCTCGTAGCCAATACGAAGCTTTATCCCTCAAAGTGAAGGGAAAAAGCCTTAGCTTAATGGCGTCGTCGCTCACATCTTTAGCTTTAAATGTATCGCATTTCGCCAAAAAAGTGTCGATATGATGGTTTGGATTCTTGTGCGGATGCCCATGGAAGGGATCCTGCTGCATCAGATTTATGAGCCCGGTCTTTAACTCGAAGCTAGCTGCCGCTAGTTGCGGTCTCAAGATGGAGGAATTGTTTCTGAAGCTCGGTTTCAAATGGTCCCAGATAGACCCGGTGCGAGGTGGAGTGACGGTATTTTCTGCCATTTGATCAGAGAGTATCTGACTCCTATTCGAGGCACTGAGAGCTCTTGCTGTTTTCTCGATTTCAGGATCGAATAGCAATTCTTTATCAAAAGCCCAAAGCGAGTGATAATGCACAAGACAGCTCAGAAAAATACCATGAGTAGCAAGATAATAATTAAAATGAATAAAAAGGGTGAAAAGATAAGGAATGGTTAGAGTTGCTAGCAAACTCTTCAAAATAAAAATAAATTAAGATACACAGTAACCATCCCGGCAACGACGCCAAAAACTTGACGCACTCCGAACTTACACTTAAAATCCACCTAGCTGTGTCACAGTCGCTAGGTGTAGTATGGTTCCTAGATGTCAGCTCTGGGCTCTATCCGCAAGCGGACGGTGTCAAATTATAGTATAAAAGATTGTCGAATCCCATAGGGACAGTGACAGTGTATTGGGGTCTCAGATTATCTTTAAATCTCAGAATGAGATAACAGTCGGTTTGGAAAGATTTGTTGTGATGGTGTTGGTTTGATAATAAAAGAAGCTAGGACCTTAGGGAT
The DNA here is from genome assembly GCA_030789695.1 of Scilla litardierei. Taxonomy (NCBI): domain Eukaryota; kingdom Viridiplantae; phylum Streptophyta; class Magnoliopsida; order Asparagales; family Asparagaceae; genus Scilla; species Scilla litardierei. Next base: position 2,837,300 of record CM061141.1, on the reverse strand, counting down.
CACCGCTAAAACCGTTGGAGGTTGATGTTAGAATGAGATCTTTACGTTGCATTGGATTTAGGGGGTTGATCTCTCAACTCATACCACTCTCGTGGGTTAGAATCTCGAGGTATTTCGGTGGCTCTCATTGACGCAATGGCGGTAACCGTCAATGTAGCGATATAGTTCATCGGTGGATCCCCTCAAGGCACGAGCCGGGCATGGTCATGAGACTTGGTTGAATCCACTAATTCCCTATTTAAATCCCAAAGATACTCCTTAAGCTCATCAATTCCACCGACCGTGTGCATGATCTCAGTACGAGTTCTCCTATGGATTTGGATGGATCGACCGAAATAATCCCACTTATTCCTAATACAACCTAGAGATCCAGATCTACATCTCTTTCCTAAAGTCTTGGGGCTAACACATCAACCCTAGGGAAAACTACTCACACATGGCGATTACGACAAGTAAAAACATAGTTCCTACCGTAGAAAACATCATAGCAATAAAATCAAGCGAGGGATTAAGATCTTACGTACCGCGAATGAGAAAGAAGCAATTGCCAATAGAGATCAAGGGATTCCCGCAGATTCCAAGACAAAAGCAACAATAAAAAATATAAACTTTCTCCAAAAACAACTTAATTTCCAAAACCTAGATCTAGATCTACAATAATCTTTTGCTCCTTCTCTTTTCTAAGCTTAATTCCAAAACATAACCTAATGAAAGCTCTTCCCCTCTAAACGTCGGTAAAAATTCGCTCTCATACATCAGTCTGGGGCCCACGAAAAAATTCCGAAATTAGTCCGCATATCGTCGACCGAGTCAGTAACTCGGTCGAGCAGAAGCTTGCTCGATCGAGCACTGCTCTTGGCTTGGGCGAAGGGTCCGGGCTGCTCGGTCGAGCAGCCCGCCTACTTGGTCGAGCTGTCAGTAGATCGGAGCCTCCTTCCAAAATGTCGCTCTGCCTACTCGGCCCGAGTAGGCCTTGCTCGGTCGAGCAGGATATTGGTGGGATGCAGCTCGAAAATGGGTCGACTCGGACCGAGTCGCCATTCTGCTCGGTCGAGTAAGATGTGCGCTCTGCTGGGCTTGTGTGTCAGCTCGACCGAGCAGCTTGTGCTACTCGATCTAGTCGCCTGGGAAACAGCCCTAATGATTCCTTTCTCTTGCCAGATTCTCATCTACTCCTCTCATAAGCTTCCGAACCTCGGCGAACTCCTGTAGAGCCTCGCCAACGGGCTCACGGGCATGCTGGATGTGTCCATATCCAAAAGTGGTTCGGAATCGCTCCAAAATTCCTGAAGATCCACAAAACTCTACTAAACTCGAATATGGCGTTAGAAGTGCAGCATCGTAAGAAAATGCGGGATTTGGATGCGGATATGACATGAAATGAAATGGAATGATGCTATGAAAAGATGAAAATATGGACACGTCAACGGGCGACCAACGGGCGAGGTTCGAGGCGAAGTGCGCCCTTCCCACTAGTGGAGTTGGACTTCGCGGGAGACGGACGAGCTTACCGTGTGTATAGCGACCTTGGAGGGAAGCGGGCGACCAACGGACGAGGTTCGAGGTGAAGTACACCCTTCCCACTAGTCGAGTCGGACTTCGCGAGAGACAGCAAGCTTACCGTGTGTCTGGCGAGCTTGGAGGGAAGCAGGCGACCGACGGGCGAGGTTCGAGGCGAAGTGCACCCTTCCCACTAGTCGAGTCGAACTTCGCGGGAGACGGGCAAGCTTACCGTATGTCTGGCAAACTTGAAGGGAAGGTCGAAGTATCACGATCTTTAGGTCGTAACAATTGCCCCCGTTCTTCGAGTTTGCGGCGGGAAGCCCGGCCTAGCTCGGATGATGTTTCACTTCTCCAATGTGGGTGATCTTCTCTTCAAAAAGTTTGTGGCGGTAGCAATTTCGAATCACGTGCCAATACTCCTTTCATCATTGTATTTCCGCAGAGTCGAGGCATCACAGCTATTCAAGACATGACGCGTGGCGGATGTGACGGAGGGGGTAGTCGAGGCGTTAAATACGCCCAGATGAGTGCCACGCATCTCAGCTTCGACGGCTTATATGAAGCGAGGATCGATATATAAGGGGGAGGGAAAACTTCGCAGCAAAGTTTCCCGTTTTTCTCTTCTTCTCCGAATTTCCTTCAGCTGTTGTGGGAGAGATTTGCCACCGATGTTGCCGTCGCCGTCATCCACTGTTTCGATCGTGATTTTCGCCTTTCTTCTTTATTTCAGTTATTCTCTTGATCTTCTTGTAGATGGCTTCACATTTCGAGGTCGGAGGTGGCAGTGGCAAGGTGAAGGCGGAGGAAATGGAGGTAAAGGAGGAAGAAATGGAGGAGGAGATGAGGCAATGGAGGCCCGTAATACGGAGGAGAGGGCTCGGATCGGGCTCTGGAAGAGCCCAAACAAGGGTGCCGAGGGTGATAGCGGCCACTCGAAGAAGAACGGACATTATCAATATCAGGGAGATCCATGCGAGGTATGTTCGGCCACCTTGTGAAGTGCGCCTCCCTGGAGCCAATGAGAGTGTATGTTATCCTGGGGGATAATGAGGTCGGAGTCTATGTCCAGACTTTCGAATTAGGGCTTCGATTTGCGCTGACGCCGGGCTCAATCGGCTTAATGGTCAGCTTCGTCGTCCTCTGCCTTGCCAGTGCTATGAGTCTGTCCTTGACGCTCTTCCAGCATTTCTTCGAGGTAAGGAAGAGGTGGAAGTATTATTGTGTATATGCGAGGAAGGGGCGGTCTCTCATTCATGGGGTGCCGATTGATGTGAAAGGATGGAAGGAGAGATTTGTTTTCCTCTTAATGCCGACTGATGTGGTGTTGAGGTCGAACTGGGGGGGACGTTGAATCCTTTAGTGGATGATGTGGCGAGCTTGAAGGGAGAGGATTTAATGAACTGCCAGATCTTGGAGGAGATTCCTGAGGTGGACCGGAGGCTAGCGAACTTGGTCAAGGACGACCGGCTCGCTCAACACTTCTGGCCCGAAGGTATTTTGAACCTGGCGAACTTCCTCATGTAGGCTCACTCTAATCTTTCTCTTCTTTGCAAGCGAGGACATGATACGTACGATGGAGGAGGTGCTGAGGGCGGCTGGGATGTCTGTGACGAAGATGTCAGGCCCCCTGGATAAAGGCAAGAGGGTGGCAGAAGAGGAGGGACCCGCGAATGAGATCGCCCAGAAGTGGGGCATTGGAATCACCATTGGGGAGAGGGAGGATAAGAGGCAAAATGCGTCCGAATCGGAAGCCCCCTCCCGCCAGACAAGTGAGGCATCACCAGGCGGTCAGACTGACCAGGGGGAGGCCGCCGCCGCTCCTCCTTCGAAGATTCCGACCGTGGAGATGCCCAATAGGGCATCCATGAATGATCGCAGGCCTTACGGGATTCCTCTGCGGAAGATGGGGAAAGAGGCGCATCCGAGCTGCGAGAGGGCGCTCGCCCGCTTTGGGTCGAAGAGGACTGAGGTGGAGGCCCTTCCAGGGGCGGAGCTCCTCCAGCCGATCTATCTGATAGGTAGATGAAAGTCCGTATTTGATGAAGCTGGGGTTGCGGCCCATCTGGCGAAGAATAGCATGCTGCCGTGGGACCGCGAATCTCTGACTGTTGTGGCTCCGGAGCGGCTCTTTGCCTCTACGATCTGGCACGGCATGCAGGTTCGCCGATCTTTTTATTATGTCATGTTAGTCTCTTTGCTTACGCATGTAATTATGTCTTTGTTTCTCTTGTATGCGATGGCGGCGATGGTAGCTCTTCAGCGCCATACCCACGTGGCCCTTGTCAAGGCGTCCCTCAAGAAGGCGAGGGCCGATCTCCAAGAGACCGCCGAGAAATTGCGGGAGAAGGATGAGAAGCTGGAGCAAGTTCTGAGGCACTACGATGCCCAGAAGAAGATCATTGACGAGCTGGAGAAGAAGCAGACGGAGCTCACTCATCAACTCTAGGACGAAGAGACCAAACTGGTCAATGTCCTGAAGGAGCATTCTGAGGATAAGGATGTCATGAGGTGGGAGATGGGCGCTAAGAAGCAGGTAATCGACGTCCAGCAGCGGGAGATCGCCGACTTGAAGCGTGCGATGGATGTGGAGAAACGGGAGAATGCCGACTTGAAGCGGCGAGTGGAGGAGCTGGAAAAGGTTGACCAGTGAGCTATAGGGGATACCACCGTCCACCGATATCAGGACGAGGAGCTTGTCCCTAAGTTGCGATTGGCGACAGAAGCGGGCCTTGAGGAGGGTCTCTCGAGGATGAAGGAAAGGCTGGCGAGGTTGCATCCATCCTTAGTGGTCGACTTCTCCAAGCTGGACGTGCCCTTGGCCGAAGAAAGGACATGATTGGGAGATACGCCGGGCAGCGGTCAGGCGGGTGGATCGGCAGGGGCGTATGACTTCCACATCCTTAGCTTCCCCCTTTTTTGTTTTGAAGTTGGGCCTTTTTGTAGTGTAGGCCGGAGTGATTACTCCTTGTACGGTCGTATCTTAGGAATACATGTATGTACTTTCAAAATTTTGATCGAATAAATGAAAGTTGTATGTTTTTCGGAATACTGTTGTCCGGACACATATTGTAGAGTGGGAGGGCTTGGCACTTCCTTAGCCTCATCTTTATATATACCCCCGACATATGGGGCGCACAAGAGTCGAGGCGAGACTGGGCCGTATGTCGAACATAGGTCGGCCCTGGTGTGTGATAGTTTGCTACGGGCAAAGCGCGGAAGTTTGCCGCGACAGCTGTGGGAGGGGAGGGTATGAACCCGTGGCTCGACCCAACCGGTGGCGACCTGTCAAGGGCGAAGGGCGCTCGGGCGTGCCCTGGAATTCCTCGATGCAAGGAGCTGAAACTTTAGTTTGCATAATAGATAGACATAAATGCGAGTGTACAAGGATATACTTGTAGGAGAGAGAGCGAGACGTGGCTCGGCCCTGGTCCGCCGGAGACCTGTCGAGGGCTGTGCTCATGCCCGGTTAAGGGTGCATGGGAAGCCCCTGAGTTGAAGGTGGGAGGGTGCGAGACGAGGCTCGGCCTAAACCTACCGGAGACCCCTCAGGGGGCAATGCACGCTTAGGCCTGCCTAGTAGCGCAAGAGCTCGCTTGGGATGACTCGGAGTTCCTCGGTGCGAGGAGCTGAAAATTTAGTCCGCACAATATGCGTGTAAAAAATAAATGCACCAGATTTTACTCGTAAGGTCGGGGCGGAAGCCCGGCCTAGTTCGGACGACGTACCGTCTCCCTGTCAGTCCGAAAGAAAGGGGACGGCCTTCGCTCCGAGTGTCGGGGAAAGGGCAAGAGTTATTTTGAAAAGCCCGCCCACCGTTTCGTTGCCATCATTTCGATTTGAAGGCGGGAGAATATCAAAGTATCCCAGCCATCCAGAAAGCGACGTGTGGTGGCCGTGACTGCGGGTGGCAGTCGAGACGTCAGATGAGATCGGATCCCCGCCACATGGCAGAGCTTCGACGGTGGAGATCGGTCGACGTTCCTAAAAATAGGGGAGTGAGAGATCGAGCAAGAGTTTTCCCACTTCTGATTTCCTTCGAGCTCTCGCTTTCTTCTGAGTTTCGATCGCCGTTGTCGTCACTACCGTTTCTGGAGTTCGTGCAATTGTTCCAACAGCTTCATCCGACCGTCTGCTTCTTATAGGTACTATTCTTGCTCCTTGAGATGGTTTCTCCGACTTCTTCCCATTCGACTGCTTCGAGAGAGATATAATAATGGCATAAGGGCAGTGGAGCAACGGACAGCTCCGCCGCAGACACGGTGGAGGGGGTGGAGGAGACTTCTCCGGTCAGTCAGGACCGCACTGAGAGTAGGCCGGCGGCCAAGCTTGCAACGGGTTCGTCGTCAGCGGACCCTATGGATCCGAGGAAAGGGAAATGGCCGGCCGTACCGAAGCCCCTGTTGTTCGCTAGGGCCGTCGTGACCATGGCCGAGTCCGGGAACGTTCCCGCTGAGATCTCAAGCGTGGAATCGGTAATGCGGACCTCTTTCATACCTGAAGCCCGCGCAAAGTACATCAGGCCACCCTACACAGTCCGCCTCCCGACCGCCGTTGAACGGGTGTGCTTCCCGAAGGATTACGAGGTTGGGGTACACGTCACTTGCTTCCACCAAAGACTTCGCTTCCCCCTTCCTCCTTTGCTTTTCCACATTCTGAACTTCCTCGAACTTCCCCGATTCCAACTGATGCCAAACTCCATCAATGCAATCATCGGCTTCCTCATTCTTTGTATGGGGAGCGATGTCAGTCCGACCACCCCTCTATTCCGGTACTTCTTCGCAATCAAGAAGCCGAGGGCGCACTATTACGTATTAGCGAGGAGAAAGCGGCCTCTAGTCATGGGCTTGCCGGGAAAGATTAAAGGTTGGATGGAGCGGTATGTGTTCGTCTCGACGTCCAAGGATATGGCGTTGAGGTCGAACTAGGGCGTACTGAATCCGAAGGCAAACAAAGAGGTTCGCCTTGACGCGGACGACATCGAGCGGTCTAAGATCTTGCAGGAGATCCCCGCTGCGGACATGCAATATGAGAAGTTTGCCACGGAGGAGATGATAATCCGGCACATCTGGCCGGAAGGTATCCGAGCTTTATAGTTGTCGCTCTTAATTTGCTCACCCTGATCTATTTCCTTCTTGCAGGTCAGACGATGAGTTTGCCGATGGAGGAGCTGATGAGGCTGGCCTCGGAGCAAGCAGCCAAGCAATCAGCGAAGGGCGGCTCGAAGAGGGCGCAAGAGGGATCATCGGGAAGCCCGCTCACCCGAGCTGCGAGGCGACGCTCGCGGTGTTCAAGTCCAAGAGGGACGAGTTATTGGCTTTGCGGAGGAGGCCCTCCTGGCGACGGCCTACCCCGTCGGCTCCGCTGAGTTGGTTTTCGACGAAGCCGGAGTGGCGGCGAGGCTAGCCGAGAACAGCCTGCTGCCCCGGGATAAGGAGTCCCTGACAAATGTTGATGCGGAGAGGTCGTGTGCCTCGGTCCTGTGGCATAGTATGCAGGTAGGTCGGCCGTCTCCTCTAAAGATACTTATATTTGCCTGTGTATGTTCTAACTTTTCTTGCTTTGCTGTGCAGGCTAACGCCATGATGGTCGTCCTTAGGCACCACACCCCCGCTATAAACAAGGCCGAGGCCGCGCTCGGAAAGAAGGAAGCAGAATTTGCCACTCTTAAGAAGGCGGCTGATGAGCGGGCGATGAGGCACAGGGCCAAACATGCCAAGCTGCAGGGAATGTATGCCGAACAGCAGGTGACGATCTGGAACCAGGAAGCATGCTTTGAGGAGTTCGAGGCGAATGTCCATGCTGAAGAAGCCTGCCGAGCCGAGCTGGAGGCTGCCCTTGAGCAAGAAAAGAAGAGAGCAGTGGATCTGGAGCAGCTCGTAGAGTTGGGAAAGGCCGAGGCGGAAGCGAAGCAGGTGGAGGCGGTCTGCACTTACCAGACGACGGAGTTTGTCCCGGCCATGGCGGCGATGAAGAGGGAAGGTCTAGCGGATGGCTGGGAGGCGTGCCTCTGTAAAATCAAGGATAGGCTGGGGAGCCTCTATCCTTCAGTTGAGGTGGACTTCGCGTTGCTAGCGGCCTCAGATGACGAGGAAGAGGAAGAAGTGACTACGTCGGTCGATGAAAAGGCATCGGCGGCCGAACTAGATGTGGCTGGGGATACTCATGAGGGTGAAGGTTTGGTCGGAGGCGGCCAAGGGGAAGGCGGCCATGGAGAGAGCGGCCAAGGTGCCACATGAAATGTTGGGATAGGGGATTTAGAGGCCGGTCTAGGAGCCTTGGTGTATGACTTAGTTTTTTTTATTTTTGGAATTTTTGGCTGTTTGGTGGTGTCGACCTAGGTGAGGCCATTTTTTGTAAAGTCAACACCCTGGAAATACTTGTAAAAAATTTCGTCAATGAAATTTATAGTCCGAGCTTAATTTTCTCGACTAGTGGCTTGGTTCCCCGTCTCGGATTGTGACTTAGAGTGGCCCTGATATGTATTGCCCCCGACATTCGGGGCGGGCGAGAGCTGGAGAGAGGCCGTGCTGGATGTCGAGAGTATAGACCGACGTTTGGCTTCCGGAGTTTGAGGGAGGGGAGGGTACGAGCCCGTAGCTCGGCCCTAGCCCTTCTCCGGTTTGGGTAGCGAAGCCTGTCCTGCTATGGGTAGCCAGGAGTGACCTGCCCCGGAGTCTTTGGGGGAGGGGGTACGAGCCAGTAGCTCGGTCCTAGCCCTCCAGAGCCTATCGGGGGCAAAGCTCCGTAAGCTTGCCCCGGAGTTTGAGAGAGGTGAGAGTACGAGCCCGTAGCTCGGCCCTAGCTCTTCTCCGGTTTGGGTAGCGAAACCCGTCCTGCTATGAGTAGCCAGGACATGACCTGCCCCGAAGTCTTCGAATGAGGGGATACGAGCCCGTAGCTCGGCCCTAGCCCTCCGGAGCCTATCGGGGGCGAAGCTCCGTAAGCTTGCCCCGGAGTTTGAGGGATGGAAGAGTACGAGCCCGTAGCTCGGCCCTAGTCCTTCTCCGGTTTGGGTAGCGAAGCCCGTCCTGATATGGGTAGGCAGGACGTGACCTGTCCCGGAGTCTTCGTGGGAGGGGAGGGTACGAGCCCGTAGCTCGGCCCTAGCCCTTCGGAGCCTATGAGGGGCGAAGCTCCGTAAGCTTGCCCCGGAGTTTGAGGGGTGGGTACGAGCCCGTACCTCGACCCTAGCCCTTCTCCGATTTGGGTAGCGAAGCCCGTCCTACTATGGGCAGTCAGGACGTGACCTGCCCCTGAGTCTTCGTGTGAGGGGAGGGTACGAGCCCTTAGCTCGGTCCTAGCCCTTCTCCGATTTGGGTAGCGAAGCCCGTCCAGATATGGGTAGGCAGGACGTGACCTGCCCCGGAGTCTTCGTGGGAGGGGAGGGTACGAGCCCGTAGCTCTGCCCTAGCCCTCCGGAGCCTATCAGGAGTGAAGCTCCGTAAGCTTGCCCCAGAGTTTGAGGGGAGGGTACGAGTCCGTAGCTCAGCCCTAGCCCTTCTCCGGTTTGGGTAGTAAACCCTGTCCTGTTATGGATAGCCAGGACGTGATCTGTCCCGGAGTCTTCGTGGAAGGGGAGGATACGAGCCCGTAGCTCGGCCCTAGCCCTCCGAAGCTTATCGGGGACGAATCTCCGTAAACTTGCCTCGGAGTTTGAGGGGAGGGTACGAGCCCGTAGCTCGGCCCTAGCCCTTCTTCGGTTTGGGTAGCGAAGCCCGTCCTGCTATGGGTAGTCAGGACGGGACCTGCCCCGGAGTCTTCGTGTGAGGGAAGTGTACGAGCCCGTAGCTCGGCCCTAGCCCTTCTCCGATTTGGGTAGTGAAGCCCGTCCTGCTATGGATAGACATGACGTGACCTGCCCGGGAGTCTTCGTGGGAGGGAGGGTACGAGCCCATAGCTCGGCCCTAGCCCTCCGGAGCCTATTGGGGGCGAAGCTCCATAAGCTTGCCCCGGAGTTTGAGGAGAGAGTACGAGCCCGTAGCTCGGCCCTAGCCCTTCTCTGGTTTGGGTAGCGAAGCCCGTCCTGCTATGGTAGCCAGGACGTGACCTGCCCGGAGTCTTCGTGGAAGGGGAGTGCGCGAGCGCGTAGCTCGGCCCTAGCCCTCCGGAGCCTCTCGGGGGCGAAGCTCCGTAAGCTTGCCCCGGACTTTGACAATGTTCGAGGAGAACTGAAATTTCCAAATGGAGATGGCAAAATTTGAGAATTTGCAGGAAAAGAAGATAATTTCATTAAAATTTACGAGGTTACTGATAGTATTTGAGCAAGTGTTCTGCATTCCATGGGTGGGCCAGCTCGTCGCCGTCCATGGTTGCCAGGATGTAAGTTGACGACCCGATGATATCAATGATTTCATAGGGGCCCTCCCATTTTACTGCAAGCTTCCCTTGGCAAGCGATCTCCGGCTTGAAGGTCGCGTCCCTGACGACTAGGTCGCCGATTCTGAAGCTCCGTTTCTTCACTCGGGAGTTGTAGTGCCGAGTCATCCTCTGCTTGACAAGGTTAGTCAGAGCTCGGTCTCTCACTTCGTTGATGAGCTCGAGGTTGAGGTCCAGGCCCTCCATGTTAACGTCTTCATCGAAGTACTTGGGTCGGAGTGTTTTTTCTCCCACTTCTATAGGGACGACTGCCTCCGCCCCGAATGCAAGCATAAACGGGCTCTCCCCGGTCAATGCTTTGTAGGTCGTGCGGTACGACCATGGGATTCCCGGTAGCTCGTCCACCCAAGACCCAAGTGCGTCGCCGACCTTCTTCTTCAGGAGGCCCAATATGCATTTGTTTGATGCCTCCGCCATCACATTGCACTGCGGATGCGCTACGGAAGCAAAGTGGAGTCTGATCCCCCATTCCGAACAAAAACTCTGGAAGTCCGCACAGTCAAACTGCCTCCTGTTATCTGTCACTATGGAGCGAGTTACCCCAAAGCAGCATATGACGGACTTCCAAATGAAGCTCTTCATATCCCTCCAAGTGATGTGCGCCAACGGTTCAGCCTCGATCCATTTGGGGAAGTAATCGACGGCGACGACGAGGTACTTCCTCCCTTCGAACGCCTTCGGAAAAGGTCCGAGGATATCGAGACCCCACTTGGCGAACGGGATCGGGCTGAGGATGGGACCAGGTCGGCCAGCGGAGCAGCAGTGTGTCTTCAAAACTTTTGGCACTCTCCGCACTTCTTGACATACTAGGATGTGTCATGGATCATAGTCAGCCAGTAATATCCTTGACGCACTGCTTTGTGGGCAATGGTGCGTCCGCCATAGTGGTTTCCACAGAGGCCTTCGTGCACCTCGCGGATGACTTGTTCGGCTTGGTCCGGCCCCAGGCACTTCAGATAAGGCAGGATGTCGAATCTTACGCGGCGCTTGCGGTAAAGCATACCGTCGAAGATTACGAACGACAGGACTCGCCTTTCGACCTTCTTCGCTTCGAGCCGATTTTCGGGCAGGGCCCCGTCTCCAAGTATGTCATGATTAGGCTCATCCAGGTCGTCATTTGGCTGACACACATTAGCTCGCCCTCCTCAATAGTATGTGTCAGCAAGTTCTCGACGTAGATTGCCTTCCTAATTTCGACCGGGGGAGAGGCGGCTAGCCTCGAGAAAGCGCCGGCCCGGAGGTTGTTAGATCGAGTCAGATGCTGAACCTCCGCTTTCTTGAACTTCTGAAGTTCGGCCTGAGCGCACTTTAAGTAGCGCTTCATCAGCTCCTCCCTCGCTTCGAAGCTCCCCTGGATCTGTTGGACGACGAGCCTCAAGTCGCTCAGCAGCAGCGCATTCGTCGCCCCATCGCTCGGTATAGCTTCAGCCCGTTGACAGCAGCTCCATACTCTGCCACGTTGTTTGTCGTCGAGAAGTTGAAGCGGAGCGCATACTCCAACAAGCACCTGTCAGGAGTTTGGATGATGATGTCCGCTCCACTTCCAGACCTCGAGCCGACCCGTCGACGTGGATGACCCATAGTTTGACATCTCCTCCTTGAGCGGATGTTGAGGGTTCGTCTGCTACCGGCAGTCTTTGCCATGCTACGGTCGATTGAGCACCAGGCGGGTCTTCAGGTAGTTCTTCAATGGTGCATTCCACCACGAAATCCGCCAGCGCTTGACCCTTGATCGTCGCCCGGGCTCTGTAGATAATGTCGAACTCACTGAGTTTGACGCTCCAGTTCAGCATTCTGCCCGATCGCTCCAATCCCTTTAAGTTCTTCTCAAGGGGCAGATTGGTGTAGACGATGACAATGTGAGCTTGGAAGTACGGTCAGAGCTTCCTCGCTGTCGTGACTATGCAGTAAGAGACCTTCTCTATGGGGCTATAACGGGTCTCCGCATCTCGGTGCACCTGGATTGTATAGTAGACAGGCCGTTGCACGCCCTTCTCTTCCTTGACTAGGGCTGAGCTGACAGCTTCTTCATTAGTGGAAAGATACAAGCCCAGCTGCTCTCACTCCTCCGGCTTCGCGAGCAACGGCAGACTTTGCAAGTAGGCCCGCAGCTCTGCAAAAGCTTGGACGCAGGAGTCGTCCCATTTGATTACCTTCCTGTCATCCTTCTCTGCGGCGAGAGCCCACCGCAAGACTCTGAAGAATGGAAGTGATCTCTCAGCGGACTTTGACAGGAACCTCCCCAGCGCAGTGATCCTTCCGTTCAACCTCTGCAGGTCTCTAATAGTTCGAGGCTCCCTCATATTGACAAGGACTAATATCTTGTCCGGGTTCGCCTCGATCCCACGCTTCGTAATCATGAAGCCAAGGAACTTTCCTGATTGTACGCCAAAGATGTGTTGGATCCTGTGGATGGTAAACAACACTAGAGGGGGTTGAATAGTGTTGTGCAAATAATAAATCTTTTTCGATCGTTAATTAAAACCCTTCTAATGTTGCCTAAGAAACCAAGTAGAGTGATCTACGCTTGGTTCTTAATCAACTTAATTAATCTTCAAAACAAGTCAGAGATAAAACTCTTCTGGTAGTCGACTCCCTAAGAACAGTAGTCGACTTCCAAAGGGGAATTAAGCACAGCTCAGTTAAATAAATACTTAATAAAGATATATAAGATTTCACAGAAGTATAAGAGAGAAGCAGATACAGAAAATAATCTTGCAATATATTATGAATGAGTTACAAATATAATACTCAATGAATCAAGATAAACAAAGTAGAGATAAACAATCACAGAGAGAATCAAATGCAAACACAAGGATTTTTATCCTGGTTCCCCACAACCTTGGGTACATCCAGTCCCCGACCAATCCGGTACGAGATTTCCACTATTGCCTTAGCAATACAAATACCTAGCCTCAACTAGGATTTCTGACCACCCAGACTTGTCTAGGATTTTACCTTGCCTCACAACCCGAGGACTTTACCTTGCCTCATAATCCGAGGACTTTTCACAAACACCTTGTCTACAACAAGGATTTACAACCACCCTTATCACCAAGGGACTACAAGTAAAATCAAATCCAATACACCACAATGAATTAGTAGAGATTGGTTTTTACACCCAAAATTCTATAGCCAAGATTAAATTTGCAATAGTGCTTAACGTGGCTAAAAGAATTTAAATCGTTCGTAGATCACACAAAGAATATGAGTTTGTTCACTGTGATCTAGAATCTAGATATGTTCTTATAGATCAGACAAAGAATATGAAATTATTCGACGTGATCTAGAATCTAGATGTTTCAAAAATCCTTTGAGAATATAAAAAATCAATGAGAAGGATTTTGAAAACCAATTTGCAATAGCCAAAAATAATAATGATCTTAAAACGAATTATAAAAGAATATAAGCAATAAGATCAGAAATTGAAAACCCGTTTTGGCTATGAAGAACTTTGAGAGCAATGAGAATGATGAGATCTTTTGAGAGAATAATAATTTTGCTCAAGAATGAATTGGTGAGAAAAATGTTCTCATAGGGTCTCTATTTATAGAGCCAAATGAGAATTCAAAATGATTCAAATCAAGTTTGACTTTTGACAAAAAAATCAAGCAATGAATAAATGAGAGAGTGAATCAAGGAATTCTGGTCACACAGCTGATAGTCAACTCCCTAACTTTGGTAGTCGACTCCCATAGTGTTTCAGAGAAAATCTGCTACAACTGGTAGTCGACTCCCTAACTTTGGTAGCTGACTACCAGAGTATCTTTTCTGGTAAAAGACAGGAATCAGTATAATGAACTACTGGGTGTTTGTAGTTGACTACAAGTTGAAACTTAGCTTCTATGAAAAGTATGCTCTCAAATAAGTTTAAAATGAGTTTTAAAAACATTTTAGAAAATCATTTTGTGTGTGTGCAAATTCTTCTTGGCTTTGACATAATCCTAAGAAAATGAAAAACAACTCACACACTAGACTCTATGAAGAACTAGAAGCCATGAATGAGCTTTGGAGTTGCGAGCTAAATTCATCTTCATCTTCTATGTGTGTGGTTGAAGTTCTTCTTCTCGGAGTATGTTTCGAGCTTCAATTAGCTTATTGCACAACCTACACACGTAAGTAGTATGATTAGTAATTTAACAACATTTGGTGTGATCATCAACAAAACAAACCACTTAGGGTGGGACTAGATTCTCATCACTCTCCTCCTTTTTGATGATGACACCCAAATGAAAAACATATGAATAATATGAAATAAAAACAATGACTAAGTGTACTTACTCCCTCTGCTTAGATGCGGTTTATTATTCATTCATGTTTTTGCTTGCTTCACTTTTTCTCCCCCTTGTCATAAAAAAACATAATCGTATACATACCAAGTGAAGAAAAAAAATTCATAGGCTCCCCCTTAAAGTTTGCATCATTGCAGTTGGGTCTCCCCCTTAATGTATGCATGGTATTTTTGATTCTCCCCCTGAAAATGTGCATGTTCTTTGGGATCTTGGGGCAAGCAATTTATTCCCTTCAAATATGTGAGTACCTACAAAAATCAAAATTTGGTGTTCTTTTCTTTTGAGTCCATGGGGTTAAAGATATTATCAATAAAATTAATTAAATGATATTCAATATGCTTTAAACCTGAGTATCATTAAAATATACAATAAGCATAGATACTCAACAGTATTTGGTTTATGCAACATCATCCAATAGGAACCCAAACCCATTTAGGATTTGTTTTCCTAGCATACAAAGAATTTCTAGAATTATGCATATTCATCACAATATTATGTATATATGCATTTCTATCAATCAAACTCAAATTCTTTGGAACCCAACACATATTACCATATAATATACGCATGGACATAGAATTATTTTTAGCATATGGATGCATAGTCACATGATTAGTAGAATCCAACTTATGAATGGAACTATTAGAAATATTGGATTTCATCAATTTATTGCATGCAATCTTACCATACATGAAAGCATATTTCTTTCTAGCAACATTAGCTTGCATATTCTTTCTAACATAATTCTTTTTATCTCTAACAACATTATTAATCATGAAATCATGTTTGCATGAAGAAAAAGTATTCAAGCTAGCATTGCGCTTGAAATTATCAAATTTACAAACAAGCTCTTCATGCATACTTTTACGCATTGACAAATCATTAAACAATAAATTAATTCTACCATTAATGCTATTGCATTCATTCATAAGCAAAGAATTTTCTACTACTAGTCTATCATTATCAATTCTCAATTGTTCAATAATAAACTTAGCATTATTCAATCTTTCAAGAGATTCATCATGCACAATTTTTAAACATTCATAATCATTCAATAAAGCATTATGCTCACTTTTCAACTTATTATGATCAATAAGAAGTGAATTATGATCTTTCTTTAAACTCTTATGATCATGCTTTAAAGAACTAAATTTACTTTTCAATGATTTATAATCTTTAACTAAATCATTGTAAGCATGAAGTAAATCATTGTTTTCATCTTCATCACTAAAGGTAGAGTTTACCTCATCGTTTGTTTGTGCCATGTAGCAATCATAAGAACCTTCTTTATCTTTGTTGGAGGATGAAACTTTAGAGGTAGTCTCCTCAAACTTCACTACCATGTGCCATAGTTGATACGCTGTAGTAGCTCCTGACACAAGACTAAAAATTTTGTTACTCAAAAAACATTGAATATATCCAATTACCTCTCCATCTTTCATTTCTATTTCTTCTTCCTCTTTTGATCATAGTGACTAGGGTGTGGTAGGTGGGTGATATTGCTTCTCCACAAATCTCCACAAGTTGTTGTCTTTGGATTGAATGTAGACTTTCATCATTCTTTTCCAATCGTCATAATTTGAGCCATCAAAGATATGTGGAAGTTATCTTCTTGTTGACGCCATCTTGTAACCGCGCTCTGATACCAAGTGTTGGATCCTGTGGATGGCAAACAATACTAGAATGGGGGTTGAATAGTATTGTGCAAATAATAAATCTTTTTCGTTCGTTAATTAAAACCTTTCTAATGTTGCCTAAGAAACCAAGTAGAGTGATCTACGATTGGTTCTTAATCAACTTAATTAATCTTCAAAACAAGTCAGAGATAAAACTCTTCTGGTAGTCAACTCTCTAAGAACAGTAGTCGACTCCCAGAGGGGAATTAAGCACAGCTCAGTTAAATAAATACTTAATGAAGATATATAAGATTTCACAGAAGTATAAGAGAGAAGCAGATACAGAAATTAATTTTGCAATATATTATGAATGAGTTACAAATATAATACTCAATGAATCAAGATAAACAAAGTAGAGATAAACAATCATAGAGAGAATCAAACGCAAACACAAGGATTTTTATCTTGGTTCCCCACAACCTTGGGTACATCCAGTCCCCGACCAATCCGGTACGAGATTTTCACTATTGCCTTAGCAATACAAATACCTAGCCTCAACTAGGATTTCCGACCACCCAGACTTGTCTAGGATTTTACCTTGCCTCACAACCCGAGGACTTTACCTTGCCTCGCGATCCGAGGACTTTTCACAAACACTTTGCCTACAATAAGGATTTACAACCACCCTTATCACCAAGGGACTACAAGTAAAATCAAATCCAATATACCACAATGAATTAGTAGAGATTGGTTTTTACACCTAAAATTCTATAGCCAAGATTAAATTTGCAATAGTGCTTAACGTGGCTAAAAGAATTTAAATCGTTCGTAGATCACACAAAGAATACGAGTTTATTCACTGTGATCTAGAATCTAGATATGTTCTTAGATCACACAAAGAATATGAAATTATTCGACGTGATCTAGAATCTAGATGTTTCAAAAATCCTATGAGAATATAAAAAATCAATGAGAATGATTTTGAAAACCAATTTGCAATAGCCAAAAATAATAATGATCTTAAAACGAATTATAAAAGAATATAAGCAATAAGATCAGAAATTGAAAACCCGTTTTGGCTATGAAGAACTTTGAGAGCAATGAGAACGATGAGATCTTTTGAGAGAATAATAATTTTAATCAAGAATGAATTAGTGAGAAAAATGTTCTCATATGGTCTCTATTTATAGAGCCAAAGGAGAATTCAAAATGATTCAAATCAAGTTTGACTTTTGACAAAAAAATCAAGCAATGAATAAATGAGAGAGTGAATCAAGGAATTCTGGTCGCACAGCTGAAATCGACTCCCTAACTTTGGTAGTCGACTCCCAGAGTGTTTCAGAGAAAATCTGCTACAACTGGTAGTCGACTCCCTAACTTTGGTAGCCGACTACCAGAGTATCTTTTCTGGTAGAAGACATAAATCAGTGTAGTGAACTACTGGATGTTTGTAGTTGACTACAAGTTGAAACTTAGCTTCTATGAAAAGTATGCTCTCAAATAAGTTTAAAATGAGTTTTAAAAACATTTTAGAAAATCATTTTGTGTGTGTGCAAATTCTTCTTGGCTTTGACATAATCCTAAGAAAATGAAAAACAACTCACACACTAGACTCTATGAAGAACTAGAAGCCATGAATGAGCTTTAGAGTTGCGAGCTAAATTCATCGTCATCTTCTATGTGTGTGATTGAAGTTCTTCTTCTCGGAGTATATTTCGAGTTTCAATTAGCTTATTGCACAACCTACACACTTAAGTAGAATGATTAGTAATTTAACAACATTTGGTGTGATCATCAACAAAACAAACCACTTGGGGTGGGACTAGATTCCCATCAAGATGCACTTTGTTGGGTTGAGCCTTAGGTTACAACTGCGCATTTTCTGGAAAGTCTCCTGCATGTCGACGAGGTGGTCCGGGGCCTCCTTGCTCTTAACCAACATATCATTGATGTAGACTTCAAGATTTCGTCCAACCTGAGAGCTGAAGATCTTGTCCACCATCCGCTGATAGGTTGCCCCAGTATTCTTCAACCCGAACGGCATCTTTGTGTAGCAGAAGATCCCCTTGTCGGTGATAAATGACGTCTTCTCCTCGTCGACCTTCGCCATTGGAATTTGATTGTAGCCCGAGAATGCATCCATGAAGCTTAGTAGTTCGTAACCCAAGGCATGGTCGACCAAGTGATCGATCCTCGGTAAGGGGAAGCTGTCTTTCGGGCATACCATGTTGAGGTCAGTGAAGTTGACGCACATGCGCCACTTTCTGCTGGCCTTCTTCACCATAACGACGTTGGCGAGCCACTCCGGCTAACTCATCGGCCTACTAAACTTGGCTTTGAGTAGCCGCTCCACCTCCTCGCCTACCGCCCTCATCTTCTCTCCTTCGAATCTCCTCTTCTTCTGCCTGACCAAACGAGCTTCCGGGTCCGCGTTTAGCTTGTGAGCGATCATTGCCGGATCGACTCCGGGCATATCTGAGGACGACCACGCGAAAATGTCTGCATTCTCTCTGAGGAGATCAATGAGTCTCGTCCTCGGAATGGTTGGGAGCTTTGTGCCAATGGAAACTGTCTTGCCCTCCTCCGCAAATATGGACACCTATTCGATCTCCTCCGCCGGGGTCGGTCGCTGGTCGCAGTAGTCCTCCTGTTCATCGAGGAGATCGACCGACAAGGCCAGCCCCGACGCCTTGTGCTTGGTGGATCCGACATAGCAACTCTGGGACAGCTTTTGGCTCCCCCGTACTTGCCCCACCTCCCGCGGAGTCTGAAATTTGACCATTTGATGCAGCAGGCTGGGGAGAGCTTCAATGACGGTCATGTATGGCCGTCCTATGATTCTGTTGTACGCCGAATCAATGTCGATAACAACGAACTGTGTCATGTGGGTGACGACCCTCGGCTCCTCCCCCAGAGATACGGGCAGTGTGATCACTTCGACAATGGGGACCGAGTGGCCGGTGAAGCCGACGATCGGGCCCGTACAAAGCCTCAGGTCTGCCTGTTTCAGCATCAACTTCTCGAACGTCGACATGAACTGGATGTCGCAGGAGCTCCTAGTGTTGATCAGAAGGCGGCTAATAATGGCCATCCCGATCTGAGCTTCGATGACGATGGCATCGTCATGCGGTAGCTCGACCACCTCCAAGTCATTGTCTGTGAAAGTGATGGGCGGTCAAGCTACTCTTCTTCTCTTCGTCCTTGTGCCAAGGTCGGCCGCTATTACTTGCCGAACATATGCCTTCTTGGCCGATGACGACGTGTCCCCGAGGATGGCCCACTGCATATCACATCTATGCGCATGACCGGCCTTGGCAGACGAGGCGATTCATGTTCGACGTTCGGGGGTGGGTCTGCCTCCGTGCTCCCTGTGGAGCTCTATTTTCTCGAGCTAGCCTTCTCCCATCGACGAAGCCTCGGATATGGCTATCTTGAATCAGCCGCTCTATCTCCCTCTTCAATGTGAAGCAATCGTTGGTATCATGACCATGATCACGGTGATACCGACAATACTTCTGCAGATCCCTAGTGGTAAGGTTCGACCTCATCTCCGAGGTGGGTCTGGAAGCAGTCCGGCCCTCGTCGCGGCGGCCAACCCCTCGATCACGGGGGGTTGAGCTGCGTGTACTGGGCCCGCTGTGGTCTTTCTGGCCTGTGGACCACCCGTGCGGGCTCTCTGGCGACAGCGAACTCCCGCACTGGGCCGGGCGATCTTGCGACTGATGGCCCTCTGGATCACGCCTCTGTTGGCTGGGCTGATCACGGCTCCTGGGCCGATCCTCCTGCCTCGGTTGAAAGTTAGGCAGATGCTCGCTGCGGGGCGCCCCTGACCTGGCGACCTCTCTCCCCATTCTCAGGACCTTCTCGCTCAGCATGTACCTCTCCACCTGAATGACAAGTGCATCAAAGTCGGTCGGCAGGTCTCGGATGAGGGATTTGTGGAGACTCCGGCTAGTCAGTCCCTTCTTGAAGGCTGCCATGGCTAGCTCGTCCCCGCAGATCGCCACACCAAGCCTCTCATCTTGGAAGCGGCGCAAGAACTTCCGAATGGTCTCTCCTTCCTTCAGGACGATCGAGAACAGAAGTCTGTGGGCTTCCTCCTTATCCGGCCCGTCCGGAATTGCTGGCAGAATTTGTGGGATAGTTCGCCAAAGCATTCGATGGTCCGAGTAGGTAAACCGTTATTCTATTCTCGGGCCGAGCTCTGCAAACTGTTCTGGAAGCCCGGCATAGAAGCACGTCGTCTGCGCCCTGGATCTACATTGCCCCCATGTATATCTGCACATGCGCGAGGGGGTCGCCCGCACCATCATAGAGCTCAAGTTGGGGGAGCTTGAACCTAAGAGGTATCGGGAACGAAGTCACCCATATTACCAATGGGGTGGCTTCCTCGGTGTAGGGGGATGCTCGGGCGACCTTCGGACATCTCGATGCCTGACTCGGCCTTCACGCCGACCTTCGAACCTAGTTGGCAAGACGCCTCGACGCTCAGGGACGTGCCCTCCCGATCTCTCGGGGGTTCTACTCCGGTCACAGCTTCGTTGACGATGATCATCACGCCCAGTTGAATAGCGTGGTTGTCGGAGTGGGCTCCTCCTGAGCGGTGGGGACCCTGCTGATGTCAGACTACACGCGTTCCGGCACCGTAGGCCTGAGGTCGACGTCTCTGGGATCTCACGATTCTCCCTCCGAAGCCTCACGCTCGGCAACAATGAAGCAGAGGTGCCGACGGACAGCTTCTTCGTCGAGGCGGGCTTGCTGGGCGGCATCCGCCTCATCCTCCAGGCATCTTCTATTGGCAGCAGCTTCTTCGTTGTGTTTCCGCTGCGAAGCTGCCTCTGCTTCTTCGTCAAGGAGTTTTTGTTGGATAGTTATATCTTCGACGAGCCCTCTTTGCTGAGCGATCACCTCTTCTTCGAACTGAGGATGAAGGTTTCGCCTCAAGTTTGGAGGATTAGAGGGGACATGGGGTGCCTCAGCTCTGGCCGCCTCGAAGTCCATCATCTTGGCGAAGGCCTCGAAGCTTTGTTGGAGAGCACGGGCTGAGGCCTGAACGGTCTCAGCCATCTCCTCAGGGGGTAAGTCCGTCGAGGGAGTCCTCTGGTGAGAGTACGACTCCTCATCCATGTGGGCTTTGCCATGGGAGGGACTACGGTTGACAGATATGGGGTTTGACATGGGTGTGACCCTTCGTTCCCACAGACGACGCCAATTGTTGCTGGGTAAGATCTGCGTATAATGAATTTGTTTAGATAGCAAACCAAGGGCACGGTGTTTACAAATTGAGGGGTGATTGGGTAGGTCGTTTACAAGTAGCGAGTGAGTAATGAGGCCAGGCGCCCTTCGTAGGTTGATCTCTAGATCGATCTTACAAATCCTCCGCTTGTTTGCCGCTCACCACGAGTAGGTCGTCGGTCGCTCGTTACTTGGAAGGAGCCAACCTGCGCAAAGAGCAGCTCGTCAGAAAGGCCGGGTTGGGTTCCAACCCTTAGCCTCTCCGATGCCTAAGTTAGAATTAAGGCTTAGAAAAGGGGGCCAGACATGTAGGTCGAGCTAAAAGTAGGTCGACCTTGCGTGACGAGCTATAGTGGAAGAACAAAGATGTGGACGACCTTTGCTCTTATGTGTGGGTTAGAGTTAGAGAATCAATTTACCAACCCCCTCTCGATAGAGGTTGATGTGTATTTATAGCTGATGGAGGCAGTTAGGTAGGGCTGACCTGGTATGCTGAGCTGGCGTGTCAGACTGCAGAAGCTTCGGCCGAGGATGTCAGAGCTGTGTGTGTCAGCCATGCTTTTGTCAGACGACACAACGGACAGGGGTGTTTTGTCAGAGTGTCATATCCGAAAGCACCAGGCGGTCAGACGTCGCAGCAGCCAGGGGTGCTTTGTCAGGCTGTCGAGCAGCGGAAGTGTCAGTGGCGTCCTCGTACAAGGTCGTTTGTCGTGTCCGATTGGCCAAAGGGTCATCGAGGTGCGTCCGAGAAGCGGGGCCGCACACGAGTCACTTGGTCGCTCCCGATGAATGACGGGCAAGCTGATTGTTCGTCTGGCGAGCTTGGAGGGACGGGCGACCAACGGGCGAGGTTCGAGGCGAAGTGTGCCCTTCCCACTAGTCGAGTCGGACTTCGCGGGAGACGGGCGAGCTTACCGTGTGGCTGGCGAGCTTGGAGGGAAGCAGACGACCAACAGACGAGGTTCGAGGCGAATGGCGCCCTTCCCACAAGTCGAGTCAGACTTCGCGGGAGACGGACGAGCTTACCGTGTGTCTGTCGAACTTGGAGGAAAGGTCGAAGTATCACGATCTTTGTAACAGACATCATCAACATACATATATTTTTAGATGAATTACTTCATCAATTTTGGGACAATGGTTGGAGTTATCCATATTATTTATTCAATGCGTTATCTTTATTGAGTTTGACTAGAAGAAATTAAGATGCATAAATCTTTAGCAGTCCAAAGATTAATAGAAATCAGCGTCCCTTATACGTAAAATTCTAAGATTCGACCCTAATAATACGATGAAAATTAAGAGGAAACTAAATGTTAATTACCTGAATCTCCGGCAACTAGGACTCGAACCTGGCCGCAAAGAGGAACGGCGCCATTCTGATCTCTCGAATCCCTCCCATTATCTCGCCAAAACATCATCTTTTTTTTTCTCTTTTTTTATATTATTCAAATCCTTGATCCCAAGAAATCCAAAGCGAATCATGTATCTCGTCGAGCTCCATCCAGATATTGATTCGATGCCATCCCTACGCAAGCGACGCCATCAAGAACCAATTCGCTCAATTCGATTGCATGAATATAATCAGCTGCCAGAGATATGCGATTTGAATACTAAGAATTTTATCTGTGATTTTCGCTCTTTTATTTTGCTGTGGAGTGTCACGATGACGAAAGAGATGAAAAGAAAAGAGGAGTCGCTTTGCGAACCCACCGTTTTACTCACGCGCACTTACACTTATTTACAAGTTTGGCATCATTACATTATGCACACATACCACTTATTCCTCTTTTACCCTTCTCGGCACCCCGTCGCAACTGCCTCTCTACCGACTCCGACGAGGACTCCGACGATGATTTACTATAGTTTGGAATGGACGGTGGGAATACTGAGAGGGATGCTGTGGAGGTCGTGTGAGGGGGCGTGGTGCTGGGATGTCGTATGAGGGGGTCGGGGGTTCGGAGAGGTTGAAGGACGCTGCCGTCGTTCGCCCTTCGATGGGCCGACAGAGACGGGGGCTGCAGAGGTCGAAACATGGAGATGGTGCGGTGGAAGCTGATGAGGGCGCTGGGGAGGTCAGATGAGGGTGATGGGGTCTGGGATGGCGGTGCCAGTGGCGACAACGGGTCAGGGGAAGAATGAGAGGGGTGATGGGATGTCCGGTGGTGGTGGTGTCGTCATCTACCGCCGTTCAACAGTTTTACTAACGGCGTACGTCCAGTGTCATTTTCGAAAATGCGGCCCTAAAAGTGTACGGTGTGTAATTTCAGTGGCAAGTATATAAACGAGTGATATGCATGCGGAAGTAATGCAAACTTGTAAATAAATGATATGTGCGCAGAGTAAAACGGTGTGTGCGCAAATCAATTCCCCAAAAACAGTGAGCCAATTTGCATGTCTTCAATGCGAGATTGCATATTCACAATGGTTCACTTTGTATACATCATGGAGCAAGCGTGTTATACATACTTTTTTCGGATTTTAGTGGCTCCTTCAATAACAATTTAAACAACATGACACGTATGCATTATCATAAAAACATATCTACCATATAACTGGAGAACATCTCTACTATATACTGGATAAGGTCGCATGGTAGATAGAAGCCAACCGGATTTCTGCCAATATGTTTTCAATTTTTTGACTTTAAGTAAAGCCCATGAACATATAAAAAATGCATGATTTAGTATAATTTTTTACAACCCTTGCATTTTGCACTTGCAAGACCAGTAATAATAATTCCATAATCAATCTAAGATAATTGTTACTATAGCCATCATCGACTTGATGTAAATAACTAAACAAAAATATTAAAGATATGATTGTTGTGATAATGATTCAAAAAACCCATAACATTTTTCGGAAAACCACCTAATTTAACGTTTTTTTGCATCACTAAGCACCCCCAAGCTGCTAATTTTCATCCATCTTCATGTACGCCTTCTTCTTTCCTCACTTTTCATGTGTATCTACTGCGCTTACTGCACTTCTCCATGAGTGAGTTGGATATTAGGGTTTATTTCTTCAATTCAAAGAGTATTTTTAGTCATACATTGGATGTGAGAACTTTCTTCTTGGAGTTTGTAATGACCCTACTTTTCATATACGCGTATTTGTACGTATTTTTTGACATAGATACGTCCGTATATTTTTGGGAAGTATGCCCATATTTTTCTTTTAATTATTTGATGTATGAATTTATTTTAAAAGATTTTAAACTCATTGCTTGAATTTAGTAAATGAGAGTATTTGGAGAAATGCATGTATTTGGAGTGTATGAAGTATTTATTCAAGTATTTTTAATTTCTTAAAATACAAAAATCCACATTTTTATTACCATGACAACACATCCTATTAGGTGTCATGTTTTTAGTTAATTGGAGACACATGGCTTATTAGGTGTAAGAAGGATAGGGATTTGGGGATTCCTAAAACCTATGCATGAAGAACAAAACCAAGAAAAAAAAAGAAAATCTCATTTCACTCTCTCCCTCACTCCCCATTTCTGGCCAAAAATTAGCATGCCCCCTTTCTTTCATTTTTCTTCATCCTCTTCCTTAGAACATACTTCCAATTAGCTCCCCTCTTCAACCTCTAAAAAGCCCCAAAATTCCTTTTCATTCCAACACCAAAAACTAGCCAAAATAGCCAAAAATCAACCATATGGAGACAAGATTGGAGCTTGAAGAAGGAGACTAGGAGCTCAAGTTCTTCAAGAAATAAGAAGGGCCAAAGAAAATTTTGGAGGACTTGTTAAGGTAGAAATTCCTTTCACCTAGGTAGAATTTAGTTTTAGGACAAGGGAATTGAATTAACTTTCATGAAACACCTTTGTTCTTCATGCTGAAATTTGATCTAGAAAAACTGAAACTTTGACTAAGTGCTGGGGTTAATTGGCTAATGAGAATGCTTTGGAAATTTTATATGTTGGGTATCTCATTGTTATGAACAACTTTCATTTTGATCATTTTTCCAAATTCTAGCCGTATGATTTTATAAAAATTCGGATATCTAAACTGGTGTTTCAATCAAAACTGTTCCGAAATTCCAGTATTTATTCTCTGTTAAACTAAGAATATCTCCCAACGTAGATGAAAGAAACATATGAAAAAAATATATGTTACTCATATTGTAGTCCTTAATAACTTTCACGTTTACAAGTTTTGCAAATTCGGACTGAAAACTAGGGTAAAAACTCAGTTCCTAAAACTGGTCTGTTTTTAGACAGTTTTGACACCTTTCAGTAAAACGAGTAAGACTCCATGCACACTTTATAAAATATTATGATCTTGATGCCGTTGGAAAGCTGACTTCAAGATCTTCAACCCATAATTTTTTTAGATTTTAATTCTGTCTGTAACTTGTAGAAAAATGGACTTGAACTGAACTCAGTTTCTGGTTCAGAATGCTGAAATTATACCTGTTAGGAGAAAATCCACCATAAATCACATATGTCAACTGAGCTTATGAAAATTTGTCAGTGAAAGGAAAACATCCATATCTACAACCTTCGTGAAGGGACCAGACACCAATTCTGACTGTAGATAGGCTAAAAGTGATATTCTTTCTGCTGTAACAGTTTTGATAGATTCATATGCTAATTTTGCTTCGTACTTATCATGGTGTAGTTTTGTTTGAAGTTAAGTTTGTTTGTGCTAATCATGTTCTCAATGACATGCTCTTGATACATGTAGTTATGCAGATGGTTCATGAAATATTCGTTATATCAATAATATTTAAGTTCAATTTGTTTATGCTTTCACATTAGTATGTTCATAACGATGAGTTTGTGATGATATTCCATGCAATTCTTTAATTGAGATGATGATGATGATGATATTGTTAAAAGTTGGTTATAGCGGTATTCAAGTCCGCTAGATGATTCGTTGACAAACGAAGTAATATCTTGAAAACGGAGAGTGAGAATGAGGAAAGTATCAGTCCTCCTAAAGGAGGGTGACACGGGTTTGGGGGAAAACGGGTAAACTTTAGGAGTTAAGGAGCGGACATATGATATGAATTCTCACCCGCTGTATCACTCCCAGAAGGACGAGTTGAAAGGGTTGGAGAGGTCGCTGGTGTGCTCGTGATGCACCATGACGGTAACTGATGGTTTGCTCCGTTTGTCCCACAGAAAAACCGAGTTTGTCTCACTCCCATACCTTGTTCCGTTCGGGTACGGAGAATTGCGAGAGGCCCCCTCCGGTGCTCGTGTTGCTGGTTGGGGTACCACTTTTTCACCCACCCTGGGTGAAGTCCGCCTCCTTAGCGTCCTACGGTTTACACGGGTTCCAAATATGTGAATCAACAACTTATAACAATTGTCTTTAATTTATAAATGTTGTTATCTCATGTCTCCTTACTTTTGTTTACTTTAATGCTGCTATCCCATGGTAATATGTTCTTATGCTTCCTTTCAATATCTGCATTTCATAATATGGTTTCTATGCATGTTTTGCACGTTCTCATAACTAGGTTCGCATGTTGGAATGTGATTACTTTTATGCACCATGAACCTTACTTGTTAGACCACCCTTCCTAGATAGACAGACCAATTCTAAAACTGTGTTCTGCTAGAGTGTTAGGAGTTTCTACTGGGTCACGCGTTGACGTGTCCCCGTTGACTTTCAGGTCATGTGAGTTGGAGGTTGGAGATAGCGGCTGGAGCTTCGGAGTTGGTGATCAGTTGTAGTATTGGGTGGTGAGGGGTGTGATGAGAGACTTGTACTTTTGGTGTTTCTTTTTGGGTGGACCTTTGTACTTAGAGTCGTGAAAATGAAGATGTTGGTGTATGTATAAGATGTATCAATGTATCAATAAAATGGAATATTGTACTTTTGTTATTTTCTCAGTGTTTTTATCTGTGATGGAGTTTTACTTGTACTTCCCAGCACGTGCGCAGTGGCCTGCTGGTTCCATTGTAATTCGGTTCCATTCTTCCTTCGTAACACTCCCTACTCTGGGATCACCTGGGACGGATTCGTACTTCCCGGGTATCCTGGGGAGCGGGTCGTTACAGTTGGCAGCCCATGCAGGTCTCCGCACTGCGGCGTGCGTAAGGATAGTACGGGTAATGCTCCATAGGGGTAGATGTATCCTAAGGTGGGTAGGTGATCAGCCTTAGGGTAAAACCCTGGTATTAGGAAACCCAATGTACAGAGCTCCATGAGGTTAAGCATGGGTAATTGTTTGTATATACATATACATGTACTGATGGGTATGTGTTTGCATGGATATAAAAGTATTTTAGTGTATTCGCTTGTATTTCTATAGTTATGTGTCTATAAATATATATATGTGTAAATAAGATACACTATAGATGCGAGTATGACTACTTATGTGTATTCTTGTAATTTATAATATAGGTGTGTGTGTATGGTAATGTTGTTTGTATGAATTGAGGTGAATGTAGTATTTGATGAGTGAAATTATGTATAAAACATATTATCTGTGCAAGAGAGTATTATGTATTATCTATGTGGTAATCTTTACTTAGATTATATTTGGGGGGTGTATATGTATGAATAAATGGATGTATATAGAGCTGTAAGTGTGTATACTAAAGTATGATGCATTAAAGTGATGTTAGAAGATATATTTGTATATGGCTGTCTAATGGATGAGTGTATATATACGGAGTATCTGTGAGAATATGTATTGGTGTGCAAATAAATTTATGTTATATGCGTTGGTATATGGATGTTTGTTGGTATATGTAAGTGGAAGTATATTTGAATGTATAAAAGTGTATGATGGTATACATAAGTATAATTGTATATGTATGCGTACTATAAATGTGGTTGTGTAAATTGACATAGCGAGATATGTATGTATGAATATAGCTACAATGAGATATGTACCATAAGTAGTGTGTGAAATATATTGGCTTACTAAATGGTGTGTATAGATATACATAAGTAGGTATGCCAAGTTATACAATATTGGTGTGTATTCATATATCATGTGATGATATGTGAGTGTAGCATATGAATACGATTTATATGTATTGTGTATACAAGAGAGAGAGAGTGTGTGTGTGTATATACATATACTGAATTAATATAATCCTTGTGATATAGTATATATATATAGTGTCGTATATGTATATATATACTGCATTGAATATGTGTTACGTTGACTGCGTGTATGTAAGTATATTTGTGCAGTGTATAGGTGGTTAAATATAGATTTACGTGAGTGAATATTGGATATGAATACATATGTATGTATTCTTGTATATATATAAAATGAGTATGTACTAGAAGGTTGATATAATATACATATTTACTATAGTGATATTTACTGTGTACATTCTTGTGTGCGAACTATTATATATATTTGTCTATATAATTGTAAGTGTTTATACTTATGTGCTTAAGTGATATATTTGCGTATGGTTACCCACTTGATATGCGGTGCACCATATCAATGTGTATCATTATTGGTGTATGATTATTTACCATAAATGCATCAATAATTGGATTTACCTACTTATGTATGTATGTATAAGTATGCTAACTCTGTGACTTATGAGTATGGTGTGTTTAAATATTGTGTGAAGATGTATGTATGTAGATATATATAAATATAAGGAGTGTGTGATTACCTATAGAGATGTATGTATTTAGATATATCTATATGTATCCATGTAATGGCATATGTCTTTGATCATATACTTGTGTGAATCTTTATGTAAGCACATATGTGATGAGTGAACAAGTGTATAAATATTGGTGTGTATATTAATGACTTGGGTGTATCTATACATGTTTCTACTTATTGCTATGTACGACATTGATACATGTGTCCATGTGTATAAGTGTACTAGCATGGGTGTACATATTAGTCTTTATATATATGTGAGTATTCTCATGCAATATAGATATATTTGTGAGTACATGGATGAATGTGGAATGTATAGTACTATGTATGTATTATGATGATTTGTCTGTGTGTATACCTATATTCTTGGATAAGAATGTGTACATATATGTTTATAATCTACGGTATAGTGCATGTATACATGCGTGTATAGTATATACATATAGCGTTATTTGTATTTCTAGGGTAGGGAAACCCTTATACTATTCAGTCTCCGGTCAGACCTTTAGCATAGAAAGTCCGAGGGCGGACTTGGTTATTAAGTTGGGTAGAATGTAATGACCCTACTTTTCATATACGCGTATTTGTACGTATTTTTGACATAGATACGTCCGTATATTTTTGGGAAGTATGCACATATTTTTCTTTTAATTATTTGATGTAGGAATTTATTTTAAAAGATTTTAAACTCATTGCTTGAATTTAGTAAATGAGAGTATTTGGAGAAATGCATGTATTTGGAGTGTATGAAGTATTTATTCAAGTATTTTTAATTTCTTAAAATACAAAAATCCACATTTTTATTACCATGACAACACATCCTATTAGGTGTCATGTTTTTAGTTAATTAGAGACACATGGCTTATTAGGTGTAAGAAGGAGAGGGATTTGGGGATTCCTAAAACCTATGCATGAAGAACAAAACCAAGAAAAAAAAAAGAAAATCTCATTTCACTCTCTCCCTCACTCCCCATTTCTGGCCAAAAATTAGCATGCCCCCTTTCTTTCATTTTTCTTCATCCTCTTCCTTAGAACATACTTCCAATTAGCTCCCCTCTTCAACCTCTAAAAAGCCCCAAAATTCCTTTTCATTCCAACACCAAAAACTAGCCAAAATAGCCAAAAATCAACCATATGGAGACAAGATTGGAGCTTGAAGAAGGAGACTAGGAGCTCAAGTTCTTCAAGGAATAAGAAGGGCCAAAGAAAATTTTGGAGGACTTGTTAAGGTAGAAATTCCTTTCACCTAGGTAGAATTTAGTTTTAGGACAAGGGAATTGAATTAACTTTCATGAAACACCTTTGTTCTTCATGCTGAAATTTGATCTAGAAAAACTGAAACTTTGACTAAGTGCTGGGGTTAATTGGCTAATGAGAATGCTTTGGAAATTTTATATGTTGGGTATCTCATTGTTATGAACAACTTTCATTTTGATCATTTTTCCAAATTCTAGCCGTATGATTTTATAAAAATTCGGATATGTAAACTGGTGTTTCAATCAAAACTGTTCCGAAATTCCAGTATTTATTCTCTGTTAAACTAAGAATATCTCCCAACGTAGATGAAAGAAAAATATGAAAAAAAATATATGTTACTCATATTGTAGTCCTTAATAACTTTCACGTTTACAAGTTTTGCAAATTCGGACTGAAAGCTAGGGTAAAAACTCAGTTCCTAAAACTGGTCTGTTTTTAGACAGTTTTGACACCTTTCAGTAAAACGAGTAGAACTCCATGCACACTTTATAAAATATTATGATCTTGATGCCGTTGGAAAGCTGACTTCAAGATCTTCAACCCATAATTTTTTTAGATTTTAATTCTGTCTGTAACTTGTAGAAAAATGGACTTGAACTGAACTCAGTTTCTGGTTCAGAATGCTGAAATTATACCTGTTAGGAGAAAATCCACCATAAATCACATATGTCAACTGAGCTTATGAAAATTTGTCAATGAAAGGAAAACATCCATATCTACAACCTTCGTGAAGGGACTAGACACCAATTCTGACTGTAGATAGGCTAAAAGTGATATTCTTTCTGCTGTAACAGTTTTGATAGATTCATATGCTAATTTTGCTTCGTACTTATCATGGTGTAGTTTTGTTTGAAGTTAAGTTTGTTTGTGCTAATCATGTTCTCAATGACATGCTCTTGATACATGTAGTTATGCAGATGGTTCATGAAATATTCGTTATGTCAATAATATTTAAGTTCAATTTGTTTATGCTTTCACATTAGTATGTTCATAACGATGAGTTTGTGATGATATTCCATGCAATTCTTTAATTGAGATGATGATGATGATGATGATGATGATGATGATATTGTTAAAAGTTGGTTATAGCGGTATTCAAGTCCGCTAGATGATTCGTTGACAAACGAAGTAATATCTTGAAAACGGAGAGTGAGAATGAGGAAAGTATCAGTCCTCCTAAAGGAGGGTGACACGGGTTTGGGGGAAAACGGGTAAACTTTAGGAGTTAAGGAGCGGACATATGATATGAATTCTCACCCGCTGTATCACTCCCAGAAGGACGAGTTGAAAGGGTTGGAGAGGTCGCTGGTGTGCTCGTGATGCACCATGACGGTAACTGATGGTTTGCTCCGTTTGTCCCACAGAAAAACCGAGTTTGTCTCACTCCCATACCTTGTTCCGTTCGGGTACGGAGAGTTGCGAGAGGCCCCCTCCGGTGCTCGTGTTGCTGGTTGGGGTACCACTTTTTTACCCACCCTGGGTGAAGTCCGCCTCCTTAGCGTCCTACGGTTTACACGGGTTCCAAATATGTGAATCAACAACTTATAGCAATTGTCTTTAATTTATAAATGTTGTTATCTCATGTCTCCTTACTTTTGTTTACTTTAATGCTGCTATCCCATGGTAATATGTTCTTATGCTTCCTTTCAATATCTGCATTTCATAATATGGTTTCTATGCATGTTTTGCACGTTCTCATAACTAGGTTCGCATGTTGGAATGTGATTACTTTTATGCACCATGAACCTTACTTGTTAGACCACCCTCCCTAGATAGACAGACCAATTCTAAAACTGTGTTCTGCTAGAGTGTTAGGAGTTTCTACTGGGTCACGCGTTGACGTGTCCCCGTTGACTTTCAGGTCATGTGAGTTGGAGGTTGGAGATAGCGGCTGGAGCTTCGGAGTTGGTGATCAGTTGTAGTATTGGGTGGTGAGGGGTGTGATGAGAGACTTGTACTTTTGGTGTTTCTTTTCGGGTGGACCTTTGTACTTAAAGTCGTGAAAATGAAGATGTTGGTGTATGTATAAGATGTATCAATGTATCAATAAAATGGAATATTGTACTTTTGTTATTTTCTCAGTGTTTTTATCTGTGATGGAGTTTTACTTGTACTTCCCAGCACGTGCGCAGTGGCCTGCTGGTTCCATTGTAATTCGGTTCCATTCTTCCTTCGTAACACTCCCTACTCTGGGATCACCTGGGACGGATTCGTACTTCCCGGGTATCCTGGGGAGCGGGTCGTTACAGAGTTTATTATAGACTTCTTGTTAATGTGATATTTGACTTGTTTATAGGCTATGAATGATGGGAAGCTCGCGTGTGCATGAGCCCAAGCAAGGGGCCGAGCCCAAACCGGGTTGAGCCAAATGGATGCGCGCGCCCATTACGTTTTTATTTTTCCCAACAACCATATTTTCATTAAATCGCAACTATCCATATTCTCCAATAAATCGCAGTTTAATTTCTCAACAGACATATTCTCTTTTAATGGCTGAATTCCAACGGTCGCATCTTTACTCTATATAAACTCAGTTTGGCAAGAGTTTTTTAGCAGCGAAAAACATTTTCCTCCATCCACAAAATTGCCTTCGTTGCTGCTGTTGTTGTTGTCTTGCTGTTCGCATCTTGTTCCTCTTCCTTTGCGATCGAAGAACTGTTGCTGCTCGCTTGAGCATTGTACTGTTAGTACACACTTACAAGGCCATTGCCGTTGAATCCTGGAGGGTAGCCGTTTGACATGCCTTGCACCGAGTATTCACCTTGAGGGGCAGAAATCTACTGTTAAGGACAGTGCCTAGCATGTCCCGGATTCCTGATAAATCCATTCCTCTCTCTGATTTTTAATCGCACCATCCTGTTATCTTTGAATTTTACAACAGCGGTAGGAAAGTATAAAATGGGAAAGTTGAGAAGTGTGGATTCTGATGAGAGAGAAATTTGGTGTAATGTGTTCTTTTGTTGGAAAGTATGGTTGGATTGTGCAGTTGGAAAGTTGAGGTGGGGCCCACTCGGTATAGTGCGTTCTTTTTGTTCAAGAAAGTTAGATGCAGAAAGTAGGGATGTGGTCTACTCAAATTTAAATTATTATTTTTAAACCTAAACTAATTATTTAAAACTAAATTAATTAATTAATTAACTATTTAATTAATACGTAATGTAATTAATAGAGTACGAAAGCATCTAATCGAAAGCATCTAATCACATGAACAAAACAGAGGGGGACCCACTCATTTCACTCGTTGCAGCCCAAAAATGAAAGGAAAAAAAAAACTCATGCTGCTATGCGATTGGAAGGGAGAGAGGGAGGGTCCCATGCACATAGAAGAAT
Source organism: Scilla litardierei (assembly GCA_030789695.1). NCBI lineage: Eukaryota > Viridiplantae > Streptophyta > Magnoliopsida > Asparagales > Asparagaceae > Scilla > Scilla litardierei. The sequence goes on along the minus strand of CM061141.1, from coordinate 2,804,092 downwards.
TTTCTGTAATCCGCGCGTTTCGCGGAGACGGCAAATTTCGTTGAGGATTCTCAAAAGCTCCTCCACGTCGGCATATAATCCTACTTTCCAAATCGAGCAAAAGAACACGTTTGGAAAACGTTAGCGAGAATTCAAGTCAACCGTACGTGAATAGTGTTCCAAACCCAATTTCTCAACAACATTCCGGAAAAAGAACACGTCCTTATGCCCAGTTGAAACGAAATGAATCAACAACACCAGTCAATTTATACACATTCGTAATAGACGGGGTTGGCAACCCGTTCATTTGATATCGAGACCGGCTTTGCCAAACTTGGCCGTTTTAAAATCTTTTAGACTTTTACCCAGCGACAATAAGTTCATCGTTTTTCGTAGTTAAATTAAATTTTATTGAATTTTAAAATTATTTTTAATTTTAGAACTATTTTGAAAATGTGTCCTTTTTGTAACAAAAAAATTGGATTCAATTCGGATAAAAACGCAACAGCAGCGTCCGGAACAATTAATGATCTCCTCGGCCGGACAAAACCCCATCTCCTCGGTCTTTCCATAAATTCTCACTCACTGCCCGAGCGTTTCTATCGCCTGCCCGAGCTGCCGCCCCATCCCCATCCCGAGGATGCCCGGCGACGGCGCTCCCTCGGCCAGCTGCCCGCAGCTGGGGGCAAGCAACCGCTTCTGTCGGATTCCCTATTTTGGACGCCGCTAAGGCTCTTCAAAACCCTCCAGCTCGCTCTCTTGATTAATAGTTACTATTTAGGGCTTATTCTGTTGTAACTGTGGACTGCAGACAAGGGTAAAAGTTTGGATTTTGAAGGCAAGGGCTTTGACTGTTTCTGAATTCTAATGGGATTGGGGCCGGAAATGGCTAAGATGGAGCAATGGGAGGGGATTAAGAAGAAGAAGCAGAAGGTGAAGAAGGGGAAGAAAGAGAAGGAGAAGGAGAATAGCGGCGAGAGTAAGATTGGGGATGACAGCGAAGTTGGGTGCTGGATCAAGTTCAGATTGATGGGGAGCTGCATCTCGGCGAGATCCAAGGTCGACACTTCGATCAGCAGCGCCAGCACGCATTGCGGTAATTTTTGTTGGGTTGCTTGCTTTTTGCTTGGTTTAGTGATTGATTGCTGAAGGTCCAGTTTTAGTAGTGCGTAATGCAGTTTGTTTTGTTCTGGGGGGGGGGGGGGGGGGGGGGGGGGGGGGGGGGGGTTGGAAAGTTGGGTTTGGACATTGTGTTGTTTGGTTCGATTTTGGTAATTAGGCTTTTTAGTTTTCATCTTAAAGAGTCTGGGTTTTAGATGGGCAGTGGTAGTTGTTTAGGCATCAATGTGGCTTGTTTTATTGTCAGATTATGGCAACTTGCTTGCCTTTTGGGTCTTCTGAGTTTTTCTTTTCTATTTCTTTTTTAGGGTATAAAATATAAGATAGGAACTAGACATTTTAACTATCGTATGGTTTTGGTGCTTTTGTACCTTGGATTCATTTTGTGGATGCTTAGCTCTAGCGATTTTGATTGGTTAAGTTCCATATATGCATATACGTTGTGAACTCTGGTGCAGGGCTTAAGCTATGTTCAATGGATAGTATCGTGTTTGCTAAAAGGTGAATAATTGGATGAATACCAGGAAGAAACTGGACATCATCAAATCAGTAAAGCTTATGCATATGAATGTCAACAATTCAACACAGCTAACAACTTTTGTATGATTAGCGAACAATTTACTTTGTCATATATCATTCATGGACGTGCATGGACTGGTGTCTGATCTATATCAGTGTATACAAATTTATTGATTGATCAACTTGTTTTGGTGATCTTTTTCTTCTCCATGCCATCAGGCAAGGAACTCACATGAGAAGATTGTCGGCAAATGTTTACTTTGTCATATATCATTCATGGACGTGCATGGACTGGTGTCTGATCTATATCAGTGCATACAAATTTATTGATTGATCAACTTGTTTTGGTGATCTTTTTCGTGGGACCCCCATCTAGTTTAGTTCTCCATGGGACCCCTATCAATGTTCTAACATAAACTATTTGGGGCAATTATAGCTCACAAAAGTAGAGAAACAGGCGATCAAATTGGATGCCGACTATCCAGGATTCAAATCCTCGGCTAAATTTCATTTCTTTGCACCTACTGTATCTTTCCCTTAACCAACACTTGGCAGTGCACCTTGCAGCTGATGTTGTTGAAGTCATGAATATCGGAAAACATAATTGTTATATGTTAAGTATTACAACTTAATCCATGCTAAGCTTTTTTTTACCACATGGTAATGCACAGTCATGGCCATACTTGAGAAAACCTCAAGGTGACAGCCCAAAGAAGTTATCTGCTGATAAACAGATTACTCAAAAATTGCTACAAAACCTGCACAACATTTATTTCTTAGCCAAGGGACATTATAGGCTACTCTGATGGATACCTTAAGTTTCCATATAAATCAACTCATGTTGTTCTGCTCACCAACGTGGTGTTATGGGGAGAATGCACGGTTTTATAATTCTCAATAACACAAGAATGATTTATTGACCACATAACCATAAGGAACCATGCATGTTCCATCTTCTACTATCATCTATTAATAAAATGCCTTAAAGGATTGAATCTCTCCTCGTGTTATACATGTGGAAAAGAACACATCTAAATGCAACAATTGATTATCATCCCAATTATTTGCAAACCCATGCATTTGCCGAAAACATATTATATGTATGATAGTAACCTTGATATCTCAATTTCCAAACCATCAACCAGAAAAGAGATTTTGAAACCCTCAACCCTTCATAATTGTTCCGACCACGATCATCAATGCAGAGCAACCATCAATTCAGAGCAACCCTGCCGACATCATCTTGTTTTCTTTCTTGCAATTATGTAATGTCTTCTCTCACGTAACCATGCCAACAAAATCATAGGCTAAGTTAAGGTTTGAGAACTCGGCATTAGTTTCGATTTCGTTCATTGGAAAGATTTTAGGCTTCACACAGTTTTTCCCATTTCACAAGTTCTATTTTGAGTTTCGGATTCGGATTCATATGAATTTTTATGTATATATTTCAATAGTAATGCATTTGTAATAAATGGTTTAAGATTTTTAATGGATTTTATAATATTATTTTTTAAAATTTCAATAAAGCTATATAGCTTTATTTTTTAGAATTTTAATAAATATTTTTATGTATATATTTCAAATAGGTTCATGTATCTAAACACAAACTTATATTTTATTGTAAGAAATGATGTTTTGGTCGAAACCACTTAGTTTCGGCCGAAACTAGCTGAAACCAAATAGTTTCAGCCGAAACATAGGAAATCTGAACCAAACTGAAACCACTTGGTTTCAACCAAAACTGACTGAAACCAAGTAGTTTTGGTCAAATCAAGCTAAACCGAACAAAACCAGCCGAAACAGAGTTTTAGCAGCAGCAGTTTCGTCTCGTCCTTCTTCGAAACCGAAACGAAATGGTCAAAAGCAAGTGGTTTCGGCCAAAACCTCATTCGTTAGGATGAGGCCCAAATCAAATACTCATAGCTCTTTATGCGTGAGCACGCAATAATGTCAATGTCTTCTCTTCCGCAACAATGTAAACACAAGCGCATGCCGATGCCCTGAGTGAAAAACCTTGGCTATTTATGACTGAGTGATTGTTTCTTGAGAGCAGGAATGGCATATGGATTTGTCTCCTGACTGGAAGATCTCATGGTGTTGAGGTTTCTCATAGTTATGAGAAATTTTAGAAATCTTTAAAATTAGCACAATATAAATTTCTTCTAAATTTTGAAAACAACATCCAATTTTATATATTTAAAATTTTTGTTACTTTATCATCTTTCAGTGAATAGTTTAGCAGAAAATGAATTCATAAAGTGTAATGCAACATTATTGTATTAAAGTATTCTAAAATCCTTAACTAAAACCTTGTATATAAGGACAACATATATGTATGGAGACTTGTCATGCTTACATCATGCATAGATCACAGATTCACAATTAATAAATGTTGATAAGTATGCTAATTTCATTTACTTGACCTGCATGTAAAAAGTAGGTGGAAATGCATTAATAGTCAACAGTGCAAATATTGATAAGTCAATACAGAGAAAGTGAATGGTATTGTAACAAGGACTAATAGAAACAATATTTCTTTAGCCTTTTTTGCATGGGGAATGTATAGTTTGTCCCAATATAATTTTCATGGCATAAAACATCTGCTTTTCATTTTTGCCCCCTAATATGCATACTATAATGTGTATTCTCAATTTTCCTGTAGATCATTTCTTAATTGTTTTCATGATATCTAGTTTATTACAGTAATTAATATAACTACCATATAGAATGTTTTGGTTTGATTGGTAAGAGTAGCTTAGGTTGGGTAACTTGGGTTCTGCTTGTGTTTGCTCTAGTTTCCATGTTTAGGAGTTTCAGTTTTATTTGGGCATTGTTAGTTGTTGGCATTGGTTGCATTTGGGGGTTTCTGAGTTCCAATGGGTTTATGTCTGGCAATTTGTATATGATTACATGATATGAGCTTCCTTGAGTGAACTTAAATACAGTCAACATATATCACAGCTGTGCAAAGCTGATGAGGAGAATAGTGAAATTGTCGAGGATAGATTAGTGGTCCTCTTAAGTTGTCAAAATAATGATGATCTCACCAGATACATTTGTTTACTAATGGTGTTGGATCCTGTATCACATCTAACATCCTGCTAATGTGAAAATATATTCCATATTTGAGGGCATAACCTAACCTAACGTTCTGTAGTCATTTGCCATGGCATGTTTAATTCTATGCAAGGAATGTTGAGATCTACTTTCTTACCCCTTAGGTCTTGATAAAATTCTTGACTTCATTCATATATAATGGGATACAATTTAAGAATTTTTTAATTTGATATTTATCTCTGATTGATAATTTGGGGGTTCTGGTATGTTGTGGTTTATACATTTCTTATCTTAGTGGATCTTTTGTATGTAACTAAATCCATAGCTGTCTTCTTAGTGTTGGTGAAATGTAGAGTGAATAGGAAGCTTACCTTTAGCATGCATATGCATACTTACAATGACGGTTCATTGGCTCATCAAGTTCTTTTTTTTTGTTTTTTTTGAAAAGAGTGTGGAGAACTACCTATGTTCCATGTCATATGCACATCCCTTATGTGTGAACATATTTTAGAATTTAGATACAAATTGAACTTGAGTATTTCTAGTGTAAAAATCTAAGGCGGGTCTTCCAAAATTTATTCTTTCTAGATCAAGGAACAAGGTTTTGCATGTGTTGTCTTGGTTTAGTCTGTATCATCTTGGTTTCGTTTAATACCACTCTGAAATAGTGTTGGTTTTTCCAAGTATCAGATGATGCATATTTGGTAGCAGTTAGTTTCAAACAGTTTTGGTAAGTTTTGGATTAAACATGTCATGTCAACATCTACAAAAAAGTTCAAAAATATAAGAAGCAAGAGGAAAAATCTATAGTTTCTCGTTTTTAATATAATCTCCTCAAACTTTCATTATTATACCAAATCCATATATCCTAATATACCATATTTGATATCGTTGTCGTATAATTTTGACTGTCATGTCAATTTCACTTTAAATTACAACCTTAGTGTTAGTTCATGTTACGTTTTGGATTATTAGTTGAAATATTGTTCATTTTTTGTTGTAATCCTATCTTAGACTACATGTTTATATTGTATGTCCCTTCGGGCATAATATTCACAAGCAAATAGAGATAGTGACATGTTAAGTGGTTTTACTGCATATCTTTGTTCCCCAGAACCAAAAACTGAAACTCGATACAAAACCTTTCAAAACTAATGAAACTTGTCGAAATCTTGAATCTAGAGATGTTCTGAAACCAAAGCTGAGGTATCAAAACTTGCTGTAAATGTGAATTATGATACCTTGGTAGCTTAAAAGAAAAATAATTTGAAGGTTTTACTAATGCATCAGTCCTTTGAAATGTCACCAATATGAAATAGAGAGTTCCATGCAGATGTGGTTTTTGTTAAATTTTATGATTCAAATCTACACCTCACACTCCCAGGTCGCTCGGCCGAGCTGTCTAAGTCGCTCGATCGAGCTAGTGGCACATGATGAAAAGCCAAGCAGCACTGAACTTCGCTCGGCCGAGCACTCTATCGCTCGGCCGAGCATTGTTTACTCGGTCGAGCGATTTGAGCGCTCGACCGAGCTATATAAACAGAGAGCTTGAGCTCTGCAGAGCAAAGCGATCGGGCAGACGCCGATCGAGCACATCAGACGCTCGACCGAGCACCCCGTTCATCCACCTAGAAGCTGCAGCAGCGAAGCAGCCGCTCGGCCAAGCGATGAACTCGCTCGGCCGAGCGGTGCGGGGCCCAGATGTTTTATTCGACAGTTCAGATGTGTTTCCAGTCTCGTTTTTGATGCCCTATTTAATCTAATGGTTGATTGGATTAGGGTCAAGGCTTTTTTTGGATCTGGAGCAAGAGAGGAGCTTGAGCCGCCGTCATTGAAGTTTCTTGTCAAGAGATTAGAGTTAAGAGTTTGTGAGTAGAGTTGAGTGATTCTCTCATTGTCTCCTTTGTTTTTTCTTCCTTGAGTGAGTTTGTGAGGGCTTGTGCATCTAGCCAAGTTATTACTCATGTGAGTGGAAGCAAGATTGTAGTCCATTTGAAGATCTCTCTGATAGTGGAATCATCTCGGAAGTTGTTGAATGTAGGTTGTGCGCAACCGAACCAGGGTAAATCTTTGTGTCTGTTTCTGTGATTTGATTTATTTGTTGCTATTTCGTTTGCTGCTTTACTTTACAAGATTGTAAGGATTTTGTTGGGTTATTTGAGTAACCGATTTTTGCTAGTCCTAGATTCCTGATTAGCTTTTAGGATTGGTTTTTTCTGCGGGGATATCGATTTGGTCGATTTTTCCCAACAAGTGGTATCAGAGCCTGTGTTCGTTTGTGAAGGAAGTTAGTGGCGAAGATGGTGTCTTTAGCAACTTTGAACATTGAGAAGTTCACTGGCCGGAATGGTTTTCGGATCTGGCAGACGAAGGTGAAAAATGTTCTGATGCAGACGGGTTGTTACCAAATCGTATTCGATGAGGCGAATATCGATAAGGAGGTGAAGGAATCCGTTAGAGCTGAGATGGAGAGAAAGGCATACAGTGCGATTCAATTGTCGTTGGTAGATAATGTACTAATAGAGGTCTTGGATGAAGCAACGGCGTCTGATATCTGGAAGAAGCTTGATGGACTGTATATGAAGAAGTCATTCACGAGTCGTCTCTATCTGCTTCAGCAACTGTATACGCTCAAGATGAAGTGTGGATCTGCGGTGAAGAATCACATGGATGAATTGAACCGGATAATGCTAGAGCTGCGGGGTATGGATGTGAAGATTGAAGATGAACAACATGCAGTCATCCTGTTGTGTTTATTGCCTGAGGAGTATAATCAGTTAATTCGGTCTATGATTTATAACCGAACGACTCTCACCGTGGAGTAGGTGAAGGCGGCACTTCACACTGAGCAGCTATGTGGCAAGGTTCAAGGTAGGATCATGTGAGTAATCGTGAGGAAGCCATACATGTGAGAGGTCGACAGGGAAGGAGAGGATGTCAAAGGAAGAACAATGATCGCTCCAAGTCGAGACATTTATAGGATAGATTCGCGAAGATCACATGTTACAACTGTCACCCGAAGGGTTATTTTGCTAACTGGTGTCCTAATAAGAATAGGAAGAAAGACAAGGATACCGATAAAGAGTCCGGTTCAGCATCATTGGGAATAGATGGTAGGCATATCCATGATGAAGGTAGAGATCTGGAGATGTTTGCAGTAGGGATTGTAGGTGAAACAAATATTGCTTGGCTTATGGATAGTGGATGCTCATACCATATGACTCCGCATAGGAGTTGGTTCACGACGTACCGTTTCAAGGAAGATGGAGGCTCAATCCTCATGGAAAATAATGCAGTGTGCAAGCCTGCAGGTATTGGAACCGTCCGGATCATGATGCATGATGGCATAGTGCGCACACTAGCCGATGTGAGGCATGTCCCCATATCTGCGGAAGAGCCTAATCTCCATAGGCATTTTGGACAATGCCGGATGCAAGTCGGTCTATGAGAAAGACTAATTGAGAGTGTCGAAAGGAGCCATGGTAGTGATGAAGGGAAGGAAAGTGGAAAACCTATATGCCCTTCAAGGTAGCACAGTGGAAGGAGATGTAGACGTTGTCGTTACTAGATCAAGTACCGAAGATTCAGCCAAGATGTGGCACTATCGCTTCGGTCATCCGTGTGACAAGACCCTTGACATATTTCGGAGTAGAAAGTTGATTGATGCTACGAATGAGTGCGTTGAGTTCTGCGAGTCCTGTGTGTACGGGAAAAAGACAAAGGTGCAGATTAACACGGAAAAGCACACTAGCAGGGGACCGCTTGACTATGTACACACAGATGTGTGGAGATCGTGCCCAAAGCCGTCAAGAGGAGCTAGATACATTGTTCTTTTCATAAATGACTACTCCTGCAAAGTCTGGATGCACTTGATGAAGATGAAGGACCAGACATTTGAGATTTTCAGGGAGTGGAAGACCATGGTAGAGAAGCAAACCGGAAGGTATGTGAAGGTGCTGATGTCCGATAATGGAGGTGAGTACACATCGAGGGAATTTAGGAATTTCTGCAAATTTCATGGAATTCGTCGTCATTTTAGCACACCCGGAGATCCGCCGTCTAATGGTGTGGTGGAACGAATGCATCGGACGTTGTTGGAGCGAGTGCGATGCTTGAGGCACTCAGCCAGTTTGGGAAAGGAATTTTAGGGGGAGATTCTCACCACTGTAGTGCACATCGTGAACAGAGTTCCGTCAGTGGCTATTGATTGCAAAATTCCTGAACAAAAGTGGAGTGGAGAAGCTGGAGACTATTCTTACTTGCGTATAGTGGGTTGCCCGGCGTATGTGTACGAGAGGGGCGACAAGTTGGATCTAAGAGCGAAGAAGTGCATCTTTCTTGGATATGGCCACTACATCAAGGGATATCACTTATGGGATCCAGAGGGACAGAAAGCGATTGTGAGTCGACATGTCACTTTTGATGAGGATGCAATGCTCAGGGTGGCTCGAAAGGGGACACGTCAGTAGAGAAGACATTGATAGACATGGTCAACCTTCTAGTTCAGCACACTCAGCGACCAGGTAAAGAGTTGATGGTGGACGTCCCAATTGAAGGACGTGACGAGGTCCATGTTGAGGACCATGTGCAGACACCCGGTCCATCTCAGGTACGCGTTGACACTTATGCAGTTGATGAAGGAACGCGAAAATCAAAGAGGGTGAAGAAGGCGCTCGAGAGATTTGGTGCATGTGACTATGCAGGATTTTCTTTTGATGACATGGCGTCATATGTACTAACTTGGAGCATGAGGAGCCGGGGACATATGGTGGAGCCATAGACTCAGGAGATGCTGCTCACTGGCAAGCATCTATGAGGAGGAGATGGAGTTCTTTCACCGCAATGACACTTGGGAGTTGGTGCCGTTATCCAGCGAGAAGTGCGCCATTGGATGTCGTTAGGATCTAACAAAAAGGTGCAATTTTTATAAATAAATAATAGCAAAAACTAGATAAGTGAATACAAAAGAGGTGTATTCTCCTCCCAAGACGCCAAGGAGGACGTCCGCACTCGTCTTCCTATAAAGTCACACAATTCAATCATCAAGCATAAAACATCAAGCGACGGCTAGCCCCATATATAATAGAAAACTAGGGTTACTTGGCAAAGGGCGCACACGCGGATGGGTTCATGAGCCGGCAGCTTCCCTAGGTGCGGCATGGGCTTGGGCCCGTGGTCGCCTGCGGGAATAGACCTGCAGAGGTCTATCAATACTCTCCCCAAAGAGCCACCTTGTCCTCAAGGTGGAAGTCTGGAAAACGCGTCGCCATCTCGTCCATATCCTCCACGTGCTATCATGCTCTGGCAAGCTCTTCCAATGCAGCAGCACCTGGCGCTCTCCTGTGTCGCCCCTCCGAACCCCTTTCAACACTTCGGGCTCCAGCGTCACCTCCATATCAGCCGTAAGGGTCTCTGGTAAGGAAGGAAAAGGTACGTGGTCGCCAGTGGCCTGGCGTAACTGCGAAACATGGAAGACAGGGTGAATGGCCGATCCTGGAGGCAATCTCAACCTGTAGGCTACCGGCCCTACTCTCTCCTCAACCTCGAAGGTCCAAAATAACGCGGTGCCAGCTTCTCATTTCCCCGGTGAGCCACTGATCTCTGCCTGTAGGGTCTCAGCTTCAGGTACACCATATCCCCTATCTCAAACTGCACGTCACGACGGTGTAAGTCTGCCCTCGCCTTCATAACCTGCTGCGCCCTTGCCAAATGGAGCTTCAGCTCCTCCAGAATCCGATCCCTCTCCGTCAAGTACTGCTCCACATCCGACACTGGCGTCGTCTCATACACATAATGTAGTAAGTGAGGAGGGTCCCTGCCATACAGAATCCTGAAGGGTGTCGTCTGTGCCGCCGTGTGATATGAAATGTTATACTAGTATTCTGCCCATGCTAGCCAACACGCCCACTTAGGATTCTCTGAAATGAAGCACCGCAGAGAAGTCTCCACACTCCTGTTTACCACCTCCGTCTGTCCATCGGTCTGGGGATGGTAGTCCGTGCTCCGCTTCAATGCCGTCCCTTGCAGCCTGCAAAGCTCATGCCAGAATCTGCTCTGGAACATCTTGTCTCGGTCCGAGACTATGGACTTTGGAGGCCCATGCAGACGAATGATCTCCCTCACAAACACCTCTGCCACCGATACTGCGCTGTAAGGATGCCGAAGCAGGACAAAGTGAGCATATTTGCTGAGACAGTCGACCACAACAAAAATGAGGGTGTATCTACCTGACTTCGACAACCCATCGATGAAGTCTATGGAAAGGTCCTCCCATACTCGATCAGGTAAGGAAAGCAGCTGTAGTAATCCTCCTAGGGACATCGCCTGGTACTTGTGACACTGGCACACGTCACACTCTGCCACCATCCTCGCCACCGCCTTCTTCATCCCCTTCCAATAGACCTCCCTCGACAGTCGCTGGTAGGTCTTGAGGACCACAAAATGTCCTCCAATGGCACTGCCGTGAAACTCCTGGAGTATGGCCGGAATATATGTGCACATCCTCGGTAGCACAAGTTTCCCCCAGTATAGCAGCCGCCCATCCTGAAGAAAATAACCCGAAAACTCAGTCGACCCCTGTAGAAGAGCCTCTCGTATACCTGCTAACTCCGGGTCCTGCTCCACCTCCTGCTGTAGCGGGCCCCAGTCCTAAAGGACGGACACTGCTAATGTGGCCAGCTCAACCTCCTCTCGCTGGGATGATGCATTAGCCGCCTTGTTCTCCAGCCCCGGGCGATACTCAATTTCAAACCTGTACCCCATCAACTTCCGCAGCCACTTCTGATGCTCCTTTGTTAGCATCCGCTGCTCCAATAGATACTTCAAACCCCGCTGATGGGTGCGTACCAGGAAACTCCGCCCCAACAAGTACGGCCGCCACTTCTGAATTGCCAAGACTATGGCCAACAGCTCCCTCTCGTAGACCGACCGCAGTCGGCCGCTAGCTGTCAAAACCTGGCTGAAGTAGGCAATAGGCCGCTGCTCCTGTATCAGCACGGCCCCCCAACCCATGCCCTGACGCATCTGCCTCCACCACAAATGGTCTGGAAAAATCTGGTAGTGCCAGGACTGACACTGTAGTCATGCCCTTCTTCAGTGCCTCAAATGCTGCCGTGGCCTCCTTCCCCCAGTGGAACTGGTCCTTTAATAACTCGGTCAACGGCCAGGCGATGGTCCCATATCCCTCACAAACCTGCGGTAGCAACCTGTCAGCCTTAAAACCCACCGCAGCCCCATGAGAGTGGTAGGGCGCGGCCAATCCACCATCGCCGCAATCTTCCCTCTGTCTGCTGCCATCCCATCTGCTGACACCACATGTCCCAGGTACTTTACATGTGGCTGTCCAAATAGGCACTTCTTCCTGTTCGCAACCAGCTGATGGTACTGCAACTCCGTAAACATCACCGGCAGATGGTCCAAGTGCTCTTCCAGGATGCGACTGTACACTAGTATATCGTCAAAGAAAACAAGTACGAATCGTCTCAGGTACGGATGGAATACCTTATTCATAAGGGACTGGAAGGTGGCTGGTGCGTTCGTCAAGCCAAAGGGCATGACGAGAAACTCATAGTGGCCCTCGTGCGTCCTGAACGCCGTCTTGGGCACATCCTCCCGTCGCATCCTGATCTGATGGTAGCCTGACTTGAGATCGATCTTGCTGAACCAGGCTGACCCATGTAACTCGTCCAGGAGCTCGTCTATCACCGGTATGGGAAACTTATTTGGCATTGTCTCTTTGTTCAAAGCTCGGTAGTCCACACAGAAACGCCAGCTCCCATCCTTCTTCTTCACCAGGAGCACGACGCTAGAGAATGAGCTTACACTAGGCTGAATCACTCCCGCCTCCACCATCTCGGCTACCATTCTCTCAATCTCGTCCTTCTGGTGTTGGGTGTACCGGTAGGGTCTGACACTGATAGGGGAAACCCCCTCTCGTAATACTATGGCGTGCTCATGGTCCCTCAGCGGTGGCAGAACCCGAGGATCCTGAAAAACCTCCTCAAACTGTGCCAACATCTGCTGCACCTCCACCGACACGGCCTGCTCCCCACTGGTCTCTACTCCTCCCTCTGTCATGGTATACAGCTCGATCAAGTATCCGCCTCCCTCGGCCTGTAAGGTCCTCAGCATGGTCTTCAGTGACACTACCACTCTGCAAAGGCTGGGATCTCCCTGTAGGGTGACCACTCTCCCATCGTCCTGGAACTCCATCCGCAGAAGCTTCCAATTCATCGTCATCTCCCCCAGTGTCTGCAACCATGTCATGCCTAGGATGACATCTGTGCTCCCCAAGTCTAGTGGTAGAAAGTCCGCCATCACCTGTATGTCCTGTAAGGTCATCACTAACCCCTTGCAAACTCTCCGACTACTCTCCTTCCCCGTGCCCATCATCACACTGAAGCTCCCGCAGTCGGTCAACTGTAGCCCCTGCTGGTCCACCACTCTCCTGGAGATGAAATTGTGGGTCGTCCCACTGTCAATCAGCACGGTCACCTCTTGCTCGCCGATCTCCCCTCTCAACTTCATGGTGTGGTTCGGGGTGAATCCTACCACGGAGTTAAGGGACACCTCTGCCACGTCCAGCTGATGGTCCTCGGGCTCCTCCTCATCCTGCTCAGCACTCTCATCCTCGACTTTCTCTTCGATATCGTCATCCTCCAGCAGTATGACCTGTAACTTGCGCCCAGCGCATCTGTGGCATGGCGTGAACCTCTCATCACACCGGAAACATAACCCCTTTTGACGCTTCTCACTCATCTCAGCGTCAGTCATCCTCCTGAACTGCCCTCCAGCTGGGGTGGCGCTGCTCTTCTCCCCCCGTCTTCTCCCTGCTCGTCTAGGCCGTCCCCGTGGTGGTCCCTGCTCCTCCAGCTCCAGATGGGGTGCCCATCGGTATCTGGCCACTGTAGTCGCTCCTGACTCTCCTATCCTCTGTCTGAGCGTTCTCTACCATCTGTGCCATCTCTATGACCTCCGAAGGCCCCCTAGGCTTGTAGGGTCTCACTGCGGCTCGAAGGCTGGGTTGCAGCCCCTTTAGAAAGGTGCCCTCCAGTGACTCGTCTGACACGCCATGCACTCGCCCTACCAATGTCTCAAACCTCTCGATGTACTCCCGCACCGGTCCCTCCTGCCTGAGGGCATATAACTGCTCGTGCAGGTTCTCCAAACGGGGATCTCTGAATTTCTCCAACACGAGGTCCTTCAGCTCCTCCCAGCATCGGATCTGCTGCCTCCTCTCCTTCCACTGGAACCACCCTAAGGCTCTTCCCTCCATGCAAATGGCTGACGCCTCCAGCTTCTGTGCCTCGGTCATGTGGTGCGCCGCGAAGTATCTCTCTGCTGTGAACAACCAGGCGTGTGGATTCTCCCCAGAAAATAGCGGCATCTTCAGCTTCCGCACCATGCAGTCTCCTCCAAAGTGCCCCTGCTCGGGCCTCTCCTCCACTCGGTGATGCGGACGGTAGTGCTGTCGCCTCTCATCCTGGGTCTCGTACTGTCTAGGTGGCACTCCTCCACGACCCCTATAGTCCCCTCGGTAACCTCCACGCCTGCCCTCGAAGTCATCCCGACCGGCATCATCCCTAAATTCAGCCATATAGCCTCCATCATCATAGTACTCCTGACCCTCTCTGGGGTCAAATCCACCTCCAAAGTCATGCGCTGGGTCCTCCAAATATGGTTGAAATTCACCCCCACGGGTTCCCTCGATGCTCCTCCCCTGTCCTCGAAACCCTGCAGGGTCACGGCCGCCCCCGGTCAGCACCGGAGGCCGCTGTTGCTGATCCCTGGGCCCGTGGGCTGCCCTAGGCAGCCCCGCGGCTTGCTGCAAGCTTCCCGCAGGCGCGCTGCTGCTGCAGAGGGGCCGCAGGCGCGCGCCCAGCTCCTGGCGGCCCGTCGGGGTACCGCCAGGGCCTGCTGGCCTCGCCCCACTCCCGCCGGGGCTCGGGAGGGGTCGTCGGACCCCCCATCTTAGCCGGGCCTGGCCGAGCCTGGGGGGCCACCGCCTCCTCGGTGGACCTCCGGGGGGGGCGGTGGAGCCAGGAAACCCCCTGGAACCCCCCAGTCTTCTCACGACGCTGTCGGGAGGGGATTGCTTGGGCCGTCGTTCCCCCTCTGCCCTTTGCCGTACTTCTTCGCGGTAGTCGACCCTCCACATGCCCTCTTCTTCGTCCTTATCCAATTTTTCTACGAAATTGGGTTGGTTATTGGGTAAAAATCTCGTCTTTTTCCTTTTCTTTCTTCAAAGTTTCCGCCTTTGGTGTCGGATTAGGGTTTCCTTCACCATGTGGAATATCTGCCAATAGGGAGAGGATCTTTGCAAATTGTTCGTCGTTTTTCGCTTGACTTGCCTTCATGTGATCGATGGATTCCGCCACAGATGCCACCGATTTCTTTACCCCTTCAATTTTCCCCATGAACTTTTCTTCCAACGCCTCGATTTTATACTTCGATCTCGTCGCGGCCGCCATGGATCGTCACGCTCTGATACCAAATTGTTAGGATCTAACAAAAAGGTGCAATTTTTATATATAAATAATAGCAAAAACTAGATAAGTGAATACAAAAGAGGTGTATTCTCCTCCCAAGACGCCAAGGAGGACGTCTGCACTCGTCTACCTATAAAGTCACACAATATCAATCATCAAGCATAAAACATCAAGCGACGGCTAGCCCCATATATAATAGAAAACTAGGGTTACTTGGCAAAGGGCGCGCACGCGCAGATGGTTCATGGGCCAGCGGCTTCCCTAGGTGCGGCATGGGCTTGGGCCCGTGGTCGCCTGCGGGAATAGACCTGCAGAGGTCTATCAACATGCAACATCCAGAGGGGTTCAGAGTTGAGGGGAAAGTAAATTTTGTCTGCAAATTGAATAAATCGTTGTATGGGTTGAAGCAGTCACCCAGACAGTGGTACAAACGAGTTGACAACTTCATGATGGGAGTAGGCTTTGAAAGGAGCATCAAGAACCAGTGTGTGTATGTGTGCACACTGGAGAATGGCATGAAGATTTATTTGCTACTCTACGTGTACGACATGCTTATTGCTTCCAATAGCATGTTTGAGGTGAAGAAGCTGAAGGAGAAGCTGGTGCAAGAGTTCGATATGAAGGACTTGGGGCTCGTAAAGAATATTCTTGGAATGGAGATTTTTCGAGATAGAAAGCGACATGAGCTAATGTTGTCACAGCAAGGGTACATTCAAAAGGTGCTGACCCGTTTTGGGATGGAGAGCGCAAAGCTCGTGACAACACCACCAGGAGCTCATTTTTAGCTGTCTGCAATACAGTCACCTAGCACTGAGGATGAAAAGAGGTATATGTCACAGGTGCCATATGCAAGTGCAACATGGAGTTTGATGTACGCGATGGTATGTACATGTCCAGACATTGCACATGCCATGGGAGTGGTTAGCAGGTATATGACCAACCCAGGCAATGAGCATTAGCAGGCCGTCGAGTGGATTCTGATGTATCTGCAAGGCATAGCTAGTGTCGGGATCCTCTACGGAAGAGGAGACGGAAAGTGCTGATGAGGTATTGCGACAGTGACTACGCAGGAGATAGGGACAGGCGGCGATCTACCACGGGGTACGTGTTCACCTTGGGCACTGCCGCTGTAACGTGGAGGTCGGTCCTACAGTCTGTGGTAGCCTTGTCAACCACAGAGGCCGAATTGATCGTAGCGGTGGAAGCTGTGAAGGAGGCCAAATATTTGAGGAGTTTGCTTAGAGATTTGGGGGGGTGCCGCAGAATTCGTCACTAGTGCATAGTGACAGCCAGAGTGTCATTCATCTGACAAAGCACCAGGCATACAGTTCGAGGACGAATCATATTGAGGTGCGAGATTCCTTACTAGAGTTGGAGAAAAAGGAAGTGGAGCTTCAGAAGATCCCGACTGAGAAGAACCTCGCAAACATGTTTACTAAGCCAGTTTCCGCCGTCAAGCTCCAGGTGTGCATGGAGTTGATCTCTTTATTGGCTTAGGTGGCACCAGAAGGCGCGAACTCCGAGATGATGATGAAACCCAGAGAGAGGGTCATGGCGAGCAGTGTGGATGTGCACGAGTATGTGTGAGGAGATTTGAATCAAGATATTGTTAAATTTTATGATTCAAATCGTGCACTTCACACTCCCTGGTCGCTCGGCTGAGCTGTCTAAGTCGCTCGACCAAGCTAGTGGCACATGATGAAAAGCCAAGCAACACTGAACTTCACTCGACCGAGCACTCTATCGCTCGACCGAGCAATGTCTGCTCGGTTGAGCAGTTTGAACGCTCGACCGAGCTATATAAACAGAGAGTTTGAGCTCTGCAGAGCAAAGCGCCTGGACAGACGCTCGACCGAGCGCATCAGACGCTCGATCGAGCACCCCGTTCATCCACCCAGAAGCTGCAGCAGCGAAGCAGTTACTCGGCCGAGCGATGAACTCGCTCGACCGAGCGGTGTGGGGCCCAGATTTTTTAGTCGACGGGTCAGATGGGATTTTAGGCTCGTTTTTGATGCCCTATTTAATCTAATCGTTGATTGGATTAGGGTAAAGGCTTTTTTGGATCTGAAGCAAGAGAGGAGCTTGTGCCGCCACCATTGAAGTTTCTTGTCGAGAGATTAGGGTTATGAGTTTGTGATTAGAGTTGAGTGATTCGCTCCTTGTCTCCTTTGTTTTCTTTTTCTTAAGTGAGTTTGTGCGGGCTTGAGCATCTAGCCAAGTTATTACTCACGTGAGTGGAAGCAAGATTGTAGTCTCTTTGAAGATCTCTCTGGTAGTGGAATCATCTCGAAAGTTGCTTGTTATAGGTTGTGCGCAACCGAACCAGGGTAAACCTTTTTGTCTGCGATTTGATTTATTTGTTGCTATTTCGTTTGCTGCTTTATTTTACAAGATCGTAGGGATTTTGTTAGGTTATTTGAGTATCCGATTTTTGCTAGTACTAGATTCCTGATCAGCTTTTAGGATTGGTTGTTTCCGCGGGATCTCAATTTGGTCGATTTTCCTCAACAGTTTTGGGCAATTTAATTGTGAACAGACATTATAATCTAAAGTTACATGCCCTTGCTTACCAGATGTATTATCCAATAAAACTTCTAGATCATGACTCTAATCAACTTATCATTCATTTTATTTCACTTTGTACATGAGTAAGAAAATTGGAACACTTGATGGTATGAACACTTGATGGTATGATTTCCATTGGAGTTACATAATGACAATTTACATTGATAACATTTCTACATTTCAGCACATGTTTGCTAAAATAGGACCAGCATAAAAGCAGAAAGAAATTTTATGTTCAAAACGCCCAAATTTTGCTTAAGCATATTAGGTATCTGATAAAAACCAACTAGATCTGAACTTTATAAGTATAAAACTAAAAATAAGGGATAGATTGATTACAATTTTAGGGGTAATCGCTCTTCCAAGACGCCGATTGATAGTGGACGTCCGCACCCTCCCGTAGATCGAAGAAACCTTCTACTCAATTTTATAATTAATTTCTCAAATTCAATATACACCTTCTCCTAGCCAGCCCTAGCCTTAAATAGAGAAGTTACAGAAAATTGCAGATTTTCCAAAACGCCCTTAATGGGCGCAAAACACATAAAAAGTTCAGATCTAATATTACTCCGCCCCCCCCCCCGAAAATCCGCCTTGTACTCAAGGTGGTGCATGAAGTTCGTGGCCCATTACATTCCAAGTAGATCGCATGCCTCCTCCCGGATCAGAAGGATGAGATTGGTCTCCACCGACTTCAACTACGTTCTGAAAAATATCGTCGGGCCAAGGCGGGACCCAAAGGGCGTGGTCAGACTTCCACAAGTACTCTGGAATGTCGTCGTCATCGTTGCGCTGCTGGGCGGGCTCCGTCGCACGCTGTTTTGGGCCAAAATGACAAAACCTCAATGTCTGGCGCCTCGGAGGGGCTGTCGTCGCTGCTGAAGAGGCGGCAGCCCCCCTGGGGGGCCCAGTAGGGGCTGGCGCCCCTGCAGGTGGGGTGTCAACCCCCAAGGATGCCTAGGTGGGGCGGCCCCCACTGTTTCGCTGTCGAAAAACTCATCTCTCGATGTTTTGATGCCATTTGGCTTTGTAGTTCGTAGGTTTGCATCATGGGCTTCGGGTTTGCGTCGTTCTCCTTCGTCTTCTTCAGATCCACACCATTTGCCTTCAATTTTTTCAGATCTATGTCGACGTTCTTCTCCTTCTCTAGATCTGGTTCACAGTTGTCGTTTTTTTTCTCTTTCTCGTCCCAAGTTGACGCCTTTTGCCTAAACTTAGGGGTTTCGCCGTCATTTTCACCTTTCGCCGCAAGGAACGCGAGTTGCTTGATCTCTCGATTAATTGTCTGAATTGTTGGACTAATTGCATGATGGCCTCCAATTCCTCCTTCATGGATCACATCTCGTCTCTCAAGATCGAAGTGCTCTGATACCAAATTGATAGAAACCAACTAGACCTGAACTTTATTAGTATAAAACTGAAAATAAAAGAGATTGATTATAATTTTAGAGGTAATTGCCCTCCCAAGACGTCGATTGATAGGGGACTTCCGTACCCTCCCGTAGATCGAAGAAACCTTCTCCTCAATTTAATAATTAATTTCTTATATTCAACATACACCTTCTCCTAGCCAGACCTAGCCTTAAATAGAGAAAAGTTACAAAAAATTGCAGATTTCTCAAAACACTTCTAAAATCCGAAAATTGCCAAAACGCCCCTAATGGGTCCAAAACCCATAAAAAGTCCAGATCTAACAGTATCTTGCATGCATCATAACTTTCACTCATTTGAGTCATGAAAAACTGTCTTAAGTCTCAACTAATAAAATAGTGTATGCTGGAAACTAAAGAAGATTATTAAAGAAGGCTGTTAACATTTAGCTAGAAAGTTCAAATTTTAGATTTCTAAATATTTGGAATTTGTAGACATGCATTTAATGACACTTGGCATTGTGTTGATTTATTTGATTCATCTAGTATAACATGGGTTATATGATGTCATAATAGAGAACAAAACTCTGTTTGTTTTGTCTGGTAAACTCAATGTTGATTCGTTTGTCATGTCAATTTTGTTTTATTTGCTGGCTCCCCTTAAAGTATTTTTCATCTATCATTTATCTGTTTGTCCACATCTATCATTTATATGCATGGTAGAAGTTTTGTTTATATCCCTGTAGGTGATCGCATATATGACTTATTTCTGAGCACGCTCACGTAGACAGAGACACACAACATGTCATTTAATCAGTGCTTGGTTATGCAGAAAGTAAATCTACAAACGATGGCAGCAGGGACCAACCAGCTGCCCGTATAGTCTCTGGCTCTACGACCACTAGTAACACAGAAAGTAGTTCATTTACTAGCAGAGTAGGTGAGGATCTGAAAGTTGCATCTCAGCTCAGGAAATTCAGTTTCAACGTGCTTAAGTCCGCCACAAGAAACTTTAGACCAGAGAGTGTCCTTGGCGAGGGAGGTTTTGGCTGTGTTTTTAAAGGTTGGATTGAAGAAAATGGAACTGGTCCTATGAAACCTGGCACAGGGCTTACAGTTGCTGTGAAGACGCTAAATCATGATGGACTTCAAGGGCATAAAGAGTGGCTGGTGAGTATTTCTATTGGTCTTATTGTGCAGAATTGCACCCTAAACTGCTGTGTTTTGCAGGCGGAAGTGAATTTTCTTGGAGACCTTTCTCACCCAAACTTAGTTAAGTTGATTGGATATTGCATTGAAGATGATCAAAGATTGCTTGTTTATGAGTTTATGCCTCGTGGTAGTTTGGAAAATCACCTTTTCAGAAGTATGTAACCACAAATTTCTACATATGTTCTGATTTTTATTCTTTTCCCCCCTAATAGAGGGTTAATGAGCTTTTTTGAAGAGATCCGTAGGAATAGAACTATCAATTGCTCACATTGGTTTTCTTTTCTATTTAGTTCTCTTGGAAAGCTGTTACCTCATATCTATATTGTTTTTGAATTATTCATCTCAAAATGTTATTGAACCTTCCAGCCAAATTAAGAGAGATAATCTTGTCATTTTATTGTATTTAGATAAATGATCGAGTCATTTTTTACATAAAGCAAGACCGTCATGTTTTGATTTAAAGTGTCTATTTTGTATTTTAATTTGTGAATCTGGTCAGCATTTTTCATCAATGTTGCTTAATTGTATCATTCGAATTCTGTGCATAATGCTGAAAGAGGTTACCACTAGTTTATTCAGGAAAATTTGAAAATTGATTTTTGGTATTTCCCTAGACAAAAGCGTGTTTCATTGTAATCTCAGTCGGGGAAATTCTGTTTGTGTGGCAGTCAAATGGTGATAAATGAAATTCCTAGTTGTGAAACACATTTTAGCTTAGAAGTGTTACAATGATACCAAATGATACATTTTTGCAAATGGGAAATTTAATGTTGATGAAAGTTTTGGCAGTATTACGTGGACTCTTCATTTCTGCAAAATCGTGCCATGTTGAACATAGGGACAAGGCATGGCATTTCGGCACCTTATATGAAATGGAGATGGAGAGAGATGCCATGATTTTTTTTAAAAAGAAAAAAGCCGATATAGCAACGATATTAAAATAGCCTATTGCTTCACTAAATATGAGACCATCATGTGTGTGTACGTGTGTGAGATTACGTTTATATACATGTTTTCTGTGCAGGCATAACCACATCCATTTATGCCAAATTTTAGAAGTTACCGTGTTGGGAATTTAGGACACTTGATACACAATATTGTGCCCAGGTAGCACTGGTTTTGAGTGATGCACAGGTGTAATGAGGATTGAGCTTGCACCGACCATAGGGGCACAAGAAAAGGACAGTGAAATTATGATAGGGATCCAATTGAGTCCAACTCTTTTTTATTTTTATTTTATTGTTATTGTTATTTTATTTTGGGTTTTATATAGGTGTATACTTTGAATCTTTTAGTTATTTGGAGTCTTTATTTATTTTTGAGAGGTTTTGTTGGAGACCCAACCGGACTTCTTCACTTCCGATTTGATTTCCATCAGCGACGCACCAGGAGGAGGGAATGTCGGGGGTCTTGGTAGTCGGAGGCAAGCTCAACTGCTGGAGATGATCGACCAAGAGCAATCGGCGTCGGAGTTAGCTGAGATGAGCGGGCATCAGTTGGGAGAGGAAATCTGTAGCTGGACCACTTGTTCCTGTCAACTGAATAATATCGGTCCATTTGTGTTGATGGATGCATTGATGACCGTTGATGTTGAGGTAGTTCTTGGCAGTAATGTATTACTAGCTGTTGGGTTTGAAATCCTAAAGCAGAGTAAATGGGAGCGAACAGAGCTATTTCCTTCCGTGGGATTCCGGCAACTTTTACATCATTCCGACAGTTTCTACACCCTTCTGCGGCGGTTACACCAGCTGGCTATTTCTAACAGCCTAACTGAATTTGGTTAGGGGCTCTAACAGAAGTTAGTTAGAGAAATGCCTATAAAAGAGGCTAGTTGCAAGAAGATGGATTTTATCGAGAATTTGAATGAAACCAACTCACTTGAGTTTTACCTTTACCTTTTTAGTTTTGTTCTTGCTTTTCCTTTGATTTGGTTGCAGATTTGTCGTCTTCGAGCTGTGTCAATGGCTTGGAGCGTCGATCTCAACTCCGAGGGGGTGGCGATGGCGGTGGCCGGAGCTTGGACCTCAACATTTGGTATCAGAGCTCACTACGAGCCATGGGGATGAGAGCCGATCCGACGAAGCGATGGGCAGCAACAATCCGATAATGGAATCCCTAGCTGCGGCTAACGATCGATGGGCGAAGGATCATGTCGATTTTGAGGCGCGGTTTGCACTGCTTTCCGCTCAATTCCAGTCTCTATCCAAGCTAAACAACTAGAATCAACTGCCAAGGGATCCTTCCAACAGTGAAGATGGGGGGATCTGCATCTCCAAGTCTCCGATGAGTACTTCTGCAACTCTTGCACATCGGATTGCTCACGCGAGCGTTATCATTGTCCGAAGCTGGAACATTTTGATTTATGCACTGAGTGCTATAACAATGGGAAGTTTGGCCCAGGCATGACATCATCTAATTTCATTCTTCTGGGATCTGTTGCGACCCCAACCTTGGTATACTCAGGCGATGTTCAGTCTTTGAAGATTGAAGTTTGTAGCTCAGAGCATCTGGCGGACGCACGCCAGGTGTTCGACAGTTTGCTGCAGCGAGCTCTGAAGCATTTTCAAGTGGGGAATGAGCAATATCAAGAAGGAAGATTCCAAGAGGTAGCCGGCCACTATGTTTTCGCGAAGATTCATTTCGACGACATCCTAACAATTAGAGGAAATGCTCAATATTTGCATTGCCTAACTAATTTGATGGGTTGTTGTCTAATAAATGGGTACTACAAAAGTTGTATAGCAATTGGCTCAGAAATCTTGGAGTTTGACCCAAGAAGTTCCGTAGTCTTCTACTATAGGGAGCAAGCTCATCGAGCTTTGGGTTTTCATGAAGCTGCCCACTCTGATATGCTGAAATCCCACGGGTACTTTTTGGATGAAGATGAGCAAGTTTGCAGACAAGAAGAAACGGGTGTCCAAGAACGTGAAGATCAAGAAAAAAAGAAGCGGATATGAAGTCTGCGGAAATCCTCCTCAAGTGCAAGAAACTTCTTCCTCCAGTTCAGGACCTGAGTGATATTCTTGGAGCCATGTCGAAAAATTTGAAGATTCGTCAGAAGTTAAGCAAGAGGATGCAAGGAATGTTTCATCTCTTTATGACTAAGAGAAGTGCTTCTTTGAATTCTAAAGGGAATGATCATATTCCTTGTGGGAATTCTCTCAAGTCATTCAAGATCATGTCACTAATCCACTACCCATGTATCCATTTCTACTTCCAGAATTTTGTTAAGAATTTTGTTAAGATTAGTCCAAAGGATGTTGTGAGATATGTGCAAAGAGATGAGTCTATGAATATGAACTACTTTCCTTCATTTCTCATTGCCCTGGTCGTAGAAAGATATTTTGTTTTTGACCCTGGTGGTGTCGAAGTTGGAGGACTGTATCATCTTAAATGCAGTGTGGGTTTTTGTTTCGATCCGGGAGGACTTGGAATCAACATGAACCGAGAAGGCAACGAGTTGTTGGGAGATTTCTTGACTCGGGCTTCTCACAATGTTTCTGTCACTGGAAATTTTAACACCCATGTCTTAGAGAGGGCCGTATCGGTATGGAGACTGCAAGTTATCCATGTGAACTCTAATGTAGAGGGGCAAGATCAGGATCCTGAGCTTAAGAATGCATTCATATGTTACTCACATTGCCATTGGTTCTGCATTCAAAATTTAAATGGAGAGTGGTACAACTTCAATAGTCTTTATGCTGCTCCTGAACATCTTTCGAAATTCTACCTATGTGCTTTCCTGGACACTCTCAAGAGCTTAGGCTGGAGTGTTTTTATGGTTCAAGGCAACTTACTTGTAGGGTGGCTGACAACATCATCTAATTCTTTTGGCCAATGGCTTACACCGGAAGGGGCTCGGATGATAGAACATGCCATCATTGAATCACAGAATTCTCAAAAGAATTTGCATGCTGCTACAATTGCTGACTGCTTTATTGATTCATCCAGGCTTGAAAGTGCAACTGAAAAAATTCAGGCCAAGAGAGCCTCACTGTCCTTCTCTGTAGTTGGTTCACAATGGGATGAAGTGAAAACTGAAGCTGACGACATGACAGATCCTTCTCCATGTCTTGGCTCTGACTTCATTCACAAGGGAGCCCCTACTACTGAGGGCAGCAAATCGAAGGGCCCTCTAACAGATGGAGGTTTACCTACGAGCTCCAAATATGTGGTTTTATCCAATGTTGAATTTGTTCATGGGTTGATGGCATAGTTTGCCTTGACAAGTGGAGCCTACCAAACATCAAGTAGCAGCAAAATGGAAGGTGATTCTGTTGAAAGGGAGGGCCGCGAATTTGGTGGCTCCGTTAAAAGGGCGAACCGTGACTCCATCGAAGCGGCCATCTCTGATAATAAAACTGCTGATCTGTTATATGGAATTGAGTATCACTATGAAGCTTTGAGACAAGCCAATAAGGATACTTTTCCTAACTCTTCTAGCTACTGGAATGAAGTGAGAGTTATCATATGTTACCGAACTCAAGAGCTTGTAATTCCGGCACAGTCTATGGCCATGGACTGTCAATAAAGAATTCAGTGTGTGTTGCTCAGGAATACTATGGCACACTTTTGCTTTGACCCAGGGGGAGAATTTGCAATTGTCATGAATTTCCGTAAAATACAAGATGCAATGCAGGATTTTCATTACTCAACCAAATTCTACCGGAATTCTATTATCCACCCCTACTCAAACATTATACAGGATGCCTATTCGTTTGAAGGAGAAGCTATTGCAATATACAAGACAATCCTCTTCCTTATTCCTACCAATAAAGCAGTGCTTACAGGAAGCCAATTGGCCACTTCCGACCTTGAGGGCAAGGTCGATTTTGAGAGGGTGGGTTTGTTGGAGACCCAACCGGACTTCTTCACTTCCGATTTGATTTCCATCAGCGATGCACCAGGAGGAGGGAATGTCGGGGGTCTTGGTAGTCGGAGTCAAGCTCAACTGCTGGAGATGATCGACCAAGAGCAATCGGCGTCAGAGTTAGCTGAGATGAGCGGGCATTAGTTGGGAGAGGAAATCTGTAGCTGGACCACTTGTTCCTGTCAACTAAATAATATCGGTCCATTTGTGTTGATGGATGCATTGATAACCGTTGATGTTGAGGTAGTTCTTGGCGGTAATGGACCACTAGCCGTTGGGTTTGAAATCCTAAAGCAGAGTAAATGGGAGCAAACAAAGCTGTTTCCTTCCGTGGGATTCCGGCAACTTCTATATCATTGCGACAGTTTCTACACCCTTCTGCGGCGGTTACACCAGCTGGCTATTTCTAACGGCCTAACTGAATTTGGTTAGGGGCTCTAACAGAAGTTAGTTAGAGAAATGCCTATAAAAGAGGCTAGTTGCAAGAAGATGGATTTTATCGAGAATTTGAATGAAACCAACTCACTTGAGTTTTACCTTTACCTTTTCCTTTTTAGTTTTGTTCTTGCTTTTCCTTTGATTTGGTTGCAGATTTGTCGTCTTCGAGCTGTGTCAATGGCTTGGAGCGCCGATCTCAACTCCGAGGGGTGGCGATGGCAGTGGCCGGAGCTTGGACCTCAACAATTTTTGTTATTTTAGAGTGATAGTCCGACATCGGCCGGGAGACAAGAGAGTAATGGGTTGTATGCTTTTAATCAATGAGATATTAACCCCCCAAATATGGGAAAGGTCTAATTTTGTGGTGAGAAGCCTCGGAACCCTAATTTCATCGTCATTCCCTAAATCTTCCATAAAAAATTTCCAAATATTTCGTGTTCTACGTCAAATTTGGTATCATAGCCAAAACCTGCTTTGTATTTTTTTCTTTTCTTTTTTAATAAAAAAATCTTTTTCTTTTAGTTAGGATTTATCTCAAAGATAAAAAAAATCTTATCTTTCCTATCTTTTTCATTATCATCTTCTTATCTTTAGGATTTTAGCTCCAAAAAACCCGAACTTTTTTCCATCCTTTCCCCATAAAAAATCTTTTTACCTTTCAGTTAGGTTTTAGATCAAAGTTAAAAACTTCCTTTTTTCTTTTCTTCTTTTCTTCTTCTTTTTTTCTAATCTCATCCTTATCTTTAGGATTTTAGATTCAAAAGAAACCCTAAATTTTCTTCATCTTCTTTCAAAAAAAGTGATAAAAAAGAGATCAACAAAAAAGTGAGTTTAAAAAAAGAGAGCTAAAAAGTAAAAAAAACATAGATGCAATTTTTTTAAAAAACAGAACAAATTTGAAAATAAAGAGAAGAAACAAAAATGAGAGAAAAAGCAAAAAAAAAAAAATTTTTTTTGAAAAGAAAAGAGAAAAAACAGCAGAGACAAACACTTTTTACTGTCCACGTCGTCTCACGCCCTAGCTCCGATGCCCAACTCCGTTGTCACTGCAAATCATGTTCATATTCTGTACAAGAAGATCTGCACTAATCTATGGGATACTACGATAGTTTACTATAAAGGTTATTCTCCTCCAAAAAGTTATGAGCGGGTCTCATTTTTTTATGACTTCGATGATAGGTGATATGGATCCAATTGAGTCCAACTTTTTTCATTGTTATGGTTATTTTATTTTGGATTTTACATAGGTATAGAGTTTGTGTTTTTTAGTTATTTGGAGTTTTTATTTATTTTTTAGAGTTTTTATTATTTTATAATATTAGTTCTACAGCGGTTGGGAATAGTGGTTGGGAGACGAGAAAGTATTGGATTGTAAACCTATAAAAGGGCATATACTATTTTATTTTTAATCAATGAAAACTTCAGAAATTAACCCCCCCCCCCCTCTGCCTCCCCCCCCCCCCCCCCCCCCCCCCCCCCGAGAAAGGTTTAATCCCGGTGGTGAGACGCTTCGGAACCCAAATTTCATGTTCTTCCACCAATATTCAATCAACATCCCTAAATCTTTTGTGTTCTACATCAAATTATGGCGCACAGACCATCTCCACCCCACATGATTGACCTCCCATTGCCAACAGGCTCAGAATATTCAGGTCAAATTATAGAATTTTAACTGTTATTGGAGTCTCCTGATCCTGAAACTGGCTAGACCTCCACCTTTCATAAGTACAAGGCAATGCGTCTAGCTGAACATAATGATTTTGTTTATTATTACATATTACCCTTAGATTTTCAATCCTAATCACTAACAGGGTTTAACTTAGTAACTTTCAATCTTCAACATATAATAGTTAATAATAAATTAAGATACATTTTCCTTATTTGTAATAAAGAATAAATATACCAAGTTTGTACCATGTAAATTGTATTATAAAACAAACTGTGATGAAACATAGTCTCCGTATTTTAGGGAGCTCTGAGACTATCAATTGTTGCCTTCACCTGTCTGTATCGTGTCTCCCGTTTTAAAAGCATGCAAAAGAAGGAAAGAGCTATGGCAAACAGATCATCTCTGCTCACCATCATCTGCCTCTTCTTGCCAATACAAAAGATATTTATGATGAATCCGATTTCCTCTCTCTTTTATGGGGACTTGTTATGATGCATAGATACATACATGCAGTGCGAGTATTCTGATATGGACATATTTGTAAGATATTTGGTACATCCTGGATGTGGAAAATCTTAGCTTGAATTTGATTTCTGCTGTTTTAATGATACTTAAATGGTAAATGGTTAATGATGATGGTATGAAATACAGGCTTGTCTAGTTGTAGATGAGCCATTTGTTTCTTTTTTATTATACACATGAATCTTCTTGGAGATTTGTTATTGGTAACAATAAGGGGTGTATATGCAAATTAGATTTCCCCAATGAAAGATCAGAATGTTTTTACCAATGCATCGATATGGTCATAAATGTGTACTCTAGTGCTTTTAATTTCATTAATGGAGTACTCCTTATAATATTGAGAACATACATTTGTATCTTGATCTAGATGTATGAATTAAAGCATGAGGGCTATGCATAAACACTTCTATAGATACGCGTGCACTGTTACAATGCCTAAACCTGTCTACATTACATCACCATGCATCCTATATTTAGCAGTGTTTACCACATGCCCATCTTCAAGCTTTTCTTTCTGCGTTTGTGAAATGATGGATTATGGCTATGGTTGTAGTTGCACAAGTGTTTATGAAAAAACATTATGTCTATTTGAACGATGAAGAATATATTAATGTTATAAAACCATCCATTTTCACATGAAACAGCTGTTGTTTGTCTTAGTTTCTAATGTACTGTTGAGGAAGATCAGTTTCATTTTTTGTTTTTGTTTTTGGTTTCTTTAAAATTCTATTTTCATTGGCATTCATTTATCTAGTAGTTTTCCCTTATAAAGCTTATGCGGACACCTCTTTGATTCTTTCCATCCCCTGTAATAATTGTATGCACACTTTCTTATTTTACAAGCTTCTCGTAATGCTAATAATCTTATTTTTTGGGGTTTCACATTAATATTGACCATCTCGTGTGAATAGGGTCCCTTCCTCTTCCATGGTCCATCAGAATGAAAATAGCCATTGGTGCTGCTAAAGGACTTGCTTTTCTTCATGAGGAAGCTGAAAAACCAGTTATATATCGTGATTTTAAAACATCTAATATTCTGTTAGATGTGGTAAGCCTCTTAACTATGTAATCACTGTTATGATTTTCTCGTCCATTTCACTATTTTCCTTGTTGTTTATGACACTTTGATCTTCCAGGATTATAATGCCAAACTCTCTGACTTTGGGCTTGCTAAAGATGGTCCAGAGGGAGATAAGACTCATGTGTCAACACGAGTAATGGGGACATATGGATATGCAGCTCCTGAGTATGTCATGACAGGTGAGGTTGTCTTTTTATGTCGTTCTTTGTGCCTTCTGGTGTGTCTGAACTTGGGCCCAACTTGCTCCGAGGAATCTTAAATGGGATGAGTAAAATGAGCGAGGCAATTTTTTCTTTCGTGTTGATTGGTTTCGTTTAAAGGGTCGGTAAAAGAGAACGAATTTAATGCCAGTAAAGTATGGCATTTGGATGAAAATAGGCAACTATCCAGACACGTGTGGAAAGCCGTCTCATGTGCTTCACATATCCATTCGAATAAACAACTATGATAAAAATATCAAAACTTGAAAATCTAGTTACGTAGTTGGTCTCTCTAAGACCAAACCAATACCAAAAATCCATTTTGACCGACTATATGTGCACTGACTGTATGCGAGGAACTTATACCGTAGTTGTTATAAGTTTATAACAACTACCACGTCATTATAACAACTACCACGTCATTGACTATATGTGCACTGACTATGCTGCTGAAGCCTTTTTTTTCACAATAGGGACATTTCTCTTATATACGGGATTGTCCTTATCTGGCCATTAGAGGAACTTACATAGACAACTTGATCTGAAAGTACCATCACATGTACCACGCTTTACCAAAAATATATGATAAACCCCCATTGTCTTGGATGAGGACAAAGAAATAGTACGGTTACGATCTAATGTAAGAACTGTTCTTCTGCTTGCTATTTGTTTGACTCTGTTTCCTTGACTTAATGAGGACCGGTGAAACAACTGATCAGCTGACCTCGGGGTTTCCTGTACAACGATGCTTGAATGGAGCAGTTCATGGAGACTGTTGGAAACCCTGGCTTGATTGGTTGTAGCTGAATTTTTTTTCTTTTTATTTTTATGTACGTATTAATCTGATGCGGACTAGGGTTTATAAGGTGGAATTTTGGGGAATTTTATTGATAGGAATAGGGTTAACAAAGATAAAGAGCCAATTTTGGAAGAGTTGGACCATCTTCTAGCTTTTGCTAAGGGAAAAGCCTAAAGCTCTCTTCTAGATCTCGCTGGAGAATTCTAGGAAATTGTCAAATGACGGCTAATAATTGGATACCCTAGCCCATGCCCTCACTTATATAATGTTTAGGTGTGGTGCGTACAACAAAATTTATTGTGCATAAAGAAACTTTTCCAAGCGGTCGGTGCGCATAGTAAATTACTCATTCAGCCTCATATGCCTCCTCTCATACGTGATGATCGTATCACTACCCCCAGCAGTTTCACCTTGTCCTCAAAGTGGAAGTCTGGAAACTGCTGAAGTATCTGGTCATAAGGCTCCCAAGTCGCCTCGCACTCTGGTAGTCCCGTCCAACGGATCAACACCTCCTTCGCCCCAGTAGTATCCGACCTTACGCATGTGACTTCCTCGGGCTCCAATAAGATCTCCATGTCATCTGTTAGGGTCGATGGTAGTGTAGCTGATGCCGCATGATCACCAATCGCACGGTGTAACTGTGATACCTGGAAAACGGGATGGATGCGAGTAGATGGAGGTAACCTCGGTCTGTAGGCCACCTTGCCGACCCTGGCCTCATTCTTCTAAGGCCCATAGTACCGTGCTGCCAGCTTCTCATTGCACCGATGTGCCATCGAACACTGTCTGTATGGTCGGATATTCAAATACACACACTCCCCTACTTCAAACTCCACATCTCTGCGATGTGCATCTGCTTTCCCTTTCATGATCTGCTGGGCTCGTGACAAGTGGCGCTTCAACTCTTCCAGGACCCGATCACGCTCCAACTGCTGCTCTAGTCTTGATATTGGGGTAGTTCCTCTGCTGTAGTGCACTAAGTGGGGTGGGTCTCGGCCATAAACAATCTGAAATGATGTCATCTTCGCTGCCGAGTGGTACGAGGTGTTGTACCAGTACTCTGCACACATCAGCCACCCAGCCCACTTCTTGGGCGTCTCTGAAGCGAAGCAGCGGAGGTATGTCTCCACACTCCGATTTACCACATCGGTCTGTCCGTCCGTCTGAGGGTGGTAAGCGGTACTCCTCCGAAGTGCTGTCTCCTGCATCCAGAACATCTCTCCAGGAAGTGCTCAAAACACCTTAACTCTGTCCGATACGATGGAACGAGGATAGCCATGTAGCCTTACCACCTCCCTCAGAACACAGTTCCCACTGATGCTGCTGTGAATGGATAGCGAAGTGGAATGAAGTGGATGTACTTGCTGAGGCGGTCAACCACAACAAATATAGTAGTGTAGCCCTCTGATCGTGGTAATCCCTCCACAAAGTCCATCAAAATGTCCTCCCACACCCACTCCGGTAAATCCAAGGGCTGTAAAAGGCCTGCAGGTGATGTCGTCTGATACTTGTGACGCTGGTACACGTCACACTCTGAAACTAACTGTGCGACATCCTTCCGCATGCCCGGCTAGTAGGGCTCTCGAGCCATTCGTAGATACGTCTGATATCCCCCTGAGTGTCCTCCCACTGCACTGCCGTGGAACTCATGGAAAAGCATGTGAATATGTACAGACGTACGGGGAATCACCAACCTCCCTTTGTAGAGAAGCATCCTCCACTCCATCGAGAAACCCGGAAAGTCTCCTGATCCCGAGTAATGGCCTCCCTGATCTGTCGTAGCCCATCGTCTGTCTCGATCTCCGCTAACAACGGCTCGCTCCCCAGCATCACCGGAATAATAGGGCTACTACCTGCACCCCTCGTCGCGACGTGAGAGCGCATTCGCCGCCTTGTTTTCTGCATCGGGCTTATAGTGAATCTCGAACTTGTAACTGCTCAGCTTGGACAACCACCTCTGGTACTACTCGTCCATCATACGCTGCTCAAGGAGGTACTTCAGACTCCTCTTGTCAGTCTGTACTACGAACTCCCTCCCCAAAAGGCAAGGTCGCCACTTCTGTATTGACAGCACTATGCCCATCAACTCTCTCATAGACAGACTTCAGCCTGGTCTTGGCTAACAATACCTGACTGAAGTAAGCGACTGGCCTCTGCTCCTGCTTCAGCACGGTCCCCAAACCAAAACCCAATGCATCTGACTCCATCTTCTCGAAATTCAGGAGTCCTAAAACTGGTACTGTCGTCATAGCCTGCTTGAGGGCCTGGAATGCCCTCGTAGCCTCCTCCCCCAGAGGAAACTGTCCTTCAGCTGTTCGGTAAGGAGCCATGCCAAGGTGCCATACCCCTTCACGAACCTTCTGTACTAGGCTGTAAGCCCAAGGAATCCCTGTAGAGCTCGTAACGTCTTCAGCTGCGGCCAATCCAACATAGCAGCAATCTTCGACCGATCGGCCGCCACTCCCTCCGTCGAGACGATGTGCCTCAGGTACTCCACATGCGTCTGTCCGAACATGCACTTCTTCCGGTTGGTCTATAACTGATGGTCCTTTAACTCTCGCAGGACTATCTGCAAATGGTCCAAGTGATCCTGTAGGGAATCACTGTATACTAAAATATCGTCAAAGAAGACCAAGACGAACCTCTGTAGATAAGGCCTGAATACATTGTTCATTGATGACTGAAAGATGGCGGGGGCGTTCGTCAACTCGAAAGGCATGACGAGGAACTCATAGTGGCCTTCGTGAGTCCTGAAGGCCGTCTTCTGCACATCCTGTCTTCATACGAATCTGGTGGTATCCAGACTTCAGGTCGATCTTAGAGAATACCACTGCGTCGTGCAACTCATCCAGCAGCTCGTCGATCATAGGGATAGTGAACTTGTTTGGCACAGTTTTCTTATTTAAGGCTCGGTAATCGACGCAGAACCTTCAACTGCTGTCCTTTTTCTTCACCAGCAACACTGGGCTAGAAAAAAGGATCGTACTAGGTCGTATGATCCCCGTCTGCAGTATCTCCTGAACCAGCTTCTAGATCTCATCCTTCTGCACCTGCGGGTATCGGTACGGGCGCACACTAATGTGAAATATCTCCTCTTTCAGCACGATGGCGTGCTCATGATTCCTTGGCGGTAGAAGGCCGCTAGGGGGCAGAAACACCCCCTCAAATCCCTGCAGCAGCTGCTCCATCTCCATTGGCACCACTGTCGTGCCCTCTGTCTCCTCAGTAATCAACCCCTGTAGCTCGATCATGAATCTACCTCCCTCCATCTGTAATGTCTTTATCATAGTCTTATAAGACACTAACAAACAGCATAAACTTGGCTCACCCAGCAGCACTACCTTCCTTCCATCCACCTGGAACTCCATTTGCAATAGTTTCCAGTTGAACTTGGTCTCCCCTAGTGACTGTAGCCACTGCATCTTCAGAATCAGGTCGACGTTGCCGAAGGTCAAAGGCAAGAAGTCACATGTAATCAGTACCCCATGTATGGACACCGTCAAGTCACGACAGATGCCTCTATTCTGCTCCACCTTGACAGTCCCCAACATGACCCCGAAGCCCTCTGTCTCGGTGAGCTGGATCCACTGCCCCTCAATCACCCTAGGGGATACGAAGTTGTGGGTGGCCCCACTGTCTATCAGGATCACTACGTCTATGTTCCGAACTTTACCAGCTAGCTTCATAGTGTGGACCTATGTAAGTCCCGCTATGGAGCTGAGTGAAACCTCCGCTGCCTCCAGGAGCAGGGGTTCGCTGTCCTCCTTGTGCTCTGTCGCTGACCCCTTTACTCGCTCCTACTCTAACTCCTCTACGTATACCTCGTATACCTGCAAGGCCTGGTTGCGACACCTGTGTCCCGGGGTGAATCTCTCATCATATTTGAAGCACAACCCCTTCGTCCTTCGGTCCCGCATCTCAGCATCTATCATTCTCTTGTATGGCCCCTTGTCCTTACATCTCCTGGCCTCCCCGCGCCTGCTGGTGTACCTCCTGCAGCACCCGGCTGTCCCCTTGAAACAGTCAGTGGTCGGGAAAAGTTTCATCCAAACGCCCCTCTGGCGCGGCGCTCCTCGACCAATCGGTCCTCGACCATCTGTGCTAGCTCCATCTGCCCCTCAAGTCCCCGAGGTCTGAGGGTGTGGAGTTCAGCCTTAATGATAGGCTTCAATCCGTCCAAGAAAAAAAATCCTCCAAGGACTCTGCAGGTATCACGCGCACTCTACTAGTAAGTATCTCGTGCTGCTTAATGTAATCGTGCACCGTCCCGACCTGCCTCAAAGCATGCAGCTGCTCGTAAGCTCCGCCTCCCTGGGAATCTCGAAAACAGTGTAGCAATGCCTCCTTGAAACCGTCCCAGATCCTCAAAGGCCTTTGCTGCTCCTTCCATCGCCACCAATTCAAATCCTCTCCCTCCAAACGAGTGTGATCGCCCGCAATCTCTCCACCTCTATCAACCTCGCCATCTCAAAATATCTTTCTGCCTTGTAGATCCACCCTGTGGCATCACTACCTTCGAATAGCGGCATCTTGAGCTTCCGTATGCGGTCATCTGCGCGTGGATCCCCTCCATCAAAACGACCCGGTGGCTGTTGACGATGAGGATCTCCAAATCTGGCTCCTCCATGACCCCACCACCTATCCTTCCTCCATTCTTGCTCCTCCTCTTCCTCATCCTCATGATAGTGGTTGGGCTTCTCATACTCCGGATCATGTCTCGCAGCTCGCTATCGACTGCCCAGAGCCCCATCGTTGCCCTCAGAGTCGTCTGCACCCCGCATGCTCCTCCCGGTCAACACTGCCCCCCTGCGATAGGTCGTGGGCTCCTCGAAGCCCGCGCGGCACGCCAGTGGCCTGCGGGAGCCCTGGTGGGCACGCCTGCCATCGGCGACCCCATGGCGGGTCGCCCGACCTCTGCGGCCCCGTGGTGGGGTCGCCCGACCTCTGCGGCCCCACTCCGGGGTCGCGCGTCATCAGCGCCACCCATGTGGGGTCGCCTGCCTCCTGCGGCCCCCTGCAGGGTCGCCTGCTGTCGGTGGCCCCATGTCGGCCACCTAGGGCTGCCGCGCGCGCTTGCCTTCTTCGACGCGTCGCTTGCTCCTCCTTGGAGCTCTCCCCTAAAGTTTTGGAGAGATCCTCCTGCCAATCGTCGCCCTCGAGATCCAGATCTTCTTCGCCCAAGATCACCCCCTCATGGTTGGGGATCATCGCTGCCCTTCCTCTCGTTGTGCGGATCTCCTTCGTCCTCAGATCTGATTGGTGATTCAGATCTGAGGTGGTTCCCTCCTTCGAGTTTGAAATTTGTGGCGTAACTCACACCACAAATTGCTGGAACATCTCCTTCATCTGATTCAAGCTGTCGCCGATCTCACTGACCTTTTTAACGAAGGCCTTCATCTCCTCCGACTCATTTCTCCTGACGATCTTTGCATCTAGCCTCTCCAAGAATTTCAACGTGGTTGATCTCGTCGCTGCCATTGCATCGAAGCCCTGATACCAAATTGATGCAGACTAGAGTTTATAAGGTGGAATTTTGATAGGATATAGTTAACAAGGATAAATAGCCAATTTTGAGAGAGTTGGCACCTCTCCTAGCTTTTGCTAAGGGAAAAGCCTAAAGCTCTCTTCTAGATCTCGCTGGAGAATTCTAGAAAAATGTCAAATGTCGGCTAACAATTGGATACCCTAACACTAGTCCACGTCCTCACTTATATAATGTTTAGGAGTGGTGCGTACATCAAAATTTATTATGCATAAAGAAACTTTCCCCAACGGTCGGTGCGCATAGTAAATTACTCCTACGCCTCCTCTCAAACGTGATGATCGTATCATAATCTTCTTTGAGATGCATTACTGAGCCTAATTCATATCCATGTGATTTTATAATTTAACAAATTTATTGTGGTCGAACATATGAATTCAATAAATCTATATTGAGAGAATAAGCTAGGGTTTCTCATAAATTGTATGATGAATAAAAATACACAGAGAAAAGAGTTTATACAGAGTTTATAGTCTTGTAAATAATAAAAAGACTATTCTATCCTTTAGTAATAATTAATTTATTTTAACAACCTCTCAAACTCATGATGCTGCTATAAGGAGCATAGAAAGTTTGTCAAACAGAAAACAGAAGCGTAGAGCTGAATGCGACTTCATAAACAAATCGGCAATTTGTATGTAAGAAAAAACCAATGGTATCTTGATAGTGCACTGCTACTAGTGGTATCAAGTGACATGACAATCAATCTCAATATGTTTGATCTGCCCATGAAATACCGAATTATGAATAATATTTAAATTACTCTTATTGTCATAATACAATGAAGTAGGGTGATGAAGAGAAATCCCGTATCTGCAAGTTAACCAATATAGCCAAACTATCTCAGGTAAAAGAAGTCATGTCACGATTCTCCGTCTTTGTGAAAGATCTAGAAACAATATATCGCTTCATGCTTTTTTAGAAATTAGAGAATCTCCTAAAAAGATGCAATAACCAGCGGTAGACCTACGATTTGTATGATCACTATCCCAATCAGCATTAGAATACACACGTAACTCTAAAGATGACGAAGAAGGAAGTAAAAGACTCTGAAACTGAGTGACCAAAGATACCGGAAGACGTGAAGAACAACATCTCTAGGTATTGTAGAAGGCGAAGTGACAAACTAACTAACTACATGAACGATATGTGCAATATTTGGATGAGTGATAGTGAGATACACCAAGCTACCAATAACAGTGTAGTACAAATTAGGACCAGGCAAGGCTGGACTATCTGAAAGAGCATATCGAACATTAACATCAAGAGTTGTATCAACAACCTTGTTATCATTAAGACGAGCCCGCTCAAATATGTCTGCTATATACTTAGACTAAGAAAGATGATTACCTTTTGGAGAAGAGACAACTTCAATGCCAGAATGCCAGAAAGCAACGTAATATGCTCAAATTCTTCGTTGCAAAACAACGAGCTAACTTCAATTTTAGCATCGCAATCCCATCGACATAATCATCTGTAATAATCATGTCATCAACATACAAAGGTTGAAAAATATGACTGTCTGTTGTGTGTTTGATAAACAATGCCGAGTCATGCTGGCCATGTTGAAATCCAAGTGAAGGAACCATGATATAAAGCTTCTAAAATCATGCTCGGCATACCTGTTTAAGACCATAAATAAATTTTATGGGCTTGCAAACTTCACCCGTTTGATAATGAAGGCTAAGCGGAGGAACCATATAGACTTCTTGGAGATCACCATTCAAGAAGACGTTTTAAACATACATTTGAGACATGTCCTATCGACGAACAAAGGCAAATATAATAAGGTTGCGAACGTTTGTCATCTTTACTACTGGCGCAAAAGTCTCATAATACACACCATACTCCTGAGAGTAACCCTTAACGACCAACCTGGTTTTGTATCTTTTAATAGAGCCATCCGACCTGGTTTTTATTTTATAGACCCAACGAGAACCAATTGTTTGTTTTTCTAATGGTAGAGGTATCAAATCCCAAGTATGTGTTTGATGTAGTATAGTAAGTTCTTCAACCATAGGCTCTTGCCAAAAGTGGATCACAAGTAGACTCTATAGGACAAAGGCTTCGAAAGACGACGCTAAGAAGGAAACACAGGAGGTAGAATAACAAGAATAAGTAAAATTTTGTAGTTGAGTAGACTTACGAGTACGCATATGGTAGCAAGTAGCAGGATGATCCACAATCTCACTAAGTGATTGTGCATGCATAGAAAGATTAGAAGCATCACTTATACTGGGAGCCAAAGTATCATTATCCGTGGAATTGTCAATATGAACCATGTAAGAGTCATGATCTAAAATGGCAACATCTGTATCAAGAGTGAATGGATCAATGTAAATAAGATCTGACGTAGTCATATTATGTACACTAGCATGAATAAAAAAGAAAAGAATATGTTCAAGAAACACAACGTAACGAGAGACAACTTTTGACTGGCTAGATCAAAACAACAATATCTCTTTTTAACCTTCACTATAACCTAGAAAGGTAAATAGCAGACCGTGAAGACAATTTACTACGTTCGACATTTGGGTAAAGGACAAAATAAGTAGAACTAAAGATAAAGAGAAGAGTAATCAGGAGGAACAGATCTATACAATGACTTAAAAAGTGACAAACCTGAATTTGGGAGATATGTATTCTGTTAATAAGATGAGCAACAGTAAGAATTGATTCTCCCCAAAATTCACTAGGAAAATATGCATGCAATAAAAGAAGCGAGTTGTTTTAATAAGATGCATATGTTTTCTTTCAGCCATACTTTTCTGCTTTGGAGTTTCTTTGCAAGCAGTTTGGGGAATATTTTCATCAGAAACAAGTAGGTCTGAGATGATTAGAAGTATATTCTCCACCTAAATCAGATCGAACACACTTTATAACAATAGAATGTTGAGTTTTCACAAGAGCATAAAAAATATTGAAGACATGAAAAAGTCAAACCAATGCTTCATAAGCTAAACTCAGCAATAATGAGTGCAATCATCAATAAATGAAATATACTATATTGAACCCCTTTTATGGCCATATGAGAATGTCCCCACATATCAGAATGAAATAGATGAAAATACACAAGAGAATGTGATATTTCTCTTAAATGGTAAAGAAGATAATTTTGTCAATTTACAACTGTTAAAATCAGAAATATCACGAGGTTTCAAATTTCTAATGTCTTTAAAAAGCCAAAAACACACACAAGATGTTGAAACGTGACCAAGACAAGAATGACATAAATAAAAGTAAGAAGAAGAATGACTTAATCGAAAAGGTGAAAATCATTTAAAAATGTGAAACCTGATACCTTGAGCTCATCCAAAACATGCAGTTTCCCTTTCCTACAGGTTGTCATTAATCAGCTTCTGAGATTACAGGTCTTGCACATAATAATTGGAAGAGAAAAAAGATTAAATATCCAGATTCACATAATTGACTAACAGAAACAAGACTTAAGGTAAGATTTGAGATGTAGTAGATGGAGAGACATGTGAAATGTGAGAATTGACCTAACATCTGCTTAAGGCATGTGTTGCCATCAGCAATTGTAATAGACACATGATTTACGAAAAACGAAACAAATAATGACAAGTCAGGTGACATATGAGAAGATCCGGAATCTAGAGCCTATAACGGACATGATATACCCGAGGAAAGGATGACATAAATAAAAGTAAAAAGAATAAATAAAATTAAGAAGAATGACTTAAGCGAAAAGGTGAAAATCATTGAAAAATGTTAAACCTAAAAATGTGAAACCTGATACCTTGGGCTCATCCAAAACATGCAGTTTCCCTTTCCTACAGGATATCGTTAATCAGCTTATGAGATTACGGGTCTTGCACATAATAATTGGAAGAGAAAAAAGATTAAATATCCAGATTCACATAATTGACTAACAGAAACAAGACTTAAGGTAAGATTTGAGATGTAGTATATGGATAGACATGTGAAATGTGAGAATTCACCTAACATCTGCTTAAGGCATGGGTTGCCATCAGCAATTGTAATAGACACATGATTTACGAAAAAAGAAACAAATAATGACAAGTCAGGTGACATATGAGAAGCTCCGGAATCTAGAGCCTATAACGGACATGACATACCTGAGGAAAGGATGAAAAAGTCAATGACCCTTTTATTTGCAAAAACGACACTCATCTGCAGCAACATTTGAAGGAAGCTAACTCTGATTAGGATGTCTTTGAGGTGTTGTAAATATAGATTGACTGGATATTGCAGGAGTATTTTTGTCTGTGTGGGACTTGAGACATATCTCCTTAGCCCTACCGTTCACTGACCGTCGAATCAACAGAAGGAAGCGGACTGCGAAGCAAAATCATCACATGAAGCCCCTGAAAATCAGCACGGAGTGCCATCGAAAATTACACCAGTTGATGTTCCTCTGTGTGAGCAATGTAAGGTGTAAAAGTACAAAATTCTGCAGATTTTTTTAGTGCCAATTGGTCCCACAAATTAGTCATAACAGAATAAAAGTCCTCAATGCTCATCTTTCTGATGAAATATGCAAATATTCGTCTCTAACTGGTATTGTTTTACAAAGTTAAACGGTGTGTACAGCCTTAGCCTTGTCAGATGATCCCAAACTACCTTGACAGTATTATACTTTGCCCATTGAGCGCCAATCGACTGCACAACAAAGTTATTAAATCAAGTGATAGTTTTTGAATTATCAACCTCTCAAGAATCTAATAATTTTGCAAATTTAACAGCCTTCTCATCCTTAGGTCTAACCAAATTTTCCGAAACATAGCCCCATATTTTTTTGCCTTTTAAAAAAATTCATCATCACATAACTCCAATAAGAATAATTCTTTACATCCAATTACACACTAATGGACGGCAGAGAATCATCACGTCCTCCAGTCATGGCAAAAGGAAATAAAGAACAAACAAATAGCGATCAACCAAGATTACGAATTCAAATCAGAAATTTGACGTGAACTTGGGTCACCTGACCACACGATCCAATCCGGCCCATCACCTTCACTACCACAACAAGCTTGACTTGGGTGTCCATGCTTCTTTGATCCCTTCAAAGGCTTTAATCTCAAACAAACGCAGGAGGCTGCAAAGCGTCTGTCGCACTGTGTCAGGGTAGGCAACCGGGAGGCGGGGGGGGGGGGGGGGGAAGCAGATTTGACGATCTCGGTGGATCTCGATAGTTGATCCCAACGAGGGGCTGTATCTCGGCAATAATTAACTTATTATTGGCAATGGATCTTGGCGAGGGGGCTGGATCTTTGTGAGGGGGCAGCGACCGGGAGGCGGGGGGTTTGATTTGATCCGACGATCTCGGCAGATATCGGTAATAATCTTGGCGAGGGGGATGGCATCTTAATATACCAGAAGGCGGTGAATCTTGATGGCGACCTTGGCGGTGACGAACACCGTGAACAATTCCGATGAATTTTTTTGATAGCGGAAGATCTAACCAAAATCACCGAGCAGAAGACGAACAACCAAAATTGGATTCACGAAAGCTGTGGGAGACTCAACATTCTTCAATGTAATCAAACAAATT
Source organism: Scilla litardierei (assembly GCA_030789695.1). Classification (NCBI taxonomy): domain Eukaryota; kingdom Viridiplantae; phylum Streptophyta; class Magnoliopsida; order Asparagales; family Asparagaceae; genus Scilla; species Scilla litardierei. The sequence goes on along the minus strand of CM061141.1, from coordinate 2,763,124 downwards.
TCATAGCAAATATGCTCTGATACCATATGAATTTAATAAATATATATTGAGAGGAAAAGGTAGGGTTTGTCGTAAATTGCATAATGAATAAAAATATAAAGAGAAGAGTTTATAGTCTTGCAAACAATAAAAAGACTATTCTACCCTTAAGCAATAATTAACTTATTTTAATAGAACCAACATTCTCAGTCAACCGTGTAGCAGCAAAGTGTTGGAATCCTGTAGATGGCAAGCAACACTAGAAGGGGGTTGAATATTGTTATCAAAATTTAATTGCCTAATTAAAATCAAAACCCTTCTATATGCTTAAGTTTCCTATGATTGTTACCTCACTAGATACTTAATTAACAACCCAATATACTTGCAATAAAAGATATAGATGCACATCGGAATAACAACGCAAGTGCAAGTAAATAGAGTAGAGAGGAAGAGACAATCCAATTGCAAATACGCAAGAATTACACTGGTTCGGCCAACCCTAGGCCTATTCTAGCATCCATTAAACAAGCTCCCAACCGAGAGCAAATTACATCAACAATGAAGGCTTCTGTAACCAATAATTATCTTGCATCTAGCATGGATTTCTAATAATTAATACAAACACAACCAATTAGAGCAACTTACCACCACACCTGTGTGTGGATTTACCAACCTCTTTTGTTGAGGACAAGTTACAACTTTGCTCATATAGCCAATGAGATTAAAAAGCTCAACTGTATTGAGACTGGCTATGGAAAAACTCTTTTTGATCTCAATAGAAATGAAGATTAAAACAAGGGGGACCAAAAGAAAAACTTGATTGTGATCTATAAATAATCAAGATGAAGCTTGAAAGATTCACAATGCAAGAGCCAAGAAATTGTATGCTTAAAAGCTTTTAGAAAAATTCCAAACTTTAGCCAAGAGAGAATCTTTTTAGGGCTTAAAGAGCTTTAAAATCACTTGGAAAATGTTTAAAAATATTCAATGAATTATCATAACTCCAGCCACCTTCCCTCTATATAAAGAGATCAATTTTGCTCAAAATAGAAACCCCAAACTGCCCCTATAACGTCTCTCCAACAGCTAGTTGACTAGAAAGTCAAATATGACTGTTGTGGACTGAGAGTCAACTCCAATACATTGAGTAGTCGACTCCCTGCACCGCAATAGTCAACTATATTCAGGTGACAAAAAGTGCTCAGAGCATCCTAGCTCAAAGTTGACTCCAGTTCTCCTCGTAGTCGACTCCTTTTCTGATATATGGATTTTTATCAGAAAAGAGTACTTTATTCAATCTAAGTGATTTAAAAACTTCTCAAAAATATTTTTGTGAGTTTAAAATATTTTATAACACATGAAAAATGTTTTTCTAAGTGTGTGCAAGCTTCAATCTAATAACTTTGACATTCTAAGTCAAGTTTAGAATATTAAGGCACCACTCACACGAATCTTGGAGTCGTGGTATCTTCATTGGCGCTTGAGCTAGTCTTAAGAAGCTAGTCCACATCTTGAGTCCATGGATGAGCTTTGATCTTCAATGTGAGCTTCACATCCATTAATTCTCTGCCTTCAAACTTTGACTTCATGTCACCATTCTGTGTGTTTAAGTGGATTGGTTGACCGTTGTTGACTTTGATTACATATACTCCCAAATCACAAAAAACTCATTAGCAACATAATTGTTTGCTTATCATCAAAACTAATGTTGGGGTGATGCAATAACCAACACAAAACGTGAAGACAACACTCAACCCAAACAGTAACTACTTTATGAAAAGACCGAAATACCCCTAAGGTCATCTTCAACCTTAACAGTGAGCACTAGGTTTGCAATATCAAAAACGCCATATATGGATTGAAACAAGCCTCACATCAATGGTATTTGAAATTTCATAATGTTTTTTTCATTCGGATTTGAAGAAAACATGGTAGATCAGTGTATATACCAAAAGGTCAGTAAGAGCAAGATTTGTTTCATAATCCTATATGTGGATGACATTTTACTTGCAAGCAATGACAAGGGAATGCTCTATGAGGTGAAACAATCTCTCAAGAAACTTTGATATGAAAGATCTGAGCGATGCATCTTATGTTATTGGAATTAAGATACATCATGACAGAATGTGTTGTACTCTGGGAATGTCTCGAGAGACGTATATTAATAAAGTTTTAGAGAGGTTTCGGATGAAGGATTGTTCACCAAGTATAGCTTCCATTGTGAAGGACGACAGGTTCAATTTGAACCAATGACCGAAGAATGACTTTGAGCGGGAACAGATGAAAAACATTCATTATGCTTCTGCTGTTGGAAGCCTGACGTATGCTCAGATGTGTACTAGACCTGACAGAGCATTTGCTGTTGGGATGTTGGGAAATATTAGAGTAATCCAGGCATAGAACATTGGAGAGCTACAAAGAAGGTAATGAGATACCTTAAAGGAACCAGAGACTACATGCTCAAGTACAAACGGACAGACGACTTGGAAGTCAGCGACTGCTCTGATGCAGACTTTGCTGGATGTGTTGATTCTCGAAAATTAACTTCAGTATATATTTTTATGCTAGCCGGTGGGACTGTATCATGGAGAAGCACAAAGCAGACTTTGATTGCTACTTCTACCATGGAAACCGAGTTCGTGTCTTATTTTGAGACTACTTCACATGGTGTATGGATTAAGAATTTCATCTCTAGACTTAGAATCATGTATTCTATTTCTAGACTGCAAAAAAGTTTCGTTGTAAGAACGATGTTATTTGATGAAAGTCTTATTGTGATGCTTTCTCATATATTATGATTGTGTGCACATTTGGATATATTGTTGTAATTGTGTGAAAGATCATTAAGTTTGGACCAAGAATAAATATAGGGTTTATTCATTATGTTGTATATGTTATTGATGAGAAACATGATGCATTGTGATACATGGAAGATAATACTTGCTTTTAAAAAGGACATCGTCCTGATTCATGTATTTTGTTTCTTATTGTTGGGAATGATGGTTTATGTGGATCACGTGGGAGAATATTAGTCTTGGCTTCAACCAGTTGTGACCCACAAACCAATTCCCTCTCAATAACTGAAAATTGGTTTTGAGAACCGTTGATGGAACGGTTCAAAACAAATATAAAATGGGTTTTGGTCCATGCAGTCCGCACTCTCGGTTTTTCAGAAGATACGCCATCAGAAGGAGAGTTTGTGACTCAGAAGGTCAAAATAGAGGAGTAAAATTCTCTGTTTTCCAAGGCAGTGGGTGGAGGCAAGAAATTGGTTCATTCCTTTCGCAATTTTGTGATCTAATCATCAAATTAGACCATCATCAAATAGTTTTCCACCAGTGTTCCTGAATTCCAGTTCATCCTTCTGGATCTTATCAGATATTGTATCAGGATATACAACACATCATATTATGCTAAAATCTATCGTATGCGGCAATGTGATCTTTTGTACTGGGAATATTATCATGAATGAGTTTCTCCGGCTTCTTATCGTTGCGAACTGTGTGTTCCCATTGCAGGACATCTGACCTCAAAAAGCGACGTCTACAGCTTTGGGGTGGTTCTTCTCGAGATGATGTCAGGCCGAAGGTCCATGGACAAGAACCGACCAAACGGAGAGCACAACCTTGTGGAGTGGGCGCGACCTCACCTCGGAGAAAGGCGGCGCTTCTACCGCCTCATAGACCCACGCCTGGAGGGAAACTTCTCCATCAAAGGTGCCCAGAAGGCAGCTCAGCTGGCGCATCACTGCCTCAGCCGGGACCCCAAGGTCCGGCCGCTCATGAGCGAAGTGGTGGAAGCCCTAAAGCCTCTGCTCAACCTCAAGGACATGGCCAGCTCCTCCTACTTCTTCCAGAGTATGCAGGCCGAAAGAGCCACCGCTCGCTCGGTCAGCGAGAATGGCAGGAACGGCTTCAGGAATCAAGGTTCGTTCCCTAGAAATGCCCAGCAGCCGATGAGGAGCCTCTCGAATGGTGCTCATGCTTCTCCTTATCACCACCAGTCGCCAAAGCCCAGCGGAAGAAAGCCATAGAGTTTGTGGATTCTTGTTGGTAAAATTGTAATTTTCCCATGGCTTTCGGAAATTGACGTGGGTTTCTGGGTTGTTGCTGATGGAAATTTGGAGAGGGATTAGAATTGAATGGGAGGGTGGGTGGGGACTGAAATGCTGCTGCTTGTTGATTATACTGAAAATATTAACGGCTAACTATATTTATTACCGATATGCCTTCATTTCTCCTGTTTTTTTACCTTGATCAGGCCGTAAAATAAGGGATCGGGTTGGGTCCTTCGGACGTTGTTGGACCATTTGATGGTCCAACGCCCTCTCAGCCCTTAGATTTAATTTCATTAATCACTCACAATTAACTCATCTTAACTCCGTTAAACTTCCTCCCACGTTTCCCTGCGCCTTCTCCCAGCCCCATCTTCGATTTAATTTCTTTTGGCTTCTCCCCCTCCGCCCCTCCTGCCTCAGACCCAACCCAATGTTTGATATGGCGATCGGTCCTCCCCCGAAGCTCGCGCAAGGAAATGATCTCTACAAGACAATGAGCCTGGAGAGCTACCTGAGGCTGATTTTCTCGGCCAAACTCTTGGGTCTAATTTCAAATTCAACAAATCACAAACTATGAAAAATAATCCTCCTTGAAAGAGTTGAACCATCACATAACATTCAATACATGAATGCTGGTAGTTGAACAGAACGAGTTGATATATCAAGGGAATTTGACATTTTACATTCTAAGGTGTATGTAGTAAAAAAAATCATGTGTTTTACGCTATTTGGGCATGCTCTGGTATGCTTGAGATTGCCACTGTAATGGCTTCATACTCTTCACTGGAGTTCGCCGACCGGTGGCTCGGAGAGCCATAGAGAATGAAGTCATACAACTTTTCGCTCACACTAACCTGTTGTAGAGGTGAGAAGCATTTTAATTTTTCTGCTACAATGTTCTGCCATTATAATAGTTCAGGAACTTCGAAAGGCACATCAACTTGTAATGCGTTGGATTTGACCTCCTCATTTTAATTTCTTTATTCCATGATACAAAATAGGCTTCCGTTCATACCTTATTATACATCTATTATACAGGACTTTTTTGAATTGCCTTGTTGACTAGGACAAGTTGACTAGGACAAAAGAGTTGATAGAAAGATGGCTGCGATTGAATCTAAATAAATCAATGGTTGAGATGAGTGTTTGTGAAAAATTTTGGAGAGAAAATTTTGTATTTTGAGGGGAACAATTTTATTAAAAAGTCCGCTTTGTGTGTGGGAATTTAATATAGCTGAGTATGTGGGAACTTGCAGCAATGTGGGCGTTTAATTTCATGCATTTAATATAGCTGAGCGTGTGGGAATTTGAATCATATTTGATTTCGTAGATGGATGGGCTTTTGGATCTTTGATTAAACATTCTACATATATTTAACTAACTAAATATCCCGAGGTCCATTCATTTAATTAAATCCATCACCCTTAACCGTGCACTAACTTGACATTACTTCCATCTCTCTGACGTGGTGGCCAATTAAGTGGGATGTGCATGCATGTGTAGCATAGAAAATGATGATTCGACGCGCACGCCAAAGTTTTTACACGCCAAATTTTTACGCTAATTTGTTGTTCCACGTCGAAGACGCCCGCTAATTTTTTACGTACCAGATTTTTATGCTAATTTGTTATTCCTCGCCGAAGGCGCCCGCTAAATTTTTTAAAACCCAAATTTGTTGTTCCGCACCGAATGCTCCCGTGCCGCTAATTTTTTTTACGATAATTTGTTGTTCTTTTAAATTTTGGCTGTGGAAATAATTTTTTTGGGAACAAAGATTTTGCGTGTGAAACTCTTAAACGAATCGTGCCCGCTAGCACGAGTTATGACTAGTCTATATTATATTTGAGGACTTTTTTGAATTGCCTTGCTGATTAGGACAAGGTGATGTCATGCTGATGTATAAAAAGGTTGATAGAAAAATGGCTAGGATTTAATTTTGGTAAAAGAAGGGTTGAGATAAGTGTTTGGGAAAACCGAAAAACCTAAGCACATGGATCTCTGACTTGTCTAGATTCAATGAGATTTGATCACATGAATTGATGACGTGACAGAAATCTCAATCATTCAAAAATTAACACAGCTGGATCACATCCAAAGTTTTGAATCCCCATGTGTTCCCAAGAAAAGAAACGTGAACACATTTCACTCGCATTAACTCTCCCTCATCAATCATTGGGAAATATTGTCAACTTTTTGTGGAATTACACATGGAAATGAATAAATTATGTGGAATAAGTTAATTACATGGAATTAATTAATTGTGTGCCCGTCGCTGAAGGCGGCCGTTAAATTTTTGTTATTTTAAATTGTGAAGTGGAATATTATATGTCCCAAAATTTTGGAGGGGAAAATTTTTTCTGTGGAAACAAAGATTTTAAATCAATCATACCCACGGGCACGTGTTATGACTAGTATACTTATATGCTGAAATGTTCTGATACCACCTACTCATATAAGACATAATTTAGTACCGTCCACATTGGTATCTATATTTTAAATGAAACGAATACAAATATTTATATTTGTCAAAATAGGAATGCATAAAAGACTTAAATGCTTTTTTTGAAGACCTAATTTCTTTACACAGACCATTTTAAACACCCCAATAATATTTAAAATTAATTTTTTAGTTAAAATACACCGATGTTCCCAAACGACAGCTATACTCTTCCTCTGCCCACTGCACCTCCGACGTCGGTCGTTGTTGCTATCTCCCTTGGACTTTAGCCGTCGATCTCTTCTGTAACGGCCAGTATTTTTAGGCGAGTTTTTCGATTGTGCGTGCCAGTATTTTACGTCTGTTATCCAGTTAACTTTTCGTCCGTACGAGTCGACGCGAGCGCGTCTCTGTTTTCGTTTTACAGTGTCGTCAATTTTTTTACCATCAAATTTTAACCAAAATAATTTAACTTAATTATTCTGCTAATTACAAATTACAAATTATAAATTACTTTATTTTTTCACCACTTTAATAATTTCACTAATTACTTTATTTTCCTAATTACTTCTTGACTCATTAATAATTTACATTTAAAATTTGCTTAATTACGTTTTTACCTTAACCCTACCCAAAACGACAACACACACGTTGTCAATCAAACTTCAGTTAGACAAGTCAGACTTTTTTTTCATTTAGGCAAAGCAACACGTCTCTACACAGTTTTAGTCTAAAGATAGAAATAAATTCTATCATAATCATATTGATGAGGAGTTTGACAATGGGGAAGGATGTTCCCCGGATCAACTCATTAAAACTCGTAATCTTCTCTGCTAAATTGCTGAAAACCGTTTCCTGAGTATTCCTCCACAGCCAGAAATCCACCTTCATCATCGTCTGTAAACAACCCCCTCAACCAAATACTCATCAGCCTCAACAAATCCAAACAACAAATGCAAACACGAAAGCCAAATCTGAAACACAAATTCTTACAGAAATCAAATTCTCCCCAAATCAAATCAAATCCCATCTACTGCAAATTTCCAACAAACCATCAGCAAATCGACCGAAATTCCCCGTCAAAATCAGCCCCAAAATGATGTTGAAATCAAGAAGCAAGAGGGAAATTTGAATAACAAACTTCAGATCAACAAATCCACAAACAAATTTCAAAACCGTACAAACCCTCATCTCCTTCCTCTTCTTCTTCCTCCTTCCTCCTCCTTCCCCTTGGCCGACCACCACTTCCACGCACCCTCGCCATCAGCCGCGCGTCGCCGGACCAGAGCCGTCGCCCCCAGCACAGATCCGCGCGCGCCGCCGCCGGAGGAAGCCGCCCGCTGTCGCCGGAGGCCGCGCCGCCCGGAGCCGCCCGCCGGCCGGCCATCATCCCCTCTCCGCCGTCGCAGGTGAAAGCCATCATTCCCTTTTGTTTTTTGGCTGAGAATCTCCGTTGATGCAACTGAGTTTTTTTATTAAAAAAATAAACAAAAGAAAGGAACTGAGAAAGACAGAGGGGAAGAGAGTGTTAGAGAGTAGAAAACATACGGGGATAAGACTTGGCCCTGTTGATACAAGGAAGGAGTCAGAGAGTTAATAAAGGGGGAGGGGTTGAATGAATAAAGAAAGAAGCAAGTGATGTGTACAGCCTTAAAGAAATGAGTGGTAGGCTTTATTAATTTCTGTAGCCTTAAAGAAATGGATATCAGCTAATGAAATGGGTATCAGCTTGTTAATAAGAATATATGAGATAAACATTTGTGTACGAGGTAGGTGTAGAGTGGGTGTACCCATTGAACTCATGTTAACATTGCAATTAACTTAGTGTAATTAACTAATGTGTTAGTGTTAATTTAATTTTAAATGATAATTTGTTTAGTAGTTTTAGCAAATAAATAATGTTAGGCTAATAATATTTGAATAAAATGAAGTGTATCAGGTTAGTTTAACACAATATAGACGCCACCTAGCCAGAGAACCCAGTGTAGGGATTAACTCGCTATGTTGATTATCTCGCGATAAATCTAATTCGGTGATTGTTTAACCAAAACAGAGAACCAGACATACTGACACGTAGTACCCCGTCCAGACGAACCCACGACAACCGATACCACCGGAAACAGGCAAGTGATACTTGCCAGTAATTATCTAGGCCGTGTTTTAGGCCAATTTGTAAGATTGTGTAAAAGAGACTAGGCGGTGAAATGATAGTCGCCTAGACGCCCTATTTGATCTAGTTTGACAACGAAACTAGATCCGACACTTTACCTGCTTTCATTCATGCTGCCATGCCATGTTTAAATTTCAATTATCGGTACGCAATTTATCTGCTCATTGCCATGTCATGTCATGCATCATATGTTCTTCATGATTGAGTAGCACACGCTACAAATGTTATTGCTATTGAGGCTAGGTGCACCCCTACGCCAAATGAAAAACACTTCCTGGCTCGTGATCCAGAAGCGAGCACAGTGTTGTTGGGAAACCAACGCTCGATACACGTGGAGGGGTAGGGTTAAGCGACCACTCAGCGTAGAAGTGTGCCCGTACAGCCACTTCAGCTGTAAGGCGTAAACTCTGTGCACAATGTGAAAAGTTAATGTTTCGTGAAAATCGTGAAATAGTGTTTTCGTAGTTTCTGCTACGACGTGCATGCATCATGTCATTTAAACTATTGCATTCTTTAAATGTCATTTCATATTGTTTAGAACTGCTAGTCGTTTTCTATATTTGTATCCTTGCACAAAAGTTCTCCGCTTCCCTTGGGAGACTTTTGCTGACATGTGCCCTTTTCTCTTTGGGTGTCACATGTCAGACTTTGAGACAGAGCAGGTAGCAGAGGACGAGCAGTTCGTTGACGCTGAGTTTGAGGTCCCTACTGAGACCGAGTTCGAGGACACTGGTGACCAGTCCTAGACTCGTTTGGAGTCTCACCTTAGTTATTATCTTTCCTTAGTTGTTGTTAGGTGTCGGTGCGTAGCACCTATCTCTCGTTGTTTTGTTTGGCCATGCTTTAGGCCTATTGTTCAGACTTGTACTTTTGTGACTATTCTGTGATGTTGTAATAATTATTGGATGTTGTTGGTGGATGTTTTTTAATCTGCTTTATTATTGTTGTTGTTTCGTCGCAATGCAAGGACCTGCTACTTTTCGAAATTTTTACAGACGCTTATCAGACTGCAGCTTCACAGCTCCACGTCTGAGCGGACCTCCTCACGTCTCGCCTTCCATATTAGGGAAGCGGGGCGTGACAGGTTTTAGTGGTGGCCCATGCAGGTCTCCTCTCTTTGCGTCTGTGAAATATCGGAACAACAATAATGATAACAACATCCATTTAAATATTCGGAACATTCGAGTCATGATTAAGTCTAATCTGAACATTTCCTTGTCTTAGATGGCCGGTAGACGCATTACCCGAGGAGCTGGCAGTGGATCTGGAGCTGGTGGTGGAGCAGGACGTGTTACGGATGCTGATAGAGAACCCACCACGGCTGAGATGATGAGGATGATGCATCAGATGATGCAGGTTCAGCAGGGCATGCTTCAGAATGCCCCTCGCTTCGAGCCGGGAGCGAAGCAGTTTCGAGAGCTGGGCCCGTCATATTTCACTGGGTCAGAAGGATCATTAGCTGCGGATGAATGGATGAAGAACACAGAGGATAACCTGCTTCTCTCGAAAGTTAACCCGGCTGGATGGGTTGACTTGGTGAAGAAGCAACTGAAGGACAATGCCCGCAGTTGGTGGGAGTCAGAAGAGCAGCTGTTGGCGAAACCTATCCCCTGGGCCACTTTCAAGGCGAGATTTAATGATGAATATTTCCCTCGAGCTGCCAAGAGGGAGCTGATGCAGCAGTTTATCAATCTGAAGCAAGGGAATCTGACAGTGGACCAGTACCACCAAGAGTTCATGAGACTGAGTCGCTTTGCGCCGAAGATGGTGGAGACTGCTAAGGATCGAGCTCAGAAATTCTTACAAGGTTTATCTTTGGAGCTGCAGAGTCTGATTTCCTCTTCGGACTTGGATTCTTACCAGAAGTTATTGATAGCTGCCAAGAGGCAGGAGCTTATTGCCAATCAGAGGAGAGGACAGTATTCAGGTGCTGGAAAGAGGCCTATGGAGCAGGCCAGAGCTGTGATTAGGCCTGGGTTCAAGCCTAATCAGTCCGTGCAGTTTAAGAGACCAGGTGGGCCTACTCCGAAGTTGTGCCATTTTTGTGGCAAGGCTGGTCATGTGAAGGAGCAGTGCAGGAGGTTTCTGGGCCAGTGCTTGATTTGTGGCGACGCGACACATTCAGTGAAGGATTGTCGACATTGTTGGATCCTGTGGATGGCAAACAACACTAGAAGGGGGGGTTGAATAGTGTTGTATAAATAATAAATCTTTTTCGTTCTTTAATCAATCAACACAATAATAAATCCTTCTAATGTTGCCTAAGAAACCAAGTAGAGCGATCTACGCTTGGTTCTTAATCAACAATATAATTTAGAGTGCACAGCGAAAATTCACAGCAGGTAGTCGACTCCTTATGAGCAGTAGTCGACTCCCAGAGTATAAGTTAGAGCAAATAAAATTACAGATGCAAATTTCAGCGTATAGAAATAGGATTGATATTTGCTGAAGATAAAATAAATGCAAAGATAATCAAACACAGAAAATGCAAGCGCAAAGACAAGGATTTTTATCCTGGTTCCCCACAACCCTGGGTACGTCCAGTCCCCGACCAATCCGATACGAGATTTCCACTATCTGCCTTGGCAAATACAAGCACCTAACTTCACTCGTTAGGATTTCCAACGACCTAGCCTTGACCAGGATTTCCGAACACAACGCCTAGACTTGTCTAGGGTTATACCCTTGCCTCACAAACCGAGGACTTTCCAAATGGCAACAACTAGACTTGTCTAGTGTTCCAACAAATAGCACAATGAGAAATTTGTCCAATACTCTTCAACAAGTGATAGAGATTGGAAATACACCCGATTCTATAGCCAATCAAAATATAGACAATAGTGCAGTGGCTTAATAGAATGATAGTCTAGATCACACAAAGATACGAGATAAGTTCTTTGTGATCTAGAGCTTTTTCAAAAATCCTTCAAATAGAATTCAAAGAGAAATAATAGAGAGGATTTTGAAAAACAACTTAGCCAATAAAAATAATAATATGATCTTCAAAAGAATTGGAAAAATATTGCAAGATCTAAAACTAAAATTAAAATTGGCTAGAGAAGAAATGAGAGAGCTTTGATTCACGAGAGCTTTTGCAAATTTTGATTTTCAATAATCTTGTTTTTCACAAAAGAATTAAGCTCTATTTATAGGGAAAAAACTGGGATTTGAAATTTGAATTTCGTTTGACTTTTGTCCCAAAAATTTCGGAGTAAATCACTCAAAAAAAATTCAAATTCAAATTCAAAACGTTTGAAAATTTCCAGCAGGTAGTCGACTCCCTCTATTGGTAGTCGACTCCCAGAGGAGTCTAGGAAATTTTCATCCCTGACTGGTAGTCGACTCCCTACTTTTGGTAGTCGACTCCCAGAGGAGTTTTTCCTGTTGTTCTAGTCAAAAGGGTAGTTAACTCCAGGGTGCGTGGAGTTTCACTACGAGATTTATGAATTGACTAAAAAAGCTCTTGAAAATTATTTTGTAGTAAAAAAAATATTTCGAAATCTTTTGTGTGTGTGTGTGTTGTCTATTTGATATGGCTTTGACAAATATCCTAAAAGACACGACACACTCACACTAGACTCAGAACATGTCTTCGGCAGTATAGTCAACTTGATGAAGTGAAGATGAGCTTCTTCTTTGAGCTTCTTGCTTTGTTTGAGCTTGAGCTTCATCACTTAAGTTTAGCCATGTTCGTCTTTGTCGTGGAGCGTTGATGCGCGCTTCTTGGAGTATTAGTAGAGCTTCACGAAATCTGTATACTTAAAGTGTAGTGTAGTTAGTATACTAAGCATTCATTTGGTGTGCTCATCATCAAAATTACTTAGGGGTGGAATTCAATTTCCATCACTCTCCCCCTTTTTGATGATGACACCCAAATGCAAAATTTTGAAGGAATACATGAATATGAGTAAAATTTCAAGTATACTTACTCCCCCTGCTTTGATGCGGTTCTCCCCCTGCATCGAAGCTATTTCACATATTCACATTTTTGCATTATAACATTTTTCTCCCCCTTGTCATCAACAAAAATAAAATAAAACAGTAATTTCTATGGATCAATAAGAGGAATTCAATTCCATATGCCTGCAATGAAGATGTTAGTTCATAGAACAACTAAGTTTAGCATAGCATATAGCTTCATAGAAGCTAGCATCACACAATAAGAGTTATTACAAACCATAGTTTAAGAGAACATTGTTTTTGAAACGTAAGAAACCATTGTTTTTGAAGTAGAAGTGCATAAAACTAAGGGTGACCGCTATTCCTTTTCAGTTCCTTGATTTCTTCAAGGATCATAACAAGCGTTTCCTCAGTCATCTTCTTGCTTTGCACTACGATTTCCTTGAGGTCATCCACCTTTTGGTTGAGATCTTCAAATCCTTTCTCCTGTGAGATCTTCAATTTTCCAATCTTTTTCAGGAGCATCTCCTGAAGTTCAAGAATGTAAGCAGGAACTTCTTCTTCTTCCTCGTCGCTTCCTTTTTCTTCTTCTTCACTTTCTTCATCAGAATCTGTAATTACAACCTTCTTACCTCGCCTTGAGGATGATGATCCTCCTTCGGTAGCGATTTGCTCTTCAGGGACGTTCTCATCAAGGTCATGATGGAGATTCATTCTCCCAAGAGCATGAACATCAAAAACACGAGCAGGTTCTAGAATGGTTGTTTCATGATCCAAAGGCACGTTAAAGCTAATGAATAGAATGGTCAGATAGTGCCCATGAGAAAGTGTGGAGGAAGGTTTGTTAGATGAAGCTGAAAGTAGGATGGAATCCATGATGACTTTAGCCCAATTCACACGAATGTTACCAAGAATGGCATAGATGCATTTAGCTTGTTTTTCAGAAAGGATAGCATGACTTCCAGATTTTTGAGTAATGTTATATGACAGAATATTAGCTAAGATTCTCGCCGGATAGCGAAGATGGCTACAAGGAAGTTTGGTCTGAACGTGTTTACCAGGCAGATACATTCTCTCTAGGATATTTTCGTCAGTCTTCTCAATTTTCTCGAGGATCATACCGGAGTATGGAATTCCTAAGGCTTCACCTAGGGATTTTACAGTTATTGCAAGTTTGGTATCGAGAACTTTAGTAATGAAACGACTTTTTACGAGATCATAATCCATGTTTGCATAAAAGAGATGAATAAGCCTAGGATAACACATATACACATTTTCTGAGGAGAACAAATTTGCTAAGTTCTGGAAATCTAGCAGACTGTCAATACCGTAATTGATAACATCATTGAGTTTGACAAATCTTTCATGCAAGATAGGTTTCTTAGACACTTTAACAAAATGTTCATAGGTAGTTGATTTGAAGAGATATGGTAGAATGATTTCTTTTTCAGAATCAACATTAGGAGTAGCAATCTTTCTCTTCTTAGGAAAAGCTCCTTTGAAAGGCATCTAGATAGAGTAAAACAACAACAAAAAGTATTTTACACTACTAGATAACAAAAAATGAAGTAGCAAAGTTCATGAAAGTAAAAAAAATTTTACCTTGGGTAAATTTGAAGGAAGATGAAAAAGAAATTATTCCAAAAATCCAAGCTTCAAGATGAAAACCCAAGAGAGGAGATGGGAAAAGGAGGTAGTCGGCTACCTCTAGGGTTTTCTTGGGGTTTTGATTGAAGAGATGAGGAGAATTAGGAGCCATTAGATCTAGATTTGGATGGCTAGGATGGGTTTTAGACTTTAGTGGGTAAGTTGTCTTAACGGATCTTGACCCAACCACTCAAATAGAACCCAATAGGAGTTAGTAAAAAAATGCAACCCAGAAATTTACGCGCTGGTAGTCGACTCCCTCCTGTAGGTAGTCGACTCCCTCCTGGGTAGAGTCGTTTTCTCATCCCCGAAAAAAAAAATTTGGTCCAGGTTGAGCGAGCTCTTTTAACAAAAAAATATTTTAAGCAATAAAACACAATCATGCATACAATTTTAACTTATTTCAACTCATTTTAAATAATTATATAAATATATAAAAAATTTATTCCGATTCAGCCGTTTGACTTCCTGAATTTTCTTCATTGTCTTCCTCCTTTTTAGAGCACCTGAAAGATAAGCGTTTTATGGTACTCTTTTGATTTTGAGTCCGAGGAGTTAGTCTTTAGGAAACCAAACCCAATATGGTTTAGTTCCTTCATGAACAATATACTTATAATTTCTATTAAAATGAATCTGTTGAACAAAGTTAGTAGCGTACCTTTCTTTTTGCTGATCAGATAATTTTCTTGGTACCCAGATGCTTAAAACATTATCATTAGCATGATGCATCCTAGTGTGCTTAACCCGTTTCTTGGTATGATGAGAGTCATAGCCAAGTCCGGTTTTGCTAGATGATAATTTTTGATTATCTATTATATTATCTAGCTTCCCTTTTCCTTTATTGAAGTTCTCAATAATTTTCATCGTAGCGTCGTATTTATTTTTGACGGTTACGAGAAGATTATTTAGACTTTCAACCTTTTCATTTACTAGCAGAATATCCTTTTGTAAAAGATCATTTTTCTCTTTAAGAAGACTATTTTCTTTAACAACTTCTTCCTTTTCTTTAGTCTCTCTTTTAGCAATTCTAAGTGTTTTTCTATGTTCTTTAATGAGCTTTTCATGCATTTTGCATAGCTCTTTATATGCTCCCCTATAGTCCAAGTCTTCATCATCGCTTGATGATGACTCATTGTCGCTAGATGAATCATGATGCGAGCTTACCTTGGAGGATGTAGATGCCATGAAACACATGTGTGATGTCTCTCTTCTTTCATCATTATCTTCGTCTGAGGATTCGTCGGATGAGGAATCGTCGCTTTGATCGAAGGCTGCATAGGCTTCTTTCTTTGGTCGTCTAAACTTACTTCTTGTATTGTTTCGTCTTTCATTATTCTCTTTGTTCTTCCCACGATCTCTGGAATCACGGTTGTTTCTTTCCAATGGACAATCTCTCTTGACATGTCCTGGTTTATTACAACCAAAACAGATAATACCGTTAGTGGGTCTAAAAGATCGTTTTCCATACTTACTTGTGATGAACTCTTTAAAGTTCTTTGAGATGAACGCGATGTGATCTTCTTTGTCCGTATAATCGGAATCTTCTTCTTGAGCTTTGAAGGCAAGATTTTTCTTCTTTGGTTTTTCTTCGATCTTCTTGTCTTCTTCAAGCTCGATCTCATATGCCATGAGATTTCCCATCAGTTCTTCGATGGTGAGATCCTTCACATTGTGAGCTTCTCGAATGGCCGTGGTCTTTCCTTTCCATTCGGGACGGAGTGATCTTAGTATCTTCATTACCTGTTCATACTCGGAAAGTTTCTTTCCTAGTCCTGCAAGCTCATTTGTAATGTTAGTAAAACGAGTATTCACATCGGTGATACTCTCTCCTTCTTCCATTTTAAAAGTTTCGAATTTTGAATGTAATACATTTATACGAGATTCTTTTACCTTTTCTGTACCTTCGTGACTTACCTGAAGAGTGTGCCAAATTTGATGTGCTGTCTCACATTGGGAGACTCGATTGAACTCATTTCCTGTAACAGCGCAAAACAAGGCATTCATTGCTTTTGCATTGAGATTAGCTTTCTTCTTATCATCGA
Source organism: Scilla litardierei (assembly GCA_030789695.1). Taxonomy (NCBI): domain Eukaryota; kingdom Viridiplantae; phylum Streptophyta; class Magnoliopsida; order Asparagales; family Asparagaceae; genus Scilla; species Scilla litardierei. The sequence goes on along the minus strand of CM061141.1, from coordinate 2,746,892 downwards.
TGGACCATTTTCCAAACTCAACGTCGGTGGGTGCGATGTACGGGACTTTGGAGATAGTCCATGCTTCTATGTCTAATGACTCTAGGTGAGTCTTCATTCGGATCTTCCAGCTGGCGTAGTTGGTTCCATTAAATAGAGGTGGTCGCATAGTGTTCAGTCCTTCGGAGTGAAAAGAGGTTGATGCCATCACTATTTGTTGCCTTGCTTTGATACCAAGTGTTGGATCCTGTGGATGGCAAACAACACTAGAAGGGGGGGTGAATAGTGTTGTATAAATAATAAATCTTTTTCGTTCTTTAATCAATCAACACAATAATAAATCCTTCTAATGGTGCCTAAGAAACCAAGTAGAGCGATCTACGCTTGGTTCTTAATCAACAATATAATTTAGAGTGCACAGCGAAAATTCACAGCAGGTAGTCGACTCCTTATGAGCAGTAGTCGACTCCCAGAGTATAAGTTAGAGCAAATAAAATTACAGATGCAAATTTCAGCGTATAGAAATAGGATTGATATTTGCTGAAGATAAAATAAATGCAAAGATAATCAAACACAGAAAATGCAAGCGCAAAGACAAGGATTTTTATCCTGGTTCCCCACAACCCTGGGTACGTCCAGTCCCCGACCAATCCGGTACGAGATTTCCACTATCTGCCTTGGCAAATACAAGCACCTAACTTCACTCGTTAGGATTTCCAACGACCTAGCCTTGACCAGGATTTCCGAACACAACGCCTAGACTTGTCTAGGGTTATACCCTTGCCTCACAAACCGATGACTTTCCAAATGGCAACAACTAGACTTGTCTAGTGTTCCAACAAATAGCACAATGAGAAATTTGTCCAATACTCTTCAACAAGTGATAGAGATTGGAAATACACCCGATTCTATAGCCAATCAAAATATAGACAATAGTGCAGTGGCTTAATAGAATGATAGTCTAGATCACACAAAGATACGAGATAAGTTCTTTGTGATCTAGAGCTTTTTCAAAAATCCTTCAAATAGAATTCAAAGAGAAATAATAGAGAGGATTTTGAAAAACAACTTAGCCAATAAAAATAATAATATGATCTTCAAAAGAATTGGAAAAATATTGCAAGATCTAAAACTGAAATTAAAATTGGCTAGAGAAGAAATGAGAGAGCTTTGATTCACGAGAGCTTTTGCAAATTTTGATTTTCAATAATCTTGTTTTTCACAAAAGAATTAAGCTCTATTTATAGGGAAAAAACTGGGATTTGAAATTTGAATTTCGTTTGACTTTTGTCCCAAAAATTTCGGAGTAAATCACTCAAAAAAATTTAAAATTCAAATTCAAAACGTTTGAAAATTTCCAGCAGGTAGTCGACTCCCTCTATTGGTAGTCGACTCCCAGAGGAGTTTAGGAAATTTTCATCCCTGACTGGTAGTCGACTCCCTACTTTTGGTAGTCGACTCCCAGAGGAGTTTTTCCTGTTGTTCTAGTCAAAAGGGTAGTTAACTCCAGGGTGCGTGGAGTTTCACTACGAGATTTATGAATTGACTAAAAAAGCTCTTGAAAATTATTTTGTAGTAAAAAAATATTTCGAAATCTTTTGTGTGTGTGTGTGTTGTCTATTTGATATGGCTTTGACAAATATCCTAAAAGACACGACACACTCACACTAGACTCAGAACATGTCTTCGGCAGTATAGTCAACTTGATGAAGTGAAGATGAGCTTCTTCTTTGAGCTTCTTGCTTTGTTTGAGCTTGAGCTTCATCACTTGAGTTTAGCCATGTTCGTCTTTGTCGTGGAGCGTTGATGCGCGCTTCTTGGAGTATTAGTAGAGCTTCACGAAATCTGTATACTTAAAGTGTAGTGTAGTTAGTATACTAAGCATTCATTTGGTGTGCTCATCATCAAAATTACTTAGGGGTGGAATTCAATTTCCATCAGACATGCCAATCAACTTCAGAAGGCACCAGCCGGAGTTCAGCAGCAGAGAGCTCCAGTAGTCGCTGGAAGTGGAGCGCCTCTCATTCCCCAGAAGCAGGCTTTCCAGCAGGCTGTTCAGCCTAAGAGACAAGCCTTCACGATGACTGCAGTAGAGGCAGAGACTGAGGATGGAGTTATTGCAGGTAACCTCTATACTAGCCTTCCTTATTTATGCATTACATTTGATTAGTTAAATCCATGTTAATCTAGTTGCATGTTACCCTTAGGTGTCATCTTAGTTTCATCTCACCCGGCCTTGACCCTATTCGATTCTGGAGCTTCCATGTGTATCCTATCTCGGAAGTTCGTAGTCGAACACTCGATACCCACCTATACACTTCCCAAGTGTTGGAACATTACAACTGGGAATGGTGTAGTGAAGGTTGCACTGGGATGTAAACCATGCCCGTTGGTGATTAGTGGACACGAACTATATGTTAATTTCATTGTCCACGACCTATCCAATTTCGATGCTATTCTCGGCATTGATTGGTTAGGAGCTTTTTATGCCACGATCGACTGTCACCGGAAGAAAGTGGTTCGAAATTCCTGACCACCCAGTGTTCGAGTTTGTCGGCGGAGGACGTTCGCTTGGACCTGTCAAGTTCCGAGCCCAGCCTTACCGATTGACCCTTGCATCTATGATTGCTGAACCAGAGAAGCCTGCAGTAGTGAGAGATTTCGAAGACGTCTTCCCTGAAGACATTTCTGGACTGCCGCCCGATCGAGCGTTGGAGTTCGGCATCGATCTTATGCCAGGAGCTCAGCCAATTTCAAAGGCGCCGTACCGTATGGCTCCTGCAGAATTAGAAGAGTTGAGGAAGCAGTTGGATGAGCTACTACAGAAGGGTTTCATTCATCCCAGCGTATCTTCCTGGGGTGCACCCGTCTTGCTGGTAAAGAAGAAGGATGGATCGAGGAGAATGTGCATTGATTATCGAGAGTTGAATCAGATCACAGTGAAGAACAAGTACCCACTGCCCCGTATTGATGATATCTTCGATCAGCTCGGTGGATCGAGAGTATTTTCGAAGTTGGATCTCCGGAGCGGTTACCATCAAGTCAGAGTCAAGCAGGAAGATGTACTCAAGACCGCTTTTCGGACTAAGTATGGGCATTATGAGTTCGTTGTCATGCCGTTCGGTGTGACCAACGCTCCTGCTGTGTTCATGAATCTCATGAACCTTATCTTTTATGACTTCCTTGACAAGTTCGTGGTGATCTTCATAGACGACATCTTGGTGTACTCGAAGAGCGAGGAAGAGCATGCAGAACATCTGAAGATAGTATTGGAGACGCTCCGTCACCATAGACTGTATGCCAAGTACAGCAAATGCGAATTCTGGCTAGATAGAATTGCATTTCTCGGGCATGTAGTATCGGGAGCTGGTATCTCAGTAGATCCGGAGAAAGTCAAAGCAGTCAGTGAATGGCCTACACCTCAATCGGCATCGGACATCAGGAGTTTCCTTGGATTGGCTGGGTACTACCGCAGATTTATCAAGGATTTCTCGAGGATAGCTGAGCCGATGACGAAATTGACGAGGAAGGATGTCAAGTTCAGTTGGTCAGACTCTTGTGAGCAAGCTTTTTCTACCTCGAAGGAGAGACTGACTACTGCACCAGTCTTAGCTATTCCGGACAGAAGCGGAGGCTTCGAGATTTTCTGCGACGCATCGGGCAAGGGACTTGGATGCGTTCTACACCAACACAATCATGTGGTCGCATATGCTTCGCGACAGTTGAAGATCTACGAGAAGAATTATCCGACTCACGACTTGGAGTTATCTGCCGTCATCTTTGCACTAAAGATCTGGCGACATTTCTTACTGAGTGAGAAAGTGAAAATTTTCACTGATCACAAAAGTTTGAAATATATATTCAGTCAGAAGGAGTTGAATATGAGACAACGCAGATGGTTGGAATTGATGGAAGACTACGACATCGATCTTCAGTATCATCTTGGGAAGGTGAATGTCGTACCGGATGCTTTGAGTCGACTGCCCGAAGTGATGATTCTCACAGCTCAGTGGAGATTGCAGCAGGATCTACGAAGGATGAATGTTGAAGCTGTACTACCGGGAGTCACATCGTCGTTGATGAACATGCAAATTCAATCGACGATCGTGGATCGAATCAAGATTGCTCAAGATGGAGATGCTAAATTGAAGAAGATCAGAGAGCAAGTCGAAGCAGGACTACGGACAGAATTTCTGATTCACGCGGATGGATCCTTGAGATATGGTAGTAGGATCTGCGTGCCTGCCGGAGATATCAGATAAGAGTTGATGAATGAGGCTCATAGTTCGCCTTATTCTATTCATCCTGGAGGTACTAAGATGTACAAGGATCTTCGACAAAATTTCTAGTGGCATGGAATGAAGAGAAGTGTGGCACGGAGCGTTGCCAAGTGCCTCGCGTGTCAGCAAGTGAAAGCTGAACATCATCGCACTGCTGGACTATTACAACCACTACCGATTCCAGAATGGAAGTGGCAGCACATCACGATGGACTTCGTGACTGGCTTACCTCGGAGCACCAAGCAGAATGACGCGATCTGGGTCATCGTTGATCGATCGACCAAGTCCGCGCACTTTATACCTTTCCGAGTTGGGCAATCCACGGAGATATTAGCAAGGAAGTATATGGAGGTAATGACCTAACTCATACCTTAATAATTTCCTCCTAGTACTAGTCGTGATGTAAATTATGTCGTGTAGGAGATCGTGCGCTTACATGGAGTCCCTGTGAGCATTGTATCAGATCGTGATACGCGATTCACATCTCAGTTCTGGAAGAGTCTACAGACCAATCTGGGTACCAGTCTGAAGTTCAGCACTGCGTATCACCCGCAGACGGATGGACAGTCGGAGCGCAATATTCAGATCTTGGAAGATATGTTGAGAGCTTGCATGTTGGATCTCAAGGGTTCGTGGGAGGATCACCTGCACCTGGTGGAGTTTTCCTACAACAATAGCTATCAGGCGAGCATTGGCATGGCGCCTTTTGCTGCTCTCTACGGGAGAAAATGTCGATCGCCACTGAGTTGGGATGACGTAGGTGATAGAGAGCTCTTGGGACCAGAGATGATAGTGGAAGCAGTTAATGTTGTGCGAGATATCAGAGACAAGATTCGGATCGTCCAGGACCGTTATAAGCATTGGGCAGATGCTAAACGACGTCCTCTGGAGTTTCAGCCAGGAGATCATGTGTTTCTGAAGATCTCACCAAATCGAGGAGTGATTCGATTTGGGAAGAGAGGCAAGCTTAGTCCGAGATATATTGGACCATTCGATGTGCTAGAGCGAGTTGGAGAAGTAGCTTATCGCTTAGCTTTGCCACCGTCCTTGGAGGGAGTTCATGACGTCTTTCATGTGTCCCAGCTTCGCCGTTATATCAGCGACCCTTCTCATGCTGTGGACTACTCTGAGATTACGGTCCGACCGGACCTGACGTACGAACAACAACCAGTGGAGATCCTAGATCGACGTCAGAAAGTCTTCAGGAACAGGACTGTTGATCTAGTCAGAGTGATGTGGCGCCGCGACTCGCCAGGAGAGTCTACCTGGGAGCGAGAAGATGAGATACGAGAGCGTTATCCATATTTGTTTCCTGCTCTTTAGTTGATAAGAATTCCGAGGACGGAATTTTTCCTAAGGTGGGTAGAATGTAACGGCCAGTATTTTTAGGCGAGTTTTTCGATTGTGCGTGCCAGTATTTTACGTCTGTTATCCAGTTAACTTTTCGTCCGTACGAGTCGACGCGAGCGCGTCTCTGTTTTCGTTTTACCGTGTCGTCAATTTTTTTACCATCAAATTTTAACCAAAATAATTTAACTTAATTATTCTGCTAATTACAAATTACAAATTATAAATTACTTTATTTTTTCACCACTTTAATAATTTCACTAATTACTTTATTTTACTAATTACTTCTTGACTCATTAATAATTTACATTTAAAATTTGCTTAATTACGTTTTTACCTTAACCCTACCCAAAACGACAACACACACGTTGTCAATCAAACTTCAGTTAGACAAGTCAGACTTTTTTTTCATTTAGGCAAAGCAACACGTCTCTACACAGTTTTAGTCTAAAGATAGAAATAAATTCTATCATATTCATATTGATGAAGAGTTTGACAATGGGGAAGGATGTTCCCCGGATCAACTCATTAAAACTCGTAATCTTCTCTGCTAAATTGCTGAAAACCGTTTCCTGAGTATTCCTCCACAGCCAGAAATCCACCTTCATCATCGTCTGTAAACAACCTCCTCAACCAAATACTCATCAGCCTCAACAAATCCAAACAACAAATGCAAACACGAAAGCCAAATCTGAAACACAAATTCTTACAGAAATCAAATTCTCCCCAAATCAAATCAAATCCCATCTACTGCAAATTTCCAACAAACCATCAGCAAATCGACCGAAATTCCCCGTCAAAATCAGCCCCAAAATGATGTTGAAATCAAGAAGCAAGAGGGAAATTTGAATAACAAACTTCAGATCAACAAATCCACAAACAAATTTCAAAACCGTACAAACCCTCATCTCCTTCCTCTTCTTCTTCCTCCTTCCTCCTCCTTCCCCTTGGCCGACCACCACTTCCACGCACCCTCGCCATCAGCCGCGCGTCGCCGGACCAGAGCCGTCGCCCCCAGCACAGATCCGCGCGCGCCGCCGCCGGAGGAAGCCGCCCGCTGTCGCCGGAGGCCGCGCCGCCCGGAGCCGCCCGCCGGCCGGCCATCATCCCCTCTCCGCCGTCGCAGGTGAAAGCCATCATTCCCTTTTGTTTTTTGGCTGAGAATCTCCGTTGCTGCAACTGAGTTTTTTTTAAAAAAAAATAAACAAAAGAAAGGAACTGAGAAAGACAGAGGGGAAGAGAGTGTTAGAGAGTAGAAAACATATGGGGATAAGACTTGGCCCTGTTGATATAAAGGAAGGAGTCAGAGAGTTAATAAAGGGGGAGGGGTTGAATGAATAAAGAAAAAGCAAGTGATGTGTACAGCCTTAAAGAAATGAGTGGTAGGCTTTATTAATTTCTGTAGCCTTAAAGAAATGGGTATCAGCTAATGAAATGGGTATCAGCTTGTTAATAAGAATATATTTTTATATTTGTATCCTTGCACAAAAGTTCTCCGCTTCCATTGGGAGACTTTTGCTGACATGTGCCCTTTTCTCTTTGGGTGTCACATGTCAGACTTTGAGACAGAGCAGGTAGCAGAGGACGAGCAGTTCGTTGACGCTGAGTTTGAGGTCCCTACTGAGACCGAGTTCGAGGACACTGGTGACCAGTCCTAGACTCGTTTGGAGTCTCACCTTAGTTATTATCTTTCCTTAGTTGTTGTTAGGTGTCGGTGCGTAGCACCTATCTCTCGTTGTTTTGTTTGGCCATGCTTTAGGCCTATTGTTCAGACTTGTACTTTTGTGACTATTCTGTGATGTTGTAATAATTATTGGATGTTGTTGGTGGATGTTTTTTAATCTGCTTTATTATTGTTGTTGTTTCGTCGCAATGCAAGGACCTGCTACTTTTCGAAATTTTTACAGACGCTTATCAGACTGCAGCTTCACAGCTCCACGTCTGAGCGGATCTCCTCACGTCTCGCCTTCCATATTAGGGAAGCGGGGCGTGACATCTTCTCTTCCCATTTCCTCCCATCTCCTCGCAAAAGAGGTGAGAAGATGATGAAGAGAAGAGGTTGGTGGCTACTACTGGGGCAGGAGGACAGCGATGGCGATTGAGAAGAAAAGGAAGAGGACGTAGGAGGGAGAGAAGAGAACGGTTTTAATGGAAACAGTTCAAGGGATTTACTTTGGGAACATACCGTTTTGCTAAGTGCACATACCACTTATTTACAAATTTGCCATTAAAAATTTACAGGTGTTCCATTGAAACTTTCTCAACTTTTTCCTCTTTTACCATCCCCCAACACACACACACACACAGAGTAAGAAAGATGAGCTGCGCGTAAGAGCAACCGATGCGAGATCTCTTTAGAATTTGAGAAGAGATCGAGGATCGATGAGAGTTGGCTAAGTTTAGTGTTAGAAGGCGGTAGTCCAAATGAGGGAGTGGTGGCGGGATTGGGGGCTGGGAACAAGGAGGCTCGGGGGGCTCAGGGGACGACGGACGAGTCGGCGGAATGCCAGGGGACGGCAGACATCGGCAAAGGCGGCGTAGTCGGCTGCGAAAGAGAGGCGGTCAACGATCGAGACGGTGAGGGCCTCCAGGAGGTCTGCCCAGTTTCGATGAGTCGAGGCAGCAAAGATCCGACAGAGAATCGCTGGAGGAGGGAGTAGAGATGACGAGATTTGGCAATGAGTCATTATCGGCGAAGGCAACGTAGTCGACAGGCATGCCCCCTAAGTTCTCCGTGCACGACCTAAGGACTTTTTCAGAAATTGGGTACATATATGTGTGAACCAAGCAATTTAGGTAATTTGTAATTGCAAACTTGTAAATAAGCAGTTTGTATGCAGCGCAAAAAATTTTAATGGCGAACTTGTAAATCAGGGCCTGTTCTTCTGCAAGATTACGAGATTGGATTCCTTATTTTGACACTATTTTGATACTATTCATCGGTAACCAAGTTCTTTTTTGTGTTTGTTGTTCTTTCGTCTTCGTGAGATTGCTCGGATTACAATCCGAGGTGGCGACGTCAGAGGAATCCCAGCGGCCAGACCGAAATCGGAGCAAAATGCTCCGATTTCACAGGAATCTCACAAAATTGGGCCCCTCCTCTCTCCTCTCAGCCAATAGGAAAGCTCCTATTTCTTTTTTTTTCTGAACTGTAACCGCGTCAGAGCTTTTGAGAATGGCTATTTGCACTTTGAGATTAGTATATTCGTACTCATTTAATCATTTCAATTATTAATTAGATATTGTATTAATTAATTAATTTATTTTTAGTATTTAGTTTAGGTATAAATAGCACAAATTAACCTTGAGTGGACCCCACACCACTTTATTCATCCAACTTTCTTCAACTAAAAGAACACACTACATGGAGTGGGACCCACCTCAACTTTCCAACTCCACAATCCAACTCCACTTTCCAACAAAAGAACACACTACACACCAATTTCTCTCTCATCAGATTCCACCCTTTCTCAACTTTCCCAAATATACTTTCAAGCAAAAGAACACGCCCTCAGTGGTATCAGTGGTATCAGTGTAGATTAAATCAGTGGTCTCAGTGTGAAGTAATTAGGTCTGTGTGTATAGCAACTCACAATGAGCACCCACCATTTTCCGGCTTTGTATTGCCTTTTCGTTTTCCTTATCTGTTTTTTCAATTACCATTTACAGCAAAACAAAGCACTTAAATAAAGCAAGAACGAAATTTGTCCGCTGTTTCGCACCGATAAATCTCAGCTTCTTCTGTTCTACTCTTTCGCGTTCTCAATTCTCCATCGAAAGGTACGAAATTTTCTCTCTCTGCCCCCTTTCATGTCGTTTTCATTACTGTTCGTTAATATCTCTAGCAATTCCCTAGGGTTTATTTTTATGTTCTAAAATTGATTACTGCTAGAAGACCTTTCAGGTCAAGCTGTCCTCATAGTGATGGGATGTTAATGATTGGAAATCTATTTTAGTCCTCATCAGTTTGGAGGAAACTTCGGCGAATTTGCTTTCTTTTTGTCTTTCTGATTATGTTAGCAGATAAGAATTATAGGGTTTCACGCTTCTTGTCGAGGCTTCCGCGTGAAAATATCAGAACGTGTACGCATTGTTTAAGTTTTTATAATCGTTGAGTTTTGATTTATTGGTCATGTGAACGTCTTGACTTTTAAAGAGTTTTGTTCAATTTGATTCACTCTTGGAATGTTCTCATGCTTATCTTTATGCATCCAGTTTGTCACCCATTTATACGTGTGGCCCTCGATTTCAATTTATGTTTGCTAACCGTGCATTCTGATTTGAGATCTCTCTAAATTTTTTCTTAAAAAATTGTTCTTGTGTTTGTTCTTGCATCTTTTCTGAAGGTAATCCCCCCTCGTGACCGGATTGCCTTGTTTTATTATTCATTGTAGGGACACATGATTGAATTTGATAATTTTATCTCTAGAGTTAGGTTTTGTGTTTTCTCATTTTATTTCATGATGTTGGCACCAGAAATTGTTTCGTTATATTTAGGCATATTTCAGTCATTACGTGAGAGTTGACACCTTTTTGGGTTCATTTTCAAAATTTTATAACCGTCGCATTTTGAATAAGTCTAATTCAAAGCATGCTTGGTGATTGATAATGGATGTCATGCATTTTTGTGTGTCTTCTATATTGAGAATATTAATTACTTGTGCACTGTTCTTCTGAATATGCTTCTTTTATGTTTCTGTCACGCTTGGCAATTGATTATGAATCTGTATCAATTCTCACTTTGAGGTGTTAGCTTTTTTGATGGAGCCACTTCTTAAATTTGCTACTGGTTGCTGTCTCGTTAACTTGACAGTGTGAAGCTCATTTACTCTCTTTTCATTGGTTAAACTGATTGCAATTTATGATTGCCTTTGTCTCATTGTAATTTGATATCTAAATTTTCTGTTAAAAGTTGTTCTTATTTGTTGCATCTTTTCTGAAGGTAATAACCCCCCTTGTGCTCGGATTGACTTGTTTTATTCATTTTGGGGAGACATGATTGTATTTTGTCTATAAATAAGTCTTGTGTTTTTTCGTTTTCTTTCATAATGTTGGTACCGGGAATGTTTTCCATAATAATTGGGAGTTTTTCAATCACTTAATTGAGCATTAGTGCCAGTTTGGGCTGATTTTCAAGATGTAATAGACATTGCATTTGTTTATGTGTATTACCAAGCATGCTAGGTGATTTAGAATCTCAACTGTTGGTACATTGTTCTTCTGAACATGCCTATTTTATGCTTGTTGTTGTGCTTGGTGACTGATCAAGAATCTGTATCGATTTTCACTTTGATTTGCTAGGTATTTTGAGCAAGTCAGTATTTTAATTTTATATCGGTTGCTGTTGTGCTAACATGACGGTGTAAAGCTCATTGTATCTCTTTTCATTGGTTAAGTAGATTGTCTTGATGCCTAAGGGAAAGATTACTTTTGCTTTGAAACTATTAACATTCAAACATGTGTTGAAGAGATTAAATTTTTCACTGCTAGCTGAAATTGGATACATGTTGTTTGGTTGTATGATCCATGGGTCAATTGATCTATTTAGAGCAGGTTACCCCTATAGCATAGTTGGAACTAAGGATCTTTTCCATTATTATGTTTCTTTATTACAATTCTATGTCGTAGCACATCAGCCATCCAACAGTTAGGATTAGTTATGTATATATGTGCTTATGCATCTTTTAAGTAATTAAGTTTTTGTGATCATGGAAAACGTCATCTGATGCCATTTGAACTGTTAATTAATTTGTCAGTTCCATGTGGTTGAAATATGTGCTCTTTTTTCTTTTCCCCTAGCAACATGTTTTCAGCCAATTCACTGTCGTGTAGGTACAAATGGGGCAGGCCTTGTGTTGCTTGCAAGTTGATCAGTCCACTGTTGCAATAAAAGAAACTTTTGGAAAGTTTGATGATGTGCTTGAGCCTGGCTGTCACTTCTTGCCATGGATTTTTGGTCAACATGTTGCTGGATATCTCTCATTACGTGTCCAACAGCTTGATGTTCGTTGTGAGACAAAGACGAAGGTTGGTAGATTTACTTTCATCTTTCATGAATATTTGTCATGCATTCTTTTATTATTGTTCGTCTTTTAAAGTTCTTAGGAGGTATGTTAAAGCTAATATAACTGGATTTTATCAATTTGCATATGATTTGTGAAAGTAACAAATACACGACAAATTTTGAACTTATTATGGTCATTGTTACAATGGCTATCTGCAAATTTATGTTCTTCATGCTATCTGACTTTATTTTATCCGACAGGATTCTAACTTGATGGAGTTATACACATGGAAGTTTAATTTTGAAATAGTAAAAATTTCTACTTCTTTACTGATGCTATCTATTATCAAGGGGATATAAGTTCTTGTAGTAATATTAATGGGTAATGACTTAAAACATCCCTAATGTTTCCCAAAAATAACTTAAGTAACTTAACATTTTTTGCATTAGTTAATATTCTTAATGTTTACTTTTTGACCATTTAACACCACTGATCGATCAATTTTTTCTTTAAATGATCAAAATACCCTTCATTCATCATCATCATCATCTTTCTTCTTCTTGCTACCATTGTTATAACTTCTTGTTCTTTTGTGTTCTTCTCTTTGTCCTTGTTCTTCTTCTTCTTCTCTCTCCTTATCATGTTTCGGTGGTTGTTGCTTCTCCTCCTTTCTTGCTATTGATATTTCTTTCTTCTATTGTTGTTGTTGCTTTCTTTTTTCTTCTCCTTTCCTCTTCCTCTCTCTCTTGATGATGATGATGATGTTGTTGTTGTTGTTCTTTCTCGTTCTTGTTGCTTTTGCTTCTCTTTTCTCGTCCCTCTTTCCCCATACTCCTTCAATGTTAAAAAATCAAATTAACACACAACATCAACAAGAAGGAAAGAGCGATGAGAAGAGATCTTCGTTTTCATTCTTCAAGCTCAAAAGAAGGACAAACATCGTCCATCGTCTGCAAAAATTGACATCCCTTGCAAAAAGAAAAAAGAAAAACAATAGTAGCAAGAGAGAGGGCAATTTGATTATTTAAAAAAATTGAGAGTTCATGGGTATTACGTGTTATAAAAAAATGTTAGGGTCCTTAAAGTGATTTTTGAGGAAACGTTAGAGATGTTTTAAGTCATTGCCTCTAATATATTAATGTCTAAATAATAATAATGTTAATATTTACTATTATTAATTTGGGGTCATGAACAGTGTGTTTGCATGACTTTAAACTGATCAGTTATGTTAGTTTTAATTTTTATTGGATTTTGGTTTTTGTTCACATTAAAGATGAAAATGAAAGTAGGACAGAAAGAAGCAGAAGAAAAGGAAAAGCAACTGATGGTATAAAAGTATAATGTGCTTGATTACAACTTTAGCATCTCATGTTTTTTTTTTCTTGATGGTTCAGGATAATGTCTTTGTCACTGTTGTTGCTTCTGTCCAATATCGAGCACTTGCTGATAAGGCGTCTGATGCTTTTTACAAGCTTAGCAACACGAGGGAGCAAATTCAGTCATATGTTTTTGATGGTAAGATTCTTTGCTTTTGAGCGTAGCGTTACCCTGAAACAAAATCAGTTTTATATTTTTATAGGACATCTTGACTTGTCTGTGTTGATAAGTCGGATTCTGTTATTGTTTCTTGCGCAAGAATACCCTATTATGTTTTGTTTGCTTTTTTGTCAACTATTGATGTTATATAGTTTTAGTCAAAATGAAATTTGATGGATCTCATGATGCTAGAATAATGACATTGATTGCTACGTATGTGATAGGACTTGAAATAAAGTTCAGATTTTTATTGAACAAAACTGAAAATAAAAAGATAATTGGCCACGTTATAGAGGTGGACCGCTCTCCCAAGTCGTCAATTTTAGAGGACGACCGCACTCTACGCAAGATAAATGGAATTCTCAAGAATCTCAACCTTTCTTAATAGTTTTCTCTCAAAATATGCATAAGAATTTCCTTCCTCCATGATGCCTATAAATACTAATTAGAAAATTACAATTTTACAGAAAAATCCAAAAGGACTTAAAATTTACGAAAAGACCCAAAGTTTACGGAAATGCCACTGGATTTGCATTAGCCACCCAAAGCCCTTTTCCGTCGTCTCTGATAAGTGATAATCTCATTACTACTCCCCCAAAAGAGCCACTTTGTTCTTACAGGTGAAGTCTAGAAACTACTGCACAATGACCCTCATCAACTTCCAAGTGCTCTTATGATCAGGTAGGCCCTTCCACCGCACCAATACATCGTGCTTCCCTGAACTTCTTCTGCAGACTTCCTTCACACTCTCAGGCAGGCTCCAGAACAACCTACATATCCTCAGTCAATGTTTCAGGAAGTAATGGCGAAGGGGTATGATCTCTAATGACAGGACGGAGCTGCAACACATGAAAAACGGGATGGATAGCTGACCCTGGCGGTAACATCAGTATGTACGCAACATGGCCAATCTTGGCCTCAATCTCATATGCACCAAAATATCATGGTGACACTTCTCATTCCTTCTATGCGCTAAGGACCTCTTCCGACAGGGACACAACTTCAGGTGTACCATATTTCCCACTGCAAACTGTACGTTTCTACGATGAGAATCAGTGCGAGTCTTCATTATTTGTTGACCCTTAGTCAGATGATGCTTCAACTCCTCCAACATCATGTCTCTCTCTACCAAGTACTGCTCCATCTCAGAAACTGACGTCTCATGTCCATAATGGAGGAGGATATTGCACATACAAAATTTTGAATGGTGTAGTTTGGGCTGCAGTGTGGAATGATGTGTTGTATCAATACTCCACCCAAGCTAGCCACCTCATCCACAATCTCGGAGTCTCTGATATGAAACATCGCAAGTCTCCATACTCTTGTTGACGACGTTAGTTTGGTCGTCCGTCTAGGGATCATAACCTGTACTTCTCTTCAGAACCGTCCCTTGCACCCGAAAAAACTTCTGCTAAAATTTGCTCATAAAGACATTGTCTCTATCAGACAGAATAAATTTTGGGGGCCCATGCAATCGAACAATCTCCCTCAAGAAAACATCAACAACCGAAACAGTATTGTAGGGATGCAGAAGTGGTATAAAGTGGGCATACTTGATGAGACGACCAACCACAACAATTGTGACTGAGAATCCTCCTAACTTAGGCAACCCCTTGTCAAAGTCCATGGAGACCTCCCAAACACGATGTCATAGACAGGGGGCTGCAGTAACCCTCCAGGAGCCATCACAACGTATTTGTGACGCTAACAAACGTCACTCTGCCACTATCGCCTCGACGTCTCTTTTCATCCCCTTCCAGAGCACCTCCCTCGTCAGGCGTTTATAAGTCGTTAGAACCACAGAGTGACCCCCGTTGTGCTACTATGGAACTCATGTAAAATGGTAATGATGTGGATAGAGGTCAGTGGTAACACCAAACGCACCTGGTACAATAACTTCTCCTGCAAAGAATATCGAGGATGGTCAACTGATCCCTACAAAGGTGATGTGCGAATCTCCACAAGCTCCTGGTCTTCCTTTCTCTCTCGAAGTAATGTCTCCCAATCCTGCTAAACCGGAACAGATAATACTGCCAATCGTAGGTCCTTATATTGCCTCGATTGCGCATCTGCAGCCTTGTTTTCCAACTCAGGACGATAATGTATCTCGAATTTTTACCCCACCAGCTTCATAAGCCACCTCTGGTGCTTCTCAAACATCATGCGATGCTCCAACAAGTACTTCACGCTCCTCTGATCAGTGCACACCACAAAACTCTGACCTAGCAGGTAAGGGCTTCACTACTGGGCTGCTAATACAATGGCCATCAACTCCCTCTTACATACTGACTTCAGCCTCACCCTCGCTATCATGACCTGGCTAAAGTATGCTATATGTCTCTGGTCTTACTTGGCACTGCTCTTCAATCGTGCCCTAAAGCATCAGACTCCATAACAGTTGGTCTACTAAAATTTGAAAGTGCAAGCACTAGTACTGTAGTCATGGCCTTTTAAGACCTCAAATGCTTCCATCGCCGCATCGCTCCGATGAAATTTATCCTTCTTTAGCAACTCTGTAAGTGGCCAAGCGATAGTACCGTACCTCTTCACAAACTTCATGTAGTACACTAGCAGTCCCAGAAATCCTCTCAGCCCCCGTAGTATGGTAGGTGTGGCCAATCTACCATCGTTTCTATCTTTGACTTGTCGGCTGCCACCCCCTCTGTTGAGACCACGTGTTTCAAATATTCCACCCTCAGATGAGCAAAAAGGCACTTCTTATTTGCATATAACTGATGGTGCTGAAGCTCATGAAATACTATCTGCAAATGTCCAATATGTTCTTCAAGGGACCGGCTGTACACCAAGATATCGTCAAAGAAAATAAGAACAAACCGTCTCAGGTAAGGACAGACTACTTTGTCCATTTGAGTATGAAATGTAGCAGGGGTATTGGTCAAGCCAAAGGGCATGACCAGAAACTCATAGTGGCCCTTATGAGTCTTAAAGGTTGTCTTCGGCACATACTCCGCACGCATCCTAATTCGGTGGTAGCTGGACTTCAAGTCAATCTTCGTGAAAATCGTCGATCCATGCAACTCATCTAGGAGCTCGTCAATAACTGGGATGGAAAACTTATCTGTTACGGTCTCCTTGTTTAATGCCATGTAATCTATGCAGAATCTCTCGCTTCCGTCCTTCACCGGTAACACTCGACTGGAGAAAGGGCTCACACTTGACTGAATTACCCTCTGTCTATATCATCTCTGTCACCATGTACTCGATCTCATCCTTTTGGACCTGTGGGGTAACGATATGGCCTCACACTAATAGTGAAAACTTCCTCCCACTACACTGTCGCATATTCATGGTCTTGTGGTGGCGGGAGACCATAGGGAGTCTGGAAAACTCCTCCAACTGGCTCACCAGCTGCCGCACCTCCTGTAGAATGATTTGCTTGCTACCGGCCTCTATTACATCCTCTCACCAGCCACTGCATCTCAACCAAGAATCCGTCCCACTCGGACTCGACTTGCATAAACTGGGATTCCCCGATAGAGTCACTGTCCTGCCCCCTCCTGGAACTCCATCCCGTGCAACTTCTAATTAGCATTCATGTCCTCCAATGAATGCAACCAGCGCATGCTCAGGATCACGTCCGTGCTACCCAGTCTAGTGGCAGAAAATCATCCACAATCTGAACACCTTACAATGTCAGAAGACCTCGACATATTACTCGGCTGTGCTCCACCTGACCCATCACGATCATCATGCCAAAGCCGTCAGTATCCACCAACTGTAGGCTCTACTGCTCCATGACCTTGTTAGAGATAAAATTGTGGGTGTCCACATTGTCAATAAGTACTGTCACTGCCTGGTTGTATATCTGGCTTGTCAACTTCATGGTATGATTCGAGGCGAACCCTACAACGGAGTATAAGGAAACATCTGCGACTTTCAAATGGTGGTGCTCCATGTCCCCATACCCCATCATCTTCATCCTTAACCCCATCATATTCATCCTCCTCTAGCAACAATACCTAAAGCTTGCTATGCCACATCGGTGTCCTGCAATAAACCTCTCATCGCATCTGAAACATAACCATTTCTGTTTTTTTCCTCATCTTTGCATCAGTCATTCTCCTAAACTTTTCTACTGGCTGTGGCTCATTAGGCTTTTCCTTGCTGGACTGGTCTACCACTGCCACCGCTTTCTGCTCCCTTGGATGCTTGACTGCGAAAAGTGGAACCACTCCAAACTCCTCGAGACCTCTGCTCCACTGTATGACGATCCTTTACCAACTGCACTAGGTCTATCGTTTGTATTAGTCCCTGAGGCTGATGGAGGCGGAGCTCTGCTCCTCTACGTTGAGCTTGAGCCCCTTCATGAAGCACACTCTCAAAGTCTCCTCAGGTATGTCTCTGACCCCTGTAAGTGCCTCAAAATTTTTCATATACTCATTGACACAGCTATCCTGCTTCAGTGCCATTAGCTGTTTCTATATGTTCCCAAATGTGTATCCCGAAACATGCCCACTAACCTATCCTTAAGCTCCTCCCATGATCTGATTGGCTCTCTGCCCTCTCCAAAGGACCAAGAAAGTGCCTTTCCCTTGAAACACACTACGACTTCCTCTAATCTTTGTTTCTCCGTCATGCGCATCACTGAGAAGAATCTCTCCGCCCCGTAAATCCAGCCATGAGGTCATCTCCCTCAAATATCGGCATTTTCAGCTTCCTCTCTCGGCTGGCCACCCCAAAGCTCCATTGATCTGCTTATCCACCAGTGTGTTTGGGATGATAAGGCTGGTAGGTGTATCGCCATCGGTCACTGTGTTGCTCCAGTCCTCTCTGATGGCCTTTATCTCGGTCTACATAGCCACCACAGTCCTTGTCGGCCAGTATGGAGTATCGGTCCTCCTCCTGATCACAATCCATGCCTCCGTCCTCTGGGTACTTCTCGTAAGTTGGGATAGGACGACGTCGCCTCTTTGTAGCATATCGGGGCTTGTGAATCTCCCGAAAGTCGTTCACATCATCGTTGGGCTCCAACACGTACTCCAGAGGGTCATCGGCATTGTAGTGTATCACCAGAGGGCCGCAGGGCCCATGTTGGCCAACTGACAGCGCGTCACAGCCCTGCAGTGGCACGACAAGGGTATGACGCTCTTGTTTGTGCCCTGCAGGACCATAACTGCCATGTAGGGTCACGACAGGGGTTGTCCGCCCCTGTCTGTGCCATGCAGGGACGGTGCGTCGTCACTGCTGCTGGTTGGTCAAGGCGTTGCGCCCCAAAAGGGGTGGCAGCCCATGCATTCTCTCTGCGGGGGCCGGACGCCCAGCATGTCAACCGCAGGGGCCACCAACCCTGTCAGCTGTTCCTGGGGCCAGGCGGCACTGCAGGGAGACTACAGAGGCCCGGTGTCCCTGCTGCCGCCCCTAGGACCTCGGTTGTGGTCTCCTTCCCCCAGGAGTTCTTCTTCTTCTTCCGCATAGTACTCATCGGCGTCGGAGCTCTGACCTTCTTTGTATTCCACCATCTTCCCTTTTCCTTTCTCCAAAGTCGATCTTTTGCCCAAGATTAGGGTTTCCTACCTTGTCGGATTGATTAATCGTCGTAAACTCCGCAAGTTGTTGTGATAGTTACGCTAGGGCTTGGGCCACGCCATCCACCTTTTGCTCCAAATCCCTAGCCTTTTCTGTCGCCGCCCTATCTTCCTCAAATCCTTAACTTCACCATCATACTTTTTATCCAAAGCATCGATTTTGTTCTTGGATCTCTTTATCGCCATGGATCGTGGAAAGCTCTAATCCCAAATTGATATGACTGGAAATAAAGTTCAGATTTTTATTGAATAAAACTGAAAATAAAAAGATAATGGCCACGTTATAGAGGTGGACTGCTCTCCCAAGTCATCAATTTTATAGGACGACCGTACTCTCTCAAAGATAGAGGCAATTCTCAACCTCTCTCAATAGTTCTTTCTCAAAATATGCATAAGAATTTTCTTCCCCCTACCGCCTATAAATACTAATCAGAAAATTACAATTTTACATAAAAATCCAAAAGGATTAAAAAATTACGAAAAGGCCCAAAGTTTACAAAAATGCCCCTGGATCTTGCATTAACTGCCCGAAGCCCTTTTCCGCCGTCTCTGATAAGTGATAATCCCATCAATATGACATGACAGGCTTGAGAATCATTGTCAATGCCGTTCATTAAATTTGAAGTTTTTAGAAAAAGACATGCCTTGTCCATGTTCCTTTTCCTTATCCAGTACTACATATGATGCAGAATTCCTCGAGGAAAGCCAATACTTGTTCCATATGCTGATTGAAAACCGAACTTTTAAGCAAAAGATCAAGCTCAATCCTAATTATGATTCGGCCAAAACTAGTTACTTATCTTAACCACATTTGTGTGGCATTGTTCTTAACTATATTTAGTGATCATTCAAGACTGGGGTTCAGCATGAGATTTTTGGCCTCCTGGACAGACATCTTGGTGGATTTTTACTGATGCTAAACAACTTCTCGATACACTTCACCACAATCAAGCAATAAAATTGAGTAATTTGACGTTTGCTTCAACCATCTTAGAATTTGCGAGCATCAGGCTGAAAAGTGGTTAAAATTTTGTAAGCAATGTACCAACCTAGGACTAGGTGGCTATAATCAACTCTTATTGGGGCGTAGTTGAAACACATCAGCACACTGATGTTCTAGGCTTCTGGTGTTACGCAGCTGAAGCTCATATGTATCTAGGATTCCATGTGCATTGGCTTTCTAAGATATTAATGTTCAGGGAGCATTGCCGTTTGATTATCCATTGGTGGGAAATAGTACTGGGTAACAAATCGATCAAGCCTACTTTTTCTGTCAATACTGGTAAAAGGGTTACTTGCCTTTCTAGATCTGTTTAGTAGTATTTCTTTCTTCTTGCTAGCTCAATTTTAAGCTCCGTTAATTAGTGTGTTCTGGTGGGCTGGATGAAACTACAGTGCAGCGATTATGTTTTCAAAAGACCCGAAGCAGCTGATTATGTCACGACTATGCTACTATGTTTTTATAATGTAAATGGTTGCTAATGGTTTACATACTTGTTCTTCCGTTTTGCAGTCATCAGGGCTAGTGTTCCAAAGTTGATCTTAGATGATGTCTTTGAGCAGAAGAATGAAATTGCAAAAGCTGTTGAAAACGAACTTGAGAAAGTATGTTACTCATTCACACAATATTTAATTTCTTTTCTTCAATAAAACACGTGGAATGACCTTGTTTCTGTCTGCATGTTCCACACTAGGCCATGTCAACATATGGTTATGAGATTGTTCAAACACTTATTGTCGATATTGAGCCTGATGTGCATGTAAAGAGGGCTATGAATGAGATTAATGCAGGCAAGTATATGTTGGTTAATACCTGCGATTGTATGATACTGGTACTCGTTTTATTTTTCTTCAATCGCATATCAGTTCTGCTTGTCTGTAGGTATATAAAATTTTCAACCTTTGCAACAGCTGCCAGGATGAGATTGGCTGCAAACGAGAAGGCTGAAGCGGAGAAGATACTGCAGATCAAGCGGGCAGAAGGCGATGCGGAATCCAAGTACTTAGCAGGTCTGGGTATCGCACGTCAGCGCCAAGCCATCGTTGACGGCTTGAGAGACAGCGTGCTTGCCTTCTCAGAGAACGTTCCCGGGACCAGCGCCAAAGATGTGATGGACATGGTCCTAGTTACCCAATATTTCGACACGATGAAGGAGATAGGAGCGTCGTCGAAGGCTTCTACTGTTTTCATCCCACACGGACCTGGTGCTGTAAGAGACGTCGCTTCGCAGATCAGGGAAGGTCTCCTGCAGGCAAACGCTACTCTCGAGTGATTAGAGTTTGTTCTTACATGTTTCTATACGAAGTGTTTGGTTGTGCTGTCTATGTTGCTATTACTTTGCATATTAGAATGTTGTGAAGGTTTGGGATATATAAATGGATGGAACTTTGCCGAATGGGCATAAAATATCGCATTTGGATGTCTAAATGAATAAAGTTTAGTATTTTAGGACTTTTTGATGTAATTTTTCTTTGGATTTGAAGGAATTCTAATTCAGATCATTGTTGATTACAAAGTTTTTAGCTTCAATTTGTAACCTGAACTATGATGCGTTAAGCCTCGCATGTCAACTTCTTCTGTGCATGAGTTGATGAGAGTATTTTAGTTTTTGACAATATTTTTGAAAATACAGCATACTATTTCAAAGCCTTTTTCTAGCTATAACTCGATTTTTTTAATTAAATCTAGGTTAACAACGGGTTCGTCGTATTTAGGTTTGGTTACATGAATCTTTTTTCTACATTCAGCTGTAATTGACAACGTTTTTTTTTTTTTTTGCGGATTAAGGTACATTTTTTGTGCTAACGTACAATTTAGCACACTTTTATTTTGATTTAAATAATTTGAGTGCTTTTTCTTTGTGCTAAATGATTCGATTAATGATTCTACTAACCTTGTGAACTTCAATTATAAAAAAATCATTTACTGTTCAGACATCAAAGAATTATTATTAATGGTTAAAAAACCTGCCTTTCTGGGGGAAAAAATTATTTTATACTTTCTCATAAAAGTTAGATTTGTTGAAGAGGATTAACCATGGCAAATAGCCATGGTACTATATTTATAAAACTCTCAAGTTGAGGTGGGAGTCCAAGGGCCTCCCCACTAACTTAGTGGGGAGTAATGGAGAGTGATGAGGGGAGGGAGGCCAAAGGCCTCCCTCAACTCACAACACTCCCCCTTGGTTGACTCGGAAAACGCGCAAGTGCACGCCTTCCGCTCCCAAGTGTAGGAGCGTCAATGCAATAAAAATAACCGGTGAGTACCGGGTCGGATCACAGGGACAAGTCGTTCTATTTTCACAAAATTGATCGATAAAGAAAGATAATAGTGTTTTACAACCACCTCGCTAACGATGGATGAGTAGGAAAGAGTGTGACGAAACTAAAAATTCTAAACTAAGTGGCTAGGGGTGGAGAGCCGAATCGGCAAGCAACGAGGAGGACTCGTGTGGTGTGCATGTAAATGAGGCCGTGGACGTGAGAATTCATCCCAAATATAACTCAATTGATCTCCCGGCTAAGGGATGATCAATCAGTGGATGTGGCATTTCATCGAACGCGTGGGGTGCAATAAAAGTAGTGTATGAAACAACGAGAAAAACTTTAAGCAAATAAGAGAGGGTCGGCTACGATAGTTCCTCTCAATGGATTACCCACTAGGGTTCCATCAACAACCAACATCTCAATGTTTCATCCACCAATTTTTAAATTAAACACATGCTAAAGATAAATTTTTACAACCCAACAACAACAATTACACAACACAATCACACAAGAGAGATCTAGCTATTCATGATGAACAAGAAGGCATCTATATCTATATAGAATATCATCCAATACAATACAAATAGCTAAACCAAAATTACACAAAAGTTAGGAGAGATTTCACCAATGTGTCACTCAAAGGTGGAATCCCCAAGCTCTAGTGCTCCTCCAAGCTCCATTGCCTCTTCAAGCTCCCCCCATGGCCTCCAATCCCTAGCCTTGGCCTTGGGGAAGAAGAAACCCCCCAAATAGCCCTAAAGAAACACAAAAACTGCAGCCAAAATCCCCAAAACCGAGAGTTACCCCCAAAAAACGCAACAGGGCCTGTTAATAACATTGCGGGTCGGATCGGGTCGGATCCGACCCGCGAAAACCGCCCCCAAACCCGCCCGCATCAGCGGGCGGGCCCCAAGCGCGCGCCTGCGCGTTAGAGCGGCGGGGCCCGCTCTTACGATACAGCGGGCCGGCCCACTGCTGGGCCGGCCCGCAAATTAAAATAAAAAATTTTTTTATTAATCAGCGCGCGCGGCCAAGCTGAGAACGCGCGGCAGATGGCGCCACGTGGCGCCATCTGATTGGCCCACGTGGCGCCCCTGTAAAATCCTTTTTCTGGGGTTTAAACCCACATTTCTCCTTCATTTAAATCCAAAAAAATACCTAGAAATCTCAGAAAATTCCCAAAAAAATTCTGGAAAATCCCAAAGACTCCTAGGGGTACCTGAAAAATATGAGAAGAAGAAATTAGTCCATTTGATGTGAACATTAATTTAATGACTATTAAAAACACAATATTGACCTCCAATAAGCTATATAAAATATTCCAACGCTCAAATAAATCCCAAAAAAATGGCGATATGATCGAAATAATGGCAGGAGCATAGGAAAAATAATAGGAAGCCAATAACGACGATAAAAACCGTATTTTGTACCAAGAATGAGAATAAGCCCTAAAATTGATATGAAATGAAAATATACCCAAAAAGAGCACAATTAAGCCTAATCTTTGGCACAAAATGGGGGTAATTAGGGGGGAAAATATGCAATTTATATCCCGAATCACCCCTCATCTCTCCATTACCTTGGGTTAAGCATATGAATACTTCAGGATTCAGTATGCCAATGGGGTGGATACTTCTGGATCCAGAGCCACTATGGTTGCCTCGTTAAAACCTTAGCTGTGAAAAACCCAGTGGGAAAAACCAGCAGCTTAAGGGAAAAGAGTACAACTATCGAGGGACTCCCCCTGATATGTACAAGCTTCAGGCTTGCAGATCTCTTATGTATCTATACAATCATCTCCTATTCGTCTATACATCCATCATGTTCTGAAAGAAAATACAATTATCACTCATCTACACAAGTTTCACTCATCTAGCGGCTATTGGGAGGCAGCGTCGCTCTGGAGTGTAATGCTCTTCGAAGTTGGTAGATGACTACACTAAAGTATTCTTTGAATCAGTCTTCAGTGTGTCTGCAAGGTACTGCTAGACCTGGCTGAGCGTTTTCAATACTTGCTTCTTGGATGATGAGCTTCTCAGAAGATGTAGACATTGGATGATGATGTGTATATATTTAGGAGGTGGCCGGCCTATTGTGTTTTAGTCATCGCGATGATCTTTAAACCTGCATATGCAATATATATTCCTTGACCCTTGGAAGTTGCGCAAAAGCAGCTTATCCTTGGTCTAGTGTTGCTCTCCAGGACAACACTGTATCTGGTTAACAACTTTACTGGAGAAGTTCTATCAAAGATACGTGCAGTTGGCCAGATAATACACTAGAGCTAGGCTCTTCGGGACCTAGGATGTCCTCCCCCTCTTTCAGCTATTGAAAGGTGTCATAAATAAGTATCCATTTTTAATAGGTTGCAAAAGGACATCATTCTTCATAAACTCCAGGTGTATGAAGAATATGAAAGGGTTCCACCACGAAGGTGTTTAATATGTAGGCCGAGACATCTTCGGCATGATTAATAATAGTTCATCTTCAGGATGATTAATGTCATCTTCAGGATGATAGTTCATCTCCAGGATGATAGTTCATCTTCAGGATGATTAATGTCATCTTCAGGATGATGGTTCATCTCCAGGATGATAGTTCATCTTCAGGATGATAGTTCATCTTCAGGATGATTATTTCCATCTTCAGGATGATTAATGTCATCGTCAGGATGATCGTTATACCTAGGTTTTTCATTTCCAAGGTACGCTTTAAAGCTATCTGAAATCTCAATGGTCTCTGCTGGAGATCCTATTAGCTTTAAGTCGACCATATGTAAGGCAAATATAACACATCCTGTCAACGATCTTTCGAAAAAGATACAAGGGCAGAATATTGCTTAAGATCAACTATGATCTTTGTAGCCTTTATGGAGAAGACGTTTCTACGTTTCTCTTTCATCTCTGGGGGTAGGGTATACCCTTCTGGAAGTTTTATTTAGATCTATATATCTATATTGCCGTATATATATGCAGTCACAACGTCCATGAGCTGCATGTATTGGCTTTTGCAGAGAAGTGTAGGCTTAGTAGGAAAATGATCACATTTCCTTGATTTCAATTTCTTTATGAAATTCGAATTATATTCCACAGGTTTTTACACATTCGGGTGTATGGACTACTGGTCCAAAGACTTTGCTTTTCAAGAGTGAGTCCAGCTCTACTCTTATTGCCTCGTCCCACTTTGGCCATTCTATGCGTTTACGCTATAGAAAAGTGGGTAGACGTCATCGTCGTATTCAGCGACGTGAATGGCAATAGCGAAAGTAAAACTGTCGTCGACGACTGTGCTATATCTGTCCAGTACCTCTCCAGTACGTACGTAATATAATGATGTTTCTCCTGTTGTTTCCTCTGCAGGGGAAATTAGGAGGGGAGAGGTTGCTGGTCTGAGCTCAGCATCCCGTGGTTGGATCATTTTTATATATCCAGGAATCTTCCTATTATAAGAAAATTTTTATTTTGAACCTGGCCGGCGTCCTCTTTTCAAATGAGGTACAGCCAATTCTGCTGCCGGTGGATTGCATCCATCTTTGGGAATGTCAATCCTAGCTGGCGTGTTGGCAGCAGGGATGTGTGAACGAACAATCTTCTGGTTGTCCACAATTTTATCCGTCAATTGATGTACTTTAGTCTGAATGTGAAGGATCTTCTGGATCTCAACGTCACACAGAAAAAGTATGCGGATCATAACGAGATGAGGACTTATGTGTCCCATGATATGGTCTCAGAAGCTTCAGGCTTCTTTAGACTGCGTGCCTATTACAATGAGACTTTACTCATCAAATTCACATTTATCAAGACTTGGTGGTAAACCATAAGGAAGCGGCATCAGCAATAAGATATGGCCACAAGCGGGCCGTATCGTGATAAGCGATGCAGAGTGCAGCTTGTTGGTCCCTAAATATCAACAGGCAACTGGAATCTAACAATGGACGTGAAATCCATTGGAGTCTCTTTACCAGAGACTCTGATAACCCATTCTGAGTATGAACATGCTACAGGATGTTCAATTTCAATGCCAGTTGCTTGGCAGAAGTCTTGAATGATATGAGTAGTGAATTCACCCTCATTATTAGCTTTGAGAAAGCTATGTTGCGAGTGAATATGAAGGCACACAGAAGACCATCTAGTAGATGCATATATCAGTACAGTAATGAAGTACCGAAAATGGTCCATTTGCGGGGTGAATAGGCCCGCAAAAGGTCACCATGTATTCTCCCAATGAAACCAGGAGACTCTAAACCCACTTTCAGGAGGGAAGGTCTCTCTCTAAGTTTTCCCTTATGGCAAAGGGGGACAAGGAAACTCACCCTTTTGAAGAATCTTCAGGTTCTCCAATGGATTCATTTGATGATGCGTCCATCATCGCTGATCCTAGATGACTAAGTCCATTTTGTCAGAGTTAAAAACTATGGCAATGAAAGGCACTTCTGGTGCTCAGTCAAGTTGGCTTTCTATAGGATGAATATATGTAATTATAGGGGCCCGACGGGGGTCCAATGAAATCGTAAGTAGCTGGGCTTCTGGCCATCCTCTTTACGAGTTACATATTGATATTCAATATTTATTATCCACAGTTTTCAAGTTATGTTCGTTTAAACGAAATATCCTTGAAACTTGGAAAATTCCTATGTGTTTAAGGGGAGAAGTTTGCATCTTATAGTCTCGTTGTATGTGGGAGCAATATTAATGCTACACCAGTGCAACGAGGCACTGTCCACAACATTAAATACTTCATCTATAAGCAAAACGAAATTTTATTTAAGTCAATGAAAAAGACAAAAAAGTTCGTACTTAAGCAAATTAAAGATGAAGCACCATTGAATTTTAAATGCATAGATAAAAGATGAAGCTTAATCGAGCAGGTCGTCGTTCTCGAAGTCTTTTGTAGTGAACATCGTTGGTGGCTTGACAGCCGCCAAGTTTGTTTCAGGCAGAGACTTCTGGCTCGCCTGATATAGTGCCTGGAGGTGGCGAGGAGTGCGGCAGATTCTGGACCAATGGCCAGTCATGCCGCATCTATGGCATTTATCCTCCCAGTTCTTCTTAGGAAGTGACACTTGGTCAGTGTTCTTTTGCTTCCATATGAAGTTACTCTTTCCTGTATTGTTGTTTTTGGATGGGGTGCTGCTCCTCGTACATTCTTGTCACGACCCGCTTCCCTGAAATGGAGGCGAGACGTGAAAAGGTCCGCACGAGAGTGGAGCTGTGAAGCCCCAAACCCGATAAGCGTCCACAATACATAAACAGGTCCCTGTAACCACAACAGAATAGCAATAATAACACAAGGAGAGACTGAAATAAAATTCCACATCTCACAAATATTGTCCAACATCAACAAAAGTCCAACATCCAGAAAAGCCACCAGGCTAAAAGAAAAGAGTCTAAGGCCCAGAACAAGGCCAACAAAAGAAACGACATAACATAGCAAAGTATAGGTGCCACGCACCGATAACAAAACAACTGTCTAACAAAAGTAAAACACACGAAGACACTAGGACTGGTCCCCAGTGTCCACGTACTCCCCGTCAAACACAAGCTCGGGCTCGGCGTCGGCAAACACCTCGTCCTCAACGAGGTACTCGGGCTCAGGATCTAACATGTGTCACCCAAAAGAGTAAAGGGGCACATGTCAGCAAGTCTAAAAAGACTTAGGCAAGGAAACTGAAAGTGAGGCATCTAGCAACCTAGCAGTTTAGTATGCATGACATGGCAGTTATAACATGAGTGCACAATTAAAACATGGCGAGACAATTTGTACAAGAGAACAATCATCGGGACAAGACAAGAGTAGCCAAGCTACTATCAATTCAATACATTCACATTTTGTAGGTGTTTACGCCATTCGCTGAATGGCATAGCATTTCAGACCGATCGGCACTAAACACTACCCAATATTCACACGACATGGAGCCTGGGGTCCCTGCACATTGAGCTCATCTAGTGAGCCTAGGGTTGCCCCGCACATTGAGCTCGCATTCTTAGTTCACAATTCAATGTATCGAGCGTTGGGGTTAGCAACTCATTATGCTCGCTTCTGGTCACGAGCCAGGAACACTAGTATGGCGTAGGGAACACCTAGCCGGAACACGCAATTCGGGCATTGGCTATCAACCAACACATGGCCCGCTTCTGGAACACGAGCCAGGAACACAACATTGTAGCGAAGCTACGCAATCACAGCAATATCTAAAGAATGCGAGGTCATGACAATTTATTTGCGTACAGTTAATTAAATTAAACGTGACAGGCGAAATGCAATGACATGAACATATACGCGTACCGTTAATTGAAAGTAAACATGACATGGTAATTGTGCAACATGCTAAAAGTCGGAACTAGCTTCGTTGTCAAGCTAGTTCCCCAATTTGCGCCTAGGCGAGTATCATTTCGTCGCCTAGCCTCTTTTACGCCTACAACATGCAAATGGCCTAAAACATGGCCTAAACCCTAAGTGGCAAGTTTCACTTGCCTAGCACCGGGGATTGACGATCACTTCGTCACACGGGAGCTACCTACGGGGGAAATCGCTGTTTTGGGGGAACAATCAACAAACAACATGAATTTTTTATTAGGGTTTCACCAAAATTATAAATAAGTTATGAAAACAACGGTAGATCGATTTCTTACCGAGAGAAGACGGAAGGAACACTCCGGGGAACCCTAGGATCAGACCTGGAAGAGATTGGAGAAGTTTGGGGAAACTAGGGTTTTGGGGGATTTGGGGATTTGATGGATTTGAGTGAGATTTTAGGGAAGATGAGAGGTGGAATGAGTGAATAGATGGATTGGATGATGGATTTAGGGCTTGGAATGGAGAAATGGAGCTTGGAGGAAGATGGGGGCTGAAGGGGGAAGTTTTTAGGGTTTTGGGTCGTGTTGGAGAAGAAGAAGTCGAATGGGTTGGGTTTAAATAGGCTAGGCTGGCGGCTGCCCAGAAATTAGGGTTTTAACACTGGTTAGTCGGTCAAAGAGCAACCACTGACCGACTAGTTTGGCAACTAGTCGGTCGGTCGACCAACACAGACCGACTAAGTGCAAACAGTAACTCCTGAACGAAAATAGGATTCTAGAGTTAGTCGGTCCATGAACAAGTACTGACCGACTAGTTTGGATCTAGTCGGTCGATGAACGTTCTTAGACCGACTAAGAGTAAACAGTAACTGATACAAAAATAATTTGATGAGTTAGTCGGTTCAAGAAGCATTGCTGACCGACTAGTTTGCAACCTAGTCGGTCAACCAACGTTCTTAGACCGACTAACGATAAACAGTAACTCCTGAGAAATTTAGAAAGCTAACTAGTCGGTCCAAGAAGGATTGCCGACCGACTGGATCGTCATCTAGTCGGTCGGTGGCCCTTCTTACACCGGCTAATGAGCACAGAAAGTACCGATACGGAGCGCGGGGCCCCGGGATCGATTCCTAAGACTCCTAGGCTTGATCTAATAGTTAGATACGACCGTTATGAAGTCCGTCACGAGTGACACACTTCGAAATCGACAATCCTAAGGAAGAAGCGAGAAAATACGACGAATCGATCGAAAATGAAATCTACGGAGACGAAAACCACACAAGAGGAGAAAATCCACCAAAACATATATTATATTATATTAAATCCAGATACATGAAAAGCAGTCGTTACATCCTCCCCAACTTAAGAAAAATTCCGTCCTCGGAATTTCCAAAAACTCACGAGTCCGGAAACAAAAGTGGGAAACGCTCTCGCATCTCATCCTCATTCTCCCAAGTAGACTCTCCAGGTGAACCGTGTCGCCACATCACCCTCACAAGATTGACAATCTTGTTCCGAAGCGATTTCTGACGCCTGTCCAGAATCTGCAATGGATGCTGGTCATACGTCATATCGGGGCGAACGGTAATCTCCGAAAAATCCACCGCATGAGACAGATCGCTAATGTATCGACGAAGCTGCGACACATGGAAAACATTGTGAACTCCTTCCAAAGATGGCGGCAAGGCCAAGCGATAAGCTACCTCGCCAACCCTCTCCAAAACGTCAAATGGTCCAATGTATCGCGGGCTCAACTTTCCACGCTTCCCAAAACGAATCACACCACGATTCGGGGAAATCTTCAAGAACACATGGTCGCCCGGCTGAAACTCCAAAGGACGACGTTTAGCATCCGCCCAATGCTTAAAACGGTCCTGAGCAATTCTCAACCTCTCCCGAATATTCCTGACGATATCCACGGCCTCCACGATCATCTCAGGTCCCAACAACTCCCGATCACCAACATCATCCCAACTCAATGGCGATCGACATTTCCTCCCATAAAGAGCGGCGAAAGGCGCCATGCCAATACTCGCCTGGAAGCTGTTGTTGTAGGAAAACTCCACCAAATGTAGATGGTCCTCCCACGAACCCTTGAAATCCAACATGCACGCCCTCAGCATGTCTTCCAAAATCTGAATCGTCCTCTCGGACTGGCCATCCGTCTGCGGATGGTACGCCGTGCTGAAACTCAGACGCGTACCCAAGCTCTTCTGCAAACTCTGCCAAAACTGAGATGTGAACCTCGTGTCTCTGTCAGACACGATACTCACGGGGACTCCATGAAGTCGCACAACTTCCTGCACGATTCACGTTACATCACTATCCAAACTAGGAAAAGGAAATAAAACGGAGAGTAAAAGAATTTTACCTCCATATATCTCCTTGCTAGCGCCTCAGTGGACTGTCCCACTCGGAACGGAATAAAGTGCGCAGATTTGGTCAATCGATCTACGATCACCCAAATCGCGTCATTCTGCTTCGGACTCCGAGGTAGTCCAGTCACGAAATCCATAGTGATGTGCTGCCACTTCCACTCCGGAATCGGAAGCGGTTGTAGCAACCCGGCCGAACGCTGATGCTCCGCCTTCACTTGCTGGCAAACCAAGCACTTGGCTACACTCCGAGCCACGCTTCCTCTTCATACCATGCCACCAATAATTCAGACGAAGATCCTGGTACATCTTGGTGCCACCAGGATGCACAGAATACGGCGAACTGTGTGCCTCCACCATCAGCTCCTCTCTGATATCCCCAGCAGGCACACACAACCTGGCTCCAAACCTCAGCGAGCCATCCTCATGGATCAAAAAGTCAGTCCGCAGACCGGCTTCCACCATCTCCCGAATCCTCACCAGCTTCGGATCCTCAGCCTGGCCAGACTTAATCCGATCCACGATCGTCGACTGCACCTGCATGTACATCAACGACGAAGCCTCGCCAGGAAGAACAATCTCCACACCAGACTCGCAAAAATCCTGCTGCAATCTCCACTGCGAGGTCAAAATCATCACCGCTGGCAGCCTACTCAACGCATCAGGAACCACATTCACCTTGCCAGGGTGAAACTGCAAATCAATATCATAATCCGCCATAAGCTCCAACCATCGACGCTGTCGCATGTTGAGCTCCTTCTGAGTGAAAATATACTTCAAGCTTTTGTGATCGGTGAAAATTTTCACTTTCTCACTCAGCAAGAAGTGCCTCCAAATCTTAAGAGCAAACACAACGGCAGCCAACTCCAAATCATGCGTCGGATAATTCTTCTCATGAACCTTAAGCTGACGAGACGCATACGCCACAACATGCCCGTGCTGATGCAACACACAACCGAGACCCTTGCCAGATGCATCGCAAAAGATCTCAAATCCACCGCTGCGATCAGGCACAACAAGAATAGGGGCACTCGTCAACCTCTCCTTCAGAACACCAAAAGCACCCTCACAATCACCCGACCAAGCATAAGCAACATCCTTCCGTGTCAACCTGGTCATCGGCTCAGCAATACGAGAAAAGTCCTTAATGAATCGCCGATAATAACCAGCAAGTCCAAGAAAACTCCGAATCTCAGACGCAGACGACGGAACAGGCCACTCCCTGATGGCCCGAATCTTCTCGGGATCCACTGAAATACCATCTCCAGTCACCACATGCCCGAGAAAAGCAACTCGATCCAGCCAAAACTCGCACTTCGAAAACTTAGCATACAACCGATGCTTCCTCAAAATCTCCAACACCGTCCTTAAGTGCGAGGCATGCTCTTCCTCCGACTTCGAATAGATCAGAATGTCGTCAATAAAGATAACGACAAACTTATCCAAAAAGTCGTAGAAAATCAGGTTCATCAGATTCATGAAAACTGCGGGCGTGTTAGTTACGCCGAAAGGCATAACCACGAACTCATAGTGTCCATACTTCGTCCTGAACGCTGTCTTCGGAACATCTCCCTTCTTCACCTTCAACTGATGGTAACCACTCCTCAAATCCAACTTTGAAAACACCCTCGAACCTCCAAGCTGATCAAAAATATCATCGATGCGAGGCAACGGGTATTTATTCTT
Organism: Scilla litardierei; assembly: GCA_030789695.1. Classification (NCBI taxonomy): domain Eukaryota; kingdom Viridiplantae; phylum Streptophyta; class Magnoliopsida; order Asparagales; family Asparagaceae; genus Scilla; species Scilla litardierei. The sequence goes on along the minus strand of CM061141.1, from coordinate 2,714,575 downwards.
AATAGTTACCGCATTCAACTCCCGATAGTCCACGCACATGCGACGCGAACCATCCTTCTTCTTAACCAACAACACCGGTGCTCCCCACGGTGACACGCTAGGATTAATATAACACTTCTGCAAGAGCTCATCCAACTGCTTCCGCAACTCTTCCAACTCTGCAGGTGCCATACGATACGGCGCCTTCGAAATCGGCTGCGCACCTGGAACAAGATCGATAGAAAATTCCAGAGCTCGATCAGGCGGCAAACCAGACATCTCCTCGGGGAAGACATCGCCAAAATCACGCACCACAGCTGGCCACTCCAGCTCCATCTGCATAGCCACAGCCTCCACCGGCCTGGCCCGAAATCTGACAGGACCAAGCGAACTGCTACCACGACTGAACTCAAATACTGGATGTCCGGGAATCTCGAACACCACCTTCTTCCTCCTGCAGTCAATCGTAGCATAGAAGCTCGCAAGCCAATCCATCCCAAGAACTGCATCATAGTTGATGATGTCGTGGACAATGAAATCAGCAAAAAGCTCATGTCCACAGACCACCAACGAGCAAGAATTGCAACCACGATGCACCGTGACCACACCATTCCCTGTAACGATATTCCAACTCTTGGGGAGAGGGGACGTCGACAAGGAATGCCTCTCCACGAAGCTCCGAGAAATAATGCACATCGATGCACCAGAGTCAAAGAGGACTCGTGCAGGAAATGTGCAAACCAAAATCACACCTAATCAAGCAATTAACAATCAAACCCTAGTCTAGCAAACAACCATGTTCAAGCAAACAAAAAAATCTAACAATCAAAACCAGCTAGGAAAGTAACAGCTAGAGTGAGAATTACCTGCGATAACCTCATCCACAGCCGCGCTCTCCGCAGCGGTCATCAGAAAATCCTGCCTCCTCGGCGGAACAGCCTGCCGAAAAGCCTGCCTCTGCGGAACAAGAGCTGCTCCACGTCCAGCAGGAACAGGCGCTCGCTGCTGCAATGGCTGAGCTGCAACAGTAGCCCTCCGCAGCGGATCCGCATGCCGACAATCCTTCGCGACATGAGAAGCATCACCGCAAACCAGACACTGGCCCAGAAACTTCCGACACTGATCCTTGACGTGACCAGGCTTGCCGCAGAAATGGCAGATCTTCGGAATAGACCCTCCTGGCCTCTTAAACTGAGCGGACTGATTAGGCCTGAATCCAGGTCTAACCACAGCTCTCGCCTGTTCCACAGGCCTCTTCCCAGCACCAACAACAGATCCCTTCCTCTGGTTCACGAGCAGCTCCTGCCTCTTAGCTGCTACCAGAACCTTCTGATAAGATTCCCGGTCAGAGGAGGTCACAAAACTCTGGAGCTCCGAAGCAAGCCCCTGCAGAAACCTCTGAGCTCTCTCCTCAGCGTCCTGCACCATCTTCGGCGCAAACCGACTAAGCCTCATGAACTCCTGGTGGTACAAGTCCACCGACGAGTTCCCTTGCTTCAAATCGATAAAACGTTGCAGCATCTCCTCCTTGGCAGCCTTCGGGAAGAACTCACCCTCAAATCTGGCTTTGAAGGTAGCCCAAGCTATCGGCTCCACCAACAACTTCTCTTCCGCATCCCACCAATTCCTGGCGTTATCCTTGAGCTGCCTCTTCGCCAAATCAACCCATCCAGCCGGGGTGATCTTGGCCATCTTCAGATTGTCCTCGACGTTCCGAATCCACTCATCGGCAGCCAGAGGACCCTCAGAACCATCAAAATATGCGGGACCCAGCTCCCGAAATTGCTTCGCTCCTGGCTCAGAGCGAGGGGCATCCGGAAGAACCCAGGCAGCTCGAGCAGGTGGAGCATTCTGGACTTGCAAAAGCACGCCCTGCTGCACTTGCATCATCTGGATCATCATCCGCATCATCTCACCGCTGGTGGGTTCCCGCTCAGGCTCCTCATCATGAGGGAGCGCACCACTACCACCACCACGGGTGAATCGTCTTCCTGCCATCTAGTGACACAGAAAACGAATCAGATTAGACTCATAGCTTATGACTCGGACGTCGAACTTAATTTGTTGGACATTCAAATATTATTATCGCCATTCCAAGAATCGCAGTTACAGAAGGACCTGCATGGGCCACCACTAAAACCTGTCACGACCCGCTTCCCTGAAATGGAGGCGAGACGTGAAAAGGTCCGCACGGGAGTGGAGCTGTGAAGCCCCAAACCCGATAAGCGTCCACAATACATAAGCAGGTCCCTGTAACCACAACAGAATAGCAATAATAACACAAGGCGAGACTGAAATAAAATTCCACATCTCACAAATTGTCCAACATCAACAAAAGTCCAACATCCAGAAAAGCCACCAGGCTAAAAGAAAAGAGTCTAAGGCCCAGAACAAGGCCAACAAAAGAAACGACATAACATAGCAAAGTATAGGTGCCACGCACCGATAACAAAACAACTGTCTAACAAAAGTAAAACACACGAAGACACTAGGACTGGTCCCCAGTGTCCACGTACTCCCCGTCAAACACAAGCTCGGGCTCGGCGTCGGCAAACACCTCGTCCTCAACGAGGTACTCGGGCTCAGGATCTAACATGTGTCACCCAAAAGAGTAAAGGGGCACATGTCAGCAAGTCTAAAAAGACTTGGGCAAGGAAACTGAAAGTGAGGCATCTAGCAACCTAGCAGTTTAGTATGCATGACATGGCGGTTATAACATGAGTGCACAATTAAAACATGGCGAGACAATTTGTACAAGAGAACGATTATCGGGACAAGACAAGAGTAGCCAAGCTACTATCAATTCAATACATTCACATTTTGTAGGTGTTTACGCCATTCGCTGAATGGCATAGCATTTCAGACCGATCGGCACTAAACACTACCCAATATTCACACGACATGGAGCCTGGGGTCCCTGCACATTGAGCTCATCTAGTGAGCCTAGGGTTGCCCCGCACATTGAGCTCGCATTCTTAGTTCACAATTCAATGTATCGAGCGTTGGGGTTAGCAACTCATTATGCTCGCTTCTGGTCACGAGCCAGGAACACTAGTATGGCGTAGGGAACACCTAGCCGGAACACGCAATTCGGGCATTGGCTATCAACCAACACATGGCCCGCTTCTGGAACACGAGCCAGGAACACAACATTGTAGCGAAGCTACGCAATCACAGCAATATCTAAAGAATGCGAGGTCATGACAATTTATTTGCGTACAGTTAATTAAATTAAACGTGACAGGCGAAATGCAATGACATGAACATATACGCGTACCGTTAATTGAAAGTAAACATGACATGGTAATTGTGCAACATGCTAAATGTCGGAACTAGCTTCGTTGTCAAGCTAGTTCCCCAATTTGCGCCTAGGCGAGTATCATTTCGTCGCCTAGCCTCTTTTACGCCTACTATAAGAAAATGGCCTAAAACATGGCCTAACCCCTAAGTGGCAAGTTTCACTTGCCTAGCACCGGGGATTGACGATCACTTCGTCACACGGGAGCTACCTACGGGGGAAATCGCTGTTTTGGGGGAACAATCAACAAACAACATGAATTTTTTATTAGGGTTTCATAAAAATATAAATAAGTTATGAAAACAACGGTAGATCGATTTCTTACCGAGAGAAGACGGAAGGAACACTCCGGGGAACCCTAGGATCAGACCTGGAAGAGATTGGAGAAGTTTGGGGAAACTAGGGTTTTGGGGGATTTGGGGATTGGATGGATTTGAGTGAGATTTTAGGGAAGATGAGAGGTGGAATGAGTGAATAGATGGATTGGATGATGGATTTAGGGCTTGGAATGGAGAAATGGAGCTTGGGGGAAGATGGGGGCTGAAGGGGGAAGTTTTTAGGGTTTTGGGTCGTGTTGGAGAAGAAGAAGTCGAATGGGTTGGGTTTAAATAGGCTAGGCTGGCGGCTGCCCAGAAATTAGGGTTTTAACACTGGTTAGTCGGTCAAAGAGCAACCACTGACCGACTAGTTTGGCAACTAGTCAGTCGGTCGACCAACACAGACCGACTAAGTGCAAACAGTAACTCCTGAACGAAAATAGGATTCTAGAGTTAGTCGGTCCATGAACAAGTACTGACCGACTAGTTTGGAATCTAGTCGGTCGATGAACGTTCTTAGACCGACTAAGAGTAAACAGTAACTGATACAAAAATAATTTGATGAGTTAGTCGGTTCAAGAAGCATTGCTGACCGACTAGTTTGCAACCTAGTCGGTCAACCAACGTTCTTAGACCGACTAACGATAAACAGTAACTCCTGAGAAATTTAGAAAGCTAACTAGTCGGTCCAAGAAGGATTGCCGACCGACTGGATCGTCATCTAGTCGGTCGGTGGCCCTTCTTACACCGGCTAATGAGCACAGAAAGTACCGATACGGAGCGCGGGGCCCCGGGATCGATTCCTAAGACTCCTAGGCTTGATCTAACAGTTAGATACGACCGTTATGAAGTCCGTCACGAGTGACACACTTCGAAATCGACGATCCTAAGGAAGAAGCGAGAAAATACGACGAATCGATCGAAAATGAAATCTACGGAGACGAAAACCACACAAGAGGAGAAAATCCACCAAAACACATATTATATTATATTATAATCAGATACAAGAAAAGCAGTCGTTACAATTCTTCATCACAGCTTTCCCTTTGTTATTATTAGCCTTCTTCTTGTTTTTCCACTTCTGGGGAGAAACGTGGTGGGCTTCAGGGATAGGGGCAGTGTCGGCTGGACGTAAATTATGAGTGGCTAGCAGTAAGTCTCGATTCAGCTCTGCCCTAAGTAGGCATGAGATCAGATCAGAGAATTGCGTAAAGTTACGCTCACGATACTGCTGCATGAGGATTGCATTTTTCTCGTGAAACGAGGTAAATGCCTTTTCCAACATGCGCTGTTCTGTCACTTCTTCACCACACAATTTCAGGCGTGAGGTGATGTTATGAAGTGCAGAATTATACTCAGCACCGGACTTATAGTCCTGAAGTCTGAGGTTTTCCCACTCATTACTGGTACGCGGTAATATAACATCAATTAGATGTTTATACCGTGCCTCCAGCGATGTCCACAGGTCCTTTGGGTCCTCAACCATTACGTATTCGGCCTTTAAGGTCCGATCTATATGTTTCCTAATATAGATTATGGCTTTCGCCTTATCTACATCGGATATAGTGGTTGAAGTGCCGCTGTTGGATGCAGCAGAAGCATCGGCCGCTGCTGGGGCCGAGGAAGGAGCCAAAATGGACCCAAGGAGGGCCATCGAACGCAAGTGGAACTTCAGGTCCACTCGCCAACTCAGGTAATTCTTCCCTGCATAGTCAAGGACTTCGAAATCGACGCTTGCCAATTTTGCCATTTTATCTACGCAATTTAAAATAAGCATGAATTAATTTAAAATTGAAATTCACGCATAACAAATAAAGTAAGCAAAATGTGGGGATCGGCCAGATACCCAAAATGTACAAAGTCCAAAGTTCGAATATACAGTCCATAAAGAAAAGAAAAATACAATTTGGAAATCCAGAATGGATCCCTATATTTTCAAATTTACGACGCCGTCTTCATTTTGTCGGTACACCGGTCTTTGGCAAAAATACATATAATCCTCACTTACAAATTCTCTCAAAAAAGAAAATTAAATTGCAAGGAATTTAAAGGGTATCAAATTGGCCGATCCCAAAAATCACATTTTAGCTTACATAAACATCCACGCAGTTTATAAATGCTACATGCATAAAATAAACAACCACGCATGTATATAACACATGCATATAAAATATGGAAAAATAGACTCTAAAATATAATAATCTCTCGGACCACGGGGAGACGTCATACACCGTTAGGTTAGTTTACTAACGGCAGAGCGGTCGCAGGATCCTTAAGATAATTATATTTTGAAAAATAGAATCCTAGTATTCCATAATTTAATAATAATGCCAGAGTAATGTTTAATATAATATTAGCAAAATGACAAATTTGGCGTAGAGTAAGGAAATATTATGATTGGGGCTGCAGGCCAATAAATAAAATATTAATCATTTTAATAAGCAATTTTATTAACTTGGCTTCTAGTTCAATAAGCCAAATTATTAATATTTGGGCTGTAGGCCCAATTGCAAAAATTTAATATTAATTTTGCAATTGGATTAACTGGGCTTCTGGCCCAATTTAGAAGTCAAAATTGATTATTAATCTGAATGGGGCTGCTGGCCCATAAAACATATTTACATAGTTATAAACTAGGCTTCAGGCCCAATAAGCAAAATGAAAATCATTTTAATTAGCAATTTAAATTATCTGGGCTTCTGACCCAAATAACCAGGCAAAAATGAGTTAATTTTATGAAGTAGGCTTCAGGCCTAAGAAACAGTCCAACAAATTTTTAAACAGTTTTGGGATTTAAAAATTAAAATCTATTTTAACTCAAACCCCAAAACAAAATTTAGAGTTGATGAGTGCAAAAACCCCTCCCAACCCCTCATTTTACAGATTTTGTCCCCTCCTCTCCCCTTGACTACGCAAAACAGCCCCGGTGGCGCAGAGAACCGACAGGGTACAGAGCCCCCCCCCCGGCTGGGGGGAGGGGCGTCGGACAGTATGGAAGATATGCAAACACTTTTGTGCCTCAATTCGGTTAAATTCTCGTCCTTGAGCTTACGCATTTAGCTCACATAGTAAAATTTTCCAAGTTTAACAACTCTACTGAATAATCTCACAAAATTTTGGCCATGGATAGAAATCTAAAGGCCAGATTCGTACTAGATCCTAGAATTTACCAAACAATCTAATCTAATCAGGATCTATATAAGATCTGGATTATTAGCTTCCAGCAAAACTAATGCATTTGACTGTAATTAATTAAACAATAATATTAGTTATAAAAAAAAACCACCACTGCATCTACCGCATGTTTCAATAAAATAAACCAGAATTATCTTATCAAATTCTATTCCCAGCTTGACCGATTGATAAAAGGGGGTTTTTTTTTTCAAATAGAATAAGAACTTGGGAAGGGGGGAGATGAACGGGTTGGTTTTTTGTTTTTGTTTTGTTTGTTTGTTTTTTTTTGAGTATTATACAGAGTATAGCAGATTGAAAACAAGCCCAAATAAAGGCTGTTGTAAAATCATAGCAGAATATTTGTATGGAAGTATCTACGGGATCGATAAGTTTTACCTCTAGATCAGAGATCTAGGGACGATCGTAATTAGAAAAATCCGTAGAACGTAATCCCGCTCCCGATACGCCCAAAAAATCGCCGCAACGATTCGCCGCAACAATAGATTCCTTCGCGCGTATGAGGTTAAGTTTGAGGGGATACAAGAGAAAAAGCTCAAAGAATTTTAGAGTAAACGTGCTGATAACGTGTTGAAGAGGATTAACCATGGCAAATAGCCATGGTACTATATTTATAAAACTCTCAAGTTGAGGTGGGAGTCTAAGGGCCTCCCCACTAACTTAGTGGGGAGTAATGGAGAGTGATGAGGGGAGGGAGGCCAAAGGCCTCCCTCAACTCACAACAAGATTGGTAATTTAATTGTCTAACTACTAAGAAGTGTGAATAACAGATATGATGGTATTATAGAAAATTTCTTGTGCTGCTAGCATATATTTTATGAGTTTGTTTTACATTATTTTTACGTTTAGTTGTTTAGTTGTTTAGTTGTTTTACGTTCTAATGTAGCATCAAATAGTCGAAACAAATGCATTTGAAGCGTGCACAAAAACCGAAGGTAAATAATCTCAAACTTATGATCCAAAGAATATAAGGGCATGTTCTTTTGCACGATAATTTGACGAGATTCATCCGAAAATTACTGTTCACCCATCCTATCACATTCACTTTCCGAAGCTTCGTGATTTCTGTTCTTTTGCCAAAACGAAGAGCGGCCAGCAATGTTGACGTGGAGAGGCGAAATGGGATTCCAAACTTTCGCAGTAAATTGTGGGGATTACGCGAGATTCTCAGGCGTGTGGGGCCCCTTTTCCTTCTCTCTCCAGCGTCCGTTGTTTTGATTTTTTTTAGAAGTCATAAATAAAACATTATGTGATTAATTTAATACTAATTAAATAATTATTTTAACAAAAGTGGACCCCACATCTCACTTTCTACCTCAACTTTCAAACCCAAAAGAACACACATACACAACAAAATTGATACGGGTCCCACAACCAACTTTCAAACCCAAATTTCTCTCTCATCAGATTCCATACTCCCTCAACTTTCCCATTTTAACTTTCCTACAAAAGAACATGCCCTAAAATATCACAGATAATACTAAGTTGTAACGTTCCAAAAGGAATAAGCTTTTACTCCAAGAAAAAATCACAGACCAACACAATTCAATCGGACGGGTGCAAAGCGCCGCATAACGAATACAGTAGCAGCTCGGACGGCCATAAATTAAAACCAACAGCTGAGCTAATTCGGACGGTTGTAATACTTCCACGCGTACACCGTTACTTGTTTCCACTTGGCCCCCAGCAAACAGGACTGGGAATTGCTATGAGAACATACCTTTTTTTGTGCGGTTCACATGCCACTTACTTATTTTGCTCAATTCACACAACATAAATTTTTGAGAATTGATATGACATTTTGGGTAGGGGGAGCGGAGAGAGAAACAAGGTCTGTACGCTATGTTTTTATGACATTTTGGGGTTTTTAAAATGGTATTATTGTCAATTTAAAAAAATTAAAGGGCATGTGCAGTGAGCAATTAGCTCTGTTCGCATAGCAACTACCAATAAGGCTAGGGTTTCTATTACGGCATTTCTTTCTTGTCCCCCAGGTATGTATCCCTTTCTATAAAAATCCCCGTTTCCCCTCTTCTCTCATTCCACTGCTTTTTTTTTGTTCAAACAGCTCGACCTCTCTCTCGCTCTCTCTTTTAATTTTACGAAAAACTTGGAGATGGGTCCAGGCCTTTACACTGAGATCGGCAAGAAGGCCAGAGGTTCGATCATTCTTCTCTTTGTTTAGATCCTTTTTGGTGATTTTAGGGTGTTTTTTGGTCTAATATTTGGATTTGTTTATTTTTTTCTTCAAGATCTTTTGTACAGGGATTATCAGACCGATCAGAAGTTCTCCCTTACTACCGTGACCTCTAATGGAGTGGTGAGATTCTCTCTCTCCCCCAGGGCTTCATTTGATTCGAGCACTTGATGATCTCTTATAAATATGTTTGTTTTTGAGTGATTTAGGGGGTTTAGTCTGCCGCTTGATTGGGAATCCGTTTCTGTTATGGATTCGTTGTTTTGTTGGTATTAGTGTGCTTTAGAGATGAATGTGAACGTTCTGGAGACGAGATCTGATGAGTTTAGGTTTTATCTAAAAGATTCGCATGCATATCAATCTGAAGGTAGAAACGTATTTTTGGGATGTGATGCTTTTGATTTTTTTCATCCAAGTGAATTGTTTTAATTTCATTCCATTTTTCTAATTTGTTTAAGGCAATTGTTGTGAGAATTCTAGCTTCTGCAGTAAATAAAATTGTATTATCTCAAGAACGTAAATAAATAAAAAATTTGGTTTTGGTTTTATCCATGGCTTCTGTTCACGGGCAACTAGGTGAAGTATTCAAGAAAGTTTTCACGTGTGATTGTATGTATTTTGCTTTGTTACATGAACTTCTGTATTAGTATTGCTTTTTTAATAACATAATATCGTCTCAGTTTTCTTGGGTATTTGTAAAATAGTTTTATGTTTTCAACTACATTCGTTGTCAAATTCTAAAATGGGTATAGCTCTAAATGATTACATTTTTTCTTAGTATCTTTAGTGCTGCCTTGCAAGCTTGTGTGATGAGGCTGTATTATTTAGTTGTATATCACACAAGGGAGTGCAGCATTCCAATCAATAATTTTGGGTGTCCTTGGAATTTCTTGCTGGTTTTTTCTATCTCCCACAATCTCTACTATCTATATATGTAGACATATTTTTTCTTGATCAACTAGTTGCTTTTGTTAAAAAGTTTTATGTACTGGTCCTAGATATTTCTTCCACTTTTAATATTTCTAATAGCTTATGGCTGTTTAAATTGTGTTGGTCACAAGTATAGTGCTATGCTAATAACATTCTATCTGCTCAAGCTCATGCGCACATATTCTTTATGTCCATTCATTCTCTTTCTATACCAACTAATAACATGCAAGCTTTTGTGAAGCTTCACGCATCAGAGGGCAGAAAAATGATTTTCACGTTTTGCATCTTTAGCCTTTCACCCTGTAGAAAAGAAGAGAATCACACTTGTCTTTTGTGACCATACATGTAGATGCATTTGCTTCAATAACCTATTTGGCAGAAATTTATCTTGCATTGTAGGCAATTTTGATATTTGTCACACAAAATAACTTGAAGATCTTTTTAATAAAAGTAAAACGTGTTGATTGTGAACAAAATCTGGTATGAAATGTATAAAACAAATTATATTGTTACCATGTCATATCTTGATTAAGACGTAGTCTTGTTACTAGATGTTTTGCGACTGGATGTTACTCAACACATTTTGACTTGTGGGCTTGTACTTTGCAAGTCCAACTAATATAAATGAGAACTTTGAATTTGTTGTTTTCGTTTCTCTAGACTAGAATCTTTTATCGTGACATAATTCAAATTTTCAAACATGTTTTCATGTCATCTTTTTTCTTTTCTGTTTACCTTTGTTTACCTGAGGCATTGCAATATGTGATATTGATCATGAGTGTGATTTGATCATATCTTATGATCAAATGGAATCAGTATTCTATAATTTAGTTTTGTTTCCTTGAATAGGCCAGGTGTTTACTTTCTTATCTTCATCATCTCTCTAGTTTTTTAAATCGTTAAGTCTTCTGCAATATGTGATATTGATCATGAGTGTGATTTGATCATATCTTATGATCAAATGGAATCTGTATTCTATAATTTAGTTTTGTTTCATTGAATAGGCCATGTGTGTACTTTCTTACATTCATCGTCTCTCATAGTTTTTTAAATTGCTAAGTCTTCTGTGAATATTTGTTTGTATGTTAATTTTAAATTGTCAAATGTTTTTCCTTGGTCATGATTTAATATAGAGTAGAGAGAAATGAGAAATTGGGAGAAGTATTAGATATGCCTAGGGCTGTTGACGAACAGAACGTTCGACGAACTACTCGTGAACAAGCTCGGTACATGTTCGTTTACGTTCGTTCGGGAAGCTTAATGAACAAGCTTGAACAGATTTTTAGAGCTCGGTTAGTAAACGAACAGAGCTTGAATAGAACTATGTTCGTTTATTTATGTTCATGAACAAGCTCGCTAAGTATTCGTGAACAAGCTCGTTAAGTGTTCATGAACAAGCTCGTTAAGTGTTCGTGAACAAGCTCGTTAAGTGATGTTTGTGAACAAGCTCGTTAAGTGTTCGTGAACAACCTCGTTAAGTGATGTTCGTGAATAAGCTCGTTAAGTGTTCGTGAACAAGGGCTTGAGTGAACTAAAATTAAAATTAAACACTCACCTCTTCAAATTGAATTAAACACATCCACCTCTTCAACTTCCCAGCTTCCCACTCCTAGACTCGCAGGCTCCCAGCTCTCTTTTGGTCCATTGCCATTGTTCGTTCGTTTGTTTGCAAATCTGTTCATGAACAAGATTGATTGTGTGTTCGTTAACACGTTCCCGAACATGTTCACGAACAAGCTCGATAAGTCTTGTTAATGAATAGAACGTTCGTTCAGTAAGCTCGGTTTACGTTCGTTTATGTTCATTTACGTTCGTTCGGTAAGCTTAACAAACAAGCTTGAACATGCTTTTAGAGCTCGGTTAGTAAACGAACAGAGCTTGAACATGGATTTTGTTCATGAACAAAACCAAGCACACTGTTCAAGCTCGTTCAAGCTCGTTCGTCAACAGCCCATATGCCCGAGATTTATCATAAGAAATATTGGCTGTGGAAATAGGGGTGGGGCTTGGGAGCGATCAGTGAATCTCAGGAATATGAAATAATTACTTTTTTTTGTTTTTTGTGGGGCTTTTTTTGTTTTAATTTTTTGTTTTTTTTTGTTTTTTTTTGTTTTTTTTTATTTTTTTTTGTTTTTTTGTTTTTTTTGTTTTCTCCATTTAAAAGGATTGCATTCTGTATGTGTTCACTGTGGAAGTTTTGGCGGAAGGATTGCTGTATTTTACTATGGCTTGTGTGCAAGCTATACGCATTTAAGTTTTCTGTGCAATGTATTTTCTGGGTGTTTTATTTCTTTTTTCTAATTGTCCCCCATGTTTGCAGGCAATTACAGCATCTGGTACGAAGAAGAGTGACCTAATCTTCGGTGAGATTCAGTCTCAACTCAAGAACAAGAATGTTACAGTTGATGTGAAAACTAACTCAGACTCTAATGTAAGCATTGCATAGCTGAGTTTCTCATTTCTTTCTTTTATTTGATCATGCAAACATTCCAAATTATTTTTTTCTAAATTATTATGTTGGTTTGCATGTATCCTACATTTATTTTCATGTACCTTTAACAAGGTAGCAGTCAAAGCAATATGCAGCTAATTATTACTGACAATCGATATTAGTTCTTCTAGAATTGTCTTTATGTTGTGGCACTGACATTATTGTTGTTCTTGAAGGTTTTCACAACTATTACCATTGATGAACTTGCTACTCCTGGGTTGAAGTCCATCATCAGCTTTGTTGTTCCGGACCAAAAGTCTGGAAAGGTAAAGAAACTTTTGCCCATTTGTTGTCTATTATGATGTCAATGTGCATTCTCCGTCTTGATTTGCTGAAAATCCATATTTGATCCTATATTTTCTGTTTGGTTAGGTTGAGCTGCAGTACTTGCACGAATATGCTGGGGTTAATGCAAGCATTGGGTTAACTGCTAACCCCATTGTCAATCTTTCTGGTGTGTTTGGAACTGGTGCCCTCTCTGTTGGTGCTGATGTCTCTCTTGATACTGCAACTGGGAACTTCAGCAAGTACAATGCCGGGTTGAGCCTTACCAATGCTGATCTTATTACCGCATTGACTCTGTAAGCAATTTTCTCAAACCGTTAATTTTTTCCTCGTGGCATTGAGAATTTTCAAATTAATTTTCATCAATTTATATTCACGAGTAATCATTGTTTTTAAATTTTTTTCATAGGAACAACAAGGGAGATAGCTTGAGTGCATCGTATTACCACTTGGTGAGCCCACTATCAAGCACTGCAGTTGGTGCAGAACTGACTCACAGCTTCTCTAGCAATGAGAACACCCTCACCTTTGGGACCCAGCATGCTCTGGACCCCTTGACTTTGGTCAAGGCTCGTGTCAATAACTACGGCAGGGTGAGTGGTCTCGTGCAGCACCAGTTTAGGCCGAAGTCATTTGTCACCCTCTCTGGGGAGGTCGACACCAAGGCCATCGAGAAGAGCGCCAAGTTTGGCCTGGCAGTGGCTCTTAAGCCCTGATAACGTGGGTGGGGTATTTTCAAGTTTTAAGACATTTTTTTGAATATTTTACCTTTCCCATTGAATGGCTCTGTTAACTCTCTTATTTTGATACTGGGCCTGTAAGAATAATGTAGTCGAGGTTTTGGGACCTGAGATTAAAAACATGCCCCCTTGGAAAGTTCTTTCTCTCTCTCTCAGTCTAAATGCGGCAAGCTGTTGGACTAGAAGTTTTGGGCTTTGAAAGTTTGTGGCTTTGTTAAGTTTTGATTGTTCTTTTTTGTCACTGGATGTATGGCTTATGGAGTTTATATGCTAATTAGATTCTTTGCATGCTGGTCGAGTATTGTTCTCTCTGACAAGTTCTTGCGGTAATGTGCTTTTAAATCTTGGCCTGATGGTGCACTGAAATTTGTAGTGTGTTGTTTGGGTACAATGTGATTTGAAAGATTCTGATATGTTCTGCGAATAGAGATTTGTTGATTCCTGATAATATCTGACATATGACTGGTGGCATAAATTGTGGATCCATTTTCGGTTCTAGTATATTTTTTCAATGCTAGTCATAATATCAATTGTTTCATTTCGGTAGTTATTGCAGCTGTTATTTGATTTGGGATGTTTCAGAATATGGAGTTTTCCATGTTGATTTCTTTTATAATATAGATTCATAATTTTATTATGTAGCATCGTTATAATTTATTTTTGCTCTCTTATTTCATTCAGCTGGTAGCATGAGAATAGCTGTTTCTGATAATGTGCAAATTTCTATGCTTTCTGGTTATTTCCGTTCGAAGGGTCACTTTATGAGAGATGTCTGCACTTGGTTTGTCTTGTTGGTTGCAACATTATCATTGATTCGTGTAGCTTAATGCATTTTGTTTAGAGTCCTACTGACTTCTTGAGATTTTTGGGGGCTACAACAGTTCTTGACTAGAGAGTTGGGGAAACATTTGGATGATCTTTGATGTTACTCCCACTAAATTTTCCTTGATATGGAGCACTTGTATTCTTGGATTGAGTTTCTCGTGAATTTTAATCACGAGTACAAGCAACTTAAAAAAAGATATGCTGCAGTATGATCCAAATCTAAGAAAATAAAATTACCACGGATTTGTAGGCCACAGAAATTCTGGACTTGAAGAGATTCTGATAGGTTGACTTCACTCTTGCGAACATTAGTTTATAATATTGTTGTAGATGAATGAACATTGCCATGCTGAGATTAACTTCAACTTTAGTTCCACCTCCAATAATCTTCAATTCTAGTTCAATAATGTTTGTAAATAATCTTCTAAATCCATCTAAAGATTAGCACTTCAGTTCCAGTCGCCGTCATAAAAATCAGTGGAATCAATGGATTTTTTCGAAGACTAAATCAGTGGAATCAATGGATTTTTTCGAAGACTGCTACATTATTTGCTACATTAGTTTTTAGATATCCCTGTAATAAACTTTCCTTAATATGAAGCATTCACGTTCTTGAATTTGAGTTTCACACTTGACACAGACTTTGATCACATGCACGCAAGGGCGGAGCCAGTAATATTTCTCATCCTGGGCTACCGACCAAATGCTACAAAAAATTCTTACTAAGATCAATTAGCCAGTAATTTCTTCCTATGAATTTCTTACCCACAAATCTCAGCTTTATCTATCATTCAAAAACTAAATCGGTATTAACGTAGAACTCAAACTCAAAACTCAGTTCAATTCAAATTAGATCTCATCGCTGACTTTCTTTTCTCTGTCAATGCCTATACACACAGACACACACACAACGAGCTAGCGCACACAAATTAAAGCCACTACGATATGACAAATTCAGAATGGACTACAATTATTGCTCGTCATCAACGTCATGAAAGTCTGAGACCAAAAAGGATGAATAGAATGAGAGCAACAGGTTGTACTGAGATCGTGGCGATTCCGGTGGACTGGTGGGATCATGGGAGAGGATGAAACTAGCGCAGTGGCAAGCGATGATTTTTTCCGTGGACTCTGCAACGGTTTGTGTCTAGGGCACAATTGCAAAGCCATAGGTAAATTTGCTCTCAGTTTGGGGTTTTTGTCATGCTACGCTTTGGGAATTTAACTTGAACTAACACACATAAAACACATTGGCCCAAAAACTTACGTGGTTGTAGCCCACCTTAGCACAAAAGTGGCTCCGCCCTTGATAATAGCAATTCTCGAATGGCCCTATAAGTGCATTTGACAAACTAACCCTTTACACCCTTTACATGGAAGGTTAGTATTTAATGTAAACAAGTGAATCAAACAAAAATAATAAAAACGATGGGCTTGAAAGCCTCATGCCAAGGAAATGAGAGCTTACAAAGTGTAACAAACAACAATGAAAGTAATAGGAACATTGCATACTTTTTTTAGCAGGTTAAAGAATGTTTGTAGCAGTTTTTTTATCTGCTTAATGTCAAAATAACAATTTTACCGAATGGCTTTTAAAAAATATGGAAACGTGACAGATAGGGATCGAACATACAACTTCTTACTTACAAAACAGAGCTCCAACGTCTGAGCCACAGGGGCAAGGGCGGAGCCTGGAATATTTCTCATCCTGGGCTACCGACCAAATGCTACAAAAAATTCTTACTAAGATCAATTAGCCAGTAATTTCTTCCTATGAACTTCTTACCCACAAATCTCAGCTTTATCTATCATTTAAAAACTAAATCGGTATCAATGTATAACTCAAACTCAAAACTCAATTCAATTCAAATTAGATCTCATCGCTGACTTTCTTTTCTCTATCAATGGCTACACACACAGACACACACACAACGAGCTAGTGCACACAAATTAAAGCCACTACGATATGACAAATTCAGAATGGACTACAATTATTGCTCGTCATCAACGTCATGAAAGTTTGAGACCAAAAAGGATGAATAGAATGAGAGCGGCAGGTTGTACCGAGATCGTGGTGATTCCGGTGGACTGGTGGGATCATGGGAGTGTTGCCGCGTGAGGATGAAACTAGCGCAATGGCAAGCGAAGATTTTTTCCGTGGACTCTGAAACGGTTTGTGTCGAGGGCACAATCGCAAAGCCGTAGGTTAATTTGCTCTCAGTTTGGGGTTTTTATCATGCTACGCTTTGGGATTTTAACTTGAACTTAACACACATAAAACCCATTGGCCCAAAACTTACCTCGTTGTAGCCCACCTTAGCACAAAAGCGACTCCGCCCTTGATAATAGCAATTCTCGAATGGCCCTATAAGTGCATTTAACAAACTAACCCTTTGCACCCTTTACATGGAAGGTTAATGTTTAATGTAAACCAGTGAATCAAACAAAAATAATAAAAACGATGGGCTTGAAAGCCTGATGCCAAGGAAATGAGAGCTTACAAGGTGTAACAAACAACAATGAAAGTAACATGAACATTACATACTTTTTTTAGCAGGTTAAAGAATGTTTGTAGCAGTTTTTTTATCTAATTAATGTTAAAATAACAATTTTACCGAATGGCTTTTAAAAAATATGAAAACGCGCCAGATAGGGATAGAATATACAACTTCCTACTTACAAAACAGAGCTCCAACAGTTGAGCCACAGGGGCAAGGGCGGAGCCAGGAATATTTTTCATCCTGGGCTACCGACCAAATGCTACAAAAAATTCTTAATAAGATCAATTAGCCAGTAATTTCTTCCCATGAATTTCTTGCCCACAAATCTCAAATCTATCTATCATTCAAAAACTAAATCGGTATCAACGTAGAACTCAAACTCAAAACTCAATTCAATTCAAATTAGATCTCATCACTGACTTTCTTTTCTCTATCAATGGCCACACACACACACACACACACACACACACACACACACAACGAGCTAGCGCACACAAATTAAAGCCAATACGATATGACAAATTCAGAATGGACTACAATTATTGTCGTCATCAACGTCATGAAAGTCTGAGACGAAAAAGGATGAATAGAATGAGAGCGGCAGGTTGTACCGAGATCGTGGCGATTCCTGTGGACTGGTGGGATCATGGGAGTGTTGCTGCGTGAGGATGAAACTAGCGCAGTGGCAAGCGATGATTTTTTTCTGTGGACCCTGCAACGGTTTATGTCGAAGGCACAATCGCAAAGCCATAGGTTAATTTGCTCTCAGTTTAGGGGTTTTGGGGATTTTAACTTGAACTTAACACACATAAAACCCATTGGCCCAAAAACTTACCTGGTTGTAGCCCATCTTAGCACAAGTGGCTCCAACCTTGATAATAGCAATTCTCAAATGGCCCTATAAGTGCATTTAACAAACTGACCAACCCTTTACATGGAAGGTTAATGTTTAATGTAAACCAATGCATCTAACAAAAATAATAATAACAATGGGCTTGAAAGCCTGATGCCAAGGAAATGAGAGCTTACAAAGTGTAACAAACAACAATGAAAGTAATAGGAACATTGCATATTTTTTTTAAGCGGGTTAAAGAATGTTTGTTGCAGTTTTTTTATCTGATTAATGTCAAAATAACAATTTTACCGAATGCCTTCTAAAAAATATGAAAACTCACCAGATAGGAATCGAACATACAACTTCCTACTTACAAAACAGAGCTCCAACAACTGAGCCATCGAACATACAACTTCCTACTTGCAAACAGAGCTCCAACAACTGAGCCACAGGATTGCACACGCAACTTAAAAGAGAATAATGCAGTATATATGTGCACCAAAGCCAAGAGTAAAAGACTAGAAAGCAACTAAGGAAGCACGCAATAGGTTATACCTTGCATTCACACAATTTCACAGATTTCAACTGGCATCCACACACTTATAAAATTCCACAAGCTTCAACATAAGCCCGCATATGGACCAATATCCTACTTAGATATTGATAGATCCTAATGCGCCTGGCAACAAAGTTCAAACTGTCAGAATATTCACTCATGAGCAGTGGATGCTTGAAGCAGTCCATCCCGGATCTGTGTGGCCACGTCCCGCACAGCCCCAGGGCCGTGAGGGATGAACACAGTTGAGGACTTGGAGGCTGCACCGATCTCTTTCATAGTGTCAAAGTATTGGGTGACCAGGACCATGTCCATAACATCCTTCGCGGTAGTCCCAGGTACATTGACAGAGAAGCCGAGCACGCTGTCCCTCAATCCATCAACGATTGCTTGGCGCTGGCGAGCAATTCCTAGGCCCGACAGGTACTTGGATTCGGCCTCTCCCTCAGCACGCTTTATCTGAAGAATCTTCTCCGCTTCTGCCTTCTCATTCGTGGCCAACCTTAGCCTTGCAGCTGGAAGTAAAGAGACGTTACAGAATCGTTACATGTGCTACAGACAGAGAATGATATGTAGGTAATATTGAGTGGAGCAAATAATTTACCGGCATTGATTTCGTTCATTGCCCTCTTCACCTGCGCATCTGGCTCAATATCAACAATGAGGGTCTGGACAATTTCATAACCGTAAGCAGACATAGCCTTCTCGAGCTCCTCTTCGACAGCTTTTGCTATATCGTTCTTCTGCTCGAATACATCATCCAGGTTGAGCTTTGGTACACTCCCTCTGATCACTGCAAACATGGTTAAAAGATTAGTATCAGTTCTGAAGAAATGACAAAAGACTGCATCTTCCAATCATGCACACATTTCTTTTCCTAATATTTTTATGCAACCTCTGGACTTTGGGTAATGAATCTGTACCATCAAACACGTAGGCCTGGATCTGCGATCTGGTATTGCTCAGCTTGTAGAATGCATCGCTTGCATTATCTGCCAGAGCACGGTATTGAATCGATGCAACAACGTTGACGAACACATTGTCCTGCCAATTTACAAATAGAGCAATCTCAGTTTGTTTCAGCTTTAAAAAGAAACTCAACAACACAAAGAACTAATTCATACCATGAGAAGCATCCATTGTCATATGATACCCATTATTCTCTTATAACAATGGTGCCAGTAATGTAGAGACATAAAGCCAAAAAAACTAATTCATACCATGAGTAGGTCACAACAAAAAGAAATTAACGGTCCTAGTTATTCCCTGCATAAAAATGGTCAGGTTTCCATGGCCAAGACAATGAGGTACAGATCACAAATTCACAATGCACTCTGCATCTCTTGATGAATATACGCAAAGTTATAACCATGCATTAAGAAGATAAAAATCAAATTTACATCACATGCTGAACTCTATGGCAAACATAGATTTTCTTCTCGTTGTTTTAAACCTCCCAAATTCATGATCAGAGTAACTATTCTGACATAAGTCATGCAAATGCATGCGCCAAATATAGTCTTAAGATCTTTTAGCTTTCTAACTTTCCGCATTCAGGCGGCACAAAAGCTAAAGGACTACACTATATGTACCTTGAGATCTGAACATACGCTATATGTAACTTGAGATCTGAACATGTTAGAGGTTCTTGCAAAATAAAGGATATGCTTTACCTTGGGTGAATAATGATGATGACTGGGTTCAAAAGTTGTGATGTATGTTTTGGCAGAAAAATCATTATATGCAAAATTATGCATCTTCATCATATGTTAAACAATGCAAATCTGGCAACAACATAAAGAAAACACTTGAAAGAGAACTCTGTAACATTATTTACTAACAACAAGACTTAAAAGCCTCCAAATATATATGTAAGGTCATCTTTAGCTTTGAAGTTTCCTCAACTGTAGTTCATTTTAAACCGAATATAAGTCGTCGTTGGAGGTTTGCTAACCTCTAACTCCGTTTTTTTCCTCTAAAAATTTCGGTTCAGTTTGAATACAATATAGAACTTTTTTTTCTCTTCAAGTTGAAGTTTGAAAAAAGTTAATCTGCTTGGATGTTTAACTATAGTTAAGGCCAAATTTCGTAGTTAGCTACCTACAGTTCATATGAAAGTTCAAAATTTTGCCAACCACACCTCATGTTAGTTTTTTGGAGTGTAGAGACTAAACAGTATACTATAGTTTAGAAAACTAAACTCCAAGCCAAACAAGCCCTAAAAGGAAGCAACTACCACTTGTGAGATACCTAATCAAATATAACTCTTCATAATTTACCTACATAAATAACCAAGTTCACATAGAAAATCCATACCCCTCCAAGGTCCAAATTTTTTGCTTTGGATTCCTTCAAACTGTCACTGGTTCTTACTGGCATCCTTATCTCAATGAAAAGAGAAGGATGTTGTTTTCTCCACTTCCATCTCTAATTCGATACCCTAAATTCCCAAGTTACATAAAGGTGATGTATTTAGCTTATGGAAGCCGATGGTTACCTTTGTTTTCGTCTCACACCGAACGTCCAGCTGCTGCAATCGGAGAGTGAGATGGCCGGCTAGCCGCTTACCAAGAAACCAAGGCAAGCAATGGCACCCTGGCTGAAGAACTTCATCAAACTTTCCAAATTGCTCCTTGATAGCCACAGTCGATTGATCGACTTGCACACAGCAAAGCAGGTTACCCATGATCTATCCTCTGGAAAAAAAATCCATGTTTAACATGATCAGAAAGTGAATATTAAGATAGAATATGCTAAGCGCTACACTGAATGAGCTGAAAAATTCAATTAAGGGTTTGTAAATTAATTCAAATATTGACAAATGAAAATCACATCCTCAATGAAAGAACTCCAGCGGTCAATAAATTAACGAAATACACATCCTTCAAAGAACAATGAGCTGCTTTTCTTTCTATTGCCCCAATTGCAACAAAAATCAAAGAAAGAGTTCACAATAACCATGCAATTTCTCTAACCCATGTACAAATTGAGAACTACTCAAATCAGAATTCAACTTATAAACCTAATTCAAGCACAAAAAAATTCACTAAAAAGCAACTCAAACAAAGAAAACTTACATGACCCTTTTCTCTCAGAAGCAGGAAAAACAGATCGCAAAGGAACCCAAGATTAAATTTTGAGGCTATGATGGTGTTTTATATGCAAGTGGGCAGCAAAACCAGAAAGTAGCTGGCAATTGCATCATTTTTGTAAGTGTGAACATGTCTTTGATACTGGAGAGCAGGATGAAAATGGCAATGATGGAACAATTGGCAAACTTGGAATAATTAGTTGACTTGACTTTGATCCAATGCAATCACTATCAAATAATACAATCATTAAAAAAGGGAATTTCTCCTTTGTAATTGTACTTACCAACTTCTCCTAAAATCTCCAAAACCAGTGCGATTGGATTATCGAAGAGGTTCTATATTTTATAATTTGAAATATATAAAACCAAGCATGAAATTGGGTAGGAACCACACAAGATAAGCATGAGAAGTACCAAGCATTTTTGAGAGGAACTGCACAGCAAGTGCCCACACATATAAATAGAATACTACAGCAACTTCTATGTAACTGCACCAACCTTTTTCATTGGTATTAAAGACAGTAAAATACCGAAAAAAGAAAAGAAAACGACATAAAACAAGATAACTTCAAGGGCACTCATAATATCTCGTTCTATAACAAGAAAAAAATATCAAAAACAGGTGAACCAAAATTGGCTAACAAACAAAACAAAATAAATACTGCAAATACATCAAGTGGGTCTCCTTGTTTCCTTCTCTATATTATTTTTCCTGGGTTTCTTTAATTTCTAGCATTTTGAAAGATTCTACAAACGTACATGAACCTGAAAGTGAGAGATTAGAACCAGGAATTATAGAAGATTAACAAATGTTTAAAAAAAAATTATTATGGAAAGAAGCAAAAGGAACACGACAAAGGAGAGAAATCTCAAAGCATTTCTAGTGGTTACCTGTCCCTGTTGTGAGAATATTATTGACAAAAATTCTATAAACCAAAACAAAAAAACATTATCTCCTTTGTTCTCCGATATGAGGATGTTTTTCCCAGTTGCTAGGGCTTTAGAATTGACTTGCGGTGAATAACTATCTTAAATTAAACGGTTCCTACAAATAATTCAAGGACAAATTTTCGAAAAAAGGCAAAAAATAATAAAAATAAATACAAAAATCGAACAAATTTAAAAATATTTATCAAAATCAACCAAGTTTTGCAACTTCGGCACCGCATGTGATTTCGCACTAAGGTGTCAGGTGCAAAAATGACCGTTTGCCAACCTCGACCATTATTAATTCAATGCCATTTTTGGTTGGAGATGCCAACCACTGCCCTTATTAATTCATTGCTAATTTTTAGCTAGCTTGCCAACCCCTATCGTTATTAATTCACTGCCAACTTTGTCAATGAAAAAAAGATAATGAAGAACTTTTCGTCATTGTTAAATTTGACAGTGAATTAATAATGACCGGGTTGATAACACTGTCGAAACTTGACAGTAACTATTCTTCATAGTGAATTAATAATAATCTGGTTTGAGGCCATTTGGCAACCCCGACCAAAATAGTAGTGAATTAATAATGGTCAGAGTTGGCAACACCGGCCATTTTTAGCACGAAATCATCTCTGGCTTTGACATGGCAAAAACTGGTGAATTTTGATAAATATTTCCTAATTTGGCCGATTTTTGTAATTATTTTTAGTTTTTGGCTTTTGGAGGGGAGGGTGTCCCGAGAGATTTTATCTATATGGTTGGGGGTTGGGGGAGTTGCTATATACACGCATACCAAATTGCTTTACACACATCCCATTTAATTACAAGATTACCATTCAAAAATTTACCCTTTTTATACCCTCCCCACCATCTCCTCCTCCTACGCTCGTCGCAGCCGCCGCCATCACCGTATCTCCTCCTCCTCATCCCCCACCTAATTTCCTCCTCGTCCTCATCTCTCCAAAGTTATGATGGCATCGAAAAAGAAGAAGGGCGCCGCGTGATGACGGCGAGCCCGTCGCCACCGCACCCGCCCTTCTTATTCTTCATCTTCCTAAAAAGTTCATATTGCAGTTGCATCCCCTCTTTAATAATGAGGATGTGATGAAGATGAAGAGGATGCGGAGGATGCGGCAGGACTCACTCCTTCGTATGTCATAGTCGCATACCCTCTCCTGTCACCGTCGGCGTACCTAATGAGGAGGCTGGGATGAAGATGAAGAGGATATCAATAATGAGGATGAGACGAGGATGAGGAGTGCGATGAGGAGGGGGCATGCGGAGATGAAGATGATGAGTAGGAGGCTAGCAGATGCGGTGGATGCATCGGAGGCGCGGCTGCGGCTGAAGATTTTTGGAAGTGAATATGTGGGTATTTTGGGGATACGGGTACGTGCATAAAGCAAAACAAGTTTTAAATATGTTTCGGGTCGTGTGTAAAGCAATTAGGATATGTGCGTATAGAATCTCCCTAAATCTGGTTCGAATGACACCGAATTCATATTATTTTGATAAGGTCGGGTTTGTGTCTTACCGGGTGTTACGTCATTCTTGATTTCCCCTCACGTGGGATGATCTGGGTCAGAAGAGTTGGCAGTGACCAGTGGTGTGTTCCATGCTTCTCCCATCATGAATCCGTGGTGCATTATCCTACCGCACTACGAATTCTCGAGACATAAATGGCAACACTTTCTGACTTGTTATAGGATTTGGGGCCGCATGTAACGGGCGTGTTCTGATACCAACCCTTATCATCCGGCGATTTCTGTGTGGTGGTTTATTTGGTAGGAAATAAATAGCCGTATTTCTGGATGCTGTTGCCACAATGTTCAACAACCCCCTCTTTCACTTTATTTGACGAGTTCTTGTTCTGGATAAGCTTGCTGTGACGCCATCGTTTTCAGGGAGGGGTGAGCATCGGTCGGTTCGGTTCGGTTCGGATCTTGATAAATTTGTCAAAATCAAAATCGAACCGAAGAGAGTGTAAAACTGACCGAGCCGACTGACTTTACTGTGCCAGACCGAAACCGATTTGAACTGTCCGGTTCAGTTGGGTTTGGCCCTTCAAAGTTGGCATTGATTACTAATCATTAGTTGACTAATGTATAAAAATTTTACTTTCTAGTCTCCTGGAATGCATCTTAGTCGACTAATGCTCCTAATCCTTGTATGTTTCGATGATGTTCGGTTTGCTGAACCATACCGAAACCAAATATTTTCAGTTCAAAACCGAACCGAACCGAACCGACTGTTCAGTTGAAAAACCTAACCGAATTGTTCGGTTCGGGTCGGGTTTTCAATCAGATCGATTTTTTGGTGGTATTTCTTGTTCAACCCTACTTCCAAGCCTAGCATACTACCACTGACAGTTGAGCTTGATTCCTCGGTTGCAAAGGGCTCCTCTTGAGTGGTCATCCTTGTTGTATGAAAACGTCACTTCTTTCCACAAGTTCCAACTTTTCTATGTACGTTTTGTGTGGTGCTCTGTCGTCGTTAGTTGTAGAGATGTGCCATATACACCGCCAAAGTAGGGGGTGTGTATAGTTTTACGTGTCAAATATAACCAAAATTAGAAGTGAGAGAGTAGAATAATGAGTAGACATATTTTCTATTTTTGACAAGGAAGGGCATATACAACCCCTACTTTGGAGGTGTATATAAGCACATCTCTAGTTGCATATTGGCCTGATGTTGTTGCTGTATGTTGTTACGTTTTACGTCACTGCTGGATGTACGTGAGTTTGTTGTAGTTTGTCTGATGCCGCATCGTTGCTGGGCGGTATTTGGATTCTCTGTATTTTTGATGGCACAAGGTTTGGTGATGTTGTACTGTGACTATGGCATGAGTTGTGGCTTTTGTCCTATGTCGTTATGTTGTTTTCATTAAAATCTTTTTATTGTATAGCCGGAGGAGTCCTTTTTCACCATCTTTATTTCTAAAAAAAGAAACATTATTATTCATATCATTATTGCACCTCTCTATTTGGAAAGAGAAATACGTTAAATACATACATACCAACATAAGAGATAAGTTCAACTAAACCATCATACTTTTATGATGAGTAGAATAGAAGTATTTTCTATTTTTGACAAGGAAGGGCATATACAACCCCTACTTTGGAGGTGTATATAAGCACATCTCTAGTTGCATATTGGCCTGATGTTGTTGCTGTATGTTGTTACGTTTTACGTCACTGCTGGATGTACGTGAGTTTGTTGTAGTTTGTCTGATGCCGCATCGTTGCTGGGCGGTATTTTGATTCTCTGTATTTTTGCTGGCACAAGGTTTGGTGATGTTGTACTGTGACTATGGTATGAGTTGTGGCTTTTGTCCTATGTCGTTATGTTGTTTTCATTAAAATCTTTTTATTGTATAGCCGGAGGAGTCCTTTTTCACCATCTTTATTTCTAAAAAAAGAAACATTATTATTCATATCATTATTGCACCTCTCTATTTGGAAAGAGAAATACGTTAGATACATACATACCAACATAAGAGATAAGTTCAAAATGCATTTACTTTCCTATATTAATTTTCGCCAAACCTTCCTACTCTTCGGCCCTTTTTAACATAATATTCTAAAGTGTTTTTCCCTTCACTAAACCCTCATACTTTTTTTTGTCATGATACTGTTATGAATCAACTACTGAGGGGAGAGCCCTCAAGTCTATATTTATAGCCAAAGGGGAGAATACAAGTGGGTATGGGCCCAACCACTTGGGTTGGCCCAATAACTCATCAACCCAGTAAATACACATTCACAACACTCCCCCTTATCCAGCCATGGTTGTGGACCCCGCTCATGAATACTTCAGGATTCTGAGCCTGTATGGGTCTCACATGGGGTGGATACTTCAGGATCCTGAGTTGGTGAGATTTGCCTCGTTAAAACCTTTGGCTATGGAAAACCCAGTGGGAAAAACCATAGTTAAGGAAAAGAGTGCAAACGCTCTTTGACTCCCCCTGATTTGTACAAGTGACTCTGCTCATGAATACTTCTGGATTCTGAGCGTCACTGAGGGGTGGATACTTCAGGATCCAGAGTTGATGTGATTTGCCTCGTTAAAACCTTTGGCTATGGAAAACCCAGTGGGAAAAACCATAGCTAAGGGAAAAGAGTACAAATTCTGTCAACTCCCCCTGATCTGTAAAAGCTCTTAGGCTTTCAGATCTCTTAGGCTTATCTCATCACTCCTATTTACAATATTCCGAAAATGTACACAGATTACAAATTTTGTCACCATCAAGCAGCTGCTGAATCCAGAAACTCTGGAGAGGTGTGCTAAGTTTCGTCGCCTCTGATGTGGTCTTCAGACTATATGGTCAGCTCCACGGAACCAGCCTCTATCCCAATCGTCACTGGAATGTGATGTACCACCAGGCGCCCTTAAGTACACCATTGGTGTGATTCTGGAATGGTGAGGATCTCGGAATTATAGGATGATGTTGCCTTCATAAGTTGCTTTGCATATTTGCAGTAGATGGTCATCCCACTGTTGGTACCTGTTCTGTGATTTCACAGCATAGGGACTGGACCTGAAACCTGCATTTGCATAAATATTGGAGGATGCTACTACATTTTGTAAGTCCGAATATTTCGACCCTTGGAGTAAGCGCAGAAGGCTTAACTCAGGTCTAATGGCCCTTTTTAGGTGCCAACTATCTCTGGCTAATGAGTTTACTGCAATTGTTATACCGGGACACATGCAGTTAGCCAGGAGTGCATGATTGCACTAAGATAAGGGACTTTAGGACCAGTTATATCCTCCCCCTCTTCCAGCGATCGGAAGGGTTCTTTTTGTTCATCCAGTAAGTGTACCACCGTAGGTGTACTTTGGATGACAATGGTCCTGTTAATATCTCCAACGCACTTCTGGGCGTTTGTAACAGGATTCTATGAGCCATGACTTTATATTTGCCTAGGTCTTTTTTATTTCATGTTTAAAAGTCAGGCTAGTACATTTATTTCGGTTTTCTCTTCAGGAGATCCGATGAGATGTTAGTTGTCTACAACTAAGATCTCTAATCCTGTTCTTTGCATAGATGCAAAAACAACCTTCAGTAGGAATCATTGACTTCTCAAGTGATTCTCTTGGTTGTACATTTATTTGTTATACTTATATTTCTTCATTTGAATAGACGTCCCGAAGTCTATTCAGGCATTTTAAGGAAATGTGGAAATTATCTTTACAAGATATCCACGAAGATATGCCGTCACAACATCCAATAACAGCATATCCAAAATTTTCCTTCGCCAAATCGTAAGGTATCCGCTTTTGATAACTTAGGGAGACTGATGCATCATTTATGAGACATGCTCATTTGAATTTGTTCGATCCCTAGTTTCAGCGAAATTTTCCTTGGGCTATAGGTTGTACCGTATAGCATACGATTTTGTATCTATTTTTCTCATGTTTGCAATACTTTGTTTTATCCACAGGTTTGACACCTTTTGGTGTCTGGACTTCAGGTCCGAACATTTCACGTTTCATAAGTGAGTCCAGCTCATCTTCTATTGCCACGTTCCACATTTTGGCCAATCTCTACGTTTTCCTTCTAGCAACGGAGTGTGGAACGATAATTTACAAACATCATCGCCATTGCGATGTATATGGCAATATAATACGTGAATATATTGTCGACAATTTATGTTCTATCTGTCCAACACCTCCCCAGTACGTACAACATTTACTTAATTTCACTTTTTCCCGGCAATTCCTCTGCAGTGGATTCCGGGAAGGGTGATGGTGTGGACAGGAGCTCATTGTCCTGTGGTAGTATTGTCTTAAGGTCTACAGGAGTTTCTGTCCTTGGAGCCTGGTGGTCTGCCTCTTTTCTGTTGAGGATCAGCCACTTCTGCTGCTGGTGGATTGCATCCATTCTCGGGGATGTCAATCCTAGCTGGAGTTTTTGCAGCAGGGATGTGTGATCTGACAATCTTCTGGTTGTCAATAAATGATTCCGGTAATTGGTGAACAGTGTTCTGTGTGTGGAAGATCTTCTGGATCTCATCTACACATTGTATTGTTACCGGATCATAGTGGGTCAAGCTGTTTGTATCCCACGTTATAATTTTCTTCGCGCCAGATTTTC
This sequence comes from Scilla litardierei, assembly GCA_030789695.1. Lineage (NCBI taxonomy): Eukaryota > Viridiplantae > Streptophyta > Magnoliopsida > Asparagales > Asparagaceae > Scilla > Scilla litardierei. The sequence goes on along the minus strand of CM061141.1, from coordinate 2,686,314 downwards.
CAGTATCTGGGCCTATTTTTGGGAAAACTCGTCTCATCGAGATCACAGTCTTCAAGATGTGCCTTAAATGCGTCCCCCGTTTGGGGTTCTAGGTATCTTATAAGTGAGGGTGAGTCAAACCCTGCATGGATACCTAGGCGACGCTGAGTACCGATTTGGTCCTCTTTGGTGGTGCAATGGGGATTTAAGACTGCGCGACCGAAGATTCTCAGATGAGAAATGTTCGGTGGCATTCCATATGCAAGTTGCATTGGAGACTCTGACCTCCAGAGGGTCTTATTTTCATTTACGATGCAGCATGCAGAGTTTGCATGTCCCCATGCATCCATAGGCAATCGGGATTTAATGGACGTTCAGTCCATTGGAGTCTACTTTTCAGTGACTCTGCCGACCCATTTTGGGTATGAACATGCGGCACTTGTATGTTCATTTTCAATTCCCGTTGATTGGCAATACTCTTGAAAAGACTGGGAGGTATATTTCCCAACATTAACCAGACTTATTTACAACATTTTATTGTCTGGGAAATGTGCCCGCAACATTTTTATTCTTGTGCCAATAGCTTTGGAAAAGCTAAGTTGCGGGTCTTGTAGTAGACATACGTATGAATATTCTAAGGATGCATTTATTAGTGCAATGAAGTACCAAAATAGCCCACTAGGGGTGGTGGATTTTATCCACATCTGTCTCCTTGTATTCTTTTTTTTTTTTTTTTTTTTGAGGAAGCGTGGAGATTCTTTTTCAACTTATTGTGGAGATGGCCTTGCAATTAGTCTTCCCTTATAGTAAGGGATGCGAGGGAATTTTCCCTTCTGAAGAATCTTCTGGATCTTCAAGTCATACCCATAGGATAAGATGCTGTGCATCACAAATCCAGGGTGGCCAAGTCCAACATGCCAGAGTGAAAACTTGGCTGATGTAGGGCACTTCAGGTGCTCCGTTTAATTCTGCTTCCTTTCTCCGAATCTTCGTATGATAGAGGCCTATAAGGCTCTCAAAACGTTCAAGTGTGGATTTTGCTCCTTTTTCTTGAGACGTTGCATACGGTAATTTTTCTTTTACATTTGCTGTTTCCAAATGGGATCCGTTGAAACGGATGTCCTTGAAACTTAGAAAGTTTCTTTTTGGAATTCGGAGGGATTAGTGCATCCATTATTTTTGTGTCGTTTGGGGGCAACTGTGTTGCATTCCCTGGATCTTCAATATAGCCCTGATATTGGGCTTTGTATTGATAGAAATCGTACGTGTTTATTGTCTACTAAGCATTTATGAGAGCAGTTTCAAAAGATGAAACGTATCAGCACATGCATATTTAGATAAACATTTTCATTTATTGTCTACTAAAATTTTTCAATCAAAACAGATTGCGTAATACAAAAAGCTCTCATAACAATTTGCTAAGATAAAAGTAAAAGGCTAGTTAAGCATGCCATTATTTTCGAAGTTGTCAGCTGAAAAACTTAACTGGAGCATCAGATGTCATCAGGTTTGTTTCAGCTTTATTTTTCTTGTTCTCTTTATACAAATCCTGGAGATGATGCGGAGTTCGGCACAGTCTGGACCAGTGGCCTTTCATGCCACAATTTTGGCACTGGTCTTCCCATTCCCTCTTGGGTGGGGGGATATCATTTCTATTTTTTGTTATTTCTGTGCCTCGTGAACTTCCGCTTACTTTCATTATTTCGCTGCTGCTGTACATGACCCTTGACATTTTTCTGTTGACCCCCCTTTTGTGGTCTTTCTTTTCTTTTATTATCTCACTTCTTTTTGAAGGAAGAGGAATAGTGAGCTTCTGGTGGGGGGCAGTGCCGGAGAGCGTATATTGTGAGTGGAGAGAAGAAGTTCTCTGTTTTGCTCGGCCATGAGTAAACATGACAGCAGCTCGGAATACTTGGTGAACTTGCGTTCACGGTATTGCTGCATGAGTATCGCATCTTTTTCATGGAAGGACGTATACGTCTTTTCCAGCATGCGATTTTCTGAGACTTTTTCACCACACAACTTCAGGCGTGCGGTGGTGCTAAAAAGTGCTGAGTTGTACTCAGCAATGGACTTAAAGTCCTGTAGTCTCATGTTCTCCCACTCATATCGTGCCCTTGGGAGTATAATATCTTTCTGATGTTTATACCTGTCCTCAAGGGCAGTCCATAGCTCAAATGGATCTTCGACCGTAAGGTATTCAGCCTTTAAGGTCTTGTCCACATGGCGGCGAATATAGGTGATGGCTTGCGCCTTCTCTATATTGCTAACATTTTCTTTTTCAGTCACAGCAGCGATGAGGGACTTTGCCCGCAGGTGAAACTTTACATCTAGCTTCCAGCTTAGATAGTTTCTCTCTGATGCTTCCAGTACTTCGAAATTAACGCTTGCAATATTAGCCATTTATCTAGTAGAGCACAATTATGCATGAATTAATAATTAATTCAGAGAAAACATTTTCATGTGGAGGCAATATTTAACGAAAAGCTAAATGTGTGGATCGGCCAGTCCCACAAGAAAGAGTCCAAAAAAGTCCACAGTCCAAATTATACAAATTTGCAGCTTAAAGAAAATGAAAATACAACTTTGGAAACCCCGTGGGTCCCATATGATATCTCCATCTTCAAGCGTGGCCTCCGTCTTCGTGGAAGTTGGTCTTCTTTCTTTGACATTTACATAAATTCCTCACTACAATTTCTCTCAAAAATAAAAGAAAAGTGCGGGAAATAAACTGTGGGACTAAACGGCCGATCCAAAAACCACATTTAGCAATTCATGCAGAAATATTGTGCTCATCAACATTTTCATCAGACATTTTCATCACAGGCATCACAGGCATTTAATATTCGCAGAGATGGATAGATAATTTAAACACTTAATAATTATTGGACCACTGGGCAACGTCATACACCGTTAGGTTACTAACGGCAGAGCGGTCGCAGGATCTTTCTAATTATTAAGTTTTAAATACAATGCACAACCACGCATATAATATCCAACAGAATATACCAGAGATGCAAAGCATGTAAATATGATTTTTGCAGAAAAAAATCATTACAATGCAAAGGTTGTAAATTGAATGGGTTTAATCAATTAAATTGATTAAGAGCCCAAAATAAACATTTTCTTTGTCAGAGGAAAAAGTTTTCCTCATCATCCCAAAAGCCCCCTCCAAGAATCCCCAAAAAGTCCTCGCCTGCCCGGTATTTGTCCCGTAATTTACCGTGATTTTTCACGAATATTTTGCCCTTAAATCCCCATTTTAAATTAATTTTTAGGCTAATAAATTGCCTTTTGAGGCAAATTTATAGCCCTTTGCCTCCCCCTTTTTTTTTCAGATAAAACAACATGCGGGTCTGAAGCCCGCAGTCGACCTGTGGGCTTCGGGCCCATAGGCTTTTTTTTTTCTTTCTCTTCTTTCCTTTTTTTTTTTTGAAATCTGTGGGCCTGAAGCCCACAGATCTGCTGTGGGCTTCAGGCCCACAGATCTGGAATTTTTTTTTTTTTTTTTTTTGAATTCTGTGGGCCTGAAGCCCACAGATCTGCTGTGGGCTTCAGGCCCACAGATCTGGAAATTTTAATTTTTTTTTTTTTTTTGTTTCTAGGGTTTCTGGGGGGGCGGGCGCCGCCGCCGCCCCCTGCGGGTGGGGGCGCGGCCGGCGCCGCCGCCGCCCCCTGCGGGGGGGCGGCGGGGGCCGCCCCCCCGCAGGGGGGCGCGGCCGCGGAGGCCGCCCCCCCTGCAGGGGGGAGCGGCCAAGGCCGCCCCCCTGCAGGGGGGCGCGGCCTCGGGGGCCGCCGCCCCCTGCAGGAGGGGCGGCGGGGGGGCCGCCCCCCCTGCAGGGGGAGGCGGCCTCGGGGGCCGCCGCCCCCTGCAGGGGCGGCGGCAGGGGCCGCCCCCCCTGCAGGGGGAGGCGGCCAAGGGGGCCGCCCCCCCTGCAGGGGGAGGCGGACATGGGGGGCCGCCGCCCCCTGCAGGGGCGGCGGCGGGGGCCCGCCCCCCTTGCAGGGGGAGGCGGCCATGGTGGTGGGGGGGGGTTTTTCCGGCGAGGGGAGGGTTTTGGGGGGGTCCGGTGACAGGTAGCCGCCGGAGGGTTCAAAATTAGGGTTTTAACCCTAAAAATTGAGTTTTTACCCTAAAAATTGGGTTTTTGGGATGAAAAATCCGTCGTTTTCAAGGCGACGATGAATCCCCATGACGATCTTGTGAGATCTAGGGGAGGGGTAATCATACGTATGATTAAAAATCTTGTTTTTAGAGTTTTTACCTCTATATCCGTCCTCCGGATATAGCGACGGTTGCTCGAAGCCCTACGCGGATGACGACCCTTGATGGAGGAAGCCTTGCACCGCGCTCGTGGATCTACCGTCTCGCCTTCGCCTTCGCCTTCGCAACGAACGGAAAAATTTGTGGAAAAAAAAATTTTTAGAGACTCGTGCTGATAACGTGTTATGAATCAACTACTGAGGGGAGAGCCCTCAAGTCTATATTTATAGCCAAAGGGGAGAATACAAGTGGGTATGTGCCCAACCACTTGGGTTGGCCCAATAACTCATCAACCCAGTAAATACACATTCACAACAGATACATCATTGTTTGGCCTTGTTTTCAAAAATTATTCTTTTGACCCCAGCCTAAGTCAATATGTCAAGACGGTCCATCCGGGCCGGCCCGGTCCGGACATTTTTTTGATTTTTTTCAAATTTTTTTAAGAAAAACTCAAAAAAAGTGAAAAAATTCTAAAAAATTCTAAACAAAATCAAATAATAAATTTAAATGTTGTAAAGTATAAGTAAATAAAAAAATTTATATGTAAATAGTAGTAACTTATGTGTAAAATATTAGTAACTTGAACGTAAAATATTAGTAACTTAGATGTTATAAAATTATATGTAAAATATAAGTAACTTATAAGTAAAATATTAGTAACTTATACGTAAAAAATTTATATGTAATATATTAGTAACTTAGATGTAAAAAAATTATATGTAAAATATTAGTAACTTAATGTTATGTGTGAGAAAAATATAAGTAATAAATAAAATAAAAATGTAAGAAAAATTTTTAATCCCGAAATTCTCGAAGTTCTCGAGTTGAATCTTTAAATTTTATTAATTGAAATCTTTTTGAGGGGGGACATACGTTGGCCAGCCTTACCCCTCATATATTGGCCAAAAAAGGAATTTAATACATGTAATAAAATGTTGATACATGTAAAGAAATGTAGCATTAAGTTTCTTCTTCTTCTTCTTCTTCAGAGTCTTCAGAAATGTAAGTTTGATGTTGAGTCCTCGCTTCAGCCTTGAACCAATCCTTTGCACAAACCACCTCTTCGACTTTATCTGGCTTCAGCCGCGACCTCTTGTTGCTAAGAACACTACCACCTGTACTAAAAGCAGACTCCGAAGCAACAATAGATATGGGTACAGATAACAAATCACGAGCCATGATGGAAAAAATTGGATAACTAATTTTATATTGTTTCCACCATGACAGAACATCAAAATTTTCATTATTCATGTCTTCTCAGTAAAAGGACAAAAATTTGACAAATACCTAGACATTTTACTAGAAAAACTATCTGTGACAACTGTTCTTTGCTTCTTCTTCCCCATAAGCTGGCGGAGCCTGCTTGGAGCAGAAGAAGCTTGAACAACAGATGTGTGTGCAGAAGTACCAAATCGTGTCTCATATACAGCAAAAAGGGCACTCAAGCTACTTTTAAAACTAATTTTGTGTTCTTCTGCATCTATGTTCATGTTTTCATAATATGTATCTAATAAGTCAAGTACCCCTTCCTCCTTAACACGTGGATCAAAAACCTTCGCTAAAGAGTATAGCAAAGGCACTGGATTCTAATACTTACGGAGTTTACTCTCGATTTGGCCAATCATTGCTCTAAGGTCAGGAGTACTAGAGGTCTCATTATCTCTATGTTTTTGTATAACATCCGAAATCAACACTAATTGGTCTAAGCCTAGAACTGATGTTGGTAGTAAACTCCAGAAAATTTGTTTGTTGACAAGTAGATAATTTCAAAAAAAAATCATAAAGTTCACATATAATAAGCCACTCATAATCACTAATGTCATAATGATTATTATTTGCAAGGTGTGTACTTGCAAACTCACTAAGTTGGGTTCTATTCAATTTCATGCAACACATCATTAGATACGTTGAATTTCACCTATGTGAAACACTAAATTTAAATGCTTTATATGGAAATTGGTTACTACGACAAAACTGTCTGTATTCCCTCTTTATTTGTGAATTAGTTGTAATTAATAACATAAGGTTTCTTGCCTTTTCAAGATAAGTAGAAGTAATTTTCAGTCCATCATGCACTGCTAAATCTAAAACATGACATGCACAACGTTGATGAAAAATTAACCCATCTAGATCATAGTTTAATTGGCATTTTAAAATAAGTAATGACAATATTATTATTAGAAGCATTGTCAAAAGTAAATGTGAGAATTTTTTTCTGCTATATCATACTCACGACAAATAGAGAGCAAAATCCTACTAATAACCCCACCCATGTGTGCATGCTCTAACACTTTAAGTCCTATAATTCTTTTCTGAATTAGGAATTCGTGATCTACAAAATAGGCCGTAACACATATGTAAGATCCACCCCATTTTGTAGACCATATATCATAAGTTAAAGAAATCCTAGATTCTAGATTATTAAAAAGCTGATGCATATTAGTTTTTCCTTCGTGAAAAGCACTTATACAATCTTTTCTAATAGTGTTTCTAGACACTCTTCTAAATGCAGGTTAAGTACCATTTGGTGGAATCGCTCTAATTCGACGCTTTCACCATAATTTAATGGTAGTTATCTGCTTAACACTAATCTAGCCATCTCTTTTCTCATATTTTCGGTAGAATATGAAAACCAGTAAGAGAAGTAGATGATGCAGTTAAATTTAAAGTAGTTTGTCTAGTATCTTTTTAGCAAGAGATTCATGTGTTTTAATAGATGTGAAGTATCGACAGTGTGTGTGGCAGCAAAACTAGTTCTATATATTTTACAAAAGGCACGAAGTTGTTTGATGACATCTTTGTCTTTAACTATTTCACGTAAAAAGTGATCCCAAACACTGGACTTTGGTCCTTTTTTGGGGTTGTTTGTGTAGGCATATATGAAGCAGGAGAAGATGTTTGTGCTGGTGAACTTGTACAAGTGTGTGCAGCATGCAAAAATGGGGACTGTGTAGCCGATGGTATGATGGGGCTCTGATTATTGCTAAGCTATATACGTCTCGTGTTCTTGTGTTTCAGCATCTTCAATCATTTTGTCAAAGAAAGGATTACCTGCGCCTACCTCTCTATTATCATGTATTAAATTAGCATAATAATCTAGATCGGCAGTATCATCAAAATTAAAGACTGAGATGGTCCTGCCATTATACCAAGTTAAAATTTACACTAAAGGATCCTGATTGACGTTTGATAGAGAGCGACCCGGTATTTACGCAAGAATTGGGCGTGAACGGAGGTTGAAGAGCCCAGTAGTAGCGAGAGATCGGAGCGTAAAGAAACCGGGCGTAGCGAGAGTTGTGCGATGGATCGGGGCTTGAAGAACCCGGTAGTACGACTGGCGAGTAGCGAGAGATCGGTTGTTGCACCGTAACCGTGAGAGAGAGTGAAGAATGTCAAGACTTGAGAGAGTGCAGATAGGTGTGTAGAAATTTAGAAAATCGGATGATAAGGAGAATTTGAGAGTGTGAATAGAGTAGAGTTGAGTGTAGAAAATAGGAGGGGAGGGGGGTATTTATATAGGAATTGGAGGAAACCAAAAACAATTTTTTTTAATTATACTGCCCAACGGGCAAAATTTTGCCCGTTGGCAATTGGCCTGGGCCGGGCCGGAGGGCCGGGGACCCCGCCCCAGCCCGGCCCCAAACCCGGGCCCGGGCCGGTCAATGGCCCGTTGACCGGCAACCGGGCTCGGGCTGGGCCGGCGGGCCTCCGGGCCGTTTTGACATGTTGAAGCCTAAGTATATGGGTACTTAGCGAAATTATCCCTTTCCTAAAATACCATAAGCTTTTACTTATTATCTGTAAACCATTTCAAACTTTAACAATCAAACTTATTTGAAAATTCTCTATAAACCACTCTCTGCTAATGGGCAATTAGATCTTTTGTTGATTTGCATGTCATGTGATTTTTTGGCCTAAAATGCCTTTTTTGATATAAAAAATATTTTTGGCATGTGTTTTATTTATTTATTAAACAGATTCACAATTTGGCCCAATTTTTTTTAAACAGTGCACATTTTTATGTGCTATATTTTTACAATGATGATATGCCCTGCTTATAATTATTGGGCATACAGTTTCTTATTTGCGAGTTATATCTGACAGTAATGCAACTTGGAGGGTCATCAAAACGTTACTGGCAACCATTGCAGCCATTTACAAGGATATAAGGTATTTTGGTTTGTGCGTGAAGAGTAAAAAGTTCTGTGAACTGAGCAATTTGGAGGGCAATCTTAGCAACTATGTTTCTAGCATCACAGTATTTATATGTTTACATAATCAAAGCATGCATCGGTTTACATAATCAAAGTATGAATCTGTTTCAAGCATCAAAGTATGATTAAGTGTTGTATTATTGTGATGATGATATGTCCTGATTACCATTATTTGGTATATTTTTTATTATTTGTGATTTATATGTGATGGCGAGGCAACTTGGGTGTCATCAAATCTTTGCTGTCAACCATTTCAGATATTTACTATGAGCAATTCTGACAGCAAATCTGAAATTCTACGCAAATCTACACGCATTCTCTTTTTTTCGGATTTTTGTATCATATTATCATAATTTGATTATGGAAATAGATTTATAATTTGATGCTTGAAACAAATGCATATTTTGATTCTGTAAACTGTTACATACTTTGATTCTGAAAACATATGCATGCTTTGATTCTGGAAAAAAATACCTATTTTGATTCTGCAAACAAATTGACACTTTGAATTTGCAAACAGATTCACAACCTTTTTTGGTTCTGTGAATAGGCAATTTGATTATGAAAACAGAGACATATTTTGATTATGCAAACAGATTCATACTTTGATTATGCAAACTGATGCTTAAAACAGATTCATACTTTGATTCTGCAAACTGATACACACTTTAAAGGATAAAACTTACACATGTCTTTTTACAACATTATCTATATATGCATTCCCATCACACAAACTCAAATTTCTAGGAACCCATTTCTTGTCATGCATATTAGATCTAATATGCTTTCTACTATGATGCATAACATGAGATTTATGATGAGCAATATGAGCATTGGTTCTACTATTAGCGAATCTACCATACGTAAAAGCACGATTCTTTCTAACAAAATTAGCATGCATATGATTAGATCTAACAACATGAACACTTCTAACAACATTGCTATGAGTAGTAACATGTTTATGTGTGGAGTGGCTTTTGCACTAGGATTGTTCTTAAACTTGTCAAGCTTAAGAATTAATTCTTCATGCCTAAGCTTATTGATGCAAATATTACTGTTGTTTTCAGTACGTGGGAATAATCAAAATAAACACAAAGAGAAAACACAAGAATCAAGCAACGACACACGAGACTTGGTTTCGCAGTTCGGTGCGCACACCTACATCTGCGGGGCCACGCCCAGAAAAATAGAATACTCCACTATAATAATCAGAGAATACAAACTCTAATAATCACGCTTCTCTAAGGAAGAACACCCTCCCCCTTAATACAAACCGTGAGGGGTGATCGCAATCAACCCCGTGAAGTATTCTTGGCAAGCTCCCCTTGCCAGCAAGCTCCCCTTGCACAACCGACTAGATCAACTCCCTTGATCCTATGTGCGTAGCCGTCGGCCTCCTCCCGGAGTTCTTCAAAAAACTTTCGTAAAAGCCATCACCCTAGCCGCCAATCTTTGCGACCTTAACACCACATCTCCCCCTCAATCGTCGAGTAGTTAAGGAAGATTGCTCGATTAACTCTGAGAAGATTAGGCACCCACCAATAACCGAACCAGCTAGGAAATAATTCCGCCAAATCTTCTAAAGATAGCAACAACAATAAGTGGGCGAGATTCTCTCCAACCGATTCTATAACAAATTCCGAGAGAATAAAAGCTTCCAACTATATCTTCAGCTCGCCCATAATCACAGCTACATATACCAGAAATCTTAGAAGAATCTGAAGGGAGATCTGAGGAATCCACCTTCAATAACCGCTGAAGACGTCATTCGATTCCAGCCTTTTGACACAGCATGTTGGACTTTGTGTTGTAACATAACGTTCAACATATCATCCAACATTGTCACCAGACAAGATCTCTCATACCATATTTGCAGATTAATACCTTCAACCACATCATCAGCAAATCTTATGCGTACCAGCATCCAACAGAGTATCTGAAGAAGATCTAAACAATACAGCAAGATCTGAAATCATTCAGATAAAAATACCTTCAACCGCACATATATTCAACCGCACATGTCATTCAGTTATGAAACCAACCAGATTTTGTAACCACTATATCCACGTAAATAACTTCCTCTTTAATGCTAAATATCCACCAATATTTCTGGGATCACTTTGGGTAAGGAATCCCATATTCAAGGAACCACCGAATCTATTTCGGGTAAAAAAGATTAAAACAAATCTCATGCGGATATTTTGCCCATAGAATAAGGATCTATTTCTGATAAATAGAACCAAAAAATCTCAACAAATATTCTCTCCCATCAATTTAGGAACTACCCAGATTCCCAAATATTCTCAACAAACCTTCATTAATTAAGGAACGAATTCGGGTAAGAATGAGTATAAAAATCTCACCAATATCTGGAATCAATCAAATCAGGAACCTCCGATATTCTAGGCTACAAATCAGATCTGAGATACCTGATCACTCCTTATTTTACACCCTTTTCCCGCATGTTTGCATGCCATTTTGATCGCCCAAATCATGTTTTTCACGATATATCGACGATATTGCGATGCTTTTCACGATTTGTTGTTTTTGTCGCATTTCAGGTGATTTGGCGCGATTAGGAGTGATCTCGAGATGCGTGTAATCTAGACGGCCACCGACGACCTCCCCGAGGGGTATTTTGCTGTTGGAGAGGAGCGGAAGAAGAATGGACGTCGCCGGAGCGACGAGGAGGCCAAAACGACCAGTTTGGGCATTTTTTGTGTCCCACTCGGCCGAGTGGAGGAGCCACTCGGCCGACCAGCGAGACACTGCTCGGCCGACCCGTTCAGACACGACTTCCATGTGTACTCGGCCGAGCGACGGAGACCACATCGGCTGAGTGACGATACCACGTCCGCCCGAGTGGCGCCCAGACGAAGGCCCTCAAAAAGACCGAAGTTACTGTTTTTCGGCCATCTGAGCTTCAGAAGACCCACTCGGCCGAGTGGCAAATCCCGTCCGCCCGAGTGAAGTGAAGCCATCGGCCGAGTGACGACAACTCACTCGGCCGAGCCACCCCCGAACTGAAGACCCCTGAAGTCCCCGACTTACTGGAAAATTGACAGGGTTTTCACTCGGCCGAGCGACTTTTGTCACTCGGCCGAGTGCGATGCGCTGCCTGTAGCGAAATTTGCGGAAAACAGGCTGTGCAGGGGCGTTTTGGTCAGGATTTTTAGACGATTTTTGGGGCTATTTAAGCTCTGTTTTTACCCTAGTTTTGGGAGCCACCTCTCAGATTTTTTGCAGCTTTTTGAGTCTACTTTTTAGCTTTATTAATTGTGATTGGTGAAGAGAAAAACTTGGATTTTTGTTGGGTTGATTGAAGATCTACATTGGTTTGCACTTCTCTTCCACAAAAACTCTATTTTTATTGTTTATATCATTGTTGTGATGAATTCCATTGTCTATTTCTTTGCCAATTATTGTGCTATTGCTATGATTAGTGAGTAGTCTCCACGTCTTGGGGCGTGGGGATGAACCCTACGAGCCCAATTTCGTATTTGTGTTGAATTGGTAGGAATTGAGCCAGGATTGTTATTAGGGATTAGATTGGGATCGAATTACTACGGATAGCTAGGTATTCACGTCAATAGGGATTTGCAAGAGATTGGATCCCAATTCGATAGGAAGCCCTAGAAATCCGAATTGGGTTGGAGTCGGATTTTCGAAGTATCGGTTTGCAAGAAATTGGACCGATGCTAGGATCTCCGGTTGCAATTCCGTGCCGATACCCGTTTGCAAGAGATTGGACGGGTAGGAACTATCCTAATCTAGATTGTGGACCGAGTTTGCAAGAGATTGGGCTCGGTGCGCAATTGGACGATGATGTTGATCCTAATGCTAGCTTCCCTAGGCTAGGGTTTGCAAGAGATTGGACCCAAACCCAGGATAGCTATAGACCGGCAACAGCGCGAGAGCGTGAGCCTGGTTCCACATTTAGTTGCAACTAGTTCATCCGAATTCTCATCCTAGCGATTTCGATACCGGCGAACCACAATTGTGAAATACGGTGAGTAGTGGGGATTCCCCATTCCCTAGGCGTTCTCTATTTGATTTGATATTTTGCACTTTTGTCTGACGATTGTGACAGGATCGCCCAAGGCAATTATCCCTCTGAATAGCCAGGTTGATTAGGAGCAAGCACGGTCATTCGTCCTCCCTGTGTTCGATACCCGCTCGCCGCTATACCGTGCGCTTGCGGTAAAACTACAACCGTCGCCTCGGGACGTGTACGCCGGGGCGCGACCAAGTTTTTGGCGCCGTTGCCGGGGAGGTGCATTTTGACGGTGCTCGGCACCGACCACCCGGTTATTTCTTCTTACTTTCTTCCTTTACTTCCCTCTCTATCTTATCCTAACTTCATTCGTAGCCCTATTTGCATATTCTCCCCGCATTTCGCATAAGATCTTAACAGGGAGAATGGGGGATGCAACGCCAACAATAGAACTCAGACGAGAAGACTATGACACCTTCACAGACCTCCTTAAGGAGCTTGTCGACGAGGTCCACGCTACCGGGGCATTTGCTATCAATATCACGGACCCCGACGAACAACTATTTGCTAGCTTTGTGATGGACCAAATCTCCCCGGAAGGAACTATCGGAGGCAATGTCAGAGTTGACGTGGTCGACGACAAATTGTATTTCGAAGACAATAGAGCAAATGTCGAAGAGCACTATGCTCCCGAAGAACCCTTCGAGCAAACCGACATTCCGGGTGTTACACTTTATGACGCTCACTCTTGTTTTTATGAATCGTCTGATGTGTTTTTTGATTCCAGGTACGAACTGGAGCAGAGTGAAGGTTTTGGCGATGCTAGCACTGAATCAGGGGGCGCCTACTTCGATGCCTCATCCTCACTAAGTAGCGAGTCCGACTCGTCACAAGAAAGCATTCCACCTGAAGATGAGCTAAACCAGGATGACAAGGAAGAAGCCGAATTCATGAGAGCTGAAAAGGTGGAAGAAGCAGCGCCACCTCAGGTAGAGCTTAAACAATTACCGCCGAATCTAAGGTATGCCTTTTTGGGTAATAAATTGACTTTTCCGGTGATAGTAAATTCCCACCTCACACAAGATCAACTTGAAAAACTCCTAGACGTCCTTAGGAGCCACAAAGATGTCTTGGGATACACTATCTCCGATCTTAAAGGGATAAGCCCTAGGCTTTGCACGCATCGGATCCATTTGGAGGATACCGAAGCCACCTCCATAGAGCCTCAAAGGCGGTTGAACCCGAACATGAAGGAGGTGGTTAAAAAGGAAATCCTAAAATTGCTTGAAGCCGGTATAATTTATCCTATCTCTGACAGTAGATGGGTTAGCCCCGTCCACGTCGTCCCCAAGAAAGGAGGGATGACTGTCATAAAAAATGACAAAGGTGAGCCAATATCCACGCGCACTGTCACGGGATGGCGAATGTGCATTGACTATAGGAGACTCAATAAAGCCACCCGAAAGGACCATTACCCATTGCCATTCATCGATCAAATGCTTGAACGCCTCGCGAACCATAAATACTTTTGCTATCTAGACGGGTATTCGGGTTTTTTCCAAATCCCTTTGCACGAAGATGACCAAGAAAAGACAACTTTCACTTGTCCCTATGGCACCTACGCATACCGTAGGATGCCGTTCGGCCTTTGTAATGCTCCCGCCACTTTTCAAAGATGTATGACATCCATATTTTCCGATTATATTGAAAATATTATGGAAGTTTTTATGGATGATTTCTCGGTTTACGGAAGTGAGTTTGACTCTTGCTTGGAAAATCTCACTAAAGTCCTAAAAAGGTGCCAACAAAACAATCTCACTCTCAATTGGGAGAAGTGTCACTTCATGGTCACGGAAGGTATAGTCCTCGGGCATCTTGTTTCCTCAAGAGGAATCGAGGTAGATAAAGCTAAAATTGAGGTAATCGAAAAACTTCCTCCTCCTATTAACATTAAGGGCATTAGAGGCTTCCTTGGTCACGCGGGGTTCTACCGCCGCTTCATTAAGGATTTCGCCTCGATTGCCAGACCACTTACTTCCTTACTCGCTAAAGATGTTCCTTTTGACTTTTCAGGAGAATGCTTGCAAGCTTTCAGCACCTTGAAGGAAGCGCTAGTCTTAGCGCCCATCATTCAACCGCCGGATTGGAGCATCCCTTTTGAGCTAATGTGCGATGCTAGCGACCAAGCCATTGGAGTGGTATTGGGACAAAGGAAAGATAGGAAGCTTCATGCGATATACTACGCAAGCAAGACATTGGATGACGCGCAGAAAAACTACACAACTACCGAAAAGGAGCTTCTAGCGGTCGTCTATTCCATAGAGAAGTTTCGCTCCTACCTCCTCGGTTCCAAGGTGATTGTCCACACCGACCATGCGGCATTGAAGTATCTTTTAAACAAGAAGGAGGCCAAACCCCGGTTGATTAGGTGGATACTCTTGTTGCAAGAATTCGACCTAGAGATCAGAGATAAGAAGGGTACAGACAATGTCGTGGCGGATCATTTATCTAGGCTCATTCGCGACAAGGAGGATGAGAGTTTACCTATTGACGACACATTTGTTGATGAGAGGCTATATGCGGTAAGGACCGAGGAAGTACCTTGGTACGCGGACTTCGTCAACTACTTGGCGTGCGGAATCAAACCGCATGGGATGTCCACGCAACAAAAGAGGAGATTTATGCATGAGGTCCGTAGCTATTTTTGGGAAGATCCTTACCTTTTCAAGATATGCAAAGATAGTGTCATTCGTAGGTGTGTTTCTAAAGAGGAGGCAACGTCTATCATTTTGCATTGCCACGGTCTACCATGCGGGGGACATCATGCCGCCTCTAAAACAACCGCTAAGATCTTGCAGAGCGGATTCTTCTGGCCCACAATGTTTAAAGACACTCACGCTTTTGTGAAGGGTTGCGATAGATGTCAACGGACCGGGAATATCTCCAAGCGCAATGAGATGCCGATGAGACCCATCCAGGAGATTGAGCTTTTTGATTGTTGGGGAGTAGACTTCATGGGGCCTTTTCCGTCGAGCAATGGCAACAAGTACATCCTATTGGCCGTTGACTATGTCTCCAAATGGGTGGAAGCTATTGCCACCCCTACTAATGATGCGAGGGTCGTCTCCAAATTCTTCAAGCAAAATATCTTTCTGCGCTTTGGAGTGCCGCGTACCTTGATAAGTGACGGGGGAAGCCATTTCATAGAGAACAAGTTTGAAGCCATGCTAAAGAAGTACGGGGTAAATCATAGAGTTGGAATGGCTTATCACCCCCAGACAAGCGGCCAAGTAGAAGTCTCAAATAGAGAAATCAAGCAAATTCTCGAGAAAACAGTAGATCGGTCTAGAAAGGATTGGTCAATGAAGCTAAACGATGCTCTATGGGCCTATCGCACGGCCTTTCGCACCCCCATCGGTACCACACCGTTCCGCCTAGTTTATGGGAAGGCTTGCCACTTGCCGGTAGAGTTGGAACACCGCGCATATTGGGCCATCAAGACCTTTAACTACGACTATAAGAGTGCGGCGGTGAGGCGACTCTTGGACATCAACGAACTTGATGAAATAAGGAGGGACGCTTATGAGAGCTCGAGAATTTACAAGGAAAGGACCAAGATTTTCCACGATGCCCGCATAACTGTCACGGACTTCAAGGTGGGAGACAAGGTCTTGCTCTACAATTCCCGACTCCGACTATTTCCCGGTAAGTTGAGGTCACGTTGGTCGGGACCTTTCACCATCAAGCACATACAACCGGGAGGAGCTTTCGAGTTGGAAAGCAAGGAAGGTACCACATTCAAAGTAAATGGGCAAAGGCTAAAGCACTATTCCGAGGGGATCCCGACGGGCGAAATCAATAGAGTATATTTGCTTAAAGAGCGGTCAGATGATCTCTCGGACCTCCTTGATGAGGTGATAGAGGAGGCGATTCCTCACTCAATTGGTGCCCTTTTTGATGAAGAATTGGATGAAGGCCCGGATTTAGGCCATGAGGACAATAATGATGATTCCCCCGACTTCTCCGCTGATGAAGATGAAGGCGACGCTGATGTCGCAAGGATTCGAGAGCTCTGCAAGCTCTCGAAATCAAAGTCTCCAAAGAAAGCTCCGCCGGTACGGAAATCGGCATCGCCGGCTAAGCCGTTGACCGGGGCAAATGCTAGCTTGGGGGAGCCTCCCCCCAACACTATTCGAGATAGGAGACCACCGCGGGAGAACGCTTCGCCGCCACGTCCGAATCCAAGCGCGCTCCCCGGAAAGTTTGACGGGTGCATCTCATATGCACCAAACATCCCGCATTGATTGAAAATTATAGGGGGTCGAGCTCACGACCTAAAACGAGCGCTTGTCAGGAGGCAACCCGACGGTTTTTGCTTTATTTTCGCTTTTTCTTTATTTTCGTTTTAGAAATTTTTAGTGTTTTGAGTCATCCGATCAAAAATTTTGTGATAACGGGTCCTATTTTTCTTGACAGGAGAGGAGATAGGTAGATCATCATGAGGAGGTTGAACGAGACGATGAGGAGCGCCCTAAGAAGGCGTTCGACGCTTAGGAGGAGCATGAAATCGACTGGAGGAAGAAAGACGGAGTTTAGAGCCTAAACGAAGACAAACAGCAGAATGCAAGGCTCACTCGGCCGAGTATACTAGTCACTCGGCCGAGTACAGAAGTTCGTCCGGCCGAGCCGCTCACGAACAAAGGAAGTCTGCTGTACCCAACTCTCTGTCTATTTTCCTCATTTCATTATAACTGCTACTCGGCCGAGTATATATATTCACTCGGCCGAGTGAAACAGATACCCTCCTTGGGCGAGTCATGCCGAGTAGCTTGAGTCACTCGGCCGAATGGATTTACTCCACTCGGCCGAGCCTGGAAAGGCCACTCGGCCGAAGCGATATCGGGGAGAAATTTTTATTTGCCTCGCTCGGCCGAGTGATCACGTCACTCGGCCGAGTCGTAACTTTTTAATATAAAGCCAAAGGGGGAGGCGCAGTTTTCGAAAACGAAAAAAAACCCTTTCGCCCGCGCCCCCTCAGCTTCCCCTCGCCCGATCGCGCCTCGCCCAACATCCACTCGCCCGCGCGCGCTGCCGCTCGGCCTGCCACCGCCGGCCGACCGTCGCCGCCACCCGCCCGAGTCGCCGCCGGCAACCCCCATCTCCGATCACCTCCGGTTCGCTTATTTTCACCATTTTCTTCTCTTTTTGCGTAGTTTTTGAGGATCCGTGTGTCAATCGAACCCCTAACCCGAATCAAGTCACATATCTATCTGTTATACCCCTATTGCTCCATACATCTTGATTATTACTCGCTGATATCGCTTTTCCATGCGCAGGTTGCTTTTTGGAGCTTAGGGGAGCTCAGGGGAGCTTCTACGGGCTGCTCAGGACTTCGTGGAGGCGCGGACTTCGCACGCTTCCACTACTTAGCACTCGCGGCGTGTTTGGGTAAACTCTTTCCACTCTTTGTGCACACGCCGCACTTTTCACTTTTTCGGCGCGCGCTCGGGGCAGATATGCCGCCCCGGACACGGCCGCGGTCGAAGAGAGCTTCCGCCAAGCGGAAGCGGTCGGATGATGCCGGCCCCTCCCACGAGTTGGAGGACTCTCCTCCACCGTCCCCCACACACCCCGCACACCCCGCACGGCCTGCAGGCTCCGCACACCCCGCACAGCCTGCAGCGCACCCACAGCCCGCACAGCCTCTCCCCGCCGATCCACAGCCACCACCACCGGCTCCACTGGTCGGGCCGCTCGGGATTACGTTCCGAGACGACGCACACCGCGCCGTCTTCGAGCGTATCTCCCAGCGCTCGATCGTACCCTCCAGGTTCGCACACCTCGCTGACCTAGGACGCCTGGGGGTACTTGAGGGGATGCTCACGTTGTACGACAACGTGGGCTGGCGAGATTTTTTCCAGGTGTCGGCGGATACTTTTACCCGTCCGACACTTGAGGTTTTGAGTTCGATCGCCCGGACCGATGAGGGATGCTCATTCCGGTTCATGGATCGAGAGTGCCAGGTCACTCTCGATATGATGAGAGCATTTTTCTCTTGGCCCGCAGTCCCCGGAGCCGATCGCGGTTATGGCCCCACACATATCCCTCCACCCTCTTTCGACGCCGGTGCCTTCTGGGCACGTATCACGGGTCTCCACGCCGCCTTTGACCCTAGTAGGGCCAAGGCCTCGGCCATCGTACATCCCTGCCTACGCATTGCCCAGCGCCTCATGGCGACTACCTTTTTGGCCAGATATGAGCCGGGCACGATGTCTACGCCAGAGCTTTACATGCTCTATGCGATGACACGTCCTAGAGCTCTGTCTAGGGATGGAGATGAGCTTGTCCCCGCCGTCGTGATCGATATCGCGGCATGGTACTTAGACCGCATCATTGTATCGGTGGGCGCTCGCTCACCGATATGCTGCGGCGGCCTGATTACCCTGCTGGCTCTTATGACCGGCGAGGATTTCCCCGACGACCTGCGACGCGTTCCGGGCCCCACTTCCTTGTCGATAGACGTTATGGCCCGGATGAAGATGCTGCGTCCGCACGGTGAGCGTCACTGGGTCTGGTTGCACGGCCCCTATGGGGCCGATTACATGATTCTCCCGAGCCCTGCTCGGACCCAGATTGCACCGGCCCACGTTGACTGGCTCCCAGATATGGATGTCCTCATCCCCGCCGCCTACGTGCTCGAGGCCGAGGAGGCCGAGCAGGGCCCCGCCGCCCACGCTGCCCAGGCTGCTCCCGCAGACCCTGCTGCACGCCCTGCCGAGCCCGCTGCCGCCCCTGTGGCCCCTCAGCCCACACCTGTCGTTTCTACTGCTCCTGACACTTCTGTCCTCACCTCTACCAGTGTCGCGAGTACCCTTGCTGAGCCCACTTCCCCCACTGTCACCGCTTCCGAGGCTGTCACCACCACTCCCACTTCCACCACTGGCCCCTTGTCTGTCGAGCCTCTTTCTTCTGCCTTCCCCGAGCGCCCGCCGACCGTAGTCACGTACGGAGAGCCCTCGTTCGTTTCGGTCGTGGAGACCATGGTTAGCATGATCTCCGCTGGGGATACACCTTTTGGACCACACACTTCTTCCCCAGCGGGAGATTCCTCTGTCTCCACTACCGCCGTCTTCTCCGAGAGCGTCGTGGCGTCTGTCCACACTTCTGTGCCACCGACCTCACTAGCCGCCTCGCAGCCGCTTTTGTACTCTTCTTCCGCTGTCGCTGCCTCCACTTCTCACCGCCCGCCCCGGCCTCACACTGAGGCCCGGCCCACATTTCCTGGCACGGCACCTTTTGTCCCATTCCCTGCTGAGCCCGTTACATACTCCACACGCGTACGCCAGCCTCGCCCTGCACAGCCTAGACCGGTGCGTCCCTCTGCACCACCCCCGCCCGACACTGTACTGCAGAGCATACGTGCTCTTGAGGTGGCGGTGAGTGGTCTTAGAGGAGACCTTCGGACCCTGTCCTCCACCGTCTCTACGATGGCTGGACGCTTTGACCTGATCCCTCAGATCCACTACTGCCTGACACAGATCTTAGAGCGTCTCCCGCGCGTACCCCCACCCACCCAGCAGGTTCCCACACACACTCCCACACACGCTCGACCTGCTTCCACTCCCACGCCCACCCCAGCTCAGCAGCCTACACCACCACCACCACCCCCTCCGCCTCAGGACGGAGACGGCGCGGCACCGCCTTCTTAGGCACTCTTGATGCCTTTATCCATTCCTGACGTTGTGCTGCCCGTCTCTGCTGGGTCCTGATGTTTTTTTTGTCCACCCCCCCTCCTCTCACTTATTTTGGGATTATATTTTTGATCATATCTTTTTGTGCACATCATATCATATCTACTAGGGTTTCTCATTTTGATAACATCTATATATATCTTTTTGGGAGAGAGGGAGCGTTTTTGGTGCCGTATTTTCATATCACTCCTGTTTGTGCATGCATCATACCCGCATCATATTTTCACTTCTTTATTTTTCCTTTTATTATTTTTTTTCCTTCCTTCCCCTCATGCATGCACCCTCACTTGCCCCTCACGTTAATTGTCTCTCTGTGTGCCACACTTTGCACATTGAGGACACTGTGCCGTTTAGCTTGGGGGAGTGAGCTCTCACGTTCTTTTTCGATTTGCCACCTTTATTTTCAGTTTTTCACACCGCTTTTCACTTTTGCACTCATTTTTCGTTATTTTCCTTTTGTTTTGCCATGCATCACGTTTTCCTTACTTTCCTGTGTGCCGCATTGCATAGTTCTATTTTCCTTTTATCTTTACTTCTTCCTTTTTTCATCTCATGCTAGAGATGAATTTTCTGTGATGATGTCTACGTGGAGTTAGCTTATTCTATATGCATGCTATATTTGTCGTGTCTTAGATTTCATTTCTGATATCATATGCTATGACTCGCTTGCATTTAGAAATAGGAGCCCACACTTTTTCCTCATGAAAATGGATGAAATTTTATTATTAGCTGAGCCTGAATATTCATATGTATGCTATCACAGAAAACACACCAAGATTCACGCATTGAATGCCTATATCTGGAGTACTGACTTCTTTTCCTTTATCACTTCTATATGCATGAATTGTACACTTCACTTCCGGATGATTGAATGATGGTTAGCTATGATATATCTGGATTAGTTGGCTTTTTTGTGATCGAAACTGAGTAGATTAGATTACCCTGCTGAAGTTGTCGTGCATGTCTTATAGAGTGAGCCGAGAGTTATATTTATTTCTTTCTCCACAAATCTTGAACATCATTTCTCTACTTTTAAAATCATTGGTGAATCTCCCCTTAGTGATTCTATTTTATGGCATTTCCCCCGCTATTAATTCCTAGCTCCAAACCTCTTATTCCAAAAAATATATATATATAATAAAAGAGAGAAGAACATTCTCGTATATCATTATCTCTCTTTGAGTTGGGATCATTGTATAGATGAAAAAAAAAAAGAAAAAAAAAGAGGAAAGAGGAAAAATCCTCAATAAAAGATCCCATCTCGCTTATTTTCTTTCTTCTTTCTCTTCTTTGCCTTTGGAGCTATATAAAAATGGGGATGTAAATATTTTTGTGCCACCACGCTTATAGATAAGCTTGGGGGAGGAGATCCATTGATGTGTGAGAGAGCGACTACTTGACATTGCACGACAACCTAGGCTAAATAATATTCTATACTCGGTGAGATTGTTTCTAGCTTTACGAAATCCAGAAATCTAAGCCTAGCATTCATTTCATGAAACCCATACTTTTCTATTCTCTCTATTCTATGATGTGATACTCTTATACTCCAGATAGAAAGCGTTCAATTGAAAAGTGTGTGATCTGAGACTTGTATACCGCTTTAGATGATTCAGGCGATGTTAATTTTAAAATCATTCCGTTTTTCATGATTATACCGTTGTTCGTGGGTTTTCTATTTTCTACTTGCACTATTCTACTATGATATCAAAATGAGATTCTTTGACATGTATTTCTCACTCGGTGCATGCTATAAGAGTAGGTGAAACCCACGTCCTGAGAAAATGATCTAGCATCCTACCTCTTCTTTCTTTCTTTCTTTATTTTCGTTTGGTTTTCATTCTTCTTCGTTTTTCATTTTTTTTTTCGTTTTTCGCCGTTTTCGTTTTCCGAATCCACCGGGTTCGCTTTTTACTTATCTTCCTCGAGGACGAGTAAGAGGCAAGCTTGGGGGATTTTGATCACTCCTTATTTTACACCCTTTTCCCGCATGTTTGCATGCCATTTTGATCGCCCAAATCATGTTTTTCACGATATATCGACGATATTGCGATGCTTTTCACGATTTGTTGTTTTTGTCGCATTTCAGGTGATTTGGCGCGATTAGGAGTGATCTCGAGATGCGTGTAATCTAGACGGCCACCGACGACCTCCCCGAGGGGTATTTTGCTGTTGGAGAGGAGCGGAAGAAGAATGGACGTCGCCGGAGCGACGAGGAGGCCAAAACGACCAGTTTGGGCATTTTTTGTGTCCCACTCGGCCGAGTGGAGGAGCCACTCGGCCGACCAGCGAGACACTGCTCGGCCGACCCGTTCAGACACGACTTCCATGTGTACTCGGCCGAGCGACGGAGACAACATCGGCCGAGTGACGATACCACGTCCGCCCGAGTGGCGCCCAGACGAAGGCCCTCAAAAAGACCGAAGTTACTGTTTTTCGGCCATCTGAGCTTCAGAAGACCCACTCGGCCGAGTGGCAAATCCCGTCCGCCCGAGTGAAGTGAAGCCATCGGCCGAGTGACGACAACTCACTCGGCCGAGCCACCCCCGAACTGAAGACCCCTGAAGTCCCCGACTTACTGGAAAATTGACAGGGTTTTCACTCGGCCGAGCGACTTTTGTCACTCGGCCGAGTGCGATGCGCTGCCTGTAGCGAAATTTGCGGAAAACAGGCTGTGCAGGGGCGTTTTGGTCAGGATTTTTAGACGATTTTTGGGGCTATTTAAGCTCTGTTTTTACCCTAGTTTTGGGAGCCACCTCTCAGATTTTTTGCAGCTTTTTGAGTCTACTTTTTAGCTTTATTAATTGTGATTGGTGAAGAGAAAAACTTGGATTTTTGTTGGGTTGATTGAAGATCTACATTGGTTTGCACTTCTCTTCCACAAAAACTCTATTTTTATTGTTTATATCATTGTTGTGATGAATTCCATTGTCTATTTCTTTGCCAATTATTGTGCTATTGCTATGATTAGTGAGTAGTCTCCACGTCTTGGGGCGTGGGGATGAACCCTACGAGCCCAATTTCGTATTTGTGTTGAATTGGTAGGAATTGAGCCAGGATTGTTATTAGGGATTAGATTGGGATCGAATTACTACGGATAGCTAGGTATTCACGTCAATAGGGATTTGCAAGAGATTGGATCCCAATTCGATAGGAAGCCCTAGAAATCCGAATTGGGTTGGAGTCGGATTTTCGAAGTATCGGTTTGCAAGAAATTGGACCGATGCTAGGATCTCCGGTTGCAATTCCGTGCCGATACCCGTTTGCAAGAGATTGGACGGGTAGGAACTATCCTAATCTAGATTGTGGACCGAGTTTGCAAGAGATTGGGCTCGGTGCGCAATTGGACGATGATGTTGATCCTAATGCTAGCTTCCCTAGGCTAGGGTTTGCAAGAGATTGGACCCAAACCCAGGATAGCTATAGACCGGCAACAGCGCGAGAGCGTGAGCCTGGTTCCACATTTAGTTGCAACTAGTTCATCCGAATTCTCATCCTAGCGATTTCGATACCGGCGAACCACAATTGTGAAATACGGTGAGTAGTGGGGATTCCCCATTCCCTAGGCGTTCTCTATTTGATTTGATATTTTGCACTTTTGTCTGACGATTGTGACAGGATCGCCCAAGGCAATTATCCCTCTGAATAGCCAGGTTGATTAGGAGCAAGCACGGTCATTCGTCCTCCCTGTGTTCGATACCCGCTCGCCGCTACACCGTGCGCTTGCGGTAAAACTACAACCGTCGCCTCGGGACGTGTACGCCGGGGCGCGACCAATACCAACCAGCGTTTCTGAATACGAACAATTATTCTAGATCCCGTGTTCAACATAATGTTCAACAAAATGTTCAACATTTTGCTTAAATTGCTCAAAAACAATACAGATTCCACAAACTGAGCTCTCCAGATATAGTGCCACTAATGCCAAGAAATATCAGCAGAAATTCAACCCTAACAATCTCCCCCTTTGGCATTATGTGGCACAACCCAAAACAGGCACCAACCAAGCACACATTCTCCCCCTTTGAGCCACAATAATCCAAAACACATTCTCCCCCTTACTAGAACAACCCGAGCAGTGATCACCTCAAAAATACAACCAAATTATTCAGAAAAGACACCACATTCTCCCCCTTTCAGCTAGCCTCACAATTCCAAAAGAAGATTCAGAAAAACTTAACCGAGGCACATCCAGAGGCTCCTCTGTCTCTCATAATAGCAAATAAAAGCTCAGGCACAGCGGAATAAGAGAAAGAACACTATACCTCACATCTGACAGGAGGGTGACGAATGAAATGATGTCCAGGGTAGAAGTCGAGTTCTGAGGGGCCGAAAAGTAATTGGAGAATTTAAAACATCGGCGGTGTTGACAGAGGATCTTCGGTGGTCTGTATGTCAAAATTTGGAGACGTGGATGCGTTGGAACCGGCTAAGAAGTGAACGAACTTTAGGGAAGTCAACCGGTCTAGATGATGAGGCCCCAGAAGATGAAGCATAGGTGGATTGCTGTGCAGGAGAGGGTACAGGCGAAGATTCAATGGCACCGGTGGAGGAAGGGCAGTGAGCAAAGCGACGAGATAGCACTCTGATAATTCTGGAGGAAGATTCATGAGCCTTTGGCGCATGTTGCTCACCGTGATTGTCGAGGGGAGATATCGAGTCTGGTGTCATAACATCTGCAGCAACATTGTTCTGTGTTGTATCTAATGTTACTGTTGGATATGGAAGACGTTTGTACACCCTTGTGGGGGATGTACGAGGGAATACGGACCTCGAACGTCGCGCACACGAAGTCGTGTGCAAAGGGAATCTGTTCCCTTGCGGAGAGGATCTCTGTATGAGCGGGAAAGTCGCATTATATATGCATAAGTGCATGCGACATATGGCTAATAAAGGGGGAATATCTTAAGCTTATGTTGTACCATGCATATGGTACAACTTAAGCTTATATTGTGCCATGTATCATGGTACACCTTAATTAAGTTGTTCCAAAGGAACAACTTACCCTAAAATAACTACCTTGGGGGCTATAAATAAGACCCAAGGGTAGCCATTTTCCTTACACATTTTTGCATGAATTTCATGCATGCATCTTCTTCATAGCGAAGCTCTGCAGAAATATTTCCTCTCCCTCCTTCCAAGTTCTTAATCTAAAATAGAGATTTAGATTGTGGATTAGTAGCCTTACTCCGTTCGTGAGAAGACTCGATCCGTCGTGGCGAATCCGAAGGCAAAGTTCCGAGATTATCGTTCCGCATACGCAAGCGTAAGTCTCCACTTTAATTATCGATCCTAACTCTGTTTTGGACAGGATCCTTCATTGGTATCAGAGCCATATGGGTTTGCCCCGGTCAATCCACCGCCCCGTCGAAACAACGAACGAGTCGTTGTCTTTTTCACGAATGGGTCTCCTACTATTACGGATATAGTAGGAACGCTTCGTGACGGAGAGAACGCAGCGGTTGTTCTTTTCACGTTAGGGTCTCCTATCATTACGGATATGGTAGGAACTCTCCGTGACGGGAAGAACCGACCGTTCACGTAGTACGTTAGTCATTTTTTGGCACACGGCCATTAGGCAATAACTAACTTCATCGACGAACGGGTGCTTCATCGAGGAAGATGATGGAAGTTATTTCCATCGGGTAAGAGGAAAATTTGGTGCATGTGTACCATGGCCAAATGGGCTATGAAGGCCATGCATCCCCTCTCCCCATGCGGAGGGGGTTGGCTACGGCCAATAACCACCGGCGACCACCCCATCAAGGGGGAGGAATGAGTGCGGCAACCCCGTTTAAAGGGGGTGGCCGGCCATGGCCAAAGGGGCCATGGCCGGCCAACGCCAAATGGCCTTGGCCATGACCGGCCATGGCCAGGCCGGCAGTGGCCGGCCTTGGCAGAGCCTTGCCGGCCAGGCCGGCCCTGACAGTGGCCAGGGCCGGCCCTTGGCCGGCGCCCTGGCCACTGCCAGGGCCAGGCCGGCCCTGGCAGAGGCCAGGGCCGGTGCCCTGGCCTCAGGCCAGGGCCTGGCCGAGGCCAGGGCAGGAGCCCTGGCCCCGGCCAGCAGCCTGCCGGCCCTGGCAGAGGCCAGGGCCGGCGCCCTGGCCTCAGGCCCCGGCCAGTGGCCTGGCCGGCAGGCCCTGGCAGTGGCCAGGGCCTGGCCGGCCCTGGCCGAGGGGGCCAGGCCCCCTGGCCGGCCAGGGCAGAGGCCCTGGCCGGCCTTTGGCCAAGCCCCGGTCAGGGCAGAGGCCCTGACCGGGAGGGAGAATTTGTATTTCGAAAATTGGTCGACCAATTTTGTGTTTTTGGTCGACCAATCTGACAGATGGTCTGGATCGATTGCAAACTTGCCAGATGACTCATACGGGGTAACAAATGGCCTTGGTCAAACTCGAATGTGTCGATTAGTCCATACGGGACTAACCACAGTGCCGAATAGTTCATACGGGACTAACGTTTTAATGAAAATTTTCATTTGGGCTCTACTCCTTGAAGATTAGCCATAGTGCTCTACTTCATGCGAGATTAGCCATGTCATTGTGCTCTACTCTACGGAGATTAGCCAATGTACTTGTGACGTTGTGCTCTACTCTACGGAGATTAGCCAACGTGCTTTCAAAATTTTTGGAAAAAGATGTTTTTCAAATAGGTTATGTCCCGTCCTTAAATCGGGATAGCGCAATTTAGAATTCCAAGTCCTACCACGATCCGGCCATGGTTATCTAACCCATGGGTGTGTAGAACAGGTCTCGTGACTTGGCAATTGTTGCGTTAAAATTCTTTGCGCTAATTCTCACCTATTCTATTTTGAAAGATAAGTTTTTCAAAGTGACTTTCCGCTGCTAATACCATACGGGTATTATTTCTGATTTCTTTTTACTTGAGATAAGTAAGAGGGATACTTTGAAAGTTACTACTAGATGGTAGTTGGGAACGTAGTGAACTTCTCGATTCTAGAGTAACATTTCAACGCATCCAAGGAACTTATCAAGTGTTTAAAGAATCGAAACTTTATGCATAGAATTTTGATCGTGTTTTTCATTTTCTTTGCAGTTTTTTGAATCGAAAATGTCTACCGCTTCTAAGAATATTGTCGCAGAGCTTAACAAAGGTGAAAAGCTCAACGGCGACAATTATAAACTTTGGTCAATAAAGATCCAATATGTTTTGGAGGAGCAAGATGTGCTCGAAACACTCCAAAACATAATGGTAGAACCTGAGTTGGGCAATACGGCCCAACACAAAAGGGACCGGGAAGCTTATGACACTTGGACTCGAAAGAACAAATTAGCACGTATTACGTTACTGTCCGCGATGGACAATGACATAATGCGCCTATTTCGGGAATTCGACCTAGCTAAAGACATATGGTCTGAGCTAGAGATAAAGTTTGGTGGAACTTCGGTTACCAAACTCCGCTCCTTGAATATTCAATTTGATTCGTACAAGATGCGGCGAGATCATTCTATGAAAAAGCATCTCCGCCACATGGCGAATCTTATATCTGAATTAAAGGATGCGGGTGTTACGCTGTCTGACGAACAGCAGATCCAAGCGGTCATTCGTTCACTCCCAGATAGCTGGGATAACATGAAAATGCATCTCACTCATAATGAATGCATTAAAACTTTAAGCGATGTTTCGAAACACCTCGAACTCGAGGAAGAGCGGATTCAAGCCGCAAAACCAAGTGCAGAAGTGCACGTGGCCGCTAGTTCCTCACATGGAGGAAATAAGCGGAAACGCTTAAGGTTTGTGAACGAACGTAAGCAAGAACCGGAGACCTCAAAGAAGACAAAGAACAAAAAGTGGCAAAAGAATGTGCACTCAAAGAAGAAAAACATGAAGAAGATCAAGTGCTTTAAGTGCAACAAGTACGGTCACTTCGCCCGTAAGTGTACGGATGGAAGTGACAAGGTAACTTGTAGGGCTAGTTACATATGTGTTTCTAGTTCCGTGTTTCTTGCTGAATCTAACTATTTTTGGTTGATTGATTCAGGGGCCACAGACCACGTAGCGAAGGACAGAAGGTTCTTCGTAGAGTATCGAAGGATAACTCAAGGAACAAAGTGGATATACGTCGGCAACAACACACGTGTTGAAGTCAAAGGCGTCGGAACATGCAAGCTAGTTCTCGACAACGGCCGGACTTTATTATTGCACGACGTCCTCTTTGCTCCAGATATTAGAAGGAATATCGTTTCCGTGGTCATGTTAATGTCTTTAGATTATGAGTGGAGGTTCTATAAACAATATGTTGACCTTGTTTGTAATAATTCTTTGATTGGTTCTGGTAATGTTTGTAATGGATTAATTGTTTTAAATACAATGTATGATGATTCTTCTTCCATTAATGAAAGTTTCCATTTGACAAATGCTTCTAACTCTGAGTCTGAGATCATTTGTTGGCATGCAAGACTTGGTCATATTGGACCAACTAGAATGGATAGACTTGCCAAAAGTGGCTTGCTATCTAATGTTTCAAAAGTTGAAATGTCAACTTGCGAACATTGTCTTGTAGGGAAAACTTGTCGCAAGCCGTTTGGAACTGGCACAAGGGCCGAAGTTCCATTACAGCTTATCCATTCGGACATTTGCGGTCCAATGAATGTTAAGACAAGACGCGGGAAGTCCTATTTCATCACATTCATTGATGACTTCACCCGTTTCGGACATATCTATTTGATATCCCACAAAAGTGAAGCTTTGGCTTGCT
Source organism: Scilla litardierei (assembly GCA_030789695.1). Classification (NCBI taxonomy): domain Eukaryota; kingdom Viridiplantae; phylum Streptophyta; class Magnoliopsida; order Asparagales; family Asparagaceae; genus Scilla; species Scilla litardierei. Next base: position 2,657,393 of record CM061141.1, on the reverse strand, counting down.
TTAAAAACTATATGAGTTTAGTGGAGAATCAATTAGATCGCAAGATTAAGGTTTTGCGAACCGATAGGGGTGGTGAATATCAATCAATAAGTTTTAAGGAACTTTGTGATGAAAAAGGCATAGTACATCAGGTAACTATGCCTTACACTCCACAACAAAACGGTGTTGCGGAAAGAAGAAATAGGACATTGATGGAAATGGTCCTATCAATGATGTCTCAGGCAAATTTGCCTATCACCTTTTGGGGTGACGCATTATTGACGGCAGCATTCATCTTAAACCGTGTACCTTCGAAGTCGGTAAGTTCCACTCCTTATGAGTTGTGGAACAATAGAACTCCAGACTTAAACATTCTAAAACCTTGGGGTTGTTCCTCTTACGCACATTTATCCTCTCACAAATATGGCAAACTTGGGCCACGTGGGAGGAAGTGTATCTTTATCCGATACGCTGAAAACTCCAAAGGATATGTTTTCGTCGGTCAAGAGGACAATGGGGTTCTAATAGAATTCGAATCGAGGGATGTTGTCTTCTTGGAAAAAGAGTTTCCAAGACAGGGTGAGATTAGTCAAGACTTATCCTTGTTTGAGACTTGGGATCAAGAAGGATCGGAACGTTCGAGTGGGAGAATTCTTGGTGAAGAAGAAAATACGTTTCAAACTTCACCAATGGATGATACGAACGATACCAATCCTATTCCGAGTGGGAGTGATGTTATTCCAAGTGGGAGTGATGTCGTTCCAAGTGGGAGTGATCAAACTCAAACAAGACGTAGTAATCGGACGAGGCTAACACCTCTGAGATTTGAGGATGAATTTCCTCAAACATTCATGACATTACTACAAGATGATGACGAACCTGCAAATTTCAAACAGGCCGTCACATGCCCTGCTAAAGATAAACGGATAGCGGCAATGGAAGAAGAACTTCAATCCATGAAAACAAACCAAGTCTGGGACTTGGTTAATTTACCTAAGGGACGTAGAGCCATTGGGAACAAGTGGGTTCTCAAAATCAAGCATAAGGCTGATGGCTCCATCGAGAAATATAAAGCTCGCCTTGTTGCGAAAGGTTTCACGCAACAGGAAGGAATAGACTACGAAGAGACTTTCTCTCCTGTCGTGCGTTTTACCTCCATTCGCTTAATTCTGGCAATGGTGGCTTGTTTGGACCTCGAGTTACATCAGATGGATGTAAAGACTGCTTTTCTTAACGGAGAACTAGATGAGGAGATCTACATGGAACAACCAAACGGGTTCGTACAAGAAGAAAACAAACATAAGGTTTGTAAACTTCGTAAATCCATATATGGTCTTAAACAATCCTCAAGGCAGTGGTATATGCGCTTTCAAGAAGTCGTTTTGTCGTATGGTTTCTCCATGCTCGACGAAGACAACTGCGTATATATTAAGAGGATTAAAAACAAGTATATAATTATGTCTCTTTATGTAGATGACATACTTATAGCCGGAAATGATAAGCGTCTTATATTGGATATCAAAGCTTGGCTTTCATCCGTCTTTGAGATGAAAGACATGGGTGAAGCTGCATATATCCTTGGGGTTAAGATCTCAAGGAATCGTTCCAAGAAACTTCTTTCTCTCTCTCAAGAGACGTATATAAAGAAAGTTTTAGAACGGTTTAATATGCAGGAGTGCAAGCCAATTGATACTCCAATAAGCAAAGGCGAGGGTCTATGTTTGGAGATGTGTCCCAAAGATCCAAAAGAAAAGAAAGCTATGGAAAAAGTTCCATACTCCAGTGCTGTCGGGAGTCTGATGTACGCCATGATGTGTACTAGACCCGACATTTGCTATGCTGTTGGTATGGTAAGCCGTTACCAATCCAACCCAGGGCAGGCACACTGGAAAGCGGTGAAGAGGATATTAAGATACCTCAAAGGGACTGCGGACTATGCGTTATGCTATCAAGGCAATACCTTGAGACTCGAAGGCTATACCGATGCTGATTGGGCGGGTGATCTCGACGAACGAAGATCTACCTCAGGCTTTGTTTTCTTACTCGGGAATGGTGCAATATCCTGGAGCAGCAAGAAACAAACCTGCATCGCTCTATCAACCATGGAAGCCGAGTTCGTAGCATTCAGCATGGCGGTCCAAGAAGCTGTTTGGCTTAGGAAATTCTTAGACAGGCTGACGAATGCCTCTGACTCGAGCACTGTTCCTATATACAGTGATAGTCAAGCTTCGATTGCCTATGTCAAAGATCCTAAATTTCATTGTAAGACCAAACACATTGACATTCGATTCAAGTTTGCGAAGGATTATGATAAACGGAAGGAAGTAGACATAGGATACATATCCACGCATGAGATGATAGCGGATCCCCTTACTAAGGCGATCCCCAGAGATGTGTTTTTCAAACACTTATCATCTATGGGAATGCGTAGGTGCTGAGCTGTATCATGTAATATTTCCCATGTCTATAGAAGATCAAAATTTAATTTGCATACAAGTTTCTTACAAATGATTTTATATACATTTGTGTTTAAGTCTCAGCTATTTTTGTGTGTATGTCGGACAGATTAAGGTTGGCTCTCTCACATGAGCAACCGCCTTATCTTATCAGATGGATAAGATAGAGATGAGACTAGTTTAAAGTCAAAATCATTAGACAAATGATTTAGAGTCATGACTTAAACAAGATAGTCGAATAAAAGATCTGCATCATACGGATGCTTACAAAAGATCTGAGATCTGTATCACAAGGATATAAAGATCTCATTGGATTTTTTAAATCCTATCTGTCTTATGCAGGATGAGAGTCCGTGAATATTTCACGAGTAGTAAGGGGACTCAAAAAGATAGGCACTGTGGTGTCTGATTTTTTCATCCGTACAACATCATTAAGACATACTCTCTCTGGGAAAGGAGTGATGTTGTAATACGTGTTCATACCACGTATGCATTTCGACCACTGAGTTAGTAGCAATAGTGTTTGCTATTATGTGAGACTCAAAGGCCATACGGGTCTTAACTCTTACCCTCAAGGACTCCAATTGGTTCCTTTAGATTTGACGAGATGATCGCTATCTTAGCGTGTTACTAATGGGCTATGGTAATTCGGCTCGGCGGGGCACGTTAGAAAAGCGAATCAAGTCAAGATCAGAAGGTTCACAAGAAGAGGAAGATTGATTTCATATTCACATTTGGACTTTAATGATTCAAAGCTGGCCAGCCAATTGTAATCCAGATGGGATTCAATTGTTGAATATAAAGTATAAGAAATGTGAAGAAATAATCTAGGGTAAAGCATGCGTTGAACTACTCAACTTTGCACCTTCGAGGTTGTTGTGTATCTCTAACAAGTGCACAACAACAGACTCTACGCGCAAGACGGTCGCACGGTCTATTTCTCGGTATGATAGATGAAAGAACTAAGGGAAAGACGTTCTCTTACAATCCCCTCAAGTGTGAGTGGGAGATGTTGGATATGGAAGACGTTTGTACACCCTTGTGGGGGATGTACGAGGGAATACGGACCTCGAACGTCGTGCACACGAAGTCGTGTGCAAAGGGAATCTGTTCCCTTGCGGAGAGGATCTCTGTATGAGCGGGAAAGTCGCATTATATATGCATAAGTGCATGCGACATATGGCTAATAAAGGGGGAATATCTTAAGCTTATGTTGTACCATGCATATGGTACAACTTAAGCTTATATTGTGCCATGTATCATGGTACACCTTAATTAAGTTGTTCCAAAGGAACAACTTACCCTAAAATAACTACCTTGGGGGCTATAAATAAGACCCAAGGGTAGCCATTTTCCTTACACATTTTTGCATGAATTTCATGCATGCATCTTCTTCATAGCGAAGCTCTGCAGAAATATTTCCTCTCCCTCCTTCCAAGTTCTTAATCTAAAATAGAGATTTAGATTGTGGATTAGTAGCCTTACTCCGTTCGTGAGAAGACTCGATCCGTCGTGGCGAATCCGAAGGCAAAGTTCCGAGACTATCGTTCCGCATACGCAAGCGTAAGTCTCCACTTTAATTATCGATCCTAACTCTGTTTTGGACAGGATCCTTCAGTTACAACATTAGTCACAACATGAAGTGTTCTCTCTGAAGCTGTAGTGTTCTTGCTGTATAATTCAGACTTCTTGACCCATTGCTTCTTCATCTTCATATCAGGATGTCTATCATTTCTTCCTTCTGACCAATGTCGCATGCGACTGTAGCAGTTTCTCTCAGTATGGCCAATGAACTTGCAGTAACTACATACAGAACGAGCACCTTTTATACCTCTAATCTGCCTCTTCTTCTGATCATGGCCCTTGTGCTGATCCATTCTTTCAAGTTCTTTGCTAACTTGACTTCTTCTTTCAGCAGACACATCATCAAAAGCTCCTCTATTGTATCCCACTCCGGTGCGATCTCCCGAAGTCTTACCCATATTCAAGATATCATCCAGCTTTGTTTTTCCAGAATTCCACTTCTCCAATATGCATTCAGCTTTTTCTGCCCTGAGAAGAACATTTCTGAAGTTGCTTTCCAATTCTCTACAGTTTTCCTCAGCTTTCAGACATTCGATTTTGATCTCCTCCTTCTCTTTCTTCAGTCTTTCATTCTCCTCCTTCAGGACTTTGTTGATATTGCAGATTTGCATCCACTTCTCAAACATCATCTGGTATGTTGTACGGATATCATCGTCACTAACTTTCCCATCGCTATCAGCTTCAGAATCTGATTCGATTGTAGATGTTGTACATGATGTTGAACATGATGTTGAACATAGTGTTGCAACATTCTGTCTGACATTGGCTAGTTTGTTGTAATCAAGTCCTTTCTTCTGAGAGGCTGCGAGGGCAATGTAATTACTGATGATGTCTTCATTTTTAACACTCCCATCAGAATCATCTTCACTCCAGGTACTTGATAAAGATTTCTCTTTCTGCTTCTTGAGAGTATTGGCACATTCGGCTTGTATGTGACCAAAACCCTTACATTCTCTGCACTGTATCCCTTTGCCTTTGTTCTTGCCTGCAGAGGGAAGATTTGCACGTCCCGCATTGTTACCAGATCTGAAATTTTGACCCTTGTTGCTTATCTCTTTCATCATTCTACTGAAATTCTTGGTCAGCAAGGCAACATCATCATCTAACTCAGACTCATTTTCAATCCATTTGTCCCTCTGATTCTGCTTCAGGTTCATCTCATAGGTTTGAAGAGATCCCATGAGTTCATCCAGTCTCATGGTGGACGTATTTCTGGCCTCCTCAATGGCTGCAACTTTGGCCGAAAATTTGTCTGGAAGAGATCTCAAGGTTTTCTCAACTAACTTCTTTTGTGAATATTTCTTCCCAAGTTGGAAGGCCTGATTGGCTATATCTCTCAACCTCCCATTGAATTCGGCAACAGTCTCGTTGTTATACATCTTTAGATTTTCAAACTGAGAAGCTAGCATCTGGAGTTTGGAAGCTTTTACGGTACTTGTTCCTTCATGAACATTCTGGAGAATATCCCATGCTTCTTTGGCATACTCACATGTGGATATCAGCTTGAACTGTTCTTCATCTACAGCCGAAAAAATAGCATTAGTTGCTTTAGAATTGCACAAGGCCGCATGTTCTTCAATCCGACTCCAGTCTCTTGCCGGCTTGAGGTGTTCTTTGCCATCTTTGTCAATTTCGATCGGCGGTGTCCATCCTTCAACGATAGCGATCCAGGCCTTCTCATCAATGGACTTGATGAATACACGCATTCGAGACTTCCAGTAAGTGTAGTTTGTACCGGTGAGGAGTGGAGGACGAACAACAGAGGCACCTTCTCGTGTAGCCATGATTCAAGTACTGGAATCCAAGATCACACCTTCTTTGTTAACAAAGAAACACGGGTGACCTGCTCTGATACCAATTGTTGTTTTCAGTACGTGGGAATAATCAAAATAAACACAAAGAGAAAACACAAGAATTAAGCAACGACACACGAGACTTGGTTTCGCAGTTCGGTGCGCAAACCTACATCTGCGGGGCCACGCCCAGAAAAATAGAATACTCCACTATAATAATCAGAGAATACAAACTCTAATAATCACGCTTCTCTAAGGAAGAACACCCTCCCCCTTAATACAAACCGTGAGGGGTGATCGCAATCAACCCCGTGAAGTATTCTTGGCAAGCTCCCCTTGCCAGCAAGCTCCCCTTGCCAGCAAGCTCCCCTTGCACAACCGACTAGATCAACTCCCTTGATCCTATGTGCGTAGCCGTCGGCCTCCTCCCGGAGTTCTTCAAAAAACTTTCGTAAAAGCCATCACCCTAGCCGCCAATCTTTGCGACCTTAACACCACATCTCCCCCTCAATCGTCGAGTAGTTAAGGAAGATTGCTCGATTAACTCTGAGAAGATTAGGCACCCACCAATAACCGAACCAGCTAGGAAATAATTCCGCCAAATCTTCTAAAGATAGCAACAACAATAAGTGGGCGAGATTCTCTCCAACCGATTCTATAACAAATTCCGAGAGAATAAAAGCTTCCAACTATATCTTCAGCTCGCCCATAATCACAGCTACATATACCAGAAATCTTAGAAGAATCTGAAGGGAGATCTGAGGAATCCACCTTCAATAACCGCTGAAGACGTCATTCGATTCCAGCCTTTTGACACAGCATGTTGGACTTTGTGTTGTAACATAACGTTCAACATATCATCCAACATTGTCACCAGACAAGATCTCTCATACCATATTTGCAGATTAATACCTTCAACCACATCATCAGCAAATCTTATGCGTACCAGCATCCAACAGAGTATCTGAAGAAGATCTAAACAATACAGCAAGATCTGAAATCATTCAGATAAAAATACCTTCAACCGCACATATATTCAACCGCACATGTCATTCAGTTATGAAACCAACCAGATTTTGTAACCACTATATCCACGTAAATAACTTCCTCTTTAATGCTAAATATCCACCAATATTTCTGGGATCACTTTGGGTAAGGAATCCCATATTCAAGGAACCACCGAATCTATTTCGGGTAAAAAAGATTAAAACAAATCTCATGCGGATATTTTGCCCATAGAATAAGGATCTATTTCTGATAAATAGAACCAAAAAATCTCAACAAATATTCTCTCCCATCAATTTAGGAACTACCCAGATTCCCAAATATTCTCAACAAACCTTCATTAATTACGGAACGAATTCGGGTAAGAATGAGTATAAAAATCTCACCAATATCTGGAATCAATCAAATCAGGAACCTCCGATATTCTAGGCTACAAATCAGATCTGAGATACCAACCAGCGTTTCTGAATACGAACAATTATTCTAGATCCCGTGTTCAACATAATGTTCAACAAAATGTTCAACATTTTGCTCAAATTGCTCAAAAACAATACAGATTCCACAAACTGAGCTCTCCAGATATAGTGCCACTAATGCCAAGAAATATCAGCAGAAATTCAACCCTAACAATTACTAACAAGCATATTTATTCTATCATTCAATTTCAAAATAGAAATAACATGTTCATTCTTCAAGCATTCATGATATGCAATATGGTATCATATTTAACTTTAAGCTTATCGTGATCAACAATTAAAGTATAATAACCATCTTCTAGACTTTTATAAATATTCTTTAATTTAGCATGCTCTTTATACAACAACTCAAAAGCCCTTTCCAATTCATTATGTCATTATCACTATAAGAGGAGTCAGAGTCTAAAACCTCATCATCATTTTGGTGTGTCGTCACGCACAACTCATTGTTGGTGCTTTCTTGGTTGTTTGCTTCCGGTGGTTGAGTCACCATAGTATGTTCTTCGTACTTTTATTCCAAGATTCTCAAGATTTTGGTGGGAGATGGTAGCTTCTGCAATATCAATAAAAACATTGTAGATAAACAAACATAAAGTATATGCACTACCATTAGGTTCATAGAGCAGGCTTCCTTTTGATCAATTGTCCAAGTTACTTTAGGAGTAGTTGGTGTTGTTGGGAAATATATGCCATTTAGACAATTATTGTAATTGTAATAAACATCTCGTTCGAAATAATAGTAAGCTATTTGATATTCTTTATCGTTGTAATCCTCCATGTCACTCATATGGTTATGGTTGTGTTATATGATGCATATATAAAGTATTAGGACTTATGTGATGAATATTGAGATCATGATAAGATTATGCTAATGAGGCCAATGTGTCTATCGAACATATGCATATAAATGTTCCTGGTCAGGGGAGTATCGAGACGGGACATCGATATTCTGGTTAGATCAGTGAGCATTGATCTATACCATCAGATAGTAGTAGCCGACTTCATAGCCACTTTGTGTGGAGACATCAGTAGATGATGTACATGTGATTATTAGAGAACAAGTTCACTGAACAACTCGATAAAGATGCTTATATATGGTTATAATGCTTTGAGTGTCAACAGAAAATCTCAGGTGGTAGTATGTATAGTGTAGTCCTTTGACCGGAAGATGTGCTAAAAAACTTTGCATGTAGAAGATTATACTTTTGCATGTATCGAACACTGGCATTACTGCTGATATGTAAGTATATGCTGGGTATAGTTGGAAGCATGTGAATGGAGTGGACATCTAGATGGGATTTATCCCTTCTGGTATGGGAGGTTAATGTCGCAATGGAGTCAAATGGGTCTATAGTAAATCCATGGACAGGATGGTAGAAGAACTTGTTAAGAGTTAACAAGTGTCATTCAACAGATAACTATGGGATCACATACGACTCAAGGGCATAAGATGTAATTGTGGTTGACTCTAAACCATACCATAGACACCTTAGCAACATAGTCTTGACGAAGGGACCAGACTGCATGTAATCGGTTACCGTAAGGCCCAGAATATCACGTAGAGATTCTAGTCTCACAAACTTGATAATGATGGTTCTGAAACGGAGGTCGGCATGCTCAGCTAGGGCCACTACTGATCAATGACATGATGTGATCGTGTTCGCTATTGAAGTAGAAATTGGGCTATTAGAGTCTCATACCGATGATGAACTCCTCATGAAAAGCGAATGGAGAAACTTTGAGTATATATGATATACAAGGGCAAAGATCACAAGGAGTTGTTATCAGATGAAAGAAATAAGAAGATAAGTTACTTGTCAGTGACTAGTCGGCTAGTGCTTTGTCACTATTCGACTATTCAGCATAAGTTTGACCAGGCAGCTGACTAGTCGATTAGTATATGATACTAGTTAACCAGTGCGGAAGTGACATGATGCATAATTTGATATTTGACGTAGGATTTGATTGAGAATCAATCCTAAATCAAATCTAATTCGTATCCAAGAGTTTCAAGGTGATTAGAACTCATACAAGACAATTCTTCTTATTTACGTGTTGAGGGATGAGGTTGAGTTCTATACGAACACTCAATCCAAATCAGATTTGGATCTCATTAGAACTATATAAAGGGGTCTTCCTAGTCTTCTAAAACACACCAATCTCTATTGAGCCAGTCTCATTGTTTGGAGATATTCAAACCATTTCAGATGGAGAATCTCTCGCACATAATCAAAAGTTTTTTCACTCTCCTTCCTCCTTGCTTTGGCAAAGCTAGAGAGCGATTCGGGTTCTTGAAAGGCTAGTGAATTGTAGAGGCTTTTTCCATACAGTGATTCATCTAAGGCACTGGTTGGATAGGAGAACTCGGTGATTCTAGTCTTCATCAACAGAGTTTTAGATCTGCGAGTATCGCTTGAGTATACTCGCACAAATGTATTGGTTTTTATTCAATTGTTTGTCTTAATATTGCAGTAGATCGTGTGTATGTTGAATGTTATTTAGAAAATTTTAATTTTCTGTCTTTCGTTGCATGCTTTAAATCATTTACATTCCTAGCATTATTACATTACAGGTGCTTCATAGGGCCATTGTAAGGAAATTCCATACTCAATGTTTTCTGCCTTAAGGAATATCTTCCTCATTTATCTCCAAATTGGAAAGTTTGTACAATCAAATGATAGAGGAGTGATTACGCTTCAACCGGATTTAAACATTGTTGATGCCATCTTATCAACCTAGCTCTAATAACAAGTGTTGATGACCCTGTAGATGGCAGGTAAACACTAGAGGAAGGGGGTTTGAATTATGTTTTCTGAAAATAATCGGAAAATAAAACTTAATTCCCCTCGCTTTAACTAAGTCTCCAAATAGTGTTCTCTCACTTGGGACAACAAATTTCTAGTATTTGCAAAGAAAGATATAAGTACAGCGGAATTCAACACAATATTCAAATATAGAGAGATTGAGAGTAAGAAACAATAACAAACACAAACACACAAGATTTACACTGGTTCATTCAATTCCGTGGGTTACATCCAGCATCCACTAAATCAACTCGCAGCTTGAGAGCAAACTTGCCTCAACAATAATGAAGACTTCTACAACGTCCTCTCTCAACTAGAGTTCTAATATAATCACCTTGCATATAGTAAACCTTTTAACAACAACGACCACTTCAACAAATATTGCCTGCCATTTGAGGTTTTCTCCAATTACAACAACTAATACAAATCACTTATCACCATATCCTTGTGTCGATTTTCACTTACAATTTTGAAGAGAGAATTACAATCCACATATAGCCACCAATATTGAAGCTTGTAGAGTGTGTATGTGTTGCTAAAAGAAAACACACATTGCAATCTAGAGAGAGTCAAGATTAAGCTCGAGGAGATCACAATTCTATAGCCAATAAAAATGATTGCTTAAAAGCTTTTGAAACACTTAAGAATTTTGGCCAAGAGAAAATCTTTTTAGGGCTTAAGAGAGCTTGAAATCACTTGAAAAAGCTTAAAAAATACTCAATACATTCATACTTAATTCGCACAACAACGCTCTATATATAGGATGAAAATATGCTCAAGATAGATACCCCAAAAGGCCATCCAACGGCTAGTCGAGAGAAAGTCAAAACATGGCCGTTGGGGCCTAGGAATTAGCCTACTGTACACCGACTAGTCGAGTTCTGGCTCATTGGTCGACCAGTGAAACAACACCGGTTGACTCTCTACAAGAGTCAATCCTATCGAAGAGCACTGGTCGACTCCAGTTCATTGAGTGGTCGACCAGATTTCTAATACGCATATACTACTCGGAAAACTCTGGCTTTTTTATCTAAATCATTTAAAAACATTTGTAAAGTATTAAAAACATTTTCCTAAGTGTGTGCAAGCTTCAAATTAATGACTTTAACATTCTAAGACAAGTAACAAAGAATAAATACATCACACACACACTACTTGGAGTCTTGATGTCTTCTTTGGCTCTCCAACGTGTCTTTTGAAGCTTTTGCACTCCATGAGTCCTTAGATTAGCTTCTAGTTTTCATGTTAAGTTCCAAATCCGTTGACTCTCCAATCTTCAAGCTTTAACTCCATTTCTTCATTTCTTGTGAGCTTGACTTAATTAACACTCACAAATCTCATTAGATACACTACTTGCTTGTTCATCATCAAAACATACATAGGGGTGATGCAATAACCAACAATTATGGCTATGAAGGAGAGATGTGGTAAGATGTTCATCAACAACTTTGACATCCTACATCTTATGGCAACCGCCCGTCTAATCATGAGGCTGTGCGATCTCGATAACTGCGTGCAAACGATCGGGTGCGATGTTTTAAGGAGTGCAAGGCGAGGGAGAGAAAATGATGAGAAGGGAGAAAAAGAGACGAGACAAAAGTCAATGGGAGTATTTTTTTTGCCAAAAGTTAATGCTGTTTATCCTGTTAGTTAACTCTCTATCTTGGGTAGCCATTTAATACTATTGAAACGATAACATATTTTTATAAAATTTGTTGACATGTAAAAGTACTAGTCATAACCTGTGTCCGTAAGTACGGTTCATTTAAGATTTTTCCCCGCGAAATTTTTGTTCTCCAAAAAATTATTTCCACAGCCAAAATTGCACGAAACAACAAATTAGCGTTAAAATATTTAGCGGGACGAGTGCCATCGATACATAACAACAAATTCGGTACAGAACAACAAATTCGGTGCGGACGCCTTAGGCGTGGAGCAACAAATTCGGCGTAGAACAACAAATTCAGCGCGGGCGCCTTCGGCGTGGAACAAAAAATTCGGCGTAAAAAATTTAGCGGGCGCCTGTGGTGTGGAAAAACAAATTCGGCGTAGGCGCTTTCGACACAGAACAACAAATGCGACGTAAAACAACAAATTCGGCACCGACGCATTCGGTGTGGAACAACAATGCGCGGAACAACAAATTTGTCAGGCCCCGTTCCCCAGAATACCCTGCCTTTAAATTTTTTCCCCAAGTATCTTGAAGAATGAGGGTGATGAGAGAGGGAAAGAGATAGAAAGAAGAAACTGAATAAGCAGGCCACTGCGCACATGCTAGGATAGTGCAAGTGCAGCTTCATTAAAATATCAAACAACTCGTAAATAACATAGAACAACAACAACAAATTTTATATAACACCTTTCATTTATATACATAACCCAGTTACATCATTTCACATACACCAACACTCTCCACCTCTCAAGGCAACCAAGTCATTATACAAGCTACAGCTTACACCAAGTACTACCCATGAACCCAACTCCAAGTCACCACCAACCATGATAACCCTACTACCTGAAAAATATAGAGGAGCACGTCAATGCGTGCCCCAGTAGGAACCAATTTGGATTTGGAACATCGTTTTAAGGTTATTAATCCACAATGCAAGGCAGGGAAAATAAGACATGTAACTAAATATATAGCGAAGAGTAAATAGCCAAGTAAGAGGATCATACATGTGGTCCAATGTCGAGTAACTGCAAGAAAAGGGTTAGCACGAATAGTAATACAAATATTTATACAACCACATACACAAATACACATACAAGGCACAAACATATAAATAAACATACCATGCATAACACACAACACGCATACATTGCATATATGTAACACATCACACACAATGGATATAATGATACATAATGATGCACATGATGCAACATGAGATGCAATGCAATGCAATGGGATCCCATGAATGTGCCGGCGTGCAAGTGTATCGTGATCTACTCTGTTCTCAACTGTGGCAACTACCGATGGAGTCAAGAGGTGCCTACACGGTCACGGCCCACAGCGAATCCCCTTGCCTCCTACTGTGGCTTTCGCTCCATGTAGTGCCATCCGTGTCCTAAAACATTGCCCATTCACATCATTTCTCATATTACAAATATATACATGCACATTCCGCATGTTTCTCAACCTTTGTTTCATTGAGGCATTTCAGCGAACACTTGACGGGCATACTTCATATCAAAGAAACACAATATGTAACGGCCGGTATTTTTCCAAAAATATTTAAATTAAGTATTTAAAGTAATTTCATTTTAATTGTATTTTGTAATGGTTGATCAGGAGTCTTAAACTGATTTCAAAATTTCTTACAAAAATATTTTGAAGTACTAGACTAGTTATGGAGTATTTTGGTAAAATCGGATTTCATCAAATACCTCTAAAAGATCTGATTAAAATTCATGTTCAGATATTGCTGTTTTGGTTCAATGAATTTATTTTCTATGCAAACATCTTCAAAACGTTTTCAAACTTCTGCAGTAGCATCCTATGATCATTTAGGGCTCCCCACATTAATTTCGTAATTTTCTGATATCGTTTCAATAGAGAACCCGCAAACCCGCTTTCTAAACGTTTTGGCCAAAAACTAGTATCCCCGTAGTCCAAACCCTGGAACAGTCTTCGTATTCACGATCCTCGTGACGATACGATCCCGTAGGTATGTTTTCGTAATTTTTCGGCCACGTTTACTAGTAGGGGCATTTTCGTAATTTTCGTTTTGTATTTTGCTAATTGGGTTTTACCTATCCTTAATCACCTTACTCTTAATTAATTAAATCACCCTAACCTACCCGTATCACCCTCATCCCCATCTAACCCTCACTCTCAGCTACCCACGCATCATCTCATCTACCACTTTCTAAACCCTATAAAATCAACCCCAGGCCCCCTCTCTCTTTTGATCAAACACACACAAACATAGTCTCTATCTCTCTTCTTCATCCAAAGGCCATGCTATCTCTCTCTCCCGTTATTTTTCAAACCCAGGCAACCCAAACTCCACAACCCACGCTCTCCACTCCGCCATCGCTCGACCTCCCATCTCCCTTACACCGAGGCCACGCCACACCAAGCACCGCCTGAGACGACGACGACGAAGCAACGCCCACACGCATCGCCGCCCTCCGAGCTGTCGGAGCTCCGGCCGACGTCGTCCAAGACCGCTCCGAGCCCGCATCCGACGAGAGCACCCCGCCGCCAAACAGTGACGCCACCGCCCTCTATCCGACTGTCGCCGTCGTGCTCCGGCCCCCTCCGACCCCGCCTCCCGTCGTCGCCGTCCTCCCGACACTCGTAACACCGCCCCGCCTCCGACTTCCACCTCGTAGCTCCGACCGCAGCGATCGCCTCACCCCCGCCTCATCACCGCCTGCAAGGCCTCCCCACTGCCGCCACCGGAGCTCCGCCACCGGCCGTCATTGCCCTCGTCGCCGCCCGCTCCTCCGCCACCGCCTCTGCCTCCGCTGACGTCAAGGCCACCCCCCTGTTTCGCGTAATAACGAAGAGGCGATGGTAAATCTCAAGTGGCAAACTTGTAAATACGAATGGTAATTCGTATTTTCGTATTTTCATTAATTATTAAATAGGGTTAAATGGTTTTAAATCTATAACTTGAAATACAGGGGCCAGAAAAATGTGAGACTAGCTCCAGAAAATCAGAAATGACATTCTGGACCCAATGGCGCTAGTTTCACCTCAATCCGACGCTTAGTGTTTCCAGAATTAATTTTTAACCCTAAAAGATAAATACCTGATTTTCGTTCAAAAATCCGTATCTTCTTATTTTTACGTAAACAAATATGTGATAAAAATATATGCTAAAGTACTCTTCGAGACGGTCGTTTTGACACCTCACTTGCAACATTATGATGTATATTGCACCCAGAAGAAATTATGGAATAAATACGTTACTAATTGGAAAACAGATTTTAAATTGTTTTTGAGCTTTTAAAAATTCTAAAAATTACTATAAACTTCAGAAAAATATTTCCTCTTGCAGTAAAACTATTTTTATCATCTCTAGCCTATAAAAAAATTTAGAACGCATTTTGACAACGTTTCAGTCAGTTATAAAAATCAAAACGATCGAATTATTTAAATAGAAATGTAGCGTTCCTTAACCAAGAATTTTTGTGATTGCAGGTACCAATCTTTGTGCACCAGCTCTTCTAGCTCCAACCTCGTCTTGCCACGACGAGCTCGATAAAGTAAGTCACCACAGATTCTAAGTTCAGAAAACTAGTCTACTGTGCTTGCATGAACTTGTGACACTTCACTTATAGCCTCAGAACGGCTATTCAAGTTAAACCAAACTAGAGAACTAAAATGAAAGTAATCTACCAAAGATTACTTTGCCAAACTTTCAACTTTGGTGGTTGTAGCACACAACTACCAACTTGGGTAAATCGGTGCTAGCCACACTACCACGTGCTCAAAGCACGGAAGTAACAGCTTTTGGTGTTGGACTTGTCTTTATCCTACTTGCTGGTTTTCAATGAGGAAGTCAACCAGTTGACCTGGTGTGACTAACATGTGGAACATCCTGTGGAACAATATTGTGAAGAACTTGTACTTGACACGTCACTGGGGTTTCGGGGTAACTCACAGTTGCGAGAGTACGGGAGTGACTAGAGTTCGATCTACATGTCAAGCTGCCTGTGTTTCGGCCTCCTGTTTAGCTGCCTGAGTTTCGGCAAACCATCCTGCTGCCTGGGTACCGGCATTCGTCTGGGTAGCACCCAGGCAAGAGATGGACTGAACGGTCACATATTGTACTCTCCTACTTGAGTCACGTAGTTCTAGTGTAGCTTGCACAGTTACTTTCTTTACAGTACATGCACTTTACTTTCCTTGCCAGTACAGTCACCGCACTTTACTTGCCGTACTTTTACTTTCTACACTTGTACAGACACTGCACCGTACTTTACTTTCACTTTGGTCTGATTTGTCATACTTGTACAGTACCTCTCTTTCTTTATTTAGAATTGTTGTGACTTACCTACGGTTCCATCTCTGTGGCATCGCAGATGACGTACATATGGAGGCAGATGCTCTTGAGTTAATAGCGCCAGACTTCGACCCTGAGGTCGCAGCTTTCAGTTTTACATTCGCCATGTATTTTCTTTCTTTTAGGTATCGTTGGAACAATTTGTACAAGACGGATTGTAATAATTGGACCCTATTTGGGTATTTTTGTACATCTCTGCATCGTGGCTATTTTGATTTCACTGGTTAACTGCAGAACCTGCGCAATTATCAAATAAGTAACTGGCCCCCGACAGCGGGTCGTTACACAATATCATTTACATGTGCCATTTGCAAAATTAAACTATCTTTCAAGTAACAACAATAGTCATGGATCATATAGGGAAGTTTAGCAACAATACACAATTTATATCACCAATCAAATACTTCAGCTCGCCGGAAAATTGCAAACAGTCCAAACAATTGACTGATGTCACCCAATTATAATCAGAATTTAACAAAATTTTCCAAATGAAAGTTGTAGATATGTTAGTCCTGGACTCACATATAAAATTTCATGTAAAAATAGTAAGTAGGTGATTTATGGTGAATTATTGGTGAAGTGTGTCAAATCTGTTTTTCAGACAGATTTCAAGGTTTCTATTGAAAGCCAATTTTGGACATGTTTCAGCTAGAAATTCGACATATAAGCACTTCTGATGAATCTTTAGAAAAACTTGTTAACTTTCCAACAAGACCAAGAACACAAAATTCCAGTGTGTGTGCAGGTATCTAGGCCAATTTTGCTAAACTATGTCAACACTGAAAATCAAACAGACATGTTGTAAAGATGGATTTATTGCTCCTAATTTCTGAATTGAACATATGTCAAAATTTATATGATTTTGGGGTAGAACTTCAAGATCTACAAGCTCATATATTTTTTTCGAAACCTAATTCGAGCTACAGTTACCAGAATCAAAGCAACAATAGACATCAAGATTTCAGAATTTCAAAAGGAGATGACTTTGCTAGGAATTTCAAAGGGAAATTGTGAAATTGAGCCATATCATGTAAAAATTGACTATTCTCATCACATATTGGATAAAACATGCTATAAAAACATAATAGCAAAAATTAATTAAATGGAATTCCAAACCAAGAGGGTTTCTACCTCAAAAATTTAATCTTTCCTTCTCTCCTTCTCTTTCTCTTCATTCCACCTCCTTTCTCCTTGAAGCAAGCTTGTACTCCTTCCATTAGGGCATGAAAATCAGGGTTTTCATTTGATGGAGGAGGGGGAAATGAGAGGTAGGGTGGCCGGCCATTGTAGGAGGGAGAGGGGAGAGAGGAAATGATGGAAAATTTGAGAAAGAAAGAGAGTGTTCTAGGTTTCTCTCCTCTTTTCTTATTCTTTTCTTCTCTTCCAAGAAAGGAATATTCCCTTGGAATATTCCATGAAGAAAATGACCAAGATACCCCCCCCCAACATATGGGTATTTACAAGCTTGCCATTACTTTACACACACACCTCTTTAGTATGTACATGCAGCAGTTTTAGTCCAAATGACCGTTTTGCCCCTTGCCTTTCTAAAAATTTACTGGGGTTGCCATTGACCCCTAACCCCTTTCACACTTGCATGGCTCTTCCTACCCACATCCACGCACACCCATGCATGCATACATGCTACACACACACGTCTAACACATTCATGTTGTTTTACACCCAAGACGTCATTTGCGCTTCTCCCACATTCACATTTCACATTCTCTTTCCTTAGCGACGTATTACGGCCTAAACCCCCTTGCACTACGCTACATACATCAATATCTACGCTTATTTCATGCCTACGTATGCACCGTAGGTAGACATACCACGTATGTTCAGTAAATTGCACGTATAGTGCTAAATAGGGCATGACAAAATTCGACGTGGACGCATTCGGCGCGGAACAACAAATTATCATAAAAAATTTTCCGGAGCAACAAATTCAGCGCGGAACAACAAATTAGCGTAAAAAAATTTCGGCGCGGGTGCCTTTGTCGTGGGAAATTAATTTCATCTTGTTGTCCCATGCGTCGAAGAGACGATGGGCCCCGCGTTGAGGAAGAGATCATTCGATCTGCATCAGTATTCGATCTGCAGCATTAAGTGCAAGTTAAAGTTTTTTCAAATGCATTAATTGCGTGCACTATGCTATTCCCCAGAAACTATCATTCTCAAAAAGTTTCATTCCCTCAGAAACTTTCGTTTCCTTAAAAATGGTTTTCCTTCCAAAACTTTCTATAAAATCTCATTTCAATCATTCATTCCTCAAGATTAAATTCAAGTCGTCTTTCTATCAACCTGTTTGTCCTAGTCAGCTTGTCCTAGTCAGACCTAGAATTCAAAAACAGGTGTCAAATATAATATAGACTAGTCATAACCCGTGCCCACGTGCACGTTTCATTTTAAGATTTTCCGCCGCGAAATTTTTGTTCCCAAAAAATTATTTCCATAACCAAAATTGCGCGGAATAACAAATTAGCGTAAAAATATTTAGCGGCACGTGCACATTCGGTGCGGAACAACAAATTCGGTATGGTCACCTTCGACACGGAACAACAAATTACCGTAAAAAAATCGACGCAGACGCCTTAGGCGCAGGCGCCTTCGGCGCGGAACAACAAATTTGGTGCAGGCACCTTCTGCGAGGAATAACAAATTAGCGTAAAAATATTTAGCGGGACGCCCTTGACGCGGGCAACAAATTAGCGTAATAAAATTTAGCAGAATTCAGCGGGCGCCTTCGATCTGCAGCAGCAACAAATTAGCGTCGAAGAGACGGTGGGCCCCGCGTTGAGGGAGAGACCATTCGATCTGCAACAACATTCGATCTGCAGTATTAAGTGCTTAAAGTTTTTTCCCAAATGCATTAATTGCGTGAACTCTGCTATTCCCCTGAAACTTTCATTTCACTAGAAATGTTTTTCCCTCCAAAACTTTCCACAAAATCTCATCTTAACCATTCATTCATCAAGATTAAATTCAAGCCGTCTTTCTATCAACCTGTTTGTTCTAGTCAGCTTGTCCTAATTAGCCATAGACTTCAAAAACAGTTTTGTTTTAATATATAGATTTTAGTGAAATTTCTAATGGTAAATCTTATAGACAATGGTAATATTGTACAACAAATAAAGTACAAGACTAAACTACAAAACTGTTAATAAAAAGTAAAAACTCATAATTTAGTTCTAAATCGGTTCCCACTGCTATTTACTAAATTGTTTACACTAATCTGTAAATTCGCAATAGACATCTTCTAAGGGCTTGTTTCTTTGGTTGAAAGTGGATTGGGATTTACTGTTGTGAATAGTAAATCCAAGGTGGATTCCTGAGGAGAGAGAAATAGAGTTTTGTGTTTCTTTGGTGGAAAGTAGGTGGGAAAGTTGTGGTGGGATTTGTTTGTGGGGCCCATAGTAAAGTTTTGTGTTTCTTTGGGTTAAAATGTGTTTGGGATTGTTGGATGTGGATTGTTGGGATTTGGTTCTGGTGTTATGAGGTGAGAATAACCCCCTATGGAAATATGAAGTAGAAAAATCATTTAATTAACTAAACTAATAACTATTAGTTAACTAAATATTAACTATTAAATAAATATCTATGAAATACTCATAATTAAATCCTGCGTATCAAAAATCAAAATTAAAATACCGAATTTAATAAAAAAAAGAATTATTTAATTTCATTTCTGGGCTATTAAGTATAAACGAAGGCAATACCCACAAAGCAAGCACCCGAACCACTTATCCCTTGCATTTCCAACATTTATAAATTCTAAAAAGTACAACTGATTTGCAGAGACAGCATACAACAGAAATCACAATCCTATTTAACATAACACGAACCCAGCATATACAGAAGACATATAATATCCATATACAGTCTCAATTTGCATAACAAACATCCAAAAAATATAAAGTGTTACAATGTAACCAACCTAATATCAACCACTCTTGTGTATAATCAACAATAACACAACTAACATCAAACCTAGGAGCGTAAACAAAACCAACTTCACGGTGTCCATTCTCACCGTGGTCCGCTCAAATCGCCCCACGAGCGAGGCCAACCGACCCTCTATCTCTAAAAGCCGCCGATCAGAGAACGATGTGGAAGAGGGAGCATTGGTGGGGCCTCTTTCAATCTCATCCAGCAACTGCAGTATCACATAGGTTGACCAGTCGGAGTGTGGTGGATCCTTCCATTCGTAGAAGTTGCATCCATTCACGCAGGATGGACAGCTCCAAAAGCGCCTGCCGGGATTTTTTCGGGTCCATGATGTCCGACTGGCAACCCTGAGCCGACAGTAGCAAAACTTGCAGTCATCATCATCAGCCGCCAACTCACCGCCTGCAGCAAATCTGGGTCTGGATTGAATAGAAGAGCTGGAACTGGTGCTCATTTTAACCTTGCAAGAAATAAAAAATATTAGCGTGAATAATGATTTAAAGCGATATAACAATGAAATGAAAAATGGGGGAAGCAGCATACCTACAGACAGTGACAACCCCGCGGAAGATTACATCACCTGGCTTAATTCAGAAGTAAAAGATAAAAGGAAATATCGTAACATAGAGACAAATTGATCAGTATATATATGTTCATCATCAGCAGGCTGAAACATATGTGAATGGCTCATAGGGTCAGTTTTTGGGTCATGGCTCAATGTAATTGTTTGTGTTTATGGTATACATAAGCCCTCAGGAAGAAAGTTAATTTTTCAATAAATCCTGGTGGACATAAGCAGTTGCTCCATCACATCTCTCCCCCTCATTGGTAATGGAACCATCCAGCCTATAACCACCTATTTTTTCATACCCGAGGGACAAGGGGATCAGCTACTTATCTTCATCATTGGGCTAGGATCAGCCACTGTGCAATGCACCAACAAAAAATTAAACTGGGTATAAAATCACATGTGTTTCTCAGTGTTCACAGCAACACCAATGTGCAAAACCCCAAAAAAAGAAACTGGGTATAAAAACACATAAGTTTCTCAATGTTCACAGCAGCACCAATGTGCAAAGCCCCCAAAAAAAGAAACTGGGTATAAAATCACATATGTTTCTCAGTGTGAATAGCAGAACCATTGTGGAAAGCCCCCCAAAAAAATAAACTGGGTATAAAAACACATATGTTTCTCAATGTTCACAGCAGCACCAATGTGCAAAGCCCCCAAAAAAAACTGGGTATAAAAACATATATGTTTCTCAATGTTCACAGCAACACCAATGTGCAAAGCACCCAAAAAAATAAACTGGGTGTAAAATCACATATGTTTGTCAATGTTCACAGTAGCACCTATGTGCAAAGCCCCCAAAAAAAGAAACTGGGTATAAAAACACATATGTTTCTCAGTGTGAACAGCAACACCATTGTGCAAAGCCCCCAAAAAAATTAAATTGGGTATAAAAACACATATGTTTCTCAATGTTCACAGCAGCACCAATGTGCAAAGCCACCAAAAAAATTAAACAGGGTATAAAAACACATATGTTTCTCATTGTTCACAGCAGCACCAATGTGCAAAGCAACCAAAAAAAATAAACTGGGTCTAAAAACACATATGTTTCTCAATGTTCACAGCAGCACCAATGTGCAAAGCAACCAAAAAAATAAACTGGGTATAACATCACATATGTTTCTCAATGTTCACAGCAGCACCTATGTGCAAAGCCCCCCCAAAAAAGAAACTGGGTATAAAAACACATATGTTTCTCAATGTTCACAGCAGCACCATTGTGCATATCCCCCCAAAAAATAAACTGGGTATAAAAACACATATGTTTCTCAATGTTCACAGCAGCACCATTGTGCATATCCCCCAAAAAAATAAACTGGGTATAAAATCACATATGTTTGTCAATGTTCACAGCAGCACCTATGTGCAAAGCCCCCAAAAAAAAGAAACTGTGTATAAAAGCACATATGTTTCTCAGTGTGAACAGCAGCACCATTGTGCAAAGCCCCCAAAAAAAATAAACTGGGTATAAAAACACATATGTTTCTCAATGTTCATAGCAGCACCAATGTGCAAAGCACCCAAAAAATAAACTGGGTATAACATCACATATGTTTCTCAATGTTCACAGCAGCACCAATGTGCAAAGCCCCCAAAAAAAGAAACTGGGTATAAAAACACATATGTTTCTCAATGTTCACAGCAGCACCATTGTGCAAAGCCCCCCCAAAAAAATAAACTGGGTACAAAAACACATATGTTTCTCAATGTTCACAGCAGCACCAATGTGCAAGCCCCCAAAAAAAAATAAACTGGGTACAAAAACACATATGTTTCTCAATGTTCACAGCAGCACCAATGTGCAAAGCCTCCAAAAAAATAAACTGGGTATAAAAACACATATGTTTCTCAATGTTCACGGCAGCACCAATATGCAAAGGCCCCAAAAAAAGAAACTGGGTATAAAAACACATATGTTTCTCAGTGTGAATAGCAGCACCATTGTGCAAAGCCCCCCAAAAAAAGAAACTGGGTATAAAAACACATATGTTTCTCAATGTTCACAGCAGCACCATTGTGCAAAGCCCACAAAAAAAATAAACTGGGTATAAGATCACATATGTTCCTCAGATTGCAATGCAGCACCAATGTGCAAAGCCCACAAAAAATGAAACTGGTATAAAATCACATATGTATCTCAGTGTTCACAGCAGCACTAATGTGCAATGCCCCATCAGAGAACAAAACTGGGTAAAAATCACATATGTTTCTAAGCCCTCAGGGTAACATGTTTTTAAGCATTCAGTATGTATTAGGCGGTTGCTCATTTTGAATGAATCTTCACACCTAATACAACTTTTTCTTCTTAACCGAGGGACAAACATCATAGGGCTGAAACATATGTGAATTTTACACAGTTTCATTTTTTTGGGGCATTGCACATTGGTGCTGCGGTGCACATTGAGAAACATATGTGATACAGAAGCCCTCAGGAAGAAAGCTTAGTTAGCAATAAATCATGGTGGTCATAAGCAATTGCTCCATCACATAACACACACGCAGAGATAGTTGAACCATCAAGCCTATATCCACCTATCTTTTTCATATCCAAGGGACAAAGGGATCATGTACATATCTTCATCATTGGGATATAGGGAAACATCTACAAGGAGCCATAACCCAAAACTGATAATAGGAGCCATCCACTTATGTTTCATATTATCACACCCTGCAACAAGGAGACATGGCCCAAAACCCGCACCAATAGGCCATGCCCATATGTATCACATAACAACAAAAATAATCAAGGATAAAATAGACCAAAATATGAACCAAGCAGCCAAATAATCAAAAGTGCGAAATGATCCAAAAAATTGAAAAAGTAGAAGCAAAGCAAATATATTTCATATTATGACCCCCATCATAATGGAGCCATCCCCCAAACCCTGCACCAAGTATCCTTTCCCTCATGTATCACATTAACACACAAAAATCATCTAGGAGACATGCCACAAAAAATGCAGCAATGAGACATGACAATATGTTTCATACTTACCCATACAAAACATCCCCAACCCCAACGCCCGCTAATCACCACACAACCAAATACCTTATGGCCCACCCATACTCATATCTTTCCGACGCCATCTCCGCTTCCATAACCAACGTCCCGCAAGTCCCTTCCCATTTCTGTTACTAATTCTTCAAGGATTAGCTTTCGACTCGGCTGTGGCACGGCCAAAAATTGACGCCCCGCCAGCTCATTAATGCTAAGATCTTTAAACAACTTCAACAGGAGGTGGTGAGGGTACTCCGTAAACTCGTACACACTCTGTGCAAGAGTTTCAGTCCAGTGGGGCTGGGCGTGTGCACTTCTTACAGCCTCAGTGACCTCTTTCACATTGCAGGCAATATCCCGCATTACATCCGGGTCTTCCCTCACAGCGCGTCGCCGCTGTTTCTTCTTCCCCAGCGATGGTGGGATAGCATTTCTTGTCCCCCCTGTTGACACTCTCCTGTCGACGCCTGTGTGGGTATGTCCTCAGGGACATGGTGGGGTGGAGTACGAATATGTGTCGGTTCAGGCGTGACGGGCTCACCTTCTCCTCCAGAAAATGGGCCTCCAAAGCTATCGTGCAAGGAACATGACATATCCCCCCGTGCTGCGTCATCCCCGATGATGACAACCAGATCTTCATACCATGGTAGGGGATGGTTCACATATGCACGCTTCCGAGGGTTTGCCTGAACGATTAGGAAAGCTTATATGAATATACCAATCATATCTATAATTTATGTACTAGCACCTATCCTATGTAGAAGATAGAAGTATTTACCGCCGTCCACGTGTCATAAGTTTCCGGTTCTAACATAATCATCTTCTTCTCAACATCCCAGCCCGCCCCGCTCATTTCCATGCACTCGTAAACATCCTTGAGACGTGTATTCAATGCTTTCATGTGGTTTCTCACATTACCACTTGTGAACGACGTTCCATGAGCTTTATTGATTTCCGCTGCCGCGGAATTGAAGGCGGCCCCTTTAAAGGTCTTATCGACCTTAAGCCCCAGCCGTGCAAGTTCTGCTAGCAATGGAATAAGGGTGGCATCGTGCTCTGGCTTCCATATTTTGTTATGTTGTGAAGAAGAGGAAGGTTGCTTCAGCTTTTTGCTTGGACTTGATACAGACCCCTCGGCATCATCACTACGCCTGCTCGCCTTCCTCGAGGAGTCACTGCCGGGAGTTCTTTCATTTCCACTTTGTGGCGTTGGCATCGCGAATGCTCCATGTGAGGAGGGGGGGTCTGAAATTGGGTATGTCTCCCCCTTGTAGCATATGCATATACCCATGGCCACTATGTGAGGGAATAGACATGTGCATTTACATTGGAGGAGACATGGGCATTTGCATTGGAGGAGACATGGGCATTTGCATTGGCAAGGTGAAATTTCCATAAGGTTGATATGGCATTCCATGCCCACCAGATTGGTATCCAAGCATTTGGTAGGGGTTAGGTGGAACCCGCATGGGAATTGGACGGTTGAGAAGTGGATCCACCCTCCTCTCGGCATCTCTACGTTGTGTCCCATATAGATTTTCATATAATTGATGCATTGGATCACTCCCATCCGGGGAGGGCTCGCCCCCATGCCCTGATTTTTTAGATCCTTCCATCCCTACATCATCAATATTATGATAATTAAAACGCATAATTTGACAGTAAACATCATTGACATGATAACGAATGGTGAAAAAAATACAGAAATGTAAATGATTAAAATGATCAGCCAAAGCATGAAAATATTGTCATACTGAACACACCAAACGTCATGCAATAAGAAACGAACATTGACAAATTGTTCAGACTAGGTCCGCAAATAGTACGACCCCTCATAAGCCATGCTCTACTGTGTTCCCGTTATTATTTATGTTACAGTAGTCCACCCACATATCCCAAGCTATCTGCTCCCTGCGCATTTTCCAACGATCCCGTTGTTTGGTTTGTTCACGAACGGTCCCCTATTGGGATAGATCAATAACATCGTCATCCCTCTCATCGATACCCTCTACTTCCTCCTCCACCCCATCACCTTCTTCATTTAGTTGGGGGTCATGAGGATCTGCAATCTGGATGTAATTATGCAAAACAGTGCACGATAGTATGGTAGCGACATGGGTCTTGAATGGGTAGTGAGGTTTGGATGTCAATATTTTAAACTTGTTATTTAGGATACCAAAAGTGGACTCGATCTTTGATCTTAATGTAGAATGGCGTAGGTTGAATAGCTCTCGTCGATTTCGAGGAAGCCGATCAGTATGGTCCTTCAAATGGTATCTAACTCCCCTGTATGGAGATATGAATCCTGGCATTGTCATATATCCAGCATCGCAAAGGTAATATTTACCTACATTCATACAAAGGCGACCAGTTTTCTGTTCAGACGCTTTCTGAGAGACGTAAAACTAATTTATATGTTAATTTTAACATATTACCTTCATACACTCGCAGCCCCAGTGGGGGGGGGGGTAAAGACAATGCATCTTTCAGGACCGTAAAATCATTTGCGGATCCTTCCCACCCGGCCAGTACGTATGTGAATCTTTTGTTTAGGGTAACAGCTGCAAGCACATTTTGCGTCACCCCCTTTCGCCCTCTAAAGCGGGGTACGAGCCTTGCTGGTAGCGTGGCATCTATGTGCGTCCCATCAATGAGCCCGATGCAGTCCTACAACATATTAAATGTGAACAATGTGCAATCCCAAAAACGATCCTTATTATACTGCCACATATACATATACTCACACGTACCTTAAAATATGGGAACCAATTTGGATTATTGAGTATCTCTGGCGGCGTCTCATTCGGAGCTTGCTTCACGAACATATCCCTAAGTGCACACAGCCCCGCCATAACTTTGTTAAAATAACGGCTACCTGTCCCCCCGCCCCTTATGAAATCCACTTGCATTACTCTATTCTTTGACTTGTGCCCTACCATATGCAGGAACATGGCCACCTGCTCCTCTACGGATACATGAATAGTGTCCTTGAGAAGATCACGCTGGCGCATTAATGCTGCAAGATTCATGAAAGCATGTCGCGCATTCGTAGGTAGTGCAAACAACTACTTTCCGACCCCCACAAAATTCTCCGCATGTGGGATTTTCTATGCAGATCCCGCATAGCTGAGGGCTCTCTGGGTATAGGGTCGGGCCTAGCGGAATTGTGCAATTGTAAGGCTAGTACGACAAACGTTATTGCAGCTGCGGCGGCGGTACATAACTCACAACCCGAATGGTCTCCTTGTGTATCCATGTCACCCTTAATTGAATAACACATATATTTACTGTTAATTATATACCTACCATGCCATATATGAGTAACACATTTCACATAAAATTGTGCATATCAAAATGTTTTGCCCTCAGATTTACTGTGTAATCATAGGGAAACACGTGGTTGCTTTGCCGTTTCCCTATCCTTTTCACCCCATAAATGAAACAAGGAGACAAGCCCCAAAAATTTATAAAATGAGCCAAGCATAACAACAAACCAAGGAAACCGTGCTAAAAAACAGATAGCAGTAACCATGGACGCAATGACCCAAAACAGATTCACTAAGCTTGGAGGCATGCACCAACCATTTTATAAAGAGAGCCAAAAGTACCAACATCAAAATCCCAAAAACCAACACGGAGACAAGCTCCTATAATCTGATACACTGACCCTAGAATAGCATCAAAAAACCCAAAATTCAACAAGTTGCCACCAAAAAAACAGAAAGCAGTAACCATGGACATAACATCACAACACAGCTTCATTAAGCTAGGAGGCATGCACCAACCATATTATAAAAAGAGCCAAAAATACCAACATCAAAATCCAAAACATTTTTTAAGACCAACATCAAAACATCAACAATCCAAACATTTTTTAATACCAACAACAAAACATCAACAATCCAAACATTTTTTAATACCAACATCAAAATACCAAACATCAAAAATACCAACAACAAAACATCAACAATCCATTGGAATCCATGGCCCCGCAAATTTTTTAAAATGATCCAAACATTTTTTAAAATGCCCCAACATTGTAAACATCAACATGGGACTTAAAGGGAACCATCGTAGCAAGCCATCCTACGTGTATGTATGTAATGAAAATTCCCTTCATTCGTTCCTCAACTTTTTTCCATCATTGGGCACATTTTAGATTGCACAATTAATTTCATTCATCAATAAAAAACAATAGCACACCCAATCAGATCATCTCAACAGATCAGTAATAAGAAATAGCCGCAAGCACACATGCCCAGCAAACCGAAGGAAATCATCAGCAACCCATATGATACCCTAGCTTCAACACAACATAGAGAAAATTTATAGAGTTCGTAGATTATACCTCTGCGACAAAATCCCAAATTTAGATATAGATCCTGACGACCGAAGGTAGGGTTTTGCTCTGAGCTTCACCGACGAACCCAACAAGCTAGGCACACCCCCTCCTTCAGAGCCTACCACGAAATCAAAGCCAACAACCCATGAGATCAGCAACGGAAGCTTGCAAAACAGCCATAAACCGCAAATAGCCGTTCGGGTTTGCAAAGCCCCAACTGAATCCCGCGCAAAAGAGGATGAGGGGAAGCAATTTCTGACCGTGTGGGACCCAGAACGAGGATTCTCAGCGAAATCGCCGCGATTTTGGGGGATTTCAGACCGAGAAAGTTGCCTATCCATGTCGGAAACACGGAGGTTGCGAGTTCGCGCGGAGGAGACGACGAAAGAAACAGCCCGAAGGAAAGCGAAAGAGGAAAGTGGGTGAACAGTTCGGAATTGACGCGTGAATAGTGTCAAAAATACACTTTCCCCACAACTTTCCCACAAAAGAAACAGGCCCTAACTTACCTGGGCGCATATAATTTCTATAAGAAATAGGTTCTATATTCAAATAATTTTGCCCTTATCGAAAGGCCCAAACATAAGGTCGGTTGGCTTGGTCAGGCCCAGCCCGTTCAGCCCAAATGACCTCCCAATCGAATACTTCGTCAAAAAGGTAAAAACCTAAAAAGAAGAGGTAGACATCAGTGAAGAAGGAGAAGGGTTTTCTTAAAAAAAGAATTTTTTTAACGAAAACAAACTTTTTTTAAACAGAGATGAGTGACGGCCATCTCTTCAACAATATTCTGCTCGGCGGCCGCGGCGGAACTGTAATCTCTATTCATCTCTGTTCATTCCCTCGCTCATTCATTATTGTTTCGATTTTTCTTGAGTTTTTTTTTTGGACTCATCATTTGATCCACAGCTGTTTATGTATCATGTTTCAATTAATGAAAAAGAGTTTATTTAAGCTATTTGTTATGGTTTTATTGTGAAATTTTGAATCCTGTGATTTAGTCGCTGTTATCAAGTTCAGTTAGCTGTAAATTTTTGTATATTTATACTTGAAATTTTTGAGACCCTATTTGAAGAGTTATTGGTATACAATTTGTTA
Source organism: Scilla litardierei (assembly GCA_030789695.1). NCBI lineage: Eukaryota > Viridiplantae > Streptophyta > Magnoliopsida > Asparagales > Asparagaceae > Scilla > Scilla litardierei. The sequence continues at coordinate 2,628,322 of CM061141.1, read as the reverse complement.
AAGTTTATTCTTTTATTTTTCTATGCATGAAATCTGTCCAATAATTCAGTCCAAATTTGTTATTTTGTTTGTTTGTTATCTTGCATTTTTTATAATTTCAGAGATCAGATTTATAAGTTAGCATCTCGTGTAAAATATGAGCAACACCAAAACCGTCTAGAGCCCAAACTTCCATTTCTCAGATTCGTTGCCCCCCTTGCTTAGCCCTTCCTCTAAGGGTTGTTTAGTACGATGTAATTTTAACTTTTATTTGAAGTGTTTGAACAAAGTAGATATTTTGGAATTGACATGAGACGTAAGACCTTTATGAAGTCTTACCATGGGCTGATTTGTACACATGGTACGATACTTCTTTATCTTTTGAGTTGTTCTGCCAGATTGAGACATTCTATGATGATGGATAATGTTTACTGGATTACAATTATCATACATCACCCGAAGTAGTCATTATTAGGAATGACATGCTGACAATGCAAATGTTGATTTGATATGCCTGTAACTGCAGAACCCAGGTCAGTTAAGGGTGCACACAGGAGGGATCGCATGGAAGAAGCTAGGAGGTGGGAAGGTGATCGAGCTAAACAAAGAGGATATCGCGAGTGTGGCCTGGATGAGAGTTCCGAGGGCATATCAACTAGGAGTGAAGAGTAAAGATGGGTTGTTTTACAAGTTCATTGGTTTCCGTGAGCAGGTGATGCTCTTTATCTTTTCCTCGTTATATTACGTGCTAACGGGAGGGATGTGGCATGCAATTCGCTACTTGTTGCTTGTGATTGCTTTGAAGCTAATCGATTTAGGGCTATCATTCTTTTTTGTCATAAAGTGGGGATTCAGCACTTCTGCAAAATGCTAATTACGTTGTTGAAGTTCAGTGGACCCAATTATGGATATGCAGATTTAAAATTTTTATCGCTATTTATCTATGAGGAGTGAATATTTTCCAAGTAATCATATCCCGCTTAAGGATGCTTATTATTGATCACAAAACGGTAGTACTGTTACACACTGCTACTCATCTGCTTTCTTGTGGAATTTCTAATCCAATATAGTTTAGGGTATATTTACATCTTTAGGTGGCATCGAATTTTAAGAATATGCATGAATGCACCCAAAATCTATTGTTTCCTTAAACACGCGCGCGCGCGCACACAACCATATGCGCATAAAACATGCCCACAACCCCTCTGTCACACACACACACACACTCTCTCTCCCCCTCTCTTCAATTGCATGTGTGTTTGACCTTACAATAGTTCTATTGTTTTCTTCCTTATGGTTCCCCATCCACACTTCACCATGTCCCCTTCTCGCTCACTCTCTCACAGTGCCCACCCCACCCCCACCTGCATCTCAAAGAGAGTGCCCGGGGGTGGGGTGTGGGGGCACTCATTCTCTCTTTCACTCTATACACATAAACACATACGTGCACGCGTGCACGCATACACATACTAGATTCTCAGCACATGCAATGAAAACAATTTGAATGATAACACGGGCATAATATTTATATAGATGATAGTTGTGAAGCTTGTATATAAAGAATCATAAAAGTGTAACTATTTCAACAATGAAATAGCATGGCCTTCGGGGGCGGACCTGCCCTCTAAGCTGTGGGGGCACGACCCCCACAAAATTTTTTAAAAAAAGAGAGAGATGTATATACGTACATGCATGCATACATGCATACATGCATACATAAATGTATATATGCATATATACATGTGTATATATGTATACATACATGTGTGTGTATGCGTGTATATATACATCTGTATGTATTAGGCCCCCACTAAAAATATATATGTATTGTGACCCCACCACGCCAAAAGTCACATGCGTGTGCGCACACACAATCATATGCACATAAAACATGCGCACAACCCCTCTCTCTGACACACGCACACACGCACACACTCTCTCGCCCCTATCTCTTCCATTGCATGTGTGTTTGACCTTACAGTAGTTCTATTGTTTTCTTCCTTATGGTTCCCCATCCACACTTTACCATATCCCCTTCTCTTTCACTCTCTCACAATGCCCACCCCATCGCCACCGCCATCGCCACCCCACCCCCACCTACGTCCCAAAGAGAGTGCCCGATTGGCGGAGGCTCATTCTATCTCTCCCTCTATACACATAAACACATACATGTGCATGCCTGCATGCATACACCTACTAGATTCTCAGCACATGCAATAAACACAATTTGAATGATAACATGGGCATAGTATTTATATAGATGATAGTTGTGAAGATTGTATACAAAGAATCATAAAAGTGTAACTATTTCAACAACGTAATAGCATGGCCTTTGGGGGCGGACCCACCCTCTAAGCAGCTGTGGGGGCACGCCCCCCCACAAAAATTTGAAAAAATAATAGAGAGATAGAGATACACACACACACATACATACATGTATATATATGCATACATAAATGTATATATGTATATATACATGTGTGTGTATATATATAAATGTGTATGTATTAGTCCCCTATAATTGTATATGTGTTAGGCCCCCACTAAAAATATATATGTATTGGGACCCTACCACGCCAAAGGTCTGGCTCTGCCGCCACTGATGGTCTTTTCACATTTATTTGCACAAAAATGATTACGTGATCATGATGTGGTCTCATAGAATTTTTTTTCCTAAAATGAATAACCCACTATAACAACTACACTCTTAAGAGGATGTTATTTGTAAATTGTTGTTTTATTTTTGCTTATATCTTTTGTTGATTATTTGACGTAGTTTCAATGAGAAGTTTGGAAATTCTTCATTAATTTTACTTTCCTATTCTAGTTGCAACCGACAACATGCAACTTAAATTTATAAATTGTAAGCATGCACTATACATTTGTGAGCGCCTGCAATTTGGGAGAGGGTCATTCTTAGACATATTTAGTTTTGTAAAAAACATGAAGTGCAACTCTGTAAATTATTAAGGACTTGGATGAAAATATAAATGACTGAATTCAAATTTTCCTTTAGCCTAGAAACTTCTTTCGAAGTTCACTCTTTCAAAATGGCCTATTTTTTATTTTATTTTCTTATCTTGGCTGGCTACATAAACAGTTCGGTAGCGTGAAGCCTCTAAACCCTCTGGGTTATATGTATGTATGCATGTATGTATGTATGTACGTACGTACGTACAAACAAGACACCACATGTTATAACCTCAAGATTCTCAAGAATGAATGCTATAAGACCGATTTAACAACATTGCAAAAATCCAATTTTTGATGAACCCTAACTGTTCAAATCACATAAAGCATGAGAACCAAACACCATAAGTGCAGAAAACACAGGAATATCATAAAAAATATATGGAAACAATTCCTTGTTAGGAACGGAAAACAAGTTTTTGACAACAAACTGAAAAAGCAGAAAATCTAACATAAGCTGGAAACTCGAATGTGATGCTAAGCTTGCCAATATGACCGACATCAACAACAAAGCAGCTGAAAGGTTGCAATTTTGTTAGAAGAGATATAAAAAATGAGGGGAAGGAGAAATAACAGATGGGAGCACATCTTCCTATGATTCGAGATGGGCTTATCGATATGTAGAGAATGAAGAAGTGGTAGTGGTTTAAAACCAGGCCCGAAGTAAATACAACCCAAAGCATATTGATATAGCTCAGCTTTAAGTTATTTAATAAAATTGGGAAACCCATTAACTATGTATGCATGTCATGAAGTATTAAGCTGCTCATATGCAGTTCAATGCTTACACATGCTGGACATGTTGGATTCATGTCCACTTTGTATATTACACGTGGATAAGCATTTGGACAGACACTGGTCTGCAATGTCCATTAGTGCAACATACATGAGCACAATGATTGTTTTACTTGAAAATTTTAATTGAATACTAACAGATTATCAGGCAGAGAACTGAACTGGTTTACTGTTTAGGTTTTTCTTGAAAAGGCTTGAATATTTAATTAAATATTCTACTATAAACTATATGGTGGCTGTCAGAGTTGGTGCTGTGGTTTCATCTAGAGCAAACATTCATTAAAACTATGAAACTATAGAAATGTGATTTATAGATGCATGGCTTTCATTTTTATGTAAATTTGTTATTATTAGCATTAAAGAATTCCTTGATCTGCAATTAAATTTCTCTTTACCACATTTGTCACTCTTTTGATTTGTACAAATATGATCTCTCACGCGTTAAGATAAATATTATTAACCAACATAAATTTAAGAATTATTGTGTTCTGCAATGCGAAAATTTTGCTTGATCAATAGAAGAGATGTAATTGATTTCTTGATATGATTCTTTTTGATCTGCTACTAGTTTTTCCTTTGGGTTCTTGGTTTATGCCACCAATTTAATGGTTACTTTTTATTCGTTGTAATAATTGATGATGTTTTATTATACATAGGACGTCAGCAACTTGACAAGTTTTATCCAGAAATCTATTGGGTTGACCCCCGAAGAAAAGCAACTTTCCGTCAGTGGTCGGAATTGGGGAGAAGTTGATATACATGGTATGGAGACTAGATTTCTGTATTGTCTTTTCTTTCTAGATGAGATCATACTACTAGGGTTGCATGTTGCTATACTCATTCCCTTACCAAACAATCTGTGGTCATGCTTGTAATCTTATCATTATAGTCAACTTCAGGAAGCTAGCTAACCATCCCGACTTCTTTGTTATTTATTTTTTTATTTTCTTCTTGCCTTTGTACTTGTGTCTGTTGTCGGGTTGGGCTGCTTTTTTTTGTTTTTTGTTTTTTGTTTTTTTTGTTTTTTGTTTTTTTGGGGTGGGGGGTGGGGTTTGATTTCTATAGACTGATTGCATGAATTTTATAAGCTGTTGTTTGACTGTGATTTTTATTTCCTTTATGTCCTCATGTTTTTTTGCATATTATTTTTTTGTCGCCTTGACCGCAGTGTGATTCTCATGCATTGCAGGAAACATGCTGACTTTTCTGGTAGGATCAAAGCAAGCTTTTGAAATATCTTTAGCTGATGTTGCACAAACCCAACTGCAGGGGAAAAATGATGTCTACATGGAATTCCATGTGGATGACACGACAGGGGCTAATGAGGTGACCTATAAAATTTACGTTTTATGCTATTTTTTTCTTTTTCTTTTATGTTTTGTGAGTGCTTTGATCAGTTCCTATGTCTGTGTTTGCTAAGTATACGTCAATGGTAATATGAACTACTTATTCATTTTCAACTTATATCAGTAACTAATTACCATTTGGTTAGCAGCATCATGCTGCTATGAAATCCATGGAACTTTTATGTCTTTGAGACATATTTGGTGGATCAGATGCTTAGTGTCGATTCCATTTTGTTATAAAATTTTGTGCTTAAGGTGATTAAATTGTCAGCAGAAGCCCAAAAAATCTACAATACTAATACATTGCGTATGCAAATGCTTGTAATAATGGTTGCCCTAAGACATGATCCATGCACCCTTCATGTTATGTAGGTAACATTGGATCTTATGAATGCGCTGAAAATGCCCATTTTGGTTCCTTTTTTCTTTTCATTGCTCTTCTTTTTTTTTTGGGATGTGGGGATTTTTTTTGTTTTTGTTTGTTTGTTTGTTTGTTTGTTTGTGATATTTTTGTTTTTTTTTTTTTTGGGGGGGGGGGGGGGGGGGGGGGGGGGGTTGCTGTTATGTTGCTATTGTATGAAGTTGTCTGCCATGATGTCTTTCAAAATTAGTTCACAATGTTTGTCAATGCATACCTTTACTAGCAGTTTCAGCACAACTATTCATTGTCTACAGAGAAATGGTTCATAACATATTTACATAGTTGAACAAATTTGAATTTTACAGATTATTTTGGATTCTAGGAATTTTCCTTGAATTAAAAATGTTAATTTTGGCGCTTGCTGTCATCCACATGATTTTTCTGAGGATGTGGGAGTTGTGCATGGTGAAGGAGAAGGTGACGAGTGCATGAGATACTGACCCAATGCAGCGGATTGTTTGGAAAATACAAAGGCACTGTATGGTGCATACACCAATCACGGCCATATAATCAAGTCTAGTAAAGAAGTTAGAATTTTTTTTGGTCATTATCTTTTGTTATCGAATAAAATATGTATAAACGATATGATTTGGAACAAATCATCTGTTTTATTATCAATTTTCTTTGTCAGTTCACAATCCAACTTTTTTGCAACAAATATTGTCCACACTTCATATAAATTTATGCAGCTTTCCTCTCCCTTAGAGGCACTGCTTCATTTTGACATGTTTATTCTTTTTGTTTATCCTGTTTGTAGAAAGACTCACTCATGGATCTGAGTTTTCATATACCAAATTCCAATACCCAGTATGTTGGTGATGAAAATCGGGCACCAGCACAGGTAAATTAACTATATGTTGAAAATGCATGTCTAATTGAATAGTGGGTGATGCAAATGTTTTAGTTTATTTTGTTGTCTTTTTTATCTTTTAGGTTTTACTCGACAAAATCTCGTCCATGGCCGATGTTGGCTCATCCAGCGATGAGGCTGTTGTCACATTTGAGGGCATTGCAATTCTTACTCCAAGGTGGGGAGATGCAGTTAATACATATTCGGGTGTCCTTGTTTTATTTTATCTAGATTTTCCCTTGAAAATGTGTGAACTACCTTTTGTTTTTAAGAATTTCAGTTAAATAGTCTTGCACTTCCCTATTTGAAACTAAAATTAAAATCTGTCTTTAGAGGGCGGTACAGTGTTGAACTTCATCTTTCCTTCTTCCGGCTCCAAGGGCAGGCAAATGATTTCAAAATTCAATATACCAGTGTTGTTCGACTATTTTTGCTGCCAAAGGTTTGACTCTTGCTTTACACTGGAACCTAATAAATGCCAAGTTTTCTATTTGTATAATTCTTTTCTGCTATTTAAATTTCACCGGCTGTCGTTTGGTAAGCAATTGAATCTGTTTGCTTTTCCATTCTGTACCTATGTTTCTGACACAATACATTTTGGCTCCACTTTCTGATGTGTCTCATGTATCTGTTGGTTTTATGCAGTCCAATCAACCACATACATTTGTTGTAGTTACACTTGACCCTCCAATCCGCAAAGGAATGACTTTGTACCCGCACATTATTCTTCAGGTGATTATAAATTGCCAGTATTTTTTGTACTTAGATGGGAAGCATACTGATTCGGTGTATGTTGCCTGTTTTCTGCTCTGCAAAGTTTGAAACAGACACTGTAATTGAAAGCACTCTGTCAATGAACGAGGAGCTGCTGGCTACAAAGTACAAGGATAAATTGGAACCGACATACAAGGTGGGTTATGAAAATATAGTAGCATTACTAAGTTCCAACCATTTTGCTCTGTAAACAGCTTAACTGTTTTCGATACCAATGAAATGCAGCTCTCCTTGAACATGTGGTGAGAAGTTAAAGCTACCTAGAATATGTTCAATGTTCCAAATATACTATCAAATATACTATTTTCTTTTTGGCTAAGTGTAAATGTGAGTTGTGCTTTTCCAAATAAACAATTGCACAAGTGATTGTAATGAATTACTTGCAACTAGCATCTTTGCGTTTGTGTTTGTTCATAAATTGATTACAGTCTCCTGATGTTTACACGGCTTGTTAATGTGATAGCTGGAAGTTAAACCAAGTACTCTCTTTTCTGTACCTTCACAAACCTAAGTACATTGGTTTACTGTGACTCAAGTTTAAAATGTGAATTATTATTATTATTTCCTTGTATAGGTTCCATTATATTTCACTATAATCACCTTGCATGTACTTTCATTTCTGCAAAGCCAACGATTTGTCATGTACTAACGACTTTTTATATGCATCAAATACTTCCAACTTTGTGCTTTCCCGTGCCTTCTGATATTTACATCTAAAGACTTGGACCAGTGCCTTCATTGTTCTCATTACTTAATTAGCTATATTCTCCATAACAACATAATTGACATTAAAAACACCAAAAACCAAAAAACAAGAAACAGAAACAAAAACAAAAACAAAAACAAGATCAATGAGTAAGATGAAGTAAAATAATGTGGTTATAATCAGAATGTTTTATCTGTTCCCTAACTACTAGTGATGAAGAACTGTGTGGTGGTTTCTATTCAAACAAAAATGCTATTATGATATTGGCTGGGGAAGAGGGGAGAAGGATTGTTTGAGACATTTTCCACTCTATGTTGTGCAGATTTTATTATATTGAACATGATTACAGTTTAGATAGACCTTGAAAATGACAAAGTCACTTACTGTTTTGAAATAAAGATGGTAACCGAACCCTCTCTTAAGACATGTCCAAAAAAAGCAATTTTTTAAAAGGTATCTCTGAGGAACTTGTTCATTTATTATGTGAAATCTATATCACTACCATGAAATATTACATATTGCATACACGTCAACTTGCATCTTTTCACACACGTCAAATTATAGACAATTGTAATCAAATAAATAAACTTGATAAGGTGGAAGTGATTAATGACATCATGTGAGCATACACGTATGTGAATATTTTACAAACTGTAAAAAGCTTACTATATTATATTCTGCAAAATGTTAGACTCTCTATCAACGCTCCAAGCAAATAAGATAAGTGATGCATTATTGGGATGTAAAAAATAGACGCGGCAAACGTATGGAACATAATTTGTGGAGCATATTATTACTGGAGGTATATGTGCTGCAACAATTTAATAATGATGAGAGTCTCTTCACCACCACCGCCGCCCATGATTTGTTATTTTGATAAAACTTTCATACATTCACTCATCAACTTCTGTCAAGAGCTTAAGACTTGTTTTTGGATGGACAAACTGATCTATACCCGCAAAAGGCTCCTAAGGATGATATTGTTCTCCTTATACAATGAAACGAGAAAATGCCTACGAAATAGGGCCTTGAGGAATCAAATAGCAGTCCAATGCTGTTTGGATAAAATTCTATTACCGAAAGTAGGCGTAAGCAATGGAATTCTCGAAGCTGTGCCAGCCATCTTTGAAGGTAGAATGTCCGCCAGGCATACCTATGGGCCTCGATCCGACGAACAGGTGGCTAGCATTTGCCATTAGATGCCAGTATTTCTTTAAAATCAGCCAGATCAGGCCGTTTAGACTTTTCGTGGTTTGTAGAGGGCTTTCAGGTTTTACCTGATCCTTCAGCCTAGCGTTGAATGTGACAGGGCCTATAGCTGACACACTACTCATTGTTCCTGTCAAATCACGATTCTGTAGTGATTTTTGTGTGTTTTCTTGGGATGGATAGGTGGTGGCAACACACTAGAAGATGGGATAGAAATAGGCCCATCCATTGGAAGTTAAGGTTACATCCGTTGTGGATGAAACGATGAATAAATGATTGAGATAGCTTGAGCATAGCGCAATCGATACGTGTGCCAGTGAGAAAAAAGCGATAGGATCGGATCATGGTTGATCAGGCAATGAGGGAGTAGAGGTAGGCTTATTATAAACATTGATGGCACAACTAAACAGGATGTTATAGGTAAATTATCTAACCAAGGAGATGGCCCTTAGCTTGTGCTAAATGGAAGCAAAGGATTCATGCAACCAATTCTTAAAGGTTTAGACATAGGCTTTGTTTGTTATTGTTGTTATTGCAAGTTTTGCTGAAAACTGCAAACTTAAGGGTGTTGTATTGCTCATGCTTGTCTATATGGACTTTCAGTTGTCTTCTGTCTTTGTTATGTATTATGTTGCACTTGTCCATGCACACTGATTCAATTGGGGGAAAAAAATACTTCCAGGGCCTGATTCATGATGTCTTCACTTTGATCTTGCGTGGTTTGTCTGGAGCCAAAGTTACGAGGCCCGGAAAATTCCGCAGCTGTCAAGATGGATATGCTGTGAAATCATCATTAAAGGCCGAAGATGGAGTGTTGTATCCTCTTGAGAAGAGCTTCTTCTTTTTGCCAAGGCCTCCTACTCTCATTCTTCATGATGAGGTATTACTGATATGACAAACTTAAGATTATTGAATTACTAAACATTTTTATTTTTTTGTATTAGACATGATCGGCTTACTCCTACTTATCATATTTTTTAACAGATAGAATATGTTGAGTTTGAGAGACATGGTGCTGGAGGGTCGAGTGTATCTTCTCACTATTTTGATCTTCTAGTGAAATTGAAAAATGATCAAGAACATCTTTTTAGAAACATTCAGAGGAATGAGTATCATAATCTTTTTGACTTCATTAGGTAGGGGGTTGTTGATTTTAATCTGTATGTCCATGCCATATGCTTCCTTCACATGAGCTCATGTTCTGAAGAAACTAACTTATTCTATGCAGTGGAAAGGGTTTGAAAATCATGAACCTTGGCGGTGCACAAACTACAAATGGAGTTGCATCTGTTTTAGAGAATGATGATGATGATGCTGTTGATCCACATCTTGAACGAATTAAAAACGCAGCCGGTGGTGAGGACAGTGATGAAGAGGTGCTCTATGCTGGTTCTTGTTCCCATCATGTGCTTTTATTTAAAAAGATTTGCAGCATCTTCTAATGTTATACCACTTCTATGCAGGATGAAGATTTCGTTGCCGACAAGGATGATGGTGGTTCTCCAAGTGACGATTCTGATGAAGAAGAATCTGATGCCAGCGAAAGTGGAGATGATAAAGTAGAAGCCCATCTTTTCTGAGTGCTTCAATTACATCAGTTTTCCCTTATTTTTTGGACGAATACAGACACATTATTGTTTTAGATATTGCTGGACACTTATTTTCATTTTTATCCATTATTTTCACCAAGTTCATTAATCTGGTTCAACAATTCAGAAACCTGCAAAAAAGGAGGCCAAGAAAGAAGCTATTGTAACAAAAGCCTCATCAGCTAAGAAAAAGGCCAAAGATGGTGATGAAGAAGGTTCAAAGAAAAAACGGCAAAAGAAAAAAAAGGATCCCAATGCACCCAAAAGGGCAATGTCAGGTTTCATGTTTTTCTCAAATGCTGAAAGAGAGGTAAGCTGCATATTCTTTGGACAGCTACCACTTTTCTTTGTACGTCCTTTGAAGGTGAAACTTCCTTAATTTCCTTGTTAAATGCAGGATAGACTTTCTTCTCCTCATATTCTATTGCTTACTAAATTGGGCAAGGTTCCGTGAGATTCTGCTTATTAAACCATGTGAATTCAAGTCTGTTTATCTTAATGTAGTTCATCAGTTAACACTTTGTCCTGATTTTCTGTCAAGTTGATCTGTTAATTAGAACAGAACAAAGGACAAAGCAAAAAAAAACAGAGAAAAAAACAAAATTTTGTTTACTTTCTTATGGAAACTGTGAGGTCACAAATGTTCTGTTTCTTCTTCTATAAAGATCATATGGAGACTGTGAAGTCACTCGTAGTTTTACTTAGGAAGAAATTTAGGAATATTCTCAAAAGAAAGAAAGAAACAGGGAATAAGAATTTTGCTAGTTGACTTGCTGATACCGGCGAGAATAATGCCTCTAACAACCAGGCTTACCCCTTTATAGTGGAAATCATCTGCATCATCATGCAAGAAGAATAACCCCTAAATAGATATTACATGGTAGGTTTAGCATCAAATTAACATTGTTATGCATGTTAGTGGACATCATATGGGAACCGTCCAAGCAGAGTCTCGGGTGCCACCGAGATATACCAGGTCAAACTTTGTGTCCAGAAGATCTTTTATCTTGTGTGGTATCCAGGTTTTCTCCTCTAACCAAGGTTTCAAATTGCGGTAATAGTCATGTGTTTGGTTACACAAATTTGTTGGTAGTATCAAGAGCTTTGGTGGTTTTGGGAGTTTCGGCCCTTTTGGATCATAATCACAAGTCTATGACTCTGGGATTTAAAAATTTGAAAGTATATTAAGATTTCAGAATATATCAGAGACAATGGCCAAGCTTGGCATTTTTTAATTATTGAGGCAGTATAGATCAAGTCTGAATCAACACTTGTATAACCAATAACTGATGTAGCAATATAAATATATATGATGTATGGATTACAAATATAACTTATATGACCATTAAAAACATTAGATTAATCCAATCAACTGCTCAACACTATTATCATTCTTTTCTAATTAACGAGATTTTTACTCTAGAATTTCAACTCTTAATAGCTGGGGCTGTCACGATTGAAATATTTGATTGCAAAAACAATTTCTTTCTGTTTCAACTATCGGTACTTAAAACCACGTCTCCTCTTGTATCATTCTTTATTAGCCAAAATAGGTGGTATTGGCCTGTTCGGCTAGATCGTATTGGCATGTTTGAAATCCGACACGGTATGACCGATACATTTCGGTACATAATGTTTTAACCAATCTTTCATTGCCATTTTGCCACGCCAACTTTAACATCAACGACACTTGACCTGAGAACTTATTTTTCTGTGCCTTGTGCATATTAGATGCCTTACTAAGTTTGTTACCTCATCCCAGCTGTTGAAATGGCTTATGTATAACTCTAAAGAATTGGTTTATTGAGAACCTGCCATCATGTTGGTATGAAAATACGACTATGCTGGATAAGTTATGGAGGAGACTTTGGGTGTCTTCTCACTTTAGGAAGTTGGAGCAGCGTGAAACATTGGATGTGGGATGAAAATAGACACTGTTTTCTAAAATTTTCTGCCACTTTGAGGCCTTTGAAATGCATAGAACTTTTTGGATCTTTTTTTTCTTTCTTTCCTAACACTTTCCACCTTAAATATTGCAATTTGTAGTACCATTTTTCCATTTATGATGTTTAAGAAGCTGACCTACTACACTTCTATCATGCAGAATTTAAGAAAAGGTAATCCTGGAATGTCGTTTACTGATGTCGGGAGGGCTCTTGGTGAAAAGTGGAAGAAGATGACAGGTATCACTTTATAGCATGACATATATGTACACATTTGTTGTTTACCTCTAGGTTTTTGGACAGGCCGCTTCATCTATATAGTAAATACCCTATTGCTGATGATGAACTCTAACATGAAAATGATACCATGATTAAAGCTTTTTGTAGACGCATGCTTGCCGTAGACTGTGCATCTGATGCTTTATCTCCACAGGTTGTCAAGCATTTTTGCAAGCCTTTGAATGGATGCAGGGCTGTTAGCAGCTAGTGAACCAGCCTATGGTCTATTGTTATGACGGGAAAATAGCAGCTATTTCAAGACTATTCCTATTGTTGGGGTTTTGGGGGTAGATCCAGTTTGCGATACCTGTATATTGTCTATCCCTTTAAGTGTTCGGTCAACTTGCGGTGACCTGATTTAAGTGAAGTGAACCCAAACCACATCGTATAATGGGTCAGACCAGGTTTCTTCGGGGGTTTGGCATGCCACTTGTATCTCGGGTTGGGTTGAGCATATCAGCTTAAGGGTTGTGGTGAGAGTGAAAATAGAGACATCCCGGATACTAATATTTGAAAAGGTGGATGCATAAAATGAATCTCCAACCCTTAAGGGAACTGACACACAAAGCATGCATATGTACCAAGGTTTTAAATATTGGATATCGATATCATATTGAATTGCTAAATTCATTTCGGATATCGGATATCGGGGAATAAATCAGGGATACTCGCCAATATCGGGTTGCTCATATGAGTCATATCGGACAATATAAATATACAATTATAATATCATAAATATCAATGTTTGTTCATATTACCAAATTATCATCAATAGAATCACATAAAGTTACGATAAATGTATTAAGTTACAGCTATCACTAACATATGAGTATGTAATATTACATGTCTACAAATTAACAAAAAAGAATAATGGGTATCATACGCCATATGAGAGGGTATCTCATATTCCCTCTCACATAAAGGGGGCAAGTACAAGCTCACATGGGCTTGTACTTGTTGTACTTGCCCCCTTTATGTGAGAGGGAATATGAGAGACCCTCTCATATGGCGTATGATACCCATTATTCTCTTAACAAAATATTAAAACTTAAAATATTGCATGAAATATAACATGAATAAAAAGATTATCAAAAAGAGTGGCTTATCCCTCATTATGTAACAAGCTCATTATGCACATGTCTCTTGGATGAATGTTTCAGCGTATTCCGCAACTTCCACATCAGATGAAGAACTATCCGAAGAAGACGAATCTGAAGAGATCCATGAATAAGAACCTAAAGCTTCATTCTACTCAAGCATTTGCTTATTCTCCGTTCCTGATGATGATGATGCACTAGCTTTTTATTTCTGTCAAGTCTTTAATCTTTTAATATCTCATGACGTAAGATCTGTCCATATCACTTCTTTAACTTGTCTCCATGTCAACCTTACTCAAAGGAAGACTTCATCATCATCCTCATCTGAAACAATAGAAGCATCAGCTGATTTTTGAGACATCCACTCGGTCACCTTGCCCTCTATAATGGAATCAACAAATATGATATTTGTGTTTTTGCTCTTAAATCTTTTTTCAGTTGAGCATTGAATTTGACATAGACCAAGTTTTTCAATTTTATTAGTACTTAGTCTATTTCTTCTCTTTGTGTGAATTTGTTAATGAAAATATAAGAACCAATTAGCCATTATGAGAAATATGTATTAAATTAATAGATGATATAAAAGAAAATTTATTTAAAATTTTACCATATCAAAACACTCCAATTTCTTTCACAATCACCTGAGCTAGTGGTTAATCCCAAAATTCTCATGGCCATCTTCAAATCAGTCGTTGTCCCACCATGCAAAAGTCATCAATTAATAAAAAAAATCAAAATCAAATTCCTTTTAGTTTAAGCTTTAAAATATATAAAAAATGCTATAATAGAAATATGAAATTGATATTAGTTTCTTAGCTATACTTGGATCAGGGGAAGGATTTTTAGCTTGCCTTTGCGTTACTTATCAGAAGACCCACTTCGATTTTGATACAAATGCAGCTGGAAGCTAATTTTGTTTTGCATCTCAGGATCAATGGCATACATCCTTAACATGCTATCTATGAATCCATCAGCAATGACACCATCTCCATTAATAGCCTCACGTCTTTGATAATTAATAATACTGGTTCAATAAATGACTCGCTTATGTGTAAATGAGTTTCAGCTTGTCATTTTATTTTTTATCAATTAGAACGAAGATCGGCCTGACTTTTTTTTTTCATTATGCTTCAAATTCAACGCGATCTCCTTGCATACGACCAAGGCTCCATACAACCACCCCATTGATGGATTCTCGCTATTTGCCTTTCGAAGAATATGGACGATAGGATTAAAAATGTTCAATGTTAGTGTCACATTCTTCCAAAATGAACGGCTATTGATGATGGTGTATACATACAAAGGATAAAGTTAATCAAAATATTAATTAGTTGCGATAAAATACAAACCAAATAACAAATTGAAATTAGATATAAGATTTTAGATTTTTACCATTCTTGCTTGAGCTATACGGGAGAAATTCAACTCCCATTCAGTGATGTCGACAGAAGTCTTCAACTTCGACTTCTTCTGGAAGCTTTGCAATGACAAAAATGTTATAGCAAATCGGGTAACACAGAGCCTAACAAGAACTTCCACAATCTTCTCCCTCATCATATGTAGAACGATAGTGTGCGTATACATATAGATTGTGATGATCATTGCAACAAAAATTGCATTGCAGATAGGCTTGAGCTTTCTAATATTCTGCAATAAGAGGTTCAATGGGTGTGCAACACAAGAAGTCCAGAAAATAGAGACGCCTCAAAGCTAATAACTTTGCTGCAGCCATATTGTTCAATGTATTTTCGGTCACTATTTGAACACCAGATTGTTTTCCCAACTTTTCAATTGTTGCATTCACTAGATCATAGATATATTTGTCATCATGCATATCATTAGATGTGTTCTCAGAATTATAGAACATCATTCTTGCATAAGCATGAATGCCAATGTTTATTATGCTCCTATCCTTACTGTCAATCCAACAATCTGTCATAAGCCTACTTCCATGCAGTCTACATGTTTCGAGAAAAGCATCTAATTTCTCTTTCTTAGAAACTACTTCCTTATAAAGATTCTTCTCAGCTATCACATAATATATATGACCTAAATTCGGTATATATTTGCCAACAACCTGCAATATCTGTCTAAAAGATGAATGATCCACCCTAGAGAATGTGGATCCTATTTCAAATATGCATTGTGCGATCCACTCACATGCATCGTCTCTGTTCTTCTTCCAGTGTTTATTAAGGCTGGTTTGCATCCCATTTCATTTATCCGTCCCCAGCTGCTCTATCTTCTTTATTTCTTGAACCTACACATGCTTGTCCATTGGTCCTTTGAATCTTAGACTTCCAGGGCCTTGACTGGCTATATGGGAGGACTCCACTTCAAAATCATCTCTAATTACCACATCATCTCTCAGAGCTTGAAGCTTTGATTCCTTATTCTCTTTCGATGATTGTGTGGTTTATGCATCACCGACCTTCAGTCTAAACTCCGTAGGAGCCTGTGTGCAATGAGCTACATTTTTTCTCTTTCTTGCAAGATGGATCTTGAAACGGCTAATACAATTGTTTCTTGCAAGATGGATCTTGAAACGGCCAATACAGTTGTTCCTGACATGCTCATAAAAACTTGCACCTCACTTTATTAGATGTCAACTTCTTCCTATAATCTTAAAAATTGGTTCCTCGCGATGGATGCTGCCTTGCTAGATGCTCTAGAAGACATTTTCAATATCTACTATCAAAGAAGACGAACATTAGAAAAATTTTAAATTAAAATTAAAACATATCATAAGAATTTAAAACATACCATGACTCATCACTGTAAATAATTGTGGGATTTACATGTATGTATGTGTATATATATATCGTATATTTAGAAATCAGGAGACATCTTTATTTATAACCCAAAGGTAATATTATTGCGTTAATATTTATAGTTAATAATCGGATCTATATGGTAGTCGATAGAGCCTGGAAGGGACATTATTTATTATCCAATAATCCAATAAGGCAAGTTGTCCAAGTATACAAGTGAATGCATGAACCACAATCAATACAAGTCTTATATCTCTAATAAGACAATAGGCTGCCAAACACGAACCAATACTTGACTATAAAGATTAATTGAAATCAATTTCATTCTATAATCACTTATGTACATCCCATAGTTTTCTCAGAACAATGTCATCGTCGAAATAATATTTTTCAACACAACAATATTTATTATTTTCTCAGAACAATCTCGTCATCAAAATTATTATTCTCAGGCTTAAACTCATCAGTCATCACATAATTACAAACCTGTTATCAGGTGGAGAAGAAGAACTGAAAAAGAATCCGCCATGGAGAAGAAAAGAAGAACAATCAGCCATGTAGAAGAAGAAGAAGGAAGAAGAATCAGTCGTGGCGGAATAATAGAAGAAATAAGATCGAAGAAAAAATCGAAGAAGAAAAATAAAAAATCGTAAAAAATAAAAAAATTTGTAAAAATGTAGAATTAAGAACAAAAATCATAATAATTCTCTTGTTGATTTACCTCTAATTTCTTTTGAAATTTGAAAGAAAGTAACGGCAAAACCCCAATTTTTCGACGAACGAGCGAACGAGAGTGACGAGGGCAAAGACAATGAGAAAGAGTGACGAGAGCGAGCGATAACGTGTGCGTTTCTTTGTCTTAGTAAAACGCGGTTGGATCGATCCAAATCCATTAAAAAATTTTTCACACCCACCAGGGATAATAATGAACATTATCGGTCTATAATGTTTAGTGTCGAAATTCTTTCCTGGAATTTTTGCGGTATTGGATCCGCTGGGATCCGACACCAATTTCTCGGTCGATAAATTAGCCGTATCAACTGGTATTTAAAACGATGATATGTATATGTGTATGATAAAGCTATAGCTACACATGCATATGCATTGACATATGTATGTATACATATATGAGAGAGATGAGTTTATAAACGTGTGCGTGTACATGTGTGTGTATTAGGGGAAGAGTTTATATGCATGTACATAGATTTCCTACACCGATATTAAAAAACCACTTTACTTATTTCGTCAACGATGGGCCTTGTCCGTGTTGAAGTTCATATTTAAAGCCCAAATACATTGAAGATCTAGTGAACCTGAAGCTTTTTGCTTGTTGATATAGGGACGGAAAAAGTATTATTACAACGAAATTGTTAAGTTTTTTTGTGTAACTATGTTTTAAATTGTATAGATGAATATGAACGGCACCAAGCATTGAATAAACATATATGACGTAATTTTTTTGAGTGTTGGTGTAGGAAGTTAGCTACACAAAAGTTTATATGATTTATTCCACACACAAGGAATAGTCGATATAATATGATATATGAGTACTTGTGTCATGTGTCGCTTGTAAAGTTCATTCTATTTTTTTTGAATTGTTGGCTCTGTTCATTTTGATGTTTATATTCTAAAACCCCAACACGAAATATATATACTGAACTCAAGGTTTTTTTGCTGGGTGATCTGGGTGTGGAAAAAGTTATATTTCAGAAAAATTATTAATTTTCCAACATGTAAATCAACAAGCAATTTTTTGTGGATTCATTAGATCTTTGCTGTGTATGTATGTGTTTTAAAATATGAAGATCAAAATGAGTGTTGATCATCCAACAAATATCGGAGGATGGACTTTTCAGAGCCGACATATAATGCAAGTGCCTAAATTGCATATGCTACTCATACGATCACATACAAGCAGCGATGGCAAAAGGGGAGTTAATGAGCTGCAGCGGCAAAACCCTAGAGGGTAGTGCCCGTTTTGTAATTACAGGATAGTGTCTGTTCACTAATTATAGGACACAATGTTAGTTTCATAATTTCTAGGCAGTGGCAGAATTGTAATTTCTGGGCATAGGAACATGCTTGTAATTTTTTGGTGCAGTGATAGAATTGTAATTTCAGGACAGAAAACCCTAGGTCAGGGGCATTTTAGTAATAATGGGACGATGGCTCATTATGGGGAGTTTTATTATAAATTAGGGGATAGATTAGAGGGAGGATGGAAAGAATAATGTCAAGATAATTACTATTAGTTATTTAGATTAGATTAGCCCTAGGATTATTGGGAGAGCGGTCCTCCCGAATTGAGGCTAATTATTTTGTATTTCCATTCCAAATCATTAAAATTATCATCTTTTTGCCACAAATCCTTTCCCAATCTTATCAAAGTGGTACTGGGGCATTCGATCCCGAAATCAATGACGGCAACAGGAAAAAAAGGTGTATGCTTTGGAGGAAAAAATGACGAGATCCCTGAGGAACGACAACAAGCGATGGAGGGAAGGAGTGAGGAAAGTCTTCCGTCGATGGAGTCCTTCATTGAAATCGACGATGGAATCTAAATCCTCGATGGAAGCCACGACGAATCAAATATTGGAGTTGAATATCTGCCTTCCTCCCAATGTAACCACGTCAACGGATCTAAATAAAGGAGGACAACGACGAAGATCTGATGAAAAAAGAGGAATTTTTGGACAAGGGCAAAGGAAAAGTCATATCCTTTGAAGAGGAGATCCCACCGAGCGACGGTGCATGCAATCCACATGCGTGGGGTGAGATCAACCCCCACTCCTTGGGGGTGTGGCGGAACAAGGGGGTGGGATGTGGGAGGGAATGGGAAATCGCCCACCACAACACAAGGACCTGTCGACCACTAGCAGGTGCAGGCGGCACCGTGGGATGCATCGGAGGCCCCGCGGGGGCCGGTGGATGCCAGTGGGGGCTTGGCGATAGACCACAGTGGATGGCGGCCCTTTCGTGGACATCAATGATGGTGGTGGAGGCTTCGACGAGAGGGAAAGATTCGGTGCCTTTTTTTGGGAATTTCACCTTAAGGACAAGGTGGTTTTTTGGGTGGCGAGTAATGATACAATCACATACAAGCGACGGTGGTAAAAGGGGAGTCAAGGAGCGACGACGATAAAACCCTAGAGGGGAGTGACAATTCTATAATTTTGGAGTCCAGTGGCATTTTCGTAATATTGGAAAATCAGTTTATTATATGTATATGGGGCTAGTGTAATTAGTCTTTTATGTTGAATTTGGAGAGAATATTAGAGATTAAAGAGTAGAACCCTCGTTTAGTTGGGAGAGTTGGCCATCCTTTCGAATTGGTAGCCGTATCATTGTCAATTCTACTTTATCAATAATAATCCTAATTATATCTCCAAATCCGATAGGAAAATCTGATTTTTATAGATGAAGATGAGAAATATAAAATATAAGTGGCTTCTTTCATGAGGAAACCTCTCTTATCTTTTGATTCGAGAGATAAGACTTAACTCTCCTCTATCTAGGGTTCTACGCTAGTTCTAGGGTTTTTTTCTTGTAGTTTCAACCTGAAGAACATTAACCCCAATCCCGAAATATATACGGAGGATTGATTTGTCTATATGTACAAAAATACACATGAACCCCAAAATTACAAAAACTCCATTGGGCTAGTTAGCTGCTCGATGATTCGCTTTGCGTCGCCTCCTCTGATACGTCATGATCCCATCATTACTTCCCGAAAAGAGCCATCCTCACGGTGAAAATCTGGAAATCGCTGCGCAATAACTCTAAAAGGCTCCTAAGTGGTCTTATGGTTTAGAAGGCACTTCCACTGAATCAATACCTCCAGTATCCCTGCATTTCTTTTGCGCACCCCCTTCAGATCTGTCGGTCTAAGATCACCTCCATATCCTTTGTCAGAGTCAGTGGTAGCGATTAAGAATGGGTGTTATCCCCATTGACCTGATGAAGCTGCGATATATGGAAAAATGGGTGTATGTCGGACTCTGGTGGCAACTTATTATAGGCAACATGACCAATCTTAGCCTCAATCTCATAAGTCCCAAAGTAGCAGGGTGATAGTTTCTCGTTTCTCTTGTGTGCCAAAGATCGCTGTCGATAGGGCCACAGCTTCAAATATTCTGTCACTCATGTTGAACTCTAACTTTTGCCTTATGTCCATCGGCCTGAGTTTCCATAATCTGATGGGTCCTTGTTAGATTGCACATCAACTCCTCCAACACTCTGTCTCTCTCCTTCAAATACTGCCATACCTAAGAAACTGGTGTAGAACTATGGCGGTAGTGAAGTAGATGTGGAGGGTCACACTTATATAGAACTCAAAAAGACGTCTGAGCGACAATTTGAAAAGATGTATTGTATCAATACTCGTCCATACCAGCCACTTCGACCACTGCTTCAGAGCCTATGAAACAAAGCATCACAAATAGGTCTCGATGCTCTTATTGATGACCTCAGTCTGGCCGTCTGTCTGGGGATGATAAGCTGTGCTCCTCTTTAAAGTTTAAAGTCGTCCTATGCATTCGGAATAGCTCCCTTCAGAAATGGAAAAGGAGACTCTGGGACCCCATGCAACTCACTACCTCCCATATAAATGCAGCCGCTACTGTTACTGCGATGTAAGGATGTCGGAGTGCTACAAAGTGTGCATACTTTCTGAGTCGATCCACTACAATAAAGATGACTGATAGCCATCAGATCTTGGCAGTCCATCAATAAAATCCATTACCTCCCAGACTCGATGTGGCAAGGATAGAGGTTGTAGCAAACCCCCACAAACCATCACCATATATTTATGACGCCGGCAGATGTCACACTTTGTCACTCTCCTCAACGTCCTTCCTCATCTCCCAAAACAACTCTTTAGATACACATTGGTAAGTCTTGAGGACTCCAGAGTGGCCCCCAACTGCACTTCCATGTACTCATGCAATATGCTTACGATGTGTGTAGAGGTCCTAAGCAAGACTAGCCATCCCTGGTACAAGAGACGTTGTCCCTCCAACGAATACCCTTGATATTCTGTCGATCTTTGAAGAAGTGCGAATCAGACCCTTATCCTCCGCAATCTCATGCATCAAGGGTTCCCAATCAAGTATCGCCGATATCGATAAGGCAGTCAACTGTGAATCCACTTCTCGTCGTGATAAAGTATCTGTTGCCTTATTCTCAAGTTCTGGCATGTACCGGATCTCAAAATCATACCATAAAAGCTTGGTCAAATACCTCTGATGCTCCGCAGTCACCATCGTTGCTCCAATAGATATTTGAGGCTTTTCTGATCTGTATGGACTAGCCAAGCAAATAGGGTCTCCATTTCTGCACTTTCAGCACAATAGCCATCAACTTGCGCTCATAAATGAACTTAAGCCACGTTCTCGCTGTTAATACCTGGCTAACATATGCCACCGGCCTCTGGTTCTGCATCAACATTGCACCCAACCCATAACCTGAAGCACATGTCTCCACCACAAAAGGCCGGATGACAGGCGAACACTGGTACACTGGTCATGGCCATCTTAAAGGCCCCAAAGCTCGGGTGACCTCGCCCAACTGGAAGTCTTTCTTGAGTTGCTCCGTGAGTGGCCAGGCGATGGTGCTACATCACTTGACGAACTTTCTGTAGTAGCCCGTCAGCCCCAAAAATCCTCTCAACTCTCGCAGAGTATTGGGGCATGTCCAGTCAATCATGGCTGCAATCTTCGATCTATAGTCGCCACCCCCTTTGCCGACACCATATGCCCCAGGAACTCCACCCTCAGCTGGACGAAACATGCACTTCTTATTGGTATAAAGCTGGTGGTTTTGCAGCTTCTGTAGCACGATCTCTAAGCGCTCCACATGTTCTTCATGGATCGACTGTACACCGGAATGTCATCAAAGAACATCAGCACAAATCTCCTCAAATTGGGGTGCAACAGCTTGTTCATCAGGGCCTGAAAAGTGACGGGTCCATTGGTCAAGCCAAATGGAATGCCTAAAAACTTCTAATGGCCCTCATGCGTCTTGAAAGCAGTCTTGGCCACATACTCGGCTTGCATTTGGATCTGGTGATACCCTGACTTTAAGTCAATTTTGAAGAAGACTGCTGCTCAGTGAAGCTTATCTAGAAGCTCATCGATCACATGTATAGGAAATTTGTCTGGCATCGTCTCCTTCAATGCATTGTAATCGATGTAAGATCTTTAACTCTCATCCTTCTTCACCAGCAGGCTTGGGCGTGAGAAAGGATTCAGACTAGGCTGTTTCACCCCGCCTGGATCATCTCTGTCGCCATGCTCTCGATCTACACCTTCTGCACTTGAGGATAACGATATGGCCTCACGCTGATAGTTGAGATTCCCCCTCGCAGGACTGGCATGCTCACTGTCCCGAGAAGGTAGGAGCCCCGAGGTGTCTCGAACACATCCTCGAACCGAACCAAAATCTTCTGCACCACTGGAGGAATGCCACGTTCCTGCTTCGCATCCTCTCCTATCTTCCCTTGTAACGCCACCAAGAATCCTCTGCCCTATGTCTATATCGCCTTGGCCATTGTTTTCAAGGAAACACTGGTTCGACACAAACTAAAATCTCCCTGAAGCGTTACCACTCTCCTTCCCCCATGGAACTACATTCTCAATAGCTTCCGGTTAATTTTTGTCTCCCAATGATTGCAGCCACATCATACCCAAAATAAGATCTGTGTTGCTGATGCGGTCGTCTACAGGAGGAGGCAAGCGGGCACGGGCACGGGCCGGAATTAGAGCTACCCACCTTATCTTCCTTAGTTTGGTTTGTTTTTGCTTTGTAAACATCTTAGTCATTGCTTAAGTCACGGTGTGTGCGCTTAGCAATAACTAGATGAATCCTATAAATACCCCAAAAACCCTAGTTGTTCATCATCGAAGAATTGAGATTAATTGCCGTGACGGCTAGGGTTAGTGGGGATTAGACTTGATCCTTTAGATTCAAGTTAGGGAGTGATCTCTCCAGAAAAAGATCAAATCTATCTTATTGTTCTTCGTATTTCAATAGAAATTCATCTCTTTTCCATTTTTCCTCTTTTAAATTCAGCCCTAAATACGATTTGACCCCCAAATCGTATCATTTTGGTATCAGAGCACTCGGTCCTATGGCGAGCACACGGGCGACGGCGACAAAAACTCTGGAGGAGCGATTGGATGCGGAAATCACGGGGTTGCGAAAGGAGATGACGGATATGAGGGAAGAACTCAAGGCGGGTTTGAGCGCAACCATGGATGAGAAGTTGAATCGGGTCTCGGAGCGCCATTCGCGCGAGATGAAGGATGGGTTTGCCGAGGTGGCGAGGATGCTTCAACAACCCCAGTTTCTGCAGCGGGATCCAGATCCGCAGTCGTCGGGTTCATTAGATCTGGTCTCACGGACAAATCATGGAAACGGCGACGAAGGAGTAGCTTTTCCCCCACGGGAGAGCGACCCGAGGCAACCGGAAGATGGGCGGGGCCGGCAAAGGGGCCCGGATGGTCGGCCGCCCCCAACTGGGGGCGGCGAAGGCGGGCGGCCCCGAAACGGGGCCGCCGGAGGGTTTCCGCCCCCTACGGGGGGCGGCGAACAGCAGCGGGCCCATCTGGGGCCCGCTGGGGTGTTTCCGCCCCCCCTGGGGGGCGGCGAAGGGTGGCGCCCCCAGGCGGGGGGCGCAGGGGGGTTTCCGCCCCCAGGCGGGGGCGGAATGATTGGGCGGACCCTCCTGGGGCCCGCCGATGGAGACCCGCCCCAGGTTGGGGGCGGGGGAGGATGGCCGGCCCACCTTGGGCCAGCGGGAGGTTTTCCCCCTCCTTTTGGGGGCGTCGACGCAGGTTGGCTACGTGGAGGACCCCGGAGGGAGCATGTGGACGAGTGGGACGATGTGGGAGCACTCGCCAATGGGAGGGCCAGGGGAGGTGTAGGACAGTGGGGGGCCGAGGATCATACTTACCAGAGGCGGCAGGCAGACAGGGGGGGACCACTACGAGGAGATACACCCCCTGATATGTGGAAGCTGAAGGCACCACTGTTCGATGGGAAGGACCCCGATGGCTGGATCTATCAGGTAGAGAGATACTTTGAGGTCATGGGCTTCGCTGAAGCAGAGAGGCTGAGGGCGGTGTCACTAAATTTCGAAGGGGAAGCCCTGGCGTGGTACCGGTGGACCCAGAAGCAGAGACCGATACGGACTTGGAGGGAGCTGACAGAGTGCCTGATGGAGAGGTTCCAGGAGACCCACGGGGGCGGGCTTTTTGAGCAGTTGTATGCCTTGAAACAGGAGGGGACCCTGCGTGACTACATCTCGAGGTTCGAGACCCTCTCGAGCCGGGTAGAGGGGGTGTCAGCGGAATCGATGGAGGGGAATTTTTTGAAGGGGTTGAAACCATCCGTGAGAGCAGAGGTAGGAGTGCATGACCCTCAGGGGTTGGCAGCTATGATGCGATTAGCCAGGAGGGTGGAGGAAAGGCAGACTCAGGAGAGGAGGTCTAGAGGAGTGTGGGGCGGGGTTGCGGCACGTAACCCAGTTCCGCCAGCAGTATCTAGAGTTACGACCGGGACCCCGGCCGCGGAGACCAGACCTGGAGGGCAGACCCGTCGGATGACCGAGGCAGAGATGAGGGAGCGCAGGGCCAAGGGGCTGTGCTTCAAGTGCGATGAGCGGTTCACGCCGGGGCATCGGTGCGCAGGGCGAGCCATGCAGTTGGAGGTGGCGGCTGAGGAGGAAGAAGAGGGAGATATTACTATTATACTCGATGGGGAGGAGGCTATGGCGGAACAACACCAGCATTTAGACGTCGTGGAGGTTTCTCTTAGCTCCGTGGTGGGATTTACTCCTTATCACACCATGAAGCTGGTGGGCAGGTTGGCAGACCAGGAGGTGACGGTATTGATAGACAGTGGGGCGACCCACAACTTCATCTCCAGGAAGTTGGTGGAGCATGTGGGGCTAGAAGTGAGTGAGACAGCCACCTTTGGGGTGATTTTGGGCACCGGCCAGAGGGAGGAGAGCAGGGGTGTCTGCAGGGCTGTGATTCTGGCGGTACAGGGAGCTCAGGTGGTGGTAGACTGTTACCCCCTGGAGCTGGGGAAGGTTGACTTGGTATTGGGAATGCAATGGTTGCAGACATTAGGCGACACCAAGTTCAACTGGAAGTTGCTTAGGATGGAATATCAGGAGAACGGAAGGACGGTGATTTTGCTAGGGGACCCCAGTCTGTGTTGCCGCGCAGCGTCCTTGAAGTCTTTGGCTCGGGCAGTATCGATAGGAGGGGAGGCATATTTTGTATCCTACCAGGAGTTTGGGGCAGAGGCAGAGGAGCAGAGGGCACCGCCGGAGGTGGAGGAGTTGTTGGACAGCTATGGGCACATTTTTCAGATGCCACAGGGACTTCCACCGCAGAGAGACCACGAGCACGCCATCGTGCTGCGGGAGGGGGTAGCGCCCATCAGTGTCCGACCATACAGGTACCCGCATGTCCAGAAGGATGAGATCGAGCGATTGATCAAGGAGATGCTACATGCGGGGGTGATTAGGCCGAGTGTTAGTCCATTCTCTAGCCCGGTGCTCTTGGTGAAGAAAAAGGACGGTAGCTGGAGGTTTTGTGTAGACTACCGTGCCCTCAACAAGGAGACGGTGGCAGACCGTTTTCCCATACCGGTGATAGATGAGTTGCTAGACGAGTTACATGGGGCGTCGATCTTTTCGAAGATTGACCTGAAGTCGGGTTATCATCAGATCCGGATGACGGCAGAAGATGTATAGAAGACGGCTTTCAGGACTCATGAGGGGCACTATGAGTTCCTCGTCATGCCCTTTGGGCTGACGAATGCACCTGCTACATTTCAGTCGTTGATGAACAAGATATTCCAGCCTTACCTACGGCAGTTTGTCTTGGTGTTCTTCGACGACATCTTGGTGTACAGCCGGACAGTGGAGGAGCACGTGCGGGACTTAGAGACAGTGTTACAGGAGCTACAGGCCCACCAGCTGTATGCCAATAAGAAGAAGTGCACGTTCGCCCAGGCGAAGGTGGAATACTTGGGGCATGTGGTCTCAGCAGCAGGGGTGGCGGCGGATAGGAGCAAGATAGAAGCCATGCTAGATTGGCCGCGGCCAACTACACTGAGGGCGTTGCGGGGATTTTTGGGCTTGACGGGGGTACTACCGCAAGTTCGTGCAGGGCTATAGTACCATTGCCTGGCCGCTGACTGAGCAGTTGAAGAAGGATGGGTTTCAGTGGACCGAGGAGGCGACTGCGGCGTTTGAGGCCCTGAAGGGGGCGATGACGACCGTCCCGGTACTGGCTCTTCCTGATTTTAGCAGACCCTTTGTGGTTGAGACAGATGCTTCGGGGTACGGGTTGGGGGCAGTGCTGATGCAAGATCAGCGGCCCGTGGCTTACTTCAGTCAGGTTTTGTCTTCACGGGCGAGGCAGAAGTCCGTGTATGAGAGGGAGCTGATGGCGATCGCTTTGTCGATTCAGAAGTGGCGTCCGTACCTGCTGGGGCGGCCATTTATTGTGCGCACGGATCAGAGGTCCCTGAAATACTTACTGGAGCAGAGATTGGTGGCGGCGGACTATCAGAAGTGGTTATCTAAGCTTGTGGACTACAAGTTTGAGATACACTATCGGCCTGGGTTGGAAAACAAGGCTGCGGACGCGCTATCACGGCGGGAGGAGGGTACGTCCTTAGCAGCCTTATCAGTACCACTGCTAGCGGATTGGGAGCCCTTATGGAGGGAGGTGGAGGCCGACGAGGAGTTGTCTAGAGTCCGCGAGGATTTGGTTCACGGGGTGACTGAGTACCCAGGCTATTCAGTGGAGGGACGACGGTTGTTGTATCGGGGAAGGCTGGTGATACCACGGGGCTCAGTGCACATCCCACTGATTTTTCAGGAATTCCATGGGAGCGCAATAGGGGGGCATTCTGGCGTCCAACAGACATACATGAGGATGGCCAGAGAGCTGTACTGGAGGGGAATGAAGAAGGACATCGCAGAGATGGTAGCCCGTTGTGACGTCTGCCAGCGTCACAAATACTTGGCCATGGCACCAGCAGGGCTGCTGCAACCTTTAGCTCTTCCTGAGCGGGTCTGGGAGGGGATTAGCATGGATTTTGTGGAGGGGCTACCCAAGTCGGAAGGATACTCGGTGATTTTGGTGGTGGTAGACCGACTGAGCAAGTATGGACACTTCATTGGGCTGAAACACCCTTATTCTGCAGTGACAGTGGCTACGTCATTTATGCGGGAGGTGGTGCGTCTGCACGGGTTTCCAGAGTCCATAGTATCGGATCGGGACACTGTCTTCATGAGCCAGTTCTGGAGGGAGTTGTTCAGGGTGCAGGGGACCGTTCTGAGGAGGAGCACCGCTTACCACCCCCAGACGGATGGGCAGACGGAGGTCGTCAACCGGAGCGTTGAGACCTACCTTCGCTGTTTTGCATCGGATTGTCCTCGGAGTTGGTATCGATGGCTGGCGTGGGCGGAGTATTGGTACAATACCTCCTTCCATTCGGCCGCACAGACGACACCGTTTCGAGTGCTATATGGGAGGGATCCACCAGCGCTGGTCCATTATCGTGGTGGGACGACCCCGGTGTCCCAGTTGGACCAGTACCTCGAGGAGCGAGAGGGGATTTTGGAGGAGCTGAAGAAGCATTTGACGAGGGCTCAGAAGCTTATGAAAGCCAAGGCGGACGCACATCGTAGAGAGGTGGAGTTTGCGGTAGGGGATCAGGTCTATCTGAAGCTGAGACCGTATCGACAGAGGTCGCTGGCCCGACGCCGGAACGAGAAGTTGGCCGCGCTGTTTTATGGGCCGTTCCAGATAGAGGCGAGGATTGGACCCGTGGCATATAGACTGATGCTGCCCCCGGGATCTGCCTTACACCCAATGTTCCACGTCTCCCAGTTACGACGAGCGGTTGGAGCGCAGACACCAGTGGCCACTCTGCCATCCACATTGACAGCCGACTCAGAGGTGATGATGGCGCCCCAGGATATTCTGCAGGTTCGACACACTGAGAGGGGCGGTCGGGAGGTGCTGGTAAGATGGTTGGGGTTGCCTGACCACGAGGCTACTTGGGAGCGGGAGGATACCATCAGGGCTCAGTTCCCAGACTACAACCTTGAGGACAAGGTTCGTTTTTTGGGGGGGGGAGTAATGATGCGGTCGTCTACAGGAGGAGGCAAGCGGGCACGGGCACGGGCACGGGCCGGAATTAGAGCTACCCACCTTATCTTCCTTAGTTTGGTTTGTTTTTGCTTTGTAAACATCTTAGTCATTGCTTAAGTCACGGTGTGTGCGCTTAGCAATAACTAGATGAATCCTATAAATACCCCAAAAACCCTAGTTGTTCATCATCGAAGAATTGAGATTAATTGCCGTGACGGCTAGGGTTAGTGGGGATTAGACTTGATCCTTTAGATTCAAGTTAGGGAGTGATCTCTCCAGAAAAAGATCAAATCTATCTTATTGTTCTTCGTATTTCAATAGAAATTCCTCTCTTTTCCATTTTTCCTCTTTTAAATTCAGCCCTAAATACGATTTGACCCCCAAATCGTATCAGTTGCCCAGGTCGAGTGGCAAGAAAGCATTCATGATCTGTATCTCATGGATGGTCAAAATCAACCCACAATATACTCCTCTACTGCGCTCCACATGCCAAGTCCACATCATCACACCAAAACCCCGGGTGTCCACCAGCTGCACTCCCTGCTACTTCACCACTCCGTTAGATCTGAAATTATGGGTGTGCCCATTATCAATCAGCAATGTTACCTCTTGCTCTGACATCCTCTTGGTCAACTTTATAGTGTAGTTCAGAGTGAACCCCATTACATATGTGAGTGAGATCTCTGCGACGAACAAGTGGGAGTGCTCTTGCTAACCTTTCCCATCTACTTCCACCTCCATAACCTCCTCCTCCTCATCTACTAAAAGCACCTGAAGGGTGCGATCTCTGCGGCGATGTCCAGTGGTAAATTTTTCATCACAGCAGAAAGATAACCCCTTCGTCTTCTTGTTCTGCATCTTAGCCTTAGTCATGCGTTTGAACCGCGTAGTCGGTTATGCACCGCTGCTCTTCTCCTTGCTAGACTGGACTTCCCCAGTTCGGACTCCCCTGCAGGGGCCCTCTGCGCTTATGAAGGTGCCTGGCTGTGAAAAGTGGATCCGCTCCAAGATCCATTGGCCTGTCACTCTGCTATGAGTCTATCCTTTACCATCTGGACCATCTTCATCGTGTCCATCAGCCCCTCGGTTTTGGTATGCGGAGCTCGGCTTAGATGTCTGCCTTGAGCCCTTTCATGAAATTCCCCATCAATGTCACCTTGGCATCCCTTTCACGCTGCCTGCGAGTGCCTTGAACCTCTCTCTGTAGTCTCTAACCGTGTCATCATGCCTGAGTGGAGCTGATAGTGTAAATCTCTGCCCTGGGTGTCCCGAGATCATCCAACAAGCAGTCCTTGAACTCCTCCCACGACCTAATAGGTTGTCACAGTTCCCTCCACTGGAAGCAGGATGACGCTCTTCCTTTAAGGCAAATGCCAGCCGCATGCAGCTTCATCTTCTTCAGGTGGTTCACCGTAAAATATCTATCTACGCGATAAACCCACACATAAAGATCATCCCCTTCGAATATCGATATCTTCAGCTTTCCAACCATACTCAACGTCGAAAACCCCTGCTCTGTTGTCTTCTAGGCTGGCTGTGGTGAAATTGTCGGTAGACATTTTGTTGTGCCCAAAGTCTCCATACGTGGCTCATCCCGCCATCTCGTCGTCCTCAAAATCGTCCTCAAACCACCTCAGATCCCCGCCATCCTAATCGAAGCTTAGATATGCTCCGTGGTGATCTCCAAGCTCTTTCCAAGGCCTATCGCCCACCCGACGGATGTCTTCGCTACTTGCTGCCAAAGAAACCGGGACTGTGGGGCCTCTGGAAGTGCTCAACACCCTCGTCGGGCCCCCAGTGGCCTGCCTGGGGGTCTCGAAACTCTGGGTTGACCGTTTAAGGCCCGCGAGGGTCCGGATGACCCATGCGGTGATCGCCTGCCATCTGGCGAGGGCCCCAAGCGGCCCTGCGGGGGGTCCCCTGCCCCAGGCGGGGTCGCCCAGGGGCTGCGAGGCCCATGGCGTCCTTGTCGAGGGTCGCTAACCCCTGCTGGGGATTCCCACAGGCCGCGGGTCCCCCGTCGCACCTGTCGGGACCCGCCACCTCTTGGTTGATCTCCTCACGCTCTCGTCGCTTTGTCCCAAGGGCCATGGTGTTCTAGATCTTACTCTGGTGGCGGTTCATCCTCAAAGTTGTCTTTCACCTTCTCTTTGGCCAAAGATCCCGTCTTTCGACCTAGATCTGAGCTTTTGTCTCTTTCGTCTCTCAGATCTGATCTCTCGGGAGAAGAACGACGATCAATCTTCTAAAATTTCTCCATTAGGGCATCCATAGATGCTCTCATCCAAGCATTCGACTTCTTCACCGTATATTCGATAGACGACAACCTTTCCTCCATCGATTGGCATGATTTATTCAATCCCTCCACTTCGGAATCGAGTTTTTTCTCTAAAGCCTCCGCCTTTCTTGTCGCCATTGACTCGAAGAGCTCTAACATCAATTTGATAGGAAAACATGGGGGTTGGAGAGGTAAAAATTTGATTTTTATAGATGAAGATGAGAAATACAAAAGATAAGTGGTGTCTTTCGAGAGAAAACCGCTCTCCTAGCCTTTGCTTTGAGAGACAAGGCTTAACTCTCTTCTATTTAGGGTTCTACACTAATTCTAGGGTTTTCTCTCTTAGTTTCAACCTGAAGAACATTAATCCTAACCCCTAAATATATATAGATGACTGATTTGTCTATATTTACAAAAATACACATGAGCCCAAAAATTACAAAATGCACATGGGCTAGTTAGCCGCTCTATAATCCGCTCTGTGTCGCATCCTCTGATATGTCACGATTCCATCAAAATCCCTTGCAAATTCTATCAAATTGGTATCATAGTAATTGATCCCGATGGCGACAAGAAAGGTTGAAGCATATGGAGGAGAAAGTTGAAAGTGAAGTCGAGGGCCTCAAGAGAACGATGGAGGAAATGATCTCATTTCGGATGCAATCATCGATAGAATCCGTGATGAAATCATCGATGAAAACCTTGATGGAAACCTCAATGAAACAAATTTTGACGATGAATAGCTGCCCTCCACCTGAGATAGGGGCTACAAAGACAGATCTAGACGAAGATGAAGACAATAGTGAAGATCCGAGGCAAAAGGCATAATTTTTGGACTAGTACAAAGGGAAAGATGTTGCCTATGCAGAAGATCCACATCCAAATGGAGATAAGCTGCGCACGGAGGGCGAAACCCCCCAAACCCATGGGAGGTGCGGCCGAAACAGGGGGAAGGGCGCACGACCCGGGCGTTGGCCACTGGGAAGAGCCCCAGGGTCCCCGCGACCCTGTGGTGGGTCGCCCGAGGCCGGTGACCCCTGGGCGGGGCCAGGGGCCCTGCGACCCCGGGGGGCCGCCCTTGGGCTGGCAACACCCGGGCGACCCTTGGACGGTTTTTCAGGGGGCCCACGGGACCAAAGACAGACTAGGGGCCCCACGGCCCCGAGGCCTCTTTGGTTCACTTGGCGGGCCCATCGGGGCCCGATGACAGGCCCTGTGGCCTTGTGGAACACGGGGGTTTTGGCGACCATGGAGACAACTACAGGGGCTTCGATAATGATGGTTGAGACCCAAATTTGTTTGACGATGGATGTGGAGACGACGACGTAGCAGAAGGATTCCCGTCTGGGAAATTTGGAGGTTTCACAGCTACACAACAGAACACCTATCAACAGTTTTACTATAGACAGTCCAGTTGGAGAGCAGGAGATTGGAACTTTGGCATTGATAGCATTGTCCAAAAGCTGAAGATGCCAATCTTTGAGGGGAATGACCCTTGTAGATAGGTCTATCGTTCAAAGAGGTATTTCTCCGTGAACCTCTTGATAGAACAGAAGAAGTTAATGGTGACTGGTCTATGCTTGGATGGAAAGGCATTGGCCTGGTTCGAGTGGAGCGAGCAGATGTTGCTTGTTTGCTTGTGGGAGGAGTTGAAGGCTTATATATTGGACCTTTTCTGCGATACGCAGGGCGGTGATCTACATTAGCAACTCACTCAGGCAAGATGCATTTTGAGAATACAAGGAAAAGTTTGAGTTGCTCTCGAACTGAGTGAGAGGAATGCCCGAGGCCGTTCTGGTGGGAAACTTTATGAAGGGGCTCAAGGCAATTATCTGAGCTAAGATACGCATGCTGAGGCTAAGGGGGCTAGGCGATGCAATGGAGTTGCCCAGATGGTGGAAGACTACGAAATGAGGTGCTAAGGGAGCATCGAATGGGTTCATTTTCCGTACCAGTGCCACAATTGAGGTACAGAAGTATCAGCCATCGGCGGTCAGACAAGCCAAGACAAGAACAACGAGGCTCGACTCTTGCCTCACGGAGATGGAGATCAAGAATGAGTGCGCGTAAAGAGATTATGCTTTCAATGTGATGAGAAGTTTCAGCCGAGACACGTTGCCGGTATCACGCTCTTAGGTTTTGATTGCCGAGGATGATGAGGTCGAGTGAATATTAGCTGAGGAGGAAGATCCAAGATGGGACGAGCACCCTCACTTGGAGTAGCTTTACTACCATGGATTTCATAATCCCACCTTGAGGATAAAGTGATTTTTTGAGGGAAGTAATGGTGGTCTCATAGTTGAGGGGGTGCGACGGCAAAAGGTAGCAGCAAGGGGCGTCAAACCGCAACAAAAGCAAGGGGACTGTTCCAGTGACAATTCTGTAATTTTGGAGTCCGGGGCATTTTCGTAATTATTTGAAAATCAGTTTATTATATGTATGTGGGGCTAGGTAATTAGTCTTTTCTGTTGAATTTGGAGAGAACAGTAGAGATTAGAGAGTATTACCCTAGATTAGTTGAAAGAGTTGGCCATCCTCTCGCATTGGTGTCCGTATCATTGTCAATTCCACTTTATATCAATAAAAACCCTAAATTTACCCCCAATCCCTTGCAAATCCTATCAGCTACCAATTATTCTCTCTCTCTCTCTCTCTCTCTCTGCGTGTGTGTGGAGCATTTAAGAACCTGGGTATGTACACATGTAGCAGCGCTCATGTGAAAGCATAAAATGAAATGCTCAATGAGTAAGCAAAGCAATGCGTAAGAGGGTAAGTTTCATGAAGTATCTCATCAAGTAGTACGAGCTTTCCAATCTAGAGTCATTCGTGATGCAACTAATTGATATTATGCTTCAAAGTGCACCATGCTACCCTACTGGATGTGTTAGAGTTGATACATACACACAAATACTATGGTGGACTTGAGCAAAATCATTCCTTTCCAATTCTATGGCAGACATGCCAATGTGTGTTCGATGTTGATCTACATCATGTGAAGTGCCTAAAATAAGGAATAATGAAGTGATTGCAAGTTTTTTTTTTGAACAAGTGCTAATAGCAGGTTGCTTAAGATCTGAAATGTGGGATGTTCAATACCGAGGCAAAGTTTGTCTGCTTGCAGGAGTCTAGGTGGTTTACAGTGTCCAAGTATATACTCTAAAGCAGGGCTATAAAGCGTTGTATATGCCCCACCTATGCATATGCACTAACCAATGCATAAACCCGGCATATGGATGCTGTTGCAGCATACCTTGCTCTGCATATTGTGTTACCCCACCCCCACCCCCCACCCCCACCACACACACACACACAAACACACACAAATAAAATGTACAAATATGCGAGCAGGTGCAATGTCCAAAATAAACTAGGCGTATGTGTGCTGTTGTAGCATACCTTTCTCTGCACATTATGTTACTCCTCGTATGAGATGTACAAATGTCGAGCAGGTGCCATGTCCAATTTTGGACCTGCTACCAAACCCATTTAACGTGATATACATGCTTTTTGCCTCTTTTTGTTTTGTTTTGCTTGCACTTTCCAGTGGTCCTCTTGTATTACATGCTAACATGGTTTGTAATCTTTCATTCTCTCTGTACTAATGTAAATTAGCGATCAATAGCCATTTGATTCATGTATATGTAATATCTAGACATTTTAAACATTCCTTTACATGTTTTATAAGAGTTATCATTGTGTATGTGATAACTAATAATATAGCGTTTCCTAACTGTTAGGTTGATTATTGGTTCAGACTTGTCAAAATTTTCATTAGTCTTCTTACCGCTAGTGCTACATAGCCAAGTGCAATGTTTTTTCTTCCTTTCCTGAGAAAGAGCTTACTCTGTTGCAGTTCATTCTCATTTAATGTTGAGTTGTTACCAGAGACAGTTCATTCCCTAGGCATTGCTTAATGATTTGGCATGCTGGAAGGATCAAAATCTTGCTATCAAATGTTCAGCATATTGTTCTTTTTTCATCTCTTTCTAATTGAATATTCGGTTTTTTTTCCCCTGCAAGCAGCTGAGGAGAAAGAGCCTTTCGAGTCAATGGCCCGGGCAGACTCAAAGCGTTACAAGGAAGCCATGGTGGGCTACAAGAGTGGGGGGTCTGCCATGAATGTAGATTCTGGTGGCGGATCAGACAGCGAGTAGGCAAATCTTGCTTGACAGAACCATGCAAGTTATATTTGGGACTGGACGGGAAACTTCCTTTCTTGCATTGGAATTTTTATTTACTTGTTGAGCTGCTATGTATTGCAATCAGGCAAGCTGTGAAGGGGAGAAACATTTTGTAGGATCGCATGTAATCTGATATCGTGTATTCACAGCTGCTGTGGAACTCAGATGATGCACCTCACGATAATGTTTTTCTGTTTTATCTCCTTGTTTTGGAACAGCTAATGAAATTATTATGTGACCGTCATGGAATATCTAGTGAATTAAATGATCCAAGTCCATTGAATTAATGGGTACAGATTAAACTTTTGTATCTATATGTGAATTGAGCTGATAACCCATGGATGTATGGCTGATGATTGTGTGTGTGTGTTGAGAACCATTAGAAGCAGCAGACGTGGAAAACGAGGGACCATGCATCCAAGGCTTCTCTTCTTTAAGTGAAGTTCAAACTTGAGCCCCACCAATCATAGCAAGACCAATGAGTAACTACAAAACTGCAACCTACCCCTTATCTCTTTCATGCTCTTTATCCTTCCATCTCCCTTCAGCATCTCCTCTTCCTCCAATCAATGGCAGCAGCTCACTCGAACGGAGGCTCTCTATATTGCCGTCATGTTTTCAAGAAAGCAAGGGTCATTTTTTTCCGGCAGATTGCACCTGGCATAGTTTGTAATTGCCATTGTTTTACTATAAGAACTAAACCAGTGTCACATTATGCAGAGGTATAACCACCCGCCTTGCTGCAGCCTGTCCATGAACGGGTGTGGGTCCGGAGGCGGCGGTGGATCCGACAAGGCGGTGGGGATTTGCCAGACGTGGACTCTGCCTGCCGTGCCGGTGCCTGAATCTGCGGTTTCGGAGATGAAGCTGGCCCTTGCTGCATTGAGTGAGGATCCGCCCCGTTACGACTCTGGAATCATAAGAATCGAGGTAATGATAAGTACACACTGCACAGCTAGATGGTTATCAATTCTCAATCACATGTTGACAAGGATGATGCACAGCTTGATGATCTTCCATTTCCAATGGCAAGTCATGTCTTTATTAAGCAATTCGTAAAAGATACATCATTTATTTTTTTGGATTATAAATCATTTAATATATCAGAATGGTTGATTAGTATTATGTATGTATTGTCAATTTCATTACAATTACATCTGCTCATGCCTAAAAAACTACTGCAATTCTTGATATTGCCGCATAATAAAATATGCACTAATCCTTTATTGTGCATTGTGAACAATACCAATGTATCATTTTCGATTGAATTTGTTTAGTAGCATAAATACATAACAGAGAGTTAGCATTATAGTGTATGGAAGGATGTTGGTCTACGACATCTTAATTGAAATTTATAAGAAAAAAACAGCAAAGAAAGTGGAAAAAGGAGGAAAGAGCTGTTTGTTTTGTTCTTAAGAAAACACTTTCAACAGATTGTTACACATGAAGTATATTGCATGCAATGCCAACTAATCATCATATCCCATGTGTTTAACATTAACGAAAGAACGTAGACTCTTTCACATGCTAATAGTTTGATGTGAAGTTGAAGTTGCAAGCCTATGTATCACTTATTCTCATGTTTCCAGGTATAGGATGTCGGCAAACTTCCTGATATTTAAGTTGTTGTTGCCCTATTTGAACGTTACTGCTTCCAAAATTGAAACCAATATTAGTTCATTGACAAATCCAACATCTTGAACCCTAAGAGTAACGTTTCGCAAATACAGGTTCCTATACGTCAGAGAGCTGATGCCATAGACTGGCTGCACGCTCAGCACAATCCACCATGTTGTTACTTCTCTGGCAGAGGTCACAGGACAGATCTGAACATCTTTGCAGGCAATGGCAGCTCCAGTTCCAGCTATGGCACAGACGAGCAGAATCTAGTCAGTGTTGCAGGTGTGGGCTCTGCCGTGTTCTTCCAGAGATATGTTCCGTTTGCTTCGGAAGACTGGAGATGCATAAAAAGGTATTGAAGATGGTTTTTCATTTCAGAGACTCATACATAACTTTGAGCACATGTATAGTATAGTATCACAATGATAAGATATTACTTAAGAAGCGTTTTTATTATACAGTTTCAGTGTTTTGCTTCTCTTGTGAGTTCACATTATCTGCCATATCTTCCACAAATGTTTCTGCATTTGAACTTTCATGCTCCTAGCTAACAAAAAAACTTGCCCTTTTTAATGAAGATTTCTATCTAAAGATAGTCCTCTAATTCGTGCGTATGGGGGCATACGTTTTGATGCAAAGACAAATGTCTCCCTCGAGTGGAAGGATTTCGGTTCCTTCTACTTTCTCATTCCTCAGGTACATTATTTCTTCTCCTTTGAGAACTCCAATTAGTCTCTGTTATAAAAAAAAATACACGACGGCTGTGAAACTAGCATCTACTTGTTAGTACTTAGGCAACATGGGGTTAGAGATTGCATGACAGGTAGAATTTGATGAGCTTGAAGACAGCTCCATGCTTGCTACCACTATTGCTTGGGATAATAACCTTCTATGGTCATGGGAAAATGCAATGGATGATCTTCAAACCGCAATACATCAGGTTTATTGTGATATTTCTGTAGTCTCATCAGCAATCAACATAATGTTTCTTTTATCATCATTAATTTTCTTTTTCGTTTCCCCCCTAAAGCAGATATCCCCGTATTTTAATAAGTTAAGGAAGTCGGTCCCAAAAACATCCATTATTACCTGCAATCATGTGCCTACTAAAACAGCTTGGGATATTTCTGTTAAGAAAGCTCTGGAGATGATAAGCACAAAAAATTCAGATCTAGGAAAGGTAAAACAGATTCTTATATGAGTGATTCTTTGCTTCTTAACACTTTCTCAAGATATCTGTTACATTCGGTCTCTAGGTTGTACTGGCACGATGCAGCAATGTTGTTACTGACGCTGACATCGATCCAATAACAATGCTCGCCTGTTTGCAGGTTGGTTTTCCTTCCCTTTGTTGTTGCAGTTGTTCATTATATATATCGATGATGGATTACCATAACTTTATCCTTTTGCGCCAAACAGATCGAAGGCCAAAGTGCATACCAGTTCTATATTCAGCCACCAAATGCCCCAGCATTCATTGGGAATACTGTAAGTGGATGCCATATCCTCTTCTTAGCTACAAAATGGTAAAAATATGTCTGAAATATCGTGGATTGTGCTTCAAATTGTTGTTGTTGTTTAAAATAAAAAAAATCAGAATGTCACAATTCACGCATTTGAATTATAGCTTCCCTATTTAATTATTGTTGAAGTCTTTTCAGTTTGATACGGTTATTACATTATCTCATCCCCCCCCCCCAAAAAAAAAATCATTTCATCATCACCTTTTAAAGATATGTGTGCATTGTCATACTAAAGTTTACATCTCCAAGGACGGGTAATATTTATCATGTACCTTCTCATTGCATCGATATATGATATGTGAATTATTAATTCATCTGACTTACATAATGTCATTTGCTTTTGAACTATCAATTCCTTGTTAACTATTTGTCAAAAAACATCTTCTCTTTGAATGTTGTTCATTGGTACTAGTGGTCGGTACCAGAAAGTTTATTTCATTTGTTCGAACTCATGATCTAAACGAGTCGCATACACCTTAGTACATGTTTCCTGAAATATTTAG
The DNA here is from genome assembly GCA_030789695.1 of Scilla litardierei. NCBI lineage: Eukaryota > Viridiplantae > Streptophyta > Magnoliopsida > Asparagales > Asparagaceae > Scilla > Scilla litardierei. The sequence goes on along the minus strand of CM061141.1, from coordinate 2,589,309 downwards.
AGATGATAAAATATGGCAAAATATGTTGTCAATTACCGGCAGAATGAATTTAAAGCTCCTACAACTTCAGGGAGCCATCATTGGTTTTCAAAAGATAAATCTACAGACATGTTCTATGTTGCATGTGGGGGATGACCCGATGCAACACGATGACACTTAGGAATTCTAAAGGAAAAAGTAGCATGGTGTATTTGACATGCATGTTCAACATGTATCTGACACAACACGGCTGCATAGTTGAAGTGTCCTAAGACATATAGAGCTAAAACTAAGATCTAGTTCAGGCACGTTCTAACTAGAAGAATTATGTTATATGGATTTTTGGAATAGCCAGAGCAACTATTTCATCGGAAGTTCCTCAATATATCAAGCGAAGCTTTAGCTGGAACACGTGCCAGAGGTCTAACCAAGGATGAAGATCTGCAAATTGGACAAGATTTACTCTTCAGGTAGGCTTCTTTCCATCTATATTCAATGCTGCTCCCTAAACAACTTGTCTATCCCTTTAACATCTCATCATGTTTTAAATGAGATTTCTTACATTTCAAGTATAGCTAGGCGAGTCCCCATCAAAATAGGATCAGTTACCTTCTAACAAATTACTTCTTTTCTTTAAAGATGATACTCCTTAGTTTGTTAAAAAGGAAGTAACTTTTTGGTAACAGATGCTAAATACAACGTAATACTGTCTAGCAATGATATGCATGACACTTATCCCATTCACAAATTGTCAATGTCAGACACACTCTGATCCACCTTTCAATCCATATTTGAAACTTATGAACATGTGCACTAATATCTGCCTTAAAATATACTACATGAAGTATGTTATACCCTTTTTCAAAAAGCTAATGGTTTATAAATCATTCTACTAAAATTAGTTTTTTTTTGTTATATGAATATAAGCCATATATATATATAGTATATATATACGTATATATAGTATATATATACGTATATATAGTATATATATACGTATATATACGTATATATAGTATACGTATACGTATACGTATATATAGTATATATATACGTATATATAGTATATAGGAAAATTTTCAAATGAGAACATTTCGCACCGTGCGAAAATGTTTTTAGTTTTTTTTTGGAATTTTTTTTTTCAAAAATTCTTTTTTCCACCCTCATTATATGTTGTTATACCACCCTCAAAAAATAATCGTTGAGAAATAATGTCATTTGGCCTTCGATCAAGGCATTTCATCAAATTCGCACGTTTTGAGACCGTTAAATTTGTAACGGGTGGATGTGTGCTCTAATGCCCAACAGGTTCACTCATTATTTTCCCTGGGGTATATATTTGTATGGATTAAACATCAAAAAAAAATTTTTTGAAAAAAAAATTTCAAAAAAATAAAAAAAATGTTTTCGCACCGTGCGAAAACCCCTTTTTCGCAACCGAAGATCACTCATAGTATATATATAGTATATATATACTATATATATAGTATATATACATATATATATACTATATATATACTATATGTACATATATATATAATGGTAAATCTTCATGTGAGAACATTTCGCACCGTGCGAAAATATTTTTAGTTTTTTTTTGAAATTTTTTTTTTCAAAAATTCTTTTTTCCACCCTCATTATATGTTGTTATACACCCCTCAAAAAATAATGGTTGAGAAATAATGTCATTTCGCCTTCGATCAAGGCATTTCATCAAATTCGCACGTTTTGAGACCGTTAAATTTGTAACGGGTGGATGGGTGCTCTAATGCCCAACGGGTTCACCCATTATTTTCCCTGGGGTATATAATTGTATGGATTAAACATCAAAAAAAGAATTTTTGAAAAAAAAATTTCAAAAAAATAAAAAAAAGTTTTCGCACGGGCTTTCGCACGGGTTTTTTCGCACCTGAAGATTGCCCTATATATAATATATATACATATATATATATAGGGCAATCTTCCATTGCGAAAAAGGGGCTTTTCGCACCGTGCGAAAAGAATTTTATCTTTTTTTTTGAATTTTTTTTTTCAAAAATTCTTTTTTTTGATGTTTAATCCATACAAATATATACCCCAGGGAAAATAATGGGTGAACCCGTTGGGCATTAGAGCACACATCCACCCGTTACAAATTTAACAGTCTCAAAACGTGCGAATTTGATGAAATGCCTTGATCGAAGGCCAAATGACATTATTTCTTAACCATTATTTTTTGAGGGGGGTATAACAACATATAATGAGGGTGGAAAAAAGAATTTTTGAAAAAAAAATTTCAAAAAAAACTGAACATTTTCGCACGGTGCGAAATGTTCTCATTTGAAAATTTTCCTATATATATATACATATATATATATATACATATATATATATATACATTTACATATATAGGACAATCTTCGGGTGCGAAAAAAGCCGTGCGAAAACTTTTTTTTATTTTTTTGAAATTTTTTTTTTCAAAAATTCTTTTTTTGATGTTTAATCCATACAATTATATACCCCAGGGAAAATAATGGGTGAACCCGTCGGGGATTAGAGCACACATCCACCCGTTACAAATTTAACGGTCTCAAAACGTGCGAATTTGATGAAATGCCTTGATCGAAGGCCAAATGACATTATTTCTCAACCATTATTTTTTGAGGGGGGTATAACAGCATATAATGAGGGTGGAAAAAAAAATTTTTGAAAAAAAAATTTTCAAAAAAAAGATAAAAACATTTTCGCACCGTGCGAAATGTTCTCACATGAAGATTTACATATCTATATATTAAAACACAGAGGTTTTTGAATTTTAGGGCTGACTGGGACAAGCTGATGTCATGCTGATGTATAAAGAGGTTGATAGAAGAATGGCTAGGATTTAATCTTGGTAAAAGAAGGGTTGAGATGAATGTTTGGAAACCACACCACTTTTTTCCTTTTGTTTTCAAACCCCTCACAATCACTACATTTGCGCAGAATACCACATATTTTCCTTTTTTGCTAAAAAACCCTCTTATTTCACTTTTTACCCACACACCATACACACACACTTATATACTTCCACCCCGCGCGCCGAAGGCGCCCGCGCCCGCTAAATTTTTTTACGCTAATTTATTGTTCCGACTCAAGAGCGCCCTCGCCGAATTTATTGTTCTACGCCGAATTTTTTGTTCCGCACAAATTTGACTGTGTAAATAATGTTTGGGAACAAAAATTTCGCGGGGGAAAATCTTAAATGTACCGTGCCCGCGGGCACGGGTTATGACTAGTATATATATATATAGTCATGTCATTGTAGATGGAGTCTGGATAATTTCCTTGCCCAACACCTCATGTTCGTGTCGGAATGTGACACTTACGTCCATCTCTCCAAATCATACGTTCTTAGGGGGGTCTATTAGCCATGCAAAATTCCTCCAGTAAACCTATTATGGAAGTTTGCTCCATTTCACCCCAGCATAAGAAGGTATATTGCAGGCTACCTGTCAAAACAGATAACAAAAATGTCATGCTTGCAGTAACAAATCGGGCCTGTTCAGGTCTTGTTTATATCAGTGTGCATGTTATAACTTTCATCAAGTAATCCAAATACTTCAGACTATAGACTGACAAAGCAATGGTTTCTCTTTTTCACTGCAGTCCGAAAGATGATGATGAATTCACCATTGTACGAGAAAGCATTAGAAGAAAGATGAAGGCAAGTTCCGGGATCATTGTTTTTCTACAGAGACCTCACTTTTACCTAACTATGCCCTATTTTTGGAGCACTTTTACTGTAATTCTAAAACTTTGATGGTTATCATGCCTTGATGGCCAAATAATCCTTGTGCAGGCTATTTGCGGTGATGTGCTTGTTGAGCCAATCAAAGCCCTTAGGAAACTTCCCAGAGTTCAACACCTTTCTGCCCAATTAGCGGGCAGATTAAGGAGCGAAGATGATGAGGTAATTCTAGTGTGCAAAATGATAGACTGATCTGATTGCAAGCAATTCGGTTTTCTTGTACTTTCCACTCTGGATTTCATGATGTTCACAGAGTTTAAAACAACACGTGGCTACAATAATTAAAGTTATTTATCTTTATAAACTAATTTCGTCTATTATATTTTGCCATAAGAATAGCTCACTGCTTTTCTGTTTTGAACCTTGATGGACATGCAAAGTTCATGGTCGATTTGATCCTGTCTAATCTTGTTGAAGCTTATGTTTTCCTCTTTCAAACCATGCGGTTTGAGGTGCCATCTTCTTTCTCTTCTTGCTAACTTCATTTTCAGTTTGACATTTTAGCATCCCTCCACCCAAGTCCGGCGGTGTGTGGATTGCCAACAGAAGATGCCCGACAATTTATAGAAAGAAATGGTATGTTATCTAATGGTACATCTAGAACTTCTCATGTTCAAACATATCTATAGAGCCCTGGCGAAGACTTTTCAAATCTATAAACTTGGTATAGATCTTTGGTATTAAATGTTTATTTCGAAGTGTTATTTGATACATGTTTGATCTAAATCTAATAGGAATGACCTATACTTCCAAATTGTTCACTTGATTCATGTGTACTTCGTTTATATATATCAAAAAAGTCAGTAGCAAAGGAATATAATTAGCAAGTATACTTACACTAAACTATACATTTGACTGCCTCGTTTGTTTCTTCCATGATAGTAGCATAGTCCACAAAATGCTAACAATCATGAACAGGCTGAATGACTAATATCCTTGGACAGATAATCGATGCCAAATTGTTGCTGGGTGCATAAAGATGAATTAGACTACATCTCAAACCTTAGCAAGAATATGCTTCTCTTTCAACTTTAAAAGCCGAATATCATAATTTTTGCAATTTATCAGATAGCAAGACTCTAATAGCTGGCCATCAATGTTTATGAACCAAAGAAACCAATTTAACTGCAAGATCCCCCTCAGTAATAGCTTACGAAAGCTAAGGATATCATAGCAACTGTTTCAAATCCTATATTTTTGAGACACGAAAAGTGCCAAGTGATTTCTATCGTCTATCGGTTACTATTATGTTCGTGCACAATGAAATAACAGAGGTATCCCCTAAGGAGCATCCGATAGAAGTAAGGGATTATCCATTATAAGGAACTTATTCTATGCACTCTAATTTAAGAACTCATTCCATATCCCAGAAACGTTTGATCGAGGAATGTATGCTGGGCCCATCGGTTGGTTTGGAGGAAATGAAAGTGAATTTGCTGTTGGGATCAGATCGGCTCTAGTTGGAAAGGTAAAATTAAGCATGCTTCTTTACCTGGTTATCAGAAATGCTCGACTGATTATGCGGTAGAACATTGTTTTTGTAATAATCTTCTTAGTTGATTAGATGAATCCCAACATTCTTCTCATTTGTATACTAAATAATTTTTAATTTTATACATCTTCCATAAGTTACATATGGCGCTTGTGATAATCCCATTCAACATAATGGGGATGTCTTTTTGATCTTGTTACACTATGCATGTTGAGTCCTAAATTGGATTATCGGTTAAGCTCACAAATTTGTTCAATTGAAATTTAGGGCTTTGGGACATTAGTTTATGCCGGTGCTGGGATAGTCCAAGGAACCAATCCATCCTTAGAGTGGGAAGAACTCGATTTGAAAGCATCACAGGTTCCACCCCTCCACCCCTCTCTCTCTGAGTGTACGTGCACGATCTCTTTTGGCTATAGGGCATGAACTCATAATGCAAATTTTTATTGCATTTAGTTTACGAAGTTGTTGCAACATCAGGAGCTACACGCTCGCTATCAGGATATAAAGAATCTGGGAACAGCCAACTGGAGGTGCTAGTTAAGCAGTCAGTTCTTCAGTATGAGGCACAAAACTGTTTATTGTAGTGGGGTTGGCTTGATATTTGATTATGTTGATGATGCCAGAAGATTCATTTGTAATGGTCACTGGAAATAGTTTCAAGATGCTGATTTCCATCATAGTATATTAAATGTTACCTTATTATCATTCTTGTATGACAGAATTCATCTACGTAAAGATGTGTAATATTGATGTACATTTTTTCTCTATTCTTTGCCAATTTTTTAATAAAAAATATCCCTTCAAAGAAAAAGTAGTCGAGAAGTGTCGCCATCTAGACATAGTTAAAGTCCTTGGCTGTCTTTCCATAAGTCATTTGATGTCAATTTTTCGTTCTATATCTTCATATGGGTGAATCTTCTCCGGATTTGTTAGGGATAGCAGAAGCGACCCGAACACAGAAACAAATCTTAGTTGCACAAGATAGAAAAATTAAGAAACTAGCAACACAAGAGACACAAAGATTTATATGGGTTGATACCATGACCAGTGTTATAAAAGGCGGTTTCATTCTGCGGGCGGTCTAGAAGCGCATAACACATATGCGAATTATGCGGTTTACGTGAAAATGAATATTTTAATAAAAAATAAGCAGTAAATATATATACATATATATGTTTGTGTATATAAAATTAAAAAAATCATAATAGATGGTAACAAAAAAAATCATATTAACTTTTAAAAATATGAATTAATTCATACTAAAATATCAGCACCATTAAGGCGATCAATACATGAAATAACTAAAGTATAAAGCAATATACACACACACAACATAAATGTTTAGTTTTATATCCAAATCAAAAGCATGTCAAACATAAGTATTTTGAAATAATAAAAGATCCATTCTATATCTACTCATTATCTTCCGCGTCAAATTCATTACGAACATCAACATCTAACCCCCAATTAGAAAAAAGTAAAAAAGAAGAAAGGAAAAAACATGCGGCGAAATTGCTGCATCCCGCTAGGAAAAAAAGAAAAAAGCAAAAAAAGAGAAAACATGCGGACATACTTGCTTCCCACCGCCACATCGCTTCGTTGCTTCCATTTACGATTCATTGCTGCTTTGCATTGGATAGTATGGAGCGAGTGGTCGCCGCTTTTTGTATCGGGAAAATCCTTAAAATCAAAAAACTAATTTTTATGCTTAACCGGTCGGGGTTTTTAACGGTTTGGGATTTTTTAGTTGTCGATTATGCGTCCGTATATTCGCAAATGCGGGTGCAAAACAGTTGTGCGTCCGATTAGGCGGCCAACCGCATAATTTGACCGCATAACTGATTTTCATGCGGCCAGAGGCCGCCTCCCTATATGTGGGCGCATATGCGGCCGCATATAACTTGTTTTAGAACACTGACCATGACTTGCATACATAGGCAGCGGTAGTCGAAGTTTTACTATGGTAGAAAGGAAGCATTACAACAGAGTGAAAAATTATTATTCTCATAGATCTCAAAACACAACTAGTAGCTCCGGAGGAAACACATAGCTTTCTTATAATTGCGTTTGCGTACATAGGCAGCCATATCTGTTTCTTTTTGTTGACACGAAGTAGGATATGTAAATAATTGTGCACCTTTCTTATCCCATGATGCTTTTGATAGCATAACTAGTTAGACAAATCTAAGACGAACGTATTGCAGAATTTTGGTGTCCTAATGATGAATTAGTAAACAAATTAATCTGTATGATCGATGCTTAGAATGTGTACAACTCATCAACGCTACTGATCTGTGCTGGTCTTGAATTTTTTGACCCTGCATAGTTAATGGTGGTTAATGTCTTGTCAACTAGTTTATTGAATAAGTGAATAACTTTAATTTCTTAGCACAAGATTCCCCTTTAGTCGACATGGTCAAGAATTCTAGCATACACTGTAAACTTAACTAACCCCACCACTCCATATCCTTTCAATGTCAGTAAATTGACATCAGACTGAGTAGTAACAACCAATGAATGTACCAGTATCATATGTACACTGGGGCATCATAGTTCAAGACAATCCCTCAATCAATCTAGATCAACAAAACAATCTTAGCTACTGGCCTACAAGTCAGAGAAAATGTGTGCTAGATAAAAGCTCGAATCTCTTTGAATGATGTCTGCTCCCATCTCAACCCCAAACTAGATGCAATAGTTACCATGCGGTGAAAAATTGTTGCTAGTGATAGATCCTGGTTCCATATATACACAGGCTTTGCATCAAAAATTAAATAATTGGGAACTAATTGTCGAAAAAAGAGAAGTAATATAGACTTGTCCAAGACAGAAAAAAAGGAGAACACATCGAAATAAAGATGCAATTAAGAGTCAAACTTCATTAATACCAATTAGAATAACATAATCCTTCCACAGAAGCATAAGCAAACTTCTTTGTCCACAGATTAGATCAACCTGGGTAATTGCTTGAAACACATGGAACGATCCACACTGTGAACAGACATTTCAAACAGCAAGCTTACATGATTATCCACCCAGTTTAGTTTAGTTGTTGTGCATCATCTGAAGCAGAATGCCAGGGGTGAAAGGGGTGGCAAACGTATGAAGATCTAACAGGTGGTTTACAGGCAGTGATCAGATTGTCTCCTATTGAGATGTACCCTCGTGAGAACCAGCCCCAGACTCTGCAAATTACAAGACAAAATCAGAAACAAAGAATTTTAAACTACGTGGCCACACTTTCAGTGAGAATGAAGCAAGCAACACAACACACCGTGTATGGCTTCCAAGTTATCTTCCTTTTTGTACACTCCTAGCGGTGAGCCCCGAACAGACATGAGCATCTCACCATTCTTAGGCAGCCTTAATGTCTTCGGGGTCATGCCAAAAGACAGCCTACTGACAGTCTCCTGCAAATGTTATACCAATAAGGTCTGTTGAAGAGAAGTTCCATCATGTAAATATACTCTAACAATAACATAGATAGGTACAAACCCCAGGAGTCTGGAAAGCATCACTCATTCCCGGCATATGGTTCTCTGAAGCGTCATCTAAAACCTAGAGCACAAGAAGCGTTTCCAAACAAAGAACATCAGAAGATCGAGCATGAATTCAAGTAAAATGCCCATTTGTTTAAAGAGAGCATGAAACATACAAAATCAGGAATGTGCAGATTTGCAATGTCCATGAAGTTGCTTTTCACTGTCGAGGAACAAAAAACACACAACAAGTGAGATATTTTTCTAAAATCGAAGAAACCAACAAATTGTTACATTACAAAACTAATAGAGACCTGATCTCACAGAAAGTGGTATGCCACCACCAAATTGCATTGTTGCAGAAACATCAACCGAAGCTCGCACGTCTCCACCGTTGCCTTCCGGATCTTTCCACTTCAATTCAAGCATTTTGGACTTCTCATTTCTTATAACTGAGATGTTAGGCAAGTTTTCCTGGAAAAACTGCAATGCGGGTGTCTCCAACTGCTCCTTGCTGAGGTATGAACGAATCAACCGCATCCTGGAGAGCAAACTTTCGACCTCTGCTGCCTGGATTGCTCGAATTGCGGCAACTCTGCGCTCAACTGTACATGAGTAGAGTAGTTCATCAGAATTGAATTTCTTTTAAAAATCTATTTCCCCTCAAAATAACACACAATAAGACGACATCGTGAATTCCATCATTGATATTTTCCCAAGAGACGCATCAAATGTCTGGAAATATAACAAGCTGCAACGAATTGTAATTAACTTGCTGATTGATAACTATATATAGATTCCTAATGTAACCAGTTCACAGTATATAAAGACCAGAATCCCAATTTGATGTTACTAGAATTATGGCAAAGTTATGATATCAGAGAGAATTTAAATTACAAGCGCGTGTTCTTAGATCTAAGTTATCGCAACGGATAAAAATTCATGCATAGATATTTTCCAGAAAAGTCTGACGAAACAAGTGATCTTTTGGATACATCGATACATCACCTTCTTGATTGTTGAAGGCTCGCTGACGTTCTACAAATTTTGAGGCTGCGGCCTCTTTCTCTTTTGAACGACTCGCCGCAGCAGCATCCGCCGCCGCCGCCGCCTTTGGTTTGAGAGGAGATTCGGTTGCTGCCCTTTTTCTCCCCCTTCTCGCCATCAGAAAACTCCCCTCTCGATCTCAAATTAGGAGAATTCAAAAAACCCTTATTTCAGTGTCCAAAGGAAGCAGGCGGGATAATTGGAGAAACTCAAATGTCAAAACCCAAGGCAAAAAGTTCCATTTTCACGTGCGAAACACGTGATACATATTAGGTCCGAATCGTCCGATTCAGTTCGCTTCCTTTGACTTCAGCCCGCAAAAAAGGAGAGAAAAAAGTAGTTTCAGGCATTCTGTATTGTAATTTTCAGTATCTTCGGTTCCGATCGCAACGAATTCCTACAAAATGGAGATAAGTTTGTCAATTTCATTCAGTATTTTAATATGTCGCTTTTCAAATTTCTATTCTTTTAATTCTGTTTGATATAGGTTTAGATTGATATCTTGATTGTAATACCATCCAACGTTAACTTTTCCATTAAACTGTCGTACTTGTTCGTTTAAATTTGTAACTTTTCCATTGGTCTAGGCCACATGTGACCCCAATTGGTCCTTTAAATAAATAAGCTCATCCTAATTGTCGTTTTAACCATAATTATAATAGATAGTACAAGAGAGAGTCTGAGAAAGAGGGGAATTGAACCCCTGTGAACATTGTGGAAGAAGAAGACAACACAAAGAGGAGGGGGAAGATGCATCTTGAAAGATATGCTTATTGATGTGGATTTGATGTGGTGCTTGGCGAGATCTAATAAAACAAATGAGATGATTTGCACACATACTCAATTCTTATAAAATTGTGGTAAAAATCATTCCTTTTGCTCCGTGGATGAACTTAAGTGGATGTTCTTATCTTTTCTCCCCTTTTTGCGAGAGGAGGATTTCTATGTGGTTTCTTAATTTTAAAAAAGTTATGGATATCCTTGCCCAATACTCTTTACTTTTTTTGCGAGGGGAGGTGTAAGAGACCCAGGGGTGACTCCGGGAATGACCGCCGGCTGCATCGACTACTCCGTCGACAACGGGGATCACCAGAGCTGCTATACGAAGGAACTAGCCGTTGGGAGGGAGACGAAGATCGAAGAGCCGTTGGATTGCTTGGTGAAAAGGATCTCCGCCCTCCAGTGGAAATAATCTGGCCCGTCGGGTGCTTTAAGTGAAGTAATCTCAGCCACCCGTCACCAACGGTTGGATCTGCACAGTAAATTCCTAACAACCTGAAGCGGTCGCTCTCTCTCCTCGCTTGGACGCTCTGCTGGCAACGCCCTCCTTCAGCCTAACATATTCTGTTAGGAATTTGTTAGAGATTTAGAATTGTTAATTGGGTATTAATAGCTGGCCTCCAGCTCTATTGTTCGTTGCTTATGAAATTGAATTGAAATCAGAAAATCTCTTCGAGATTTTCTCTATTTTCATTCTTTAATTTTGAACCCTTTGGTTCCTTAATTTCTTCATTGTTTTGTCATTTTTTGAGTTTCTTTCCTTAGAGAATCCATGGCACGCCCCAAGAAGCGTGCTGGAGAAGAGGAGGCACCTGAGGAGCCTCTAGATGAGGGGGTACCCCCACAAGTGGTATCAAAGCTCAATACGAGCCATGGTGAGGGCACGAGCCAGGGGGAGGGCTCGGGTGGAGGAGAAAACGTGATCGATGAAGAGTCGTGGACTGAGAGGTTCCTAAGACTCGAGGAAGAGCAGAGAGTGATTCAAAGTCAGTTTCAGCAGCAGTGGGAAAGGCTTCAACAGGAGCAGAAGCACCAGTGGAGCGTCATGCAAAAGCAACTCCAGCAGCAGATGACCATCAACAGCGCCCAGTTCCAGGATCTCTCAAGTAAGATCGAAACTCTCACAAAAAATCAAATGCAATTAGTTTCCTGCGTAGATGCCTTTGGAAGGCCAATACACCCCGAAGGGGGGGGGGACCCTTCTTCAGTAATGGGGAAAACCTGGGAAATCGCGGGGGGGAATCATGGGGTGATGGGGATAGGAATCCTAAGGGATTACGGCCCGAATTTCCAGTGTTTAGAGGAGGTGAAGAAGTTGTTGCTTGGTTGAATCAAGTCGTACAAATTTTCGAGTACTATGGAACTGTGAAGGTGGGATGGGTAAGAATCTGCGGATTCTATTTGAAGGAAGATGCACTGACATGGTTTGAATGGGCAAGAACTAACGTGGATGACTTTATGGTCTGGGAGACCTTTAAGAAGGAGATACTAGCTAGATTTGGTCATCCGGAGATGAACAAACCCTTTCAACTATTCACTAGACTGAAGCAGGAGGGATCTGTGCGAGAATACTTAAGGAAATTAGAGAAGGTGATGGGGTTCTTAGATAGGCTTCCTAATGATTACATCATAGATAAATTCATTGAGGGCCTCAAGGAGGAGATTAGGTTTGAAGTAGCCGCAGCTGAGCCACAAAGTCTCCATAGAGCCATCCAATTAGCAAAAAATTTTGAGGAGAAATTTCTCTTGACACGAAAGGGGAGCAGGTCTAACATGGGAGCAGGAATGCCGTTGAGGGGAGGCCACTCATCTACCACAACCCCCAGCTTGCCAGAAGTTGCAAGGAATACCCCTACTAATACCTCAAATCCCATGTCCAGAAAATTAACCCCAGAGGAGGTGCAGTTCAAGAGGAAGAACCATATATGTTTTACATGTGATGAAAAGTGGAGTCGTGATCACAAGTGTAAAAAGTTGTTCATGGTGGAGGGTGTTTGGGGTGAGGATGAACTTGACATTGAAGAAGGAGATTCCTTTCCTACCTTTGACACTGGCCAGGTTCTAGCTGATGATATGGGAGAGGATTCAGCTGCAATTTCGTTGCAAGCCATGTGTGGAGTTACGGCTGCACACACCCTGAGATTAGTGGGAAGTATTAAGGGGCGAGCAGTGCAAGTTTTGGTGGATTCGGGCTCTACACATAGTTTTATCCATCCGAAACTAGCTAGAACACTAGGATTGGTGATTGAAGAGTCAAAAATTTTTAAGGTGGTAGTAGCTAATGGAGACAAGATAGAGGGGTCGGGGTTGTGCAAGGGAGTGTTGCTCAAATGCCAAGGGGTCACTGTTTTATTGGAGTTACTAGTATTGCCCATGGGGGGAAATCAGATAGTCTTGGGGGCTCAGTGGCTTGGGCAGCTTGATGACATAGTCATGAACTTCAAAAAACTGCAGATGAGATTTCATTATCAGGGCCAAGAGTGCACATGGCAAGGGACTAAGGAGAATACCCAGGTGGTTGGTGAAAAGCAAATAAGGAAATCGTTGCGACAAGAGGGAGCAGGGTTTATAATACAGTTAAAAACACTAACTCTTTCGCCCATAGCCTCTTGTTATAATGTGCAGGTACTACAAAAACACCCACCTGAACTACAACAGCTACTAAAAAAGTTTTCTTCCATATTTGAGGAACCCAAAGGGCTGCCTCCTCAAAGGAATTGCGATCACAGCATACCCATGGTCGAGGGAGCTAAACCCGTCTGCATTCGCCCCTACCGACATGCCCACTTCCTGAAAGGAGAAATCGAGAAGCAAGTTGCTGAGATGCTGAATGCAGGAGTCATACGGACAAGCTCCAGTCCCTACGGCTCTCCGGTAGTAATGGTAAAGAAGTCCGATGGGTCATGGAGGATGTGTGTTGACTATAGAGCTCTCAATCAACAAACGATGAAGGATAAATTCCCCATTCCTATCATTGATGAGCTGATGGATGACTTACATGGAGCCGTCATCTTCTCCAAGCTGGATCTTCGGTCCGGTTATCATCAAATTCGTGTCAAGGAAGAAGACATCTTCAAAACGGCATTTAGAACCCACGACGGCCATTACGAATTTGTGGTGATGCCTTTTGGTCTCACAAACGCCCCGTCGACATTTCAATCATTGATGAATCACATATTCAGGTCAGTTCTGAGGAAATTTGTCTTAGTTTTTTTCGATGACATTCTTATCTACAGCCCCGACTACCAATCTCACCTGGGCCACTTGGAGGAAGTCTTCATCATCCTCAAAGCGCACCAACTGTTTGTGAAATTATCCAAGTGTCAGTTTGGGAGAGAAACGGTGGATTACTTGGGCCATGTAATCTCAGGGCAAGGGGTTGCCGCAGATCCTAAGAAGATTGAAGCAGTGGTAAGGTGGAGTGAACCCAAAACTATCAAAGCTCCGCGTGGCTTCTTAGGACTTGCAGGGTACTATAGAAAGTTTGTGAAGGGCTTTGGGAGTATAGCAGCTCCCCTTACTAATATGTTGAGGAAGGGGGAGTTTACTTGGAGCAATGAGGCCAGGGTTTCATTCCAGCAACTGAAGGATGCCTTAGTCACATCTCCAGTGTTGGGGTTGCCGGATTTTAACAAAACTTTTGTGGTAGAGTGTGATGCATCCGGACAGGGCATTGGAGCAGTATTGATGCAAGAAGGAAGACCAATGGCCTATTTGAGTGCCAAATTGAAAGGAAGGAATCTCTTCCTCTCTACCTATGAGAAGGAGCTACTAGCTTTGATATTAGCAACCCAAAAGTGGAGCCATTATTTGATTGGGAGAAGGTTCATTATACGTACTGATCATCACAGCCTCAGCCATTTGTTGAGCCAGCGTCTACAACAGGGTATACAAAGCAAATGGCTTGTCAAGCTCCAACAATTTGATTATAAAGTAGAATATAAACCAGGGAAGAGCAATGCTGCTGCAGATGCTCTATCTAGAGAGCTGGACAAGGAGGAACCACGGGATGTGAACTCTCCTGCCTTGTGCCATGTATCAGCTGTGCAGGCAGATTGGTTACAGGGCATAAGAGACATGGTCAGCAATGACAATTTCTTTAAGGAGTTGGGAAAAAAACTGCAGGACAATGTGGAACTGAGAGAGAAGGTCAAACTGGTGGAAGGAGTATACTATTATAAAGGGAAGATATGAGTGAATCCTCAAAATTTGGAGGTGGTGAAAATTCTGATACATGAGTACCATGGCACTCCTATGACAGGTCACTCTGATGCTGTTAGAACTTGGCATAGATTGAGGGAAGTATTCTACTGGGAGGGTATGAAGGCTGATGTAAAAAAAATTGTAAGGGAATGTGAGGTGTGCCAACGCAATAAAACTGAAAATGTGGCCTCACCAGGGCTACTCCAGCCACTACCAGTGCCAGATAAGATTTGGGATGAAATAACCATGGATTTCATAATTGGCCTTCCGGCTTGTGGGGATGTTAGTGCAATCTATGTGGTAGTGGACAGGTTGTCCAAAGGAGCCCATTTTTTTGGTCTCAAATACCCCTTCACTGCAAAGCAAGTAGCCCAGGTTTTTTTAATGGGGTATTCAAGTTACATGGTCTTCCAACCACCATTGTCAGTGATAGGGATCCCATATTCACTAGTGCCTTTTGGAGAGAATTATTCACCCTACAAGGAACTACCTTGGCCATGAGTTCAGCGTATCATCTACAATCTGATGGGCAAACAGAGAATGCAAATAAACAGCTAGAATGCTATCTAAGGTGTTTTTGTGGCCATAAACCCAAGGAGTGGTTGAGGTGGCTGCCCCTGGCCGAATATTGGTTTAATACTACATGGAGATCACCAACACAAGTTACACCCTATGAGGCCATGTATGGGAGAAAACCTCCTTCCTTACTCAGTTATGTTCCCCACACCACCCAAGTGCACATGGTGGATGAAGAGTTGTTCTCCAGGGATGTAGCTTTGCAACTGCTGAAAGATAATTTGAAGAAGTCAAGAGAGTATATGAAGAAGTATGCAGACAGGAGGAGATCTGAAAGAGAATTTGCCGTAGGAGATTGGGTTTACTTGCGTTTGCAACCTTATAGACAGGTAACGGCAGCTATGAGAAGACCCCACAAGCTCTCACCCAAATACTATGGTCCCTACAAAGGCCTGCAGAGAATTGGGGAAGTCGCGTATAAGTTGGAAATGCCTTCGACCTCACGTATTCATTCAGTCTTCCATGTCTCCCAGCTCAAGAGAAAATTGGGTGCCCGCAATGTTATGCAGAATGACCAACCCAGCTATGTGGAGGAATTGATTGATGAACCTGAACTCATTTTGGACAGACGAACAGTTCGCCAGCGGAATGCCTTGATTTCACAGGTCCTCATCAAATGGAAGCAGCGGGAAGTTGAGGAAGCTACGTGGGAAGGTTACTGGGACCTAGTCAAAAGATTTCCCACCTTCGACCTTGAGGCAAGGTCGAAAAAAGGAGAGGGTAATGTAAGAGACCCAGGGGTGACTCCGGGAATGACCGCCGGCTGCATCGACTACTCCGTCGACAACGGGGATCACCAGAGCTGCTATCCGAAGGAACTAGCCGTTGGGAGGGAGAAGAAGATCGAAGGGCCGTTGGATCGCTTGGTGAGAAGGATCTCCGCCCTCCAGTGGAAATAATCTGGCCCGTCGGGTGCTTTAAGTGAAGTAATCTCAGCCATCCGTCACCAACGGTTGGATCTGCACAATAAATTCCTAACAACCTGAAGCGGTCGCTCTCTCTCCTCGCTTGGACGCTCTGCTGGCAACGCCCTCCTTCAGCCTAACATATTCTGTTAGGAATTTGTTAGAGATTTAGAATTGTTAATTGGGTATTAATAGCTGGCATCCAGCTCTATTGTTCGTTGCTTATGAAGTTGAATTGAAATCAGAAAATCTCTTCGAGATTTTCTCTATTTTCCTTCTTTAATTTTGAACCCTTTGGTTCCTTAATTTCTTCATTGTTTTGTCATTTTTTGAGTTTCTTTCCTTAGAGAATCCATGGCACGCCCCAAGAAGCGTGCTGGAGAAGAGGAGGCACCTGAGGAGCCTCTAGATGAGGGGGTACCCCCACAGGAGGATTTCTGTGTGGTTTCTTAGTTAAAAAAAATTATGGATAACCCTGCCCAATGTTCTTCGCTGAACTCATTGAACATTGATTTTTTTTTTTTTTGGGGGGGGGGGGGGTGGGTGGGAACGATCAAATATGAAGAGATGTTGTAGGGTGGGACCCACTTCATTTAACGATTGTCATGTCAGCCTTAATTACCCATAAGCTTGCCAACGAGCCACCCCTCCCTCGTGGTAGGCGACGGATCGAGGTCTAGCGTGCGCGCTTTAAAATGCTTTCTGATGTATCAAAAAAAAATACCCATAAGCTTACATGACGCTTATGTAAAGCACATTTTAACAGGAAAAATTTGACAAAACCGTTATCCATGAGGGGCTTAAAATAGAAAAAATAAGAGTGGAGGTATTAAACTTGAACTTATAAGAGTTCAGGAGGCGTTTTTATCTAATTTACCCTTAACCATCAACCATGTGTTTTACCTAGAAAATGATAGTATGTGTGAATTTAAACTAGAATTCACGAAAGTTTAGATGTGTTTTGTCTAATTTACCCAAAAATGGATTGTGGTTTGTGAGTTTTTAGGGTGCATTCTTCTAGCTTGCTTTTAAGATTTTTATTTTTATTATTATTATTATTATTATTATTATTATTATTATTATTATTGGGTGGGGGGGTGTGTGTGGGGAAGTGCTGGCATCTTTAAGCCAGCCAGGGTTAGCAATGTGCTTATTTAAAATTTCTTACGTGATGTTAATGTCTTTTTAAAACCAACTTGCATTATCTAATCATGTCAATGAATTGAGCTACTTGAGTATAAATTGATTACATAATTAGAAAGAAGGTAGGTAAAATGACGAACAAAGCATGTTCTTGAATTGAGTAGGATGGTGCCATATTCTAACAGTCTGGATAATTATGAGAGTTCAATGATGGATAGTATAATTAGCCCTACAAAAAGGTATATTATAGACACACATTATCAAGTTTTTTTTGTAATGCTACAAGTGATATCATGATACTGTAACATTTCTATTTGCTACAACAGCAACAATCTTATACATTAGCATTGTAGAATCTTACTTTATGCTAGTTCACCAGATAAACACATTAACTACGACACTAGCATACACTCGCTTCTAACAACTTTAGTAATGACCCACTTTCTTGGAGTCATCAGAAATTACAAGAATCTGCAGGTCATGCTGGTTGCCAGTAAAAGCAATATAGACGAAATAGAAATATACCGAAAACATAACTGAATGAATAGCCTCAAAATCCCCATGCATGACTCAAAGGAAATGAAGCTTATCGTTGAACTCTGAAACTCACTAGAAGACATGTTCAATACCTGAGAAATGTAGGATTGGGTTAAACAGTATATTGTATCGAAATCTAAGCATTCAGTTTATGTACAAACAAAATAGAATAATAATAAAACACATGTGAAAAGTAATTTACTGAACAATGTTATGAGAGTGTCAGGCCATGAACAATTCAAGCATTCAGTTTAAGCATCCATTGCTAATGTCTTTGATGGTGTTAATGGCCTTAGCTAAGCAAGCTAAGGCCTTGATCTCTGGGATGACAACAGAAATTTGTTCTTAGGTTGCAAAATTTTAGCCACGTGGATTTTGTATTTGAATGGTTTTAGCATTGTTTATTCTACCCATAGGGCCACTTAATAGCATGTGATCTTTTGTCATAGGTTGATCATGAAGGGATCATGTGCTAAATTGATTGATATTTAAGAGGCATCACCAATTGTTGCAACGAACTTTTAATATATACATAAATGAATTTATTGTGAATTGGTATGTCAACCCTATATGGGGTGAATAAGGTTTAACAAATAATTCTAGCACCTAAAAACCTAACTAAAATATTGGCCAATAAACGAGAAATACTAATTAATGAAAATTGGATGCAACTATAACAACAGTAACAATAAGAGTAAAAGTAGAGACATAACAAACCACATTTACACAAAGATGTATAATGGTTTGATCTCATCAACAGAGTCTCTTCGATACATGAAGCCCTCTTCTTTATGATTTTAAATAAATTGCTTCTCTTTAATACACTTTGTCTACTTGCTTGATAATACAATTTTCATCAAGACACACTCCTTAATGTTTAGATTTGCACCAGTCTATTTTTCTTTAGTGACTGTACTGTTTCACATACTTACTCAAGTAATTTGACTTACAATAAGCGATATATACAAAATTTGTTATGACTAAGAGATTATGAACAAGAGAATCCTTTGCACGAAATATTAGAGATACACGAGAGGCTCCAGAGCAATAGTAATATAGAACATGAAATAAGCTTGGCTTGGATGAATGCAACTAGATGAGAATGATAAGAACATATATAATATATATCATAATCTAGTTAAGATTCTTAATAAGAGAAAGAGCTTTAACATGAGATAACTTTAAAGGAGGCTATGGATCAGAAGCTTCTTGCTAGAGCACCTAATAAAAGTGAAGATTGAAGTTCATGATTTTTTCAAGGAAAGAATTTGTGTGGAGTTGTAGATCTCATTTGGAAAGAAAGTGTAATGTATAGAATGAGTCTCCAGCACTCTATTTATAGGGAAATCCATGGCTAAAATATTTCTAAGGGTAAGTGTAACCATACCCAAATTGGATTCAACATATAGTTACTTAATAACCACTTACACAGATGCGTGGATGGTCTGTAACGACCTGAAAACGTTAATACTATTTTATATCATCCCTATCATTTTTCTGTATTTTTCGGATGGCCGTGATCGTGTCGAGACCGATAACTATTTTAGCCCTCCCAAATCTAATTTTTTTTTCATCGTCCGAAAAAGTTAACGAGAATTATTTTCATACATAGCGCATCGTTCTGAACGTATGGCATTTTTCTGAAATTTTTGGACACGTTTATTTTAGGGGCAAATGGTGAATTTCGGTAAACCGTTAAAGTAAATTAACCTAACTTAACTCTAACCATTAACCTAACCTACCCTATCCATTAACATCCACCGAAGGAATTCGGTGAGACACAACTCCCTCCCTTTTTCTACAACAAGATAATTCAATACAACAAACCCCACGCACATTAAATTATCCACCTTATAAAACAAAACCCACACTATTTTCTTCCTCCTCCAAAGAACACAGATTTTTCCCTCCTCTTCATTTCTTTTGGCAGCACAACCCACCCCCCAAACTCACGGACACCTCCCCTCTCTTCCGAAGCAACTGCGGTCCCTCTCACGAGCACTCCGGCCACCTCACTTTCTCTCCCAAACAACCCGAAAATCTCCACCGCACCTCCCCAGGCTACTCGAGCTCGCCACGTCTTGCCGGCTTCAAGCCGTGCACCCTCGACGCGTGAGGTAGGCTCCCTACTTAGTTTACTACTAACCATGCAAACTTGTAGATGCATACATTTATGCAAGTGCACTAAAAATCCTATGCAAATTGTAGGCTCCCTGTTGTAGCTTTTGGAAAGTGAATGAATTAAAATGGAGCACAAAACGTTTAGTTGTAAACTAACATAAAACAAGAAAAAACAGAGAATCATTTCATGTTTGGTTTAGTGATGGTAATGGGAAGGGATGTTAATACTCACCACTACATTATGCTTAAGCAAATACTTAATGAGGTGTAGGATCCCTGCAAGACATTTATAATCACATGCAAAATTTATAATCACTGCAAGATCATTATAATCCCATGCAATTTGTAGGCAAACGTTTAGGCTGCAAGATTTATTAACTCATGCAACCTGTAGGATCCTTGCAAGACTTATATGAACGCACAAATTGATACAACTTGTAGGCTCCCCTTCATACAAAACTTTGTATGGTGAGACTTACACATATTTAAATTTCTTCACTTTTGATGATATAATGTGGGAGTAAGTCTGTTGTCAACTAAAGATTTAACAAAAGATATAATGTAGAAGTTGTCTTTCGTCTGTTGTTCTGATAATATAATGTAGGATTAAAATGTTGCTGTTGTAGGATTAAAATGTTTGTTACCACTTCATTTAATTTTAATATAATGTAGGATTCTCGTCTGTTGTTTAGATAATATACTGTAGGATTAAAATGTTGCTGTTGTAGGATTAAAATGTTTGTTACCACTTCATTTAATTTTAACCAGCACTAGTTGTGGTTTTAATTGTAGACATGCTGTTGAGAGTTGATAATGAAATGTAGTACTAGCAATGAGGACATGTTCTTATGCATTTACTTTTCTATGCATTGAGATACATATGTGATGCATGATGATAAAATTGAGATTGAGTTATATTGTACAAAGCGAGATATATTCATAATGAAACCATATGTGTAACAGCCTGGATTCGTCGTACACGTAATTCCGTAACCAGCATAGTTCTAAATTGAGTAAATGATTTTTTCTATTTTTTTCGTAACTTAAAATCAAAAATGGACTTCATTTTCTTGATCCTCGCCACGATACGAACCCGTGGCATTTTTTCGTAATTTTTCGGATTTAAATGTGAAAAATGATATTTTAATATTAACATAATAATAATATATTATATTTTACTAATTACCTCTATACTTAACTAATTATATTCTACCCTAATCAACCTACCCGAAATGCAGCCCAACTGAGGAAAACGTGGGCTCACGTTTTTCTTTCCTTAAAATTGGTCAACAACCCCCAACCTGTTATGAATCAAGTGCTGAGGGGAGAGCCCTCAAGTCTATATTTATAGCCAAAGGGGGAGAATACAAGTGGGCTTATACAGATATGGGCCCAAACACTTGGGTTGGCCCAATAACTCATCCAACCCAGTAAATACCCATTCACAACACTCCCCCTTATCCAGCCATAGTTGTGGACCCTGCTCATGAATGCTTCAGGATTCTGAGCCTGTATGGGTCTCACATGGGGTGGATACTTCAGGATCCTGAGTTGGTAAGATTTGCCTCGTTAAAACCTTTGGCTATGGAAAACCCAGTGGGAAAAACCATAGTTAAGGAAAAAGAGTACAAACTCTGCCAAACTCCCCCTGATCTGTACAAGCTCTCAAGCTTTCAGATCTCTTAGGCGTCTCATTCCAATCCTATGTACAAGTTTTCTAAAGGTAGCAGTAGGAAGGGCTTTAGTGAACAAATCTGCCAAATTGTCACATGACTGCACTTGTCTGATGTCGATCTTGCCATCTCTCTGTAGCTCGTGCGTCCAGAAGAACTTTGGTGAAATATGTTTCGTTCTGTCGCCTTTGATGAAGCCACCTCGTAGCTGAGCTATGCAAGCAGCATTGTCCTCGAACATGGTAGTGGGCTCGAGGTCTCCAGTCTTCAGTCCGGTCGTAGACAAGATGTGGTGGATGACTGAGCGTAGCCATACGCATTCTCTGCTTGCTTCATGGATGGCAATGATCTCCGAGTGATTGGATGAGGTCGCCGTCAAGGTTTGCTTGATGGATCTCCAGGAAATGGCTGTCCCTCCGTAGGTAAACACGTACCCAGTCTGTGATTTTGCTTTGTGGGGATCAGACAAGTACCCTGCATCAGCATAACCTGCAAGTGTAGAGGATGTTCCATTTTTGTAGAAGAGTCCCAAATCTGTAGACCCTTGGAGGTAGCGCAGAAGGTGCTTTACCCCGGTCCAGTGGCGCTGCGTAGGCGCTGCACTGTATCTGGCAAGCAAATTTACTGCGAACGCTATATCGGGACGCGTGCAGTTTGCCAGATATAGTAGTGCTCTGATGGCACTCAGATAGGGAACTTCCGGACCAAGTATATCCTCCCCCTCTTCCAGCGGCCGGAAGGGGTCTTTATGTGCATCCAGGGATCGTACCACCATAGGTGTACTTAATGGATGGCAATGGTCCATATGGAATCTTTGCAACATTTTCTTCGTATATGTGGTTTGGTGTAATAGGATTCCGTCTTTCTGATGTTCAATCTGTAAGCCAAGGCAGAATTTGGTTTTGCCTAGATCTTTCATTTCGAATTCTTTTGTTAGGCTTACAGATATCTCAGTGATCTCTTCGGGAGATCCTATGAGATTCAGATCGTCTACGTAGACAGCTATTATCACGAATCCTTTTCCCTTTGTTCTTATGAAGATACAAGGGCAGACTTCATTGTTCGTGAATCCTTGTTGAACAAGGAACTCACTGAGTCTATTATACCACATTCTTCCTGATTGTTTGAGACCATACAATGATCTTTGTAGCTTAACAGAATAGACGTCCCGAGGTCTATCTTTCAGTTCAGCAGGCATTGAGAAGCCATCAGGAAGTTTCATGTAGATCTCCTTGTCGAGATTACCGTATAGATACGCAGTCACAACATCCATTAGCTGCATATCTAGGCCTTCCTTTGCTGTTAAGCTTATCAGGAATCTGAACGTGATCGCATCCATGACCGGGGAGTATGTTTCGTCATAGTCTATACCCGGTCTTTGGGAAAATCCCTGTGCTACAAGTCTAGCTTTGTAGCGTGCGATCTCATTGTTTTCGTTTCTTTTTCTGACGAATACCCATTTGTATCCCACAGGTTTGACACCGGTAGGTGTCTGGACTATTTGCCCAAAGACTTTTCGTTTCTGAAGCGAGTCCAGCTCGGCTTTTATTGCCTGATTCCACTTTGGCCAATCATCTCTACGTTTGCATTCAGCAACGGAGTGTGGTTCATAATCATCATCGCTTCCGGCGACGTGAATGGCAATGTGAAACGCGAAGTCATCGTCGACGACTGTACTCTTTCTGTCCAATACCTCCCCTGTACGTACATAATTTAGTGATATTTCTGTTTCTCCCGGCAGTTCCTCTGCAGTGGATTCCGGGAGGGGAGAGGGTATGGACACGAGCTCGTTTCTCTGTGGGGGTATCGTCCCAAGGTCTCCGGATATTTTTCTTTTTCTTTGATTTTTATCCTTGGAGCCTGGTGGTCTGCCTCTTTTCTGTTGAGGTGCAGCCACTTCTGCTGCAGGTGGATTGCATCCATCATTCGGGATGTCAATCCTAGCTGGAGTATTCGCAGCAGGGATGTGTGATCTGACAATCTTCTGGTTGTCAGTGAACGAGTCCGGTAATCTATGGACTGTGTCCTGGATGTGTAAGATCTTCCGGATCTCATCATCACATTGTCTTGTTACCGGATCGTAGTGGGTCAAGCTTTTTGTATCCCACGTCAACATTTGCTTTGCACTAGACTTTTCGATGTCTAGGCCCATTTTGGGGAAATACGTCTCATCAAAATTGCAGTCTTCAAGGCGTGCCTTGAAGGCGTCCCCCGTTTGGGGTTCTAGGTATCTTATAATGGAGGGTGAGTCAAACCCTACGTAGATACCTAGGCGACGTTGAGGACCCATCTTGGTCCTCTGTGGTGGTGTAATGGGGATATAAACTGCGCAGCCGAAGATTCTCAAGTGAGAGATGTTCGGCGGCGTTCCATATGCGAGTTGCATTGGAGATAGACTCTGACCTCCTGAGGGTCTAATTTTTATTAGTGATGCAGCATGCAAAATTGCATGTCCCCATGCATCCACCGGCAACTGGGATTTCATCAGCAATGGTCGAGCGATCCATTGGAGTCTTTTAATTAGCGACTCAGCTAACCCATTTTGGGTGTGAACATGTGGCACCGGATGTTCAATTTCTATTCCCGTTGCCTGGCAATATTCTTGAAATGACTGAGAGGTAAATTCCCCCGCATTATCCAGACGTATTTTCTTTATTTGGTTGTCTGGGAAATGCGCCCGCAACTTTATTATTTGTGCCAAAAGCTTTGGAAAAGCTAAGTTGCGGGTTGAAAGTAGACACACATACGAGTATTTCGAAGATGCATCAATCAGTACCATAAAATACCGAAAAGGCCCGCTAGGGGGGTGGATAGGTCCACATATGTCTCCGTGTATTCTTTCAAGGAAGCTAGGAGACTCAATATCCACTTTAAGTGGTGATGGCCTTGTTATTAATTTACCCTTAAAGCAGGGTACACAAGGGAATTCTCCCTTCTGAAGAATCTTCTGGTTCTTCAGGTTATGCCCATGGGATTGTGCTAGGATGCGGTGCATCATCACAGATCCGGGGTGGCCAAGTCTATCGTGCCAAAGTAAGAATTTAGCCGATGTCGGGCACTTCAGGTGCTCCGTCAGGTTTGCTTCCTCTCTCCGAATTTTTGTATGGTAGAGGCCTGATGAGAGGCTCTAAAAACGTTCAAGAAAGGTTTTAACTCCATTTTCTTGAGACGTTACATACAGTAATTCGTTTACTTTGACATTTGCTGTTTCCAAGTGGAATCCGTTAAAACGGATATCTTTGAAACTTAGTAAGTTTCTCTTGGAATTTGGAGAGTAAAGTGCATCTTTTATTTTTATTTCTGTTCCATTGGGGAGCAACAAGGTTGCATTCCCAGAACCTTCAATTATGTCTGATGGCCCTGAAATTGTGTTTACAGGGCTCTTATACGGGATAATGCTATGAAAATAGCATTTGTGTTGAAGGATCGTATGTGTTGACGCGCTGTCTACTAAGCAGTCATGAGAGCATTCCATCTAAAAAATGAGTAAACATTTGCATTCAGAAAAGCTAAATTTTATTCAGCAGAATTGAAGATACATAAAAGCTCTCATGAAATAAAAATGTTCATACAATAGAAATGCTAAGATAAATGATAACAGGCTAATCAAGCAGATTATCTGACTCGAAGTCTTTTGCTGTAAATTTGACTGCATTATTCGCAGCCACCAGGTTTGATTCAGCATTCTTTTTCTTGCTTTGTTTATAAAGCTCCTGGAGATGCACTGGGGTCCTGCACACTCTAGACCAGTGGCCTGTCATGCCACAGCTGTGGCACTGGTCTTCCCAGTCCCTCTTGGGTGGGGGTGCATTGTTTTTCTTGTTATCATTCCTGCGCCAGGTGAACTTGCGCTTCCCTTCATTCTTGCGCTGTTGTGGTGGGCCCTTGGCTCTTTTCTGTTGTCCCCCTTTCTGTGGTCTTTCTTTTCTTTTATTGTCCCTCTTCTTTTTGAAGGAAGATGTATGGTGAGCTTCTGGTAGGGGGACAGTGCCGGGAGGGCGCATATTGTGAGTGGCGAGAAGAAGCTCTCTGTTTTGCTCGGCCATGAGAAGACATGACAGCAGCTCTGAATACTTGGTGAACTTACGTTCACGGTATTGCTGCATAAGTATCGCATCCTTTTCATGGAAAGACGTATACGTCTTTTCCAGCATGCGATCTTCTGAGACTTTTTCACCACACAACTTCAGGCGTGAGGTGATGCTAAAAAGTGCTGAGTTGTACTCAGCAATGGACTTAAAGTCCTGCAGTCTTAGGTTCTCCCACTCATATCTCGCCCTGGGGAGTATAACATCTCTCTGATGTTTATACCTGTCCTCAAGGGCGGTCCATAGCTCAAGTGGATCTTCGACCGTAAGGTACTCAGCCTTTAAGGTCTTGTCCACATGACGGCGAATATAGATGATGGCTTGCGCCTTCTCTATATCGCTAACATTTTCTTTTTCAGTCACAGCAGTGATGAGGGACTTTGCCCGCAGGTGAAACTTAACATCTAGCTGCCAGCTTAGATAGTTTCTGCCTGATGCATCCAGCACTTCAAAGTCAACGCTTGCAATTTTAGCCATTTATCTAGCAGAGCACAAAATGCATGAATTAATAATCAACCAGAAAAACATTTTCATGCGGAAGCAATATTTAATGAAAAGCTAAATGTGTGGATCGGCCAGTCCCACAAGAAAGAGTCCAAAAGTCCACAGTCCAAATTATACAAATTTGCAGCTTGAATTAAAAATGAAAATACAACTTTGGAAACCCCGTAGGTCCCATTTAATATCTTCGTCTTCAAGTGTAGCTTCCGACTCCATGGAAGTAGGTCTTCTTTCTTTGACATTTACATAAATTCCTCACTACAATTTCTCTCAAAAATAAAAGAAAAGTGCGGGAAATAAAACTGTGGGACTAAACGGCCGATCCAAAAACCACATTTAGCAATTCATGCAAGAATATTGTGCTCATAGACATTTTCATCCACAGACATCACAGGCAATTTATTCATATGAGGATAAAGCAATATTTAATCGCTTAATAATTATTGGACCACTGGGCAACGTCATACACCGTTAGGTTAGGTAACTAACGGCAGAGCGGTCGCAGGATCTTCCTAATTATTAAGTTTTTAAATAAGATGTACAACCACACAAATAATATCCACATAATTTTGCCAGAGATGTAAAGCATGTAAAAGAGATTACAATGCATAGGTTGTAAAGTAAATGGGTTTAATCAATCAAATTGATTAAGAGCCCAAAATTAACATTTTCTTTGTTAGAGGGAAAAGTCTCCCTCGTCATCCCAAAAAGTCCCCCAAAAAATCCCCAAAACGCCCTTGTTTGCCCGATATTCTTCCCGTAATTTACCGTGATTTTTCACGAATATTTTGCCTTTGAATCCCCATTTTAAATTAATTTTTAGGCTAATAGGTTGCCTTTTGAGGCACATTCATAGCCCTATTGCCTCCCCCCAATTTTTTTTTTGAATGAAAATCTGTGGGCATGAAGCCCACAGATCTGCTGTGGGCTTCAGGCCCACAGATCTGGCTTTTTTTTTGGGAAATCTGTGGGCCTGAAGCCCACAAATCTGCTGTGGGCTTCAGGCCCACAGATCTGAATTTTTTTTGTGTGTTGAATTCTGTGGGCCTGAAGCCCACAGATCTGCTGTGGGCTTCAGGCCCACAGCTCAGGCACAGTTTTTTTTGTTATACGTTTTAGGGTTACGGCGGGGGGGCCCCGCCGTCGCCGCCGCCGCCCCCCCCGCAGAGAGGGGGGGCGTGGCCGGGGGGCCGCCGCCCCCCGCTGTGGGGGGGGGGGACGGCGGGGGCCGTCGCCCCCCGCAGAGGGGGGCGTGGCCAGGGGGACCGCCGCCCCCCGCTGCGGGGGGGGGGGGGGGGACGGCGGAGGCCGTCGCCCCTCGCAGAGGGGGGCGTGGCCAGGGGGGCCGCCGCCCCCCGCTGCGGGGGGGGGGGGGGACGGCGGGGGCCGTCGCCCCCCCTTCTGCGGGGGGGGGGGGGGGGGGGGGGGACGGCGGGCACGGGACGGGGCCGCCGCCCCCCCTGCAGTGGGTGGGGACGGCGGGGGCCGCCCCCCTGCAGGGGAGGGCGGCGGCAGAGGCCGCCGCCGCCCCCCCAATGGGGGGTGTGGGCGGCGTGGCCGAGGGGGGGGGGGGGGGGGGCGGCGGGGCCGCCGGTGGGGTTTGATTTAGGGTTTGACAAAATCCAAAAAAAAAACCCTAAAAAAATTTGATTTTTGGGAAGACAAATCCGTCGTTTTCAAGGCGACGATGAATCCCCGTGACGATCTTGTGAGATCTAGGGGAGGGGTAATCATACGTATGATTAAAAACTTTGTTTTTAGAGTTTTTACCTCTATATCCGTCCTCCGGATATAGCGACGGTTGCTCGAAGCCCTACGCGGATGACGACCCTTGATGGAGGAAGCCTTGCACCGCGCTCGTGGATCTCCCGTCTCGCCTTCGCCTTTGCCTTCGCAACGAACGGAAAAATTTGTGGAAAAAAAATTTTTAGAGGCTCGTGCTGATAACGTGTTATGAATCAAGTGCTGAGGGGAGAGCCCTCAAGTCTATATTTATAGCCAAAGGGGGAGAATACAAGTGGGCTTATACAGATATGGGCCCAAACACTTGGGTTGGCCCAATAACTCATCCAACCCAGTAAATACCCATTCACAACACAACCCTATTAATGTAATTAGATCTATAAATAACCATAATTCCTCTCCCCCAATCCGTAAACAACCCAAACCCATACTCTCATACTGATGCCCCTCTCCCCGTGCCACCGGAGCTCCAACGAGCCACCGCGCCGTCATCGCCCTCTATGTCGCCCTCCGCTGCTCTCGCCGCACCTGCCGCTGTACATCGCAGCCGTTGGCGATGCCCACAGCAGCCGCAAGCCCCCGCTCTGCCACCATTCTACCCTTTGCCCCTACGCCGCCGTTCCCTGCCGCCGCTCTTTTTGCGCCACCGCCACCGCTCACCGACCGCCTCCCCTGAGCTCTGCTGTGCCCTCTGCGCCGCCCCGTCACCCCCTCCGACGGTGAAGACCCCCAAATAGCACCCCCTCTCCGCTGCAGTCGTTTCATGCCGCCGCCGCTCCGTCGTCGTCGTCGTGTCCCCCGACATCGCCTCCTCCGCATCCCTCCGCCGTTGCTCGCCGTTGCCGCAGCGCCCGTCGCTGGCCCAGCCCCCACAGCTCACGTGAGAAGAGAAGATGTTTATATACATATGTGATATGTATATACGTGTATACGTCTATACGTATATATATATATATATTATATGGGTTTATTAGTCTAAAATTCATAATAAATAATGTAGGAACTAGAAAAATACAAGGAGACCGCCAGAAACGCGTTGCCACAAACTGTAAACGCTGAAATCATCCCAATCAGAAACTTATTTTTTTAAATATGAATTTGCAAAGTTATACGTAATCAATTTTAACTTGATTCAAAAATACGTATATTCACATACTATGCGTATTTTTCAAATACAAAGATACCTTAGTATTGTTCTAGTCAAGAATAACATTTTGACATATCATATGAAAATTTCTGATGAGTATATTTTTCTAAATAAATCGTTGAACGTTTACGATAGTTATTATATAATTTCGAAAATTAGTTTTAAATTCATTTTAAATCTAGAAAATTGATTTTAAGGGTTTAAAAATTATAAAAAATACCTAGGAGCTTTAGAAAATTATTTTCTTCCAAGATAAAATTATTTTCTTTACATCTAGCATTTCTAAAAATTATTAGTATGTGTTTTGACATGTTTAAAGCCATTATCAAATAAAAACGGTTAAGAAAATAAATAGAAAATATCATAACCTTTAACCGATGATTTTTTATGTTTGCAGGTGTCGTTTCTCGTGCACAAGCACCTTGGTAGTACTGGATCCGGCTTTGTCTCCCTCCAATGACCGTTAGTTACTTTAATTCTAAATTTAGTAATTTGAATAGTGTACTAGTGTGAACTTAGGATATCACATATAGTCTTAGAACGACTATTGACTTAAACATACGACGTTGCCAACATAGACCTAATTAAATAGAGAACTACTCAACTGCATATAATTTATTTTACCGTAACCTATAACTATATCGATGGAGCAAAAGTTGATAATCGTCGTTCTTAATATTGGACACCGAGCCGGTGTCTATAATTGTTTGTGTCCAATTCTGGATCATCCTACGGAAATAGTGAGCCTCATTGACCAAACCAGACTTGCCGTGTTTGTGTGGATCAAACTAGAATTCTAATTATCATCAATTTGCAAATATTGATTATAAATACCTTAAATTTAGCTTTGTTAAAGGCTTAAAATGAGTTACTTCGACCTTTCATTGCATGTAAACTCATATTCACCATGTTAACTCCCTTGACACGTACACCCTTGCCACCATGTTCTTATGATTGTCACTTGAAAACTATGCATGAAATGTCGTGTTGAATTCATTTAGAAGTTGCGTTGGAATCTCATGTAAGAACCCTCAGTTGAATCTTATGTTGGAATATCATATTGAATATTATATTGAAACATGGTGATTGAATGACATCAAACTGGTGGAATATCCCGTTGAAATAAATATGCTTAAGACAGTTGACACTTCACCGGGTTTTGGCGTAACTCGTATAAGAAAGGTGTGGGAGCGACCGGGGGTCCATCTACACATTGCACCATACCATACCGCCTAAAATGTAGTAAGATCCGCCCGGGTGAGCGCCCTCGTGGTCAGAGATGGACTCAATGGTCGCATAGTATATTTTCCTATATGAGTCATGTAGTTTCTTGTTTAGCTACAGCTTGCACCACTATAGTACTGCTCGTCGTCTTACTTCTGTTACTGTTTTGCATGCTTTTACTACCATGTCATGTACGCCTTGTCATAGTTGATGCTCTCGTACACACTTGCACTGTCATATTTACTTTACTTTTCACCCTGGTATGATTGTCCGTAGTTACCTTTTACCACATGCTATATTCCATACTTGTGTACTGCCTTTCTTTCTATTTTTAGAATTGTTGTGACTCACCTACGTTTTCTCTTCGTGGCATCGTCAGACGACGAACATGTTAAAGAAGAGGCCACTGAGTTTGAGGAGCCAAAGTTCGACCCTGAGACTGCCGACTTTTAGATTTGAGTTGTGTACTTTCACACGTATTATTATTCTGCTTTATCTTTCATGTACTTAGTATGCAAACTTGTTGTGGTGTTTTGTACTTCAGTTATGGATTGTAACGATACAGATGATTGTTTGAGTATTTTGTACATTTCTGCATCATTTGCTATATTGTTTTCATTGGTTATCTGCAGTCCTGCAAATATATCAAATAAGCAATCGTCTCCTGAGAGCGGGTCGTTACAATATGCTATGAATGTTGTCGGCATAGAGACACATGACACTTGGATTGGGGTAACTCTTTGTAAAGAGGGTGCGGGAGGAACGAGGGTCCCCTTAGCCGGTCATCCAAGAGAGTGATGCAACGAGTTAACTGGATATTATATTTTTATGAGTTACCGCAGTTGATGCCTGGATTGCAGCTGTTGTGGGCGACTGCCCACGATATCAGTCCGGACCCTGGTATCATTGGGTGTGGTTGTCCCATGTATATTAGACCGAGGCTACTCCACGAGGACTGTCCCTTTGTCCATATTCTTAAGATCATTGTTCCGAGCGGACGGAACACTCTTGATGCTATTTGTACACTGGGGACAAGATTCATGCACTTAGTATAGAATTTCACAAGTTGCCACTTTTGTTATACATGTTTACTACACTTGACACCACTTCTGATGATCTTGTTGCACTGCTTTACTTTTCGTTACCATGTCAGTATTTGCCATGTTCATTAGTTTAGTTACTTGTTTACTTTCCATGCTTTAATTTCCATATGTTCTTCGTTTATCTTTATGCTTATGTTGTCCTTTGTGGGAGCCTACCGAGTTTATCTCGCTGATCCCATTCATGCTGTTTTGTGAATGTGGGTCAGACCCTGAGAACCAGTATGTTGAGGAAGAGCCTTGTGACCCCATAGCTGGAGAGTAGTCTTACGAGCCGGTAGCTGGGGAAGAATTGTTCTATCTCAGGAGTAGTTTTCCAGCTTTATTTAATTGTAATTTGTGGACCATCATTTACTAGTTGTGTGTTTTCATTTCGAATCGTGTTGTAATAATTAAACTCCTATTTTTGGAGAAATTGATGCATGTTGAACTAGGATGTAATTTATTATTTCTGTTGTTTGTTAAATAATTTGCATGGAAGGCCTATGGAATTTACTTTTACGCTTGGCATATTTAGATCAAGGGAAAAGTGAAAAAAGAGAAAGAAAGGAAAAAAATACTACATTATTTCCCCTTTTAATTACGTCGCGGCCTTCACGTTTCGCTCTCCAGTTATTTTGGGAAGCGGGGTGTGACACAAACGGTTCACGTTGAACCAAAGATTGACCTCCAAGGAAAGTTAGGATATATCTTAGTGATTAAGTATGATTAATACATAATCACACAATTGAAAACTCATATATATGACTAATGAAATGTATGCAGAATCAATGATCACTTGTAATGTGCAAATGTAGAGTAGTCTTTCGGTTGATATCCACTGGTCAACCAATGTGACACAAAACAATGTCACAAAAGAACATAGAATAGCGGATGACCGCTACAACTGTACTGGTTGCTTATTGAGCGACTTGGGAGTGGATGGTTGATTTTGTAGTAGATCTAGTGGTTGATCATTGAGTGTTTTTCAGCCTATATGCATCGATTGACCACTCGATTATGCCAGTTGATTGTTTGATTAGACATATAATTTTAAGTCATACACATCTCCCCCAACCCCGACTCAAGATGGATTAAAATGAAACCTATCTGAACATATCCTAATGCATCTAATAGATTTGTCCATGCAAAAGTTTAAGCAATGTTTAAGTTATAATGATTTATGGTTGGAATGCCACCAAGTTTATTCTGATATCTATTACTAAATATCCTTTATTAAGATTGAGTTCTTTAACAACTCTAACCTTAATGAATACATTCCATGATATTTCTTGAAGTTTGTAAAGCTTGAGCAGTCCTTGAACAATATTTGCATTCCATATCCTTCGATCTAACCTTCCATAACTATACGATATTCCGACACTAGAATTGCAATGATTAGCATTAGAATTAAGCCGTTAGTCATCACATAGATATAATATGGTTCATATTTATAGTTTGTTCAAACTTCAACTTTGTAGGATACTGATTGTTTACCACTAGACCACAAACATAGAGACAGAGATCTTCATGCTGCATATACCTAGTGACTATAGATGAACACATGATTAGAGGAGATTGGGATGACCCTGATTGGGCTGCTCCATATCTATTCTATATTTGATGAAGAATTTGAATTTTGTCTCAGTAGGACAAGTGACTAGGACAAAAGAGGCTTATGACTAGGATAAGGGCTTGATGACTAGGACTGGGATAAGTTTTGGTTGGAAATTTGTTGGGAAGATTTGAAAGTTGAAATTTGGTTTGTAAACTTAAAATTTTAAAATTTGTAGGTCTATGTATAGACGTGGCCCCCCCTCTCAAATCGCAGTGCCCTTTGGGCACGGGAAAGTTCTAGTACATTTATATTATCTGCTATTTTAAGTTTACAAACTATATGCTTAAATATTATAGTATAAACATATGATATTATTCCTATAAGGAATGTAGACCAATTCTCCCAAACCCCCCTTCAATCGGGATTGTATCACCCGCATTCATTGCCAGGTGTGTCCCCATTCAACGAACCAAATCATGCAAGGATCCGCGGTTAATAGTTACCAAACCGATGAGATTCATATCTCATTGTAAATGACGATATTACCCTTGATGCTCTGTATATAAGCACATCGAGATGAATGAAAACTTTGCCGGTTCTCATTTCAATCTCTTCTCCAGTTGTGTTTACATTTTCTTCATGGTATCAGAGCCACAAATGCCTCACAGCTTCTGATAATATATCTCTATACTTTTCCAAAAATTTCATCGGGCTCTAATGGGGCCGATCTCTCCAAATCTTAAATTTCTCATCTCCAAATTCCCTTCCCTAATCACCACCCGCCTCGACTCCACCAACTACATTCTATGGCGATCACAAGTTCTTGGCGTTCTCAACGCCCATGGCTTTCTAGGTTACATTGATGGTTCTTCGCCTTCTCTTCCACCCACCATTCTCGATCCCGCCTCAATAGAATCCAAACCGTTGCCACATATCCAAAATCCTTCTGTCTCGAAATGGCTTGTCACAGATCAGAATCTGTGCATGTGCATCCAAGCCACCCTTTCCACTTCTGCTCTTGGTATTGTCCTAGGTGTCACCTCCTCGGCTCTACTATGGTCAAAACTTGAGACCCGATATGCCTTTCTCTCCAAAGGGCACATCGAGTTACTTCAAGAAAAGCTAAATTCTCTTACAATGAACAACGAATCCATGTCACTTTAACTAGATCGGACCAAATCAATCTATGATCAACTACTTGCAGCCGGACCCGACCCGGTCACCACCAAACAAATGGTCCGCAAAATTCTGTTCGGTATACTTCCCACATACAACTCGTTCCGTATCATCGCACGAAATCGAGGCATTTCCTACACTGTTGAGGAGCTCTGGAACAGTCTAATCGCCGAGGAGTCCAACATGCAACTCACTCGGCATCCTGACTCATCTGCTGGGGCATCTGCACCTGTCTCGGCTCTCCAAACCAATTTTGGTCGTCGCGGAGGCCGACTCACTCGAGGACATTCCACCAACACCCGCGACGCTCAACCCATTCGGAGTGGCCCAGGATCACCCGCATTTGCTTCCAGACCTCTTGCCACTCGACGTCGTGTTCCAAAGGATGCTTCGGAAAATTACATCATGTGTTAAGTGTGTGGTAATCACTACCATCACACACTTGACTGCTTTTGGCTCAAGGACCACATTACTAAGCCAGAATCATCCTCTTCCTCCGGCTCCTCAATGATCACATCCAATGACCCCTCCAAGTCGGAAGTGTATGTCGCTAATCTCGTCTCCTCTGAAGACTGGTACTTAGACAGTGGCGCCACAGACCACATCACCAATGATCACTCGCAACTGGTGTCAATGACCCAGTATACCGGTAATCAGCAGATCCTTGTTGGCACCAGTGACAATACAAGGATCTCCCACATTGGATCCTCCTCTATTCCCGCTTCATCTTCTTCTATACGTCTTACTAATGTTCTTCATGTACCCTCTTTTTCAAAAAACCTCCTCTCTGTTTACAAATTTACACGCGACAACAATTGCACTATACAATTCGCATCCTCTGGTTTCGTTGTACATGATGTCACAACTGGTCGACCAATTCTCCAGGGCCCAAGTAGAAATGGTCTCTACTCTCTTCTCTCCAACCCTATCTCTCTTGCCATTTCAAGCAGTTCACACACTCTCTGACATGCTCGCCTTGGGCATCCAGCTGCACCTGTCGTTTCCAGAATTGCCTCCACTTTGTCGCTAAAACTGTCTCATACTGATACTTGCTCTAACTGCTCTATGAGCAAGAGCCACAAACTGTCTTTTTCTATGTCCCCATCGAGAGCAGATTCTCCACTTTTACAGGTTCATTCAGATGTATTGGGCCCTGCTCCTGTTTTATTTAATAAAGGATATCGATTTTATGTTAGTTTCATTGATGACTTTTCACGCCATGTCTGATTATATCCTTTATATAATAAATCCAATGTATTAACTGCCTTTCAGGACTTCCACACAATGGCTGAACGGTAGTACAATACCAAATTAAAAGTCTTTCGATCCGATGACGGGGGAGAATATTGCAATAATCAATTTTCCTCCCCTTTTCGCCGACTAGGGATCACACATCAAACATCTGCCCCTTACACCCCTGAGCAGAATGGTGTTACCGAACGCAAACATCGTCACATCATTGAAACCACTTTTGCTCTTTTGCTAACGGCTTCCATGCCCAAAACTTTTTGGCCTGATGCAGCTCTCACAGCGGTATACCTTATCAATCGTATGCCCTCTGCAACTCTCCACAATAAGTCTCCGCATGAAATTCTCCACAACAGACAACCGGATTATAAATGGCTTCGAACCTTCGGCTGCCTCTGCTACCCATGTCTTCGGCCATATGAACACAACAAACTTCTTCCACGCTATCAGCCGTGCGTCTTCCTTGGATATCAAGACCACATGAAGGCTTACCGATGCGTGGAGATTTCGACTCGAAGAATTTACCTCAGTCATCATGTCAAGTTTGAGTAGGATACATTTCCCTTCTCCACTCATGCCCGATCTTCTTCTCCCTTAACCCCACTGTTTCAAAATTCCATTCCTCCAACCACTCCGGGTCATTCAATGGCACCCCCGACAGATCAAGCTCCACTCCCGACCAATGACCATCACACACCCACTCCTTATCCTCAGCCGACACATACCTCTCTTTCCTCGGGTCATGACCCGTTACCTGTTCCTCCCCTACTCAATCGTCTCCCTGATCTACCCCAAACCCGGCCTTGCCTTCTGGCCCCGTCCCTCAAATCTCTGCAACCCTTCATTCGCAGACACATCCGGGTGATTATCAACCGATGCCTCCACCCGGCTCATCTTTACCACCGGGTCCATCGTCTACTCCCGACCCTTCCGGCTCATCACATCTGATGCCCACACGCTCCAAAGCAGGCATCTCAAAATCTCATCTGCCTCTCAATATCCATACTCAAATCTCTTCTGAAGAACCGCTTTCCTATAAAATCGCTGCCAAATCTCCCACATGGGTCGTCGCAATGCATGACGAATTCAATGCTCTTCGTCAACATGCCACTTGGGACCTTGTTTCCCCTCCTTCAGCAAATATCATCGGGAACAAATGGGTGTACCGAATCAAACGTAATGCGGACGACACCATTGCTCGCTACAAAGCCCGCCTGGTAGCTAAGGGGTTTCATCAACAAGAAGGGTTAGATTACTCCGAGACATTTAGTCATGTTGCTAAACACGGCTCTATTTGCTTGCTCATTACCATTGCTCTCCACTTTGGCTGGTCAATCTATCAACTTGATGTCTCCAATGCTTTCCTCCACGGTCATATTACGGAGGATCTTTACATGGTGCAACCACCTGGCTTCTAAGATCCCTCTCTTCCTTACCATGTTTGCAAACTACGAAAGGCCTTGTATGGGCTAAAACAGGCTCCTTGCCAATGGTATGCTCGCCTCTCCCAATTTCTCCTTCACCATGGCTTTATGCCGAGTCACGCCGACTCATCTCTGTTTATTCGCAACTCGGGCGGACACAAGACAGTTATTCTTCTCTATGTGGATGACATTCTTATCACGGGTTCTTCTGCCGGGTTCATCCGTCACTTTATGGGCATTTTATCCCGTGAATTTGCCCTCAAGGATCTTGGCGAGCTGTCCTACTTCTTGGCGCTAGAAATTGATCGCAGACAGAATGG
Organism: Scilla litardierei; assembly: GCA_030789695.1. Classification (NCBI taxonomy): domain Eukaryota; kingdom Viridiplantae; phylum Streptophyta; class Magnoliopsida; order Asparagales; family Asparagaceae; genus Scilla; species Scilla litardierei. Next base: position 2,552,097 of record CM061141.1, on the reverse strand, counting down.
TTGCTTCGTTCATCGAACGAAGTACACAAAGGAGCTTCTTCATAAGGCCGGACTATCCGACTGTAAGCCGAGCAACACTCCGGTCGCTTCAAAGTTACCGGACCATGCCTCTGACCCGCTACTCGCTGATGGTTCCTACTATCATAGTCTGGTTGGTGCTCTTCAATACCTAACATTGACTCGCCCTGACATCTCTTACTCTGTCAATCGGGTCTGCCAATTTCTTCACGCACCTCACAAGTCTCATCTCACTGCAGCCAAGCGAATTCTTCGGTACCTTCACAGCACACCGACTCATGGGTTACTTCTTCGTCCGTGTCCTCTTTCCCTCATGGCTTATTCTGATGCCGATTGGGCCGGCGATCCAACAGATCGGCGATCAATTACTGGATCCTATGTCTTCCTTGGAAAAAACCTCATCACCTGGAGTGCTAAGAAACAATCTTCCATTGCACACAGCTCTATGAAATCTGAGTACCCGCTCCATGTCGCTCACTGCTAAGGAGCTAATTTGGCTGAAACTATTACTCTCTGACATTCAAATCCAGCTTCAAGATAAGCCACTTCTCCTCTGTGATAATAAGTCGGCCATCTCTCTCTGCCAACCCTGTATTCCATTCTAGGACCAAGCACTTCACGGTTGACTACCACTTCATTCGTGAGCAAGTTCAGGCGGACAAACTTTGTGTTCAGCTCATTTCCACCGAGGACAACCCGGCCAACATCTTCACAAAGAGTCTTTCCGCCGATCGTTTTGAACAGCTACGTTCCAAACTGTTCGTTATTTCTCCCGCACAGTTTGCGGGGGCATATAAGAAATTAGACCAATTCTCCCAAATCCCCTTTCAATCGGGATTGTATCACCCGCATTCATTGCTAGGTGTGTCCTCATTCAACGAACCAAATCATGCAAGGATCCGCGGTTAATAGTTACCAAACCGATGAGATCCATATCTCCGGGTATGTACATATTCAACAAACCAAATCATGCAAGGGTCCGCGGTTAATAGTTACCAAACCGATGAGATCCATTTCTCCTTGTAAATGACGATATTACCCTTGATGCTCTGTGTATAAGCACATCAAGATGAATGAAAACTTAGCTGGTTCTCATTTCAATCTCTTCTCCAGTCGTGTTTACATTTTCTGTCGTGTTTACATTTTCTTCAATTCCCACATTGTATTCAAAAAATTAAGAGTGTGCTGATAAATACATGCTTCCAGAACACTACATGTAAACCAAATTTGTATCCCGGGGGGGGGGGGGGGGGGGGGGGGGTGTGTGTGTGTGTGTGTGTGTGTGTGTGTGTGTGTTGTGTTTGTGTTTGTGGGTGGATGGGGCTAGACACTCACTTTTAGATCATTATTTGCTGATTTCTGAGTAGGGAACTTGATCCATATCCAATTCCACTCCATCATTGATTCTCTCATTTAGGATTCATACTAACCTAAATATAACCAGGTAATATGAGGAAATTTTCCAATTTTTTTGGTTAAAGATTAAGGATTTATGGTCATTAATAATCAACCAAGGTGGTTTCTAGAGAAGGAACATCCACTGCTTTCACCCAGTGAACTTAATATAAATGACCATTATGAACATTATACAATTCCATTTTCATCACCATGATTTTGATTGGATATGATCTTACATTGACACATATGAATCTACAAGAAGGAAGCTCAACATCACATATAATAGCATTCTGATATCTGCTAGTAAATTCAAGGGCCCAAATGAAGGACAGTTGAATTTCAAAGAAACAGTAGTCATATAGCATTTTGTTTTCATTAGTAGTTACCGCTTTGTATCAGTTTGATGGAATCATCACCTATCTGCGGTGGCGCAAGAGAAGCGGGGCGACAAATTAGCGGGGCATTTTTGTAATTTCTGGGATTTCAGAAATGTTTTTTTTCGAAACATGGACATCTACTGTATATACTTGAGGGCTAGGTGTAATGTTCTTCAAGTTGAAACTAAGAGAGAACCCTAAGACTAGTGTAGAACCCTAGATAGAGGAGAGTTAAGTCTTGTCACTCGAATCAAAGCCTAGGAGAGCGATTTTCTCTCGAAAGAAATCATATCTTGTATTTCAGTTTCTTATCTATAAAAATATGATCTTTTCCACTCAAAACCCCAGAAGTTCCTAACAAATTGGTATCACAGTTCTTTAATCCAATGGTGACAAGAAAGGTGGAAGCTTTGGAGGAAAACTGATAGGAACCAAACAAATCTGAAAATATATTGATGAAAATAACGATAAAAAGACAACGTTGGCTACAATTAATAGGGGCAACCACCCTCCCAAGACGCATAAAGCGAGGACGTCCGCACTCTCCTTAGAACTCTCGAAGAACTCTCACCAAAACAATTCAATAATCAAGCCTCCTATAAAATGACGGCTAGCCCTAGCTTAAGAATTAATAAAACCCCATCTAAACAAGTTTGCCATTAAACTATAATAAATCAAAGAGGAGTCGAAAACGCCCCTAGGATGAGGCGGCCTCCCTTGCACGTGTGCCTACTTGCGGGTCCGCCTCATCTGGCACTCCGGATCTAACATTACTCCGCCCCCGAAAATCCACCTTATCCTCAAGGGGGTGCATGAAGTTTCTGGCGGTCCTACTTCAAGTTGGAGTCGTCTTCCACTCCGACCTCTTCATCCTCCACGTCTGCCCTGGCTATCATCACTTGCAGCTTGTGAACCCCACAGTGGTGCGTCGCCGGAAGATATTGAATGTAGAAACGGCGTCATGCAACCGCATCTCCGTTCATGAAGCTGGGGTCACCCCATTCTTTCATGCAAACACGTATCAGAGTATCTTAACCTTGAAGTACAACAGGTGAACTGTGAACAAATACAGGAAAAAAACTACCAGAAACAACGTGATATGCAAAATGCAAGATACGCATGAAATTCATAACGCATTGCAATGAAGGTACAAAACGAGAGCTCTATCAGCAGGGAAATTAGAAGAGCAGCTCTACTTCCAACGGGATCCAGAGAGGACGTACTCGATCTTCTTGGAGATTGCGAGAACGAAGAATATCCCATCTACATCTCAGGTCTCCAAGTTTGGAACCTTCTTCCTAAATAATTTCTTCGTTTTTGCGCTGCTTTTTCTCTCCATCTATACGATCAAGTAGCTTACATATTTTCTTTTGGCTACTAACTCAGGCCCCACTCTGTGCACTGTGCTGATTGATCTGGATGACCAAACATTATCGATATTTCTGGTGCTTCCCATATTCTGACATGCATGGACCGTAACAGATGCTCCGGCCACAAAGAATGAAGACATGACATTAAAGGATTGGCTTTGCACAACGGCTTCATCCTCGATTTTAACCTCAACCATGCCCTGATTCTTCAAGCAGGTTCATAGAGAGCCAGCATGTGTCCATCAATGCAAGGCAAGGCTGCAACCTGTACAATCAGTTAATGTCTGCTTAAAATCTAGGGTCTCAACTCATTTTTTTTAAATGCAACACGAACGTATATAAAGAATATTACCTTCCCATGTATTTCATATTTAACGGGACCATCCAGCTCTGCTCCTAGGGCCATTAATTTTGTTACCGTGCTGTTTATGTCAGCAACAGCGAAGGATAGCATAGATGAATAACCCCTCTGCATAGCAAAGTCGCTGAGGCACCCTAATCGGTTAGGATAACTTATAATTTAACTGAATTGCATATAGATCTTGTTTTATTCGAAAAGCCAAAATATAACATGAAAACGTCAAAGGAAATGCTACAAAATTGGTATCACTGAATTCTATTCTTCATAAGCTTTCCAACGGTATCAACGACGCGTAAAACGGACACCAAACGACGGAGATATAGCCGGTTAAAGTTTTTTTTTTAATTTGACACGCACCCCGATATACCACCGTCAGTGTATATATCACATATTTTTATGATTTCTTTCAGTGTATATAGCACATATCTTCATGAAAGCCGCCAAAACTTCCTTACCGTGAATACTACAAAGAGAATTGCTATATATACAGAAAAATAGGTATAGAGATGGGAAACCTTTCCAAAATTGGAAAGAAATAACAAATTATGGGTCACGTCATCATATCAATTGGGAACAAAGACTTTGAATGGCGGCTACACTTTGGAATTGTCTGGTTTCTCTTTGGCAGCTGGACTAGGCTGCCCATGTGGGCTTTGATTATCAAGAACTACGAAGCTGTGAAGTCAATCAATGTGTCTTCTAAGGACTCCAAAAGGAGGTGACTTGCAAGTTGACTCCAAATGGCCGCCCATGTGGGCTTTGATTATCCAGAACTACGAAGCTGCAACAGTCAATCAATGGGTCTTCCAAGGACTCCAAAAGGAGGTGACTTGCAAGATTATATAAGACCGAATCTGTTCTTATTGGCAATACATCAATCTCTATCGCCCTACAGAAGAAAAGAAATACGTACCATGGCACAGCAGCTGGCATCCTGCCTAGCATGTGCCATTCTATTTCTTGCCTGCCACCACGCCACCTCGTTGGTCACACAATTCGGCAATGAGACTGATCGGCAGTCGCTCCTCTCCTTCAAGTCCATCCTGTCCAATGACTCGCAAGAATCATTGGCTTCCTAGAACGACTCCATCCATTTCTGCCACTGGCCAGGCGTCGTTTGCGGCAAAAGGCATCATCAACGGGTCATCTCCTTGGTCCTTGGCTCCCTTGGTCTATCCGGGTCCATGTCACCTGCCATAGCCAACCTCACGTTTCTCAAGAAGATGGATCTCTCTGATAACCAGCTTCTTGGGCCCATTCCACGCGACATCGGTCGCCTCCATAGGCTGCAGCATCTCAATCTGAGTGCTAATTCTCTTGAAGGAGGTATTCCTGCAACACTGTCTAGTTGTGCACAGTTACAAAATATCAGTGTATTCAGTAACATGCTGACAGGCGAAATTCCTTCCTGTCTGAGCAACTGCTCGGACCTTCGAATCATAGACCTGAGCAAAAACAATCTCACAGGACACATTCCACCAGCATTGACAACAATCTCTTCTCTTACTGTTTTTGCTTTGGGCAAAAACCAACTCAGTGGCATCATCCCTGCTACTCTCTGGAATCTCTCCTCTCTCACTTTCCTTTCGCTCGGTCACAATCAGTTATCAGGGAAGATTTCTCATTCAATCGGAAAACTTACCAAACTAAAACATCTAAAACTTGTCAGCAACCAGCTGACTGGAGCCATCCCATCTGAACTGTGGAACCTGTCTTCCCTCTCTATTCTCGATGTTGCTTTCAACAACTTGTCGGGTTTGCTTCCAACAAATGTAGGCGTGCTTCTTCCCCTGATTGAAATAATTAACCTTCTCCACAATCAACTTAGTGGGCATATTCCGATGTCACTGTCCAATGCATCTCAGCTTGAAATCATTGACCTTAGCGCCAACAAGTTCAGAGGTACAATCCCTCCTATCTTTGGAAGCTTACAAAACCTTGAATGGCTTAATTTATATGAGACTCTGTTAGAGGCTCAAGATGCCAATGGATGGAGATTCATTGACAGTTTAAGCAATTGTACCAACTTAGTAGTTATGCAGCTAGACGAAAACAACCTTGGCGGTGTGCTGCCACACTCTATTGCAAACCTTTCCGCAAATCTCCAGTGGCTGACTATGGGGGATAACAACATATCTGGAAACATCCCCCCGGACATCGGAAACCTTGTAAGCTTGACATGTCTTCGGTTGGGTCCAAACTTTCTCACCAGTTCTATTCCAACCACGGTTGGGATGCTTCAAAACATTCATATCTTAGATTTGGGCGGAAACATGCTGTCTGGGGAGATCCCGTCCACTCTCGGCAATCTTACACTACTAGTTAAACTTTTCCTAAATTATAATAAACTAAGTGGAACCATACCGGCAAGCTTGGGAAAGTGTCAAAATTTGGCTCTTTTGAACCTTAAACGGAATGACCTTAGCGGTCTGATACCGAAAGAAATCCTTTCTATATCCACCCTCTCTCTTGGTCTATTTTTATCATTCAATTCTTTAACGGGTCAGATACCATCAGAAGTAGGGACTTTAAAAACTCGGTGGTCCTTGATGTTAGTATGAACAGATTGTTTGGAGAAATTCCGAGCAGCATCGGTGAATGTAAAGAGTTGGAACAACTCTCGTTTCGCGGCAATTTATTTCAGGGAAGTATCCCTCCATCTTTGATTGGCCTAAGAGGCATTCAAGAACTCGATCTCTCCAAAAACAACTTCTCGGGGAGAATCCCAGATTTCTTGCAGGACTTCCGTTTCCTAATCTATCTCAACCTCTCCTTCAATAACTTCGAGGGTGAAGTTCCAAGGCACGACATCTTCTCAAACACAAGTGCAGTGTCACTGCTTGGAAACAAAAATCTCTATGGAGGGAATCCAGAAGTGCACTTGCCAGATTGCCCTTTTCAATCCCCGAACAAAAAACATAACTCCCATCAGTTGATGTTGATCATTTCAATTGCATGTTCATCTCTGTTCTTCTTTGTGCTCTTTTGCTTTCTTGTGGCATGTTTCTGGATGAGAAAGTTTAGGAAAAAACATAGAGCCTCGACAGCCATGAATGAATAAGAGAACGTATCTTATGCTGACCTTGTGAGAGCAACAAATGGGTTCCCTGAAGATCATAAAATTGGGAGTGGAGTTTTTGCTACAGTGTATAAGGGCATCCTACATGATGATGATGATGATGTTAGAAGGAAGGTTGTTGCTGTGAAGGTACTCAACCTTCGGCTGCAAGGAGCATTAAAGAGCTTTATGGCAGAATGTGAAGCCTTGAGAAATATTCGACATCGAAATCTTTTTAAGGTCATTACAGCCTGTTCAAGCATAGATTTTAGAGGTGATGAGTTCAAAGCTTTGGTCTTGGAGTTCATGGCTAATGGAAGTTTAGATGATTGGTTGCATCCCAAAGAAAATGAACGGAAGATGTTGACCCTTGTACAGAGGTTGGACATATCCATAGATGTGGCTATGGCGTTAGACTATCTCCACAATTACAGTGAGTCTCCCATTATCCATTGTGATCTGAAGCCAAGCAATGTACTCCTCGACGAAGACATGACTGCCCATGTGGGTGACTTTGGGCTTGCCAGGATTCTGAAAAATGTTGATGGCAAATCTTCTCAGCACTCAACAAGCTCTGTTGGTTTGAAGGGAACTATCGGATATGTTCCTCCAGGTATAAGCTTCTGATTCATGCTTTTCTTAGTTGTGCACTTGTCTTATGTTTTCGATTTAGGTTCATGCGAGCAATTTAAGTATATACTTCTATTTCCTGCTGTTCTGTATGCGTCAACTGAAACAGAGTACGGGATGGCAAATAGAGTTTCTATGCAAGGAGATGTGTACAGCTACGGGATACTTCTGCTGGAAATATTTACTGGAAAGAGTCCTACTGGTGGTATCTTCTGTGAAGGCCAAAGCCTCCAGAAGTTTGTGAAGACGGTGCTTCCTCAACGATCCACAGATGTCATTGATCTGCAGCTGCTATCAATAGGAGATGGAGAAATAACTGATAACGGTCAGAGTGTGAATGCCGCAGGAGCTATAGAGAGTATTGCTTCAGTGCTACAAATTGGTATCTTGTGTTCGAACGAATCGCCAGAGGAACGATTGGAAATGGGACAAGTCATCAGGGAACTGCACAAGATCAGGGAGTGTTTTCTCTCGAAATTGAATCCAAGTAGCCGTGTTGAAGGGTGAAGGCCATTGATGCATGGTAGCAGCAATCAAGAGTTAAATGAATAATGTCGCTTCATCTTCTACGGTAGTAAATGCTAGTAAATCGAGTGATGTGTTATTATTGCGACCTCTTGGATAATGCAGCTAAATGTCTAATTAAGGAGTTTGATTATTATGAATATGTAATAGCTTTGATGTTTCAATAAGCTATCAATGTGATCAGGCACATAGCTTACGGGTACTGTCCTGAGGCTCAGCTGAAGGGTGAAGGCCATTGCTACCAGGTTGCTGGCAATCTATAGTATAATGTCACTAAGTTTTTCTTTTTATATATTGTTTTTACTTTTTTTTAATTACAGTTTCTAATGCCAGCAAGTCGAGCAAAGTGTCCGTATGGTGATTTCTTTGATTATACATATATCATCGTCCAGGATTGCCACTCCGCGATGTGATACAATAACAGCTGGGCACTGTGCAAATGGATCCAAAAGCCTCTCATGTTCTATTGTTACCTGTGGTGAACTCCTCACTTTATGACTATGACCAGATCGTCCGTTCAGTCTCTCAGCTTCTTCCATTGCGGTAGAAAATTGTTGGATACTATGTCGCACTTTATCTTCCATATTTAGAACATTATCGAGCATCTCTTAAACTGGCCTTTGCCAGTTTGATCTCCATACATCCAATTTAGCATCTCGAAGGGTCTTAGAAGAGAACTCAGATCCATCCCTTCCTTTTTATGCATATACCCCTCCATCACTTCCTATGTGTCGCATTTGGTAAGAATATCATGGATGGAAGCGTAGGACAGTTCGAAACCCATTGTAAGCGCATTTACTCCACATTCAAGACTCGAATTTTGTTGTGCGCAAAGACGGAAGCTTTGGATTGTCCGAGGATAAGGAGGTGGAAGACAAACAACAACCAATAGCACAATAGAGAAGATTGAACCTTTAGGCCGTCCATTTAGGCCATCGGCCAAGGAAACACCCAATAAGCTTTTATTCAAAAAGGAAGAAAACATAAAATCTTCTTACTTCTATGGAGAAGAAGCACTCTCCTTAAAAGCTTTCAATACAATTTCTCAATTAGCTCTCTCAATCGGCTGATCAAATCCCTCTCTCGGTTATATTCATAGCTCTATCGCCGCTTCTTCAAACTCTCCCCAAGCACACCCTTTTATAGCCTCTAGGGCACGGTCACAACACGAATTCTATTAAGAGAGGAACTCTATTTTGACCAGGATTCCGAATCCTGCAAATAGTTCGAATTCGAACAGGATTCTGATCCTATGAACCATTCGAGTTTGAATAAGATTCTATATCCAGCAGTCAGTGCCTCTGAGCTGTTGATCGAACTTCCAGTTAGATATTGGGTATCCCTACCTAGTTTTGATGTTGTACAACATATTGGTACTAATTATTTTATTGAGAGTATTGTAGATTAAAATGCTTCAAAGATCAATTCAATGGAAAATGGAGCCATCAAAGACATTGGAGCTCAAAGCCATCAAGACATATGCTTTAAGATGGAGTTTAACTTATTGTAATTTTATTTTCTTTTGATGTAATCTTCTTTTTGAGTCTTGATAGTGGGTAATGTCTTTGATGAAGCTCTCATACACTTAATTGCGCGCGCGCGCGTACACACACACAAGAATAGCACCAAAATGTTTTCAAAAGCCTTTAAATCATATTTATAAAGTATAAAACTATTTTGAAATAATTTCACGAAGTTTTAACGCTTAAACCCCCATATCAGAAAAGCAGTCGACTACCTTTTGATTTCAGTCGACTAATTTGAATGGGCAAACAAGTGATGTGTTCTGTTGGCCGGCCGCAATACAATAAATAGTCGACCACTTCAATCAAAATAGTCGACAACCCAGTATATAGCAGCCAACTATTTTTGCCTAGGAAGTTCATTTTACCCTCATTTATTAGCAGTTTCCAACCGTTTTAGGGTTATTTTGGGGACCTTCTGAACTAGTTTTTGGGGATATAAGTAGAGGGAGGATCATTGGGTCTGGCAATTAATTTTTAACAGGACTTTGGTAGGGGAATGAGTTCAAGATTTTTTGTAATTAATGAGTATGGTGAATGCAATTATGTTGAGTCAGAATGATGAAAATAGAATTTGGAGGTGGAAGACTAATGGCATGTTCTCGATGAAATCTTGTTATGGCTTTTTGAATCATGGGGGTATTATGGTTTGTTTTGATTATATCTGGAATAACAATATCCCACTGAAAGTAAAAATCACTAGTTGGTTAGTGATTCAGGGGAGGTTGAATACTGTGTATATTTTACAAAGAAAAGGAGTGGTTAGTGTCAATTGTTGTGTTTTATGCTTTAGTAATGCTGAATATCATGACCACTTATTTTTATTATGTCCATATGTGAGAAGGAATTCATTAGAGAGCAATTTATTGATTTCTTATGAGGGTGATTATATAGCTGATATGTTGACTGTATGGAGATTTAAAAATGTCAGTCTATAAGTGTTGTTGGAATGCGATATCTGTTGTTCTACATCTATCTGGCTAATATAGAGAAAACAAAATATGACAATTTTTAGAAACAAACATTGTCATGCACTATCTTTGCTTAGCCAAAATTACTCTCTCTTCTTTTTGGCTAGGAAACGCTACTCGCAAGCATAGAGAGTACTTTATGCGAAGGAAAGGACCACAAAGGTTGCATGGAGGAGAGCTATTGATGCTGCAACTGGAGGATCAAATGAGGCTGTCGATAAGGATTCAGACGTTACTAATGAGGCTAATCCCATTGATGAACAATGAGAAGCGTTCCTAAGAAGTGGTGGTATTTTGAATGCTGTTAGGAAACAAAATCGGAACAATGTTGAGGAAATGACTGCTGGTGTGAATACGAGGGGTGATATGAGCGCGATTGCTACTGAAGGGAGAGCTGATGTTTCAGGTCACAAGGTTCTAGAGATTCAGTCCCTTAACTGTCGTACCCCTGAAGGAGCTGATTTTATGTTTTTAGATTAATATATGCAGAAATCTTAGACTTTTGGTATCTGTTTTCTCTGTTTTAGATGATACTTTGTGATTTTGAGGCTGGTTTTGTTTTTTTCTTTTTTACTTTTGTACATCAGATGATTGTGAGATGTACTTTCTTAACAAATTGCTTGGTTTATATATAATTGGCTGGGGCTAAGGCCCCAATGTTTTTTTCAAAATAATTCTAGCGCCTAAAAACCTAACTAAAATATTGGTCAACAAACGACAAATACTAACTAATGAAAATTGGATGCCAATTTAACAACAATAACAATAAGTAAGAGTAAAAGTAGAGAGATAACAAACCACATTTACACACAGATGTATAATGGTTTGATCTCCTCATCATAGTCTTTTTGGTACCTGGAGCCCTCTTCTTTAGGCTTTTAAATAAATTGCTTCTCTTTAATACACTTTGTCAACTTGCTTGATAATACAATTTTCATCAAGACACACTCCTTAATGTTTAGATTTGCACTACTCTATTTTCTTAAGTGACTATACTTTTTCACATACTTGCTCAAGTAATTGGACTTACAACAAGCTATATATACAAAATTTGTTATGACTAAGAGATTATGAAAAAGAGAACCCTTTGCACAAAATATAAGAGATACACAAGAGGCTCTAGATCAATAGTAATATAGAACATGAAATAAGCTTGGCTTGGATGAATGCAACTTGATGAGAATGATAAGAACATATTGTAACAACATTAAGCCGGTCCTCAAGGAAGAAAGAGATTTTCATCAGAATAAAGGAGCCCGCTGAGGACGCGATGTTGAGGCCCGTCAAACCCATGAAGCCCATGAAGTCTATGTGGAAGGCCGACTGTTTGCCTAGTCAAGGCCAAGCCACATCAGACCGTTGAGGGCCTGAACCCCAAGGGATCAGTTGAAAGTGGGATTAATATTCATGGTGGAATAAAAGGACCACGGTTCTCCTCTTTCAAGAATGTTCGTGCTACTATTATTGCAAGGCCGTTATCCACCAACGGTATTGAGGGGACACACTCACTTATAAATAGTTATAACGTCAAAGGGACTAAGATGGAATCTCCAGAGATACTAAGCACTAAGCACTCTAATAAATTATCTCCTTTACTTTCCACTTATATTTCTTCCTTCATAGCTCCGCGTGACAGTAACAAGACGACCTCCCAATAGGTCAGTCTTGACTACCCTGAGCCTGACTTAAGCATCAGAGGAATTTGGGTCGGAACCCAGATTCAACCCCCCTGACGATTTGTATGTGCTGCAAATAGCTCAGCAGTACACTCTGAACCACTCGGAGTTTGGTCGGGCTTCATCCAGCTATGGATAAGCTCTCCCTAACCTGGATTCAACAAACCTCGGGTCCCACTCCTCAATCGACGAAGCGCCACGTCGACAGCGACGTTCTCGTCAGCTCCAACTTACTATTCGACGAAATCACCTGTCAACACATATATATCATAATCAAGTTAAGATTCTTAATGAGAGAAAGAGCTTTAAAATAAGATAACTTTAAAGGAGGCTATGGATCAGAAGCTTGTTGCTAGAGAACCTAACAAAAATGCAGATTGAAGTTCAAGATTTTCTCAAGGAAAGAATTCATGTAGAGTTGCAGCTCTCATTTGGAAAGAAAATGTAATGTATAATCCCCAACACACTATTTATAGGGAAACCCACGGCTAAAATATCTCTACTGGTAAGTGTAACCATACCCAAATTGGATTTAGCATATAGTTAATTAATAAGCACTTATACAGATGCGTGGATGGTCAGACGGTTCACATTGAACCAAAGATTGACCTCCAAGGGAAGTTATGATATATCTTAGTGATTAAGTATGATTAACACATAATGTTGAGTATTGGACTCCCCGGATTTGGTTTTGGATGATGAGCAAATATAAATATATCATGAACTAACAATTTGTGAGCGCAGTTATGGAGATCGTCGCCAAATTCACGAGAACACTCAAAGCGTCAACTCAAGACTTCTCAAAGCTCGTATTCAATGCCTAAAGCTTCGTTGAAGCTTTTGGACCGTGTCATGAAGATTTGATCGAAGATCTCGAAGACCGTTCCTTAAGGTTTTATTTATAGTCTTTTAGCTTCGATCTATAGAATGTTAAGCCTTGAGTATATCTTACATTTCTATCTTCATAACGCTCATATCGTAGCTCTAGGATCTTAGTACAAGTCCATTCTAACTTCCTCGAAGCATCGCGCTTCGATTCGGACTTGTTTGTGCATGTTAGTTGGTTCAAGAAGAAGAACCAACCGACTAGATGGTGATCTAGTCGGTCGGCAATGCTTCTTGGACCGACTAGTTTGATTCCTTAATTTCTTGTTCAGTACTGTTTACAGTTAGTCGGTCTACGTTGACTCATCGACCGACTAGTTTGTGAACTAGTCGGTCAGTGATGCTTCTTTGACCGACTAGTTGAGCTTTACTGTACATGCCTATTTTCTCCTGAGCTACTGTTTATCGTTAGTCGGTCTAAGAACGTTTGGTGACCGACTAGTTGATAATCTAGTCGGTCAACATTTGTTCTTGGACCGACTAACTCAATTTGTATTCAGACTATTTGTTTTTGACTCTTAGTCGGTCTAAGTTCACTGACCGACCGACTAGTTGTGAAACTAGTCGGTCAGACAGTCTTCTTGGACCGACTAGATTTCTAGGTCTGAAATTCAATCTGTTCACTGTTCACCTCTTAGTCGGTTCATGTTGTTTCACCGACCGACTAGTTGATGAACTAGTCGGTCAGTGATTGTTCTTTGACCGACTAGTCTGCTTCAGATTTAGATCCGTTGGAGATTTCGTTTCTCTCTCTCTTTTCCCTTGATCCTTTAAATACCTGGAGAGGTTATTTCATAGGATCCAAGGCTGCTATTTCCAGAGTCCTATTGATTCAAAGAGAAGCTTTCAACTCTCATCTTCAAGCTCTCCCATTCTCAAGAATCTCTCCCTTACTCTTATTCCTCAAGAGAGATTCATTGGTTGTGAGCCTTCCAAGCCAATGGCTTGATTCTAGGTCATCATCTCATCCCTAGGTTTCCATTGCTGGTCATCTTCTTGAAGCTAGGGTTTGGTGACTCTTCCTCCATCAAAATCCTCTTTGCCCTAATTTGGTAAGAAATCTCAAGGCATAGGTATTTTGTTGGTAAGCATTTCATTTCAGTTATATTTGAATTGTGTACTCTCGGTTGTGAGAGGTTTTGCGTGATCCCGGGTTGTGAGATTCACGGTCATCGATTGTAGGTCGATTGCACTTGTGAGGTTTTCGCAAGTGGTCATATTGGAATTCTTGAGTTAGGGTTTCTAACTCAAGTATCCGGAGGGGATCCGGGTGGTTGGGACGTAGGATCACCGGGAACAAGTCAGGGAGACTTGGGTGGATCCGAACCCATTAAACCATTTGTTTGCGTTTGCATTTATTCTTGTTGATCGTTGTTATTCCGCATTGTTGTTTGTTAATTGCACGATAATTAGGAATAACTCTCCCTATTATTTAAAAGTACTATTCACCCCCCTCTAGTACATGTGCAGTAGCTATAAAGGGCACTACAATTGGTATCAGAGCCAAGGTTCAAAGCTACACATAGCCAAAGTTCAAAGCTATGACGAACAACGACTACAATGTCTTCAAGAACCGCGATGGAGCTTCTTCAGTTATGGAAGGACTATCCTCAGTCAGGCCTCCACACTTCAACGGTACCAACTATGGGTACTGGAAATGCCGGATGCAAATTTTCCTCCGGAGCGCTTCACTATGGAGAGCCACCATGACGGAGTATGTCGAGCCTTCCGAAGAAGATTTCGCGAAGTGGACTCCCGCGGAAGTCGCCGCGGAAGTAGCCAATGCCAAGGCAATGAATGCCTTGAATTGTGCGTTGGAGCCCGAGGACTTCAACAAGATATGCACATGTAAGAGTGCATATCAAATATGGAACCAACTCCTCATATTGCACGAAGGATCAAGTACGGTAAAAGATTCTAAACTCGTCGTTGCTAATAAAGAATTTGAGTTGTTTCATATGGAGCAGGGCGAAACCATGAAGGAATATTACGCTCGCTTCGTGGATATATCAAACGACTTGGAAGCTCTTGGGAAGGTCTATACCCAAAAGGAAAAAGTTGTGAAGATTATCGACGGTCTTCCATCATATTGGGAAAAGCGTACCTTCGCCATCGAGGAAGGTAACGACATGAATAAATATACCGTCATACAACTAATGGGTACCTTGTTGTCTTACGAGGTACGCAAGGATAGTAAGATCGGAATGAAGGAAAAGATGAAAGCGTACTTGAAGCAAGATGAACCAAAGAAAAGGACGATTGCCTTCAAGGCCGCTCCATCTACCGATGATGAAGAATCGGAAGATGAATTGGACATGGAATCCATTGCCCGTATGGCAAGGAAGTTCGATCGATTCCTCCGAGAAGGTATATCTTTGAATAAATCTAAAGTTAGTTCGACTAATGCTTCTACTCCAGTGTGTTATAAATGTAACAAGCCAGGACACATCAAACCGGGTTGTCCTCTCTACAAACACAAGGAGAAGGGGAAAGCATCGAAGTACGACAAGTCGAGAAAGTACAAGAAAGGACTTGTTGGCACATTCACTGACTCCGAGGAGGATTCCTCAAGTGGAGAGTCGGATGTTGGACATGTGGAGAAAGCAAAACTTTGCTTCATGGCTAATGAGGCAAAAGATCGAAAGTCCTCATTAGATGAAAGCGAGGATGAAAGCGAGGATGGTGGCGAGGATGAAAGCGGAGAACCTACTATTGATGAAATGAGGTTAGCAAACCAAGAAATTTGGTCTAAATTTACTAAATTAGTAGATAGATATAATAAGACTAAAGATGAACTTGTTAGCCTCCAAACCTCTCCTAAGTCTACCATCACCAACAATGACACCATTGTTGAGACTCTCGCCAATGAGAAAGCAAGTTTGCTTACTCATAATGGCTTGTTGAGAAATGAGGTGAAGTCCCTCAAATCTCAACTTGAGCATGTTCTTGTTGAGGATTCAGATGAACATGTGATAGCGGATTTGACGTCTCAAAACTCAACTATGAGTATTGAGAATAAGAATCTCAAATCACGTGTTTATGCACTCACATCGCAAGTATCTACTTTGGATGCTTCTTTGCATTCTCTCACAGAGAAGTATGAGTGCACGTTAGGCTGTATCAATGATTTCAATAAAGGTAAGGGCCATTTGGATAATATCCTAAATGACTTACTTCCGGCCAAACACCACATTGGCTTGGGGTATAAGATGGGAGACTCATCCAAATCGTCTACAACCTTTGTTAGGCCTACTTCCGATGCCTCGACGAGTGGGAGCAAACACCCCATTGGTAGTTCTCCTACCAATAGTGCTTCCACTTCGTACACACCCCCGATTGGAAAGAAACCCACTTTGGGTAGACCTCCAAAGAGGGGTCATGCATTTTTGTACTCACATGCTATGCCACGTAGGAACATACATCCTACTCCACCGGTTCATATTAATGATGATTTTTATGCTCCGCACCCACGAGCACGTGCAAACACTCATATGAGACACCCACATGCACGTAATCATGCTCATGCACATCCTAATGCTTATGTTCAAACATCTCATCCACATGTGCATGCCTACTCTCATAATCATCCTCATGCATACACACCTTATGCTTATCCACGTATGTATGCTACACCACATCATGGATCTTATGCTCATCATAATGCTATTGCTAGATCTCATGCTCCTAGGACACATGCACCACATAGAAATCAACCTTTTGTGCATGCAACCACTAGGAAGAGGATTCCCAAAATTTACACTATTTGGGGTCCCAAGAACACTAGCAATCTTGATATGAATGTTTATGTGCAATCTTATATTAATGATGTTATTTTGAATGATGATTATGTTGGAAAGTCAAGTTCCTCTTGGACTTGGTTTCCGAAGGGTTAGTTCCTATATTAACTCTTCAATGCTTGGTACCATGAGTTTATGATCATGTTATGGGTACCAAGGCATTTGTTTATAAAATTGATTTTGATTACATTAACTCATGGGTTATAATTATTTTAATTTCGTATTTCAAATTTGTTGTCTAACCCATTGGATCCAAAAGGGTTTTTGGATACCAAAATGAAGTTTTCTAGGTTCAATCCACCGTGGGATACCAACCCTACCAACTCCTCGATTTGCGACGACTTTCATTCAAACGGAGTTGATGGTGCTTAGGTAATGCACCAATGTAGGGGGAGCTTAATGTTGCAAGTATGATATTACATTTGGTATCCATGAGGGTTGAATGCATGCTTGGTAAGAATCTATTTCTTTACATTGGTATCATTTTGTTTCTCCTAGCATGATAGAATTGTGAATGCCATAAATGCTTTGAAATTCATATCTATTTTTGGCATGACATGTTTTAAAAAGTTATTATGATGATTTTCGTATTTCTTTTATCACCTTGTCACTTCTCATCGCACACTTCACTTAGTTTTGATGTGCTTTTACTTTATGTTCATTTTCGATCGATATTGTGACATTTGATATTCTATGATGTGCACCACTCTTCTGATGGTTCATTCCTTTGTGCACATTTTATGTATGTCTCTGATATTGATTTCGTCGCTCGACGATTTATTTTGATTCAATAGCTTTAGTTGTATGAAAACATAGAATTGTTTTCCATGCACTAAAATAGCTATAAATGTTGATATTGGAGTGTAAATTCATTTCATCAATAAGTGAATTTACATTTGATATTTTGATGATTTAAGTTTTCGATTTTCGATTATGGTCTCATTGACACGCTTTGATTTTATTCGAATTTTATTTTGGTGTCATATGAAACGTGGTCGTATTCTTAGACTCCCATGTTTAATGAATTTTTTGGCCATGATTTATTGTCGTTGGCTTCCTCCCGCTCTTTTTGGATTATGCCAAAGGGGGAGAGATATAATAATGGCAATAATGGCATGTGCTAAATGATAATTTACCATGAATCTAATTTGATTTGTTAGATTCAGGGGGAGTTAAGATATAAAAATGGATTTCAAATCCTAAATTTCAAATATTGGATTTGAATTTTTACTTTCCTCGTCTGCTTGATGTATGTGCTTATTATTTCATATGGAACTAATGTGTCATCAATGCAGGGGGAGTAAGTATATTCCATTTAGCTCATTATTTTTTATTATTATTTATGTTGGTTTGTCATCACCAAAAAGGGGGAGAATGTTGAGTATTGGACTCCCCGGATTTGGTTTTGGATGATGAGCAAACATAAATATATCATGAACTAACAATTTGTGAGCGCAGTTATGGAGATCGTCGCCAAATTCACGAGAACACTCAAAGCGTCAACTCAAGACTTCTCAAAGCTCGTATTCAATGCCTAAAGCTTCGTTGAAGCTTTTGGACCGTGTCATGAAGATTTGATCGAAGATCTCGAAGACCGTTCCTTAAGGTTTTATTTATAGTCTTTTAGCTTCGATCTATAGAATGTTAAGCCTTGAGTATATCTTACATTTCTATCTTCATAACCCTCATATCGTAGCTCTAGGATCTTAGTACAAGTCCATTCTAACTTCCTCGAAGCATCGCGCTTCGATTCGGACTTGTTTGTGCATGTTAGTTGGTTCAAGAAGAAGAACCAACCGACTAGATGGTGATCTAGTCGGTCGGCAATGCTTCTTGGACCGACTAGTTTGATTCCTTAATTTCTTGTTCAGTACTGTTTACAGTTAGTCGGTCTACGTTGACTCACCGACCGACTAGTTTGTGAACTAGTCGGTCAGTGATGCTTCTTTGACCGACTAGTTGAGCTTTACTGTACATGCCTATTTTCTCCTGAGCTACTGTTTATCGTTAGTCGGTCTAAGAACGTTTGGTGACCGACTAGTTGATAATCTAGTCGGTCAACATTTGTTCTTGGACCGACTAACTCAATTTGTATTCAGACTATTTGTTTTTGACTCTTAGTCAGTCTAAGTTCACTGACCGACCGACTAGTTGTGAAACTAGTCGGTCAGACAGTCTTCTTGGACCGACTAGATTTCTAGGTATGAAATTCAATCTGTTCACTGTTCACCTCTTAGTCGGTTCATGTTGTTTCACCGACCGACTAGTTGATGAACTAGTCGGTCAGTGATTGTTCTTTGACCGACTAGTCTGCTTCAGATTTAGATCCGTTGGAGATTTGAAAGCGACGTTTCTCTCTCTCTTTTCCCTTGATCCTTTAAATACCTGGGGGGGTTATTTCATAGGATCCAAGGCTGCTATTTCCAGAGTCCTATTGATTCAAAGAGAAGCTTTCAACTCTCATCTTCAAGCTCTCCCATTCTCAAGAATCTCTCCCTTACTCTTATTCCTCAAGAGAGATTCATTGGTTGTGAGCCTTCCAAGCCAATGGCTTGATTCTAGGTCATCATCTCATCCCTAGGTTTCCATTGCTGGTCATCTTCTTGAAGCTAGGGTTTGGTGACTCTTCCTCCATCAAAATCCTCTTTGCCCTAATTTGGTAAGAAATCTCAAGGAATAGGTATTTTGTTGGTAAGCATTTCATTTCAGTTATATTTGAATTGTATACTCTCGGTTGTGAGAGGTTTTGCGTGATCCCGGGTTGTGGGATTCACGGTCATCGATTGTAGGTCGATTGCACTTGTGAGGTTTTCGCAAGTGGTCATATTGGAATTCTTGAGTTAGGGTTTCTAACTCAAGTATCCGGAGGGGATCCGGGTGGTTGGGACGTAGGATCACCGGGAACAAGTCAGGGAGACTTGGGTGGATCCGAACCCATTAAACCATTTGTTTGCGTTTGCATTTATTCTTGTTGATCGTTGTTATTCCGCATTGTTGTTTGTTAATTGCACGATAATTAGGAATAACTCTCCCTATTATTTAAAAGTACTATTCACCCCCCCTCTAGTACATGTGCAGTAGCTATAAAGGGCACCACACATAATCCCATAATTGAAAACTCATATGACCAATGAAATGTATGTGAAATCAATGATCACTTGTAATATGCAGAGTAGTCTTTCGGTTGATCTCCACAAGTCGACCAATGTAAGTGACACAAAACAATGTCATAAAAGAACATAGAATAGCGGGTGACCGCCACAACTGTCCCGGTTGCTTATTGAACGACTTGAGAGTGGATGATCGATCTTGTAGTAGATCTAGTGGTTGACCACTGAGTGTTTTTCAGCGTATACGCATCGATTGATCACATGATTATGCCAGTTGATTGTTTGGTTAAACATATTGTAACGGCCGGTACTCACTATTCGTTATACGGATGTGCGTATAGCAATTTCGGGTACCTGATTGGTTTTGTTGCTTTGTATGTGAGTCGTGCCGTGGTGTCGATAGGGCCGTAGCACCTTGGTTGCATCCTTAGCAAGCCAACCCCGACGTGTGCCCAACTTGGGATTACAGACGCCTTTGGACACTGTATCCTTTGTACGCTTTTCGTGCACGTAGTCTTGTTCGTACACGTATTTATTTTAGACTTTGTCCGTAACCGAACCCTATAGTGTGATATGCCGTTGTGACCCTCTCGAAGAGTATTAAATTGTGGCACTAATTTGGAACGTCATTTCATGGGTCGTTCTCCCACGATTTGACCTTGTTTGACGAGGTGTCACGATTTTCACTTTTGTCGCGAGGCCTTTCTATTTTTAATTTCGTTTCTCGTCGTCGAAATTATGATCCGTCTTCTCTGTCTTCTTTCTCTCGTCGTCCCGGTCACCCCAATATTTATTTCATAATTTTTGGTTTCCGTTTGACCTACTTTCACTTTTTCCCAGTTTAATAATTGGATTAACCCTAAGTTTCACTTGGTTTATATCCCCTAATAATATTATTATATTATTATACATCCTAAAACAAATTTACCCAGCCCACTCTTTGCTCTTGGCCGCACCCAACCCATGTGAGGAGAGAGTGAGGGTTATTATTATTTTTTGTTATAACATTTTAACCCTATCTAACTAAAACCCTAGACCCCTAGCCCACGTTTCACCATCAAACCACACCCACCTGTTTTCGCACACAACTCAAAAATAGAAAACAATATACCTTAAGACCTAGGCATCCTCACGTGATGTCCTTACCCCCCCTCAACCTATTCCTATTATAAGAAACCCTAAGCTTTTTAATAAAACCCTAGACTATTTTGTTTCCCACAGCCGCCGCCCTATCAACTACTCCATGCTGCAATGTAACCAACCGCGCCCAGCTCTTCATCTCCTTAAGCTCGCACGACAGCCACTGCTCTCTTCTTTTCCGCAGCCACGAAAACGAGCCGCCCTTTTTTTGCAACAGCACACAAACCGCCGCCGCGCCCTTCGATTTAACCCATCGCCGGTGACTTAACCGACCTCCGACCAACGACCCAATGTCCCTCCGACCCCGACGCCTCCGTGGGCCGTGCTGACCGCCGTAGCATCGCCTGAGCTCTGCCCTAACCGCCGCTGTTTCGCGCAGTATTCGCAGCAGCAACAGCAGCGGCCACCACCGCCGCTGCCGTCGCGACTTCTCCCCTCGGCTGTCGACCCCCTGGATACCCCCGCTGCCATTGACATCAACCCTCAGGCTGTACACATCTGAAACAGCGAGTGTTCTCGCTGTTTTGCGTGTTTAGTGACGTATCGACGCATCGCTGAGTTTTCATCATTCCCTCTCGCTGTTGGGGTCTTCCGTCAGCCCCCTACTTCTCCTAGGGGTGTTTTTCGATGTCACAAACTTCTCCTATGACGCTCAACGTCGTAGATATCGTGAACGTCGAACCGTTCGTCCCGGTTCGTTGTTACGGCTTTCCGGAAGTCGTAAAAACGTATACCGACCGCCTACCCACTGATTGGAATCTTGCTCGCTGATCTGGTCGCTGCCCGAGAATTGACGAGTGATTCTGAGAGAATATTACATTTTTTACCCATCATTTAGACTGTATTTTGCATATATGTAATATATAATCTATCTCTAATAAGTGTGTTTTTGTAATATCATTTAATCATAGAGTATTTCGCTTGTTTATATGCAAAATACAATTTTCTGGCCTAATTTTGTCTCAATTTTATTTTTCAGAAGAAGCTTGCAATTTTCCGAATCCAACGGCTATTTTTCCACATTTTTCGGAGATCGGAGCAAATTTCTGCGAATTAAAAGGCCCAATAAATCTGTTGTAAAGAGAGAAAAGTAAAAAAAAAATTATTTCGAAAAAGGGGGGGGGCCCACATGCGGGCCCACCCGCCTGTTACAGGCGGGGCCCACCCGCCTGTACAGGCGGGTGCTGGCCCGCCTGTGTACAGGCGGGCCAAGCCCGCCTGTTGAACAGGCGGGCGACCCGCCTGTTCAACAGGCGGGTCAAGCCTGCCTGTTCAACAGGCGGGTCAAACCCGCCTGTTGACCAGGCGGGCGGCCCGCCCGTATTCACTGCGGGCGGCGCCCGCCTCTTCTGAATTCACGCCCGCCTCCGTTGACGCACGCGGGCTGCGCCCGTCAAGCCTGAATGTTGACCCGCAGACCCGTTTGGCTATAAAAAGAGGGTTTTGGGCATAACTTCTCACACACAACTCCAAATTGAGTGATTTTTGTTTCATTTCGAAGCTAAGGAGTTCTTCTATCCATTCCAGAGGAGTTTGCTCAGATCAAGAAGAGTTTTGGGGGTGTTTGGGCTTCAAAAGTGGTGAAAAACTCCCTTTCTTTACCCGTTTGTATTAATTTTGTATTACGGTTTGTATTAAAATTATGTTTCTATTAATGAAACTTTCTGTTTTTGTTACCATGCTTGGCTAGAGTATTGTGGGTGTGTTGTGTGGAAGTTAGTGTTGCTAGGATTTTGCTTTCATGTCTCCATATTTTGTGCACTTATCGAAACCGTTAAAAAGACGTCGATTTCTTCATTTTTTGAAATACGCACAATCCGTAGAGGAATCCGCTTAGGATGACGTGCCGCGAGGTATTGTCTAAAGTGCATCAATCCGTAGAGGAGCCCAAGGAGGGTGATGAACCGCGAGGTTCATCTTTTATAATTTATAATTCAAAGAAATCGTCTCTTTTTCTACGCTATCTTTTTAATTGAAAAAAAATATCGTTTTTAAAGTTTTATATTCCGATCCCCATACCTTGGCATGGATGTGGGATTGAGAAACTATGGAGAATGAATAGCATAACCTACTGCAACACTAACGGAAACACAACACACACACGCTTTTTATAAATTACATTTTCACGTTCACGTTACTCCATTTTCAAATCAGCTTTTACCTCACGTTAAAATCAAATCCAAAATCGCCTTCAAAGGGTGGTTCATCTCTCATCAAATAACTTTTCTTGCTTAATTCTAAACTGTGAAATTTACAGGTTGCTTTGTCCCTGAGGAATACGATCCTGGTCTCACCAGGTTTACTACTTGACCGACGTCCTATACTTGGGATTATCAGTACAACTTTTTGGACCAGTCAAGTTTTTGGCGCCGTTGCCGGGGACAACGGTCTACATATTTTACGGTTTCCAATTAACTTGGAAAATTCGGTGAGATCGTTCCACTCTTTTGTATAAAAACTTTGTATATCCATTCTTTTTGAATTTTGTCTTGTTTTGTTTTGTTTTGTTTGCTTTAATTTCGTTTTAAAAATTTTCAAAACCCAAAAAAAAATTAGCTTGAGATAAAACAAAAACAACAAAAATATCATCTCTTCTGTTCTTATTTGTTTATGTGGCTTAGAACCCCTAGGACACATAGATTAGTTCGACACGTGAATATGGCACACAACGCAAATGACACCAGTGGAAATGAAAATGACGACCATTCTCAAACTTTTGGAGATAGGTCACTTAGAGATGTGCTCAGACCTACAAGGTCTGCTTCTGGCTCATGCATCGTGCTTCCAGCCGATGCCAATTCCTTTAGTCTTAAACCAGGAATGGTTCAACTTCTCCCTACCTATCACGGTATGGAGAGGGAGAACCCATATTTACATATAAAGGAATTTGAGGATGTTTGCTTAACCTGTGTAGATGGAAAAACGAGCAATGAAACTATTTATCTTAAACTTTTTCCATTTTCACTTAAGGATAAAGCAAAGAATTGGCTTAACGCTTTACCTTCGCACTCTATTACTTCTTGGGTAAATTTACAAGCAGAGTTTCTAAAAAAGTTTTTTCCTTTGCACAGGACTCAGGGGCTAAAGAAACAAATTGTGAACTTCTCGCAGAAAGGAAATGAATCATTTGATGCTGCATGGGAGAGGTTCAAAGACTTGCTACTTGCGTGCCCCCACCATGGATTCGATGAGTACCGCCTCATCGGCTTCTTCTACGATGGGCTTCCCCCTTCCATGAAGCAATTTGTAGAGATGGTGTGCAACGGAGAGTTCTTCGACAAAAAGCCAGCTGACGCATGGGATTACTTGGAGTCCATCGCTGAGAGTGCACAAACGTGGGAAGCAACTCCTGATTACGATCGGACAGACCAGCCTCAATCTTCATCCCGTGGAGGCCAGTTTACATTGAAACCAGAGGAGGCATTAGAAGCAAAGATGGAAGCACTCATCACTAGGAAGCTCCAAAACCTAGAGATGAAGGGAGTAAAAGCGGTGACTATTGAAGAGAAGTGTGCTCTTTGCGACAGTCTGGAGCATAATACATCGGGGTGTCCAACCATTCCAACACTTAAAGATGTGCTCAAGGATCCTAGTCAGGTAAATAACATTTCAAATTCTTATCCAGGTCAAGGATTCAACCCGAACACATACAATTCCAATTGGCGCAACCACCCCAATCTCAGTTGGCAAAACAAGCCACAAGCTTCTCAACCATACAGGCCACCACCTCAAAACAACTATCAAGGTGGAAATCAGAGAAAGAAGGAAGAGTCTGGAGCAGATCCACATTTTCAGACACTTAGCGACACGCTCCAACAGTTCATGCAGCTGCAGCAGAACCAAAATCAACAACTTCAACAACAGCAGCAAACTCAGTTCCAACAGATGCAACAACTTCAGCAGCAGCAACAAACGCAGCAGACTCAGTTTCAACAAATGAATGATGGCATCACAAAGCTTATGGCAAGTTTGGAGAAGGGCAAGCTCCCTGCTCAAACACTCCCGAATCCAAACACGAGTTCATCGTCGGCAATCAGCAACATCAAACCATGCCAAGCGGTGACTACTTTGAGGAGTGGAAAAGAAGTTCAAAAGCCTGAGCCACCGAAGGACACTTCTGAGATGGTGGTAGATGAAGAGGATCGTGAACAGCAAGGAGTACCAGAGGAGAGCGTAAGCAAGGACACAGACGCTTCAAAGACGAGAGTTCCAGAACCAGAGCCTTACTCTCCTCCCGCACCATATCCACAGAGGCTCTTGCATCCAAAGAAAGATAAGTATCAATCTGAAATTCGTGAAATTTTTCAAAGATGTCAGATTAATATTCCTTTATTAGATGCCATCAATCAAATTCCTGCATATGCCAAATTCCTTAAAGATCTTTGCACTGTCAAGCGAAATCTTAATGTTAAGAAAAAGGCATTTTTAACTCAACAGGTCAGCTCTATTTTTCAACATAACACGCCACCCAAATTCAAGGACCCTGGATCCCCTACCATTTCTTGCACCATAGGCACCAAACAGATAGGCCAGGCTCTTCTTGACTTAGGGTCCAGTGTTAATATTTTGCCATATCCTGTGTTTACACAATTGGGACTTGGGGAATTGAAATCCACACCTGTTATTCTCCAATTAGCTGATAGATCTGTGAAAATCCCGAGGGGATGTGTTGAGGATGTACTTGTCCAAGTGGATAAGTTTTACTACCCCGTGGACTTTATTGTATTAGATCTTCAGGGACCCCAGTCTGCCACTCCAACCCCGATTATTTTAGGTCGACCCTTCCTAGCTACTAGTAATGCTATTATTAACTGCAGGAATGGTCAACTTAAACTTACTTTTGGCAACATGTCATTGGATCTAAATATTTTTAATGCTTGCAAAATGCCAACAGGGGTAGAGGAGTATGAGGAAGTAAGCATGATTGACGCTCTTGTTGTTGATCATTTTGATGAAGAATTCGTTTCTGCTATTGATTTTGTTGATCAACTATGCGACGGTATTGACGATAAATCTTTTTTACAGGAAGCTGGAGAGGTGTCTCGTACCACCTGGGTGCCATGTTTTGAGCCACTACCATTGGAAACACCGTGCCAAATGCCATCCGACCTTGAGCATCCACGGCTGGAGCTCAAACCATTGCCATCGTATTTGAAATACGCTTATCTTGGAGAAGACAGTACATTTCCTGTGGTAATATCTTCCAAACTCTCTTTAGAACAGGAAAATGAATTGTTAAATGTTTTGAAGAAACATAAGAGGGCAATAGGATGGACAATTGCTGATATCAAAGGTATTAGCCCTCTTATATGTGCACATCATATATATTTAGAAGATGATACCAAACCTACCCGTGAACCACAACGAAGGTTGAACCCAACCTTAAAAGAAGTAGTTAAGGGTGAGGTTTTAAAATTGCTTGATGCGGGTATCATATACCCCATTTCTGATAGTAGATGGGTTAGTCCGACCCAAGTTGTACCAAAAAAATCTGGGTTGACTGTTATAAAAAATGAAAACAATGAATTAGTACCCATGAGAACCGCCACTGGATGGCGTATGTGCATAGACTTTAGGAAGCTAAACTCCAAGACACGAAAAGACCACTTCCCTCTTCCCTTCCTAGACCAAATTTTAGAGAGAGTGGCTGGGCACGAGTTTTACTGCTTCCTAGATGGATACTCCGGTTACTACCAAATTGAAATAGCCCCAGAGGATCAAGAGAAGACCACCTTCACTTGTCCCTTTGGAACCTTTGCTTTTCGGAGAATGCCATTTGGTTTATGCAACGCCCCTGCAACTTTTCAACGATGCATGTTAAGTATATTTGATGATATGGTTGAAAAGATTGTAGAAGTATTTATGGACGATTTTTCCGTGTATGGTAACTCTTTTTCTGATTGTTTGACTAACTTGGCTAATGTGCTGCATAGATGCATCGAAAAGAACCTGCTCCTTAACTGGGAAAAATGTCACTTCATGACCACTGAGGGCATTGTCCTTGGTCACATAGTCTCCAGGGAAGGAATACAGGTAGACAAAGCCAAGGTAGAAGTCATCGAGAAGTTACCCACTCCAAAATGTGTTAAGGACATTCGGTCCTTCCTTGGTCATGCTGGATTCTACAGGCGGTTCATAAAGGATTTTAGTTTGATTTCACGTCCTTTATGCACACTTCTTATGCATGACACTGAATTCATTTGGACAGAAGAGCGTAAAAACTCTTTTAATACTTTAAAACAAGCACTTATATCTTCTCCTATTTTACAGGTACCAGATTGGACACTGCCATTTGAGATCATGTGTGACGCCAGCAATTTTGCAGTTGGCGCAGTTCTTGGACAACGGAAAGACAAATCTCCAGTTGTCATTTACTATGCAAGCAAGAGTTTGAATGAAGCTCAGCGAAACTACACCACCACGGAGAAGGAGCTGCTTGCCGTAGTTTTTGCTTTGGAAAAATTTAGGAGCTACATTTTGGGATTTCCCATTATTATTTTTACAGATCATTCCGCTCTTAAATACCTTTTGTCCAAGAAAGATGCAAAGCCAAGACTTATACGTTGGATTTTACTTTTGCAGGAATTCCAGGTGCAGATAAAAGATAAGAAAGGAGTTGAGAATCATGTGGCGGACCATCTTTCACGACTAACCATTGGTACAGAATCCGCCTCCATTCCAATTCAAGACTCCTTCCCAGATGAGCACCTATTTTCCGTCTCCACACTTCCATGGTATGCAGATATTGTCAATTTTTTGGTAACTGGTAAGACACTCCTTCAACTTGGTCAATTCATGATAAGAAAAGGTTTAATCACGAGGTAAAATCATTTTTCTTTGATGATCCATACCTTTATAAATATTGCAATGATCAAATAGTAAGGAGATGTATACCAGACCAGGAAATAGATAGTGTCTTGCATTTTTGTCACAAGAGTGCATGTGGGGGACATTTTTCGGCTCATAAAACTGTGGCAAAAATTTTACAATGCGGATTTTATTGGCCAAGCATGTTTAAAGATACTTTTTCATTTTGTAAGTCATGCTTGCCTTGCCAACAGTTGGGGGGAATCACTAGGAGGAATATGATGCCATTAAACCCTATATTGGAAATTGAAATTTTTGATTGTTGGGGTATTGATTTTATGGGGCCATTTCCCTCTTCTTTTGGACATACTTTTATTTTACTTGCTATTGATTATGTGTCTAAATGGGTTGAAGCTATCCCTTGCAGAACAAATGATGCGTCTGTCGTACTCAAGTTCATGAAGGAACATATCTTTGCACGCTTTGGGGTGCCCAAGGCGATGATTAGTGATGGAGGCTCCCATTTCTGCAACCGTCTTTTTGCAAGCTTGATGACAAAGTTTGGGGTGAAGCACAAAGTCTCTACACCTTACCACCCCCAAACTAATGGCCAGGCGGAGTTGGCAAACAGGGAGATAAAGAATATTCTCCAAAAGACGGTGAATCCTACTAGAAAGGATTGGAGCATCCGACTTCCTGAAGCATTGTGGGCATACCGTACCGCCTACAAAACCGTATTAGGGATGTCTCCTTACCGTATTGTCTACGGAAAGCATTGTCATTTGCCCGTCGAAATTGAACATAAATCTTTTTGGGCGGTGAAGAAATTAAATTTTGATGCTGATTCTTCTTCTTCTTTACGCAGGTTGCAATTGGTTGAACTTGAGGAGCTGAGGAGAGAAGCATACGACAATGCAAAATTGGCAAAAGAAAGATTGAAAGTTGCACATGATCGCACCATACTGAGGAGAGAATTTGTTCCAGGTCAAAAAGTGCTCTTGTACAATTCGCGCTTGCATCTCTTCCCAGGAAAGCTACGCTCCAAGTGGAATGGACCCTATATTGTAAAAATGAGTTATCCACATGGAGCAGTGACCTTAGTTAACCCGAAAGATGGCAATGAGTTCAAGGTCAACGGCCAGCGCCTGAAGCACTATCACGAGCCATGGCCACAGGAGGACGACACCATGCTACTTACAGACCCACCTTCGGGTGGTAACTAAATAGGTGTGTTCTTTCCATAACTCTTTAGTGTTAGTTTATATACTACTAAATAAATGTGCATCTTACCCTTCAAACATCGAGGACTATGTTTACTTTTAGTTGGGGGGAGGACGTGTTTTTGTTTAAAAAAAAAGAGAGTTTGCATATATAGTTTGCTTATTTTTTTATATATATACCAACAAAAAAAAACCAGAATGTTGAGTTTTTCACCAAGAACCATTTATATGTCCATTTGAAGTGAAATTTCCATCAAAATTTAATTGAACACCTATATTCATTATTGTCAAAATAGATTAAGAATGTTTTACCCATGCGAAGAATTTTACATTATCATGACTTTCATGTAAACTGGTGCATGTATCTATAATTGTACTCTCATGAAACTATTATTTGGTTCACGCAATTTCATGTCACGAATTGGTAATTATATGAAGAAGGTTATAAATTCTAAGGATAATAGCCAATCACATACACCAACTTACTAATGACTAAGTGATGGAGAATATTACTCAAACATGTCTCATGTCAAAAAAAAAATTATAAAAAATAAAAAAAAATGAATAAAATGCACCGTTCTTCCAGCTTCTTTTAGTAGCCGGGTCCTCGTGCCTCAGGAAGCATGGGGCTTCGTGCCGAAAAATGAAGTATGGGGGAGTGCATAATAAATCTTTAGACATTCCGAGTTATTAAGTCTGAGGGGTTTTTCAAAGCCTAATGCCCTAAAACCATCTGGTTTGGGAGTCATTGACCTAACGCTCGTTACATGGATTGTTCTAAATGGTTAAAAAAAAGAGAAAAGAAAAAAAAGAAAAGAAAAGAAAAAAGATATGAGATAGTTTGAGTAGATTCAAAATCATGATCTTATGATTTGGATGTTGTGATGGCCTATTCCTATGAAATTTACAACCTAGGACATGTGATTACCTATTTCATTAAACAATTTGTGCGATACTGAATATGTGTGGATTGAGATAAAATTGTGATTCTTTGCATTAGTCCATGAAAACATGATAGGTATTGAACTTTGTTGGGTAATATTATTCTTAATTCATTTTAAGCTTATTGAAGTGAATATGAGGTGTATGACATATTGTTGGAATATTCGCTTATTTTGCTAAGAGACTAGCAAAAAGCTAGTTGGGGGGTGTGATTCTGAGAGAATATTACATTTTTTACCCATCATTTAGACTGTATTTTGCATATATGTAATATATAATCTATCTCTAATAAGTGTGTTTTTGTAATATCATTTAATCATAGAGTATTTCGCTTGTTTATATGCAAAATACAATTTTCTGGCCTAATTTTGTCTCAATTTTATTTTTCAGAAGAAGCTTGCAATTTTCCGAATCCAACGGCTATTTTTCCACATTTTTCGGAGATCGGAGCAAATTTCTGCGAATTAAAAGGCCCAATAAATCTGTTGTAAAGAGAGAAAAGTAAAAAAAAAAAAATTATTTCGAAAAAGGGGGGGCCCACATGCGGGGCCCACCCGCCTGTACAGGCGGGTGCTGGCCCGCCTGTGTACAGGCGGGCCAAGCCCGCCTGTTGAACAGGCGGGCGACCCGCCTGTTCAACAGGCGGGTCAAGCCTGCCTGTTCAACAGGCGGGTCAAACCCGCCTGTTGACCAGGCGGGCGGCCCGCCCGTATTCACTGCGGGCGGCGCCCGCCTCTTCTGAATTCACGCCCGCCTCCGTTGACGCACGCGGGCTGCGCCCGTCAAGCCTGAATGTTGACCCGCAGACCCGTTTGGCTATAAAAAGAGGGTTTTGGGCATAACTTCTCACACACAACTCCAAATTGAGTGATTTTTGTTTCATTTCGAAGCTAAGGAGTTCTTCTATCCATTCCAGAGGAGTTTGCTCAGATCAAGAAGAGTTTTGGGGGTGTTTGGGCTTCAAAAGTGGTGAAAAACTCCCTTTCTTTACCCGTTTGTATTAATTTTGTATTACGGTTTGTATTAAAATTATGTTTCTATTAATGAAACTTTCTGTTTTTGTTACCATGCTTGGCTAGAGTATTGTGGGTGTGTTGTGTGGAAGTTAGTGTTGCTAGGATTTTGCTTTCATGTCTCCATATTTTGTGCACTTATCGAAACCGTTAAAAAGACGTCGATTTCTTCATTTTTTGAAATACACACAATCCGTAGAGGAATCCGCTTAGGATGACGTGCCGCGAGGTATTTTCTAAAGTGCATCAATCCGTAGAGGAGCCCAAGGAGGGTGATGAACCGCGAGGTTCATCTTTTATAATTTATAATTCAAAGAAATCGTCTCTTTTTCTACGCTATCTTTTTAATTGAAAAAAAATATCGTTTTTAAAGTTTTATATTCCGATCCCCATACCTTGGCATGGATGTGGGATTGAGAAACTATGGAGAATGAATAGCATAACCTACTGCAACACTAACGGAAACACAACACACACACGCTTTTTATAAATTACATTTTCACGTTCACGTTACTCCATTTTCAAATCAGCTTTTACCTCACGTTAAAATCAAATCCAAAATCGCCTTCAAAGGGTGGTTCATCTCTCATCAAATAACTTTTCTTGCTTAATTCTAAACTGTGAAATTTACAGGTTGCTTTGTCCCTGAGGAATACGATCCTGGTCTCACCAGGTTTACTACTTGACCGACGTCCTATACTTGGGATTATCAGTACAACTTTTTGGACCAGTCAACGAGCATGGAATCTTAATTGGAATCTGAATTTGGAGTGCGTTCTATTTATTCCAACCCCTGGCGTCGCTATCCGACGCCAGTGTAGCTCTCGCGTCGTGTAAGGGTAACTTTCTGAACACTTAGGACCCCCAACCCATCCATATTAATCAAGATAAAAATCAGTATTTTAGTTGTCCGATAATTCACTAATAAAGATAATTCAATTTGGGACTGTAGGCTGGTGGACTTGTGCACGTAGGTAGTTCGGACCCTTGGAATTTTGGACGGTGTTTTCAGACATCAGGTTGCAGGCAAGTGAAACTTACCGTCTACTTGTTTGGGCCATGTTTTAGGCCACTTTTTGGTACCATAGCGTAAAAGAGACTAGGCAGTGAAATGATGGCTGCCTAGACGCCCGTTTGATCTAGCTTGACAACGAAGCTAGATCCGACTCCTTTTACTTACTTTTGTACTTGCTGCCATGTCATTCATGCATCCTTATCTGTCATGTTTAAATTCCTTATCTGTACGCTTTTCTTTACTACTTGCCATGCCATGTCATCCATGCATTGAATGTTGCATTCGTAGCACACGCTACATACTTGTACTTCCTTGTTCAGGCTAGGCACCTGCTTTTGCGGGCACAACCCTATGCCAAATACACTTCCTGGCTCGTGATCCAGAAGCGAGCATTCTGTGTTCGGGGGTAAGGCCCTGGCTCGATACACGTGGAGGGGTAGGGATAAGCGATCACTTGAGCGTAAGAGTTGGCCCATGCAGCCACTCTAGCGAAAGGGCATAATCCCTGTGCACGACGCGCTTACTAGACTTGTACTTGTCCTTGTGATTGTTCTTGCAAACTTGATATCCATGTCATGATTTAATGTCAGTTGCCATGCCATGTTCGTACTTGCTACTTTACTTCACTTGTTGCACTCTTGCTATATCTGCCATGTCATTGCATCATGCTAGAACTGCTAGGTTGCTTTACTTTTACTTTTAGTTTCCTTGCACAAGTCTCTTGTAGACTTGCTGACATGCGCCCTCGTCTCTTTGGGTATCGCATGTTAGTTGCTGAGCAAGATTCCGTTGCTGAGGACGAGGTGTTTGCTGACTTTGAGCCTGGGTCCACCATTGACGTGGAGTACAAGGATACCGATGACTAGTCGTAGAGACGTAGTTCTCTATTACTTTCTGCTTAGTACGTTGTTAGGTTGTCGGTGCGTAGCACCTCTCTTCTCTTGTTGATGTTATGTATTATATCGGCCATGCCGTAGGCCTCCTTTCAGACTCTTGTACTTTCCTTTTAGACTCTTCTTTCAGCCTGGTGGCTTTTTTGGGATGTTGGAACTTATTTTATGGATATTCTGAGATTTGAATATTTTATATCTGTCTCTCTTTCTTTATTATTATTTTTGTACCGTATCGCAATTGCAAGGACCTGCCATATGATTTTTTATAGACGCTTATCAGACTACAGCTTCACAGCTCCACGTCTGAGCAGTCCTCCTCACGTCTCGTCTTCCATTTTAGGGAAGCGGGGCGTGACAGATTTTTTTGGTGGCCCATGCAGGTCCACTGCAACTACGAATTATCGGAACAACGATAATAAAAATAGAATGTCCATTAAATAAATTAAAACATCCAAATCATAAGCCTTGAGTCGAATTTTTATCGTTTCATATGTCTTAGGTGGCTGGTAGACGTGTTGCTCGAACATCTGTCTCAGCTTAGTAGGGAATCCATTAGATCAGGACTTTAGTAAGACTTAGTTAGACGTCTGTACTTTCTAGTTAGAGGTCCCTGATTGTTAGCTAGACTCCATGCTAGAAATTGATATAATCGTCTTAGGAGTTACCTTAGTGGTTCTTGCCTAGCTCTGACCATATTAGACTTCTAGAAATTCGTTAGTCGTTCGCTCGGGTTCATCAATTTCGGGCCAAGCTGGATGCACTTCATTACAGTCTAGACCCTTAGAAAGTCTTAGCGCTAAATTTCATAATTTTTAGTTGGTCGACCGTAGGAGTTCCCCGTAGAGTCTCATGAGTCACATCCTAGGCGTATTTAGGTTTTGATCGTACGATCATTTTTTTTCTTGCCCTCGAATCACGAGATCGCCTCATGACGATCGTCGTTAATTTTCGAATCTCTTCGTTACAAATCTTGAATTTTCTGAAAGTATTTTCGATTTTCCTCATTCGCTAAGTTTAAAATTCGTTCGAAAACTCTAATATATATATACTTAGATTTCATACTCTTTCGTTGACTTAAATTCATTCTTTTTAAAATTTCGAAACTTTTGTGGAGATTTTTTATTACTATTTTATAATATTTTTCCAGCATATACTTTTTGTACCTATATAAAATACCTCGTCCCTTTTCATATACTAATTTTATTCTAAACCGTACTTATATTTTTTCATAATTCGATTTATAATTTTCTTTTCTTACTTATGCCGTTAAAACTTATTCGAATAACTCATCGCGCTCACCTTTAATATACTTTCCTAAGTTACATGGGGCTTCAGCATTCAGCGTGTCGATTTTATACTCATCATTTTTCCCTACTTCAAATTTTTGTAAAATTACTACATCGTAATCATTTCCTGACCTAGACCCTTCATATTTCGGTTTCCTCACTATTGTTAGTTATCACATTAGTGCTTATTGTTGCCTACGTTAACCTTATTATTGTATGGTGGGCCCATTAGTTTAGATTGTGATGTCGTTGAAGTGCATATAATTACATGGTATATATGAAATTGTATGTGTATTAGTATTTATAAATATGTGTGTGGATAGCTATACCACTCTAGGGATGTCTGTGTATATAAGAATTGGTGTTAGAATATCTATTGGGGGTGTATATAGTTGGAGATAATTAATAATGGTTGAAATAATATGGTGGTAAAATTGTGTGTATATTAGGTATAGTGATACTAGGGTACTTATAGCTAAATGTGTGTGACTATTATTTGATCTATATGTTAGTACGTGTGGGCGTGTGCTCGTATGTAGATATGTGCTTTCTATATGAATATGTGTGATATACGTACGGTAATAGGGTTATAAATTTTGTTTGGTATTGTTTGCCTTTACGGGATGTTGTGTGTGTGTGTATATATACCACGAGGTATACACGGTTATTGTATGTCGTGGCTATACATGGATAAGTATATGTAGTAGTGTATTGATTATATTTGATATTGCTATGGCGTGGATATATTACAGGTATGTGAGTACACGATAAATGTATGTATTAGAAGGTGTATTATAATTATATGTATACTGGTATTTGTAATACTATTATAGGGTGTAAAGTGATTGCATTTTGTGAACTTTACTTGACTAAATATTAGGTGTGATTAATATTACGGTACATGTGAGGTTACGTTGGTAGATATTCATATTGGGGTGGTATTGGTATAGATATAGATACTGTGTTATGTATATAAAGTATTCTGATATGGATTTTGAGTCTCACTCAAGCTTGAGTGGGTATACTCTATATATATTGTTATATTTGTCAGTGATTGGTGTGTAGTGTTATGAATATAGAGATGGATGATGTATGTATAGTGATAGGATTGTTTGTACCTGGTTGTGTTACGCACAAGATTGTGGGTTGCTATACCAGTATATAGTTATATGGTTGGTCTTGTGGTATAGTTATTTACTAAGGACTTACCTGTGTGAACGTATGTGTGCTAGCTAAACTAGGTGTGTAGATGTGCTGAGTATATAGTGGTATGATTGGTATGTATGTATGAAATGTTAGCGTGTGTGGGTGTGCACCATGCACGGGTAAGTATGTGCTTAGTTATAGGTATGTGTGACTATGGTATGTGTGGCGTGTCGTAAATATAGTTATAGGACCGTATGTGATGTGAATATATGGTGAAATATTTGCATGCATTTGAATGACTATATAATTGTGAAATTATAGTAGTGGTAAGTGTATCTTAGAAATAATAACATGATTTAATATTAAGTGGTGTGGTTACTTGTGTTGATATGTTGGCATTGGATGTACACTAGGAGATATAGGGAGTAGTGTATCCTTATTGTTTTGTTCGTAAGTAGTTATCTAAACTTAGAGTATTACGATTGTGTTTGCTGGTGTGAACTATATAAATTGTTGTGGGTGTGTGCACCATGGTATGTAATAAGTGTTTAGTAGTTATGTAAGGGATGTATGCAAATATATATGATAGAAATATGTGTATGAATTTGACTGGCTATGATATATGTAAGTGTGTAATATGCGTGAATATATACATGTTAGTAGAGTTATTGTTTGACTACCTAGTGCATATATAAGCACTTGTAATGACTATACTTGGGTGAATTATAGTGTGATGTGATTGGGATAGCTACTAGTCTGGCTAGAGATATATTTATAGTTAGAAAGTCCGAGGACGGACTTTATTCTAAGGTGGGTAGGATGTAACGGCCGGTACTCACTATTCGTTATACGGATGTGCGTATAGCAATTTCAGGTACCTGATTGGTTTTGTTGCTTTGTATGTGAGTCGTGCCGTGGTGTCGATAGGGCCGTAGCACCTTGGTTGCATCCTTAGCAAGCCAACCCCGACGTGTGCCCAACTTGGGATTACAGTCGCCTTTGGACCCAGTATCCTTTGTACGCTTTTCGTGCACGTAGTCTTGTTCGTACACGTATTTATTTTAGACTTTGTCCGTAACTGAACCCTATAGTGTGATATGCCGTTGTGACCCTCTCGAAGAGTATTAAATTGTGGCACTAATTTGAAACGTCATTTCACGGGTCGTTCCCCCACGATTTGACCTTGTTTGACGAGGTGTCACGATTTTCACTTTTGTCGCGAGGCCTTTCTATTTTTAATTTCGTTTCTCATCGTTGAAATTGTGATCCGTCTTCTCTGTCTTCTTTCTCTCGTCGTCCCGGTCACCCCAATATTTATTTCACAATTTTTGGGTTCCGTTTGACCTACTTTCATTTTTTCCCAGTTTAATAATTGGATTAACCCTAAGTTTCACTTGGTTTATATCCCCTAATATTATTATTATATTATTATACATCCTAAAACAAATTTACCCAGTCCACTCTTTGCTCTTGGCCACACCCAACCCATGTGAGGAGAGAGTGAGGGTTATTATTATTTTTTGTTATAACATTTTAACCCTATCTAACTAAAACCCTAGACCCCTAGCCCACGTTTCACCATCAAACCACACCCACCTGTTTTCGCACACAACTCAAAAAGAGAAAACAATATAACTTAAGACCTAGGCAACCTCACGTGATGTCCTTACCCCCCTCAACCTATTCCTATTATAAGAAGCCCACGTTTAATAAAACCCTAGACTATTTTGTTTCCCACAGCCGCCGCCCTATCAACTACTCCACGCTGCAACGTAACCAACCGCACCCAGCTCTTCATCTCCTCAAGCTCGCACGACAGCCGCTGCTCTCTTCTTTTCTGCAGCCAC
This sequence comes from Scilla litardierei, assembly GCA_030789695.1. NCBI lineage: Eukaryota > Viridiplantae > Streptophyta > Magnoliopsida > Asparagales > Asparagaceae > Scilla > Scilla litardierei. The sequence continues at coordinate 2,515,089 of CM061141.1, read as the reverse complement.
GAAAACGAGCCTCCCTCTTTTTCGCAACAGCATATAAACCGCCACCGCGCCCTTCGATTTAACCCATCGCCGGCGACTTAACCGACCTCCGACCAACGACCCGACGTCCCTCCGACCATGACGCCTCCGTGGGCCGCACTGACTGCCATAGCATCACCTGAGCTCCGCCCTAACCATCGCCGTTTCGCGCAGTATTCGCAGCAGCAACAGTAGCGACCGCCGCCGCCGCGGCTTCTCCCCTTCGCCGTCGACCCCCTGGACACCCCCGCTGCCGTTGACATCAACCCTCAGGCCGTACACATCTGAAACATCGAGTGTTCTCGCTGTTTTGCGTGTTTAGCGACGTATCGACGCGTCGCTTGGTTTTCATCATTCCCTCTCGTTGTTGGGGTCTTCCGTCAGCCCCCTACTTCTCCTAGGGGTGTTTTTCGACGTCGAACTTCTCCTATGATGCTCATCGTCGTAGACATCGTGAACGTCGAACCGTTCGTCCCGGTTCGTTGTTACAGCTTTCCGGAAGTCGTAAAAACGTATACCGACCGCCTACCCGCTGATTGGAATCTTGCTTGCTGATCTGGTCACTGCCCGAGAATTGGCGATCATGGAATCTTAATTGGAATCTGAATTTGGAGTGTGTTCTATTTATTCCAACCCCTGGCGTCGCTACCCGACGCCAGTGTAGCTCTCGCGTCGTGTAAGGGTAAATTTCTGAACACTTAGGACCCCCAACCCATCTATGTTAATTATGATAAAAATCGGTATTTTAGTTGTCTGATAATTCACTAATAAAGATAATTCAATTTGGGACTGTAGGCTGGTAGACTTGTGCACGTAGGTAGTTCGGACCCTTGGACTTTTGGACGGTGTTTTTCAGACCTCAGGTTGCAGGCAAGTGAAACTTGCCGTCTGAAGGGTTTTCTAGGACCCTTAGGGCATAAAAACTCTAGTCCCGTCCTAAGTCGGACGGAACATAGACAGAAAATCAGTGAAATTTTTTATGTTAATCTAATTAATATGCAGCCCGAAGGAACCAGATCCTATTAGCCAGGATCTCTGCCAACTTGGGGTGGATCTGACCACCCCAAGAGGGATCTAACTACTGCGAATAATTAAATGAAAACTTAAACACATACCCGGAAGCTCAACCCTGGGGTAGGAGAGATGTTCCGCGCCGTCTTCCGAGCTGCTCCCGTCCCACGCCGAGCCGCTCCTTGAACCGCTCCCCGAACCGCTCCCCGAACCGCTCCTCGAACCGCTCCGCATCCTGAGGCGATCAATCCCGTGTCGTCGGGCCAACCACGCGCGGAAGAAAGTTTCACGCGAGTAAAACCTTCGCCTAGATTTCGGATCTGAATCCAAACTCCGTTGCGGCTTTGCTTGAGCCCTCAAGAGTAAGGCAGAAATTTATAGGGAGATAGAGAATATTATTTTAGCCTAGATCCGAGCGTGCTCCAACATTTACGAGAGCCGCTCAGATCTAGAGTTTGGGACGAGTTTAGAGGAGGAGGGCAGACCCCTATTTATATAGGCGGCTGACCCCTCCCATCTACTCAATTTTCGACGTGGGACTAAATTTAGAGTTAATTAAAATCAAGTTAGTTTGCCCTTCACAAAGTGCAAACTTCTGTGAATTTTAACTCCCTCACCGTTGAACTTCATGATTGATACAACCTATCAATTCGAAGGGTGTTCAACGGTGAACGCATAGGAAAAACGGCGAGTCAATCGGAGTCCGTTTGACCCTCCAATTGATCGCCCAAAGTTCAGCCTAAGGCTTGTTTTTCGCAAAAACCGAGCCGTCAAAAATCCCGGGTTTTAAAAAACTCTAAGCAGAAAATTCAGGCTTGGTGGGCCTCCATTTTCGCTGGGTTCAGCCTAACAGTTTGGGCTGACTTGTTTTGGCTATAACTTGTGCATTTGGACTCCGTTTTTGACGCGGTTTGAACCTGCGTTTAAAGCGGGACAATCCCGTCATCTAAGTAACATTTTCCATGCGTTTATTATATTAAATATAGTCTTAAACAATTTAAGATACATTTAATCTCTTTTGCATCATATGCAAATTAGTCCCTATCTAGGCTTAAATTATCATTTGCATCAAATACAAATGATCTGAGGGCATATTCCCCTACATCTCCCACTTGCACTCAGGATCATTTATCCCGAATGCAGGAGATCATTACAAACATCTTTTGCAATATTTTATCCCTTGCATCAAATGCATATTATTCTCCCTAACTAATTTCTACCTATTACTAGACGAAGGTCGCACTCTGTGTGAGACCATACAGCCTGACCCTTACAACAGGTTGGGCTTGAAGCCCTATACGGCAGTGACCACGAGCAGTGGTTGCCGTCCCTGCTTCAGGAATCATCATTATGTGGTTGACTCATTTACATGAGTATTGTCGGGACCACCCTGACTGTTTCCGTGATGAATTCCGCAGTTATAGTCTCTTCGTCGTAACTATGACGTGTAGATCAAGTCTAGGGTACAGTCAAACTGTCAACTCAATTAACTTGACTCCGGTTAGTTTATATCGATCTTTAGTCAAATCATGTTGGACTTCTTCCAACATACTCTGGCCAGAGTTTTTACCAAAGACCGAACTAAACTCCCATTGACCGGGAGAGACGAATCCTCTCTTGGTTATTACTCGCCTCGTACGCTTCAAGTGACACCAGATCAAAGACCTTTCGATAGGCCTTGCCTCGAAGCTATGTCAGTTGATCTAAGTGGCACCGTTCACATACAGGTTCATAAAAATGACCTCAAGTCAAAAGACCAACTAGCCTATCATCACTAAGAGTTATCATTGACAGATTGGTCAATATGACCATATGATAATTCTTGTGGATCTTTCAGTGAACTCATTCTCTAATTAGCACATGTGTCTCGTCTTCAACTTCGCCAAGTCAAACGATCATGAGATCATCGCCACCGCTAAACGATGAAGACCAAGACACAATGGTCTATCCGATGTTTCGATATCCTTTTCTCGAAACATCTACGAACACGAACCCTTTTAGACTTATGCTACAGACGGTCAAACATTTCTCCATGATCGAGATACTCATCTCGATACATGTTTGACCTTGCATAAAGTCTCAGGACTTTACCTAAGTTAATATCTAATGTTAACTACATTATAATATAACTTAGATAAATTATTACCAAACAACTTACTGTTATTTCGAACAAGATGTTTGTGCTATTCACACACAGAGATAGATTGCCTTTAGGGTATCTTCTCTCAACATCTCCCACTTGCACTCAGGCCCATTTATCCCGGTATCTTATACCGTTTTTACACATAAGTTTTCCCGACTTCATGTGGTAGAGCCTTCGTGAGTGGATCTGCTAAAACCGTCTACACTATAGACTTAAGGGGTTTCTATGTTCATGTTAGACCAACCATTTGAATCTCATTCAAATAATTCACTTGGTCTATCAGAATCTATAATATTTAATTTTCTTGGATCTTATCCAGTTCATCGTACCTTACGATAATAATTTTAAATTAGTTAATGGTCATTTCAAATGGCTCATATCTATTTCTAATAAAGTATCAAACTCTTTGATTACTTTGTCAAAATATATGTTCCATCCCTTTGATGCCTTGCATGTAATTTATATGCTCCCACTGACCTTGAAAACTCTCTGGCTAATTCATATAAGTTGGTCCGTCTAAATCATATTTAGAAAAACGAACTTATAAGTGAATGCTCCAATTTTCATGGTCAAACTGAGTGTTTACATCGAGTTTGGTCCGAGTAGATCTGTACACATCTGCTGGCGAGACGGTTTCAACTAATCCGTTTTAAAGTAATTAGGATGAAAACCGTTCTCGACCAACATGATTGTACTTCACTATTTTCTTTATGCGCTAATCATTCAACTTAAAGATTTACTTGCAGAAAGTGAGGAAACATTTTCCTTGGGCACGTAAACTAAATTCTCAAATTTATTTACGCACACGGACTTGCATCAAGTTTTAAATCGGAGTTACTACTTCGAATTTCATCCCGGAAGTTGGCTAAGTCATCATCAACAATGATGTCTAACTCGACAATTCGTCCCACGAAATTCGAGTAATTATACAACTTCTTAATGATTGATTTAATGAATATCTTATTAATAATGTCCTCCTAGAACATTATCAAAACATATGCATTACTATCTGGGACTTAACCCAAAGGGAGGACTTAACTCAAAGTCACTTGTTATGGATCGCACCAAGTCTAACTAAGTGTGATTCATACCTTTTAACACACTGATGTGTTAACAGACTTGACCTGAGAGAAAATCACATTTTCTTTTAATTACGCAAGATTTTATGTAGCTAAGTATTTGACCATTCGATCTAATCGAATCAGTTTAAATACTTTTGTCTTTTCGTTCTTTATTTTTTCAGACTTGTGTTTCATCAAGAACACGTGTCTTAATAAAATATACGAATAACTTATTTTGGAAAAACTAGACTCGAGTACATCAGTATGCACGAGACTGAGTTCGACAACTCATTTTTCCACTGTCTTACAGATGGGTTTCGGTCATTGTATCTAAGAGGGTAAGACTCACAAGTGTCCGTAGACTTCATAATACGAGAGGTCAGACCCCTCTTTATGTGACTTATGAAGCTTAGTCTCTCGATACGACCTAGTCTATTTTGCCATATAAGTTTGCTACTATCTTGTGTATATATTAATATTTAATATATAATAGTTATTACAAATTACTTAACACAAAACATTGCTTCAGAAGCAAGGTGACGACATTCGTCAAAATGTGTTAGACGTTTTTTGTATAACAATTTATTCTGAAATCGTGACATCAATCTATGTCACATTTTCATTTCCTCCTACTTATGCCTTTACTAATGATAAATAAAACTAACTTTCTCAATTGACTTTCCGGAGTGCCTTCTTCCTTTTATAAATCACATTTAGATATTAAATGACCCAACATAAATAAATAGCTATGCAAGCATCTCATGTATCCAAACGCCTGAGAGTTGCAATCTTGAGTGTAGCTCAAGAAGTTGCTTGTCTCAAGATCCGGTTGGGATACATAGTCTTGCATCGCTCATGCACTCGTATTCGACTCAAACGGTTTGATCGAATTTTCGAACTTTGCGGATCAAAATTGTTTGTCCATACAACCTTGAGGGTAGCTTGACAAGTTGTAGGGAGAAACATACTTCGAATATCCTATATGTTCAAGCTGCCTCATATAGAGACGAGTGACATATGGCGTGAATTTATTTGTTGGACCTAGAACTTAATGAAATCATATTTCTTAAGTTTGTTCTTTAGAAGGTCATTTTAATGTCAACGAGAATATAGTTTTAATTCTATCAATTAGAATTTAACTTGATATTCAATTAATCAACCTTTTGACCAATTAACTTATTTCATTAAAATATTATATTTTAATTCCTTTGGTAAACATAGTCTTGTCCTAGTTTTAGCATATGTTCAATATTAAATATAGGTAGAATGGCTTTTATCTATCTATATCCTCCCACTATTTTTACGATCGTTTTAAAGCTTAATAACGAACGATTTAATCGAATTAAAATTAATGGGTAAGAGATCCAATCACCTTGAGTCTAAACAACCTTGAGTGTAGCTCAACAAATTGATTGACTCTGTAATCGGAAGATGACTCTTCATCGATTATATCGGATATAACCCTCTTATCGGTTTTTACCCTTAGCCATTTGTGATCATGAGTGTGCTCATCCAAATCACAATGTCTAGTCTAGTCGGACCCTTGTTTTTGTGTCTAGCCTGACTTGCCCCGGAGCTCGGTGTATGCACGACACGTCGGTTTGGGTCAGGTCTTAGACTACATCTAGACAGACTACATCCTTGATTAAACTTACACCGCCGCTTGGTGTATTCACGACAACGTCGGTTTGGGTCAAGTCAAGATTTCATCATATGTATTTAAGAAGTTGGTTCCTATAAGATTGCCATGTTACAGCTTGAGTGTAGCTCAACAACTATAACACGGGTCTTATAGTTGCCAACCCCAAAACAAGGAGGGCTACGGCTAATCTTGAAAAAGATCATTAACGTATTTGACTTAGATATAGTCCAGGGTGTCATACAATCATGATTCGTGACATTACAGTCCAGCGGAACACAGCCAGGGAATTCACTAAGCCAGGATCACTGTCCCTTGGACTAGCAAGGGTTGACCCAGCAAACTTAGCCAAGCACATTGACTGGATCATGGTCCATTGAATGAAGCTTGTCATTTTTATATGCGTGCCATAGACTAAACTGCTTTTATTAACAACTAATTAATCCTATCAACTAGTTGCATCCTTAAATTCAAAATTTTAGGATTTGTTTAATAACTTTTATTAAGTCCTTATCAACTATAAGGTTCACGTGCTATCCTAATCGTTATTAGGATTTTAATAAATCTTATTAACAACGCTAAAAGCGAAGTACTTTAATGAGAATTAATTATAACAATTAGAATTAAAAATTCATTAAAAGGACTACCATAATCAGGAATTAGGTCTTGAAGTATTGTTAATGTTTTATTAAAACATAGCATGTCATTAAAATTCAATTAATAAATTTTAATGATTTCTTAATGGCTAACCTAAAGGGTTGTCTTGTGTTATCAAATAAGGGACAAGATGAACTAGCCATTAAAATAAAATTACACTAAATTTAACGGATAAAATAGTGTACAACTATTTAACAATTTAAATTTAACAATGTTTATCACATAAACAATTTTAGCATGCTTTCTTAAATTTAACATTTAAATTTAGAATATGATTTTTAAAACATTTCATTTCATCTCATAAAGTAAAAGCTTGTTTTAAAAGATCATAACATTTGCATGCTACTTTAAAATATTTATCGCATAAAAATTTTAAACCTTTTCAGTTTTAAAAAATATCTTATAAATTTAAAACATCATTTAAAAATTCCTTGCTTAAAATTTACCACATAAAATTTTAAACAACATTTTAAACTTATCGTATAAAGTTTTAAAGCTTTAAAACAATTTTAAAATTTATCACATAAATTTAAAACACCATTTTAGAACTTTCATGTCTAAAATTTATCATATAAAAAAATTTTAAACATTTAAAAAACAATTTAAATTTATCACATAAATTTAAAGAAAACATTTTTCTGAAAAAGTATTCAAATAATAAATTCGCAGTCCTAGATCAGCATACAGAGAAGGCTCTGATACCACTGAAGGGTATTACTCTGATATCATTGCGACGCTGTTAAGGCCCATCATCCATGGCACCCTAGACCCGTCACAAGATACCTCAGAACTTGTTTTACGGCATGCCTCTCGACAACGCCCAACCTATCAAAGATCTCCATCTTATCAGGACTTGGTACAGTAAGAGCGATTACTTCGGGTCAGCTCATAACCCGAGAACTCGTACTCAAGCTCAACAAGCTCTGATACCTCTGAAGGGTTTTCTAGGACCCTTAGGGCACAAAAACTCTAGTCCAGTCCTAAGTCGGACGGAACATAGACAGAAAAGCAGCGGAAAAATTTTATGTTAATCTAATTAATATGCAGCCCTAAGGAACCAGACCCTATTAGCCGGGATCTCTGCCAACTTGGGGTGGATATGACCACCCCAAGAGGGATCTAACTACTGCAAATAATTAAATAAAAACTTAAACACATACCCAGAATCTCAACCCTGGGGCAGGCGAGATGTTCCGCACCGTCTTCCGAGCTGCTCCCGTCCCACGCCGAGCCGCTCCTTGAACCGCTCCCCGAATCGCTCCTCGAACCGTTCCGCATCCCGAGGCGATCAATCCAGTGTCGTCGGGCTAACCACATGCGGAAGAAAGTTTCACGCGAGTGAAACCTTCGCCTAGATTTCGGATCTGAATCCGAACTCCGTTACGGCTTTGCTTGAGCACTCAAGAGTAAGGCAGAAATTTATAGGAAGATAGAGAATATTATTTTAGCCTAGATCCGAGCATGCTCCAACATTTACGAGAGCCGCTCAGATCTAGAGCTTGGGACGAGTTTAGAGGAGGAGGGCAGACCCCTATTTATATAGGCGGCTGACCCCTCCCCTCTACTCAATTTCCAATGTGGGACTAATTTTAGAGTTAATTAAAATCAAGTTAGTTTGCCCTTCACAAAGTGAAAACTTCCGGGAATTTTAACTCCATCACCGTTTAACTTCATGATTGATACAACCTATCAATTCGAAGGGTGTTCAACGGTGAACGCATAGGAAAAAAACGGCGAGTCAATCGGAGTCCGTTTGACCCTCCAATTGATCGCCCAAAGTTCAGCCTAAGGCTTGTTTTTCGCAAAAACCGAGCCGTCAAAAATCCCGGGTTTTAAAAAACCCTAACCAGAAAATTCAGGCTTGGTGGGCCTCCATTTTCGCTGGGTTCAGCTCAACAGTTTGGGTTGACTTGTTTTGGCTATAACTTGTGCATTTGGACACCGTTTTTGACGCGGCTTGAACCTGCGTTTAAAGCGGGACGATCCCGTCATCTAGGTAACATTTTCCATGCGTTTATTATATTAAATATAGTCTTAAAAATTTAAGATACATTTAATCTCTTTTGCATCATATGCAAATTAGTCCCTATCTAGGCTTAAATTATCATTTGCATCAAATACAAATGATCTGAGGGCATATTCCCCTACACCGTCTACTTGTTTAGGCCATGTTTTAGGCCACTTTTTGGTACCGTAGCGTAAAAGAGACTAGGCAGTGAAATGATGGCTGCCTAGACGCCTATTTGATCTAGCTTGACAACAAAGCTAGATCCGACTCCTTTTACTTACTTTTGTACTTGCTGTCATGTCATTCATGCATCCTTATCTGTTATGTTTAAATTCCTTATCTGTACGCTTTTCTTTACTACTTGCCATGCCATGTCATCCATGCATTGAATGTTGCATTCGTAGCACACGCTACATACTTGTACTTCCTTGTTCAGGCTAGGCACCTGCTTTGCGGGCACAACCCTATGCCAACTACACTTCCTGGCTCGTGATCCAGAAGCGAGCATTCCGTGTTCGGGGGTAAGGCCCTGGCTCGATACACGTGGAGGGGTAAGAATAAGTGATCGCTTGAGCGTAAGAGTTGGCCCGTACAGCCACTCTAGCCAAAGGGCATAATCCCTGTGCACGACGCACTTACTATACTTGTACTTGTCCTTGTGATTGTTCTTGCAAACTTGATATCCATGTCATGATTTAATGTCAGTTGCCATTGAAGGGTTTTCACGGACTCTCAGGGCACAAAAACTCTATGCCCGTCCTAAGTCGGACGGAACATAGACACAAAAAGAATTACAGCGGAAGAATAAAACAGTTAATCTAAATTAACATGCAGTTAAAACCTTTTTAACTTAGCCCTAAGGTCCAAGACCCTTAGCCAAGATCTATACCGACTTGGGATGGATCTGACCATCCCAAGAAGGATCTAGCCTACTGCGATTAAATTAAACTAATGCTAATAAATACTTAAACACATACCCGGAATCTCAGCCCTGGGGCAGGCGAGATGTTCCGCGCCGTCTTCCGAGCTGCTCCCGTCCCACGCCGAGCCACTCCTTGAACCGCTCCTCGAACCGCTCCTCGAACCGCTCCGCATCCCGAGGCGATCAATCCCCGTGTCGCCGAGCCAACCACCGCCGAAGAAAGTTTCACGCGAGTGAAACCTCCGCATAGATTTCGGATCCAGAATCCGAACTCTTTTGCGGCTTTGCTAGAGCCCGCAAGAGTAAGGCAGAAATATAGGGAGAGTAGAAATATTTATTTAAGCCTAGATCCGAGCGTGCTCCAACATTTACGAGAGCCGCTCAGATCTAGAGCTTGGGACGAGTTTAGAGGAAGGGGGCAGACCCCTATTTATATAGGCGGCTGGCCCCTCCCCTTTACTCAATTTCCGATGTGGGACTAAAAATTAGAGTTAATTAAATCAAGTTAGTTTGCACTTCACAAAGTGCAAACTTTCGTGAATTTTAACTCACTCACCGTTGAGCTTCAAGATTGATACAACCTATCAATACGACGAGCGTTCAACGTTGAACGCATAGGAAAAAACCGTTCGTCAATCGGAGTCCGTTTGACCACTCAAACATATGTCCAAAGTTGAGCCCAAAGTTGTATTATCATCCAAAACCAGCCGTCACAGAAAATCTGCCTAGGGTTCGCAACCCTAGGCGTGTGGGGCCCACCAGGGGCCCCACTGCGTTGTACTGCGCGCGCAGCCCTGCCTGGGCGCATGCAGCGCACGCGCCCCGAGGCGCGTGCGCTGCACGCACCTGCGCTGGGCGCGTGCGGCGCGCGCGCCCGCGCCTGGCGGACGGGCCCGCTGACGCGGGCGTCAGCGCCCCCCCCCCCCCCTTTTTCTTGGGCCTGGGCTTGTTTTTGACAGCCCCTATAATGGGGTTTATCTCTCTTTTGGGCTTTCTATTTAACACTTTAAATAGACTTTTAGGGCTCGTTTGAACTCCGTTTTTGACACGGTTCGAACCTACGTTTAGAGCGGGAAGAACCCGTCTTACCGGTGAACCTTTCCTTGCGTTTATATTATTAAATATTGTATTAAACAATTTAATACACATTTAATCTCTTTTGCATCAAATGCAAATTAGTCCCTATCTAAGCTTAAATTATCATTCGCATCAAATACAAATGATCTGAGGGCATATGTCACGACCCGCTTCCCTAAAATGGAGGCGAGACGTGAAAAGGTCCGCACGAGAGTGGAGCTGTGAAGCCCCAAACCCGATAAGCGTCCATAAAATATAAACAGGTCCCTGTAACCACAACGGAATAACAATAATAACACAAGGAGAGACATAAAATAAACTTTCACATCTCATAAGTTATCTAGCATGAAAATAAGTCCAACATCCAGAAAAGCCACCAGGCTAAAAGAAAAGAGTCCAAGGCCCAGAACAAGGCCAACGAAAGCTACGACATAACAAAGTATAGGCGCTACGCACCGATAACAACGACTGTCTAACAAAAGCAAAACACAACGCAAACACTAGGACTGGTCCCCAGTGTCCACGTACTCCCTGTCGAACACAAGCTCGGGCTCGGCGTCAGCAAACACCTCGTCCTCAACAAGGTACTCAGGCTCGGGATCTAACATGTGTCACCCAAAAGAGTAAAGGGGCACATGTCAGCAAGTCAAAAGACTTGGGCAAGGAAACTGTAAGTGAGGCAACTAGCAACCTAACAGTTTTAGTATGCATGACATGGCAGTTATAACATGAGTGCTCAATTAAGACATGGCAAGACAATTTGTACAAGAGAACGAGTATCGGGACAAGGCAAGAGTAGCCAAGCTACTAACACTCTCAATCAATTCACGTTGTTTTGTAGGTGTTTACGCCCTTCAGTGAATGGTAAACATTTCAGACCGATCGGCACTAAACACTACCTCAATACCCTCAAGAACTAGAGCCTGGGGTCCCCGCACATTGAGCTCAGCTAGTGAGCCTGGGATTGCCCCGCACATTGAGCTCGCATTCTTAGTTCACAATTCAATATGTCGAGCGTTGGGGTTAGCAACTCATTATGCTCGCTTCTGGTCACGAGCCAGGAAATACATTTTGTTTGGCATAGGGGTGCACCTAGCCTCCATACCGAGCGTTGGGGTTAGCAACTCATTATGCTCGCTTCTGGTCACGAGCCAGGAAATACATTCATCGTAGCAAAGCTACGCAATCACGGCGAGTATTTCAAGCATGCAATGACATGAGCAGATATTCGCGTACCGTTAAATGTATTTAAACGTGACATGCAAAATGCAATGACATGAACATATTCGCGTACCGTTAATTGAAAGTAAACATGACATGGAAATTGTGCAACATGCTAAATGTCGGAACTAGCTTCGTTGTCAAGCTAGTTCCCCAATTTGCGCCTAGGCGAGTATCATTTCGTCGCCTAGCCTCTTTTACGCCTACAACAAGCAAATGGCCTAAAACATGGCCTAAACCCTAAGTGGCAAGTTTCACTTGCCTAGCACCGGGGATGACGATCACTTCGTCACACGGATGCCAATCTATGGGGAAATCGTTGTTACGGGGGAAACATACAACAAACAACATGAAATTTATTAGGGTTCCATAAAAATATAAATAGGTTGAGCAAACACCAAGGAATCGATTTCTTACCGAGATAAGGCGGAAGAAACACTCCGGGGAACCCTAGGATCAGATCTGGAAGCAAATGGAGAAGTTTGGGGAAACTAGGGTTTTGGGGGATTTGGGGGTTTTGATGGATTTGGGTGAGATTTTGGGGAAGATGAGAGGTAGATGGAGTGGATGGATGGTTTGGATGATGGATTTAGGGCTTGGAATGAAGGGATGAAGCTTGGAGGAAGATGGGGGATCAATGGGGGAAGATTTTAGGGTTTTGGGTCGTGTTGGGGAAGAAGAAAACGTTTGGGTTGGGTTTAAATAGGATGAGTTTAAATAGGATGGGCTGGCGGCTAGGGCAAAATTAGGGTTTACAACACTAATTAGTCGGTCAAACAGCAACCACTGACCGACTAGTTTGACAACTAGTCGGTCGGTCGACCAACGCAGACCGACTAAGTGTAAACAGTAGCTACAGGTGAAAATAGGATTTAGAATTAGTCGGTCCATGAACAAGTACTGACCGACTAGTTTAGCATCTAGTCGGTCGATGAACGTTCTTAGACCGACTAAGAGTAAACAGTATCTCAACTAAATTTAAGATGATGTGTTAGTCGGTTAAAGAAGCATTGCCGACCGACTAGTTTGCAACCTAGTCGGTCAACCAACGTTCTTAGACCGACTAACGATAAACAGTAGCTTCAAAGAAATTTAGAAAGCCAACTAGTCGGTCCAAGAAGGATTGCCGACCGACTGGATCGTCATCTAGTCGGTCGGTGCCCCTTCTTACACCGGCTAATAAGCACCAAAAGTTCCGATACGGAGCGCGAGGCCCCGGGATCGATTCCTAAGACCCCTAGGCTTGATCTAATAGTAAGATACGACCGTTATGAAGTCCTTCACGAATGACATACTTCGAAATCGACGATCCTAAGGAAGAAATGAGAAAATACGACGAATCGATCGAAAATGAAAGCTACGGAGGCGAAAACCACACATGAGGAGAAAATCTACCAAAACATATATTATAATATATTAAATCCAGATACAAGAAAAGCAGTCGTTACATCCTCCCCAACTTAAGAAAAATTCCGTCCTCGGGATTTCCAAACACTCACGGGTCCGGAAACAAAAGTGGGAAACGCTCTCGCATCTCATCCTCATTCTCCCAAGTAGACTCTCCAGGTGAACCGTGTCGCCACATCACCCTCACAAGATTGACAATCTTGTTCCGAAGCGATTTCTGACGCCTGTCCAGAATCTGCACTGGATGCTGGTCATACGTCAAATCAGGGCGAACGGTAATCTCCGAAAAATCTACCGCATGAGACGGATCGCTAATGTATCGACGAAGCTGCGACACATGGAAAACATTGTGAACTCCTTCCAAAGATGGCGGCAAGGCCAAGCGATAAGCTACCTCGCCAACCCTCTCCAAAACGTCAAATGGTCCAATGTATCGCGGGCTCAACTTTCCACGCTTCCCGAAACGAATCACACCACGATTCGGGGAAATCTTCAAGAACACATGGTCGCCCGGCTGAAACTCCAAAGGACGACGTTTAGCATCCGCCCAATGCTTAAAACGGTCCTGAGCAATTCTCAACCTCTCCCGAATATTCCTGACGATCTCCATGGCCTCCACGATCATCTCAGGTCCCAACAACTCTCGATCACCAACGTCATCCCAACTCAATGGCGATCGACATTTCTTCCCATAAAGAGCGGCGAAAGGCGCCATGCCAATACTCGCCTGGAAGCTGTTGTTGTAGGAAAACTCCACCAGATGCAGATGGTCTTCCCACGAACCCTTGAAATCCAACATGCACGCCCTCAGCATGTCTTCCAAAATCTGAATCGTCCTCTCGGACTGGCCATCCGTCTGCGGGTGGTACGCCGTGCTGAAACTCAGACGCGTACCCAAGCTCTTCTACAAACTCTGCCAAAACTGAGATGTGAACCTCGTGTCTCTGTCAGACACGATACTCACGGGGACTCCATGAAGTCGCACAACCTCCTGCACGATTCACGTTACATCACCATCCAAACTAGGAAAGAAAATAAAACGGAGGGTAAAAGAATTTTACCTCCATATATTTCCTCGCTAGCGCCTCAGTGGACTGTCCCACTCGGAACGGAATAAAGTGCGCAGATTTGGTCAATCGATCCACGATCACCCAAATCGCGTCATTCTGCTTCGGACTCCGAGGTAGTCCAGTCACGAAATCCATAGTGATGTGTTGCCATTTCCACTCCGGAATCGGAAGCGGTTGTAGCAACCCGACCGTACGCTGATGCTCCGCCTTCACTTGCTGGAAAACCAAGCACTTGGCTACACTCCGAGCCACGCTTCTCTTCATGCCATGCCACCAATAATTCAGACGAAGATCCTGGTACATCTTGGTGCCACCAGGATGCACAGAATACGGCGAACTGTGTGCCTCCACCATCAACTCCTCTCTGATATCCCCAGCGGGCACACACAACCTGGCTCCAAACCTCAGCGAGCCATCCTCATGAATCAAAAAGTCAGTCCGCAGACCGGCTTCCACCTGCTCCCGAATCCTTACCAATTTCGGATCTCCAGCCTGACTTGCCTTAATCCGATCCACGATCGTCGACTGTACCTGCATGTACATCAACGAAGAAACCTCCCCAGGAAGAACAATCTCAACACCAGACTCGCAAAAATCCTGCTGCAATCTCCACTGCGAGGTCAAAATCATCACCGCTGGAAGCCTACTCAAAGCATCAGGAACCACATTCACCTTGCCAGGGTGAAACTGCAGATCAATATCATAATCCGCCATGAGCTCTAGCCATCGACGCTGTCGCATGTTGAGCTCCTTCTGAGTGAAAATATACTGCAAGCTTTTGTGATCGGTGAAAATCTTCACTTTCTCACTCAGCAAGAAGTGCCTCCAAATCTTAAGGGCAAACACAACGGCAGCCAACTCCAAATCATGCGTCGGATAATTCTTCTCATGAATCTTAAGCTGACGAGACGCATACGCCACAACATGTCTATGCTGATGCAACACACAACCAAGACCCTTGCCAGAAGCATCGCAAAAGATCTCAAATCCACCGCTGCGATCAGGCACCACAAGAATAGGGGCAGTCGTCAACCTCTCCTTCAGAACATCAAAAGCACCCCCACAATCATCCGACCAGACAAAAGCAACATCCTTCCGCGTCAACCTGGTCATCGGCTCAGCAATACGAGAAAAGTCCTTAATGAAACGCCGATAGTAACCAGCAAGTCCAAGGAAACTCCGAATCTCAGATGCAGACGACGGAACAGGCCACTCTCTGATGGCCCTAATCTTCTCAGGATCCACCGAAATTCCATCTCCAGTCACCACATGCCCCAGAAAAGCAACTCTATCCAGCCAAAACTCGCACTTAGAAAACTTAGCATACAAACGATGCTTCCTCAAAATCTCCAACACCGTCCTTAAGTGCGAGGCATGCTCTTCCTCCGACTTCGAATAGATCAGAATGTCGTCAATAAAGATAACGACAAACTTATCCAAAAAGTCGTAGAAAATCAGGTTCATCAGATTCATGAAAACTGCGGGTGCGTTAGTTACGCCGAAAGGCATAACCACAAACTCATAGTGTCCATACTTCGTCTTGAACGCTGTCTTCGGAACATCATCCTTCTTCACCTTCAACTGATGGTAACCACTCCTCAAATCCAATTTAGAAAACACCCTCGAACCTCCAAGCTGATCAAAGATATCATCGATGCGAGGCAACGAGTATTTATTCTTAATGGTCACCGCATTCAACTCCCGATAGTCCACGCACATGCGACGCGAACCATCCTTCTTCCTTACCAACAGCACCGGTGCTCCCCACGGAGACACACTAGGATTAATATAACCCTTCTGCAAAAGCTCATCCAACTGCTTCCGCAACTCTTCCAATTCAGCAGGTGCCATTCGATACAGCGCCTTCGAAATCGGCTGCGCACCTGGAATGAGATCAATAGAAAATTCCAGAGCTCGATCAGGTGGCAAACCAGACATCTCCTCGGGGAAGACGTCGCCAAAATCACGCACCACAACTGGCCACTCCAGCTCCATCTGCATAGCCACAGCCTCCACCGGCCTGGCCTGAAATCTGACAGGACCAAGCGAACTGCTACCACGACTGAACTCAAAAGCTGGATGTCCGGGAATCTCGAACACCACCTTCTTCCTCCGACAGTCGATCGTAGCATAGAAGCTCGCAAGCCAATCCATCCCAAGAACTGCATCATAGTTGATGATGTCGTGGACAATGAAATCAGCGAAAAGCTCATGTCCACAGACCACCAACGGGCAAGAATTGCAACCATGATGCACCGAGACCACGCCATTCCCTGTAACGATATTCCAACTCTTTGGAAGAGGGGACGTCGACAAGGAATGCCTCTCCACGAAGCTCCGAGAAATTATGCACATCGATGCACCAGAGTCAAAGAGGACTCGTGCAGGAAACGTGCACACCAAAACCAAACCTATCAAGCAATTAACAATCAAGCCCTATTCTAGCAAACAACCATGTTCAAGCAAACAACACAATCAACAATCAAACCAGCTAGGAAAATAACAGCTAGATTGAGGATTACCTGCGATAACCTCATCCACAGCCTCGTTCTCCACAGCGGTCATCAGAAAAGCCTACCTCCTCTACGAAACAGCTTGCTGAAAAGCCTGCCTCTGCGGAACAAGAGCTGCTCCACGTCCAGCAGGAACAGGCGCTCGCTGCTGCAACGGCTGTGCTGCAACAGGTGCCCTCCGCAGCTGACCCGCATGCCGACAATCCTTCGCGATATGAGAAGCATCACCACAAATCAAACACTGGCCCAAAAACTTCCGACACTGATCCTTGACGTGGCCAGGCTTGCCGCAGAAATGGCAAAACCTCAGAATAGGCCCTCCTGGCCTCTTAAATTGAGCGGACTGATTAGGCCTGAAACCAGGTCTAACCACAGCTCTCGCCTGTTTCACAGGCCTCTTCCCAGCACCAACAACAGACCCCTTCCTCTGGTTCACGAGCAGCTCCTGCCTCTTGGCAGCGACCAAAACCTTCTGATAAGACTCCCGGTCAGAGGAGGTCACAAAACTCTGGAGCTCCGAAGCAAGCCCCTGCAGGAACCTCTGAGCTCTCTCCTCAGCATCCTGCACCATCTTCGATGCAAACCGACTCAGCCTCATGAACTCTTGGTGATACATGTCCACCGTCAAGTTCCCCTGCTTCAAATCGATAAAACGCTGCAGCATCTCCTCCTTGGCAGCCTTCGGGAAGAACTCACCCTCAAATCTGGCTTTGAAGGTAGCCCAAGCTATCGGCTCCACCAACAACTTCTCTTCCGCATCCCACCAATTCCTAGCATTATCCTTGAGTTGCCTCTTCGCCAAATCAACCCATCCAGCCGGGGTGATCTTGGCCATCTTCAGATTGTCCTCAACGTTCCGAATCCATTCATCGGCAGCCAGAGGACCCTCAGAACCATCAAAATAAGCGGGACCCAGCTCCCGAAATTGCTTCGCTCCTGGCTCAGAGCGAGGGGCATCCGGAAGAGCCCGGGCAGCTCGAGCAGGTGGAGCATTCTGGACTTGCAAAAGCACGCCCTGCTGCACCTGCATCATCTGCAGCATCATCCACATCATCTCACCGCTGGTGGGTTCCCGCTCAGGCTCCTCATCATGAGGGAGCGCACCACTACCCCCACCTCGGGTGAAACGCCTTCCTGCCATCTAATGACACAGAGAACGACTCAGATTAGACTCATAGCTTATGACATCGGACGTCGAACTTAGTTTATTGAACATTCTAATATTATTATCGTCATTCCAAAAATCGCAGTTACAGAAGGACCTGCATGGGCCACCACTAAAACCTGTCACGACCCGCTTCCCTAAAATGGAGGCGAGACGTGAAAAGGTCCGCACGAGAGTGGAGCTGTGAAGCCCCAAACCCGATAAGCGTCCATAAAATATAAACAGGTCCCTGTAACCACAACGGAATAACAATAATAACACAAGGAGAGACATAAAATAAACTTTCACATCTCATAAGTTGTCCAACATGAAAATAAGTCCAACATCCAGAAAAGCCACCAGGCTAAAAGAAAAGAGTCCAAGGCCCAGAACAAGGCCAACGAAAGCTACGACATAACAAAGTATAGGCGCTACGCACCGATAACAACGACTGTCTAACAAAAGCAAAACACAACGCAAACACTAGGACTGGTCCCCAGTGTCCACGTACTCCCTGTCGAACACAAGCTCGGGCTCGGCGTCAGCAAACACCTCGTCCTCAACAAGGTACTCAGGCTCGGGATCTAACATGTGTCACCCAAAAGAGTAAAGGGGCACATGTCAGCAAGTCAAAAGACTTGGGCAAGGAAACTGTAAGTGAGGCAACTAGCAACCTAACAGTTTTAGTATGCATGACATGGCAGTTATAACATGAGTGCTCAATTAAGACATGGCAAGACAATTTGTACAAGAGAACGAGTATCGGGACAAAGCAAGAGTAGCCAAGCTACTAACACTCTCAATCAATTCACGTTGTTTTGTAGGTGTTTACGCCCTTCGCTGAATGGTAAACATTTCAGACCGATCGGCACTAAACACTACCTCAATACCCTCAAGAACTAGAGCCTGGGGTCCCCGCACATTGAGCTCAGCTAGTGAGCCTGGGATTGCCCCGCACATTGAGCTCGCATTCTTAGTTCACAATTCAATATGTCGAGCGTTGGGGTTAGCAACTCATTATGCTCGCTACTGTTCACGAGCCAGGAAATACATTTTGTTTGGCATAGGGGTGCACCTAGCCTCCATACCGAGCGTTGGGGTTAGCAACTCATTATGCTCGCTTCTGGTCACGAGCCAGGAAATACATTCATCGTAGCAAAGCTACGCAATCACGGCGAGTATTTCAAGCATGCAATGACATGAGCAGATATTCGCGTACCGTTAAATGTATTTAAACGTGACAGACAAAATGCAATGACATGAACATATTCGCGTACCGTTAATTGAAAGTAAACATGACATGGAAATTGTGCAACATGCTAAATGTCGGAACTAGCTTCGTTGTCAAGCTAGTTCCCCAATTTGCGCCTAGGCGAGTATCATTTCGTCGCCTAGCCTCTTTTACGCCTACAACAAGCAAATGGCCTAAAACATGGCCTAAACCCTAAGTGGCAAGTTTCACTTGCCTAGCACCGGGGATGACGATCACTTCGTCACACGGATGCCAATCTATGGGGAAATCGCTGTTACGGGGGAAACATACAACAAACAACATGAAATTTATTAGGGTTCCATAAAAATATAAATAGGTTGAGCAAACACCAAGGAATCGATTTCTTACCGAGATAAGGCGGAAGAAACACTCCGGGGAACCCTAGGATCAGATCTGGAAGCAAATGGAGAAGTTTGGGGAAACTAGGGTTTTGGGGGATTTGGGGGTTTTGATGGATTTGGGTGAGATTTTGGGGAAGATGAGAGGTAGATGGAGTGGATGGATGGTTTGGATGATGGATTTAGGGCTTGGAATGAAGGGATGAAGCTTGGAGGAAGATGGGGGATCAATGGGGGAAGATTTTAGGGTTTTGGGTCGTGTTGGGGAAGAAGAAAACGTTTGGGTTGGGTTTAAATAGGATGGGCTGGCGGCTAGGGCAAAATTAGGGTTTACAACACTAATTAGTCGGTCAAACAGCAACCACTGACCGACTAGTTTGACAACTAGTCGGTCGGTCGACCAACGCAGACCGACTAAGTGTAAACAGTAGCTACAGGTGAAAATAGGATTTAGAATTAGTCGGTCCATGAACAAGTACTGACCGACTAGTTTAGCATCTAGTCGGTCGATGAACGTTCTTAGACCGACTAAGAGTAAACAGTATCTCAACTAAATTTAAGATGATGTGTTAGTCGGTTAAAGAAGCATTGCCGACCGACTAGTTTGCAACCTAGTCGGTCAACCAACGTTCTTAGACCGACTAACGATAAACAGTAGCTTCAAAGAAATTTAGAAAGCCAACTAGTCGATCCAAGAAGGATTGCCGACCGACTGGATCGTCATCTAGTCGGTCGGTGCCCCTTCTTACACCGGCTAATAAGCACCAAAAGTTCCGATACGGAGCGCGAGGCCCCGGGATCGATTCCTAAGACCCCTAGGCTTGATCTAATAGTAAGATACGACCGTTATGAAGTCCGTCACGAATGCCATACTTCGAAATCGACGATCCTAAGGAAGAAACGAGAAAATACGACGAATCGATCGAAAATGAAAGCTACGGAGGCGAAAACCACACATGAGGAGAAAATCTACCAAAACATATATTATAATATATTAAATCCAGATACAAGAAAAGCAGTCGTTACAGCATATATCCCTACATCTCCCACTTGCACTCAGGATCATTTATTCTGAATGCTGGAGATTATTGCAAACATCTTTTGCAATATTTTATCCCTTGCATCAAATGCAAATTATTCTCCCTAACTTATTTCTACCTATTACTAGACGAAAAATCGCACTCTGTGTGAGACCCTACAGCCTGACCCTTACAACAAGTTGGGCTCGAAGCCCTATACGGCAGTGACCACGAGCAATGGTTGCCGTCCCGGCTTCAGGAATCATCATTATGTGGTTAACTCATTGACATGAGTATTGTCGGGACCACCCTGACTATTTCCGTGATGAATTCCGCAGTTATAGTCTCTTCGTCTTTAACTATGTCGTGTAGATCAAGTCTGGGGTACCGTCAAATTGTCAACCCCAATAACTTGACTCCGGTTAGTTTCTATCGATCTTTAGTCAAATCATGTTGGACTTGTTCCAACATACTCTGGCCAGAGTTTTTACCAAAGACCGAACTAACCCTACGACACTAACTCCCATTGACCGGGAGAGACGAATCCTCTCTTGGTCATTACTCGCCTCGTACGCTTCAAGTGACACCCGATCAAAGACCTTTCGACAGGCCGTGCCTCGAAGCTAGGTCAGCTGATCTAAGCGGCACCGTTCACGCACAGGTTCGTCAAAATGACCTCAAGTCAAAAGACCAACTAGCCTATCATCACTCAGAGTCATCATTGACAGATTGGTCAATACAACCATATGATGACTCTTGTGGATCGTTCAGTGAACTCATTCTCTAATGAGCACCTGTGTCTCGTCTTCGACTTCGCCAAGTCAAGCGATCATGAGATCATCGCCACCGCTAAACGGTGAAGACCAAGACACAATGGTCTATCCGATGTTTCGATATCCTTGTCTCGAAACATCTACGACCACGAACCCTTTTGGACTTATGCTACAGACGGTCAAACATTTCTCCATGATCGAGATACTCATCTTGATACATGTTTGACCTTGCATAAAGTTTCAGGACTTTACCTAAGCCAATATCTAATTATAATATAACTTAGATAAATAATTACCAAACAGCTTACTGTTATTTCGAACAAAATGTTTGTGCTATTCACACTCAGAGATAGATGACCTTTAGGGTATCTTTTCTCAACATCTCCCACTTGCACTCAGGCCTATTTATCCCGGTATCTTATACCGTTTTTACACATAAGTTTTCTCGACTTCATGTGGTAAAGCCTTCGTGAGTGGATCTGCTAAAACGTCTACACTATAGACTTAAGGGGTTTCTATGTTCATGTTAGACCAACCATTTGAATCTCATTCAAATAATTCATTTGGTCTGTCAGAATCCGTAATATTTTATTTCTTTGGATCTTATCCAACTCATCGTACATTACGATAATAATTTAAATTTGTTAATGGTCATTTCAAATGGCTCATATCTATTTCTGATAAAGTATCAAACTTTTGATTACTTAATCAAAATATATGTTCCATCTCTTTGATGCCTTGCATGTAATTTATATGCTCCCACTGACCTTGAAAACTCTCTGGCTAATTCATATAAGTTGGTCCGTCTAAATCATATTTAGAAAACCGAACTTATAAGTGAATGCTCCAATTTTCATGGTCAACATGAGCGTTTTACAACGGATTTGGTCCGAGTAGATCTGTACACATCTGTTGACGAGACGGTTTCAACTAATCCATTTTAAAGAAATTAGGATGAAAACCGTTTTCGATCAACAAGATTGTATTTTACTATTTTCTTTCTGTACCAATCTTTCAACTTAAAGATTTACTTGCAGAAAGTGAGGAAACATTTTCCTTGGGTACGTAAACTAAATTCTCAAATTTATTTATGCACACGGACCTATTCTGATTGCATCAAGTTTTAAATCGGAGTTACTACTCCGAATTTCATCCCGGAAGTTGACTAAGTCATCATTAGTTATGATGTCTAACTCGACAATTCGTCTCACGAAATTCGAGTTATACAACTTCTTAATGATCGATTTAATGAATATCTTATTGACAATGTCCTCATAGGACATTATCAAAACCTAGGCATTACTATCTGGGACTTAACCCAGAGTGAGGACTTAACTCAGAGTCACTTGCCATGGATCACACCAAGTCTAACTAAGTGTGATTCATACCTTTTAACACACCGATGTGTTAACAGACTTGACTTGAGAGAAAATCACATTTTCTTTTAATTACGCAAGATATTATGTAGCTAAGTATTTGACCATTCGATCTAATCGAATCAGTTTAAATACTTTCTACTTTTTGTTCTTTATTTTATCAGACTTGTGTTTCATCAAGAACACGTGTCTTAATAAAATATACGAATAACTTATTTTGGTTAAAATAGACTCGGGTACATCAGTATGTACGAGACTGAGTTCGACAACTCATTCTTCCACTGTCTTACAGATGGTTTTCAGCCATTATATCTGAGAGGATAAGATTCACAAGTGTCCGTAGACTTCATAATACGAGAGGTCAGACCCCTCTTTATGTGACTTGTGAAGCTTAGTCTCTCGACACGGCCTAGTCTATTTTACCATATAAGTTTGCTACTATCTTGTGTATTTATATATTAACATTTAATATATATATAGTTACTACAAATTACTTAACACAAAACATTGCTTCAGAAGCAAGGTGACGACATTCGTCAAAATGTGTTAAACGTTTTTTTTGTATAACAATTCATTTAGAAATCGTGACATCATAATATGTCACATTTTCATTTCCTCCTCCTTATGCCTTTACTATTGATAAATTAAACTGTTCGACTCGATTGACTTTCCGGAGTGCCTTCTTCCTTTTCTAAATCACATTTAGATATTAACCCAACATTAATAAATAGCTATGCAATCATCTCATGTATCCAAACGCCTGAGCTTTGCAATCTTGAGTGTAGCTCAAGAAGTTGCTTGTCTCAAGATCCGGTTGGGATACATAGTCTTGCACCGCTCATGCACTCGTATTCGTCTCAAACGGTTTGATCGAATTCTCGAACTATGCGGATCAAAATTGTTTGTCCATACAACCTTGAGTGAAGCTCACAAGTTGTAGGGAGAAACATACTTCGAATTTCCTATATGTTCAAGCTGTCCCATATAGAGACGAGTGACATGTAACATGCATTTATTTTGTTGAACCCAGAACTTAATGAAATCATATTTCTTAAGTCTGTTCTTTAGAAGGTCATTTAATCGAGAATATAGTTTAATACTATCAATTTAGAATTTAACTTGATATTCAATTAATCAACCTGATTCGACCAATTAACTTATTTAATATTACATTTGATTTCTTCGGTAAACATAGTCATGCCCTAGTTTAGCATATGTTCAATATTAAATATAGGTAGATTGGCTTTTATCTATCTATATCCTCCCACTATTTTTACGATCATTTCAAAGCTTAATAACGAGCGATTTAATCGAATTAAATTAATGGGTAAGAGATCCAATCACCTTGAGTCTAAACAACCTTGAGTGTAGCTCAACAAGTTGATTGACCCTGTGATCAGAAGATGACTCTTCATCGATCATATCGGATATGACCCTCTTGTCGGTTTTTGCCCCTAGCCATTTGTGATCATGAGTGTGCTCATTCAAATCACAATGTCTAGTCAAGTCGGACCCTTGTTTTCGTGTCTAGCCTGACTTGCCCCGCAGCTCGGTGTATGCACGACACGTCGGTTTGGGTCAGGTCTTAGACTACATCTTATGTATTGAAGAAATTGGTTCCTATAAGATTGCCATGTTACAGCTTGAGTGTATCTCAACAACTATAACGAGGGTCCTATAGTTGCCAAACACAAAACAAGCAGGGCTACGGCTAATCTTGAAAAAGATCATTAATGTATTTGACTTAGATATAGTCCAGGGTGTCATACAATCATGATTCGCGACATTGCGGTCCAACGGAACACAGCCAGGGAATTGACTAAGCCAGGATCACTGCCCCTTGGACTAGCAAGGGTTGACCCAGAACTCTTAGCCAAGCACATTGACTGGATCATGGTCCATTGAATGAAGCTTGTCAATTTTATATGCGTGCCATAGACTAAACAGCTTTTATTAACAACTAATTAATCCTATCAACTAGTTGAATCCTTAAATTCAAAATTTTAGGATTTGTTTAATAACTTTTATTAAGTCCTTATCAACTATAAGGTTCACGTGCTATCCTAATCATTATTAGGATTTTAATAAATTATTAACAACGCCAAAAGCGAAGTCTTTTAATGAGAATTAAATTTCATAACAATTATAATTTAAAATCATTAAAAGGACTACCCTAATAAGGAATTAGGTTTTGAAGTGTTGTTAATATTTTATTAAAACATAGCATGTCATTAAAATTCAAGTAATAAATTTTAATCATTTTTAATGGCTAACCTAAAGCGTTGTCTTGTGTTATCAAATAAGGGACAAGAAGCATTAGCCATTAAAATAAAGCTACACTAATTTATCGCATAAAGATAGTGCACAACTATTTAACATTTAAATAGATTAAGTTTATCGCATAAACAATTTTTTAGCATGCATACATAAATATAACATTTAAATTTAAAATATGATTTTAAAAATATTTTATTTTTATCTCATAAAACTTTAATTTTAAAATCACAAATTTGCATGCTACTTTAAAAAATTTATCGCATAAAAATTTTAACTTTTAAAATCAGTTTTAAAATATCTCATAAATTAAAACATCATTTTAAAAAAACTTTCATGCTTAAAAATTTATCATATAAAATTTTAGGCACTTTAAACTCATCGCATAAATTTTAAAAGATTTAAAATTAGTTTTAAAATTTATCACATAAATTTTAAAACGTCATTTAAAAAATTTCCATGTTCAAAATTTATCAAAAAGAATTTTTGAACATCTAAAACATTTTTAAAATTTTATCTCATAACTTTTAAAAACATTTTTAAAAGTATTTAAAAGCATTCTTAAGTTTAAAAATAATCGCAGGCTAGATCGTTACACAGACCGAGCTCTGATACCACTGAAGGGTTTTCACGGACTCTCAGGGCACAAAAACTCTATGCCCGTCCTAAGTCGGACGGAACATAGACACAAAAAGAATTACAGCGGAAGAATAAAACAGTTAATCTAAATTAACATGCAGTTAAAACCTTTTTAACTTAGCCCTAAGGTCCAAGACTCTTAGCCAAGATCTATGCCGACTTGGGATGGATCTGACCATCCCAAGAAGGATCTAGCCTACTGCGATTAAATTAAACTAATGCTAATAAATACTTAAACACATACCCGGAATCTCAGCCCTGGGGCAGGCGAGATGTTCCGCGCCGTCTTCCGAGCTGCTCCCGTCCCATGCCGAGCCGCTCCTTGAACCGCTCCCCGAACCGCTCCTCGAACCGCTCCGCATCCCGAGGCGATCAATCCCCGTGTCGCCGAGCCAACCACCGCCGAAGAAAGTTTCACGCGAGTGAAACCTTCGCATAAATTTCGGATCCAGAATCCGAACTCTTTTGCGGCTTTGCTAGAGCCCGCAAGAGTAAGGCAGAAATATAGGGAGAGGAGAAATATTTATTTAAGCTTAGATCCGAGCGTGCTCCAACATTTACGAGAGCCGCTCAGATCTAGAGCTTGGGACGAGTTTAGAGGAAGGGTGCAGACCCCTATTTATATAGGCGGCTGGCCCCTCCCCTTTACTCAATTTCCGATGTGGGACTAAAAATTAGAGTTAATTAAATCAAGTTAGTTTGCACTTCACAAAGTGCAAACTTCCGTGAATTTTAACTCACTCACCGTTGAGCTTCAAGATTGATACAACCTATCAATACGACGAGCGTTCAACGGTGAACGCATAGGAAAAAACCGTTCGTCAATCGGAGTCCGTTTGACCACTCAAACATATGTCCAAAGTTGAGCCCAAAGTTGTATTATCATCCAAAACCAGCCGTCACAGAAAATCTGCCTAGGGTTCGCAACCCTAGGCGTGTGGGGCCCACCAGGGGCCCCACTGCGTTGTACTGCGCGCGCAGCCCTGCCTGGGCTTGTTTTTGACAGCCCCTATAATGGGGTTTATCTCTCTTTTGGGCTTTCTATTTAACACTTTAAATAGACTTTTAGGGCTCGTTTGAACTCCGTTTTTGACACGGTTCGAACCTACGTTTAGAGCGGGAAGAACCCGTCTTACCGGTGAACCTTTCCTTGCGTTTATATTATTAAATATTGTATTAAAAAGTTTAATACACATTTAATCTCTTTTGCATCAAATGCAAATTAGTCCCTATCTAAGCTTAAATTATCATTCGCATCAAATACAAATGATCTGAGGGCATATATCTCTACAGCCATGCCATGTTCGTACTTGCTACTTTACTTCACTTGTTGCACTCTTGCTATATCTGCCATGTCATTGCATCATGCTAGAACTGCTAGGTTGCTTTACTTTTACTTTCAGTTTCCTTGCACAAGTCTCTTGTAGACTTGCTGACATGTGCCCTCGTCTCTTTGGGTGTCGCATGTTAGTTGCTGAGCCAGAGTCTGTTGCTGAGGACGAGGTGTTTGCTGACTTTGAGCCTGGGTCCACCGTTGACGTGGAGTACGAGGACACCGGTGACTAGTCGTAGAGACGTAGTTCTGTGTTACTTTCTGCTTAGTCCGTTGTTAGGTTGTCGGTGCGTAGCACCTCTCTTCTCTTGTTGATGTTATGTATTATGTCGGCCATGCCTTAGGCCTCCTTTCAGACTCTTGTACTTTCCTTTTAGACTCTTCTTTCAGCTTGGTGGCTTTTCTGGGATGTTGGAACTTATTTTATGGATTTTCTGAGATTTGAATATTTTATATCTGTCTCTCTTTCTTTATTATTATTTTTGTTCCGTATCGCAATTGCAAAGACCTGCCATGTGATTTTTTATAGACGCTTATCAGACTGCAGCTTCACAGCTCCACGTCTGAGCGGACCTCCTCATGTCTCGTCTTACATTTTAGGGAAGCGAGGCGTGACACATATAATTTTAAGTCATAAACATCTCCTACAACCCTAACTAAAGATGGATTAAAAACTGAAACATATCTGAACATATCCTAATGCATCTAATAGATTTGTCCATGCAAAAGTTTAAGCAATGTTTAAGTTATAATTGTTAGGTTGATTTTCTATTGCTATAAGTTGGCATTAGTGGCACTAGTTCTGGAGAGTTCGGGTTTTGAAATCAAAACAGTTTATGAACATTTTGAGCAGTCATGTTGTACATAATGTTGTAACATAATGTTCAACATTTGGGATCTGGAATATTGGTTCGTATGCAGAAACGCTGCTTTGGTCTACAGATCTGTTATGGTGATCTCAGATCTGATTTGTAGCCTAGGATCTTGGGGGTTTCTGCATTGGTCAATGAAATATCTTGGTGAGATTTTTTTTGTCTCTTGTTGCCCGAATTAGTTCATTAATTGAGGGAGGAGATTTGTTTAATCATGTTTCCCGAATGGTTAAATGACTCCTTGATCTATGGGATTTCTTCCTCAAATTGATCCTAGATATATTGGCGGAATATCTGCATTAAAGAGGAAGTTATTTACCTGAAAATAGTGGTTACAAGATTTGCTGAAGATATGTGCGGTTGAAGATTTTATATCTGAATGGTTTCAGATCTTACGTTATTGTTTAGATCTTCTCCAGATATTCCGTTGTATGCTGGTATGCATAAGATTTGCTGACGATGTGATTGAAGGTATCAATCCACAAATATGGTATGAAAGATCTTATTTATTGACCATGTTGTATGTTATGTTGAACGTTATGATACAACATGAGGTTCAACATGATGTGTCAGAAGGCTGGAATTGAATGACGGACTTCAGCGATTATTACATGTGGATTACTCCAGATCTTTCTATAATCTCTTTTAGGCATTCTGGTATATTCTGTTGAAGATACATTTGGAAGTTGCAATCTCTCAGTTTTATTGTTGAATCGGTTAGAGAGATTCTTGCCCGCAATATTTTATTCATCGGATCCTTGGAGATACGCGGAACCACTTGCCCGAAGCAGTTCCGGAAATTGTGGGCTGCCGATCCGCATCTGATATGATTGAACGACCTTCCCTATTGGCCCGCGGATTGAGGGGAAGCGGGGTATATCGGGGTGTGCGGTTTTGCGGCTAGGGCACTGCTTTTGCGAAAGACGATCAAAGAACTCCGGGACGGAGACCGACGGCTACGCACGTAGGGATCAAGGGAGTTGATTCTAGTCGGTTGTGTAAGGGGATCTTGCAGTTTTATACATCTGGGGACGGAGGCCGACGGCTACACACATAGGGATCAAGGGAGTTGATCCGGTCGGTTGTGCAAGGGGAGCTTGCATAGATTACTTCACGGGGTTGATTGCGATCACCCCTCACGGTTTGTATTGAGGGGGAGTATGCTTCTTCTAGTATAGATCTGATATTAGTGATTGTATTCATTGATATTTATAGTGGAGTAATCTGATTTTCTGGGCGTGGCCCCGCAGATGTCGGTGTGCACACCGAACTGCGTCACCAAGTTTTGGTTGTCGTTGCTTGGTTCTTGTGTTTAATCTTTGTGTTGATTTGATTACACATACGTACTAAAATATCAATTGGTATCAGAGCAAGTTACCTGTGTTACCTTGTTATCAAAGAGGGTGTGATCTTGGATTTCAGTACTTGAATCATGACTACACGAGAAGGTGCCTCCGTCGTTCGTCCTCCATTGCTCATTGGTAAAAACTACACTTACTGGAAGTCTCGGATGCATGCATTCATTAAGTCCCTTAATGAGAAGGCTTGGATCATTTTCATTGAAGGATGGACACCGCCAATCGAAATTGACGAAGATGGCAAAGAGCACCTCATGCCGACAAGAGACTGGAGTCGGATTGAAGAACATGCGACCATATGCAATTCTAAAGCAATTAATGCTATTTTTTCCGCTGTCGACGAAGAGCAGTTTAAGCTGATTTCCCCTTGTAAGCATGCAAATGAATCGTGGGATATACTACAGAATATTCATGAAGGAACCAGTACGGTAAGAGCCTCTAAACTCCAAGTGCTTGCATCTCAATTTGAAAATCTCAGGATGAATGATGATGAGACTGTAGCTGAGTTCAATGAGAGACTGTAGGATATAACTAATCAGGCCTTTCAATTGGGGAAGAAGTACTCTCAAAAGAAGTTGGTTGATAAAACTCTGAGATCCTTACATGATAAGTTCTCTGCAAAGATTGCGGCCATTGAAGAAATGAGAAACACCTCCACTATGAGACTGGATGAGCTCATGGGGTCACTTCAGACCTATGAAATGAATTTAAAGCAAACAAAAGGGACAAAGGGGTTGCACTAAAGGTAGAAGATTGTGAAGCACCTAAACCTGATTATGATTCAGAACTTGATGATGACATTGCATCGCTGACCAAGAATTTCAGTAGAATGATGAGAAAGATCAGCAACAAGGGTCAGAACTTCGGATCTGTCAACAAGATGGCACATCCAAATCTCCCCACTGCTGAAAAGACCACCAGCCGTCCTACTCAAAGGTATGAGTCAAAGAACAAAGGCAAACGGATACAGTGCAGAGAATGTGAGGGTTTTGGTCACATATAAGCCAAATGTGCCAATACCCTCAAGAAGCAGAAAGGGAAATCTTTAGCAAGCACCTGGAGTGACGATGAATCTGAAGGCAGTGCTGGAGATGAGGACATAACCAGTAACTATGTTGCATTTACATCCATCCTGGAAGGACAATCAGATAGTGACACTCATAGTCATATTGGATCAGATGTTGCAACATCTGGCAACAATCTAGCCAATGTCAGACAGAATGTTGCAACATTAAGTACAACATCCGGCACTGAATTTGAGTCTGAAGTTGATAGCGATGAGGAAGTTAGTGACGATGATATCCGAACAGCATACCAGATGATGTTTGAGAAGTGGATGCAACTCTGCAATATCAACAAAGTCCTGAAGGAGGAGAATGAAAGACTGAAGAAAGAGAAGGAGGAGGTCAAAATCAAATGTCTGAAAGTTGAGGAAAACTGTAGAAAATCGGAAAGCAACTTCAGAAATGTTCTTCTCATGGCAAAGAAAGCTGAATGTATATTGGATAAATGGAATTCTAGAAAAGCAAAGCTGGATGATATCTTGAACATGGGTAAGATTTCAGGAGATCGCACCGGAGTGGGATATAATAAAGGAGCCTTCTATAATATGTCTACTGAAAGAAGAAGTCAAGTTACCAAAGACCTTGAAAGAATGGGTCAGCACAAGGGCCATGATCAGAAGAAGAAGCAGATCAGAGGGATAAAAGGTGGTCGTTCTGTGTGCAGTTACTGCAAGTTCACAGGTCATACTGAGAGAAACTGCTTCAGTCGCATGCAACATTGGTCAGAATGAAGAAATGTTAGACACCCTGATATGAAGATGAAGAAGTAATGGGTCAGGAAGTCTGAATTATACAGCAAGAATACTACAGCTTCAGAGAAAACACTTCATATTGTGACTAATGTTACAACATTAGATACAACACAGAACGATGTTGCTGCATATGTTATAACGCCAGACTCGACATCTTCCCTCGACAATCAATATGAGGAACATGTGCCAAATTCTCATGAATCTTCCTCCAGAATTATCAGAGTGTTATCTCGCCTCTCTGCTCACTGCTCAACCTCCACCAGCGCCATCATATCTTCGCATGTACCCTCTCCAGCATGACAATCCACCGCTGTTCCATCTTTTGCGGCCTATTCATCTATACCTGCTGACTTCTCCAAAGTTTGTCCACTTCTTAGCCGTTTTCACCGCATCCACGTGTCCAAATTTTGACATACAGACCACCGAAGCTTCTCTGTCAATACCGCCGATGTTTTCAATTCTCCAGCTTCTTTTCGGCCTCTCAGAGCTTGACTTGTACTCTGGATTTCGTTTTATTTTTACAGCTTTCTATCAGATGTGAAATCCGTTGGAGACCCGTAATCCAGGTGTGCATTCGAATCCTCCTCATCCATGTCTTTATCTCTTAGCAACTATTACTTCAGAAACCGTATGTAATGGATGTCTTGTCTGAGGTGATCTCTGCTCGGATTATTACTAGTAAGAGGGAGAGTGTGCTTTGGCTTATGGTAGCTCAAAGGGGGAGAAATGTGCTTGGTTGGTGCCTGTGCTTTCTGTTATGCCACATAATGCCAAAGGGGGAGATTGTTAGGTTGATTTTCTATTGCTATAAGTTGGCATTAGTGGCACTAGTTCTGGAGAGTTCAAGTTGTGAAATCAGAACAGTTTAACTCATGTTATACATAATGTTGTAACATAATGTTCAACATTCAGGATCTGGAATATTGGTTCGTATGTAGAAACGCTGCTTTGGTCTACAGATCTGTTGTGGTGATCTCAGATCTGATTTGTAGCCTAGGATCTCGGGGGTTTCTGCATTGGTCGATGAAATATTTTGGTGAGATTTTTCTGTCTCTTATTGCCCGAATTAGTTCCTTAATTGATGGAAGGAAATTTGTTTAAATCATGTCACCCGAATGGTTAAATGACTCCTTGATCTATGTGATTTCTTACCCAAAGTGATCCTAGATATATTGGCGGAATATCTGCATTAAAGAGGAAGTTATTTACCTGAAAATAGTGGTTACAAGATCTGCTGAAGATATGCGGTTGAAGATTTTATATCTGAATGGTTTTAGATCTTGCGTTATTGTTTAGATCTTCTCCAGATATTCAGTTGTATGCTGGTATGCATACGATTTGCTGACGATGTGATTGAAGGTATCAATCCGCAAATATGGTATGAAAGATCTTATTTATTGACCATGTTATAAGTTATGTTGAACGTTATGATACAACATGAGGTTCTATATGCTGTGTCAGAAGGCTGGAATCGAATGACGGACTTCATCCATTATCAAAGGTGGATTACTCCAGATCTTTCTATAATCTCTTTTAGGCATTCTGGTATATTCTGTTGAAGATACATTTGGAAGTTGCAATCTCTCGGTTTTATTGTTGAATCGGTTAGAGAGATTCTTGCCCGCAATATTTTATTCATCGGATCCTTGGAGATACGTGGAACCACTTACCC
Source organism: Scilla litardierei (assembly GCA_030789695.1). Taxonomy (NCBI): domain Eukaryota; kingdom Viridiplantae; phylum Streptophyta; class Magnoliopsida; order Asparagales; family Asparagaceae; genus Scilla; species Scilla litardierei. The sequence goes on along the minus strand of CM061141.1, from coordinate 2,482,455 downwards.
GAAGCAGTTCTGGAAATTGTGGGCTACCGATCCGCATCTGATATGATTGAACGACCTTTCCTATTGGTCCGTGGATTGAGTGGAAGTGGGGTATATCAGGGCGTGCAGTTTTGCGGCTAGGACATGACTTTTGCGAAAGACGATCAAAGAACTCCGGGACGGAGTCTGACGGCTATGCACGTAGGGATCAAGGGAGTTTATTCTAGTCGGTTGTTCAAGGGGATCTTGCGGTTTTCTACATCCGGGGACGGAGGCCGACGGCTACGCACGTAGGGATCAAGGGAGTTGATCTAGTCGGTTGTGCAAGGGGATCTTGCATTGATTACTTCACAGGGTTGATTGCGATCACCCCTTACGGTTTGTATTGAGGGGGAGTATGCTTCTTCTAGTATAGACTTGATATTAGTGATTGTATTCATTGATATTTATAGTGGAGTATCTGATTTTCTGGGCGTAGCCCAACAGATGTAGGTGTGCGCACCGAACTGCGTTACTATGTTTTGGTTGTCGTTGCTTGGTTCTTGTATTTAATCTTTGTGTTGATTTGATTACACATACGTACTGAAATATCAATAATGATTTATGGTTGGAATTCCACCAAGCTTATTCTGATATCTATTACCTTGCTTTACAAAATATCCTTTATTAAGATTGAGTTCTTTGACAACTCTAACTTAATGAATACATTCCATGATATTTCTTACAGTTTGTAAAGCTTGAGCAGTCCTTGAACAATATTTGCATACCATATCCTTTGATCTAACATTGCATAATTATACGATATACAGATACTAGAATTACAATGATTTGCATTAGAATTAAGCCGTTAGTCATCACATAGATATAATATGGTTCATATTTATATTGTGTGCAAACTTTAACTTAGTAGGATACTGATTATCTACCACTAGACCACACACATAGAGACAAAGATCTTCATGCTGCATATACCTAGTGACTATAGATGAACACATAATTAGAGGAGATTGGGATAACCCTGATTGGGATGCTCCATATACATTTATATTATTTGCTATTTTAAATTAATAAACTATATGCTTAATTATAATAGTATAAACATATGATAATATTCCCACATTGTATTCAAAAAATTAAGAGCGTGCTGATAAATAACTACTTCCAGAAGACTATATGTAAACCAAATCTGTATCCACACAGGGGGGTGTGTGTGGGGTAGATCAGTACCTGCTGATTTCTGAATATGGAACTTGATCCATATCCAATTCCACTCCATCATTTATTCTCCCATTTAGGATTCATACTAGCCTAAATATAACCAGGTAATATGAGGAAATTTTCCAATTTTTCCCTTAAAGATTAAGGATTTATTGTCATTAATAATCAACTATGGTGGTTTCTAGAGAAGGAACATACATTGCTTTCACCCAGGGAACTTAATATAAATTGCCCTCATGAACATAATACAATTCCATTTTCATCTCCATGATTTTGATTGAATATGATCTTACATTGACACATATGAATCTACAAGAAGGAAGCTCAACATCACACATAGTAGCATGCTGATATCTGCAAGTATATTCAAGGGCCCAAATGAAACTGTAAAGGCTAGTTGAATTTCAAAGAAACGGTAGTCGCAGCATTTTGTTTTCATTAATAGCTGCCACTCTGTATCAGTTTGATGGAATCATCACCAATCCGCAGTGGCGCAAGAGAAGCAGGGCGACAAATTAGTTTCAGGGGCATTTTTGTAATTTCTAGGAATTCCGGGGTGTTTTTTGGAATATGGGCATCTACTGTATATACTTGAGGGCTAGGTGTAATGTTCTTCATGATGAAACTAAGTGAGAGAACCCTAATACTAGTGTAGACCCTTGGATATAGGAGAGTTAAGCCTTATCACTCGAATCAAAGGCTAGGAGATCGATTTTCTCTCGGAAAAAAATCTTCTTGTATTTTTCTATCTTGTATTTCAGTTTCTTATCTATAAAAATACGATCTTTTCTACTCAAAAAACCCAGAAGTTCCAAACAAATTGGTATCAAAGTTCTTCAATCCAATGACGACAAGAAATGTGGAAGCTTTGGATGAAAAATTTGACGCCTAAGTGGAGGGATTGAAGATATCATGCCAATCGATGGAGGAAAAGTTGTTGTCTATCGAATCTACAGTGAAGATGTTGGATGTGTGGATGAGAGTCTCAGTGGAGGCCATAATGAAGAAAATTTCAAAGATGGATCACCGATCTTCCTCCGAGCTAGAGATTAGATCTTAGAGATGTAGCAGACAAAAGCTCAGATATAGGACGAAAGAGGTGATCTTTGTCCATAGAAAATGAGAAAGACGACAATTTTGGAGACTAACCACCATCGGAGACAGATTTAGGGCACTATGGCTCTTGGGACGGTGCGACGGAAGTGTGGAATGATCAATCGAGAGGCTGCGGGTACCGACAGGTGCATTATGGGGTCTACGACTGGTAGAAATCCATGACGAGGGGTGACGACCCTCTATAGGGCCGCCGGGTGCCTTGTGGCCCTGCCAAAGATGTGCGAAATCCTAACAGGTCGCCCGAAGCCTCGTGGCCCCAAGCGGCCCCGAAAGGCAGTAGCAAATCACTGCAGGGTCACCCAGGGCCATACAACCCCGCCAGGGCTGGCGGCCCCTGATAAGGTTGCCTAGGGCCTCTCAGCTTTTGGGAGGCCCTGCCTTGGGCTGGCGACCACTAACAATGCCGCCTATTGCCTCACAGCTTTTGGGCGGCCCTACCTTGGGCTGGCGACCCCCAGAAGGGTCGCCTGGGGCATCGCGGCCCCTAGGCAACTGCTAGGGGCCGAGCAAACCCCGCCAGGGTCGCCCGTGCCCTCGCGGGTCGGGGCGGCCCACTAGAGTTCCGAGATCCCCGGGTAGGCTATTAGGGGCCTAGTAGGGATGAGAATGGGCATGCCCAAAGCCCGATTGAGCTTCCAATTGGGCATACCACATCCTCATCCCTACTCTTCCCTTCGCTAATTCTAGAAAAATTAGGGAAGGGATGCGTAGGGATGAGGATGTGGCATGCCTAATTGGAAGCCCAATCGGGCTTTGGGCAGGCCCATTCTCATCCCTAGGGCCTAGCGATGCGTGGAGCACTTCTAAGGGCCACATGACCCCCTAGTTTCTTGGCGAACAACAGCAGCGACGTCACCCGGTGGGCTGTGAACCTTGGGATGAGCTTGGAGATTGAAACATATCCGGGCTATGGGAAGGGAAAAGGAAATCCAGAGTGGCCTGGAGATGATTGGGGGATGACAGGATGGCGGTATGAGCCTCTTGGGAAGACTATGTAGCACATCAGAATGCCAATCAATAATTTCACTTCGGCCAACCTAGAGAGAGCAGGACCGGAGGAGGGTCTGATAGTAGAAGATGCCGGTCTTCAAGTGAGATGATCCTTATGTATGGGCTTACCATGCTGAGAAATATTTTGAGGTCAGGTGGATGAGAGGTTGCATGTAGTTGACATTTGATTGGAATGGAAGGCTTTGTCCTGGTTCCAATGAAGGGAACATAGGTAACCTGTGAGATCTTGGGCAGAGTTCAAGGAATGCTTGCTGGACAGATTTCTAGACACTCGGCGGAGATTTACATGAGCAGCTCCTATCACTCAGACATGATGACACAGTTAGGGACTACATAACGAGGTTCGAGTCTCTCTCAGGCCGGGTGTGGGAATAGCAGAGGCGACACAGATGTGGACCTTCTTGAAGGGACTCAGGGCAGACATCCGAGCTGAGATATGCATGTAGATGCCGAGGGCTGAGGGACACCATGGAGCTGGTACAGATGATCAAGGATAGACATATAGCAGAGTAGCTGGGCAAGGGAGCTTGTAGTGGCTCCACTTTCTACACCCAGGCACCTTTAGGAGGGCAGATGGCCCTTGCAAGGGGAGTCCAGCTTGGCATGGAGATGATTAGTGGTGCACAGTCGGGTGGACAGTTTCGACGCCTAACTAAGGAGAGGTGTAGAACAAGAAGGCAAAGTGGTTGTGTTTCTGATGTGACGAAAATTTTATCCAGGAACATCGCTGCCGAGACCGCACCCTCCAGGTGCTATTAGTGAATGATGATGGGGGCGATGCTATGGATGTGGCAAAAGAGGAAGGATGAGAGAATGAGCATTCCCACTTAGACATAGCAGAGGTCTCCCTCAACTCAGTGGTGTGATTCACATCTCACCACACTATGAAGCTGACAGAGAGAATTTAAGGTCAGAAGGTCGCATTGGTGATTGATAGTGAGGCTATCAACAATTTTATCTCCAATCAGGTGGGGGAGTAGCAGAGGTTGGAGCTGGTGGACATTGTGAGTTTCAGAGTGATGATGGGGACTACAAAGGTGGAGCACAGTAGAGGGGTTTGTTGTGAACTGATTTTGACTCTCCAGGGGATTTAGATCATGGAAGCCACTGGACCTGATGTAACGACCCGCTCTCGGGGCCCGTTACTTATTTGGTTTATTCGCAGGTTCCGCAGTTTATCAGTGAAATCAGCATAGCCACAACGCAGAGATGTACCAAACAACACTCAACCCAGCGTACAACGTTATTACAGTTCAAATAAGAATACAAACCAGCAGCTGCACTTTCTCATACGAATACATGAAAGGAAAAGTACGGAAAGGAAATACAGAATAGAAATACATCTCACAACACACACACACACACACACCAGCACAGATAACAAAAACTCCGTAGCTTCTGGGTCATACGTAGGCTCCTCGTATTCTGGGGCAACCTCCTCGATCAGGTCGTCGTCTGCCGGTGCCACAAGTGGTACCGAAAGTAAGTCACAATGATTCTAAACAAAGAAAAGGAGTACAGTACAAGTATGACAAGAGGAAGTAAAGTACGGTGTAGTGTCTGTACAAGTGCAGAAAGTAAAGTGCATGACTGTAAAGAAGTAACCGTGCAAGCTCCACTAGAACTACGTGACTCAAGTCGGAGAGTACAATATGTGACCGTTCAGTTCGTCTCTTGCCTGGGTGCTACCCAGACGAATACCGGTACCCAGGCAGTAGGATGGTTTGTCGAAACGCAGGCAGCTAGACATGTTTACCGAAACACAGGCAGCTAGACAGGTAGATCGAACTCTAGTCACTCCCGTACTCTCACAACTGTGAGTTACCCCGAAACCCCGGTGACGTGTCGAGTACAAGTTCTTTACATAATTGTTCCACGGGACGTTCTAAGACAAGTCCAACATGAGAAAGTGTCGTATGCTACCGTGATTTGAGCACGTAGTAGTGCGGTGCTACAAGTTCGTGCAAGCACAGCGGACTAGATTTCTAAATTTAGAACCTGTCGTGACTTACCAAAATCAACACCGTCGTAGTAAGCTGGAAGAGGATCAAGTGCTTCCTCTGAAGTTGGTACACCAGAGTCCGTACCTGCAACACAAATTACTTAGTTAGATAACACAACTTTTCCCAACTTAATAATTAGGTCAGTTTGATTTTTAAACTTGTTAAAACGGTGTCGAAAAATATTAAAATTTTTTTATATAAACCTAGAATAATTATTTTGATTTTACTGCAAGAGGGGAGAATTTTCAGAAGCTTTTGTAATTTTTTATAATTTTTAGAAACTCAAAATAGTAAAAAAAACCAGATTATTTAAGTGACGCATATCTTCCGTAATTTCTTACGGGAGCAATCCTAGTCGGAATAGCTTGAATGAACAGTCAAAACGACCGTCTCGAAGTCTATTGTCACATATAATTTTATCACATATTTTTGCAAGTGAAAAACAGCGGCTACGAATTTTAGAACAATTTATACGTATTTACTTTTTAGGCTCAAAAAACGATTCTGGGAAAAGTAGGTGTCTGATCGAGATGAGACCAGCGCCGTTGGGTCCAGAATAATGTTTCTGATTTTCTGGGGCTATCTCTGACCCCTGTATAATTAGTTATGGGTTTAAAATCATTAAAACCTATTATTAATTAATTAAAATTACGAAATACAAAATAAATCTCGTATTTACAAGTTTGCCATTGTGCAAACTTACGCTTCCTCGCGTCGACAGCAGCGGCGGAGGCCGCTCGATCGTCGGAGGTGTGGCTCGGGGGAAGCAACTGTGGCTTGGAGCGGAGCAACGACGACACCGATGGGCGGAGACACGAGGCGGCGGTGGCAGAGCGGGGTGTCGACGAGCGGCGGCGAGGAGGCCGCGGGGAGCGTGAAGATGACGGCGGGAGCGAGGGGTGCTGGGGCTGTCGGGGGTTCGCAGCTGCCGGCGGAGGGGGCCTCGGACGCTGTCGGCGGCGGGGGATGCTCGTGCGGTGAGGGTGGCGTCGGACTGGGCGGTGGCGTCGTCCAGCGGGCGCCGGCGGCGCTGCTGCGAAGGCGATCAGCAGAGAACTCCGGTGGCTCGGTGGACTTCGGGAGGAGCGGCGTTGGAGGCTCGTGCTCGTGGGGCGAGCTCGGACGGTGGAGTCACGGAGGCGGGGCGAAGGCAGAGGATGGCGAGCGAGGAAGATGGGTGGTGCAGCTCGTCGGAGCATGGCAGAGTCACGGAGGCGGGCTCTGTTGTGGGCTATGCGAACGAGAGAGCTGAGTGAGAGGGCCTGGGGGTTTTAAACAAAAATTAATTTAGGATTTTAATTTTAGGGTGATTAACTGGGTTTTGGGGGGTATTTATAGGGTTAATAACCCACTATTTGTAATTAATAAGATGGTTAGGGGTTGTTGACTATCCTAGACATTTTAAATATGTTAGTTAGGGCTTTTTGACTAACTTTGGAAAATTTGTAAAGTGTATAAACGTGTTAAGCATGTGGGGTTAAAGTAATTAGTAATTAGGTTATAGTAATTAGTTAGGGTAATCGATGACGGTAACAATTGTAACGAAATTACGAATTTTGTCACGCCCCGCTTCCCAAAAACATGGAGGCGAAGCGTGAGAAGGTCCGCACGGACTTGAAGCTGTAAAGCCGCAAGTCCAATAAGCGTCAAATAAAACGAAGTAGCAGATCCCTGTAATGTGACTCAGAATAACAATAACAATAATAGGAAAAGAGAGACAATAATATAATATTATTCCAACTCAGAGTCCAACAAAAAGTCCAACAACCAGAAATGCCACCAGGCAACAAAAGAGTCAAAAGCAAAAGGCCCAGCATGGCCAAAAGAATCTAACAAAACGGTGCTACTCACCGACAACCACAGCTAACAAAGAAAAAGTACGGGAGATCTCTAAGATTGATCACCGGTGTCCTCGTACTCCACGTCACCAACAGGTTCGGGCACGAACTCCACGAACTTGTCACCCTCCGCAACTGTCTCTGGCTCAGCAACTAACATGCGTCACCCAAAGAGAAGGGGCACATGTCAGCAAGTCTAAAAGACTTGTGCAAGGAAACTATAAAAGTAAAACAACCTAACAGTTCTAAAGTAAAGTATGACATGGATATAGAATGACAAATGACATGGCAAGGCAAGTAAACAAGTAAAAGACAAGTACTGGAATTGTAATCACGTCGTGCACAGAGATTCCGCCCTTTGGCTAGAGTGGCTGTACGGGCCAACTCTTACGTTCAAGTGATCGTTTATCCCTACCACTCCACGTGTGTCGAGCCAGGGCATTACCCCCGAACACGGAAGCTCGCTTCTGGATCACGAGCCAGGAAGTGTTTTTAACACGGATGGCGTAGGGTTATGCCCGCATAACGGGTGCCTAGCCGGTAACACGGAAACATGGATTGTACAAGTAGTGTAGCGTGTGCTACGATGCAAGTTTAACTAGAATGAAATGTAAGATGCAATGCATGGCAGTTAACAATTCAAATACGTACAGTTAAGGAATTTAAACATGACAGATATCAATGCATGAATGATATGGCAAGGTGTCGGATCTAGCTTCGTTGTCAAGCTAGATCTCAAAGTTGCGCCTAGATCGCTATCATTTCACGATCTAGTCTCTTTCACGCTAGTACAAAGATTTGGCCTAATACATGGCCTAAAGAAGGGTTGGCAAGTTTCACTTGCCTGGTACCGAATTGTTGATCGACGTGAGTTACGAGAACGGTGTCCTACGATAGGTGAATTCGCTGTTATGGCAAAATAAAAGATTAGATGGAAGTTCTAAATTGTTTTACATCGGAATCCTATGTCTAGTAATCCATTTTTAATTTAGGGTTTCTAATTTACGGTGTGGGTTAAAAAGCGATTAAGGGATTAAAGTTACTAACCGTAGAGTAGCGAATGGAAGACACCAAAACAGATCGTGTTTTGGCGACGAAGAACAATCCAGGGAAGCTACGGTCGAAAAACAAGATCTCGGCGACCTAGATCGGTAACCGGCGCAAGATACGGCGAGAAATAACCTCCGAGGATGTAAGAAATGTTTTGGGGAAGATTAGGGATGATTTGTGAATGATCTTGGCTCAGAAAGAATGAATGAAGAATGATAGAATCGACGGATTAAATAAAAATAAAATGACAGCTGGAAAATAGATCTAGGGTTTCGGGGTCAACTAGTCGGTCAAAGAAGAGTGGTTGACCGACTAGTTTAAGAACTAGTCGGTCGGTCGTCTAACGTAGACCGACTAAATGGCAAACCGAGAATAGGTTTTGGTACAGGTCAACTAAGTTAGTCGGTCAAAGCACAACTGGTGACCGACTAGTTTAAGAACTAGTCGGTCGATCGACCAGTTTAAGAACTAGTCGGTCGATCGACCAGTTTAAGAACTAGTCGGTCGATCGACCAACGTTGACCGACTAAAAGGCAACCAAAAGCTAAAGATGAGAATTAGAATTAGTCGGTTGAAGAACAACAGCTGACCGACTAGTTTGCAACCTAGTCGGTCGGAAATCGTTCTTAGACCGACTAACGACAAACAGTAACTCTACTGTACAGTGATTCTCAGAATTAGTCGGTCTGAGTATAATGCTTGACCGACTAGTTTGAGAACTAGTCGGTCGAAGGTTGAACTTAGACCGACTAACGACAAACAGTAACTCAGCTATTTTTAATACGTTGAACTAGTCGGTCCATGAAGGATTGCCGACCGACTAGATCTCATTCTAGTCGGTTGGTTCTCCTTCGTGAACCAACTAAGATGCACCAGAAGTGCCGAAACGAAGCGCGAAGCTTCGGGAAAGATTCTATGGCTTCTAGGATCGTTCTAACTCTAGAATTACGGCGTTATTTAAGCTAAAATGTGAGGATTTAATCGAGAAAAACATACAAGGATGGAAATCCAATATTATTCATATAAATTATTTATTACAAACACCGGTCGTTACATCCTCCCCACCTTAAGAAAAATTCCGCCCTCGGAATTTCCTAACACTCACGTGTCAGGGAACAAAAGAGGGTAGCGCTCACGAATCTCATCTTCCCTCTCCCAAGTAGACTCTCCTGGCGAGCCGTGTCGCCACATCACCCTCACAAGATTTACGGTCTTGTTCCGAAGTGACTTCTGACGCCTGTCTAAAATCTGAACTGGTAGCTGGTCATACGTCAGATCAGGGCGAACGGTGATCTCCGAGAAATCCACAGCGTGAGACGGATCGCTAACATAACGACGAAGCTGCGACACATGGAAGACGTCGTGAACTCCAACCAAAGATGGCGGCAAGGCTAAGCGGTAGGCTACCTCGCCAACCCTCTCCAGAACGTCAAATGGTCCAATGTATCTCGGGCTCAGCTTCCCGCGCTTCCCAAAGCGAATCACTCCTCGATTCGGGGAAATCTTCAGAAACGCGTGGTCACCAGGCTGAAACTCCAACGGACGCCGTTTAGCATCAGTGTCACGCCCCGCTTCCCAAAATGGACGGAGGCGAAGCGTGACTAAGGCCCGCTTAGGCCAGAGCTGAGAAGCTCTGACCCAATAAGCGTCTGTAGGGGGTACCGATTTAAAAGATTTTCAGGTTCTTGCATTTATAAAGTTCGAACAACAGAAAGTACAGAAAAGAAGTTGCATTCATTAAATAGGGTTATAATATCCAACTGGTACAAAGTCTAAAAGAAGCCTAAGCATGGCAACAAAAGATTTAAAAGCAAACCTAAAAGTAGTAACCTCTGAAAGTGACGACTAAAAAGACCTCAAGGTCTGGTCCTCGTCAGGCACGTACTCTGGGTCGACGTCCTCGGCTCCTCGTACTCCAGTGAGTCTGCCTCTTCCATGAACTCTGGCTGACCACCTGACGTACAGCACCCAAGAGAAAGGAACTGTACGTCAGGTAAAGTCTACAAGCAAGGGTTAGAATTTACTGCAAGTGCACCGAACTTTAAACAACGGTTTACTGGTTGATTAGCATGCTGAGGTTCTATTACACAACAGTTTACTGGTTGATTAACATGCTGTGGTTATAACAGAGTAACACAACAGGAAGTAACGCAGCAGGAAAGTAAAACGGGACAAGTAGTAGTCGTAGCGTGTGCTACCGACTACGGGACTATCCTAAAGGTGTCAGGACAAGACGGAACTAGACAAGACAGGACACGACACGACACGAGTGACAGGACAAGTAAAACACGAAGGGTTCACGCCTTACGGTTCGAGGGGGATCAGACCCTCTCACCGTGCGCACGCTCAACCCTACCCCAAACCCCAGAACTCAGGACAGGAAGCACGGAGATCACTTCCGCTCGGGAAGCATCTGAAACGCCCGAAGGCTTTTTGTATCACAGAGATCACTTCCGCTCGGGAAGCATCTGAAACGTCCGAAGGCTTTTTGTACCACAGAGATCACTTCCGCTCGGGAAGCATCTGAAACGTCCGAAGGCTTTTTGTGTAACATGACACGACATGACAAGTGTAGGGAGTTGTTATTCTAGGGTGTCCACACACACGCACACACATGATAGTCCTACGGTGTCAAAAGTTGTTGTTAGGCTCAGACTTCGTCGTCAAGTCTGAGCCGTCAGGAGTCGTCCCGGACGCTATCATTTCACGTCCGGTTCTTTTTGTTCACAGTTATCAGTTCTAACCAACTAAGGCCTAAGCACGGCCAAAAGTGCAAGTGGGATACACTTGCCTGCGGTGGCGAGTGCGTCGTCTGTCCGGAGCGTCCCGTCGAAGAGATGCATCGGCGAGGGTCCGTCTGAAATGGGTCAACGGCGGTGTCAGGACACGTTTTTCATCATTCCTATTAGAGTTCATTTCTAGGTTCAACGGGGCTATCCTAGCGGTCCAAATCGCGTTTTTGTTTTGGTTCAGCCTAATCGACGATCTATCCTATGTACACAGATATTCAAGTCCATTCGTCGATTTCTAAAGTTGAACATCGTTTTAAAGAGCGTAAAGTAAAATTTAGTTAATGTTGACGATTTTTAGATTAAGTTTTGGTTTGCTACGATTTGGGTTCGTACTACATGTTAGGGGACTAACCTTGTATAACGATCGCACGTGGATCCGACGTCGGGTCTGGAAACGGTAGCGGATCATGTCGCGACTCCAATTTCCGGAACGTCTTGTCACTGGTCTTTAGTGTTCACGTGGTCGGACGGAAAGCGTGACTGTCTCTGGGTCATAAGATTTCAATATTGAGTTATGATGAAATTAACTTAAGTACACATGATTTATTTATATATAAGTACTCACATATTACATATGTTATTACTCTATGTTAACTTATCATTATCAATATTTTATAAATCTAGTGTACAATTATTTAAACGGTCAAAAGGACTGAAGTACTAACTGCGAAAGTTATGAGGTATTAACTACCCTTTCTTACTAACATATGTGAATTAATATAGTTTAAACATAATTTTGTATAAAAAGTGTACTGTTTATTAGCATAATAAGACTAGCATATATAAATATATCCACTAACTTATACTAACAGTCAGGACCAACTGATATAATAACATGTAGCATCTTATTAAGGTTTTACTGATATTGATATTAACTTAAAAATATTCTACACATAATGAACTGGGGTCTAGTACAGCATCCAATAACCCACATAATGAAGCAAAAGTAATATTATGTAATGTTTAACAAATGAATACTAATATTAGGTAAAAACTTGGCATTGCTGTAATTATACAACATCTAATATTTTTAAAACCCAACATACGTACTAACATTAATTCTGTCATACACTAGCATTAACTTAAGAACTAATGTATTAGATTAATACTGATGTACATGTATATTCTTATATATTCTAACCTATCAATTAGCATGCAGTATACAATGAAAAGCAAACTAACTTACATCTCGTTTACGTGTGCACGCAGGAGAGCGGCGGGCGACTATCAGCGGCTTTCAGAGGAGAGGTGTTACGGGAGTGGGAAGCCGCAGGCGGCCTGGAGGTGAAGTGTCGGAGGGCTTGGCGAGCTGGGGCCGCGGCGTCGGGGCGAAGTCAGAGCGATCGGAATAGGGGAAGGAAGGCGGCGCTGGCCGCCGGACGGGTTGAGGGCTGATCGGACGGCGAGGGAGAACAGAGGAAACAGGGGCAGTCGGCGGCGTTTGGGCAGCAGGGGGGGTCCGCCGTCGGGGCTTGGGCAGCGGAGGAGGCCACAAGACTACTGGACGGCGGCCCGGAGCGTCACGGACGGTTGCAACGGGGTGGAGCCGTCGGGAAGGAGTCACGGCCTCGAGAGCTCTTGGTCGTGGAGTTGAAGAGAGTGGAGAGGAGATCAGGTGGCCTTGGGCTAGGGTGGCCGGAGATGGGCTAAGGCGCGGCCGTGGAGAAGAACGGGTTGCCGGTAGGCGTGAGGAGAGGGGAGGAGATTTGCGGCGCCTGGGAAAATTTCGCATGGAGAAAAAAAAACGAGGCTGGGGCGGCGCTTAGGAGAGGGAGCCCTAGGTGGCTACGGTGCGGTTCTAATAGGGCTTGGGGTTTAACACGTGAAGAGAGATAGGGGATCGTGGGTTGGCCGTTGGGATTCGCAGGGTAAAGGGTTAGGATTCGTTCACAGTTTAGTTTTGTTTCTTTATTAAAAAAAACAAGGCATTTGATTTTTTTTTTCTTAGCAACATGCGTAAACCCAAAAGGAGAAGGGTTGGTCAACGTTTTTTTAAAAGAGTAATTAATTAAGCCCACCTTACTTTTGTTTTAAACAAGGGAGAAAATCGTACATGTTAAAAAAATGTTTATTAACAAAAAAATTAATGAGTTATTAGCAGGTAGGTCAATCGATGTCCTAAAATTACACGAAAATACCGGGGAGATCGCGCCTCCGAGAGAATCGTGAATACGTGGTCCAGTTGCGCGTCGGAACTACAGATGTACAATAATAAAATCAAATACGGAAATACGCACACGGATCAACCTACGCACAAAATACGTACGACCGGAAGTGGCCGTTACATTCTACCCACCTTAGAAATGATTCCGCCCTCGGAATCACTCATACTAAGACTAATTATAAAATCCATAAATACTTAAGCCTATAACTCTCATCCTCCACACAATGGTCTCTAATCTTATAACTTCAACATCGTTCCTCAAATAATCCATCATAATCCTTCTTTTCACTGGATAAAGCCACGGCTAATCTCACATCCTAACACTCCACCATAGATCCATCACTACTGTTTAAATTTCCAACTCCAAATCCTCACAAAAGAATAATAATCATCTTCTCATACCATACCACTCCGCTAAACATCATCGCTCAATAACATCTTTTAAATTCCTCAATCTCTTCCCAATGTTAATCAATCTCCAAAAATGAGATTCTAGTCAACCACCACTCCAAGACAAAAACTTTGTCTATCTTATAATACCTCCACAAATCAACATTCGCCGTGTCTTCAATACATTCTTGTCATATCTTCCCATAATTTATCCGCCAATAAATTTGGACTATGAAGATCACATCTCAACCCACTCATTATAACTAATCCCAACCAATTTAAGTCCGACTGCCTAACCATCCATTCATCTCAGCACGTCGTGTTACTCCCAATGTCTTCTCTCGTCAACTCAACAATCAAGTCTCGATGCTAATAAAAAAAACTCTACTCAATCTCATGATCACCCTAACTCCTACCATACTCTGCAGTTAATCCTATCTACCACCGTCTAAGCCTCATGTCTGATAAGTTATCATCTCCTCGCATAGAATTTCATTCAACCAGAACTCTCCATTGAGTCCGCCACGCTTCGGTTTTATAAATAAGTCTTGGACAGCCCATTCTTTTCATCCGAAAGAAATCTATTCCAATATCCTATTGTTCCAAAAATCGGTTAATCATTGCTATAACAAAACTCATCTCTCCCTGAGCCTACCCGTAAGCAAAATCCTACAACAATAATAGCTAGTCCCAAAACTATAACAACCATAACATAACATTTCTAAATGGAGAGAAAGAGAGAGAAAGTGAAACTTAAAACCAGTGACACATTTTTTTTTAAAATATTTGAAAAAAAACGTGTGGAATCGTGGTAATGGATGAGGAAGGGTAATTGATTTGTGATCTTGTGAGCTAATTTCAAAAACTTTAAATATTTGAGTTAAAAGAAAACAAAGCTTTGATACCATCACATGCAGCCAAGATAGACTTATTCATTAATTTAAAGACCAAGTCTAAGGAACTGTCTGCTATGACACTATTCACATCATATGAATACTATCTTTCATACAACTTCAAGCATAACATGGTTAACACTGAGTACACATTCAAGACACAAGGGCAAACGTCAGGATCCCTGCGATGACACACTCTTACAGGTCTACACACTCTACCTATACGCATGCAGCATGACGACATCACCTACCACAGGGCCTATTCCTAAACTGAAGACAGCATGGGCAACTTCAAGAACTAATGTCTAGATAAAAGAAGAAAAGAAAACTAAATCAAAAGCGGTACGAAATAAGATCGGAAAGAACGAGTTCAAATAAGACGGGTGTAAGGAGATAGTTGGTTGGGTGAGACAAAATATTTCTCAGAATAACTAGGTAGATGAAGGAGATTTACGTGTAAAATATGATATCGTATACTTTATACTTATAAAAATATGTAAAGAAAAGCGAGCAGATGGTAAAATTATTACAATGTGGAGAAGGAGATAAGGTAGGGTGAGGTAGCAGTTGCTTGCAAATGAAAGTAAGTTAAACAAGATTCTTGAAGTACGAACACGATGAACATAGAGATGTTTATACATATACAAGAAGACATTTAAAGTTCCCTTTGGTTTAGAAAATATTTTAAAAGTACGTACGGTAAGTGGTTAGAATTAATTTTGTAGTTCAGAAAAGTAATATATATATATATATATATATATATATTGGATTATAGAGTTGATAACAAGGTTTAAAACTGAAATGCGAAAGTTACCGATTTGAAAATAGGTACGAGATAGTAAAATAATTTTTACGACCAGGGAGGTTTCAAGATTAGTGAAAGAATTTTAACTCAACCAAAAAAACAATAATTTTGAAATATATAGTATATGGGTTTTCAAGAAATTAAGCTGGGCGAAGAAACTGAATAAGGAATTTCGAAAATACTTTTAGAAGAGGCAACATTGGCAAAGAGAAAAATTCGAAGGATCTACGATAATCGTCAGAAAACGACCACGTGACTCGGAAGAAAGGAAAATGATCGCAGGTTGGTTACACATAGTATAAGATGCAAGGGGCTACGATGGGACCCTACGATCGATAACACAGAAGTGTAATGATCAGAGAGATGCTAGAAGTCAGGGGTCCTAATTATCGGGTCGTCTAAGATCAGGAGAGCTCGGCACTAAGATTTCCTAATGAGTGGTGGGCTCCGAAAGGTGCTTCTCTCAAGCGCAAGAGTCCGTTCAAGTAGTAAATCCTGGGAGTCCAGGTGTCGAATCCTCGGGAGAATCTATTGAAACCACATGTCCAAGTCAAATAGAGTAACTACGAATAAAATCTAAGCACTTTAATAGTGATGGTGAAGGTGGTATGAAAAGTGTGGTGATGGAATTGTTACGTGCGAACAACGAACTCTAATTTGTGAAAAATAGATATAAAAGGCATGTACATGGCATGGGTTCATTAGGATCAGCGAATCGTAAGCTTTGGTTGATCAATTATAACACAACGAAACCTCCTTTTGGGAGCGAATCGTCGGAAGATGTCCTTTTGGGAGTTAACGTGTCAATTCTAATAATATATCGCTAAAGTTGTAAACGTATATATGAAGTATGAAGCTCTCTTTTGGAGAGATCAAATCTCACCCTTGTGGGGTGATCATCTACTTAGAACAATTCTTTTGGAATACGAAAAAGTAGATTTAAGAGTGACGATTAAAACTTTAGCAAATACAACGATTAAGCGCAACAACACAACCAAAGAATACGATTCACATCACCTAATTAATCCATACCATGCACATAAAATATTTAGCTACTCATGGTGCAGAAATAAACAATTTTCAAATCAGAATTCATAGGTTTAATAGCAAAATACGGAAGTTTAGAAGCAAAATACAAGCTAAAACACCCAAATACAAGCTAAAGTTGAAGAGAATATCACCAAATCTCTCTGAAAAGTCTTCAAAACTCTCTGGAAATTAGAAACTAGGCTCTGGAATTTTACAGAATTTTTGCAGAAGAAAATACGGCTCCTAAGTGCTCCAATACGCCAATTATACGCCCAAAAACCCTAGAATACGCTTAAATAATAAGATTGCGGGTTTATTGGGCTTAACGGGTTCAAACCCGCACCATTTACGCACCCGATTGAATCCAGACCGCTCATCTCGAGCGGAGCAAACCCTGGCCGCTCATCCAAGCGGGATGGAACTACAGACCGCCACGTGTGCTTTGAGGATCGTGCACAACCCGCTTCGCATCCGGATCCGCTTCGGATCGCGTCTCGACCGTCCGATCTACGATCAGACGAACATCATCGTGCCACGTCGACGAAAGAGGCGCTCTGCGCTTCGAGTTTGGGCGGGACACTGGAGGACCGTTCGATCGAAATCGAATGGCGGAGAAGACGCCGCGTCGCCCATAATTCCACTTCGAGCGGCGATGATATGGGCCATTGGATCTGCATCGGAGGGCTGAGAATTGCCCACGTCTTCGTCCGCTTGGGGTTGATCTGGAGCTTCGGATCGAAATCGTGCGGTTAGAACGAAGCCGCGTCGACCGCTCGTAAGTTCATTGCTCGCGACCGTCGGATGAAGACTGGGCGGCTGAGATTTCGCCACGTGTCGTCGTTTTATTGGCCGGCGACCGTATTTTCGTATTTCCTTGTGTATTTCCCCATTTAAATTGTATTCTGCATTCAAAAATTCATAGAAATTAGCACAGATCTCAGAAAAATACAAATAAATAGTCGTTGGAATCGTGAGATCGAGACCTTGCTAGGAAAAATATAAAAAGTGCAGAAATGCTTCGTTAAATGCTGTTTTGTGCTCAAATAGTGTGTTTTCTCTAATAAATAAATGTGTAGAAAATACGTATGTACTAGAGACCAATATAGCATCACATGAGCACAAAATAGGGCTAAATGGGGGGTTAAATAAGCAATATTGAACCCAAATCACACCCCCCAACTAGCGTTTTGCTAGTCTCTAGCAAAAAGAGCGATTAAAAATACGCCTAGATCACCTTATCAGATCTCAAATCATTCATCACCATACTACAACGACAAAAGAGATACCCAAACACTAATATCAATATTTCAAACTCATCAAATAATGGTACTTGTGGGTTTTCAAAAAAAATGAAAGTCAAGCATCTCAAATGGTTATAAAATAGACTCAAATTCACTATCCATTACTTCATAGCTCATAGTACACAAAATCAATGGCCCACACCGTTCAATCAAATATTTTAACTTGGAGCGTAGATGGTTCATGCAAAGCAAACATCAAAAGTAGGATGGTATCAAGACATACACACGTTAATCTCTATTCATAGGAACTCACACCACATCTTGTGTTTTCTTTAAGCGTTGGAAGTTCTCTTGCTTCGCTAATCATGCACACTTATTCTCTATGTTCTTTCACTTTTTTCCATAGTTCCGCGTAACGCGCATCAAGCAACATTCGCAGAAAAGTATATAACTTGGATCGCTCCATCAAATAATTGAGGTTCCGGTCAATGGCTCCCAAATCAGACGATCATAGGGCATTAGGCCAAGAAGGACCCCTCGGACTGTACTACTCGAGCCAACCAAGTTATTTCTTTACTAGCACATTTATTCATTTTTTTCTTCCTCATTCATCTCATTTTTTTCTTCTTTTGTGCGTGCATAAACAACTTGGCAAGATAACTTCCTATTCTTTAATTTTTCACAAGAATGGGTATCCTAATCATTTCAAATGACGTGGTACGTTTTTCTACCCAAAATCACACCAAGCATGCAAATGGCAATGAATACGAGATAAAGAACAATGCTCCTGTTAATTTTTGAATTATTGGTACATGAACTATGGTGTGTTCCAATGAAAGCATACCACTTGCTAATCCATAATTTTTAGATTCATTAAGTAATCAATTAATCTTGCCATTGAGATGTATAAAAAAGAAATTCACCACAAGCACTCAAATTCATGTAAAATGAGATTGACATGTTGAATAATAGTGGTGGGGAAAATAAATCACGAGTGTACGGTGGTGAATAAATAACGAGAAATTTCATCACATGAGGTTCATTTCTAGGTAAAGAGAGACTTTGGTGATATTTTTTAACTCAAATTTTTTTTTTCAATGCAAAAAGGGAACTAAAAAAAATAAAATCCTAAAAGAAAAAGAAAAAGAAAATAAAAGTCCTAAAAGAAAAAAAAAGCAAATAAAAATCCTAAAAGTTATTTCCCTCCCCCCAACTTAAAATAGACATTGTCCTCAATGTTAGGAAGAGGGAATCATGGAAAGAACACACCTGATTAGTTCCCACCCGAAGGTGGGTCTGTGAGATCCATGGTGCTCGCTTCCTTGGTCCAAGGCTCGTGAAAATGTTTCAATCTCTGGCCATTCACCTTGAACTCGCTTCCATCTTTTTCATTTAGTAAGAGCACAGCGCCATGTGGGAAAACTTCTTTGACGACGAAAGGTCCATACCACCTAGAGCGAAGCTTCCCAGGAAAGATGTGCAGCCTGGAATTGTATAGCAATACTTTTTGGCCTGGGGTGAACTCCCTCCTCAAGATCATCATGTCGTGGACGGACTTCATCCTCTCTTTTGAAATTTTAGCGTTGTCGTACGCATTTCTCCTCAACTCCTCCAGCTCCAACAATTGTAACCTGCGAGAAGAAAAAGAGACATCAGTATCAAAATTCATTTTCTTTATAGCCCAATAAGATCTATGCTCTATCTCAACAGGTAAGTGACAAGACTTCCCAAATACTAGGCGGTAAGGTGACATCCCCAAAATTGTTTTGTAGGCCGTCCTGTAGGCCCACAACGCTTCAGGTAAGCGCAAACTCCAATCTTTCCTTGATGGATTCACCGTTTTCTGTAGAATTCCTTTGATCTCTCTATTTGCCAACTCTGCTTGGCCATTGGTTTGGGGGTGATACGGAGTAGAAACTTTATGTGTGACCCCAAACCTCTTCATTAAAGTAGCGAACATGCGGTTGCAAAAATGAGACCCTCCATCACTGATCAAGGCCTTGGACACTCCAAACCTAGAGAAAATGTTCTCTTTGAGGAACTTAAGCACAACGGAAGTGTCGTTCGACCTGCAAGGAATAGCTTCCACCTATTTAGAAACATAATCAATACAAATCAAAATATAGGCATATCCAAATGAGGGTGGAAAAGGTCCCATGAAGTCTATGCCCCAACAATCAAATATTTCAATCTCTAAAATGGGGTTCAGAGGCATCATGTTACGTTTAGTAATACCCCCTAATTGTTGGCATGCAGCACAAGTCTTGCAATAATGAAATGTGTCTTTAAACATAGATGGCCAATAAAAGCCACATTGCGAGATTTTTGCCACAGTTTTGTTCGCTGAAAAGTGTCCACCACATACTCCATCATGGCAAAATTGTATCACACTGGTTATTTCATGATCAGGAATGCATCTCCTAACAATTTGGTCACTACAATATTTATATAAGTACGGATCATCAAAGAAGAAATATTTTACCTCGTACTTGAACCGTTTAAAGTCTTGAAGAGACCAAGTGTCAGGAGTCTTACCAGTTACCAGATAATTGACGATATCAGCATACCATGGAGAGGTGGAGACGCTAAAAAGATGCTCGTCGGGAAAGGAGTCCTTCAAAGGCACATCCGCCAAATCAAGGCCTACTGTCAAACGTGATAAATGGTCAGCTACTAGATTCTCCACGCCTTTCTTGTCCTTGATTGTGACATTGAACTCCTGCAACAATAAAATCCATCGTATCAATCGAGGCTTAGCATCTTTTTTAGATAATAAATATTTTAAAGCAGAGTGATCAGTATATATCAAAATTGGTGATCCTAAAATATAGCTCCTGAATTTTTCCAACGCAAAGACTACTGCCAGCAACTCCTTCTCTGTTGTTGTATAATTCCTTTGAGCGTCATTTAATGTCTTGCTGGCGTAGTAAATCACTACTGGAACTTTGTCTTTTCTTTGGCCTAGGACTGCACCAACTGCGTAATTGCTTGCATCACACATTATTTCAAATGGTAGGGACCAGTCTGGCACCTGCAAAATAGGAGCAGAAATCAGCAACTTCTTTAAAGTTTCAAAAGAAAGTTGACACTCAGGTGTCCAAATAAAGTCCACATTTAAAGTAAGTAAGTTGCAAAGAGGGCGAGATATAGCGCTAAAATCTTTGATGAACCGCCTATAAAATCCTGCATGTCCCAAAAATGATCTGATGTCCTTCACGCATTTAGGACTTGGTAGCTTCTCAATTACTGCTACCTTGGCTCTGTCTACCTGTATACCATCTTTAGAAACCAGGTGACCTAGGACAAGTCCCTCTGTGGTCATAAAATGACACTTCTCCCAATTCAATAGGAGGTTCTTTTCAATGCACCTGTCAAGAACAAGAGCCAAGTTAGCTAAACAATCATGGAAAGAGCTACCATATACTGAAAAATCATCCATAAATACCTCAACGATTTTCTCAACCATCTCATCAAAAATACTGAGCATGCATCGCTGAAAAGTAGCTGGAGCATTACATAAACCAAACGACATTCTTTTAAATGCAAAAGTACCAAAGGGACAGGTAAAAGTGGTCTTTTCCTGGTCCTCAGGTGCAATCTCAATCTGGTAATAACCTGAATAACCGTCTAGAAAGCAATAATATTCATGTCCAGCTACCCTCTCCAAAATTTGGTCAAGAAATGGAAGAGGGAAATGATCTTTTCTAGTTCTAGAATTCAACTTCCTATAGTCTATACACATCCTCCAACCTGTGGTGGCTCTAACTGGGATAAGCTCATTATTCTCGTTTTTAACCACGGTGAGGCCAGACTTTTTAGGAACAACCTGTGTAGGGCTAACCCACTTGCTGTCAGAAATAGGATAAATAATGCATGCATCCAATAATTTTAAAACCTCGCCTTTCACCACTTCTTTTAATGTTGGATTTAACCTACGTTGCATTTCTCTAGTGGGTTTGGCGTCATCCTCTAAATAAATGTGATGCATGCATACAATAGGGCTTATACCTTTAATGTCAATAATGGACCAACCTATAGCACCTCTATGTTTCCTCAGCACGTCAAGTAATGAGCTTTCCTGCTCTAAAGAGAGTTTAGAAGATATTACCACAGGGAAGCTGTTTTCATCGCCAAGAAAAGCATACTTAAGATAGTCAGGAAGTGGCTTCAACTCTGGCTTTGGATCCTCCACCTCAGATGAAATTTGAATTGATGCATTAGGTGGCAAAGCCTCGAACCTGGGCTCCCATACCGCATTGAGCTCCTTCACGTTCTCCTGCACAAAAGACATGTCATCAGAATCACCAATAAAAGTCTCAACAATAGAAGCATCATCACAAAATTCAGAACAAATATAATCATCCACCAACGAATCAATCATATGCACCCTCTCAACCTCCTCATCCACATGTGGCAACTTGCAAGTATTAAAAATATTCAAATCTAAAGTCATGTTGCCAAAAGTAATTTTCAGTTGACCATCCCTATAATTTATCAAAGCATTACATGTCGCTAGGAATGGTCTACCTAGGATGATAGGAGTAGCATTGGCAGTTTGGGGTCCCTGGATGTCTAGAACTATAAAGTCCGCGGGGTAGTAAAATTTGTCCACCTGAACGAGGACATCCTCAATGCATCCCTTTGGAACTTTAATAGATCTATCAGCTAGTTGCAATGTAACAGATGTAGGCTTTAGCTGTCCTAACCCAAGCTGCACAAAAATAGGATATGGCAAAATATTGACACTAGAACCTAAATCCAATAAAGCATTTCCAATTTTCTTAGTGCCAATGGTGCAAGTGATGGTGGGTGATCCAGGGTCTCTAAATTTAGGTGGTGTATTTTGTTGCACAATAGAGCTAACCTGTTCAGTCAAGAATGCTTTCTTTTTCACGTTTAACTTTCTTTTAACAGTGCACAAATCTTTCAGAAATTTAGCATAAGCAGGTATTTGATTAATAGCATCAAGCAATGGAATATTGATCTGGCACTTCTGAAAAATTTCACGAATTTCAGTTTGATACTTATCTTTGTTTTTCTGAAGTAGCCGATGAGGGAAAGGTGCTGCAGGTACATATGCTGCGGGTTCCTTCTCTTTAATGACATTTTTGCTCAAACCCACTTCCGTGCTCTTTTCCTGCAGCTCCTCTTGCTCTTGAATTTCCTCTTCTTGGGTTTGAATTCCCCCTTCCTGCTCAGCTTGTCTGCTCGGTGGATCAGGCTTCTGAATCTCTTTTCCACTCCTCAAAGTGGACACCGCTTGGCAAGGCTTCATATTATTTCCTGCAGAAGAAGATGAGCCCATATTAGGATTTGGAATTGACTGAGATGGAAGCTTACCTTTTTCTAATGTCGCTGTAAGCCTCGCCAAGCTCTCGCTCATCTGCTGGTTCTGAGTCTGCTGAGCCTGAAATTGAGCCTGCTGTTGCTGCATCTGGGCTTGTTGCAATTGGATAAGCTGCTGAAGCGCATCGCCAAATGGTTGCATCTGCTGTTGTTGCACTGGCTCAGGGTCCCTCCTCTGGTTCCCACCTTGATAGTTGTTGTTGTTGTATTGAGGTTGTCGGAACGGAGGGGGAGCCTGCTGCTGCTGAGTCTGCTGATTGGGGCCCCAGTTCAAGTTTGGATTGTTGCGCCACCCCTTGTTGGAATTGAAGTTCTGGTAATTCGAAGACACTTGATTCACCCCCGTTGGATTGCCTAGCATGCTCTTCAAAGCTGGAAGCGTAGGACAAGCACTAGTGTCGTGGCCACCAACGTCGCAAAGTGCGCAAATCTGCTCTATCTCGACTGCCTTGGCCTCTTTCAGATTCATGGCGTGAAGCTTGTTTGAGATCATGGCCTCCATCTTTGCCTCCAACGCATCCTCTTGCTTCAAATTATAAACCAGTCCTCGCGTAGGCTGGGATGGTGCAGAATGGCCTCCTCTCTCGTAGTCTGAAGTGGTGTCCCATGTCTGCGCATTTTCTGCTATCTCCTCCAGGTACGTCCAAGCTTCGTCTGGCTCTTTATCAAAGAATCCTCCATTGCACATCATCTCTACAAATTGCTTCATTTGCGGCTGCAGTCCATCGTAGAAGAAGCCAATAATCCTGCTTTTATCGAAGCCATTGTGCGGACATGCGAGCAGCAACTCATTAAACCTTTCAAATGCCTGGTAGAATGTTTCCTCGCTTTTCTGGGCAAAGTTCATAATCTGCCGCTTCAGTCCCTGTGTCCTGTGAATAGGAAAAAACTTCTTTAGAAATTCAGCCGGCAAATCAATCCATGTAGTAATAGAGCGTGATGGCAATGCATTCAACCAATTCTTAGCTTTGTCTTTTAATGAAAATGGGAACAGTTTAAGATATATCGTATCCTCGCTAGTTTTCCCATCAAAGCATGTCAAGCAAACCTCCTCAAATCCTTTAATATGCAGATATGGATTTTCCTTGTCTAACCCATGAAAGGTGGGTAAGAGTTGGATCACCCCAGGTTTAAAATTGAAAGAATTTGCATCGGCAGGTAAAATAAAGCATGAAGCAGTGCTAGTCCTAGTGGGTCGAAGTAAATCTTTTAAAGTCCTAGGCACTCCAGGTTGCACATTATTCTCGTTATTGTTGCTAAAGTTTTCATCCATATTATTATTAGCCATATCAAAACGTCGAGTCAACCTTTGTGTCCTAGGAGTCCTATGCCACATAAACTAGCACAAATATTTTTTTTAATGAAAGCAAACAAAAGTTTATATACAATAAAGTGGAAAGATCTCACCGAAGGTCCTCTGAATGAATTAAACCGTAGTAACAAACCGTTCTCCCCGGCAACGGCGCCAAAAACTTGGTGGGCTCCGAAAGGTGCTTCTCTCAAGCGCAAGAGTCCGTTCAAGTAGTAAATCCTGGGAGTCCAGGTGTCGAATCCTCGGGAGAATCTGTTGAAACCACAAGTCCAAGTCAAATAGAGTAACTACGAATAAAATCTAAGCACTTTAATAGTGATGGTGAAGGTGGTATGAAAAGTGTGGTGATGGAATTGTTACGTGCGAACAACGAACTCTAATTTGTGAAAAATAGATATAAAAGGCATGTACATGGCATGGGTTCATTAGGATCAGCGAATCGTAAGCTTTGGTTGATCAATTATAACACAACGAAACCTCCTTTTGGGAGCGAATCGTCGGAAGATGTCCTTTTGGGAGTTAACGCGTCAATTCTAATAATATATCGCTAAAGTTGTAAACGTATATATGAAGTATGAAGCTCTCTTTTGGAGAGATCAAATCTCACCCTTGTGGGGTGATCATCTACTTAGAACAATTCTTTTGGAATACGAAAAAGTAGATTTAAGAGTGACGATTAAAACTTTAGCAAATACAACGATTAAGCGCAACAACACAACCAAAGAATACGATTCACATCACCTAATTAATCCATACCATGCACATAAAATATTTAGCTACTCATGGTGCAGAAATAAACAATTTTCAAATCAGAATTCATAGGTTTAATAGCAAAATACGGAAGTTTAGAAGCAAAATACAAGCTAAAACACCCAAATACAAGCTAAAGTTGAAGAGAATATCACCAAATCTCTCTGAAAAGTCTTCAAAACTCTCTGGAAATTAGAAACTAGGCTCTGGAATTTTACAGAATTTTTGCAGAAGAAAATACGGCTCCTAAGTGCTCCAATACGCCAATTATACGCCCAAAAACCCTATAATACGCTTAAATAATAAGATTGCGGGTTTATTGGGCTTAACGGGTTCAAACCCGCACCATTTACGCACCCGATTGAATCCAGACCGCTCATCTCGAGCGGAGCAAACCCTGGCCGCTCATCCAAGCGGGATGGAACTACAGACCGCCACGTGTGCTTTGAGGATCGTGCACAACCCGCTTCGCATCCGGATCCGCTTCGGATCGCGTCTCGACCGTCCGATCTACGATCGGACGAACATCATCGTGCCACGTCGACGAAAGAGGCGCTCTGCGCTTCGAGTTTGGGCGGGACACTGGAGGACCGTTCGATCGAAATCGAATGGCGGAGAAGACGCCGCGTCGCCCATAATTCCACTTCGAGCGGCGATGATATGGGCCATTGGATCTGCATCGGAGGGCTGAGAATTGCCCACGTCTTCGTCCGCTTGGGGTTGATCTGGAGCTTCGGATCGAAATCGTGCGGTTAGAACGAAGCCGCGTCGACCGCTCGTAAGTTCGTTGCTCGCGACCGTCGGATGAAGACTGGGCGGCTGAGATTTCGCCACGTGTCGTCGTTTTATTGGCCGGCGACCGTATTTTCGTATTTCCTTGTGTATTTCCCCATTTAAATTGTATTTTGCATTCAAAAATTCATAGAAATTAGCACAGATCTCAGAAAAATACAAATAAATAGTCGTTGGAATCGTGAGATCGAGACCTTGCTAGGAAAAATATAAAAAGTGCAGAAATGCTTCGTTAAATGCTGTTTTGTGCTCAAATAGTGTGTTTTCTCTAATAAATAAATGTGTAGAAAATACGTATGTACTAGAGACCAATATAGCATCACATGAGCATAAAATAGGGCTAAATGGGGGGTTAAATAAGCAATATTGAACCCAAATCAATGAGCTAGACTAAAATCAGGATCTAAGGGGAAAGGTTCCTAAGAGAATCACGGTTAGTTCTGCTGGGCCCGAAGTCGATGGACCCGAGCGAACGATTAAAAGGAGGGCTCTAGAAATTTAACACGGTCAGAGTCAAGTGGGGACTACTAAGGTATCCTAGGACGAGGATGACTAAATCTTAACCAAGGTGTCCGACTATCCAACTGGGATGTCTACCTAAGTCTTCCTACCATCTAAGACTGGGTAAACCTAATTTAGACTCGGACATGGATATTAAATGAATGCGGTACTTTTATTGTTCCAAACTTTTGCAAGACCTGCATGGGCCACCACTAAAACCTGTCACGCCCCGCTTCCCAAAATGGACAGAGGCGAAGCGTGACTAAGGCCCGCTTAGGCCAGAGCTGAGAAGCTCTGACCCAATAAGCGTCTGTAGGGGGTACCGATTTAAAAGATTTTCAGGTTCTTGCATTTATAAAGTTCGAACAACAGAAAGTACAGAAAAGAAGTTGCATTCATTAAATAGGGTTATAATATCCAACTGGTACAAAGTCTAAAAGAAGCCTAAGCATGGCAACAAAAGATTTAAAAGCAAACCTAAAAGTAGTAACCTCTGAAAGTGACGACTAAAAAGACCTCAAGGTCTGGTCCTCGTCAGGCACGTACTCTGGGTCGACGTCCTCGGCTCCTCGTACTCCAGTGAGTCTGCCTCTTCCACGAACTCTGGCTGACCACCTGACGTACAGCACCCAAGAGAAAGGAACTGTACGTCAGGTAAAGTCTACAAGCAAGGGTTAGAATTTACTGCAAGTGCACCGAACTTTAAACAACGGTTTACTGGTTGATTAGCATGCTGAGGTTCTATTACACAACAGTTTACTGGTTGATTAACATGCTGTGGTTATAACAGAGTAACACAACAGGAAGTAACGCAGTAGGAAAGTAAAACGGGACAAGTAGTAGTCGTAGCGTGTGCTACCGACTACGGGACTATCCTAAAGGTGTCAGGACAAGACGGAACTAGACAAGACAGGACAGGACACGACACGACACGACTGACAGGACAAGTAAAACACGAAGGGTTCACGCCTTACGGTTCGAGGGGGATCAGACCCTCTCACCGTGCGCACGCTCAACCCTACCCCAAACCCCAGAACTCAGGACAGGAAGCACGGAGATCACTTTCGCAAGGAAAGCACCTGAAACGCCTGTAGGCTTTTTGTAACACAGAGATCACTTCCGCAAGGGAAGCACCTGAAACGCCCGAAGGCTTTTTGTATCACAGAGATCACTTCCGCTCGGGAAGCATCTGAAACGCCCGAAGGCTTTTTGTATCACAGAGATCACTTCCGCTCGGGAAGCATCTGAAACGTCCGAAGGCTTTTTGTACCACAGAGATCACTTCCGCTCGGGAAGCATCTGAAACGTCCGAAGGCTTTTTGTGTAACATGACACGACATGACAAGTGTAGGGAGTTGTTATTCTAGGGTGTCCACACACACGCACACACATGATAGTCCTACGGTGTCAAAAGTTGTTGTTAGGCTCAGACTTCGTCGTCAAGTCTGAGCCGTCAGGAGTCGTCCCGGATTCGCAGGGTAAAGGGTTAGGATTCGTTCACAGTTTAGTTTTGTTTCTTTATTAAAAAAAACAAGGCATTTGATTTTTTTTTCTTAGCAACATGCGTAAACCCAAAAGGAGAAGGGTTGGTCAACGTTTTTTTAAAAGAGTAATTAATTAAGCCCACCTTACTTTTGTTTTAAACAAGGGAGAAAATCGTACATGTTAAAAAAATGTTTATTAACAAAAAAATTAATGAGTTATTAGCAGGTAGGTCAATCGATGTCCTAAAATTACACGAAAATACCGGGGAGATCGCGCCTCCGAGAGAATCGTGAATACGTGGTTCAGTTGCGCGTCGGAACTACAGATGTACAATAATAAAATCAAATACGGAAATACGCACACGGATCAACCTACGCACAAAAATACGTACGACCGGAAGTGGCCGTTACAATCAGCCCAATGCTTAAAACGGTCCTGAGCAATCCTCAGCCGCTCCCGAATGTTTCTGACAACATCCACAGCCTCCACGATCATCTCAGGTCCCAACAGCTCCCGATCTCCAACGTCATCCCAACTCAGTGGCGATCGACATTTCCTTCCGTATAGCGCAGCGAATGGTGCCATGCCAATACTCGCCTGAAAGCTGTTATTATAGGAGAACTCCACCAGGTGCAGATGGTCCTCCCACGAACCCTTGAAATCCAACATACACGCCTCAGCATGTCCTCCAAGATCTGAATCGTCCTCTTGGACTGGCCATCTGTCTGCGGATGGTACGCCGTGCTGAAACTCAGACTCGTACCCAAACTCTTCTGCAGACTCTGCCAGAACTGAGACGTGAATCTCGTGTCTCTGTCCGACACGATACTCACAGGGACTCCGTGTAGTCGGACGATCTCCTGCACGAAACGCGTTACATCACTAACTATTCTAGGAAAAAGGAAATAGAAATGGAAAGTAAAAGGATTTACCTCCATATATCTCCTCGCCAGCGCCTCAGTGGACTGTCCTACTCGGAACGGAATAAAGTGCGCGGATTTGGTCAATCGGTCTACGATCACCCAAATCGCGTCATTCTGCTTCGGACTCTGAGGTAGTCCAGTCACGAAGTCCATAGTGATGTGTTGCCACTTCCACTCCGGAATCGGAAGTGGTTGTAGCAACCCTGCCGTACGCTGATGCTCCGCTTTCACCTGCTGGCAAACCAAACACTTGGCCACGCTCCGAGCCACGCTCCTCTTCATCCCATGCCATCAGAAATTCAAACGAAGATCCTTGTACATCTTGGTCCCACCAGGATGCACAGAATACGGCGAACTGTGTGCCTCCACCAACAGCTCCTCTCTGATATCTCCCGCAGGCACACACAACCTGGCTCTAAACCTCAGCGAGCCATCCTCGTGAATCACGAAATCAGTCCACAGACCCGCTTCCACCATCTCTCGAATCTTTACCAACTTCGGATCACCACTCTGCCCAGCCTTGATCCGATCCACGATCCTCGACTGTATCTGCATACACATCAACGGAGAAGTCTCTCCAGGCAGAACCACCTCAACTCCAGACTCGCAAAAATCCTGCTGCAACCTCCACTGCGAAGTCAATAACATCACCGCCGGAAGACTACTCAACGCATCAGGAACCACATTCACCTTACCCGGGTGATACTGCAACTCGATCTCATAGTCTGCCATGAGCTCCAACCACCGACGCTGTCGAATGTTGAGCTCCTTCTGCGTGAAAATGTACTTCAAGCTTTTGTGATCGGTGAAAATCTTCACTTTCTCACTCAGCAGGAAGTGCCTCCAAATCTTCAGCGCAAACACGACAGCAGCCAACTCCAAATCGTGCGTCGGGTAATTCTTCTCGTGAGCCTTAAGCTGACGAGAAGAATACGCGACCACGTGCCCATGCTGATGCAACACACATCCAAGACCTTTGCCAGAAGCATCGCAAAAGATATCGAATCCTCCACCCCGGTCGGGCACATCAAGAATAGGGGCAGACGTCAACCGCTCCTTCAGGACACCAAAAGCATCCTCACATCCAACAGACCAATCAAAAGATACATCCTTCCGCATCAAACTGGTCATCGGCTCGGCAATACGGGAGAAATCCTTGATGAATCGCCGGTAATAACCTGCAAGTCCAAGGAAACTCCGGATCTCAGACGCTGACTGCGGAACAGGCCATTCTCTGAGAGCCCGAATCTTCTCAGGATCCACCGAAATCCCATCACCAGTCACCATATGCCCCAGAAAAGCCACTCTATCCCGCCAGAACTCGCACTTCGAATACTTGGCATACAACCGATGCCTCCTCAGAATTTCCAATACCGTCCTCAAGTGCGACGCATGCTCTTCCTCTGACTTAGAATAGACCAGCATGTCGTCAATGAAGATAATGACAAACTTATCTAGATAGTCATAGAAGATCAAGTTCATCAGGTTCATAAATACTGCGGGCGCGTTGGTCACACCAAAAGGCATAACCATGAACTCGTAGTGACCATACTTCGTCCTGAAAGCCGTCTTCGGAATATCCTCTTTCCTCACCTTCAGCTGGTGATATCCACTCCTCAGGTCCAATTTGGAGAATACGCTGATCAAAAATATCATCAATCCGCGGCAATGGGTACTTATTCTTCACAGTCACCGCATTCAGCCCTCGATAATCCACACACATGCGACGCGAACCGTCCTTCTTCTTCACCAACAGGACCGGTGCTCCCCACAGAGACACCCTGGGATTAATGTAACCCTTCCGCAAGAGTTCATCCAGCTGCTTCCGCAACTCCTCCAATTCCGCTGGAGCCATACGATAAGGTGCCTTCGAAATGGGCTGCGCTCCCGGAATCAGGTCAATCAAAAACTCTAGAGCTCGATCGGGCGGCAGACCAGACATTTACTCGGGGAAGACGTCATCAAAATCACGCACTACAGCAGGCCTACCCTGCTCCATCAGCATAGCCACAACCTCCACCGGTTTGGCCCGAAACCTGACCGGACCAAGCAAACTGCTACCACGGCTGAACTCAAACACAGGATGTCCGGGAATCTCGAACACCACCTTCTTCCTCCGACAGTCGATCGTAGCATAGAAGCTCGCAAGCCAATCCATCCCAAGCACTGCATCATAATTGATGATGTCGTGGACAATAAAGTCAGCATACAGCTCGTGTCCACAGACCACCAACGGGCAAGAATTGCACCCACGATGCACCGAAATCACACCATTCCCTGTAACGATGTTCCAACTCTGGGGAAGAGAGGAAGTCGACAAGGAATGCCTCTCCACGAAGCTCCGAGAAATGATGCACATGGATACACCAGAGTCAAAGAGAACTCGTGCAGGAAAAGAGCAAACTAGAATCACACCTAACAGACAGTCTAACAATCAAATTCTATTCTAGCAATCAAACATATGCAAACACTAACATATCTAACAACCGAACTAACTAAGAAAGGAACTGCTAGATAGAAAGTTACATGCGATAACCTCATCCAGCGTCTCGGTCTCAGCAGCAGTCATCAGAAACGCCTGTCGTTTCGGCTGGACAGCCTGCTGAAATGCCTGCCTCTGTGGAACGAGAGGCGCTCCACGACCAGCAGGAACAGGTGCCCTCTGCTGCAACGGCTGAGCTGCAACGGGTGCCCTCCACGGCTGCTTCGACTTCGGACAGTCCTTCATGGTATGCGCAGGATCTCCACAAACCAGACACTGCCCCAGCATCTTCCGTCACTGCTCTTTGACATGCCCAGTCTTGCCACAGAAATTGCAAGTCTTCAAAGCAGGAGATCCTCCGGGCCTCTTGAACTGCACAGGCTGGTTGGGCCCGTGCCCCGGTCTCACCACTGCTCTGGCCTACTCCATAGGCCTCTTCCCAGCGCCAGAAATCTGTCCCCTCTTCTGATTCACAATCCTCTCCTGCCTCTTGGCCGCAATCAGAACCTTCTGGTAAGTCTCCGCATCAGAAGAAGTGACATAGCTCTGCAGATCCAAAGAAAGCCCCTGCAGAAACCTCTGGGCTCTCTCCTCAGCATCTTGCACCATCTTCGGTACAAAACGACTCAGCCTCGTGAATTCCTGGTGGTACTGGTCCACCGTCAAATTCCCTTGCTTCAGATCAATGAAGCGCTGAGCCATTTCCCTCCTGGCGGCCTTCGGAAAATACTCCTCGTCAAATCTGGACTTGAAGGTAGCCCAAGAAATTGGCTCCTCCAGCAACTCCTCCTCGGCATCCCACCAGTTCCGCGCGTTGTCCTTCAGCTGCCGCTTCGCCAGATCAACCCATCCAGTCGGGTCGACCTTCACATCTTCAGATTATCTTCCATGTTCCTGGGCCACTCATCTGCAGCCAGGGGTCCTTCGGTCCCATCAAAGTAAGCGGGACCCAGCTCCCGAAATTGCTTCGCTCCGGGCTCGAAGCGAGGGGCAGCCTGGAAAGCCGGCGCTGCACGAGCAGGCGGAACATTACGGACAGTCTGCAGAATTCCTTGCTGCACCTGCATCATCTGATGCATCATCCTCATCATCTCCCCGGCGGTGGTCTCTCGGTCCGGCTCCTGGTCACGAGGGGGCACACCACCACCAGCACGGGTATTCCGTCTCCTAGCCATCTATTGACACAGGAAAACGGAACAGATCAGACTCTTAGCCTAAGGCACGGTGTTGAATTTTTGTTAGTTGGACTTTCTATGATTCTTATTGTCATTCCGATTAAGTCACAGTTACAGAAAAATTGGACCTGCATGGGCCACCAAAGAAACCTGTCACGCCCCGCTTCCCAAAAACATGGAGGCGAAGCGTGAGAAGGTCTGCACGGACTTGAAGCTGCAAAGTCGCAAGTCCGTTAAGTGTCAAATAAAACGAAGTAACAGGTCCCTGTAATGTGACTCAGAATAACAATAACAATAATAGGAAAAGAGAGACAATAATATAACATTATTCCAACTCAGAGTCCAACAAAAAGTCCAACAACCAGAAATGCCACCAGGCAACAAAAGAGTCAAAAGCAAAAGGCCCAGCATGGCCAAAAGAATCTAACAAAACGGTGCTACTCACCGACAACCACAGCTAACAAAGAAAAAGTACGAGAGATCTCTAAGATTGATCACCGGTGTCCTCGTACTCCACGTCACCAACAGGTTCGGGCACGAACTCCACGAACTCGTCACCCTCCGCAACTGTCTCTGGCTCAGCAACTAACATGCGTCACCCAAAGAGAAGGGGCACATGTCAGCAAGTCTAAAA
Source organism: Scilla litardierei (assembly GCA_030789695.1). NCBI lineage: Eukaryota > Viridiplantae > Streptophyta > Magnoliopsida > Asparagales > Asparagaceae > Scilla > Scilla litardierei. The sequence goes on along the minus strand of CM061141.1, from coordinate 2,449,526 downwards.
GACTTGTGCAAGGAAACTATAAAAGTAAAACAACCTAACAGTTCTAAAGTAAAGTATGACATGGATATAGAATGACAAATGACATGGCAAGGCAAGTAAACAAGTAAAAGACAAGTACTGGAATTGTAATCACGTCGTGCACAGAGATTCCGCCCTTTGGCTAGAGTGGATGTACGGGCCAACTCTTACGCTCAAGTGATCGTTTATCCCTACCCCTCCACGTGTGTCGAGCCAGGGCATTACCCCCGAACACGGAATGCTCGCTTCTGGATCACGAGCCAGGAAGTGTTTTTAACACGGATGGCGTAGGGTTATGCCTGCATAACGGGTGCCTAGCCGGTAACACGGAAACATGGATTGTACAAGTAGTGTAGCGTGTGCTACGATGCAAGTTTAACTAGAATGACATGTAAGATGCAATGCATGGCAGTTAACAATTCAAATGCGTACAGTTAAGGAATTTAAACATGACAGATATCAATGCATGAATGATATGGCAAGGTGTCGGATCTAGCTTCGTTGTCAAGCTAGATCTCAAAGTTGCGCCTAGATCGCTATCATTTCACGATCTAGTCTCTTTCATGCTAGTACAAAGATTTGGCCTAATACATGGCCTAAAGAAGGGTTGGCAAGTTTCACTTGCCTGGTACCGAATTGTTGATCGACGTGAGTTACGAGAACGGTGTCCTACGATAGGTGAATTCGCTGTTATGGCAAAATAAAAGATTAGATGGAAGTTCTAAATCGTTTTGCATCGGAATCCTATGTCTAGTAATCCATTTTTAATTTAGGGTTTCTAATTTACGGTGTGGGTTAAAAAGCGATTAAGGGATTAAAGTTACTAACCGTAGAGTAGCGAATGGAAGACACCAAAACAGATCGTGTTTTGGCGACGAAGAACAATCCAGGGAAGCTACGGCCGAAAAACGAGATCTCGGCGACCTAGATCGGTAACCGGCACAAGATACGGCGAGAAATAACCTTCGAGGATGTAAGCAATGTTTTGGGGAAGATTAGGGATGATTTGTGAATGATCTTGGCTCAGAAAGAATGAATGAAGAATGATAGAATCGACGGATTAAATAAAAATAAAATGACGGCTGGAAAATAGATCTAGGGTTTCGGGGTCAACTAGTCGGTCAAAGAAGAGTGGTTGACCGACTAGTTTAAGAACTAGTCAGTCGGTCGTCTAACGTAGACCGACTAAATGGCAAACCGAGAATAGGTTTTGGTACAGGTCAACTAAGTTAGTCGGTCAAAGCACAATTGGTGACCGACTAGTTTAAGAACTAGTCGGTCGGTCGACCAACGTTGACCGACTAAAAGGCAACCAAAAGCTAAAGATGAGAATTAGAATTAGTCGGTTGAAGAACAACAGCTGACCGACTAGTTTGCAACCTAGTCGGTCGGAAATCGTTCTTAGACCGACTAACGACAAACAGTAACTCTACTGTACAGTGATTCTCAGAATTAGTCGGTCTGAGTACAATGCTTGACCGACTAGTTTGAGAACTAGTCGGTCGAAGGTTGAACTTAGACCGACTAACGAAAAACAGTAACTCAGCTATTTTTAATACGTTGAACTAGTCGGTCCATGAAGGATTGCCGACCGACTAGATCTCATTCTAGTCGGTTGGTTCTCCTTCGTGAACCAACTAAGATGCACCAGAAGTGCCGAAACGAAGCGCGAAGCTTCGGGAAAGATTCTATGGCTTCTAGGATCGTTCTAACTCTAGAATTACGGCGTTATTTAAGCTAAAATGTGAGGATTTAATCGAGAAAAATATACACGGAGGGAAATCCAATATTATTCATATAAATTATTTATTACAAACACCGGTCGTTACAAATTTGCCCCTACTAGCAAACGTGTCCGAAAAATTACAAAAACATACCCACGAGATCATATCGTCACGAGGATCGCGAATACAAGATCCGTTCTGGGATTTGAGCTACAGAAATACTAGTTTTAGGCCAAAACGTTTAGAAAGCGGGTCTGCGTGTTCTAAACTGAAATGATCTCAGAAAATTATGAAATTAATGTGAGAAGCCCTAAGTGATCATAGGAGGTTACTGTAGAAGTTTGAAGACATTTTGAAAATGTTTGGATAGAAAATAAATTTGTCAAATCAAAACGGTAATTTTGGGAGATGAATTTTAACAGAAATGTTTTGGACATTTGAGGAAATATGCAATTGCTGAAATACTTTATAATAAGTCTAGTATTTCAAAATATTTTTATAAGAATTTTTGAAATCAGTTTAAAACTCCTGATCAACCATTATAAAATATCTTTTTTTAAAAAATGAAATTACTTCAAATATTTAGCTTAAATGTTTTGGAAAAATACAGGTCGTTACACCTGAGAAGCACGAATATTATTTTGGGTATGATGTGACTATAGTCTTTGAGAAACACGAAGGTCAATTGAAAACTATTATGGATGGAGTTCCAGGAGGGAGGAAGAGTGGTGACGCTCAAGGGAGATCCCAACTTCAGCTGAACCATGGTTTTCTTGAAACTCATGGTGTATGCGATACAGACAGAGGTCGTATGATTTTTGGTGGAGTTACATGGGTTGGCAGGGAAGGTTGAGCAGCATAAGCAAGACATCCCTCCAGTGGTGTAGCATGTTCTGATTCGGTTCTAGGGAGTGTTACAGGCGACACATGGACTCCCACCTCCATGTGACCACGAGCATGGCATTGTTCTGTGAGGAGTCTCACCTATCAACGCTATCTCCAGATGCAGAAGGACGAGATCGAGAGGATGGTGACAGAAATGATTTAGGTAGGAATGATTTATGCAGGAATGATCTAGCACAGTGAGAGCCCCTTTCGAGCCCAATCCTGTTAGTGAAGAAAGATGGTAATTGGAGTTTATGCATCGACTAAAGGGCGTTGAATAAGGAGACATTGCCAGACAAATTTCACATCTCAGCGATCGAAGAGCTCCTAGATGAGCTTCATAGAACAACAATCTTTTTTCAAGATTGACTTGAAGTCAAGGTATCATCAGATTAGAATGCAGGCTGAGGACGTGATCAAGAGGTTCAAGCGGTTCAAGAAGGATGGCAGTTGGAGCAAAGTCCGTCCCATAATGTTTGTTCCGCAGAAGATCATGCCATCCTTCCCATCGATCAACTCGATCACATACATGCATGCGATCAAGCGGGTCGGAATCCCACATCACACACATTTATTGTGCGCTGCGGAACCAAAAGATACTATTATTATATACCTTTTTATTTTTATTTTCACTAATTACGTTTAGCAAATTACTTTGACTAATTTCAAATTGCATTTACTAATTTCCTTTACCCCTAATGAATTCTAGGACCCCACATATTAATGTACTAGTCATAACCCGTGCCCGCGGGCACGGTGCATTTAAGATTTTTTTCCGTGAAATATTTGTCCCCCAAAAAATATTTCTACAGTCAAAATTTAAAAGAACAACAATTTAGCGTAAAAAAATTTAGAGGCACGACCGCCTTCGGCAAGAAACAATAAATTCAGTGCTCCTTCGACGCAGAACAACAAATTAGCGTATAAAAATGGCGCGGGCGCCTTCGGCGCGGATAGGTTGGTTAGACCTCTGCTTGACGCCCAAAAAACTCAGCCCGCCTCTTTGAATGCACATTCCCTGTATTTTTTTTGGGTTTTAATTTTTTTGCGGTCAGCCGATATAAAGTTCTCTTTTGCATACTTGTAATTTAAGTTGCATATTTTTTGGGTTCCATTTTGTGTGTGTTTTTTTTGGGTCTCATTTTTTGGGTCATTTTTGAAGGAAGAGTATTAAGTGCTGATGGTGCCAATTTCAAAAAAGAAAAGCTTTTGTATTCTCCCAACGAATTTTCCCACCACCTAAAAAATTTTCCCCTCAAAACTTGATGTGACATTGACATATAGGACAAAGTTCAAAAACAGCTTTCAATTGTAATATAGATATCCACACTTTGTGGGTCTACACCTAATTTTAGCCCCAATTTGATATTCTAATTAAATTTATACTAATAAACCTATATATTCCCCCTCATCTTTTCTCCAGCACAGGAACCCTCCCTATCCAAACAACGCTAGCCGTCATCTCCTACCAGCCCCCACGGCCAGTCAGACCTCCATCTCCCTCCACAGCCTCCTTCTCAACTCTTTAACCCAGACGCAACTCCCCCTCCTCCATCAAGCTCTTCTCCTTCTCTCCTCCCCCTTCCCTTCTCTTTCCAGCCACCAGACACGGGACTCTCACTGTTCAGCAATACTGTGGGGGACTAGTGGAATTGAGTATCTTGACTTACTGTTCAGCTAACAGGTTGTCCCCTGCAATACTGTGGTGGGACATGATACAATCATAATATATTGAAGCACGAGATTATTGACCGAGTCAAACAACCATTGCCCTGTTGGAAGCGACGAGACTTGGATCTCTTTTGCACAAGTCACCGTCCAATTTTTGCACTAGATAATCTTGTTCTTATTGGACAACCAATTTCCGCACTCAGGTGTGAAAAGGGAGACCAAATGAAACAACTACGAAGCTGTGAATAAAACACCAGTCAATCAATTAGTACTCAAATGATCCCAAAAGGCGGCCACTGGATGCAAGAATATTATATAAGACCCAATCTGTTCTTATTGGCATTCATCAATTTCTATCGCCCTACCGAAGAAATACCATATGGCGCCACAGCAGCTGGCATCCTGCCTAGTTTGTGCCATTCTCTTTCTCGCCTGCCACCACGCCACCTCCCTGGTCACACAATTCGGCAACGAGACCGATCGGCAGTCGCTCCTCTCCTTCAAGTCCATGCTGTCCAATGACTCGCGAGAATCATTGGCTTCCTGGAACGACTCCATCCATTTCTGCCACTGGCCTGGCGTCGTCTGCGGCAAACGGCAACCTCAACGGGTCATCTCCTTGGTCCTTGGCTCCCGTGGTCTATCCGGGACAGTGTCACCTGCCATAGCCAACCTCACGTTTCTCAGGATGATGGATCTCTCCGATAACCAGCTTCTTGGGCCCATTCCACGTGACATCGGCCGCCTCCATAGGCTGCAGCATCTCAATCTGAGTGCTAATTCTCTTGAAGGAGGTATTCCTGCAACACTGTCTAGTTGTGCGCAGTTGCAATATATCAGTATATTCAGTAACATGCTGACAGGTGAAATTCCTCCCGGTCTTGGCAACTGCTCGGACATTCGACACATAAGTCTGGGAAAAAACAATCTTACAGGACACATTCCACCAGCAATGACAACCCTATCTTCTCTTACTTTTTTATCTTTGTCCATAAACCAACTCAGTGGCATCATCCCAGCTACCCTCTGGAATCTCTCCTCTCTTTCTACCCTTTCGCTAAGTGACAATCAGTTATCAGGGAACATTTCTCTTTCAATCGGTAAACTTCCCAACCTAAAAATACTGGCCCTTTCCGACAACCAGCTGACTGGAGTCATCCCTTCTGAACTGTGCAACCTGTCTTCCCTCTCTGTGCTCGATGCTTCTTCCAACAACTTGTCGGGTTTGCTTCCAACAAATGCAGGCGAGCTTCTTCCTCTGATTAAAATAATTTACCTTCACAACAATCAACTTAGTGGGCCTATTCCGATGTCACTATCAAATGCATCTCATCTTGAACAAATTGACTTTAGCGCCAACAGGTTCAGCAGTACAATCCCTCCTATCTTTGGAAGCTTACAAAACCTTGAATGGCTACTTTTATATGGCAATATGCTAGAGGCTCCAGATGCCGATGGATGGAGATTCATTGACGGTTTAAGCAATTGTACCAACTTAGAATCTATGCAGCTAGACGAAAACAACCTTGGCGGTGTGCTGCCACACTCTATTGCAAACCTTTCCACAAATCTCCAGTGGCTGTCTATGGGCGATAACAACATATCTGGAAACATCCCTCCGGACATCGGAAACCTTGTAAGCTTGACAAATCTCTGGTTGGGTCGAAACTATCTTCTCACCGGTTCTATTCCTACCACTGTTGGGATGCTTCAAAACATGCATAGCTTAGATTTGGACGGTAACATTCTGTCTGGGGAGATCCCGTCCACTCTCGGCAATCTTACACAACTGGTTAAACTTTTCCTAAATTCCAATAAACTAAGTGGGGCGATACCGACAAGCTTGGGAAATTGTCAAAATCTGGCTCTTTTGAATCTTCAACAGAATAACCTTAGCGGTTGGATACCGAAAGAAATCCTTTCCATATCCACCCTCTCTCTTGGTCTATTTTTATCATTCAATTCTTTAACGGGTCAGATACCATCAGAAGTTGGGACTTTAAAAAACTTGGTGATCCTTGATTTTAGTATGAACAGATTATTTGGAGAAATTCCGAGCAGCATTGGTGAATGTAAAGAGTTGGACCAGCTCTCGTTTCACGGCAACTTTTTACAGGGAAGTATCCCGCCATCTCTGAGTGGCCTAGGAGGCATTGAAGAACTTGATATCTCGCAAAACAACTTCTCAGGGAGAATTCCAGATTTCTTGCAGGACTTCCGTTTCCTAAACTATCTCAACCTCTCCTTCAATAACTTCGAGGGTGAAGTTCCAAGGCACGGCATCTTCTTAAACACAAGTGCAGTTTCACTGCTTGGAAACAAAAATCTCTGTGGAGGGAATCCAGAAGTGCACTTGCCAGATTGCCAATTACAATCCCCGAGCAAAAAACATAACTCCCATCAGTTGATGTTGATCATTTCAATTGCATGTTCATCTTTGTTCTTCTTTGTGCTCTTCTGCTTTCTTGTGGCATGTTTTTGGATGAGAAAGTTCAGAAAAAAACATAGAGCCTCAACAGCCATGAATGAACAACAGAACGTATCTTATGCTGACATTGTGAGAGCAACAAACGGGTTCTCTGAAGATCATAAAATTGGGAGTGGAGGTTTTGCTACAGTGTATAAGGGCATGCTACATGATGATGATGATGTTAGAAGGAAGGTTGTTGCTGTGAAGGTACTCAACCTTCGGCTGCAAGGAGCATTAAGGAGCTTTATGGCAGAATGTGAAGCCTTGAGAAATATTCGACATCGAAATCTTGTTAAGGTCATTACAGCATGTTCAAGCATAGATTTTAGAGGTGACGAGTTCAAAGCTTTGGTCTTGGAGTTCATGGCAAATGGAAGTTTAGATGATTGGTTGCACCCCAAAGAAAATGAACGGAAGATATTGAACCTTGTACAGAGGTTGGACATATCCATAGATGTGGCTATGGCGTTAGACTATCTCCACAATTACAGTGAGTCACCCATTATTCATTGTGATGTCAAGCCAAGCAATGTACTCCTCGATGAAGACATGACTGCCCGCGTGGGCGACTTTGGGCTTGCCAGAATTCTGAAAAATGTTGCCAACAAATCTTCTTCTCAGTACTCGACAAGCTCTATTGGTTTGAAGGGAACTATCGGATATGTTCCTCCAGGTATAAGCTTCTGATTCATGATTTTCTTAGTTATGCACTTGTCATACGTTTTCAATTTAGTTTCATGTGAGCAATTTAAGTATATACTTCTATTTCCTACTGTTCTGTATGCACAGAGTATGGGATGGCAAATAGAGTTTCTACGCAAGGAGATGTGTACAGCTACGGGATACTTGTACTGGAAATATTTACCGGAAAGAGTCCTACTGATGGTATCTTCAGTGAAGGCCAAAGCCTCAGGAAGTCTGTGAAGACGGTGCTTCCTCAACGAGCCACAGATGTCATTGATCTGCAGCTGCTATCAGTAGGAGATGGAGAAATAACTGATAATGGTCAAAGTATGAATGCCGCAGGAGCTGTAAAGTGTATTGCTTCAGTGCTACAAATTGGTATCTTGTGTTCAAACGAATCACCAGCGGAACGATTGGAAATGGGACAAGTCATCAGGGAACTGCACAAGATCAGGGAGTGTTTTCTCTCAAAATTGAATCCAAGTAGCCGTGTTGAAGGGTGAAGGCCATTGATGCATGGTAGCAGCAATCAAGAGTTAAATGAATAATGTCGCTTCATCTTCTACGGTAGTAAATGCTAGTAAATCAAGTGATGTCTTATTATTGCGATCTCTTGTATAATGCAGCTAAATTTCTACTTAAGGAGTTTGATTATTATGAACTTGTGATAGCTTTGATGTTTCACTAGTGTATCAATAAAAAAGATCCAGAGATCAGGCACTGTCCTGAAGCTCAGCTGAAGGGTGAAGGCCAGTGATGCCCGGTTGAAGGCAATCAAGAGTATAATGTCACTAAGCTTTTGGTTTTATTTATTTTATTTTTTTTTATTTTTTACTATTTCAAATGGCATCAAGTACGTATAGTGATTTCTTTGATAACACATCTAATCAAGGAGTCGCATATCATGAGCATAAGATAATTTTGATTTATATTCCAGTAGGTTCTCTATAAAAAGTTCAAGTGACCAGGCATATGCTTCTGGGCATTATCCTGAGCAAGAACTAGGTGTAACTTTAAATCATGATCCATCAAACTTATCCACACACAGTATTAAGGAAAGGCAGGCAATCAAACAATTTATGGCTGGTTGAAGGGAATCGAGAATGATGCCACTAAATTTTTCACAGCTGCAAATGCTACCATGTCGAGTAAAGTGTTCCATTGGTGATTTCTCGGATGATACATCCAATTAAGGATTAGAATTATAAAGAACATATGATTTACTCTGATGCACGTTACAAGAGGTTATCAATGTAGATGATTCATAAAGCATGTTGTTTTGAGCATTTAGATTTGGTATAACTCTATGAATCATGATCAGTTAAACCTCCACCTAACACAGAATTAAGGCTATTTTTTGAGTTTGAAAAAGTTTGGAAATCCTATTATGTTTAAGCACCGAGAAAATATAATCCTGAATAATAGAATAGAATTCCGATGTGACTAAACTAAAAGATTGCGTTACTATTATGCCCTGATAAGGTTACAATATGTTCCAAATTTCTCACTTAATAAATTTTATTTTTATATGTAAGACTATAAAAAGGCTACCAAATATACTAAAATCCTGAAAAGATCCATATCACAGCCTACCAATAGTAGAGGGTGTCTGCTAATGATATAAGAAGATATATCTGTTGTAATCAGAAGAAATCATCAGTAATGTTTTAATATATTGACTAATTATCCGGTTTAAAAATAGTTCATGCTCTGACGTAATGTGGAATGCTTGTGGAATTGATGTTTGATTATGTTGCGGACTTATAACAAGAAACAACCTTACTTTCATAGGGCATATACCCACACCAGATGTTTTTAAACCGTTGTCTGATATCAATTACTCTTTCTCGAAGTGACCTAATACAGGTCAGAAGTTTTGTTTCCATGAGACTGTCTGCAATTTTGTATATCTTGTAAGAGATTATATTAAACATTGAGTATACAGTCATTAGCTGTTAAATTTCTTGGTCCAAAATTAGAATGTTGAAACAAAATGCTGATGTCATGATGATCAAATTACTGCATATCTCAGTAGATCCAGTATCATGATCATCTTTAAAATCATATACAGGGGATTGCTATGGAAAACATGTCCAAATCTTTGAAATTTTGTTTCTACATAGTTTTTAAGTTTTAGATCACATCTAACAATGTGAATTTTAATGTGTTGGTATACGAGTGCTTTCAAAGTAGCCTAGCTAGCTAACTCTATATGTATCTTACCTCAAAAAACGTTATATTTATCTTTTTAAGAACGACCCATAGGCTTAGAAAGCGCTTGTGGGGGTGCACATCACGAAAGTAGAGAAAAGAAGCTCATCTAAGAGAATAAACTCATCCTCATATGCTCCCGGATCACAATGACCTTTTACGAACTGGTGTGATCTCTATGCAACACAATCCGAGTCATTACACAATGATTTTTTTTGATACATCGGAAAACATTTTAAAGACATCATTGCCCTCGATCCCTCCCTCGTGGGAGGGAGGGGGGAGAGTGTGCCAAACCGAGCAAATGATCTCGGTGGCTTACACAATGAATTTGAGTCATTGTATTTTTCAGTTTGAGAAATCCACTCGTATACTTGTGATGAACTTATTCGAAACCATCAGCTCCCTTGAGGGAAGGACGTGACATGATGTTGATCCAAGTTTTGTTGACATACATCTATTATATATCACTAATCTTAAAAGCAGGTATTTTGAAACCGTGATTCCTTTCTTTTTACCCACCATTATGGGATTATCATAACTACCTTCAGCATTATAAATTTCCCAAAAAATGAAGTTTTAGTTTTTTGTTGATGCACAAAATCTCGTTGGGCCTGGATCATGCCGTGGGTAGGGGCGGACCCACGTAGGAGTTCGGGGAGGGGTGGGCTTTCCCCAAAAATGCACTTTTAGTTTTTCGTTGATGCACAAAATCTCATTAGACCTAGATCATGCCCTCCTACGTGGGGGAGGGGACATGCTTTCCCAAAAAATGCAGTTTTAGTTTTTTGTTGATGCAAAAACTCTCGTTAGGCCTGGATCGTGCCGCGGGCAGGGACGGACCCACGTAGGAGTTGGCCCCCCCAAAAACAAATTTACATGTCTATATGGCAGCAAGGGCAACAATAAAAGGTTAATCCCAAGCTCCAAGTCTCCAATGGCATATGCACATGAAAGGATAACACCGTGTAATCCCAAGCTCCAAGTCTCTCTACACCTCATCTGCAATAAATTCTCATGTACCAGAGTTTGGACGGGCTTCTGCATACGGTCCTCAACATTGACATCATCATGTTCCGAAACAGGGACCTCGACCATCGACACCTTACCTGGTCGCCTTCGGGGTGGGATCGAAAGATCAATCGTGTGTAATTTGGTCTGCACGGGTGACTCGTCCCCCCTGAATGAGTATGCTTCGCCATGAGCATCCCAAACTCATCGAAAGTGACATGCCTACTCAAGATCGCTTTGTGGCTCATCGGGTCCTACAAACAATATCCTTTAACATCATTGTCATATCCGAGAAAAATGTACTTCTTTGCCATCGGATCCAACTTATCGCCCCTCTCATGTGCATATGACAGGCAACCAACGGTGCGTAGGTAAGAGTAATCACCAATTTTCCACTCCACTTTTCTTCCAGAATTTGGTAGTTAATCGTCCGTCGACGGAACTCGGTTCACTATGTGCAAGGAGGTGGTGAGTATCTCACCACAAAATTTCTTCTCCAATATAGTCGAGTGACTGAAGCATTGCATTCTCACCAACAACGTGTGGTTCATCCTTTCCACAATCCCGTTCGACTACAGATCACCTGGTGTAGTAAACTGACGTCAAATCCCACGGGATTTGTAGAAATTTGTTAACTCCATCGAGGTGTACTCACATCTGTTATTGGACCTAAGGACTTTCGCCGCCTTGCCGGTTTGCTTTTCAACCATGGCTAGTCATTGCTTGAACATCACAAGGTTTGATCTTTTGTCTTCATCAAGTACATCCAAACCTTCCTAGAATAATCATCGATGAAGAGGACAAAGTACATAATCCCACCTCCTGACACTACAGGACACGGTCCCCTTACAACAGAATGTATGTAATCCAAAGGACCTCAGCTAGAGTGCACCCCCCGTGTTGAATTTCACCTTTGTCCTTTTTCCGTATACACAGCTTTCACACAACTCCATATTCTTATCGCTAGCTCCAATCAATTTTTTTCGACAGAGAACATCGAGGGTCTTATCACACGGGTGACCCAAACGATATTTCCATAACTTTGCTGAATCTCTGTCACTCGATCTAGTAGAGGTGGCATCGACTTCGCCTTCTACTGTGGTGCCTTATATGTCACACACACACACATGTTCCCTACCTTTCTTTTCGTCATCACAACCATGGCTACCTTGGATACTCTAAGTTGGTCGTTCTCAAACACAGACTTACGTCCAACATTATCCAAAACACCAATGGATATCAAACTTTTTCAAAGGTCGGGGACATGTCTCACATCGGCTAGGGTACACACTTTTCCATCGTACATTTTGATCCGGACAGTTCCAATACTCGCGGTATTACACGCCGCATTGTTTCCAATAAGGATAACTTCTTGGGAACGGTAAGTGAAAAACCAATTCCGATGTGGATTCATATGATAGAAACATCCACTGTCCATCAACCACGCGACTTGTGCCTCACCAGACACCCCCGCTGCGAACATCTCTGGATCTGCACCCCTTTCATCGTGGAATTTGTCATCATGGATATGCATGTCTTCCAATCCCATTGAAACGGAACCGGAAGCTTACTTGCCTTTCTTCCCAAATCTATTGGGGCATCGGTTAGCCAAATGGTCTCTTTGCTTGCATACGTAGTATGTGTCTCTCCTATCACAGGAATAACGGGACTTCGAGCTGTCCTTCTTGAAGTGGCCTTGACCTCCTCTTTTGTTCTGCCTACATACCTCTCAGATGCAATGCTTCATTGCGGTTTCCTCCAAAATCTCTACATTGGACCTTCTCACATAGCATCTCAATATGGAGTGCAACTTTCACTTCTTCCAAGGTGAGCATTGTTTGTCCATAAATCATGGATCGAACAAATTTGGAGAGCTCCTCGGTCAACAAACACAACAAGATCATCGCTCGTTGCTCATCTTCAATCTTGACCTCCATTTCTTGCAACTCCATCACAATCCGATTCAGCTCGTCTATATGGTCCTTCACTGTCGATTCAGCTTCATCTTCAAAGTGTACAGCTGCTGTAATAAGTAGAGACGACTTGTAAAAGATTTCTTCATATACAACTCATCTAACTTTTTCCACATATCCTTAGCCGTAGCCTCGTCCAATACCTCTCTCAAGACGGTATCGACCAATGACAAGTGGATGGTGATGTACGCCTTTATCTATATCTCGGCCTTCTGAGATGCTGTCACCTCCTTATCAATATTTTCCTCATTGAAAACAATCTGATAACATTTCGTCTGTCTCAAATAATTCTTCACCGTTGATTGCCATAAACTAAAGTCATTACGGCTGGTGAACCTCTCTTTGTTGAGTGTCGTCAAACTAACCATCTTTGCTACTCAATTTCTCCACAAACAACCCGAGAGATCTGATACTTCTTATTGCATAAAAATTAGGACCCCGCGGAATAACAAACCCTAACAACTAGTTAGGAAGTCAATGCTTGAAAAATCAGGTCACACAACAAGGCAAACAAGTTATCCTTCTGATTCGGGTTCAATATTACATATTTAACCCCCCCCCATTTAGCCCTATTTTGTGCTCCTGTGATGCTATATTGTTCTCTAATACATTCGTATTTTGTACACAATCATTTATTAGAGAAAACACCTTATTTGAGCATAAAACAGAAATTAATGGAGTATTTCTGCACTTTTTATATTTTTCCTAGCTTGGTCTCGATCTCACGATTCCAACAAGTATTTATTTGTATTTTTCTGAGATCTGTGCTAATTACTGTGAATTTTTGAATGCAGAATACCAATTTAATGAAGAAATACACTCAAAATACAGAAATACGGTCGCAGACCCAATCAGATGCTGCCACGTGTCTACAATCCAGTGGTTCCCGCCAGATCGCATGGCGAGCAAGCATTGATGCGGGGAAATTTGATCACCGTTGGATTAAGATCCAACGGCATACAACGAAGCCCAATGTATTCGAGATGCGGGCGACGTGGCGTCATCTGGACCGTCGATCTGTGATCCAGCGGCCGTGGTTGAGGGATGAAGCAGCAGCTTTGGCGGGCAATGTGGCGCTTACTTGACCGTTGGATTTTGATCCAACGGATGAAGGCGAAGCAACGCGAGCGGAGCAATTCAAACCGTAAAGGGACACTCGTCGGTATCTCATCAATCCCCCGCTCGAACGTACGACTGAGATGCGATCCTAAGCAAAGTCGGAGCGGAGGCGAATTACATATCGTGCGGGGACGCGTGGCACGATCTTAGCAGTTGGCCGCTCGATCCAACGACAACGAAGCAACGTAAGTATATGCACAGCGGAGAAGCGAAGCGGGGCGACGTGGATGCGCGGAGACCGTTGGATGCTGATCCAACGGATGAAATTGAACCAAACACGAGTCGAAGAGCGCATCATTCCCGGGCGACGTGGCCTTGTGTGAGCTGTTGGATGTCGATCCGACGGATGCTATCTAATTCGTTACCCAGTTGAAGAAGAAGCGGGTGCGAGATGCGAATGGATTGGATTCGATAGTCAGGAGTGGGCATCCGAATATTTGGATCGGATTATGCCTCAATCCACCATCCGATCCGATTGAATCGGATGATGAAAAATCTGATCCGCATCCACTAATAAAAAAAGTTAATCTGAAAATTCGGATGATTAGAATTTCGGATCGGATACGATTCGGATCGGATTAATATTAGCTTTATTGAAATTTTAAAGTTATTGATGCCACAATTTGTAACTCGTTTCATTAGATTCTGAAAGTTTAACTTTTAAACACTGAAGTCAATTCCAATGTCGAAACGAAATATCCTTACAAAATACAAATTGCTAAAATAACTTAAAGAAGCTATCTCTGTTTGCAATATCTTCATGCTAGTTTGGCATCAACTTCAAGAAGGATGAGCTTGATAACCAAGAGCTCTCCTTCCAGCAAAAATGATAAAAAGCCAAAAAAATCAGAGCTCTCCTTCCACAAAGATATCAATTTTCAGTAGTTGTTGCTGCTGTCCTAGTCTCCTCATGATGCTCCACCTCCGCATTCATCATTACTTCAAAATCTGCAAATAATATGAAGTGACTATTAGTTTGTAACAACTCACTCTAAGTTTTGATTTGCTTACCTGCTAGGGCTTTTGAATGGGTTTAGGAGTTCGGGTTTTCCCTCTTACTAGCGGATTGAGAATCAGATATTCAGATGAACTTAGACAATAACACAATCCGCTCAAAACCTAATCGGATCGGATCACATTATGTCGGATGAAAACTAAAATCCGAATCCGAATCAGTTTCAAACGGATCGGTCGGATCTGCTTATTAATAACTAGTCACTTTTATCGGATCGGATATCCGATCTACTTTTTTCGGATCAGATCGGGTGGATTCAATCGTTTAATCGGATCTTTGTCCACCCCTACCGATAGAGCTGGCACACGTGGCAGCGTGCGGTTTAATCTCGCAAATATCGAACGGCCGACATTTTGCAGCGGCAGCGGAGGCAGGTTTTATTTAGATTTGAAGCGGGTTTAGACCCGTTTGCAACAGTAAACCCGCAATGAGCCAATTTAAGTGAATTCTAGGGTTTTTGGAGCGTATTCTGGCGTATTCGGGGCGTATTGGAGGCTCTAGGAGCCGTATTTCTCTTCTGAAAAATTCTGTAAAATTCCAGAGGCTATTCTTCTTATTTCCAGAGAGTTTTGGTGTCTAACTTGAAGATTTGGTGATAAATTTCTAAACTTAAACCCCGTATTTGGTGCTTTTCTATTGTATTTTGCTATTAGATTGATGTATTTTGCTATGAAACTTGACTTTTCTTGCACCATGAGTAGCTAATTTCTTATTGTGCATGGTATGACGTAATTAGGGGATATGATGCGTGTTTATTTGGTTGTATTCGTTGTGCTAAATCGTTAAACGTTGATAAAGTTGTAGTCTTTATTCGTAAATCGTCTTTTTCATCTTCTAAAAGAAGTGATTGAGTTGATGATCGCACCACAAGGGTGAGTTTTGATCTCCCCAAAAGGAAGTTTCATATCGTAGGTTTTGATCTCTCCAAAAGAGAGTTTTCATACCATATTTGTAAGATTATAACTTTAGCAATGATCTTATTGAATATTGTGCTTTAACCCCCAAAAGGGTATCTTCCGATGAGTTGCTCCCAAAAGGAGAATTCATTGAGTTATATTGGGTATTTTCCGGTGAATTGCTCTCAAAAAGGGAATTCATTGAGTTATATTCATCAACCAAATTAATACGAATCATTGATCCTAATGAACCCATACCATGCGCATTCTTTGTTCGTATCGTTCGTATTTTCATAGATATTTTCACGAATTTTCCTTGTTCATATTGTCCACGTATCCACAAACCACGTCCAAACCAATCCACATCACCATCATTATTAAAGTGGTTAGTTTCTCTACGTTGGATTTCCATTTGATTTGAGCTGTGGTTGCAACAGATTTTCTCATGAGGATTCGACATCTGGACTCCCAGATTATATTACTTGTACGGACTCTTGCGCTTGAGAGAAGCACCTTTTTGGTCGTACCAAGTTTTTGGCGCCGTTGCCGGGGAGGAATGGTTTGTTACTACGGTTTATTTCATTTAGAGGACCTTCGGTGAGATCTTTCCACTTTACTGTATACAATTTTTTTTTAATTTTATTGTACATAAACTTTTATTTTCTTTAAAATGGAGTATATGAATTTCTATTGCACAAACAATCTGTATGATGCAAGGTATGCTAATGCACACAAACATAGGATGTAGAAGCTCAAGATTGTAAATTTTAATCAAACTGATTGTGAAACTTTCTTTCAGGCCTGGAGGAGGTTTACAGACATAGTATCGAGCTATCCGCAACATGGGTACACAACTGAAGAGCTTATGGAGTCCTTCCTAGATGGACTACGACCACAGCTGCAGGAATTATTGGGAGGCATGACGCCGACAGAGGTATGGAAATACATAGAGTCTCTGCAAGAAAATGAAGAAACCATGGAAGAGATTTCAGAGAGCGATTCAACGGAGCCTTCGTGCCTTGATCAAGAAGAGCAAAGCGTAGACGTACCTTTGCAATCCTTGAAAGAGGAAGTTTACCTGATTATTCAGACACAGGAGGCCACATCCCATTAATTCCAAGAGAATTTCTTTGCTCGGAGTCGGCAGATTCAAAAATCCATTGAAAATCTTAATTTGATTGCCACTTGCTTAGAAGAAAGTAATGCTTTTGAAACTCAATTTCAAGAATCTAATACGAGTTTATCTTCTATTGCAGGTATATCGAGCGAGCCATGTCACGTTGAGGACAAGAATCAAAATATCTACATGGCAAGAAGTGTGTGCAAAAGAGAGGACGAGCTAGCAATTTTGGATGAACGAGAGGAGGAGACAGCTAGGGACAAGGGTTTTGAGATTATCGCCATGGAGTCAGAAACATGCCCTCCTCCAGTTTTATCCCAAAATCATTTACCCCTCCCCCCATTGATTGAGCATTATATCGAGAGTAGTGCATATCTTTCAAGGAGTAGTCGTTAACTTGCTTTAATTTCTTTCACTTATTTTGATGACTACGTTTGGAATACCTTTGTTGAAAATAATTTTAGACTAAAATGGATTGACGTGACTCTTCTCTTGCAGGATACAGGTGAACATCTTATAGAGATGCTGGGAGTCACGTTGCTAGGATCCAATTTAGTCATAGGAGGAAAAATAAGCGCCGAGGAGCGCAAGGAGAAAATTGAACAACTTCCTCCACCATCAAAGATTCGTGATCCGCCATTTGACCACGGTGTGTTCTTTCCATTAGTGTAGTTTTTAAATACTTTCTAGGTTGATTGGCTTGAATAAACTCGTACCCCTTTCGACATTGAGGACAATGTCCATCTTTAGTTGGGGGTGTATGCGACCTTAGGATTTTTTTTGAGAAGAATAAATCACCAAATTTCATCATTTAAAACTCTTTCATATGCCACAAATGCGGATGATTATGCATAAATTGGGTTCTAAAAATTGTTTATGGCTTGAGTTAATTATTTTTCTCTTCATGGAATTAATGTTAATATACTATTCATGAAAACTTTCAATTTCCATGATTAATATCTCGAAATAGTTTGAATTTATTTCATGCATGCTAATGTGATGAAAAAAGCTTAAGTATACACGATTTATTTGAAAAGTCTTCAAGATGAAGAGGAATTTGGCCCTTGTTATTAATGTTTTGTTCGAAGAATGGGTATTGAGTTGCTTACACAAAAAAAAGAAAGAAAAGAAAAGAAAAAAATTGAATTAAGAAAATGAATGAATAAGTATGTCACTAATAAATAACTTGGTTGGCTCGAGTAGTACAGTCCGAGGGGTCCTTTTTGGCCTAATGCCCTATTATCGTCTGATTTGGGAGCCATTGACCGGAACCTCACTCATTTGATGGAGCGTTCCAAGTTA
The DNA here is from genome assembly GCA_030789695.1 of Scilla litardierei. Classification (NCBI taxonomy): domain Eukaryota; kingdom Viridiplantae; phylum Streptophyta; class Magnoliopsida; order Asparagales; family Asparagaceae; genus Scilla; species Scilla litardierei. The sequence continues at coordinate 2,431,427 of CM061141.1, read as the reverse complement.
TACATTTTTCTGCAAATGTTGCTTGATGCGCGTTACGCAGAACTAATAAAAGAAAAGAAAGGTGAATATACTAAGCAACGTCAATACCCATGATTTGAATGATCGTTTTGAGATGTCAATTCCTTGGAAACAAGAAAACTAGAATATAACGACGTGTTATACTTTCGCTTGTGCAAAACGATGCTTGCATGCTATTTATTCAAATTAAATTAGAGAAAATATCGTGTTATTGATCTTAGTCATGGATTGTGTATATTGATGGTCAAAATCATGTTGGAATGCGTATTGTTGAGCCATGCCATGAGCAATTTGATAGAATTTATTGTTTTATTAACCATCCGAATTAATCGCTCTTTTTTGCTAGAGACTAGCAAATCGCTAGTTGGGGAGTGTGATTCGGGTTCAATATTACATATTTAACCCCCCCATTTAGCCCTATTTTTTGTGCTCATGTGATGCTATATTGTTCTCTAATACATTCGTATTTTGTACACAATCATTTATTAGAGAAAGCACCTTATTTGAGTATAAAACAGCAATTAATGGAGTATTTTTGCACTTTTTATATTTTTCCTAACTTGGTCTCGATCTCACGATTCCAACAAGTATTTATTTGTATTTTTCTGAGATCTGTGCTAATTACTGTGAATTTTTGAATGCAGAATACCAATTTAATGAAGAAATACTCTCAAAATACAGAAATACGGTTGCAGACCCAATCAGATGCTGCCACGTATCTACAATCCATCGGTTCCCGCCAGATCGCACGGCGAGCAAGCATTGATGCGGGGAAATTCGATCACCGTTGGATTAAGATCCAACGGCATACAACGAAGCCTAATGTATTCGAGATGCGGGCGACGTGGCGTCATCTGGACCGTCGATCTGTGATCCAGCGGCCGTGGTTGAGGGATGAAGCAGCAGCTTTGGCGAGCAATGTGGCGCTTACTTGACCGTTGGATTTTGATCCAACGGATGAAGGCGAAGCAACGCGAGCGGAGCAATTCAAACCGTAAAGGGACACGCGTCGGTATCTCATCAATCCCCCGCTCGAACGTACGGCTGAGATGCGATCCTAAGCGAGTCGAAGCGGAGGCGAATTACATATCGTGCGGGGATGCGTGGCACGATCTTAGCCGTTGGCCGCTCGATCGAACGGCAACGAAGCAACGTAAGTATATGCACAACGGAGAAGCGAAGCGGGGCGACGTGGATGCGCGGAGACCGTTGGATGCTGATCCAACGGATGAAATCGAACCGAACGCGAGTCGAAGAGCGCATCATTCCCGGGCGACGTGGCCTTGTGTGAGCTATTGGATGTCGATCCGACGGATGCTATATAATTCGTTACCCAGTCGAAGAAGAAGCGGGTGCGAGATGCGAATGGATTGGATCCGATAAAGCTGGGACACGTGGCAGCGTGCGGTTTAATCCCGCAAATATCGAACGGCCAACATTTCGCAGTGGCAGCGGAGGCGGGTTTTATTCGGATTTGAAGCGGGTTTAGACCCGTTTGCAACAGTAAACCCGCAATGAGCCTATTTAAGTGTATTTTAGGGTTTTTGGAGCGTATTCTGGCGTATTCGGGGCGTATTGGAGGCTCTAGGAGCCGTATTTCTCTTCTGAAAAATTCTGTAAAATTCCAGAGGCTATTCTTCTTATTTCCAGAGAGTTTTGGTGTCTAACTTGAAGATTTGGTGATAAATTTCTAAACTTAAACCCCGTATTTGGTGCTTTTCTATTGTATTTTGCTATGAAACTTGACTTTTCTTGCACCATGAGTAGCTAATTTCTTATTGTGTATGGTATGGCGTAGTTAGGGGATATGATGCGTGTTTATTTGGTTGTATTCGTTGTGCTAAATCGTTAAACGTTGATAAAGTTGTAGTCTTTATTCGTAAATCATCTTTTTCATCTTCCAAAAGAAGTGATTGAGTTGATGATCGCACCACAAGGGTGAGTTTTGATCTCCCCAAAAGGGAGTTTCATATTGTAGGGTTTGATCTCTCCAAAAGAGAGTTTTTATACCATATTTGTAAGATTATAACTTTAGCAACGGTCTTATTGAATATTGTGCTTTAACCCCCAAAAGGGTATCTTCCGATGAGTTGCTCCCAAAAGGAGAATTCATTTAGTTATATTGGGTATTTTCCGGTGAATTGCTCTCAAAAAGGGAATTCATTGAGTTATATTCATCAACCAAATTAATACGAATCATTGATCCTAATGAACCCATACCATGTGCATACTTTGTTCATATCGTTCGTATTTTCATAGATATTTTCACGAATTTTCCTTGTTCATATTGTCCACGTATCCACAAACCACGTCCAAACCAATCCACATCACCATCATTATTAAAGTGGTTAGTTTCTCTACGTTGGATTTCCATTTGATTTGAGCTGTGGTTGCAACAGATTTTCTCCCGAGGATTCGACATCTGGACTCCCAGATTATATTACTCGTACGAACTCTTGCGCTTGAGAGAAGCACCTTTTTGGTCGTACCACCTTCTTCGGATCTTGTAAGAGCAAATTAGAAAACAAAGCGCGACAAAATCAACAAGCAAAAAATAAATGAGGCGGAGATTTTACCCTAGTTCGATTGCAAACAACCTGCATCCAGCATTCTAAGACGATCCACTAAGATAAAGGAGAGTACAAGAGATTTACACCAACACTTTCTTCTTTTCCCTCTTGTGAGTAATAACTTGGCAATTCCAAGCCCTCATAAAGAAGAAGACAAAAAGAACGAAAGAAGACCCAAAAATCAAAGGAACACTGAAAGCCTATAGCTTACCCTCTTGATTCTTCTCTCTTCTAAAATTTCCAAAGCCATAACCATTCTTTTCTCCTTGGATGGCACCGGCAGCTTCTTCTCACTCTGATGATACCTTAGAACTCGTCCACAATCGCTTATATGAGCATTGACAAGAAATGTGGGACCCACAACTTAAGGCAGCAATGACAGCCGACGTCAGACGTCTGGAGAACTTGTCCCAGACATTTGAGCCCACCACCTGATGTATACCCCAATAGCATCAGATGTCTAGCCAAAGTGACTAAAAATCAACAGAGTGGCAATCTGGAGAAGAAACAGCAAGAGCCGAGACCAGACGCCAGAGCCTCATGATACAGACGTCTGGCGACAGCATACAGCCCCAGTCAGAGGAAATTGGCATATTTTGCAGTACAAAAACAACAAAATCCATGGCTAAAATATCAATACGGGTACGCGTAGCCATACCCAAATTGGATTCAACATATAGTTACTAAATAACCATTCACACACACATGAATTGGTCAGCGAATGAAGATGTCAGTAAGTGGATGGTCAGACGGTTCACATTGAACCAAAGATTGACATCCAAGGCAAGTTAGGATATATATTAGTGATTAAGTATGATTAATACATAATCCCACAATTGAAAACTCATATGACCAACGAAATGTGTGTGAAATCAATGATCACTTGTAATATGCAGAGTAGTCTTTCGGTTGACACAAAACAATGTCACAAAAGAACGTAGAATTGACTTGAGAGTGGATGATCGATCTTGTAGTAGATCTAGTGGTTGATCACCGAGTGTTTTTCAGCCAATACGGATCGATTGATCACATGATTATGCCAGTTGATTGTTTGGTTAAACATAAAATTTTAAGTCATACACATCTCCTACAACCCCGACTAAAGATGGATTAAAAAATGAAACCTATCTGAACATATCCTAATGCATCTAATATATTTGTCCATGCAAAAGTTTAAGCAATGTTTAAGTTATAATGATTTATGGTTGGAATGCCGCCAAGATTATTCTGAAACCTATTACCTTGCTGTACTAAATATCCTTTATTAAGATTGAGTTCTTTAACAACTCTAACCTTAATTGAATACATTCCATGATATTTCTTGAAGTTTGTAATGCTTGAACAGTCCTTAAACAATATTTGCATTCCATATCCTTCGATCTAACCTTGCATAACTATACGACATTCAGACACTAGAATTGCAATGATTAGCATTAGAATTAAGCCGTTAGTCATCACATAGATACAATATGGTTCATATTTATAGTGTGTGCAAACTTCAACTGTGTAGGATACTGATTGTCTACCACTAGACCACAAACATAGAGACAAAGATCTTCATACTGCATATACCTAGTGACTATAGATGAACACATGATTAGAGGAGATTGGGATGACCCTGATTGGGCTGCTCCATATACATTTATATTATCTGCTATTTTAAGTTTACAAACCATATGCTTAAATATAATAGTACAAGTCATAACCCGTGCCCGCGGGCACGGTTCATTTAAGATTTTCCCCCGCGAAATATTTATTACCCAAAAAATTATTTCCACAACCAAAATTTAAAATAACAACAAATTAGCTTAAAAATATTTAGCGACACGGGTGCCTTCAGCGTGGAACAACAAATTCAGCGTAGTCACCTTGGACACGAAACAACAAATTCGGCGCGAGCGCTTTCAGTGAGGAACAACAAATTCGACGCCGGCGTCTTCAGTGTGAAGCAACAAATTAGCGTAGAACAACAAATTCGGCGTGGGTGACTTCGACATGGAAGAACAAATTAGCGTCAGCACGGGCGCCTTCGACCAAAACCCGTGCCCTCAGGCACGGTTCATTTAAGATATCCCCTCAAAATCGATGTTCTCCCCAAAAATTATTTCACTCCTCCAAAATTTAAACGAACAAAAATTTAGCTTCGACGCGGGCACCAATTGATGACTGAGACTTATCCTAGTCAGCCCTAGGATTAAAAAAATTGTATAACTCCCTCAATTACTAAATAAGCCGAGCTTGATCAGTGTTGGCAAATGTTCGGTTAGTTTCAACCCTACCAATCATAACAAATGTTAATAAATATAAAAAAGAGACAGAATGTGGTTCTTGCAACTGCTGTTCAAAGACTTTCTATGAGCTTTGGATAATGTGATGATCATGCAATGTATGTACCTACAGCTAGAGAGCATTATCTTGTAATTGAAGGCTTTAATTTACTCTTAAAGTTGCTAAGTTTGCTGTTAGGCGCACGGTGTTATTTTTTCCAAGCAATTATTCTAACCCCCTTATCACATCGAACAGAGGTTAGTTTGGGATTAAATTTTTTTGAATTAAATCACAACTCATCACAGTTGGGGAAAAATCCGAAAACGCCTTGAGATCAATGCGGAAACCAACCCTAATAAACTGATCAGGAATATTGGGCTAGCAAAAATCTAATCTCAAAGACCCAACAATAATCCCAAATGACCTTGCAATAGAAAGTAGCAAACGAATCACAGCAACAAACCAAATCAATCGCAGACACAAAAGAATTTACCCTGGTTCGGTTGTAAACAACCTACATCCAGCAATCCAATCCGAGACGATTCCACTAGTAGAGAGATCCAAATAATTAGGGTTACAAAACGCTCCCTCACGCGTGAGTAATAACTTGTCAATGGAACAAGCCCTCACGAATCCACTCAAGAGGAAGAAATCAATGGAAGAAGAAGAGAAGGAAAAATTAAACCTTTCTCTCTAAAACACAAACCCTAAAACTCTCTCCAATCTCCAATGGGGTAGAAAGAGGCTCTCAAAACTCAATGGAGGCTTACACTTTCTCGGTGACGGCTTACCCTAATCTGAAACATCAATGGGTTTAATACAAACACAAACGAAACGGCGAGAAAAGCATCCTGGCTGTCGATAGTTGCGCGCGGGCCCAACGAGCTCGGTCTGAGTCGACCGCCTGCTTGGTCAAGCTCAGTGTACCGAGTACATCTGACTCGATCGACTCAGTCGAGTAGACAAGCTACTCGATCGAGTTGTCAGTAGCCTCTGCGAGGTAAAACTTCACGAGCTCTCTACTTTCCGGAGTCAAGTCCACTCGGCCGAGTAGACATCCTGCTCGGCTCGAGTATGATAGTAAATATTTCAACCCAAACTTCCCAGCTCTCTGTCTTCCGAGGCGACGAACTGCTCGGTCCGAGCAGCCTACTGCTCGACCGAGCAGCCTGGGAAACCAAACACCGATGAGTTTGAATCAGAAAAAACAACACTCTACCTTGATTCAAAGCTCATCACCAATGACTCATGCATCTCCACGCTGTGCAACATCACCCTCTCTCTAGACACATTTGGTATCAGAGCCAGATACTTAGCTATGTCTGCCAACGACAACAAGACCTTTCGTCCACCTTCAGACTATAGAACCTTCAGGAACCGTGAAGGAGCCTCTTCGGTGACGGAAGGACTCTCCTCGGCTAGGCCTCCTCATTTCAACGGTACCAATTATGGGTACTGGAAATGCAGGATGCAAACCTTCCTCCGTAGCGCTTCTCTATGGAGAGCCATGATGTCGGAGTATGTCGAGCCGGATGAAGAGGACTTCGCGAAGTGGACTACCGCGGAGGTCGCCGCGGAGGTGAACAATGCCAAGGCAATGGATGCCTTACAATGCTCATTGGAGCCTGAGGACTTCAATAAGATATGCACATGTAAGAGTGCATATCAAATTTGGATCCAACTTCAAAACTTGCATGAAGGATCGAGCCGGATAAAAGACTCTAAACTCGTCGTTGTCAATAAAGAATTCGAACTATTTCACATGCAACAGGATGAGAAGATGAAGGAGTACTATGCTCGCTTCGTGGACATATGCAATGAATTGGAAGCCCTCGGGAAGACCTATACCCAAAAGGAGAAAGTCTCTAAGCTTATTGACGGACTTCCTTCGTGTTGGGAAAAGCGTACCTACGCTATAGAAGAAGGTAACGATTTTAATAAATACACTGTCGAACAACTAATGGGTACCTTGATTTCGCATGAGGTACGGAAGGACAGTAAGGTAAAGATGCAGGAGAGGATGAAATCTTACTTGAAGCAAGAAGAGCTAAAGAAAAAGGCAATTGCTTTCAAGGCCGCTCCTACATCAACTTCCGATAGTGAAGGATCGGGAAACGAGATAGACCCGGAAGCTATGTCCCTCTTCGTAAAGAATTTCAACCGGTTTTACGGAAAAGGTAACTCCAAGAAATTTTCTAAAGTTAGTTCCGCTAATGCCTCTACTTCTCTATGTTTCAAATGCAACAAGCCAGGACACATCAAGGCAGATTGTCCTCAAAACAAGCAAAAGGAGAAATGGAAGGCACCAAAGTTCGACAAATCAAAGAAGTACAAGAAAGGGCAAAAGAAAGGATTTGTCGGTTTCACCGACTCCGACGATGACTCCTCAAGTGGAGAGTCGGACGATGAACAAGTGGAGAAAGCACACACGTGCTTCATGGGAAAAGAGGAACGTGATCAAGAGACTTCTTCAGACGATAGTGATGATGATGGTGAAGAGGTAACAATGGAGCAAATGAGATTTGCTAATGATCAAATGTGCTCTAAATTTACTAAGTTGTTAGCATGCTATGTTAAGACTAAAGATGAATTAACTAGCTTAAAAAACTCACCTAAGCCTAACATCATCAACAACGACACCGTTGTTGAAGAGTTGAGAAATGAGATTGTAAATCTCAAATCTCAACGTGAGCATGTTCATATTGAGAAATCGGATGAACGCGGGATAGCGGATTTGACTTCTCAAAACTCAACCTTGAGTATTGAGAATGAGAATCTCAAATCTCGTGTTTATGCACTCACATCGGAAGTATCCACTTTGGATGCTTCGATGCGTTCTCTCACCGAGAAGTATGAGTGCACATTAGGCCGAATCAATGAATTCAACAAAGGTAAGGGCCACTTGGATAATATCCTAAATGACCTACTTCCGGCCAAACACCACATTGGCTTGGGGTATGAGATGGAAAATTCATCCAAGTCGCCTACCACCTTTGTTAGGCCAATGTCCGAAGTCTCAACGAGTGGGAGCAAACACCTCATGGGTAGTTCTCCTACCAATGGTGCTTCCACTTCGCACACACCCTCTTTTGGAAAGAAACCCACGTTGGGTGGACCTCCAAGGAAGGGTCATGCTTTCATATACACTAATTCCATACCACGTAGGAACACACATCCTACTCCACCGGTTCACCATTATGATGATTTTTATGCTCCACATCCACGAGCACGTGCACACAACGTGAGACACACTCATGCACGTGTTCCTCCACATGCTTTTGTTCATCCACAGCCATATCATATGAACAATTATCATCGCACACCATTTCACCATGTGCCATATGCTTACCCACGACATGCATTTCATCATGTGCCATTTCCTAGGCCACCTCCTCATAAGCCACATGCATCACGTAGAAATCAACAACGTATGCATGCTCCAAATAGGAATAGGGCTCCTAAAATTTTCATAATTTGGAGCCCAAAGGACATAAGCATGAATGAAAAACAAGCTTATATGAACTCGTATTTTTTGGATATTGTGCATAATGAAAACTATATTGGGAAGTCTAAGTCCAATTGGACTTGACTTCCAAAGGTCTAACCTCTTAGGACCCAATGACCTTGGGTACCATGGAATGATATATTTATCTTCATGTACTCGAGAAAAAGGAAAGGAGCAACATTTCTAAATTTAGCTCCAAGGATGGGTGGATGCTCGATAGCGGGTGTTCAAAACACATGACGGGTGATGCTCGATTGCTCTCCGGAGTGGTGCCCATTGCAAATGGGAACCGAGTAGTCTTCGGAGGCAACGAGAGCGGAACCATCATTGGTGTTGGTAAAGTAGGTAACCCATCTAAACTTTTAATAAGTGATGTTTACCTTGTTAAAGGGTTAAATCACAATCTTATTTCAATAAGCCAACTTTGTGACAAAGGTTACAAAGTTAGTTTTGCGAAAGGAATGTGCCATATTTTTAGTCAAGATAATAATGATTTGTTATTTTCTGGCACACGCCATAAGAATATATATATCCTAGTTCTCACTAAGTCACATGAAAAATGTCTCGTTGCCAACACAAGTGAACAACACTTATGGCATCGACGTTTTGGTCATGTGAACTTTGGAACACTTTTTAAGCTTTCCAAGTTAAATTCTATTAAAGGATTTCCTAAGCTTGTCTTCCAAAAGAAAAGCTTTTGTGACTCGTGTCAACGAGGCAAGCTTCCTAAATCTTCATTTAAACCTAAGAAAAGTATTTCTTCTAAGCGGCCTCTAGAGCTTTTACATCTAGATTTTTTTGGGCCAACTAGAGTTGTTTCATTAGGAAATGCTAGATATGGACTTGTCATCGTTGATGACTTTTCTAGATTTACTTGGGTATTTTTCATAAGTAATAAAAATGAAGCTTTTGAAAACTTCACAATATTTGTGAAGAAAGTACAAAATCTCATTGGAACCACCATTGTCACTATTCGTAGTGATCATGGAGGGGAATTTGAGAATGAGTCTTTCTCAAATTTTTGTGATGAGGTTGGTATTACACACACCTTTTCTTTCCCTCGCGCACCCCCTCAAAATGGTGTTGTTGAGAGAAAGAATAAGACGCTTGTGGAATGTGCTCGCACTATGCTTGATGATAGCCAACTTGGCCATCAATTTTAGGCGGAAGCGGTACATACTGTTGGATATGGAAGACGTTTGTACACCCTTGTGGGGGATGTACGAGGGAATACGGACCTCGAACGTCGCGTACACGAAGTAGTGTACAAAGGGAATCTGTTCCCTTGCGGAGAGGATCTCTGGATGAGTGGGAAAGTCGCATTATATATGCATAAGTGCATGCGACATATGGCTTATAAAGGGGGAATATCTTAAGCTTATGTTGTACCATGCATATGGTACAACTTAAGCTTATAATGTGCCATGTATCATGGTACACCTTAATTAAGTTGTTTCAAAGGAACAACTTACCCTAAAATAACTACCTTGGGGGCTATAGATAAGACCCAAGGGTAAGCCATTTCTTACACCTTTTGCATGAAATTCATGCATGCATCTTCATCCTAGCGAAGCTCTGCAAAAATCCTTTCTCTCCCTCTTATCCAAGTTCTTAATCTAAAGTAGAGATTTAGATTGTGGATTAGTAGCCTTACTCCGTTCGTGAGAAGACTCGATCCGTCGTGGCGAATCCGAAGGCGAAGTTCGTAGACTACCGTGCCGCATACGCAAGCGTAAGTCTAAACTTCATATTATCGATCCTAACTCTGTTTTGGACAGGATCCATCATTGGTATCAGAGCCATACGGGTTCGCCCCGGTCAAACCGCCGCCCCGTCGAAACTATGAACGAGTCGTTGTCTTTTTCACGAATGGGTCTCCTACCATTACGGATATGGTAGGAACGCTTCGTGACGGAGAGAACGCAGCGGTTGTTCTTTTCACGTTAGGGTATCCTATCATTACGGATATGGTAGGAACTCTCCGTGACGGGAAGAACCGACCGTTCACGTAGTATGTTATTCATTTTTGGCACACGGCCATTAGGAAATAACTAATTTCTCGACGAACGGGTGCTTCATCGACGAACGGGTGCTTCATCGAGGAAGGTGGTAGTTATTTCCATCGGGTAAGATGAAATTTGGTGCATGTGCACCATGGCCAAATGGGCTATGAAGGCCATGCACCCCCCCTCCCCGTGCGGAGGGGGTTGGCTACGGCCAATAACCACCGGCGACCACCCCATCAAGGGGGTGGAATGTATGCGGCAACCCCATCCAAGGGGGTGGCCGGCCATGGCCAAAGGGGCCATGGCCGGCCATGGCCAGGCCGGCAGTGGCCGGCCTTGGCCAAGGCCTGCCGGCCAGGCCGGCCCTGGCCGAGGCCAGGGCCGGCGCCCTGGCCTCAGGCCAGGGCCTGGCCGAGGCCAGGGCAGGAGCCCTGGCCCCGGCCAGCGGCCAGGCCGCCCTGGCAGCAGCCAGGGCAGCGCCCTGGCCTCAGGCCAGGGGCTGGCCGCCCTGGCAGAGGCCAGGGCGCTGGCTGGCCGAGGCCAGTGGCCTGGCCGACCGGCCCTGGCCCCGGCCAGTGGCCTGGCCGGCCGGCCCTGGCAGAGGCCAGGGCCTGGCCGGCCCTGGCCGAGGGGGCCAGGGCTCCTGGCCGGCCAGGGCAGAGGCCCTGGCCGGCCCATGGCCAAGCCCCGGCCAGGGCAGAGGCCCTGGCCGGGAAGAAGTTGCTTTCGAAAATTGGTCGACCAATTTTGTGTTTTTGGTCGACCAATCTGGCAGAAGGTCTGAGTCGACTGCAAACTTGCCAACTGACCCATACGGGGTGACCAAAGGCATTGGCCAAACTCGAATGTGTCGATTAGTCCATACGGGGCTAACCACAGTGCCGACTAGTTCATATGGAACTAATGTTTTTTTAATGAAGTTTTTCATTGGGCTCTACTCCTTGAAGATTAGCCATAGTGCTCTACTTCATGCGAGATTAGCCATGTCATTGTGCTCTACTCTACGGAGATTAGCCAATGTACTTGTGACGTTGTGCTCTACTCTACGGAGACTAGCCAACGTGCTTTCAAATTTTTGAAAAAGATGTTTTTTCAAATAGGTTATGTCCCGTCCTTAATCGGGATAGCGCAATTTAGAATTCCAAGTCCTACCACGATCCGGCCATGGTTATCTAACCCATGGGTGTGTAGAACAGGTCTCGTGGCTTGGCAATTGTTGCGCTAAAATTCTTTGCGCAAACTCTCACCTATTCCATTTTTGAAAGATATGTTTTTCAAAAGGGAATTTTCCGCTGCAAAGTACTATAAGAGTACTAACATTTGATAAAGTGAGGGAGAAATATTGAAAGTTACTCTAGATGGTGATTGGAAACATAGTGACCTTTCCGATTCTAGAATAACATCTTCAATATTTTTCGAAAGTAACTTATCAAATACTCGTTTTTCCGCTGCTAGTACTATAAGAGTACTATTGTTTGATAAGTGATGGGGGAATATTGAAGGTTGTTCTAGATGGTGATTGGAATCGTAGAGACCTTTTCGATTCTAGAACAACATCTTCAATATTTTTCGAAAGTAACTTATCAAATATAATATAATTCCAAGTGGGTTTTGAATTTTAGAACTATCCAAATGGGATATTCTATTATCATTTCAAGTGGGAGTTATATTTTAAGAATTTTTTATGCAATGTTTTTGATCGAACCTTCGGTTTTGTGTCTTTTGCAGCATTTTAAAAGTAAAATGTCTTCCACTTCAAAGAATATCGTCGCTGAGTTAAACAAAGGTGAAAAACTCAACGGCGATAATTACAATCTTTGGTCCATAAAGATACAATACGTTCTAGAGGAGCAAGAAGTGCTCGAAACTCTAAAGAGCGTTATGATTGAACCCGAGTTGGGCACTACGGCCCAACACCGACGAGACAAGGAAGCTTTTGATGCTTGGTCTCGGAAGAATAAGATAGCGCGCATTACGTTATTAAGCAGTATGGCTGATGACATAATGCGCATCTTCCGAGAATATGACATTGCCATGGACATATGGTCCAAGCTAGAGGAGAAGTTCGGTGGCACATCGGTGTCCAAACTTCGCGCCTTAACTATAAGGTTCGATACATATAAGAAACGTCCAGATCATTCCATGGGGAAACATCTGCGACATATGGCGAACCTTATCTCGGAGTTAAAGGACGCAGGTCATGTGCTCACTGATGAGCAACAAATCCAAGCAGTTATACGTTCCCTACCAGATGGGTGGGATCAAATGAAGATGCATCTCACTCACAATGAGAACATCAAGACCTTCAACGATGTTTCCAAGCACCTCGAATTAGAGGAAGAGCGGCTTGCGGCTGCCAAGCCAAGTGCAGAAGTGCACATGGTTGCTAGTTCCTCACACGGGGGAAAGAAACGTAAAGATCGTTCGAAGTCTTCTAATGAACGTAATAAGCAACCTGAGTCTACCAAGGAACCCAAACATAAGGGTGGGCACAAGAAATGGCACAAGAAGAAAGACTTGAAAAGGATCAAGTGCTTCAAGTGCAACAAACTCGGTCACTATGCTCGTTCGTGTACGAGTGGAAGTGACGAGGTAATTTGTAATACTAGTTACATATGTGTTTCTAGTTCAATATTTCTTGTGGAATCTAATCCATTATGGGATAATTGATTCAGGTACCACTGACCACATAGCAAAGGACAGACGGTCCTTCGTGGAGTATCACCGGATACCCCAAGGAATGAAGTGGATCAATGTAGGAAACAACACACGTGTTGAAGTGAAAGGCGTTGGGACTCGCAAGCTAGTCTTGGACAACGACCACACTCTCCTACTTCATGATGTTCTCTTCATTCCATATATTCAAAGGAATATTGAAAATGTGGTTAATGGGTCTTGGTTATAGATGGTTCCTTCATGATTGTAATATGAACCTATTTTGTAATAATTCCTTTATTGGTACTGGGTTTTGTATTTCAAAGGATTTATTGTAATAAGTACAATGTATGATTCCTCATATAATGAAAAATTTCCTTGTGACAAATTCTTTGACTAATGAGTCTAATATAATTTGTTGGCACACAAGGCTTGGTCATATTGGACCAACGCGTATGGATAGACTTGCCAAACGTGGCCTTCTATCCAATATTTCAAAGGTTGAAATGTCGACCTGCGAACATTGCCTTGTGAGGAAATCTTGTCGCAAGCCGTTTGGAACCGGCACAAGGGCCGAGGTTCCATTACAGCTTATCCATTCGGACATATGTGGTCCGATGAATGTCAAGACAAGACGCGGGAAGTCCTATTTCATCACTTTTATTGATAATTTCACCCGATTCGGTCATATCTATTTGATATCCCACAAAAGTGAAAGCACTAAACCTGCTTTAAAAACTATATGAGTTTAGTGGAGAATCAATTAGATCGCAAGATTAAGGTTTTGTGAACCGATAGGGGCGGTGAATATCAATCAACAAGTTTAAAGGAACTTTGTGATGAAAAAGGCATAGTACATCAGGTAACTATGCCTTATACTCCTCAACATATTGATGTTGCAAGAAGGAGAATAGGACTTTAATGGAAAATGGTCCGTTCAATGATAGCGCAAGCTAACTTGCCAATCACTTTTTGGGGTGATGCATTGTTTACGGCCGCTTTCATTTTTTGAACCGCGTACCCTCGAAATCAGTTAGCTCCACTCCTTATGAGTTGTGGAACCAAAGGTCTCCTAACTTAAACATTTTGAAACCTTGAGTTTGTGCATTCAACGCACATATTTTCTCCCATAAGTATGGCAAACTTGGGCCAAGGGGAAGGAAATGTATCTTTTACGATACGCAGAAAACTCCAAAGGTTATGTTTTTGTTAGTCAAGAAGACAATGGTGGGCTAATTGAGTTTGAGTCGAGGGATGTCACTTTCTTGGAAAACGAGTTTCCAAGACAGGGCGAGATAAGTCAGGATTTATCTCTATTTGAGATTTATGATCAAGAAGGATTACCTCATTCGAGTGGGAGAATTCTTGGTGAAAACGAAAATACTTTTCAACCTTCACCAATGGATTATACGAATGACGATTATCCTATTCCATACGGGAATAATGATCCAAGTGGGAGCAATTCTAACGACATTCCAAGTGGGAGTGATATTAGAATTGATCTAAACTCAAGTCAACAAGGACTTGAAGAATCTCAAATACGACGCCGTATCTTGCCCTACTAAAGACAAATGGATAGAAGCGATAAAGGAGGAATTGAAATCCATGAAAATTAACCAAGTCTGGGACTTAGTTAACTTACCCAGAGGACGTAGAGCAATTGGGAACAAATGGGTTCTCAAGATCAAGCATAAGGCTGATGGCTCTATAGATAGATATAAAGCTCGCCTTGTCGCGAAAGGTTTTTACGCAACAGGAAGGGATAGACTACAAAGAGACCTTCTCACCTGTTGTGCGTTTTACCTCGATTCGCATGATTCTGGCATTGGTAGCTTGCTTATACCTCGATTTACATCAGATGGATGTAAAGACTGCCTTTCTCAATGGAGAATTGGACGAGGAGATCTATATGGAACAACCAACAGGGTTTGTAAAAGAAGGAAACGAACATAAGGTTTGTAAACTTCGTAAGTCCATATAAGGTCTTAAATAATCCTCGAGGCAATGGTATATACGATTTCAAGAAGTTGTCTTATCAAATGGATTTTTCCATGCTTGATGAAGATAACTAAGTATATATCAAGAGGATTAAAAGCAAGTATATTATCATGTCTCTATATGTAGATGTCATTTTAATAGCCGGAAATGACAAGGGCTTTGTGATGGATATCAAGGCTTGGCTTTCATCAGTTTTTGAAATGAAAGACATGGGAGAAGCCGCATATATCCTTGGAGTTAAGATTTCAAGGAATCGTTCGAAGAAACTTCTTTCTCTTTCACAAGAGACTTATATAAAGAAGGTTCCAGAACGATTTAATATGCAGGACTGCAAGTCCATTGATATTCATATAAGCATATGCGATAATTTATATCTGGAATCGTGTCCAAAGAACCAAAAGGAAAAGGAAATTATGGAAAAAGTTCCATATTCCAGTACAGTTGATAGTCTTATGTACGCTATGGTGTGTACGAGACCGGACATCTGTTTTGCCGTTGGAAATGGTAAGCTGTTACCAATCCAATACAGGGCAAGTACACTGGAAAGCGGTTAAGAGGATAATGTGTCTTGTAAGATCAAACACATTGATATCCGATACGAATTTGCAAAAGACTATGATAAAACCAAGAAGGTAGACATAAGGTACATATCTACGCATGAGATGATAGAGGATTCGCTTACGAAAGCAATCCCCAGAAATGCGTTTTATAAACACTTATCATCCCAAGGATTGCGTAAAGAGCTGAGTTGTACCAATATATTCCCATGTCTGAGAAAGATCAAATTTGATAAAAGAATAAGTTCTTTTTCCAACATTGCATATTAATTTCTTAATAAATGTTTGTGTACATTTTTTGAAATCTCAGCTGAATTGTGTGTATGTCGGACAGATTAAGGTTGGCTCTCTCACATGAGCAACCGCCTTATCTTATCAGATGGATAAGATAGAGATGAGACTAGTTTAAAGTCAAAATCATTAGACGAATGATTTAGAGTCATGACTTTAACAAGATAGTCGAATGAAAGATCTGCATCATATGGATGCTTACAAAAGATCTGAGATCTATATCACAAGGATATAAAGATCTCATTGGATTTTTTAAATCCTATCTGTCTTATGCAGGATGAGAGTCCGGGAATATTTCATGAGTAGTAAGGGGACTCAAAAAGATAGGCACTGTGGTGTCTGATCTTTCATCCGTACAACATCATTAAGACATACTCTCCCTGGGAAAGGAGTGATGTTGTAATACGTGTTCATACCACGTATGCATTTCGACCACTGAGTTAGTAGCAATAGTGTTTGCTATTATGTGAGACTCAAAGGCCATACGGGTCTTAACTCTTACCCTTAAGGACTCTGATTGGTTCCTTTAGATTTGACGAGATGATCGCTATCTTAGCGTGTTACTAATGGGCTATGGTAATTCGGCTCGGCGGGACACGTTAGAAAAGCGAATCAAGTCAAGATCAGAAGGTTCGCAAGAAGAGGAAGATTGATTTCATGTTCACATTTGGACTTTAAAGATTCAAAGCTGGCCAGCCAATTGTAATCCAGATGGGATTCAATTGTTGAATATAAAGTATAAGAAATGTGAAGAAATAATCTTGGGTAAAGCATGCGTTGATCTACTCAACTTTGCACCTTCGAGGTCGTTGTGTATCTCTAACAAGTGCACAACAACAGACTCTACGCGCATGACGGTCGCACGGTCTATTTCTCGGTATGATAGATGAAAGAACTAAGGGAAAGACGTTCTCTTACAATCCCCTCAAGTGTGAGTGTGAGATGTTGGATATGGAAGACGTTTGTACACCCTTGTGGGGGATGTACGAGGGAATACGGACCTCGAACGTCGCGTACACGAAGTAGTGTACAAAGGGAATCTGTTCCCTTGCGGAGAGGATCTCTGGATGAGTGGGAAAGTCGCATTATATATGCATAAGTGCATGCGACATATGGCTTATAAAGGGGGAATATCTTAAGCTTATGTTGTACCATGCATATGGTACAACTTAAGCTTATAATGTGCCATGTATCATGGTACACCTTAATTAAGTTGTTCCAAAGGAACAACTTACCCTAAAATAACTACCTTGGGGGCTATAGATAAGACCCAAGGGTAAGCCATTTCTTACACCTTTTGCATGAAATTCATGCATGCATCTTCATCCTAGCGAAGCTCTGCAGAAATCCTTTCTCTCCCTCTTATCCAAGTTCTTAATTTAAAGTAGAGATTTAGATTGTGGATTAGTAGCCTTACTCCGTTCGTGAGAAGACTCGATCCGTCGTGGCGAATCCGAAGGCAAAGTTCGTAGACTACCGTGCCGCATACGCAAGCGTAAGTCTAAACTTCATATTATCGATCCTAACTCTGTTTTGGACAGGATCCATCACATACCGCTTGCTATGTGTTTATGTCACGACCCGCTTCCCTAAAATGGAGGCGAGACGTGAAAAGGTCCGCACGAGAGTGGAGCTGTGAAGCCCCAAACCCGATAAGCGTCAATAAAACATAAGCATGTCCATGTAACCACAACGGAACAACAATAATAATACGAGGAGAGACTGAAATAAAATCTCACATCTCATAAATTGTCCAACATCAAAATAAGTCCAACATCCAGAAAAGCCACCAGGCTAAAAGGAAGAGTCTAAAGGCCCAGAACAAGGCCAACAAAAGCAATGACATAACAAAGTATAGGTGCTACGCACCGATAACAAAACAACTGTCTAAGCAAAAGTAAAACACAACGAAGACACTAGGACTGGTCCCCAGTGTCCACGTACTCCCCGTCAAACACAAGCTCGGGCTCGGCGTCAGCAAACACCTCGTCCTCAACAAGGTACTCAGGCTCAGGATCTAACATGTGTCACCCAAAAGAGTAAAGGGGCACATGTCAGCAAGTCTAAAAGACTTGGGCAAGGAACTGAAAGTAAGGCAACTAGCAACCTGACAGTTTTATTATGCATGACATGGCAGTTATAACATGAGTGCATGAGCAAGACATAATGGGGCAATAAGTACACGAGAACAATTAACGGGACAAGACAAGAGTGGCCAAGCCACTAACAATCTCAATCAATTTACGATGTTTGAAGATGTTTAAGCCCTTCGCTGAATGGTATAACATATCAGACCGATCGGCACTAAACACTAATCACGTTTTACTGTTGTTTGTAGATGTTCACGCCCTTCGCTGAATGGTATAACATATCAGACCGATCGGCACTGAACACTACCCCACCCCAAAGCGTTTACGCCTTACAACTGCAGTTGCTGATCAGGCAGACCCCCAGTTGAATGGCCGCTTAACCCTCACCCCATCCCACACGTAAACAAGCCAGGGTCCCTGTACATGAGCCCAGCAAGTGAGCCAGGGTTGCCCCGCACGGGGGCATGTTTCCTAATTCACAATTCATTATCGAGCGTTGGGGTTAACAACTCATTATGCTCGCTTCTGGTCACGAGCCAGGAAACACAAGTATTGTAGCGATGCTACGCAATCACGGAATCACTTAAAGAATGCAATGACATGACAATTAATTTGCGTACCGTTAATGGAAAGTAAACATGACATGGTAATTGTGCAACATGATATATGTCGGAACTAGCTTCGTTGTCAAGCTAGTTCCCCAAATTTGCGCCTAGGCGAGTATCATTTCGTCGCCTAGCCTCTTTTACGCCTACAACAAGCAAATGGCCTAAAACATGGCCTAAACCCTAAGTGGCAAGTTTCAATTGCCTAGCACCGGGGATGACGACCACTTCGTCACACGGATGCTAATCTACGGGGAGATCGCTGTTATGGGGGAACAATCATCAAACAACATGAAATTTTATTAGGGTTTCATAAAAATACAAATAGGTTATAAAAACACCAAGGGATCGATTTCTTCCCGAGAGGAGGCGGAAGAAACACTCCGGAGAACCCTAGGTTCAGATCTGGAAAAGATTTGAGAAGT
The DNA here is from genome assembly GCA_030789695.1 of Scilla litardierei. Taxonomy (NCBI): domain Eukaryota; kingdom Viridiplantae; phylum Streptophyta; class Magnoliopsida; order Asparagales; family Asparagaceae; genus Scilla; species Scilla litardierei. The sequence goes on along the minus strand of CM061141.1, from coordinate 2,412,439 downwards.
TTGGAGAACTAGGGTTTTTGGGGGATTTTGTGGATTTGATGGAGATTTGGGGAAAATGAGAGGTGGAATGAGTGGATGGAGGGTTTAGATGATGAATCTAGAGCTTGGAATGAAGGAATGAAGCTTGGGGGAAGATGGGGGCTCAATGGGGGAAGATTTAGGGTTTTGGGTCGAGTAGAGGAAGAAGAAAACGTTTGGGAGGAGTTTAAATAGGATGGGCTGGCGGCTGCCCAGAAATTAGGGTTTTAACACAGGTTAGTCGGTCAAAAAGAGCAACCACTGACCGACTAGTTTAGCATCTAGTCGGTCGATGAACGTTCTTAGACCGACTAAGAGCAAACAGTAGCTGCAGGCGAAAAACTGAACTAAGAGTTAGTCGGTTGAAGAAGCATTGCCGACCGACTAGTTTGCAACCTAGTCGGTCAACCAACGTTCTTAGACCGACTAACGATAAACAGTAGCTTCAGAATAATTTAGAAAGCCAACTAGTCGGTCCAAGAAGGATTTCCGACCGACTGGATCGTCATCTAGTCGGTCGATGCCCCTTCTTACACCGGCTAATAAGCACCAAAAGTTCCGATACGGAGCGCGGGGCCCCGGGATCGATTCCTAAGACTCCTAGGCTTGATCTAATAGTAAGATACGACCGTTATGAAGTCCGTCATGGATGACATACTTCGAAATCGACGATCCTAAGGAAGAAACAAGAAATCACGACGAAACGATCGAAAATGAAAGTCACGGAGACGAAAACCACACAAGAGGAGAAAATCCACCAAAACATATATTATATTATAATAAATCCAGATACAAGAAAAGCAGTCTTTACATCCTCCCCAACTTAAGAAAAATTCCGTCCTCGGAATTTCCAAACACTCACGGGTCCGGAAACAAAAGTGGGAAACGCTCTCGCATCTCATCCTCATTCTCCCAAGTAGACTCTCCAGGTGAGCCGTGTCGCCACATCACCCTCACAAGATTGACAATCTTGTTCCGAAACGATTTCTGACGCCTGTCCAGAATCTGCACTGGATGCTGGTCATACGTCAAATCGGGGCGAACGGTAATCTCCGAAAAATCCACCGCATGAGACGGATCGCTAATGTATCGACGAAGCTGCGACACATGGAAAACATTGTGAACTCCCTCCAAAGATGGCGGCAAGGCCAAGCGATAAGCTACCTTGCCAACTTTCTCCAGAATGTCAAACGGTCCAATGTATCGCGGGCTCAACTACCCACGCTTCCCGAAACAAATCACACCGCGATTCGGGGAAATCTTCAAGAACACATGGTCGCCCGGCTGAAACTCCAAAGGACGACGTTTAGCATCCGCCCAATGCTTAAAACGGTCCTGAGCAATCCTCAACCTCTCCCGAATGTTCCTGACGATCTCCACAGCCTCTACGATCATCTCAGGTCCCAACAGCTCCCGATCACCAACGTCATCCCAACTCAATGGCGATCGACATTTCCTCCCATAAAGAGCGGCGAAAGGCGCCATGCCAATACTCGCCTGGAAGCTGTTGTTGTAAGAGAACTCCACCAAATGCAGATGGTCCTCCCACGAACCCTTGAAATCCAACATGCACGCCCTCAGCATGTCTTCCAAAATCTGAATCGTCCTCTCGGACTGGCCATCCGGCTGCGGATGGTACGCCGTGCTGAAACTCAGACGCGTACCCAAGCTCTTCTGCAAACTCTGCCAGAACTGAGATGTGAACCTCGTGTCTCTGCCAGACACGATACTCATGGGGACCCCATGAAGTCGCACAACCTCCTGCACGATTCACGTTACATCACTATCCGAACTAGGAAAAGGAAATAAAAACGGAGAGTAAAAGAATTTTACCTCCATATATCTCCTCGCTAGCGCCTCAGTGGACTGTCCCACTCGGAACGGAAGAAAGTGCGCGGATTTGGTCAATCGATCTACGATCACCCAAATCGCGTCATTCTGCTTCGGACTCCGAGGTAGTCCAGTCACGAAATCCATAGTGATATGTTGCCATTTCCACTCCGGGATCGGAAGCGGTTGTAGCAACCCGGCCGTACGCTGATGCTCCGCCTTCACTTGCTGACAAACCAAGCACTTGGCTACACTCCGAGCCACGCTTCTCTTCATACCATGCCACCAATAATTCAGACGAAGATCCTGGTACATCTTGGTGCCACCAGGATGCACAGAATACGGCGAACTGTGTGCCTCCACCATTAATTCCTCTCTGATATCCCCAGCCGGCACACACAACCTGGATCCAAACCTCAGCGAGCCATCCTCATGAATCAAAAAGTCAGTCCGCAGACCGGCTTCCACCTGCTCCCGAATCCTCACCAGCTTCGGATCCTCAGCCTGGCCAGCCTTAATCCGATCCACGATCGTCGACTGTACATGCATGTACATCAACGAAGAAGCCTCCCCAGGAAGAACAACCTCCACGCCAGACTCTCAAAAATCCTGCTGCAATCTCCACTGCGAGGTCAAAATCATCACCGCTGGAAGCCTACTCAGCGCATCAGGAACCACATTCACCTTGCTAGGGTGATACTGCAAATCAATCTCATAATCCGCCATAAGCTCCAACCATCGACGCTGTCGCATGTTGAGCTCCTTCTGAGTGAAAATGTACTTCAAAATTTTGTGATCGGTGAAAATCTTCACTTTCTCACTCAGCAAGAAGTGCCTCCAAATCTTAAGAGCAAACACCACGGCAGCCAACTCCAAATCATGCGTCGGGTAATTCTTCTCATGAACCTTAAGCTGACGGGACGCATACGCCACAACATGTCCGTGCTGATGCAACACACAACCGAGACCCTTGCCAGAAGCATCGCAAAAGATCTCGAATCCACCACTGCGATCAGGCACAACAAGAATAGGGGCAGTCGTCAACCTCTCCTTCAGAACACCAAAAGCACTCTCACAATCACCCGACCAAACATAAGGAACATCCTTCCGCGTCAACCTGGTCATCGGCTCAGCAATACGAGAAAAGTCCTTAATGAATCGCCGATAGTAACCAGCAAGTCCAAGGAAACTCCGAATCTCAGACGCGGACGACGGAACAGGCCACTCCCTGATGGCCCGAATCTTCTCGGGATCCACAGAAATTCCATCTCCAGTCACCACATGCCCGAGAAAAGCAACTCTATCCAGCCAAAACTCGCACTTCGAAAACTTAGCATACAACCGATGCTTCCTCAAAATCTCCAACACCGTCCTCAAGTGCGAGGCATGCTCTTCCTCCGACTTCGAATAGATTAGAATGTCGTCAATAAAGATAACGACAAACTTATCCAAAAAGTCGTAGAAAATCAGATTCATCAGATTCATGAAAACTGCGGGTGCGTTAGTTACGCCGAAAGGCATAACCACAAACTCATAGTGTCCATACTTCGTCCTGAACGCTGTCTTCGGAACATCATCCTTCTTCACCTTCAACTGATGGTAACCACTCCTCAAATCCAATTTTGAAAACACCCTCGAACCTCCAAGCTGATCAAAGATATCATCGATGCGAGGCAACGGGTATTTATTCTTAATGGTCACCGCATTCAACTCCCGATAGTCCACGCACATGCGACGCGAACCATCCTTCTTCTTTACCAGCAACACCGGTGCTCCCCACGGAGACACACTAGGGTTGATATAACCCTTCCGCAAAAGCTCATCCAGCTGCTTCCGCAACTCTTCCAATTCTGCAGGTGCCATACGATACGGCGCCTTCGAAATCGGCTGAGCACCTGGAACAAGATCGATAGAAAATTCCAAAGCCCGATCAGGCGGCAATCCAGACATCTCCTCGGGGAAGACGTCACCAAAATCTCGCACCACAGCTGGCCATTCTAACTCCATCTGCATAGCCACAGCCTCCACCGGCCTGGTCCGAAATCTGACAGGACCAAGCGAACTGCTACCACGACTGAACTCAAACACTGGATGTCCGGGAATCTCGAACACCACCTTCTTCCTCCTGCAGTCGATCGTAGCATAGAAGCTCGCAAGCCAATCCATCCCAAGAACTGCATCATAGTTGATGATGTCGTGGACGATGAAATCAGCATAAAGCTCATGTCCACAAACCACCACCGAGCAAGAATCGCAACCAAGATGCACCGAGACCACGCCATTCCCTGTAACGATATTCCAACTCTTCGGAAGAGGGGACGTCGACAAGGAATGCCTCTCCACGAAGCTCCGAGAAATAATGCACATCGATGCACCAGAGTCAAAGAGGACTCGTGCAGGAAATGTGCAAACCAAAACCACACCTAACAAGCAATTAACAATCAAACCCTAGTCTAGCATACAATCATGTCCAAGCAAACAACACAATCTAACAATCAAAACCAGCTAGGAAAGTAACAGCTAGATTGAGGATTACCTGCGATAACCTCATCCACAGCCTCGCTCTCCGCAGCGGTCATCAGAAAAGCCTGCCTCCTCGGCGGGACAGCCTGCTGAAAAGCCTGCCTCTGTGGAACAAGAGCTGCTCCACGACCAGCAGGAACAGACGCTCGCTGCTGCAACGGCTGTGCTGCAACGGCTATGTTGCAACAGGCGCTCTCCGCAGCTGACCCGCATGCCGACAATCCCTCGCGATATGAGAAGCATCACCGCAAACCAAACACTGGCCCAAAAACTTCCGACACTGATCCTTGACGTGGCCAGGCTTGTCGCAGAAATGGCAAGACTTCAGAATAGGCCCTCCTGGCCTCTTGAACTGAACAGACTGATTAGGCCTGAATCCAGGTCTAACCACAGCTCTGGCCTGCTCCATAGGCCTCTTCCCAGCACCAACAACGGACCCCCTCCTCTGACTCAGGTTCAGCTCCTGCCTCCTCGCAGCGACCAGAACCTTCTGATAAGAGTCCAGATCGGAGGAAGACACAAAACTCTGGAGCTCCAAAGCAAGTCCCTGCAGGAACCTCTGAGCCCTCTCATCAGCATCCTGCACCATCTTCGGTGCGAACCGACTCAGCCTAGTGAACTCTTGGTGGTACAGATCCACCGTCAAGCTCCCTTGCTTCAGATCGATGAAGCGCTGCAGCATCTCCTTCTTCGCAGCCTTCGGAAAGAATTCCTCATCAAATCTGGACTTAAAGGTAGCCCAAGCTATCGGCTCCATCAACATCTTCTCTTCCGCATCCCACCAATTCCGAGCATTATCCTTGAGTTGCCTCTTCGCCAAATCAACCCATCCAGCCGGGGTGATCTTGGCCATCTTCAGATTGTCCTCAATGTTCCGAATCCACTCATCGGCAGCCAGAGGACCCTCAGAACCATCAAAATATGCGGGACCCAGCTCCCGAAATTGCTTCGCTCCCGGCTCGGAGCGAGGGGCATCCGGAAGAGCCCGGGCAGCTCGAGCAGGTGGAGCATTCTGGACTTACAGAAGCACGCCCTGCTGCACCTGCATCATCTGGAGTATCATCCGCATCATCTCACCGCTGGTGGGTTCCCGCTCAGGCTCCTCATCATGGGGGAGCGCACCACTGCCCCCACCACGGGTGAAACGCCTTCCTGCCATCTAATGACACAGAGAACGAATCAGATTAGACTCATAGCTTATGACATCGGACGTCGAACTTAGTCTATTGGACATTCTAATATTATTATCGCTATTCCAAAAATCGCAGTTACAGAAGGACCTGCATGGGCCACCAACAAAACCTGTCACGACCCGCTTCCCTAAAATGGAGGCGAGACGTGAAAATGTCCGCACGAGAGTGGAGCTGTGAAGCCCCAAACCCGATAAGCGTCAATAAAACATAAGCAGGTCCATGTAACCACAACGGAACAACAATAATAATACGAGGAGAGACTGAAATAAAATCTCACATCTCATAAATTGTCCAACATCAAAATAAGTCCAACATCCAGAAAAGCCACCCGGCTAAAAGGAAGAGTCTAAAGGCCCAGAACAAGGCCAACAAAAGCAATGACATAACAAAGTATAGGTGCTACGCACCAATAACAAAACAACTGTCTAAGCAAAAGTAAAACACAACGAAGACACTAGGACTGGTCCCCAGTGTCCACGTACTCCCCGTCAAACACAAGCTCGGGCTCGGCGTCAACAAACACCTCGTCCTCAACAAGGTACTCAGGCTCAGGATCTAACATGTGTCACCCAAAAGAGTAAAGGGGCACATGTCAGCAAGTCTAAAAGACTTGGGCAAGGAACTGAAAGTAAGGCAACTAGCAACCTGACAGTTTTATTATGCATGACATGGCAGTTATAACATGAGTGCATGAGCAAGACATAACGGGGCAATAAGTACAAGAGAACAATTAACGGGACAAGACAAGAGTGGCCAAGCCACTAACAATCTCAATCAATTTACGATGTTTGAAGATGTTTAAGCCCTTCGCTGAATGGTATAACATATCAGACCGATCGGCACTAAACACTAATCACGTTTTACTGTTGTTTGTAGATGTTCACGCCCTTCGCTGAATGGTATAACATATCAGACCGATCGGCACTGAACACTACCCCACCCCAAAGAGTTTACGCCTTACAACTGCAGTTGCTGATCAGGCAGACCCCCAGTTGAATGGCCGCTTAACCCTCACCCCATCCCACACGTAAACAAGCCAGGGTCCCTGTACATGAGCCCAGCAAGTGAGCCAGGGTTGCCCCGCACGGGAGCTTGTTTCCTAATTCACAATTCATTATCGAGCGTTGGGGTTAGCAACTCATTATGCTCGCTTCTGGTCACGAGCCAGGAAACACAAGTATTGTAGCGATGCTACGCAATCACGGAATCACTTAAAGAATGCAATGAAATGACAATTAATTTGTGTACCGTTAATGGAAAGTAAACATGACATGGTAATTGTGCAACATGATATATGTCGGAACTAGCTTCGTTGTCAAGCTAGTTCCCCAAATTTGCGCCTAGGCGAGTATCATTTCGTCGCCTAGCCTCGTTTACGCCTACAACAAGCAAATGGCCTAAAACATGGCCTAAACCCTAAGTGGAAAGTTTCACTTGCCTAGCACCGGGGATGACGACCACTTCGTCACACGGATGCTAATCTACGGGGAGATCGCTGTTATGGGGGAACAATCATCAAACAACATGAAATTTTATTAGGGTTTTATAAAAATACAAATAGGCTATAAAAACACCAAGGGATCGATTTCTTCCCGAGAGGAGGCGGAAGAAACACTCCGGAGAACCCTAGGTTCAGATCTGGAAAAGATTTGAGAAGTTTGGAGAACTAGGGTTTTTGGGGGTTTTTGGGGATTTGATGGAGATTTGGGGAAAATGAGAGGTGGAATGAGTGGATGGAGGGTTTAGATGATGAATCTAGAGCTTGGAATGAAGGAATGAAGCTTGGGGGAAGATGGGGGCTCAATGGGGGAAGATTTAGGGTTTTGGGTCGAGTAGAGGAAGAAGAAAACGTTTGGGAGGAGTTTAAATAGGATGGGCTGGCGGCTGCCCAGAAATTAGGGTTTTAACACAGGTTAGTCGGTCAAAGAGCAACCACTGACCGACTAGTTTAGCATCTAGTCGGTCGATGAACGTTCTTAGACCGACTAAGAGCAAACAGTAGCTGCAGGCGAAAAACTGAACTAAGAGTTAGTCGGTTGAAGAAGCATTGCCGACCGACTAGTTTGCAACCTAGTCGGTCAACCAACGTTCTTAGACCGACTAACGATAAACAGTAGCTTCAGAATAATTTAGAAAGCCAACTAGTCGGTCCAAGAAGGATTTCCGACCGACTGGATCGTCATCTAGTCGGTCAATGCCCCTTCTTACACCGGCTAATAAGCACCAAAAGTTCCGATACGGAGCGCGGGGCCCCGGGATCGATTCCTAAGACTCCTAGGCTTGATCTAATAGTAAGATACGACCGTTATGAAGTCCGTCATGGATGACATACTTCGAAATCGACGATCCTAAGGAAGAAACAAGAAATCACGACGAAACGATCGAAAATGAAAGTCACGGAGACGAAAACCACACAAGAGGAGAAAATCCACCAAAACATATATTATATTATAATAAATCCAGATACAAGAAAAGCAGTCGTTACAGTTTAATAGGATACTTTTGAGGCCCGGCACCAAACAAACTTGTTATGAATTGTTGTTTGGTAGATTGCCTCAATTTAAACATTTTCGAGTTTTTGGTGCAGAATGTTTTATTAAAAACACGTATGGGAATTTGGACAAATTTGATCCAAGATCCGATGAGGGGATATTTGTTGGATATTCCACACGTAGCAAAGCCTACCGGATATACAACAAAAGAATCTCGACGATCGAGGAATCACTTCATGTTTCATTCAATGAAACTTTTATCCCATCTAGAATTACCAATGATGATGACTCCTTGGATGTTTTATGTGATTCTAATGGTAATTCTAAGTCTATTGATTCTATTGATACTAACCCTACTGATGTTCCTCTTGAGAATGTTCCTAGTGATCAGGGAGTTCCCAAACGGCTTCCTACAGTTCGTGACCATCCACATGAGCAAGTAATTGGAAATATTCAAGATGGAGTCAGAACGAGATCTCAAGTAAACTACTTCGCTCAAAGTGCCTTTGTCTCTTCCGTTGAGCCAAAGAATATTAGCGAAGCATGCGAAGAAAGTGCTTGGATCCTAACCATGGAGGAGGAACTCATTCAGTTCGAGAGGAATGAGGTTTGGGAGCTTGTTCCATTGCCTTCGAAGAACCACACCGTTATAGGAACGAAGTGGATCTTCAAGAACAAGACCGACGAGAACCAAATCGTCGTCCGGAACAAAGCTCGGTTAGTAGCTCAAGGCTATCGGCAAGAGGAAGGTATAGATTTCGAAGAATCCTTTGCTCCGGTAACTAGATTAGAATCTATTAGGTTGTTGTTATCTTTTGCATGCCATAAAAATTTTAAACTCTTTCAAATGGATGTAAAAAGCGCGTTTTTAAACGGAGATGATGTTGAGAAAGTTTATGTTTCTCAACCTCCGGGTTTTATAAATGAAAAATTTCCAAATCATGTTTTCAAACTAAAGAAAGCACTTTACGGTTTGAGACAAGCTCCTCGAGCTTAGTATGACCGCCTAAAGAATTTTCTTTTGGATTTGGGTTTCAAAATGGGTGAGGTTGATTCAACATTATATGTTAAGTATGCCAATAATGATATTCTTTTAGTTCAAATTTATGTTGATGATATCATTTTTGGTGCTACTAACTTCACTCTTTACGAAGAGTTTTCTAATGTCATGAAGGACCAATTTGAGATGGGCCACATGGGTGAGCTCAAGTATTTCTTAGGTCTCCAAATTCGCCAAATGGACGATGCCATCTTCATCCACCAAACCAAGTACACGGTGGAGTTGCTAAAGCGAGTTGGAATGGAGAATACTTCTAGCAAGAAAACTCCTATGAGCACCACAACACATCTCGATAGAGATTTGGGCGGCAAAGATGTAGACATTCGTCTATATCGAGGTATGATAGGTAGTTTGTTATATCTTACTGCTAGTAAGCCCGATATTATGTTTGCCGTTTGTGTGTGTGCTAGATATCAATCTCAACCTAAGGAATCTCACTTAATAGCGGTAAAACGTATTTTCTGTTATTTAAGTTATACACTCGACTACGGATTACTTTATCCAAGGTCTAGCACATATGAGTTAATCTCATATAGTGACGATGATTATGCTGGATGCAAGTCCGACAGGAAGAGTACTAGTGGAACTTGCCATTTTATAGGAAATTCCCTTGTCTCTTGGTTTTCCAAGAAGCAGAACTCCGTATCACTTTCAACCACCGAGGCGGAATATTGCCGTCGGTGCTGCGTGCGCTCAGGTTCTTTGGATGAGACACACACTTAAAGACTTTGGTATAAACTGTGATACTAGCCCTATCATGGTGGACAACCAAAGTACAATTTGTCTCTCAAAGAATCCGGTGCACCATTCCCGTTCCAAACATATAGATGTCCGTCACCATTTTCTAGATGACCATGTTGCTAAAAAGGACATCATTTTAGTGTACGTTGAAACCCAGAAGCAAATCGCCGATATTTTCACGAAACCACTCAAAGAAGATTCCTTTGTGCGGTTACGTCGAGAATTGGGGATTATGGGTGAATCCGAGATTTAGGATTCATATGTTTATATAATTCTGCATGATTTTGATATCTATATGTTCATGCTAGATTTGTTGAGATTTTCTGGATTTATGATTGGATTTTAAATTTGCTCATCAAATCTATGAATTCATGTTTTATATTTTGGTATTTTAATGGAGTTATATTTTTGTTGTTCGCGCACACACACATATATATCATGTTGCCATTCATCTGTGTGTGCACATTATATTTTTGTCTCTGATGTTTACTTCGTCGCTCGACGAGTACATTGATTTAATAGCTTTAGTTGTATGAAAAGATAACATTGTTTTCCATGCACTATATTAGCTAAAAATGTTGAGATTGGAGAGTATGTTCCTTTACTCAATAAATGAATTTACATTTGGGATTTTGATGATTTCACTATTCGTTTTGGACTATGGTCTCTTTGACACGCTTTGATTTTCTTCGATTATTTTCCTTGGTGTCATTTGGACCATCGTCGTATTCTTCGACTCCCGCGGTTGGATTTTCTTTAGCATTGGTTGTTGTCGTTGTATGCCCCCCCGCTCTTTTTGGATAATGCCAAAGGGGGAGAGATAGTAATAATGACGAGAGCTAAATGAAAATTTAACGCAATTTTCCATGAATCTAATTTGAAATGTTAGATTCAGGGGGAGTGAAGATATAAAAATGGATTACGATCCTATATTTCAATAATTGGATCATGTTTTATATTTCTCACTTCTGCTTGATGCGTATGTCTTAATATGTTATATGGAATTAACGTGTCATCAATGCAGGGGGAGTAAGTATATTTCATTTAGTTCATTATTATTGATTAATATTTATGTTGGTTTGTCATCACCAAAAAAGGGGAGAATGTTGAGTATTGATTCCCCGGATTTGGTTTTGATGATGAACAAACATAAATATCGCGAACTAACTCTTTGTGAGCACAGTTATGGAGATCGTCGCCTAAATTCCATGAACATCAAAAGCGACGTCTCAAGACTTCTCAAAGCGCGTGATCGTGTACCTGAAGCTTCGTTGAAGCTCTAGGAGTATTATTGAAGTCAAGAGATTCGGATTGGAGCTTTGAAGACGGTTCGACATATTCTTTTTATTGTCTTCTAGTTTCATTTCGTAGATTGTTAAGCCTTGAGTAGGTCTTACGATTTAATCTTCATAACGTTCATATCTTAGAGCTAGGATTATCTTAGAAGCCCATAGGATCTTTCCCGAAGCTTAGCGCTTCTTATCGCAGCTTCTCGTGCATGTTAGTTGGTTCAAAAAGAAGAACCAACCGACTAGATGGTGATCTAGTCGGTCGGCAATCCTTCTTGAACCGACTAGATTGCCTTGTTCATTTCAGCCTAGCTACTGTTTATCATTAGTCGGTCAAAGAAGGTTCACCGACCGACTAGTTGGCAAACTAGTCAGTTTGGAATTCTTCTTAGACCGACTAGTTATCTTTTGATTCCTATGTTTGATTTGGTTGACTTGTTAGTCGGTCAAAGAATACTCACCGACCGACTAGTTGCCAAACTAGTCGGTTGGCAAATGTTCTTAGACCGACTAGTTTTTCCGTCAGTATATTCAGGCTATCTACTGTTTATCGTTAGTCGGTCAAAGAACACTCACCGACCGACTAGTTGTCAAACTGGTCGGTCGGCCAGCCTTCTTAGACCGACTAGTTCTTTTCTCCTGAATTCATCAACTTCGCTGTCAACCAATTAGTCGGTCCAAGCTCATTCACCGACTGACTAGATTGCGATCTAGTCGGTCAGTGATCCTTCTGTGACCGACTAACTGCTTCAGATTCTGACCGTTAAGAAACGACCTAACTCGATTTTTGCCAACCCTATAAATACTAAGCAGTGTCGTTTCATTCTAGGTTAGAGCATATTTTGAGAGCCATTTTCAGATTGAAAGAGATAGAGTTTGAATCTCATTTCCAAAGCTCTCTTCCTCACAAGAACTCTCTCTCTCTCTCTCTCTCTCATTGTGACCTAATATCCATCAAGAGAGCATCTCATTCTTGTTGAGCCATCCAAGCCTAGAGCTTGAATCAAGTCTCCTACTCATTCCTAGCCACTCATTGCTGCTCATATTGGTGGTGCTAGGTATTGGTGATTTCTCCTTCCTCAAATCCCTCCTTGCCTTAAATCAGTAAGGTATTTACTCAAGGTATATGGTTTGTGATAAGTGTTTGTTTATTGCATTTAAACTCATTATTTCAGTTTGATTCTCTCGGTTGTGAGAGAAGGTTGTGATCCCGGGTTGTGGGATTAACATTTGTTATTGGTATATGATTTGATCTTGTAGAGGTTTTCTACAAGATATTCATATTGGAAATCTTGGGTTAGAGAATTCTAACTCAAGTATCTGGAGGGGATCCGGGTGTCTGGGACGTAGGATCACCGGGAACAAGTTGGGGAAACTTGGGTGGATCCGAACCCATCATATCAATTGTTAGCATTGCTTTTTGTTCGTTGTCATATTTCAATTCCGCATTTGTTGGTTGTGTTTGCACAATAATTAGGAATTGCACTCTTAATTATTTTAAAGTACTATTCATCCCCCCTCTAGTACTTGTGCAGTAGCTATCAGGGTATTACACCAATCTCCTCCGGATTAACTGAAGATGAGTTGGATGCGTGGCTCGACGCTTACAATTCCTATGGGGAATCGTGCCTCATGGATATGAAGGAGAAGTCTTCTTCAAGCGCTAGCAAGGAAGATGTCGATGATGAGATTGAGGAGAAGATCTCATACGAGGAGCTTGAACATAGTTTCGGTATGGATTCCGAAAACGCTAGTAAGTGCATTAACTCTTACAATAAATTGAAAGCAAAATATAAGATTGCTAAGAGTAAGCTGCATGTACAAGAAATTGCTAGTGTAATCCATGATGAAAAGCATGCTTATGACACTAGTAAGAGAGAGACACTTCTCTCTCAAGTTAAGGAATTGAGCCTTACAAATGAAAATCTTGTTGCTCAAAACCTTAGCTTAAATGCTCACATTCAACAACTTACGTTGAAATGTGTAGAGGAATCCCATAAGTTCATAAGCTTTGTGTATTCTAGGGATTCACTCCACGATTTGTTGGAAAAACAACATCCGGCAAATCATAGAGGAGGTTTGGGTTATAGTCAAAATGTGGTATCCAAACCCACCTCTAATTCCTCTTATGGTGCAAATACAAGAAATATTGCTAAAGCACCTAAGAAGAATCACCGTGCTTTCTTGTACAACAATAACACCAACAAGAAGCATGTAGATCACGATGTAATGAGGAAGAATGACGAATCTTCATTTTTTGCTAAGAAGCAAAATCCCCATTCTTTGCATGCCAAGAATTTAGTTTCTACACCTAAGCATGCCACATCCAACACTCTTGCAAAGGCAAAACCCTTGCCTAGAAAATCCTTGAGATTATGGATTCCCACTAAGGTTAGTATGCAAGAGAGAGATAGTTATATCAACTCTCTAGTTAGGGATGTGATCACCTCGTGTGATTACGTTAGGAAGTCAAACTCCTCTTGGGTATGGTTACCTAATGTTTAGGTTCCTCACACATATGCATATTGCATGGGTATTGTGCTTCAATGTTTATTTTAGCATACCCATTGATTGTGTGTGTTTCATGATTTTGAAAATATTTTCAAACTTATTTTTTTCATGAAAATGGGACCTTGAGGTTTATTGTCATGCATGCATTTTTGATCCATGTGTATGTCAATAGGGGAGTTAATATGTTATATGTTTAAATTATTTTAAGACATATTTTAACTCTTATTTTCGGGGTTGTTTGAGATCATTATTTACAATTGGTTATTTTTGGTCTCAAACCAAACATATTGTTCATTGCCAACATGTTTCATGTTATATTTGTTTTGGCAATATCTTTGTGTATCTTTGAAGCTTGATTTTTCCATATCTATTGCTTTGATACACTTTAGGCCCATGGCTCCATTATTTGTATTTCAATTTGTAAAGAGGATTAATTTCCAAGATTCTTTTTCTACAATTGGTATTTACCTCAATTGTTAAAGATTGTTAATTTCCTTCTTTATAATTGGTATTAGATCCTAAAAGTCAAATGTTGACCATTTCTATGATCTAGGGGGAGCATGGGATAGTGAATTGATACCCACTAAATTTTACAATTTGGTATCATACATCTCCTTATTTTCTTGCATATTGTCACATCTTAGTTAAGATGACAAAGGGGGGATATATTTGATGTCCTCCTTTTTGACGATGTCAAGTGGGAGAGTTATATGCATTATGTAACTATAGGGGAGAGTTATATGCATTATGTAACTATAGGGGAGAGTTATATGCATTATGCATATGGGGAGAGATATATGGGATTGTATAAACCTTTTATGTTTGCATGATATTGTCTATTACAATTGGTTTATGTAACCAGTGCCTATTATATGTCACCATGATCTTATTTGGTAGAATGAGTATTTACCATTGTGTAGTTCATTATTTAATTGGTGCATATAAGTAGGGGGAGCTCATTAGCATTGTGCTTTAATTCTTTGTATTTTACATAATGTGTGTCATCATCAAAAAGGGGGAGATTGTTGATTATTGGTGTTTTATACCAATCTTATTTTGATGATGATCACAACATTATGTTGTTGCTAATGACTCATGTTTTAGTCTCTCAGCTTCATTCCTAGAATATCTTTATTGGAGACTAATCACTTGGTGTAAGGATGACATCAAGTGGAGAAGGGCCAAAGCTTGGCCTCGAGAAGTGCCAAAGTTTGGAGATGATGGAGAGAAATCATGGCATCAAGATTGAAGACTTAGACTCTATGGAAAGCAATTTAATCCATGTAATATTTACTTTATTGCTTTCTCTCTCTTTTGAGTCTAGGTTAATGTAATGCCTTGTTAGATGGTTTATTCATTCATGCATATGTATTTAACCATCTTAGTGAGCCTTAGGATTCTCATAGAATCCAACCTAATAGGTTCACTTTGTCCAAAGACTCATTTGGAGTCTCTGGCTTTCCATCAGCCGCCTGCTGAAGGAGACACAGTCGACTGGGTGATTTCCAATCGCCTGTAGATCCTTCTACAGTCGCCTGATATGCACAGCTCAAGTCAACATTTCAATTGACTCAAACTTGAGCTTTACGCACAGTCGACTACTGGTCAGTTTACAGTCACCTGTATATTTACAGTCGCCTGTAGATTGCTCATCAGTCGCCTGAGTAGCGTAAGTACAATCTCTGCCTCTTTATGCTTTTCTCCATCTTGTGCAGCAGACGACTGATTAAGGTTTTACAGTCGCCTGACTATTAGACAGTCGACTGTATTATTGACATCAGTCGCATGTGTGCTTATCTGGAGAAAGAGTGCAGCTCTCTGTTTCATTCCATCCCCTGCAGCAGTCGCCTGCTGAAGGATTAAAAGGCGCATGTCCTGTTTACAGTCGACTGTATCGACTTCATCAGTCGACTGTCCTGGCTCAGATTATAGCCGTTGGATATTTCTAGCCGTTGATCAGTCGACTTTCTTTTGATCATCAGTCGACTGTTCCTGTCGTTTTCGCCCAGTTTCTAGCCGTTGCAGAATTGATTCTTTGGCTGTTTCCTTGGGTTTTGGGGTTTGATATAGGGTTCCTATATATATGAGTGTGCTACCATCTCTTATACTTCGTGATGTTATTGAAAATCACAAGAGATTTATAAACAACTCTCAAACTCCATCATTTCCCTCTATTGAGCATTCACTCCTCTTCATGCATTGAAGTCCAGCTTAAGGGAAATCATCCAAGTGCTCTCAAGTATATCTCAACACTTGGAGAACCTCTTCCAAGCCTTGCATCCATTCATGAGCAAGCATCTCAAGGTATATGTAAGTGTATTTATTTTACTTGGTGAGTTTGTATCACTAATTCTCTTTGTGGGAATTGGTCTTTCTCTCTTTGTGGGAGTTTGTCTCTTTGTGGGACTAGAATATTCTCTTAGTGGGAATAACTCTCTTTGTGGGAGTAACTCTCTTTGTGGGAGTTTAGTGTCCTAGTGTAGGGCTAACCCTAATTCTCTGAGTGGGAGTTAGTGATTCTTTGTGTGGGAGTCTTGATCCTCGTGTACGGTTGGTTGGGTCCTTGTGTAGGACATAAATCCTCTTTGTGGGGTATCTCCTTGTGAGATTTGTATTCACTTCTCTGTGTGGGAATATAGTAAATATTGGTGTGGCTAGACGTACCCAAGTTTGGGGAACCAGGGTAAAATCTTCTGTTTGCGTTTGGATTAATTGTGTCTTTTAATTCTTCTTGCATTTATAATTCCGCATTTGCAAGTTTAATTTTAATTGAACAATTTTATTGCCATTACACTATTCAACCCCCCTCTAGTGTGTGTTATTAGTATTACAAGGGTAAGGTGATCCTTACAATTGGTAGCAGAGCGAGGTTATAGCATACTGCAACAATGTCATTCAACGCCTCATCCGCGTCTCATGAAGAAGGTCACTCAACCGTTCGACCCCCGCTCTTCAACGGAACCAACTACCCTAGTTGGAAGATCAGGATGATGATCTACATGGAGGGCCAAGACCTATGTGACATTACGGAGGTGCCATTTAAGAGGCCCACTACACCCGCGGCTTCAAGGACAAAGGCAGAGAATGACTCGATCAAGTTCAATGCGAGGGCTATGAATGCATTACATTGCGCCCTCTCAGAAAATGAGTTCAACCGCATCTCCATATGCAAAACGGCCAACGATATTTGGCATAATTTGGAGATATGTCATGAAGGGGCTACAAAGGTAAATAAATCTAAACAAACCGTGTTTAGATCTAAATATGAAATGTTTAAGATGCAGGAAGGAGAAAGCATTTCAGAGATGTTCGCAAGATTCACTGATATCGTGAACGCTTTGGAGGGACTCGGGAAGACGATTTCCCAATAGAATCGTGTAGAGAAGATCCTTGACTCTCTCACACCTCGTTGGGAGTCAAAGGCCAACAGAATTTTGGAGTCATATGACACGTCCAAATACACCGTTGAGGAGTGCATTGGTAATCTCATGACGTATGAAGTGAAGCTTCAACACAAGAAGGAGATTCAACCAACAAAGCCCGAGAAGCTGGAGAAGCAAAAGGGGGTTGCATTCAATGCCAAGGAGGAGCCAATCAAATGGAGGAAGAAATGCCATCGAGAAGCTCCTAGTGAAGAAGATGAGCTAGATGATGCAAGTGGAGAAGAAATTGAGGATCTTGCCGAACAATTCAAGGCATTCCTCAAGTGCAAGCAATGTAAGTCTTTGTCAAAGTTTGCATCCAATTCTAACAATGTTCCTACTTGTTACACTTGCAGTGGAAAAGGTCACTTGTCCGCCGAATGCCCTTCCAAACCCAACAAAGAAACTTACAAGGGTAAAGGGAAGAAGCATTGGAAAGGAAGGTCCAAGTTCAAAAATCACAAGAAGGGACTTGTCGGGACCTTTGATGATTCGAGTAAGGACACATCAAGTAAGGAAGAAGAGGATGCAAAGGAGGATGCTCACGTGTGCTTTGTATCCATTGATGTTCTTACACCAATCCCCTCCGGATTAACTGAAGATGAGTTGGATGCGTGGCTCGACGCTTACAATTCCTATGAGGAATCGTGCCTCATGGCTATGAAGGAGAAGTCTTCTTCAAGCGCTAGCAAAGAAGATGTCGATGATGAGATTGAGGAGAAGATCTCATATGAGGACCTTGAACATAGTTTCGGTATGGTTTCCGAAAACGCTAGTAAGTGCATTAACTCTTACAATAAATTGAAAGCAAAATATAAGATTGCTAAGAGTAAGTTGCATGTACTATAAATTGCTAGTGTAATCCATGATGAAAAGCATGCTTATGACACTAGTGAGAGAGAGAGACTTCTCTCTCAAGTTAAGGAATTGAGCCTTACAAATGAAAATCTTGTTGCTCAAAACATTAGCTTAGATGCTCACATTCAACAACTTACATTGAAATGTGAAGAGAAATCCTGTAAGCTCATAAGCTTTGTGTATTCAAGGGATTCACTCCACGATTTGTTGGAAAAACAACATCCGGTAAATCATAGATGATGTTTGGGTTATAGTCGAAATGTGGTACCCAAACCCACCTCTAATTCCTCTTATGGTGCAAATACAAGAAATATTGCTAAAGCACCTAAGAAGAATCACCGTGCTTTCTTGTACAACAATAACACCAACAAGAAGCATGTAGATCATGATGTAATGAGGAAGAATGAAGAATCTTCATTTTTTGCTAAGAAGCAAAATCCTCATTCTTTACATGCCAAGAATTTAGTTTCTACACCTAAGCATGCCACATCTAACACTCTTGCAAAGGCAAAACACTTGCCTAGGAAATCCTTGAGATTATGGATTCCTACTAAGGTTAGTGTGCAAGAGAGTGATAGTTATATCAACTCTCTAGTTAGGGATGTGATCACCTCGTGTGATTACGTTAGGAAATCAAACTCCTCTTGGGTTTGGTTACCTAATGTTTAGGTTCCTCACACATGCATATTGCATGGGTATTGTGCTTCAATGTTTATTTTAGCATACCCATTTATTGTGTGTGTTTCATGATTTTGAAAATATTTTCAAACTTATTTTTTTCATGAAAGTGGGACCTTGAGGTTTATTGACATGCATGCATTTTTGATCCATGTGTATGTCAATAGGAGAGTTAATATGTTATATGTTTAAATTATTTTAAGACATATTTTAACTCTCATTTTCGGGGTTGTTTGAGATCATTATTTACAATTGGTTATTTTTGGTCTCAAACCAAACATCTTATTTATTGCCAACATGTTTCATGTTATATCTGTTTTGGCAATATCTTTGTGTATCTTTGAAGCTTGATTTTTCCATATCTATTGCTTTGATACACTTTAGGCCCATGGCTCCATTATTTGTATATCAATTTGTAAAGAGGATTAATTTCCAAGATTCTTTTTCTACAATTGGTATTTACCTCAATTGTTAAAGATTGTTAATTTCCTTCTTTATAATTGGTATTAGATCCTAGAAGTTAAATGTTGACCATTTCTATGATCTAGAGGGAGCATGGGATAATGAATTGATACCCACTAAATTTTACAATTTGGTATCATGCATCTCCTTATTTTCTTGCATATTGTCACATCTTAGTTAAGATGACAAAGGGGGATATATTTGATGTCCTCCTTTTTGACGATGTCAAGTGGGAGAGTTATATGCATTATGTAACTATAGGGGAGAGTTATATACATATGCATATGGGGAGAGATATATGGGATTGTATAAACCTTTCATGTTTGCATGATATTGTCTATTACAATTGGTTTATGTATTCCGTGCCTATTATATGTCACCATGATCTTATTTGGTAGAATGAGTATTTACCATTGTGTAGTTCATTATTTAATTGGTGCATATAAGTAGGGGGAGCTCATTAGCATTGTGCTTTAATTCTTTGGGTTTAACATAATGTGTGTCATCATCCAAAGGGGAAGATTGTTGAGTATTCGTGTTTTATACCAATCTTATTTTGATGATGAACACAACATTATGTTGTTGCTAATGACTCTCATGTTTTAGTCTCTCAGCTTCATTCCTAGAATATCTTTCTTGGAGACTAATCACTTGGTGTAAGGATGGACATCAAGTGAAAGGATGGACATCAAGTGGAGAAGGGCCAAAGCTTGGACTCGAGAAGTGCCAAAGCTTGGAGATGATGGAGAGAAATCATGGCATCAAGATTGAAGACTTAGACTCTATGGAAAGCAATGTAATCCATGTAATATTTGCTTTATTGCTTTCTCTCTCTTTTGAGTCTAGGTTAATGTAATGCCTTGTTAGATGGTTTACTCATTCATGCATATGCATTTAACCATCTTAGTGAGCCTTAGGATTATCATAGAATCCAACCTAATAGGTTCACTTTGTCCAAAGACTCATTTGGAGTCTCTGGCTTTCCATCAGCCGCTGCTGAAGGAGACACAGTCGACTGGGTGATTTCCAATCGCCTGTAGATCCTTCTACAGTCGCCTGATATGCACAGCTCAAGTCAACATTTCAATTGACTCAAACTTGAGCTTTACGCACAGTCGACTACTGGTCAGTTTACAGTCACCTGTATATTTACAGTCGCCTGTAGATTGCTCATCAGTCGCCTGAGTAGCGTAAGTGCAATCTCTGTCTCTTTATGCTTTTCTCCATCTTGTGCAGCAGACGACTGATTAAGGTTTTACAGTCGCCTGACTATTAGACAGTCGACTGTATTATTGACATCAGTCGCATGTGTGCTTATCTGGAGAAAGAGTGCAGCTCTCTGTTTCATTCCATCCCCTGCAGCAGTCGCCTGCTGAAGGATTAACAGGTGCATGTCCTGTTTACAGTCGACTGTATCGACTTCATCAATCGACTGTCCGGGCTCAGATTATAGCCGTTGGATATTTTCTAGCCGTTGATCAGTCGACTGTCTTTTGATCATCAGTTGACTGTTCCTGTCGTTTTCGTCCAGTTTCTAGCCGTTGCAGAATTGATTCTTTGGCTGTTTCCTTGGGTTTTGGGGTTTGATATAGAGTTCCTATATATATGAGTGTGCTGCCATCTCTTATACTTCTTGATGCTATTGAAAATCACAAGAGATTTATAAGCAACTCTCAAACTCCCTCATTTCCCTCTATTGAGCATTCCTTCCTCTTCATGCATTGAAGTCCAGCTCAAGGGAAATCATCCAAGTGCTCTCAAGCATATCTCAACACTTGGAGATCCTCTTCCATGCCTTGCATCCATTCATGAGTAAGCATCTCAAGGCATAGGTAAGTGTATTTATTTTACTTGGTGAATTTGTATCACTAATTCTCTTTGTGGGAATTGGTCTTTCCCTCTTTGTGGGGGTTTGTCTCTTTGTGGGACTAGGATATTCTCTTAGTGGGAATAACTCTCTTTGTGGGAGTAACTCTCTTTGTGGGAGTTTAGTGTACTAGTGTAGGGCTAACCCTAATTCTCTGAGTGGGAGTTAGTGATTCTCTGTGTGGGAGTCTTGATCCTCGTGTACGGTTGGTTGGGTCCTTGTGTAGGACATAAATCCTCTTTGTGGGGTATCTCCTTGTGAGATTTGTATTCACTTCTTTGTGTGGGAATATAGTAAATGATCACTCCATATTTTAAACCTTTTTTTCTGCATGTTTGCATGCCATTTTGATCGCTCAAATCACGGTTTTCACGATTTATCGACAACATTGCGATACTTTTCACGATTTGTTGTTTTTGTCGTATTTCAGGAGATTTGGAGCGATTTGGAGTGATTCTGAGATGCACCCACTCCGGAGTGTCACCGACGACTCTCTTGAGGGGTATTTTGCTGTTGGAGAGGAGCGGAAGGAGAAAGAACGTTGTAGGAGCGACGAGGAGGCGAAGATATGAAGTTTGGACATTTTTAGCACTTCACTCGGCCGAGTGAAGGAGTCACTCGGCCGAGCATAGAGAGCCCGCTCGGCCGGCCTGATTGGACACGCAACAGAGCAATATCAGCGTGCACTCGGCCGAGCATCACCATGCGACTCGGCCGAGTGACGTATCCCGTCCGCCCGAGTGGCACCCAGACGACGGCCATCAAAAAGAGCCAACTTACTGTTTTTCGTCAGTCTGAGCAGCAGAAGCCCGACTCGGCCAAGTGACAATTGCCGTCCGCCCGAGTGAAGATAAGCCCATCGGCCGAGTGACGCCCGATGTGACGACCCCCAAGACCCCAGAGTTACTGGAATCCGTCAGGGTCCCTCACTCGGCCGAGTGACCTTTGTCACTCGGCCGAGTGAGCAGCGCTGCCTGTAGCGGAAATCACGATTTTGGAGCTGCGCAGGGGCAGTTTGGTCACGAATTTTTGGGCAGTTTTGGGGGGTATTTAACCCCAGATTCTAACCTAGTTTAGAGGGATTTTTCTATTGCTTTTGGCAGCCTTTTTTGATTAGATTTTTTAGAGTTTAATTCTTGTGATTGGAGGGGAGAGAAAATTGTTATTTTGTTGGATTCTTGGAAAGCTACATTGGTTTGTCTCCCTCTATTAAAAATCCTATTTTTATTGCTATTTTGAATATTGCTATGAATTCCATTGTTGTTTCTATTGATTATTCTTCCATTAGCAATATGATTTGTGAGTAGTTTTAACGTCTTAGGGCGTGGGGATGAACCCTACGAGCCCAATTTCCGATTTGTGACGATTTGGTAGAACTATTGCTAGAATTGATTAGGGTTAGTTTGGGATTGATATAATACGGATAGCTAGGTGTTCATATCGATTGGGATTTGCAAGAGATTGGATCCCAATTCGATAGGAAACCCTAGAAATCCGAATTGGGTTGAAATTGAGTTTTCTTAGTATCGGTTTGCAAGAGATTGGACCGATACTAGGATTCTCGGTTGCAATCCTATACCGATACCCGTTTGCAAGAGATTGGACGGGTAGGAACTATCCCAACCTAGGTCGTAGCCCGAGTTTGCACGAGAGTGGGCTCGGGATGCGATTGAACGATGATGTTGATCCTAATGCTAGCTTGCCTAGGCTAGGGTTTGCAAGAGATTGGACCCGAGCCTAGGTTTGCTATAGACCGGCAACAGCGCGAGAGCGTGAGCTAGGTTTTACATTCAGTTGCAACTAGTTCACCTGACATTCTACCCTAGCAATTGTGAAACCGATGAATCACAATGACGAGATACGGTGAGTAGCGGGGATTCCCTATTCCCTAGGCGTCTTTATTTGATTTTATATCTCTTTTTACATTGATTGACGATTGTGACAACATCGCCGAAAGGCAATTTCCTACTTTTCTGTCCCCATAGCCAGGTTGTTCGGAGAAGGCACTATCATACGTCCTCCCTGTGTTCGATACCCGCTCGCCGCTACACCGTGCGCTTGCGGTAAAACTACATGGTCGCTCTTTATGGTGTACGCCCGGGCGCGATCAAGTTTTTGGCGCCGTTGCCGGGGAGTTCATTGTGTTTGATCCTACCACCCTAGCCAGCCCCCATTTTGCAATCCCTCCCGTAATTCTCCACGAAATCTTAACAGGTAAAATAGGGGATGCAATTCCAATGACTGAGTCTGGCCAGGGAGATGATGAATCTTTTGCGGAGCTCCTCAGGGAACTTATTGATGAGGTCTACGCTACCGGAGCTTTTGCTATTAATATCGAGGACCCTATCGAACAACTGTTTGCTAGCTTCGTGATGGATCAAATCTCCCCGGATGGGACTATTGGGGGCGATATCAGAGTTGATGTGAGGAACGACAAGCTATATTTTGAAGGCGATAGAACATGTGTCGAAGAGTACTACACTCCCGAGGAACACTTCGAACAAACCGATACTCAGGGAGATACACTCTATGACCCCCACTCTTGCATTTATGAATCTGCTGACGTATTTTTTGATCTCAGGAATGAACCGGAGCAAGGTGATGGTCCTATCGATGCAAGCGCGGAATCGGAGAGCGTCTATTCCGATGCACCGTCCTCACTAGGAAGCGAGTCTGAGCCTCCACTCGAGAGTGAGCTAAATTCAGATGTTGAAGGAGAAGCCAAATTCACACAAGATGACGAAGCAGAGGGTGCGGCACCCTTTGAGGTAGAGCTTAAACACCTACCGCCGAATCTAAGGTATGCTTTCTTGGGGAGTAAATTGACCTTCCAGGTGATTGTAAATGCCCACCTTGGCCAAGACCAACTTGAAAAATTATTAGAAGTCCTTAGGGATCACAAGGATGTCCTTGGTTACACAATCTCTGATCTTAAGGGAATAAGCCCTAGGCTATGCACGCATAGGATCCACTTGGAAAACACTGAAGCCTCTTCTATTGAGCCTCAAAGGCGGTTGAACCCGAATACGAAAGAGGTAGTGAAAAAGGAAATCCTAAAATTGCTTGAGGCCGGTATTATTTATCCTATCTCCGACAGTAGGTGGGTTAGCCCTGTTCACGTCGTCCCCAAGAAAGGGGGGATGACTGTTATAAAAAATGATAAAGGAGAGCCCATTTCTACACGCACTGTCACGGGATGGCGAATGTGCATTGATTATAGGAAACTAAATAAAGCCACCCGAAAGGACCATTACAAATTGCCCTTCATTGATCAAATGCTTGAACGCTTAGCTAAACATAAATACTTTTGTTATTTGGATGGGTATTCGGGGTTTTTTCAAATCCCTTTGCACAAAGATGACCAAGAAAAGACCACTTTTACTTGTCCCTATGGTACATATGCCTACCGTAGGATGCCCTTTGGTCTTTGTAATGCTCCCGCCACCTTTCAGATGTGTATGACATCCATATTTTCCGATTACATTGAAAATATTATGGAAGTTTTCATGGATAATTTTTCGGTTTATGGAAGCGAGTTTGATTCTTGTTTGGCTAATCTTACTAAAGTCCTTAAAAGGTGCCAACAAAATAATCTAACTCTAAATTGGGAGAAATGTCACTTCATGGTCACGGAAGGTATAGTTCTTGGGCACCTTGTCTCCTCGAGAGGAATAGAGGTAGATAAGGCAAAGATTGAGGTAATCGAGAAACTCCCTCCTCCTATTAATGTTAAGGGTATTAGAGGCTTTCTTGGTCATGCGGGGTTTTACCGTCGCTTTATCAAGGATTTTGCCTTGATTGCCCGAACTCTTACGTCCTTGCTTGCTAAAGATACTCCTTTTATTTTTTCAGGCGATTGCTTGCAAGCCTTCAATACCTTGAAGGAAGCACTAGTTTCCGCACCCATCATACAACCACCGGATTGGAGCCTTCCCTTTGAGCTAATGTGTGATGCTAGCGACCAAGCCATTGGAGCGGTATTGGGACAAAGGAAAGATAGGAAGCTTCATGCAATATTCTATGCGAGCAAGACACTGGATGACGCGCAGAAAAACTATACAACTACCGAAAAAGAGCTTCTAGCGGTCGTCTATTCCATCGAGAAGTTTCGCTCCTACCTCCTTGGTTCCAGGGTGATTGTCCACACCGACCATGCGGTATTGAAATATCTTCTAAACAAGAAGGAGGCCAAACCTCGGTTAATTAGGTGGATACTCTTGTTGCAAGAATTCGATTTGGAGATCAGAGACAAGAAAGGTACGGACAATGTTGTGGCGGATCATTTGTCTAGGCTTATTCGCGACAAGGAGGATGAGAGTTTACCTATCGACGACACATTCGTGGATGAGAGGCTATACGCCATAAGGCCTGGGGAAGTGCCTTGGTACGCAGACTTCGTCAATTACTTGGCTTGTGGAATTAAACCGTATGGGATGCCCACGCAACAAAAGAGGAGATTTTTGCATGAGGTCCGTAGCTATTTTTGGGAAGATCCATACCTCTTCAAGATATGCAAAGATAGTGTTATTCGGAGGTGTGTTTCTAAGGAGGCAACGTCTATCCTTTTGCATTGCCATGGTATGCCATGCGGGGGACATCATGCCGCCTCTAAGACAACCGCTAAGATTTTGCAGAGCGGATTCTTCTGGCCAACAATGTTCAGAGACACCCACGACTTTGTGAAGGGGTGTGATAGATGCCAACGGACCGGGAATATTTCCAAACGTAATGAGATGCCAATGAGGCCCATCCAAGAAATTGAGCTTTTTGATTGTTGGGGAGTGGACTTCATGGGACCATTTCCGTCAAGCAACGGTAACAAGTATATCCTATTGGCCGTTTACTACGTCTCCAAATGGGTGGAAGCAATCGCTACCCCTACCAATGATGCAAGAGTTGTATCTAAATTTTTCAAGCAGAATATCTTCCCACGCTTCGGGATGCCTCGTACCTTGATAAATGACGGGGGGAGCCATTTCATAGAGAACAAGTTCGAAACCATGCTGAAGAAGTACGGGGTAAACCATAGAGTTGGCATGGCATATCACCCCCAAACGAGCGGCCAAGTGGAGGTCTCGAATATAGAGATCAAGCAAATTCTTGAGAAGACCGTAGATCGATCTAGAAAGGATTGGTCAATGAAGTTAAACGATGCTCTATGGGCATATCGCACAGCCTTTCGCACTCCCATCGGCACCACACCGTTCCGACTTGTTTATGGGAAAGCTTGTCACTTGCCGGTAGAGTTGGAACACCGCGCATATTGGGCCATCAAGACCCTCAATTACGATTATAAGAGTGCGGCGGTGAGGCGACTCTTGGACATCAACGAGCTTGATGAGATTAGAAGAGATGCCTACGAGAGCTCGAGAATTTACAAAGAAAGGACCAAGATTCTCCACGATGCACGCATAACTGTTACGGACTTCAAAGTCGGAGACAAGGTCTTGCTATATAACTCCCGGCTCCGACTATTTCCTGGTAAATTGAGGTCACGGTGGTCCGGACCTTTCACCATCAAGCACATACAACCGGGAGGAGCTTTTGAGCTGGAAAGCAAAGACGGAGCCACATTCAAAGTAAATGGATAAAGGCTCAAGCATTATTCCGAGGGAGTCCCTATGGGAGAAATAAGTAGAATATATCTGCTTAAGGGACGGCCGGATGATCTTTCATACATCCTTGACGAGGTCATTGAGGAGGCGATCCCCCATTCCATCGGCGCAATATTCGAGGATGACTTCGAAGAAGGCCCAGATTTGGGCCAAGAAGAAAAGACGAAGCACTCCCCCGATCTCTCCACGGAAATTGATGATGGCGACGCTGATGTCGCAAGAATACGAGAGCTCTGCAAGCTCTCAAAGATGGGGACTCCGAAGAAAGCTCCACCGATACGGAAATCGGTGTCTCCGGTGAAGCTAAGGCCCGGAGCAAGCACTAGCTTGGGGGAGCCACCCCCCAACACTACCCGAGACAAAGGAGCACTGAGGAAGAACACGCCGCCACAACATCCAAATCCGAGCGTTCTTCCCGGTAAATTCGACGGGTGCATCTCATATGCACCAAACATCCCGCAATGAATTGAAAATCCAAGGGGGTCGAGCTCAAGACCTTAAACGAGCGCTTGTCAGGAGGCAACCCGATGGTTATCGCTTTGTTTTTACTTTGTTCTTTATTTTTGTTTTAGAAATTATTAGTGTTTTGAGTCGTTTGCCTGAAAAATTCGTGATAACGGGTCCTATTTTTCTTTGACAGGAGAGGAGAAAGGGATATCTATCATTAGGAGGATGAACAAGGCGACGAAGAGCGCTCCAGGAATGCGCTCGATGCTTAGGAGAAGGAAGAAATCAACTGGAGGAAGAAAAACAGAGATTAGAGCCCAAACGGAGCCAAACAGCAGAAATCTGGAGTCACTCAGCCGAGTAGAATATCCACTCGGCCGAGTACATAAGTTCGTCCGCCCGAGTAGCGCACCAACGAGGGAAGTCTACTGTACCCAACTCTCTGTTTCTTCTCTTGATTTCAGTATAATTGCCACTCGGCCTAGTATATATCTTCACTCGGCCGAGTGAAACTGATACGCTCCTAGGGCGAGAACTGCCGAGTAGCTTGTGCCACTCGGCCGAATGGACTTTTTCCACTCAGCCGAGGGTGGCAAAGCCACTCGGCCGAGTCGTAAGCGGGGAGGAATTTTCAAAAATATTTCCGTTACGATCACTCGGCCGAGTGACACTTTCACTCGGCCGAGTCGTAACTTTTCCTTTATAAGAGACGCGGGCTCGGCGCGGAATTCGAAGCGTCACAATCTTCGTTCGCCCGAGCCCGCGCCCCTTTACTCCCGACCGCTGCGACCCCCACTCGCCCGATCCCACCTCGCCGCTGCCGCGCTCGGCCGACCACCGCCGGCCGACGCCGCCGCCCCTCCGCCCGAGTCGCCGGCGACGATCTCACCGCCGGCCGAGCTCCGGTAACCCCGTTTCGCCCAATTTTCTCCTATTTCTTGTATTTTTCGACGATCCATGTGCTAATCGAACCCCTAAATCAAATTACCTTCAATATTTATCTATTATACCCCTAACCCCCCATACATTTTGAATGTTACGCGCTGATATCTTCGTTTGATGTGCAGGCTATATTGGGGAGCTTAGGGGAGCTTAGGGGAGCTTCCGGGGAGCGTTTTTGGCTTTGTGGAGGCGGCGTCTTCGCACGCATCCACTATTTTGCTCTCGCGGCATGTTCCGGTATATTCGTTCCACTTATTTTCGCACGCCGCACCTTTTTCTGTTTTTGGTGAGCACTCGGGGCACCTATGCCGCCCCGGACACGGCCACGGTCTAGGAGAGCTTCCGCCAAGCGGAAGCGGCCGGATGAGCCCGGCCCCTCCCACGAGATGGAGGACTCTCCTCCGCCTACACCACCTCACCCCGCACAGCCACAGCCTGCAGACCCCGTTCACCCCGCACAGCCACTACCAGTCGACCCACTGCCACCACCGGCTCCACTTGTCGGGCCGCTGGGTATTACGTTCCGAGACGACGCACATCGCGTCACTTTTGAGCGTATCGCCCAGCGCTCGATTTTACCCTCCAGGTTCGCACACCTTGCTGACCTAGGACGCCTGGGGGTACTCGAGGGATTACTCACGTTGTATGACAACGTGGGTTGGCGAGACTTTCTTTCTGTGTCGGCGGACACCTACGTCCGTCCGACACTCGAGGTCCTCAGCTCGATCGCCCGGACCGCTGAGGGATGCTCCTTCCGACTCATGGATCGAGAGTGTCAGATCACTCTCGATATGCTTAGGGCATTCTTTCAGTGGCCCGCTGTCCCCACACCCGACCGAGCCTACGCCCCCACACACATCCCTCCCCCATCATTCGATTCACACGCCTTCTAGGCACGGATCACAGGTTTACCTCCGGCCTTTGACCCTAGTAGGGCCAAGGCCATGGCCATAGTCCACCCCTGCCTCCGCATAGCACAGCGCCTTATGGCGACCACCTTTCTGGCGAGGTACGAGCCTGGGACGATGTCTACGCCTGAGCTCTATATGCTCTATGCGATGACTCGCCCCAGAGTTCTAGATAGGGATGGAGTTACGTTGGTCCCCGCCGTGGAGATTGACGTCGCTAGCTGGTTTTTGGACCGCATCATCGTATCGGTGGGCGCTCGCTCCCCGATATGTTGCGGCGGTCTGATCACCCTGCTAGCCCTGATGACCGGCGAGGACCTTCCGGCTGACCTGCGACGAGCCCCGGGCCCCACTGCATTATCGATAGACGTCATGGCCCGGATGAAGATGCTTGGTCCACACGGTCAGCAGCACTGGGTCTGGTTGCACGGTCCGTACGGTGCTGACTACATGATCCTTCCGAGCCCCGCTCGGACACACTTAGGACCAGCACACGACGACTGGCTTCCGGCGATGGATCTCCTGATCCCCGCCGCCTACGTGCTTGAGGCCGAGGAGGCTGAGCAGGCACACGCTGCACACGCTACACCCGTCGACCACGTGGCCCCTCAGCCTGTGCCTGGGATTTCTGCTGCTCCCGACACCACTGTCCACACTTCTGCCGGTGTCGGGAGTACACTTGCTGACCCTGTGTTCTCTCAGCCTGAGCCTGCACTTTCAGCCGCTCCCGACACTTCTGTCCCCACTTCTGCCAGTGTCGGGAGTACACTTGCTGAGCCTACGCCCACCACGTCTACCACTGACACCACCACTGCTGTGCCCTTGTCGGTTGAGCCACTTCTCTCCCTGCCACCCGAGCGTCCACCTACTTTTGTTGAGAGCGGAGAGCCTTCATTTTCTTCCGTCGTGGAGACACTACACTCTCTGATCTCCGCTGGGATTTCACCTTTTGGACCCCACACTGCCTCCCCAGCGGTTGACCCTATTGTCTCCACTGCGGCCGTACTATCTGAGAGTGTCGTGACGTCTGTTCCCACGTCTGTGTCACTGACCTCTCTTGCCGCCTCGTCACCGATTTTGTCTTCCACTCCCTCTGCTGCTGTTTCCACCTCACACCAGCCTGCGTCCCAGCCTCGCCCTGAGGCTGGGCATCCACTAGTGAGCACAGCACCCTTACCGCCCAGGCCTGCTGTCCCGATCACCTACACCGCCCGTGTTAGACAGCCCCGACCAGCTCAGCCTAGACCTGTTCGTCCCTCCGCTCCACCACCCCCTGACGCCTTAGTTCAGAGCGTTCGCGCTCTTGAGGGGGCGTTGAGTGGACTCCGGGGCGATTTTAGGGCTTTGTCTTCCACAGTCACCGCCATGCAGCACCGCCTCGAGCTACTTCCTAGCATTCACTATTGCTTGACCCAGATTCTCGAGCGACTGCCACGACCACCACCCACCCAGCAGACTGTTCCACGTCCACCACCACCACCACCCCCACCTCCGCCTCAGGACGGAGATGGCGCAGCACCACCAGCCTAGGCACACCCTTGATGCCTCCGATTTTTTGTCGTTATGCTGCCCATTCTCTGCTTGGTCCTGATGATATTTTTGACCACCCCCCCTCCCATCACTACTTTTGTCCACTTTTTGATCATATGATTCTATATCCTTTTTCCGGGAGTGAGTGAGAGTATTTTTGGTGACACACACATATCTGGATCACTCTTGTCCTTGCATGCATCGCATTCACATCATATTTTTCATTTTGTTCTTTTTATTTCTTTTTATCATGCATGCATCCCCACCCCCCTCCCATTACGCGTCTCTCGGTGTGCCACACTTCGCACATTGATGACACTGTGCACTTTAGCTTGGGGGAGTGAGTTCTCACGCTTTTTGATTTACCACCTTTATTTTTAGTTTTTTTTTCACGCCATTTTCGCATTTGCACTCATTTTCATCACTTTTTTTACCATGCATCACGTTTTTCTTATTTTCTTCGTGTGCCGCATTGTAAATAGTTTTATTTTCCCTTTTTTATCTTTATTTCTTTCATCTCATGCTAGAGATGACTTTTCAGTGATGATGACGTGGAGTTAGCTTTCTCTATATGCATGCTATATTTGTCATGTCTTAGCTTTTATTTCTGATATCATATGCTATGATCTGCCTTGCATTTAGAGATAGTAACCCACACTTTTTCCGTATGAAAATGGATGAAATTCTATTATTAGTTGAGTCTGAATATTCATATGTATGCTATCGTAGAAAACACACCAAGATTCACGCATTGAATGCTTATATCTGGAGTACCGTTTTCTTTTCCTATATCACTTCTATTTGCATGACTTGTACACTTCACTTCAGGATGATTGAATGATATTAGCTATGATAAATCTGGATTAGTTTGCTTTTTTGAGATCGAAACCGAGTAGATTAGATTACCCTGCTGAAGTTGTCATGCACGTCCTATAGAGTGAACTGAGAGACATATTTATTTCTTTCTCCACATATCTTGAACATTAATTCTCTATTTTAAAATCATTGGTGAATCTCCCCTTAGCGATTCTAGTATTTGGCATTTCCCCCGTTATTAAATTCCTAACTCCAAATTTCCCGAAAACCAAAAAGAAAAAGAAAAATTCTTGTATATCCTTCTCTCTCTTTTGATTTGGGATCATTTGTGTACTATTGCTATAAAAAAGAGAGAGAGAAAGAAAAAGAAAAAGAAAAAGATTTGAGAATAAGAAAAGAAAAGAGAAAAGTAGTTCGAAAACGATCACATCTCATATACTTTGTCTCTTTCTTCCCTCTTTTGTTTTATTTTTGACTTTTGGAGCTTCATAAAAATGGGGACGTAAATATCGTTTTATATATGCCACCACGCTTATAGATAAGCTTGGGGGAGAGAATCCAATGATGTGTGAGAGAGTGACTACCTGACGGTGCATGACAACTTAGGCTAAGTAATATTCTATACTCGGTGAGAATGTTTTAGCTTCACAAAATCCAGAAATCTACGCCTAGCATTCACTTTATGACATCCACGCTTTTCTATTCTTCCTACTCTATTGTGTGATATCCTCTATACTCCTCATAGAAAGCATTCAATTGAAAAGTGTGTGATCTGCGATATTGTATACCGCTTTAAATGATTCAGACGATGTTAATCTTAGAATTATTCCATTTTTCATGCTATATCGATATTCTTGGGTTTTCTTTCTCTATTTGCACCATTATACTATGATATCGAAATAAAAATCTTTGACATGTGTTTTACATTTGATGCATGCTAAATGAGTAAGCAAAACCCACGTCCTGAGAAAAATGATCTAGCAGCTTCCCTCTTCGCTTTCTTCTTTCTTTTTCTTTTTCCGTTTTCCGCCTTTCCGCCGTTTTCTTTATCTTTATCCACCGGTTTCGCTTCTTACTTATCTTCCTCGAGGACGAGTAAGAGGTAAGCTTGGGGGATTTTGATCACTTCATATTTTACACCTTTTTTTCTGCATGTTTGCATGCCATTTTGATCGCTCAAATCACGTTTTTCACGATTTATCGACAACATTGCGATACTTTTCACGATTTATTGTTTTTGTCGTATTTCAGGAGATTTGGAGCGATTTGGAGTGATTCTGAGATGCACCCACTCCGGAGTGTCACCGACGACTCTCTTGAGGGGTATTTTGCTGTTGGAGAGGAGCGGAAGGAGAAAGAACGTCGTAGGAGCGACGAGGAGGCGAAGATATGAAGTTTGGGCATTTTTAGCACTTCACTCGGCCGAGTGAAGGAGTCACTCGGCCGAGCATAGAGAGCCCGCTCGGCCGGCCTGATTGGACACGCAACAGAGCAATATCAGCGTGCATTCGGCCGAGCATCAACATGCGACTCGGCCGAGTGACGTATCCCGTCCCCCCGAGTGGCACCCAGACGACGGCCATCAAAAAGAGCCAACTTACTGTTTTTCGTCAGTCTGAGTAGCAGAAGCCCGACTCGGCCGAGTGGCAATTGCCGTCCGCCCGAGTGAAGATAAGCCCATCGGCCGAGTGACGCCCGATGTGACGACCCCCAAGACCCCAGAGTTACTGGAATCCGTCAGGGTCCCTCACTCGGCCGAGTGAGCAGCGCTGCCTGTAGCGGAAATCACGATTTTGGAGCTGCGCAGGGGCAGTTTGGTAACGAATTTTTGGGCAGTTTTGGGGGGTA
Organism: Scilla litardierei; assembly: GCA_030789695.1. Taxonomy (NCBI): domain Eukaryota; kingdom Viridiplantae; phylum Streptophyta; class Magnoliopsida; order Asparagales; family Asparagaceae; genus Scilla; species Scilla litardierei. The sequence goes on along the minus strand of CM061141.1, from coordinate 2,379,389 downwards.
TTTAACCCCAGATTCTAACCTAGTTTAGAGGGCTTTTTTATTGCTTTTGGCAGCCTTTTTTGATTAGATTTTTTAGAGTTTAATTCTTGTGATTGGAGGGGAGAGAAAAGTGTTATTTTGTTGGATTCTTGGAAAGCTACATTGGTTTGTCTCCCTCTCTATTAAAAATCCTATTTTTATTGCTATTTTGAATATTGCTATGAATTCCATTGTTGTTTCTATTGATTATTCTTCCATTAGCAATATGATTTGTGAGTAGTTTTAACGTCTTAGGGCGTGGGGATGAACCCTACGAGCCCAATTTCCGATTTGTGACGATTTGGTAGAACTATTGCTAGAATTGATTAGGGTTAGTTTGGGATTGATATAATACGGATAGCTAGGTGTTCATATCGATTGGGATTTGCAAGAGATTGGATCCCAATTCGATAGGAAACCCTAGAAATCCGAATTGGGTTGAAATTGAGTTTCCTTAGTATCGGTTTGCAAGAGATTGGACCGATACTAGGATTCTCGGTTGCAATCCTATACCGATACCCGTTTGCAAGAGATTGGACGGGTAGGAACTATCCCAACCTAGGTCGTAGCCCGAGTTTGCACGAGAGTGGGCTCGGGATGCGATTGAACGATGATGTTGATCCTAATGCTAGCTTGCCTAGGCTAGGGTTTGCAAGAGATTGGACCCGAGCCTAGGTTTGCTATAGACCGGCAACAGCGCGAGAGCGTGAGCTAGGTTTTACATTCAGTTGCAACTAGTTCACCTGACATTCTACCCTAGCAATTGTGAAACCGATGAATCACAATGACGAGATACGGTGAGTAGCGGGGATTCCCTATTCCCTAGGCGTCTTTATTTGATTTTATATCTATTTTTACATTGATTGACGATTGTGACAACATCGCCGAAAGGCAATTTCCTACTTTTCTGTCCCCATAGCCAGGTTGTTCGGAGAAGGCACTATCATACGTCCTCCCTGTGTTCGATACCCGCTCGCCGCTACACCGTGCGCTTGCGGTAAAACTACACGGTCGCTCTTTAGGGTGTACGCCCGGGCGCGATCAGTAAATATTGGTGTTGCTGGACGTACCCAAGTTTGGGGAACCAGTGTAAAATCTTGTGTTTGCGTTTGGATTAATTGTGTGTTTTAATTTCTCTTGCATTTATAATTCCGCATTTGCAAGTTTAATTTTAATTGAACAATTTTATTGCCATTACACTATTCACCCCCCCTCTAGTGTGTGTTGTTAGTATTTCAAGGGTAAGGCGATCCTTACAATTGGTATCAGAGCGAGGTTATAGCATACTGCAACAATGGCATTCAACGCCTCATCCGCGTCTCATGATGAAGGTCACTCAACCGTTCGACCCCCGCTCTTCAACGGAACCAACTACCCTAGTTGGAAGATCAGGATGATGATCTACATGGAGGGTCAAGACCTATGGGACATTACGGAGGTGCCAGTTGAGAAGCCCACTACACCCGCGGCTTCAAGGACAAAGGCAGTGAAGGACTCAATCAAGTTCAATGCGAGGGCTATGAATGCATTACATTGCGCCCTCTCAGAAAATGAGTTCAACCGCATCTCCATGTGCAAAATGGCCAACGATATTTGGCATACTTTGGAAATATGTCATGAAGGGACTACAAAGGTAAATAAATCTAAACAAACTGTGTTTAGATCTAAATATGAAATGTTTAAGATGCAGGAAGGAGAAAGCATTTCAGAGATGTTCACAAGATTCACTGATATTGTGAACGCTTTAGAGGGACTCGGGAAGACGATTTCCCAAGAGGATCGTGTAGAGAAGATCCTTGAGTCTCTCACACCTCGTTTGGAGTCAAAGACCACCGGAATTTTGGAGTCATATGACACGTCCAAATACACCGTTGAGGTGTGCATTGGTAATCTCATGACGTATGAAGTGAAGCTTCAACACAAGAAGGAGATTCAACCAACAAAGCCCGAGAAGCTGGAGAAGCAAAAGGGGGTTGCATTTTATGCCAAGGAGGAGCCAATCAAATGGAGGAAGAAATGCCATCGAGAAGCTCCTAGTGAAGAAGATGAGCTAGATGATGCAAGTGGAGAAGAAATTGAGTATCTTGCTGAACAATTCATGGCATTCCTCAAGTGCAAGCAATGTAAGTCTTTGTCAAAGTTTGCCTCCAATTCTAAAAATGTTCCTACTTGTTACACTTGCAGTGAAAAAGGTCACTTGTCCACCGAATGTCCTTCCAAACCCAACAAAAAAACTTACAAGGGTAAATGGAAGAAGCATTGGAAAGGAAGGTCCAAGTTCAAAAATCACAAGAAGGGACTTGTCGGGACCTTTGATGATTCGAGTAAGGACACATCAAGTAAGGAAGAAGAGGATGCAAAGGAGGATGCTCACGTTTGCTTTGTATCCATTGATGTTCTTACACCAATCCCCTCCGGATTAACTGTGTATGTCAATAGGGGAGTTAATATGTTCTATATTTAAATTATTTTAAGACATATTTTAACTCTCATTTTCGGGGTTGTTTGAGATCATTATTTACAATTGGTTATTTTTAGTCTCAAATCAAACATCTTGTTTATTGCCAACAAGTTTCATGTTATATTTGTTTTGGCAATATCTTTGTGTATCTTTGAAGCTTGATTTTTCCATATCTATTGCTTTGATACACTTTAGATCCATGGCTCCATTATTTGTATATCAATTTGTAAAGAGGATTAATTTCCAAGATTCTTTTTCTACAATTGGTATTTACCTCAATTGTTAGAGATTGTTAATTTCCTTCTTTATAATTGGTATTAGATCCTAGAAGTCAAATGTTGACCATTTCTATGATCTAGGAGGAGCATGGAATAGTGAATTGATACCCACTAAATTTTACAATTTGGTATCATGCATCTCCTTATTTTCTTGCATATTGTCACATCTTAGTTAAGATGACAAAGGGGGATATATTTGATGTCCACCTTTTTGACGATGTCAAGTGGGAGAGTTATATGCATTATGTAACTATAGGGGAGAGTTATATACATATGCTTATGGGGAGAGATATATGTGATTGTATAAACCTTTCATGTTTGCATGATATTGGCTATTACAATTCGTTTATGTAATCCACGCTATTATATGTCACCATGATCTTATTTGGTAGAATGATTATTTACCATTGTGTAGTTCATTATTTAATTGATGCATATAAGTAGGTGGAGCTCATTAGCATTGTACTTTAATTCTTTGTGTTTTACATAATGTGTGTCATCATCAAAAGGGGGGAGATTGTTGAGTATTGGTATTTTATACCAATCTTATTTTGATGATGATCACAACATTATGTTGTTACTAATGACTCTCATGTTTTAGTCTCTCAGCTTCATTCCTAGAATATCTTTCTTAGAGACTAATCACTTGGTTTAAGGACGGACATCAAGTGGAGAAGGGCCAAAGCTTGGACTCGAGAAGGGCCAAAGCTTGGAGATGATGGAGAGCAATCAGGGCATCAAGATTGAAGACTTAGACTCTCTGGAAAGCAATTTAATCCATGTAATATTTACTTTATTGCTTTCTCTCTTTTGAGTCTAGGTTAATGTAATGCCTTGTTAGATTATTTACTCATTCATGCATATGCATTTAACCATCTTAGTGAGCCTTAGGATTATCATAGAATCCAACCTAATAGGTTCACTTTATCCAACGACTCATTTGGAGTCTATGGCTTTCCATCAGTCGCCTGCTGAAGGAAACACAGTCGACTGGGTGATTTCCAGTCGCTTGTAGATCCTTCTACAGTCGCCTGATATGCACAGCTCAAGTCAACATTTCAATTGACTCAAACTTGAGCTTTACGCACAGTTGACTACTGGTCAGTTTACAGTCGCCTGTATATTTACAGTCGCTTGTAGATTGCTCATCAGTCGCCTGAGTAGCGTAAGTGCAATCTCTGCCTCTTTCTGCTTTTCTCCATCTTGTGCAGCAGACGACTGATTAAGGTTTTACAGTCGCCTGACTATTAGACAGTCGACTGTATTATTGACATCAGTCGCCTGAGTGCTTATCTGGAGAAAGAGTGCAGCTCTCTGTTTCATTCCATCCCCTGCAGCAGTCGCCTGCTGAAGGATTAACAGGCGCCGGTCCTGTTTACAGTCGACTGTATCGACTTCATCAGTCGACTGTCCTGGCTCAGATTATAGCCGTTGGATATTTTCTAGCCGTTGAACAGTCGACTGTCTTTTGATCATCAGTCGACTGTTCATGTCGTTTTCGTCCAGTTTCTAGCCGTTGCAGAATTGATTCTTTGGCTGTTTCCATGGGTTTTGGGGTTTGATATAAGGTTCCTATATATATGAGTGTGCTGCCATCTCTTATACTTCTTGATGCTATTGAAAATCACATGAGATTTATAAGCAACTCTCAAACTCCCTCATTTCCCTCTATTGAGCATTCACTCCTCTTCATGCATTGAAGTCCAGCTCAAGGAAAATCATCCAAGTGCTCTCAAGCATATCTCAACTTTTGGAGATCCTCTTCCATGCCTTGCATCCATTCATGAGTAAGCATCTCAAGGCATAGGTAAGTGTATTTATTTTACTTGGTGAATTTGTATCACTAATTCTCTTTGTGGGAATTGATCTTTCCCTCTTTGTGGGAATTTGTCTCTTTGTGGGACTAGGATATTCTCTTAGTGGGAATAACTCTCTTTGTAGGAGTAACTCTCTTTGTGGGAGTTTAGTGTCCTAGTGTTGGGCTAATCCTAATTCTCTGAGTGGGAGTTAGTGATTCTTTGTGTGGGAGTCTTGATCCTCGTGTACGGTTGGTTGGGTCCTTGTGTAGGGCATAAATCCTCTTTGTGGGGTATCTCCTTGTGAGATTTGTATTCACTTCTCTGTGTGGGAATATAGTGAATATTGGTATGGATGGACGTAACCCAGTTTGGGGAACCAAGGTAAAATCTTGTGTTTGCGTTTGGATTAATTGTGTCTTTTAATTTCTCTTGCATTTATAATTCCGCATTTGCAAGTTTAATTTTAATTGAACAATTTTATTGCCATTACACTATTCAACCCCCCTCTAGTGTGTGTTGTTAGTATTGCAAGGGTAAGGCGATCCTTACAAAGTTTTGGTTGTCGTTGCTTGGTTCTTGTGTTTTATCTTTGTGATTATTTGGTTATTCCTACTACTAAATCACAATACCTTTGCCCATTCAACATATTACATAAAAACATGATAAAGGACAACTCGAAGAATGCAAATCATATTTGTTATGCTACACTTTTCGACGGGATTCATGTCGAATTGGAAGTTTTAGACTTGTGTGCACCTAAACTCATGCATATTGACAATTGCAGTTTTATTCTAAAATGGACAGTTTTGATGGAGCAAGATGTTTTAAATGGGAAGAAATTTAAAACAAGGAAAAGACATGAGAGGAACATAAAATCCTAATCAATTCAACTCTTAAATACAAGATAAAAGGAAACCTTAATTCGTAATCATATCTCAATTAAATTCAGGACTAATGATAAATCCCAGCCACAAAAGATCCCACAAAAGATGTTCTCATTGAGTTGAGGAAGTTTGGCATAAAAATAAGAATACTTCAGAGTATCTCAGCTTGAGGATGAAATAATGAGGCACTGTATTCCAAACTCTAGTCCTGGTTTTCTTGCTAACATGGATTGTGGAAGAGATTTTGGCTTATGCTGAATATCGACATTGACAATGGCTAGCCAACTATTGTAACTTGGCATATTAGGATTGCATATTTTAAGTAATATAGCAAATTGCTTAAGACACTTGGGATGTTGGCCATCTTTAAGCTTTTTAAATCCTTTTGTAACATTTAATTTCATCTGGAGTTTTTTGCAGAACTTGGCATGAATTCTCAAAAACATCAATCAACATCCTCTCCATCTCCATCTCCATCTTCATTTGGAATGTCAATAGCTTCAACATCACTGTCAACGTCGAAAAATTCTTCACTTGTGCTTGCTTCGTGCAAGAGTCCATGAAGTTCACATATTGCATCACCTTCTTCCACGACATAGACATCTTTGTGCAATTAAGGCGTGTCATTCTCATTCTCTACTATAGTATTCATACGATATAAAGCAGATAGAGCATCTCGATCATATCATCCTGTTGTGTTGCAACATCAAGATGATCATCTTCCTGAGAGATGTTATCATCAGGAAGACCTGTCGACCTATTGTAGCAGTCACGAGTAGTTTTAATCACAATTAGCCATTAATATCTCTAGGATCCTCCAAATAGAACACTTGCTCAACTTGTGACGCTAGCACAAAAGGCACATGTGTGTTCAAGTGGCGTCCAATACATAAACTTACACTGTCATATTCAGCAATCTTATACACTCTCTTTGAGTCCAACATCGAACCATTGACGTTTGAATAAAAACTGGATGTTGCCCATCGTATTGCAATTCATAAACATCAAGCAAAATGCCATAATACTCCTTATCAGAAGAGTCATCACCCCGCACCATAACACCACTATTTTGGTATTTCCTTCCAATCTGTCGAGCTAGCGTATGGAACCTATATCCATTATCAATATATCATGAATAGTTGATTCCGGATCGAGATGGGTAATAGGCTATGTTATATAATTCATCATTTGCATTCCCTCCCTATGCAGTTGCTCAACCTATTCAAACGGTGAACATTTGTCCATTAAAATATACCCCGTGAAGTGATAATTTGGTTATGAACCAAATATGCAAAAGAATTTACAGGTTATATATCCAATTCACAAACTTATCAGTTTGCCTTTTTTCTACATTATTTGGATTTATTGCTTTCAATAGTCGTTTATATTCCCTATGATAATTAGTTAATTCCACCTAAAATTTCCATATACAAGTTGAGGAAGTAGTTTACTTGGCATAGCCAACTAATTCATCGCAATTATAAAGTACATATAGATATCCATGTGCAAACTCTTGTTCATCAAGACGGTGCAATGTATCCTTCCCTAAAGAACGGCCAATGACCATAAATATCTCCAAAGTACATGATTCAAGGGACATGCCATTATCATCATTATTGTGTGCTTCACGATTAAATTGAGTATCAATGTCATCCATATATCTAGAGCAAAACGGCAATCACTCATTTGCCAGTTACCCCATGGCAACTGAACCTTCAAGTCTTGCTTTGTTTCGAACATATTATTTTAGTATTCATAAATATCTAGTAAGAAAAAGATGTCACGTTATTAGTTAAAAATAATTTGATGAATTACTAAAAGAGAGAGTTATAAACATGTAACATTTACCTCTCTATTGGGTACATCCATCGGTATCAAACTGGCCCTGCAATTTTTGTATCTACAACCAAGTGTACCACCAAGTACACCATCACATCAAAAAATGCAGCGGGAAAATCATCCCCGATTTACAAAATATATATGGAATTTGTTTTTCAAGGATATCCAACTCCTTCATGATCAGGTTTTTGGCAGTTAAATTTCTGAAGAAAACACTTGATTCTATTAATGGTTCGCATGCATGTTTAGACATGAATCCACGAATGGATATCAAAAGAAGTTGCTGAATGAAAATATGATGATCGTGGGATTTCAAGGATGATATCTTTTGCTCCTTATTCACACATCGTAAAATATTTGACATATATGCATCGAGAGACTTTAAGTTCAAGATCATGTCACAAAATGCACTATTCTCTTTCTTAGTCAAGTTATAACATGGTTTTGGCATTTCCACCTTATTTCCAAATAGAATGAGATGAAGATCACTCCAGATATTCATTTTCACCAAATCTGTCAGTGCTCCCGGGAAATTTTTAGTCTTGCCTTTTATCTTTAATAATGTGCTCAAAATATTATCTGACACATTCTTCTCAATGCGCATCACATCGAAATTGTGGAGCAACTTAAATTTTTCCAATATGGCAATCAAAAAATATGATATGCTTTCTACATCCATAAAAGTTATTTCACTCATTGTATTTCCGTTTGTTACTTTTAACCAAATTGAGTTAGGATGAATTGACTGAAATCGTCTAACACATCATCCATAGTTACAGGAATGGACGCTAATTGCTTCTATTTTTGCTTATCAAATGCCTTCTGGTCATTCCTTCACTTATGTGTCTTTGGCAACCAATGACAATGACCCATGTATGATAGTTTATTTGTTATAGAACGTGCATGTGTATCTTTGTGGCATGCATGACATGTAAAATACCCATTAGTACACTACCTAGACAAATCAACATATTGGAAAAAATTCACTAATTGCCCACAACACTATGGCATGCATCCTGAAATTGTGTTTGGAATGTGCATCATAGGTCTCAACACCACTATCACACAAGTCCAACAATTCAGTAATCAAGGGCTACAAATAAATATCTATATCCATTTCCAGACATCTAAGATCATGAATAATCTACAATAGCATGAAATATAAATTTTTCATGCACATACAAGGAGGCAAATATTAAGGAAATAATACAACTGGCCAAATACTGTGTGGAGAGCCAAATCCAATGTTACTGAAGGGTTAGAAACCATCACAAGCTAAGTCATGCCTAATATTTCAGTAATCATTAGTAAATGATAGAAATTGTTCATCAAAATATTTCCGAACAAAAGAATCTGCATGATGGCGCATGATCTCATCATTAGTAGACATTTCTTATGCCACCGCATGTCTTTTACTGTCTTTTTGGACATGCAACCTTTGGAGCCTATATTTTAGTGGAAAATGTCGGAGGACTTTATAAGGCACATTTCTACCTTTACCGGAAGATATTGCTTTTCATCTACTAGAGTTACAAATAAGACATTTGTCAAATTTCTCATATTCACCACGAAAAAGAATGCATTCATTTATGTAGGCATCAATCTTCACATAATTAAGGCATAAATCTTCAATGATCTTTCTCGGCTCATAATAACTACCCGAAATGTTAGCCCCACATGACTCTTTTTGTTGCTGAAGCACAATGGTAAAAGATGATCACTCCAATGGTTTTGACATTTAAGGCGAAGCATTTTAACCACATAATCCAACTTTGACACTTTCAAATAAGTACTCGAACCAGTCTATAATGGTTCTTGATATTCTTTCAAAAGACGAAAGAAACTACAACGCTTTCACAAGGATTTTCTCCAACTGGCACACTTAACCGCTCGTCTCTAATGTAAACGAATTCATTACATCTATCAAAGTCGAAACCCCTCATACCACATGCATCCTCTAACATGGTCATCGTGTTATCATCTCTAATAACACCAGGACTAACGACGCATGTCTCATTACTTTCACTGGCACCAAACTCATCCACTCCATGGTGATACCATTGTGTATATGTTGGAATAATTTCGTTTCTAAATAAATGTACCCATACTATATCACGTGTGTGGAATAAAACATTACTACAACCTAGGCAAGGACACCTAAATGCAAACTCCAAGAAACTATCCACACCATGTATCCATGTATGTATTCATCTGATGTTCTCTTGTTCTCTTTTTCCTCATCCGTTCTTTGACTAAAGCCATCCATTTTCACAATCATAGAAAAAAATAACAAAATTCAATAGATTGTCCCGGTAACATAATAGCAATCAAATAGCAAACCTTCAAATTGATAAATCATATTAGATTTGGAAGCACAAGAAAACAAGAAACAAGAAATTAACTAATTATTCACTTCTGTAATGATGTTATCAAATTAGGAAAAAAACAAGAAACAATTAATGCAACAATTATCTGCAGTGATTCCAGATACCCCATCATAACATTCAACCAGCTCATGTATGGAATAAACATCATCTAATAATTCATCAGCTAACTTCAAAATCCAGGCCCCCCCCAACCCCACTCCCACACACAACGTAGCTACAAAAAACATGAGAACTAGAGCTTCCCAAATTCGAACCCTTTTTCGCCTTACAAAAAAGAAAGATTATCGCAACTTAATACATATGCACCCTTCCAAAGTACTGCCCAAACAGAGATTCTAATTACCAAGCATTTTCATACTTTCAACCGCCAGCTAAATCACCAAGCATTGTATTACTTGATTGATCAATGTCCAACAAGATTTGATGATGCAAGCTTATTTGATTCTAACCAACATGTATATTTCAACACAAAATGATGAATTATTATTAGAGGAAAAATTAATATCGAACAAGATTACAGTAAATTACTTCTTTTAAAATAACGATGAATTATTATCTAGAATGGCTAATGATTTTACAATATGAATAAATAGAAATAGAAAACACTTCAATTGATTTCTAAAGATAATCATGAAAGCCAGATCATTAGTGTTGACGGGTAAATCCGCCAAGCTGGGAGAGATGCTGACGTGGCTGTTGAAAACGATATGGCACTTCGTCAGCTGATGACGGGGCCCGAGGAAGCATGATCCCCGGTCAGGCAGAACTTGGTCCGAGCTATTGGGATGGAGCCTGACCTAATTCCGATCTATCTCCGTCGGTCTGCAATACAGAGAACTCATTAGGGAGAGTCGGATCTAGGTTCCAACCGAATCCACTCTGATACTTAAGTCAGTAGATGACTAAAAGAGGCTCGGTGCAGATATGTCCAACCTGTTGGAAGGTCGTCCGCTAACTGTCTCGACGAGATATGGATGAAATGTAAAGGTGAAATCAAATACCCGAGTGTTAGAGTACATGAGTATTGGGTATTGGAGAAGCGCCCGGTCTCTCGTCGTTCTCGAGATTATTTATAGGTGATGGCACTTTGGTTCAGGTAACGGCCGAGCATTGAAGGTGCTTTATTGTCCTCGATCTGAGCTATCGCTAATAATGAGGTTCTTAAAGGCCGGTCATTGATTTCCGCCACTATAAGCCGGCCTCTTAAATGCGGGAGCCCAACGGTTGGATCAGATGTTACCTTAACTAGCGAAGACGTTAGCCTCTTGTGTGGGCCCTCGGGCTGTTGGGCCGTGGTCATGGAGTTTGGCTTGGGCTTTTTAGTTGAGTCAAATATTTTTTTTGTCACGTGGGCCGGCATAATGTAGTAACAATTAGCCAGTGTTGTGATTTTAACAAGCAATGCAATGTACCTCTGGTTACAACCGAGAAGCTGGAAGAATTGAATTTTCACTAGCAAACGAATTTTTAACTAGAATAATCCTTCGTATACATTTATTTATTTATTACTTTTATTTTGCCCACGAACAGAAATCAGAGATTTCAATGGACAAATAATGAAATCGGTCTGAATATAGAAATAAATCGACCGGTCGATAAATAACCAAATGAATACAAATGATCTCAGAAGAACTCCCCATATCTGTAGAAATTAGAATTTATACTAAAGGATTTTTCTCTAAAGAGCGACAAGCTGCTAATTTGTAAAACTTGCGCCGTCGTGGACGCCAGGGTTTTAACATAAAAAACACGACTTTAATGCTAAAACACCCAAAATGATCAAGTTAATGGAGTAAAGATCGAATCTTTACCTCTATGGATGTTGTGAAGCCGAAGGAATTGATCAAAAAACCCTAAAGAACGGCGTGCTCACGGTGAAGATGAGGAAATTGGTCCCCGATCAGATCAAAGGCCCGAAGGTGGTGAGCATCGGCGGCAACGGCGAAAGCGGGAAGGAGAAGCTCGCCGCAGGCAGTGGAGACGTTAATAATAAGGTCGATTGGGAAGATTGGGAAGAGAGCGGGCGAGGAAAGAGAAGGGGGAAATTTTTTTAGGGGAGGAGTCGATAATAGACACAAGATACAGATTCCTTGCTATTTTTTTCTTTGTTTGCATCGTGAAAAGCTTCGCGTATCGCTAGGAAATAGGCATCCCATATGCCTAGCTGGAATCTTAAACAATATGATCTCATGTAACCATAGTTTGATTGGGCTTTCAATTGGTCATGCTACATCATCATCCTTACAAATCCTTTTCTAATTCTTTTCTAGAATTAGGGAAGAATTTATAGGGATGATGATGTAGAAATAGGGAAGGATTTATAGAGAGGATGATGTGGCATGACTAATTGGAAGCCCAATCAGACTTTGGACATACCCATTCTCATCCCTTGTAATAAACTTGAGTCGCATTCGCTAATTTTTGCTGAATCAGAAACTTGAGCTTTCCCTCACGTGCAGCGCAATGTACTTGTGTAAATTACCCATAGTAATTAACCACGACTATTAACGTCTCACTCTTGCATTACATATATTCATTTCGACAATATGTGACACAATGTATAGCTTTTTGTCTCATTTCCTTTTTCCATTGTGCCGATCATTGATTATCTTTAATTTGTGAAGTGCATCAATCGTTTATATAATATATGTGCCTATTATGTTTCTGTGTGCATATTGTGTGGGCTTGGAGCCAATGCTTAACTAATGGTGATGATGCTGAGGATATGTTTTTAAGGATAATTAGGAAAGCTACCATGTTACAATGCTTCCAACGGAATTGATCTTTGTATATTCTAGATCGTCTTTCCCTCAAATCATACAGTATATCTTTGATTTCATGACGAATGCCTTATTTTTTGCATGACAGAATTCGCAAACACAGAATGTGTATTCTCTTTGTTTTTATGAATCCAAATGTCTCTATGTGATCTTAAAATGATCAGGATGGCAACATTCTTATTCTCAGCGCTGGAGTAGTGAAATGCATTTGTACATGAAGGCTGTGTTTGGTTGCATGGCAAAGGAAAGAAAGAAAAGTGAAATGAAAAGGAAATAGAAAGAAAAAGAAAAGGAAAAGGAAACCGATTTCTTTTTTATGTTTGGTTAGTGAGGAAAATTGTAAAGAAAATTAAAAGGAAAATGGTAAGGCAAATGATTTCTCATGTTTGGTTGCTTATGAAAATGAAAAGGAAAACTAGAAAGAAAATATGATTTTATTTATAATTAATATTTTAAGCGGTCTCATTTTTCTATTAAACTCAATCCAAAACCATTCTTCTGAAATAAAAAATGAGCAATAACAAAAAGATTGTTATGAATAGGCCCATTGGGCCAATTGGGTATCCAACCCACTATTGAAAGTTATAAATACACGGGTAGGGGGCTCTTAACCCCTTACACCTATTTCTCCCTAAATTCCCTTTACAACACGTTATCAGCACGATCACGCTCGTTGGAGGAGACGGCGGCTCGCGGGAAAGGAGATCCACAAATCGCTCAGAAAAAGAAGATCGTAATCTTCTCAACGGGGAGCGAAAAGGGCATCCTTCACCAACCGTCGCCTAGATTCCTCGTCGAATCTAGAAGGTAAAAATCCAAACTTTTAGATCTAAACCTGCTTTTCTCATTAGATCTGCATGTTTTAGGATCAAAAAGTTGATAAACTCGGTAAAATTCAACATTTTTAATAAGATCTGCATGTTTAAAACAATAAAAACTTGTTTTTTAGCGATCAAAAATTGTTGAAAAACCCGATTTTTACCTCCCCGCCTTTGATCCAAATTTCCGTATGCCCATAGGGCGAAACGGCGGCGCGCCCTTCGCGCCGCCGGCGGAAACAATCGCCGCGGCCTCAGGCCGCGGCGGCCACGGCCTGAAGCCGCGGCACTGCGCCGCGGCCCCAGGCCGCGGCCAGAAGCCGCGGCGGCCGCGGCGGCCGCGGCCTCAGGCCGCGGCCAGTTGCCGCGGCCTGCAGGCCGCGGCCCGCCGCCGCGGCGGCCGCGGCCCCGCCGCCGCGGCCCGTCGCCGCGACGGCGGCCGCACCCTACGCGGCCAGCCGTCGCGGCGACACGCCGCGGGCCCCCCTAGGGTTTCCCGAAACCCTAACCCTAACGGGCCTTTTTCCGGGGGAGGCCCAATATTAACCCTAATGGGTTGTTTTCATGGCCCATAAGGCCAGAAAATTAGCCCATTCACACAAATTATTTTATTTATTTTTTGGCCCTAAAAAGCCCAAAATAGGTAAAAGAAAATTTGAAAGGGTTTAAAGCGGTAAAATAAAACAATAAAATATGGATCAAAAGGCAAAAGTTTTCAAAAAAAATAATAATGTTTTTTTGCACGACGCACATTTTTAATTGCTTTAAACGCCTGTGTCTTTTTGATTATCTGCGTGGTTGTATGTTGCAAAAATATTATCTGCGTGGATGTGCAAATATTAGGCTATGTTTTTAGGGATCAGCCAGGTTTCCGACACCGTTTTAAATTCCCGCAATTTTTCTTTTCTTTTGAGAGAAACTTTGTATGTGAGGATGAAAATGTAAAAAGAAGACCGAAGGACACCAAAAAAAGAAGCTGAAGGCGTTTCGCTCAATGAAGATAGGGGCTTCTCTCTGAAGTTCCCGAGTTGTAATTTATTTTCATGCATTTTATTTTTGATGTAACCTCGGACTGGACTTTTTATTTATTTTTCGGTGTCGGCTGGCTGATCCCCATAGCCTAAGGTCATTTTTTCTGTTTTCATTGTTTATGCATTAAACTGCGTGGTTGATTAATTAGTTTTAATACCATGTTTTTAATGTCACAATGAAATCCCTTAACAGCATGCGTGATTGTTAATTTTTAGTAATTAATTATTCACATTACCTGAAAAAAGAGCATGTATGTTAAAATCACATCAAAATTCATGTTATGAAATTGATTACATGCGTGGATGTCTGTTTTATTCAATATTAATGATACATGCCACTTTTCTTTACATGCTAGATCATAAAATGGCCAGACTCGCAAATGTAGACTTCTCAGTCCTGAAGGCTGATGGGTCAAACTACCTGAGTTGGCAGTTGGACCTGAAGTTCCATCTGCGCTCTCATGGTTTCAGTCTCACACAGACTGAAAAGGCAACAACTAGTACTGCCCCAGCTAACAAGGAGGCTTCAGTGGAAGCACCTCACACAGAGGAAGTTTCCGATATATTAAAGGCGAAAGCCATTATATATATCAGGAAACACTTAGACTCGACCTTAAAGGACGAGTACCTCACTGTAGAGGACCCTTACGAGCTGTGGGATGCACTCGAGGAGAGGTACAGACATCAGAGGGATGTCATACTCCCCCGTGCACAGTACGAGTGGACTCACCTCCGCATACAGGATTTCAAATCCGTAGCGGAGTACAACTCAGCTCTCTTCCGCATCACCTCACGCCTGAAGTTGTGTGGTGAACCAGTGACGGAGAAAATGTTGCTGGAAAAGACGTTTACGTCTTTCCACGAAAAGGACATGATCCTTATGCAACAATATCGAGAGAGGAAGTTCACAAAGTACTCTGACCTTCTTTCATGCCTGCTTATGGCTGAACAGAACAGAGACCTGTTGGTTGCCACCCACAACCTGCGCCCTCCTGGCTCCGCTCCATTGCCACCTCCTGCAGAGGCCCACTTCCAGTCTTCCCAGAAGAAGAAGACGGACAAAAAGGCAAAATTCCAGAAATGGAAAGAACAGAAGCAACGGAAGAAGGCCACTCACCCAGCTCCTCCCCAGAACCAGAAGTTCGTGGACAAGAAGCAGAAGAGGATTCCCAACAAAGGAGGCACTCCCAAGAAAGACTGGGAGGACAAATGCTCAAAATGCGGGATGACGGGCCACTGGTCCAGAATCTGCCGCACAGCAAAACACCTCCAGGACCTCTACCAGGCAAGCCTCAAGCCTCGAGCTGAGACAAACCTGATGGAGAGCGCAGCGTTGGCAGAGACCTCATGGACTCCCGAAGATTTCATGGGAGATGATACTCTCTAGATCTGGACCACTTTTATGCAATTAGCAATGTATCTTAAATTTTTATGCATCGTATCTAGTTCTATTTTCCATGTCAAACAATATCTTTTTAGCATTTATTTATGAAAGTAAATCTTTTATCTATATTTATTGCTTGAATGTCTTTCCCCAATTTTTTAGATATGGAACTTTTCTGTGGGTCTACACCTAATTTTAGCCCCAATTTGCTATTCTAATTAAATTTATACTAATAAATCTATATATTCCCCCCTCATCTTTTCTCCAGCACAGAAACCCTCCCTCTCCAAACAACCCTAGCCATCATCTCCTACCAGCCCCCACGGCCAGTCCGACCTCCATCTCCCTCCACAGCTCCTTCTCAACTCGTTAACCCAGACGCAACTCCCCCTCCTCCATCAAGCTCTTCTCCTTCTCTCCTCCTGTGGAGGAATCTCCCCTTCAGTTCATGGTTCGGTGGGCGCCACCGGTTCCTCCTCTTCACGTCGCTTAGATTTGCGAGTCAATTTCACTGCAAAAGAATAGAATCGAAGGAAAAGATGCCAAAGCAAGAAGAAGAATGAATAATGAAGAACAAAGGAAAATTGTGGAAATCTCTATTGAGATGAATTTGATTAATCACTGAACAAAACGATAGCTAGGGTTGATTTCACCCTTTATACTACTCCATTTTCTAACAGAAAGATTCCTCCGCCACAGCGACGAGCTCCAGCTGGAGCAATGAACGAAGGCGGGAAGTTTGTTAGTGGCGAACGGCCCAGATTTCCTGAAGGCGACGATCCTGATATCCAGCGGTAGCGAAGCCTTGATCTCGTTTCACCAACGGCTCAGATTATAAGGGAATGAGCAGTTGGGATTGAATATTCCTTCTCATCTGACGACGCTGCTTCTTCCAACGGCTTCCTTCCATTTGAATTCTCCTGCTGCTGCTGCCTCTCGTTCCCTTCTTCAGCTCCGGTCGTAGCTGCCATTAACGACGACTTTGGTGCCTTGTTCCTCACATAGCCTCCCCCATTTTTTGATCTTGCCTCAAGATCAAAACTTGGAAATCTCTTGACAAGATCCCAATAGCTTTCCCATGTAGCCTCCTCTTGGTCTCTCTGCTTCCACTTGATTAAAACCTGAGAAATCAATGCATTTCTGAAAGGAATAGTCCTGTGATCCAAGATTTGCTCTGGCTCATCAATGATTTCCTCTGTATAACTAGGTTGGACATCTTGAACCACAGACCTAGTTCCCAGTTTCCTTTTTAATTGGGAGACATGGAAGACTGGGTGTATTTTTGAGGTGGGAGGCATCTTCAACTTGTAAGCTACTAGCCCAATTCTCTCTGTAATCTCATACGGCCCGTAGTATCTTGGGAAAACTTTAGTGGTTTTCCTCATAGATGCACTTATTTGCCTATAAGGTTGCAGCCTCAGGTATACCCAATTCCCCACTTCAAACTCTCTTTCTGTTCTCCTCAAATCAGCATTTTTTTCATCCTGTTTTTAGCCATCTTTAGATTATCTTTGAGCAGTTGTAATACCACTTCTCTATATGCTAATTCCTCTTCCACTGTCTGAACCTTAGAGGTTTGGGGAATGTAGCTCAATAAATTGGGTGGCTTCCTCCCATATATTGCTTCATACAGAGTCATTTGTGTGGGAGCCTTCCATGTAGTATTAAACCAATACTCAACCATGGCAAGCCATTTAGGCCATTCCTTAGGTTTGTGTCCACAAAAACACCTAAGATAGGTCTCCAAATTTTTGTTGGTGATTTCAGTTTGTCTATCAGATTGAGGGTGGTAGGCTGAGCTAAAAGCCAATGTAGTTCCTTGTAGGGTAAACAACTCCTTCCAAAACATGCTTGTGAATATAGGATCGATGTCACTCACAATAGTCTTAGGTATTCCATGTAATTTAAATACTCCATTCATAAAGACTTGGGCTACTTCCTTACCAGTAAATGGGTATTTGATACCAAAAATGTGCATATTTAGACAACCTATCTACCACCACAAATATAGCTCCAGTTTCCCCACATGGAGGTAAACCCACTATGAAATCCATGGAGATATCTTCCCATATCTGATTGGGGGTTGGTAAGGGTTGAAGAAGGCCTGTGGAAGCTATATTCTCAGCCTTGTTTCTCTGGCATGTATCACACTCCCTAACAAACTTTTGCACCATCTTTCTCATGCCTTCCCAAAAAAAACATTTTTTAGCCTATGCAGGGTCCTAGTAGCATCTGAGTGGCCCCCTAGGGGTGTACTGTGAAATTCATGTAGTAATATTTTTATAACTTCTACATTATTTGGATTTACCAAGATTTTTCCCTGATAGTAGTATATACCTTCCACCTTCTTGATGTGAGAATTCTCTTCAGCCTCCAACTGCAACTTCTGCTCAAGTTCCCAGAAAAATTCATCTTGACTTACCATATCATTGATGCCTGATAACCAATCAGATTGGGGGGCTGATAGCTCATACATGGAGTAGTAGTCTTCTTGTAGGATCTCCTTCCCCTCAGATTCTCTGGATAGTGCATCTGCTGCTACATTTCCTCTTCCTGGCTTGTACTCCAACTTGTAGTCAAATTGCTGTAGCTTGACTAACCATTTGCTTTGTATTCCATGCTGTAACCTCTGTCCCAACAGATAACACAAGCTCCTATGGTCCGTCCTGATAATGAATCTCTCCCTAAGAGATAGTGACTCCATTTTTGTGTTGCAACAATTAGAGCTAATAGTTCCTTCTCGTAAGTGGATAAAAGTAGGTTCCTTCCCTTTAATTTTGAACTCATATAAGCTAGGGGCTTGCCCTCCTACATAAATACAGCCCCAATACCTTGGCCAGAGGCATCACACTCCACAATAAAATCCTTGTTAAAATCTGGTAATGCCAATACAGGAGAGGTGACTAGAGCATTCTTCAACTTGTGGAAAGCTTCTCTAGCTTCAGGACTCCATTTGAACTCCCCTTTCTTCAGCATATTTGTTAAAGGAGCAGCTATGCTCCCAAAAGCCCTTCACAAATTTATGGTAGTACCCAGCTAACCCCAAAAAATTCTCTCAAGGATTTAATGGATTTTGGTTCCTCCCATGCTACTACTGCTTCTATTTTCTTTGGATCTGCAGCCACCCCCACACCAGAAATTACATGTCCCAAGTAGTCAACAGAATTCTGGTTGAACTGGCATTTGCTGAGTTTCACATATAGTTGATTTTCCACCAGGATCTCAAATACTCTCTCAAGGTGAGTTAAATGTGATTGGAAATTGGGACTGTAAACTAAGATGTCAGCAAAGAATACAATCACAAATTTCCTTAAAACTGTTCTAAAGACATCATTCATTAAAGATTGGAAGGTTGAGGGGGCATTGGTTAGCCCAAATGGCATTACCCTGAACTCAAAATGTCCATGGTGAGTTATAAAGGATGTCTTAAAGATGTCAGATTCCTCCACCCTTATTTGATGGTACCCAGATCTTAGATCCAACTTGCTAAAATTTTTTGCCCCCTGAAGATCATCTAGGAGTTCATCAATTAAGGGAATTGGGAACTTATCTTTCACAGTTTACTGATTGAGAGCCATATAGTCCACACACATCCTCCATGACCCATCAGCCTTCTTTACATTACCACAGGGGACCCATAAGGGATAGTGCTGGTGCGTATGACTCCAGACTTCAACATTTCACCCACTTGCTTCTCAATTTCCCCTCCAAATAATGAGCATGCCTGTAAGGTCTAATACACACAGGTTTGGATCCTTCTTCCAAGGGAATATGGTGATCACAATACCTGTTAGGAGGTAGTTCTTTAGGCTCTTCAAAAATAATAGAGTATTTATCAATGAGTAATTGCAGCTCTGGGTTTAGCTCCTTTGACTGTGGACTGCATTGCTCATAACCACAAGACATATTCAAGGAAGTTAATTGAATTATGAATCCAGTTCCTCCCTCCTGCTTCAGGGTTTTTCTCATTTGTTTCTCCCCTATTAACTGTGTCCCTTCCTTGGACCCTTGCCAGGTACACTCTTTACCTTGGTATTGAAATTTCATTTGCAATTTCTTAAAATTCATAACTATGTCATCTAACTGTTCCAGCCATTGTGTCCCCAAGACAATCTGGTTGCCTGCCATAGGTAATAAGAGAAGATCAAGAAAAACTGAAATTCCTTGACACTTGAGTACTACATTCTTACATACTCATGAGCCCTCTAGCTTGTCTCCATTAGCTACCACAACTTTAAAGTTTTTTGAACTCCCAATCTCCAGCCCCAGACCCTTGGCTAATTTTGGGTGAATAAAACTGTGGGTAGAGCATGAATCTACCAATACCTGGACTTTCTGCCCCTTAATGCTTCCCTCTAATCTCAAGGTATGAGCAGCTTGAATCACATTCATAGCATGCAATGATATAGCAGCTGGATTCTCCACTTCATCTGATATAGGTTCCCCTTCTTCTGCAGTGTCGTAATCAGGATCTTCTTCATCAATTATCCCTTCAATGCTATATAATTTCTTACACTTATGTTCTCTGCTCCATTTCTCATCACAAGCAAAGAAAATGTGGTTTTTCTTCTTATATTGTATTTCTTCTGGGGTTAATTTCCTGGGAAGGGTAGTAGGATTTCCAGTGCTCAAACTCCTAGTAGCCACTGGAAGGTTATGATGACTGGTGTTGAAGGGTTTGGTGTTAACTCCTACCATGGTATTAGGCCTAAAACTCCTCATAGACAATGTCACCTTTTCTTCAAAAAATTTTGCTAAGCTGATTGCCTGTTGAAGATCTGGAGGGTTCAAGGCTGCCACTTCAAAACGGATCTCATCCTTCAATCCCCCAATGAACTTATCCAAGATGTAATCATTTGGTAATCTATCTAAGAACCCCATCACCCTTTCTAATTTCTTCAAAAACTCACGCACAATTCCCTAGACTGAAAAACCTACTATGTTGTCCTTGGCCCATTCAAACCATACCAATGCATCCTCCTTCATGTAGAACCCATAGATTCTAACCCACTCATCTCTATCAGTTTTGTAATATTCAAAGATCTGAAGAACTTGACTAACCCATTGCACCACTTCCTCACCTCCCTTGTAAATAGGAAAATCAGGCCTCAACCCCTTAGGGTTACAGTTCCTGAGTTGATTGACCTCCCCATTTCCATGACCAGACGAGCTAGCAACATTATTTTGATATGTATTCTCTTGATTTAAATTGTGAGGTATTAAGTGCAGGGGTGTTCTCACCAGTTCTGTCACCTTATTTGAGAGAGAGTTGATGCTATTGAATTGTCGGTTGTTGATCTCTACTTGCTGCTGAAGATGCTCTTGGATCAAATCCCACTGATGCTGGGAACGCTGCTGTTGAACACGCTGCTCCTGAATTAGCCTCTCCAAATCCTGCTTCTGTTGGAGTAGAAGAAGATGAGTAGCTTTCTGACCATCTTCTACTTGTTGGAATCTCTCCGTCCATGAGTCGTCTTCCCAAGCTCATGTATAGAATGGAGGCTCATCCCGTTGATTCGCAGATGGCTCTAATACCAATTGTGGAGGAATCTCCCCTTCAGTTGGTGGTTCGGTGGGCGCCGCCGGTTCCTCCTCTTCACCTCGCTTAGATCTGCGAGGCATTTTCACTGCAGAAGAATAGAATCGAAGGAAAAGAAGCCAAAGCAAGAAGAAGAATGAATAATGAAGAACAAAGGAAAAATTGTGGAAATCTCTATTGAGATGAATTTGATTAATCAATGAACAAAACGATAGCAAGGGTTGATTTCACCCTTTATACTACTCCATTTTTCTAACAGAAAGATTCCTCCGCCACGGCAACGAGCTCCAGCTGGAGGAATGAACGAAGGCGGGAAGTTTGTTAGTGGCGAACGGCCCAGATTCCCTGAAGGCGACGGTCCTGATATCCAGCGGTAGCGAAGCCTTGATCTTGTTTCACCAACGGCTGGGATTGAATCTTCCTTCTCATCCGACGACGCTGCTTCTTCCAACGGCTTCCTTCCATTTGAATTCTCCTGCTGCTGCTGCCTCTCGTTCCCTTCTTCAGCTCCGGTCATAGCTGCCATTAACGACGACTCTGGTGCCTAGTTCCTCACACCTCCCCCTTCCCTTCTCTTTCCAGCCACCAGACACAGGACTCACTGTTCAGCAATACTGTGGGGGACTAGTGGAATTGAGTATATTGACTTACTGTTCAGCTAACAGGTCGTCGCCTGCAATTCTGTGGTGGGACATGATACAATCATAATATATTGAAGCACGAGATTATTGACCGAGTCAAACAACCTTTGCTGTCAAACAACCATTGCCCTGTTGGCGACGAGACTTGGATCTCTTTTGCACAAGTCACAGTCCAATTTTTGCAATAGATAATCTTGTTCTTATTGGACATCCAATTTCCGCTCTCAATTATGAAACGGGAGACCAAATGAAACAACTACGAAGCTGTGAAGAAAACACCAGTCAATCAATGAGTATTCTAATGATCCCAAAAGGCGGCCACTGGATGCAAGATTATATAAGGGCGAACATGTTCTTATTGGCATTCATCAATTTCTATCGCCCTACATAAGAAATACGTACCATGGCACAGCAGCTGGCATCCTGCCTAGTGTGTGCTATTCTATTCCTATGTCTTGCCTGCCACCACGCCACCTCCTTGGTCTCACAATTCGGCAATGAGACTGATCGGCAGTCGCTCCTCTCCTTCAAGTCCATGCTGTCCGATGACTCGCGAGAATCATTGGCTTCCTGGAACAACTCCATCCATTTCTGCAACTGGCCAGGCGTCGTTTGCGGCAAATGGCAACCTCAACGGGTCATCTCCTTGGTCCTTGGCTCCCGTGGCCTATCCGGGTCCATGTCACCTGCCATAGCCAACCTCACGTTTCTCAAGAAGATGGATCTCTCTGATAACCAGCTTCTTGGGCCCATTCCACGCGACATCGGTCGCCTCCATAGGCTGCAACATCTCAATCTGAGTGCTAATTCTCTTGAAGGAGGTATTCCTGCAACACTGTCTAGTTGTGCACAGTTAAAAAATATCAGTATATTCAATAACATGTTGACAGGTGAAATTCCTCCCGGTCTGAGCAACTGCTCGGACCTTCGACACATAAGTCTGGGCAAAAACAATCTTACAGGACACATTCCACCAGCAATGACAACCCTCCCTTCTCTTACTTTTTTATCTTTGGCCACAAACCAGCTCAGTGGCATCATCCCAGCTACCCTCTGGAATCTCTCCTCTCTTTCTACCATTTCGCTTAGTGACAATCAGTTATCAGGGAAGATTTCTCATTCAATCGGAAAACTTACAAACCTAAAATATCTGGACCTGGCCACCAACCAGCTGACGGGAACCATCCCAACTGAACTGTGGAACATGTCTTCCCTGTCTGAGCTCGATTCTTCTTTCAACAACCTGTCGGGGTTGCTTCCAACAAATGTAGGCAAGCTTCTTCCTCAGATTATAGTAATTAGCCTTGCCTACAATCAACTTAGTGGGCCTATTCCGATGTCAATAGCAAATGCATCTCATCTTGAACAAATTGACCTTAGCGCCAACAGGTTCAGCGGTACAATCCCTCCTATTTTTGGAAGCTTACAAAACCTTCAAGGGCTAAGTTTACATCACAACCTGTTAGAGGCTCCAGATGCCAATGGATGGAGATTCATTGACAGTTTAAGCAATTGTACCAACCTAGAAATTATGCAGCTAGACTACAACAACCTTGACGGTGTGCTGCCACACTCTATTGCAAACCTTTCCACAAATCTCCAGTGGCTGGCTATGGGTAATAACAACATATCTGGAAACATCCCTCCGGACATCGGAAACCTTGTAAGCTTGACAAGTCTCCTGTTGGGTCGAAACTTTCTCAGAGGTTCAATTCCTACCACTCTTGGGATGCTTCAAAACATGAGTATTTTAGATTTAGACAGTAACATGCTGTCTGGGGAGATCCCTTCCACACTCGGCAATCTTACACAACTGCTTAATCTGTACCTAGATTATAACACACTAAGTGGAGCCATACCGGCAAGCCTGGGAAATTGTCAAAATCTGGTTCTTTTGAACCTTCAACTGAATAACCTTAGCGGTTGGATACCGATAGAAATTCTTACCATATCCACCCTCTCTGTTGGTCTAAATTTATCATTCAATTCATTGACGGGGCCGATGCCATCAGAAGTAGGGACTTTAAAAAACTTGGTGGCCCTTGATGTTAGTATGAACAGCTTATTTGGAGAAATTCCGAGCAGTATCAGTGAATGTAAAGAGTTGGAAGTTCTCTCGTTTCGCGGCAACTTTTTTCAGGGAAGTATACCTCCATCTTTGAGTGGCCTAAGTGGCATTCAGATACTCGATCTCTCGCAAAACAACTTCTCAGGGAGAATTCCAGATTTCTTGCAGGACTTCCGTTTCCTAAACTATCTCAACCTCTCCTTCAATAACTTTGAGGGTGAAGTTCCAAGGCACGGCATCTTCTTAAACACAAGTGCAGTTTCACTGCTTGGAAACAAAAATCTTTGTGGATGGAATCCAGAACTGCACTTGCCAGATTGCCAATTACAATCCCCGAGCAAAAAACATAACTCCCATCAGTTGATGTTGATCATTTCAATTGCAAGTTCATCTTTGTTCTTCTTTGTGCTCTTCTGCTTTCTTGTGGCATGTTTTTGGATGAGAAAGTTCAGAAAAAAACATATAGCCTCAACATCCATGAATGAACAAGAGAACGTATCTTATGCTGACCTTGTGAGAGCAACAAACAGGTTCTCTGAAGATCATAAAATTGGGAGTGGAGGTTTTGCTACAGTGTATAAGGGCATGCTACATGATGATGTTGTTGTTGGAAGGAAGGTTGTTGCTGTGAAGGTACTCAACCTTCGGCTGCAAGGAGCATTAAAGAGCTTTATGGCAGAATGTGAAGCCTTAAGAAATATTCGACACCGAAATCTCGTTAAAGTCATCACAGCTTGTTCAAGCATAGATTTTAGAGGTGATGAGTTCAAAGCTTTGGTCTTGGAGTTCATGGCAAATGGAAGTTTAGATGATTGGTTGCATCCCAAAGAAAATGAACGGACGATATTGACCCTTGTACAGAGGTTGAACATAGCCATAGATGTGTCTATGGCATTAGACTATCTCCACAATTACAGTGAGGCACCCATTATTCATTGTGATCTCAAGCCAAGCAATGTACTCCTCGATGAAGACATGACTGCCCACGTGGGCGACTTTGGGCTTGCCAGGATTTTGAAAAATGTTGACTGCAAATCCTCTCAGTACTCAACAAGCTCTGTTGGTTTGAAGGGAACTATCGGATATGTTCCTCCAGGTATAAGCTTCTGATTCATGCTTTTATTAGTTATGCACTTGTCATACGTTTTCAATTTAGTTTCATGTGAGCAATTTAAGTACATACTTCTATTTCCTGTTGTTCTGTATGCACAGAGTATGGGATGGCAAATAGAGTTTCTACGCAAGGAGATGTGTACAGCTACGGGATACTTCTACTGGAAATATTTACCGGAAAGAGTCCTACTGATGGTATCTTCAGTGAAGGCCAAAGCCTCCGGAAGTCTGTGAAGACGGTGCTTCCTCAACGAGCCACAGATGTCATCGATCTGCAGCTGCTATCAGTAGGAGATGGAGAAATAACTGATAATGGTCAAAGTATGAATGCCGCAGGAGCTGTAAAGTGTATTGCTTCAGTGCTACAAATTGGTATCTTGTGTTCAAACGAATCACCAGCGGAACGATTGGAAATGGGACAAGTCATCAGGGAACTGCACAAGATCAGGGAGTGTTTTCTCTCGAAATTGAATCCAAGTAGCCGTGTTGAAGGGTGAAGGCCATTGATGCATGGTAGCAGCAATCAAGAGTTAAATGAATAATGTCGCTTCATCTTCTACGGTAGTAAATGCTAGTAAATCAAGTGATGTGTTATTATTGCGATCTCTTGTATAATGCAGCTAAATGTCTACAAAAAATATATTATAATGTCACTAAGCTTTTGGTGTTTATAATGAAGGTCATTGATGTTTCACTAGTGTATCTATAAAATAGATCCAGAGACCAGGCACGGTCCTGAAGCTCAGCT
Organism: Scilla litardierei; assembly: GCA_030789695.1. Classification (NCBI taxonomy): domain Eukaryota; kingdom Viridiplantae; phylum Streptophyta; class Magnoliopsida; order Asparagales; family Asparagaceae; genus Scilla; species Scilla litardierei. The sequence goes on along the minus strand of CM061141.1, from coordinate 2,353,601 downwards.
GAAGGGTGAAGGTCAGTGATGCCCGGTTGAAGGCAATCAAGAGTATAATGTCACTAAGCTTTTGGTTTTATTTATTTTAATTTTTTTATTTTTTACTGTTTCAGATTGCATCAAGTAGGTATAGTGATTTCTTTGATAACACATCTAATCAAGGAGTCGCATATCATGAGCATAAGATAATTTTGATTTATATTCCAGTAGGTTCTCTATAAAAAGTTCCAGTGACCAGGCATATGCTTCTGGGCATTATCCTGAGCTTCAGAACTAGGTGTAACTTTAAATCATGATCCATCAAACTTATCCACACACAGTATTAAGGAAAGGCAAGCAATCAAACAATTTATGGCTGGTTGAAGGGAATCGAGAATGATGCCACTAAATTTTTCACAGCTGCAAATGCTACCATGTCGAGTAAAGTGTTCCATTGGTGATTTCTCGGATGATACGTCCAATTAAGGATTAGAATTATAAAGAACATATGATTTGCTCTGATGCACGTTACAAGAGGATTAGAATTATAAATCCTGAAAAGATCCATATACCAGCCTACCAATAGTAGAGGGTGTCTGCTAATGATATAAGAAGATATATCTGTTGTAATCAGAAGAAATCATCAGTAATGTTTTAATATATTGACTCATTATCTGGTTTAAAAACAGTTCATGCTCTGACGTAATGTGGCATGATTGTGGAATTGATGTTTGATTATGTTGCGGACTTATAACAATAAACAACCTTACTTTCATCGGGCATATACCCACACCAGATGTTTTTAAACCATTGTCTGATATCAATTACTCTTTCTCGAAGTGACCTACTACAGGTCAGAAGTTTTGTTTCCATGATACTGTCTGCAATTTTTTATATCTTGCAAGAGATTATATTAAACATTGAGTATCTGATGTATACAGTCATTAGCTGTTAAATTTCTTGGTCCAAAATTAGAATGTTGAAACAAAATGGTGATGTCATGATGAGCAAATTACTGCATATCTCAGTAGATCCAGTATCATGATTATCTTTAAAATCATATACATGGGATTGCTATGGAAAACATGTCCAAATCTTTGAAATTTTGTTTCTACACAGTTTTTTAGTTTTAGATCACATCTAACAATGTGAATTTTAATGTGTTGGTATATGAGTGCTTTCAAAGTAGCCTAGCTAGCTAACTCTATATGTATCTTACCTCAAAAAACTTTATGTTTATCTTTTTAAGAACGACCCATAGGTTTAGAAAGCGCTTGTGGGGGTGCACATCACGAAAGTAGAGAAAAGAAGCTCATCTAAGAGAATAAACTCATCCTCATATGCTCCCGAATCACAATGACCTTTTAAGAACTGGTGTGATCTCTATGCAACACAATCCGAGTCATTACACAATGAATTTTTTTTGATACATCGGGAAGCATTTTAAAGACAGCATTGGCCTCGATCCCTCCCTCGTGGGAGGGAGGGGGGAGAGTGTGCCAAACCGAGCAAACTCTCAGTGGCTTACACAATGAATTTGAGTCATTGTATTTTTAAGTTTGAGAAATCCACTCGTATACTTGTGATGAACTTATTCGAAACCATCAGCTCCCTTGAGGGAAGGACGTGACATGATGTTGATCCAAGTTTTGTTGACATACATCTATTATTTATCACTACTCTTAAGAGCATGTATTTTGAAACCGTGATTCCTTTCTTTTTACCCACCATTAGGGGATTATCATAACTACCTTCATCATTATAAATTTCCCAAAAAAATGAAATTTTAGTTTTTTGTTGATGCACAGAATCTCGTTGGGCCTGGATCATGCCGTGGGTAGGGCGGACCCACGTAGGAGTTGGGGGAGGGGTGGGCTTTCCCAAAAATGCACTTTTAGTTTTTTGTTGACGCACAGAATCTCATTAGGCCTAGATCATGCCCTCCTACGTGGGGGAGGGGGCGGGCTTTCCCAAAAAATGCAGTTTTAGTTTTTTATTGATGCACAAAATCTCGTTAGGCCTGGATCGTGCGGCGGGCAGGGACGGACCCACGTAGGAGTTGCCCCCCCCCAAAAAAAAAAAATTTTTTACATGTCTATATGGCAGCAAAGGCAGCAATAAAAGGTTAATCCCAAGCTCCAAGTCTCCAATGGCATATGCACATGAAAGGATAACGCCGTGTAATCCCAAGCTCCAAGTCTCTCGGGCACCTTCTTGGGTCGCTTGGACCTCTACAACTCATCTGCAATAAATTTATCACGTACCAGAGTTTGGACGTGCGTCTGCATACGGTCCTCAACATGGACATCATCTGTCCCGAAACAGGGACCTCGACCATTGGCTCCTTGTCCGATCGCCTCCGGGGTGGGATCGTAAGATCAATCGTGTCTAATTCGGTCTCCACGGGTGACTCGTCCCCCCTGAATGAGTATGTTTCGCCTTCAGCATCACAAACTCATCGAAAGTGACATGCCAACTCAAGATCTCTTTGTGGTCCATCGGGTCCTACAAACGGTATCCTTTAACGCCATTGTCATATTCGAGGAAAATGTACTTCTTTGCCATCGGATCCAACTTGTTGCCCCTCTCATGTGCATATGACAGGTAACCAACGGTGCGTACGTAAGAGTAATCACCAATTTTCCACTCCACTTTTCTTCCAGAATTTGGTAGTTAATCGTCCGTCGACGGAACTCGGTTCACTATGTGCAAGGAGGTGGTGAGTATCTCACCCCAAAATTTCTTCTCCAATATAGTCGAGTGCCTGAAGCATTGCATTCTCACCAACAACGTGCGGTTCATCCTTTCCACAATCCCGTTCGACTACGTATCACCTGGTGTAGTAAACCGACATCGAATCCCACGGGATTTGCAGAAATATGTTAACTCCATCGAGGTGTACTCACATCTGTTATTGGACCTAAGGACTTTCACCGCCTTGCCGGTTTGCTTTTCAACCATGGTTAGCCATTGCTTGAACATCACAAGGTTTGATCTTTTGTCTTCATCAAGTATATCCAAACCTTCCTAGAATAATCATCGATGAGGAGGACAAAGTGCATAGTCCCACCTCCTGACGCTACAGGACACGGTCCCCTTACAACAGAATGTATGTAATCCAAAGGACCTCAGCTAGAGTGCACCCCCCGTGTTGAATTGCACCTTTGTCCTTTTTCCGTATACACAGCTTTCATACAACTCCATGTTCTCATCGCTAGCTCCAATCAATTTTTTTCGACGAAGAACATCGAGGGTCTTATCACACGGGTGCCCCAAAATGATATTGCCATAACTTTGCTGAATCTCTGTCACTCGAGCTAGTAGAGGTGGCATCGACTTCGCCTTCTACTGTGGTGCCTTATATGTCATATATATAACCGTTCTCTCTCATCGTTTTCTAGAGAGAGAAGCTCCGGGCATCCCTCGAGCGTAGGGTCCTTCACCGGCCGCTCTGCGGCTAGCTGGCGGTCGTTCGAGCGTTCCGGTGGAGATTCTTCGTTCCTCCTCGTCGGGCGATTGACTCTATCGGTGGCGAATCTTTGATTCTATCGTCGGGCGATCTGATTCGCGATCTTTGATTCGGATCTGAGAGCTTGAATCTGATTGAAGGAAGTCGGATCTTTGGCGGCCTGCGATCGATGATCTGCTATTGGAGTGCTTCTACTTCTTCGGTGATCCATCTCTGAATGGATCGAGATCTCGATTTGAGATCTCGATCCGGTGGTAAGTTTTCGATCGCTGCTTTTCCTCGGTGATTCGCTTTGTGTTCGTTTTCCCCTAATCCCCTATTTGGCGACTGGTGCTGTCGCGATTGTCGCTGGTCTACGCACTGGTGGTGCTGTGCTCTGCTGAGTCTGTCGTCGCTCTTCGGCGACTGTGATCCTGCTCGTATTATAGGATCAAGATCTCCTGCTCGTCTGTTGATTGCTGGATCAAGATCTATTTTATAGATCTTGATCCTTCGGTGAGTCATTCAGGTTTCTTGTTTTTGGCTGCTTATTGTCCTGATCCGCTTCTTCCTGACTGCTTCTTTGCTGTCTCTGGCGATCGGTATACCGAGCAATGGAGAATGATGATGCAGCAGGAGGTTGGAAAGAAGTTGCTAGGAGAAGCAGTAGACCTTCTACACAAGGATTCAAGCGCGATAACACGATGAATCTGGAAGGAAAGACTGTCAAGAAAATTGATGCCCGCAAGGTGTTCGAGAGAAGAGCGCTGAGGCCAAAAATCCAGCTAAAAATTAATGCCAATGTAGAGAAAAAGTCGTGGTCTGAAGTATGCTCCAGCAGCAAGAACATGTCTAACTCCCTCAGCATGACGTACATTGCTTCGGAGGTTGATGAGGCTGGAGTTGCGGTTGCTGTTCTGTCGGAAGAGATGCTGGCGGAGGGTGTTGAACGATGGGAGAACACAGTTGTCGGATACGTTGTAGGTGATATTCCCTATTACGGCCAAATCAAAGCATGGGCGTTGCGATCTTGGAAGTCCAAAGGTGAGATTAATATTTTTTCTCGGGACAATGGCTTCTTCTTCCGCTTTGAGTCCAAGGAAGATAGGGATACGGTGCTCCACGACGGACCTTGGCTATTCGACGGGTGCCTCGTTGTGTTGCAGAGGTGGAGTGCAGAGGCGGGCTTCGAACGCGATTTGCTCACGGCAGTGCCTATATGGGTACAATTTCTAAATCTTCCGACCAATCTATGGACCCTACGAATCCTCAATGCCATCGCAAGCGTCATCGGCGTCCCCATCTGTCTTGATCGTGCGACGGCGAGGCTTGAGAGGCTGTCGTATGCCAGGTGCTTGATTGAAGTGCAAGCTGAAGACGTTCTTCCTAGAACCATCTTCGTGCAGCTTGGGGATAAAGAATTGATCGATGTTGGGGTCAGGTACGAGTGTGAACCTCCTCGTTGTGTCAATTGTATTTGTTTTGGCCATAGCCAAGGGCAATGCCCCGCTGCGAAGATTGTTGAGAGCGCGAGGGTGGCCCAACCTGCCGTTGTTGTGGAGGTTGATGGCGGCCTTGGTGTGGATAATATTGTTACCCAGGATCGTGTTAACCTGGAGGTTGCTGACGATTGTATTAAGGGGCCGGAGATGCGATCTTCAGACGATGCTATTAAGGTGAAGGGAAGCGGTAACACGGTGTTGGGAATATGCACCGAAGGCGGGGTAGGAACACAGCGTGGCATTGATGAGAAGGATAGCTTGTACTCGTGTAGCGTGGGGATAGACACGGGAGCTGGTGTCAAAGCAGTTGCTGTCACTGCTAGAGGGATGGGTGTAAATAACCTGGCTGCGTCCAGTTATAATGTGAGATGTAACAGTGGGGATGTATCTGTGGCAAAGCTTGCTTGCGGACGATCAACAAATGCAAGAGGCAAATTGCGGGAGCAGCGGGCAAAATGCGGGAGCATCGGGTGCGAAATCAGTGGACAAGGCTAAGGACGGGGAGGCAACTACTCTAGGCCTGGGAGCTGATTGTGATGCTGCTGATAAGCTGGGTGGTTGCACAGCTACTCTAGATGGCAATGTAATGCGGGGCAATAGGAAAGTGGTGTATGACAATGAGAATGAGCTAGCTGTGCCTAGCAAGTTGGGGGCGAGTGACGCCCCATGTACTACTAAGGAGTGTAGCACCTCTAATAAAATTGGGGGGAGGGGTCGGGGGCCTCGGGGACTATAGGGATCACGACATCTGCCATATCCCTCTCAAACACTAAGACTACACCCTCACCTCCCAATAAGAACACAGCCAAGCTGCGGGATGACAATCCCTTCAACGTCCTTAGAACGGGGGATAGGTATCGGAGAGGAGCCTCACTTTTAAATGATACCACTTACAATAACGAGGAGCCTGACGATATGACAACCATTAATGATGCTTGGTATGAGGAACAGGAAGAATTGAAATTAAAAAGTAAGGAAAAGGAAAAAAAATAAAGAGCAATGGGGGTGGGGTCTCTTTAAAAGGTACCTGTAAAAGCTCTAGAATTAATAAGGGTGTGGAGCATCCTTAATCCTCCAAGTAATGACTCTTCTCATTTGGAACACTCGGGGGCTTAATAACGTCGCTAGGCGTAATGAGCTCAAATTCTGGGTCCGCAAGCACGCTCCATCTATGATTGGTCTTCTTGAAACTAAAGTTGTTGCTGATAAGGCTCATAGAATCCTTAAGTGCTTCCCTAAGAATTGGATGTCTATTGATAATCGCCCCTCTCATCATAATGGGCGCATCGTTATTATGTACAACCCGAATGTTTGGAAGTGCATGGTTGATGAGATGACGGCGCATCATATCTCCATGAAATGCATTAACATTGCGGGGTTCACTATGATGGCTACCATAGTCTATGCTTTCAATTCTCATCATGATCGCAGAACCCTTTGGAAGGATATTGTGGTTTCTGCCTTCAAATATAAAAGTACCCCTTGGATTATGGGGGGTGACTTTAACTGTGTCAGATATTCTATGGATAAAGTTGGGGGCAGGGCGATTGATGGCCACATTGTTGATGAGTTCAATGACTGCATTAACTCTAGTGCCCTCTTGGAGCTCAAAACTGTTGGTAATACTCTGAGTTGGTCCAATCGTAGTATTGGGCAACGACGTATCACTGCCACTCTGGATCGCTCTTTTTGCAATAGTTCCTGGATGGATGTGCTCACGTCCTCTTACTGTGAATATAGTGCTGGGGGTACTAATGACCATTCCATGCTTATCATTCACACCCACCAGGCTGAGGGGTCTGACCCTAAACCTTTTAAATTCTTCAATGCTTGGCATCGTAACCCTGAGTACCATAGTGTTGTGAAGGAAAAATGGCGTATCAGGGTGGATGGCTGCCCGATGATTAGACTGGTTACCAAACTTAAGAATCTGAAAATGGGGCCTAAAATTTTTAGGGTGGCTTTTAGAGACGCAAACAATATCTCTAGAATACGGTCTGAGCTGGATGTTATTCATAATAATGCTAATCTGGGTTCATGTGCTGAGTTGCAAAAGAATGAGCATGACCTTATAAAGCGTTTGGCTGAAGCTATTGATATTGAAGAATCCATTCTTAAGCAGAAAAGCAGGCAAGATTGGTTACATCTTGGTGATAGAAACTCTCGAATCTTCTATTCGGCCATGAGGGCCAGGCAAAGCCATAATAACCTTGGGCATCTTATTTCGGCTGATGGCTCTCATAATAAATCTATTGAGATACTCAAAGTTGATGCTCCTAAGTTCCATTCTAGCTTATATAATCAGAATGATTACTGGAGGGTCTTTCCTTGTCTTACCACCAAAAGAGTTCTTACTAAAAATACTGCGGATTGGGTGGAAAGGATGCTTTGGAATTTTCTATCGATCTCACTCCAGGTGCGCAGCCGATTTCGAAGGCGCCGTATCGTATGGCACCTACAGAATTGGAGGAGTTGCGGAAGCAGTTGGATGAGCTTTTGCAGAAGGGTTATATTAATCCTAGCGTGTCTCCGTGGGGAGCACCGGTGTTGCTGGTTAAGAAGAAGGATGGTTCGCGTCGTATGTGCGTGGACTATCGGGGATTGAATGCGGTGACCATTAAGAATAAATACCCGTTGCCTCGCATCGATGATATTTTTGATCAACTTGGAGGTTCGAGGGTGTTTTCTAAGTTGGATCTGAGAAGTGGTTACCATCAGTTGAAGGTGAAGAGGGATGATGTTCCGAAGACAGCGTTCAGGACAAAGTATGGACAATATGAGTTTGTGGTTATGCCTTTCGGCGTAACTAACGCGCCCGCAGTTTTCATGAATCTGATGAACCTGATTTTCTACGACTTTTTGGATAAGTTTGTCGTTATCTTTATTGACGACATTCTGATATATTCGAAGTCGGAGGAAGAGCATGCATCGCACTTGAGGACGGTGTTGGAAATTTTGAGGAAGCATCGTTTGTATGCTAAGTTTTCAAAGTGCGAGTTTTGGCTGGATCGAGTCGCTTTTCTTGGGCATGTGGTGACTGGAGATGGTATTTCAGTGGATCCCGAGAAGATTAGGGCCATCAGGGAGTGGCCCGTTCCGTCGTCTGCGTCTGAGATTCGGAGTTTCCTTGGACTTGCCGGTTATTATCGGCGATTCATCAAGGACTTTTCTCGTATTGCTGAGCTGATGACCAGGTTGACGCGGAAGGATGTCGCTTATGTTTGGTCGGGTGATTGTGAGAGTGCTTTTGGTATTCTGAAGGAGAGGTTGACGAGTGCCCCTATTCTTGTCGTGCCTGATCGCAGCGGTGGATTTGAGATCTTTTGCGATGCTTCTGGCAAGGGTCTCGGTTGTGTGTTGCATCAGCACGGACATGTTGTGGCGTATGCGTCTCGTCAGCTTAAGGTTCATGAGAAGAATTATCCGACGCATGATTTGGAGTTGGCTGCCGTTGTGTTTGCTCTTAAGATTTGGAGGCACTTCTTGTTGAGTGAGAAAGTGAAAATCTTCACCGATCACAAAAGCTTGAAGTATATTTTCACTCAGAAGGAGCTCAACATGCGACAGCGTCGGTGGTTGGAGCTTATGGCGGATTATGAGATTGATTTGCAGTATCACCCTGGCAAGGTGAATGTGGTTCCAGATGCTTTGAGTAGGCTTCCGGCGGTGATGATTTTGACCTCGCAGTGGAGATTGCAGCAGGATTTTTGCGAGTCTGGAGTGGAAATTGTTCTTCCTGGGGAGGCTTCTTCGTTGATGTACATGCAGGTACAGTCGACGATCGTGGATCGGATTAAGGCTGGCCAGGCCGGAGATCCGAAGTTGGTGAGGGTTCGGGAGATGGTGGAAGCCGGTCTGCGGACTGACTTTTTGATTCATGAGGATGGCTCGCTGAGGTTTGGAGCCAGGTTGTGTGTGCCTGCTGGGGATGTCAGAGAGGAGTTGATGGTGGAGGCACACAGTTCGCCGTATTCTGTGCATCCCGGTGGCACCAAGATGTACCAGGATCTTCGTCTGAATTATTGGTGGCATGGTATGAAGAGGAGCGTGGCTCGGAGTGTAGCCAAGTGCTTGGTTTGCCAGCAAGTGAAGGCGGAGCATCAGCGTTCGGCCGGGTTGCTACAACCGCTTCCGATTCCGGAGTGGAAGTGGCAACACATCACTATGGATTTCGTGACTGGACTACCTCGGAGTCCGAAGCAGAATGACGCGATTTGGGTGATCGTAGATCGATTGACCAAATCTGCGCACTTTATTCCGTTCCGAGTGGGACAGTCCACTGAGGCGCTGGCGAGGAGGTATATGGAGGAAGTCGTGCGACTTCATGGAGTCCCCATGAGTATCGTGTCTGACAGAGACACGAGGTTCACATCTCAGTTCTGGCAGAGTTTGCAGAAGAGCTTGGGTACGCGTCTGAGTTTCAGCACGGCGTACCATCCGCAGACGGATGGCCAGTCCGAGAGGACGATTCAGATTTTGGAAGACATGCTGAGGGCGTGCATGTTGGATTTCAAGGGTTCGTGGGAGGACCATCTACATTTGGTGGAGTTTTCCTACAACAACAGCTTCCAGGCAAGTATTGGCATGGCGCTTTTCGCCGCTCTTTATGGGAGGAAATGTCGATCGCCATTGAGTTGGGATGACGTTGGTGATCGGGAGTTGTTGGGACCCGAGATGATCGTGGAGGCCGTGGATATCGTCGGGAATATTCGGGAGAGGTTGAGGATTGCTCAGGACCGTTTTAAGCATTGGGCGGATGCTAAACGTCGTCCTTTGGAGTTTCAGCCGGGCGACCATGTCTTCTTGAAGATTTCCCCGAATCGTGGTGTGATTCGTTTCGGGAAGCGGGGAAAGTTGAGCCCGCGATACATTGGACCTTTTGACGTTTTGGAGAGGGTTGGCGAGGTAGCTTATCGCTTGGCCTTGCCGCCATCTTTGGAAGGAGTTCACAATGTTTTCCATGTGTCGCAGCTTCGTCGATACATTAGCGATCCGTCTCATGCGGTGGATTTTTCGGAGATTACCGTTCGCCCCGATATGACGTATGACCAGCATCCAGTGCAGATTCTGGACAAGCGTCAGAAATCGCTTCGGAACAAGATTGTCAATCTTGTGAGGGTGATGTGGCGACACGGTTCACCTGGAGAGTCTACTTGGGAGAATGAGGATGAGATGCGAGAGCGTTTCCCACTTTTGTTTTCGGACTCGTGAGTTTTTGGAAATTCCGAGGACGGAATTTTTCTTAAGTTGGGGAGGATGTAACGACTACTTTTCATGTATCTGGATTTATTATAATATAATATATGTTTTGGTGGATTTTCTCCTCATGTGTGGTTTTCGTCTCCGTGATTTTCATTTTTCGATTGATTCGTCGTATTTTCTCGTTTCTGCCTTAGGATCGTCGATTTCGAAGTATGTCATTCGTGACGGACTTCATAACAGTCGTATCTTACTATTAGATCAAGCCTAGGAGTCTTAGGAATCGATCACGGGGCCCCGCGCTCCGTATCGGAACTTTTGGTGCTCATTAGCCGGTATAAGAAGGGGCACCGACCGACTAGATGACGATCCAGTCGGTCGGCAATCCTTCTTGGACCGACTAGTTGGCTTTCTAAATTGTTCAGTAGTTACTGTTTATCGTTAGTCGGTCTAAGAACGTTGGTTGACCGACTAGGTTGCAAACTAGTCGGTCGGCAATGCTTCTTTAACCGACTAACACATCAACTATTTTTGACACTAGTTACTGTTTACTCTTAGTCGGTCTAAGTTCATCTTTCGACCAACTAGTTATCAAACTAGTCGGTCAATTTTTGTACTCAGACCGACTGACTCTTAGTTCAGGTTTTCGACTGGAGTTACTGTTTACACTTAGTCGGTCTACGTTGTTCAACCGACCGACTAGATCTCAAACTAGTCGGTCAGCAGTTGGTCTTTGACCGACTAAGCAGTGCAGGAAACCCTAGTTTTGCCCTAGCCGCCACCAAACTCTATAAATACCCCTCCAAACGTTTTCTTCTCCTCCCTCACGACCCAAAACCCTAATTTCTTCCCCTTTGAGCCCCCATCTTCCCCAAAACCCTATTTCCTTCATCCAAGCTCATCCTCCATCATCCAAACCCTTCCTCCACTCATTCCATCTCTCATGTTCCCCAAATCTCCATCAAACCCCCAAAAATCCCCCAAAACCCTATTTCTCCAAACTTCTCCAATCACTTCCAGATCTGAACCCTAGGTTCCCCGGAGCGTTTCTTCCATCGCCGTGGTTGCTCGGCGATACTCTTCCGTTCCTTACGCGGTAATACTCGATTCCTTTAATTTCAACATAACCCACATTGACATTGTGAAACCCTAATAAAATGGATTGATTAGATGATTAGGGTTCTAATAAGAAACTTATTTAGGATCTTGGTGCTAATAATTGTTTTGCCATAACAGCGAATCTTTCCGTAGTTGGCTTGTGTGACGATCTTCATTGCTCGTCAATCCCGGTATCAGGCAAGTGAAACTTGCATCTCTTGATTTGGGCCATGTCTTAGGCCATTTACCTTGCTTTAGCGTAAAAGAGACTAGACGGTGAAAGGATAGCCGTTTAGACGCCTTTGACCTAGCTTGACAACGAAGCTTGGTCCGTCACCCTCATCATGCTTGTATGTCACGTTTAATTTCCCTAAACGGTACGCGTATTAACTGTTCATGTCATCCATGCATCCTTAACTGCTATTGCATTTTTTTAACTGCCATGTTTAATTCAAATAAACGGTACACGGATATCTGTTCATGCCATTGCATTTTGCCTGTCACGTTTAAATACAATTAATGGTACGCGAATATGTTCATGTCATTGCATTTTGCATGCTTGAATACTCATCGTGATTGTGTAGCTTCGCTACATACTAGTGCTACTCGTTCCGGCTAGGTGCACCCCTACGCCATACTTGTTAAATACACTTTCTGGCTCGTGTTCCAGAAGACGAGCTCATCACAGCCTGAGGGCATAGGGCACTCGTTGAGTGATCCCTTGTACTTGACACTTGAACACAGCCTGAGGGCATAGGGCACTCGTTGAGTGATCCCTTGTACTTGTACTTGTTACCTGACGCTACTTGCCACAACAACCACTAGCCACTTGTACTCTCCTTCACTTTACTTGTTACTACCTTACTTTACTTGCCATGCACCATATTTTAACTGCTAGGTTGCTAGTTTATCTTTATTCCCGTTTCCTTGCACAAGTCGTTCGACTTACTGACATGTGCCCCTTCTCTCTTTTGGGTGACACATGTTAGAGCCCGAGCCTGAGTTACTTGCTGAGGACGTGGTGTTCGCTGACGCTGAGTCAGAGCCCGCGTTGATTGAGGACTACGTTGACACTGGGGATCAGTCCTAGTGTCGTTGTTTAGCTACTTTTGTTAGACTGCTTAGTTGTCGGTGCGTGGCACCTAGTTGATACTCTGTTATGTTTGTGTTATTTTTTGTTGGCCTTGTTCTGGGCCTTAGACTCTTTTTCTGTTAGCTTGGTGGCTTTTCTGTGATGTGGAATATTTTGTGGACGAACCTTGGGATTGGTATTTTTATCCGTCTCTTTATTATTATTGTTGTTGTTCCTTTTTGTGATTACAGGGACCTGCTTATACTAAATTGAACGCTTATCGGGTTTGGGGCTTCACAGCTCCACTCTTGTGCGGACCTTCTCACGTCTCGCCTCCATTTTAGGGAAGCGGGGCGTGACAGGTTTTAGTGGTGGCCCATGCAGGTCTTCTGTAACTGCAATTATCAGGGATAACAATAATGATATAAGATTGTCCAACAAATAAATTCGATATCCGAGTCATAAGCTATGAGTCTAATCTGCTTCGTTTTCTGTGTCACTAGATGGCAGGAAGGCGATTCACCCGTGGTGGAGGCAGTGGTGCGCTCCCTCATGATGAGGAGCCTGAGCGGGAACCCACTAACGGTGAGATGATGCGGATGATGATCCAGATGATGCAGGTTCAGCAGGGCGTGCTCCTGCACGTCCAGAATGCTCCACCTGCTCGAGCTGCCCGGGCTCTTCCGGATGCTCCTCGCTCTGAGCCGGGAGCGAAGCAATTTCGGGAGCTGGGTCCCGCATATTTTGATGGATCTGAGGGTCCTCTGGCTGCCGACGAGTGGATAAGGAACATTGAGGATAACCTGGCGATGGCGAAGATTAACCCGGCTGGATGGGTTGATTTGGCTAAGAGGCAGCTGAAGGACAATGCCAGAAACTGGTGGGATGCTGAAGAAAAGATGTTGGTGGAGCCGATCGTCTGGGCTACCTTCAAGTCCAGATTTGATGGAGAGTTCTTCCCGAAGGCTGCTAGACAGGTGATGCTGCAGCGCTTCATAGATCTGAAGCAGGGGAGCTTGTCGGTGGATCAGTACCACCAGGAGTTCACGAGGCTCAGTCGGTTTGCACCTAAGATGGTGCAAGATGCCGATGAGAAAGCTCAGCGATTTCTTCAGGGACTTGCCTTGGAGCTTCAGAGCTTTGTGACCTCTTCTGACTTGGAGACATATCAGAAGGTTCTGATTGCTGCGAGGCGGCAAGAGTTAAATTTGAATCAGAGGAAGGGACATGTTTCTGGAGCTGGGAAGAGGCCTATGGAGCAGGCCAGGGCGGTGGTTAGGCCTGGTTTCAAGCCTAATCATCCGGTGCAGTTCAAGAGGCCAGGAGGGCCTATTCTGAAGACTTGCCATTTCTGTGGCAAGACTGGACACCTCAGGGATCAGTGTAGGAGGTTTCTGGGACAGTGCATTGTCTGCGGAGATCCTGCCCACACCATCCGGGAGTGTCCGAAGTCGAGGCAGCCTTGGCGGGCTCCTATTGCAGCGCAGCCGTTGCAGCAGCGCGCTCCTGTGCCCGTTGGACGTGGAGCGCCTCTTGTTCCACAGAGACAGGCTTTTCGGCAGGCTGTTCCGCCGAGAGGACAGGCCTTTCTGATGACTGAGGAGGAGAGCATGGCCGTGGATGAAGTTATTGCGGGTAACGCTCATTCTAGCTATTTGACTTCCTTCGTTAGTTTGATCTTTGATTATGTTGTTTGCTTGAACATGGTTGTTTGCTAGACTAGGGTTTGATTGTTAATTGTTTGTTAGGTGTGGTTTTGGTTTGCACATTTCCTGCGCGAGTCCTCTTTGACTCTGGTGCATCGATGTGCATTATTTCTCGGAGCTTCGTGGAGAAGCATTCCTTGTCGACGTCCTCTCTTCCTAAGAGTTGGAATATCGTCACAGGGAACGGTGTAGTCTCGGTGCATCGTGGGTGCAATTCTTGCCCGTTGGTGGTTTGTGGACGTGAGCTTTGTGCTGATTTCATTGTCCACGACATCATCAATTATGATGCAGTTCTTGGTATGGACTGGCTTGCGAGCTTCTATGCTACGATCGACTGTCGGAGGAAGAAGGTGGTGTTCGAGATTCCTGGACATCCAGTGTTTGAGTTCAGTCGTGGTAGCAGTTCGCTTGGTCCTGTCAGATTTCGGGCCAGGCCGGTGGAGGCTGTGGCTATGCAGATGGAGCTGGAATGGCCAGCTGTGGTGCGAGATTTTGGCGACGTCTTCCCCGAGGAGATGTCTGGTTTGCCGCCTGATCGAGCTTTGGAATTTTCTATCGATCTCATTCCAGGTGCGCAGCCGATTTCGAAGGCGCCGTATCGTATGGCACCTGCAGAATTGGAGGAGTTGCGGAAGCAGTTGGATGAGCTTTTGCAGAAGGGTTATATTAATCCTAGCGTGTCTCCGTGGGGAGCACCGGTGTTGCTGGTTAAGAAGAAGGATGGTTCGCGTCGTATGTGCGTGGACTATCGGGGATTGAATGCGGTGACCATTAAGAATAAATACCCGTTGCCTCGCATCGATGATATTTTTGATCAGCTTGGAGGTTCGAGGGTGTTTTCTAAGTTGGATCTGAGAAGTGGTTACCATCAGTTGAAGGTGAAGAGGGATGATGTTCCGAAGACAGCGTTCAGGACAAAGTATGGACAATATGAGTTTGTGGTTATGCCTTTCGGCGTAACTAACGCGCCCGCAGTTTTCATGAATCTGATGAACCTGATTTTCTACGACTTTTTGGATAAGTTTGTCGTTATCTTTATTGACGACATTCTGATATATTCGAAGTCGGAGGAAGAGCATGCATCGCACTTGAGGACGGTGTTGGAAATTTTGAGGAAGCATCGTTTGTATGCTAAGTTTTCAAAGTGCGAGTTTTGGCTGGATCGAGTCGCTTTTCTTGGGCATGTGGTGACTGGAGATGGTATTTCAGTGGATCCCGAGAAGATTAGGGCCATCAGGGAGTGGCCCGTTCCGTCGTCTGCGTCTGAGATTCGGAGTTTCCTTGGACTTGCCGGTTATTATCGGCGATTCATCAAGGACTTTTCTCGTATTGCTGAGCTGATGACCAGGTTGACGCGGAAGGATGTCGCTTATGTTTGGTCGGGTGATTGTGAGAGTGCTTTTGGTATTCTGAAGGAGAGGTTGACGAGTGCCCCTATTCTTGTCGTGCCTGATCGCAGCGGTGGATTTGAGATCTTTTGCGATGCTTCTGGCAAGGGTCTCGGTTGTGTGTTGCATCAGCACGGGCATGTTGTGGCGTATGCGTCTCGTCAGCTTAAGGTTCATGAGAAGAATTATCCGACGCATGATTTGGAGTTGGCTGCCGTTGTGTTTGCTCTTAAGATTTGGAGGCACTTCTTGTTGAGTGAGAAAGTGAAAATCTTCACCGATCACAAAAGCTTGAAGTATATTTTCACTCAGAAGGAGCTCAACATGCGACAGCGTCGGTGGTTGGAGCTTATGGCGGATTATGAGATTGATTTGCAGTATCACCCTGGCAAGGTGAATGTGGTTCCAGATGCTTTGAGTAGGCTTCCGACGGTGATGATTTTGACCTCGCAGTGGAGATTGCAGCAGGATTTTTGCGAGTCTGGAGTGGAAATTGTTCTTCCTGGGGAGGCTTCTTCGTTGATGTACATGCAGGTACAGTCGACGATCGTGGATCGGATTAAGGCTGGCCAGGCCGGAGATCCGAAGTTGGTGAGGGTTCGGGAGATGGTGGAAGCCGGTCTGCGGACTGACTTTTTGATTCATGAGGATGGCTCGCTGAGGTTTGGAGCCAGGTTGTGTGTGCCTGCTGGGGATGTCAGAGAGGAGTTGATGGTGGAGGCACACAGTTCGCCGTATTCTGTGCATCCCGGTGGCACCAAGATGTACCAGGATCTTCGTCTGAATTATTGGTGGCATGGTATGAAGAGGAGCGTGGCTCGGAGTGTAGCCAAGTGCTTGGTTTGCCAGCAAGTGAAGGCGGAGCATCAGCGTTCGGCCGGGTTGCTACAACCGCTTCCGATTCCGGAGTGGAAGTGGCAACACATCACTATGGATTTCGTGACTGGACTACCTCGGAGTCCGAAGCAGAATGACGCGATTTGGGTGATCGTAGATCGATTGACCAAATCTGCGCACTTTATTCCGTTCCGAGTGGGACAGTCCACTGAGGCGCTGGCGAGGAGGTATATGGAGGAAGTCGTGCGACTTCATGGAGTCCCCGTGAGTATCGTGTCTGACAGAGACACGAGGTTCACATCTCAGTTCTGGCAGAGTTTGCAGAAGAGCTTGGGTACGCGTCTGAGTTTCAGCACGGCGTACCATCCGCAGACGGATGGCCAGTCCGAGAGGACGATTCAGATTTTGGAAGACATGCTGAGGGCGTGCATGTTGGATTTCAAGGGTTCGTGGGAGGACCATCTACATTTGGTGGAGTTTTCCTACAACAACAGCTTCCAGGCAAGTATTGGCATGGCGCCTTTCGCCGCTCTTTATGGGAGGAAATGTCGATCGCCATTGAGTTGGGATGACGTTGGTGATCGGGAGTTGTTGGGACCCGAGATGATCGTGGAGGCCGTGGATATCGTCAGGAATATTCGGGAGAGGTTGAGGATTGCTCAGGACCGTTTTAAGCATTGGGCGGATGCTAAACGTCGTCCTTTGGAGTTTCAGCCGGGCGACCATGTCTTCTTGAAGATTTCCCCGAATCGTGGTGTGATTCGTTTCGGGAAGCGTGGAAAGTTGAGCCCGCGATACATTGGACCTTTTGACGTTTTGGAGAGGGTTGGCGAGGTAGCTTATCGCTTGGCCTTGCCGCCACCTTTGGAAGGAGTTCACAATGTTTCCCATGTGTCGCAGCTTCGTCGATACATTAGCGATCCGTCTCATGCGGTGGATTTTTCGGAGATTACCGTTCGCCCCGATATGACGTATGACCAGCATCCAGTGCAGATTCTGGACAAGCGTCAGAAATCGCTTCGGAACAAGATTGTCAATCTTGTGAGGGTGATGTGGCGACACGGTTCACCTGGAGAGTCTACTTGGGAGAATGAGGATGAGATGCGAGAGCGTTTCCCACTTTTGTTTTCGGACTCGTGAGTTTTTGGAAATTCCGAGGACGGAATTTTTCTTAAGTTGGGGAGGATGTAACGACTACTTTTAATGTATCTGGATTTATTATAATATAATATATGTTTTGGTGGATTTTCTCCTCATGTGTGGTTTTCGTCTCCGTGATTTTCATTTTTCGATCGATTCGTCGTATTTTCTCGTTTCTGCCTTAGGATCGTCGATTTCGAAGTATGTCATTCGTGACGGACTTCATAACAGTCGTATCTTACTATTAGATCAAGCCTAGGAGTCTTAGGAATCGATCACGGGGCCCCGCGCTCCGTATCGGAACTTTTGGTGCTCATTAGCCGGTATAAGAAGGGGCACCGACCGACTAGATGACGATCCAGTCGGTCGGCAATCCTTCTTGGACCGACTAGTTGGCTTTCTAAATTGTTCAGGAGTTACTGTTTATCGTTAGTCGGTCTAAGAACGTTGGTTGACCGACTAGGTTGCAAACTAGTCGGTCGACAATGCTTCTTTAACCGACTAACACATCAACTATTTTTGACACTAGTTACTGTTTACTCTTAGTCGGTCTAAGTTCATCTTTCGACCAACTAGTTATCAAACTAGTCGGTCAATTTTTGTACTCAGACCGACTGACTCTTAGTTCAGGTTTTCGACTGGAGTTACTGTTTACACTTAGTCGGTCTACGTTGTTCAACCGACCGACTAGATCTCAAACTAGTCGGTCAGCAGTTGGTCTTTGACCGACTAAGCAGTGCAGGAAACCCTAGTTTTGCCCTAGCCGCCACCAAACTCTATAAATACCCCTCCAAACGTTTTCTTCTCCTCCCTCACGACCCAAAACCCTAATTTCTTCCCCTTTGAGCCCCCATCTTCCCCAAAACCCTATTTCCTTCATCCAAGCTCATCCTCCATCATCCAAACCCTTCCTCCACTCATTCCATCTCTCATCTTCCCCAAATCTCCATCAAACCCCCAAAAATCCCCCAAAACCCTATTTCTCCAAACTTCTCCAATCACTTCCAGATCTGAACCCTAGGTTCCCCGGAGCGTTTCTTCCATCGCCGTGGTTGCTCGGCGATACTCTTCCGTTCCTTACGCGGTAATACTCGATTCCTTTAATTTCAACATAACCCACATTGACATTGTGAAACCCTAATAAAATGGATTGATTAGATGATTAGGGTTCTAATAAGAAACTTATTTAGGATCTTGGTGCTAATAATTGTTTTGCCATAACAGCGAATCTTTCCGTAGTTGGCTTGTGTGACGATCTTCATTGCTCGTCAATCCCGGTATCAGGCAAGTGAAACTTGCATCTCTTGATTTGGGCCATGTCTTAGGCCATTTACCTTGCTTTAGCGTAAAAGAGACTAGACGGTGAAAGGATAGCCGTTTAGACGCCTTTGACCTAGCTTGACAACGAAGCTTGGTCCGTCACCCTCATCATGCTTGTATGTCACGTTTAATTTCCCTAAACGGTACGCGTATTAACTGTTCATGTCATCCATGCATCCTTAACTGCTATTGCATTTTTTTAACTGCCATGTTTAATTCAAATAAACGGTACACGGATATCTGTTCATGCCATTGCATTTTGCCTGTCACGTTTAAATACAATTAATGGTACGCGAATATGTTCATGTCATTGCATTTTGCATGCTTGAATACTCATCGTGATTGTGTAGCTTCGCTACATACTAGTGCTACTCGTTCCGGCTAGGTGCACCCCTACGCCATACTTGTTAAATACACTTTCTGGCTCGTGTTCCAGAAGACGAGCTCATCACAGCCTGAGGGCATAGGGCACTCGTTGAGTGATCCCTTGTACTTGACACTTGAACACAGCCTGAGGGCATATGGCACTCGTTGAGTGATCCCTTGTACTTGTACTTGTTACCTGACGCTACTTGCCACAACAACCACTAGCCACTTGTACTCTCCTTCACTTTACTTGTTACTACCTTACTTTACTTGCCATGCACCATATTTTAACTGCTAGGTTGCTAGTTTATCTTTATTCCCGTTTCCTTGCACAAGTCGTTCGACTTGCTGACATGTGCCCCTTCTCTCTTTTGGGTGACACATGTTAGAGCCCGAGCCTGAGTTACTTGCTGAGGACGTGGTGTTCGCTGACGCTGAGTCAGAGCCCGCGTTGATTGAGGACTACGTTGACACTGGGGATCAGTCCTAGTGTCGTTGTTTAGCTACTTTTGTTAGACTGCTTAGTTGTCGGTGCGTGGCACCTAGTTGATACTCTGTTATGTTTGTGTTATTTTTTGTTGGCCTTGTTCTGGGCCTTAGACTCTTTTTCTGTTAGCTTGGTGGCTTTTCTGTGATGTGGAATATTTTGTGGACGAACCTTGGGATTGGTATTTTTATCCGTCTCTTTATTATTATTGTTGTTGTTCCTTTTTGCGATTACAGGGACCTGCTTATACTAAATTGAACGCTTATCGGGTTTGGGGCTTCACAGCTCCACTCTCGTGCGGACCTTCTCACGTCTCGCCTCCATTTTAGGGAAGCGGGGCGTGACAAAGCCCCTGGCCCCGATGGTTTCAATGGGTTCTTTTATCATAACTCTTGGGATATTATTGGCTAAGATGTTACCATTGCGGTCCTCAATTTTTTCAGATCTGGGAAAATATATCGGCAGATTAATCATACCTTCCTTACTCTCATCCCTAAGAGTACCAATGCTTCTGAGCTTGGAGACTATAGACCGATATCATGTTGCAATGTTATATACAAGATCATAAGCAAAATTCTATGCAACCGTTTGAACAGAGCTGTTATTGAGCTCATTTCTCCTAACCAAGCTGCTTTCCTTCAAGATCGGTTGCTTGCTGATTGTGCTCTGCTTGCTCATGAGCATATTAGGGGGTTCAATAACCCCATGGGAGCTCGGGCCTGCCTCAAATTGGACATGCGTAAAGCCTTTGATAGTGTTAACAGAGAGTTTGTCTTTTATATGCTGCATCAGATGGGATTCAAACACAAATTTATTAGTTGGATTTGTGAGTGTATATCCACTTCCTCCTTCTCTGTTATGATAAATGTGTCCCCTTATGGCATGTTTCAGTCTAATAAGGGGCTGAGGCAAGGAGATCCACTATCTCCTTATCTTTTTGTGATCGTTATAGAGGCTTTCTCCCTTCTCATGGCTAAGGCCAATGCCACTCGAAGCATCATGCCTATGAATAGAGTTGGGGCTGTCACTCATCTTCTCTTTACTGATGATCTGTTGGTTTTTTGTCGTGCTAACGCTAAATCTTTTGAGGGGCTTAGAGATCTCCTTAATGTGTTCAAGTCCTTCAATGGTCTTGAGGTGAATTGGAATAAAAGCGCTGGCATTTTCAGTAAAGGCGCACAGGGCCCTGGTAGTCTTGCTGATATCTTGGGTATTCGTCGTGTTCAATCTCTATCCACATATTTGGGTCTTTCTCTATCCCCCAAATACCCTAATGCCTCCATGTATAGTCGGCTGCTTGATAAATGCAAGAACAGGTTGCAGGGATGGTCCTCATCACTATTATCCCTAGCTGGTCGTATTGAACTTGTCAGATCTGTTATATATGGCATGGTTAGCTTCTGGATGCATGCCTTCCGAATGCCTAAATCTGTTCTTTGTTCGCTTACTACCATATGCAGAAAATTTATCTGGGGAAAAATCACCTTTGGGCTTGGAATGATATGTGTGCCCCCAAGCAAGAAGGGGGTGTGGGGATCAGAAGCGTCGCTGAGCTCAATAATGCTTATGGTATCAAGCTGACATGGCGCACGCTTACTCATAAGGGTATTTGGGCTGCTCATATGAGGAACCAGTATCTGTGTAGTGCGGGGTTGTTTCAGGCCAAAGCTCATCATATGCAATCTGGTACCTGGAAATTCATTCTGCATTGTCGTGAGTTCACCAAAAAACTCACTAAGCGTGATGTCAGGGATGGTGCTTCTACTTTCTTTTGGTATGATAATTGGCTCCCCTGTTGTAACAACCAGTAATTTCCAACAGTTCAATTTACGTATTTCTACGTATTTTTAAGAATAAATTTTACAATATAAGTGTTAGTCAAGAATTTTCTAACAAAACTGATTTCAAAAATTCTTATAAAAATATTTTAGAGCACTAGACTTATCATATTGTATTTCAGCAATTTCAGATTTACTCAAATGGCCAAAACATTTCTGTTAAAATTCATCTCCCAAAATTACCGTTTTGATTCGATGAATTTATTTTCTATACAAACGTCTTCAAAACGTTTTCAAACTTCTGCAGTAGCATCCTATGATCATTTAGGGCTCCCCACATTAATCTCGTAATTTTCCGATATCATATCAGTAGAGAACCCGCAAACCCGCTTTCTAAACGTTGTGGCCTAAAACACGTATCTTCGTAGCTCAAAACCCA
This sequence comes from Scilla litardierei, assembly GCA_030789695.1. NCBI lineage: Eukaryota > Viridiplantae > Streptophyta > Magnoliopsida > Asparagales > Asparagaceae > Scilla > Scilla litardierei. The sequence continues at coordinate 2,331,851 of CM061141.1, read as the reverse complement.
AAACGGATCTCGTATTCGCGATCCTCGCGACGATACGATCCCGTGGGTATGTTTTCGTAATTTTTCGGACACGTTTACTAGTAGGGGAAAAATCGTAAATTCGTTTTTGTATTTTACTAATTACTTTCACTAATGGGGGTTTTACTTTTTACTAATTACTTTTAACCTATCCTAATTACCTAATCATCTACCTAACCTACCCGTAAGCTACCCATGTGATTCATGGGTTGGCTTAATTTCCACCCTTAGTCAAAAAGCATACCAAACTCTTAATTACACATTAATACCCTTGACTAAGTGTTAAATGAGGTTAGTTTTTAATTAATTTATTAATCCTATATACCTGTCACGCCCCGCTTCCCAAAAACATGGAGGCGAAGCGTGAGAAGGTCCGCACGGACTTGAAGCTGCAAAGCCGCAAGTCCGATAAGCGTCAAATAAAACGAAGTAGCAGGTCCCTGTAATGTGACTCAGAACAACAATAACAATAATAGGAAAAGAGAGACAATAATATAACATTATTCCAACTCATAGTCCAACAAAAAGTCCAACAACCAGAAATGCCACCAGGCAACAAAAGAGTCAAAAGTAAAAGGCCTAGCATGGCCAACAGAATCTAACAAAACGGTGCTACTCACCGACAACCACAACTAACAAAAGAAGAGTACGGAAGATCTCTAAGATTGGTCACCGGTGTCCTCGTACTCCACGTCACCAACAGGTTCGGGCACGAACTCCACGAACTCGTCACCCTCCGCAACTGTCTCTGGCTCAGCAACTAACATGCGTCACCCAAAGAGAAGGGGCACATGTCAGCAAGTCTAAAAGACTTGTGCAAGGAAACTATAAAAGTAAAGCAACCTAACAGTTCTAAAGTAAAGTATGACATGAAAATAAAATGACAAATGACATGGCATGGCAAGTAAACAAGTAAAAGACAAGTACTGGAATTGTAATCACGTCGTGCACAGAGATTCCGCCCTTTGGCTAGAGTGGCTGTACGGGCCAACTCTTACGCTCAAGTGATCGTTTATCCCTACCCCTCCACGTGTGTCGAGCCAGGGCATTACCCCCGAACACGGAATGCTCGCTTCTGGATCACGAGCCAGGAAGTGTTTTTTTTATAACAAGTATGGCGTAGGGTTATGCCCGCATAGCAGGTGCCTAGCCGGTAACACGGAAACATGGATTGTACAAGTAGTGTAGCGTGTGCTACGATGCAAGTTTAACTAGGATGACATGTATGATGCAATGCATGGCAGTTAACAATTCAAATGTGTACAGTTAAGGAATTTAAACATGACAGATATTAATGCATGAATGATATGGCAAGGTGTCGGATCTAGCTTCGTTGTCAAGCTAGATCACAAAATTGCGCCTAGATCGCTATCATTTCACGATCTAGTCTCTTTCACGCTAGTACGAGGAATTGGCCTAAAGACATGGCCTAAAGAAAGTTGGCAAGTTTCACTTGCCTGCTTTCGGTGATGCCTGTTGTCGTGGGTTCGTCTCGTCGAGCGTTACGCTATGAAATGACTGGTTCTCTGTTGATTAAACACGTCCGAATTAGGTTCGTTTCGACAGAAATTAAATAATAGTTCTTTTTTTTGTAATTAGGTCGTCTATCCTAGGATGGAGTTTAGGACAAGTTATAAATGTAATCTATTAACTAACACTATGTTATAATATATACTAACATTATATAACAAAACTTTAGTTGCTGCTAACCCACTATTAACATGACTGATATTATAATTACAGCTCCCATTTACAAATGTTACTCCTGCCACCAATCAAATAATTCGTACTACATGTACATATGCTACTGATGATTTGTATTGAGGTACCAACTCATGTTATAAAAACAACTTACTGATATTAACAATTAACACCGTATAAACAACATTATTATATGTATCAACTAAAGTTATAATATTTTACTAGCTGTTATCACATATGTTTCATTAATGAAAGTAGTGGACTGTTCATATATATACCAACATAATGGGCTAATTCATGTTATAACTTACTGACTAACTTACGTCATATACCCACTAACAACATCTAATTTCTTACATCCTGTTAACACATGCAACTAATACATTTTATAAATAAGGTACCTTGCAAGTTGCATGGTTATAAGTCTTACATGGAGGAGGACAGTCAGGATGTTAATTCGGCCCACCGGGCCGGCCCGACCCGGGCCCGGACATGGCCCGCCCGGGCCATGGGCCGGGCCGGCCCGGGCTCAAAGTGTTCCCGGGCCGGGCCGGCCCGGCCCGGGTTGGCCAAACCCAGGCCCAGCCCGGCCCGGCGGCCCGGGCCCGGCTAGGCCGGGCCGGGCCAAGGCGGGCCGGGCCGGGCCGGCCCGGCAATATAAAATTAAAAAAATTTTTTTTTTAAACCCATTAAAATTCTAAAAAATCCAACATAAAAATTACAACATAAAATTTTAAAAACTATTATCAAACAAATGAACTTATTTTAAAAAAATTTAAAATTTTAAACTAAAATTTTTAAAAAGTTAAAATAATTGAAAAAAATGATCAAAAAAATTCTAATAACAAAAAAACTAAAATATTATTTTAAACATGTAAAAATTCCAAAAAAAATCTAGAACACATCTAAAATTTTTTTGAACACTTCTAAAATTTTTTCATAAAAATTTTTATCCCGAAATTCGCGAAGGTCCCGGGTTGAACCTTTAAATTTTATTAATTGAAATTTTTTTGAGGGGGGGACATACATTGGCCAGCCTAACCCCTCATACATTAGCCAAAAAAAGAAACTAATACATGTTATAAACTGCTAATACAAGTAAGTAAATATATCAAGTCTCTGCTGCTTCTTCTACCTCTTCTTCTTCAGAGTCTTCAGACAGGTCGGTCTGATATTGGGTTCTCGATTCAGCCCTGAACCAATCCTTCGCACAAACCGACGCTTCTACTATATCTGGTTTCAGTCGTGACCTCTTGTTGCTAAGAACACGACAACCTGCACTAAAAGCAGACTCCGAAGCAACAGTGGATATGGGTACGGCTAACAAATCACGAGCCATCATGGAAAGAATTGGATAACTATTCTTAGACTGTTTCCACCATGACAGAACATCAAAACCCTCATTATTCAAGTCTTCTTCAGAAAATACAAAAGAACTTGACAAATACCTAGACAGTTCATTAGATGTGTCTGATGTTTTTTGCTTCTTCTTGCACATAAGAAGGCGGACTCTGCTTGGAGCACTTGAAGATGCTTGAACATTAGAAGTTTGTGTAGAACTACCATATCGTGTCTCATATACAGTAAAAAGTGATCTTAAGCTATTCTTAAAACTAGCTTTGTGTTGTTCTGCTACATCTTGAAGGTTCATGTTTTCGTAATAGGTATCTAAGAAGTCAAGTACTACATCCTCTTTAAACCGGGGATCTAAAACCTTCGCTATAGTGTATAACAAAGGAACGGGATTCCAATACTTACGGAGTTTAATCTCCATCTGTTCTATCATTGCCCTAAGGTCTGGAGTCCTAATGTTGTCATTATCTCTATGTTTTTGTATTACTTCAGAGATCACCGCTAATTGGTCTAAGCCTAGAACTGAAGTAGAGTAATACATACCAGAAAACTTGTTTGTTGTCAAGTAGAAAATTTCAAAAAATTCATAAAGTTCATCAATAATAAGCCACTCATAATCACTAATTTCATAGTCACTATCATTTGCAAGGTATGCACTTGCAAACTCAGTAAGTTGGGTTCTATTTTGTCTAATACAACGTATCATTAGATACGTTGAATTCCACCTATGGGGGACACTAAATTTAAACGCCCTATACGGCAGTTGGTTATTACGACAAAACTGCTTATATTCTCTCTTTTTTTGTGAACTAGTTGTAATTAAAAGCATAAGGGCTCTAGGTTTTTCCAGATAAACAGAAGTAAGTTTTAGCCCATCCTGAACTACTAAGTTTAAAACATGGCATGCACAACGTTGATGAAAAATTAAACCATCTAGATCTGGGTTCCATAGACGTTGCAAATAAGAAATGGCTAAAGTATTATTCGAAGCATTATCAAAAGTAATTGATACAATTTGTTTCTCAATATCATAATCATGACAAATATTTTGCAAAGTTCTACCAATGTGTGCACCCTTGTGCGCATACTCTAACACCTTAAAACCTATAATTCTTTTCTGAATGATAAAATCATCGTCTGTAAAATGGGCCGTAAGACACAAGTATGATGAACCCCATTTTGTAGTCCATATGTCAGAAGTCAAAGAAATTCTAGATTCTAAATTAAGAAAAATCTGATACAATTTTGCCTGTCCTTCATGAAACATGCTCATACAATCTTTTCTAAGGGTGTGCCTAGATAATTTTCTAAATGCAGGGTTAAATGCATTTTGCTCTAATCGCTCAAAGTCTGGGTGTTCAGCAAAATTTAGAGGTTGCTCTCTGCATAACACAAATCTCGCCATCTCTTTTCTCATATTTTCAACAGAATATGAGAAAGGAGTAAGAGAGGAAGATGAAGAAGATAAATTTAATGTTTGTTGTCTAGCATCTTTTTTAACATGCGATTTCATGTGTCTTAGCAGATGCGAAGTGCCGGCAGTATGTGCGGCAGCAAAACTAGTTCTACAAATCTTACAGAATGCACGAATTTGGTCGATGCCATTACTGTCTTTTACAATTTCACGTGTAAAGTGCTCCCAAACACCGGACTTTGGTCCTTTCTTTTGGGTTTGTGTAGAAGGTGCAGCATGTGAAGCAGGGGTAGATGTTTGTGCCGGTGAACTTGTGTACGTGTGAGCAGCATGCGAGAAAGGTGAATGTGCAGGTGGTGGCATGACGGGGCTAGGATTATTACTAGCCCCAAAGTTATCTGGTTCTTGTGTTTCAATATTGGCTATATCAGGATTAAAACCAGCCCCTACGTTACCACGTAGTAAATCAGCATAATATTCAAAATCGGCAGTATTAGTCTCATCATCTATATTAAAATTCATATTTATCTTCCTATGCGGCGGTCTTGACATTGCGCTAATCTAAACTTTATACTACAGAAACCTGTTTGCGCCTTTGAAGATGACCCGAGTTGTAGAGACCGGAAGCAGCGAATTTGAGTAGCGAATTGAGTAGCGAATTGGAGTAGCGAGACGGTTGACGATAGCCGCGAGATTGACGACCGTAGAGACGGTAGTAGCGAGAGTTGTAGAACACCGGGTAGAGCCGTTGAGAGGTATTTAGAAAATTAGAGTTTAGAAATTTTGTGAGGGAAGAGATGAATGTAGAGATTTTGTGAGAGAAGAAGAGAGGGGGGAGGAGGGTATTTATAGAAGAAATTTAGGGTTTAAAAAAAAAATAAAAAAAAAAGGTTTGGCCGTTGCCAAACGGGCAGAAATCTGCCCGTTTGGCAACGGCTACAAGAGTAGCCGTTGCCGGCAACGGCTACAAAAGTAGCCGTTGCCGGCCCCGGCCCCGGCCCCGGGCCGGGCCGGGCCCGGGCCCGGGCCTGAGGGGGGGGCCCAGCCCGGCCCCGGTGCCGGGCCCGGGCCGCAGCCCGGCCCGGGTTTAGGAACCCGGGCCCGGGCCGGGCCGGCCCGGAGCCCGGGCCGGGCCGCCGGGCCTGGCGGGCCCCGGGCCAAAATAACACCTTGAGAGGACAGTATATGAACATGGTATGTGAATTAAAAAAAACTTGCACGTGATAACCATAATAGCTTATATGTAACACGACTTACAGCCAAGTCTAATAATAACAACAAGCACTTTCGTTCACATAGACTGCATGCAATTTAACAAATTAACTTACTATTAATATTAAGATTTTAACATGCTGTCTAAAAACTTTCATTCATTTACAAATTGCAATTCCTTATAACAGAACTCAATATGACAGGAGTTTAAGGGTATCCATTAAGCTAGTATAATAACGAGTTCATCAATCCCACATTTCACACGCAACAAGTTACTGTTCACGAAAGAGATAACACTCACGTGTTTACGTTGTTCTCGCTTATCTGCAGGGGAGGTGACGGACGAAGGCGGACGAGTGGCGTCGGCGTCCAGGCAGCGGCAACCACGGTGGCGTTGCTGTGGGTGACCGGGGTCGTGGCTTGCTGCACCGGGCGGTGGTTCGTTGTTGTCGGAGGGGCACCTGGGCGGTCGCCGAAGAGGAGGAAGACGCGGTTGGAGGCGCAGCTTGAAAAGGCTAGGGAAAGGAGATGATGGCGTCGGTGGTTTGTGACGCACGGGGTCGGGGATGTCGGATGGGTGCAGTGCGAAAGAGAGCGAAGACGAAGAGAGGCGAGTTGGTCGGAGAGTGGGTGATGATCGGAGGAAGATGGCGAGGTCCTGGGTGAACTGGGCGGTGGCAAGGCGAAGTTGACGTATGGGAGACAGACTGAGTTTCCCTTTTTTTTTGGTTGGGTTTTCAAAGCACGCAAGAAACGTGAAGGCCTGCGAATTTGTTTTTCTGATAGCCTATTAGTAGGGATGTCAGTAGATAACGTGGAGAGAGAGGGGGAAACGACGTGGGAGAGAGAAATGGGGATCAAGTGGGGAGTGGTTAGAGAGGGTGGGGGTTTTAGTTAGGATCTGGTTTAAAAAATATCAAAACGATTCGATTTTAAACCCACAGCATTCGGCCATATCTTAAAAATAAAGTTAGGGATAAAGTTAGTTTATAATATAAGTAGGTATTAATTAAGTTTGAATTCTTTTAAGGAGAAGAAAGTTAATGAGGTTTTTAATTGGATTTTGTTTTGCCACCGTACAGACTTTTTTTTTTATTTTTTTTTTAAACTTTAGAGTGTTAGACGTTTTTGTTTGAAGTTAAGAAGTAATGATTGGATTAAAACCTACAGCCATTTAAAAAGTTCAGATTTTAAATAAATAAAATATTTTAACTTAGTAATATATTAAGCAAATTGGACCCTCGACATCCAAAAATTAAAAGGAAAATACCAGGGCGATCGCGCCTTCGAGAGAGTCGTGGGTACGGGGTCCGATCGCGTGTCTGAGCTACGGAAATACAATAATAAAAACAGATATAAATATACGCACACGAATCAACATACGCACAAAAATACGTACGACCGGAAAGTGGCCGTGACATCCTACCCACCTTAGAATAAAGTCCGTCCTCGGACTTTCTAACTAAGAATAATATATATACTAGCCATTCTAGTAACTACACCAAGCACATCATGTTATAATTCAAATCAGGTATAGCCACTACAAGTGCTTATATATGCACTAAATAGTCAAACATTAATACTACAACCAGGTATGTATATATGCACATTCTATTCTCATACTTATCGTAGACAGTCAAATTCATGCACGTACTTCAATCATTCATATAGTCACGCACATCCCTTATATAACTATCGCTCACTTATCACATAGCCAAGTCACACATACTTTCATACAAATAAATAGCTCACACCAACAATACAATTGTAGTACTTCACGTTTAGATAACTACCTATGAACAAAACAACATGGATACACTACTACCTATATCTCCTAGTGTACAATCAATCATAACAACACATGTAATCCCACCATACCACATTAAATTATGTTTGCTATGTCTAATATACTTTACCATTACTATAATTCCACCAACATATAGTTATTCAAATGCACGCAGATACTTCACCATATATTCACACCACATACCGTCCTATAACTATATTCAAAACACACCACACATACCATAGTCACAAATACATATAACTAAACACATACTTATCCGTGTATGGTGCACACCCACACACGCTAATTTACCATTCATACATACCACTCATACCACTATATACTTAGCACAACTATACACCTAGTTTAGCTAACAGATATACATCAAACATGGAAAACCTTAGTACTTAACTATACTACAAGGCCAACACTTGTAACTATATAATGGTACAGTCACCCACAACCATGTGCGTAACGTAACCAGGCACAACCAATCCATCACTACACACACATCATCCATTACCATATTCATAGTACTATACACAACCACGTGCATGTATAACAATACATGAGTGAGACTCAAAACCCATATCAGAATACTCTTTATACATAACACGGTATCTATAACTATACCAATACCACTCCAATATATATATATATACATCCACCACATAACCACATACATACCATAATATCAATCACTATTCTTAGTCAAGTAAAGCCCACTTAATGTCATCACTTTTCACCCTATAATAATATTACAAATATCGGCTCACGTATAATTATAATACACTCTCTAATACATGCATTCATCGTATAGTCACATGCATGTAATATATCTTCACACCATAGCCATCTACCTATAATTAGTATACCATCACATTTACTTATCCATACATAGTTTTAGACATACCATAATCGTGTATACCTCACGGTATACACGCACACACATAACATCCCATCAAAGCAAGCAATATTAACAAAACTATAATCCTATTACCATACGTATATCACATATACTCATGCAGCAAATACATAACTACTTACGTCTAAACACAATACCTATTTACGTACGAGCACAAGCTCACACGTACTAACTTGTAGGTCATATAATAGGCCTACTCACTTAACTATAAGTACACATATTATCATTTCACCTAACATGCACATGACTTACTAATTTATATATATCAAGCATTTACAAGTATCTTCAAACTACATACATTACTAGTATATACTCCAATAAAATTTCCAGTATACATACAGACATTCCTAAAGTGGTATAGCTATCCACATTTACATAACTAATATTATTCATACAACTTCACATATATATCACGAATAACTCTGAGTATACATATAACACAAGAGACAATCCTTAATATCCTTAGGGTAACACACTCATACAGGTCCACACACTCTACCCATTTACATGCACCACGACTACATCCCAAAAACCAAAGGCCCACTACTAAATTAGAGTTGACCTAAGCAATGGCAAGCATTAGTAGGGCGACTAAGCAAGAGAGGAGGAAACCAAGATCAAATAGCATAACAAACAAGATCGGAAAGAACGGGTTCAGACATGGCGAGGATAAGGGAATAGCTTGGTTTGGTGAATCAGGGATATAATTGTAAATGTTTAGATGGGGAAAGAAAAGATGTAATAATACTCTTATAGGGTACATGAAAATAGTATGTAAATGACCTAAGTTAAAATATGAAAAGTATAAAAACTGTCGTACTTCAAAATTTTAAGTTCTCATTTGCGTAGAAAGTATATTTGGAGGTCGATAAAATGAGTTGTTCGAAACAAGTTTGAGTCGTATATACATAATAAGAGAAAATGGTTTATCGGCTTATTGAGACGTCATTATAAGAGAGAAGTAAAACATTCACACAAACATTAAAGACATAGGTTAGAAAGTATTATACGGCAGTAATTTAATAATTTCGGCAAAAGTTTCGAAATTCAAAGAATGGAATTAAATCAACTGAAGTGTAGGAAATTTTAAGCTCACGCTAAATGTTTTCAAAGTCTTTAAACTGAGGAGAAATTTAAAATAAATAATATTGGAAATACTTTTAGAGAAATCAGGATTTGCCAAAAGAAACGGGCTTATATAAAGATTTTTAGGAGTACGAGTACGACGAACCTAGAACTGATATTAAAAAAAATATAATTGAAGTTCTATTTAGCTTGGAAAAATATTTTAAAGTATGTATGGTAAGCGGTTAAATTAAATTTCGTAGTTTAGAGAAAAATGGTATATCGAATTATCAAAATAGTAATAAAGTTTTAACCGAAATGCGAAAGATATAGGTTAGAAAATATTATACGAGATAGTAATTAAAATTACAACCAATAGACTTCAAAATCTACAAAAGAATTTTAGCTCAATCGAAAAGTAAGGAATTTAAATATACAGGAAGGGGGTTAAAAAAAATTTAAACTGAGTGAAAACTTTTAACAAGGAAAATCGAAAATAACTTTGAAAGAATCAAGATTTGCAACGGAGAAGATTCGAAAAATTAACGATAATTGTTATGAAGCGATCACGTGAAACGAGGGCAAGGAATAAGATCGCGTAGTCTTGTATGAAATACGCCTAGGATATGATTCAAGAAGAGTTACGACGGAAATCTACAGTAGATAACACGGAAGTGCAATGATCAGGAAAATGATAGAATAAGGGGTTCTAATAATCGGGTTGACTAAAGGTGAGAAGAAACTTAACACTAAAACTCTCTAATAGACTAGACTGTAATAGAGGTCTCGAGGTGGGGTCCTAAGAGTAACAAGATTACGTCCTGCTGGGCCCGAAATCGATGGACTCAACGAACGGCTAAAGGAAAAGCCCTAGAAGTCTAATATGGTCAAGGCTGTTTGATAGACTACTAATGCAACCTATGACGAGTACAACTAAATCCTGGCAAGGGCGCCTGACTATCAAACCTGGACATCTACCTAAGTCTTCCAACCATCTATTGACATAGGAAAACGAAACAAATCAGACTCTTTGCCTATGACACGGTGTTGAATTTTTGTTTATTGGACTTTCTATAATTCTTATTGTTATTCCGACTAAGTCACAGTTACAGAAAAACGAGACCTGCATGGGCCACCAAAGAAACCTGTCACACCCCGCTTCCCAAAAACATGGAGGCGAAGCGTGAGAAGGTCCGCACGGACTTGAAGCTGCAAAGCCGCAAGTCCGATAAGCGTCAAATAAAACGAAGTAGCAGGTCCCTGTAATGTGACTCAGAACAACAATAACAATAATAAGAAAAGAGAGACAATAATATAACATTATTCCAACTCATAGTCCAACAAAAAGTCCAACAACCAGAAATGCCACCAGGCAACAAAAGAGTCAAAAGTAAAAGGCCTAGCATGGCCAACAGAATCTAACAAAACGGTGCTACTCACCGACAACCACAGCTAACAAAAGAAGAGTACGGAAGATCTCTAAGATTGGTCACCGGTGTCCTCGTACTCCACGTCACCAACAGGTTCGGGCACGAACTCCACGAACTCGTCACCCTCCGCAACTGTCTCTGGCTCAGCAACTAACATGCGTCACCCAAAGAGAAGGGGCACATGTCAGCAAGTCTAAAAGACTTGTGCAAGGAAACTATAAAAGTAAAGCAACCTAACAGTTCTAAAGTAAAGTATGACATGAAAATAAAATGACAAATGACATGGCATGGCAAGTAAACAAGTAAAAGACAAGTACTGGAATTGTAATCACGTCGTGCACAGAGATTCCGCCCTTTGGCTAGAGTGGCTGTACGGGCCAACTCTTACGCTCAAGTGATCGTTTATCCCTACCCCTCCACGTGTGTCGAGCCAGGGCATTACCCCCGAACACGGAATGCTCGCTTCTGGATCACGAGCCAGGAAGTGTTTTTTTATAACAAGTATGGCGTAGGGTTATGCCCGCATAGCAGGTGCCTAGCCGGTAACACGGAAACATGGATTGTACAAGTAGTGTAGCGTGTGCTACGATGCAAGTTTAACTAGGATGACATGTATGATGCAATGCATGGCAGTTAACAATTCAAATGTGTACAGTTAAGGAATTTAAACATGACAGATATTAATGCATGAATGATATGGCAAGGTGTCGGATCTAGCTTCGTTGTCAAGCTAGATCACAAAATTGCGCCTAGATCGCTATCATTTCACGATCTAGTCTCTTTCACGCTAGTACGAGGAATTGGCCTAAAGACATGGCCTAAAGAAAGTTGGCAAGTTTCACTTGCCTGCTTTCGGTGATGCCTGTTGTCGTGGGTTCGTCTCGTCGAGCGTTACGCTATGAAATGACTGGTTCTCTGTTGATTAAACACGTCCGAATTAGGTTCGTTTCGACAGAAATTAAATAATAGTTCTTTTTTTTGTAATTAGGTCGTCTATCCTAGGATGGAGTTTAGGACAAGTTATAAATGTAATCTATTAACTAACACTATGTTATAATATATACTAACATTATATAACAAAACTTTAGTTGCTGCTAACCCACTATTAACATGACTGATATTATAATTACAGCTCCCATTTACAAATGTTACTCCTGCCACCAATCAAATAATTCGTACTACATGTACATATGCTACTGATGATTTGTATTGAGGTACCAACTCATGTTATAAAAACAACTTACTGATATTAACAATTAACACCGTATAAACAACATTATTATATGTATCAACTAAAGTTATAATATTTTACTAGCTGTTATCACATATGTTTCATTAATGAAAGTAGTGGACTGTTCATATATATACCAACATAATGGGCTAATTCATGTTATAACTTACTGACTAACTTACGTCATATACCCACTAACAGCATCTAATTTCTTACATCCTGTTAACACATGCAACTAATACATTTTATAAATAAGGTACCTTGCAAGTTGCATGGTTATAAGTCTTACATGGAGGAGGACAGTATATGAACATGGTATGTGAATTAAAAAAAACTTGCACGTGATAACCATAATAGCTTATATGTAACACGACTTACAGCCAAGTCTAATAATAACAACAAGCACTTTCGTTCACATAGACTGCATGCAATTTAACAAATTAACTTACTATTAATATTAAGATTTTAACATGCTGTCTAAAAACTTTCATTCATTTACAAATTGCAATTCCTTATAACAGAACTCAATATGACAGGAGTTTAAGGGTATCCATTAAGCTAGTATAATAACGAGTTCATCAATCCCACATTTCACACGCAACAAGTTACTGTTCACGAAAGAGATAACACTCACGTGTTTACGTTGTTCTCGCTTATCTGCAGGGGAGGTGACGGACGAAGGCGGACGAGTGGCGTCGGCGTCCAGGCAGCGGCAACCACGGTGGCGTTGCTGTGGGTGACCGGGGTCGTGGCTTGCTGCACCGGGCGGTGGTTCGTTGTTGTCGGAGGGGCACCTGGGCGGTCGCCGAAGAGGAGGAAGACGCGGTTGGAGGCGCAGCTTGAAAAGGCTAGGGAAAGGAGATGATGGCGTCGGTGGTTTGTGACGCACGGGGTCGGGGATGTCGGATGGGTGCAGTGCGAAAGAGAGCGAAGACGAAGAGAGGCGAGTTGGTCGGAGAGTGGGTGATGATCGGAGGAAGATGGCGAGGTCCTGGGTGAACTGGGCGGTGGCAAGGCGAAGTTGACGTATGGGAGACAGACTGAGTTTCCCTTTTTTTTTGGTTGGGTTTTCAAAGCACGCAAGAAACGTGAAGGCCTGCGAATTTGTTTTTCTGATAGCCTATTAGTAGGGATGTCAGTAGATAACGTGGAGAGAGAGGGGGAAACGACGTGGGAGAGAGAAATGGGGATCAAGTGGGGAGTGGTTAGAGAGGGTGGGGGTTTTAGTTAGGATCTGGTTTAAAAAATATCAAAACGATTCGATTTTAAACCCACAGCATTCGGCCATATCTTAAAAATAAAGTTAGGGATAAAGTTAGTTTATAATATAAGTAGGTATTAATTAAGTTTGAATTCTTTTAAGGAGAAGAAAGTTAATGAGGTTTTTAATTGGATTTTGTTTTGCCACCGTACAGACTTTTTTTTTTATTTTTTTTTTAAACTTTAGAGTGTTAGACGTTTTTGTTTGAAGTTAAGAAGTAATGATTGGATTAAAACCTACAGCCATTTAAAAAGTTCTGATTTTAAATAAATAAAATATTTTAACTTAGTAATATATTAAGCAAATTGGACCCTCGACATCCAAAAATTAAAAGGAAAATACCAGGGCGATCGCGCCTTCGAGAGAGTCGTGGGTACGGGGTCCGATCGCGTGTCTGAGCTACGGAAATACAATAATAAAAACAGATATAAATATACGCACACGAATCAACATACGCACAAAAATACGTACGACCGGAAAGTGGCCGTGACAATAATCATTCCCCCTAACCCCTCTTCCGCAGATGAACCCAGGCCCGCACCCGTTTCTCTCTCTTCCCGATTCATTTCGTCCAAACCCAACCTTTCTTCCCCCTCACAGCTTGAACCCATACAAACAAAAGCTCTCTCCCTCTTGTTTCTCTCGTTCAAACTTAACCCAACTCCCACCTCACAGCTCCGATGAACCACAGCCTGCAGACACCCCCCGAAGCCCGCTACAGCCTCTCGCCGTCATCCCCTTCACTCTTCGAAGCCTTCCGACGGTCGCTCTTCGCCTTCGACTCCGCCCTAAGCCCGACAACGCTCCCTTCGCACCGCCGTGGCCGTCCCCAAGCCACCGCTGCAACGACCTTCGCCCAAGTGCCCGCTGCTCCCAGCAACCCCCGCAAGCGCCCTCCTCCGCTCCATCCACCTAGTCCACCACCGAGAAGCCCCGCTCCGAAACTCCACCTCAGCCACCGCCACCACCGCGAACGAGCCCCCACCGACGGCCAACACCATGAACCCATCAACCTCTGCTCTCTCCCTCCATCCTCTGTTCAGAACAGAGCTCTCACCCCTCTCTCTATCTCGCTCTCTCTCGCTCTCTGTCCTCGCTCTTCCCCCTCCGGCAACGAACGCCGACCGTCACCTTGACGTCGTCCGTCGCCGCGGCGATCGAGTCACCATCCCCTCTTACCGTGCACCCCCTCCGGAGCGACCACCGAAGCCACCGAAGCCCCCGCTCCCTCTTTCCTCGCAGCCATCCGCCATTAGCCACAACCCCGAAGCCTGCTCCGCCGCTCCGCCGCTCCGCCGCTCCGCCTGCTCCGCCGCTCTCGCCTCCTCGCTACGACGTCGTCGCCGTCCCCGGAGTGACCGCCGTCAGCCCGACATCATCCCCGTCCGCCGCAGCCTCTCCCCGCCCCCACACAGAAGCCCGAAGCCCCACAGTGGCCTCCGACCGCCGCCGCCGAGGCGCTGCCGCACTCCACCGCCCTCGGCGCTTGCAGACACCGCCAGCGGCCTCCTCCCGAGCAACGCCGACCCCCGCCACCACCTCACGTCGTCTCTGTTCACCGCTGCAGCGCAGTGCCTCGTCGGAGCCACTCCCGAGCCCCCGCCGTACGAGCTCCGGCCTCCCAAGCGCCAACCGCCGCCCGGAGCTGCTACCGCCTCCTCCGCCGCTCCACGCCGCCGGTCGACGAGCGCAACCCCCCTCCAAGCGCTGTGTCGACAAGCAACGGTGAATGCGTAAAACCCCCCAGTGGCAAACTCGTAATTATGAATTATTTCGTATTTTTCCGTATTTAATAAATGAGGTTTAATGGTTTTAAATCTATAATTTGAAATACAGGACCCAGAAAAATGTGCGGATGGCTCCAGAAAATCAGAAATGACATTCTGGACCCAATGGCGCTAGTTTCATCTCAATCCGATGCTTAGTTTTTCCAAAATTAATTTTTAAGCCTAAAAGTTAAATACGTTATTTTCGATTAAAAATCCGTAACTTGTTATTTTCACGTACAATTATATGTGAGAAAAATATATGTTAAAGTACTCTCCGATACGGTCATTTTGACAGTTCATTTGCAACTTTCCGATGTAGATTGCATCCGGAATAAATTGTTACTTAATAAAAAATTAGTTTTAATTCTATTTTGAGCTTTTAAAAATTATAAAAATTAAACAGAAGCATCTGAAAAATATTTCCTCTTGCAGAAAAATTATTTTCATTATATCTAGGACATATAAAAATTTAGAACGTTTTCCGACATCGTTTTAGCCAGTTTTGAAAATCAGAACGATCAGATTATTTAATAGGAACGTTGTGTGTTTAATCACTGTTTTTGTGTTGCAGGTACAAATCCTCGTGCACCAGCTCCCCTAGCTCCAAACTCGTCTTGCCACGACGAGCTCGATAAAGTAAGTCACGACTAATTTTAAAATTAGAAAATTAGATAAGTGCCCCTGTATGAGCTTAGGACAACACTACAGCCTCTGAACGGCTAATTGATTTGAACCGAACTAGAAACCTAATCTAATAGGAAAGTAATCAACTATAGATTACTTTGCCAACTTTCAACTTTGGTGGTTGTTAAACACAAAACTTGGGTAAATTGTGTACTACCGAAACTACCACCCTTAAACCAACAGTTTTTGTATTCCATGTTTGTTGGACTTGTCTTTATCCTCAAATTTCTTAGCATCTGCTCTGCTTTACTTTCTGGTTTTAAAACTAGTGGTCCTGGTTACCTATCATCGTGAACAAGGAATTGATAACATCTTGAAACAATACTAGACACCCCGAAATGTTGGACTTGTCTTTATCCTCACTTCGCTTGGCTAGCTTGCTTTGAAAAGAATGTCTGGCTTACTGGTTTTCAATAAGGAAGTCAACCAGTTGACTTGGTTTGACTAGCAACATGTGGAATAGCTTGTATCTTGTGGAATATCGTGTGGAACATCTCGTGGAACATCATGAAAAGGAAATGTACATAGAACACTTGACACATCACTGGGGTTTGGGGTAACTCATAGTTTGAGAGAGTATGGGAGTGACTGGAGTTCAATCTACATGTCTAGCTGCCTGTGTTTCGGCAATCATGTCTAGCTGCCTGTGTTTCGGCAATCATGTCTAGCTGCCTGTGTTTCGGCAAATATAAAAATGCTGCATGTGAGCATCCTGTCTAGCTGCCTGAGTTTTTGGCATTCGTCTGGGTCGCGCCCAGTCAAGAGATGAACTCGATGATCACATATTGTACTCTCCGACTTGAGTCACATAGTGTAGTTACTTTTGCACAGTCACTTTTACTTTACGCATTACACCTTTACTTTACGCATTACACCTTTACTTTACGCAGTACATTCACTTTACCTATTACACCTGTACAGTCACCAGTGCTTTACCTGTCATACTTTTAGCTACAGCAGTAGCATGTTCACTTGCTCAGTCTGCTTTACACTTGCACTACCACAGTACAGAGATTCTCTCCTTTCAGTTCAGTTTGCCTTTACTTTTCAGTGGTGTACAGTTGTTACTCGGTACTTTACTTTTCACTCTGATCTGCTTGTATATAGTTACTATCGTCATACTTGTACACTGCTTCTTTTCTATATTTAGAATTGTTGTGACTTACCTACGGTTCCATCTCCGTGGCACCGCAGACGACGTACAGATGAAGATAGATGCTCATGAGCTAATAGCGCCAGAAATCGACCGCAGCTTCCAGAGTTATTTTCACTTATGTACTTTTCTTCTTTCGTGTATATCTGTTGAGACATCTTGTACAGTATGGAATGTAATAATTGGACACTATTTGAGTATTTTTGTACATCTCTGCATCGTGGCTATTTTGTTTTCACTGGTAACCTGCAGGACCTGCGCAAATATCAAATAAGTAACGGGCCCCCGGGATCGGGTCGTTACAAGTTTGGTGGCCCACGCAGGTCCGCGCTAACTACCTCGTGAACAATATAGAAAGATCAGGGTGTACAATATAAAATACTCAAATTAACCTCGAGTACGGGATGTCTCGAGTATTCACCTGTATTGGATATACGGGTTAAGTGTCCTTATTACCATCTTCACTAGGTCTTCCTTGATCCTCATCACTTCCTTTGAACTCTTAACCCTTGCTTAGGAACTCGTGTTCTATTCTTGATTATACCCTCCTTAGTAACCACTTTTGCTAACCGTTATAGTTATTGGTTGAACTATCTACCCACTTCATCACCTTTCCTTCAGTTGATGATGGCACGCATATAAATGATAATCTTCCTTCAATGGACCATGATACCGGTCAATGTGCTTGGCTAAAGTCTGTTGGATCAACTTAGCTAGACTGAGCATAAGTGATCCTGGCTTAGTCACTTCCCTGGCCGTGTCCGTTGGACCGCAAGGACGTGAATCATGATTATGTGACGTCATCGATCTTATTCACTATCAACCTTCCTTTACGCTTGATGAACTTTCACCTTCTTAGAATCTTTCTAGTTTGCTTAGACCCTAGCTACGTTTATTTTAAGGAGGGTAGCGTTCGAGTTTTCGATCATCAGAAGTTCGGATTCCTCAACTGAAGCAGATCGAAGGACGTTCAGAAGTATTCGAGGATGATGTTGGAGATTTTGATACGAGCCAAACATAGCGTGCACGTATAGGCTGTTATGTTTTTGAAACTCGTATTTCTTTTCTAACCCTGCTCCCATCTTGTACCCGATTTTTCCACGTGTTGGAATTCCTTCCCACCTACCACCTCCCCTCATTATTGCCTTTGTCCTCATCCTTGCCTCGAGCCCCGGTTCCGCCTAACCTAGCCTACCCTACTAACGACTTTCGGTGCCCCCCTTCTCTTTTTAACCCCTCTTCTCCTTCCTTCCCAAGCCACCCCGTGGTTCCCTTTTCGCTCAGACATCGCCCCTCATCCTCCCGGCCTCTTCCCCAAGCAAGCTCGCCATCTCACCCGAAGCCCCGCCAGCTTATGTTCCACTCCATCGGAAGTCCCTGCCATGGATCGTCAACCAGCCGCAGCTCTCATCGCCGAGGACCCACAACCACCAATGACCCTTCGACGTTCTGTTTTGGGATTTTTGGCCTTGGAGACAACCCTCGTCGCCACCCTCGCTACCATCGCTTGGCTGAGATCTTGGGAAGCCGTGATCCTTGGGCTTCTCTTGAGTTCTCTGCCCTGGGTCTCACCCAGGTTGAGGTCCCGTTTAGGCTTCCTCTTGCGTCTACTCCTTTTGGTGTGCGGGAAAGCGTGTTTTTGGTTGTTCATTTGTTGGGTAATGTTGGGTGTTGCGAATATCGAGTATTGGTCTACGGAAGGAGTGATGGCGATGATTATTGGCATGATATTGGCCTTGGGTGTTGAAGTTGAATGTAGGCCATGTGCTTGGCTCTGGATGAGAGCTTGGATCCTGCCTTATTGTGGGATAGTATGGAGATTGACGGAAGGAATGCTAGCAGGGAGTACTGACTTAGAATGTTGGCCTTGTACTTACCTTTGGGCGGTGATTTGGACGTTAGCATGTGGTTGGGCCTTATGGAAATTGATGTTGTTGGTGGCTTAGTCGATACATGCTATATTATGAACAACATCTGTGGCCAGACCCCGTTAGTCACCAGTAGCCCGAATAAACTTTATAGTCTTCCGGTTTATGTGATTTAAATAGCTTGCTACTGGCTTATCACCTCAGGTTCCAAGTTCGAACAGATGTTGTCATAATAGCCCTCATTTTCATGTGATGTTATCATATCATATTAATTTTGGGCTACTTGAGAAGTCAGAGTAACTATTGTGATGATACTGGAATAGTTACAAAAGCTATGGTGATGTCAATAATATGTATTCATATATAACATCTCTTGTTTTCTTGATGCTATAATATCACATTATATTTCATATTATTTACAACCTGATTTACTAGATTTCCATCTTTTTCTATCTTTTATTTGCTTGAGCTTCTTCATAACATCAATTATTTGTTTCAAAAAGATTTTTAAATTCCGAGGACGAAATTATTTTAAGGAGGGTAGAATGTAACGACCAGTAATTTCCAACAGTTCAATTTACGTATTTCTACGTATTTTTAAGAATAAATTTTACATTATAAGTGTTAGTCAAGAATTTTCTAACAAAACTGATTTCAAAAATTCTTATAAAAATATTTTAGAGCACTAGACTTATCATATTGTATTTCAGCAATTTCAGATTTACTCAAATGGCCAAAACATTTCTGTTAAAATTCATCTCCCAAAATTACCGTTTTGATTCGACGAATTTATTTTCTATACAAACGTCTTCAAAACGATTTCAAACTTCTGCAGTAGCATCCTATGATCATTTAGGGCTCCCCACATTAATCTCGTAATTTTCCGATATCATATCAGTAGAGAACCCGCAAACCCGCTTCCTAAACGTTTTGGCCTAAAACACGTATCTTCGTAGCTCAAAACCCAAAACGGATCTCGTATTCGCGATCCTCGCGACGATACGATCCCGTGGGTATGTTTTCGTAATTTTTCGGACACGTTTACTAGTAGGGGCAAAATCGTAAATTCGTTTTTGTATTTTACTAATTACTTTCACTAATGGGGGTTTTACTTTTTACTAATTACTTTTAACCTATCCTAATTACCTAATCATCTACCTAACCTACCCGTAAGCTACCCATGTGATTCATGGGTTGGCTTAATTTCCACCCTTAGTCAAAAAGCATACCAAACTCTTAATTACACATTAATACCCTTGACTAAGTGTTAAATGAGGTTAGTTTTTAATTAATTTATTAATCCTATATAATCTTTCCCCCTAACCCCTCTTCCGCAGATGAACCCAGGCCCGCACCCGTTTCTCTCTCTTCCCGGTTCATTTCGTTCAAAACCCAACCTTTCTTCCCCCTCACAGCTTGAACCCATACAAACAAAAGCTCTCTCCCTCTTGTTTCTCTCGTTCAAACTTAACCCAACTCCCACCTCACAGCTCCGATGAACCACAGCCTGCAGACACCCCCCGAAGCCCGCTACAGCCTCTCGCCGTCATCCCCTTCACTCTTCGAAGCCTTCCGACGGTCGCTCTTCGCCTTCGACTCCGCCCTAAGCCCGACAACGCTCCCTTCGCACCGTCGTGGCCGTCCCCAAGCCACCACTGCAACGACCTTCACCCAAGTGCCCGCTGCTCCCAGCAACCCCCACAAGCGCCCTCCTCCGCTCCATCCACCTAGTCCACCACCGAGAAGCCCCGCTCCGAAACTCCACCTCAGCCACCGCCACCACCGCGAACGAGCCCCCACCGACGGCCAACACCACGAACCCATCAACCTCTGCTCTCTCCCTCCATCCTCTATTCAGAACAGAGCTCTCACCCCTCTCTCTATCTCGCTCTCTCTCGCTCTCTGTCCTCGCTCTTCCCCCTCCGGCAACGAACGTCGACCGTCACCTTGACGTCGTCCGCCGCCGCGGCGATCGAGTCACCATCCCCTCTTACCGTGCACCCCCTCCGGAGCGACCACCGAAGCCACCGAAGCCCCCGCTCCCTCTTTCCTCGCAGCCATCTGCCATTAGCCACAACCCCGAAGCCCGCTCCGCCGCTCCGCCTGCTCCGCCGCTCTCGCCTCCTCGCTACGACGTCGTCGCCGTCCCCGGAGTGACCGCCGTCAGCCCGACAGCATCCCCATCCGCCGCAGCCTCTCCCCGCCCCCACACAGAAGCCCGAAGCCCCACAGCGGCCTCCGACCGCCGCCGCCGAGGCGCTGCCGCACTCCACCGCCCTCGGCGCCTGCAGACACCGCCAGCGGCCTCCTCCCGAGCAACGCCGACCCCCGCCACCACCTCACGTCATCTCCGCTCGCCGCTGCAGCGCAGTGCCTCGCCGGAGCCACTCCCGAGCCCCCGCTGTTCGAGCTCCGGCCTCCCAAGCGCCAACCGCCGCCCAGAGCTGCTACCGCCTCCTCCTCCTCCGCTCCACGCCGCCGGTCGACGAGCGCAACCCCCCTCCAAGCGCTGTGTCGACAAGCAACGGTGAATGCGTAAAACCCCCCAGTGGCAAACTCGTAATTACGAATTATTTCGTACTTTTCCGTATTTAATAAATGAGGTTTAATGGTTTTAAATCTATAATTTGAAATACATGACCCAGAAAAATGTATGGATGGCTCCAGAAAATCAGAAATGACATTCTGGACCCAATGGCGCTAGTTTCATCTCAATCCGATGCTTAGTTTTTCCAAAATTAATTTTTAAGCCTAAAAGTTAAATACGTTATTTTCGATTAAAAATCCGTAACTTGTTATTTTCACGTATAATTATATGTGAGAAAGATATATGTTAAAGTACTCTCCGATACGGTCATTTTGACAGTTCATTTGCAACTTTCCGATGTAGATTGCATCCGGAATAAATTGTTACTTAATAAAAAATTAGGTTTAAATCTATTTTGAGCTTTTAAAAATTATAAAAATTAAACAAAAGCATCTGAAAAATATTTCCTCTTGCAGAAAAATTATTTTCATTATATCTAGGCCATATAAAAATTTAGAAAGTTTTCCGACACCGTTTTAGCCAGTTTTGAAAATCAGAACGATCAGATTATTTAATAGGAACGTTGTGTGTTTAATCACTGTTTTTGTGTTGCAGGTACAAATCCTCGTGCACCAGCTCCCCTAGCTCCAAACTCGTCTTGCCACGACGAGCTCGATAAAGTAAGTCACGACTAATTCTAAAATTAGAAAATTAGATAAGTGCCCATGTATGAGCTTAGGACAACACTACAGCCTCCGAACGGCTACTTGACTTGAACCGAACTAGAAACCTAATCTAATAGGAAAGTAATCAACTATAGATTACTTTGCCAACTTTCAACTTTGGTGGTTGTTAAACACAAAACTTGGGTAAATTGTGTACTACCGAAACTACCACCCTTAAACCAACAGTTTTTGTATTCCATGTTTGTTGGACTTGTCTTTATCCTCAAATTTCTTAGCATCTGCTCTGCTTTACTTTCTGGTTTTAAAACTAGTGGTCCTGGTTACCTATCATCGTGAACAAGGAATTGATAACATCTTGAAACAATACTAGACACCCCGAAATGTTGGACTTGTCTTTATCCTCACTTCGCTTGGCTAGCTTGCTTTGAAAAGAATGTCTGGCTTACTGGTTTTCAATAAGGAAGTCAACCAGTTGACTTGGTTTGACTAGCAACATGTGGAATAGCTTGTATCTTGTGGAATATCGTGTGGAACATCTCGTGGAACATCATGAAAAGGAAATGTACATAGAACACTTGACACATCACTGGGGTTTGGGGTAACTCATAGTTTGAGAGAGTATGGGAGTGACTGGAGTTCAATCTACATGTCTAGCTGCCTGTGTTTCGGCAATCATGTCTAGCTGCCTGTGTTTCGGTAATCATGTCTAGCTGCCTGTGTTTCGGCAAATATAAAAATGCTGCATGTCAGCATCCTGTTTAGCTGCCTGGGTTTTTGGCATTCGTCTGGGTCGCGCCCAGGCAAGAGATGAACTCGATGGTCACATATTGTACTCTCCGACTTGAGTCACATAGTGTAGTTACTTTTGCACAGTCACTTTTACTTTACGCATTACACCTTTACTTTACGCATTACACCTTTACTTTACGCAGTACATTCACTTTACCTACTACACCTGTACAGTCACCAGTGCTTTACCTGTCATACTTTTAGCTACAACAGTAGCATGTTCACTTGCTCAGTCTGCTTTACACTTGCACTACCACAGTACAGAGATTCTCTCCTTTCAGTTCAGTTTGCCTTTACTTTTCAGTGGTGTACAGTTGTTACTCAGTACTTTACTTTTCACTCTGATCTGCTTGTATATAGTTACTATCGTCATACTTGTACACTGCTTCTTTTCTATATTTAGAATTGTTGTGACTTACCTACGGTTCCATCTCTGTGGCACCGCAGACGACGTACAGATGAAGATAGATGCTCCTGAGCTAATAGCGCCAGAAATCGACCGCAGCTTCCAGAGTTATTTTCACTTATGTACTTTTCTTCTTTCGTGTATATCTGTTGAGACATCTTGTACAGTATGGAATGTAATAATTGGACACTATTTGAGTATTTTTGTACATCTCTCCATCGTGGCTATTTTGTTTTCACTGGTAACCTGCAGGACCTGCGCAAATATCAAATAAGTAACGGGCCCCTGGGATCGGGTCGTTACACCTGTGGCCCTCTTAGTGATTCTTATGAGGTCCCTACTGGAGAGGAGATGAATATGGTTAGTGATTACTGGTCTCCTGAGGGATGGGTTGATAGCAGATCTCTAATTCATGTTCGCCATTTTATTGATGCGGTGACGTTGACTACGGGTAACGACGGTTGGTCTTGGGCTTCGAAGTCTCCCTCTCTTCACAATGCTTGGGATGGTTCGAGGGCTATTAAACCTCTATTCCCCTATTACAAAGTGGTTTGGTTTCAGGGACATATCCCCAAGATGGCTATCACTCTATTACGAGTTTTCCACGGGAAACTCCTCACCCGTGATAAGCTCGTACAATGGGGAGTGCCTACTTCACCTTACTGTGTCTTATGCTCTGACAATATTCATGAAGATATTAATCATATATTTTTTGAGTGCAGCTACACTAATTACCTCCTTTGCAGGAGTTTTCTAAAATTGGGAGTCACCTCTACTTTGCCATCTTTCCTTGCTGGAATGGGTGATATGATCCTCTCTCAGTTCCATTTAAAAGACAACATGGGCAGATTGGCCAGGACGGTTATAGCAGCATTGATTTGGCACATTTGGAGAGAGCGAAATAGGAGGATATTTGAGGGTGCTAGCTAGATGCAGACGCATCTTTTTGAGGATATAGCTGATGATGTCAGAATAGCTTTGAGGCATGTGGACTGGACTCTGGATGATGCTGGAGGTCCCCCTTCTAATTGGGGCCTTTTAGATTAGTTTTGTATATACTTGTACTTTGTATTCTTTTTGGCTCTACGGATAGCGGTAGGTGCTATGTTTTGGTTAGAGTGATGGCGCCTGTGCCTAACCCTGCCTTACAAGCATCCTTCTTCCATCCGTGAGAGTCTTGTACTTTTTTGTGATATCAATAAAGACGCAAAGCATATTCTTCAAATATATATATATATATATATATATATATATATAGTAATGCTATTATGAGATGGTGAGCTCAAATCCTTATCGTGAGCTAGCACAATCGGCAACACCAATTAACGATCGGCACCGTTCATCTTCAAGAGCATGTCGATAGATCTATACCCTAAAAAAATTAGAGATTATAAACCCCAAAATCCTATGGATCAACCCGTTCCAATTTTGTTACATTTACAGGCAGCTTTGAAACCGTTCATCTTGCAAACACTTGATGGATCTGATAGAAATGTCCAAATGACACAAAAAATTATACATAAAGATCACTTGATTGATAGAAGAAGATGGACGGTTCCGATTGATGATTTGGCAAATAGTTTTGGCTAGTTCGAGATATGAATATCTCATCTCACCATCTCACCATCTCATATTAGCATCTTTCTATATATATATATATATATATATATATATATATATATGTTCCCTACCTTTTTTTTCGTCATCACAACCATGACTACCTTGGATACTCTAAGTTGGTCGTTCTCAAACACAGACTTACATCCAACATTATTCAAAACACCAATGGATATCAAACTTTTTCGAAGGTCGGGGACATGTCTCACATCGACTAGGGTACGCACTTTTCTGTCGTACATTTTGATCCGGACAGTTCCAATACTCGCGGTATTACACGCCGCATTGTTTCCAATGAGGATAACTTCTTGGAAACGGTAAGTGAAAAACCAATTCCGATGTGGATTCATATGATATAAACATCCACTGTCCATCAACCACGCGACTTGTGCCTCACCAGACACCCCGGCTGCGAACATCTATGGATCTGTACCCCTTTCACCGTGGCATTTGTCATCATGGATATGCATGTCTTCTAATCCCATTGAAACGGAATCGAAAGCTTACTTGCCTTTCTTTCCAAATCTATTGGGGCATCGGTTAGCCTAATGGTCTCTTTGCTTGCATACGTAGTATGTGTCTCTCCTATCACAGGAATGTCAGGACTTCGAGCGGTCCTTCTTCTTGAAGTGGCTTTGACATCCTCTTTTATTATGCCTACGTACCTCTCAGATGCAATGCTTCATTGCGGTTTCCTCCAAAATCTCTACATTGGACATTCTCACATAGCATCTCAATATGGAGCGTAACTTTCACTTCTTCCAAGGTGAGCATTGTTTGTCCATAAATCATGGATCGAACAAATTTGGAGAGCTCCACGGTCAACAAACACAACAAGATCATAGCTTGTTGCTCATCTTCAATCTTGACATCCATTTCCTACAACTCCATCACAATCCAATTCAGCTCGTCTATGTGGTCTTCCACTGTCGATTCAGCTTCATCTTCAAAGTGTACATCTATTGTAATAAGTAGAGACGACTTGTAAAAGATTTCTTTATATACAACTCATCTAACTTTTTCCACATATCCTTAGCCGTAGCCTCGTCCAATACCTCTCTCAAGACTGTATCGACTAATGACAAGTGGATGGTGCTGTACGCCTTTATCTATATCTAGGCCTTCTGAGATGCTATCACCTCCTTGTCAATATTTTCCTCATTGAAAACAATCTGATAACATTTTGTCTGTCTCAAATAATTCTTCACTGTTGACTGCCATAAACTAAAGTCATTACGACTCGTAAACCTCTCTTTGTTGAGTGTCGCCAAACTAACCATATTTGCTACTCAATTTCTCCACAAACAACCCGAGAGATCTGATACCACTTATTGCAAAAAAATTAGGACCCCGCGGAATAACAAACCCTAACAACTAGTTAGTAAGTCAATGCTTGAAAAATTAGGTCACACAACAAAGCAAACAAGTTATCCTTCTCCGGATCTTGTGAGAGCAAATTAGAAAACGAAGTGCGACAAAATCAACAAGCAAAAAATAAATTAGCCGAAGATTTTACCTTGGTTCGATTGCGAACAACCTACATCCAGCATTCTGAGATGATCCACTAAGATAAAGGAGAGTACACGAGATTTACACAAACACTTTCTTCTTTTCCCTCTTGTGAGTAATAACTTGGAAATTCCAAGCCCCCATAAAGAAGAAGACAAAAAGAACGAAAGAAGACCCAAAAATCAAAGGAACACTCAACGCCTATAGCTTACCCTCTTGATTCTTCTCTCTTCTAAGCCCTAACCATTCTTTTCTCATTGGATGGCACCAGCAACTTCTTCTCACTCTGATGATACCCTAGAACTCGTGCCCAATCGCATATATGAGCATTGACAAGAAATGTGGGACCCACAACTTAAGGTAGCAACGACAGCCGACGTCAGACGTCTGGAGAACTTGTCCCAGACATTTGAGCCCACCACCAGATGTATACCCCAATAGCATCAGCTGTCTAGCCAAAGTGACTAAAAATCAACAGAGTGGCAATCTGGAGAAGGAAAAGCAAGAGCCGAGACCAGACGCCAGAGCCTCATGATCCAGACGTCTGGCGACAACATACAGCCCCACGCAGAGGAAATTGGCATATTTTGCAGTACAAAAACAACAAAATACATGGCTAAAATATCAATTTGGGTACGCGTAACCATACCCAAATTGGATTCAACATATAGTTACTTAATAACCATTCACACACATGAATTGGTCAGCGAATGAAGAGGTCAGTAAGTGGATGGTCCGACGGTTCACATTGAACCAAAGATTGACATCCAAGGCAAGTTAGGATATATCTTAGTGATTAAGTATGATTAATACATAATCCCACAATTGAAAACTCATATGACCAACGAAATGTATGTGAAATCAATGATCACTTGTAATATGCAGAGTAGTCTTTCTGTTGACACAAAACAATGTCACAAAAGAACATAGAATTGACTTGAGAGTGGATGATCGATCTTGTAGTAGATCTAGTGGTTGATCACTGAGTGTTTTTCAGCATATACACATCGATTGATCACATGATTATGCCAGTTGATTGTTTGGTTAAACATAAAATTTTAAGTCATACACATCTCTTGCAACCCCGACTAAAGATGGATTAAAAAATGAAACCTATCTGAACATATCCTAATGCATCTAATAGATTTGTCTATGCAAAAGTTTAAGCAATGTTTAAGTTATAATGATTTATGGTTGGAATGCCGCCAAGCTTATTCTGATATCTATTACCTTGCTGTACTAAATATCCTTTATTAAGATTGAGTTCTTTAACAACTCTAACCTTAATTGAATACATTCCATGATATTTCTTGAAGTTTGTAAAGCTTGAACAGTCCTTGAACAATATTTGCATTCCATATCCTTCGATCTAACCTTACATAACTAACGATATTCAGACACTAGAATTGCAATGATTAGCATCAGAATTAAGCCGTTAGTCATCACATAGATACAATATGGTTCATATTTATAGTGTGTGCAAACTTCAACTTTGTCGGATACTGATTGTCTACCACTAGACCACAAACATAGAGCCAGAGATCTTCATGCTGCATATACCTAGTGACTATAGATGAACACATGATTAGAGGAGATTGGGGTGACCATGATTGGGCCGCTTCATATACATTTATATTATCTGCTATTTTATGTTTACAAACCATATGCTTAAATATAATAGTACTAGTCATAACCCGTGCCCGCGGGCACGGTTCATTTAAGATTTTCCCCCACGAAATATTTATTCCCCAAAAAATTATTTCCACAACCAAAATTTAAAATAACAACAAATTAGCTTAAAAATATTTAGCGGCACAGTCGCCTTCGATGTGGAACAACAAATTCAGCGTAGTCGCCTTCGACACGAAACAACAAATTCGGTACGAGCGCTTTCAGCGAGAAACAACAAATTCGGCGTCACCGTCTTCAGCGTGAAACAACAAATTAGCGTAGAACAACAAATTCGACGTGGATGCCTTCGACATGAAACACCAAATTAGTGTCGGCGCGGGCGCCTTCGACCATAACATGTGCCCTCAGGCACGGTTCATTTAAGATATCCCCTCAAAATCGCTGTTCTCCCCAAAAATTATTTCACTCCTCCAAAATTTAAACGAACAAAAATTTAGCTTCGACGCGGGCACCAATTGATGACTGAGACTTATCCTAGTCAGCCCTAGGACTAAAAAAGTGTATAACTCACTCGATTACTAAATAAGCCGAGCTTAATCAGTGTTGGCAAATGTTCGGTTAGTTTAAACCCTACCAATCATAACAAATGTTAATAAATATAAAAAAGAGACAGAATGAGGTTCTTGCAACTGCTGTTCAAAGACTTTCTATGAGCTTTGGATAATGTGATGATCATGCAATGTATGTACCTACAGCTAGAGAGCATTATCTTGTAATTGAAGGCTTTAATTTACTCTTAAAGTTGATAAAGCTTGTCGTTAGGCGCACGATGTTATTTTTTCAAAGCAATTATTCTAACCCCCTTATCACATCGAACAGAGGTTAGTTTGGGATTAAATTTTTTTGAATTAAATCACAACTCATCACAAATTTCAAAATATTGAGTTTTTACGCTAATTTTTTGCTTGGTTTGTTGGCATGATTTTAATCTTGATTATTTGCTTGGCAAATTTTTGCTTGGTTTATTGGCATGATTTTGCTGCCATGCATCAACTATGGAATTATGTGAATTTAGCTAGAGTACATAGCAAATCCAGAGTTTTGAAATCAAATATTTATATGGATAATTTAGCTGGAGTACATAGCAATATGTAGGTATGCTTTTTATTTATCTGGAGAAATATTTTGTGCTATTGTTTCAATATTGCCTAAACGACACTTTTTGATTGGTATCAAATCTGGAGTTCATATCAAATCCATAATTCTTTTTATGTATCGGAGTTTTGGTATACATAGTTCTTTTTATGTATCAATCTGTAGAGTTCTTTTGGTATCAAATATGAAGTACATAACAATTTGCAACTTAAACGCTGGAGGTATGAATTTTTTTATGCATAACTCAAACCACCATGTACATGTGCAGCTTACATAACAAGCTGCAGCTTATATAACAATCTGTTGCTGAAACTGCATGTGAGTACAATATACTTTGCTTGGTTTCTAGAAATGCAACAATTGGTTATCAAACTCCATATACTTTTTTTTGGAAATGCAACAATTGGTTATCAAACTGCATGTACTTAATTGGTTTTTGGAAATGCAACAATTGCTGTGTACAATATACTTTTTTGGATATCAAAGTGCATCTACATGTATGCTTTTTTATTTATATGGAGAAATATTTTTGTGATATTGTTTCAATTTTGTTTAAACTACACTTTTTGCATCTGCATGTATGCTTAAGCTACACTTTTTGCTTGGTATCAAATCTGGAAGTTGATATGCACTTGAGAAGCTGTCACCTGGAAGCAAATATCAGCTGAGATGCGCTTGAGAAGATAATAATAAAATGCTACACTTTCAATGTCTAATTCCTTCGATTACAATTTGGGTATCAAAAAGTCAAATTTCTCTTTAAACTACTCTCATCACATAAAAGTAATATTATTCCAGTCCACTTAAGGAAAGTGATGGCACAATTTCAAAGAGAAATTTGACTTTTAAAATAGAAATTTTGCCAGCTTAAGTAAATTCTCTGTGTTTAAATATTATTCCAGTCCAATCAAGAGCTCAATTTTACAGAGGAATTAAAATAGAAATCAATTAAAACTTACAACCCAAATAAATGATGAATCACATTTTACCAATATAAAGAACATCAGTTTCATGCAGAAGCACTAATGATTACAGTTATGCTTAATCATTGAGCATGGAAGATAAAGTAAACAAAGCAAGGAATATAGAGTAAATAGAGGCACACAATTACCTTCATAAGATTTGTCAGGAAGCCTCTTGTTGTTTTTTTAGTGCTTCAAAGTCTCCACCAAATAGTAGAGAATGGGCCCAGCTTTAATGTATTGCAGTTGGGGACTTCAAGCCTTTGGGGCCTCTCATGTGTTGTCACCGACAGCTTGTGAAAGTGAGGAGAGCTGACTTTTATTTTGCATAGCACAAGGCCATTCATTTTTCCAGGGGTTAAAGGTGGCTTGCAGGCTGATTTTTCCAGAGAGTGAGTGATTCCCATCTGCAGAGAGCTGATAACAAAAGGAGAGAACTGAGAGCTTGGTGGTGTTCTTCAGAGAGCTGCTGCCCCTATTTTCGGAGGTGAGCAAGTGTGAAAGCTTGTGAGAGTGTAGAAGAGTGTTGATCTTCTAGTGTTGCTCTTCCTTTTCTTCTTCCTTTGTGAGATTTGTGGGGGCTTGGAATTGCCAAGTTGTTACTCACAAGAGTGTGAAGGAGAAGGTGTTGGTGTAAGCTCGTGTGCTCGCCTTGATTAGTAGTGGATCGTCTTGGAATGCTGGAGTAGGTTGTTCGCAACCGAACCAGGGTAAAATCCTCCGCCTCATTTACTTTCTGCAAATTTGAGATTGTCGCATTTCGCTTACTAATTTGCTTACGCAAGATCCGAAGAGGGATTGGTTGTTTGGTTTGTTGTGTGCCCCTATTTTTCAAGCTTTAGCTCCCTAGCTAGTTGTTAGGGCTTGTTGTTCCGCAGGGCGACAACGGTTTTTTATCAACACCTCTAACAGATATGACAATCAGCATTCCGATTAACAGTAAGGATATATACTGTCACAAAGAGGCATAAAACAAAAGCAAATACAATATTAGCCTGTCAGTAAAGCAAGTATGGAATATATGAAGTCGTGACAAATACATGAATGCATAAAAGATATCAAGGAATATATGTATACATATGTCTATTTGTGAGATATCCATTCATATGGTGTCTGCTTTTTAAGCCGACTCAATGCAGATGTTGTGGTACCTGCTATTTAATATCATCTATGTTTTTAATTAATGTGTTATTTATGTACGGAGTTCTCAAAGTTGCACATTATTCTTGTGTTGTATTACTTCAGTGTATACATGATAGAATTAGTGTGCCATCATTGAATAAATATTTTTGTTTATAAATTGATGACATATCTTTGAACTTGGCATTATATGTAATAATTTTCATGAAGTATCATAAAACTATGATTATAGGTCTCGCTCACCGCTGATATGAGCTTTCTAATTTGACACGACATAGATACAAATATACTACTTCACATGTGACCTCATCGATGTAAGCTCGGAGATGGCAAATTGAAAAGTACGCTGTTTTGTATTCTTAATTTCAACTTCATAAGATAACTCAAAGAGCAAGGTTAGAGATGAGATGTAATCTCCAACGTAGGATTCTCCACAAGGCTTTTGAAGTCATCTTCCTTTTGCTAGCAGGGTTATATTGCAGTGTCCACCTATACTACTTCCTATGAATTTGTTGTGTCACATTTCCCTGTGGTGTTGTATTTGTGTCCCATGTCTGTATTTGTGCTTATAGACGCTAACAATGTCTTGACCCAAATATCAGCCTTCACAATGAAAGCATTATCAGACTTAATGAATGACCCTAAAAGCGTAGTTACCCTAAAAATTTAATTTGCACGGTTCATTTACGATATTCTCCAGTCAAAAGTGTAGTAACCCGAAAATTTTGCACAACCCAAGGAATTTAGTTCATCCCAAAAATTTAGTTCATATTCAAAAATGCAAAAGGCCATGTCACCAAGCACAGTAAATTATTTTTTTATAATCATAGTTTTGGTGATTTACTTTTTTATAATCACAGTTTTGGTGACACGTAAGACAAAGATTCAAAAATTATATTGCATTGCATTGACTTTTAAACCGTCCTTAATGTTATCAATCAAAATTTTAAACAGTCCTTAATGTTATCAATCAAAATTTATTGCATTGCCTTTTATATACATTGCCTTTTATATATCAATAAAAGTTTGGAGATGGTCAAATAAAGACATCTTTATATCTGATCGCTTCATGCTGCTCTTTATTTGACAGGATATCATTTGCACACATTTGTTATGTATCTTGGCCCGCATATAGCATTATTTACAATTAAAAGTCCAATGTGGTCGAGTTGATCTGAAAACTGCTCCATATGATACAATACAGCTGAAAAGAGCACATTCGTGGCTTGAAAAGGATTGTTTAGCATTTGGACCTCCAGTATTTACATCTACCCCTGGTTCACTTGTTAAGGTTCCTCTCAGCAAGCTTATTCCTTATGTTTAGCTTGAGGCCATACTTTGGGGCATTGGAACAGCACTTGGGGAGCTTCCACCTTATTTAATATCAATTAGCCATGTATTTGCTTTGCATGCAATCCTCTTTAAGTGCTCCTACCGTTTGTATCTGTGGCGAAGACTGGATTCTTTTGTTAAATATAAGTATGGCTATTCTTGGAAACGACTTTGTATCAGATGATATTGCACATGGTCTCGTATTACTTGAAAACACAACCTTTTGCTGATTTGATTCAAAGGATTTGGCTGCATTTCTAACCCTTTTCTTCCTGGCCTCGGGCAAAAGTCTGTCACCTGCATCAATGACATTAAGAATATCATCTATATATTTTTTCAACAATGGTGGAATTTAAAAAGGATAATAATTGCAGTTTCCTGCACTTGAATTATCTGATTGTGTTAGGGGAAAATATTAGGCGTACATTAGCTTTTGGTCGTAGTGAATATTTGATGATACTTGTCACTTTGACACTCCAAGTGCAACTTAACACCTATGATTTCTAAAAAGTTCACATGACTATCGTGCAACAATGTAACGCCAAGTGACAATTAAACCTTCAAATAGAGAGCATTTAAATTCTAGCATAGTGTCACATACATGAATCAGATATTCCATGTAAAGGGCATCGGAAATGACCAACAATGCAACATGTGATATCGCATATACATAAAACTAACTGCTGAACTTTAACCGTTCTAATTGAAACTCCTGCTTTGATTAGAAAATATCGGTATAACTTTAAGTGGGGAAAGCTATATGATTGTTATAAGAGCAGTTGGCATAAGGAACTGCCAGCAATTAGCATTGGTATTAAGCTACGACCACACTTAACTCCTACAATCTTAAATGCTTTCCAAGCCACATATCCATTACTTAATCATTGGCTTGTTTTTTATAAGGTAAACCTATATTAATTTTTGAAAAAATTCTGTCAAACTCGGAAATTATTAATTTTTGAACTAATTATTAATCCTTAGAACTAATAATGCCATTGTTGATTAACAGAATCATTAGAACTAATAATTATTAACAGAATACACTAAGAAAAATGGCAAGATCTAATGATTCTCATGCGAAAATGGAAAAATGGAGAATCATTAAAAGAAAGATAGCAAAAATGATCATGACAGTAAATGGAAAAAATTCAGTCAAACTCGGAATCATCATACACAGCATATAATTCTCACAACTCATCATACACAGCATTTCGAGAATTATACACAAATCTATTATTGTGACTATTCATACTGAAATCAATCAATAAATTAACAGAGAATGGAACTTCAACTTTTCGAATAGTAATTCGACAGAACCTTTGTTTACAAATAACAACTAACCAAATTAACAGGGAAACCAAAAAAAACTACCCACGTTCTCAAATAACCTAAAAACAACTATCCAAATAATGTACAAAAAACAATTGTGCAAACATCAAGAATGATAAAAAAATTGTAGGGAGTCACAAATGTATACCATGCCAGTTATTTTTATGGCCATAAATTTAACTATATTAAGAACTAAATTTCAATAATTTAAGTTCTGCAAGACTAAGGAATGAGACTCAAATATTTGTGCATCATTCCAACATTCTTTTAATTAAAAGGGAAAAAAAATTAAACTGCAAGAATGTGACCCATATAAAGCGGTCATTTAATAAATAAAAAGATGTATACCTGGAATGAATTCATTCATCCCACATGGTCCATGGACCTTTTGCTAGAATTTCCACCATCCGAGCTTCCACTGAACATGAATTTTGGGGTAATGTCTAAGCAGGGAAATTTTTTGGGGTATATAAATGAGAAAATCCCACCAATGCAACAGTTTTGGAACCTTTGGATGTATGGATGCAAGAATCCTCCAAATGT
This sequence comes from Scilla litardierei, assembly GCA_030789695.1. Taxonomy (NCBI): domain Eukaryota; kingdom Viridiplantae; phylum Streptophyta; class Magnoliopsida; order Asparagales; family Asparagaceae; genus Scilla; species Scilla litardierei. The sequence continues at coordinate 2,297,354 of CM061141.1, read as the reverse complement.
TATACGAAGTTTTCAATTGAAGCTCTTCGTTTATTATGTGATCATGGTGGGAATTTGAATTATGTCATGGCATGTGGTTTATTAAACAATCTTACCATTCTATCAGATAATGATATGAACTGTGTGTTCATAATTATATTAGATAATGATATGAAATCACTTAATGTATTGCAGAAATGCTAATTTTGGGCCTTTTCATATTTCATTTGAATAGCTGGGTACTCTTGTTAGATGGATGAAGCTAAATAATTTATCTTTTATAGTTGCAAACATTAAGGAGCAAAGCCATTACAGATGCTTAGATTACTTGTTTTTGGTTCATGTATTTAAGTCTTCTGAAACATAAAAAAACTTTAGTAAGAGATTTTTTTGTCTGTTATGGAAGGGCCTCCGGGTCACATGGCATTATGTTAAAATGCAGACATTGATCTTTGCTCCTTGTTGGGATTTCGAATAGTCCCACATCGGCCAAAGTGGGGGGATCCGGGGGGTTTAAATAGTGGATTTGGGAATTCCATTGGTAAGAGGCCTTTTGGGGGAAAGCCCCGTGTTAAAAACCGTGCGGGTGTCGGTGCGGACCCAGAGCGGACAATATCTTACCAAAGTGGAGCCCAAGCCCAAGATGTTTAAACCTGGAAAAATAACATGGTATCAGAGCCGGACCCAGTTGTGCCGAAGTGTTTGATCCTCTGGTGCCGGCGTATGGGAGTCGGCGTGTTTCCGAACAGTGCGGCACTCGGCTTTTCCGAACAGAAGGACGGAGCACTCCAGATGTCGAACAGAGTGATGCCCACCGTGACGAGCCCGAGTCGGATCCATAGTGGGATGCCGGCGTATGGGAGTCCGCAATGCTCAGGTCGGAGCGGACTCATGTGCCGAGCTGAAGGAGAGCTCGGACACGGCCTGCCGAGGCTGATGGAGGAGAGCTCTCAGCTCGGAGGCGAGGTCTCGCGGGTATAGCTCGGAGGCGGAGCTCGGCGCAAGCGGAAGTGGCTCGACGCCATCAAGTGGATGGACCTTCCTAGCCACGGGGAGGCAGCCAAATGAAGTACGCTTGGTCGGAGCTCAGTTAGGGCAGCGGTTTGGATGATCGTTCGAGGGGAGGCTCATGATGTGGTCCTAGTTCGAGGGGAGGATTGTTGGGATTTCGAATAGTCCCACATCGTTCAAAGTGGGGGGATCCGGGGGGTTTAAATAGTGGCTTTGGGAATTCCATTGGTAAGAGGCCTTTTGGGGAAAGCCCCGTGTTAAAAACCGTGCGGGTGTCGGTGCGGACCCAGAGCGGACAATATCTTACCAAAGTGGAGCCCAAGCCCAAGATGTTTAAACCTGGAAAAATAACACTCCTATCATTTGACTATCAATGTACTCTTTATTGGTAATAAACATATTTTGATTTATATGGAAATCGTTGAAAAATCCGATTTCTTATAATCGGTCTTGTTTACCAGAACGTGGTTACTATGAAGATGGGAACTTTGGTATCAGGCTGGATAATGCTCTTATAGGTAAGGAGGCGAATACAAAATTCAATTTTGGTGACAAAGGTTATTTAACATTTGAGCACATCACATGGGTAAGTTAGCAGTCTGATGCTTTCTTTCTTTTTGGAAATGAGAACCATCTAATGTCTTGTTGCATGGATTAGGCCACATTTACAATAATCCTACATAGCCAGATCATTTAATTTGCATGATTTTCTGTTTGACAAACATGAAGGCTTCTTCGCTATGATTTGGGAACTTTCATTTTTATAGTATCAGACATGATATTTCATTACACACCATTGAACTTCACTACTGACCATCTTATAAGAGAGTATGATGCTCCTAATACATCAAGTGGGTGTACCAGTGTTCTGTTGCAACAAGAAAAATAACCTGCCACTTCTTGGTGGTCCTCATTCTGTTAAGATCAACTACTATTATTTAATGTTGGTATAAAACCATAATAACATCTTTGATCACATTTTCTGTCTTTTAACTGTCATCCCCAGACTGAAATCGATTTCTGAAATTACTGGGACTTTTTAGGTGCCAATATAAGTTGACACAGATGCATTCAAATTTTATTTGTAAAGCTTTTAAACATTTCTTGCTTTTTTCCAATCTGATCAGAGTGCATTTTCACTCCTTTGATTCCTCATTGATAAGTGGCATATTTTTCATGCCTTCCCTCTTTGCTATCTTTTTTAACAATAAAATTAAAGGTCATGGAGAAGCTCTCAAAATATGGGTCGAGATATCTCCCCCTAAAGCTACCAAGCAGTCCAATATTTAGGTTTTGCCAGTCAAGTTTCTCCTTGCGCCCTCACAAAAATACCATTGTGTTCATTTTTCATTTCTGTAGTATTAAATCGACCAATTTCAAAACTCATACTCATCTTATTACACAATTTCATCCAATTATGCTGTTAAATTTTGATGATATTGTGTGTTTTTGCAGGCACATTACCAGAAAAAGCTGATGGACATGAAGCTGATGAAACCAGAAGAGATCGAATGGGTAGATTCATACCATGACACCTGCCGAGAAATCCTAGCACCATATCTAAATGAGTCGGAGATGCAATGGTTGAAGAAAGCAACGGAACCCATTGGACTCAACAGTTGAACATGAAGACTGAATATGAGTATGAAGACTGCATGCTTATCGCATATGTTGGACTCAACAGTTGAACTTAAGCATGAAGAACAAACATGCGTTTGTCCAAAAATAGGATCCTTTATAGCATCAGGGCTGGCGCAGTGAATCTCAGACCCGATCTATGGAAACAGCTACGTGTCTCTGTACAGAATAAAAATAATATATTAACAATAATTAGCAACATAAACGCTGGACAATCTTTAACAAAGTGAAGGAGAAAGTAAATGCTTATCATGTTGTTTTTAGTGCTTCAAAGTCTCAACCAAATAGTAGAGATGGGCCCATGGATTTTAAGTTAGTAGTTGGGGACTTTATGGTTTTTGTTGGGCTGTCTCTGGTGTCGACAGAGAGAGAAATGAGCTGCTGCCCTTTGGTTCTTTTTTGGTGGGAATGCCATCAATTTACAGAGAGCAAAAGGAAGTGAAGCAGGCTGAAATTGATAGGGGCTGCTGCTGTCTGTTTTCAGTGAGGTTGCGTTTCATTTTCTGAAGCAAAAACAAGGAGAGGGCTGCCATTGTTTCTACTTGAGAGAAAAGTGTGAGCTTGTGAGAGTTTAGAAGAGAGGAGTTGTTCTTGTGTTTTCTCTTCCTCTTCATCTTCATTTGTGAGATTTGTGGGGGCTTGGAATTGCCAAGTTGTTACTCACAAGAGTGTGAAGGAGAAGGTGTTGGTGTAAGCTCGTGTGCTCGCCTTGATTAGTAGTGGATCGTCTCGGAATGCTGGAGTAGGTTGTTCACAACCGAACCAGGGTAAAATCCTCCGCCTCATTTACTTTCTGCAATTTGAGATTGTCGTATTTCGCTTACTAATTTGCTTACGCAAGATCCGAAGAGGGATTGGTTGTTTGGTTTATTGTGTGCCCCTATTTTTCAAGCTTTAGCTCCCTAGCTAGTTGTTAGGGCTTGTTGTTCCGCGGGGCGACAACGGTTTTTTTCTCAACAAGTGGTATCAGAGCCTTCGGTTGTTTGTGGAGAAATTGAGTAGCGAAGATGGTTAGTTTGGCGACACTCAACATTGAGAGGTTCACCGGCCGTAATGATTTCAGGTTATGGCAGTCGAGGGTGAAAAATTATTTGAGGCAGACAAAATGTTTTCAGATTGTGTTCGATGAGGAAAACATTGAGGAGGTGACGGCATCACAGAGGGCCGAGATGGAGAGAATGGCGTATAGCGCCATCCAGTTATCGTTGGTAGACACCGTCTTAAGAGAGGTGTTGGACGAGGCTACGGCCAAGGATATGTGGAATAAGCTAGAGGGGTTGTATATGAAGAAATCCTTTACAAGCCGCCTCTACTTATTACAGCAGCTGTACACTCTGAAAATGAAGCCCGGATCAGCGGTAAAAGATCACATAGATGAGTTGAATCGGATTGTGATGGAGTTGCGGGGAATGGATGTCAAGATCGAAGACGAGCAACAAGCAGTGATTTTGTTATGTTCGTTGACTGAGGAGTTCTCCCAATTTGTTCGGTCCATGATCTATGGACGAACAACGCTTACCGTAGAAGAGGTGAAGGCGTCGCTCCATACCGAGATGCTATGTGAGAAGGTCCAAGGTAGAGACTTTGGAGGAAACCGCGATGAAGCTTTGCATGTGAGAGGCAGTCAGGACAGAAGAGGAGGTCAAGGCCATTTCAAGAAGAAGGACCGCTCGAAGTCCCGGTATTCCCGTGATAGGAAGGACACCTCATGTTTCATATGCAAGCAGAGAGGCCATTGGAGGAACCAATGCCCCAATAGATTTGGGAAGAAAGGAAATGATGCTTCTGGTTCAGCTTCCTTGGGTTTGGAGGACATGCATATCAATGATGACAGAGGCCACGGTGAAAGGGGTAGCGATCCAGAGATGTTTGCAGCGGGGGTGTCTGGTGAGGCACAAGTTGCATGGTTGATGGACAGTGGGTGTTCTTTCCATATGACTCCACATCGGAGTTGGTTTTCCACTTACCGTTCCCAAGAAGACGGAGGCTCTATTCTCATGGGGAACAATGCGGCGTGTAAGACCGCGGGTATTGGAACTGTTCGGATCTGCATGCACGATGGGATCGTGCGTACCCTTGCCGATGTCAGACATGTGCCTGATCTTAGGAAGAGCTTGATATCCATCGGTGTGTTGGATAATGTTGGATGCAAGTCAGTTGTAGAGAATGGCCAGCTGAGGGTATCCAAAGGAGCCATGGTTGTGATGAAGGGAAGAAAGGTAGGGAATCTATATGCCCTACAAGGTGCCACAGTAGAAGGCGAAGCCGATGCCACCTCTTCTAGCTCGAGTGACGGAGATTCAGCAAAGTTATGGCATTATCGTTTGGGTCACCCGTGTGACACGACCCTCGATGTTCTCCGTCGAAGAAAATTGATTGGAGCTAGTGATGAGAGTGTGGAGTTTTGTGAAAGCTGTGTGTACGGGAAAAAGACAAAGGTACAGTTCAGCACGGGGAAGCACACTAGCCGAGGTCCACTGGATTACATTCATTCCGATGTTTGGGGGCCGTGTCCTGTAGCGTCAGGAGGTGGGGCTAGGTACTTTGTCCTCTTCATCGATGATTATTCTCGAAAGGTTTGGATGTACTTGATGAAGACAAAAGATCAAACTTTTGGGATGTTCAAGCAATGTCTTGCAATGGTTGAAAAGCAAACTGGCAAGGCGGTGAAAGTCCTTAGATCCGACAACGGAGGCGAGTACACCTCGAGGGAGTTCACAGGATTCTGCAGATCCCATGGGATTCGACGTCACTTCACTACACCAGGGGATCCTCAGTCGAATGGGGTTGTAGAGAGGATGAACAGGACGTTGTTGGAGAGAGTGCGTTGCTTGATGCACTCTGCTGGTTTGGAGAAGGAATTTTGGGGTGAGATACTCACTACAGCCGTGCACATAGTGAATCGAGTTCCATCAGCGGCGATTGATTACCAAATTCCTGAAGAGAAGTGGAGTGGGAAAATTGGTGACTACTCTTATCTACGCATCGTTGGATGTCCAGCATATGCACATGAGAGGGGCGACAAGTTGGATCCGAGGGCTAAGAAGTACATTTTCCTTGGATATGGCGATGGCGTGAAAGGATATCGCTTGTGGGACCCGGTGGGCCACAAGGCGATTTTGAGTAGACACGTCACCTTCGATGAGTCTGTGATGCTCAGGGCGAAGCATACTCATTGGAAGGGGGACGAGTCACCTGAGGAGACCGTGCCAGAGACGATTGATCTCCCGATCCCATTTCAGAGGCGACCCGGCAAGGAGCCGATGGTCGAGGCCCCCGTAGCGGGGCATGATGAGGTCCATGTTGAGGACCATATGCAGACACCAGTCCTAGCTCAGATACATGATGAATTTGTTGCAGATGAGGTGCGGAGGTCCAAGAGGACCAAGAAGGCGCCCGAGAAATTTGGAGATTGTGATTACATGGCATTCTCCTTTGACGACATGGCGTCGTATGCCTTAAACATTGAGCACGAGGAGCCTATGACCTACGGTGGAGCCATTAGCTCGAGTGATGCAGCAAATTGGCAAGGAGCTATGGAGGAAGAGATGGAGTCTCTCCACCACAATGACACGTGGGAGTTAGTGCCTCTACCACATGAGAAGCGTGCCATTGGATGTAGGTGGATCTATAAGGTCAAGGAAAGCTCGACCGAGGATGGTGGTGATGTACGGTACAAAGCAAGGCTAGTAGCTAAGGGTTTTGCACAGAGGAAGGGAGAGGACTACAATGAGATATTTTCTCCAGTGGTGAGACACACTTCCATTCGTATTTTGTTGGCACTAGTAGCATCCATGGACATGGAGTTGGAGCAACTCGATGTCAAGACCGCTTTTCTGCACGGTGATTTGGATGAGGAGATTTACATGCACCAACCAGAGGGGTTCATGGTGGAAGGCAAGGAGAGGATGGTCTGCAGGTTGAGGAAATCCTTGTACGGGTTGAAACAGTCACCCAGACAGTGGTACAAGCGATTTGATAGCTTCATGATGGGTGTAGGTTTTGAGCGGAGCGTGAAGGATCAGTGTGTTTATGTGCGCACATTGGATGATGGCTCGTGCATCTACCTGTTACTTTATGTTGACGACATGTTGATTGCTTCCTCAAACATGTCGGAGGTCAAGAAGCTAAAGGTGAAGTTGGGCAAGGAGTTCGATATGAAGGATTTGGGCCCGGCGAAGAAAATCCTAGGGATGGAGATATCCCGGGACAGGAGGAAGGGTGAGTTGAGCTTGTCGCAGAAGGGGTATATTGAGAAGGTGCTCGTCCGTTATGGAATGGAGAGTGCGAAGCCCGTGGGGACACCTCTTGGAGCTCACTTTCAGCTTTCGGCTTTGCAGTCGCCGAGCACCGAGGATGAGAAGAAGGCTATGTCTCAGGTGCCATATGCTAGTGCAGTGGGGAGCTTGATGAACGCGATGGTTTGCACGCGTCCAGATATTGCACAGGCCGTGGGAGTAGTGAGCAGATATATGGCGAACCCAGGCAAGGAGCATTGGCAGGCCGTCAAGTGGATATTGCGATATCTGCGAGGCACAGTTGGTGTCGGTTTGCACTTTGGCAGAGGTGACGGTGTGGTGCTGACAGGGTACTGTGATTCTGATATTGCTGGTGACAGGGACAGGCGGAGATCGACCACAGGTTACGTGTTCACGTTGGGCACCGCAGCAGTGTCATGGCGATCTGTCCTACAGTCGGTTGTTGCGTTGTCAACCACGGAGGCCGAGTTGATTGCCGCAGTGGAAGCGGTGAAGGAGGCCAAGTATTTGAGATGTCTGCTGGAGGATTTGGGGTTACCGCAGAGATTGTCGTTGGTTTTCAGTGATAGCCAGAGTGCCATTCATCTTGCGAAGCATCATGCTTACAGTTCGAGGACGAAGCACATTGAGGTCCGTGATTTCTTCCTAGAGGAGGAGAGCAAACAGATAGAGCTTCAGAAGGTCCCAACTGAGAGGAACCCTGCAGACATGTTCACCAAGCCCGTTCCCGCCATCAAGCTCAAGACCTGCTTGAGCTTGATCTGTTTGGCTTGAGTGTGGCGTCGAAGGGCGCAGATTCCGAGACGACGAGGAGGTCCGTGGAGTGACCATGGAGTTGTGATCAAGGTAGAGCTTGGATGAAGTGCTGGAGACTTTGTAGCAAGGTAGAGTGTTGTTTTTAGTGCTTCAAAGTCTCCACCAAATAGTAGAGATGGGCCCATGGATTTTAAGTTAGTAGTTGGGGACTTTATGGTTTTTGTTGGGCTGTCTCTGGTGTCGACAGAGAGAGAAATGAGCTGCTGCCCTTTGGTTCTTTTTTGGTGGGAATGCCATCAATTTACAGAGAGCAAAAGGAAGTGAAGCAGGTTGAAATTGATAGGGGCTGCTGCTGTCTGTTTTCAGTGAGGTTGCGTTTCATTTTCTGAAGCAAAAACAAGGAGAGGGCTGCCATTGTTTCTACTTGAGAGAAAAGTGTGAGCTTGTGAGAGTTTAGAAGAGAGTTGTTGTTCTTGTGTTTTCTCTTCCTCTTCTTCTTCATTTGTGAGATTTTTGGGGGCTTGGAATTGCCAAGTTGTTACTCACAAGAGTATGAAGGAGAAGGTGTTGGTGTAAGCTCGTGTGCTCGCCTTGATTAGTAGTGGATCGTCTCGGAATGCTGGAGTAGGTTGTTCGCAACCGAACCAGGGTAAAATCCTCCGCCTCATTTACTTTCTGCAATTTGAGATTGTCGTATTTCGCTTACTAATTTGCTTACGCAAGATCCGAAGAGGGATTGGTTGTTTGGTTTGTTGTGTGCCCCTATTTTTCAAGCTTTAGCTCCCTAGCTAGTTGTTAGGGCTTGTTGTTCCGCGGGGCGACAACGGTTTTTTTCTCAACATATCAGACCAATATGCCAAACATACAAAAACCTGATGTTTTCCCATTTACAAAATTACGACCTACAAATTTCATGACATAAAGTCACAAGCATGCCTTAAAATAAGATGTTGGCAGCTCGAGTAAAAGTCTGCTGCTCAGAACAGTTATATCAGCTCGGCATCACAATTGGAAGTCAGATGAAGACCTAAACAACTATTGCATCTGGTATGAATTATAAAGACACGGGTGTGGGATGAAAACCCAGGCAGTACAACCGTTTACATCTCATAAGTTTACATCATGTTATTCCAAAGATTGCCAAACATAAACTTGTGATTGCATGATGTATCATCATGTATCATATTTAGATTAGACATGCATGTCTTAAAAAATTAGATATGCATCATGCTGCTGAATATCAACAAAAACATTGAACTTATAGTTCCTATTAGTGTAAAGATGGGCATGCTTCTTACATTTGTGTGTATTGAAAATCAATTTTATGTTAACCTACGCATTACAACAAACACGTGGTGTGCACACAACAGGTTAAGCTAGTAAACAAAACCGAACAACCCAACAATCCAGAAAATATCACGAAGTTAATATCAAAAGTTCAGGTCAAAACTTAAGAGAAGACGCAAGTAAGAGAAAGTAATATCAAAACTCAGGACGAAAACTGAAAAATATACCTTCAATTGAGTTGGCGGTGCTTCCAATTCTTGTTTCGTCGCGTGCAATACTGTGGGGGACCAGTGGAATTGAGTATCTTGACTTACTGTTCAGCTAACAGGTCGTCGCCTGCAGTTCTGTGGTGGGACATGATACAATCATAATATATTGAAGCACGAGATTATTGACCGAGTCAAACAACCTTTGCTGTCAAACAACCATTGCTCCTGAGATGGTCCCATCTGTTGGAAGCGGCGAGACTTGGATCTCTTTTGCACAGGTCACCGCTCATGGCACCATCCAATTTCCGCACTCAAGTATGAAACGAGACACCAAATGAAAGAACTACGAAGCTGTGAAGAAAACACCAGTCAATCAATGGGTCTTCTAATGATCCCAAAAGGCGGTGACTTGCAAATTGCAATGGGTCTTCTAATGATTCCAAAAGACGGTGACTTGCAGGATTGTATAAGACCCAAACTGTTCTTATTGGCATTCATCAATTTCTATCTCCTTACAGAACAAATCCCGTATGACACAGCAGCTGGCATCCTGCCTTGTGTCGGCTATTCTATTCCTATGTCTTGCCTGCCACCACGCCACCTCCCTGGTCACACAATTCGGCAACGAGACCGATCGGCAGTCGCTCATCTCCCTCAAGTCCATGCTGTCCGATGACTCGCGAGAATCATTGGCTTCCTGGAACGACTCCATCCATTTCTGCCACTGGCCAGGCGTCGTTTGCGGCAAACGGCATCCTCAACGGGTCATCTCCTTGGTCCTTGTCTCCCGTGGCCTATCCGGGACAGTGTCACCCGCCATAGCCAACCTCACGTTTCTCGAGAAGATGGATCTCTCTGATAACCAGCTTCTTGGGCCCATTCCAGGCGAAATCGGTCGCCTCCATAGGCTGCAGCATCTCAATCTGAGCGCTAACTCTCTTGGAGGAGGTATTCCTGCAACGCTGTCTAGTTGTGCAATGTTGCAAAATATCAGTATATTCAGTAACATGCTGACAGGTGAAATTCCTTCCGGTCTGAGCAACTGCTCGGACCTTCGACACATAAGTCTGGGCAAAAACAATCTTACAGGACACATTCCACCAGCAATGACAACCCTCCCTTCTCTCACTTATTTATCGTTGGCCATAAACCAGCTCAGTGGCATCATCCCACCTACCCTCTGGAATCTCTCATCTCTCACTACCCTTTCGCTCGGTTACAATCAGTTATCAGGAAAGATTTCTCATTCAGTCGGAAAACTTACCAACCTAAAACATCTGGACCTTGCCAGCAACCAGCTGATTGGAGCCCTCCCATCTGAACTGTGGAACCTGTCTTCTCTCTCCGTGCTCGATGCTTTTAGTAACAACTTGTCGGGTTTGCTTCCAACAAATGTAGGCGAGCTTCTTCCTCTGATTAAAGATATTAGACTTTACTACAATCAACTTAGTGGGCCTATTCCGATGTCACTGTCCAATGCATCTCATCTTGAACGCATTGAACTTGGCTCCAACAGGTTCAGCGGCACAATCCCTCCTATCTTTGGACGCTTACAAAACCTTCAATGGCTAGCTTTTGAATACAATTTGCTAGAGGCTCCAGATGCCGATGGATGGAGATTCATTGACGGTTTAAGCAATTGTACCAACTTAGTATTGATCCAGCTAGACAACAACAACCTTGGCGGTGTGCTGCCACACTCTATTGCAAACCTTTCCACAAATCTCCAGTGGCTGTCTATGCGTAATAACACCATATCTGGAAACATCCCTCCGGACATCGGAAACCTTGTAAGCTTGTCAAGTGTCGCGTTGGGTGGAAACTTTCTCACAGGTTCTATTCCTACCACCGTTGGGATGCTTCAAAACATGCATAGCTTAGATTTGGACGGTAACATGCTGTCTGGGGAGATCCCGTCCACTCTCGGCAACCTTACACTACTGGTTGAACTTTACCTAGATTACAATAAACTTAGTGGAACCATACCGGCAAGCCTGGGAAATTGTCAAAATCTGGATCTTTTGTACCTTAAACAGAATAACCTTGTCGGTTGGATACCGAAAGAAATCCTTTCCATATCCACCCTCTCTCTTGGTCTATTTTTATCATTCAATTCATTGACGGGACCGATACCATCAGAAGTAGGGACTTTAAAAAACTTGGTGGAACTTGATTTTAGTATGAATAGATTGTTTGGAGAAATTCCGAGCAGCATCGGTGAATGCAAAGAGTTGGAACTGGTCTCGTTTCATGGCAACTTTTTTCAGGGAAGTATCCCGCCATCTCTGAGTGCCCTAGGAGGCATTCAGCTACTCGATCTCTCGCAAAACAACTTCTCAGGGAGAATTCCAGATTTCTTGCAGGACTTCCGTTTCCTAGACTATCTCAACCTCTCCTTCAATAACTTTGACGGTGAAGTTCCAAGGCACGGGATCTTCTTAAACACAAGTGCAGTGTCACTAGTTGGAAACAAAAATCTATGTGGAGGGATTCCAGAAATGCACTTGCCAGACTGCCAATTACAATCCCCGAGCAAAAAACATAACTCCCATCAGTTGATGTTGATCATTTCAATTGCATGTTCATCTTTGTTCTTCTTTGTGCTCTTCTGCTTTCTTGTGGCATGTTTCTGGATGAGAAAGATTAGGAAAAAAAATAGAGCCTCAACAGCCATGAATGGACAAGAGAACGTAAGTTATGCTGACCTTGTGAGAGCAACAAACGGGTTCTCTGAAGATCATATAATTGGGAGTGGAGGTTTTGCTACAGTGTATACGGGCATCCTACATGATGATGATGATGGTAGAAGGAAGGTTGTTGCTGTGAAGGTACTCAACCTTCGGCTTCAAGGAGCATTAAAGAGCTTTATGGCAGAATGTGAAGCCTTGAGAAATATTCGACATCGAAATCTTGTTAAGGTCATTACAGCATGTTCAAGCATAGATTTTAGAGGTGATGAGTTCAAAGCTTTGGTCTTGGAGTTCATGGCAAATGGAAGTTTAGATGATTGGTTGCATCCCAAAGAAAATGAACGGACGATGTTGACCCTTGTACAGAGGTTGAACATAGCCATAGATGTGGCTATGTCAGTAGACTATCTCCACAATTATAGTGAGACGCCAATTATCCATTGTGATCTGAAGCCAAGCAATGTTCTTCTCGACGAAGACATGACTGCCCATGTGGGCGACTTTGGGCTTGCCAGGATTTTGAAAAATGTTGACGGCAAATCTTCTCAACATTCAACAAGCTCCGTTGGTTTGAAGGGAACCATCGGATATGTTCCTCTAGGTAAAAGCTTCTGATTCATGCTTTTCTTAGTTATGCTCTAGTAATATGTTTTCAATTTAGTTTCGTGTGACCAATTTAAGTATGTATTTCAATTTCATGCTGTTTTGTATGCGTCAACTTGAACAGAGTACGGGATGGCAAATAGAGTTTCTACGCAAGGAGACGTGTACAGCTACGGGATACTTCTACTGGAAATATTTACCGGAAAGAGTCCTACTGATGGTATCTTCAGTGAAGGCCAAAGCTTCCGGAAGTCTGTGAAGATGGTGCTTCCTCAACGAGCCACAGATGTCATCGATCTGCAGCTGCTATCAACAGGAGATGGTGAAATAACTGATACAGGTCAGAGTATGAATGCCGCAGGAGCTGTAAAGTGTATTGTTTCAGTGCTACAAATTGGTATCATGTGTTCAAACGAATCACCAGCGGAACGATTGGAAATGGGACAAGTCATCAGGGAACTGCACAAGATCAGGGAGTGTTTTCTCAAGAAATTGAATCCAAGTAGCCGTGTTGAAGGGTGAAGGCCATCAAAGCAAGGTAACTGGCAATCAAGAGTTGAACGAGTAATGCTGATTCATCTTCTACGGTAGTAAATGCTAGTAAATAGAGTGATGTGTTATTATTGCGATCTATTGGATAATGTAGCTAAATGTCTAATTAAGGAGTCTGATTATTAAGAACATGTGATAGCTTTGATGTTTCAAAAGGTTTTTAATAAAAAACGATTTTGGATATTCTAGCTAGTCTGTCCCTCAAATGTACATTACTTTTCTTGATTTCATGTGTAAATACATACACATGCCATATTTTTTGCATGACAGAATCCACAAACACAAAATGTGTATTCTCTTCTATCTCTCCTTTGTATCGTGCAGCAGAACGGTTGAATCTGGTTGAGATGTGGAGCATGACTGTTTTTATGCATCCAAATGTTTCTATGCGATCTTAAAATGATCAGGATGGCAACATTCTTATTCTCAACGCTGGAGTAGTGAAATGCATTTGTACATGAATCATACAACATTTAGAAATTCCTCCTTGTGAATGTTGTTTAATGAACACGTCTTTGCATGTATGCTTCAGGCAATGTATTGTGCGTGTGCCGTTGAGTGAAGTTCACGATATCAAATAGAAACAACCTGATCATCAGTCTGGATTTCTACTGAGTTTGTAAACGAGGTGTGTTCTAATGATACAAGGAGATAAATCTTCTGAAATTATTATAGGTCATCAATAGCTTATTATCGGATCGGTACCCAATCAATAGAGCGTCCATAACCTGCAGTAGTGTGGTGGGCTTATTGGAAATGATGTTTGATTATGTTAACAGATATACTGGTAGAAAGCTTACCACATTCATCCTAATAATGGAAACATGCCTAACCTTTCACGAGGTACAGGGTATAGTATTATCTTCCCAAAAGAAAGTTGAGCTGACGAGGGTCGTCGAATGCGTTGTTTGCTTTCGATTTCTTGTTACTCCTGAAGTGGTCATCGTTTTTTGGAAACTACTAGACTTGAAGTTTTAATTGCATAGTTCACATATCCTGGGCATGGTGGCAACCAATTTCCACACTCCAAGTGTGAAGTGAAAGACCAAGTGAAAGAAACTATGAAGCTGTTAATCCAAAAAAAAGAAAAAGAAAAAGAAACTATGAAGCTACGAAGAAAACAGCAGTCAATAGTTCGCCTAGTAGTTTCAAAAGTTTGCATGTCTTAGTGTTATGATGTGCTAAAATAGAAATACTAAAAGATAACCGAGTAGTTGTCTATAGATAGTGGCTATAGATCACACGAACGATTGTTTCAATTCTATTTTGATATCACACCGTCATATATGCAGCATGGAGAAGGCTAAAGGGATTATATAGGAAATCGTGTTGAGCCGAAAGGACAACTGTACGGATCAAAATCAATTAATTATTATGAAATCAAATATGCTTCCGCATTTTCTTCCGTATATTCTCAATTATCTAATATGAATTTTTTGTTATTTGCGGTGATGGTTTCCACCATAGAAATTCTTCCAACAGATGATTCATACAGAATCCACTCAAGATTGGTTCACCCACCTGCTACCAGGATCCATCTATAGTTTCGCTCAGCTTTTGCATGCGATCATCCAACACTTCGCTACCATAAAATGAATCAAGAAAGACCATGGCCACCTGCTGATCATTAGACAAGGTAGACCGGAAACACTTAGAGAGTTCATCAACGGCTTCAATAAGGAACGTATGACGACGTAGGATATCCCCGACAGCCTCATCGTTGCCTCCGTTCCACACCCTGTGCAGAGTAAGACCATGAGCATAGAAATCTATAAGAAACAAGTTACCACTCTCCAATCCACTGTATAAGATTTTAAAGAAAATCATGATACCAGATCTACTTATATATGCAGTAGTCTGCTCATCATACCATCAACATTTTGTTCCGACATTCTAATTTTATTGGACAGTAAAATTTAACAGCTAATGACTGTATACATCATATCCTCAATATTTACCATAATCTCTTGCAAGACATACAAAATTGCAGACAGTATAATAGAAACAAAACTTCTGACATGTATTAGCTCACTTCGAGAACGAGTACTTGATCTCAGACAATGGTTTAAAAAAATCAGGTGTTGGTATATACCCTATGAAAGTAAGATTGTTCATTGTTATAAGTCCGTAACATAATCAAACATCAATTCCACAAGCATACTACATTACGACAGACATGAACTGTTTTTAAACAGGATAATGAGTCAATATATTAAAACATTACTACCACTTTCTTTTGATTACAACAGATGTATCTTCTTATATCATTAGCAGACACCCTCTTATCATTTCAGTAGAAATCCAAACTGATGATCACATCTTAGCTAGTAATAACAGTTTTATATCATATATATGTGCGTGAGAACTATTGGTCAGGCTAGGATATGGATCTTTTCAGGACTTTAGTTTATTTGGTAGCCTTTTTTCAGTCTTACCTTTAGAAATAAAAGTTATTAAGCCGGAACTTTGGAACATAGGGTAGCCTTCTCAGAGCCTAATAGTAACTCAATCTTTTAGTTTAAGTCACATCAGAATTCTTTTCTGTTATTTAGGATTATATGCTTTCGATCTTAAACATAATAGGATTCCCAAACTTTTTAAAGCCCAAAACAATAGCCTTAATTCTGTGTTAGTGGCAGGTTTAACTGATCATGATTCATAGAGATATACCAAATCTAGATGCTCAAACAACATGCTTTCTGAATCTTTTACATTGACAACCTCTTGTAGAATGCATCAGAGTTAATCATATGTTATTAATAATTCTACTCCTAAATTGGATGTAACCCCAGAGAAATCACCAATGGAACACTTTACTCGACATGCTAGCATGTGCATCTGTGAAAAATTTGGTGACATCATTCTTGATCGCCCTCAAGTTTGATGGATCATGATTCAAAGTTATACCTAGTTCTGAAGCTCAGGATAATGCCCAGAAGCATATGCCTGGTCACTTGAACTTTTTGATAGATAACCTACAGAAATATAAATCAAAATTATCTTATGCTCATAATATGCGACTCTTTGATAAGATGTGTTATCAAATAAATCACTACACTGACACTTTACTCGACTTGCTGGCATTAGAAACTGTAAAAAAGAAGAAAGAAAAAAAGAAAAAAAGAAAAAGAAAAACTTTGTGACATTATACTCTTGAGTTCCTGCAACCTGGCATCAATGGCCTTCAACCTTAAGCTGAGCTTCAGGACAGTGCCCAGAAGCTCTGTGCAATATCACTTGACCTTTTTTATTGAGAACCTATTGAAACATAAAAGCTATCACATGTTCTTAATAATCGGACTCCTTAAATAGACATTTAGCTGCAATATCCAAGCGATCACAATAAGAACTCATCACTCGATTTACTAACATTTACAACTGTAAAAGATAATGTGACATTATTCGTTTAACTCTTGATTGCCAGTTACCTTGCATTGATGGCGTTCACCCCTTAACACGGCTACTTGGATTCAATTTCTTGATAAAACACTCCCTGATCTTGTGCAGTTCCCTGATGACTTGTCCCAATCGTTCCGCTGGTGATTCGTTTGAACACAAGAAAGCAATTTGTAGCACTGAAGCAATACACTCTATAGGTCTTGCGGTATTCATTTTTCATACTTTGACCATTATCAGTTATTTCTCCATCTCCTATTGATAGCAGCTGTAGATCGATGACATCAGTTACTGGTTGAGGAAGCACCATCTTCACAAACTTCCAGAGGCTTTGGCCTTCACTGAAGATACCATCAGTAGGACTTTTTCCGGTAAATATTTCCAGTAGAAGTATCCCGTAGCTGTACACATCTCCTTGCGTAGAAACTCTATTTGCCATCCCGTAACACAGAACATCAGGAAATAGAAGTATATACTTAAATTACTCACATGAAACTAAATTGAAAACATGACAAGTGCATAACTAAGAAAAGCATGAATCAAAAGCTTATACCTGGAGGAACATATCTGATAGTTCCCTTCAAACGACAGAGCTTGTTGAGTACTGAGAGGATTTGCAAGCAACATTTTTCAAACTCCTGGCAAGCCTCTGTTTCTGCCTCGTCGAGCTGTTATCGTGTACCAATTCGGAGACTTGACTGGGGCACTACGAAGAAGAAATTGAACTCGATAGTTGGTTCAATTCCATTCAGCACGCATAGTGCGATGAAACTAACCACGAGAGCCACAACATTCGGCATCAGCTGACAAAGGGAAAGCCCCAAAGACTTCAACACACACAGCATGAACGGGTGCATAAGGAATCAAAGTCCATGTTGAAAAGCCCTGATGTAAACTCCGACCCCGCGATCACCAGGAAGATGAGCCGTTTCATCTGCTTGGGACAGCCGGATTCGGTAATCGCTTCTCACATACTTCTCCTGATATTCAGGGATCTCATCAGCCACCACTTGGAAGGCTTGAGCGGAGATCCGGCCCCATCCTTACCATTCTCAGGGGGTAAAGGCCAAAGTTCCAGCGGAGGCACAAGGAGAGGAGGAAGCCATTGTCGTAAGATCAAATTTTGATTCGTAGGGGTGCCGAATTGAATTGGTCAAACTTCAATTCGTGAGCCGCACCCAAGCTAGTCAAAGCTGAGCCTCCTCTATGCTCACAAAAATGCAAATGGTGGATGAGGAAATCAAGCGTCGACACATTGCGATGTTGGTACTGACCTGACTAGACACCTGTGATAAATATGACCCCTCCAGAGGTGCTATGGGTACAACAAAACCTCACAGTCAAACTTGACAGTTCATTTCGATTTTTGTTGAACTAACAAATGCTCGATGAGCTGGCTCATCTTTAACAAGTGCATTTGATCGACCATACTTTCCACTTTACTAAAGTGTGCAGGCTCACAAGTCAACTCGAGACGTGTGGCGAGCCGTTTGGCTATACAACCGGGGGCCATTCACTCGCGAATCGACCTTGCTATGCGCTTGAAGATAAGCCGTGTTTCCCTTGCAGACGACTTAGCGAACGACCAAGGGCCATTCCTTCGCGGGCCAAGCAAGCGATAAAATCAGGGAAGAATGACCTTCGTCGTCAGCCATAAGCCGATGGATCAACCCCTCGCCACTGAACGACATTCCTACGTCGTTATCCGTAAGTCGAGGAGACACACCCTCGCCACTGAACGACCTCCATCGTCAGCCGTAAGCCGAGGGGCCAACCCTCACCACTGAACGACCTCCATACTCAGCAGTAAGCCGATGGACCAACCACTTGTCACTAAATGACTTTCTTCGTCAGCCGTAAGCTGAGGGGATACACTCTCGCCACTGAACGACCTTCGTCGTCAGCCGTAAGCCGAGGGGCCAACCCCTCGCCACCAAACGACATTCGTCGTAAGTCGTAAGTTGAAGGGGACACACCCTCGCAACTGAACAACCCACCTTCTTCGTCAACCAAAATTCGAGAGGACACACTCTTGCCACTGAACGACCTACGTCGTCAGCCGTAAGCCGATGGGTCAACCCCTCGCCACTGAATGACCTTCAACGTTAGCCGTAAGTCGAGTGGACACACCCTCGCCACTGAACGACCTACGTCGTCAGCCGTAAGCTAAGGGGCCAATCCATTGCCACTGAACGACCTCCCCTCGCCACTGAACGACCAACCATGTCATCGGTAGTAAGTCAAAGGGGTCACACCCCTCGCAACCGAACGACAACATACGTCGTCAGCCGTAAGTCGAATGGGTTACCCCCTCGCAACTAAATGACCTTCCTACATTGTCATCCGTAAGCCGAGGGGCCAATCCTTCGCCACTGAATGACATTCGACGTCAGTTGTAAGTCGAGGGGACATACCCTTGCCATTGAACGACCTACTTCGTCAGCCGTAAACCAAGGGGTCAATCTCTCACCACTGAATGACCTTCGTCGTCAGCCGTAAGCCGAGTGGCCAACCCCTCACCACTGAATGACCAACCTTTTCGTTGGCCGTAAGTCAAAGGGATCACACCCCTTGCAACCGAACGACAACCTACGTCGTCAACCGTAAGTCGAAGGGGTTACCCCCTCGCAACTGAATGACCTTCCTACGTCGTCAATCGTAAGCCGGAGGCCAACCCCTCGACACTGAATGACCTATGTCGTCAGCCGTAAGCCGAGGGACCGACCCCTCGCCACTGAATGACCAACCTTCGTCATCAGTTGTAAGCCAAGGGGCTATTCCCTCGCCACTGAACGACAATATTCGTCGTCAACCGTAAGCCAAGGGACTAATCACTCGCCACTAAACGACTCAAACCTTGTCATCGGTCATGAGTCGAAGGGGTCACCCATCGTAGCCAAACGACAATTCTCGTCGTCGGCCATAAACCGAAGGGGCAACTCTCCCGTAGCCGAACGACAATTCTCGTCGTCGGACGTAAGCCAAAGGGGCCACCCCTCGCAACTGAACGACATTCCTCCTCATAGACCGTAAGTCGAAGAGACCATCCTTTTGCCACTGAACGACACTGAACAACATTCACTTCGTCGGCTATAAGTCGAAGGGGCCATCCCCTCGTAATCGAACAATATCTATCGTCGTCGTAAGTCGAAGAGGCCACCTCTTCGCTACCCGACTGATCGACTAAAGTTTATTCTTCCTCTTGATTAAGCACATCACCCGACCTTAACCTCCACAAGCGGTTGAACTCGGGTGATGTGGGCCATTGTTAAATACATGAGCCCAGCCCATTAAGCAAGTAAATAAATTCTACCGACTGGACTAAGACGGCCCATGGCCCATAGCTTTTGGGTTGAATGAGTCAACCCAACATCCCTCATGACTCATTACTCTCGGGTTGAATAAATCAAACCTCAATTTCCTCATTATGGGCATAAATGAAAGGTGATAACAAACCTCATGATGACCCACTTCAATAGCCTTAAATTTGGGCAATTAGTGGCCAGAATAATGAGGACAATTACACTCCACTAATGAGCAATAAGAGGCCACAATTAAGGAGGGAAGTTACAAAGGAAAAGAGGAAAAGATAAATATTCTCCAAATGACTAAGGGAAGGGAAGGGGCCAGATCTCCAAGAGGGCTAAGTATCAATTTACATGATTCCATCATCTAGCTCCTTTCATTTTTCTCTTTTATGTTTCCTCCATGAGAAACTAACTTGGACATCGGAGAGGAATCGATCGGGCCCCAACCCCGACCCCTTGACGTTCTTATGTTGCAGGATAATGGAGATACGACAAAGCTAGGCCAACATCCATCCATTGAGTCCAATCCTAGCTCGCATATCCATCTGTGGAGTCTAATCCTATCTCACATCGACCCGAATACGCTCGTTCACGGGTCCCACTTCAACCACTGGCGAGGCTCCACCCCAACGAAGGAGCCATCTTCAGCCCAAATTACTGTTGAGCCAAAAATGGACTTAACACTACCTGATGCCCCTTGTTCCCTTGTTGTTGTTGTTGTTCTTGTTGTTTATTACGGGTAAATTTCTCTAAACACCTAAGAACTAGCAAGAAAGGTTTTTGGGCTAGCCCCTGATGATGATGGATTAAAGATGAAGCCGAGCCTCTCTATATATATATCATATTATATATTTTCATTTTGATTTGAAAATTTTGAAGTGAGAAATTTTGTGAAATCTCAATATAGTTGATCTATGAAGCATCAAAGGCGAGTTTAAATTCTTTTCCCTCTCTTCGTCATGTCATTTTGGTAGGACTTCTCAATGCCGTTGATTCAAGAGAGCGGGGTGCTCGAAATCCCTCTCACTAGGGACACCATCAAAGCTGCCATCTTCGTAAGACTTCAGTCCAAAATTTTGCCTTAATGCTCTGTGGCGGTGGTGTTCAATGAAATGCCTCACATACATTTTACAGCTTGCAGTTGTATCTGTTCGAATGATCACTTATTTTCCACAACCGCGGCATCTATTCAAATGGTAATTCTAATGTTTAGTGATAATGAGCATTTCATCTTGTGGTGTATCCATTTGATAATAACGGTCATGCCATCTATTATACAATTGACGACCTTTTTTGAATTTTGTCCTACGTGACACCCAAATTATGACTAGGAGAAAAAAAGGTGATTGTGCACAGTGACTAGGACATGGCCTTCTTCATTTTTTACAAACCAAATATAAAAAAACTGAAACCTCAGACCCACTTTCATTCTCATGTTCTCCATTGGGGGAACTGAATTTTGTTGCAGAACAAACCAAATAACAAAAAAAACATATAACCTCAGCCCCACTTTCATCCTTACGTTCTCCATGGGAGGAGACCGAATTTTGTTGCAGAACAAACCAAATAACAAAAAAACGTATAACCTCAGCTCCACTTTCATCTTCACGTTCTCCATGGGGGAAACTGAATTTTGTTGCAGAATGGAGGAAAACCAAATAATCGCTGCCACACTTTCATCACGTCCTCCAACAATGGAATATCTTAACTGAACCGTGCCCTACGGGCATAACCTAGTAATTCGTTAAAACTGGATGAAACTTTCATGGTTGCACTCATGGTCATTATTAGTGGAAAACATTGGCTTTTTTTGTTAATAAGTGAACTAATTTGTTGAAAGTATGCTTTAATTTTGGTTGAGGACTATATGCACCGCAGAATTGTTGTGCATGCAATTATTATCAGGTAAAAAGGAAAGAAGGACAAGAGAGAGGGTATGAATTGACCATGTGCTTTGATATGTTTTCCTTTTTGGCCAACAATAATTGGATGCACCCAAATCTGGTGGTGGATTTAGGGCCTGTTTCTTTGTGGATGCTTTGCTTTGGGATTTACTGTTTGCAATAGTAAATCCATGTAGGAATCCCAAGGAGAGAGATGAAGAGTAGTGTGTTTCTTTTGGTTGCTTTGGGGTTGGAAAGTGTGTTGGAGTTTTGTTTGTGGGTCTCATAGTAAAGTAGTGTGTTTCTTTTGGTTATAGTGGGCTTGTGATTGTTGGATGAAGAAAGTTGGAAGTTGGTTATAATGTTTTGAGGTGAGATTAACCCCTTCCTCATATGAAGTAGAAACTTCTGAAACCCATCATTTAATTAAATATTAATTAACTAACTATTAAATATAAAATAAATAACTATTAAATAAGCATATTTATATACAACTAACAGAATTAAATATTAAAATACCGAATTTTAAAACCAATATATTTAAGTGCATTGGACCGAATAAATAGTAACGCAAGAACGGCAAGCATCGCAAACAGAAATAAAAATACAATTTCATCACCTAGAAGCAGAAAACACTAAAATATTAAATCACGGCATAGATCACATGCAACATATATCACAAATCCATGTCACATACCAAATTAAGGCAGCATAAACAAGATACATATTATATACAAAATAGAAGTATCATTGTGCATACCCAACTAATAAAGGTTTACATTGTATCTTCCTCATCAAACACTCTTGTTAATAAAAAACAATAACAAAGAACACATCAAGCCTATGAGCGAATATAAAACCAACTTAATGGTTTTGTATTCGGAGAGGAGGGTGTCCATTTTCCCAGTGTTCTGCTCAAACCCCCCACGAACGTGGCCAACCGCCTCTCTATCTCCAAAAGCCGCCTATCAGAGACCGCTGTGGAAGAGGATGCATGGGTCGGGCTTCTTTCATGCTCATCAAGCAAATGTAGTATGACATAGGTGGACTAGTCTGAGTGAGGTAGATCCTTCTATTCGTAGAATTTGCATTTATTATTCCCTCGCACAGGACAGCTCCAAAATCGACGGCCAGGATTTTTTCTGGTCCATGATGTCCGCCTGGGAACCCACAGACCATAATGGCAAAACTTGTTGTCGTCTGCATCTTCATCCAACTGAGTACCTGTAGCAACTCTGGGTCTAGATGGAATAGACTGGCTGGACCCGATGCTCATGTTAACCTTGCATGAAAGAAAGATTGACAACAGAGGCAGGCAACATATATACATATACATAGTAAAAAAACAAAGCAGTTAAATAATGGCAATTAAAAGGTTTCAAAAATTGAAAATAATATTGATGCATACATCATAACAAAATTGATACAAACAAAATTGATACATACATACATCAAGACTGAAACTGCTACATACAAAATTGCACCAAGAAGCAACAACTGAAACTAATACAGACATCATAAAAACCCAAAACAAAAAAGCAACAGCCCCAAAACATTCTCATTCTCCAGCCTTAAACTGCAACATACACAATGTTCTTAAAGCAGCACCAACTTAAACTGATACATACAGTAGAAAAACCCAAAAAAAGCCTCAGACCCAAACAATTCTCAATCTCCCCACTAAAACTGCAACATACACAATTTTCTTTAAAAAGCAACAACTAAAACTGATATAGACATCATAAAAACCCAAAACAAAAATGCCACAGCCCCAAAACATTCTCATTCTCCAGCCTTAAACTGCAACATATACAATGTTCTTAAAGCAGCACCAACTTAAACTGATACATACAACAAAAACCCCAAAAAAGCCTCAGACCCAAACAATTCTCACTCTCCCCACTGAAACTGCAACATACACAATTTTCTTTAAAAAGCAACAACTGAAACTGATACAGACATCAGAAAAACCCAAAACAAAAATGCCACAGCCCCAAAACATTCTCATTCTCCAGCTTTAAACTGCAACATACAGAATGTTCTTAAAGTAGCACCAACTTAAACTAATCCATACATCAGAAAAACCCAAAAAAAGTCTCAGACCCAAACAATTCTCACTCTCCCCACTGAAACTGCAACATACACAATTTTCTTATAGCAGCAACACCTGAAACTGATACAGACATCATAAAAACCCAATACAAAAATGCCACAGCCCTAAAACATTCTCATTCTCCAGCCTTAAACTGCAACATACACAAATTTCTTAAAGAAGCACCAAATTAAACTGATACATTCATCAGAACCCAAAACACAAATGTCACAGACCCAACATATTCTCATTCTCCAGACTGAAAATGTAACATACACAATTTTCTTCAATAATCAACAACTGAAACTAAAAAATACATCAGAAAAACCCAAAACAAAAATGCCACAGCCCCAAAAATTTCTTATTCTCCAGACTGAAACTGAAACATTAATTTTTTTAAAGAAGCAACACCTTAAACTGATACATACATCAGAACTACCCAAAACAAACATGCCACAGACCCATTCATTTCTCATTCTCCAGTCTGAAACTGTAACATACACAATTTTCTTGAAGATGCAACAACTTAAACTGATCCATACAACAGAAAAACCCAAAACAAAAATGCCACAGACACAAAAACAATTCTCATTCTCCATTCTAAAACTGCAACATACATAATTTTCTTAAAGAAGCACCAACTTAAACTGAAACATACATCAGAAAAACCCAAAACATATATGCCACAGACTCAACAAATTCTCATTCTACCGACTGAAACTGCAAAAGACAAATTTTTCTTCAAGATGCACCAACTAAAACTGATCCATACATCATAAAAACCCAAAACAAAAATGCCACAGACCCATACATTTCTCAATCTCAAGTTTGAAACTGCAACATAAACAATTTTCTTCACGAAGCACCAAGTTAAACTGATACATACATCAGAACTACCAAAAAAATGCCACAGAACCAAAAAATTCTCATTCTTCGGTCTGAAATTGCAACATACACAAGTTTCTTAAAGAAGCCCCAACTTATACTTATACATACATCAGAAAAACCCAAAACAAAAATGCCACAGACCCAAAAAATGATCATGCTACAGACTGAAACTGCAACAAACACAATTTTTTTAAAGCAATAACTTAAACTTATACAACAGCAGAACACCCAAAAACACAAATGCCCCCACTAATAAAATTTTGACTCGTGCCCTCAGGTATACATGTTTTGTATCTTGAAGATCAGTATGTATTTGGATGTTGCTCATTATAAATGAACCTTCAATCCAAATACCTCATATTTCTTCTTACCGTATGGTCAACTTCCTTCTACATTGTTCATCATCATAGGGTAACAGAAAAACCCAAAACATAATTGCCACAGAACCAAATAAGTCTCATTCTCAGACCGAAACTGCACCATACAAAATTTCTTAAAGACGCACCAACTTAAACTGATACATACATCAGAAATCCCCAAAACATAAATGCCCCAAATATTGAAAATTTGAATTGTGCCCTCATGTAAACATGTTTTGTATCTTGAACATCAGTAGGTATTTGGATGTTGCTCATTATAAATGAACATTCAAGCCAATCCTCATATTTCTTCTTATCATAGGGTCAACTTCCTTCTTTATTGTTCATCATCATCGGGTAGCAGAAAAACTCAAAACAAAAATGCCACAGACCCAAAATATTCTCATTCTCCAGATTGAAACTGAAACAAACACAATTTTCTTAAAGAAGCACCAACTTAAACTGATACATACATTAGAACACCCCAAAACACAAATGCCCCAAATAATAAAAATTTGAATTGTGTCCTCAGTTAAACATATTTTGTATCGTGAACATCAGTAGGTATTTGGATGTTGCTCATTATAAATGAACCTTCAAGCCAAATACCTCCTATTTCTTCTTATCATAGGGTCAACTTCCTTCTATATTGTTCATCATCAGGCATATGTAGCAGTTTCAGTATGTGGACTGTGTGGATGTATCAATTTCAGTTGTTGTATCTTGGGTTATTGTGTATGTATCGGAAAGCAAATATTGGATGCAATATGCTGATACATCATATATTTACTTTTAGCCCTCAGGAAAATTGTGACGTATCATGAATTAAGTTGGAAATCGGCAGCTGCTCATTTTAAATGAACTTCCCAACCAAATTCCAAATATTTCTCAAGAACAAAGGGACAAAGTGCTCAAAAAAATTTCATCATCATTGGGCTATATGCATATGGAAATATAGTTCAAAAAATTTCATCATCATTGGTCTATTTGCATGCACAAATTACCTGCAGAAACATCATAAACCATTCAGACTCAACCGATACCAAAACATAGCTATCATTAGTACGCTACAAACGAATATATACAACACCATAGAGAGTGTTTGTCACATCATCTTTACTCCCACCCAAACCCAACCCATACCTACGCTAAAAATAACAATAACAATAACCACATAACTTCACCAGAGAGATTGTTTGTGACCCTTCACATTAAACACATAACTTCAACGTATAAAACCAACCCATACCACCCATTACACCAAACCCCAACCCACCCAACCCCAATCACCCCACCACCAAAAGTCCATATTCACCTCCCAGCCTCTTCTCCTGCCTTTGTCACATCATCCACTACTAAAAAACGGACTTTTGCCAGCATTTTTTTAAACATATCCCAGCGTTTTTGAAGCGCTGGCAAATGTTTTCCCGGCGTTTTATGAAACGCCGCAAAAACGTTGGGAAAAGGAGGTGTTGCTAAATGTTTTCTCGGCGTTTTGGTGAAACGCCGCAAAATGCCCACTTTTGCCGGCGTTTTGTGAAACGTTGGGAAATGCACAAGACATTTCCCGGTGTTTTTGTGAAACGTTGGGAAATGCCCACTGACATATACCAGCGTTTCCTTTAAACGTTGGAAAATACCGAAGACATCTACCGACGTTTTGTTGAAACGTTGAAAAATGTTTGTAGTACATTTGCCTGCGCTTTTTTAAAATGTTAGGAAATGTTTATAGTACATTTACCAGCGCTTCCTTCAAACGTTGAAAAATACATATGATACATTTAGCGGCGTTTTCGTAAAACATTGAGAAATACTTATGGGGCATATTTAAGGGCATTTCCATTTTTGATACATTTAGCAACATTTTCGTAAAATGTTAGAAAATGTTTATGGAACATTTAGCAGTGATTCTAAAACATCTCTATTATTGCAAGCATTTGCCATCACTTCTTCAAAACAACATAGCCCCTCATATATATATGAACACTTCAAGTTCGCATAATACATATAAGTTTAAACATAAATTGAATGTGAACGTACAAGAAATTGAGAATATTATAAACATGTATTTTCAGGGCACATATATATTTATGTCCTCTGTAGTATGCACAGAATCAAACTCCATCGAAGTAACACTGTGTGTTGACAAGTTTTTGGTGCTGGGAACCCTGAGAGCACTGAAAATGGTCAAGACGCCTAAAAGGCTATTAGACTAATAACTGAAGATACGCAAATTGAGATATTTGCATGTTCTGAGGCTCCGTTTCGTTCAGATTCGTTGGCTCTGTTGTAACATCGTTGCCCATATCATGTATCTTGTGAAGTAGGAAAGTTCCCAAATCCAGGTATGATCTGTGTAGTGTCCTGAGAGGCCCAGTCCTGGGTTCCAAGTACAGATGTCAAAAATATGCTCCAAGCTCGGTTAGGACGCCTAAAAGGCTGGGAACCTTGAGAGTACTGCAAAACGGTCAGGACGCAAAAAAGGCTGTTCGACTAATGACTGAAGATACACAAAATGACATTTACATGTTCAGAGGTATGATTTCGTTCAGAATCGTTGGCTCTGTTGTAACGTCATTGCCCATATCCTTTGTCTTGTAAAGTAGGAAAGTTCCTGAATCCATACAGCTCTGATATGATCTGTGTAGCGTCTTGCAAGGCCCAGTCCCGGATTCCAAGCGAAGTGTCAAAAATATGCTCCAAGCTCCCATTTGACTGCCAACCAATAGAAAAGAGTTTAAACATCGCCTTAAACACGATCATGCTGGCAAAGATTGTCAAGTTAGTGAACATCACATAGTAAATGGGAGATGTCACAGTCGTGTTAAAGGTATCCAGTGCCTGCATGGCGTAAGGAAAATATGAATTTCTCAACCAAACACAAAAAAGGCCACCAAACCACCCAAAAAAAGAAATTTGTGTTTGATTCACATTCTATGCAAGGTTTTCACAGTGAATGGGAGACAACAACATAGTAAACCTACATCCCACAACAAATCACCAAATTGCTTTGTGCATTTATTCCATATATGTTTAGTTAAAGCTGTAGTCTCCAAACAAAAACAACTCTGTATGAGTTATTTACATGTTTGATATGTACCTTGAATAGTTAAATATTTAACCTTACATAAATGGCTTTGTACATATCCGTACTCATGATCTTGTTTTTTCAATCAGCTTGTGATGGTTGAAATGGAATTGCATTTAGTGCTTTAACCCAATTCAAAAGCTCAACCAGCATTCTAATCTTAATACTATATTTTCTATATGATACTGAAGATCATTTATTTATGTTCTTGTTGTTCTTCAATTTGGTGTTGGGTTATTTTCTCAAATATGTCTGGTGCATTTGTATGTTGTGCAAATATTGTATATGTTGAGCTTCTAAAAAGGCATTGCAATAGAATAAACAAAAGATTACTAGCTATCAATCTGCGGTTTGAAATAATGCCTAAACCTAGAGAAGAGATTGGATGACAATTTAAGAAATCACAGTCGTGCGCATACATGTCAAGCTTGTGAAAATGAAACATACATTCAAATCCGTGCATTCACTTTTCTCATGAAAAAGAACATGGAAATTTATCCATATGTTGCAGCTTTGCTAGTTTACTAAAGATTAATCACATTGACCTATTTCTGAAGTCCACGTGACAGTTATGAAAACTCTATTGGCTCCAGAATCATGTAAATGGCAGCACTTTCATCACATTCATACTAATGCAGTTGCATCAACATACTTGTCATGTGGCAAGAAAATTCTTTTTATGTTTTCCCTTTATTATGTTTTCATCTGGTGGGGAAGGCAGAACTCTTTTTTTTAAGCATATCCTCTATTGTAGACTATGACTGTGACTGTACATCATACTTTCATGTAATCAAATTCAAGGACAATGTGAGTACCTCTGACAGCAAGAACTCTATCGTTATGTCGCCACTTCCATATTGCTATGGCATGGAAGGTCCAGAAGTCAAATGATATTCATATCGTTTGCGTTTTCCTGACAACGTCATAAATAAGTCATGTATTTGTAAATTCAGGACATCAGCTTTGCTTCCACTGCTCAAATATAAGTGCACCTTTGAAAGAAGGCGATATATATGCAAAAGTAAAAGAACTACCGTAGAATCCTACAAGAAATGCAACAACCCTAACCAATACCAATTAATAATATCTTACATTATCAAGTTAAGAGAAAAATCATAAAGCATCAATCAGTCATTGATGAGGATGTATTTACATTTTATTTGTTTCAATGAGACACTTAGCAATTTCTGATGTGTAATGTGTTCATGTGACTAAAAACAAACTATATGGAGAAGAACCATATGTGTTATGGCAGTTTAGTTTTCTGGTTTTTTTTCAAAACGGTTAGGAGCCAGCAATTACAGTTGAAGATTAATGCATTTATGAGGTGACTTGAGATAGAAAGCAAATGAGAGAATTAAGAAAAAGAAGGAAAAAAATCCAGACGCAGTACACAATTGCCAATATGAAACATGTAAGTCTAATCCTCCCAGTTGACACATGTATGTATGTGCCTTCTTTTTCTTTTTAATCCGTGGTCACGATTTTGGGTTTTTCTCAAATTTGTTTAGGGACCTTTTTTGTCTGTCTAATCCCTTAGTTTTTATTATCCTTTCAGTGTCATAAATGTCTAATTTGCGAGAAGAAATTAGTACCACGAGCTCACCATAATAAGTGTGGTTTCCTCATTTCTCTAATAGAACATTAGCCATGATTTTCTTGTCATGTACAGATTCAGTAATTAACACAACTTTTCAGATTTAGAAAATTTTAGCATGTCACCGCAATTACTCAAAAAGAGGGTTGTATGAATGTGTAAATCCTTCTGGTTCTCGTCCCCAATGAATTAGTGCTTGAACTGTTTCTCACTTAGATGATATGTATTTCCTATCACGGAGCATGGGAACTAGTTTGATTCAGACATATTTATGGGATATAGTGAGCTCAGCCTATGCATGCTTACCTTCGATTGCTATCTTAGCCTCCAAATATCCTCACCCTTCACTGCTGCTTGACTGGAGGGCGTCTGATACCGTGAAAATGTTTTGGACCGTGGAAGCACAATTGTTGGCATTGGTTCGCCAGATCCCCCACAATTTATTTATGATGATGGTGACTACACGAATGTGTTTGTATCAGGTATGATCATCTGATGACACCTCATATCTGCAATTCATCAAAAATAGGTGCTTGCACTGCCGTCATGTAAATCACTGTGACAATTTTAAGATACACATTCAATGCAAATTAGAATTATTTTTTAGCTACATCACTCTTCAACTAGTTCATGAAGTCGATACCATTATTGGTGAAGCATATGCGTTTATTGAAAGAAAACATATGGTTTTCTGTTTCCTATGTCCTTGGTGGATGTCATTGAACACATTGTAAAAAATCAAGCTCGTATCTTCCGGTAGCTGGGAAACACTGGAGCTGGGTAACAGTATAAATTCATATACACAACACATTTTGGCACATCCTGCATCTTATTTCGGAAATCTGTTATATGATTAACTACAAAAATTTTACTGTATTCTGCTATATGATCAAACATCAAACCACCACGATCAAAAGCAAGCTGTGGCATTCTAAGGCACGATGGCATGAATATCAAACAATTCATACTAGGAGGAGGAGAAACGCATAGAATGCAGCCAAATTGTTTGCCTACGCACAGATCAGGCCCATAAACATTTGAATTCAATCATGATTCCCCCATAAAAAATTAACTAGGGAACAGAATGCTTAGAAGGGCACTCGCCATCCTGAATCTTCTTCCAATGCAATTTAGAAGGGCACAGATCCACTCAAAAATTTATAGTCCTGGTTTCGAAAGTGTCAAATTCTTCTTGCAACAAGGATTCATTGGAATGGAATCAATACAAGCAAATATAGCTTTGTTAGGTCATATCTCATACGAGTTAACATAACAAAGCACGACAAATAGAAAATTTTAAGCCAAAAATTTTATTAAAAAGTTAGAATTCCAAATTAGATAAAATTATGCCTAACTAACAAATCAAAAACGTTCTACCGAAAATAAACATATGCAACTCCAAATTTCATGAGAATTCGTGAAGACCGGACACATTTTAAATATAGAAGAGAGAATCGAAATATTATGCCGATCCCTCACATCTAAATTACCTGATCATTAGAGAATCTCTCAGAAAGAGAAGAAACTGATCTCGGGCTCTCAGTCTCTCCCGGGCTCTTCTCTGATGATTTCCTTCTCCATAACCAACTTCTTCGATCCATTCCACGATCTTCACTCACCAAAACTCTGATTCAAAACCTAATATTTAATCACCGACTAATACAAAAAAACTCAAAAAGACAGTCTAAAAAAATTCTTGTTCAAGAGACAAATCAATTTCACATAGAGAATTCATGCCGTTGATCTTTGCCTGTAACACCTAAACTTTCAAAACCCAACAGATAAGTACTTCGAAATCCTTATAAAATTCAAAATTTTTAAATATTTGGACCGATCATCATCGCAATAATCCAATATATAAATAAGATATAATTCATATCTGAGTCCACATTGAAAAAGATCAAGAACGATCAGAAATTATGAGCACGGGGAAAAGAATTGAACCTTGCATACGATCCATCGGCGGGAGCCTAGAGCTCGATAGCAGCGGAGCAATGAGCGTCAGAGATCGGGCGGATGGTGGTGGATCCGTGGGCAGATAGAGACGCACAGATCAGAGCGAGAACCCCTAGAATACATGAGTCGCCATCTGCGATCTAGTGAAGGTGTGAGAACTGAAGGTGATCGGTGGAGAGGGATCAGTGAGATCCAGCGACCTAGGGTTCTCTCTTGTCCCACTACCCTCTGTCGAGTCTTCAGTCCACTCCCAATGACGCCTTGTATGGTCTACGGGAGTAAAGCGGGTAAAAATCTGCGCGTTGTAACGGGGCAAAATCTTCTCGCCACCACAAGAATCTGGAGAGATTGCGTGCGGAAACCTAGAGCGGGGGGATGAATGTAACGGGTGAAAATTTGGAATGCGCGGCGAATGAAAAATTTTGGGGGGATGGATTGGGATGAGCGGCGAAAACCCAAATACGGGAATATTTCATTCGCAAGGCATAAAGGCTGATTACTTAGATCATTAATTAACATGTTTGCCATTAGAAATTCACCATATTTGCCGACGTTTTAGATAAAACGTGGAGAAAAATCCAATATTTACCAACGTCTTTAGTAAAGCGCCAGGAAACATCCAGTATCTTCCAGCGTTTTGAGTAAAACAGCGAGAAAAGTCTAGCGTTTACCAACGTTTTAAATAAAACGTCGGAAAAAATCCAACATTTACCCGCGTCCATATAAACGCCGGGAAAAGTTCAACATTTGCCGACGTTTATAGGAACGCCGACAAATGTCGAAACACCAAGAGATAATTACCAACGTTTCTTAAAAACGCTGGCATAAAAACGTTGGCAAAAGTCAATATTTTAGTAGTGATCTTTCCTACAAGTCCATATCCAAGCCAGCTACTATCTCTTCAATCATAATCTTCCTAGCCGATGGAGGCAATGCCAAAAAGCTTCATGCCTCCATCTCATCCTGGCGTAGGACCTTAAACACCTTAAACAATATCACAGGCGTATACTCAGTAAACTCGTAAACAAGCTGGGCAAGCGGTTATGTCCAATGAGAGTGTGCGGACCGTATAGCATCCGCGACATCTTTCACATTTTCTGATATATCCCGCACGACGTCGGGATCTTGTTGCATGGCCCGTTTACGATGTTTCTTTTTCCCCATCGCGGGTAGGGTAGCATGGCTGGCCCCCATAATGAACAGGTCCAGTCGACGCTTGCGTGGGGTTGTCATCTGGGACATATTGGGGTGGTGTATCAATATGTACCGGATCAGGCGTCACGGGCTCTCCTTCGCCTTCACCTCCAGAATATTGGCCCCCAAAGTTTTCGAAAATAGTCTTTGAAAGATCCCCCTAGCAGCGTCATCACCAATGATGAGAACACAATCGTCATACCATGGAATTGGACGGTTCACATAAGCCCGCTTCTGATGGTTTACCTGAACGAGTAGAATATCAAATATGATAAAGGTTTTGCAAAGCTATAGTTAATGTATTAGCACTTAGCCTATATATAAGATAGATGTAATTACCGCCGCCCACGGAGCATACGTTTCTGGTTCCAGCTCAATGATCTTCTTCTCCGCATCCCATCCTACACCGCTAATATCCATGCACTCTTGTACATCTTTGAGACGTGTCCTCAACACTTTCATGTGATTTTTCACATTAACACTTGTGAAAGAAGTCCCATGGATGTTATTGATTTCGGCTGCAGCGGCATTGAAGGCTTTATTTTTAAATGTCTTATCTGATTTAAACCTCTGCTATGCAAGCTCAGCTAGGAATGGAATGAGGGTTTCATTGTGCTCTGTCTTCCACAGTTTGTTCTGATGTGCAGAAGTGGATGAATGCTTAGACTTTTTCCGTGGGCTTGAAACAGACCCTTCGGCATCTTTGCTCCTCCGGCTCGACTTCCTAGAGGAGTCACTGTCGGGTATTTGTTCATTACCACTTGGTGGCGTAGGCATAGCGATGGCACCATGGGAAGAGGGGCTTCTGAAAGAGGGTGGTTCTCCCCCTTGGAGCATACTCATATACCCCGGTCCAGGCGGCGATGGCATTGACATTGGCATGTGCATTGGAATGCTGAAAGTATGATACTGTGGATATCTCATTCCATGCCCACCTGCTTGGAACCCATGCATGGGAAAGGGGATAGTTGGCATCCTCATTGGCATTGGTCGACTGACAAGTGGATCCACCCTTCTTTCAGTTTCTCCCCACTGTGACCCATATACATTTTCATTACTAGGATGCATGTGATCACTCCCGTCCCGATATGTATCACCCCCTGACCTGAATTTGCTGCTCCATCCATCCCTACAACATTAAGAAGATGAAAATGAAAATGCAACATGTTGGCTATAAACATCCAACCATCATATAATCTGATTCTAAACTGCAAGGGGCCTAAAATTTCATAATTGTAAAGCATATTCTTGATAAACAAAGGAATCAACATTTTGGCATATGCAACATAGCTAAAACAATGCAATGCTCAAGATACAAGAATAACATGTTCAGCCTTAGTAGGCAAATTATACGACGCCCCCTCATAGCACATGCTCTAAAGTGTTCCCATTATTATTTTTGTTACAGAAGTCCACCCACATATCCCAAGCTATCTGCTCCCTACGCATTTTCCATTGATCTCGTTGTTCAGTTTGTTCACGAACGGAAACCTGTTGTGATAGATCCATAACATCGTCATCATGCTCATCGATACCCTCTACAGCCTCCTCAACCCCATCGCCATTTTCAATTAGTTGGGGGTCATGCGGATCTTCTATTTGGATGTAGTTATGCAAAACAGTGCAAGCTAGTACGGTATCGACCTGACTTTTGAATGGGTAGTAAGGCTTGGCTGTCATTATTTTAAACTTGTTCTTTATGATACCAAATGTCGACTCGATCTTTGATCGTAAGGTAGAATGTCGTCGGTTGAATAGCTCTCGTCGGTTTCGGAGAACCCGATCAGTATGGTCCTTCAAATGGTATCTAACGCCACTGTATGGAGATATGAACCCTGACATTGTAGTATATCCAGCATCGCAAAGGTAATATTTACCTACAATCGAAAGAATAAAGCCAATTTATGAGCCAATGATCTCTGAGATACATATTTCGTATTTACATGTAACTTTATGCATATTACCTTCATACACTATCAGCCCCATTGGGGGGTCTAGACAATGCATCTTTCAGGACCGTAAAATCATTTGCGAATCCTTCCCACCCGGCCAGTACGTAAGTGAATCTTTTATTGGGAGTAACAGCTGCTAGGACATTTTGCGTAACCCCTTTGCAACCTCTAAAGCAGGGTACGAGCCTGGCTGGTAGCATGGCATCTATGTGCGTTCCATCAATGAGACCAATGCAGTCCTACAACGTAATCAATGAGCCCAATTTTCAATCACCATGACGATACTTATTATACTGACACAAATACAGATAATCACACATACCTTAAAAATGGAAACCAAGTTGGATTATTGACTATCTCTAATGGCGTCTCATTTATAGCTTGCTTCAGGAACATATCCCGAAGTGCACACACTGCCGCCATAACTTTGTTAAAATACCGGCTCACTGTCCCTCCTCCCCTAATAAAATCCACTTGCATGACTCTATTCTTTGACTTGTGCCCTACAATATGCAGGAACATAGCCAACTGCTCCTCGATGGATACATGAATATTGTCCTTGAGAAGATCACGCTGACTCATTAGTGATGCAAGATTCATGAAAGCATGTCTTCGCATCCGTAAGTAGTCCAAACAGCTACTTTCAGAACCATACAGAATTCTCCGCATGTGGGATGTTCTATGCAGATCCCTCATAGCTGAGGGCTCTCTGGGAATAGGGGCGGCCCTAGCATTATTGTCCAGTTGTAAGGCTAAGACGACAAACGATATTGCCGCCGCTGCAGCGGTACATAACTCACACGTCGAATGGTCTCCTTGTGTATCCATGTCCCCCTTAATTGAATCAAACAATACTTAACACGTAAGAGTTGAAGGACATATGATATTACCATATAGGATGGCATGGAACAAATATACATGTCTCTTCCCATTATCCTATATAACTTATGTCAAGCTCAAAACATATACCACGCATATATCCCCTATTAATTTAATACCTACCATAAAAAATATGAATAACACATTACATATTTTTTGTCAGTATCCCTCAGATTTACTGTGTAATCATAGTCACACACGAGGTTGCTTTGCCGTTACTCCTGCCTTTTCACCACATAAATACCCCATCAGTAAATCAATTTTAAATAAACACATCGTAATAAAATCCCACTCAAGACTTTGACGTAAGTAAGCAGTTTACAAACAGAAAAATAAATTATAAACTCTAAAAGTTTGAAATTTTAACTTTAAATAAACTTCATTTAAAACAAATAAAATCTAGAACTTTCAGTTGAAATTGGGATCCAACAATGTAAAAATCAAATTGGGTCTTCATTGGAACCAACAAGCAATCCATCCATCGTGTACATACGTAATCAAATCCATTCCATCAATCCTCTTCTTTTCATCATTGGGCTTTTTTTAAGACTGCACAAATCATGCACCCATTGATACTATTAAGAATTGTGTGTGTATCCGTTTCAGACTGGAGAATGAGAATTTTTTATGTTTGTGGCATTTTTTTGGGTTGTTCTGATGTATGTATCGGTTTAAGTTGTTGCTTTAATAAGAAAATTGTGTATGTTGCAGTTTCAAGCAGCATATAAATATTTCAGCATACAAAGGATTCATGCATCCATCGATACCAACTTCACGTAATAATATCCGCAAAGGGCCTAAACCCTTGAAATTTGAAACCCTTGACGCATGCAAACAAGGACATCATTTTTGATTTGGGTTTTTCTGATGTATGTAGCAGTTTCAGTTGTTGCTTATTTAA
This sequence comes from Scilla litardierei, assembly GCA_030789695.1. Lineage (NCBI taxonomy): Eukaryota > Viridiplantae > Streptophyta > Magnoliopsida > Asparagales > Asparagaceae > Scilla > Scilla litardierei. The sequence goes on along the minus strand of CM061141.1, from coordinate 2,260,877 downwards.
GAACATTTTATAGTTGCAGTTTGAGTCTTGAAACCCTAGCCGCATGCAAACCAACAGCAAGGGCAGCAAAGATCACTGCATATAGGATCCCATGCCAGCATCCGATCAAAGCAAAATTATAAGAGAGTATCAGAAATTATACCTCGTCGATATTATCACAGAAAAATAGGGTTAAGCTAACCGATCCGACCAAGCTAGGCCCTCCCTCCTCAGATCCGACCTATCAAGCAATTTCAGCATCCGATTCCACCTGAAACCCGCCTGCGCTAGGGTTTTTCCCCAACCCAACTGAAACACGCGCAAAGAAGGAGAGAGGAGGGGTGATCGGAACAGGTGGGGCCCAAATCGGATAGATTTCGGCGTAATCCCCGTGAAATCCGCGGATTTCTGAGAGAGAAAAAGCACCCACCACGTAGGAGAGAGAGGTCGCCGGAGGGGAGCAAAGGAGCGGAGCAAAGCAGCGGAGCAACGGAACACACAAGAGAAAAACGCTGTGGGCTTCCTATAAAAAGTACGCGAATCGACGTGCTACAGTGCGAAAACGCAATTTCTCGAAGCAAAGCACCCGAAAGAAAGCACAAAGAAACATGCCCTTAGTCTTCACCTAATTTTGAATGCATTTCAAAATTTTGAATGCATTTCAACGCAACTAATCCGTCACAGTTCCAAAATTTGGATTGCATTTCAAAACACGAACTTAAAAAAATCAACATCATCAACGGAGTAGGGAGAGGAACTCACATCCGTCCTTGGGATTCTCTTCCATGAATTGCTGCGGTATGTGATCGAAATCGTTGGGGCCCTTCAACTCGCATCTACACCTCAGGCTCAGGTTCATTCTATAAGAAGATGTACGACGAGAAGAAGAAGAGTGCGAGAGTAGCAGCAACTTGGATCTTCTAGACGATGACGAGGATGATAGATCGTTGACGGGAGAGGAGAGGAGAGGAGAGAGATCGCCTTCGCAAGAGAAAAAAAGGTTTGGGTTTTGGGAGCTCGATCGGTGGTGGGGGAGGACGACAGGGGTTCGCGATGGGGGTTGCTATACACACAGCCTCAATTGCTCAACGCACATGCCATTTATTTACAAGTTTGCAATTAAATATTTACATGTTTACCATTCTTCTCTTTTGCCCGTCTTCTCTCATCCTCCCTCCTCTTCCTCTTCTTCTCCGTCGCCGATGCCACTGCTGCCACTGGTTCAAATGCTTTATGAAACTGGAAGCTTTCTGAGATATTGGCCGATCTTCAGGTATAAACCCTTGGAAAATCTATTTGCTAAAATGTCCGGCACAAAAATTTGAACTTTTTGTGTTTTTTTGTATTGCATGATTCTCTAAGGAGAAAAATGGAGAAAATTCAGGTCCTGATTCCGATAACAGCGATGCTGCCGCCCAGGTAAAAAAAAATTCGTGTTTATTTCCTCCCATGAGTGAAGCAGTTTTGTTAGTGGGATTGTTATTAAAGTGGCTTAAGGAAAAAGTTGTTTAATACGAGTGAATGTTATTGTGATGATGTTGTAGGTGCAGCGGTTGGCCATGGAGGTTGGCCATGGAGATCCTGCAACTTCCTTCTGCACGACCCGTAACAGTCGTTGGTGGAGATTCTAGTATAGATATTTGATGAACATAACCATGAATTTCATTTTTAACATCCTGTTAAGTGTTATGATTGATAAGATACATTATTGGCCCGCAAACCATAATCTTTAGAATGTTAAGTAAATTGGTTATCAAAGCAATACTGTCATTAAGCCAGTAATGCCGAATTTTTTTGGCATACGATGCATGCCTCCGTGTTCAGAAGGTTCAATAGGAAGCTGAAATCTTAGTGCTGGTCAAATTCCTGATTGAGGAAACAATGGATGAAGAGAGGTGCTTTCCGCAAGCCGATAATCTATTCTATTAGCCAAGTCAGTTTAAACTCCTACCATTGAGTATCAACATTCTTCATTCACTTAAATTAAAAAAGCTATGTGGAACAAGCCACAAACACATGCAACAATATTTTCAAAATTGAAGCAAGTTTTACCTAATGGATGAATTACAATTACATGGGCAGAAGTTTTAATTATTTTGGGCTTTTAGAGTTCAATTATTTTAGAGTTTCTTTTAGTTTAGAGTTTGAGTCTAATTAGGAGATGAGTCTAAGTTTTTTGTTTAGAACTTTATTTTATTTTGAAGTACTTTGTAGCTTTATTTATAAATGAAAAGTTTTATTCTTTTTAGAATTCTTGTTAGTATAAGAATAATTTTCTTAACGATCAAGTTTTACTTCATATAAAAAGAATTGTAATATAGATTGAAGAGTGTTAGGAAACTCTTGCATGCGGGCGTGAGAGTGGGTGAGCGATTCACCCGGGTGCGAGACTTTATTTTCTATCTCTTTATCAAAATCCTTATAGTTTTAAGTTTTCTAAATCCTAAATTTCTCTCACCGTAAAACACTAACCCTTTCATTCGTCGTCAGCAAGTCTAAAATGTAGGAATGATGGAGGGAATTCTATTCAACAAAGGCATAATTAAATGCTTTGCAATTTGATTAAAGGCAGATTGGGTTTACATTTGGTTCACAAAAGCTGACATGTGGCACGTCCATAAGAAACAAAAGATTGTGAGAAATGGAGATACCACATTGCGATTCTCCATAAGGAGATTTAAAAAAATTTTGAATTCTGCAAATTCAAAAGGTACATGAAATTTTTTTGGATAATTTTTCTTCACATGAAATTCGACTGAAACATTTTTTTGTTCAAGTTGTGCCGAGGTAGGAGCAATCATAATTTTTTGTTTATTTTGTTGGAATGAGAATATTCAGGTGATGAGAATTTAACCTTGCTTTGATTCATGAAAGAAAATTGTACCTCTAGAATGAAAGGTCTCTATTTGAAAATATTTCATCAGATTTGAAATGTTTCATAGGGGTTCTAGTTGAAAGTTTTGTTCATGAGAGACCTCCATTCTGAATTAATGTTTAATTATAAATAAATTGAAACTATAATTAAGAGCAGAAATTTTTCCATGGTGTCAAATACTAGCTTATATAGTTACATTAGATAATACAAGACAAGATCATATATTACAAATCAAAGTCATCCAAAAGAGCTTAAGGTCCTTTGGTCGACATAATTAAAAAATTATAAAAATATTTTTTTCCGGCATGTTTTTATAATCTTTCAACTCTCAAAAAAGGACCTCTAAGCTTCATTCCCAGAAAAGTTAAAAAAAAAGAAAGTAAAACGGAGACATTAGACCGACTCCTGTTTTCACATGCTAATAAAACTGCTCGAGTTCGTCGACATGAACAGGATGATCTAGTGGAATAATAATTTTCAAATTACCAAGATTATCAAAAACATACTTCTTTATTTTCTCAATATCACATTTCAGAACAGTAACCTTAGCCGTTATTATCAGATCAATACTTTTGTCCGTAGACGTGATAGCCACCCACACTCCTTAACAACATAAATAGCATATGTCACCGAATTTACATAATGTCACTCGGGATCATTTTCGGAGGTCGATGGTCGATGTGTAACTTAAGTTCCAGTCATTCAAGATTCTTCCTCTTCTTGGTGTGCAGTGGGAGTAGTGGGAGCAGTGAAAGCACGACGACGAATAACCACCACCAGACATACTCTCATTAAGATTAATACTAGTATCAGACATACATTAGTTATGACACACCAAATCAAGATTAAATTCTCATCATTTGAACATTCTCATTCAAAGAAAAGAACCAAAAACAATGAATCCTCTTGCCTCAGCACAACTTGAACCAAAATTGTTACAGTTGATTTTTCATGTGAAAAATTGTCTAAATTTTTTTCGTGTGTATGAAAATTCGAGAGATATAATTTTCATTCAAGAGTCAAATCAAGTTTACATTCTCATCACCTAAACATTCTCATTCTAAGAAAATAACCAAATATTGATGTTTGCTCTGGCCTCAACACAACTTGAACAAAAACTGCTCCAGTTGACCACCCCGAAATTACAGAATTGCACCTTCCTAGGATTTTGAGCCGTCTCCCTGACAGAATTGTCACTCCCTAGGATTTTGAGCCGTCGTCCCGCAATTGCTACTCTGCCCCTCAGTGTCTTGAGCCGCCGCCTGTTCATTTTGTGCTGACCTATCAGAATAGTATTTGTCATATTAGCGAAACTGCTAGTTATTACTCTCATATAGAAGTCAAATGCTCTTCTTGCATTTAATTTTTTTATTTGTTTGTTTGCTATGGTGGTGGTTGTTGGTGGTGGTCATCATCGTCATCACCTTTTTCTTTCTTCTTCTTTTATTGTGTGCACGTGCGTGTCGTGTTTTTTTTGTTGGTGGGGGGTCCTTTGTTTATTTAGGGGCTGTTCTTTTCGCGGATTGTTGGAGAGATTTCTCACAAAAAAACACTATTCACTATCCAATCATCTTACTTTCCTCCATTTTCGGTGTGCTTGTTCTTTTGCCAAAAATCTGTTTCTGCCTTGAAAGCTTACGTGGCCAAGCTTTTTCCGATTCCCAGCAATCTCCGCAATACACGGGAATTACGCAGGAATCCCAATTGTTGGGGCCCACCCCCTTCTCTCTCCCTGCCTTTCACGCTTGATTTTGTTTTTTGTTTTTTAATAAACATCAGCTGAATTCTTTAATAATAATTAATTAATTATTTTATCAAAAGTGGACCCAACATCTCACTTTCTATCTCAACTTCAAACTCAAAAGAACACACATACACAAAAAAGTTGTTGCGGGTCCCGCTACCAACTTTCAAACCCAAATTTCTCTCTCATCAGATTCCACACTTCTCAACTTTCCCCCATTATACTTTCCAACAAAAGAACATGCCCTTAACTGACAAATCTGCGATGACAGAAATTTACTTGGGATGGCGTGATGTACCTCTACCAATTTGTTCATGAGAGAGGTGGAGTGCCTGACTTTCTGAAGATTTTTTCTTGTACCATCTGTGATCCGTGATTCCGTGTTGTGAGTTTACTTGGTGACAAGTATAGACACGTTTTTTAATCTAAGGGCCTGTTCTTTTGTAGGAAAGTATAAATTGGGAATGTTAAGAAGTGTGGAATCTGATGAAAGAGAAATTTGGTGTAGTTTGTTCTTTTGTTAGAAAGTGAGTTTGGATTGTGGAGGTGGAAAGTTGAATGTGGGTCCTACTCCGTGTAGTGTGTTCTTTTGGTTGAAGAAAGTGGGATGAAAAAAATGACGTAGGACCCACTAAAATTTAAATTATTAATTTTTAAACTAAACTAATTAATTAAAACTAAACTAATTAATTAATAAACTAATTAAACATTAGTTATTAAACTAATGAATGATTTCACTCCTCACTCATTTCAATTTTCAGTGGGGCCCACTCTAATTTGCCTGCACACGAATTGTTTTTGCTAATGGGGCCCACGCAAAGCAATGGAAAAAGGAATTGTATCTCGGTGGTGGGGCCCAGAAAGGTGGATTCCAAGCTTTCCATTTTCGCAACCGAACAGCCGAACAAAATCTTAGCCTGGGATTCCAATGCACAGTGTATGAACAGTGTGTTTTTCCCAAAATCTTGCCCACGTTCTTGCAAAAGAACAGGCCCTAACTAGCTGCGTTTTTAGTTTACTTGTAGAAATAAGTTACATCTCTGCATAGTTACTATAAAAAAAATCAACACCGTAGGGCGCAGGATGTGCCCAAGCATGCTGGCAATCCACGTTACCCAGGATCGACGGACACAGTGTTAAAGGTTTTCTCATGCTCTGTTTTTTTTTCTCTCTCAAGATTTTTATATTAAACTTTATATTTGAAATGTGTACTTTCAGCTCTTCCTTAATTTGTTTTAAAATTGTCTCTTGTAGTCCAAAAATTCTTCTGTTGGTTTCTGTCAGTGCTTTAATGTATGTGTAACTGCGCATTAAGTAATTAATTATATGATGGCATTTTAGGTGCACCATGAAAATTTTACAATGTATTACTCTGCTCCTGAATATGTTGACATACATACCATGCCTAACTATGTTTAGATGGATAATTTTCAATTATGTGGTGCTTGTCCTGGAAGTAACTTAATTTTTTTTGTACTCCCCCAGGGGATAGCATTAGCTATGGGAAATTTTGATAAAGCAAGGAAGGAAGGGGTACCAGATGGTTTGGAGGCATAAGCAACTCAAAAGCCTTTTGTTCAGGTAAAACTCGCCATTACTATTTTTGGTGCAAATCAAACACTGAAATGGCAAATCATATTCTTCACTCCCTTGTTTTCTCTGTGAAAATAAGTGAAATGTCCAAATGGTAAACCTATATATATGTGACACCTGTTAAAATCATAAGGGCTAGTGCTATTCTGTGGCCTGGTACTATACTTTTGGGATCCTTTGCCAATCATTCCATTGCGCATCATTTATTCATTATTACGCTTGGCATGCAATTAAGGTCTATTTATTTAATACAAAAAATGTCTCTTCAATTTCAAAGCCTCATCAACTTTGTAATCATCCTATTTGACCGAAGACACAAATTTTTTGTATTCCAAATGATGTCAGACTGGATAATCATCTTGCTAGTTCCCTTCACACTGCAAAATGATGTGGCTGCAATATTAACCATATGGAGGTGCAACTGCCAGCCAAGTTACTGTTTTCAACTTCTGAAAGATTTTGAAAACATGAGAGTTTTCAGAATACGTACATCAATATTAGAACGATATATGTATGCAATGGGTACGTTTTTTTCCTATGCTAAAATTCTCACCCCTGAATGTTTCAATCCGGTGGACGAATATCAACCAGTAAACAGAAGAAATGACTTTTGAATGTTTATAAGAAATGTTACCATGAACGCTGTATTGTTACTTAATGAAATACTAATTGTACCCAGATATGGATCAAGGATTTACTATATTGGATCATATGTGAACATTGATGTTACGAGATTGATTTCTTTTTGTTGTTTGAGAAAATATTTAGCTCATACATTGGAGCTGAGACAAACAGAACCATATTGTGCCCATTATTTCCTTTTCTCTTAAGCGGCGTCGCTTGCCTGAATTCTAGTATGAAAGGTCTCATTCTGTCGAGTATTCTTGTTTCTTGCTGCTGTTCCATCCTCTCATGATTATATCTAATCGGAACGATGGTGTTTAAATTGCTTTCGTTGCTCAGAACAATAGCATATAACATTTGAATTCAAATTTCAAGCTCACAGGTAGTGCCATACCAATGTTTTCTTATTTATTCTTACCCGTGATTCTAGAGTCCTAGGGCACTCAACCCTGCTTTATTTATTATTCATTACTCAGTGCCAACGAGTATAGAGTTATTTACAGATACAAGAGTATTGAAGCATCAACTCTTTCCACATCTCTTTCTTATGTCCTCTTTCTTTCCCACCCTCCCGCAAGGACTTCACTTCTTGCCCCAGTAGTGTTTCCTACTGAATGCCCATAACACCATTCCATATCCCGTGTTCGTTCCTGTCATAGTACGGAGCGTTTTCATCAAACTCAATTGTCGATGTATTATTGCTATTTGAGGAATAACCATACTGCCCATCTGCTGTTCCAGTGTATAGGATTCCACTGTAAACGCCGCCATCTTTGGCATCCTGCGTGTTAATTACCTCGTCTGGCGGATTAGAGTTCATCTCCATGAGCTGTTGGAACAAAGAGGACAGTAGGACACCGAGCGCAGATGGAAACGACTTGATGCTTGGCCTATGGTGCGGGACGAATTCCTGCTTGCAAGGTAACAGCAGCTCGTCCACTGCAAAGAGCCTGCGGGTTGTAAGCATATACACATCTTGCTTGTTGGAAAGAGATTGCTCGGTTCTTGGATAGCTTGCAGCTGGCCAGTGTTCGGTTGTGGTTCATGGGTATTGTTCACGGCATTGCAAGTGCCCGGCCTGAGCTGTTGTTTTTTTGTGATTCACATCGACTGGACAAATTTTTCCATGCTCGGTCGAGCAGTAGGCCACTCAGACCGAGCAGTTCGTCGCCTCGAAAAACAGAGAGCTGGGATGTTTTGCCTTGAAGATGCTACTGTCATACTCGGGCCGAGCACCATGTCTACTCGACCGAGTGGACTTGACTCGACCTTGGACTCGACCGAGTCAACCGAGTCGGATATGCTCGTCACACCGAGCTCGACCGAGCAGGCGGTCGACTCAGGCCAAGCTCGCTTGGGCCCGCGAGCATCATTCGACGGCTTGGATGCTGTTTCTCTCCGTTCGTTTGGGTTCGTATTTAACCTATCTATGTTTTAGGTTAGGTTAAGCCGTCATCTTGAGTTTCAAAAGCCTCCATAGAGTTTTGTAAGCCTCTTGCTATCCCATTGGAGATTGGAGGGAGTTTTAGGGTTTTTGTTCTTGAGAGAAAGGTTTGATTTTTCCTTCTCTTATTCTTCCATTGATTTCTTCCTATTGAGTGGATTCGTGAGGGCTTGTTCCGTTGACAAGTTATTACTCACGCGTGAGGGAGCGTTTTTGTAACCCTAATTGTTTGGATCTCTCTACTAGTGGAATCGTCTCGGATTGGATTACTGGATGTAGGTTGTTTACAACCAAAACAGTGTAAATTCTCTTGTGTCTATGATTGATTTATTTGTTGCTGTGATTCGTTTGCTACTTTCTATTGCAAGGTCATTTGGGATTTTGTTGGGTCATTGAGATTAGATTTTTGATAGCCCAATATTCCTGATCAGTTTATTAGGGTTGGTTTCCGCATTGATCTCAAGGCGTTTCGGATTTTCTCCCAACAAGTGGTATCCGAGCTTGTGGTTTTATTGCAAAGGAAGTTAGTGGCGAAGGAAAGATGGTGTCTTTGGCAACTTTGAATATTGAGAAGTTCACCGGTCGGAATGATTTTCGGATTTGGCAGACGAAGATGAAGAATGTTCTTATACAGACGGGGTGTTACCAGATCGTATTCGATGTCTCGAATATCGATAAGGAGGTGACTGCATCTGCTAGGACAGAGATGGAGAGAAAGACGTACATCGCGATTCAGTTGTCGTTATCAGATAATGTTCTGAGGGAAGTCCTGGATGAGGCGACGACATCTGATATGTGGAAGAAGCTTGAGGGACTCTATATGAAGAAATCCTTTACGAGTCGCCTATATTTGCTTCAGCAGCTGTATACTCTCAAGATGAAGTCTGGTTCAGCGGTGAAGGATCACATGGATGAATTGAACTGGATAGTGCTAGAGTTGCGTGGTATGTATGTGAAGATTGAAGATGAGCAGCAAGCGGTTATCTTGTTGTGTTCATTGCCTGAAGAGTAAATCAGTTTGTTCGGTCAATGATTTACAACTGGACTACTCTCACCGTGGAAGAGGTGAAGGCGGCGCTTCACACGAAGCAACTATATGGCAAGGTTCAAGGTACAGATCATGTGAGTAACCGCAAGGAGGCATTGCATGTGAGGGGTCGGCAGGAAAGGAGAGGAGGCTTCAGGAAGAATAATGACCGCTCCAAGTCGAGACACTCGCAGGACAGGTTTGCGAACATCACACGCTATAATTGCCACAAGAAGGGCCATTATTCGAATCATTGTCCTATCAAGAATAGGAAGAAAGGAAAGGAAACCGAGAAGGATTCCGGTTCGGCATCTTTGGGGATTGATGGTGAGCAGGTTCGTGATGAAGGTAGAGATACAGAGATTTTTGCTGTGAGGATTGTAGGTGATGCCAGTATGGCATGGCTCATAAACAGTGGATGCTCATATCATATGACTCCTCATAGGAGTTGGTTCGCGACATACCGTTCAAAGCAAGATGGAGGCTCAATCCTCATGGGGAACAATGCAGTGTGTAGAACTGCGGGTATTGGAACCGTTCGGACAAAGATGCATGATGGCATAGTGCCTACACTTGCCGATGCGAGGCATGTCCCAGATTTGCGGAAGAGCCTAATCTCCATAGGCGTTTTGGACAATGCCGGATGTAAGTCGGTTTTTGAAAAGACCAACTTCGTGTTTCGAAAGGAGCCATGGTTATGATGAAGGGAAGGAAGGTTGGAAACCTATTAAGGTACCACAGTTGAAGGTGAAGCAGACGTAAGCACTACGAGCGCAGTTTTCGGAGATTCAGCCAAGTTATGGCATTATCGTTTGGGTCATCCATGTGACAAAACACTTGATGTACTCCGAAGAAAGTTGATTGAAGCCTCGAATAAGAGTGTAGAATTCTGCTAATCTTGTGTGTACGGTAAGAAGACAAAGCTGCAGTTTAACACGGGGAAGCATACTAGCAAAGGACCACTTAACTATGTACACACCGATGTGTGGGGACCGTGCCCAGATCCATCAAGAGGGGAAGCTAAGTATTTTGTCTTGTTCATTGATGACTACTCTCGCAAAGTTTGGATGTACCTAATGAAGTCAAAGGACCAAATTTTTGATATGTTTACAGAGTGGAAGACCATGGTGGAGAAGCAAACCGGAGGCACGTGAAGGTGCTTAGATCTGACAATGGAGGTGAGTTTACCTCGAGGGAGTTTAGAAATTTCTGCAAACTTCATGAGATCCACATGTGGTGGGCTCCGAAAGGTGCTCTCTCTCAAGCGCAAGAGTCCGTACAAGTAGTAAAATCTGGGAGTCCAGATGTCGAATCCACGAGAAGAAATCTGTTGCAACCGCAATTCAAATCAAATAGAAATCCTACGAAAAGAAACTAACCACTTCAATAATGATGGTGACAGTGATGTGAATACGTGATGGTGATGTGCGAACAAAGAAATTCGTGTATGAAAATACCTATAAAAAGTATGCACATGGTATGGGTTCATTAGGATCGATAATTCGTATTAATTTGGTTGACAAGTATAACACAATGAATTCTCCTTTTGGGAGCAATTCACCGGAAAATACCCAATATAACTCAATGAATTCTCCTTTTGGGAGCAATTCATCGGAAGATGCCCTTTTGGGGGTTAAAACACAATATTCAATAAGATCATCGCTAAAGTTATAATACGATATGAAACTCTCTTTTGGAGAGATCAAAACTACGGTATGAAACTCCCTTTTGGGGAGATCAAAACTCACCCTTTGGGGCGATCATCAACTAAATCAATTCTTTTGGAATATGAAAAAGTCGATTTACGGACAAAGATTACAATTTTAACGACGTTTAACGATTTAACACAAGGAATACAACCAAATAAACACAAATTATATCCCCTAACTACTCCATACCATGCACAAATAAGAATTAGCTACTCATCATGCAATAATAAACAACATCCATAGCAAAATACATCAAGTTTATAGCAAAATACGCTAGAAAACACCAAAATACGGGGTTTGAGTTAAAGGAAATATCACCAAATCTCCAAGTTTCGACTTCAAACTCTCGGGAAATAATAAAATAAGCCTCTGGAATTTTACAGAATTTTTCAGGGGGAAAATACGGCTCCTAGAGCCTCCAATACGCTCAAAATACGCCCCAAATCTGCTTGTATACGCCCCAAAAACCCTAAATACGCTTATATAATAGGTTTTGCGGGTTTGGGTTGTGTTATCGGGTCGAAACCCGCTTAAAAACTTAACCCGCAAACCCAGATCCAATCTCCACCGTTGATCTCAAACCGGCGCAATTCTGGACCGTAGATCAAAGCGGGATCGAATATCGTGGCGACACGTGTCCTCGCAACGAAACGGATTCGCTCCGCTCCGCTCCGAATTCGCCTCGCACTTGGATTTGATCCAGACCGTCGGATCCGAAATCCAACGGTCACCACGTCGCCGCGTGGCCTTCAAATTTCGCACGTCGCTTCGCACTTACGATCTCCGCATTCTTTCGTCCGTTGGATGAGCATCCGACGGTTCATCACTCGCTGCGTCTCCCCGCGTTCTGGGCCATCAGATAGAAGTGGGGAGCGGTAAGATCGCGACGCGTGTCTCACCGTTTGAATTCGAATCCGCATTCGAACGGGCAAAACGTGCACCGTTCGATCCTGCTGGGAGTCTCTGCGATCCCGCCACGTGGCATCGGAGATGCTCAGCCCTTGTTGCGTTCGACTCGAATATGCGCCGTTGGATTTGCATCCAACGGTCCTTACATGGCCGCGTCATCCTCTTTGATGGCCGCTCGATTTGAGCGGGGTTGGCTCAGATGCTGCCACGTGGCGTGCGCTGATTGGTCCTCGACCGTATTTTCGTATTTAATTGCGTATTTCTCCATTTAATTGGTATTCTGCATTCAAAAATTCATAGAAATTAGCACAGATCTCAGAAAAATACAAATAAATAGTCGTTGGAATCGTGAGATCGAGACCAAGCTAGGAAAAATATAAAAAGTGCAGAAATGCGTCGTTAATTGCTGTTTAGTGCTCAAATAGTGTGTTTTCTCTAATAAATAAATGTGTAGAAAATACGTTTGAATTAGAGAACAATGTAGCATCACATGAGCACAAAATAGGGCTAAATGGGGGGTTAAATATGTAATATTGAACCCGAATCAGCATGCACTTTTGCACACCTGGTGATCCGCATTTGAATGGTGTGGTAGAGCGGATGAATAGGACATTGTTGGAGAGAGTGCGGTGTTTGAGGCACTCAGCCGGTTTGGGGAAGGAATTCTAGGGAGAGATACTCTCGACTACTGTGCACATTGTGAACAGAGTTCTGTTAGGATCTAACAAAGATGAAATTTTTATTAGAAAACAAATAGCAAAATAGAAAGATAATTGAGCACAAAAGAGGTGTGCTCTCCTCCCAAGACGCCTAGAGGACGTCCGCACTCGTCTACCTAAGGAATCACCAAATATCAATCATCAAAATAGCATAGGTAAACAAGCGGCTACGCCCCCTATTTATAATCAAAACTAGGGCAAGGGGATGGCATGCGGCTAAGAGAAGGCCGGCCATAAAAAAGGGGCGGCTAGGGCAAAGGGGGTGCGGTGCGGGCCTGGGCCCGCACCCCCTTCCTGCGGGTGTAAACCCGCAGGCCAGTAGATGGGCCGGAAGGCCCATCAATACTCCCCCCCAAAGAGCCACCTTGTCCTCAAGGTAGAAGTCTTGAAAGCGCGCCGTCATGTCCTCCATGTCCTCCCACGTGCTTTCGTGCTCTGGTAAGCCTCTCCACTGCAACAGCACCTGCCGTCTGCCTGTGTCGCTCTGACGAACTCCCTTCAGCAATTCGGGCTCCATCCTCACCTCCATATCTGCAGTAAGGGTCTCGGGTAATGTAGGGGAAGGGGTATGGTCGCCAATGGCCTGGCGCAACTGTGACACATGAAAAACAGGGTGAATGGTAGATCCTGGAGGTAAGCACAATCTGTAGGCCACTAGTCCTATCTTCGCTTCGACCTCAAAAAGGTCCAAAATACCGCGGAGCCAGCTTTTCATTCCTCCTATGAGCCACTGACCTCTGCCTGTAGGGCTGCAGCTTCAGATATACCATATCTCCAACCTCAAAGTGTACGTCTCGACGATGTATGTCTGCTTGTGCCTTCATCACCTGCTGAGCCCGTGCCAAGTGGAGTTTCAGCTCCTCTAAAATCCGGTCCCGCTCAGCCAAGTACTGCTCCACATCAGAAACCGGAGCGTCTTATGACCATAACGAAGTAAGTGCGGAGGGTCTCTGCCATATAAAATCCGGAAGGGTGTAGTATGGGCCGCCGTGTGGTATGAAGTGTTATACCAGTATTCCGCCCACGGTAGCCAACGTGCCCACTCCTTAGAATTCTCCGAGATGCAGTATCGCATGTAAGTCTCCACACTTCTATTTACCACCTCCGTCTGACCGTCAGTCTGGGGATGATAAGCTGTGCTCCTTTTCAAGGCCGTCCCCAGCAATCTGAACAGCTCCTGCCAAACTTTGCTCTGGAATACCTTGTCTCTATCCGAGACTATGGACTTCGACGGGCCATGCAAATGAATGACCTCTCTCACAAAAATCTCTGCCACTGAAACGGCGATGTAATGATGCTTAAGCGGGATAAAATGTGCATATTTGCTGAGACGGTCTACCACAACAAAAATGACGTTGTAACCACCCGACTTTGGCAATCCATCAATGAAGTCCATAGAGAGGTCCTCCCAAACTCTGTCTGGTAAGGATAGCGGCTGTAGTAGTCCCCCTGGGGACATAGCCTGATATTTGTGACGCTGACACATGTCACACTCTGCCACCATCCGAGCCACATCCTTCTTCTGACCCTTCCAGTAGACCTCCCTGGATAGCCGCTGGTAGGTCTTGAGGACCCCAGAATGTCCCTCAATAGCACTGCCGTGGAACTCCCTGAATATGGTCGGTAAAAAAGTAGAAGTCCTCAGTATCACAAGCCTCCCCCAGTACAGTAGCCGTCTATCCTGCAGGGAATACCCTGGGTACTCAGTCGACCCCTGTAGAAGGGCCTCTCGTATAGCTGCCAACTCCGGGTCCTCCTCTACCTCCTGCTGCAGTGGGCCCCAATCCTCGAGAACGGACACGGTAGTGCCGCTAACTCTGCCTCCTCCTCCCGCCGGGATAACACATCAGCTGCCTTGTTCTCCAATCCTGGGCGGTACTCTATCTCGAACCTGTACCCCCATCAACTTTCGCAGCCATTTCTGATGCTCCTCTGCTACCATCCGCTGCTCTAGCAGGTACTTCAGGCTTCGCTGATCCGTGCGAACTATGAAGCTCCATCCCAACAAATATGGTCTCCACTTCTGTATGGAGAACACTATCACCATCAGCTCCCTCTCATATACCGATCGCAATCGGGCCCTCGCGGTCAACACCTAGCTGTAGTAAGCTATAGGTCGCTGCTCCTGCATCAGTACTGCTCCCAGCCCATGTCCTGATGCGTCTGCCTCTACTACAAAGGGTCTGGTGAAGTCGGGCAACGCCAATACTGGCACAGTGGTCATTGCCCTTTTCAGGGCCTCAAAAACTGTCGTCGCCTCCTCCCCCCCAGTGGAACTGATCCTTCTTTAATAACTCCGTCAATGGCCAAGCAATCATCCCATATCCCTCTACGAATCTGCGATAGTAACCTGTGAGCCCCAAGAAGCCCCGTAGTCCTCTGAGAGTAGTAGGGCGCGGCCAGTCCAGCATGGCCGCTATCTTAGCTCTATCGGCGGCTACCCCTCCTGCTGACACCACGTGCCCCAGATACTCCACCTGTGGCTGCCCGAAGAGACACTTCTTCCTGTTCAAATAAAGCTGGTGGTACTGCAGCTCCTGAAAAACCACCTGTAGGTGGTCCAAAATGCTCCTCCAGAGAGCGACTGTACACCAAGATATCGTCGAAAAAGACCAGTACCAATCGCCTGAGAAAGGGAAGGAATACCTTATTCATGAGAGCCTGAAAGGTGGCAGGGGCGTTGGTCAACCCAAAGGGCATGACCAGGAACTCGTAATGGCCCTCATGCGTCCTGAACGCCGTCTTGGGCATATCCTCCTGTCGCATCCGTATCTGGTGATAGCCTGACTTAAGATCTAGCTTGCTGAACCAGGCTGCTCCGTGTAGCTCGTCCAAGAGCTCATCAATCACAGGTATAAGGAACTTATCAGGGACCGTCTCCTTGTTCAGCGCCCTGTAGTCCACGCAGAACCGCCACTACCATCCTTCTTCTTCACTAATAATACTGGGCTAGAGAACGGGCTCACACTCGGCTGGATCACCCCTGCCTGCACCATCTCTGAAACCATCCTCTCGATCTCATCCTTCTGATGCTGAGGGTATCGGTAGGGCCGCATGCTAATGGGGGAAACACCCTCTCGTAGAATAATGGCGTGCTCGTGACCCCGTGGTGGTGGAAGACCCCGAGGCTCCTGGAAGATCTCCTCAAACTGGTACATCAGCTGCTGAACCTCTCCTGGAATGGGCTGCTCTGTACTGGCCTCTGCGCCTCCCTCACCTGTCAAAGAGTACAGCTCTACTAAATATCTTCCGCCCTCCGTCTGGATGGTCCTAACCATGGTCTTCAGAGAGACCAAGACCCTGCAGAGGCTGGGGTCCCCCTGGAGTATCACTGCTCGCCCAGCCTCCTGAAACTCCATCAGCAGTAGTTTCCAGTTTATGGTCATCTCACCCAAAGTCTGTAGCCAGGTCATGCCGAGGATGACGTCGGTGCTCCCCAGGTCCAGAGGTAAAAAGTGAGCAATAATCTGTATCCCATGCATGGTCAGCACCAATCCCCTGCAAACTCCCCGGTTGCTCTCCTTCTTCACTGTCCTCATCATCACGCTAAAGCTGCCGCAATCTGTCAGCTGAAGCCCCAACTGTGTCACCACCCTCCTGGAAATGAAATTGTGGGTGGCCTCACAATCGATAAGCACAGTCACCTCCTGGTCGCCGACCTCTCCCCTCAGCTTCATGGTATGGTTCGGTGTGAACCTGTCACGACCCGCTTCCCTAAAATGGAGGCGAGACGTGAAAAGGTCCGCACGAGAGTGGAGCTGTGAAGCCCCAAACCCGATAAGCGTCCATAATTCATAAACAGGTCCCTGTAACCACAACGGAATAACAATAATAACGCAAGAAGAGACATGAAATAAAATCTCACATCTCATATATTGTCCAACAAGAAAAATAAGTCCAACATCCAGAAAAGCCACCAGGCTAAAAGAAAAGAGTCTAAGGCCCAGAACAAGGCCAACAAAAGAAATGACATAACAAAGTATAGGTGCTACACACCGATAACAAAACAACTGTCTAACAAAAGTAAAACACAACGAAGACGCTAGGACTGGTCCCCAGTGTCCACGTACTCCCCGTCAAACACAAGCTCGGGCTCGGCGTCAGCAAACACCTCGTCCTCAACAAGGTACTCAGGTTCAGGATCTAACATGTGTCACCCAAAAGAGTAAAGGGGCACATGTCAGCAAGTCTAAAAGACTTGGGCAAGGAAACTGAAAGTAAGGCTCTAGCAACCTAGCAGTTTAGTATGCATGACATGGCAGTTATAACATGAGTGCACGATTAAAACATGGCAAGACAATTTGTACGAGAGAACAATCATCGGGACAAGACAAGACAAGACAAGAGTAGCCACGCTACTATCAATCTCAATCAATTCACTATTCACGTTGTTTTATAGATGTTTACGCCTTACAGCTGAATGGTTTTACATTCGCTGATTGGCCGCTTAACAACTACCCCACCCCCAAGAGTTTACGCCTTACCACTGCAGTTGCTGATCGGGCAGACTCCCAGTTGATTGGTCGCTTAACTCTTACACCTAATACCCACACGTAATGGAGCCAGGGTCCCCGCACATGAGCCCAGCAAGTGAGCCGGGGTTGCCCTGCACATGAGCTCGCATTATTAAACATTTGGCATAGGGGTGCACCTAGCCGGAAACACGCAATCCGGGCATTGGCTATCAACCAACACATGGCCCGCTTCTGGAACACGAGCCAGGAACACAAGCATTTGTAGCAAAGCTTCGCAATCACAGAAACACTTAAAGAATGCAATGACATGACAATTAATTTGCGTACCGTTAATGGAAAGTAAACATGACATGGTAATTGTGCAACATGATATATGTCGGAACTAGCTTCGTTATCAAGCTAGTTCCCCAATTTGCGCCTAGGCGAGTATCATTTCGTCGCCTAGCCTCTTTTACGCCTACAACAAGCAAATGGCCTAAAACATGGCCTAAACCCTAAGTGGCAAGTTTCACTTGCCTAGCACCGGGAATGCCGACCACTTCGTCTCACGGATGCTAATCTACGGGGAAAATCGCTGCTATGGGGAAACATACAACAAACAACATGAAATTTATTAGGGGTTCATAAAAATATAAATAGGTTATAAAAACAATGGTAGATCGATTTCTTACCGAGAGGAGGCGGAAGAAACACTCCGGGGAACCCTAGGATCAGATCTGGAGAAGATTGGAGAAGCTAGGGTTTTGGGTGATTTGGGGATTTTGATGGATTTGGTGAGATTTTGGGGAAGATGAGAGGTAGATGGAGTGAATGGATGGTTTGGATGATGATTCTAGGGCTTGGAATGAAGAAATGAAGCTTGGAGGAAGATGGGGGCTCAAGGGGGAAGATTTTAGGGTTTTGGGTCGTGTTGGAGAAGAAGAAAACGATTGGGTTGGGTTTAAATAGGTTGGGCTGGCGGCTAGGGCAAAACTAGGGTTTACAGCACTAGTTAGTCGGTCAAAGAGCAACCACTGACCGACTAGTTTGACAGCTAGTCGGTCGGTCGACCAACGCAGACCGACTAAGCGTAAACAGTAGCTACAGGTGAAAATAGGAGTTAGAATTAGTCGGTCCATGAACAAGTACTGACCGACTAGTTTAGCATCTAGTCGGTCGATGAACGTTCTTAGACCGACTAAGAGTAAACAGTAACTCAACTAAAATTAAGATGATGTGTTAGTCGGTTAAAGAAGCATTGCCGACCGACTAGTTTGCAACCTAGTCGGTCAACCAACGTTCTTAGACCGACTAACGATAAACAGTAGCTTCTGAACAATTTAGAAAGTCAAACTAGTGGGTCCAAGAAGGATTGCCGACCGACTGGATCGTCATCTAGTCGGTCGGTATCCCTTCTTCTACCGGCTAATGAGCACCAAAAGTTCCGATACGGAGCGCGGGGCCCCGGGATCGATTTCCTAAGACTCCTAGGCTTGATCTATAAGTAAGATATGACCGTTATGAAGTCCGTCACGAATGACATACTTCGAAATCGACGATCCTAAGGAAGAAACGGAGAAAATACGACGAATCGATCGAAAACGAAAACTACGGAGACGGAAACCACATACGAGGAGAAAATCCACCAAAACATATATTATAATATATTAAATCCAGATACATAAAAAGCAGTCGTTACATCCTCCCCAACTTAAGAAAAATTCCGTCCTCGGAATTTCCGAATACTCACGAGTCCGGAAACAAAAGTGGGAAACGCTCACGCATCTCATCCTCATTCTCCCAAGTAGACTCTCCAGGTGAACCGTGTCGCCACATCACCCTCACAAGATTGACAATCTTGTTCCGAAGCGATTTCTGACGCATGTCCAGAATCTGCACTGGATGCTGGTCATACGTCATATCGGGGCGAACGGTAATCTCCGAAAAATCTACCGCATGAGACGGATCGCTAATGTATCGACGAAGCTGCGACACATGGAAAACATTGTGAACTCCTTCCAAAGATGGCGGCAAGGCCAAGCGATAAGCTACCTCACCAACCCTCTCCAAAACATCAAACGGTCCAATGTATCGCGGGCTCAACTTCCCACGCTTCCCGAAACGAATCACACCGCGATTCGGGGAAATTTTCAAGAACACATGGTCGCCCGGCTGAAACTCCAAAGGACGACGTTTAGCATCCGCCCAATGCTTAAAACGGTCCTGAGCAATTCTCAACCTCTCCCGAATATTCCTGACGATCTCCACGGCCTCCACGATCATCTCAGGTCCCAACAACTCCCGATCACCAACGTCATGCCAACTCAATGGCGATCGACATTTCCTCCCATAAAGAGCGGCGAACGGCGCCATGCCAATACTCGCCTGGAAGCTGTTGTTGTAGGAAAACTCTACCAGATGTAGATGGTCCTCCCACGAAACCTTGAAATCCAACATGCACGCTCTCAGCATGTCTTCCAAAATCTGAATCGTCCTCTCGGACTGGCCATCCGTCTGCGGATGGTACGCCGTGCTGAAACTCAGACGTGTACCCAAGCTCTTCTGCAAACTCTGCCAGAACTGAGATGTGAACCTCGTGTCTCTGTCAGACACGATACTCACGGGGACTCCATGAAGTCGCACAACTTCCTGCACGATTCACGTTACATCAATATCCAAACTAGGAAAGAAAATAAAACGGAGAGCAAAAGAATTTTACCTCCATATATCTCCTCGCTAGCGCCTCAGTGGACTATCCCACTCGGAACGGAATAAAGTGCGCTGATTTGGTCAATCGATCCACGATCACCCAAATCGCGTCATTCTGCTTCGGACTCCGAGGTAGTCCAGTCACGAAATCCATAGTGATGTGCTGCCATTTCCACTCCGGAATCGGAAGCGGTTGTAGCAACCCGGCCGTACGCTGATGCTCCGTCTTCACTTGCTGGCAAACCAAGCACTTGGCCACACTCCGAGCCACGCTCCTCTTCATGCCATGCCACCAATAATTCAGACGAAGATCCTGATACGTCTTGGTGCCACCAGGATGCACAGAATACGGCGAACTGTGTGCCTCCACCATCAACTCCTCTCTGATATCCCCAGCGGGCACACACAACCTGGCTCCAAACCTCAGCGAGCCATCCTCATGAATCAAGAAGTCAGTCCGCAGACCGGCTTCAACCTGCTCCCGAATCTTAACCAACTTCGGATCCTCAGCCTGCCCAGCCTTAATCCGATCCACGATCGTCAACTGCACCTGCATGTACATCAACGACGAAGCCTCCCCAGGAAGGACAACCTCAATCCCAGACTCGCAAAAATTCTGCTGCAATCTCCACTGCGAGGTCAAAATCATCACCGCTGGAAGCCTACTCAAAGCATCAGGAACCACATTCACCTTGCCAGGGTGAAACTGCAGATCAATATCATAATCCGCCATAAGCTCCAACCATCGACGCTGTCGCATGTTGAGCTCCTTCTGAGTGAAAATGTACTTCAAGCTTTTGTGATCGGTGAAAATCTTCACTTTCTCACACAGCAGGAAGTGCCTCCAAATCTTAAGAGCAAACACAACGGCAGCCAACTCCAAATCATGCGTCGGATAATTCTTCTCATGAACCTTAAGCTGACGAGACGCATATGCCACAACATGTCCGTGCTGATGCAACACACAACCGAGACCCTTGCCAGAAGCATCGCAAAAGATCTCAAACCCACCGCTGCGATCAGGCACGACAAGAATAGGGGCCGTCGTCAACCTCTCCTTCAGAACGCCAAAAGCACTCTCACAATCATCCGACCAAACAAAAGCAACATCCTTCCGCGTCAACCTGGTCATCGGCTCAGCAATACGAGAAAAGTCCTTAATGAATCGCCGATAGTAACCAGCAAGTCCAAGGAAACTCCGAATCTCGGACGCAGACGACGGAACAGGCCACTCCCTGATGGCCCTAATCTTCCCAGGATCCACAGAAATTCCATCTCCAGTCACCACATGCCCCAGAAAAGCAACTCGATCCAGCCAAAACTCGCACTTCGAAAACTTAGCATACAAACGATGCTTCCTCAAAATCTCCAACACCGTCCTTAAGTGCGAGGCATGCTCTTCCTCCGACTTCGAATAGATCAGAATGTCGTCAATAAAGATAACGACAAACTTATCCAAAAAGTCGTAGAAAATCAGGTTCATCAGATTCATGAAAACTGCGGGCGCGTTAGTTACGCCGAAAGGCATAACCACAAACTCATAGTGTCCATACTTCGTCCTGAACGCTGTCTTCGGAACATCATCCTTCTTCACCTTCAACTGATGGTAACCACTCCTCAAATCCAATTTAGAAAACACCCTCGAACCTCCAAGCTGATCAAAAATATCATCGATGCGAGGCAACAGGTATTTATTCTTAATGGTCACCGCATTCAACTCCCGATAGTCCACGCACATGCGACGCGAACCATCCTTCTTCTTTACCAACAACACCGGTGCTCCCCACGGAGACACACTAGGATTAATGTAACCCTTCTGCAAAAGCTCATCCAACTGCTTCCGCAACTCTTCCAACTCAGCAGGTGCCATACGATATGGCGCCTTCGAAATCGGCTGCGCACCTGGAATAAGATCAATAGAAAATTCTAGAGCTCGATCAGGTGGCAAACCAGACATCTCCTCGGGGAAGACGTCACCAAAATCACGCACCACAGCTGGCCACTCCAGCTCCATCTGCATAGCTACAGCCTCCACCGGCCTGGCCCGAAATCTGACAGGACCAAGCGAACTGCTACCACGACTGAACTCAAAAGCTGGATGTCCGGGAATCTCGAACACCACCTTCTTCCTCCGACAGTCGATCGTAGCATAGAAGCTCGCAAGCCAGTCCATCCCAAGAACTGCATCATAGTTGATGATGTCGTGGACAATGAAATCAGCGAAGAGCTCATGTCCGCAGACCACCAACGAGCAAGAATTGCAACCACGATGCACCGAGACCACGCCATTCCCTGTAACGATATTCCAACTCTTTGGAAGAGGGGACGTCGACAAGGAATGCCTCTCCACGAAGTTCCGAGAAATTATGCACATCGATGCACCAGAGTCAAAGAGGACTCGTGCAGGAAACGTGCACACCAAAACCAAACCTAACAAGCAATTAACAATCAAACCCTATTCTAACAAACAATCATGCTCAAGCAAACAACACAATCTAACAATCAAACCAGCTAGGAAAATAACAGCTAGATTGAGGATTACCTGCGATAACCTCATCCACAGCCTCGTTCTCCACAGCGGTCATCAGAAAAGCCTGCCTCCTCGGCGGAACAGCCTGCCGAAAAGCCTGTCCCTGCGGAACAAGAGCTGCTCCGCGTCCCGCAGGAACAGACGCTCGCTGCTGCAACGGCTGTGCTGCAACAGGTGCCCTCCGCAGCTGATTCGCGTGCCGACAATCCTTCGCGGCATGGGAAGCATCACCACAAATCAAACACTGGCCCAAAAACTTCCGACACTGATCCTTAATGTGGCCAGGCTTGCCGCAGAAATGGCAAGTCTTCAGAATAGGCCCTCCTGGCCTCTTAAACTGAGCGGACTGATTAGGCCTGAATCCAGGTCTAACCACAGCTCTCGCCTGTTCCACAGGCCTCTTCCCAGCACCAACAATAGACCCCCTCCTCTGGTTCACGAGCAGCTCCTGCCTCTTGGCAGCGACCAAAACCTTCTGATATGACTCCCGGTCAGAGGAGGTCACAAAACTCTGGAGCTCCGAAGCAAGCCCCTGCAGGAACCTCTGAGCCTTCTCCTCAACGTCCTGCACCATCTTTGGTGCAAACCGACTCAGCCTCATGAACTCTTGGTGGTACATGTCCACCGACGAGCTCCCCTGCTTCAAATCGATAAAACGCTGCAGCATCTCCTCCCTGGCAGCTTTCGGGAAGAACTCACCCTCAAATCTGGCTTTGAAGGTAGCCCAAGCTATCGGCTCCGCCAACATTTTCTCTTCCGCATCCCACCAATTCCGAGCATTATCCTTAAGTTGCCTCTTCGCCAAATCAACCCATCCAGCCGGGGTGATCTTGGCCATCTTCAGATTGTCCTCGATATTCCGAATCCACTCATCGGCCGACAGAGGACCCTCAGAACCATCAAAATATGCGGGACCCAGCTCCCGAAATTGCTTTGCTCCTGGCTCAGAGCGAGGAACATCCGGAAGAGCCCGGGCAGCTCGAGCAAGTGGAGCATTCTGGACTTGCAAAAGCACGCCCTGCTGCACTTGCATCATTTGCATCATCATCCGCATCATCTCACCGTTGGTGGGTTCCCGCTCAGGCTCCTCATCATGAGGGAGCGCACCACTGCCCCCACCACGGGTGAAACGCCTTCCTGCCATCTAATGACACAGAGAACGAATCGGATTAGACTCATAGCTTATGACTCGGACGTCGAACTTAATCTATTGGACATTCTAATATTATTATCGTCATTCCAAACATCGCAGTTACAGAAGGACCTGCATGGGCCACCACTAAAACCTGTCACGACCCGCTTCCCTAAAATGGAGGCGAGACGTGAAAAGGTCCGCACGAGAGTGGAGCTGTGAAGCCTCAAACCCGATAAGCGTCCATAATTCATAAACAGGTCCCTGTAACCACAACGGAATAACAATAATAACGCAAGAAGAGACATGAAATAAAATCTCACATCTCATATATTGTCCAACAAGAAAAATAAGTCCAACATCCAGAAAAGCCACCAGGCTAAAAGAAAAGAGTCTAAGGCCCAGAACAAGGCCAACAAAAGAAATGACATAACAAAGTATAGGTGCTACGCACCGATAACAAAACAACTGTCTAACAAAAGTAAAACATAACGAAGACGCTAGGACTGGTCCCCAGTGTCCACGTACTCCCCGTCAAACACAAGCTCGGGCTCGGCGTCAGCAAACACCTCGTCCTCAATAAGGTACTCAGGCTCAGGATCTAACATGTGTCACCCAAAAGAGTAAAGGGGCACATGTCAGCAAGTCTAAAAGACTTGGGCAAGGAAACTGAAAGTAAGGCTCTAGCAACCTAGCAGTTTAGTATGCATGACATGGCAGTTATAACATGAGTGCACGATTAAAACATGGCAAGACAATTTGTACGAGAGAACAATCATCGGGACAAGACAAGACAAGACAAGAGTAGCCACGCTACTATCAATCTCAATCAATTCACTATTCACGTTGTTTTGTAGATGTTTACGCCTTACAGCTGAATGGTTTTACATTCGCTGATTGGCCGCTTAACAACTACCCCACCCCTAAGAGTTTACGCCTTACCACTGCAGTTGCTGATCGGGCAGACTCCCAGTTGATTGGCCGCTTATCTCTTACCCCCAATACCCACACGTAATGGAGCCAGGGTCCCCGCACATGAGCCCAGCAAGTGAGCCGGGGTTGCCCCGCACATGAGCTCGCATTATTAAACATTTGGCGTAGGGGTGCACCTAGCCGGAAACACGCAATCCGGGCATTGGCTATCAACCAACACATGGCCCGCTTCTGGAACACGAGCCAGGAATACAAGCATTTGTAGCAAAGCTACGCAATCACAGAAACACTTAAAGAATGCAATGACATTACAATTAATTTGCATACCGTTAATGGAAAGTAAACATGACATGGTAATTGTGCAACATGATATATGTCGGAACTAGCTTCGTTATCAAGCTAGTTCCCCAATTTGCGCCTAGGCGAGTATCATTTCGTCGCCTAGCCTCTTTTACGCCTACAACAAGCAAATGGCCTAAAATATGGCCTAAACCCTAAGTGGCAAGTTTCACTTGCCTAGCACCGGGAATGACGACCACTTCGTCTCACGGATGCTAATCTACGGGGAAAATCGCTGCTATGGGGAAACATACAACAAACACCATGAAATTTATTAGGGTTTCATAAAAATATAAATAGGTTATAAAAACAATGGTAGATCGATTTCTTACCGAGAGGAGGCGGAAGAAACACTCCGGGGAACCCTAGGATCAGATCTGGAGAAGATTGGAGAAGCTAGGGTTTTGGGTGATTTGGGGATTTTGATGGATTTGGTGAGATTTTGGGGAAGATGAGAGGTAGATGGAGTGAATGGATGGTTTGGATGATGATTCTAGGGCTTGGAATGAAGAAATGAAGCTTGGAGGAAGATGGGGGCTCAAGGGGGAAGATTTTAGGGTTTTGGGTCGTGTTGGAGAAGAAGAAAACGATTGGGTTGGGTTTAAATAGGTTGGGCTGGCGGCTAGGGCAAAACTAGGGTTTACAGCACTAGTTAGTCGGTCAAAGAGCAACCACTGACCGAGTAGTTTGACAACTAGTCGGTCGGTCGACCAACGCAGACCGACTAAGCGTAAACAGTAGCTACAGGTGAAAATAGGAGTTAGAATTAGTCGGTCCATGAACAAGTACTGACCGACTAGTTTAGCATCTAGTCGGTCGATGAACGTTCTTAGACCGACTAAGAGTAAACAGTAACTCAACTAAAATTAAGATGATGTGTTAGTCGGTTAAAGAAGCATTGCCGACCGACTAGTTTGCAACCTAGTCGGTCAACCAACGTTCTTAGACCGACTAACGATAAACAGTAGCTTCTGAACAATTTAGAAAGTCAAACTAGTGGGTCCAAGAAGGATTGCCGACCGACTGGATCGTCATCTAGTCGGTCGGTACCCCTTCTTCTACCGGCTAATGAGCACCAAAAGTTCCGATACGGAGCGCGGGGCCCCGGGATCGATTTCCTAAGACTCCTAGGCTTGATCTATAAGTAAGATATGACCGTTATGAAGTCCGTCACGAATGACATACTTCGAAATCGACGATCCTACGGAAGAAACGGAGAAAATACGACGAATCGATCGAAAACGAAAACTACGGAGACGGAAACCACATACGAGGAGAAAATCCACCAAAACATATATTATAATATATTAAATCCAGATACATAAAAAGCAGTCGTTACAGAACCCTACCACGGAGTTGAGGGACACCTCCGCCACGTCCAACTGCTGGCCCTCCAGCTCCTCCTCTGCCTCAGCGGCCTCCTCCTCGACATCAGACTCGCCGTCGTCGTCCTCCAATAGGATCACCTGGATCTTGCACCCCGCGCACCGATGGCCTGGCGAAAACCGCTCGTCGCACCGGAAACACAATCCCTTCTGCCTCTTTTCCCTCATCTCCGCGTCTGTCATGCGTCTGAACTGCCCCCAACCACTGGTGCACTACTCTTCTCCCCAGTCTTCTCCCGGCTCGTCTGGACCACCCCCACGGGGTACCTGCTCCTCCAGCCCCAGATGGGGCGCCCCTCGATGTCTGACCGCTGTAGCTGCTCCAGACCCACCTATCTTCGGTCTGTGCATCCTCCACCATCTGGGCCATCTCTATGACCTCTAAAAGCCCTCTGGGCTTGTAGGGTCTCACCGCTGCTCGCAGACTGGGGCGCAACCCCTTCAGAAAGGTGCCATCCAGTGACTCGTCAGACACGCCATAAACTCGCCCTGCCAGTGTCTCAAATCTCTCAATGTAGTCCCGTACTGGCCCCTCCTGCCTGAGGGCGTACAGCTGCTCGTGTAAGTTCTCCAGACGGGGGTCTCTGAACTTCTCCAGCACCAGGTCCTTTAGCTCCTCCCAGCTCCTAATCTGCTGCCGCCTCTCCTTCCACTGGTACCATCCCAAGGCACGCCCCTCCATGCATATGGCTGCTGCCTCCAACTTCTGGGCCTCGGACATGTGGTGTGTCGCGAAGTATCGCTCGGCTATAAACAACCAGGCGTGTGGATCCTCCCCAGAAAATAACGGCATCTTCAGTTTCTGGACCATGCAATCTCCTCCAAAGCAGCCCTGCTCGGGCCTCCCCTCCTCTCTGTGCTGCGGTCGGTAATGCTGACGCCTCTCGTCCATGGTCTCATACCGCCTGGGTGGACCTCCCCTGCGACCTTCGTAGTCGCCACGGTAATCTCCCCGCCGGCCCTCAAAATCATCAAATCCTGCGTCATCGTCAAACTCCGCCTCGTAGACACCCCTGCCGTCAGAATAATAACCTCTCCCGCGTCCGTCGCTGTAGACGGGGTCCTCAGCTGCTGGGCGACGCTCCGGAGGGTCATAAAAATATCCCGAAAATTGCCCTTAACCCTCCTCGTATGATGTCCGCCGCCCGGGGGCTCAAAAACACCGTCAGGTGGCTGTCCGTGTGCTCCCCCTCCTTTGGGCTGCTGCCGGGGGTCCCTGCCCCTGGCCGGCCCCGCCGTGAGACTCCCCCCTGGCGACTGCCAGGGGGGCTCCGGCCCCCTGTACCCATCTGTCGGGCCCCTCCGGGGTTGCCGGAGGGGCGGCAGGCCCTGCCGGGCCTCTGGCAGGGCCGTCGGCCGTCGGACCCTGCCGAGCCCCGGCAGGGCCTGGGCCCCCCTGTCGGGGCCCAGCGCAGGTGGGGGAAAGCCCCCGCCTCTTTCCTGTGCTGGCCGACCCCCACGGCTGCTGTGGGGGTTCGACCGGCTCCCATCTTGCGCGTGGCGTCCCCAATTGAGGCAGCTAGGGCCTTCGCCTCCCTTTTGACTCTCCATCGCCTTCCGCCGTATCTCCTTGCGGTAGTCCACCCTCCATGGCTCCTCGTCATCTTCCTCGTCCAATTTCTCCACGTAATAGGGTTGATTTTGGGGCGGAATCTCCTCTTTCTCCTTCAAAGGTGCCGCCTTTGGTGTCGGATTAGGTTCCCGTCTCCTTTAGGGTTTGTTGCCAATTGATTTAGGGCTCCCATCAATTGTGCGAATTGATCGTCGTGCTTTGCTTGATTAGACGCCAATTGAGATATGGAGGTGGTTAATTTCGTCATGGATTCGTCGTTCCCCGCCAACGACTTTTTGATTGCCTCGATCTCACCCGTGAATTTCGCCTCCAATGCCTCAAATTTGTCTTGCGATCTAGTTGAAGCCGTCATGGATTGTCACGTGCTTTGATACAAAATTGTTAGGATATAACAAATATGGAATTTTTATTAGAAAACAAATAGCAAAATAGAAAGATAATTGAGTACAAAAGAGGTGTGCTCTCCTCACAAGACGCCTAGAGGACGTCCGCACTCGTCTACCTAAGGAATCACCAAATATCAATCATCAAAATAGCATAGGTAAACAAGCGGCTACGCCACTCTATTTATAATCAAAACTAGGGCAAGGGGATGGCATGCGGCTAAGAGAAGGTCGGCCATCAAAAAGGGGGCGACTAGGGCAAATGGGGTGCGGTGCGGGCCTGGGCCCGCACCCCCTTCCTACGGGTGTAAACCCGCAGGTCAGTAGATGGGCCGGAAGGCCCATCAAGTTCCTTCACTAGCGATTGGCTACAAGATCCCTAAGGAGATGTAGAGTGGTGAAGCTGGTGATTATTCGTACTTGCGCATTGTGGGTTGCCCGACATATGTGCACGAGAGGGGTGACAAGGTGGATCCAAGAGCAAAGAAGTGTGTCTTTCTTGGATATGGCCACGGCGTCAAGGGATATCGTTTGTGGGATACAGAGGGTCAGAAAGCGATAGTGAGCCGACATGTCACTTTTGATGAGGATGCAATGCTCAGGGCGGAGCATTCTCACTCAAAAGGAGACACGTCCGCAGAGGTGATTTCACCGGAGAGGGTTAGTCTTCCGGTCCAGCCCACTCAGCGACCAGGCAAAAAGTTGATGGTCGATGCTCCAGTTGAGGGAGATGATGAGGTCCATGCTGAGGACCATATGCAGACACCCGGTACATATCAGGTACACGTTGACACTTATGCAGGTGATGATGGAACGCGGAGATCGAAGAGGGTGAAGAAATCGCCAGAAAGATTAGGCTCATGGAATTATGCCGGATATTCTTTCGATGATATGTCGTCTTATGCACTCAACCTAGAGGACGAGGAGCCAGCGACATATGGTAGAGCCATAGTCTCAGGAGATGCCGCTCAGTGGCAAGGAGCTATGTAGGAGGAGATGGAGTCACTTCACAGAAACGACACTTGGGATTGGGTGCCGTTACCTAGCGAAAAGCGTGCTATTGGTTGTCGTTGGATATACAAGGTCAAGGAAAGCTCAACTCAAGATGGGAACAATATCAGGTACAAGGCAGGGTTGGTTGCCAAGAGATTTGCACAACGGAAGGGTGAAGACTACAACGAAATATTTTTACCGGTTGTACGACACACGTCCATTCGTGTGTTATTGGCGCTAGTTGCTAGCATGGACATGGAGCTGGAGCAACTAGATGTGAAGACCGCCTTTCTGCATGGAGACCTTGATGAGGAAATTTATATGCAGCAGTCTGAGGGGTTCAAAATTGAAGGGAAATAGACCTTGATATGCAGGTTGAAGAAATCGTTGTACGGGTTGAAGCAGTCGCTCAGGCAGTGGTACAAACGGTTTGATAGCTTCATGATGGGAATAGGCTTCAAGAGGAGCATCAAGGATCAATGTGTGTATGTTCGCACACTTGAGAATGGCTTGAGGATTTACTTGTTGCTCTATGTGGACGACATGCTAATTGCTTCTAATAGCATGGCGGAGGTGAAGAAGCTGAAGAAGAAGCTAGGGCAAGAATTCGACATGAAGGATTTGGGGCCCGCAAAGAAGATTCTCGGAATGGAGATTGTTTGAGATCGGAAGAAGCATGAGCTTAGATTGTCACAGAAGGGGTATGTTCAGAAGGTACTAGCCCGGTTTGGGATGGATAGTGCGAAGCCCGTGATGACACCTTTGGGAGCTCATTTTCAGCTGTCGGCGAGTCAGTCGCCAAGCACCGATGAGGAGAAGACTTACATGTCTCAGGTGCCATATGCGAGTGCAGTAGGAAGTTTGATGTATGCGATGGTTTGCGCAGGTCCAGATATTGCACAGGTCGTGGGAGTGGTTAGCAGGTATATGGCTAATCCTGGCAAGGAGCATTGGCAGGCCGTCAAGTGGATTCTGAGATATCTGCGAGGCACAGCAAGTGTCGGGATCCTCTATGGGAGAGAAGACGGAAAGGTGCTGACAGGTTACTGCGATAGCGACTACACAGGTGATAGAGACAGACGGCGATCTACCACGGGGTATGTGTTCAGTTTGGGCACTGCCGCGGTATCGTGGAGGTCGGTCTTACAGTCTGTAGTTGCACTATCAACCACAGAGACCGAGTTGATTGCAGCGGTGGAAGCTGTGAAGGAGGCCAAGTATTTGAGAAGTCTGCTGAGAGATTTGGGGGTGCCGCAGAGTTCGTCACATGTGCATTGTGACAGCCAAAGTGCCATTCATCTGGCGAAGCACCAGGCATACAGTTCGAGGATGAAGCATATTGAGGTGCACGATTCCTTCCTTGAGTTGGAGAAGAAGGAGATAAAGCTTCAGAAGATCCCGATTGATTTGAACCCTGCAGACATGTTTACCAGGCCAGTTCCCGCCGTCAAGCTCCAGGTTTGCTTGGAGCTGATTTTTTTGTTGGCTTAGGTGGCGCCAGAGGGCGCGGTTTCCGAGACGATGATGATTCTAGAGAGAGGGTCATGGCGCGCAGCGTGGAGATGCAGGAGTCATTGGTGATAAGATTTGAATCAAGGTAGAGTGTTTTTTTGTGATTCAAATCAACTGGACAGATTTTTCCAGGCTGCTCGGTTGAGCAGCAGACCACTCGGACCGAGCAGTTCGTCGCCTCGAAAAACAGAGAGCTGGGATGTTTTGCCTTGAAGAGTCTACTGTCATACTCGGCCGAGCAGCATGTCTACTCGACCGAGTGGACTTGACTCAACCTTGGACTCGACCGAGTCAACCGAGTCGGATATGCTCGTCACACCGAGCTCGACCGATCAGGCGGTCGACTCGGGCCGAGCTCGCTTAGGCCCGCGAGCATCATTCGACGGCCTGGATGCTGTTTCTCTCCATTCGTTTGGGTTCGTATTTAACCTATCTATGTTTTAGGTTAGGTTAAGCCGTCATCTTGAGTTTTCAAAAGCCCCCATCAAGTTTTGTAAGCATCTTGCTACCCCATTGGAGATTGGAGAGAGTTTTAGGGTTTGTGTTCTTGAGAGACATGTTTGATTTTTCATTCTCTTCTTCTTCCATTAATTTCTTTCTCTTGAGTGGATTCGTGAGGGCTTGTTCCGTTGACAAGTTATTACTCACGCGTGAGGGAGCGTTTTTGCAACCCTAATTGTTTGGATCTCTCTACTAGTGGAATCGTCTCGGATTGGATTGCTAGATGTTGGTTGTTTACAACCGAACCAGGGTAAATTCTCTTGTGTCTGTGATTGATTTATTTGTTGCTGTGATTCGTTTGCTACTTTCTATTGCAAGGTCATTTTGGATTTTGTTGGGTCTTTGAGATTAGATTTTTGCTAGCCCAATATTCCTGATCAGTTTATTAGGGTTGGTTTCCGCATTGATCTCAAGGCGTTTCGGATTTTCTCCCAACATGAGCCACCTTATGTAGGTGTTCAAGTCGATGTTGGTCACTGCATTGATCCATCTGTACTCGATTGCTGCAATGTCATAGGCATGGGCAGCCTCTTCCTGAGTGCCTGATACCATTTCACGAAGTTCACATACATTTGTTGTGTGCAAATTGTTGTGTGTGTGTGTGTGTGTGTGTGTGTGTGTGTGGGGGGGGGGGGGGGGGGGGGGGGGGGGGGGGGGGGGGGGGGGGGGGGGGGGGGGGGGCGTAGTCACTGTGTAAACTTATAGGCAGTAGCATACTCACTGTATGTTACGAGATAGAGATATTTGTTTATTCGTCCAATTCTTGCTTCCCATCTTCCATTGTGGTGATGCCTGTATGTTAACCAAGGCACATCGATCTTCAATTCGTTACAGAATTATCTTTATAACAAAATATATTATTTTCGATTACTAGCACATACCTGGCAACTCCCTGATACTTGAACACACCTCTTGAGAAGCCGCTGCTCTTTCTGTCACCAGAGAAAAACACTTGCAAGGTTAAGTTACAATCTTCATTCAGATCATAGGTACTGCGAGGTGGTGGTTTTCTGAAATACCTCCTTAGAGATGCTAGGTACTCTTCTTTCGTGACATTCTGTATTATTTGTATCTCATAGTCAGTAATCTTAAAATGTTTTATTTCGGCCGTTAGTTTTTCTTGTTATGCCCAATGTTCACATCATTGTTGTAATGGATTGAAGTTTTACTGGTGAGATACTGGGAAGTTTGTGAATGTGGTAGGTCCCCAATACTTGAGAGCAGCCATATCATAGGCTCTTGCAGCGGATTCTTCCTCATCATATGCACCAAGGTAAACTGAGGCTGATAAAACCTAAGGTGTTAGTCCAAATGAGTCGATATTCAAGTTTACAGTCTAAGGGACAACCGATACCTTGATTTCCCTTCTTCCTCTGTGCCGCGTTCCATGATCCTTTGTCACATAGGTGAGCCTCAAACCGTCCAGTCCATCGATGCCTGAGATGAAAATAGGGATGTTAGCTCTCGTTTGAAGTAATCCACCGTATGGATACAATCTAGTCTTAATGTATGATTGGGATGCTATTTTTTCCTCATTTATAGTCCCAGAAAATTCCCCTACAGTTTTGAAATGTTTGGAATATTTATTGGCAGAAAAGATGTAAAACTAGACCTGTTAAGCTTTAGAAGATCATAAATGGGGATGTAAAAGAGAACATGCATACTTCATTTGACTTGCACAACAAGACCTAACTTGAGAAAGAGAAATAGCGTTATAAATTCTTGATTGTTTTCCAAAAAGCTGATTATCTCAGCAATATATTTGACCCATGCAAAACTTAATAATAATAGATGGAAAAACTTAGCAATATATCTAATTTTCAAATTCGTAAAAAAGGAAAAAAGAACTACTGAGTGTTTCCTGTATATGATGTAATTTAAAAGACAAATATCATAATTTCTTCAATTTATCAGATGGCAAGAGTCTAATAGCTGTCCATCAATGTTTATGAACCAAAGAAACCAATTTAATTGCAAGACCCCCCCTCAGTAAATGCTTACGAAAGTTAAGGATATTATAGCAACTGTTTCAAATCCTATTTTTTTGAAACACGAAAAGTGCTAAGTGATTTCTATCATCTATCGGCTACTATTATGTTCTTGCACAATGTAATAAAAGAGGTATCCCCTAAGTTCCTTATAATGGATGCACTCTAATTTAAGCATTCATTCCATATCCTAGAAGTGTTTGATCGAGGAATGTATGCTGGGCCCATCGGATGGTTTGGAGGAAATGGAAGTGAATTTGCTGTTGGGATCAGATCGGCTCTAGTTGGAAAGGTAAAACTAAGCATGCTTCTTTACCTGGTTATCAGAAATGCTCGACTGACTATGTGGTAGAACATTGTTTTTGTGATAATCTTCTTATTTGATTAGATGAATCCCAACGTTCTTCTTATTTGCATACTAAATACTTTTTAATTTTATACGTCTTCCATTAGTTACATATGGCGCTTGTGATAATCACATTCAACGTCATGCGGATGTCTTTTTGATCTTGTTACACTATGCATGTTGAGTCCTAAATTGGATTATCGGTTAAGCTCACAAATTTATTCAATTGAAATTTAGGGCTTTGGCACATTAGTTTATGCATGTGAAAGTTGGTTCGATTCGGCGCAGGAGAAGCATTGGTAGTGCAGACGAGTTACCTTGTGCAGAGATAACTCGCATATGCTCGAATTCGACCTATCTGACTCTGCACAAGTCAGATACTAGGATGCTGTGCATTGGGATTCTACAACGCAGTTGGTCGTTCGGTCGTCAGTTCGAGTCTGATGATCGATTGCTCGGCATTGGGTCGTTCGGGCGTAACTCGGTTCGAGTCCGTGTTCGGCCAAACGGTAGTATGGAGGCTCGATGGAGATTTCTCGTATGCGTGGCTCGGCACTTCGGTCGTTCGACACAGAAGAAGTTTGCTCGGTCGAAGGGAGCTCATTTGGATACGGCAGAACTAGGATGCGTCATAGATGATTCTTCTTCACCTTAGCTCGAAATAGCATCTAACAGACTGCTGCTTCTACCGCTATCAATGTCCATCGGTTCAACCTTTTGCTACGAGAAATACTGAGAAAGTTAAAGTAATATTTGAACTTATACGAAGGTACATGTTTGGTTATCATGTCAGTTGGATTGTCTTGAGTACCAAACTTCAATCCATTGATAACCTTTAATTCATGAATGAAGTAGTATCAGATATCGACTTGTTTAGTCATCTCATGATACAACTATCTTTTGATAATCTGATTTGAATATTCAATCAAGTTGTAACTATCATCAGAACTTCTGCCGTACATTAAACCAACTTCGGTAGTATCTCTAAGATACCAAAGTATCCATTTCATGTATATCTTATAAAGAAGAAAAGATATCGGAGGTTGTGCGTGAGGATTAATCATTTTAATGGTACAGCTAACTTGTGGTTGTTGGCTTGATAAACCCATGTGGGCTGTCCTTGGTTGGTGCACCAACCCAAGGGGGTTGGTGCACCAAACCCCTCCCCCTCCATTCCTATAAAAGAGAGGGCAGGCTTTGGTTATTATCATCGAAAAATTGTGAATCCAATTGAGCTTCTATTGAAGCATTGAGATAAGTTGTATGAGGTCCTATTGGAAGTTCCATAGGATCAGTGAGAGCCATCTTTGATAGAGCCATTTTTGAGGATTTCTTAGGAGTAATTGAGTGTCTTTTGTATCTCCTAATTGAAATCAAGAGAAGTGTTTCATTGGTCTTTAAGGCGACCTAAATCTTTTGTTTGCTCTCTCTATTTGTTCTTCGTGCTAGATACTTCGGCAATTTGATTGCTTCCGCTCGGCGCACAACATAACTTGTTGTTTTTTATATGCTGATAAATCCACAAGGCATTAGGCCCTCTCTTTACTTTTCTTGTTGGGAGACTTAAAGGCAGAGGTTGCCCTTTTGTTTTTGCAACCGACAGCAAATGCCAGCTCCCTCTCTCATTTTCAATTTCCAGAGAGCAGTCCAGAGAGCAGGAGGAAAGGGGCTGCGTTCTTGGAGCTGTGTGCTGCCATTTTTCTGGGCTTGGATCTGAGATTGGAGGGGAAGAAAGCTAGGGAGCTTCTTCTTGTGTGAGATCCAAGGTGAGTGTCTGTATTTCTTCTTTCGTGTTTGAGATCTAGAGTCCCTTGGGTAGCTTCCTAGTTTGAGGCTATATTACCAAGGAGTGATCTCCATTGGTGTGGGATTGGTCCCTTGAGGAGCTCTACGTGTTGTAGAGTCTTTGTTATCAAGGATTCCCACTTGGTTGAGAGTGTGTGTGAGCTTGGTGAGAGATCTAGGGTTAGGTCTTGTTGCTTGGAGCTTGTCTCTCAATGTGGAGGAAGAAGATGATAGGGTCGGTGTATACCTCGCTTGATCGATAGTGGAACCGGGTGCATTGGATGCTGGATGTAGGTTGTTCGCAACCGAACCAGGGTAAATCTCTGTCTCTTTTGTGTTTGCTCTTACTTTCGTATTATATTCGTGTGCCTACATATATCTGTCGCAAGATCGTTAAGAGGGTTGTTTGTTGGTGACAACTTTCTTTTGTGCCCGTGAGGTGTTTGGTTTTGTGCCTAGGTGACATCTCGGTGGAATTCGGGCTTGGGATTGTTTGGCCACCGTTTCCGCGTATTGTAGGTGGCATTGTGTACCTAGCCTAAGTGTTGGGGAGGTGCACGGGGAACCAACATAACTATCATTGCTAGTCAGTTAAGTTGGGAAAGCCTGTCAAGGGTTGTAATTGCAGTGTTATCATAAGATGTATGCACAAGACTAAATTGTCATTCTTGCCATCAGAGTTTTGTCTCTGTTGATCAACTTTAATCAAGATTTTTTCTCCAAAGTTACATGATTGGAGTCGCTAGGATCATGCCTGCTACTTCACATGAGAATTGCATTGCAAATTATGTCATATATGGTCAAGAGTGTAGTCGTGGTTGCAACGTGTCAGAAATTATTAAAATAAAAGCAGTTTTGTGTCTGAATATTTTGGTCAGATGCTGCCCGAACTGTCATTATGAAGATAACAATCTTACGTCTCACTGTCATATTTTCAGTTTCAGGTGATGCACAAGTTCAAGCCAAGAAGAAGGCCAGCTTGAATTATTATTATGCTTGACAGAGGGATTCCCAGTATTGTGAACACACAATTCTGATCTTCTTATAGATGACACTTCAGGCTGTCCCTTTCTTGGACCCATTCAAGAAGAAGAGATCAGGGAGACAATATAAGAGCCTCTCAATAGATGATAAGAAGTTCACTATCGGCCTCTCAATAAATGATGATTTTTCAACCAAGTGAACCATCGGCCTCTCATCATTCGTAAGGACACTGTGGGTCTCTCCTGCCGTGGATTTTGGGCAGTCGACTTGACTCGGTGACTTTGCAATGCTAAGTATGCACTCTCATGGACCCCATCAAGAAGAGCTCGGGGAGACAATAAGAGCCCCTCATTTGATGATAAGAAGTTCACCTCAATGATGCTTTTTCAAAACCCAGAGACATTGACATCAACCTCGTGAAAGACTGGCCTCTCATGATTCTGTGGACATTGTGGGTCTCCTGCCGTGTATTTTGGGGCACTGGACTTGACCTGGAGACTTTTTAGATGCAATCTCGTATGCACTTGGAGATTTTATGGGTTGCAAGATTGTATGCGGGTTCTTGGCTGGACCTTAGCCCCTTCCATTCCTCTTGAGCCGGCATTAGAAATTGTACCTTAGTCATTTGCGGGTCCAACCCCGCTTTGAAATTGCTCAAAACCCAAAATCCACGACCGACTCAAATAATAGGCGTTCATCTCAGGCGGGATCGCCTATGGTGCTGCCACGTGTCAAGCGGAGCCCTGTCTTCGCCCGCTTACGCGCTCGGATCCGCTTCTGCTTGGTCCCATCCGCCTCTGATTTTACTCGATCTGGACCGTCGATTCAAGGGCGGGATTGAATTATCTTCCACCACGTGTCCTTCTTAGCCCGAATCCACTCTGCATTCTGGGTTAATTCTGCATCGTTGGATCGCCGATCAGCGGACAAGATCTGGCCGCGTCGCCTTTGTGCCATCGTTGTCGGATTGAGGCAGGAGTCGTCAGGATGCGGCCACGTGTCCCGCCTGGAGCAGAGCGCATATTTACGGTGTATTCCCACCGTATTTCGGTCGCATTCACCTGTATTTCATTTATTTAAATGGTATTTTACATTCAAAAATTCATAGAAATTAGCACATATCTCAGAAAAATATGAACAAATAGCCGTTGGAATCGTAAGATTGAGATCTACATATGAAAAATATGCGAGAACTAAACTACTTAGTAAAATAGCATTTTGTGCATAGAGTAAGTTATTCTTCTAATAATTACAAATAATCTCAATATGCTTGTATTAGAGGCTTAAATACGCATCAAGCTGTATGCACAAAATAACACTATATGGGGAGTTAAATATGCAATGTTTACCCCGAATCACTCAGCTTAGCACTTCGTCAGCTCAGTCTCTAGCGTAGAGTTCGACAACATGGAGGGGCCGACCATATGATGCAGAATCCTAGTTGAAGTAGAGTTGTGATTG
Organism: Scilla litardierei; assembly: GCA_030789695.1. NCBI lineage: Eukaryota > Viridiplantae > Streptophyta > Magnoliopsida > Asparagales > Asparagaceae > Scilla > Scilla litardierei. The sequence goes on along the minus strand of CM061141.1, from coordinate 2,223,246 downwards.
GATTAGAATTCCGTTTGAGTCGGAGTTCTAGTCAAAGTGGAATCACTCTTCTATTAGAACACCTATTCTGTCATTGGCAATATAAGGGGTGTTTAAGGCGAGGGTTTCTAGTGGAACACAATGAACATTGTTGAGAACGTTGAGCCGCCATTGTTGATAGTCAACTTTGGGATATTGTCTTGAGAGCTTTTGGAGATATCTTGGGTGCTTCTTCTTCAGTGTGAAGTTGAAGATTTGAATTTGTTCTCTCCTTTTGTAGTAATTAAAGCTCATTGGTGTTTCCTTGGCTGGCTGGCGGCTTAAAGTTACAATCTTTCTTAGCGCTCTATTTGGTTGTTGCCTATTCTTCACCATCGGATCCTCCGACGGTCTGATGTCCGCTAGCGCACAACAATTCCAAATGAGTTGAGGAGGCTTTGATTATAGGCCTCCAAGTTGGCACCAATTCGATGAACGGTTGGCACCCCAATTCAATGAACTGTTGGAACCACTTCGGTGCCAAATGAATTGACAGCTAAGTTGTATATGTGGCCTCAAAAAATCTATCTTCTTGTATTTTTTTAAAGATGTTTGAAGCCGTTCATTTTTATCTTCATATTCCAAAATCTCACAATACCGAATGTTGGGTGAACCAAGAGGTTTTGCATATTCATTCATCTGTTGCAAATTTAACGGTTTCTCAAGAATAGAATTTTTTAAGACTAGTAGATGAATGAGCAAACCCCCCCTGGGTTTATATGATATTTGATGTTTTAGGGTTTTAGATTATGGCGGTCAAAAGGAACGGGTTCGATTGCCAGAAAGAGTACATGAGGATGGAATTTTTGAGGCCGCAAATGAACACCGAGTTAGAGCAAACTCCGTTACTAAACATATTCATGTGCTGATAGAACAGCTGCTCATAGGAAAACATCCGTATGCGAGGCAGACTACTCAACCAACTTCCCGCTCCTACAAATATACATCCATAATATACGGGCTAATGGTAGGCACTCCTGCTAGAAAACTACATGCTACATCCCTAGTCTTTAGTTTTCATCTCCTTTCCACATATTTTTCCAACAAAGTCATTACTAACTTGAGTATCAAAGGGGATTGGAAGTCCGACCCATTATATTACATGCTTACAACAGTCAACAGGAAACATGCTTATTGTAGCAATTTGGGGAAAGTGTGATAAGCCCCAAAGGAGAGGCTATCACTTCTATTTATATTCACTTCCTCCTTTCTTTACACACATACCCAATATAACACACACTACACAATACTCCCCCTCAAGATGAGCAAAAGATATTTATCATGCCCATCTTGTTACAAGCATCCTCCACTCCTTTAGAGTTCAACCCCTTTGTAAGGCAATCAGCTAGTTGTTGTCCAGAGGTAATGTAGGAGATCTCCAACTGTTTCTTGTCCAATCTTTCTTTAATGAAGAACCTGTCAATCTCTACGTGCTTCGTTCTATCATGTTGCACTGGGTTGTTGGCAATATTAATTGCAGACTTGTTATCACACAACAACCGCAATGGTCCTTCTCTCAGCAGGTGTAGCTCATGTAGAAGTGATCTCAACCAGATCATCTCACAAGTACCAAACACCATAGCACGGTACTCTGCCTCTGCAGTGGAACGAGCCACCAAATCCTGCTTCTTGCTGCGCCAGGAGACCAAGTTGCCCCCAACAAACACACAGTAGCCCGAGGTCGATCTCCTATCATCTAGGCAACTGGCCCAACCTGCATCACAGTAGCCTGTCACATTCATGTGACCATGACTACCAAATAATATGCCTTTTCCTGGACTATTCTTCAGATACCTCAGTATCCTGAAGACAGCCTCCATATGTCCAGTCCTAGGATCATGCATGTATCTACTTACCACACTAATAGCATAGGCAATGTCAGGTCTGGTATGGCATAAGTAGATAAGGCGTCCAACAAGTCTCTGGTACCTTTCTTTGTCTACTGGCTCCCCTGATTGTGAATGCAACCTATGATTCTGATCAATAGGAGTAACTGCTGGACGACACCCCAACATACCAGTCTCAGCCAGTAAATCCAGGGCATATTTCCTCTGTGAGAGAACTATACCCTTCCTGGACCTGGCAATCTCCAGTCCAAGGAAATATCCCAACTGTCCAAGGTCCTTGACCTCAAATTCTCTCTCCAACCTTACCTTCAAGTGAGAGATTCCCTCTTCATCATCTCCAGTGATAATAATATCATCAACATACACAGCCAAAAGAGTGATCCGTTGTCCTGAATGTCTATAGAATACAGTATGATCACCATTACTCTGCTTGTAGCCCATAGTGATGACTGCACGCCTGAACTTGTTGAACCATGCCCTTGGAGATTGCTTCAGCCCATACAAGGACTTGTCCAGTCTACACACCTTTCCCGCCGTCTGTTGTGTGCCAAAGCCAGGTGGAACCTCCATGTATACCTCCTCCTGTAAGTCTCCATGCAAGAAGGCATTCTTTACATCCAACTGATGCAATTTCCATCCAAAATTCGCTGCACAGGATATCAGTACTCTCACAGTACTCATCTTTGCCACTGGGGCAAATGTCTCATCATAATCAATCCCATAAGTCTGACTGTAGCCCTTGGCAACCAGCCTCGCCTTGTACCTGTCCACCTTCCCTTCTGAAGTTTGCTTTATTGTGAATACCCACTTGCAGCCCACAGCTTTCTTCCCTGCTGGAAGTGAGACAAGTCTCCATGTCTTGTTCTTCTCCAGTGCCTCAAGTTCTTCGAGCATTGCTTTCTTCCACTGGGGATGTTGCTTTGCCACTCGCCAATCACTTGGTATAGGGATAGACTGTAAGGATGTAATGATAGCCCTATATGCAGGTGTAAGAGAGGCATAGGAGACATGATTAGCAATATCAGTCTCATATCCATACCGTACAGGAGGCCTGCCGGCATTGATACGAGGCTCCCTACGAGATGCAAGTGGAAGATCTAAACTAGAGGAAGGCAAAGAAAGGTTACCATCCGTGGTAGGAGAGGAAGGCAGTAAGGAAGTCGGGACTCGAGCAGGCGTGATAGACTGATCATTCTCGAGATGGGGCAGTGGAGCTAGTGGTTCTTCAGTGGGGAAGATGTCTTCTTGTTGTTCTCCATCGCCATGACTATCCTTCTGTCTCCTGCTATATTTCCTGCCGTACAGCATGTCTTCCTCCTCTTCCACCAAGGTCCTTTCTTCCTCCCTGCTATCAGGACCAGTACCAGTAGGCCTGACAGGACACGGTATAAGTCCAACCACTACCCTCCTGTCATCAGTCTCCCCCTCTCGACCAACTCCTCCTGTGCTTGGAGAGGCCCCAGTATCAAATACTGATGTAGAATCTGTCAGTCCTCCATAAAAAGGTTCAGTCTCCCTGAACGTCACATCCATGCTCACAAACAGCCTTCTTTCTGAGGGACTCCAACACCTATAGCCATTCTGATTTGAAGGATACCCAAAAAATATGCATTTAATTGCCTGAGCATCCAGCTTCCCCACAGAAGGTCTATGATCCCTCACAAAGCATGTGCATCCGAACACTTTTGGTGGAACTACAAAAGTGTTCTTTCCCATAAGAATCTCACATGGAGACTTCATACCAAGGATCCGTGAAGGCATCCTGTTGATAAGATATGTGGCTGTCATCACTGCTTCACTCCACAATATCTTAGGTACATTCATGGTGAGCATGAGTGACCTAGTTACCTCCAACAAGTGTCTATTTTTCCTTTCAGCAACTCCGTTCTGTTGTGGGGTGTTGGGGCAAGTGGTTTGATGAGTTATCCCACTCTCAGATAGGTAAGATGCAAACTCCCTGTTTACATACTCTGTCCCATTATCCGTTCTCAAGACACGGATCTTGGCCTCATACATATTTCTGACACTTCTATGGAAGTCCTGAAAACACTTCAACGCTTCACCTTTGTTTTTCATCATATAAAGCCATGTCATCCGAGAATGACAATCTATGAAGGTGATAAACCACCTGAACCCACTTACTGAAGTCACTGGGCAGGGCCCCCAAACATCTGAGTGAATAAGATGAAATTTCTCTACACTCCTCATCCCTACACTAGGATATGACGTCCTAGTGTGTTTCCCAAATTCACATGCATCACATTTCAAATTCATTTCATTCACTCTATTCAAAACATCGGGATACATTTTTCTCAAAATATCAAAAGGCAAGTGTCCCAACTGACAATGTAACAAAAGTACATCCCTTTCCTTTTCTCCACCAACGACAGCCAGTGCAGCATCCCCACTAGCTCTGTCAAGATACCACAGTCCATCACGCCTGACGCCAGTCCCAAGCCTCCTCCCAGTCTTCCTTTCCTGCAACACACAATGAGTAGAGTCAAAAGTAATGCTACAGTCGAGATCATCAACAATAGAGCCAACAGATAAGAGGTTGACTGGAAATGATGGGACGTGAAGGACTGAAGAGAGGCGTATGGAAGGAGTGCACTGAATAGTACCAATCCCTCTAATGGGTTGGGATGTGCCATCAGCTGTCTGAACGGTTTCATGAATGGTATGTGGTTTATATGTGGAAAATTGTTTATATGCTCCTGACACATGACTAGATGCACCTGAGTCAATAATCCACTCTATATGATCTCTACATGAAAGGGCTAATCGGTTACCTGAGCCTGTGTGAGCGAAGTGGGCAAAGTTACCGAATGGCGAGGCAATATCCCCAGTCTGGTCTGCATGACTCTCCGAGCTCTCAGTAGTAGACCTGGACTGTCTCCGCTGCTCTAGATCTGACGCCTCAGCTGGCGTGGCCTCGATCATCACTGTCTCCTGTCGTCCGTCAGCGGTAGCAAAGTTGGCCCGTGGGCCGCCGCGACCTCGTCCACGGCCTCCACGGCCCCAACGACCTCCTCCTCTGCCTCCTGTGCCACGTCCTCGTCCACTGCTCTTCTGTGGGCATTTAAAGCTCAGGTGCCCCTTCACCCCACATGTGTAGCACTCTCGATCCTCGCTCACTGCTGCCACTGTCGGTACAGCCAGTGCAGCCCGAGTGACCTGAGTACCCTCATCCTTCCTAACCCTAAGTCTGGTCTCCTCCTGTGCCATTGCAGCTATAGCCTCCTCCAGAGATGGGATGGAGGATAGGTGGCACATACTCGCCCTCCTGACCTCAAAGTCTCTATTCAGGTTCCTCAAAAAGTGTGTCACACGCCTATGCTCCACCCACTTCCTGTGTATCGCAGCGCTCCTAGGATCAGGCAGATCAGTAGGGTCATAGTGATCTAACTCTGACCAAAGCCTTTTCAACTCCGCAGAGTAGGCTAGAATAGTCATCTCCCCCTGCTTCAAGGTGTCGACCTTGCCCTGAACCTCCATCATGAGCATCACATTCCCTGCTCCAGAGTACATTTTCTCCACCATACTCCATATCCCCGCAGCACTCTCTATGGCCTCCACCATCCCAGCAATGGGTGGAACCATCGATGTCATCAACCAAGCAGCCACCAGTGAGTTGGTGGTGCTCCAGACTTTCCAATCATCCCCATCCTTGTCCAGCGGTTCCTTGCATGAATCCAGAACGACGCCTTCTAACCCCTTCGACCTCAGAATGAGAAGCACCCTCCTGGACCAACTGAGGTAATTCTTCGTCCCTTCCAATTTCACATCGTTGGGCATCAATTCCAGCTTCTGCACGGGACGTGAAGGCGTCGATCCACTCGAGGATCCCAACTCCTTCGAAGCAAGCAGCTTCGTTATCTCTCCAATGAAGGCCTTCATGTCAGCTGAGGTAAGATTGTCCCCCATCTCTCCAGATCCGCAGATCTCTCCTCTCTTCCGCCTTAGATCCGTAGATATACTTCTCTTCTTCCTCTTCTAGGGCATACCCTAACCGTAAATCTATGGAGTCCTTTTCATGACTCTACCATAGATCTAGGGTTAGGGGTTTTTGGGTTTTCTTTTGTAGCTAGGTAGGTTGTTGTTGTGGTGGCTAGAAGAGGACTTGGAAGAGAGGGGATCACAAGGCGTGGAGTGGCAGCAGCAGGCGGCGGCGCAGCAGCAGCAGGCGGCGACGCAGCAGCAGCAGGCGGCGGCGCGCGCGCAGGCGGCGGCGCGCGCAGGCGAGGCTGGCGCAGGCGGCGCGCAGGCGGGCGAGGCTGGCGCAGGCGCTGGCGATGGATGCAGGTGGAGGCGGGTGGCTGGCGAAGGTGCGGGTGGAGGCGGTGGATGGGCGGGTGGAGGCGCAGGTGGTGGAGGCGGGTGGGTTTAGGGTTTAGGGTTTGTTTTTTTGTTTTCTAGGGATCTGATACCATGTAGCAATTTGGGGAAAGTGTGATAAGCCCCAAAGGAGAGGCTATCACTTCTATTTATATTCACTTCCTCCTTTCTTTACACACATACCCAATATAACACACACTACACAATACTTATTATAATGAGAGGCACGAGATAAAGAACATTGGCCAAGTCAAGAGTAAAATTGGCCTCAGGATTAAATTGATCTTCTGAGGCATTCCCCGAAGTATTCCCAGAAGTAATCGCGTTGACGCGCGGAACAGATCGGATCGGCTGCATGGTTTGCTCTCAAACAATCAATGCTCCTGAGATGGTCCCCTTTGTTGGAAGCGACGATACTTGGATCTCTTTTGCACAAGTCACAGCTCATGACACCATCCGATTTCCGCACAAAATTATGAAACACCAGTCAATCAATGAGTATTCTAATGATCCCAAAAGGCGGTGTGGTGACTTGCAAGCTTATATAAGACCCAAACTGTTCTTATTGGCATTCATCAATTTCTATCGCCTTGCAGAAGAAAAACATACCATGGCACAGCAGCTGGCATCATGCCTGGTGTGTGCCATTCTATTTTTCGCCACCCACCACGCCACCTCCTTGGTCACACAATTCGGCAACGAGACTGATCGGCAGTCGCTCCTCTCCCTCAAGTCCATGCTGTCCGATGACTCGCGAGAATCACTGGCTTCCTGGAACGACTCCATCCATTTCTGCAACTGGCCAGGCGTCGTTTGCGGCAAAAGGCATCCTCAACAACGGGTCATCTCCTTGGCCCTTGGCTCCCTTGGTCTATCCGGGTCAATGTCACCCGCCATAGCCAACCTCACGTTTCTCAAGAAGATGGATCTCTCTGATAACCAGCTTCAAGGGCCCATTCCACGCGAGTTCGGTCGCCTCCATAGGCTGCAGCATCTCAATCTGAGCTTTAATTCTCTTGAAGGAGGTATTCCTGAAACACTGTCTAGTTGTGCACAGTTACAGAATATCAGTATATGTTGTAACATGCTGACGGGTAAAATTCCTCCCGATCTGAGCAACTGCTCGAACCTTCGACTCATACAACTGGGCAAAAACAATATTATAGGACACATTCCACAAGTAATGACAACACTCTCTTCTCTCACTCTTCTATCTTTGGCCATAAACCAACTCAGTGGCATCATCCCACCGACCCTCTGGAATCTCTCCTCTCTTGCTTACGTTGCGCTCGGTGGCAATCAGTTATCAGGGAAGATTTCTCCTTCAATCGGAAAACTTACAAACCTAAAACATCTGGAACTTTCCAGCAACCAGCTGACTGGAGCCATTCCATCTGAACTGTGGAACCTGTCTTCCCTCTCTTTCCTCGCTGCAGCTAACAACAACTTGTCGGGTTTGCTTCCAACCAATGTAGGCGAGCTTCTTCCTCTGATTGAAATAATTAACCTTCCCTACAATCAACTTAGTGGATCTATTCCGATGTCACTGTCCAATGCATCTCATCTTGAACGCATTGACCTTAGCGTGAACAGGTTCAGCGGTACAATCCCTCCCATCTTTGGAAGCTTCCAAAACCTGGAATGGCTAAATTTATATGGCAATGTGCTAGAGGCTCCAGATGCCGATGGATGGAGATTCATTGACAGTTTAAGCAATTGTACTAACTTCATAATGATGCAGCTAGATGACAACAATCTTGGCGGTGTGCTACCACACTCTATTGCAAACCTTTCCACAAATCTCCAGTGGCTGTCTATGGGCGATAACGACATATCTGGAAACATCCCTCTGGACATCGGAAACCTTGTAAGCTTGACAAATCTCTGGTTGGATCAAAACTATCTTCTCACCGGTTCTATTCCTACCACTGTTGGGATGCTTCAAAACATGCATAGCTTAGATTTGGACGGAAACAAGCTGTCTGGAGAGATCCCGTCCACTCTTGGCAATCTTACACGAGTGGTTGAACTTTCCCTAGCTCATAATAAACTTAGCGGAGCCATACCGACAAGCCTGGGTAATTGTCAAAATCTGGCTCGTTTGAACCTTACACTGAATAACCTTAGCGGTTGGATACCCAAAGAAATCCTTTCCATATCCACCCTCTCTCTTGGTCTAGATTTATCACTCAATTCATTGACGGGGCCGATACCATCAGAAGTAGGGACTTTAAAAAACTTGGTGATCCTTGATGTTAGTATGAACAGATTGTTTGGAGAAATTCCGAGCAGCATCGGTGAATGTAAAGAGTTGGCAAGGCTCTCGTTTCGCAGCAACATTTTACAGGGAAGTATCCCTCCATCTCTGAGTGGCCTAAGAGGCATTCAGGAACTCGATCTCTCGCAGAACAACTTGTCAGGGAGAATTCCAGGTTTCTTGCAGGACTTCCGTTTCCTAAACTATCTCAACCTCTCGTTTAATAACTTCGAGGGTGAAGTTCCAAGGCACGGCATCTTCTTAAACACAAGTGCAGTTTCACTGGTTGGAAACAAAAATCTCTGTGGAGGGAATCCAGAAGTGCGCTTGCCAGATTGCCAATTACAATCCCCGAACAAAAAACATAACTCCCATCAGTTGATGTTGATCATTTCAATTGCATGTTCATCTCTGTTCTTCTTTATGCTCTTCTGCTTTCTTGTGGCATGTTTCCGGATGAGAAAGTTTAGGAAAAAACATATAGCCTCAACAACCATGAATGAACAAGAGAACGTATCTTATGCTGACCTTGTGAGAGCAACAAACAGGTTCTCTGAAGATCATAAAATTGGGAGTGGAGGTTTTGCTACAGTGTATAAGGGCATGCTACATGATGATGATGTTAGAAGGAAGGTTGTCGCTGTGAAGGTACTCAACCTTCGGCTGCAAGGAGCATTAAAGAGCTTTATGGCAGAATGTGAAGCCTTGAGAAATATTCGACATCGAAATCTTGTTAAGGTCATTACAGCCTGTTCAAGCATAGATTTTAAAGGTGATGAGTTCAAAGCTTTGGTCTTGGAGTTCATGGCTAATGGAAGTTTAGATGATTGGTTGCATCCCAAAGAAAATGAACGGAAGATGTTGAACCTTGTACAGAGGTTGGACATATCAATAGATGTGGCTACGGCGTTAGACTATCTCCACAATTACAGTGAGTCACCCATCATTCATTGTGATGTCAAGCCAAGCAATGTACTCCTCGATGAAGACATGACTGCCCATGTGGGCGACTTTGGGCTTGCCAGGATTCTGAAAAATGTTGCCGGCAAATCTTCTTCTCAGTACTCGACAAGCTCTGTTGGTTTGAAGGGAACTATCGGATATGTTCCTCCAGGTATAAGCTTCTGATTCATGCTTTTCTTAGTTATGCACTTGTCATATGTTTTCAATTTAGTTTCCTGTGAGCAATATAAGTATATAATTCTATTTCTTGCTGTTCTGTAAATAGAGTACGGGATGGCAAATAGAGTTTCTACGCAAGGAGATGTGTACAGCTACGGAATACTTCTACTCGAAATGTTTACTGGAAAGAGTCCTACTGATGGTATCTTCAGTGAAGGCCAAAGCCTCCGAAAGTCTGTGAAGACGGTGCTTCCTCAACGAGCCACAGATGTCATCGATCTGCAGCTGCTATCAATTGGAGAGGGAGAAATAACTGATATTAATGTTCAGAGTATGAATGCCGCAGGAGCTGTAGAGTGTATTGCGTCGGTGCTACAAATTGGTATCGTGTGTTCAAACGAATCACCAGCGGAACGATTGGAAATGGGACAAGTCATCAGGGAACTGCACAAGATCAGGGAGTGTTTTCTCAAGAAATTGAATCCAAGTGGCCGGGTTGAAGGGTGAAGGCCATCAAAGCATGGTAGCAGCAATCAAGAGTTAAACGAATAATGCCGATTCATCTTCTACGGTAGTAAATGCTAGTAAATAGAGTGATGTGTTATTATTGTGATCTCTTGGATAATGTAGCTAAATGTCTAATTAAGGAGTCTGGTTATTAAGAACATGTGATAGCTTTGATGTTTCGAAAGGTTATTAATAAAAAATGATCTTTGGATATTCTTGCTCGTCTTTCCCTCAAATGTACATTACTTTTCTTGATTTCATGTGTAGATACATACACATGCCATATTTTTTTGCATGGCAGAATCCACAAGCACAAAATGTGTATGCTCTTTTTTCTCTCCTTTGTATCGTGCAGCAGAACGGTTGGTTCTGGTTGAGTTGTGGAGCATGACTGTTTTAATGCTTCCAAATGTTTCTATGTGATCTTAAAATGATGATGCCAACATTCTTAGTCTCAGTGCTGGAGTAGTGAAATGCATGTAGGCGGCTTTGTACACGAAGCATACAAAATTTTGAAATTCCACCTTGTGAATGTTGCTTTGTAACGATCCGCTCTCGGGGGCCCGTTACTTATTTGATATTTGCGTAGGTTCTGCAGTTAACCAGTGAAATCAAAATAGCCACGATGCAGAGATGTACAAAAATACCCAAATAGTGTCCAATTATTACAATCCGTCCTGTACAAATGTTCCAACAATGATACATGAAAGAAAGTAAGTACACAGCTGAAAATAGCTCTGGAAGCTGCGGTCTCATGGTCGAAGTCTGGCGCTATTAACTCTAGAGCATCTGCCTCCATATGTATGTCGTCTGCGGTGCCACGGAAATGGAACCGTAGGTAAGTCACAACAATTCTAAATCGAGAAAAAGAGGTACTGTACAAGTATGACAAAGCAGACCAAAGTGAAAGTAAAGTACGGTGCAATGTCTGTACAAGTGTAGAAAGTAAAGTGTAGGTGTAACAGGCTACTGCTGTAGCTAAAAGTACTACAAGTAAAGTACGGTGACTGTGCTGGTAAGGAAAGTAAAGTGCATGTACTGTAAAGTAAAGGTGACTGTGCAAAAGTAGCTACGTGACTCATGTAGGAGAGTATGATATGCAACCATAAAGTTCATCTATTGCCAGGGACCGTTTTGCCGACGCAGGCAGACCTTGTAGTTTTGCCGACCAGGCAGACCTTGTAGTTTTGCCGACCAGGCAGACCTTGTAGACACAGACATGCAAGTAGATGAACCCCCGGTCATAGCTCTCACACTCTCACTACAATGAGTTACCCCAAACCCCAGTGATGTGTATCTATTACGAGATGTTCCACAAGATGTTCCACGAGATGTTCCATGAGATGTTCCACCAGATATTCCACACATGATATTCCACACGATGGTCCACACGATATTCCACATGTTGCTTAGTCAACGAAGTCAACTGGTTAACTTCCTCATTGAAAACCAGCAAGTAGGATAAAGACAAGTCCAACACCAAAAGCTGTTACTTCCGTGCTTTGAGCACGTGGTAGTGTGGCTAGCACACAATTTACCCAAGTTGAAAGTTGGCAAAGTAATCTTTGGTAGATTACTTTCATTTTAGTTCTCTAGTTTGGTTTAACTTGAATAGCCGTTCGAGGCTATACATGGTGAAGTGTCACAAGTTCATGCAAGCACAGTAAACTAGTTTTCTAAAGTTAGAATATGTCGTGACTTACTTTATCGAGCTCGTCGTGGCAAGACGAGATTGGAGCTAGAAGAGCTGGTGCACGAAGATTGGTACCTGAAATCACAAAAACTCTTGGTTAATGAATACACCCATTTTCTATTTAATTAACTCGACCGTTCTGATTTTATAAACTGATTAAAACGTTGTCGAAAAACGTTCTAAATTTTTATATAGACTATATATGATAAAAATAGTTTTACTGCAAGAGTGAATATTTTTCTGAAGATTATAGTAATTTTTAGGATTTTTAAAAGCTCAAAAACTATTTAAAAACTATTTTTCAATTAGTGACGTATTTATTCCACAATTTATTCTGGATGCAATCTGCATCGGAATGTTGCAAATGAGGTGTCAAAACGACCGTCTCAAAGAGTATAATAACATATATTTTTCTCATATTTTATTTTACGTGAAAATAACAAGTTACGCATTTTTGAATGAAAATCACGTATATAACTTTTAGGGTTAAAAATTAATTTTGGAAAAACTAAGCGTCGGATTGAGATGAAACTAGTGCCATTGGGTCCAGAATGTCATTTCTGATTTTCTAGAGGTAGACACACATTTTTCTGGGGCCTATATATTTAGTTATGGATTTATAACCTTAAAACCCATTTATTAATTAACTAAATCGCGGAAAATACGAAAATACTTTATTATTACGAGATTGCCATCGACTTTAACTTACGCAACGCCCGCTCCGATCTCACGTCGACTACGGGGGGGTTCACTGTGCGCTCGGAGGCGGGGGCGGAGGTCGATGGCGGCGACCTTGGACGGCGACGGCGACCGGTGGAGCGGCGGCGAGGCGACGGACGAGCGCCGGGGCGGCGTTGGCCATGGGCGAGGTGAGTGCAGCGACGCTGCGGCTTCGAGGACGACGGAGCGGTGTCTGAGTGGGTTGCTGGGGGCACTCCGTGGGGCTCGTCGGCGGTGAGTCTGCAGCGGCGGACGGCGGTGCAGAGGCAGCGGGAAGCGGAGAGCGAAGGCGGTGGTCATCGGAGGGATCTCGGGATGTCTTCGTCGTCGCCGGAGGGCTTGGTGGCGTCGGATCTGCTTGGGTGCATCACGGGGGAGCGCCGGTGAGCTAGGGGTGGTGCTGCCCTTGGAGACGACGGCGGGGGGTCTTCGTTGGGGGAGGAGCTCGGTGACGGGGCTTCGCCTGGGTTTGGTTCGAACTGAAAAATGAGAGAGAGAGAGAGAGAGAGATAAAGAGACTGTGTGCGTGTGTTAGGGGTTGCTACGGGGAGAGAGAGAGCTCTGTGTGTGAGTGAGAGAGAGAAAGGGTAGGGGATTAATTTATAGGGTTAATGAGATAGGGTAGATGGGGTTTTAGGGTTAGCTGTGGGTGTGGGTGGGGTAGATGAGTGTGTGAGGATTAGCCACGGGTTAGGTTAGGTAAGAAATTAATTAAGGTAAAACCCCATTAACGAAAATCATTAGTGAAAATACAAAAGCGAAATTACGAAAATGCCCCTACTAGTAAACGTGTCCGAAAAATTACGAAAACATACCCACGGGATCGTATCGTCACGAGGATCGCGAATACAAAGACCATTTCAGGGTTTGGACTACGAAAATACTAGATTTTGGCCAAAACGTTTAGAAAGCGGGTTTACGGGTTCTCTATTGAAATGATATCAGAAAATTACGAAATTAATGTGGGGAGCCCTAAATGATCATAGGATGCTACTGCAGAAGTTTGAAAATGTTTTGAAGACGTTTGTATAGAAAATAAATTCATTGACCCAAAACTGCAATATCTGAAAATGAATTTTTATCAGATCTTTTTAGAGGTATTTGATGAAATCCGATCTTACCAAAATACTCCATAACTAGTCGGGTACTTCAAAATATTTTTATAAGAAATTTTTGATATCAGTTTTGTTATAAAATTCCTGACTACATTTATAAAGAGATTTTAAAATGTTAAAAAAAAATACGTTAAGCACGTAAATTGAAGTGTTGAAAAATACAGGTCGTTACATGCTTAATGAACACATCTTTGCAATGTATTGTGCTTGTGCCGTTGAATGAAGTAGCATTCAAGCATTGAAGATGGTCTTTTGGATGTCGTCCCAGAGTAACATTCAAGCATTGAAGATGGTTTATTGTCTTTGGCCTAAGCTGTCGCTCTTGCTAGCGAGCCAAACGGTTGAATGGTATCATTGATTGATAGCGTTACAGTCGGCATTGATAGAGGATCCTAACGTTCAGCTCGGTTGGCACTTCAAATGGAGTAACCATCGGCCTCAAGTGAAGGTCATGTGGCTGTTGGGCTGAGGCCGTTGGCCCTACTGGGCTCTTGGGCTTTGGTCAGCATAAATAGAGAATTGAGTATTCAATCGGCTGGCCTAATGTAGCAACAAAACCTAATGGTAGAAAGCTCCAGACCCCATTCATCATAATAATGGAAACATGCCTAACTATATAGTATTATAATCCAATTTAACAATGTTATCTTCCCAAAAGAAAGCTGAGTTGACGAGGGTCGTCTAATGCGTTGTTTGCTTTCGACTTCTTATTACTCCTGACGTGTGGTCATCGTTTTTGGAAACCACTAGACTTGAATTTCTTATTGCATAATTCACATATCCTGGGCATGGTGCCAACCGATTTCCACACTCTCCAACTGTGAAGTGAAAGACCTACCGAAAGAAACTATGAAGCTACGTACGAAGAAAACCGCAGTCAATGGTTTGCCTAGTAGTTCCAAAAGTTTGCCTGGCTTAGTGTAATTTCTATTTTTATGATGTGCTACAATAGAAATAACAAAAGATAACTGAGTAGTTGTCTAGCTATAGTCACCAGATCACACGAACGAATGCTTCAATTCTATTTTGATATCACATCCTCATACATGCAGCATACAGAAGACTAAAAGGATTATCAAGGAAATCATGTTGAGCTGTATGGAAGGCCAACTGTATGGATCAAATGCAATTAATGATAGAACTATTGGTTAGGCTAGGATATGGATCTTTTTAGGATTTTAGTTTATTTGGTAGCCTTTTTTAGTCTTACCTATAGAAAGAAATAAAAGTTAGTAAGCCAGCACTTTGGAACTGAAATTCAGTACACAGTAATGAATCTTAAGAACAATGCAGCAACACACAGCAAACAGAGACACACAAGACTTGGTAACGCAGTTCGGTGCGCACACCTACATCTGCGGGGCAACGCCCAGAAAAGTAGAATACTTCACTATGAAAATCAGAGAATACAAACTCTAATAACCACGCTTCTATAAGGAAGAACACACTCTCCCTTAATACAAACCGTGAGGGGTGATCGCAATCAACTCCGTGAAGTATTCTTGGCAAGCTCCCCTTGCCTGCAAGCGCCCCTTGCACCACCGACTGGATCAACTCCCTTGATCCTACGTACGTAGTAGTCGGCCTCCCTCCCGGAGTAATCTCACAAAACTTTTTCCCAAAGTCCGTAACCTAGCCGCCAATTGCTCCGAACCCTAAAAGCAAGTATTCCCGCAATCCTCGGTTCAATCAGCATTGATTCAATCAGATCAAGATCCGGCTCGTTACCTGCAATACCCGCAACTTCTACAGTAAGAAGGAAATCCCTAAATATCCGCAGGAGATCGTTGCCAGGATATTGCTGGCGAAAATCTCTCCAACCGTTTCACAACAAAGGTAACGAGAGATGTACAAAGCCAATCAAATCTATAACAGTTATTAACCTCCATAAATACCTGAACTGTTAAATATAGAGACATAAGATCACGCAGACTCCAGATTCGGATCCACGAATACTATGAGCAGCCAAAGTCGCAAATAGACACAGCATGTTGAACATCCTGGTACACCAAACTGTTCAACAATCCATTCAACAACCTAAACTAATTCGATACTCTTCTTCAGATGGTAGTGGCTCAGAAGCAACAAAACATACAACAAAATGTCCAACACCCCCAGATAACTTGTCAAGATAACTTCAGGAAGTAAAGAGCAAGTGACGATAATCAGAGTGCCACATATGACAAGTAATGCATTCATGAATAGCAAGGATAAAACCTAACAATCTCCCCTTTTGTCATTTAGTGGCACAACTCACGGTATGATATTCAACGAAGACCAGTCACCATACACCCACTACAGGAACAGAGACGGGAACAACACTGTAGCATACTCCCCTTCACAAGGAGCCCCTCAGACAACCCCACACACAGTAAGACTTCCAAGATTAGCCAACAAAATGTATCAGCAGCAGACAACCAATCAAAAACAAAATATCATACCTTCTCCCCTTTTGAGCCACAAAGGACACAGAGAATTACTCAGTGATCCTCAGAAAGACCACTTCTCAGAGCGGACAGCTTGCTCTGCAGCAACAACTTGTAACTATTCAAAAGAACCAGCTGGCTTTCGAGAATCAAAAGTTGTTTATCGACGTTCTGAATAGCATTTTCCAGGAACTGTATATCCACCACACTTGTTGAGGAGGAGGTGGCAGCAGCAGCATGACTAAGTGGAGGAGTCTGTGATTCAGGAGGCATTGTGGAAGAAGGTTCAGCATCTTGAGACGGGGAGGGTGTCGAAGGAACACCATGAAGAGAGGGTATCACTTCTGTGATATCATCAATTTTTCCAGTCACTGACTTTGCCGTATATGAAATGCTGTCACATGATGAAGGAAGATCAGAAGGGGACAGGGGCACCCTTTGAGCCAGGAGCATCATGGATATGAGAGCTCCATGAGGTAAAGAAGTGCCAGAGGAGGATAACTTTGCAAAAGATAATATGGAATCAAAGATGATTCTGCCTAAATTGAAGGCCTGAGAAGTGCCTGCAGAGAACAGCAGCTTGCACATGTCCCGCGTAACCACTGAAACATTGGAAGTAAGGAGCCAGTTTCTAGTGGCAACCCTGTACAGAACAAAATACTTGGCTGTAAGAACAGACGAGGGAAAGGTAGACGACTTCTTAGGCCAACACTTGAACTTTCCGGCTGTCACAACATGAATCAATCTGTCAATCTCCACTCCAGTTGACTCGCCGAAAGCCGGAACAGATTGGGGGCATTTCCATTCTAATAATTTGTTCAGGATGGAAGGTGAGAATGAAATAATCTTGCCTCTAACATAATTTCTGAAACTCCAACGAGAAGACCCATCACAAGCATATTTGGATAAGTTACAGTAAAATTCTCTCACCAATACTGGATTGTAGACGCTGAAACAGGTGGCAGCATGAAACAATCCGAGACCCTTCAGAATAGACGCCATTTGAGTCTTATCAAAAGATGACATGTTCAAAACCTTCTCGGGAATTAAGGATCTCTCCGAGTAAGATGCCCATCTGTTCTTACGAGCTTTGTCGAAGAAAATTTTGCTAAACGCATCAGAAGATGTAAACGAAGGAGAGCGAGAGGAACCTGATGCAGAGATTTTTGACCTCTTGGAAGGAGAAACCTCAGCATTACTGGAGGGAGTAGGGCGCTTCTTAGAGCCAGATCGAGCCTTGCGCATAAAGGAGGACAAAGGGGGCTCATTGGGACCGGAGGCCTCACCTGTTGCATGAAATGTTGCAACATTTTGTGCAACAATATGTTCATCACTTACTTCCACTAAGGGGTCAGGCTCGATGGCAGCTTCAACATTGGACCCTACATTTTCAACACCAGTCGCAGAAGAACCTTGAGCCATTTCACATCTTTCAATATCGACTTCAACATTTACCCGAATATCAACTGAGCCACCTTCAGTCACAACATCAACTGCAGCATTATCTTGATCAATCCGCATCTCATGTAACGCCCCGCTCCCCGGGACACTCGAAGAGCGAGTGTTACGAAAGGAGAAATAAGAAATACAATACAATGATACTAGCAGGTCCACTGTGCACGTGCTGGGCAGTACACGTAATGCTCCATAATAAATTACAACACCAGAGTTCCGCCAAATTAAATACAAGACATGAGGACAACATATCATTCATTTATAGAATAAACAAAGTTCTTGTACAACTTACATACAACTCAAATTTACATACAACATATAACATCAATATACACCTCTCATTAGCAACACCTCCTAACCATCCCAAATACAACTCAACACCTCCAAAATAATCCCCACACTGCTCCAATCCCAAACTCTGCCAACTAAGCTTCTCCAACTGCCAATTACCTGGAAAAATCAACGGGGGCACGTCAACGCGTGACCCAGTAGGAATTGCCCATCTCCATGTAGCATATTATTCAATGCATGAATGCAACTATCATATGCCATATGATTCAATGGTGTAATGCAGGCATCAATAAATGGCATGTCATGACGATACGAAATGAAACATAAAAATGATCATAAATCTTCCATGGTTAGCATGACATGGCATCTCACAAAATGACATAAGGGTGAACATGAAGAAAAATGTAATGGCAACTACAAAGTGACATGTTGCATTAAAAGCACAAGGACTCACATGCTAAAAAAAGAACTACAACAACCAACATTTCATACATTGCTTTAGATTATTACAATTGGCATTAAGCATGGTGATAGGCTAATAGTGTCATGCATAAGTGGACAATGTGGTCATCATGGCATGGCTTCATTTAGGGGCTTTCTTTTCATTTCATAACTTGCACATATGGGTCATGCACCTTGTGCCATGCCCATCACCATAACTACATCATTCCAACATAACAACTAACCATATAAATATAACAACTCCCACATAAATCCATGCCATAGATGCCACCATCCTCCAAAAATGCATGGCACTAGAATCCCACTTCCATGTTACATAATTTCAACTCCAATGTCCACCAATTACATCTTTGAAATAATTACCACTCACACCTTTTCTCTTTCCAACACATAATTTCAACATAGTTCTCTTTTCAACACATATAATTGTGCAACCATAGCTTTCAACACGTAGCTCCCTTTTCATACTTAACTACATGTAAACATTTTCTCAAACACTTGGATGGCACAATGAGCATGATCATTTATTCAATGGATTCAACATAAACTAAAAGCAAGATGACAACTTTCATCACATAAGCATTTCTACAAACACATGGATGCCATATCAACATATTCATTAATTCAATTGAAATCAACATAAACCAATAGCAAAATAATAACTTGATAATGTGTTGATTAATTTCATAGCATGAATAAACCAATTGCAAGAAAAGAAATGCATCTCTATAATTAAAGATAAACTCTTAGCATGCTTGGATGAGATTTTTGAATAACAAACTAGATGGAGAGGGTTTCCTACCTCAAATGATGAGTTTTCACCAAGAAATCCTCCAAGAACCCACCTAGCTCCAAGAATCTCGTATTTGAGCATCACCACTCCAAAATTCATCATCCTAGGACTTGAAATCACCTCATTCTAGCTCCAAACTCCCCCATATATATCTAGCTAACATTAAGGTTCAAAAGGAGCATGAAAAAAGGGATTTTGGGCTAGAAAATGAAGGAAAAGAGCATGGACAGAATGTTTCTAGATCTGGACAGTTTTTGGGGAGGTTTTGGCCATGGAGATGAAGAGAAAGAGGGGGAAATGAAAGGGTAGATGTTGGGAATAGGTTAGGGCTTCTTCTTCTCTCTTTTTCCTCTTCTTTTCTCCTTCTTTTCCCCAATTTTTCTCTCCATTCCTCACAAAAATTTCGGCAGCCCCCATGGCTGGTTCGGTTTCATTTGGGAAGGGGAAAGGGGGTTCTAGAGACGGAGAGAGAGATGTGGAAAGAAAAAGAATAAGCCCCCCTTTTACACAAAACACCCCATACTCTACAAAATTGCCAAATAATTACAAAAACTCTCATACTTCCCATTAAACATAATCAAAGTATACACTATCAATAATACTCACTACCATACATATCCATTCATCCAAATATCCATTAAGATACAATCATTTTAACATTCACTCATATCTCTACATATAAATTTACAAAAAACATACAGCTAATACATTCATGCATAATATAATATTTCTTACATAATAATCATTATCATAATTCAACACTTATGCATCCATATACACATACAAATATCCATTACCCGACAAATATCCATACCATACAATACAGATATCCAATACACATATTCACTACCAATCTTCAATGCAAATATCCAATACAAAACAACTAGCCAATACACTTCATATATATATCCAATACCAAGCTCATTTCATAAAGCAAAACATACCCACCAAATAGGAATCCAAATACTTCACTGCTATACTCACATACATGCAACTACACACACAATATAGTATATCACGCATAGGGCATTACATCTCACCAACTCCAATCTCAGCAGGAAGAGTGGGGGGATCCTGAAGGTCTCCAGTAGTTTCCAAATCCATAGAGTCGAGAACAGACTCTACTGAATCTTTAAGAGACTGAACCTTTCCTGAAAGGTCATCTGCAAGGGACACATCTACCACAGTCTCATTTTGATCTAAGAGAGAAGAATCTTCAAGACATGCATCAAGATCATGATCATCTTTCTTAGATTCTTTTATAGGCTCAGAAACATTTTGAGATGAGACAACAAGCACATTCTGAACACTCTCATCCACATCATGATCATGATCATCAGACACATTCTGAACACCTTCATCCACACACATAGGCGACTGAGAGACTAGGGCCTCTTCCTGAGATGGAACACCAGGCGCAGTCTCAGCATTTAGACCACCCTCCGAATCATCATCCTTATTTAACTTCACATCGTCCTGGACAACAGGATTCTCAGGAGAAGGATTAGACGTAGACGCTCCAGCAGTGCCCCATGTCTTGGGCATTTCATCACACACTGGAGGGTCTTCAGAATCAGAAATATCTATCACTTCAGCTTCAGAAATTTTCACAAAAGATTTGGGATTCCAGGTTCGAATGACAATCTTCCTATCTTGAGGCACTTCAACACTCATAACCTTCCCCTTAATCTTCTTATGCATGAGATTTTTAAAGTGAATGTGAGAGACATCCACCGAAGATAGGTCCAATTTCTTTCCGGTTCTCCGCAAATACCAAAACCAATCTTGAATTGTTACGGGAGCAGGAAATTCTTCATCATCATAGACTTCATCCTCCTTGGAATTTTGAGAGAGAGGAATTTCGAGAATTGGGGAAAAATTTACCAACTCCAAATTTGAGGCTCCAGGAGAATGCATGTTACTGAGAGGGGTAGAGGAGAGTGATGGGGAGGAATTACCACCGGAGGACCCGCGCGAAGAACGGGGAAACACTCCTTTCTGTTTGATAGGCGAAGACGAGGATGGCGGAGCACTTTTCCGCGCGGAGGCTGTCCGACGAGAGAACCGACGAGGGGGATGCGAAGATTTTTCCGACTGATCTCTTGCCATATCTGATTAAGGGGAGAGAAACTTCGAACAAGAAGATTTCAAGAACCCTAGATGGGCAGTTTAGAGAATCTTGGAGAAATTTGAGTTGAGAGAGAACTCGGAAATGCGCCTTGGGAACAAAAAAAAGGAAACAGAGGAAAATAAATATCGGGTAAAGTTATTAGTGAAAAACAAACCCGACAAAATGTGATCGCCCGACCCACATACTTTTGCAACCTGATGTTGCAACAATATTCTCAACACATAGAACAACATTAAATACGACACAGCCCTAGGGCTTGTCGCAATTCCTCAAATCTGGCAGAATCTAGAGGCATTGTAAAGATATCTTCTAGTTGATTAACTGTAGCTACATACTCCATGACAAGAGACTTCTTTTCAACCAACTCTCTAATGAAGTGGTGACGGATGTCGATATGTTTAGTTCTGGAGTGCTGAACTGGGTTCTTGGAGATGTTTATAGCACTCTGATTGTCACATAGAATAGTCAGAATCCCTTGTTCCAGTCCATAATCTGTCAACATTTGCTTCATCCATAACAGTTGTGTGCAACAACTTCCTGCTGCGATATACTCAGCATCTGCTGTAGATAATGATATGGAGTTCTGTTTTTTACTATACCATGAAACCAGATTGTTCCCTACATAAAAACATCCTCCGGTAGTACTTTTTCTATCATCAGTATTCCCTGCCCAGTCTGCATCACTATATCCTGAGATTAGAGTGTTTGTATCCTTTGTGTACCATATACCATAGTCTACAGTCCCACTTACATACCTGATAATCCTCTTCACGGCAGTGATATGAGATTCCTTGGGACATGCTTGGTAACGGGCACAAACTCCAACACTGAAGCTGATATCTGGCATGCTAGCTGTTAAATACAAAAGACTACCAATCATGCTTCTGTATAGGGTAACTTCAACATCTCTTCCTCCTTCATCCTTGGAGAGTTTTTCGGAAGTGCTCATGGGAGTCTGGACATGTCTTGCATTTTCCAAGCCGAATCTCTTGACAAGATTCCTTGCATACTTGCTTTGTGATATGAATAGACCATCTGGACATTGTTTCACTTGAAGCCCGAGAAAAACATTCAACTCACCTACCATACTCATTTCAAACTCCTTTTGCATGAGGGTGATAAACTCATGCACCAGCTGTTGTGATGTTGAACCGAAGACTATATTATCAACATAGATCTGAGCTACCATAACACTTGATCTTGTCCGTTGAACAAATAGGGTTTTATCAGCTCCTCCTCGTTCATACCCCTTTTTAAGAAGATATGTAGTTAATCTTTCATACCAGGCCCTCGGCGCTTGTTTCAACCCATAAAGAGCTTTCTTCAGCTTGTAAACATGGTTTGGAAGAAATGGATCTGCAAAGCCTTTGGGTTGATCAACATACACTTCTTCATTCAAAAGCCCATTCAAGAAAGCGCTCTTCACATCCATTTGATGTAGTTTGAACTTCAGACTGCAAGCAACGGCCAGAAGAAGTCTGATGGATTCCAACCGAGCTACTGGAGCAAATGTCTCATCAAAGTCAATTCCTTCCACTTGAGTATACCATTGAGCTACAAGAAGAGCTTTGTTGTGAGTAATATTTCCCTTCTCATCTGTTTTATTTTTGAATATCCATTTTGTTCCGATAACATTGGTTCCTTTGGGTCTCTCCACAAGACTCCAGACATCATTTCGTTGGAATTGGTTCAGCTCCTCTTGCATAGCCGAAACCCAGAAATCATCAACAATGGCTTCCTTCACATTTTTGGGTTCAATAGTAGAGAGAAAACATGCATACCCAGCCAGATCTCTGTAGTTGACACGACTAGCACCTCTGGTACGACGACTGTCATGCACGTCACCAATGATAAGCTCTGGCGGATGGTCGCGTATAACTTTTGTGATCCCTTCAGAATCTTGACCATTTTCAGGCTCTACTTGAGTCGTCTCAGTGGTAGTAGTGTCCTGTGTTGCAACATTTTGTTCAACATTGTTTTGATTAGTCTTAATTGTTGCAACATCATTGTCAACACGAACCTCATCATCATTTCTGTCTTCCTGAGTCCCTTTTTCTCCAGTCAGTATAGACTCTCCCTGATCAAAATCATCAACCACCACATTAATAGATTCCATCATAACGTCTGTGCGTTCATTCAACACTCGGAAGGCACGACTCCTTGTAGAATACCCCAAGAAAATTCCTATGTCACTCTTGGCGTCGAACTTCCGTCTTGGTGTACGATCTTGCAAGATGTAGCACTTGCTTCCAAAGATATGGAAATAGGAGACATCAGGCTTCCTCCCTTTCCATATTTCGTATGGAGTTTTCTCAGTCCTTGGCTGAAGATATACCCTGTTGATGGTGTAGCAAGCGGTATTAATAGCTTCAGCCCACCACTTTTCATTAACTTCCCGAGCATTCAGCATAACTCGTGCCATTTCTTGAAGTGTTCGATTCTTCCTTTCAACAACTCCATTTTACTGAGGAGTCTTAGGGGCCGAGAACTCATGTCCTATACCCTGTGCCTCATAGAATGCAGAGAATGAGTGATTCTCAAACTCTTTTCCATGATCACTTCGAATCCGGATGATTTTTCCAATTTTGTCCCCTTTTTCAACCTGAAGACGAGTACACAATTTCTTGAAAGCATCAAAAGTATCTGACTTCTCCTTAAGAAAATCAACTGAGGTGAACCGAGAAAAATCATCAACACATACAAAGATGTACTTCTTACCTCCCACACTTGTTTCTGAGATGGGTCCAATCAAGTCCATGTGTAGCAGCTCCAGAATTTTTGAGGTTGTGATAGTCTGAATTTGCTTGTGACTCACTTTCTTCTGCTTTCCCAGTTGGCAAGATTCACATACCCCTTCATTCTTCTTGATTAATGTTGGCATTCCACAAACAGCTTTGGCTTGGGAGATCTTCATTAAGGTCTTGAAGTTAACATGTCCCAGTTTCTGATGCCACTGTTCAGAAACATCCGTTGTGATACTTAGACACTTGTCAGGATCTTGCAACAGATAGCAGTTGTCGCTGGATCTTTTTCTGGAAAGAATACAAACATCATCTCTATTGAATACAAGGCATTCATCCTTGTTAAAACGGACCAGAAGTCCTTGATCACACAACTGACTGATACTTATGAGATTAGCCTTTAAGTTCTCAACATGCATCACATCTTTTAGTTTCAGTGTTCCTGTCATATTCAAATTCCCTTTTCCAACAAACATGCTTGTCTCACCATCTCCAAACGTGACATGTCCTTTGTTGCCAGCAGTTTACTCAGATAGGAGTCCCCTGTTCCCTGTCATGTGCCGAGAGCAACCGCTGTCAAAATACCACTGATTTTCCGCAAAAGTAACTAAGGATGTGTATGCAGACATACTGACCAGTTCAGACTTCTTAACCCATTTCATACTTGTCCGCTTTTGAGAGTGATTAACATTTCTTCCTTCATTCAAGTGCTTTATGCGCCTGAAACAACTCCAGTCATAGTGTCCAACTTGCCTACAGTAATTACAT
Source organism: Scilla litardierei (assembly GCA_030789695.1). Classification (NCBI taxonomy): domain Eukaryota; kingdom Viridiplantae; phylum Streptophyta; class Magnoliopsida; order Asparagales; family Asparagaceae; genus Scilla; species Scilla litardierei. Next base: position 2,198,565 of record CM061141.1, on the reverse strand, counting down.
ATTGGCTGCCTGGATGTTGAACCTTTTGTTGAACCTTTTCCTTTCTTCTCTCTTGACTTGTTCTCATTCAGTCGACTCCGTTTACCATGCTCCTTAGTAACGAGACTACTTCTAGTCTTGAGGGTGTGTAGATGACTCCCTCTGTGGTAACCAACTCCTGTTCGATCTCCAGCCACCTTACCCATGTTGAGGATGTCATCAAGTTTAGATTTTCCTGAGTTCCATCTGTTGAGGGTGCTTTCTGCCTTCTCAGCTCTTAGCAGTGCTCTCTTCAAGCTACTCTCAAGATTCCGGAGGCTAGTTTCAGTCTTCAATAGTTTGGCTTGAGTCCCATCCCTCTCACTTCTCAGCTTGGAGCATTCACCTTTCAACTTCTTGTTGGCTGCACAGATTTCCAACCATTTGTAGAACATCATTTGATAGGCCGAGCGGATATCCTCATCACCAATATCTTCTTCACTTTCATTGTCCGATTCGACCTCACTGTTGTAAGTTGCATCATTTGTCACAACATTACGCATCACATCTCCTTGCTTGTGATTGGATGTTGAAGCACGTGTTACAACATTATGTTCAACATGACTGGAAGACTTACCCTCAGACTTGTCTTTCAGGATGGCTGTGAATGCAACATAGTTGCTAGTTATGTCTTCATCTTCCACACTTCCTTCAGAGTCTTCATCGCTCCAGGTGCTGGCAAGGGATTTCCCTTTTTGCTTCTTAAGGGTGTTTGCACATTCGGCCTGTATATGGCCAAATCCTTCACATTCTCTACATTGTATTCCCTTTCCCATGTTTTTAGAATCATACCTTTGATTATGGCGGCTAGCAATCTTTTCACCAGCAGGTGGACCTGACCGCACCACCTTATTAGTAGCTTTGAAATTCTGACCTCTGTTGCTAATCTTCCTCATCATCCTACTAAAATTTTTGGTGAGTAAAGCAATATCATCTTCGAGTTCTGACTCATTATCGGATTTTGAAGATTCATTCGCTTCAACCTTTAAGGCAACTCCCTTCTCCCTTTTGTTTTGCTTGAGATTCATCTCATAAGTTTGCAGAGAGCCCATGAGTTCGTCTAATCTCATGGTGGATGTGTTTCTTACTTCCTCTATTGCAGCAATCTTAGCCGAAAATTTTTCTGGCAAGGACCTCAGAGTCTTTTCAACTAACTTCTTTTGAGAATATTTCTTACCCAGTTGGAATGCATGGTTGGCTATATCCCTCAATCTTCCGTTGAACTCTGCAACAGTCTCGTTTTCATTCATCCTCAGGTTTTCAAACTGTGAGGCAAGCATTTGCAATTTGGACGCCTTAACAGTGCTGGTCCCTTCATGCACATTTTGAAGAATGTCCCAGGCTTCTTTTGCGTGCTCACAAGTTGATATAAGCTTGAACTGATCTTCATCGACGGCAGTGAAGATGGCATTCACTGCTTTTGAGTTTCCTAAGGCAGCAGGCTCCTCTTCAGGATTCCAATCTCTCACGGGTTTGATACATTCCTTGCCTTCCTTGTTAACTTCAGTCGGAGGGCTCCATCCTTCAACCGTAGCCACCCAAGCCTTTTCATCCAAGGACTTGATAAAGGCTCGCATGCGTGACTTCCAATACGTGTAATTAGATCCGGTGAGCAAGGGAGGACGAGTAACAGAGGCGCCTTCTTTGGTATTCATGATGAGCGTACTGACACACAAGATCACACCCACTTTGAACGATCAAAGTAATACGGATGACTTGCTCTGATACCAACTGAAATTCAATACGCAGTAATGAATCTTAAGAACAATACAACACCACACAGCAAACAGAGACACACAAGACTTGGTAACGCAGTTCGGTGCGCACACCTACATCTGCGGGGCCACGCCCAGAAAAGTAGAATACTTCACTATGAAAATCAGAGAATACAAACTCTAATAACCACGCTTCTATAAGGAAGAACACACTCTCCCTTAATACAAACCGTGAGGGGTGATCGCAATCAACCCCGTGAAGTATTCTTGGCAAGCTCCCCTTGCCTGCAAGCTCCCCTTGCACCACCGACTGGATCAACTCCCTTGATCCTACGTACATAGTAGTCGGCCTCCCTCCCGGAGTAATCTCACAAAACTTTTTCCCAAAGTCCGTAACCTAGCCGCCAATTGCTCCGAACCCTAAAATCAAGTATTCCTACAATCCTTGGTTCAATCAGCATTGATTCAATCAGATCAAGATCCGGCTCGTTACCTGCAATACCCGCAACTTCTACAGCAAGAAGGAAATCCCTAAATATCTGCAGGAGATCGTTGCCAGGATATTGCTGGCGAAAATCTCTCCAACCGTTTCACAACAAAGGTAACGAGAGATGTACAAAGCCAATCAAATCTATAACAGTTATTAACCTCCATAAATACCTGAACTTTTAAATATAGAGACATAAGATCACGCGAACTCCAGATTCGGATCCACGAATACTATGAGCAGCCAAAGTCGCAAATAGACACCGCATGTTGAACATCCTGGTACAACAAACTGTTCAACAATCCATTCAACAACCTAAACTGATTCGATACTCTTCTTCAGATGGTAGTGGCTCAGAAGCAACAAAACGTACAACAAAATGTCCAACACCCCCAGATAACTTGTCAAGATAACTTCAGGAAGTAAAGAGCAAGTGACGATAATCAGAGTGTCACATATGACAAGTAATGCATTCATGAATAGCAAGGATAAAACCTAACAGGAACATATGGTAACCTTCTCAGAGCCTAATAGTAACTCAATCTTTTAGTTTAAGTCACATCAGAGTTCTTTTCTATTATTTAGGATTATATGTTTTCGGTGCTTAAACATGATAGGATTCCCAAACTTCATAAAGCTCAAAACAATAGCCTTAACTCTGTGTTAGTGACAGGTTTAACTGATCATGATTCATAGAGTTATACCAAATCTCCAAATCTAGATGCTCAAAACAACAACATGCTTTCTCAATCTTTTACATTAATAACCTCTTGTAGCATGCATCAGAGTTAATCATATGTTACTAATAATTCGACTCCTAAATTGGATGTATCACCCAAGAAATCACAATGGAACACTTTACTCGACATGCTAGCATTTGCAACTGTGAAAAACTTAGTGTCATCATTCTTGATCGCCTTCAACCAGTCATCAATTGTTTGATTGTTTGCCTTTCCTAAATACTTTGTGGACAAGTTTGATGTATCATGATTTTATGAGGCCTGGAAGAGGTTTAAAGACCTCCAACGAATTTGCCCACACCACGTGTACTCGATTGGTTAAGCTTTTTACAACAGATTGTCACCGACCATGAGAATGTTAATTGATGCGGTCGCTAATGGCGTCATCATGAACAAGACCCCAGCTGAAGCGAAGAGACAGTTGGAAGTTATGGCGGCCAACAACGACTCATGGAGTGATGAGAGGAGCTCCTCCTCAAGGGGAGGTAAGTATGATGTCGATGAGGTAACCCTACTTTCGGCTAAATTTAATGTCTTAACCAAGCAACTCTCTCTCCTTGGGCTCGGTGATACTAATCCGCCTACGGCGGCAGTTTGTGATGCTTCTGGTGTGCAGGGACACCATGGAATCGAGTGCCCTACATCCATGGCGGCACCTCTGAGTATGACTATCAAGCAAGCCAACGTCCTATATGGAAACAATCCGAGGCCGTCGAGCAACCCGTATTTCGACACCTATAATCAGTGGTGGAAGAATCACCCCAACTTCTCTTACCGGACGCTAGGTTTGCAAGCTTCCCCACCATACCCTCAGCAGCCCCAAGGTTCCAGCCTCCACCTCCTCAAGGACAATTTCAGAATTTCAACCAGAGGCCTCCTATGAATGCACCCCCCGTCCAAAAATCCAGCTTAGAGTGCTAATCGAGGGTCATATCCGGACTTAAAGCCAACAGAATGATTACTTTCAGAATTCCATCCAGCAATTGAAGACGACGACGCAGCAACTTGCATCTACCTCACAATAATTGGCAACATGGCAGAAATCCATGGAGACTACGATGGCGCAGCTAACAGCTTCCACTACGGCAATCAACTCGGCCTTTGTGGTTGACAATGCAACCACCGACTATAGAACAGATCGACATGACACTGCTACGGTGCCCAAACGTAAACATGTAACATGTGGTCGATCTCCGCCTGTCCCTGTCGCCAGCATAATCTGAGTTGTAGTACACAGTCAGTACCACACTATTACCACTGTTATATTGCAAACCGACACCAACGGTGCCTCGCAGATATTGCAATATCTACTTGACGTCCTGTCAATGCTCCTTGCCAGGGTTTGCCATATATCTGTAGGATTTTGGCGGACCCTTAGAGCTCAGATCAGTGCCCGTCCTAAGTCGGACGGACCACAGAGGCATAAAGCACAGCGAAAAATAAAAAACATACTAGCTAAACAATTTAGCTAGGCCATGAGAGAGCCAGAACCTAGCCCGATCTATGCCAACTTGGGGTGGATCTGACCACCCCAAGAGGGATCTATCCTACTGTGACGAAATTAAATTTCACTAAAATTACTTAGAGAACATACCCGGAATCTCAACCCTGTGGCCGGAAAGATGTACCGCACCGGCTTCTGACGCACCTTGTAGCCGAACCGCCTTGACTCGATCCACCCGAGCCGTCTCGCACCTTCGAACCGATCCGCCCGAGCCGACACCCGCCTCCAAGATGATCACACGCGGTAGAAGGTTTCACTTGAGCAGACCCGCGTCTTAGACGTCTGGATCCGAATCCAAACCCCCTTCGTAGTCTTGCTAGGACTAGCCGGGAGAATAGGAAGAAGAGAGAAAGAATAGTTTAATTCGTAGGTCGAGCTTGCTCAAAAAACCGGAGCTACTCGATCGATGAGTTGGTGCATTTTTGAACGAAGGGATGCACCCCTATTTATATAGGGAGTCGGCACCTCTCCTTTCGTTGTGAGCAATGTGGGACAAATAACAAAATAGAAGAGAAATTAATTTAGCTAATTTAGCTTACTTGAAGTTAGTAAGCCTTTCGTAAAGGCCAACTTCAACGAGTTAATTCTCTTCATCCATTAAACTTTAGACACCAAACAAGCTATCAATTTGAAGGGTGAACGCGTAGGAACAAACTCCGACGAATTTCGACTTCGTTTGACCCCTCAAACAATTGCCCAAATATGGGCAAAAAATCAATTTTCGTAGCCGTCAAAAGGGGTTTCAAAAAACCCTATAGACTTAAGTTGCGGGCGCACCCGCTAGGCTTAGCGGGCGAGCCCGCCCAAGGCAATGGGCAGGCGAGCGGGCGGGCAGCCTGCTGGACAGCGGGCGCGCCCGCTGTTGCCAGCGGGCCGTGCCGCTGAGCAACAGGTGCGCGCCCACTGCTGTCAGCAGGTCATGCCTATTGTCGCAACGGGCGCTGCGCCCGCTGAACATAGCGGGCGGCGCCCTCTTCTCCTTGCGGTTTGACCCGTTTGCCCAAGTGTGTCTAACCTACTTATGCCCTTGACAGTTTTTGCGTTTTTGGGCTCGTTTGAGCTCCGATTTGGACGCGGTTTGAACCTGTGTTTAGACCGAGACGATCCCGTCAACTAGGCAACCCTTTCCAATGCTTTTGTTCCTACAAATATTGTCGTAACCAATTTACGACATGTTTAATCTTTGTTTGCATCAAATGCAACATTGTCCCTATTGCATCTACGACTTAGTCTCACAACTAGCTTGTGAACATTAACTATTCTATTTCATCAAATGAATTTCTCTTATTAATCTTTCTATTACTAAGACACGAACGCTACTCGGTGTGAGACCCTACAGCCTGACCTTACTATAGGTTGGGGCTCGAAACCCCTAGCCGACGGTCACCACGAGCAGCAATTGTCGTCCCTGTTTCAGAATCATCATAACGTGATCGACCCATTGATAAAAGCATTGTTGGGTTCGCATTGGCTGTGTCAGTGATGAATACCGCTAGCTCTAATCCCTTCGTCAAGACTGCGTCTCAATTGGCCTAGGGTACGGTTTACTGTCAACCCTATTAGACAACACTGGTAAGTATACGGTGGTCTTTGTTGTATTTACGTTGTACATCTTACAACGTACCCCAGCCAATGATTAACACAAAGACCGTATTGAGCCTAGGACACTAACTTCCCTTTAACAGAAGAGATGAATCACATCTTAGTCATCTACTCACCTCGAGAGCTTCAGGTGTAACCCAACCTAAGATCTTTCAGCAGGCCTAGCCTCGAAGCTAGATCATAGGTCTAAGCGACACTGTTCACTCACAGGTTCGTACATATGACTTCAGGTTTAAAGGACCAGCTTACCTATCATCAACCTAGAGTTATTATAGACAGTTTAGTTAAAGTTAACCATATAATAACTCTAAGTTGGTCGTTCAGTGAACTCATTCTCTAATGAGCACCTGTGTCTCGTCTCCGACTTCACCAAGTCGAATGACTATGAGATCATCATTACCCTAAGATAAGACAAAGACACAGTGGTCTGTCCGATGTGCCAATATCCAGTTCTCGACACATCTATGACCACGAACCGTTTAAGACTTACGTTTCTATTCGGTCACTTACTACTCATAATCGAGATCTTATCTGGATACGTAAGGACCTAACTATAAGTCTAAGGAAATTATCTAAGTATATGATTCAACGAATTCATACTTAGGATAATTGATACCATTTAATATCATAACAAGACGTAAACTAAGGACAAATAGCCTTATGGGCATATATCCTCCTACAATATCTAATCACTACTCCCACGGCCTGTGTGATATCGGGACGCATGCAAACCATCGCATACACCAAGCTTCCAACCACACTAGCATATGGCACCTGAGACATATCTTTGTTCTCATCCTCGGTGCTCGGCGACTGCAACACCGAAAGCTGAAAGTGAGCTCCAAGAGGTGCCCCCATGGGCTTCGTGCTCTCCATTCCATAACAAACGAGCACCTTCTCAATAGACACCTTCTGTGACAACCTTAGCTCACCCTTCCTCCCATCCCGGGATATCTCCATCCCTAGGATTTTCTTCGCCAGGCCCAAATCCTTCATATCGAACTCATTGTCCAACTTCACCTTTAGCTTCATGACATCCGACATGTTTGAGGAAGCAATCAACATGTCGTCAACATAAAGTAAGAGGTACATGAGCGAGCCATCATCCAATGTTCTCACATATACACTGATCCTTCACGCTCCGCTCAAATCCTACGCCCATCATGAAGCTATCAAATCGCTTGTACCACTGTCCGGGTGACTGCTTCAACCCGTACAAGGATTTCTTCAACCTGCAAACCATCCTTTACATGCCTTCCGCCACGAACCTATCTGGTTGGTGCATGTAAATCTCCTCATCCAAATCACCATGTAGAAATGCGGTCTTGACATCGAGTTGCTCCAACTCCATGTCCATGGATGCTACTAGGGCCAACAAAATACAAATAGAAATGTGTCTCACCACGAGAGAAAATATTTCATTGTAGTCCTCTCCATTCCTATGTGCAAAACCCTTGACCACTAGCCTTACTTTGTACCGTACATCACCACCATCTTCGGTCAAGCTTTCTTTGACCTTGTAGATCCACCTACATCCAATGGCACACTTCTCATGTGATAGAGGTACTAACTCCCATGTGTCATTGTGACAGAGAGACTCCCTCTCTTCCTCCATAGCTCAATGCCAACTCGCCGCATCACTCGAGCTTATGACTCCACCATAGGTCATTGGCTCCTCGTGCTCAATGTTCAAGGCATACGACGTCATGTCGTCGAAGGAGAATGTCGTATAATCCCAAGCTCCAAGTCTCTCGGGCACCTTGTTGGTCCGCTTGGACCTCTGCACCTCATCTGCAACAAATTCATCACGTATCTGAGCTTGGACTGGTGTCTGCATATGGTCCTCAACATGGACCTCATCATGCCCCGCAACGGAGACCTAAATCATCGGCTCCTTGCCGGGTCACCTCTGGAATGGGATCAGGAGATCAATCGTCACTGGCTCGGTCTCCATGGGTGACTCGTCTCCCTCCAAATGAGTATGCTTCGCCCTGAGCATCACAGACCCATCGAAGGTGACATGCCTACTCAAGATCGCCCTGTGGCCCACCGGGTCCCACAAGCGATATCCTTTCACGCCATCGCCATATCTGAGAAAAATATACTTCTTGGCCATCGAATCCAACTTTTCACCTCTCTCATGTGCATATGCTGGGCAACCAACGATGCGTAGGTAAGAGAAATCACCAATTTTTCCACTCCACTTCTCTTCCGGAATTTGGTAGTCAATCGCTGCCGACGGAACTCGAATCTCTATGTGCACGACGGTAGTGAGTATCTCACCCCAAAATTCCTTCTCCAAACCAGCCGAGTGCCTCAAACATTGCACTCTCTCCAAAAACATGCGGTTCAACCGCTCTACAACCCCGTTCGACTGAGGATCCCATAGTGTAGTAAAATGACGTCGAATCACATGGGATCTGCAGAATCCTATGAACTCCCTCGAGGTGTACACCCCTCCGTTGTCGGATCTAAGGACTTTCACCGCCTTGCTAGTTTGCTTTTCAACCATCTCAAGTCATTGCTTGAACATCCCAAAGGTTTGATCTTTCGTCTTCATCAAGTGCATCCAAACCCTTCGAGAATAATCATCGATGAAGAGGACAAAGTACATAGCCCCACCTCTTGACGCTACAAGACACGACCCCCACACATCGGAATGAATGCAATCTAGTGGACCTCGGCTAGAGTGCACCCCGGTGTTGAACTACACCTTTGTCTTTTTTCCGTACACACAGCTTTCACAAAACTCCACACTCTCATCACTAGCTCTAATCAATTTTCTTCGGTGGAGAACATCGAGTGTCTTATCACACGGTGACCCAAACAATAATGCCATAACTTCGCTTAATCTCAGTCACTCGAGTTAGTAGAGGTGGCATCGGCTTTGCCTTCTACTATGGTACCTTGTAGTGCATATAGGTTCCCTACCTTCCTTTCCTTCATCACAACCATGGCTCCTTTGGATACCCTCAGCTGGCCATTCTCTACAACTGACTTGCATCCAACATTATCCAACACATCGATGGATATCAAGCTCTTTTGAAGATCGGGGACATGCATCACATCGGCTAAGGTACGCACTATGCTATCGTGCATCTTTATCTGGACAATTCCAATACCCGCGGTCGTACACGCCGCATTGTTCCCCATGAGAATAAAACATCCATCTTCTTGGAAACGGTAAGTTAAAAACAAACTCTGATGTGGAGTAATATGATAGGAACAACCACTGTCCATCAACCACGCAACTTGTGTCTCACCGGATACTCTCGTTGTGAACATATGTGGATCTCTACCCCTTTCACTGTGGTTTGTATCATCACAAATATACATGTCCTCAAAACCTAAGGAAACGGAACCAGAAGCCTCCTTGTCTTTCCTCCCAAATCTATTGGGCCATTGGTTCCTCCAATGGCCTCTCTGCTTGCATATGAAACATGAGCTATCTTTCCTATCACGGGAATGCCGAGACTTCGAGCGATCCTTCTTCTTGAAGTGGCCTTGACCTCCTCTCCTGTCTTGTCTCCATCTCACATGCAATGCTTCATCGCGGTTTCCTCCAAAGTCTCTATCTTGGACGTCCTTCTCACATAGTATCTCGATATGGAGCGTCGCCTTCAACTTTTTCACTGCGAGCGTCGTTCGTTCATAAATCATGGACCGAACAAATTGGGAGAACTCCTCGGTCAACGAACATAACAAGATCACAGCTTGTTGCTCATCTTCGATCTTGACCTCCATTCCCCGGCCCGCAACTCCATCATAATCCGATTCAGCTCATATATGTGGTCATTCACTGTGGATCCGGGCTTCATCTTCAAAGTGTACAACTGTTGTAATAAGTAAAGGCGGCTTGAAAAGGATTTCTTCATATACAACCGCTCTAGCTTCTTTCACATATCCTTGGCCATAGCCTCGTCACCTCTCTCAAGACAGTATCGACTAACGACAACTGGATGTCGCTATACGACATTCTCTCCATCTCATCCCCCCCCCCCCAACCCCCCCCCCCCCCCCCCCCCCCCCCCCGCCCCCGCAAGATTACGTCACCTCCTTGTCAATGTTATCCCCATCAAAAACAATCTAATAACATCCCGTCTGCTTCTCTGGAAAAACACAACGGCAGCCCTCACACTCTTGCTGTGAATGAATGCAGCGGCCCCTACTCTTCTATCTCCCTGTCGGTGGTAAAAACCAAAGAGAAGATGAAGGCTAAAAAAAGCCTTCAAGTCCCAACCGACACATCAGGCTCCTCTTCACTGAAGACTTTGCAGCACATACATTTTACATATATGTGATATTAAAATGATCAGGATGGCAACATTATTATTCTCAGCGCTGGAGTAGTGAAATGCATTTGTACATGAAGCATTACAAAATTTAGAAATTTCACCTTGTGAAGCTTATTATCGGTTTGATAACTAGTCAACAGAGCGTTCATAACCTGCAGTAGTGTGGTGGGCTTATTGGAAATGATGTTTGATTATGTTAACAGATATACTGGTAGAAAGCTCACCGCATTCATCCTAATAATGGAAACATGCCTAACCTTTCACGAGGCACATGATATAGTATTATAATCCAATTCAATAATGGTATCTTCCCAAAAGAAAGCTGAGTTGACGAGGGTCGTCTAATGCGTTGTTTGCTTAGGCTAGGATATGGATAATATATATATGTATGAGAGAACTATTTGGTTAGGCTAGGATATGGATCTTTTCAGGATTTTATTTTATTTGGTAGCATTTTTTTAGTCTTACCTATAAAAAATAAATGTTATTAAGCCAGAACTTTGGAACATATGGTAACCTTCTCAGATCCTGATAGTTTCTCAATCTTTTAGTTTAAGTCACATCGGATTTCTTTTCTATTATTTAGGATTATATGTTTTCGGTGCTTAAACATGATAGGATTCCCAAACATTTTCAAGCTCAAAACAATAGCCTTAATTCTGTGTTAGTGGGAGGTTTAACTGATCATGATTCATAGAGTTGTACCAAATCTAAATGCTCAAGACAACAACATGCTTTCTGAATCTTTTACATTGATAACCTCTTGTAACATTCATCAGAGTTAATCATATGTTATTAGTAATTCGACTCCTTGATTGGATGTAACCCCCGAGAAATCACCAATGGAAACACTTTACTCGACATGCCAGCATTTGCAACCGTGAAAAATTTAGTGTGTCATCATTCTTGATTCCCTTCAACCATCCATCAATTGTTTGATTGCTTGCCTTTCATTAATACTGTGTGTGGATAAGTTTGATGGATCATGATTTAAAGTTACACCTAGTTCTGAAGCTCAGGATAATGCCCAGAAGCATATGCCTGGTCACTTGACCTTTTTGATAGATAACCTACTGAAATATAAATCAAAATTAACGTATGCTCATAATATGCGACTCCTTGATTAGATGTGTTATCAAAGAAATCACTACACTGACACTTGACTTGCTGGCATTAGAAACTGTAAAAAAAGAAGAAAGCAAAAATAAAAAAATAAAAATAATAAAAATAAAAACTTGGTGACATTATGCTCTTGATTTCCTGCAACCTGGCATCAATGGCCTTCAACCTTCAGCTGAGCTTCAGGACATTGCCCGGAAGCTCTGTGCCTTATCACTTGAACATTTTTATTGAGAATCTATTGAAACATAAAAGCTCTAACATGTTCTTAATATTGACTCCTTAACTAGACATTTAGCTGCATTATCCAAGCGATCACAATACGAACTCATCACTCGATTTACTAACATTTACAACTGTTGAAGATGATGCAATAGTATTCGTTTAACTCTTGATTGCCTGATACCTTGGATTGATCGCCTTCACCCTTCAACACAGCTACTTGGATTCAATTTCTTAAGAAAACACTCTCTGACGTTATGCAGTTCCCGGACGACTTGTCCCATTTCCAATCGTTCCGCTGGTGATTCGTTTGAACACATGATACCAATTTGTAGCACTGACGCAATACATTCTATAGCTCTTGCGGTATTCATACTTTGACCATTATCAGTTATTTCTCCATCTCCTATTGATAGCAGCGGTGGATCGATGACATCAGTTGCTCGTTGAGGAAGCACCACCTTCACAAACTTCCAGAGGCTTTGGCCTTCACTGAAGATACCATCAGTAGGACTTTTTCCAGTAAATATTTCTAGTAGAAGTATCCCGTAGCTGTACACATCTCCTTGTGTAGAAACTCTATTTGTCATCCCGTACTCTGTTTCAGTTGACGAACACAGAACAGCAGGAAATGGAAGTATATACTTAAATTGTTCACATGAAACTAAATTGGAAACATATGACAAGTGCATAACTAAGAAAAGCATGAATCAGGAGCTTATACCTGGAGGAACATATCCGATAGTTCCCTTCAAACCAACATAGCTTGTTGAGTGCTGAGAGGATTTGCACTCAACATTTTTCAGAATCCTAGCAAGACCAAAGTCACCTACATGGGCAGTCATGTCTTCGTCGAGGAGTACATTGCTTGGCTTGACATCACAATGAATAATGGGTGCCTCGCTATGATTGTGGAGATAGTCTAATGCCATAGCCACATCTATGACAATGTCCAACCTCTGTACAAGGGTCAATATCTTCCGTTCATGCCATTCATTTTCTTTGGGATGCAACCAATCATCTAAATTTCCATTATCCATGAACTCCAAGACCAAAGCTTTGAACTCATTGCCTCTAAAATCTATGCTTGAACAGGCTGTAATGACCTTAACAAGATTTCGATGTCGAATATTTCTCAAGGCTTCACATTCTGCCATAAAGCTCTTTGATGCTCCTTGCAGCCGAAGGTTGAGTACCTTCACAGCGACGACCTTCCTTCTGACATCATCATGTAGTATACCCTTATACACTGTAGCAAAACTTCCACTCCCAATTATATAATCTTCAGAGAACCTGTTTGTTGCTCTCACAAGGTCAGCATAACAGACCTTCTCTTGTTCATTCTTGGCTGTTGAGGCTATATGTTTTTTGCTAAACTTTCCCATCCAGAAACATGCCACAAGAAAGCAGAAGAGCACAAAGAAGGACAGAGATGAACAAGCAATTGACATGAGCAACATCAACTGATGGGAGTTATGTTTTTTGTTCGGAGATTGAAATGGACAATTGGGCAAGTGCACTTCTGGATTCCCTCCACATAGATTTTTGTTTCCAAGCAGTGACACTGCACTTGTGTTTAAGAAGATCCCGTGCCTAGGAACTTCACCCTCAAAGTTATTGAACGAGAGGTTCAGATTGATTAGGAAATGAAAGTCCTGCAAGAAATCTGGAATTCTCCCTGAGAAGTTGTTTTGCGAAAGATCAAGTTCTTGAATGCCTCTTAGGCCACTCAAAGATGGAGGGATACGTCCCTGAAACAAGTTGCCGTGAAACGAGAGCTGTTCCAACTCTTTACATTCACCCACACTGCTCGGAATTTCACCAAACAACCTGTTCATACGAACATCAAGTGCCACCAAGTTTTTTAAAATCCCTACTTCTGATGGCATCGGCCCCGTGAAATAATTGAATGATAAATTTAGACCAAGAGAGAGGGTGGATATGGTAAGAATTTCCTTTGGTATCCAACCGCCAAGGTTATTCTGGTTAAGGTTCAACAAAGCCAGATTTTGACAATATCCAATGCTTGCTGGTATGGTTCCACTTAGTTTATTATGAGCTAGGGAAAGACTCAGCAGTTGTGTGAGATTACCGAGAGTGGACGGGATCTCTCCAGACAGCATGTTACCGTCCAAATCTAAGCTATGCATGTTGTGAAGCATCCCAACAGCAATAGGAATAGAACCTGTGAGAAAGTTCCGATCCAACCAGAGACTTGTCAAGCTTACAAGTTTTCCGATGTCCGGAGAGATGTTTCCAGATATGTCGTTAACACCCATAGTCAGCAACTGGAGATTTGTGGAAAGGTTTGCAATAGAATGTGGCAGCACACCGCCAAGGTTGTTGACGTCTAGTTGCAAAATTTCTAGGTTGGTACAATTGCTTAAACTGTCAATGAAGCTCCATCCATTGGCATCTTGAGCCTCTAACAGATTCTGATGTAAACTTAGCCATTCAAGATTTTGTAAGCTTCCAAAAATAGGAGGGATTGTACCGCTGAACCTGTTGGAGCCAAGTTCAATGCGTACAAGATGAGACGCATTGGACAGTGACATCGGAATAGGCCCACTAAGTTGATTGTAGGGAAGGATAATTTCTTTAATCAGAGGAAGAAGCTCGCCAACATTTGTTGGAAGCAAACCCGACAAGTTGTTGCTAGCAGCACCGAGCACAGAGAGGGAAGACAGGTTCCACAGTTCAGATGGGATGGCTCCAGTCAGCTGGTTGCTGGCGAGACTTAGATGTTTTAGGTTGGTAAGTTTTCCGATTGAATGAGAAATCTTCCCTGATAACTGATTGTCACCTATCGAAAGGAAAGCTAGAGAGGAGAGATTCCAGAGGGTAGCTGGGATGATGCCACTGAGTTGGTTTGTGAACAAAGATAAAAATGTAAGAGAAGAGAGTGTTGTCATTTCCAGTGGAATGTGTCCTGTAAGATTGTTTTTACCCAGACTAATGTGTCGAAGGTCCGAGCAGTTGCTCAGACCGGGAGGAATTTCACCTGTCAACATGTTACAGCTCATATTGATATATTGTAACTGCGCACAACTAGACAGTGTAGCAGGAATACCTCCTTCAAGAGAATTATCGCTCAGATTGAGATGCTGCAGCCTAAGGAGGCGACCGATCTCGCGTGTAATGGGCCCGTGAAGCTGGTTATCAGAGAGATCTATCTTCTGGAGAAACGTGAGGTTGGCTATGGCAGGTGACATGGACCCGGATAGACCACGGGAGCCAAGGGCCAAGGAGATGACCCGTTGATGTTGCCTTTTGCCACAAACGACGCCTGGCCAGCGGCAGAAATGGATGGAGTCGTTCCAGGAAGCCAATAATTCTCGTGAGTCATCAGACAGCATGGACTTGAAGGAGAGGAGTGATTGCCGATCAGTCTCATTGCTGAATTGTGAGACCAAGGAGGTGGCGTGGTGGGTGGCGAGAAAGAGAATAGCCAACACCAGGCAGGCTGCCCGCTGACGTGCCATGGTATTTCTTCTGTAAGGCGATAGAAATTGATGAATGCCAAAAGGAACAGATTCAGTCTTATATAATCTTCCATCAAGTCACGGCCTTTTGGGATGGGATCATTAGAAGACCCAATGATTGACTGTTGCTTTCTTCACAGCTGCATTCTTTCATTTGGTCTCCCACTTCACACTAGAGTGCGGAAAGTGGAGCAATGATTGTTTGACAGCAGACTATGCACCCGACGACCCTCGTCAACGCGATTTCTTCTGGGAATACTTTCCTTTTTGATGTTGTCTGTCTTTTTTCCCTTACGTGTATAGGACGTTCCTTCAATGATCCTAAGGCCGATTTTACTATTAACTTGGCCAATCTCGTGCCTCATTATATTAATCTTGTTTCATGGTGCAAGTCTGTAATATGATCGAACATCAATTCCACCACAGTACTGCAGTCGACGAGCTGTTAGCTGAACAGTTAGTCAAGATATAGTATTGATCTTGTTACAGCATGGATTTTTTGTACCTGCAGCGAACAAAAAATTTGTCTGATTTTGGTTCCCAAAACACTTCATTGCATGCATGTGATCGAGTTCTACGACGGGCAGGACGGCCTGACCTTCTGAGGTCCTGCACAGAGGAACAAACATTATGGGACGGACTTTGCTCCTAATCCCCTTCAATACTCAAGTTTGTAATTACTTTGTTGAAAAAATATGTAGAAAGGAGATGAAAAATACAGACTAGCATGTAGTTTTCTAGCTGGAGGAGTGCCTTCCTTTAGCCAGTAACTCATAGATATATTTATGTGTGTGCGTTGGTTAAAAGGAGTCTGCCTCAGATTCTGAAGTTATCCTTTAAGTCAGTACAGGAGTCCACCCCAAGGAGTTTTACTCATCCATCTACCGTCGTAAAAAGTTCTACCAGAGGATATATATAGCTACATGATACTACTACTGGAAATATTTACAGCAAAGTGCCCTGACTGATGATAACTTCACCAAAGACCTACGCCTTTAGAAAAATCTGTAGAGAACACTTCTCCTAATCATCGAGTTGCAGATGAGATAGACACATGGTTGCTCTCACTCAACGATAGAGAAGAAGATAGAGAAGAAGCTGATGATGCCGAAAGAACGGATGTCACATGAGCTATAGAGTGCATTGCTTCGGTTCTTCGAATTGGCATCTTATGTTCAAAGGAAGTACCAACAGAGAAACTCAAAATAGGGGAAGCCATCAGGGAGCTGCATAAGATCACGACAAAGTTCCTAACAAATGGAAACCATGTTGTAAGCAATCAAGAAGACTAATGTAAATTTATAACATATGATAATAATTATTAGTTTGTGTTCCATTACTAAATCTAAATAATATATTTGTTGCCTACTCTTGGGGTCAAATTTTTAATGAATACATGGGTCTCGTGAGCTCGTCCCAGGAATCTGTAATTGCTTTCTAAACTCCCCTCCACACAAAGTAACAAGAAAAGGTGAGAAAATCAAACAAATACAATAGGCTATCTTTTAAGCTGTGAAAAGGAAAAGAATCCTACCTTTCCTTCCCCTATAGAAAACTAGAAAATTCTCACACAAGGAAAGCTTGGTATTAGAACATCTGCAACCAATAACCTATAAATACATTGCCGTTGGCCTTAGAGATGACACAAACCCAACCTAAACCTTGCCTCTTCTTTATAACTGGCACTCATGTACGGAATTAGAGCAAGAAGGCCTGGTTACAAAAGTCAGCCTTCCATGGCACCAAACGCAGTGCACGAAGAATTCAAGCCAGACACCGAGTGGATCGAAGAGCCATCGAATCGTCACCTCATCGTCCAGTTGCCAGGTATGCAATATGAACAACAACAAACTTCTGTAAATGGTCGTACGATTATGAACCAACTCTTTTTGTTTCTGTTATGAATTAGGATTCAAAAGGGAGGATATCAAAGTGCAACTCGACAGTGCTGGGAAGCTGCTCCTCAAAGGCAGCAGACAAGCATCCGAACAAACATTTTGATGTTTGCCAGTCTTTCGATGTGCCCAAGGATACCATAATGGAGAAGATCAGTGGGAGATTCGAGGATGGTCGTCTCACCTTGACTATGCCAAAGAGGTTGGTTGAGGAAGATGAAGCAAAGATAAAGCCTATCTCTGAAGAGAAGGTAAAAGAGCATGTCCAAGATGAGAGGGCAAAGAGCACCATCTCTGACGAGAAGGGGAGAGAACCCAGCTCAAACGAGAAACCAGAAACTGCTGAGGGGAGGAAAGAGGAAGAACCAGTCCAAGAAGGGGCAAATACAGATCAACAGAAAAAAGATGAACCTATGCATGAGGAGAAGCCAATGAGTCATGAAGAGAAAAAGGAAGAACATCTGCATGCGGAGAAGCCAACAAGTCTTCAAGAGATGAAGGATGAACCTGTGCGCAAGGAGAAGTCTGCGCCTACTGAAGAGAAGCAGAAAGATCAGGCTCGGATAGAGAAGCCAACAAGTAGTGATCAATATAAAGACGAAGCTACCCAAGAGGAGAAGCCAAAAACAGCAGATGAGAAGAAATATGATGGCCATGATCTTGAAGAAAAGATAGAAAGCGACAAGAAGAAGAAAGAAGACGGCCCCATCAGCCAAGAGGAGATGGAGAGAAGCGAGGAGAAGAAAGACGAACTTGCTGAAAAGAAAAGTTCGGGGGGTGTTGAGGAGAAGAAAGAGGACCAAATTCAAACGGATAAGGCAGTGTCTGCTGCAAAGGATGGGAAAGATGCCATTCAAAAGGTGACGTCAAAGATAAAGGAGATTTGCATGGACACACCGAAAGAAATCAGAAAGCGGTTATCTGCTTGGAGAGGTGCTGAAGAAAGGTGGTTGGATTCTGGATCATTAGATGATATACTGGAGAAAATGAACAAGAACAGAAAGGTGATTGCGGTGGCAGTTGTGGCATTTTCTGTGGGGTTCTATGTTTCCCACAAGCTGAGAACAAGGATATAGTGAGAACATACATGTGGCCGTCTACAAGGATCATATACAGGTTGTCCTCTTACGTTGTAAATTTGATATACCATACTGAATGATACATTTCTATACTGAAACATAAAAGCTTTAAAATAAGCATAAGCATGAACCCTACTTGATTAAATATAAAAGAAAGACATCTTCAATACTTTGTATTAACCTATCTTGCATAAACATAATCCAATAATGATAGAATACAACAACTGGAAACATCACATTAGAAGCACAAAACCATTCTGATGGACAGAAACTTCTATATATTATAATAGTAGACATTTTCGTTGTCTATAACTACAGTAGCATATCAGATAATAGTTCCCTGTAAATGTATTGACAATTTACAATACAATGAGAGTCTGCTTTTCAGTATTCACCATTTCCCTTCCCAATAACAATTTGAGATATTTTTGTGGCCTTATTCTGGATGTTCAGGGCTTCAATGAATGTCCCAATTTCCATTGGTTCTAGAACATCTAATGTAAATGATTTAGAGTTGCAATTTTTGTTCAAGTAATGTTTTTGTTAGAGATTATGCTACATACAGCTCATGATGCATCCCATACTTTGTAATTGTTGCCATCCGCAGCTACATTCCACTTCTCTAGATCCAATGGTTCATAATATCCAGGTCCAATCTTCATTGCCATCTTCTCATCGATTTCAACTGCATAAACATCCATTTCTGCCTTCGTTGGCTTAACCTGGAGGGCATGAAAAGGATTAAATGGAATTTGACGGGCATAATGATTTTGCATGCAGGTATGCTGGTCCCAACTGAAGGGGTTTCTACTATTAACAATGAAAGCTATATGTATCATCATGATCATACTCATGGTGATATGCAATATTAGCTGCAGAAAGTCTAAAAAACTCGATCTAACAAATGCAGGATCTATATGAGGAGACGCACGTGAAGCAATTACTAAAATACAAATTGGCAAAGATAGATGTAAAGAAGAAATGCTGAGAGGTAGATGAACATACACACTCCGACAGCCAATCTTCTGATGGTGGCCTAGTGAGATTCGTTTAGAGATCTCTTGCATGTAGTAAGAGAATATGTGATCATAGAAAATCGCTGGGGTGTCAAGATGTGTCAGGATGTATGCATATCCTTGCATTTCTTAGAATCCACACACACACGTACGCATGCAAGCATGCACACGCACACGCCCATGGCAAACTGTGCTTGTGCTCAGCCGCAAGCAACTTACTGTAAGGAACTAACAAAAAGATGCAATTTTTTTATAGATAAATAGTAGCAATAACATGATAATTGAATACAAAAGAGGTGTATTCTCCTACCAAGATGCCAAGGAGGACGTCCGCACCCGTCTACCTATAAGTCACACCAAAATCAATAATCAAGCATGCATAAACAAGCGACGGCTAGCCCCTATAAATAATAGAAATTAGGGTTACTTGGCTAGGGGGCACGCGCATGGGCTAGGGCTGGCGGCTATGGGCTTGGGCCCATGGGTGCGGCGGGTATAGACCCGAAGGGGTCTATCAATACTCCCCCAAAGAGCCACCTTGTCCTCAAGGTGGAAGTCTGGAAAACGCGTCGCCATCTCGTCCATGTCCTCCCACGTGCTATCATGCTCTGGCAAGCCCTTCCATTGCAGCAACACCTGGCGCTCTCCTGTATCGCCCCTCCTAACCTCCTTCAACACATCGGGTTCCAGCCTCACCTCCATATCGGCGGTTAGAGTATCTGGTAAGGAAGGATAAGATGTGTGGTCACCAATGGCCTGGCGCAACTGCGAAACATGGAAGACTGGGTGAATGGCCGATCCTGAGGGCAATCTCAACCTGTAGGCTACCGGCCCAACTCTCGTCTCGACCTCGAAAGGGCCAAAATAACGTGGTGCCAGCTTCTCATTCCCCTGTGAGCTACTGATCTCTGCATGTAGGGCCTCAGCTTCAGATACACCATGTCCCCTGTCTCAAACTGTACGTCACGACGGTGTAAATCTGCCCTAGCCTTCATCACCTGCTGTGCCCTTGCCAAGTGGAGCTTAAGCTCCTCTAAAATCCGGTCCCTCTCCGCTAGGTACTGCTACACATCCGACACGGGTGTCGTGTCATACTCATAATGTAGTAAGTGCGGGGGTCTCTGCCATACAGAATTTTGAAGGGTGTCGTCTGCGCTGCCGTGTGATATGAAGTGTTATACCAATATTCCGCCCATGCTAGCCAACGCGCCCACTCCTTAGGATTCTCTGAAATGAAACACCGCAGATAAGTCTCCACACTCCTGTTTACCATCTCCGTCTAACCATCGGTCTGAGGATGGTAGGCCGTGCTCTGCTTCAATGTCGTCCCCTGCAGCCTGAACAGCTCCTGCCAAAATCTGCTCTGAAACACCTTGTCTCGATCCGAGACTATGGACTTTGGAGGCCCATGCAAACGAATGACCTCCCTCACAAACACCTCTGCAACTGATACTGCGCTGTAAGGATGCCGAAGCGGGACAAAGTGCGTATATTTGCTGAGGCGGTCGACCACTACAAAAATGACAGTGTATCCACCCGACTTCGGCAACACATCTATGAAGTCCATGGAGAGGTCCTCACATACTCAGTCTGGTAAGGATAGCAGCTGTAGTAATCCCCCTGGGGATATCGCCTGGTATCTGTGACGCTGGCACACGTCACACTCTGCCACCATCTTCGCTATCTGCTTCTTTATTCCCTTCCAATAGACCTCCATTGCCAGCCACTGGTAGGTCTTGAGGACCCCAGAATGTCCGCCAATGGTACTGCCATGAAACTCCTAGAGTACGGCTGGTAGGTATGCTGATGTCCTTAATAGCACAAGTCTCCCCCAGTACAACAGCCGTCCATCCTGAAGGGAATACCCCGGGAACTCAGTCGACCCATGTAGAAGAGCCTCTCGTATACCTGCTAACTCCGGGTCCTGCTCCACCTCCTGCTGTAGTGGGCCCCAGTCCTCCAGAACGGACACTGCTAGTGCCGCCAACTCCGCCTCCTCTCTCCGGGATAATGCATCAGCCGCC
This sequence comes from Scilla litardierei, assembly GCA_030789695.1. NCBI lineage: Eukaryota > Viridiplantae > Streptophyta > Magnoliopsida > Asparagales > Asparagaceae > Scilla > Scilla litardierei. Next base: position 2,177,367 of record CM061141.1, on the reverse strand, counting down.
TTGTTCTCCAGCCCCGGGCGATACTCAATCTCAAATCTGTACCCCATCAGCTTCCGCAGCCACTTCTGATACTCATCTGTTACCATCCGCTGCTTTAATAGATACTTCAAGCTCCGCTGATCGGTGCGTACCAGGAAACTCCTTCCCAAGAAGTACGACCGACACTTCTGAATAGTCAAGACTATAGCCATCAGCTCCCTCTCATAGACCGACAGCAGACGGCCTCTAGCTGTCAACAACTGACTAAAAAGGCAATAGGCCGCTGCTCCTGCATCAGTACCGCCCCAGTCTGTAAGGTCCTCAGTATGGTCTTCAATGACACCACCGATCTGCAGAGACTAAGGTCTCCCTGCAGGTGACTGCTCTCCCCTCATCCTGGAACTCCATCCGCAGAAGCTTCCAGTTCACCTTAATCTCCCTCAGCGTCTGTAACCATGTCATGCTCAGGATGACATCAGTGCTCCCCAAGTCTAGAGGCAGAAAGTCCGCTATCATCTGTATCCCATGTAAGGTCAGCACCAACCCCCTGCAGACACCCCGACTACTCTCCTTCTTCCCCGTGCCTATCATCAAACTGAAGCTCCCGCAGTCGGTCAACTGCAGTCCTTGCTGGTCCACCATTCTCCTGGAGATGAAATTGTGGGTCGTCCAACTATCTATCAACACAGTCACCTCCCGCTCGCCGATCTCCCCTTCCAACTACATGGTATGGTTCGGTGTGAACCCTACCACAGAGTTAAGGGACACCTCTGCCACGTCCAGCTAACGGTCCTCGGGCTCCTCCTCAACCTGCTCAGCACTCTCATCCTCGATGTCCCCGTCCATGTCGTCATCCTCCAGCAGAAAAACCTGCAACTTGCGCCCCGCGCATCTATGGCCTGACGTGAACCTCTCATCACACCGGAAGCATAAGCCTTCTGACGCTTCTCTCTCATGTTAGCGTCAGTTATCCTCCTGAATTGCCCTCCAGCTGGGTGGTGGTGCTCTTCTCCCCCGTCTTCTCCCTGCTCGTCTGGCCCGCCCCGTGGTGGTACCTGCTCCTCCAGCTCCAGATGGGGTGCCGCTCGGTATCTGACCACTTTAGCCGCCCCTGACTCTTCTATCCTCTGTCTGAGCGTCCTCTACCATCTGTGCCATCTCTATGACCTCCGAAAGCCCCCTAGGCTTGTAGGGTCTCACTACGGCTCGAAGGCTGGATCGCAGCCCCTTCAGAAAAGTGCCCTCCAATGACTCGTCTGACACCCCATGTACTCGTCTTGCCAGTGTCTCAAATCTCTCGATGTACTCCCGCACCGGCCCCTCCTGCCTGAGGGCATATAACTGCTCGTGCAAGTCCCCCAACCGGGGATCTCTGAACTTCTCCAACACGAGGTCCTTCAGCTCTTCCTAGCATCGGATCTGTTGCCTCCTCTCTTTCCACTGGAACCACCCTAAGGCTCTCCCCTCCATGCAAATGGCTGCCGCCTCCAGCTTCTGTGCCTCGGTCATGTGGTGCGCCACGAAGTACCTCTCTGCAGTGAACAACCAGGCATGTGGATCCTCCCCAGTAAATAGCGACATCTCCAGTTTCCGCACCCTGCAGTCTCCCTCAAAGTGCCCCTGCTCGGGCCTCCCCTCAACCCGGTGATGCGGACGGTAGTGCTACCTCCTCTCATCCTGGGTCTCGTACGGTCTAGGTGGCACTCCTCCACGACCCCCATAGTCTCCTTGGTGACCTCCACGCCGGCGATCGAAGTCATCCCAACCTGCATCATCGCCGAACTCAGCATCGTAGCCTCTCCCGCCGTCGTAATAATAGTCTCTCCCGCGTCCGTCTCCGTAAGACTGATCCTCCCCTGCTGATCGCTGCCCGGAAGGCTCGAAAAATCCCTCCGGTGGCAATCCGCGCATGTCCCCCCCGGTGGCTGCCAGGGGGTCTCCCGATCTTGGTGCAAGTCCGGCGGGGCCCTCCGGGGTGCCGGAGGGCCGCCAGGCCCTGCCGGACTTCTGGCAGGGCCGACGGGCCCTGCCGGAGGTTCGACAGGGTTGCCGGACCTGGACGAGGGTCGGCAGGGCCTGGCCAGCCCTGCCGCCCCTCGCGGTAGGCGGGGAGGGCTTCCCCGCCCCAGTCCAGCGACGGCCGACCCCCAAAAGAGTTTTGGGGGGGTTGACCGCCCCTCCTTGCTTGCATGCGACGTCCGGAAGGGGCGGCTAGGGCCGCCGCACCCCTTTGACTCTCCACCGCCGTTTGCCGCACCTCCTCGCGATAATCAACCTTTCATGGCCCCTCGTCTTCTTCCTCGTCTAATTCTTCAACAAAATAGGGTTGATTTTGGGTAAAAATCTCTTCTTTTTCCTTTTTCTTCTTCAAAGTTTCTGCCTTTAGTGTCGGATTATGGTTTCCTTCGCCTTGGGATTTAGCCGTTAAGAGGGAGAGGATCTTTGCAAATTGCTTGTCGTTCTTCGCTTGACATGCCTTCATGTGCTCGACGGAATCCACCACCGATTCCACCGATTTATTTACCACTTCAATTTTCCCCATGAACTTTACCTTCAACGCCTTGAATTTATCCTTCGATCTCGTCGCGGCCGCCATGGACCGTCTCGCTCTAATACCAAATTGTTAGGAACTAACAAAAAGATACAATTTTTTTTAAATAAATAGTAGCAATAACACGATAATTGAATACAAAACAGGTGTATTCTCCTTCCAAGACGCCAAGGAGGACGTCCGCACTCGTCTACTTATAAGTCACACCAATATCAATAATCAAGCATGCGTAAACAAGTGACGGCTAGCCCCTATAAATAATAAAAATTAGGGTTACTTAGCTAGGGGGCGCGCGCATGAGCTAGGGCCGGCGCCTATGGGCTTGGGCCAATGGGTGCAGCGGGCATAGACCCGAAGGGGTCTATCACTTACCTGTGCAGAATGTGATATTGGCCATCCGATCTGATCGTGCAGTACACGTCTGAGTCAACAGAGCTGTAACGACCTGTATTTTAGGCGTGTTTGTTTGCGTAATTTTTACTTCGGGCGTCCGCTTGTTTTTCGTCCGTATGTTCTTTTCTTCTACGCGTCGACGCGAGTGCGCCCCTATTTTTGGATTTTTCACCATAGCGTAAATATTTATCATTAACCCTAACCCCTACTTAATTAACCAATCCCACACCCCTTTAATCGCCTCCCTTTGGCAGATGAGATCCGAAGAATTCGGATCTCAGCTTATTACATCTTAATCTATTTAGAGACACTCTCCATCTTGCCAGCAAACGAAGCCCATCCTCTTACTTTGGCATCACATTCCTCATCCCCTCTCACGTTCATCATTCGCATCTTCACCCAAAATCAATCACCCAAATCACAAAAAAATCAGAATTGAAGTGGGAAACATATCTGAAACCATCAAAGCCCCCTCCCCTCTCCCGTTCTTCCCCTTCCCTCTCATCCTAACCACAGCCCGCGATGTCTCCTGTGGAACCTGCACACGCCCCCTAGCAGCCCCGCACGCCCCAGATCCGCAACCCCCCTCCACCCAAAGCCACGCGCGCCGCCTGCACCCCGCCAGATCCGCCCAGCCCAGATCTACCTAAAGCCCAGTGCCGCTGCCCGCAACCCCGCTGCCCGGCTGCCCGTTACCCAGGGCACCGCCCCCGCCAGCCAGCCCTGACCTTGAGCATGCTGCCCGTCGCCCAGGACGCCGCCCCCACCAGCTCCGCCCGTGCGTGCCCAGATCTGCCACCCAGCTTGCCCTGTTGCATGCGCTGCTCCGCCCCAAGGCCGTCAGCCCGCCCTGCTTCGCCCCATGCGCCACCAGGCTGCCTACCTGAGCTCCCTCCCCAGGTCCACAGGCTGTGCCCATCTTGATCTCCTCCCATGCAAACAAAACAAAAGAAAGAAGAAAAGAAACGAAAGAAGAGAAGAAGATGACAGAATGGTGAGAAAGAGGTGAGGGTTATTTTTATTAATTTATAAGTTATATATTAGTTATAATATATATATATATGTTATTAAGTCTTAACTTTTAATTTATATATTAGTTATAAAGTTTTTAATTTAAGCTAATATATATAGTTAGTTTTATATTTTTATTATAAATTAGTTTAAGTTATTAGTATATAAAGTTAGTTTTGTGATAAATTCATTATAAATTATTTTCAGTTAATAATATACTAGTTATGTCAATAATATACTAGTTATGCTAGCTATGTAGTAGTATATTTTTATTTATGTAGCTAATTCACACATGTGAATCCAGGTATCGCTACCGCTGATCGAACCGCGCCTTTCACGACACGACGTATCAGTAATTCATCGTACCATAACTATGGGTTTTAAAAACCATAAAGATGCATGCCAAACTAGTTTTATTTCATTAGCAAAGTGTCTCGTTTGAACAGTTAGATAAGCTTGATAAACTGCACAGTATCGTAAAAGACTCGACCGGACTACGAGTCGTACTTGATCGTAAAATGTGTCAATCTAGATAATGATTCCTAAATTGCAAATATGGTAACATCACAGATACTTGGAGTTTTTGAGGTAACTTATAATAGCGAGAGTGCGGGAGCGACCAGTTCAGGCTTTGTTGTCACCGATCGGGTTCTAGCAACCCATTCAAAGTTGGTCGGTGAGAAATTCACCGACTTGATCACAGATTCTTGAACAGTATTGCATGCTTGGCACAGTTTTGGTTTAACCCGAGTACGCGCACACATGATATGAGATGGACTCTTGTTGCTCACTGTACTTCACTTTATAAGTCACGATCTAAGTTCGGTACAGTTATACTCTCGTAACCTTGTCATCTTTAAATGTTTTCATTTAATTGTTAATAAATTGTGAAAGTGGTAAATCTGTAAAGCTACATTTCTGCTATATTTCCATACCATTATTGTATGCACTTTTACTTCTAGTCTCTGCTCGTTTGCCATACTTGTATATTGTTTTGAATTCCATGCTAAAGATACTTTGAGTTGCCTCTAATCCTGGCGACCCTTCTCTTTGTGGTAGACCCACCAGATACTTCACATGTTGACGAGATGACACCTGAGTTGGCAGACGCTGACTTGCAGTTGAGTTTGACCAGGAGGATGCTGGTTACTGAGAGTGAGTGTGAGTGTGTTATGTTATTCGTTTTCAGTGTGTGGCTTGGTGTGTATTTGTATTCGGGCTATATTTCATTTTCTGTACGCCGTTGGTTAGTAATAAGGTTGTATTGCATTTTCATGCATGAGTATTTGGCATATTTCTGCAACGGAGCCTGCAACGGAGCCTGCAACGGAGCCTGTATTGACTTCATTGGTGCCTAGCATGACTTGCACATGTACCGAACAATAACGGACCCCTGGAGTGGGTCGTTACAAGAGCTCTCTCTCTCTCTCTCTCTCTCTCTCTCAGAACGCAATTAGCACGGCTCGCCCGACCCTCTTTCTCTCCTCCAATAGGGTTCCACACTAACCTTCAGCACCCCCAAAGCCTAGCGATTCACTCTAGGGTTTCACTTAACCTATACCTCCTCTGGCTCCTTCAAGAGGCTGCTCCTTCATCCCATCTCCTGATCAGTGTTTGATAAAGTTTCGATCTTTGATTAATATGTGATCTTTGATAAAGATGCAATCTTTGATAAAGAAAAATTCAGCCGTCGGAAAAAAACTCTATTCTCTCTTCATCATCTTCATCCGTCTTCGGCAACAGGTGAGGGCCACCCCTTCACCCCATCCGAAGAGAGCTCCTCCCATTGAAATTCTTCACAAAATTAATTGTGATCTTTGATGATTTTTCACGAAGTCAGTCGAATTCTTCTTCTTCAATCTTTTTCTTTTTTCACTTTGAGAGAAACCTTTGCGTTTTTTTCGGTTGCTGTGTTTGCTTTGAGTTTGGGGAGGTTGGTTCATGGGTTTAAGCTTCATGATTTGAATGCGTCAGAAGTTGGTTATGATGCTAATGGATTTATGAAAAAGGCCTTGTTAGTGAGACACCTTGCACATAAGGTGTTCGATGGAATGCATCAATGAAAAGCAAGCTTCCAACGCGTTCTTCGGATCTTCGTCATCTTCCTCCTCTAGAGAATTCAACCACAGATCAAATTTTTTTCAATTTCTTTTAAAGAGGCGATGATGATGTCAATGCTCTTTTTTGTTGTGGTATTGGCTCTCTATAATCCTTGGCGCTTTAACGTTTGGCAAGGTAGCTCGGATGGTCTGCTTTTCTACAGGCAACCGCTCGCTGCAGCCATTCTATTATGCTACTTGATGCCACTTGTTCTCGTGTTGTTATTTATTATGAGTAAATTTCTCTAAACACCTATGAACTAGCAAGAAAGGTTTTTGGGCTAGGCCCTGATGATGATGATGATGGATTAAAGATGAAGTTGAGCCTCTATCTATATATCATATTATATAGTTTCATTTTGATTTGAAATTGTTTGAAGCGAGAAATTTTGTGAAATCTCAATACCGTTGATCTATGAAGCATCGAAGGTGAGTTTTAATTCTTTCCCCTCTCTTCGTCATGTCATTTTGGTAAAACTTCTCAATGCCGTTGATTCAAGAGAGCAGTGTGCTCGAAATCCCTCTCACTAGGGACACCATCAAAGCTGTCATCTTGGTAAGACCTCAGTCCAAAATTTTGCCTTACTGCTTTATGGTAGTGGTGTTCAATGAAATGCCTCACGTACATTTTACAGCTTGCAGTTGTAAGGATCACTTAGTTTCCACAACCGCGGTATCTCTTCGAATGATAATTCTTAGGTTTAGTGATAATGCGCATTTCATCTTTGTAGTGTATCCATGTGATAATAACGGTCTTGCCATAATTAGTGAAAATTGGATGAAACTTTCATGGTTGCACTCATGTTCATTACTAGTGGAAAACATAGGCTTTTTTGTTGATAAGTGAAATAATTTGTTGAAAGTATGCTTTAATTTTGAATGCATTTCAACGTAACTCAGCCGTCACAGTTCCAAAATTTGGATTGCATTTCAAAACACAAACTTAAAAAAAATCAACATCATCAATGGAGCAGAGAGAGGAACTCACATCCGTCCTTGAGACTCTCTTCCCTGAATTGCTTCGGTATGTGATCGAAATCGTTGGTGCCCTTCGACTCGCATCTACACCTCAGGCTCAGGTTCCTTCTATAAGAAGCTGTACGAGGAGAAGAAGAAGAGGGCGAGAGTAGCAGCAACTTGGATCTTCTAGACGATGACGAGGATGATAGATCGTTGACGGGAGAGGAGAGGAGATTGGCGGAGACTGAGAGCGGCTGGAGAGAGATCGCCATTGCCGTCGCCTTCGCAATAAAAAAAAACAAGTTTGGGTTTTGGGAGTTGCTATACACACAGCCCTACTTGCTGAAAGCACATGCCATTTAATTACAAGTTTGCTATTAAATATTAACATGTTTATCCCTGAAATTGTTTTCCTCTTTTACCCTCCTTCTCTCAGACTCCTCGATTATCTTCCTCCTCTTCTCCGTCACCGCTGCCGCTGCTGCAACCGCCCCGCAGTCCCCTGCCACCCTCCCCCTGCATCACCTCCGGTGACATCTTCCCTTCTTCATCCCCCTCTTCCTTAGTGTTTTTTCATCTTTTTAGAGGATAAAAGCTGAGCTTTTCCTTAGTGTTTTTTCGGGTATACTGGTTCAAATGCTTTATGAAACGGGAACCTTTCTGAGATATTGGCCGATCTTCAGGTATAAACCATGGAAAATCTATTTGCTAAAAAGTCCGATACAAAAATTTGAACTTTTTGTGTTTTTTTGTATTGCAAGATTCTCTAACGGAGAAAAATGGAGAAAATTCGGGTCCTGATTCTGATAACAGCGATGCTGCCGCCCAGGTAAAAAAAAATTCGTGTTTATTTCCTCCCTTGAGTGGAGCAGCTTTGTTAGTGGGATTGTTATTAAAGTGGCTTAAGGAAAAAGTTGTTTATACGAGTGAATGTTATTGTGATGATGTTGTACGTTCAGCGGTTGGCCATGGAGATCCTGCAACTTGCTTCTGCACGGCCCGTAACAGTCGTTGGTGGAGATTCTGGTATAGATATTTGATGTACATAAGCATGAATTTCATTTTTAACGACCTGTTAAGGGTTAAGATTGATAAGATACATCATAGGCCTGCAAACCATAAGCTTTAAAATGTTAAGTAAATTGGTTACCAAAACAATGCTGTCATTAAGCCAGTAATGCCGATTTTTTTTTGGCATCGATGCATGCCTCCGTGTTCAGAAGGTTCCATACGAAGCTGAAATCCTAGTGCTGGTCAAATTCCTGATTGAGGAAACAATGGATGAAGAGAGGTGCTTTCCACAAGTCGATAATCTATTCTATTAGCCACGTCAGTTTAAACTCCTACCATTGAGTATCAACATTCTTCACTCACTTAAATTAAAAAAGCTGTGTGGAACAAGCCACAAAAACATGCAACAATATTTTCAAAATTGAAGAGTTTTAATTATTTTGAGTTTTAATTATTTTGGACTTTAAGAGTTTCTTTTATTTAAGACTAATTAGGATACGAGTCTAAGTTTTTTTGTTTAGAACTTTATTTTATTTTGAAGTCTTTTGTAGCTTTATTTATAAATGACCAGTTTTATTCTTTTTAGCATTCTAGTTAGGATAAGAATAACTTTCTTAACGATCAAGTTTTATCTTCCAATAAAAAGAATTGTAATATAAAAAGAAGAGTGAATTGAAATTTGAGTTTGTAAACTCTATCTGGCTTGTAAAAATTTTCGTGATTGAATCTCCGTGGGGTGTGAGAGTGGGTGAGCGATTCACTTGGCTGCGAGACTTTAATTTCTATCTCTTTATTAAAATACTTAGTTTTAAGTTTCATAAATTCCTAATCTCTTTCACCATAAAACACTACCCATTTCGTCCATCGTCAGCAAGTCTAACATGTAGGAATGATGGAGGGAATTGTATTCACCATATGCATAATTAAAGGGTTTGCAATTTGATTCAATTGACATATTGGTCTTACATTTGCTTTGCAAAAGCTGATATGTAGCACGATCATAAGAAACATTAGAAATGGGAAAAATGGAGATGCCAAAATGTTGCAACTCTCCCAGGAGATTTTAAAAAATTGAATTCTGCATATTCAAACGTTACCAGAAAAACTTTTGGACATTTTTTCTACACATGAAAATCGACTGAAAACCTCTAGAATTTCTATACACAAGAAATCCATTTGGATAGTTTTTCTACAAATGAAATTCAACTGGAACAGTTTTGGTTCAAGTTGTTCAGAGGTAGAGGGATGAGCAATCATCATTTTTTGGTTCTTTTATTGCAATTGGCATGTTCATGTGATGAGAATTTATCCTTGATTTGGCTCTTGAAAGCAAATTGTACCTTTAGAATTTTTATTCATAGAAAAACATTTTGGATAGTTTTTCTACACAAGAAATTCAATTCGAACAATTTTGGTTCAAGTTGTGCTGAAGTAGGAGCAGTCATCAATTTTTGGTTCTTTTCTTGGAATGAGAATGTTCAGGCGATGAGAATCTAATCTTGATTAGGCTCCTGAAAGAAAATTGTACATCTAAAATTTATCTAGAATTTTTATACACGTGAAAACATTTTGGATAGTTTTTCTACGCATGAAATTCGATTGGAATAGTTTTTGTTCCAGTCGTATTGAGGCAGGAGCAATCAACACTTTTTGGTTTTTTTTGGGATGAGAATGTTTAGGTGACGAGAATTTAGTCTTGATGTGTCTCCTGAAAGAAAATTGTACCTCAAGAACTTTAATACACTGTAAAACATTTTGGATAGTTTTTCTACCCATGAAATTTAATTGGAACAGTTTTTGTTCAAGTTGTGTTGAGGCAAGAGTGACCATCAATTTTTGGTTCTTTTCTTGGAATAAAAATGTTCAATGATGAGAATTTAACCTTGCTTTGGCTCCTGAAAGAAAATTATACATGAAGATTGAAAGGTCTCTATTTGAAAATGTTTCATGGGATTTGAAATGTTTCATGGGGGCTCTAGTTAAAATGTTTTGTTCATGAGAGACCTCTATTTTGAATTAATGTTTAATTATAAATAAATTAAAACTATGATTTAGAGAAGAAATGTTTCCATGGTGTCAAATGACAGCTTATATGAGCTCCAGTGTTCATCCTAGTGGTTGAATCACTCGGCTGTCTCGGTGGAGACCCGGGTTCGAATCCCACTACCCCATATCCCCTTTTATTTTTCTTTATTTTCCAGTTTTTAGGGCTCCGATGAATACCTGGCTTTTCCGTGTTTGGGGTTAAGCGATCAGGACGGGTGTACCCGTGTTCCACGACCTATGTTTCCTGCTTTCCGATGTATCAAAAAAATGACAGCTTCTATTATTCATTAGATAATACATGACAAGATCATATATTACAAACCAAAGTCATCCAAAAAAGCTTAAGGGCCTTTGGTTGACATAATTAAAAAAGTATAAAAACATTGTTCTTTTACTAACATGTTTTTCTAATTTTCACTCTCAAAAATGACATCTACGCTTCATTCTCATAACAGTTAAAAAAAGAAAGCTAGACTGGAGACTCTAGACCGGCTCCTGTTTCCATTGCTGGTAAAACACTTCGAGTTCGTGGTATTTGACATAGACTGAGGCTCTAATGGAATAATTATTTTCAAATTAACAGGACCATCAACAAAATTTTATCTTCTCACTATCATATTTCAAAACAGCACATGTAGCCATTTTTATCTGATCAAGACTTTTGTCCGTAGACATGATAATCACCCACTCATGTATCAATATAATAGCATACATACAAATTTTCAAAACGCCACTCGGGATCATTTAAACGTGTTTGAGGTTGATGGTAACTTAAGTTCTGTTGATTCAAGATCAGAAAACTGTGGTTTGTCTTCCTCTTCTTGGTGTGCAGTGGGAGTAGTGGGAGCAGCGAGAGCATGGCGGCGAATAACCACCATCCGATATATTTCCATTAAGATTAATACTAGTATCAGACATAAATTAGTTGTGACACCACATCCTAGTGGAAAAGAAAAAAAAAATCATATGAAAACGAATCACGCAAAACCATGGGAGAAGAGCCATGTTCATGCATCTGAGTGACCACAAACCTTTGCCGAGTGTCGTATGTTCGGTTTGCTGTCGTAGCTTTTGTGTGTTGCAACATCTAATTGCTGCGCGATTAATTTGGTGCTTGCAATTCTAATTCAGAAAAAAAAAACTTATGCACACCGTTGATGATGTGATTTGAACCTACAACTTTCCACAACGGAATGAAGTGTCATGCCACTTGGTGATTTTGTTCTCTATTGCATACAAACTCCATAGGATCCCCTTGCAACAGCTGTGACAACTTTCTTTCCATTTAGCATGATGGCTTTTATCAGGTACTGGTTAGAAAATATGAAGACAACTTTCCAGGTATTGCTGAAGATGAAGGACTCTTGCTATGTGAATATTCAACTTTTGTGGCATATTTGATTGAAGACACAAATTTTTTGTATTACAAATGATGTCAGACTGGCTAATCATCTTGCTTGATTGTTTGTAAGAAATGTTATCATGAACGATGTATTGTTACTTATGAAATACTAATTGTACCTAGCTATGGATCAAGAATTTACTATATTGGATCATATGTGCCATTGATGTTACGAGATTGATCTCTTTTTGTTGTTTGAGAAAATATGTAGCTCATCCATTGGAGCTGAGACAAACAGAACCATATTGTGCCCATTATTTCCTTTTCTAAATGTCTCATTCTGTCGGGTATTCTTGTTTCATGCTGCTGTTCTATCCTCTCATGAGTATATCTAACCAGAACGATGGTGTTTAAATTGCTTTCGTTAGTCATAACTATTAGGTTGATATTCTATTGCTATGAGTTGGCATTAGTGGCACTAGTTCTGGAGAGCTCAGTTTGTGGAATCAGGATTGTTTTTGAGCAGTTTGAGCATAATATTGTATGTTATGTTACAACATAATGTTCAACATTCGGGATCTGGAATATTGGTTCGTTTGCAGAAACGTTGCTTTGGTCTACAGATCTGTTGTGGTGATCTCAGATCTGATTTCTAGCCGAGGATCTCGGGGGTTTCTGAATTGGTCGATGAAATATCTTGGTGAGATTTTTCTGTTTCTTGTTGCCCGAATTAGTTCCTTAATTGATGGATGGAGATTTATTTAAATCATTTAATCTGAATGGTTAAATGACTCCTTGATCTATGGGATTTCTTATCCGAAGTGATTCTAAATATATTGGCGGAATATCTGCATTTAAGAGGAAGTTATTTACTCGGAAATAGTGGTTACAAGATCTGCAGAAGATTTGTGTGGTTGAAGATTCTATATCTGAATGGTTTCAGATCTTGCATTATTGTTTAGATATTCTCCAGATATTCGGTTATATGCTGGTATGCGTAGGATTTGCTGACGATGTGATTGAAGGTATCAATATGCAAATATGGTATGAAAGGTCTTATTTATTGGCCATATTGTATGTTATGTTGAACGTTATGATACAACATAAGATCCAACATGCTGTGTCAAAAGGCTGGAATCAAATGACGGTCTTCAGCATAATGTTGAAGGTGGATTCCTCAGATCTCCTTTCAGATTCTTCTAAGTATTTTAGTATATATTGTTGCAATTGAAAATCTGTTTAAGATATAATTGGAAGTTGCTATTTCTCGGAATTTGTTATAGAATCGGTTGGAGAGATTCTCGTCCGCAAATCAGTTGTTTAATGCTAGAGGATTTTGCGGAACCAATTACCCGAATTGGTTCGGATTCTTGCTGGCTGCCGAATCTGCACAGATTGTTCAAGCTACCTTCTATATCTACTCCGTAATTAAGGGGGAGCGGAGGATATATGGGTTGTGTGGTTTTGCGGCTAGGGCACGTCTTTTGCGAAAGTTGATCAAAGAACTCCGGGAGGAGGCTGACGGCTACGCACGTATGGGATCAAGAGAGTTGATCTTTGTCAGTTCAGCAAGGGGATCTTGCACGCAAGGGGGAGCTTGCGCAAATTACTCCATGTGTTTGGTAGAGACCACCCAACACGGTTTGCATTGAGGGGGAGGTTGTTCCTCCTAGTAGAAACGTGGTATTAGTGATTGTAATCATTAATATTTAGTGGAGTAATTTGATTTTCTGGGCGAGGTCCCGCAGATGTAGGAGTACGCACCGAACTGCGTTACCAAGTTTTGAGTGTCGTACTTGGTTCTTGTTTTTAATCATTCGGTTTTCTTGATTATTAACTGTGTACTGAATTACAAGAACAGATAACATTTAAATTCAAACTTCAAGTTCACAGGTACTACCGTACCAGTGTTTTCTTATTTATTCTTAACCATGATTCTAGAGTCCTAGGAGACACGACCCTGCTTTATTTATTATTCATTACGCAGCGCCAAATAGAGGCGTCTGCTACTTAGAGCTGCTAAGTATAGAGTTATTTACAGACACAAGAGAATTGAAGCATCGACTCTTTCCATATCTCTCTACCGCAAGGACTTCACTTCATGCCCCAGTAGTTGGTTCCTACTGAATGCCCATAACACCATTCCATATCCCGTGTTCGGTCCTGTTACGCCTATTTGGCCGAGGCCCGAAAGACACAAGCCCAGAGACCCGACCTCCGGTCAAGAGCCCATCTGCGCACTCAGGCCCACTCGATAAGGCCCTGTAGGGGACTCCCCCAAATGCCGATCCGACCCGGCCCCGGTAACACCCGGGTCACTCACCCACTCCTGCGATAACCGCTCTCTCGATCCCATGACCATTTAATGGCAGTTATGGGGAAATGCGGGCGTGGTGCAGGGAGCGGCGACGGGGGGGCGGATTGAGGGGGCACGATTGGGGGCGGACGAGCAACGTGGGTCGGGGGCAATCACGGCGGAGGTCTATAAAGGGGCTAGGAGGACGACAGGACAAAAGACCGCATCTCAGGTATTAAAAACCTAAGGTACTCCATCAACGACCTAGCTCCCCCATTTCTCCTCCTTCCTCCCCCGCTCGTGCCGTGAGACGCCGTACCGATCTCCTCTCGAGTCGTACCGCCTCCGCCGGGCCTCCTCTTTCAGATCTCTGTCTGACTTAGGCATCGGAGGGGATTTGGCCGGAACCAAGGTCCGGCCCCCCTGACGAGTGTTCTCGTCTACGCAGGAGGGAATCAAATCCACGGGCCGAGGCTTCGCCTCCGCCCCACGCCAACTACACAACCAGCGGGACGACTGAGGCTACCCCTCGTCGTCCGATCACCGAGGCCGAGCGCAAACCGACCGAGGTCGAGCGTCTCGACCCGGACCGAGGCTACCCCTCGCCCTGCCAACGGCCGAGGAACCCGATTCGATCCGGCCGACGCGCTCCACGTCATCTGCAGATCCGACTCGAGCCTCGACTGCTCCAACTCGACTCGCCCGAGGGACCCAAGCAGGCCCCTCGACCACGTTGACCTGGTTATCCACGGTCAACGCTCTGTAGTGAGAAAACACTCTGAAACATCTGGCGCCGTCTGTGGGAACGAACTGTCCCACGAAGAAACAAACCACATCCGCGATGACGCGACCTCCCCCCTCTCGGCGAAAGGAGAGCAAGGCCCTGACGCGGGGCGACAGGGCCCGCCATCGTTGGCAAGAATGGGCGCATGCCCGACGCGAGGAGGATCGTGAGGAAAGGGCCGGGAGGCCCTCCCCATCCCCGTCGGTCGGGAGACCGAGTACATCCGTAACGGCACGCAGCTCGGACGCGGCTTTGGTGGTATCGGTGGTCATAGACGCTACCATGGTACGGCGGCTGCTTGTCGACACCGGCAGCTCCTGTGACGTCCTCTTTATGTCAACCTTGGAAAAGATGGGGCGGCGGAAAGAAGACTTACGACCTCGCTCGGGTCCCGTGGTTGGATTTACGGGTCACTCCACCCCCATCATCGGCACGATCCATCTCCCGGTAACGCTCGGGGACGCACCGGACTCGGTGACCCTGGCGGTGGAATTCATCGTGTTGGGGATCGGGTCGGAATACAATGGGATCATCGGCCGGCCCCTACTCAACGCCGTCGGCGCGGTAGTCTCGACCCTCCATCAGACTATCAAGTTCCGAACACCAGGGGGGATGGGGCAAGTCGAAGGCGACGCGGGGAGACCGAGTACCTGCTATCAACTGGCGGAGGAAGGTCCCGAGGATCGTCTAGCCGACCGGATGGCCGCGCTCGACTTGAGGAGTGGGCCTAGGCCCGCCCTTGCGGAAGAGCCAGAGCAGATCCCGGTCACGGACATCGAGGGCCGGTTCGTCTCGATCGGGAGAGGGCTGAGCCAGGACCTGAGGGATCAGCTGATCGAATGCCTGGAGGCGAACCTGGACATCTTTGCTTGGGCGCCGGAGGACATGCCCGGCGTAGACCCCCAGGTAATCGTCCACCAGATCAACGCCGACCCCAACTTCAAGCCGGTCAGGCAGAAGAAGCGTAACCTGGGCGGCGAGAAGATGAAGGCAGCCTCCGAGGAAGTGGAGCGTCTCCTTGATGCCGGCTTCATACGAGAGGTTTGGTACCCGGAGTGGTTGTCGAACGTGGTGATGGTCAAGAAACCCAACGGGAAGTGGCGAATGTGCGTGGACTTCAGTGACCTCAACAAGGCCTGTCCCAAGGACAGCTACCCCCTGCCGCGCATCGACCACCTGGTAGACAACGCCTCGGGGTACGAGATGCTTAGCTTCATGGACGCTTACTCAGGGTACAATCAAGTCCAGATGGACCCCCGGGACGAAGAAATGACAGCCTTCACGACTGACCGGGGAACCTACTGCTACAAGAAGATGCCCTTTGGCTTGAAGAACGCAGGGGCCACCTACCAGAGAATGGTCAACAAGGTTTTTAGCTCCCAAATCGGGAGGAACCTGGAAGTCTACGTCGACGACATGCTTGTCAAGTCAAGGCGACCAGAAGATCACATCGCCGACCTACGGGAGACCTTCGAACGGTTGCGGCGACACCACATTCGACTCAATCCCGCGAAGTGCACGTTCGGGGTAAGATCTGGCAAGTTCTTGGGATTTATGATAACTAACCGTGGCATTGAAGCTAATCCTGACAAGATCGAGGCACTGATCAACATGCGTGAGCCGACGACGATTAAAGAGCTGCAGAGGCTGAACGGGCGCATCGCAGCCTTGGGGCGGTTTCTTTCCAAATCGGCGGAAAGATCGCTCCCCTTCTTCAAGGTCCTGAGGAAAGCGATCGCGGAACCTTCAGACAATAGGAAAACGATACGGTGGAACGAGGACTGCTCCAGGGCGTTCGGAGACCTCAAAGAGTATCTCCGCAGTCCTCCTCTCCTGTCCAAGCCACGGGAAGGGGAGTCGCTGAGCCTTTACCTGGCGTGCGCGGATGAAGCTGTGAGTTCGGTGCTGATCCGGGAAGACGGTGGGATGCAGTGGCCGATATATTACACGAGCCGGATCTTGAAGGGGGCGGAGGTGCGATACTCGCCCATGGAGAAACTGGCGTACGCCCTCGTCCTCTCAGCACGAAGACTCCGACCCTATTTCCAGGCCCACACCATACTGATCCTGACCGACTCACAACTAGAGCAGAACCTCAAGAGATTCGATCGAATGTGGAGGATGCTAAACTGGGGAGTGGAACTGAGCGAGTTCGACCTCCGATTCAAACCGCGCACGGCCATCAAAGGGCAGGCTTTGGCCGACTTCATCGCCGAGTGCACAACGGAAGGGAATGGCCCCCGGAGGAAGAAAACCCAGCGGCGGTAATTGCTCAACCCTTGTCCTTTCTTTCGGCTGACCACTTCCAATCAGGGGATCCAGGAGCGTGGATAGTCCATGTGGACGGGTCGGCCACACGGTCAGGAGGCGGGGCTGGGATTGCGATCCGATCTCCGGAAGGGAACATTGTGGAATACGCGTTGCGGTTCGAGTTCCCAGCCACAAACAACGTGGCGGAATACGAAGCGGTGATCAACGGCATGAGGCTGGCCCTGGAGCTCGGGGCCGAGTCCATCCGCCTCCTCAGCGACTCGAAGCTCATTGTCAACCAACTCTTGGGGAGTTATGAGGCACGGGAGGAGGCGATGCAGAGATATCTCCCTGTCGCCCGAGCGGCGATGTCCAAGTTTAAGAACGTGGAAATCTTACACCTCCCGCGATCAGAGAATGCACGGGCAGATGCATTGTCGAAGCTAGCCTCATCCTCGCCAAAGGAGCTGGGCCGCACCATCTACGTGGAGAATCTACAGTCCCCCAGCACGGAAGAGCAGGAGATGATGGCGATCGACCAGGAACCCACCTGGATGGACCCGATCATCCGGTACCTCACTCATGGGGAGGTGCCGACAGATGGGGACGAACGCCGAACCCTGGAGAGAAAGGCGCTCCGATATGTGATCCATGAGGGGACGCTCTACCGGAGAAGCTGGACCAAGACGGATGTCCTCCCATACTTGAAGTGCATCGGACCGCAGGAAGCTGACTATGTCCTACGGGAGGTTCACGAAGGGATCTGCGGGAATCACCACGGGGGCAAGATAGTCGCACAGAAGATCTTGAGGCAGGGATACTACTGGCCGACCCTGGCCCAAGACGCAACAAGTTATGTCCAAAAATGCCAAGAATGCCAGAGGTATGCCCACCACACCTCGACTCCCCCGTCAGAGCTCATCCCTATCGTGAGCCCCATCCCCTTTGCGAAATGGGGGCTCGACATCCTCGGACCGTTTAAACCGGGTCGAGGGCAGCGGAAGTATTTGATTGTGGCGGTGGACTACTTCACCAAATGGATCGAGGCCGAACCGTTGGCTACCATCACGTGGAAGAAAGCCAAAAGCTTCGTGTGGAATTCCATCATCTCCAGATTCGGAGTACCACGGGCCATCGTCACAGACAATGGGAAGCAGTTCGACTGTAACGACCCGCTCTCGGGGGCCCGTTACTTATTTGATAATTGCGCAGGTTCTGCAGTTAACCAGTGAAGTCAAAATAGCCACGATGCAGAGATGTACAAAAATACCCAAATAGTGTCCCATTATTACAATCCAACCGTACAAATTGTTCCAACGATACCTGAAAGAAAGAAAATACAGTACACAACTGAAAATAGCTCTGGAAGCTGCGGTCTCATGGTCGAAGTCTGGCGCTATTAGCTCAAGAGCATCTGCCTCCATATGTACGTCGTCTGCGGTGCCACGGAGATGGAACCGTAGGTAAGTCACAACAATTCTAAATGAAGAAAGAGAGGTACTGTACAAGTATGACAAAGCAGACCAAAGTGAAAGTAAAGTAAGGTACGGTGCAGTGTCTGTACAAGTGTAGAAAGTAACATGCATGGAATGCGTAAAGTAAAGGTGACTGTACTGGTAAGTAAAGTGAGGCAAGCATGGTAACTGTACTGGTAAGGAAAGTAAAGTGCAAGTACTGTAAAGAAAGTAACTGTGCAAGTTACACTACGTGACTCAAGTCGGAGAGTACAATATGTGACCGTTCAGTTCGTCTCTTGCCTGGGTGCTACCCAGACGAAGGCCGGTACCCAGGCAGCAGTATGGTTTGCCAAAACTCAGGCAGCAGGACAGGATTGCCGAAACTCAGGCAGCTTGACAGGTAGACCAAACTCTAGTCACTCCCGTACTCTCGCAAACTATGAGTTACCCCAATACCCCAGTGACGTGTCAATTACAAGTTCTAGACAGGATTGTTCCACACATGATATTCCACACGATGTTCCGCATGTTAGTCACACCAGGTTAACTGGTTGACTTCCTCATTGAAAACCAGCAAGTAGGATAAAAACAAGTCCAATACCAAAAGCTGTTACTTCCGTGCTTTGAGCACGTGGTAGTGTGGTTTAGCACACAATTTACCCAAGTTGAAAGTTGGCAAAGTAATCTTTGGTAGATTACTTTCATTTTAGTTCTCTAGTTTGGTTTAACTTGAATAGCCGTTCTGAGGCTATAAGTGAAGTGTCACAAGTTCATGCAAGCACAGTAGACTAGTTTTCTAAAGTTAGAATCTGTCGTGACTTACGATTTTAGAGCTCGTCGTGGCAAGACGAGATTGGAGCTGGAAGAGCTGGTGCACGAAGATTGGTACCTGAAATCACAAGAAACACTTGGTTAAAGCGTACCCTATTTTCTATATATTAAACTCGATCGTTTTGATTTTTAAAACTGACTGAAACGGTGTCGAAAACGGTTCTAAATTTTTATATAGCCTATATATGATAAAAATAGTTTTACTGCAAGATAGAATATTTTTCTGAAGATTATAGTAATTTTTAGGATTTTCTAAAAGCTCAAAAACTATTAAAAAAACTATTTTTCAATTAGTGACGTATTTATTCCACAATTTATTCCAGATGCAATCTACATCGGAAAGTTGCAAATGAGGTATCAAAACGACCGTCTCAAAGAGTATAATAACATATATTTTTCTCATATTTTAGTTTACGTGAAAATAAGAAGATACGGATTTTTGAACGAATTATACGTATTTAACTTATAGGCTTAAAAATTAATTCTGGAAAAACTAAGCGTCGGATTGAGATGAAACTAGCGCCATTGGGTCCAGAACGTCATTTCTGATTTTCTAGAGGTAGTTTCACATTTTTCTGGCTTGTATATAATTACTTATGGATTTAAAACCATAAAACCCATTTATTAATTAATTTAAAATACGAAATATACGAAAATACGTTATATTTACAAGTTTGCCATCGACTTACGCTGCTTCGTTCCCTTCTCCGTCGTTACGCTGAGGGGGGAGCTGTGCGTGCGGTCGTCGCTTCGAGCGGCTACGGCGGAGCTCCGGCGAGGCGCTGCGGCGACTGCAGGAGCTCCGGGCGGCGGCGCTTCGGTGGAGGGCACGGAGGGGGCTCGGCGAGGCGGCACTGCGAGGGTGGAGGCTCGGCGGTGGTTGCTGGGGCTCGGCAACGGCGATTCGCCGTGGGGCGGTGTGTGCGAGGGTTTAGTCGTCGGAGACGACCGCCACGGGTGGCGCTGTGGGCGTTGGCAGGCCGGGGGATCACGGCGACGGGTGGCGGAGCTCGGGGCGTCGACTTCGGCGTAGTCGGAGGGCTGGGTCGTCGCGACGACGTTCGAAGCTCGGAGGAGCTTCGGGGTTGGCCTCGTCGGAGGTGCTCGGTGGTGTCGGAGCTCTCGGGGGTTCGTCGGTGCATGGTGGCGAGCGCCGTCGGAGCGGGGGTTGGGTTCGTAGCGGACGTCGAGGCTTAGAGAGCGAGAGCGAGAGTGAGAACGAGAAAGCAGAGAAAAAGAGAGGGTGGGTCTCGGGGAGAGAGAGAGAGAGGGTCTGTTAGCCTGGGTTGGGTTAGAGTGAGAGAGAAAGAGAGTTAGGGGTTTAATATATAGGGTTAAGGAAAAGGGGTAGATGAGGGGGGGGGGGTTCGCTGGGGACGAGGGTAGCTGAGAGAGTGGGTGGGTAGGGGTAGATACGGTTAGGGTAGTTTAATTAGGAGGGTAATTAAGTTAGGTAAACCCCTTTAATGAAAATATAAACACGAAATTACGAAAATGCCCCTACCAGTAAACGTGTCCGAAAAATTACGAAAACATACCCACGGGATCGCATCGTCGCGAGGATCGCGAATACGAAGACCGTTTCAGGGTTTGAGCTACGGAAATACTAGTTTTTGGCCAAAACGTTTAGGAAGCGGGTTTGCGGGTTCTCTATTGAAATGATATCAGAAAATTACGAATTTAATGTGGGGAGCCTCAAATGATCATAGGATGCTACTGCAGAAGTTTGAAAACGTTTTGAAGACGTTTGAATAGAAAATAAATTCATTGACCCAAAACTGCAATATCTGAAAATGAATTTTTTATCAGATCTTTTAGAGGTATTTAACGAAATCCGATTTTACCAAAATACTCCATAACTAGTCTGATACTTCAAAATATTTTTATAGGAAATTTTTGAAATCAGTTTAAGACTCCTAACAAACCATTATAAAATACAATTAAAATTGAATTTTCTTTAAATACTTAATTTGAAAGTGTTGGAAAAATACAGGCCGTTACATCGACTCCGCGGGATTCAAAGATTTTTGCGAGGAATAGGGAATCAAGCTTCTCTTCGCTTCTGTCGCGCACCCCCAGACCAATGGAATGGCGGAAGCGGCCAACAAATGCATCATCGAGCCCCTCCGAAAGAAAGTGAAAGACGCCGAGGGGAACTGGCCGGAGGAGCTCCCCGGGATACTCTGGTCATACCGGACGACCCACAAGGAGGCCACTGGCGAGACCCCGTTCATGCTCACCTACGGGGCTGAGGCGGTGGTGCCGGTCGAATTGGGCGAAGAATCTCTTCGCCTCAAATACTTTGATGAAGACAGGAACTCGCAGGGTCTGGGGCTCAGTCTGGAGCTCCTCGGCAAGCGACGGGAGCAGGCACTGGCAACCATCATCCGCTAGAAACAGAGGGTGGCTCGGTACTACAACGCTCGAGTACGGGGAAGAAGCTTCCACCTTGGAGACCTGGTCCTCCGGAAAGCAGGCTTCAACTCTGACATCGCTCGCAAAGGGAAGCTCGCGGCTAGATGGGAGGGGCCCTACAAAGTTATTGAGGTCCTCGGACCCGCAGCTTATCGACTAGCCGATATGGAGGGGAGGATTCTCACTCACACCTGGAATACGGAACATTTACGCAAATACTTTCAATAGATGTATCGTTTCTTATGAAATAAATTTATTTTGAATTCATTCCTTTTCAGATAAAGCAAAAAGATATACAGAGAGACGCCCGAAGAGGCCGAGGGGCATTCCCCTCCCTCATTCTCCTCCGGGGGCACCAGTGGAGCCACAGGCTGGCAACTCACTAGGGCCTACCCCTTACTCCGTTCGACGTCAGGATACATCCGAAGAACCTCGAAGTTAACCCCCGACAGTGGGAACTTCTTTTGGATCTCGGACTGACACCGGGCAAAGCCCTTCTCGAACGCCTCCGATAAGGCGGTCTCAACGAAGGAGGTGGCATACTCAGCCACGGCATCCTGAGCGATCCGGGCCGGATCCACCTCCTCAAGACCACGCATCCGGGCTTCTAAGGTCTCGATCTGGCGCTGGTGCTCCGCCCTCTCCTTCTCGATCTCCCGGGATCTCTCGCCAAGTTGAGCAAGGAGGGTCCTCACCTGCTCCTCCGCCACTTCCAGACGGTTGGAGAGCTCCAAGGTCTCGGAGGCAGCAGCAGGGATGGGGATCTGTCCGGCTCCCCCCGACGTGTCAACGCCCCTCAAAAGCTCGGCGACCCTCGCCTCGACCTCCGACTTTGCAGCCAGAGCCAAGGCTCTCTCCCGGTCCGCCTCATCCAGGGCAGAGGACAGCTCAGTTACGCGGGACTCCAACGACTGGACCCGCGCTTCCTCTAACTGACCTGCCTCCCCC
The DNA here is from genome assembly GCA_030789695.1 of Scilla litardierei. Classification (NCBI taxonomy): domain Eukaryota; kingdom Viridiplantae; phylum Streptophyta; class Magnoliopsida; order Asparagales; family Asparagaceae; genus Scilla; species Scilla litardierei. The sequence goes on along the minus strand of CM061141.1, from coordinate 2,154,994 downwards.
TCCTCACCGAGGGCCTCAGGGCCTCGCCCGACATCGGACTTGGCTTTGGGAAGAGCCGCGAATTGGCGCCTCATGGAGAGGCCCACCGAGGACAACTGCACCAAGGCAACGAGGGTAAGGCAATGAAAGCAGCCGGAGGAAGGGAGGACAAGCAGAGACACGCTACCTGTTGACCAGCCTGAATCACGAAGGTGGCCAAACAGTCACCTCTGACTCCATCCAACACTACCTGATCGGGAGGGAGGCTACAGTTCTCGGCCACTCGTGCGGCGGCTCCGCGGCTCGAAAACACCGACTCCTTCACCCCCACCGGGAAGCGTGGATGAAGAAGACCCTCCCCTGACGAAGGGAACTCACCGGGAGTGGAGCGGAATGCGCCAAGATACCGACCGTAGGCATCGGGGAGAGAACCGTCCGGGAGAGGTGAGGGGCCGACCCACGGCCAAGCAACCTCAACGGGGGCGGGCTGAGGTTGATCGGCAGTTAGCAGGACTTCAACCCCCTCGACCCCCTCACGGGCCCTCGTGGAAGACCGCAGCAAGGGAAGAGAGGGGGATGACACCCTCTTCCTTTTTGAGCCTCCGGTCGCGGTCACGGCCCGTTGCTTCATCCGGACCTCCAACACATGATCCCCTCTGCGCAGAGCCGGATCTGGGACTTGCACGAGAGCGCTGGCGGGAGAAGGACCGAGAGGGAATCCACCTGCACTCAAAGGAGAAATGAGGGACCTAGCAGAGCCCGGACGACTTCGAATGGCGGACACTCGGAGAAGCTTACCCAGGGGCCACACCGTCTTACGCAAGTTATGGTCGCCAAAGAGGACGTCGATCGAACGTTCCCTCGCAGGGATCGCCAGCATGTCATTCACCGCCTGCTGCTCGGCGACCGTCGGCTCACCCAGATCGAGAATGACTGCACCGGCCGCCTCCCACCGAACCGGGAAGGGTACACTCGACGGGAACGTGACAAACACGTATTCCCCCTTCCAGCGCTTCAGTGAGCTCGGCAACCCCAGCACCAGGGTCATCTTCGGGCGGGCGCTGATGTAGATCCATGCCCCTGATTGATGATGGCTCAGGCGGTAGAACTGGGCAAAGAGACGAAGAGAGTGTGCCACTCCCCTCAGCATGCAGACAACAATGAACCCGACGAGGAGCCCGACGGCGTTGGGGCAGAATTGACACAGGCACACGTTGTGGGCCTGAAGGAATTCGACGATAAAAGGGTGGAGCGGGAAACGAAGCCCGAAGCGGAAACACTTCTCGTATATTCCAACTTCGTTGGTACCAGGAAAGCAGATCCGCTCGTCAGCCCCGGGAGCACGAGCCGAGTAAGGCGGAAGCAGATAGGCGGACCGTATGCTCCCGATGGCGGTGGCACAGATCGACGAAGGCCACGACAAGACCTCGGGGGGCACCCCTGATTGGTCATCCCCGTGCCGACGAATCGTCGAAGTTGGGCTACCCGCCAGGCCCGGAGCCGCGTCGCACTCCGGCCGACCCGAACCCGTGGCAGAAGAAGACGACATGAGGCAGAGCTCAGACAGAATATGGATCAGCGCGGAAAAGAAAGCGACGGGGTGGCGGCTCACGAACCTCTCGGCTCCTTAACTTAAGACAACCCCGCGAGCGGTGGGGATAAACTTGCGGCTACACGTGGCAGCATCAGAGGACCGACGACGCTTCGGAGCCCGCGCCTTAAAAGTATCGAACGGGCCAACTCATGATGACGACTAATAAATGAGTCGGCATCGACTGGCGAGCCTGTCAAAATCGGCGGAAGTCACATCGGCCGAGCCGAACCGGCCGAGGCCGATCGACCCGACCGATGGGGGCAATTGTTACGCCTATTTGGCCGAGGCCCGAAAGACACAAGCCCAGAGACCCGACCTCCGGTCAAGAGCCCATCTGCGCACTCAGGCCCACTCGATAAGGCCCTGTAGGGGACTCCCCCAAATGCCGATCCGACCCGGCCCCGGTAACACCCGGGTCACTCACCCACTCCTGCGATAACCGCTCCCTCGATCCCATGACCACTTAATGGCAGTTATGGGGAAATGCGGGCGTGGTGCAGGGAGCGGCGACGGGGGGCGGATTGAGGGGGCACGATTGGGGGCGGACGAGCAACGTGGGTCGGGGGCAATCACGGCGGAGGTCTATAAAGGGGCTAGGAGGACGACAGGACAAAAGACCGCATCTCAGGTATTGAAAACCTAAGGTACTCCATCAACGACCTAGCTCCCCCATTTCTCCTCCTTCCTCCCCCGCTCGCGCCGTGAGACGCCGTACCGATCTCCTCTCGAGTCGTACCGCCTCCGCCGGGCCTCCTCTTTCAGATCTCTGTCTGACTTAGGCATCGGAGGGGATTTGGCCGGAACCAAGGTCCGGCCCCCCTGACGAGTGTTCTCGTCTACGCAGGAGGGAATCAAATCCACGGGCCGAGGCTTCCCCTCCGCCCCACGCCAACTACACAACCAGCGGGACGACTGAGGCTACCCCTCGTCGTCCGATCACCGAGGCCGAGCGCAAACCGACCGAGGCCGAGCGTCTCGACCCGGGCCGAGGCTACCCCTCGCCCTGCCAACGGCCGAGGAACCCGATTCGATCCGGCCGACGCGCTCCACGTCATCTGCAGATCCGACTCGAGCCTCGACTGCTCCAACTCGACTCGCCCGAGGGACCCAAGCAGGCCTCTCGACCACGTTGACCTGGTTATCCACGGTCAACGCTCTGTAGTGAGAAAACACTCTGAAACAGGTCATGTCATAGTATGGAGCGTTCTCATCAAATTCAATTGTCGATGCATTATCGCTATTTGAGGAATAAACATACTGCCCATCCGCTGTTCCAGGATTCCACTGTAAACGTCGCCATTTTTGGCATCCTGCGGGTCAATTTCCTCATCTGATGGATTGGAGTTCCTCTCCACGAGCTGTTGGAACAAAGAAGACCTCAGTAGGACACCAAGCGCAGATGGAGACGCCTGGCCGCCTGGCCTATGGTGAGGCACGAATTCCTGCTTGCAAGGTAACAGCAGCTCGTCAACTGCAAAGAGCCTGCGAGTTGCAAGCATATGGGCATCTTGTTGTGATTCTCACTGATCACTAGAAGAATTACTGGCAGGAAACAACTTTACACACTAGGGTAAACACCAAAAAAAACTCACTACAATTTTACCTCTCTGGGGTAACTTCCCTCTCTGGGGTAATTTCCTCTCACCGGAGAAATCCCTCACTCTTACACCGCTCTGGGTTTCCTTCTCACTCTTTCTCTTGAAGGTGAGAAGCTTGTTTTTGGGATGATCGAATACATCAGCCCTCCCCCCCTTTTATAGGCAAGTTAGGGAATGGTTGTTGCACCTACCAAAAGAAAAAAAAACAAGGGGAGGGGGTAGATGCAACTACCCCCTTTTGACTAAGCTGCTGGAATCAAAACCAGCAATTCTCCCCCTCCAGCAGCATCCGAAGTGATTGTCAATTAACAACCATACCTGCTATGTCTCTGCACAGCTCCAGCTTCTCCCGTGTCACCACCTTCGTGAACATATCTGCTGGATTTTCCTTCGTATGGATCTTCACTAGTCTTAACAGCTGTTGATCCATCACCTCCCGTATCCAATGATACCGAATGTCAATGTGCTTTGTCCGAGCATGATACATCGAATTCTTGCTCAGATCTAAAGCACTTTGACTATCACAATGTACCATGTACATTTTCTGCTTGATCCCTAATTCTTGGAGAAATCGCTTTAACCACAACATTTCCTTACCAGCTTCTGTAATTGCAAGATACTCCGCCTCTGTTGTGGATAGCGCAACGCACTTCTGCAATCTTGATTGCCAGGACACAGCTCCCCCTGCAAAAGTGTAGACGAATCCTGATGTAGATTTTCTACTATCAAGATCTCCAGCCATATCTGAATCTGTATAGCCCTCCAAGATTAGATCAGCTTCTCCGTAGCATAGACATGCCTTTGAAGTACCCTTCAGGTATCGAAGAATCCACTTGACCGCCTCCCAGTGTTCCTTTCCTGGATTAGAAAGGAATCGGCTCACCATTCCCACCGCATGGGCAATGTCAGGACGTGTACACACCATTGCATACATCAGACTCCCAACTGCTGAAGAATAAGGTATCGATGACATCTCCTCCGTCTCTTTCTTGGATGAAGGGCTTGACCTCCTGCTCAACTTGAAGTGGTTAGCTAGTGGAATGCTAACTGGTTTGGCATGATCCATCTTGAATCTCTTGATCACGCGTTCAACGTACTTCTCCTGAGATAGCCATAGCTTGTTGTGTTTCCTATCTCGGACTATCTGCATTCCCACAATTTGTTGAGCCGGACCTAAGTCTTTCATATCAAAAGACTTAGAGAATTCCTTCTTCAGCTGGCCGATTTTTGTTGCATCTTGTCCAACGATCAACATATCGTCGACATACAAAAGCAATGCAACGAAGCTACCGTCTGGAAACTGCTGTGTATAAACACACTGGTCTGCAGCGGTCCTTTTGTAGCCTTGACTCATCATGAATGAGTCGAACTTCATGTTCCACTGTCGTGGTGCTTGCTTGAGGCCGTACAGACTCTTCTTCAGCTTGCATACGAGGTTTTCTTTGCCTGAAACCTCGAAACCTTCTGGCTGCTCCATGTAGATTTCTTCATGTAGATCACCATGAAGAAACGCCGTCTTGACATCCATCTGCTCAAGCTCTAAATTCAACCTGGCTACCAATCCGAGGATGACGCGGATTGAAGCCATCTTCACAACAGGTGAAAAGATCTCGTCAAAGTCAATACCTTTCTTCTGAAGGAATCCTTTGACCACCAGCCGAGCTTTGTGCTTCACCATCTTTCCGTTGCCATCTTTCTTGAGCTTGAACACCCACTTGTTCTTCAGCGCCTTCTTTCCTTGTGGAAGCTTGACCAACTCATAAGTAGAATTCTTTTGCAGAGATTCCATCTCATCGTGCATAGCTTGCAACCAACTTTCTTTGTTCTTGTGAGATATCGCTTCATGGAAACTCTCTGGCTCCCCTTCTTCAGAAAGTAGAAGATATTCAGCTTCTGAATATCTGGTTGATGGAATCCGGCCTCGTTCAGATCTCCGTACTTGTGAGTTGTTGACTTCAGGAGGTGTACCATCATCTGCCTGCGGTGATGGTGGTGCAGTATCTGCTGGAAAGGGTTGTGGCTCCCCCTGCTCAGCATCTGCCTCTTCTTCCATGTCTTGTTCAACAGCCTCCTCCTCTTCTGGTATTTCTTCATGCACCTCTTCGTATTGCATTGGTGCTGGGTCTGGAACAATGTCTTCAGCACTTGAGCTTGCATTTGAAGACGCCATGGGCTTTTCAATGTCTTCCAATGTCTGATTTTCTTGGAACAGCACATCCCTGCTCCGAATCACCTTCTTCGTCTTTGGGTCCCACAACCTGTACCCAAATTCTTCATCTCCATAGCCGATGAAGATATAAGGAATGGTCCTTGCATCAAGCTTCTGTCTTTGCTCCTTGGATACATGTGCAAAGGCTAAGCAACCGAATACCCTCAAGTGGGTGTAAGAGGGATTCTTACCAGACCACACCTTCTCTGGAATTGCAAAATCCAAAGGTACTGATGGTGATCTGTTGATGAGGTAGCAGGCGGCACGAACAGCTTCTCCCCAGAATGGCTTTGGTAGCTTAGCCATACTGAGCATGCTTCTGACCTTCTCCATGATCGTCCGGTTCATCCTTTCAGCAACGCCGTTGTGTTGTGGAGTGCGAGGAACCGTCTTCTCATGTCTAATGCCTTGAGTTTTGCAGTAGACATCGAATGCTCTGGAAGTGTATTCGCCTCCATTGTCTGAGCGGAGGCACTTTAACTTCTTTCCTGTCTCACGTTCGACCAGGACGTGGAACAGCTTGAAGAAGTCGAGCACTTGGTCTTTCGTCCTCAAGAAGTAGACCCACACCTTCCGAGAAGCATCATCAATGAAGGTCAGAAAATACCTATTGCCACCCAGCGATTCAACCTCCAAGGGACCGCAAACATCAGAGTGTACCAGACTGAGTAACTCTGATCTCCTTGTTGAAGAAGAACTGAAGGAGACTCGATGTTGCTTGCCAACTAAGCAATGCTGACAAGGATCTAGTCCAGCATTCTTAGTGATTGAGATCAGCTCCTTCTTTGTCAAGAGAGATAACCCTCTCTCACTCATGTGACCAAGTCGTTGGTGCCACAGACTTGGAGTAGCCTCACGTTCCACCACGTTAAGGCTATCGGTACATATCTTCACATGAGTTTTGTATAACGTACCGCAAATGTGCCCCTTTGCGATAATCATGGCACCTTTCGTCATTCTCCATGTGCCGTTGCTGAAGTGGTTGTCGAAGCCCTGTTTGTCAAGGGCTGTCCCAGAGAGCAAGTTCAGCCGGAGATCTGGCACATGGCGGACATCCTTCAGCGTGATTGTGCAGCCGACGTTCGTCTGAATCCGAACGTCGCCAATTCCCACGATCTTGCAGGAACTTGTATTCCCCATCTTCACGATGCCAAAGTCTCCTGCCTTGTAGTTGGTGAAGAAGTCACTTCGAGGAGTGGCGTGGAATGATGCTGCTGTATCAACCACCCACTCGCTGTCCTGGTTGGAAACGTGAAGGCATGTCTCTTCTTGGATAGAGCAGATAGCCACTTCTCCGGTGCAAGTGACTAACGCCTCTCCATCCTTCGTCTTCTGTTGAGAACCATTGTGACCTTGTTCTCGTAACAGCTTCCGGCAATTCTTCTTCATGTGGCCCTCCATGCCACAATGGTAACACTTGTATGTAGGCCTCCTCCCGTCTGTAGACCTACCACGGCTTTTGCTCCTGCCTCTGCCCCAGCTTCGACCACCTCCTTGTTGTCTTCCTCGAGTCTCTGTCACGAGGGCATGCGATTGGTCGGTGCCGGCTTCTTTTCTCCTGGCCTCCTCGTTGAAGAGGGCATCCTTAACCATAGACATGGTAAGTTTGCCGTTTGGGGCCGAATTACTGAGAGAGACCACCAACGTCTCCCAGTTGTCCGGAAGAGAACTGAGAAGAAGAAGAGCTTGCTCTTCATCTCCAAGCTGTAACTCCACCGCAGATAGTTGATTCACCAGGCTCTGGAACTCGCTCGTGTGCTCCGCAACGGAAGTTCCACTCCGCAGCTTCAAATTTACCAGTCGCCTCATTAACAAGGCTTTGTTTCGAGCGGTCTTGGCTTGGTACATGTCCTCTAGCTTTTGCCAGAGGGCATATGCGTCCGTCTCCTGCGCAACATGGTGGAAGACGCTGTGATCGATCCATTGTCGGATTTGACCGATCGTCTTTCGATTCATCTTCTTCCAGTCAGCTTCTTTGGTGGATTCTGGCTTTACTCCTTTGACCTCCAATGGGTCAAATAAATCTTTACAACTGAGGAGATCCTCCATTCGAGGTCTCCACAGTGTGTAATTTATGGCCGTCAGTTTGACCATAGCTCCCGACGAGGATGATTCTTCCATTGAAATTTTGAAGAGGAAAAAAAAAATAATGGTAGAAAAAAAATTTCCCTCCCCAAAAATTTCTCCCTTTTTACTCTCTCACAGACAGCTCACCTGGGCTCTGATACCACTTGTTGTGATTCACACTGATCACTAGAAGAATTACTGGCTACAGTAAAACAGTAAAAAAGTACTGATCACGGTAAAACAGTAAATACTGGAGAGTAAAAAAGGCTTTACTATTTCTCACCAGGAAACAACTTTATCCACTAGGGTAAACACCAAAAAAAACTCACTACAATTTTACCTCTCTGGGGTAACTTCCCTCTCTGGGGTAATTTCCTCTCACCGGAGAAATCCATCACTCTTACACCTCTCTGGGTTTCCTTCTCACTCTTTCTCTTGAAGGTGAGAAGCTTGTTTTTGGGATGATCGAATACATCAGCCCTCCCCCCCTTTTATAGGCAAGTTAGGGAATGGTTGTTGCACCTACCAAAAGAAAAAAAAACAAGGGGAGGGGGTAGATGCAACTACCCCTTTTGACTAAGCTGCTGGAATCAAAACCAGCACATCTGTGCTGGTTGGAAAGAGGTTGCTCGGTTCTTGGATAGCTTGCAGCTGGCCAGTGTTGGGTTGTGGTTCCTGGGTATCGCTCAAGGCATTGCAAGTGCCCGGCCTGAGCCACCGCATGTAGGTGCTCAAGTCGAAGTTGGTCACTGCATTGATCCCTCTGTACTCGATTGCTGCAATGTCATAGGCATGAGCAGCCTCTTCCTGAGTGCCTGATACGATTTCACAAGGTTTACATACATTAGGTGTGTACACATGGTTGGGAGGCGTACGTAGTCACTGTGTAAACTTCTAGGCGGCATCATACTCACTGTATGTTCCGAGATAGAGATATTTGTTTCCGAATACTCACCCTATTCTTGCTTCCCATCCTCCATTGTGGTGATGCCTGTATGTTAACCAAGGCACATCGATCTTCAATTCGTTACAGAATTATCTTTATCACAAAATATATTATTTTCGATTACTTGCACATACCTGGCAACTCCCTGATACTTGAACACACCTCTTGAGAAGCCGCTGCTCTTTCTGTCACCAGAGAAAAACACTTGCGAGGTTAAGTTACAATCTTCATTCAGATCATAGGTACTGCGAGGGGGTGGTTTTCTGAAATACCTCCTTATAGAGGCTAGGTATTCTTCTTTCGTGACATTCTGTATTATTTGTATCTCATAGTCAGTAACCTTAAAATGTTTTATTTCGGCCGTTAGTTTTTCTTGTGATGCCCAATGTTCACATCATTGTTGTGATGGATTGAAATTTTACTGGTGACATACTGGGAAGTTTGTGAATGTGGTAGAGCAGCGGACAATCGATACCTTGCTTTCCCTTCTTCGTCGGTGTCGCGTTCCATGATCCTTTGTCCCATATGTGAGCCTCAAACCGTCCAGTCCATCGATGCTTGAGATGACAATAGGGATGTTAGCTATCGTTTGAAGTAATCCACTGTATGGATACAATCTAGTCTTAATGTATGATCGGGATGCTATTTTTTCCTCATTTATAGTCCCAGGAGAACAAAATTTCCCTACAGTTTTTGAAATGTTTGGAATATTTATTGGCGGAAAAGATGTAAAAACTAGACATATTAAGCCAGAAGATCATAAAAGGGGATGTAAAGGAGAACATAAATACTTCATTTGACTTGTACAACAAGACCTAACTTGAGAAAGAGAAACATCGTTATAAATTCTTGATTGTTTTCCAATGAAGCTGATTATCTCAGCAATATATATGACACATGCAAAACTTAATAGTAATAGATACTCTAATTTTTCAAATTCGTTAAAAAGGGAAAAAAGAACTACTGAGTGTTTCCTGTATATGATGTAATTTAAAAGACAAATATCATAATTTCTACAATTTATCAGATGGCAAGAGTCTAATAGCTGTCCATCAATGTTTATGAACCAAAGAAACCAATTTAACTGCAAGATCCCCCTCAGTAATTGTTTACGAAAGTTAAGGATATTATAGCAACTGTTTCAAATCCTATATTTTTGAAACACGAAAAGTGCCAAGTGATTTCTATCGTCTATCGGCTACTATTATGTTCTTGCACAATGTAATAAAAAGAGGTATCCCCTAAGTTCCTTATAATGGATGCACTCTAATTTAAGCATTCATTCCATATCCCAGAAATGTTTGATCGAGGAATGTATGCTGGGCCCATCGGTTGGTTTGGAGGAAATGGAAGTGAATTTGCTGTTGGGATCAGATCGGCTCTAGTTGGAAAGGTAAAACTAAGCATGCTTCTTTACCTGGTTATCAGAAATATGCTCGACTGACTATGTGGTAGAACATTGTTTTTGTAATAATCTTCTTATTTGATTAGATGAATCCCAACATTCTTCTCATTTGCATACTATATACTTTTTAATTTTATACATCTTCCATTAGTTACAAATGGTGCTTGTGATAATCACATTCAACGTCATGTGGATGTCTTTTTGATCTTGTTACACTATGCATGTTGAGTCCTAAATTGGATTATCGGTTAAACTCACAAATTTATTCAAGTGAAATTAAGGGCTTTGGCACATTAGTTTATGCATGTGAAAGTTGGCTCGATTCGGCACAGGAGAAGCATTGGTAGTGCAGACGAGTTACCTTGTGCAGAGATAACTCGCATATGCTCGAATTCGACCTATCTGACTCTGCACAAACCAGATACTAGGATGCTGGGCATTGGGATTCTACAGCGCAGTTGGTCGTTCGGTCGTCAGTTCGAGTTTGATGGTCCATCGCTCGGCATTGGGTCGTTCGGGCGTAACTCGGTTAGAGTCCGTGTTCGGCCAAACGGTCGTATAGAGGCTCGATGGAGATTTCTCGTATGCGTGGCTCGGCACTTCGGTCGTTCGACATAGAAGAAGTTTGCTCGGTCGAAGGGAGTTCATTTGGATGCGGCAGAACTAGGATGATCCATAGATGATTCTTCTTCACCTTAGCTCGAAATAGCATCTAACAGACTGCTGCTTCTACCGCTATCAATGTCCATAGGTTCAACCTTTGCTACGAGAAATACTGAGAAAGTTAAAGTAATATTTGAACTTATACGAAGGTACATGTTTGGTTATCATGTCAGTTGGATTGTCTTGAGTACCAAACTTCAATCCATTGATAACCTTTAATTCATGAATGAAGTAGTATCATATATCGACTTGTTTAGTCATCTCATGATACAACTATCTTTTGATAATCTGATTTGAATATTCAATCAAGTTGTAACTATCATCAGAACTTCTGTCGTACATTAAACCAACTTCGGTAGTCTCTCTAAGATATATACCAAAGTATCCATTTCATGTCTATCTTATAAAGAAGAAAAAGATATCGGAGGTTGTGCGTGAGGATTAATCATTTTAATGGTACCGCTAACTTGTGGTTGTTGGCTTGATAAACCCATGTGGGCTGCCCTTGGTTGGTGCACCAACCCAAGGGGGTTGGTGCACCAACCCCCTCCCCTCCATTCCTATAAAAGAGAGGGCAGGCTTTGGTTATTATCATCGAAAAATTGTGAATCCAATTGAGCTTCTATTGAAGCATTGGGAAAAGTTGTATGTGGTCCTATTGGAAGTTCCGTAGGATCATTGAGAGCCATCTTTGAGATAGCCATTTGTGCGGATTTCTTAGGAGTAGTTGAGTGTTTTTTGTATCTCCTAATTGAAATCAAGAGAAGTGTTTCCTTGGTCTTTAAGGCGATCTAAATCTTTTGTTTGCTCTCTCTATTTGTTCTTCATACTAGATACTTCGGCGATCTAATTGCTTCTGCTCGGCGCACAACAATTGGTATCAGAGCTTTGGCGATGAAGATCTAGACGAAGAAGAGCAAAAGTGCGACGACAATCCTTCTACTCCAATGGCACAATCTTCAACAACGCGAACTATCTATCCAATATGAAGTTCGAAATTGAGAAGTTCGATGGGCGTATCAACTTCGACATGTGGAGATGCGAAGTACTTGACATCTTGAACCAACTTGGTCAAGATCAATTACTAGATGAGAGGCCGACTACGACATCGGACTCGGAGTGGAGGATGATGAACCGAATCGCTTGTGGCACGATCCGGCTCTACTTGACAAAGGAGAAGAAGTACCTTTTCATGGAGGAGACGAACGCGAAAGCGTTATGGGATGCACTTGGTGAGAAGTACATAAAGAAGAACATTCATAATCGCATACACCTAAAGAAGAAGCTTTTTGGCCTCAAGATGAAGGAAGGAGTTTCAGTTGAAGAACACCTTAACTACTACAACAAACTCCTCACAGATTTGAGGAACATCGACGTCAAGGTGGAAGATGAGGACAAGGCGATGATTCTCCTCAACTCACTGCATAAAGACTATGAGCACATCATTTCGATCTTAACCTATGGTAAAGAATCTATCACCTTCAATGAAGTTTCTAACGCTCTTACTAGCAATGAATTTAGAAAGAAGGATGATGAGAAGATGAGGGATCAAGGGCCCGAAGCGCTACCGTGGTTAGAGGTCGGAGCAATGAAAGAGGTGGAGGCCACAACGGGAACCATAGATTCAAGACGAGGGACAATAGTAAAGCTCCGCGCACAGACATCGAGAGGGATCAATGTGCCTTTTGCAAGGAAAGAGGACATTGAGCGAGGGAGTGCTCAAAGGCTAATAAGAAGGATGCTACCGCCAACATCGTCAAAAGCGAGGAGGTGGATGAGTGGGTCCTAGTTGGTGCGACGGAGGGTGTGATGAAGGGGGGATGGGTGCTTGATTTGGGTTGCTCATTCCATATGACACCCCCACAGAGAGTAGTTTACTACTTTTCATGAAGGTAGTAAGCGTAAAGTCCTTCTTGGAGACGATGGAGCATGCACGACGCTGGGCATTGACACGGTCCGCATAAAGATGAGTGATGGTATCACATGAGACATATGTGATGTTTATTATGTGCCCGACGTGAAGTACAATTTGATATCGATTGGTTCACTTGAAGCCAAGGGTTGCAAAGTGACTATAGAGGATGGCGCTTTGAAGGTGACACGATGAGCTATGATCCTGATGAAGGGGAAGCGTGAAGGCAATCTCTATTACTTGGATGGTACGGTGATGATGAAGACGACGAGAGTTCCAGATGAGCGAGCTACCGACTCAAGCTCGCACGCACCAAAGACGTCATTGGATGATCTTCGGAGAGATGGTGCTAATAGAGGTGATGGTTCAAGTCAGTATGGTGGAGATACCTTATCCCCACGACTTGTACAGCGGATGGATTCTATCAAAGTTTGGAGACCAATGTATGAGAGATGCCAACCTGTAAGAAGGGTCTCGTTTGCTTTCTTTTTCAGGTGTGATGAGTCTCCGACCTTATTCGGTGAGGTGGAGCACAATGGCGACATATGTGGACGAAAGAAAGATTGGTGTGATGAGATGAAATCAACGACGACTGATGAAGCCAATGATCGGGTGGAGCTACTTGACACTAGTGATTGTTCGACGAATAAGCTTATGAAGGTCGATATTGGAGTCAAGTTCGAGTATGGCTCGGACTTGTATGTTGACAATATGAGATGACTTTGGTGGTCCCTTCTGGGGGCAATGAGGCTCTACGGAGCCATATGAGCCTTTCGAGGCAAGATGACGGGAACACGAGATGATTCTCACCGAGGAGCGTTGACGGTCGATTGTGTGACACAGACCTATATCTCGCCAAGGTGGAGATTTGTGGCTGTTGGCTTGATAAACCCATGTGGGCTGCTCTTGGTTGGTGCACCAACCCCCTTGGGTTGGTGCACCAACACCCTCCCCTCCATTCCTATAAAAGGGAGGGCAGACTTTGGTTATTATCATCGAAAAATTGTGAATCCAATTGAGCTTCTATTGAAGCATTGGGATAAGTTGTATGAGATCCTATTGGAAGTTATATAGGATCATTGAGAGCCCATCTTTGAGAGAGCCATTTGTGAGGATTTCTTAGGAGTAGTTGAGTGTCTTTTGTATCTCCTAATTGAAATCAAGAGAAGTGTTTCCTTGGTCTTTAAGGCGACCTAAATCTTTTGTTTGCTCTCTCTATTTGTTCTTCGTGCTAGATACTTTGGCGATCTGATTGCTTCCGCTCGCGCACAACATATAACTATCATTGCTAGTCAGTTAAGTTGGGAAAGCCTGTCAAGGGTTGTAATTGCAGTGTTATCATAAGATGTATGCACAAGACTAAATTGTCATTCTTGCCATCAGAGTTTTGTCTCTGTTGATCAACTTTAATCAAGATTTTTTCTCCAAAGTTACATGATTGGAGTCGCTAGGATCATGCCTGCTACTTCACATGAGAATTGCATTGCAAATTATGTCATATATGGTCAAGAGTGTAGTCGTGGTTGCAACGTGTCAGAAATTATTAAAATAAAAGCAGTTTTGTGTCTGAATATTTTGGTCAGATGCTGCCCGAACTGTCATTATGAAGATAACAATCTTACGTCTCACTGTCATATTTTCAGTTTCAGGTGATGCACAAGTTCAAGCCAAGAAGAAGGCCAGCTTGAATTATTATTATGCTTGACAGAGGGATTCCCAGTATTGTGAACACACAATTCTGATCTTCTTATAGATGACACTTCAGGCTGTCCCTTTCTTGGACCCATTCAAGAAGAAGAGATCAGGGAGACAATATAAGAGCCTCTCAATAGATGATAAGAAGTTCACTATCGGCCTCTCAATAAATGATGATTTTTCAACCAAGTGAACCATCGGCCTCTCATCATTCGTAAGGACACTGTGGGTCTCTCCTGCCGTGGATTTTGGGCAGTCGACTTGACTCGGTGACTTTGCAATGCTAAGTATGCACTCTCATGGACCCCATCAAGAAGAGCTCGGGGAGACAATAAGAGCCCCTCATTTGATGATAAGAAGTTCACCTCAATGATGCTTTTTCAAAACCCAGAGACATTGACATCAACCTCGTGAAAGACTGGCCTCTCATGATTCTGTGGACATTGTGGGTCTCCTGCCGTGTATTTTGGGGCACTGGACTTGACCTGGAGACTTTTTAGATGCAATCTCGTATGCACTTGGAGATTTTATGGGTTGCAAGATTGTATGCGGGTTCTTGGCTGGACCTTAGCCCCTTCCATTCCTCTTGAGCCGGCATTAGAAATTGTACCTTAGTCATTTGCGGGTCCAACCCCGCTTTGAAATTGCTCAAAACCCAAAATCCACGACCGACTCAAATAATAGGCGTTCATCTCAGGCGGGATCGCCTATGGTGCTGCCACGTGTCAAGCGGAGCCCTGTCTTCGCCCGCTTACGCGCTCGGATCCGCTTCTGCTTGGTCCCATCCGCCTCTGATTTTACTCGATCTGGACCGTCGATTCAAGGGCGGGATTGAATTATCTTCCACCACGTGTCCTTCTTAGCCCGAATCCACTCTGCATTCTGGGTTAATTCTGCATCGTTGGATCGCCGATCAGCGGACAAGATCTGGCCGCGTCGCCTTTGTGCCATCGTTGTCGGATTGAGGCAGGAGTCGTCAGGATGCGGCCACGTGTCCCGCCTGGAGCAGAGCGCATATTTACGGTGTATTCCCACCGTATTTCGGTCGCATTCACCTGTATTTCATTTATTTAAATGGTATTTTACATTCAAAAATTCATAGAAATTAGCACATATCTCAGAAAAATATGAACAAATAGCCGTTGGAATCGTAAGATTGAGATCTACATATGAAAAATATGCGAGAACTAAACTACTTAGTAAAATAGCATTTTGTGCATAGAGTAAGTTATTCTTCTAATAATTACAAATAATCTCAATATGCTTGTATTAGAGGCTTAAATACGCATCAAGCTGTATGCACAAAATAACACTATATGGGGAGTTAAATATGCAATGTTTACCCCGAATCACTCAGCTTAGCACTTCGTCAGCTCAGTCTCTAGCGTAGAGTTCGACAACATGGAGGGGCCGACCATATGATGCAGAATCCTAGTTGAAGTAGAGTTGTGATTGGATTAGAATTCCGTTTGAGTCGGAGTTCTAGTCAAAGTGGAATCACTCTTCTATTAGAACACCTATTCTGTCATCGGCAATATAAGGGGTGTTTAAGGCGAGGGTTTCTAGTGGAACACAATGAACATTGTTGAGAACGTTGAGCCGCCATTGTTGATAGTCAACTTTGGGATATTGTCTTGAGAGCTTTTGGAGATATCTTGGGTGCTTCTTCTTCAGTGTGAAGTTGAAGATTTGAATTTGTTCTCTCCTTTTGTAGTAATTAAAGCTCATTGGTGTTTCCTTGGCTGGCTGGCGGCTTAAAGTTACAATCTTTCTTAGCGCTCTATTTGGTTGTTGCCTATTCTTCACCATCGGATCCTCCGACGGTCTGATGTCCGCTAGCGCACAACAATTCCAAATGAGTTGAGGAGGCTTTGATTATAGGCCTCCAAGTTGGCACCAATTCGATGAACGGTTGGCACCCCAATTCAATGAACTGTTGGAACCACTTCGGTGCCAAATGAATTGACAGCTAAGTTGTATATGTGGCCTCAAAAAATCTATCTTCTTGTATTTTTTTAAAGATGTTTGAAGCCGTTCATTTTTATCTTCATATTCCAAAATCTCACAATACCGAATGTTGGGTGAACCAAGAGGTTTTGCATATTCATTCATCTGTTGCAAATTTAACGGTTCCGCAAGAATAGAGCTTTTTACGACTGGTAGATGAATGAGCAAACCCCATGGGTTTATATGATATTTGGTGTTTTAGGGTTTTAGATTATGGCGATCAAAAGGAACGGTTTCGATTGCCAGAAAGAGTATATGAGGATGGAATTTTTGAGGTCATATATGAAAGCTTAAGTCATATGTCATATGATACCCAATATGATAATCATTATTCTGACATACATACATACATACATATAAACTATAACCTACAATCGAGCAGGCGCGGCCCACCGCTGAGTCCCATTCACTTCGGACTTGCCAGCTTAGTAGTGTCCAGAGTGAAAGCAAACTCCGTTACTAACCATATTCAAGTGCCAATAGAACACCGGCTCAAAGGAAAACATCCGAATGCGAGGCACTCCTTAACCAACTTGAGGCAAAGTCCGTCCTACAATGTTTGTTACTCTGTGCAGGACCTCAGAAGGACATGACATCCTCCCCGTCGTTGAACACGATCACAGACATGCATGCAATCAAGCGGTTTAAGATCCAAAATCAGACAAATTTTTTGTTCTCTGCGGGTTCAAAAAATCCATGTTGTAACAAGATCAATAAGATCAATAGTATATCTTGACTCACTGTTCAGCTGACAGCTCGTCCCCCGCGATAAGAACATTGGCCAAGTCAATAGTAAATTTGGCCTTAGGATTATTGACCTTCTGCGGTATTCCCAGAAGTATTCCCAGAAGTAATCGCGTTGACGCGTGTCATCGGGGGCATGCATGGTTTGCTGTCAGACAACCATTGCTCCTGAGATGGTCCCCTTTTGTTGGAATCGACGATACTTTGATTATATAAGACCGAAACCGACTATGGTCTTATTGGCATTCATCAATTTCTATCGCCCTTCAGAAGAAATACCATATGGCACAGCAGCTGGCATCCTGCCTGGTGTGTGCCATTCTATTCCTATGTCTTGCCCGCCACCACGCCACCTCCTTGGTCTCACAATTCGGCAACGAGACTGATCGGCAGTCGCTCCTCTCCCTCAAGTCCATGCTGTCCGATGACTCGCGACAATCATTGGCTTCCTGGAACGACTCCATCCATTTCTGCCACTGGCCAGGCGTCGTTTGCGGCAAACGACATCCTCAACGGGTCATCTCCTTGGTCCTTGTCTCCCTTGGCCTATCCGGGTCCATGTCACCTGCCATAGCCAACCTCACCTTTCTCAGGAAGATGGATCTCTCTGATAACCAGCTTCTTGGGCCCATTCCACGCGACATCGGTCGCCTCCTTAGGCTGCATCATCTCAATCTGAGCCATAACTCTCTTGAAGGAGGTATTCCTGCAACACTGTCTAGTTGTGCGCACTTACAAAATATCAGTATATGCTGTAACATGCTGACGGGTGAAATTCCTCCCGGTCTGAGCAACTGCTCGGACCTTCGACTCATACACCTGAGCAAAAACAGTCTTACAGGACACATTCCACCAGCATTGGCAACACTCTCTTCTCTTACTCATTTATCTTTGGGCATAAACCAACTCAGTGGCATCATCCCATCTACCCTCTGGAATCTCACCTCTCTTGTTATCCTTTCGCTTGGTGGCAATCCATTATCAGGGAAGATTTCTCCTTCAATCGGAAAACTTTCCAAACTAAAAATACTGGACCTTTGCAGAAACCAGCTGACTGGAGCCATCCCATCTGAACTGTGGAACCTGTCTTCCCTCTCTCTGCTCCAGGCTTGTAGTAACAACTTGTCGGGTTTGCTTCCAACAAATGTTGGCGAGCTTCTTCCTCTGATTGAAATAATTAGACTTTACCACAATCAACTTAGTGGACCTATTCCGATGTCACTGTCCAATGCATCTCATCTAGAAAGCATTGACCTTAGCGAAAACATGTTCAGAGGTACAATCCCTCCCATCTTTGGAAGCTTACAAAACCTTGAATGGCTAAATTTATTTGGCAATGTGCTAGAGGCTCCAGATGCCGATGGATGGAGATTCATTGACAGTTTAAGCAATTGTTCCAACTTAGTAGTTATGAGCCTAGACGAAAACAACCTTGGCGGTGTGCTGCCACACTCTATTGCAAACCTTTCCACAAATCTCCGGTGGCTGACCATGCGTAACAACAACATATCTGGAAACATCCCTCCGGACATCGGAAACCTTGTAAGCTTGACGAGTCTCTGGTTGACTCGAAACTTTCTCAGAGGTTCAATTCCCACCACTGTTGGGATGCTTCAAAACATGCATATCTTAGATTTGTACAGTAACATGATGTCTGGGGAGATCCCGTCCACTCTCGGCAATCTTACACAACTGGTTGAACTTTACCTAGATTACAATAAACTAAGTGGAGCCATACCAGCAAGCCTGGGAAATTGTCAAAATCTGGATCTTTTGAACCTTCAAATGAATAACCTTAGCGGTTGGATACCGAAAGAAATCCTTTCCATATCCACCCTCTCTCTTGGTCTATTTTTATCATTCAATTCTTTGACGGGTCAGATACCATCAGAAGTTGGGGCATTAAAAAACTTGGGGATCCTTGATGTTAGTATGAACAGATTCTTTGGAGAAATTCCGAGCAGCATCGGTGAATGTAAAGAGTTGGAACAGCTCTCGTTTCGCGGCAACTTGTTTCAGGGAAGTATCCCGCCATCTTTGAGTGGACTAAGAGGCATTCAGATACTCGATCTCTCGCAAAACAACTTCTCAGGTAGAGTTCCAGATTTCTTGCAGGACTTTCATTTCCTAATCAATCTCAACCTCTCGTTCAATAACTTCGAGGGTGAAGTTCCAAGGCACGGCATCTTCTTAAACACAAGTGCAGTTTCACTGCTTGGAAACAAAAATCTCTGTGGAGGGATTCCAGAAGTGCACTTGCCAGATTGCCAATTACAATCACCGAGCAAAAAACATGACTCCCATCAGTTGATGTTGATCATTTCAATTGCATGTTCATCTCTGTTCTTCTTTCTGCTCTTCTGCTTCCTTGTGGCATGTTTCGGGATGGGAAAGTTTAGGAAAAAACATAGCGCCTCAACAGCCATGAATGAACAAGAGAACGTCTCTTATGCTGACCTTGTGAGAGCAACAAACGGGTTCTCTGAAGATCATAAAATTGGGAGTGGAGGTTTTGCTACTGTGTATAAGGGCATCCTACATGATGATGATGATGAAAGAAGGAAGGTTGTTGCTGTGAAGGTACTCAACCTTCGGCTGCAAGGAGCATTAAAGAGTTTTATGGCAGAATGTGAAGCCTTGAGAAATATTCGACATCGAAATCTTGTTAAGGTCATTACAGCCTGTTCAAGCATAGATTTTAGAGGTGATGAGTTCAAAGCTTTGGTCTTGGAGTTCATGGCAAATAGAAGTTTAGATGATTGGTTGCATCCCAAAGAAAATGAACGGACGATGTTGACCCCTGTACAGAGGTTGGACATATCCATAGACGTGGCTACGGCATTAGACTATCTCCACAATTACAGCGAGTCACCCATTATTCATTGTGATCTCAAGCCAAGCAATGTTCTCCTCCACGAAGACATGACTGCCCATGTGGGCGACTTTGGGCTTGCCAGGATTCTGAAAAATGTTGCCGGCAAATCCCCTCAGCACTCAACAAGCTCCGTTGGTTTGAAGGGAACCATCGGATATGTTCCTCCAGGTATAAGCTTCTGATTCATTCTTTTCTTAGTTGTGCACTTGTCAATTTAGTTTCATGTGTGCAATTTAAGTATATACTTCTATTTCCTGCGGTTGTGTATGCCTCAACTGAAACAGAGTACGGGATGGCAAATAGAGTTTCACCGCAAGGAGATGTGTACAGTTACGGGATACTTCTACTTGAAATGTTTACAGGAAAGAGTCCTACTGATGGTATCTTCAGTGAAGGCCAAAGCCTCCGGAAGTCTGTGAAGACGGTGCTTCCTCAACGAGTGACAGATGTCATCGATCTGCAGCTGCTATCAGTAGGAGATGGAGAAATAACTGATAATGGTCAAAGTATGAATGCCGCAGGAGCTATAGAATGTATTGCGTCAGTGCTACAAATTGGTATCATGTGTTCAAACGAATCACCAGCGGAACGATTGGAAATGGGACAAGTCATCAGGGAACTGCACAAGATCAGGGAGTGTTTTCTCAAGAAATTGAATCCAAGAAGCCGTGTTGAAGGGTGAAGGCCATCAAAGCAAGGTAACTGGCAATCAAGAGTTGAACGAGTAACGTTGAGTCATCATCATCTGCAGTAGTAAATGCTAGTAAATAGAGTGATGTGTTATTATTGTGATCTCTTGGATAATGTAGCTAAATGTCTGCTTAAGGAGTCTGGTTATTAAGAACAGGTGATAGCTTTGATGTTTCAACCTGATGTTTCAAAAGGTTATTAATAAAAAACGATCGTTGGATATTCTAGCTCGTCTTTCCCTCAACTCTACGTTACTTTTCTTGATTTCATGTGTACATGCCATATTTTTTTGCATGGCAGAATCCACAAACACAAAATGTGTATGCTCTTTTTTCTCTCCTTTGTATCGTGCAGCAGAACGGTTGATTCTGGTTGAGTTGTGGAGCATGACTGTTTTTATGCATCCAATGTTTCTATGTGATCTTAAAATGAACAGGATGACAACATTCTTAGTCTCAGTGCTGGAGTAGTGAAATGCATGTATGCGGCTTTGTACACGAAGCGTACAAAATTTAGAAATTCCACCTTGTGAATGTTGTTTAATGAACACATCTTTGCATCTATGCTTCTGGCAATGTATTGTGCTTGTGCTGTTGAATTGGTAGATGATCCTAACGGTCAGCTCGGTTGGCACTGTAACCATCAGCCTCACGTGAAGGCCACGTGGCTGCTGGGCTGAAGCCGTTGGCTCTACTGGGCTCTTGGGCTTTGGTCAGCATAAATAGATAATTGAGTATTCAATCGGATGGCCTAATGTAGTAACAAAACCTATTGGTACTTGGTAGAAAGCTCCAGACCCCATTCATCATAATAATGGAAACATGTCTAACTATAATAATTTTATCTTCCCAAAAGAAAGTTGAGTTGACGAGGGTCGTCGGATGCGTTTGTTTGCTGTCGATTTCTTATTTCTCCTGACGTGGTTATCGGTTTGGGAAACCACTAGCCATGAATTTCTAATTGCATAGTTCACATATCCCGGGCACGGTGGCAACCAATTTCCACACCCCAAGTGTGAAATGAAAGACCAAGTGAAAGAAACTATGAAGCTACGAAGAAAACAGCAGTCAATAGTTCACCTAGTAGTTCCAAAAGTTTGCATGGCTTAGCGTAATTTCTATTTTTATGATGTGCTAAATTAGAAATACCAAAAGATAACCGAGTAGTTGTCTATATATAGTGGCTATAGTCACCAGATCACAAGAACGATTGTTTCAATTCTATTTTGATATCACATCGTCATATATGCAGCATAAAGAAGGCTAAAAGGATTATCTTGGAAATCATGTTGAGTTGAAAGGGCAACTGTAGGAAATCATGTTGAGCTGGAAGGCCAACTGTACAGATCAAACACAATTAATTATTATGCATTCAAATACGCTTCCGCATTTTCATCTGTATATTCTCAATTATCTAGAATTTTTTGTATTTGTGGTAATGGTTTAGAAATTCTTCCAACAGATGACTCATACAGAATCTGTTATTATTTTGCTGCAAAGTCTCCATCCACATTGAAGCATAGGGGCCCACTCTCTTTACTGTAGTTGTTGGGGGAATTAAAGGCAGCATGTGCCTTGTTTCTTTCTTTACAATTGGGCAACCAAACTTAGAGCAAGGATGGCTGCCAATTTCCAGAGAGCAGTGGTCTCTCTTTTCCTGCAGACGAAAGAAGACAGCGGCCATTCTTTTTCAGATGAAAACCCATGGAGCTTGGATCTGAGATGAGGAGGAGAGGAAGCTAGGTTTTGGAGAACCAAGAGAGCTTCTTCTTATGTAAGATCCATTGGTGAGTGTTCTTCTTCCTCTAGCTTGTAGATCTTGAGTCCCTTGGGTAGCATCCTAGTTTGGAGCTATATTACCAAGGAGTGATCTAGCTAGACGTGTGATTGGTCCCTTGAGGAGCTCTACATGTTGTAGGGGCTTTGTTATAAAGGATTCCCACTTGTTTGAGAGCATGTGTGAGCTTGGTGAGAGATCTAGGGTTATGTCTTGTTACTTGGAGCTATTCTCTCATTGTGGGTGAGGAAGAAGAAGATGAAACCAGTGCCATTGGATTTCAGAATGTCATTTCTGATTTTCTGGAGTTGGCCTTGTATTTTTCCGATCCCTATATGATCTACTATTAATTTAAAATCAATAAATCCATTTATAAATATATATATGCGTACTTATACGCGTATATACATATCCGTATACCTCACCGCTTCGTTCTCTTGTGTGCTTGCAACGGCGCTCTGGGGACTGAGCTTCGTTCACCGACGGCGGCGTGGCCGGAGGGGGGTGCGGTCAGCTACGGCGGAAGCGGGCGGAAGCGAGGAGGTGCAACAACGGCGGCAGCGGTGACAGGCGGCGTCGTCGGGGTGCTGCTGGTCGGAGCGGCCTCGAGCGGCGAGGAGAGGAGGCGGGGGACGCGACGGGTCTCGAGTGCTCGGAGGTGGAGTTCGGGTCATCGGAGCGGTATTCGTGCGGAGGAGCGAGGCGGTCGTCGTGGTCGGAGCTCCGAGAGCTCGGGGGCTGTCGTACGTCGAGAGGGGACGCTGTGGTGCACCGGTGGCGGAGAGCGAGAGAGGGGGGGTCGAGTGCTCTTGGGGGCTCGTCGGACTTCAGGGGAGCTCGTCGAAAGGGCGTCTACGTCGTAAGGTGTGGGATGACGTCGAGGGGGCCTTCGGGAGCGGACGTCGGTGTCGCTCCGGTTGAGCTCGAACGAGAACGAGAAAGGGAGGAGGGAGAGAATTGTGTTAGGGGGGTGCGCGGGCTTCGGGGAGTTTGTACGGGAGAGATGAGAGATAGAGAGAGATACTGTGTTTGTTATTTGAGAGCATGTGGGGGTGTGAACGAGAGAACGAAAGAGGAGAAGATGGGTTAGCCTGGGGAGGGCTGGGTTGCGTGAGTTTTCCCTGGAGAAGAGAGGAAACATGGGAGGGTTCTTGCGTGTGTGGCCTTAGGGGTTTAGTGAAATCGAACGAGAGTGTGGGGAGCTGCAGTTGGGGTTGTGCTGAGGTAACGGAGGAGAGGGGATGCGTGGGTTATGGGTTCAATGAGCTAGGGGAAAGTTGAGCACGGTTTGGGAGAGAGAGAACTGAGAGAGGGGAGGGGCTCCGTGCGTGTGGCCTTGGGGCAGTCGAACGGGAGAAGGAGAGATGGAGAGGGGGTATGCTGTGGGGATATGAGGGAGGTTTAAGGGGATTAATGCTGCATTTGTGGATGGGTTACGTAAGTAATTAGGATAGGTAATTAACTAGTGTAATTAAGTTAAGTTAAAAGATAAACATAAATAGTAAAAACGTGATTAGTAAAATAATGATATATATAAATTTGTTGAGAAATAGATTGGAAGAAGTGTGTAAACTAATCTCTAAAATCAAGAGTAGCCATGGCATAAGCCATGGCTCTCTATATATTCATTCACCTTTGAAGTCCAAGTGACTCCCCACTAAGTTAGTGGGGAGTAAATGGTGAGATGATGAGGGGAGGGAGGCCAAAATCCTCTCTCAACTCACAACACTCCCCCTCATCTCTCCATTACCTTGGTTTAAGCATATGAATACTTCAGGATTCAGTATGCTAATGGGGTGGATACTTCTGGATCCAGAGCCACTGTGGTTGCCTCGTTAAAACCTTAGCTGTGGAAAACCCAGTGGGAAAAACCAGCAGCTTAAGGGAAAAGAGTACAACTATTGAAGGACTCCCCCTGATCTGTACAAGCTTCAGGCTTGCAGATTTCCTATGTATCTATACAATCATCTCCTATTTGTCTATACATCCATCATGTTCTGCAAGCAAATACAGTCATCACTTATCTATACAAGTTTATTCATATAGCGGCTATTGGAAAGTAGTGGCGCTCTGGAGTGGAATACTCTTCGAAGTTGGTAGACGACTCCACTAAAGTATTCTTTGAATCAGTCCTACAAGGTACTGCTGGACCTGGCTGAGCGTTTAAAATACTTGCTTCTTGGATGATGAGCTTCTCAGAAGATTGTAGACATTGGAGGATGATGTGTAGATATTTGGGAGGTGGACGGCCTTTTGTGTTTTAGTCATCGCGATGATATTTAAACCTGCATATGCGATATATATTCCATGACCCTTGGAAGTTACGCAGAAGCAGCTTATCCTTGGTCTAGTGGTGCTCTCCAGGGCAACACTATATCTGGTTAACAACTTTGCTACAGACGTTCTATCAAAGACACGTGCAGTTGGCCAGATAAAGAAGTGTAACAAGTACACTAGAGCTAGGCTCTTCAGGAGAGCTAGGCTCTTCGGGACCTAGGATGTCCTCCCCCTCTTCCAGTTACTGGAAGGTGTCATAAATAAGCATCCATTTTTAATAGGATGCAAGTTGACATCATTCTTCATAAACTCCAGGTGTATGAAGGATATTAAAGGGTTCCACCACTAAGGTGTTAAATATATAAGCCGAGATAATACCTTGTTATACATAGGTTTTTCATTTCCAATGTATGCTTAAAGTTATCTGATGTCTAAATGGTCTCTGCAGGAGATCCTATCAGCTTTAAGTCGACCACATATACGGGGAATATCACAAATTCTGTCAACGATCTTTCGAAAAAGATACACAGGCAGAATATTGCTTAAGATCAACTCAAGATCTTTGTAGCCTTTATGGAGAAGACGTTTTTACGTCTCTCTTTCATCTCTGGGGGTAGAGTATACCCTTCTGGAAGTTTTATATAGATCTCTATATCTATATTACCGTATATATATGCAGTCACAATGTCCATGAGCTGCATGTATTGGTTTTTTCAGAGAAGTGTAGGCGTAGTAGGAAAATGATCACATTTCCTTCATTTCAATGTCTTTATGAAATCCGAATTATATTCCACAGGTATTTACATATTCAGGTGTATGGACTACTGGTCCAAAGACTTTGCTTTTCAAGAGTGAGTCTAGCTCTACTCTTATTGCCTCGTCCCACTTTGGCCATTCTATGCGTTTACGCTATAGAAAAGTGGGTAGACGTCATCGTCGTATTCAGCGACATGAACGGCAATAGCGAAAGCAAAACCGTCGTCGACGACTGTGCTATATCTATCCAGTACCTCTCCAGTACGTACGTAAAATAATGATGTTTCTCCTGTTGTTTCCTCTGCAGGGGAAATTAGGAGGGGAGAGGTTGCTGGTCTGAGCTCAGCATCCTGTGGTTGGATCATTTTGATATATCCAGGAATCTTCCTCTTTTGAGGAATTTTATATTGTGAACCTGGCAGGCGTCCTCTTTTCAATTGAGGTAAAGCCAATTCTGCTGCCGGTGGATTGCATCCATCTTTGGGAATGTCAATCCTAGCTGGCGTGTTGGCAACAGGGACGTGTGAACGAACAATCTTCTGGTTGTCCGCAAATTTATTCGTCAATTGATTTACTTTAGTCTGAATGTGAAGGATCTTCTGGATCTCAACTTCACACAGAAAAAGTAAGCAGATCATAACGAGATGAGTACTTTTGTGTCCCATGATATGGTCTCAGAAGCTTCAGGCTTCCTTAGACTACGTGCCTATTTCAATGAGATTTTGCTTATCAAATTCACATTTATCAAGACTTGGTGGTAAACCATAAGCAAGCAGCATCAACAATAAGATATGGCAACAAGCGGGCCGTATCGTGATAAGCGATGCGGAATGCAGTGTGATGGTCCCTAAACATCAATAGGCAACTACGATTTTACAATGGACGTGAAATCCATTGGAGTCTCTTTACCAGAGACTCTGCTAACCCATTATGAGTTTGAACATGCTGCAGGATGTTTAATTTCAATGTCAGTTGCCTGACAGAAGTCTTGAATGATTTGTGTAGGAAATTCACCCACAATATAAGCTTTTTAGAAAGCTAGGTTGCGAGTGAATATAAAGGCACCCAAAAGACCATCTAGTAGATGCATATATCAGTACAGTAATAAAGTACCGAAAATGGGCCACTTGCGGGGTGAATAGGCCCGTAAAGGTCACCATGTATTCTCTCAATGAAGCCAGTAGACTCTAATCCCACTTTCAGGAGGGAAGGTCTCTCTATTAGTTTTCCTTTATGACAAAGGGTCACAAGGAAACTCAACCTTTTGAAGAATCTTCAGGTTCTCCAATGGATTCATTTGATGATGCGTCCATCATCGCTGATCCAGGATGACCAAGTCTATTTTGCCAGAGTTAAAAACTATGGCAATGAAAGGCACTTCTGGTGCTCAGTCAAGTTGGCTTTCTATAGGATGAATATCTGTAATTATAGGGGCCCGACGGGGGCCAATGAAATCGTAAGTAGATGGGCTTCTGGCCATCCTCTTGACGATTTATATATTGATATTCAATATTTATTATCCACAGTGTTCAAGTTATGTTCGTTTAAACGAAATATACTTGAAAATTGGAAATTTCCTATATGTTTAAGGGGAGAAGTTTGCATCTTATAGTCTCGTTGTGTGTGGGAGCAATATCAATGCTACACCAGTGCAACGAGGCATTGTCCACAATATTCCATACTTCATCTATAATTAAAACGAAATTTTATTTAAGTCAATGAAAAAAGACATTCAAAATAAAAGTTCGTACTTAAGCAAATTAAAGACGAAGCAATATTGAATTTTAAATGCATAGATAAAAGATGAAGCTTAATCGAGCAGGTCGTCGTTCTCGAAGTCTTTTGCAGTAAACATCTTCGGTGGCTGAACAGCCACCAAGTTTGTTTCGGACAGAGACTTCTGGCTCGCCTGATACAGTTCCTGGAGGTGGCGAGGAGTGCGGCAGTTTCTGGACCAATGTCCAGTCATGCCACATCGATGGCATTTATTCTCCCAGTTCTTCTTAGGAAGTGACACTTGGTCAGTGTTCTTTTGCTTCCATGTGAAGTTTCTCTTTCCCTTATTGTTGTTGTTAGAAAGGGGTGATGTTCCTCGTCCATTCTTCATCACAGCTTTTCCTTTGTTATTTTTAGCCGTCCGTTTGTTTTTCCACTTCTGGGGAGAAACATGGTGGGCTTCAGGGATAGGTGAAGTGTCAGCTCTACGTAAATTATGAGTGGCGAGCAGTAAATCTCGATTCTGCTCTGCCCTAAGTAGGCATGATATCAGCTCAGAGAATTTCGTGAAGTTGCGTTCACGATACTACTGCATGAGGATTGCATCTTTCTCGTGAAACGAGGTAAATGTCTTTTCCAACATGTGTTGCTCTGTCACTTCTTCACCGCATAACTTCAGGCGTGAGGTGATGTTATGAAGTGCAGAATTATACTCAGCGACGGACTTATAGTCCTGAAGCCTGAGGTTTTCCCACTCATAACTGGCACGCGGTAATATAACATCAATTTGATGTTTATACCGTGCCTCCAGCGCTGTCTACAGTTCCTTTGGGTCCTCTACCGTTAAGTATTCGGCCTTTAAGGTCCGATTTATGTTTCCTAATGTAGATTATGGCTTTCGCCTTATCTACATCGGAGACAGTGGTAGGAGTGCTGCTGCTAGATGTAGTAGAAGCATCAGCCGCTGCTGGGGCCGATGAAGGAGCAAAAATGGAGCCAAGGAGGGCCATCGAACGCAAGTGGAACTTCAGGTCCACTCGCCAACTCAGGTAATTTTTCCCTGCAGAATCAAGGACCTCGAAATCGACGCTTGCCAATTTTGCCATTTATTTATGCAATTTAAAACAAGCATGAATTAATTAAAATTGAAATTCATGCATAAAAAATAAAATAAGTAAAATGTGGGGATCGGCCAGATACCCAAGGAAATACAAAGTCCAAAGTCCGAATATACAATCCATAAAGAAAAGAAAAATACAATTTGGAAACCCAGAATGGGTCCCTATATTTTCCAATTTTCGTCTTCGTCTTCATTTTTCGGTACACCGGTCTTTGGCATTAATACATTTAATCCTCACTTACAAATTCTCTCAAAAAGAAAATAAAATTGCAAGGAATTTAAAGGGTATCAAACTGGCCGATCCCAAAAATCACATTTTAGCTTATATAAACATCCACACAGTTTATAATATGCTACAGGCACAAAAGAAACAACCACGCATGTATATAACACATGCATATATAATATGGAAAAATAGACTATAAAATATAATAATCTCTCGGACCACGGGGAGACGTCATACACCGTTAGGTTAGTTTACTAACGGCAGAGCGGTCCAGGATCCTTAAGATGGTTATATTTTGAAAAGTTCTAATATTCCATAAATTAATAATAATGCAAGAGTGATATTTAACATAATTTTAGCAATTTGACAAACTGGGCGTCAGGCCCAAAACTAGAAATTAAAGTAAATTAATATTTTGATTGGGGCTGCAGGCCCATAAGTAAAATATTAATCATTTTAATAAGCAATTTAATTAACTAGGCTTCTGGCCCCAAAGGAAAAAAATAACAAAATTAATATATTATTAATATTTGGGCTGCAGGCCCATTTGCAAAAATTTAATTAACATATTAATTTTGCAATTGGGTTAACTGGGCTTCTGGCCCAATTTAGAAGTCAAAATTAATTATTAATATGAATGGGGCTGCTGGCCCATGAAACTAATTATCATTGTTATAAACTGGGCTTCAGGCCCAAATTAGAACACAAAATTAATTATTATTCTAATATGGGATGTAGGCCCATAAGCAAAATGAAAATCATTTTAATTAGCAATTTAAATTATCTGGGCTTCTGGCCCAAATAACCAGACAAAAATAGTTAATTTTATGTAGTAGGCTTCAGGCCTAAATTAGAAGATAAAATGAATTATTGATCTGAATGGGGCTGCGGGCCCATAAAACTTATTATCATTTTTATAAACTAGGCTGCTAGCCCAATAAACAACCCAATTAATTTTTTAGTAAGAATTGGGCTGCAGGCCCAAATGTTTAAAAAAATTAATTGAAAAGAAGCCTTCAAACAAATTTTTAAGGGAATTTGAAAGGTCCCTCAGACCATGAATAACAGAATGTGTCTCCTCATCTCCTTTTTATCTACGAAAATCCAAACCCTCCTACGATTTGAGCAACGGAAGGCCCCCAAGGGGGGGGGCGACGGCTCAGGCCCCCAACGCCGACAGGGCAAGGGGCATTGTGAGGAGCCCCCCAGACAAGGGGGGTTAGCGGAGATGAGCCCCCCCCCCCCCCGGGGGGGGGGGTCCGGAGCCCCCGACAGAGGGGGCGACGCTATGGTTGCAAAAGTGCGTTAATATAAGACTCCCCCCATGTCCACCATAAATTGATGTTCAACGCCGCGTCCAGATAACCACATTTACAGCCAACATAAACTGTTCATCACTATTACTTATTTCTCATAATTTGAAACCACGTATAAATAAGTAAACTGATAATAAGTAATGATCAGTATAACATAAAGTGCTGATAAGAAATGTGATCTTGGTGGTTGTAAACAATATAAATAAGTAATCATCAGTTTACAACCACGTTACGGGGGGGCTTCGATTTCCCGCGGCCAGACAACCATCAAGATAAGGCTCCCCTTCCGTGGGGTTGCGACAATTAGGAGGAGGGGGAAAAATGGAATTGTGCGTGGATCCCCTTCAGGGGGAAAAATGGGAGATATTAATTTGTTCTAATTTGATATGTTGATTTGAGTAATACAATCAACATATATATGTAATAATCAATATCTACGGGATTAAAATTTTACCTCTAGATCAATGATCTAGGGAAGAACAAATAAAATCCGTAGATAGAAAAATATAATCCCCGCTCCCGCTATACCGCGAAGGTAATCAACCGATCGTCGTCGCACCAATAGTTGCAATAGCTTTGCCGCAACTACAAGATTCCTTCGCAAGAAAGAGAAATTTGTGGGGAAGAAATTTTATGGCTCAACTTTTTTTAGAGCGAAGTGCTGATAACGTGTTGAGAAATAGATTGGAAGAAGTGTGTAAACTAATCTCTAAAATCAAGAGTAGCCATGGCATAAGCCATGGCTCTCTATATATTCATTCACCTTTGAAGTCCAAGTGACTCCCCACTAAGTTAGTGGGGAGTAAATGGTGAGATGATGAGAGGAGGGAGGCCAAAAGCCTCTCTCAACTCACAACAAAATTATGATTTTTGCCCCTGGTACTAAAAGCGTCCGAAAAATTATGAAAATATACCCACGAGATCGTATCGTCGCGAGAATCGCGAACACGAGATCCATTTCGAAGTCTGAGCTACAGAGATACGACTTTTGGGCCAAAACGTTTAGGATGCGGATTTGCGGGTCCTCTATTGATTTGACTTCAGAAAATTACGAAATTAATGTGAGGAGCCCTAAATGATCATAGAATGATACCGTAGAAGTTTGAAAACATTTTGATGACATTTATATAGAAAATTAATTAATTCAGCTAAAACAATAACAATTGAAAAATGAATTTTTATAAAATTGTTTAGAGGTATTTGATGAAACCCGAACTTACTGAAATACATCATAACTAGTTTGATGATTCAAAATATTTTTATAAGAAATTTTGAAATCACTTAAAACTCATGATCAACCACAATAAAATATTTTTTAAAAATTGTAAATACGTTAAATACGTAATTAAATGTATTGAAAAATACGAGTCGTTACATATCTTTAGTGTAGTTGTTGGGGGAATTAAAGGCAGCATGTGCCGTGTTTCTTTCTTTACAATTGGGCAACCGGACTTAGAGCAAGTGGCTGCCAATTTCCAGAGAGGAGAGCTCTCCCTTTTCCTGCGAACGAAAGAAGGCATCGGCCAATCTTTTTTCAGAGGAAAAACCATGGAGCTTGGATCTGAGGTAAGGAGGAGAGGAAGTTATGTTTTGGAGAACCAAGAGATCTTCTTCTTGTGTGAGATCCATTGGTGAGTGTTCTTCTTCATCAAGCTTGTAGATCTTGAGTCCTTTGAGTAGCATCCTAGTTTGGAGCTATATTACCAAGGAGTGATCTAGCTAGACGTGTGATTGGTCCCTTGAGGAGCTCTACATGTTGTAGGGGCTTTGTTATCAAGGATTCCCACTTGTTTGAGAGCGTGTGTGTGTGTGTGTGTGTGAGCTTGATGAGAGATCTAGGGTTATGTCTTGTTGCTTGGAGCTATTCTCTCATTGTGGTGGAGGAAAAAGAAGATGATGGGATCGATGTATGCATTGATTGATCATTAGTGGAACCGGATGCATTGGATGCTGGATGTAGGTTGTTCGCAACGAACCAGGGTAAATCTATGTCTCTTTTGTATTACTCTTACTTTCGTATTGTATTCGTGTGCTTGCATTGTCTATCACAAAATCATTGAGGGGGTTAATAGTTGGTGACAACTCTCTCTTGTGCCCGTGAGGTGTTTGATTTTATGCATAGGTGACGCCTCGGTGAAATTCGGACCTTGAGATTATTTGTGCACCATTGTGTATCTAGCCTAAGTATTAGGGCGGTGCACGAGGATCCAACAAGCCACTCAAGATTGGTTCACCCACCTGCTACCAGGATCCATCTACAGTTTAGCTCAGCTTTTGCATGCGTCCATCCAACACTTGGCTAGCATAAACTGAATCAAGGAAGACCATGGATATCCCCGACAATTGTCGGGTGTAGAGTTTGGTCGTCGTATGCAAATAATTAACTTCATTTTCTTGTTCAAACACCAATTATTGAAAGTGAAACAAAATGGGCATCTTTGAAAGCGAGAAAAAACCTGCCCCCTGTTATGAATAGGACCCATTGGGCATATTGGGTATCCACCCACATGAGTACCCATTATGAATACTATATAAAGGAGGCTAGGGGTTTCCTAGCCTCAACCCTTCTCCAAATCTGTTTCTCGTTCATAACACGTTATCAGCACGATCACGCTCGTTGGAGGAGACGGCGGCTCGCGGGAAAGGAGATCCACAAATCGCTCAGAAAAAGAAGATCGTAATCTTCTCAACGGGGAGCGAAAAGGGCATCCTTCACCAACCGTCGCCTAGATTCCTCGTCGAATCTAGAGGTAAAAATCCAAACTTTTTAGATCTAAACTTGCTTTTCTCATTAGATCTGCATGTTTTAGGATCAAAAAGTTTACAAACTCGGTTAAATTCAACATTTTTAATAAGATCTGCATGTTTAAAACAATAAAAACTTGTTTTTTAACGATCAAACTTGTTGAAAAATCCGATTTTTACCTCCCCCCGCCTTTGATCCAAAAATAAAAATCCGCACGCCCGTAGGGCGGAACGGCGGCGCGCCCTTTGCGCCGCCGTCGGAGAACAAACGCCGCGGCCTGAAGCTGCGGCACTGTGCCGCGGCCTCAGGCCGCGGCCCAGCGCCGCAGCCTGAAGCCGCGGCGGCCGCGGCCAACTGCCGCGGCCTGAAGCCGCGGCCCTGTGCCGCGGCCTCAGGCCGCGGCCAACTGCCGCGGCCCGCCGCCGCGGCGGCCGCGGCCCGCCGCCGCGGCGGCCGCGGCCCGCAGCCGCGGCCTGTCGCCGCCACGACGGCCGCGCCCTACGCGGCCAGCTGTCGCGGCGACACGCCGCGGGCCCCCCTAGGGTTTCCAGAAACCCTAACCCTAACGGGCTATTTTTCAGGGGAGGCCCAATATTAACCCTAATGGGTTGTTTTCATGGCCCAAAAGGCCAGAAAATTAGCCCATCCACAAAAATTATTTTATTTATTTTTGGCCCTAAAAAGCCCAAAATAGTTAAAAGAAATTTTTAAAGGGTTGAAAGCGGTAAAATAAAACATTATATTATGGATCAAAAAGGCAAAAAGTTTTTTTTAAAAAAACAAAAATGTTTTTTGCACGACACACACAATTTTAAATTACTTTAAAATGCCTGTGTCTTTGATTATCTGCGTGGTTGTATGTCGCAAATATATTCTCTGCGTGGATGTGCAAATATTAGGCTATGTTTTTAGGGATCAGCCAGGTTTCCGACACCGTTTTAAATTCCTGCAATTTTTCTTCCTTTTTGAGAGAAATTTTGTATGTGAGGATATAAATGTAAAAAGAAGACCGAAGGACACCAAAAAGAAGCTGAAGGCGTTCGCACAACGAAGATAGGGGCTTCTCTCTGAAGTTCCCGAGTTGTACTTTATTTTTTCATGCATTCATTTTTGATGTAACTTCGGACTGTACTTCTTTTATTTTTCGGTGTCGGCTGGCTGATCCCCATAGTCCTAAGTCTTTTTCTTTCTGTTTCATTGCTTATGCATTAACTGCGTGGTTGTTAATTAGTTTTAATACGATGTTAATGTTACAATGAAACTGTCAAAAAGCATGCTAAAATCACTTTAATATAGTTCAACGCCTATTGCTAGACTATATACATGCGATAAGTTTTCTTTAAAAAATGCCTGCAGCATATAAATAGCATGTGTACATCATACTTGTTTCATTCAAATGTACATAATCTTTAGTTTACAAACTTTACATTATATGTATGATGGGCTCATGATATGACGATATTTATGACAATAAGACAATCATGATTTCAAAAGGTTTAATATCATATCCACTTTGACAAAAATGAAAAGTCAACACTCCCTCTCCCTAATAAAATAAATACGATGGTTTATGCGAAAATTATAATTGCTATCTTTATAAAAGATGCACCCTTTGCGGTAAACAGATATATAAGATCCATGATCTATATAATCCAATATGGACACCAGAAGTTTTCCATAATACCGCTCAACTCTTTAAAAGAGTACTCTCATTTATTTTTACAAGGAAAGATTTTTTTCTAGCCTTGAATATAAGCATACGCCTGAAGTCGTGGCTTAATGAATAAGTGAGAAATATATTACGCACCCACGTATTTGTTCCCCTCTGAGCATGGTAAACTATCCACATAAAATTTGAACGACTCAAGTAAAAGGCCTGAAGCTATACTCGAGCATTCAAATAGACTTTTTAAAAGTCCCTCATTAAAGTGGAAGTATAAATAATTTTCTCAAACCCATGCTTATGTCTCCTTAGCAAGACTAATTATCATTGTCCTTTATAAATAAGGAATATTGAAATCAGGGGAAGTTCAGGATCAAACATGACCTGAAATAAAAGTAAGGAAAACTCAAAACAGGGGAAGTCTTGGATTAAATGTGAAAGTGAAGATACGATATACCTCGACATGGAGTAAGCAATGGCAAGCCAAAATCAGACCGGAAGTTCTGATAAGAGCAATAATGTTCTTGCAAACATGAATGTGCATTAACTTATGCCATATAAAAATACATACATATCTAGTCAAAACGACGAAAGTCTAATTGACCTTATGTATATTTGGCTACTCCCCGAGGACAAATAAACTTTTGAAATCAAAAATTATCTGTTGTCATAACATAAGTCTTAAATGAGCATAATTATTGTTGTATGTTTTCAAGAGCACACATCACACTATGTCACTTGTTGACTTATCATCAGTATTATTCTCTTGTAGTTTCAATACATTTTATTTTACTGCATATGTTTTGCTATCTTGAAATACCCCTAAAAATAAAATGAGGATGCCATATACTCTCTGAAACTTATACAGTTTCAAAAAGGATATTCGTCAAAACGAAATCCCTAATGACTCAAGGAATAAATGAAGCCTGAAGCTTTGTCCCAAAATGATCCGCACAATAGTCAAGGTGAAGATGTAATCCTTCACAGTTTGAACACAGTTCAACTATTACCGGACAAAATTAACTTGAGCATTTTTAATGGACTTTTCAAAAGTGCCACATAAATTCAAAAGAGGAATTATTTTGGAACACCAGAAGTGTCCAGAATCGACCAACTATGGATCGATATCACCCTGGAGTGATGATGCAAGACATCATCAACCAGAAGAACCCGAAGATTCTTCAAAAAGGGTGAAATTTTCATTGTCCTATTCAAAAGGGAAAAATGATAATGAGATCATCTCCATTCACATGGACATTGACTCTCCCCACTTCCTCAAATGAATTTAAGATGATATACTATCATCATTAAAGATAATGAAGACCTTTAGGTCTCTTGAGAGTATTTAAGAGATATAAATAGGCTTCGTCCACTCCCTTAACCGGACTGATGATGTACCCTTGGTGTACTCATCAATATATCCTCTAAATAAATGGTCATTATCCAACCACACTCTTTTATAAAAAGGTGGTAACTTTGGATAACACTGGGAAATTTAAATGTTTTACAACTGGAAAAATAACGAACACCCTGAAGCCTGTGTTCACACCCAAATATGGGTACGATAAATCATTAAAATGATTTAAATGGATTTCTTATCCATTAAAAATCCAGTTGTAGGTGACCACATGGGAACATGCAATTACATTGCAAACCATCAAAACGCATCCTTAGAACCTATTTATATGAGTCTGATCACCTCATATAAACAGTTTCCGAAAACCCCCGACAGGGGAAGCGTTTAGAGCACATCTTATAGATTGTGCCATGATGAGTAGACACCCCCATATCACCACTATAGACCATCAAAATGCAGAACTATTTATCGGAAGTAAATATCCCAGATAAATAGAGTCTGAGCACTCTGAACAGGGGAAGCATTTAAATTCACTTCTCCTAAGACGTGCATTGATGATCCTATTTTAAAGATTTGATGAGATCCTGAAGATCCCTCACAACTTTAATGTCCCAGAATCAGTTTCGACAGAAATACTACAATCATCCATGAGCCTATAGCTCAAATGACCATTTAAATCATTAATACCTATGATCTGGTTATCATGAATTGTGATGAGATCCTGAAGATCCACATTTATGAAACTGTTAAAACAGTTATCAGACATGGTTACTGACAATATAGATATTGTCAAAACTTTCACATCCCTGCTACTAAAAATCCAGCTAGGATTGACATACCGAATATATTGGATGCAATCCACCAGTAGCAGAAGTGGATATCCTCAATGGATGAGAGGACATACCACTAGGCTCCAAAAAGAGAGATCTACTCCTGGAGACCGAAAAAACAATACCACCACAGGAAAGTGAGCTCAAATCCAGAACCTTATTGCAACTTGGTTGCTAAGGACCAATTCTGGATCTGTCCATATTCTTTACCCGTCCCAGAACCTTCACTTCTTTAACGCGTCGTGAAGGAGACACCTCTGGGAGAAATCAAATGATTATAGTACGTACGGGGTGAGTTTTGGACAAGAAAGAACACATTTTGTCGACAAATTCTCTCATATTTCATTTTGCCAGTTAAATATAAAATATTCATTCCCACAACTCTGCTTTGCCTGAAGCAAAGATAGAGATTTGGCCAAATTATAATAATGTGGAATGAGGCAATAATAAGGTGAGCTGGACTCACTTATGAAATATGAGGTGTTGGACCTGAAGTCCTGGTATCAAAAATGATATCAAATCCTGTGGGATAACTGAGTATTGAAGGAGAATTAAAATAAAATCGTTAGCTATAAGCATTTTAATTTGCTATAGTTTTTTAGAGGTATAAATCGCTCAAACCAGGAAGTAATCAAGTAAGATGAGCTGAACTCACTTACAAGATGAATCTGATGCATCGACTGGTTTATGTCAAGGCGTAACCCAACGAATGGCAAAAGGAGGGAATTTTTGGTTGATGTTGCTATTGGATGTGACAACATCACCGATATAAAATTTCTTCAACTGCATGTACAAATTTTTTCTTACTTTCCTTTCTTTTTGGGACACATATTACATATGATTAAAGGAAAGACAACCTAGACAAAGATCCTTAAAGGACTCATACTAAAAAAGGTTGTTGTTTGCACCTCTTAAAAACAGTATTGTTCTTAAGAGAGCAGATTAAAAGAATTGAGATTATTTTAATAACTCAAAATATTATCGGATCTCCTGAAGAGAAATTACCGAAATATCTGTTAAAGCCTATCTATCAGATATGATATGATATGAAAGCCCTAGCTAGGCATAAATTCTAGGCTTACAGAACATTAATCATCCTGAAGATGAACCATCATCCTGAAGATGAACTATCATCCTGAAGATGACGTTAATTAATCATCCCGAAGATGTAAACTTCATTCAATGATGATTGATGAAGAAACATTAATTTCATTCTCCACCAAATACACCTATTTGGTTGTATGGATATACATTAAAAGACCCCCTTTCCGTTAGCTGGAATAGGGAAGAATATATATGGTCCGGAAGTACCTTAAGTGTCTTTGAAACACTCTTTTACCTGGCCAACTGCATGCGTCTTTTTTGAGCGTTAGCAGTATAGCTATTAGCCAGGTACAGTGCAGTGCCCCCAGCGCACCACTGGACCAGAGATATGTAGCTTCTGCGCTATCTCCAAGGGTCGAGGAAAAATCCTCTATGTTAAATGTATTTGCTTATGCAGGTTACAGATCATCGCGATGAATGGCATAAAAGGGACGTCCACCTCCTAAAGATCTACACAGAATCCTTCCAAGTCTACATCCTTCTACCATCCCGAGAAGCCCATCACCCAGGGAGCAGTTCAAGAACATACAAAGCCAGGTCCTGAAGTACCTTTGCAGATATTGACGATTGAGACGTGGAGCTGTCTACCAAGTTCGTAGCGCTCCTCCAGTCTCAGCTACTGCCTTATATGAGTGAAACTTGTATAGACGAGTGATGCTTGTACTTTACTTTTGCTTTCGGAATGTTGCAGATGAGATGGATGTATAGACACATAGGAGATAAATGTATAGATATATAGGAGATCTGCAAGCCTGAAGCTTGATCAGATTAGGGGGAGTCAACTGTAGAGTTGTACTCTTTTTCCTTGGCTAGTGGTTTTTCCCACAGGGTTTTCCATAGTCAAGGTTTTAATGAGGCAACCACATTGACTCTGGATCCAGAAGTATCCACCCCTCGACACATCCCCAAATCAGGGGAAGTTATGGAGTGATGTACTCTTTTCCCTTCGCTATTGGTTTTTCCCACAGGGTTTTCCATAGCTAAGGGTTTTTAACGATGCAGTTACCCTTAACTTGGATCCAGAAGTATCCACCCCTTAAGATACTCAGTAGTACTAATGAATCATTCAGTATTCATAAAGTCGAGTATACCACGTTGGTTGGATAAGGGGAAGTGTTATGAATAGGACCCATTGGGCATATTGGGTATCCACCCATATGAGTACCCATTATGAATACTATATAAAGGAGGCTAGGGGTTTCCTAGCCTCAACCCTTCTCCAAATCTGTTTCTCGTTCATAACACCCCCAATTTTTTTGAGGTAGGCGTAGGCCCCATCTCTTAGTGTTTATTAGTGATTTCACGTACTCTCTGTCTCCTTGAGCCATGTCATGATCAGATGGGTTCTCTTAAGTGTTTATTACTGATCAGATGGGTTCTCTTTTCCTTTGAAACCAACACATGAGAGTGATGCCTTTGCTTCCAATGAAAGGCACCCGAGCACTTGTCATCTCTGAAAGAGACTTCCAATTTGGTATCCAATGGCAGAAGTTGTAGGAACCCATTCAACCATGACCTTGTGTTGAATGTGAAGGGTGTGTTTATGGTCCTGAATTGGTACTGGTGATCAAAGTAGAGCATAATGAAGCTAAGAGTTTTAAGTTGAGTTTAATTAATTCTTATCTCGGGTGGTTACTTAATATAGACGTCCTCTCTAATGCAATATTATAATTTAATTAGCATGGCTCTCACAACTTCCACAATTTATTAAGAGCCACCTGCAATTTATCAAACAAAAGCCCACCACAGTTGATCATTAGACAAGGTAGCCCTCTCACAACTCTCCAATCCACTGTACAATATTTTAAAGAAAATCATGATACCATCAACATTTTGTTCCGACATTCTAATTTTATTGGACCGTAAAATTTAACAGCTAATGACTGTATACATCAGATCCTCAATATTTACTATAATCTCTTGCAGGACATACAAAATTGCAGACAGTATCATAGAAACAAAGCTTCTGACCTGTATTAGCTCACTTGGAGAACAAGTACTTGATCTCAGACAATGGTCTTTAAAAAATCAGGTGTTGGTATAAACACTATGGAAGTAAGATTGTTTCTTGTTATAAGTCCGTAACATAATCAAACATCAATTCCACAAGCATACCACATTACGGCAGAGCATGAACTGCTTTTAAACAGGATAATAAGTCAATATCTTAAAACATTACTGATAATTTCTTTTGATTACAACAGATGTATCTTCTTATATCATTAGCAGACACCCTCTTATCATTTCGGTAGAGATCCAAACTGATGATCACATCTTACTTGTAATAACAGTTTTAAATAATATATATGTGTGTGTGAACTATTGGTTAGGCTAGGATATGGATCTTTTCAGGATTTTAGTTTATTTGGTAGCCTTTTTTCAGTCTTACCTTTAGAAATAAAAGTTATTAAGCCAGAACTTTGGAACTTATGGTAACCTTCTCAGAGCCTAATAGTAACTCGATCTTTTAGTTTAAGTCACATTGGAATTCTTTTCTATTATTTAGGATTATATGCTTTCGATCTTCAACATACTAGGATTCCCAAACTTTTTCAAGCTCAAAACAATAGGCCTAATTCGGTGTTAGTGGCAGGTTTAACTGATCATGATTCATAGAGTTATACCAAATCTAGATGCTCAAAACAACAACATGCTTTCTGAATCTTTTACATTTACAACCTCATGCATCCGAGTTAATCATGTGTTATACATAGTTCTGAAGCTCAGGATAATGCCCAGAAGCGTATGCCTGGTCACTGGAACTCTTTTTATAGAGAACCTACTGAAATGCAAATCAAAATTATCTTATGCTCATAATATGCAACGCCTTGATTAGATGTGTTATCAAAGAAATCACTATACTGACACTTAACTCGACTTTCTGGCATTAGAAACTGTAAAAAAGAAAGAAGAAAAAAAAGAAGAAAAAAAGGAAATAGAAAAACTTAGTGACATATACTCTTGATTTCCTTCAACCTGGCATAATGGTCTTATCACTTGATCTGTTTTATTGAGAACCTGTTGAAACATAAAAGCTACCACATGTTCTTAATAATCGGACTCCTTAATTAGACATTTAGATGCATTATCCAAGCGATCACAATACAAACTCATCACTCGATTTACTAACATTTACTATTGTAGAAGATGATGCAACATTATTGGTTTAACTCTTGATTGCCA
The DNA here is from genome assembly GCA_030789695.1 of Scilla litardierei. Lineage (NCBI taxonomy): Eukaryota > Viridiplantae > Streptophyta > Magnoliopsida > Asparagales > Asparagaceae > Scilla > Scilla litardierei. Next base: position 2,114,540 of record CM061141.1, on the reverse strand, counting down.
GTTACCTTGCTTTGATGGCCTTCACCCTTCAACACGGCTACTTGGATTCAATTTCTTAAGAAAACACTCCCTGACGTTATGCAGTTCCCTGATGACTTGTCCCGTTTCCAATCGTTCCGCTGGTGATTCGTTTGAACACAAGATACCAATTTGTAGCACTGAAGCAATACACTCTATAGCTCTTGTGGTATTCATACTTTGACCATTATCAGTTATTTCTCCATCTCCAATTGATAGCAGCTGCAGATCGATGACATCAGTTACTCGTTGGGGAAGCGCCATCTTCACAAACTTCCGGAGGCTTTGGCCTTCACCGAAGATACCATCAGTAGGACTCTTTCCTGTAAATATTTCCAGTAGAAGTATCCCGTAGCTGTACACATCTCCTTGCGTAGAAACTCTATTTGCCATCCCGTACTCTGTTAACACAGAACAGCAGGAAATAGAAGTATGTACTTAAATTGCTCACATGAAACTAAATTGAAAACATATGACTAGTGCATAACTAAAAAAAGCATGAATCAGAAGCTTATACCTGGAGGAACATATCCGATAGTTCCCTTCAAAACAACAGAGCTTGTTGAGTACTGAGAGGATTTGCAAGCAACATTTTTCAGAATCCTGGCAAGCCCAAAGTCACCCACATGGGCAGTCATGTCTTCGTCGAGAAGAACATTGCTTGGCTTCAGATCACAATGAATAATGGGTGCCTCAATGTAATTGTGGAGATAGTCTAATGCCATAGCCACATCTATGGCGATGTTCAACCTCTGTACAAGGGTCAATATCTTCCGTTCATACCATTCATTTTCTTTGGGATGCAACCAATCATCTAAATTTCCATTTGCCATGAACTCCAAGACCAAAGCTTTGAACTCATCACCTCTAAAATCTATGCTTGAACAGGCTGTAAATACCTTAACAAGATTTCGATGTCGAATATTTCTCAAGGCTTCACATTCTGCCATAAAGCTCTTTGATGCTCCTTGCAGCCCAAGGTTGAGTACCTTCACAGCGACAACCTTCCTTCTGACATCATCATGTAGTATGCCCTTATACACTGTAGAAAAACTTCCACTCCCAATTATATGATCTTCAGAGAACCCGTTTGTTGCTCTCACAACGTCAGCATAACAGACCTTCTCTTGTTCATTCTTGGCTGTTGAGGCTATATGTTTATTGCTAAACTTTCCCATCCAGAAACATGCCACAAGAAAGCAGAAGAGCACAAAGGAGGACAGAGATGAACATGCAATTGACATGAGCAACATCAACTGATGGGTGTTATGTTTTTTGTTCGGGGAATGAAATGGGCAATTGGGCAAGTGCACTTCTGGATTCCCTCCACAGAGATTTTTGTTTCCAAGCAGTGACACTGCACTTGTGTTTAAGAAGATCCCGTGCCTTGGAACTTCACCCTCAAAGTTATTGAACGAGAGGTTTAGATTGATTAGGAAATGAAAGTCCTGCAAGAAATCCGGAATTCTCCCTGAGAAGTTGTTTTGCGAAAGATCGAGTTCTTGAATGCCCCTTAGGCCACTCAAAGATGGAGGTATACTTCCCTGAAACAAGTTGCCGCGGAACGAGAGCAGTTCCAACTCTTTACATTCACCGATGCTGCTCGGGATTTCTCCATACAATCTGTTCATACAAACATCAAGGGCCACCAAGTTTTTTAAAGTCCCTACTTCTGATGGTATCAGCCCCGTCAATGAATTGAATGATAAATCTAGACTAAGAGAGAGGGTGCATATGGTAAGTATTTCTTTGGGTATCCAACCGCTAAGGTTGTTATGATCTAGGTACAAAACATCCAGATTTTGACAATTTCCCAGGCTTGCCGGTATGGTTCCACTTAGTTTATTATGATCTAGGAACAAATAAACCAGTTGTGTGAGATTGCCGAGAGTGGACGGGATCTCCTCAGACAGCATGTTATTGTCCAAATCTAAAGCATGCATGTTTTGAAGCATCCCGACAGCTGTAGGAATAGAACCTGTGAGAAAGTTTCGACCCAAATAGAGACGTGTCAAGCTTATAAGGTTTCCAATGTCCGGAGGGATGTTTCCAGATAAGTTGTTAACAGCCATAGTAAGCCACTGGAGATTTGTGGAAAGGTTTGCAATAGAGTGTGGCAGCACACCGCCAAGGTTGTTTTCGTCTAGCTGCATCATCACTAAGTGGGTACAATTGCTTAAACTATCAATGAATCTCCATCCATTGGCATCTTGAGCCTCTAACAGGTTGTGAGGTAAAAATAGGCATTCAAGATTTTGTAAGCTTCCAAAGATGGGAGGGATTGTACCGCTGAACCTGTTGAAGCCAAGTTCAATGCATTTAAGATGAGATGCATTGGACATTGACATTGGAATAGGTCCACTAAGTTGATTTTCGGCAAGTCTAATTGCTTTAATCAGAGGAAGAAGCTCGCCTACTTTTGTTGGAAGCAAACCCGACAAATTGTTGCTAGCAGCATCGAGCACAGAGAGGGAAGACAGGTTCCACAGTTCAGATGGGATGGCTCCAGTCAGCTGGTTGCTGGCAAGGGCCAGTGCTTTTAGTTTGGGAAGTTTTCCGATTGAAGGAGGAATCTTCCCTGATAACTGATTCTCACTAAGCGAAAGGATAGAAAGAGAGGAGAGATTCCAGAGGGTAGCTGGGATGATGCCACTGAGTTGGTTTCTGTGCAAAGATAAAAAAGTGAGAGAAGGGAGGGTTGTCATTGCTGGTGGAATGTGTCCTGTAAAACCGTTTTTGCCCAGACTTATGTGTCGAAGGTTCGAGCAGTTGCTCAGACCGGGAGGGATTTCACCCGTCAGCATGTTACTGAATATACTGATATTTTGTAACTGCACACAACTAGACAGTGTTTCAGGAATACCTCCTTCAAGAGAATTAAGACTCAGATTGAGATGCTGCAGCCTATGGAGGCGACCGATCTCGCCTGGAATGGGCCCAAGAAGATGGTTATCAGAGAGATCCATCTTCTTGAGAAACGTGAGGTTGGCTATGGCAGTAGACAGGGACCCGGATAGACCAAGGGAGCCAAGTACCAAGGAGATGACCCGTTGAGGATGCCTTTTGCCGCAAACGACGCCTGGCCAGTGGCAGAAATGGATGGTGTCGTTCCAGGAGGCCAATGATTGTCGCGAGTCATCGGACAGCATGGACTTGAAGGAGAGGAGCGACTGCCGATCAGTCTCGTTGCCGAATTGTGTGACCAGGGAGGTGGCGTGGTGGGTGGCGAGAAAGAGAATATAGCACACCAGGCAGGATGCCAGCTGCTGTGCCATGGTATTTCTTCTGTGAGGCGATAGAAATTGATGTATGCCAACAAGAACAGACTGGGTCTTATATAATCTTGCATCTATAGTCACGGCCTTTTGGGATGGGATCATTAGAAGACCCGATGATTGACTGTTTTTTTCTTCACAGCTTCCTAGTTTCTTTCATTTGGTCTCCCACTTCACACTTGAGAGCGGAAGCTGAAGCAATGATTGTTTGACAGCAGACTATGCACCCGACGACCCTCGTCAACGCGATTTCTTCTGGGAATACTTTCCATTTTGATGTTGTCTGTCTTTTTCCATTTTACTATTGACTTGGCCAATCTCGTGCCCCACTATATCATGTTGCAAGTCTGTAATATAATCGAACATCAATTCCACCACAGTACTGCAGGCGACGAGCTGTTAGCTGAACAGTTAGTCAAGATATAGTATTGATCTTGTTACAGCATGGATTTTTTGTACCCGCAGCGAACAAAAAATTTGTCTGATTTTGGATCCCAAAACGCTTCATTGCATGCCTGTATGTGATCGAGTTCTACGACGGGCAGGACGGCCTGACCTTCTGAGGTCCTGCACAGAGGAACAAACATTATCGGACGGACTTTGCTCCTAATCCAGTTCGATACTCAAGTTTGTAATGACTTTGTTGAAAAAATATGTAGAAATGAGAAGAATAATAAAGTATGTAATGACTATGTTGAAAAAATATGTAGAAATGGATGAATAATAAATACTAACACGTAGTTTTCTAGCGTGAGGAGTGCCTTCCTTTAAGTCAGTACATGAGTCCGCTCCAAGGAGTTTTGCTCATCCATCTACCGTCGTAAAAAGTTCTACCAGAGGAGATATATAGCTACAAGATACTACTACTGGAAATATTTACAGCAAAGAGCCTTGACTGATGATAACTTCACCAAAGACCTACGCCTTTAGAAAATCTGTAGAGAACACTTCTCCTAATCATCAAGTTGCAGATGATATAGACTCATGGTTGCTCTCACTCAACGCTAGAGAAGAAGCTGATGATGCTCAAAGAACGGGTGTCGCAAGAGCTATAGAGTGCATTGCTTCAGTTCATCGAATTGGCAACAGAGAGACTCAAAATAGGGGAAGCCATCAGGGAGCTGCATAAGATCATGACAAAGTTCCTAACAAATGGAAACCATGTTGTAAGCAATCAAGAAGACTAATGTAAATTTATTACATATGATAATAATTATTAGTTTGTGTTCCATTATTAAATCTCAATAATATATTTGTTGACTAGTCTTGGTGTCAAATTTTTAATGAAGACATGGGTCTCGTGAGCTCGTCCCAGGAATCTGGAATTGCTTTCTAAACTCCCCTCCACACAAAGAAACAAGAAAAGGTGAGAAAATCAAACAAATGCAAGAGGCTATCTTTTAAGCTTGGAAAAGGAAAAGAATCCTGCCTTTCCTTCCACTATAGAAAATTAGAAAATTCTCACACAAGGAAAGCTTGGAATTAGAACATCTGCAACTAATAACCTATAAATACATTGCCGTTGGCCTTAGAGATGACACAAACCCAACCTAAACCCTTGCCTCTTCTTGATAACTGGCACTCATGAACGGAATGAGAGCAAGAATGCCTGGTTACAGAAGTCAGCCTTCCATGGCACCAAAGGCAGTGCGTGAAGAATTCAAGCCAGACACCGAGTGGATCGAAGAGCCATCGAATCGTCACCTCCTAGTCCAGTTGCCAGGTATACAATATGAACAACAACTGCCTGCTGTAAATGGTCGTATCTGGAAGAAAAACATTATGTACAAACACTTTTTGTTTCTGTTATGAAGGATTCAAAAGGGAGGATCTCAGAGTGCAACTCGATGGTGCTGGGAAGCTGCTCCTCAAAGGCAGCAGACAAGCATCCGACAACAAACATTTTGATGTTTGCCAATCTTTCGATGTGCCCCAGGATACCATAATGGAGAAGATCAGTGGGAGATTCGAGGATGGTCGTCTCACCTTGTCCATGCCGAAGAGGTTGGTTGAGGAAGATGAAGCAAAGATAAAGCCTATCTCTGAAGAGAAGGTAATAGAGCATGTCCAGAATGAGAGGGCAAAGAGCACCATCTCCGAAGAGAAGGGGAAAGAACCCAGCTCAGACGAGAAGCCAGAAACTGCTGAGGGGAGGAAAGGGGAAGAACCAGTCCAAGAAGCGGAAAATACAGATCAACAGAAAAAATATGAACCTATGCAGGAGGAGAAGCCATCGAGTCATGAAGAGAAAAAGGAAGAACCTCTGCTTGAGGAGAAGCCAACAAGTCTTCCAGAGATGAAGGATGAACCTGTGCGCAAGGAGAAGCAGCAGAAAGATCAGGCTCAGACAGAGAAGCCAACGAGTAGTGATCAATATGAAGATGAAGCTACCCAAGAGGAGAAGCCAAAAACAGCAGATGAGAAGAAATATGATGGCCATGATCTTGAAGAAAAGATAGAAAGCGACAAGAAGAAGAAAGAAGACGGCCCCATCAGCCAAGAGGAGATGGAGAGAAGCGAGGAGAAGAAAGACGAACTTGCTGAAAAGAAAAGTTCGGGGTGTGTTGAGGAGAAGAAAGAGGACCAAATTCAAACGGATAAGGCAGTGTCTGCTGCAAAGGATGGGAAAGATGCCATTCAAAAGGTGACGTCAAAGATAAAGGAGATTTGCATGGACACACCGAAAGAAATCACAAAGCGGTTATCTGCTTGGAGAGGTGCTGAAGAAAGGTGGTTGGATTCTGGATCATTAGATGATATACTGGAGAAAATGAACAAGAACAGAAAGGTGATTGCGGTGGCAGTTGTGGCATTTTCTGTGGGGTTCTATGTTTCCCACAAGCTGAGAACAAGGGTATACTGAGAACATACATGTGGACGTCTACAAGAATCATATACAGGTTGTACTCTTACGTTGTAAATTTGATATACCATACTGAATGATACATTTCTATACTGAAACATAAAAGCTTTAAAATAAGCGTAAGCATGTACCCTACTTGATTAAATATAAAAGAAAGACATCTTCAATACTATGTATTAACGTATCTTGCATAAACATAATCCAATAATGATAGAATACAACAACTGGAAACATCACATTAGAAGCACAAAACCATTCTGATGGACAGAAACTTCTATATATTGTAATAGTACACATTTTCGTTGTCTATAACTACAGTAGCATATCAGATAACAGTTCCCTGTAAATGTATTGACAATTTACAATACAATGAGGTCTGCTTTTCTGTATTCACCATTTCCCTTCCCAATAACAATTTGAGATATTTTTGTGGCCTTATTCTGGATGTTCAGGGCATCAATGAATGTCCCAATTTCCATTGGTTCTACAACATCTAATGTAAATGATTTAGAGTTGCAATTTTGTTCAAGTAATGTTTTTGTTAGAGATTATGCTACATACAGCTCATGATGCATCCCATACTTTGTATTTGTTGCCATCCGCAGCTACATTCCACTTCTCTAGATCCAATGGTTCATAATATCCAGGTCCGATCTTCATTGCTATCATCGATTTCAACTGCATAAACATCCATTTCTGCCTTCGTTGGCTTAACCTGGAGGGCATGAAAAGGATTAAATGGAATTTGACGGGCATAATGATTTTGCATGCAGGTATGCTGGTCCCAACTGAAGGGGTTTCTACTATTAACAATGAAAGCTATATGTATCATCATGATCATACTCATGGTGATATGCAATATTAGCGGCAGAAAGTCTAAAAAACTCGATCTAACAAATGCAAGATCTATATGAGGAGACGCACGTGAAGCAATTACTAAAATAGAAATTGGCAAAGATAGATGTAAAGAAGAAATGCTGAGAGGTAGAGGAACATACACACTCCGACAGCCAATCTTCTGATGGTGGCCTAGTGAGATTCGTTTAGAGATCTCTTGCATGTAGTAAGAGAATATGTGATCATAGAAAATCGCTGGGGTGCCAAGATGTGTCAGGATGTATGCATATCCTTGCATCTCTTAGAATCCACACACACACGTACGCATGCAAGCACGCACACGCACACGGCAAACTGTGCTTGTGCTCAGCCGCAGGCAGCTTACTGTTAGGAACTAACAAAAAGATGCAATTTTTTTATAGATAAATAATAGCAATAACATGATAATTGAATACAAAAGAGGTGTATTCTCCTACCAAGATGCCAAGGAGGACGTCCGCACCCGTCTACCTATAAGTCACACCAATATCAATAATCAAGCATGCGTAAACAAGCGACGGCTAGCCCCCATAAATAATAGAAATTAGGGTTACTTGGCTAGGGGGCACGCCAAGGGCTGGCGGCTATGGGCTTGGGCCCATGGGTGCGGCGGGTATAAACCCGAAGGGGTCTACCAATACTCCCCCAAAAGAGCCACCTTGTCCTCAAGGTGGAAGTCTGGAAAACGCGTCGACATCTCGTCCATGTCCTCTCACGTGCTATCATGCTCTGGCAAGCCCTTCCATTGCAGCAACACCTGGCGCTCTCCTGTATCGCCCCTCCTAACCTCCTTCAACACATCAGGTTCCAGCCTCACCTCCATATCGACAGTAAGAGTATCTGGTAAGGAAGGATAAGATGTGTGGTCACCAATGGCCTGGCGCAACTGCGAAACATGTAAGACTGGGTGAATGGCCGATCCTGAGGGCAATCTCAACCTGTAGGCTACCGGCCCAACTCTCGTCTCGACCTCGAAAGGGCCAAAATAACGCTGTGCCAGCTTCTCATTCCCCCTGTGAGCCACTGATCTCTGCATGTAGGGCCTCAGCTTCAGATACACCATATCCCCTGTCTCAAACTGTACGTCACGACGGTGTAAATCTGCCCTAGCCTTCATCACCTGTTGTGTCCTTGCCAAGTGGAGCTTAAGCTCCTCTAGAATCCGGTCCCTCTCCGCTAGGTACTGCTACACATCCGACACGGGTGTCGTCTCATGCTCATAATATAGTAAATGCGGGGGTCTCTGCCATACAGAATTTTGAAGGGTGTCGTCTGCGCTGCCATGTGATATGAAGTGTTATACCAATATTCCGCACATGCTAGCCAACGCGCCCACTCCTTAGGATTCTCTGAAATTCTGTATGAAGTGTTATACAGAAGTGTTATACCAAAATTCTGTATGAAGTGTTATACAGAATTTTGAAGGGTGTCGTCTGCGCTGCCATGTGATATGAAGTGTTATACCAATATTCCGCACATGCTAGCCAACGCGCCCACTCCTTAGGATTCTCTGAAATGAAACACCGCAGATAAGTCTCCACACTCCTGTTTACCATCTCCGCCTGACCATCGGTCTGAGGATGGTAGGCCGTGCTCCGCTTCAATGCCGTCCCCTGCAGCCTGAACAGCTCTTGTCAAAATCTGCTCTGAAACACCTTGTCTCGATCTGAGACTATGGACTTTGGAGGCCCATGCAAACGAATGGTCTCCCTCACAAACACCTCTGCCACTGATACTGCGCTGTAAGGATGCCGAAGCGGGACAAAGTGCGTATATTTGCTGAGGCGGTCGACCACTACAAAAATGACAGTGTATCCACCCAACTTCGGCAACATATCTATGAAGTCCATGGAGAGGTCCTCACATACTCGGTCTGGTAAGGATAGCAGCTGTAGTAATCTCCCTGGGGACATCGCCTGGTATTTGTGACGCTGACACACGTCACACTCTGCCACCATCTTCGCTACCTGCTTCTGTATTTCCTTCCAATAGACCTCCCTTGCCAGCCGCTGGTAAGTCTTGAGGACCCCAGTATGTCCGCCAATGGTACTGCCATGAAACTCCTAGAATACGGCCGGTAGGTATGCTGATGTCCTTGATAGCACAAGTCTCCCCCAATACAACAGCCGCCCATCCTGAAGGGAATACCCCGGGAACTCAGTCGACCCATGTAGAAGAGCCTCTCGTATACCTGCTAACTCCGGGTCCTGCTCCACCTCCTGCTGTAGTGGGCCCCAGTCCTCCAGAACGGACACTGCTAGTGCCGCCAACTCCGCATCCTCCTCTCTCCGGGATAATGCATCAGCCGCCTTGTTCTCCAGCCCCGGACGATACTCAATCTCAAATCTGTACCCTATCAGCTTCCGCAGCCACTTCTGATGCTCATCTGCTACCATCCGCTGCTTTAATAGATACTTCAAGCTCCGCTGATCGGTGCGTACCGGGAAACTCCTTCCCAACAAATACGACTGACACTTCTGAATAGCCAAGACTATAGCCATCAGCTCCCTCTCATAGACCGACAGCAGACGGCCTCTAGCTGTCAACACCTGACTAAAAAGGCAATAGGCCGCTGCTCCTGCATCAGTACCGCCCCAGTCTGTAAGGTCCTCAGCATGGTCTTCAATGACACCACCGATCTGCAGAGACTAGTGTCTCCCTGCAAGATGACTGCTCTCCCCTCATCCTGGAACTCCATCCGCAGAAGCTTCCAGTTCACTTTCATCTCCCCCAACGTCTGTAACCATATCATGCTCAGGATGACATCAGTGCTCCCCAAGTCTAGAGGCAGAAAGTCTGCCATCACCTGTATCTCCTGTAAGGTCAGCACCAAGCCCCTGCAGACACCCCGACTACTCTCCTTCTTCCCCGTGCCCATCATCACACTGAAGCTCCCGCAGTCGGTCAACTGCAGTCCCTGCTAGTCCATCACTCTCCTGGAGATGAAATTGTGGGTCGTCCAACTATCTATCAACACGGTCACCTCCTGCTCGCCGATCTCTCCTTCCAACTTCATGGTATGGTTCGGTGTAAACACTACCACGGAGTTAAGGGACACCTCTGCCACGTCCAGCTGATGATCCTCGGGCTCCTCCTCAACCTGCTCAGCACTCTCATCCTCGATGTCCCCGTCCATGTCGTCATCCTCCAGCAGAAAAACCTACAACTTGCGCCCCGCGCATCTGTGGCCTGGCGTGAACCTCTCATCACACCGAAAACATAAGCCTTCTGACGCTTCTCAGTCATCCTCCTGAACTGTCCTCCAGCTGGGGTGGTGCTGCTCTTCTCCTCCGTCTTCTCCCTGCTCGTCTGGCCCGTCCCCGTGGTGGTACCTGCTCCTCCAGCTCCAGATGGGGTGCCCCTCGGTATCTGACCACTTTAGCCGTCCCTGACTCTTCTATCCTCTGTCTGAGCGTCCTCTACCATCTGTGCCATCTCTATGACCTTCGAAAGCCCCCTGAGCTAGTAGGGTCTCACTGCGGCTCGAAGGCTGGGTCGCAGCCCCTTCAGAAAAGTACCCTCCAATGACTCGTCTGACACCCATGTACTCGTCTTGTCAGTGTCTCAAATCTCTCGATGGACTCCCGCACCAGCCCCCCTGCCTGAGGGCATATAACTGCTCGTGCAGGTTCCCCAAACAGGGATCTCTGAACTTCTCCAACACGATGTCCTTCAGCTCTTCCTAGCATCGGATCTGCTGCCTCCTCTCTTTCCACTGGAACCACCCTAAGGCTCTCCCCTCCATGCAAATGGCTGCCGCCCCCAGCTTCTGTGCCTCGGTCATGTGGTGCGCCACGAAGTACCTCTCTGCAGTGAACAACCAGGCATGTGGATCCTCCCCAGTAAATAGCGACATCTCCAGTTTTCGCACCCTGCAGTCTCCCTCAAAGTGCCCCTGCTCGGGCCTCCCCTCAACCCGGTGATGCGGACGGTAGTGCTGCCTCCTCTCATCATGTGTCGCATACCGTCTATGTGGCACTCCTCCACGACCCCCATAGTCTCCTTGGTGACCTCCACGCCGGCGATCGAAGTCATCCCAACCTGCATCATCGTCGAACTCAGCCTCGTAGCCTCTCCCACCGTCGTAATAATAGTCTCTCCCGCGTCTGTCTCCGTAAGACTGATCCTCCCCTGCTGATCGCTGCCCGGAAGGCTCGAAAAATCCCTCCGGTGGCTATCTGCGCATGTCCCCCTGGTGGCTGCCAGGGGGTCTCCCGATCTTGGTGCAAGTCCGGCGGGGCCCTCCGGGGTTGCCGGAGGGCTGCCAGGCCCTGCCGGACTTATGGCAGGGCCGGCGGGCCCTGCCGGAGGTCCGACAGGGTCGTCGGACCTGAGCGAGGGCCGGCAGGGCCTGGCCAGCCCTGGCGCCCCTCGCGGTAGGCGGGGAGGGCTTCCCCGCCCCAGTCCAGCGACAGCCGGCCCCCAAAAGAGTTTTGGGGGGTCGGCCGCCCCTCCTTGCTTGCATGCGACGTCCGGAAGGGGCGGCTAGGGCCGCCGCCCCCCTTTGACTCTCCACCGCCGTTTGTCGCACCTCCTCACGATAATCAACCTTTCATGGCCACTCGTCTTCTTCCTCGTCCAATTCTTCAACAAAATAGGGTTGGTTTTGGGTAAAAATCTCTTCTTTTTCCTTTTTCTTCTTCAAAGTTTCTGCCTTTAGTGTCGGATTATGGTTTCCTTCGCCTTGGAATTTAGCCGTCAAGAGTGAGAGGATCTTTGCAAATTCCTTGTCGTTCTTCGCTTGACATGCCTGCATGTGCTCGACGGATTCCACCATCGATTCCACCGATTTCTTTACCCCTTCAATTTCCCCATGAACTTTACCTCCAACGCCTCGAATTTATCCTTCGATCTCGTCGCGGCCGCCATGGATCGTCTCGCTCTAATACAAAATTGTTAGGAACTAACAAAAAGATACAATTTTTTATAGATAAATAGTAGCAATAACACGATAATTGAATACAAAAGAGGTGTATTCTCCTTCCAAGACGCCAAGGAGGACGTCCGCACTCGTCTACCTATAAGTCACACCAATATCAATAATCAAGCATGCGTAAACAAGCGACGGCTAGCCCCTATAAATAATAGAAATTAGGGTTACTTAGCTAGGGGGCGCGCACATGAGCTAGGGCCGGCGCCTATGGGCTTGGGCCCATGGGTGCGGCGGGTATAGACCCGAAGGGGTCTATCACTTACCTGTGCAGAATTGATATTGGCTATCCGATCTGATCGTGCAGTACACGTCTGAGTCAACAGAGCTGTAACGACCTGTATTTTAGGCGTGTTTGTTTGCGTAATTTTTACTTCGGGCGTCTGCTTGTTTTTCGTCCGTATGTTCTTTTCTTCTACGCGTCGACGCGAGCGCGCCCCTATTTTTGGATTTTTCACCATAGCGTAAATATTTATCATTAACACTAACCCCTACTTAATTAACCAATCCCACACCCCTTTAATCGCCTCCCTTTGGCAGATGAGATCCGAAGAATTCGGATCTCAGCTTATTACATCTTAATCTATTTAGAGACACTCTCCATCTTGCCAACAGACGAAGCCCATCCTCTTACTTTGGCATCACATTCCTCATCCCCTCCCATGTTCATCATTCTCATCTTCACCCAAAATCAATCACCCAAATCACAAAAAAATCAGAATTGAAGTGGGAAACAGATCTGAAACCATCAAAGCCCCCTCCCCTCTCCCGTTCTTCCCCTTCCCTCTCCTCCTAACCACAGCCCGCGATGTCTCCTGCGGAACCTGCACACGCCCCCTAGCAGCCCCGCAGGCCCCAGATCCGCAACCCCCATCCACCCAAAGCCACGCGCGCCGCCTGCACCCCGCCAGATCCGCCCAACCCAGATCTACCTAAAGCCCAATGCCGCTGCCCGCAACCCCGCTGCGCGACTGCCCGTTGCCCAGGGCACCGCCCCCGCCAGCCAGTCCTGCCCTTGCGCATGCCGCCCGTTGCCCAGGACGCCGCCCCCACCAGCTCCGCCAGTGAGTGCCCAGATCTGCCACCCAGCTTGCCCTGTTGCATGCGCTGCTCCGCCCCAAGGCCGTCAGCCCGCCCTGCTTCGCCCCATGCACCACCAGGCCGCCTACCTGAGCTCCCTCCCCAGGTCCCCAGGTTGTGCCCCTCTTGATCTCCTCCCATGCAAACAAAACAAAAGAAAGAAGAAAAGAAACGAAAGAAGAGAAGAAGACGACAGAATGGTGAGAAAGAGGTGAGGGTTATTTTTATTAATTTATAAGTTATATATTAGTTATAATATATATATATGTTATTAAGTCTTAACTTTTAATTTATATATTAGTTATAAAGTTTTTAATTTAAGCTAATATATATAAAGTTAGTTTTATATTTTTTATTATAAATTAGTTTAAGTTATTAGTATATAAAGTTAGTTTTGTGATAAATTCATTATAAATTATTTTCAGTTAATAATATACTAGTTATGTCAATAATATACTAGTTATGCTAGCTATGTAGTAGTATATTTTTATTTATGTAGCTAATTCACACATGTGAATCCAGGTATCGCTACCGCTGATCGAACCGCGCCTTTCACGACACGGCGTATCAGTAATTCATCGTACCCTAACTATGGGTTTTAAAAACCATAAAGATGCATGCCAAACTAGTTTTATTTCATTAGCAAAGTGTCTCGTTTGAACAGTTAGATAAGCTTGATAAACTACACAGTATCGTAAAAGACTCGACCGGACTACGAGTCGTACTTGATCGTAAAATGTGTCAATCTAGATAATGATTCCTAAATTGCAAATATGGTAACATCACAGATACTTGGAGTTTTTGAGGTAACTTATAATAGCGAGAGTGCGGGAGCGACCAGTTCAGGCTTTGTTGTCACCGATCGGGTTCTAGCAACCCATTCAAAGTTGGTCGGTGAGAAATTCACCGACTTGATCACAGATTCTTGAACAGTATTGCATGCTTGGCACAGTTTTGGTTTAACCCGAGTACGCGCACACATGATATGAGATGGACTCTTGTTGCTCACTGTACTTCACTTTATAAGTCACGATCTAAGTTCGGTACAGTTATACTCTCGTAACCTTGTCATCTTTAAATGTTTTCATTTAATTGTTAATAAATTGTGAAAGTGGTAAATCTGTAAAGCTACATTTCTGCTATATTTCCATACCATTATTGTATGTACTTTTACTTCTAGTCTCTGCTCGTTTGCCATACTTGTATATTGTTTTGAATTCCATGCTAGAGATACTTTGAGTTACGTCTAATCCTGGCGACCCTTCTCTTTGTGGTAGACCCACCAGATACTTCACAAGTTGACGAGATGACACCTGAGTTGGCAGACGCTGAACTTGCAGTTGAGTTTGACCAGGAGGATGTTGGTTACTGAGAGTGAGTGTGAGTGTGTTATGTTATTCGTTTTCAGAGTGTGGCTTGGTGTGTATTTGTATTCGGACTGTATTTCATTTTCTGTACGTCGTTGGTTAGTAATAAGGTTGTATTGCATTTTCATGTATGAGTATTTGGCATATTTCTGCAACGGAGCCTGCAACGGAGCCTGTATTGACTTCATTGGTGCCTAGCATGACTTGCACATGTACCAAACAATAACGGACCCCTGGAGTGGGTCGTTACAAGAGCTCTCTCTCTCTCTCAGAACGCAATTAGCACGGCTCGCCCGACCCTCTTCCTCTCCTCCAATAGGGTTCCACACTAACCTTCAGCACCCCCAAAGCCTAGCGATTCACTCTAGGGTTTCACTTAACCTATATCTCCTCTGGCTCCTTCAAGAGGCTGCTCCTTCATCCCATCTCCTGATCAGTGTTTGATAAAGTTTCGATCTTTGATTAATATGCAATCTTTGATAAAGATGCAATCTTTGATAAAGAAAAATTCAGCCGTCGGAAAAAAACTCTGTTCTCTCTTCATCATCTTCATTCGTCTTCGGCAACAGGTGAGGGCCACCCCTTCACCCCATCCGAAGAGAGCTCCTCCCATTGAAATTCTTCACAAAATTAATTGTGATCTTTGATGATTTTTCACGAAGTCAGTCGAATTCTTCTTCTTCAATCTTTTTCTTTTTTCACTTTGAGAGAAACCTTTGCATTTTTTTCGGTTGCTGTGTTTGCTTTGAGTTTGGGGAGGTTGGTTCATGGGTTTAAGCTTCATGATTTGAATGCGTCAGAAGTTGGTTATGATGCTAATGGATTTATGAAAAAGGCCTTGTTAGTGAGACACCTTGCACATAAGGTGTTCGATGGAATGCATCAATGAAAAACAAGCTTCCAACGCGTTCTTCGGATCTTCGTCATCTTCCTCCTCTAGAGAATTCAACCACAGATCAAATTTTTTTCAATTTCTTTTAAAGAGGCGATGATGATGTCAATGCTCTTTTTTGTTGTGGTATTGGCTCTCTATAATCCTTGGCGCTTTAACGTTTGGCAAGGTAGCTCGGATGGTCTGCTTTTCTACAGGCAACCGCTCGCTGCAGCCATTCTATTATGCTACTTGATGCCACTTGTTCTCGTGTTGTTATTTATTATGAGTAAATTTCTGTAAACACCTATGAACTAGCAAGAAAGGTTTTTGGGCTAGGCCCTGATGATGATGATGATGGATTAAAGATGAAGTTGAGCCGCAATCTATATATCATATTATATAGTTTCATTTTGATTTGAAATTGTTTGAAGCGAGAAATTTTGTGAAATCTCAATACCGTTGATCTATGAAGCATCGAAGGTGAGTTTTAATTCTTTCCCCTCTCTTCGTCATGTCATTTTGGTAAAACTTCTCAATGCCGTTGATTCAAGAGAGCAGTGTGCTCGAAATCCCTCTCACTAGGGACACCATCAAAGCTGTCATCTTGGTAAGACCTCAGTCCAAAATTTTGCCTGACTGCTTTATGGTAGTGGTGTTCAATGAAATGCCTCACGTACATTTTACAGCTTGCAGTTGTAAGGATCACTTAGTTTCCACAACCGCGGTATCTCTTCGAATGATAATTCTTAGGTTTAGTGATAATGCGCATTTCATCTTTGTAGTGTATCCATTTGATAATAACGGTCTTGCCATAATTAGTGAAAATTGGATGAAACTTTCATGGTTGCACTCATGTTCATTACTAGTGGAAAACATAGGCTTTTTTGTTGATAAGTGAAATAATTTGTTGATATTATGCTTTAATTTTGAATGCATTTCAACGTAACTCAGCCGTCACAGTTCCAAAATTTGGATTGCATTTCAAAACACAAACTTAAAAAAAATCAACATCATCAATGGAGCAGAGAGAGGAACTCACATCCGTCCTTGAGACTCTCTTCCCTGAATTGCTTCGGTATGTGATCGAAATCGTTGGTGCCCTTCGACTCGCATCTACACCTCAGGCTCAGGTTCCTTCTATAAGAAGCTGTACGAGGAGAAGAAGAAGAGGGCGAGAGTAGCAGCAACTTGGATCTTCTAGACGATGACGAGGATGATAGATCGTTGACGGGAGAGGAGAGGAGATTGGCGGAGACTGAGAGCGGTTGGAGAGAGAACGCCATTGCCGTCGCCTTCGCAATAAAAAAAAAGGGTTTTTAGCATATTTATCCCTTAAATCTTGCGTATTTTGATGTTTGTCCCTCAAATCTTCATATTTGTCCTCAAGTCCCTCAAAAGTTAGTATTTAACCTTAATAGTCCCTCTCACTAACTATCTGTTAGAATCTTAACGGAAATGGGAATATTCCGTTAGTATTTAACCTTAATTTGCTCTCAAGTCCCTCAAAAGTTAGTATTTAACCTTAATAGTCCCTTAAATTTTGAACGTTAACCTTAATAGTCCCTTAATTTAACGGAATATTCCCATTTCCGTTAAGATTTTAACAGATAGTTAGTGAGAGTGACTATTAAGGTTAAATACTAACTTTTGAGGGACTTGAGGGGAAATATGAAGATTTGAGGGACGGATATCAAAATACGCAAGATTTAAGGGACGAATATGCTAAAACCCCTAAAAAAACAAGTTTGGGTTTTGGGAGTTGCTATACACACAGCCCTACTTGCTGAAAGCACATGCCATTTAATTACAAGTTTGCTATTAAATATTTACATGTTTACCACTGAAATTGTTTTCCTCTTTTACCCTCCTTCTCTCAGACTCCTCGATTATCTTCCTCCTCTTCTCCGTCGCCGCTGCCGCTGCTGCAACCGCCCCGCAGTCCCCTGCCACCCTCCCCCTGCATCACCTCCGGTGACATCTTCCCTTCTTCATCCCCCTCTTCCTTCCTCATCCACTCCCCTCTTCCATGGCGATGGTTGCGGGCCTCAGTCTCTCCAGGGTCTTTCTCATAGTTGGAGTCGGCGATCTTTCTTCATTAATATCTTTTTTGCGTTTTTTGATCTTTTTAGAGGATAAAAGCTGAGCTTTTCCTTAGTGTTTTTTCGGGTATACTGGTTCAAATGCTTTATGAAACGGGAACCTTTCTGAGATATTGGCCGATCTTCAGGTATAAACCATGGAAAATCTATTTGCTAAAAAGTCCGACACAAAAATTTGAACTTTTTGTGTTTTTTTGTATTGCAAGATTCTCTAAAGGAGAAAAATGGAGAAAATTCGGGTCCTGATTCTGATAACAGCGATGCTGCCGCCCAGGTAAAAAAAAAACCTCGTGTTTATTTCCTCCCATGAGTGAAGCAGTTTTGTTAGTGGGATTGTTATTAAAGTGGCTTAAGGAAAAAGTTATTGTGATGATGTTGTAGGTGCAGCGTTGGCCATGGAGATCTGCAACTTGCTTCTGCACGGCCCGTAACAGTCGTTGGTGGAGATTCTGGTATAGATACTTGATGAACATAACCATTAATTTCATTTTTAACAACCTGTTAAGCGTTAAGATTGATAAGATACATCATAGGCCTGCAAACCATAAGCATGAATTTTTTTGGCATACGATGCATGCCTCCGTGTTCAGAAGGTTCCATACGAAGCTGAAATCTTAGTGCTGGTAAAATTCCTGATTGAGGAAACAATGGATGAAGAGAGGTGCTTTCCACAAGCCGATAATCTATTCTATTAGCCAAGTCGGTTTAAACTCCTACCATTGAGTATCAACATTCTTCATTCACTTAAATTAGAAAAGCTGTGTGGAACAAGCCACAAACACATGCAACAATATTTTCAAAATTGAAGAGTTTTAATTATGTTGAGTTTTAATTATTTTGGACTTTAACAGTTTCTTTTATTTAAGAGTTTGAGTCTAATTAGGATACGAGTCTAAGTTTTTTTGTTTAGAACTTTATTTTATTTTGAAGTCTTATGTAGCTTTATTTATAAATGAACAGTTTTATTCTTTTTAGAATTCTAGTTAGGATAAGAATAACTTTCTTAACGATCAAGTTTTATCTTCCTATAAAAAGAATTGTAATATAAAAAGAAGAGTGAATTGAAATTTGAGTTTGTAAACTCTATCTGGCTTGTAAAAATTTTAGTGATTGAACCTCCGCGGGGTGTGAGAGTGGGTGAGCGATTTACCTGGCTGCGAGACTTTAATTTCTATCTCTTTATTTAAATACTTAGTTTTAAGTTTCATAAATTCCTAATCTCTTTCACCATAAAACACTACCCATTTCGTCCATCGTCAGCAAGTCTAACATGTAGGAATGATGGATGGAATTGTATTCACCATAAGCATAATTAAAGGGTTTGCAATTTGATTCAATTGACATATTGGTCTTACATTTGCTTTGCAAAAGCTGATATGTGGCACGAGCATAAGAAACATTAGAAATGGGAAAAATGGAGATGCCAAAATGTTGCAACTCTCCCAGGAGATTTTAAAAAATTGAATTCTGCATATTCAAACGTTACCAAAAAAACTTTTGGACATTTTTTCTACACATGAAAATCGACTGAAACCCTCTAGAATTTCTATACACAAGAAATCCATTTGGATAGTTTTTCTACAAATGAAATTCGAACAGTTTTGGTTCAAGTTGTTCAGAGGTAGAGGGATGAGCAATCATCATTTTTTGGTTCTTTTATTGCAATTGGCGTGTTCATGTGATGAGAATTTATCCTTGATTTGGCTCTTGAAAGCAAATTGTACCTTTAGAATTTTTATTCATAGAAAAACATTTTGGATAGTTTTTTTACACATGAAATTCAATTCGAACAATTTTGGTTCAAGTTGTGCTGAAGTAGGAGCAGTCATCAATTTTTGGTTCTTTTCTTGGAATGAGAATGTTCAGGCGATGAGAATCTAATCTTGATTAGGCTCCTGAAAGAAAATTGTACATCTAAAATTTATCTAGAATTTTTATACACGTGAAAACATTTTGGATAGTTTTTCTACGCATGAAATTCGGTTGGAATAGTTTTTGTTCCAGTCGTATTGAGGCAGGAGCAATCAACACTATTTGGTTTTTTTTGGGATGAGAATGTTTAGGTGACGAGAATTTAGCCTTGATGTGTCTCCTGAAAGAAAATTGTACCTCAAGAAATTTAATACACTGTAAAACATTTTGGATAGTTTTTCTACCCATGAAATTTAATTGGAACAGTTTTTGTTCAAGTTGTGTTGAGGCAATAGTGACCATCAATTTTTGGTTCTTTTCTTGGAATAAAAATGTTCAATGATGAGAATTTAACCTTGCTTTGGCTCCTGAAAGAAAATTATACATGAAGATTGAAAGGTCTCTATTTGAAAATGTTTCATGGGATTTGAAATGTTTCATGGGGGCTCTAGTTAAAAAGTTTTGTTCATGAGAGACCTCTATTTTGAATTAATGTTAATTATAAATAAATTAAAACTATAATTTAGAGAAGAAATGTTTCCATGGTGTCAAATGACAGCTTATATGAGCTCCAGTTCTCATCCTAGTGGTTGAATCACTCGGCTGTCTCGGTAGAGACCCGGGTTCGAATCCCACTACCACATATCCCCTTTTATTATTCTTTATTTTCTAGTTTTTAGAGCTCCGATGGATACCTGGCTTCTCCGTGTTTGGGGTTAAGCGATCAGGGCGGGTGTACCCGTGTTCCACGACCTATGTTTCCTGCTTTCCGATGTATCAAAAAAATGACAGCTTATATTATTCATTAGATAATACATGACAAGATCATATATTACAAACCAAAGTCATCCAAAAAAGCTTAAGGGCCTTTGGTTGACATAATTAAAAAATTATAAAAACATTGTTCTTTTACTAACATGTTTTTCTGATTTTCACTCTCAAAAATGACATCTACGCTTCATTCTCATAACAGTTAAAAAAAGAAAGCTAGACTGGAGACTCTAGACCGGCTCCTGTTTCCATTGCTGGTAAAACACTTCGAGTTCGTGGTATTCGACATAGACTGAGGCTCTAATGGAATAATAATTTTCAAATTAACAGGACCATCAACAACATTTTATCTTCTCACTATCATATTTCAAAACAGCACCTGTAGCCATTTTTATCAGATCAAGACTTTCGTCCGTAGACATGATAATCACCCACTCATGTATCAATATAATAGCATACATACAAATTTTCAAAACGCCACTCGGGATCATTTAAACGCGTTTGAGGTTGATGGTAACTTAAGTTCTGTTGATTCAAGATCAGAAAACTGTGGTTTGTCTTCCTCTTCTTGGTGTGCGGTGGGAGTAGTGGGAGCAGCGAGAGCATGGCGGCGAATAACCACCATCCGATATATTTCCGTTAAGATTAATACTAGTATCATACATAAATTAGTTGTGACACCACATCCTAGTGGAAAAGAAAAAAATCATATGAAAAAGAATCATGCAAAACCATGGGAGAAAGAGCCACGTTCATGCATCTGAGTGACCACAAACCTTTGCCGATTGTCGTAGGTTCGGTTTGCTGTCGTAGCTTGTGTGTGCTGCGACACCTAGTTGCTGCACGATTAATTTGGTGCTTGCAATTCTAATTCAGGAAAAAATTATGCACACTGTTGATGATGTGATTTGAACCTACAACTTTCCACAAGAGAATGAAGTGTCATGCCACATGGTGATTTTGTTCTCTATTGCATACAAACTCCATAGGATCCCCTTGCAACAGCTGTGACAACTTTCTTTCTGTTTAGCAGGATGGCTTCTATCAGGTACTGGTTAGAAAATACGAAGACAGCTTTCCAGGTATTGCTGAAGATGAAGGACTCTTGCTATGTGAATATTCAACTTTTGTGGCATATTTGATTGAAGACACAATTTTTTTGTATTACATATGATGTCAGACTGGCTAATCATCTTGCTTGATTGTTTATAAGAAATGTTATATGAACGATGTATTGTTACTTACGAAATACTAATTGTACCTAGCTATGGATCAAGAATTTACTATATTGGATCATATATGACATTGATGTTACGAGATTGATCTCTTTTTGTTGTTTGAGAAAATATTTAGCTCATCCATTGGAGCTGCGACAAACAGAACCATATTGTGCACATTATTTCCTTTTCTAAAGGTCTCATTCTGCTGGGTATTCTTGTTTCATGCTGCTGTTCTATCCTCTCATGAGTATATCTAATCGGAACGATGGTGTTTAAATTGCTTTCGTTAGTCAGAACAATAGCAGATAACATTTGAATTCAAACTTCAAGCTCACAGGTACTACCATACCAGTGTTTTCTTATTTATTCTTAACCATGATTCTAGAGTCCTAGGACACACGACCATGCTTTATTTATTATTCATTACGCAGTGCCAAATAGAGGTGTCTGCTACTTAGAGCTACTAAGTATAGAGTTATTTACAGACACAAGAGAATTGAAGCATCAACTCTTTCCATATCTCTCTCCCGCAATGACTTCACTTCATGCCCCAGTAGTTGGTTCCTACTGAATGCCCATAACACCATTCCATATCCCGTGTTCGTTCCTGTCATAGTATGGAGCGTTCTCATCAAACTCAATTGTCGATGCATTATCGCTATTTGAGGAATAGACATACTGCCCATCCGCTGTTTCAGCGTATAGGATTCCACTGTAAACGTCGCCATCTTTGGCATCCTGCGGGTCAATTTCCTCATCTGACGGATTGGAGTTCCTCTCCACGAGCTGTTGGAACAAAGAAGACCTCAGTAGGACACCGAGCGCAGATGGAGACGCCTGGCCGCCTGGCCTATGGCGATGCGCGAATTCCTGCTTGCAAGGTAACAGCAGCTCGTCCACTGCAAAGAGCCTGCGAGTTGCAAGCATATGGGCATCTGTGCTGATTGGAAAGAGGTTGCTCGGTTCTTGGATAGCTTGCAGCTGGCCAGTGTTGGGTTGTGGTTCCTGGGTATTGCTCAAAGCATTGCAAGTGCCCGGCCTGAGCCACCTCATGTAGGTGCTCAAGTCGAAGTTGGTCACTGCATTGATCCCTCTGTACTCGATTGCTGCAATGTCATAGGCATGAGCAGCCTCTTCCTGAGTGCCTGATACCATTTCACAAGGCTTACATACATTAGGTGTGTACACATGGTTGGGAGGCGTAGTCACTGCGTAAACTTCTAGGCGGTATAATACTCACTGTATGTTCCGAGATAGAGATATTTGTTTCCGAACACTCGCCCAATTCTTGCTTCCCATCTTCCATTGTGGTGATGCCTGTGTTAACCAAGGCACATTGATATTCAATTCGTTACCGAAGTATCTTTATCACGAAATATATTATGTTCGATTACTAGCACATACCTGGCAACTCCCCGATACTTGGACACACCTCTTGAGAAGCCACTGCTCTTTCTGTCACCAGAGAAAAACACTTGCGAGGTTAAGTTACAATCTTCATTCAGATCATAGGTACTGCAAGGGTGTTTTCTGAAATACCTCCTTAAAGAGGCAAGGTACTCTTCTTTCGTGACATTCTGCATTATTTGTATCTCGTTCTCATAGTCAGTAACCTGAAAATGTGGTATTTCGGCTGTTAGTTTTGCTTGTTGTGCCCATTGTTTACATGTGTGTGATGGATTGAAATTTTAGTGGTGACATACTGGGAAATTTGTGAATGTGGTAGGTCCCCAATACTTGAGAGCAGCCATATCATAAGCTCTTGCAGCTGATTCTTCCTCATCATATGCACCAAGGTAAACTGAGGTTGATAAAATCTATGGTGTTAGTCCAAATTAGTTGATATTCAAGTTTACAGTTTATGTGGACAATCGATACCTTGCTTCCCCTTCTTCCTCTGCGTTGCATTCCATGATCCTTTGTCCCATAGGTGAGCCTCAAACCGTCCAGTCCATCGATGCCTGAGATGAAAATAGGGATGTTAGCTATCGTTTGAAGTAATCCACTGTATGGATACAATCTAGTCCTAAAGTATGATCATGATGCTATTTTTTCCTCATTTATAGTCCCATGAGAAAAATTTTCTCTACAGTTTTTGAAATGTTTGGAATATTTCGTGGCAGGAAGATGTAAAACTAGACATATTAAGCCATAAGATCATAAAAGGGGATGAAAAAGAGAACATAAATACTTCATTTGACTTGTACAACAAGACCTAACTCGAAAAAGAGAATTAGCGTTATAAATTCTTGATTGTTTTCCAATGAAGCTGATTATCTCAGCAATATTATATTATTGTTGACCTATGCAAAACTTAAAAGTAATAGATACTCCAATTTTCAAATTTGTAAATAAACAAAAAAAACTACTGATTGTTTCCTGTATATGATGTAATTGTACACCCCATAAACGCTTGTAGACGTACTTGGACAGAGATGCGTTGGAATTTTAAAGCATTTATGAGAAATCTTACTAATTTATTTTAGTCCACATATCAAAATTAATCGGGAACCAAATTGAAATATTTTTAGCAGTGTGATTCGACGATTTAGAAAGTAGACGATATTAAGCTGTGAAATATTCAAATAGACTTGCAAACAATGGTAATGTTTAGCTTTGTGGTTGAAAAGCATTGAAGTCTTTGTGATCTTTGTAGCACATGAACTTCTATCTTGAAACTGTATCCATGCAAGACACATCGACACCAGTACTAGACACCGATACTTCTTGAACACTTCTCATACACATGTCGGACACGTTTTAATACTTACCAGACATGTATCGGTTATTTCTGTAATTGCATTTTGTAGGCGTGTACTAGTATTTTTGTGGGGCATACATGTAATGTTGCATGTTATCCTTGGGATTTTGCGTATACTTAAGACAAATAGAAACTGTAACTATTAGATGAAAGCAACATAATTTAATTTTGTGTTTAAGTTTGATGCACCTCTTAAATTTTGTTCGTCTTTGTGTGTACACACACACACACAATTAAATTAACACACACACACACACACATTATATGATATATTATATTGTAATAACCACATACCCTACGGTTTACACACACACACATTATACGATATATTATATTGTAATAACCACATACCCTACGGTTTACAAATTGGCCATGTCCCCATAAACTAACTTTGACAAATTGCAATGTCCAGTACCTATAGCCGCACACATACCAATACCCGTACCTGTGTATATGCTTCCTAGTCTGAGGTTTTAGTACGCGTAATTGTATTTCAAGTCACAAACAAAATAGTCAACGTACACTAGGTCATAAGCTCTTTATATGTGCACATATCTTGCTTCAGCAACAATACTTAAGCTTTGTTATCCAAAGATAAAAACAATAATGATTATGCATCACAGACTATACTTATTGTTTTACTTGTGTATTTCTTTTTTTAAATAGATAATTTACTTGTGTTATGTCATGATTCAAGTTCATTCTACAGTGTAAAGGGTTGTGGTTTATTTCCCTTCAGAGGTAGGAAAAGAAACTAACAAAGTACTAGGAAAAGACATCTATTCTGATTTATATATAAACATATAGGAGGTTACAAATCTATATGTAACAGAACAAAGTTGAAAAACATATTTGCATATAGTGAAATCCCCACCAATAACCTGGCCAAATTTCATTAGTAATATGACAGAAGGCAGAAAAAAGTTCTGCATTATTAGAGTAAGCTTCTGTAAATTATATGTAGTAATTACCTGCTGACACCACGAAACCTGGAACTCCTCTTGATAGTATTACGAGCGGGGGAGTTCTCAGCTGTCACCTCTCTGTTGCCATCAGTTGTGATCGGTGCCAATGCTGGCGCCCTTCGTCGCCTCTTGATGCACTTGACGATTCCTTCGCTGCTCTCTGGTGGACCTGCAGCCATACCAAGAACTCTCCTCCTATTATCATTAATCTCACTCTTAACCAAAATCATATCCATGTGTCTAGTTCTTTCCGAAATTTGGTGCAATGGGTGATGATACTAATAGTCTGGGTATTGGCTGGAGACCTCACAAGGAACGATTGTGGAGTCTGCTTGTGTTTATATATTGTTCTTTTGAGTTGTAATTTAGTTGTCAGGGGACAAGAGGAGACAAATTTGAACGATGGTTTCCAAGTGATTATGGACAGCAAAATTTGTCTTGGACCTGATTGCCAGAAAATGCCACCAAGCTTGGATTATAACGATAAATGTTATCAACTGCTAGCATCTAAAAAACGCCTTGTCTTTACAAGAAAACACCCAAATTGATCTGATTTAAACTCAACGAAAAGTTAAGTCATAATGTAAGTGAAGACAAACAGTCATTAGCTAATGAGAGGACTTATCAATGAATCTAAGCTTTAAGTAGCTTCTTATGAAAATACAAGACAAAAAGTAATATGCTGATGAAACTTAGGGGTAGGCGTAGAGATTTGTCTTCTGAGATGACAAAGCATTAAACTAAGTGCATGTTGGTACAACATATAGACCTTGGTTTGTTCGCTTGAAGCTGTGTTATTTGATGATGGTAAAAGACTTTTCGAGTCCAGTTCACCCTCATTCTTTTGACATTCTGTTTCTTTCGTTTTTCTTCCCCCTCGTTCAAGAAAGACAGTGAGCCCTCACCGATGATTCCTATGGATGAAGTCAGCAGTAGAATCCGAATGATAAGTAGTGTAACATTTCTTTCTTTGTATATTGTGCTGACTTTGTTATAGTGTGAAAAAGTAGGGAATGGAGATTTCGGAGATATGATGGCCGCTTCAAGCTATCTCTTCACCTCAACAAACTTTATGCTAGCATTGGCAACCTATTGTCTGCACAAATATACGTAGTTTATATATTTATATATTTTCTACACTGGCGGCTGCACATATGTTTCATTATCTCTCTCACACATATATAACAAAGATGGGCATAAGCTAGCCAAGGAGGAAATTTTCTCCTTGGCTAGTGTCAAACCCACACCCTCCTGTATTTTTCTTCAATCCAAACCATTCATTTTGATCTTCATATTCTAAAACCCCAAACTCTCAATTTTCAAGTGAATCTAAGGATTTTTGTTTATTCATCAACTCGTCACAAGTTTAATAGGTTCGTCGTAACAGAATTTTTTGCAATGGTTAGATGAATGATCAAAACCCTTAAAGCTTACATGTAAATTGGTAGTTTAGGATTTTGAAAAACAAACTGAACAGATCCCATCGTCGAAAAAAGGGGAATGGGGGTTTGCGTGAGCTAGCCAAGGAGAAAATTGGAGGAAATTTCCTTCTTAGCTAGCTGATACATATATTGATATATCCAAGTATGGGTGGACTCCAGAGGTCATTTGCCCATTTATCCACCCGTTGCAAAAGTTCTATTGTTCTAAAATTGCTAAATTTGCAATGATTAGATTGAGTGCCAAATAGCGTTAGATTCACTTGATTTTTGGTATAGTGATAATCCATAACGTGTAATATAAATCTCAAAAAAAATTAAAACGGGGCAGTATGGGTATCACGATACCATGTAGGATATTTTCATTCATGTGGGTGGATGGGTGTAGCATTGGATTCACTTGATTTTTGGTATACTGATCATCTACAATGTGTAGAACACATCCGTGAAAAAAATTTCAAAAAATAAAAATAATGGGGTATATATGCATAATCACAAGAAATTTTCTTACGCTAACAACACGTATACATTATTCTCTCTCTATCTCTATCTCTCTATCGCTCTCTCTTTGTGTGTGTAAGGGGTATCATATGACATATGAGCCAAGATATCATATGCAACATCAAAAACTCCATCCTTCTGTATTTTTTCAAACGATCGGAACTGTTTATTTTGACTTACATATTCTAAAACCACAAAACATCGAATATCGGGTGAACACAAGGGGTTTTGCACGTTAATTCACACATCACAAAAGATTCTATTCTTACATAACCGTTTAATTTACGACGGATGGATGAACGACCAAAACCCCTTAGGTTCACATGATATTTGGGGGTTTGGAGTTTTAAACTATAAAGATTAAAATGTACAGTTCTGATCATCCAAAAATAGTGAATAATAGAGTTTACAAGGTTGTATATGAGGCATAACTCTATATGCCATATGATGCTCATTACACACACACAAGTAATTCCAGTGCTCAAAGGGCATGGGCCGCATCACCCATTTACTCTGTCGTATCTGTTGGATGTTAGATTTTCCAATATAAGTTTTAATGATGAGCAAACATTGTGTTTTGGTCTAATGAATTTCTATGAGTGTAATATGATAATTTTAGATCAAAACAATGGATGCTATCCTTGGAAGATGACAATGTAAAATTTCAAAACCAGCTTGACGAATGATGATTGAGTGACTGTAAGGCAAAGAATTGACGACGATGGATTATATGGCATGAAAATAAGGATCAAGTCTACAACAAATCAAGCTCATGAAGACAAATTATGTAATTTGTTGTATCATTTTATTCTTATCATTAGAACTTATGTCAAGGCTTTAAAGATGTCACACACTCACATGAAATATATGGAAACAATTAGAATTAACATGGATTTTTTGGTGCATAAAAACATAGGTTTTATAGCCAAACAATAGAATTTTGTCTGTACTAATCGACCAATCATATCTCCAATATACTAGTTCTGATATAGGATTTAACCCATGTTTGGCTTTAGGATTAGTCGACCAGAGTACAAGGACTAGTCGATTATTTCATGGATTAGTCGACTAGCTGACTCTAGTCGACTAGCCCAACTAGCTAAAAGTGGCTCTGGGCTCTGGAATATCTAGTCAACCAGAGTACATTGTCTAGTCCACTAGCCATGGCCTAGTCGACTAGGTGATGAACACTAGTCGACTAGAAGAGGCCGTAGCAGTTTACACAACTAGCAATTTCTAGCCATTGGGGAGGGGGTTTTGAGTATATTCTAACCCAATTTTTCGCGTCTATGTATGGAGAAGAGCTCAGATCATTTGGGTAAGATTAAGAATGAAATTTGATATTGAAAAGGAAAAGGAAATAGAAAAAGACAAATCCAAAAACCCTCTTAAGCTCTAGCTTTCTTCCTTCAAACTTCTAGAGCTTTTGGTCTACTCTTCCAAGGATCCATCTTATAGAGTAGAACTCAAATCCCTAGGCCCACTACCATCACATTGTACTTCATCTTCAGGGTTTAAGGAAGATTGTAACCCTTGTGGTCTAAGTTGTAATCTCAAGTGTGATGTGGTGCTTTCAAGAGGAGAGGTGGTTGTATTACTCTCATTAGAGAGGTTTTGCTCTCAAGTGTGAGAGGTGTTGCTCTCGTTGAAGAGGTGTTGTACTATTCCGTTGAATAGTAGATTTGTCCTAGTGTGGACGTAAGACTGGATGTAAGTCACAGGGTGACTAAACCAGGATAAACGTATCTTGTTTGCGGTTACTTTTTCTATGTTGTGAGCATGTTTGCTTGCAAATATTTTAGCTTTCGCATTCTACATTCATCTTTATATTTGCAAGATATTGTTGATTAAAATTTAATAAGGTAACTCTAATTGATATCTTAGGTAGAAGTTTTAGAGGGTTTTATAAATTTCATAAACATTATTTTCCCCCGCTCTAGTGTTCTACTTTTCATTTCAAGTGATCTAACAATAGACATCCACACATAAATATAAATTCACACATATCATGAGTTTTTGTGCCCATAATAATTCCACTTTTCCATGTCATAAATTCACCCAAATACTACGCACCTACACCCATACATCATCTCTTCATCACTACCACCACCATCCTTCACATCCATTTCACACCCAAACTCTTATGTCTTAGTCAGCAAATCAATTTAAAATCTTTTTTATTTTATAATATATATATATATATATATATATATATATATATATATATATATATATATATATATATATATATATATATGTACACACAGACACAAAAATATGTGCTGTTAGCACATGAAATTTTTCCACGCCGATGCACATATAGATCATTTCTATATTTTTATTTTAACTTTTTAGATGTGTTCTACACATCATAGATGATCAATGCCAAAAGTCAAATGAATCTAAAATTTAATGTTCCACTGTCTTCCGACAATACTGTCATCAACTCCTTAAATTACTACCATATACTTTATTTTTAAATTTTCATCCTTTAACGCGGTCAACAATAAAGATACATACCCCTCTTAGCCTTAAAACCAACAAATGTAATCTCGCTGGCCTCAAAAATCACGTGAATGCACATGTTAATTGGGATAGCATAGCGTTAATAGAGGGTAGTATTCTTCAATTTAAGGAGTCCATGTTAATATTGTGGGAAAATGGGAAAGATTAATTAAGTTAGCTTTGTGAAAGTTAGCATATTTTATTTAATAAAGAAGGCAGCTATACTTTATTGTCTCATCAGAAAAATGAAAAAAAAATAGCTGTGGGTATAACATATTTGTTTGTTTGTTTGTTTATTATTTTAATTTTTGTTTTTTGCAAGATACAGATGGAATCAAGCTTGCATGTTGTTTTCCAAAAGACAGACCCTAGGCGTAGCAATTCATTCATTCATATGCTTATCTGGTGGCAGCTGTGGGTGATGGTTGGGAGTTGACTTTTGCTCTCTCTTCCCGCAAGCAAGACAATTTCTCCCTTCTCTGTTTGTTTCACATGAATCAAGGAAATTATATACTACGCGAAAAGTAATTAATTGCCGTATCATTAGAGCTTGATTAGCAACTTCGTGCCCTTTTTTTAAAGGTGGGAGCTTATGAATTCAAAATTACTAATGGCCCATTAATGATGGTGGTTAGAACTGGACACAAAATTCTTTGTATTATAATTCAAGAAAAAGAATACAAGACAGATGCAGGCAATGCTGATTGCATGTGCCATTCTTTGTAGCCAGAGTATAAAAAATGTGGAGGAAAAATTCTTATGGACACATACAGTTTGACCGGGCAGGTTGACATTGGCAAAATATTGTTTTAATTAACTTCAAGATTTAAAAAAAGAAAGTCATCTGATAAACTAAAAGGAAATGGCAGGAAACAGTTCAGCATGGTTGCATAAAAATATATGTTTTGGCTCACCAAGGAGGTTTGTGTGTCTATGCAGTTTTATCTTTTTTTTAATCCTGGCAATGAGAAACAATCATCAGTTGGAATCCAAAATGCTATATAATTCATGTGACACCAACAACAAGAAGCCATTCCATAGCCTACCTTCAAGCACCCAAACATCCATTACAGGAAGGGCAAGGAGATGGATTGCAGAGCATACCTCATCCTTTCGCTCTTCCTCCTCTCAAGTTTCATCGTCCCGCAGGCAGCCGGAAGCGGAGGGACGGAAGTCGCCGGCCACCTTGTTCATGCAAGTAAGCACTGCCGTCTTCTATAAAACCCCATCTTACCTCTGAAACATATATAGCTGCAGTTATATATTTACACTGAATGAATTTATAATGCAGAAGCTGTGGAAGAGAGCAACAACTACTCAGAGCACCCAAGGAAACTGGGCAGAGGTAATTTCATTCGCAAGAGGAAGTGTAATCCCAGGATGGAGTACTGTTAGAGTCGTACAATGGGTCTGTGTGTATGGGCAGTAAGTGTCTTGTGGATGTATGTGTGGATTTGTAGTTAGTGTCTGTTGTTGGTTTGTCTCTGTGTTGGATGCATCATGAATAAAAATATTGATCTTGTTATTTGAAGTCTTGAATTACCATGTGCATTGGAGTTTGGAGTTTGGTGTTTAATTATATGATTTAGTTAAGAATGATGCCATCATATTTAGTTTCTTTAAACGGGTAGATTGTCTGTATTTAATGCCACATTGTTGGTCAGTGTTCTTAATTGAGTATCATCATTTTCAGCCATATGAACGTGAGAAGAGAAAGTTTGACTTGAGAGGATATAAAATATGTACATCCTATGACTCCAACTTATAAAATTGGAAACAAAAGTAGAAAGACCAACACAGGTACGTTTGTGTAAATATAACAAACAATAATAGGTTCAACACATAAGCACAGTCACCATAGTAGAAATATTTCAGAATACATACAATTGAAAATGCACAACAGCACAAGTGTATGCTTATACATCAAAAAGGATTCATCCATTCGTCCCTGAAAATGAAAAAAAAAATGAAAAATGAAAAATCCAGTTGACCATGAATAGGTCCGATTGCATATATTGCATCATAATCATACCATTTGCTAGATGTTGATACGTTTAAAGCCATTGATAGGGCATCTGTTAATTTTGATGTGTAGTTGGTCGGGTCAGCCTGAATCGCCCAATAGAGTAAATATGAATCAGATACAAGTTTTCTGCAAATAATGCCGACAAAAAACTAGGCCATCCAAATGCATATTTGTTACTATGAAGAAATAAACTAAAAATAAAATAAAGACGTCTACTTATCTCGGTCCATTATGTGAAAGTTGGCTCGATTTGAGGCGCTAAGAGAATTGGAGATGAGTAGTCATGCAATGCTAGCTCGTCTGTGCCTTAGGTTCCGTGTATCTCGCTTAATGTGCATATTCTACAAGAACTTGGGCCGCCGTTGAAACTCCGCTACCTCAACGATAGACATAATTCCCATGAGGTAGATATCCCAAGGTCTCTCACGATTGTCCATCCTTCAAAATCTTTAAAGAACATTGTCAAATTATAAGATAACTAGAAATAACCCGTGCACACTGCACGAAGCAAAAAAAAACCACACGAAGAGGATACTGTGAACGCGCGCAACCGAAAAGGAGTGAGAAATGTGGGTGTGTGTGCCGGTATCGTCGGGAGGCAAAAAGTGCAAAGTTTGGGGGTTAAAATGCAAAAAACCTTGGGGTGTCAAACATGTAAATAAGTGGTGTTGTTTTTTTTGGTTTTTTGGGGTGAATGGCAAACATTTAAGGGTTATTTAGTACCGACCCCTTGTGTTTTTTCCATAATTAGCAACACCCCCCTATGGTTTCAATTATTAGTAAGACCCCCCTATTGTATCCAATTTGGACTCTCCCGCCTATTGTAAGACCCCCCTAAACAGGGAGCGGGTGAGTCCAAATTGGATACAATAGGGGGGTCTTACTAATAATTGAAACCATAGAGGGTGTTGCTAATTATGGAAAAAACACGGGGGGTTGGTACTAAATAACCCAACATTTAAATAAGTGAGTTTGGTTGGGTTTTTTTTTGAGGGTATGGCAAACTTGTAAATAAGTGGCTTGGGCTGAGTTTTTGGTGAGGTGGGGTGAGGTGGAGGGGGTGATGTGGGGGGTGTGGCCTACCTTTGTCCTAGTCATATTTTAGACTCCACGTATGACAACTTCACCAATTGTTTAATAGATTGAACAAATTGAAGGATTCAAATGAAGCAGCCGAGGATCTGATTGTTTTTGTGTTCAAAATTCTTCAACGAAAGTCACGATTTTTCCAAAGCTCGAACAAATTGTGAAAGTCACGGTTCATATGCATGTATATTGCTGTATACATGTGAGTGTGCACATGTACATAGGAATAAAACACATTTAAAGGAAATTTTGTGTCCATTGATAAATACTTTTGCCATATAGATTAAGTTAAACATTTTTGTATTACAACTTGAAGCTAGGAATTCTCTCTTACATTGGTAATATTCTCGTATCTCTTCAGGTTTTTACATCTCCTCTCACCAAACAATGGCTTCCTTGGTAAGGGGATCTACTAACTTTTGTTGTTGGCAAATATTCCAACCAAACTCTACCTTTCTTTGAAAGCTGCAAGCAGCAGTTCAGTCTCCAAAATAAAATGAGAATAATGGGTATCATGTGCATATGAGACTATGCCTCACGTGCGGATCCAAACTCTACACTCCACAATTTTTTTTTGGAGCATCCGAGAAGTTTTGCTTGTTCATCAAACTGCTGCAAATTCAACGGGTTTGCATGAATAGAATTTTTGTGACGGATAGATGAACGGGTAAAACACCTTGGTTTCAATCAATATTCGTTGTTTTGGTGTTTTATAATTTGATGATCAAAATGAATCCTCTAAAAAATAAAGGAAAGTAGAGTTTAATTTGGAGGATGCATAACCTCATACGTCAATACACATTATTCTCTAATAACATAATGCAATAAATTGATAATGTACTCACATGCATATTTATGCAGCATAATAATTCAAATGCTTAATTGCATGCTTGATTCTCTTGGATATCACTTGTTGCGTTTTGGTTGAATATATTTAAACTTCCAACAGCAATAGCATACATTAATTCTCTTTAAAATCCGTGGTTGTAATTTCCAGTCACAACAAAACAAACCAACAAGTTTTTATTCTCCTCGTGGCTGCAATTTTTAATTAAACCTGAACCCATTGTTTTATACGTCAAAAGACACCAATGTGATACCTAATCCAACGTCAAATCCTAAACTAATCTAGTATTCCAACCCCACTTGATGCACAATCCGACCTTAATCACTTTTTAAGAGCAAAGTTTCTGCTTACCAACAAAATCGTAGTGGTATGATGGCCAATACAATGTGCTCTGTATATATAACATAACAACTACAAAAGCAAAACCAGTTAGGCATATACTGGGCAACAAAATGTTAAACCTGTGGACTTGAAAATTGTTGGATATCCTTGGCAACAGGACGAAGCTATGGTATAAACAAGAAGAAGAGATTATCGGGACTACCCTCCAGGATTCAAAGAGATAACTTGTGTGTATCCATGATGGGAAATTCCCACAGGATGAGAGATTGAGGCCGAACAGAGATAACTAGCTGTTGGATTTCATGATACTGGCCTATGTATATATTTTAAGTCCAATAGAATAAAGGAGTGAGTCCTAATATAAGCTCAACTTGTATGCATCCACATCAAATGTGGGACTAAACAAAATAAAATTCTCTTTGAATTTGGAAATACCCTACTGTTTCAGGGTGTTTTCTCACCACAGAAGTTGTTGGAGGATATTCCGGATGAAGCTGCTAAAGTGGAGGACGTGGACAGCTTTTTGTGGACGCTGGACGAGCTAACCTCGGGCTAAAGGGGCTCCGAGCCGAGCTATGGAGGTCGGGTCCAAGCTATCTCACATCAATCTGCAACACAGGAATCTCATCAGGTGGTTGGATCTGGGGTCCGACCTAATCCCCTCCGATGCACAAGGATGAGAATGTGCATGCCCACAGCCCAATTGGGCTTCCAATTGGGCATGCCGCATCCTCATCCCTACAAATCATTCACTAATCGTTCACTAATTCTTCTAGAATTAGTGAAGGATTTGTAGGGATGAGGATGCGGCATGCCCAATTGGAAGCCCAGTCAGGCTTTAGGCATACACATTCTCATCCCTACCGATGCTTAAGTCAGTGGATGACCTGAAGAGGCTTGGTGGAACTGTGTCCGACCTGTTGGGAGGTCATCGCTAGTTCTCAGATTGAGCTATGGAGAAAATGTAAAGTAGGTGGATCAGATGTTAAGTATAAGAATACATGAGCATATGTTCTCACAGATTCGTCCCCATTCTCATTGTTGAAGAGAATATTTATAGGCGATGGTCTTGTTATTTGCCCGTAACGCTCGAGCATTTATGACGATTTATAGCATTTGGCATGTGTTTTCGACATTGATGATGGGTTAACGGTCAATCATTGAATGCCTATTTAATGGATGGACCCATTAACTGAAGGAGCTCTACGATCAGTCGAGTTGTCACTATGAATGAGGAGGTGATATGCTTCACGTGGGGGCTTCTGGATTGATGAGCCAAAGTTGCGGGCCTTACTGGGCTCATCGACTGGAGATAATTAACTATCCGGCCTCTGGGCCAGCCTAGGGTCGTATCAATGGTCACTATCGTCGTATCAATGGTCATTATCTCCTGAGCTCACCTGATGTGATGGTTGAGGTTGGGTGATGTGACATATAGAGATTGGACGGGCGCAGTAGTCGAGAATACGCATTTAATATTGGCTGCCAAAAGCTCCATGCCCTAGGGTTTGCGTGCCGAAATAGCACAGAATTCAAAAAGTCAGTGCCTCAAGATGTTGACACGCGTCTCCCACCGGACGACCGAGCATGATGCAACTTTCCGTATAAAATAAAAACATGTATGAGAGAGAATTTTCTGCTTGCGGTCAGATAATCGCGTATTCATTCTCGCCTTTGTTCTTCCTTTTCCTTGCTCGATTTCGTCTTTGCCTGAGTACGGTAATTCCCCTTCCTGTCAATCTCTTTACTAGACAATCTGTAGGTTAACATGTTGAGAATCAAGAAAGGCCCTGCCCTTGGGAATGCTGAAGAGATGTCAGAGGTCGCCCAAACTTCAGCGCTCATACACACTTTTGTCAAAGCAAATGGCTTGCTCGTCGATCCCTCAGAGGCCCCACTACTGCGGATGGGGATGCATCCTCTGTACCTTCGAAGATTCAAAATATGGACCCCTCAGTCTCTTATTTATGGATCGATAAGATCAGAGCCAGATATAATTTCCATCCTTACGAGGTTCGGGCCCCCTTTTATAACAAAAGGATCCGTTTTCCAAGAAATGTGAGGTCGGGGTGTATTCAAAGATGTTTCAACATAAACGTTGTTTCCCCCTCCGTCCTTTCATTCTCGAAGTCTTGAAATTACTTGAGCTCTCTCTCTCTCTCTCTCTCTCTCTCTCTCTCTCTCTCTCTCTCTCTCTCACTCTCAATTAATGCTCATTCTATTTCTTCTCTGGTCAGCTTCATTATGCTTTGCTTGCTGCACGAAGTGGTGCCGACCTTACCGCTTTTCCACTTCTTCCTAATGAAGCTTACTTCTCGAGTTTGTGTCACTATATCACTGGGAGGAACAAGAACATCATCATGAATCTTCCAAGCACAGTTTGTGATTGGAAAGAAAATTTTGTTTTCATCACCTTCCCAGCCGAGGCGACCTTCCTCACTCGTTGGGGTCATCTTGGTCGTTCAACATCACTGGAATTGAACCTTTCTAAAGCTGAATCTAAGGCAGCGAAGCTTTTGTTAGCTATGCCGGCCGAAGAAAGATCGAATCATGGCTTGCTGAATGACCAACTGTTGAAGAGCGTCTTATGAGATCCGGGTAATGTCAACTTCTAGATTTTGTTC
Source organism: Scilla litardierei (assembly GCA_030789695.1). Lineage (NCBI taxonomy): Eukaryota > Viridiplantae > Streptophyta > Magnoliopsida > Asparagales > Asparagaceae > Scilla > Scilla litardierei. The sequence goes on along the minus strand of CM061141.1, from coordinate 2,078,160 downwards.
TCATATTTGCTTATCCTAGTCTCCTTTCTTTTTGCAGAAATGGCTGGGCAAGAATTCAACCCAACCCTCCATGTGAAAATGCTTCTTTGCCTCGGGTTTAAGAAGCTTGTAGGCATCACGTCGGGTCGTCCGTTACCTCGCCCAATAACAAAAGAGGAACAGAGATCGATTCAGCCCACCGGGAGATTGAGCCAGGCTGATGATAGCTCGGCTAGATAGATAGCCTGGCATGCCTGACTTGTAAGGACCATAAGTTCTTCATTCGATTTCCGATTCGTGCAATCTTGAACCCGTCGACAAGCTAAGGAATTGAAATGCCAGCAACTCTGTGAAATGAGCCCTTCTAAACTGGCTCCTTTCTTCACCATTACGACCATTTACTTGGTCACGAACACCTTACATACTTTGAACCCTTGCAATTATTTTCGTTCGCTTTAGTGGAAAGAATATTACCAGAAGCAGGGGAGGGAAAATATATCTTTCTGGAAAGTTTTCTTGATGGTTTTCTTTCACACAAAAAAGTAGTATTTGACAAGGCATTTTCCTGCATTCTAGATTCTCAAGACCACCCTGCATTATTTGAGAAGTCGAAAGACTTGAGCTGCTCCAAAATATGAAAGAAATGGTGGAAAGAGAGGCACGAGAGCGAGGTGTTTGTTGTGCGTCTGTGATGCATGCACATGGACATGTGTGTTGATGGAGAGCTGACATGTCCCACAGGCCAGCCACTTCTGTGTGTCTTTTTGTATACCTATCCCCATCCATGGCCATATGCAACCTAAAAGGGCATGAATGTGCAAACATCCCAGCAATGATGTACCCCAACGTGATACATGCCACTGTTACATCATTGGTCCGGCTCGCAAATATATAATGGATGTTAACGCCCATATAGGCTAAGCCTGCCAAGGAAGACAAAGCTGCCCATCAGGCCCATTAAGTCCGCCAGGCCCATGTAAATATCCAGCTGTTTACCTGGTCAAGGGCGGTTCGCATCATACCCATTAAGCCCCCACGTTTCCAAGAGGAAGTGGGTAAATGGGTTCGATAATGGTGTAGTGGTCATTCGTCCACTACGCCCGAGATGCAGGAACATACGTACCACTATCAGAGTGAAGCAGTTATCCATTGACAAGACCGAGGGGACGCTGCACCTATAAAAGGACTAAACCTCGAAGGAACATGAGAGGTGAAGAGAGCTACTAAGTGTTAGGTACTCTGACAACACATATACTTTACTTTCTACTACATATTTCTTCCTTCTTGACTAGGTATGACAGCCCCATGGGCGATATCCCTTTAAATCGATCCTGCTGCCCCGGGTCCCTCTTAAGTTCCCTACTAACTTAAGCATCGGAGGATATTTGTGTCGAAACCCAAATCCGACCACCCTTAACGATTTCTCGTGGTGCAGATCGCTCGGCAGGTGATCCTCAAGTAGTTTGGAGCCCCTCCAAACTAAGTAGGTCTTCCTCCAAGTAGCTCGGCCGCCTCCCTCCAGACCTGAACTACCAAGCACGAGGGCCCGATCATCCCAGCTAACGAGGACACGCGTTGACCCGAGGCATCCAAGTCAGCCTCCTTTATTGTTGACCGAAACCCTGTGGTTGTTGGCTCGATGGGGCTGCTGGAAATTTCCAGCAGCCCCATGTGGGCTGCCCTTTGATTGTCAAAAATGCACCAACCCCCCTTTCCAGCTGGCCCTTGTGGGCTGCCCTTTGATTGTCAAAAATGCACCAACCCAAGGGGGGTTGGTGCACCAACCCCCTCCCACTTCATCCCTATAAAAGGGTGGTAATGGTTTTGGTTATTTGTATCGAAAACTTGAGATTTCTTTTGTAACTTCATTAGAATTCATATGAAGTGTTTCCTTGATCGATTTTCGATCTAAATTGCTTGTGCTCTCTCTTTCTTCTTTGTTCTAGTTACTTCGGCAGTCTCGATTGCTTCCGTAGCGCAACAAATTGGTATCAAAGTTTTGGCGACGAAGATCTAGACGAAGAAGATGAGCAAAGATGGCGACGACAACCCTTCTACTCAAATGGCGTAATCTTCAACAATGCGAACTATCGTATCCAATACGCAATTTGAAATTGAGAAGTTCGATGGGCATATTAACTTCGGCATGTGGAAATGCAACTTGACATCTTGAACCAACTTGATCAAGATCAAGTACTAGATGAGATGCCAACTACAATGTCGGACTCGGAGTGGAGGATGATTGTCATGCCCTGATTCGACCTATACGCTGAGATACGCGTATATGGCCCCTACACACGTGTAAATCCCTTGAAACACGTGGAAGGAAGGGATACAAAGTCAATATTAGATGGTAGAAGCGTAGGCGTAGGTAGTGGCAGTTTTGTAATTTTTCAGAAGATACAAGGGTGTTTCAGTCATTTGGCCTGAAGGGAGAGCGTATCCGCGTAGCACGTGAGTAGCGCACGTAGTGTGCATGAGATACATGTGGAGTGGGGTTAGGCATGTGTGCGTGTGTGTGTGGGAAAGTGTGAAAAGGGTTAGGGTTAATGCCATACTTGTAATTAGTTAAGGTGTGTGTAAGGTAATGGCACAAGTGTAATTAGATGAGGGTGAGTGTATGTATCAATGGCAAACTAGTAAATACATGAGAATAGAGGGGCAATCTAGCAAGGGTATTTTGGTCTTTTATAGTATGCCATGTTAATCTCAAGGAGGATTCTAGAGGAGGAGGATTCTAGAGGAGCCCCTCCCCTTTTCCTTCATCCTTCTACACTTTTCTCTCCACCCTTTCTCCCTAAGCTTGGGCTGAAATTCACCATGCTTCCCTCTCATCTTCTCCTATCTACAAACCCTAAAATCTAGAGTAAAAAGAAGAAGAAACCTAGTTGGCTTCAAGGAGAAACAAGTAGAGGAAGTGAAGAGCAAGATTAAGAGAATAGAAGAACAATTTTGAGGTAGAAATCTAACTTGCTTGGAAAAATTTTCATTCTATGATTTTGATTACAATTAGTATGATGGGATGCCATGTCTTCATGGGTATATGTTTCCTACACAATCTCAAAAGCTTTGGTGATAGAAATTTCATGTTACGCATGCTTGAGTCATGTGCTGAAAACAGTCCAGATTTGGCTGAAATTGATCTGCTTGCTGACACTATATGGCTACATGAAACATTCCCAAAAATTTATATGTTATGTATCTTGCAGCTAGGAACAACTTTCGTGTTTTAACTTTTTGCTAATTCGAATGGGAAATGGGTGAAAAAAATTCAGTTTTGAGGACTGCATAGGTTGCAGCCAGCACAGACCCCGTGTCACTGTTTTAGTTCTCAGTCTTTGCACACTTAACGAAATGTTGCAATTCTGATGCCGTTGGAAAGATAGCTTCGAGGTTTGTTGTTTTGCCCAAATTCTAGTTCAGCCTACAATTGGTAGGAAACCTGAGTTGAAAATGGTGCAGAAATTGTTTCCAGGATGCCGAATTTGCAGCTGATAGTGAAAATTTCACCATAAATCAATCTGATTGGAGTTTGCTCTGAAATTTTTATGGTAGATTCACAACATTTTGCCCTACAAGTGTCTTTTAGATTGCAGATTGAAATTTCCTATAGAATCTTTCATAATGTCTGTCTTTATCTGCATGTTTCAGAAATCAAAGTGCAAGAACTATGTTTTCATGCCTCATATTATGAAATGTTGTGCTATATCATGCCTCTTTTATGTTGGATTGCTAGGACATGATGTGTGCATACCTAATATGGTAATGCTTGTCTCTTTAAAGTGTTCTTGAATGTTTGGCTAGGATAGCCGCTTCCGTCCTACGACGGGTAGGCATCCTAGACTGGAATGTTGGCATCCTAGACTGGAATGTTGGATGTGTGCGAACCATAGGGTTATGGCGGGACTGGACTATGAAGGTGGCGAGGGGATATAAGGGGGACTGTGTGGATACGGTGTGGCCCACTCACCTTACTGGGAGTGGAGGTTTAGTAGTTGCGATACTGAGGAGTTCCTCACTCCTGCCTGGGACGGGTGAGTTGAGAGGACCGTCGTGCAGTGCCTATGTCCACTGCGTCGTGTGCTTGTTAGCACCCACCGTGGGTGAGGTCCAGTCCCTCATAGCCACGTGGTTTACACACTTACAAATAATTTGTGACATGTATTCCTTAGTATTTGTGTAACGACCCGCTCTCGGGGGCCCGTTACTTATTTGGTTTATTCGCAGGTTCCGCAGTTTACCAGTGAATTCAGCATAGCCACAACGCAGAGATGTATCACAACACTCAAACCAGCGTACGGACGTTATTACAGTCTAAATTAAAGTACAACAACAACCAGCACACACTCTCTCACGAATACATAAAGGAAATACTGAAGGGAAATGCGGAAAAGGAAATACACTGTACAACACACACACCAACAAAATAGTAACTAAAACTCTGCAGCCTCTGTGTCAATATAGTCTCCTCGAACTCTGGGGCAATCTCCTCGATCAGGTCTTCGTCTGCCGGTGCCATAAATGGAACCGAAGGTAAGTCACAACAATTCTAGCGATAGAAAAAGAGGAGTGCACAAATATGGAGCATTAAATAGTAAACAAGTGCGGAAAGTAAAGTAGGGACAGACAAGCATGCAAGTGCAATAAGTAAAGTACATCTGTCAAGCATGCAAGGGTGACAAGTAAAGTAAAGGTGACCGAGCAATGACAATAGCAATAATGAGAGTAATTGTGCCTAGCCTAATTCGTGACTTATAACGGGAAGTACAGTGAGCAACCAAGAGGCCAACTCTTGCCGCGGGTGCTACCCGGGCGAACTATGCTATGAATACTATGCAATAATCTCTGAGAACTGTGCAATAATCTGTGATCTGTGATGGTTGTCACCGGCACTGTTATGGGTTGCTAGAACCCGCACGGTGACAACAAAGTCTGGACTAGTCGCTCCCGCACTTCCGCAATTATAAGTTACCCCAAAAACCCAGTGTCTGTGCAGGTTACCGTACTTGCAATTTTACGAGTCATTTACCATTCTCATATTTCCAGTTACAATCTTTCTATCAAGCATGTCAATAATCTGTTCAGGTCAATAACTGTTCCGAGGCTAAGTGTCAAGTCCTATGTTCATATGTGTACACTATCTATATTTCTAAGGGTAGAATTTACTGTGACTTACACTTTCGGAATGGTGTAGCAAGACGAGGATGGAGTTATAGCGCGGGGAGTGGTACCTGCAAACACAAGAAAATATCAGCTAACTGCTACACTAATTATTATCTACTTAATTGGTTGTTTTGATTTTTGAAACTGGTTGAAACGGTGATGAAAAGTGTTGTAAATTTTTATGTAGGCTATATATGATAAAACTAGTTTTACTGCAAGAGGGAATATTTTTCTGAAGTCTATAGTAATTTTTATAATTTTTAGAAACTCAAAACTAGTTTTAAAACCCAATTTATTTAAGTGACGCGTATCTTTCGTAATTTCTTACGGGAGCAATACAAGTCGGAATTACATGAGTGAGTAGTCAAAACGATCGTTTCAAAGATTACTTTCACATATAATTTTATCACATATTATTGTGAGTGAAAACAGCGAGTTATGATTTTTAGAAAGATTTATACGTATTTAAATTTTAGGTTCAAAAAACGATTCTGGGAAAAGTAGGCGTCTGCTCGCAGTGAGACTAGCGCCATTGGATCCGAAATGTCGTTTCTGATTTTCTGGAGCTATCCACACATTTTTCTGGCCACTGTATTATTAGTTATGGATTAAAAACCAATAAACCCTATTATTAATTATTTAATAAATCGAAAATACGAATTTTCCTCATATTTACAAGTTTACCATTCGAGTAAACTTACGCTTCCCCGATCAATCGACGCCGGCGGGGGCTGACGGTGGCGGAGCGGGGTCTCGCGGCGGAAGGGGGCGACGACGAGGCGTCGGACGCCGTTGACGGCGAGAGGGGAGGCGGAGGCGAGCGAGAGAGGCGGGGAGAGAGGGTGGTGGTGATGCGGGGTGCTCGCCGGAGTGCGAGGCTTTGGGGCGTGGCGGTGCTGACGGCGGGGATGGCGTGGGGCGATGCGGGCTGCGGGCGTCGGTGAAGGCCGCCGGGAGCGGAGGGGAGCTGTCGCGAGCAGCGGACGTGTCGAGGCCGCCTGAGGCGTGGTCGGGGTCGAATGAGAGAGGGGGATTGAGAGAGAGAACGATGGGTTGGGTTATACCAAATGCAGAGGGAGAGGAGAGCGGGATTTCGAATGGGTTGGGCTTTCAAACGAAATCAGAGGAGGAAGGGAGATGCGAGAGCAGCAGCCTGGGTTTGGAAATTAATGGGGGAGAGGAGGAGAATTAGTGTCACTGTGGGTTTATTAGTGTGAAGATTGGGGGTTTTAATAGGGATTACCAATGGTAAAGTTGTAATTTGGAGGGGGACAAAGGATTAAAGAGGGGAGGGGGGATGTTGGATCTGAATGAATTCAGATCCAACCAACTAGTCGGTTGGGTTAAGAGGGTGGTTAGGGTGTTATGGTAAGAGTAAATTTGTAATAGTAATTAGTAAAAAGGTCCTTAGAGAAATGTAATTTGCAAAGCGGTGAAATACAGGCACGTTTTCACAAACGACTCCGAAAAATTACGAAAACATACCCACAGGATCGTATCGTCGCGAGGATCGCGAATACAAGATCCGTTCTGGGATTTGAGCTACGGAAATACAAGTTTTAGGCCAAAATGTTTAGAAAGCGGGTTTGCGGGTTCTAGGCTGAAACGATGTCTGAAAATTACGAAATTAATGTGGGAAGCCCTAAATGATAATAGGATGTTACCGTAGAAGTTTGAAAACGTTTTGAATACGTTTGAATAGAAAATAAATTCGTCGAATCAAAACGGTAATTTTGGAAGATGAATTTTAACAGGAATGTTTTGGGCATTTGCGGAAATCTGAAATTGCTGAAATACAATATAATAAGTCTAGTGCTCAAAAATATTTTTAAAAGAATTTTTTGAAATCAGTTTTGATATACAACTCCTAACTAACCATCATAAAGAAGATTTAGAATAAAAATACGCTAAGTACGTATTTGAAGTGTTTGAAAAATACAGGCCGTTACATTCTACCCTCCTTAAAATAATTCTGTCCTCGGAATTCAGAAGATCGGTAATCGCCTAAGCAATTCAAACGATCGACCGGAAGGTTTGACGAACGACCACGACATAGGAAAATAAGTTGTTAATAGCATGAAATAAAACGTGATATCTCAGCATCAAGAAAACAAGAGATATTACTAATAAATATATATTATTAACATCACCATAGTTACTTCAGATTCATCCAGTAGCCAAAACACGAGATAATGGCACTACATGAAAATGATAGTTATAATGATGAGGACATCTGTTCGAACTTGGAACCTGAGGTGACAAGTCAGTAGCAAGCTTCATTTAACAATATAACATAAAGATCATAAAGTTTAAAAGGGGGTGCCGAAATTCATGATATGGTAGGGTAGGTAGTATAGGGTAGGCGGGAACGGGGCTCAAGGAAAGGATGAGGACAAAGGCAATAATGAGGGGAGGTGGTAGGCGGGAAAGAATTCCAACACGTGGAAAAATCGGGTACAAGATGAAAGTAGGGTCTAGAAGAGAAACACGAGCTCAAGAAGGATGCAAAAACGCAACAGCCTACATGTTGGGTCTGGCTCGATACTCCACTGGTCCTTCTGATCGGCTTTTGCTGAGGAACACGAACTTTGGATGATTGGGTATATCGATTTCTACCTTCCTTTGACGACAGTCAATGGTGTCATGAAATAATCTCAACCAGTCCATCCCAAGAAGTCGGCAAAGAGATCTTGTCTACAAATCATAACGGAACAGTAGATGCATCCGCTGGTTACCGGTAGGGAACCGCCAGCGGTCTCGACCTTCCAACGAGAAGTCAGAGGTTCAACAGTAATAACATGTGTTTGAACGAAACGACTGGCCAAGAAGCAATGTGTAGCTCCTGAGTCGAACAGTGTAAGGGCAGGTTTACCGGCTATTAAGACGGTACCTACCGTGATGAGAATCAAGTCTAAGCTTACGATTTCTAAATATTAGAGCATGTAGCTTAGTGAAAAATCACATACTTGTGATTACTTGGCCCGTAGCTTCGGCTTCTTCCATTGTCATGGTATAAGCTTGGCATCTCTGGGGCGCCTGTCGTGGAGTCTGCTGGTACACTTGCTGCTGAGGATGTAGTAGTTGACGTTGTTGAGCAGATGATGGTGGTCGCTTCCGTTGTGGAACTCGAACTTCTGGTGGTCGAAAATTCGAACGCTACTCTCCGTAGCCAGAGTTCAAGCGTAGAAAGATTCTAAGAAGGTCAATCGAAAGGTCATCAAGCTAAAAGAAGGGTGATAGTGATGAAGATCGATGGCGTTACATAATCATGATTCACGTCCTTGCGGTCCAGCGGACACGGTCAGGGAAGTGACTAAGCTAGGATCACTTATGCCCGGTCTAGCCAGGTCGATCCACAGACTTTAGCCAAGCACATTGACCGGTATCATGGTCCATTGAAGGAAGATTATCATTCATACGAGTGCCACCGATACAAAAGATTTTTACTAATAACTAATTAAGCCTATCAAAATTTAGGTTTTGTTAATGGCTTTTATTAAGGCCAGACAGGTCAACTCCATTGGGGCTCTCCGAGGTGTTCCCGTCCATCTTTCGAGTGTCAAACCTGCATTCAAAGAAAAAATGTCAGCTCAGCCGAGTATCGTATATGATACATCCTGGTTTCACTATACTGTTCACGAGGTATTTTGCACGGACCTGCGTGGGCCGCCAAAACTGTAACGACCCGCTCTCGGGGGCCCGTTACTTATTTGGTTTATTCGCAGGTTCCGCAGTTTACCAGTGAATTCAGCATAGCCACAACGCAGAGATGTATCACAACACTCAAACCAGCGTACGGACGTTATTACAGTCTAAATTAAAGTACAACAACAACCAGCACACACTCTCTCACGAATACATAAAGGAAATACTGAAGGGAAATGCGGAAAAGGAAATACACTGTACAACACACACACCAACAAAATAGTAACTAAAACTCTGCAGCCTCTGTGTCAATATAGTCTCCTCGAACTCTGGGGCAATCTCCTCGATCAGGTCTTCGTCTGCCGGTGCCATAAATGGAACCGAAGGTAAGTCACAACAATTCTAGCGATAGAAAAAGAGGAGTGCACAAATATGGAGCATTAAATAGTAAACAAGTGCGGAAAGTAAAGTAGGGACAGACAAGCATGCAAGTGCAATAAGTAAAGTACATCTGTCAAGCATGCAAGGGTGACAAGTAAAGTAAAGGTGACCGAGCAATGACAATAGCAATAATGAGAGTAATTGTGCCTAGCCTAATTCGTGACTTATAACGGGAAGTACAGTGAGCAACCAAGAGGCCAACTCTTGCCGCGGGTGCTACCCGGGCGAACTATGCTATGAATACTATGCAATAATCTCTGAGAACTGTGCAATAATCTGTGATCTGTGATGGTTGTCACCGGCACTGTTATGGGTTGCTAGAACCCGCACGGTGACAACAAAGTCTGGACTAGTCGCTCCCGCACTTCCGCAATTATAAGTTACCCCAAAAACCCAGTGTCTGTGCAGGTTACCGTACTTGCAATTTTACGAGTCATTTACCATTCTCATATTTCCAGTTACAATCTTTCTATCAAGCATGTCAATAATCTGTTCAGGTCAATAACTGTTCCGAGGCTAAGTGTCAAGTCCTATGTTCATATGTGTACACTATCTATATTTCTAAGGGTAGAATTTACTGTGACTTACACTTTCGGAATGGTGTAGCAAGACGAGGATGGAGTTATAGCGCGGGGAGTGGTACCTGCAAACACAAGAAAATATCAGCTAACTGCTACACTAATTATTATCTACTTAATTGGTTGTTTTGATTTTTGAAACTGGTTGAAACGGTGATGAAAAGTGTTGTAAATTTTTATGTAGGCTATATATGATAAAACTAGTTTTACTGCAAGAGGGAATATTTTTCTGAAGTCTATAGTAATTTTTATAATTTTTAGAAACTCAAAACTAGTTTTAAAACCCAATTTATTTAAGTGACGCGTATCTTTCGTAATTTCTTACGGGAGCAATACAAGTCGGAATTACATGAGTGAGTAGTCAAAACGATCGTTTCAAAGATTACTTTCACATATAATTTTATCACATATTATTGTGAGTGAAAACAGCGAGTTATGATTTTTAGAAAGATTTATACGTATTTAAATTTTAGGTTCAAAAAACGATTCTGGGAAAAGTAGGCGTCTGCTCGCAGTGAGACTAGCGCCATTGGATCCGAAATGTCGTTTCTGATTTTCTGGAGCTATCCACACATTTTTCTGGCCACTGTATTATTAGTTATGGATTAAAAACCAATTAACCCTATTATTAATTATTTAATAAATCGAAAATACGAATTTTCCTCATATTTACAAGTTTGCCATTCGAGTAAACTTACGCTTCCCCGATCAATCGACGCCGGCGGGGGCTGACGGTGGCGGAGCGGGGTCTCGCGGCGGAAGGGGGCGACGACGAGGCGTCGGACGCCGTTGACGGCGAGAGGGGAGGCGGAGGCGAGCGAGAGAGGCGGGGAGAGAGGGTGGTGGTGATGCGGGGTGCTCGCCGGAGTGCGAGGCTTTGGGGCGTGGCGGTGCTGACGGCGGGGATGGCGTGGGGCGATGCGGGCTGCGGGCGTCGGTGAAGGCCGCCGGAGAGCGGAGGGGAGCTGTCGCGAGCAGCGGACGTGTCGAGGCCGCCTGAGGCGTGGTCGGGGTCGAATGAGAGAGGGGGATTGAGAGAGAGAACGATGGGTTGGGTTATACCAAATGCAGAGGGAGAGGAGAGCGGGATTTCGAATGGGTTGGGCTTTCAAACGAAATCAGAGGAGGAAGGGAGATGCGAGAGCAGCAGCCTGGGTTTGGAAATTAATGGGGGAGAGGAGGAGAATTAGTGTCACTGTGGGTTTATTAGTGTGAAGATTGGGGGTTTTAATAGGGATTACCAATGGTAAAGTTGTAATTTGGAGGGGGACAAAGGATTAAAGAGGGGAGGGGGGATGTTGGATCTGAATGAATTCAGATCCAACCAACTAGTCGGTTGGGTTAAGAGGGTGGTTAGGGTGTTATGGTAAGAGTAAATTTGTAATAGTAATTAGTAAAAAGGTCCTTAGAGAAATGTAATTTGCAAAGCGGTGAAATACAGGCACGTTTTCACAAACGACTCCGAAAAATTACGAAAACATACCCACAGGATCGTATCGTCGCGAGGATCGCGAATACAAGATCCGTTCTGGGATTTGAGCTACGGAAATACAAGTTTTAGGCCAAAATGTTTAGAAAGCGGGTTTGCGGGTTCTAGGCTGAAACGATGTCTGAAAATTACGAAATTAATGTGGGAAGCCCTAAATGATAATAGGATGTTACCGTAGAAGTTTGAAAACGTTTTGAATACGTTTGAATAGAAAATAAATTCGTCGAATCAAAACGGTAATTTTGGAAGATGAATTTTAACAGGAATGTTTTGGGCATTTGCGGAAATCTGAAATTGCTGAAATACAATATAATAAGTCTAGTGCTCAAAAATATTTTTAAAAGAATTTTTTGAAATCAGTTTTGATATACAACTCCTAACTAACCATCATAAAGAAGATTTAGAATAAAAATACGCTAAGTACGTATTTGAAGTGTTTGAAAAATACAGGCCGTTACAATTTGCTTACCTGTCCTTGTGAATTGTTACCCTTCTGCTGGCTGTATTCAAAATCTGAATATTATTCTTCTGCCGAGTTGGTTCCTGCTGGGCACGCTTTGACGTGTCCATCTTTACTTTCAGGTTCTGAGCAGGTGACACTAGACACGGATCTCCCTCAGGAGAGTTCGCAATATTGACTTTGAGGCGCCCCTTACTTTTGGGAAATGATATAGTGTGACTTTCTTGTAGTGTGTGTTGAGTTGCTGTATAATTAAGTGGACCACTCTAATTATAGTGTTTTTTTGTACCGTGTACTATTTGTGCCATGTACTTGGTGTTCAGTAGTAGTACTTTTGGCTGTATAACCATGTGCAATGGTTTTCTGTTGAGTACTCTTTGTGATGACATATTAAAATTGTTTACTCTTACTTCTGTGTTGACTGTATAATCCAGCATTCGCAGCGACCTGCGCTACTAAGTTGTCTTACCTACGCTTGGTGCAATACCGCGGCTTGTTACGCCCCTGGCCCGAATTCCTTGCCAGGGTATTTGTGAGACCGGGGCGTGACAATGATGAACCGGAATGCTTGCGACACGATCCGGCTATACTTGACGAATGAGAAGAAATATCCTTTCATGGCGGAGACGAAAACGAAAGCGTTATGGGTTGCTCTTGGTGAGAAGTACATGAAGAAGAACATTCAGAATCGCCTACACATAAAGAAGAAGCTCTTTGGCCTTAAGATGGAGGAAGGAGTTTCGGTTTAAGTACAACTGGACTACTACAACAAACTCCTCACAGATCTGAGGAATATCGACGTCAAGGTGGAAGATGGGGACAAAGCGATGATTCTCCTCAACTCCCTACATAAAGACTACGAGCACTTCGTTTCAATCTTAACCTAAGGTAAAGAATCTATCACATTCATTGAAGTTTCTAACGCTCTCACTAGCAATGAATTTAGAAAGAAGGATGATGAGAAGATGAGGGGCCAAGGGTCCGATGCGCTTACCGTGGTGAGAGGTCGAAACAATGAAAGGAGTGGAGGCCGCAAAGGGAACCAAAGATACGAGACGAGGGACACGAGTAGAGTTTCGCGCACCGACATCAAGAAGGATCAATGTGCCTTTTGTAAAGAAAGAGGACATTGGACAAGAGAGTGCCCAAAGGCTAAGAAGAAGAAAGAGGCTACCGCCAACATCGTCAAAGGTGTTGAGGTTGATGAGTGGGTCCTTGTCGACGTTGCGAAGGAGGTGATGAAGGAGGGATTGGTTCTTGACTCGGGATGCTCATTTCATATGACACCCCACATAGAGTACTTTACTAATTTCCATGAAGGTAGTAGAAGTACAGTTTCTTGGAGACGACAGAGCTTGCACGACGACAGGCATTGGCACTGTCCTCAGGATGTGAAATGGAGTCACACGGGAATTAGATAAGGTACGCTATGTTCCTGACCTAAAACAAAATCTCATATCACTTGGGTCAATTGAAGCCAAGGGTTGCAAGGTGACCATGGAGGATGGAGCTTTGATGGTGACTAGTGGTGCCTTGATTGTAATGAAGGGGAGGCGCACATGCAACCTCTACTACATGGATGGCGAGGTGGTAACTAGCACGGTGGATCTTACCCGAGAGGATGAGAGAGACGACTCTACTTTGGCACATGTGCCTTGGGCATGTTGGCGAGAAGGCTCTTCAGAAGCTGATTGATGGTGACCATCTACGAGGAGCAAAGTGTGGGAAGATCGACTTTTGTGAGAATTGTGTATTTGGAAAGAAGACATGTGCTTCTTTTGGGACCGCCATCCACAACACGAATGAGTGCTTGACTATGTCCACACTGATGTGTCGGGACCATCGAGGGCGGCTTCATTCGGAGGTAATCACTATTTCGTGATATTTATTGATGATTTCTCACGAATGGTGTGGGTGTTCTCCTTGAAGTACAAAGACCAGGTGCTGAGCAAGTTCAAGGAGTGGAAAGTCTTTATCGAGACTCAAACCGATAAGAAGATCAAGCGACTCCATAGCGACAACGGTGGAGAGTACAGATCGGGCCCCTTCTTTGACTACGGCAGAAGAAGGTGATACAACGACACTTCACTGTAGCTGGTACGCCGCAGTAGAATGGTGTAGTCGAAAGGATGAACCGAACTTTGCTAGAGAAAGTTCGGTGTATGTTATCGACATCCGGCCTTGGAAAAGCGTTTTGGGCAGAGGCCTTGGCGTACGCGACCTACTTGATCAACATGCTACCTTCTGCAGCACTTGATGGAAGACCTCCTTTGGAGGTATGTTCGAAAAAGCCAGTTTCCGACTACGAGTCCTTGCATATTTGGGGGTGTCCTTCTTCCTTCGTAGTAAAGGAGGACAAGCTAGATCCTAAAGCCAAAAAGCCATCTTCTTGGGCTTTAGCGATGGAGTGAAAGGGTAAAAGCCGTGGTGCCCTACACAGCGAAAGGTGATCCTCAGCAGAGTCATGACGTTCGACGAGTCAGCTATGTTGAAGAAAGGAAGCAGACCCGGAGGTGGAGCCTTTATGGACACATCTAGAGCAGGTTCAGATTGATGTGTCAAAGATTCCAGAGGAGAGGACTATTAACTCTAGTCCTACACCACCTGTTCCAGACGGTCTACTCCAGACAGATGGTGGTGATGGAGGTTCGGCTTCAGGTGGTGGAGATGCTTACTCTTCGCAAGATGTACAACAGCTGGATTCCATTGCATCTTTGAGACCACGTAGAGAGATTAGAAGACATGCAAGATATATTGATTTGGTCTCATATACTTTCCCTGCAGTTAGTATTGATACTTCTACCTCCTTCCAAGAGGTGAAGCTTTTCGAAGACCCACAAAGATGGAAGAAAGCAATGAACGAGGAGATGGAATCGCTTTAGAAGAACAAGACATGGGAGCTGGTGGAGCTTCCTCATGACAAGAAGGTGATTGGGTGTAAGTGGGTTTACACTAAGAAGGAAGGAGCCAAGATGGAGATATCCGCTTCACAGCAAGATTTGTGGCGAAAGGATATGCTCAAAAAGAGGGGATCGACTACAACGAGGTATTCTCCCCAGTTGTGAAGCATTACACGATTCGAATTCTATTGGCGTTAGTTGTACAACTCGATCTTGAGTTGGTACAACTAGATGTTAAGACGACTTTCTTGCATGACGTGCTTGAGGAGGAGATTACATGGCTCAACCTGATGGATACGAGGATGGAGATGGACTTGCATGTAAGTTGAAGAAATCTCTTTATGGGTTGAAGCAATCTCATAAACATTGGTATAAGCGCTTTGAGCGCTTCATGACACAAGATCAAGGGTATGTCCGGAGTCCCTTTGATCATTGTGTGTTCTTTCGGAGGCTTGGAGATGGTTCCTTCATCTACCTCTTGCTTTATGTTGATGACATGCTCATAGCATCATCAAATAAAGAAGAAATCCAGAGGTTGAAAGACCAGTTGAGTTACGCGTTTGAGATGAAGGACATTGGTGATGCACGAAGGATTCTTGGCATGGAGATATACCGAGATCAAGGTGGAGGTACATTACATTTTTCCCAGAGTCGCTACTTGAAATCTATTGTTCACATATTTGGATGTGAAAAGATGAAGACCGTGCTTACTCCGCTTGCACCTCACTTCAAACTTTGTGCAATGCATTCTTCGAAGGATGAGGAGGAGAATGAGTCTACGAAGAAGGTATCGTATGCTAATGCGGTAGGTGCAATGATATATGTGATGGTGTGCACGAGACCCGACCTTCCACACGCTGTGAGCATGGTGAGCCGCTACATGCACAATCCAGGGACTGCACATTGGCAGGCGATGCAGTGGATTCTGAGATACATCAATGGAACCATTGATTTGGGATTGACATACAAGCAAGATGATGACGGTCTGCAAATTGTTGTGTATGTTGATTCTAATTTTGTAGGCGACTTGGATGGGAGGAGATCCATGACAGGCTATGTCTTCACCTTGTCAGGAGCTCCTATTTATTGACGAAGTATACTCCTGTCTACAGTAGCCTTGTCTACCATGGAGGCAGAGTACATGGCACTAACTGAAGCTGTGAAGGAGACGATATGGTTAATGGGCTTGATGGACGACTTGGGTGTTTAGCAAGACATGTACGACTTGCATTGTGATAGCCAAAGTGCAGTACACTTAGCGAAGAATCAAGTCTTTCATGCAAGGACCAAGCATATCGATGCCAGATATCACTTTGTTCGTGACTATGTTGGAGAAGACGACGATGACATCACCTTGATGAAGATAGGGACGGAGGACAACTCCGCGGACATACTTACGAAGGTTGTTACATGGGTCAAGTTTAAACATTGTTTGAACTTGATCAACATTATTCCAAGATAACGATGGTGGCCCCTTTTAGGGCAACGAGGCTCTGCATAGCCATATGAGCCTTTCGAGGAAAGATGACGGGAACACGAGATGATTCTCACCAAGGAGGAGCGTTGACGGTCGATTGTGTGACATAGACCTAATATCTCGCTAATGTGGAGATTTGTGGTTGTTGGCTCGATGGGGCTGCTGGAAATTTCCAGCAGCCCCATTGGGGCTGCCCTTTGATTGTCAAAAATGCACAAACCCTCTCTCCATTCATCCCTATAAGAGGGTGGTAATGGTTTTGGTTATTTGCATCGAAAACTTGAGATTTCTTTTGTAACTTCACTAGAAATCATATGAAGTGTTTCCTTGATCGATTTTCGATCTAAATTGCTTGTGCTCTCTCTTTCTTCTTTGTTGTAATTACTTCGACGGTCTCGATTGCTTCCGCAGCGCAACAAACCCAACCGTCAACACCACAAAAATTAGAGATAACTATGAATGTAAAGTGTGAAGCTTAGATCAATACCTTGTCATTATCCAAATTCCAATGCGTGGGCTCTATGGCCAGCAATCATTATTTTCTCAGTTATCATCTTCTATCTATAAGAATGAGGGAAACGTGATATTGTTCAGAGTGGCTAGTTGTTGGCCTATCACAATTTCAGAACAGATGTGTTTCTGTCAGTTACACCAGTCTAAATATTGTATGAAAACTAAGCCAGCCCATGCAACTTGGTCCAATGCTGCATAATGCACCTAGTTGACCTATAATTTATCCATCCATCAATCATCCAACAGTGGAAACTCATGGAGATATTGCTCAAGTGAAACCCTAGCAATCTGAACAGTTCAAGCCAAGACCTTCATGTAAAGCGAGCATCACAGTTGCTCATGATCATGATGGACTTGTGTAGCCCACTTCGTTACTAGTCAATTATCCCATACCACCAAAAGTCGGACGCTTGCATGATTTTGTCCACCATTCATTACTTGCATACTTCTCCTTTCAAGACTTCAAACTAGTACCAACATTAATTTAGGGGTATGGTTTTTCTTCGACTAAAAGCCATAATAAAACTTTTTTGATTTTGTTATTGAGTTGAGAAGAATCAGGCACCTGGTTAAACTTATATATGACAAACTCTAAGACTACTAATAGATTGTTAGTTTACTAATTTTCACACGTCTTCTTTTAGGCGAGATCTCTTTGTTCCTGAATTCCCTTGTTTTCCGTCTAAAAGGTCAGACCTTTCCTTAATTTATAAATATGATAGCGGATGTCATGTGACATATGTTTTATGATATATGTAGATCGACATGTGTCATACCTGCTACGAGTTTTTCAATCTTTATGAAGATCAAAATAAACGGTGCAGAGCATCTTTTTAAGAAGTATGTAGGGATTAGCTACATGCATGACATGTTTTCCAATTACTTTATGATAAATATTCTTTGTTCGTATATTAGGTAGGATATAAACGGAGGGAGGGAAAGAGACAGGGAAAGAGATACCAATCCAAGGTTGTTTGAATCAGCCCACAGAAAACACTCACCCCTTTGGCCTTTGGTCTCACTGGCCCCTGGTTTTTGCTCACCAAAAAAATGGTATTCTCCCCCTCCTCTCTTTATCCCCTCCCCCTCCAAATGCCCCCCTCAAAAATCCCATCACCCCCCGATAAAAATCCATTCTTTCCCCATCGTCTCACATCAGGAGGTCACAATACTTCCTGGGTCTCCCTCGATTTCCCTTCTCGTTGATGAGGGTTGAAGAGAAATCTGTAGAATTGGCGACGGTGGCTGGAAATATTTCTTCTTCAAAGAGAGGGAAGAGGAAGAAGCAGAAGATGCCTACGGTGGTTCAAAGGCTGTTTGATACATGCAAGGATGTGTTTGCCGATTGCGGACCGGGGATCGTCCCTTCGCCGGAAAACATCGCGCGGCTGCGATCGATTTTAGGTACTGAATTTTGGTCTTAAATTTTGTTTGAGGATGGGGGAAGTCTTTAGATGTGATACTTTATTGGTAAAGATTGGTTTTGATGCAAAGTTGTATATGTTTTTGATTGAGAGGGATGATTCAGTGTCATCAAGATTTGTTTCTTGTATTCATTATTTGATAAAAGTGTAATTTTGCCTTTCATTGTTAGTTAGGGATTTGGATGTGATATGCATTGCGTCTGTTGCTTTTGCAACGACATCACTTTTGCCTGTAATGTTGTAACATTGTAAGCTGTTTGCCTATTTTGAGCAGGATTACGCTTTCTAGATAACTTGATAATTTGCTACGTTTGTCATGGACTCTAGTATTAATAGAAATTTATTTTAACTATTATTCCCATCAATATTGTTTTTTCGAAATAAATATCTATATATAATTGTGGATTTGAAAGCGATTTTGGACACCTTTTTAATTTGGCATCTGAGTCTATGTTTCATAAGAGAATAAAGGTTGATGTGTCAATTCGCTTCTTAAGTTCATGGTCACGATTGTGGTTATTTTGTTAATTGAAGTGTTGGCATATGAGATGAGGAGTACAGAATTCAAAGTCATTTGTGGGATAACTGGATGTTGCTCTTGAGGTTTCCAGAAATGTGACTGCTGCTTTCTAGCTTCCACTTAATTTGCTAGCTCTTTTTGTGCAGGTTTTTAGTATCAGGCTATGTGCTTGATTATGGCTCAAGGTTTAGGGAGGAGCATTGTGGGGTGAATGCAAATGACTTCTGTTTCTCAATTTAGTTCATCATAACACTATAGGGCATTCAACTGAAAATGAGAAACTTCAGAATTATCTGCAGATCTCTTGAATGTAGAACTAATGCAATGCTCTAATGCGGCATTATGCATGTACCATTTGCACTTCTTGCAAAGCTACCTTAGAGGTTGCATAGTAGTATATCTTCATGACATGATTTCAATCAACAGTTAAATGGATTCTGATCAGACTTTTTTCTACCATCATGCAGATAACATGAGTCCGGCAGATGTCGGCCTCAGCCCAAGGATGCCTTATTTCAGGAGTGCTGAGTTCAGGGGGCCTCCTCCAATCACTTACCTACATCTTTACGAGTGCCCTAAATTCTCGGTATCTCACTTGCCAATAGATCCACTTCAGAGTAGCTTGTTCTAAAATATCAGAAATTTGTATCCTTCATAGTTGCTATTTGTACCATGCAGATTGGTATTTTCTGCCTTCCACCATCTGCTGTCATTCCATTGCATAACCATCCCGGTATGACTGTTTTTAGCAAGATTCTTTTTGGTTCCATGCACATCAAGTCGTATGACTGGATAGATGCCCCTCAAGACACCGACGAAACGTTGAAACCTTTGCATCGTAAGCTCTGATTTAGGGTTTGTAACATTATGCTTATCTACCTTAACGGTCATCAGCATTTTGCTGCGCTGTGACTCCAACCAAGTGATTTATCTCCTCCTTAATACTGATCCTGATTTTGTTCCTTTCACCAATAGTTCAGGGTGGAAACAGGAGACTAGCAAAGGTAAATACCGATACTGTCTTCACAGCACCATGTGAGACGTCTATACTGTATCCAGCTGCTGGAGGGAACATGCATTGTTTTACAGCGATGACCTCTTGTGCCGTTCTGGATGTACTCGGTCCACCTTATGATGACGATGACAAAAGGCATTGTGCCTACTATAATGTGTTTCCATGCACAAGCATATCTGGTATGTTCTCTAATTGCTTTTCTATAACTCAGATAAATGCCATGGGTTCCTAGAGCTTGCTTGACAAAACTACCTCGCAATCCCTATGTTAGAAGCAATATGTTGTTTGATTAGGCCACGAATTACAAATGTTTGGAAAAGCTCTATTGCTACGATTTTAGCTGCCCCATGTATATTGTCGGATGCATGCCTCGTGGATGACAACCCTGGATAAAAGAGATTACTTTTGTGAATTGATTACTTATGACATCATGTTCAATCCATTTGTTATTATTCTATGTTCGATGTGCTTATGTTATTAAGGAGCGTAAATGAAATGGAGTCTGAGCTTCCTTTCCTAGACATATTTTTAAGAAATAAGTTCCATTTACTGTTATGGGCTAAGATTCGAGGTTTCCACCGATACTAAAAAGTTTCGGTCGTTTCATTTCGAAGGTAGGTGGTTGAAATCTCCATTTTCGGCCAAAATCCCTTAAAACCTCAAACAAAATCAAAATTGAGTGAAAAATCTTAACATGAACAATGAAACAACCAAAAGCCCTCGATAAATTTTGAATAAGAAACATAAATATGATCAGAAATTTAAAAAACAACGGCAAAAACTGGGGGGAAATGAAAAAAGTGGAGGATGAAGAGCACCTTACCTCGGCCGTCTTCGTCTTCGTTGCCGTTGCCACCGTCGTTGCTGCTGATGTTGTTGCCTCCACTCGTCGTTGCCATGTGCTCAGCCGCTACATCGAGTTCAATCGAGATGGAAATGTGAAAGAATCAGAAAGAGGGTGTTAGTGTTATGTTTTAAGAAGAAGCAATTCCGACCCGACCTGCTTCTAGTTACATAACCCTCTCCATCGTTCTCCTGTTCACTCTCGACCTCGAGCTCAAGACAATGGCTGATTTGCATGCACATCAACAGAGACGGCTGGCGACGGTGCTGTAGATGGTGAAAATGGCAAAGGTGATACTGTAGGAGGAGGCAAAAACGGCGATAAAGGTGAGTTTCTCTCTTTTCTACCCAATTCTTTTCCCCCCTTTTCATGTAGCCATTTTTATAACTTCACTCATTATATCTTCCCTTGCCATGCATCATATTATATCTTCCCTGATTTATATAAGGTTTAACTTTGTTCTATTATTAGTTGCTCTTTAGCCTATTCGTAGCAAGGTGGGGAACCCTGTACTGTAGATATCATTTCCAAGCATTAATTAGGGATATAAACCAAATACAAGAACGAAACCACCAAAACTAGTCAAAACCAAGTTTTAGAAGGTCACCGAAACCAAGTTCTTAAGCCTTATTTAGGGCATGTTGGTTGCATGTAAGATGTTGAAAGACAATGGAAAATAGGCTTCACAAAGGTTGCACTGGTCATCCCAATCACTATAGTGCTCTTTTATTGTTTTTCTTCCTTTTCCTATGCAGCTCCATGGATGGTTATTTTTCACGATGTAATTGATCGGAAAAGTTTGCAGATGTGATAGAAGAGTCAAACATCCATTTATCAAGAAAACTTCTCCAAATAATGTCCTCTTGTCATTTTCTAAGCATCCAAACATACTTTATAAGCTTTCTAGGAGCGGGAATGGGACGAAGCGTGTTTAGGAAGGGCTTTTTTTGTTTTTTTTTTTGGGGGGGAGCGGTGTAAAAGGCGGCTGGCCCTCTTGAGAAGAAACCATTGTTTCCAAAACACTTCATTTTTACGAAATTTTGCTGTGTTGGACACTGCTTGGACACCCATTTCACACGACTCATACACAGCTCATGTAAAAGAAACCAGAAAAACTAATGTATCATTGCATTTATAAAAGGAAAATATTAGAAGGAATATCCAGATAGAATCCACTATGGGATGAGGGGGGAATGGAAACACAATATCTTGGTAGAATCCATAAAGGAATGTCCAAGGAATGAAAATAAGAATATTTAATGTGGCATTGCATATCCTTGCTGCAAGACATCTAACCCGGTTATCATGCCTTTTTTAAACCATGCCATAGTCATGGTAAGAAAATGAGTAGAATTAAATATATAAACTATTTCTCCTCGAAGTATAGGGTGTGTATTAGTGTCCATACATACGTGTAGCTGTGGTCCCGCATCCTATTAGTTAGAACTTGACACTTGACACTCATGTCCAAATAACTCCGGAAGAAACTGCTCGAGAGGGGAATGTTGATATCTGTTACATTAGCTTGTCCACTAGATGTCTAAAAGCATACATTTCATAGCATGGTCATATTCTTTGTTTTGTTACCCCACTTCGCATGGCGGCATTTATTGAAGTTACCCTTGGAGCTCATGATATGTGAACTTAATGATATTTAACATAAAACAGGTGTACCAGTACTTATTGGTTCAGGATTCCTTGGGTCGCTATTCTCCGCAAGTTCTTCTGTAGTTTTTACTGATTCCTGCACTTTTTGGCACGTATTTAGCTCCACAATGAAAGAAAATGTATCTGGACTGCATCCTTGACGACGTTTTTATCATATTTTGTGGTCCTATCCCAGGCGTTCCAGCTCCAGCGTCTTCCGGGGGTGAGGTGTATGCGTGGCTAGAGGAGAGAGAGAAGAAGCCCGAGGAGTTGGTCATGCTCGGTGCAAAATACAATGGCCCTAGAATTGTGGAGCACTGATTTGGCGTCTATTGGAATTTGGAGCGTGCAAAGAATTTGTGACGTTTGCAATGCGATGACGCCACCCGTGCAGGAGGGAAACAATACATCATCTGCAGCTCCAGTTGTAAATAGACAAACAAGAAGGACAAAAAAAAAAGAAAGGTGGGAAAAACGAAGGGAATGGTCTTGAATTCATACAAGTGACTAACCTTCTTTAGGTTTTTCTTTCTTAGCTGTTCTTTAGGGGTTTCTTTCTTTGTTGAAGTCATAGATAATTTGTGAGGAATAGCTTAATTTTTGAAGTCTGGGTGGATGGTGGTATGCGTGATTGTAATACCTGGTTGCATATCTTTTTATGTGTTCATTGCTTTGTCTATGCGTGTCGTCCGCAGGTGAGAGTAGATACATACTTTTTTCTAAGCTCAGCAGCTTCAGGAGTTGTATGCGCAGCGGTATTTCTCATATTGTTCAACTAAACTGAATGCAAGGGGTCTGGCTTTGCAAAATGTGGAACATGTCCCCCGTTAATATTGAAGTGTTTTGCTTGTAGATGGTAGTATATTTGCTATCACTAAGCACTCTTATTCATAGGCTGATATAATCCAAATTTGGACCCCCCTGAATCCTCAGACCTCCATGCTGTGGCACACTTCATGGATTTGTGCTGAGTATGATTGGATGGACGGTTTAATTCATAAATTTCTATTCTCCCACTAATCAAGAGCTAAAAGTCTAGCCCCCGTGGGGATTCTCCGACTTCTTTAGGTTCCATGGAAACTCCGACGTCAAGCATTTGGTGACGAGCATTTATACCCGGATGGATGACCTCCTTAGAAGTCTCGTGTTTCTGTAATCCATCCATGTATCCTCTTTTTCGCTGTGAGGTCAATAGTCCTTTACTGCTTTCGATGAATCAATAAAAAAGTCATGAATCCAAAAATCATTACTTCTTTCGTGAAAAGGGCATCGAGTTATCTAGTGAAAAATGATACAAAGACATGAAGTTCTTCATTCATAAGGAAAATAAAGGGCTTGGAATTACAGAATCCATGTTTGAACCCAAAAAAAGGGAAAAGAAAGCAACTTGATGTGTGGATATCTTTATGTAAACCAAATCATTGCCAGAGGTTATACCTTCATCTCAGCAGAGAGCTGGTCAGGTTACAGGCAAATCAATCACATGTCTCCTGGCATACGTGCCAAATCTAGCTGATTGCTGACTCCATAGAGAATCCTAAATACATGGGGAGAAAATTTGCATGGACAATAACTTAAAAGTATCCAAATTATGATGAAATTTCATCACATTATTTTTTGCAACATGTTTTGCTAGCCCTACAAACACATTCTCTCATGCTATCGTATTCTAGATGCTGGAAAGCTTATTCTCTATTAGCCCATTTCCGAGTTGTTCCTGTAAGCCTCTTGATCTTTATTTCTTCTGATCTACATCTCTCGCTGCCTTCTGATTCCTTCTACGATGGTTGAGGGAGATCCCAATTCTGAGGCAAGGGTCCGATATCAAATATGATTTCTCGATGACAAGACCAGACAAGCTTGATTGCTTCTGGTGTTCCGATTCCTGCACCCCTCGGATCACCAGCAGGTCCGAACCTGTAATGTCATTGTTTTCCCCCCACATTACGATTTGAATGTTCAAGCAAGAAAATTGAATCAACGTATACTTTACTAACCAATGATTCTGCGGAGCGCCTGTGGTCCTTGCCCTCATACCAGCATATGTTGTCCCATTCACTGACCTCCCAAGAACTTCCTGGAAAAACAAACATCTTATTATCATAATGATTTCAACAAAAAATGACTTCGTTTAAAGCAATCATTATTCATTAACAATACGTCTGAAGCCTATTTTGGTAAGGTAACGAAAACAAGGCGGCATTATGTTGTCATCGTCAGGCATCAAAACATTTTAACAAGGTTCGATGTGTAACAATTAGAAACTAAATTCATTCTCTCATCCATTTGGGACACTTTCATCCTTCCATTTCTATAAACCGATATTACTACATGAAGCATATATACTTCCAGTGACGTATTCAGTATTGATTTCCTAACTAAATCTAACTACAGTAAGCACACGAAATCTGTTGCCAATATAATTTTTTAACATTGAAAAAAATCTAAAAAAGTAGAGCACACAGCGATTTTACTCAACTTTTTACAACTGTAGCATCATTTTCACGTTTTCACCTTTCTTATGCTAATCTGATCTTTATATACAAAAGTTAAATTAAATAGAAAGATGCATGCAAGTGATTCTTGATTCTAATGTGAAACATTCTCTTGTGAAATCCATATTAACATGCAAAAAAATTTGCAAATGGGTTTTCTTTCTCATAATGTGATTGCAATTCATGATAGAGAGGAAGAAAAAAGGATTCATGCGGAAGAAAATGGGATGACATCATCTTTTTGTCATTGCAAAAGCAAATCATCCCCCTAGAACAGGACTTTAATCATTCTTTGGAAAGTCGTGTATGGGAGCCTTGACGGCTTTAATTAATATCCAATTATTTGAGCATCCCTTCACTGAAAGGAAATGATACATGAGGAATATTGTTGGATAATCCTCGCTTTCTCTCTCTCTTTTTTTGGTTACAAAGGAGGGCGTCGAACCCTTGACCTACCACTACGGGGGAGAGGGAGTACCACTAGGCCAAAGGGCCGGTGGTATCCTTGCTTTCTCTTTTGGTCGAATATAAAAGTTTGGTACGAAAGGAAATCACAAAAATTATAATTATTCTGAGGTTCACATTTACATATCAAAATAGAAATTAGCAAAATATCGTGACAAGTTGTACGAGAGATCTTCATAAGCTCTCAAGTATGTACAAAGTATGATATAGTGGAAAAGCAAATGTGACTAGATTTTCAGGAAACCTTGCCTGCAAGAATAGTTGATCATTTGATACAACTGCAGCCGTTAAGTGTGCATGCATTCTCTCACAAGCTTCCAATACCATGTTAAGCTGATCCTGCTTGTATGAAGTCACAATCTGGCCGAGATAAAAGTTAGTTTGAGGGATGTAATTCTATTGATCCGGAGATTACGTAAACATGAAAAGTGAACATCTTACAACATCATCAATCATCTTGAATGTTAACATTCTATTAAAAAACAAACATTAAGAAAAACAACAGATCCTTATAGAGTCTTTGATAAAGTTTAAAAATACTTGAAAAGAATGGCCAAGACTGAGAAGTTGTTAAGAACTAGAAAAATAAAATCCTAAAATGGGATGAAATTTTAAACTTAAAAGGCATAAATTAATTCATTTTGATCACTTATTTACCCCTTCCACATAAAATAGCATGCCTTATATTTCCAATATTGTAATGTACGCAACAAGAAATTGTATTTTCCATGTCATTTCTTTACCTGGAAGGGGCCAAATATTTCTTTTGTCACCAGCTCAAAATTGTTTTCCTTGAGCATCTCATCAATGGGAACAAAAAGCGCTGTTGGTTTCATTGCCCCATATATTTTTGGAATGGAGTGATCCTTTAATGGTTCTCCACCAAACAGTAACTTTGATCCTGGAATTAGAAGCAGCTTACTGATGTGTTCAAGCATGCTTGCTGTCGTGACCTGTGGACATTGAAATTTGTCAGAGGACCAAACCATGATGCTCCGTAGCAGATTCATATGTAAAGTAACTGACGAGAAACATTTATCACACATTCTAGTAGCACTATTCAAAATAGGATTCAATTCTTGTAAGCTATATTTGCCATAAATACCACATGGAAACATTAAGAGTCAAAACACTGAAGATGTGTGCCGCATGCAAGTTCAATGGATTTGGAGGCATACTCTCAAAGAAATATCTATATGTAAGATTGGTCTTCTGACATCATGTAAATTAAAACATGAGATACGAAAAAAATTTGTGATGCATACCGCATCATGTATCAAACAAAATACAGATTGAATGGTTGCCTTCATTTTTATCTCCATGAATAGAGAGGTGATGGGGAAATGTAGATGTAAGCAAACCTGCTCCACACTCATCCATAAAATGTCTTAGATAGTATCCTGAATTTCACGAGATTTAATTAAGTTGGATAACATAAGCAGCTTCACAGTAGGATGACCTGTTTCATATGACCAAGTTGGTTGGATCAGCTAGGCAGTTGTCTGATCATTATCCTTTTATTTTGATTCTTAGAATACTTGTTGTAACGATCAAAAATCTAAAATCTTTAGATCTGAGAAAGTGAGACTTCAGGCTGAGGGTTTTAAGGAATTTGTTTCTGCTACTTGGAGTAATATTTTTTGTTCAGGGCACTGCTGCTGCCAGAATGGTCAAGGAAGTCAGATTATTGAGGCAACAAATTAAGAATTGGGCTTTACTGCACTTTCGTAGTATTACCAAGACTAAGAATGAGTTAGTGGATACCTTGCTTCAGTTTGAAGTCCCGGATGACCATAGAAGTTTGCAAGAATATGAAATTACGGGGAAGAGTGTTGTAGTGGATAGACTGAATAATATTTTTAAAGTGGAAAAATTATGTAGAGGCAAAGGTAATGTGTCTAGTGATTGAAAGAGGGGGATTCTAACACTAGTTATTTCCACAGCAGGACAATGAGGAACCATATCCCTAGGATTTTGGATGCTGGGTTTGAACAGATTGATCAGGGAAGATAGCTAGTTGTTTTGATGAGCAGTATAAATCCATTTTTGAGAAGCTTTGTAACGATAAACGGAAGTAACACTTAAGGTTTTATGATAAAATTTGGGAAAGAACTAATTAAGGTTTCTAATATAAACGACAGGTTATGATTTCAGGCCTCCCATCCCGAGGAACGGATAGATCACTGACATTAGAATGAAGAAGATTTATTTGGACCTCTTGCACAAGTGATCAATCGCACTATCGCACCTCGCATGCACAGAGATTCTTAAAATCACACAAGATGATTTCATAATTTATTTTCCCATTGATTTATTTCGAAAGTTGCATACAATGCCTTGTGTACAGGCAAAACAATGCCTAACGATTCATAATCAACTGTCTAAAAGGAGTCAAGCTCTAGAATAAAGTAAAAGAAAACATCATTCCTTAAAAAAATTCAAAAAAGACCCAAGGACTCCAACAAAAGAAATACAAAATGACTCAAAGAAACTTCTTCTTCTTCTTCTTCTTAACATTTAACCTAAAAAATTAAGGTCGGCTTCATAGACTTTACATAAAAAGAATGTCGACAGGTGATCACATAGGATCTTGATATCAAATTCTCATGTTTCATGTATTATGATCTAAAACTTTCTCTTCTATCAAATTAAGATCTTTTATATTCCTTCTTATCACTTTCATCCATGTCATCCTAGGTATACCTCTCTTTATTTTAATCTCAACACCCATATGTTTCATCTTTCTAACGAGCGTATCAATTGATCTTCAAGGTATATGACCAAATCATCATAAATAATGTTCTACCATCTTACCATCCATAGAAACCACATCTACATTCGCTCAGATATTCTCATTTGTGACATTATCTTTTCTAATATTTCCACACATCTACTGTAACATTCGTATCTTTACCATATCCAAACTCTATTGATATTTTTTGATGATAGCCCAACACTCTATTCATATAATAAAAACTGGTTTAATCACCAACTTATAAAATTTACTCTTAACCATAACGATACATTTCAATTGAACATCACTCCCATTACGGCTCTTCACTTCAACCACCCGACTTTAATTCTATAATCAACATCTCCTTACATCCTCTTGGATAACCGACACCGATAAACTTAAAATTTTTACTTACCATTCAGCTTTACCAAGCAATAATTTTCATGTTTTACACAACTAAACTTATATTCCATATATTCAGTCTTGTTCCTACAAAGTATGAAATCTCGAGTCTCCAATATCCATCTTCACAAATCTGACTTTGTATTTACATCATTTTTGATCTTATCTATAAAAATAATACCATATGTAAACAGCATACACCAAATTACTTCATCTTAAATATGCCTAATAAGTTGATCCATCACTATACCAAAGAAGGGGGGACTAAGAGTCATGCCTTGATGTAACCTAACGATGATCAAAAAGTTATCTTTTATTCCTTCACATGTCCTTACATTTAAAAAATAAAAATCTAACCCTCTTTCATAAAAATTTACATTTATATCCATAGGTCTTAAATTTAACCCTTGCATATGGACCCGCCATCCCAATTGACATCATCTTAAAAGCATCCCCCATTGTAGCTAAAGCCGCTTCCGGATTATCTTAAGTATTCTTTCATCAGGGAGATCAGGGAGAGTAAGACGTTTCCCGTGGTAATAAATTCTAATAAACTCAATCATCGGCAAGAGGTAGCTTTATTAGATGTATTCCGGGCACACAAAAAGGTAATTGGTTGGACCATTGCAAACATCATAGGTATTAGTTCTTTGAAGAAAAATGCTAAGCCCTCGCACGAATGGCAACATCGGCTGCTAAGCCCTCGCACGAATGGCAACGTCGGCTCAACCCGACGTTGAAAGAAATACTTAAGGATGAAATTTTAAAATTATTGGATGCAGATATTATATACCCGATTTCAGATAGTAGATGCATGTGTCACATCCAAGTTGTCCCGAAAAAATCTGAAGTCACCATGGTTAGGGATAAAAATAATGAGCTAATACCAATGCGAACCACCACCGGTTGCTTGGCGTATGTGTGTAGATTATAGGAAGTTTACTGCCATGACTCGCAAGGATCATTTTTCCTTACCTTTTCTTAATCAAATTTTAAAGAGAGTAGCGGACCATGAGCATTATTGCTTTTTAGATGGTTATGCAGGTTACTATCACATTGAGATTGCTTCAAAGGACCGAGAAAAGACCATCTTCACTTGTCCTTTAGGAACATTTGCTTTTAGACGAATGTTGTTTGGTCTATGCAACATCCCCGCTACCTTTCAACGATGTGTGCTTAGAATCTCTAGTGATATAGTTGAAAATGTAATAGAGATCGTTATGGATGATTTTTTCGTGTTTGGTACTTCTTTTAATAATGCTTATCTAACTTGTCTATGGTCTTGGACAAATGCATTGAGACGGACCTCCTCTTAAATTGAGAGAAATGTCATTTCATGCATATGTAGAGCATGGTTCTAGGGCATAAAATTTCTAGCCAAGGCAGATAAGTGGATAGAGCAAAAGTGGAGCTTATTGAGAAGCTACCAATTCCAAGGACCCATTAAGGACATACGGTAATTCCTTGAGCATGCCGGGTTCTATCGACGCTTCATAAAGGATTTTAACGCAATTTCTATACCCCTATGCCACTTGTTAACTAATTAGACTGATATTTTTGGACACGTGAATGTCAAATTGCTTTTGATAAATTGAAAGATTCATTTACTATTGTTCACATCTTGTAGGTTCCAAATTGGGGCCTACCATTCGAGATAATGTGCAACGCAAGTGACTTTGTTGTGGGAGTGGTACTTGGACAAAAGAAAGAGGAAGTGCCCTACGTCATCTACTATGCTAGCAAAACTCTAAATGAGTCTCAAAGGAACTATACAACAATAGAGATGGAGTTGATCGCCGTAGTATTTGCTTTGGAGAAGTTTAGGAGTCACATCCTAGGGTCGCCCATTTTGATATATACCAACTATTCGGTCCTTAAATATTTATTATCAAGAAAGGATGCTAAACCTAGACTAATTCGTTGGATTTTGCTTTTTCAAAAATTCAACGTACAATTCAAAGACAAGAAGGGCGTGGAAAATTCGGTAACAAATCACTTGTCACGACTAACATTTGGAAATGAATTTGCTGACACACCACTTCAAGATTCCTTCTTGGACGAGCAACTCTTTGTCATGTCCATATTACTATGGTACACCGACATTGTAAACTATTTGGCATCAGGTAAGACTCCTAACTTTTGGTCACCTCGAGATTTGAGAAGATACAAACAAGAGGTAAAATCTTTTTTCTTCGATGATCCATATTTATACAATTATTGCAATGATCAAATAGTTAGACGTTGTGTACCGGACGATGAATTTAATAGTAATTACCATTTAGTCATGACGGTACATATGATGAGCATTTCTTGGCAAATAAAACGGTGACCAAAATACTTCAAAGTGGTTCTTATTGGTTCACCATGTTTAAAGACACATGCATAAAGTAAATCGTTTCTTGCCAAAAGTTGGGGGGAATAATGAAAAGAAATATGATGCCTATTAATCCCATTTAGAACTTGAAATCTTTGATTGTTGGGCTATAGATTTTATGTGATCAATTCACATCTTGTTTGGACACACACACATACTTTTTGCCGTTGATTATGTGTCCAAATAGGTATATGTCATTGCTTGTATGAAGAAATGAGGGTACCATCGTGTGCTAAAATCCCTTAAAGAAAACATCTTTACACGATATGAGACACTAAAAGCTTTGATAAGCGATAGCGGTTCTCACTTTTGTAGCCGGCACTTCGCCAAAATGAAGAGGTTTGGGGTAACACACAAAGTCTCAACACCATACCACCAGCAAATAAATGGTCAAGCGGAGTTAACAAATAGGAAGATTAAGAATATTCTCCAAAAGACGGTGAATCCTTCACGCAAGGATTGGAGTGTCCGATTTCGGAAGCACTTTGGGCATATCGGATCGCATATAAAACAATTATAGGGATATCACCGTATAAGATTGTTTATGGCAAACATTTTCATTTGCCCATTGGATTAGAACACAAATCTTACTGAGCTATAAATCAATTTAATTATAATGGGGACTTATCCAATCTATTTTGAAAATTGCAGCTTTGCGAATTGAAAAGAGATGTGTATGACAACGCAAAAATTGCCAGGGATGAAATTTGAGCATAACAAGATCATTCTTAGTAAGGAGTTCCTCTCGAGGCAAAGAGTTCTCCTGTACAACTTTCACCTTCACATATTTCTAGGCAAATTGCGCTTCAGATGGGCCGGACCTTTCATTGTCAAACACTTCCCGGCCTAGCCCCACATGCCGACCGACAGGGGAGCAAAAGCCTATCGAACAAACCGACCCACACAAGCTGAGCCCCATCGTCGGGGAAATGAGGATCCACGGCCATACGACCCTTTGCCCAGGCCAACAGGGGCGAAGCCCCACGACGAATGAAAGGGCAGAGCCTACGGCAAAGGCGCAACCCCACGACCGTCCCACAGTGGCAACGAAGCCCTACGTGCGCCAATTAGAGACATGGTCGATCCCCAAACAGCAGCAGCCGAAACCAAGGCACCAGCGTTGGAGCCAAGTCTACAGGCCCAAACAACAGGGGTGAAGCCCCATCGACAGAGTGGTGGCGGTCAAAATCATGGCTGACGAACATCAGGTAGACCCCACGCTTAAGCGGCACCGAGCGACCAAGCAGGGGAACAAACCCCATGGTCAACGTCTCGCGATGATCAGGCGAAGCCCTCGGGCCTGAGCAAATGGTGCAGATCCTTCACAGGCCGAGCGACGATTGGAGCATCACGACAAACACCACGAACCGGCACTGCAGTTCTGCGGCGAGCCCCATGGAGGGGCGAAGTCCAGGGAACCGATCCCATTACCTAAATGATGTCGATGGAAGCCCTTGGACGAAGCCCCTTCGTTCAGGAAATCGATCCTTATGAAAAATAGATATTAAAATACGAATTCCTCCATAACGGGTTCTATAACGGCCTCTGATATCAATGTAGAAATACGAGAAAAGATAAACACATCACCTTCTCCGCAGCGGAATAAAGATCGTGAAGAGGAATTACAATGCTATTTGGATCGAAATTGGAATCACAAGGACCAAACACTATTTTACCACCAAAATTACCTTTCTGTCTTTCTGCTTGAGATGGGTTTTGAGGGAGAAAAAGAACATTTTCTTTCGTCTATCTCAAAAGGACTCCCAATGAGTGTAAATATAGGAATATCAAGGGGAAATTTCTAACGTTGAAAATTTAACATTAAAAACAATTGAGAAGTTTTCGTCACTTTTTCATTAGGAACCCTAAATTTCTCTCAATTTCAATTATCTACAAAGGTTAATCAAAAATTACATATAAGACCATCAATCTTTCAATATTTACATTTTAACTGTTGGGACAAACCTATCATGGGCGTACCCAATTCCAAAAACATCAAACGTTTAGAGCTGGAGGCTTGATGCCGAGATAGGATGCATACATGTATTGATGGTATAAAATGGGATGAGCGGCACAAGTTTGTGATCCCATCTTTTTCCTAAAAAAAACAGAAGCAGCTTCAAAATATGTTTTTTTGGGTTTTTTTTGGGGGGGGGGCTCCAGAAACTTCATGTGACTATCATGTAAATAAAAGAAATAACTAAGGCAATTAAGCAGCGCCAATTTCCAATGAGATAAAACAAAAAATAATATTAAAAATAAGAAAAAGGTAAAAAGGTTCTTGTAGAAACTTCGAAAAAACATCTGCAATGTTTAAAACATGCTTAGACAAAAGCAACGAAATGCTCTTATTTGAATTTCATTCGCAGCCCTATTATCTGAATGGCATTCATGCCCCAAGTAATTTTTTGCAAGCTGCATAGAAATCTTTAATTGCTAATATAATCATGATATCATCTCAGTATATCATGTACTATGAGACTAAAACATGCATTGTTTCATCTCCAAAGGGAAAAAGTCGTTGTTGTCGTCCTACTACTAGTAGTTCGTCAAAAATCATCCCTAGCGCTGACAATTCATGTGTGTTCTCTTACCCCCAATTTGTGCGTGAAAAAGAAGCTATATTTTGTATGCAGATATAGCATAGAATAAGAACAGAGGGCATGGCTTGTATTTTTTGATTAGTCTTTGCCATTTAATAGAACCTTGGTTGTTTTAAAATATTAGAACTCCTTTACATGGACATTCTTGGTACGATTCTCAAACAGACAAGAGGGCCATTGTAAGAATGACCAATGTCCTTTTCAGCTTCCAAGAAATATTGCTAAGAAAGTTTACGGTCAGGTTTTTCCTCACTCATTTCTAATAGTATATTTTCATTTACCCAGAGAATAATTTGATTAGAAAATAAAATCCAGCTTATAAATTCAAGATGAGAACCTTTTGCTAGAAAATATGAGAAATAGGAATTCACTTGATGTCAACCTAAGATGATTAAATACATATTTAATCACATCATGTGTAACAACTTATGTCAAGAAAGGAAGTTGTTGAGTTGGAAAAAGCGTGCATGCCACTTACAGTAAGAACAGGGCCTATAGTTAGATCTTCCAGCTTCCTTCTTTCTGCTAGAGCTTTCATCATGGATAGGAGTTCACTTGAAGCCCAATTCTGCATCAGAAATCAGAAGTTTATAACGGAATGTCAAGGTTTACTACATGCAATTAACCTTCATTGGAACTTCAGGATGAAATACATGGAAATTAACCAAAAACGTATAGAATTCTATCTGATACTACTAATGTCATGCATAAACACATAAATGCATGTATAAGCAGGCAATGTCATGTGGATATTTATAGAAGCTGAAAGATACAAACTTTTCTACATGTAATTCACACATATGGCATAGATTTTCCTTCTGATTTTTTTTGGGAACAAAGCCCCTTACAACTTTTTGTACGGCATAAATTCCTGAGCTATGGATATTAATTCCAAGGATAACCTCTTTTAACCTATAATTCCACAGAACGTTCAGAAGTACACTTGTTCTTTCCCTGAGGCGACAGCTGGTCATGAAGGCTTGCTGTAATGGCCTAACTCATCCACCCACCCACAAATTACTGCATGCACATGTACAAACTGCATCCATTCCATACTTCAAAACCCTTTCCACCTTCTGCCAAGACATACCCCAGGTTATTAAATAGATACATGTATGCATCAACTCCACAAGATTGACCGAGAATCTCTTAGAAACATAACCACCAATATAGAGCTTAGCATAATAATGAAAGTATCCCTGATATACAATGAACAAGAATGATTCTAGCAGAAAAAGATTAAAGGTTTGACTTCCAATCACAATCTTCCTCCTTTGACATTCTGATATGATTTAGGGCTGAAATTTGGGAATTTTTATTGGAATCAAGAGAAATACAAGATAAACGACCCCTTTCGGGAGGGAGCCGACTCTCCACAGTAGATATACGACTAACAACTACTAACCTCACTAGATCTATGGACTACCACTCTAAAACTAGGATTTATCACTCAAACTTTGTATACCAACAAATGACGGCTACCCTAAACATATATAGGAGCAGATCTGGTCATATAAGGAAAATTACTAAATCAGCCCAAAACTTTCCAAAAATGGAAACTAAATCAGTCCGAAAACCTTCTAAAAATGCCCAACGACTAATTCTGCTCCGCTGATCTCATCTTGCGTCTTCTCTGATGATCTTGTCTTGCGTCTTCTTCGCTGATACGTAATAGTCTTATCATTACTCTCCCCAAAAGAACCACCTTGTCCTCAATGTGAAAATCAGGAAATCTCTGCTCAATGACATCGTAAGGCTCCCATGTCGTCTCATAATCTGATAGGCCCGACCACCTAACCAGTTGCGCTCCCCCTGTCTGCCCCTAGTGAACTCCTATCACCTCTTACGGCTCCAAAAACACCTCCATGTCAGCTGTTAGCGTCGGGGGTAGTAAGGAAGACAACGTGTGGTCTCCGATAGCGCGCCTCAGCTGAGAAACATGAAATACATGATGAATCGCTAAATCTGGGGGTAACCTCAGCCAATAAGCCACCTGCCCAATGCACGTCTCCACCTCGTAAGAGCCAAAGTAACAAGGAGATAGCTTCTCATTCCACATGTGAGCCAGTGATCTCTGTCTGTAAGGGCGAAGCTTCAAGTACACCATGTCACCCTCTGTAAACTGAATGTCCCGCCTGTGCCTGTTAGCTTGGGCATTCATCAGCTGTAGCGCCCGCAATAGCTTCAATTTTTGAAGCATCTGGTCCCTCTCTTATAACAGCTGCTCCACCTGAGAGACTAGTGTGGAACCCCGACCGTAATGTAACAAATGCGGGGGTTCCTCCCGTATAACACCCTAAAAGGAGTGGTCTGAGCCACCGTATGGAACGAAGTATTGTACCAATACTCTGCACATGTCAACCACTTGGCCCACTGCTTCAGCGCATCCGAGACGAAACAACGGAGATGTCTCGATACTCCTGTTGACGACCTTCATCTGGCCATCAGTCTGTGGATGGTACGCCGTGCTCCGCTTCAGCTCTGTCCCCTGCATTTTGAAAAGCTCTTTCCAAAAGTGGCTGAGAAAAACCTGGTCCATGTTTGTAATGACCGCCTCCGGTATCCCATGCAATCGAACCACCTCCCTAATGAATGATACTGCTACTGTCACTGCTGAGTACGGATGTCTCAACGCCACGAAATGTGCATACTTGCTCAGCCTATCAACCACCACCATGATAACTGTGTACCCCTCCGATTTCGACAGCCCGTCGATGAAGTCCATGGTGACCTCCTTCCAAACCCGGTTTGGTAACGAGTGGATGTAACAACCCTCCCGGAGCTGCCTCCATATACTTGTGACGCTGGCAAACGTCACACGTGGCTACTAATGCTGCCACATCCTTCTTCATCCACTCCCAATAGACTTCCCTGCTCAAGCGCTGGCAAGTCTTAAGGACATCCGAATGGCCCCCCACTGCACTCCCATGAAACTCCTGTAGCAGTATATGAATGTAAGTCGAGCTCCTTGGTAAGACCCAACGTCCCTTATGCAATAAGCGATGCCCGTCCAACTCGTATCTCGGATGTGCTGCTGGATCCCGAAGTAATGTCGACCTAATCTTGCCCAACTTCTTATCCTCTGATATATCCCTCATCAGTGGCTCCAAATCTAACACCGGCAACGACAGAGCCGCCAGCTGAGATTTTACCTCCCTACTCGACATGGCAGCAGCTGTCTTGTTCTCCAATCCTGGCATGTATTGGATCTCGAACTTATACCCCATAAGCTTCGTCAGCCACTTCTGATATTCCTCAGTAACCATTCGATGCTCCAACAAATACTTGAGGCTCCTCTGATCAGTACGCACCAGAAAGGGTCGGCCCAGCAAGTATGACCTCCATTTTTGAACCGCGCAAACTATGGCCATCAGCTCGCGCTCATACACGGGCTTAAGCCGTGCTCTAACTGATAACACCTGCCTGAAGCATGCGACTGGCCTCTGGTCCTGTATCAGAATCGCTCCCAGCTCATATCCAGACGAGTCAGACTTCACCACAAATGGCCTGCTAAAATCCGGAAGTGCCAACAGCAGTACGCTTGTCATAGCCCTCTTCAGGGCCTCAAATGCAGCAGTGGCTTCCTTCCCCAGTGAAAATTGTACTTCTTCAGCTGCTCTGTCAGAGGCTAAGCAATAGTGTTGTAGTGCTTGGTGAACTTCCTGTAATAGCCAGTCAAGCCTAAGAACCCAACAACCCCCGTAATGTGGTAGGGCGCGCCACCATCGTCGCAATCTTCGAACTCTCTGCCTCTACACCATCAGCTGAGACTATATGACCCAAGTACTCCATGCTTCGCTGGCCAAACAAACATTTCTTCCTGTTCGCAAAAAGCTGATGATACTGTAACTCCTGTAGCATTATCGTCAGGTGCTCCACATGCGCCTCCCTGGTCTGACTATAAATTAGTATGTCGTCGAAGAAGACGAGCACGAATCTCCGCAGGTAAGGCGTGAACACCTTGTTCATCAAGGCCTGGAATATAGCTGGGGCGTTGGTCAACCCAAAGGGCGTGACCAAAACTCATAATGGCCTTCATGGGTCCTAAAGACCGTCTTCTCCACATATTTCCCCCTCATTCGGATCTGATAGTAGCCCGACTTCAAGTCGATCTTCGAAAATATCGTGGCCCTATGCAACTCGTCCAGTAACTTATCGATCACTGGAATAGAAAACTAGTCTGGTACAGTTTCCTTATTCAGTGTCCGATAGTCTACACAAAATCTCCAGCTTCCATCCTTCTTCTTCACGAGTAGCACCATGCTAGAGAAAGGGCTAGTGCTGGGCTAAATCACTCCCGCATGTATTATCTCGTCTACCATCTTCTCAATCTTCCCCTTTTGAATCTGAGGGTAGCGATAAGGCCTCACACTGATCGACGCAACACCCTCCTTGAGCACTATGAAGAGCTCGTGGTCTTGTGGGGGAGGAAATCCACGAGGTTCCCGAAAAACCTCCCTAAACTGGTCCAGCACATATTGCATCTCCTCCGGTATGTCCATCTCTTGGCCCGCTGTCTCCACTGCTAAACCCTGCAGCTCAACCAAGAATCCTCTACCCTCCGCCTGCAAGGTTCTCGCCATCACCTTCAGGGACACCCGCCAACGGCACAAGCTTGAATCCTTATGAAGCGTCACCAACTGGCCCCCGTCCTGGTACTCGATCCGAAGCAACTTCCAGTTAGTCCTGGTCTCCCCCCAAGCTCTGTAGCCATCTCATCCCCAGAATAATATCTGTGCTACCCAGATCTAGTGGTAAGAAGTCCTCTACAATTCTGACCCTTTGGAGGGTCAGCACCACGTCCTTGCATACTCCCCTCCCACACTTTATCTGGCCAGTACCCATCATCATCCCAAAGCTACCCGTGTCCACCAACTCCAACACGTGCTGCTCCACAACTCGGTTGGAAATAAAGTTGTGGATGACCCCACTGTCAATCAGCACCGTCACCTCCTGCTCCGATATCTTCATGATCAACTTCATAGTGTGGTTCGGTGTGAATCCCATTACGGAGTTGAGTGACACCTCCGCTACATCCAAATGGGTGTGCTCCTGCTCCACCTGTCTCCTCCAAGGGCTGCTCAGCGTCCTCAATATCTGCCTCTCCATCCTCCTCATGAACCAAGAGTACATATAAAGATTGCTCCCGACATCTATGTCCAGGGCCGTACTTCTCATCACATCGGAAACACGGCCCATTCGCCTTCTTATTCACCCACTCCATCTCTGTCATCCTCCGAAAAGGACCACTATGATGTGCAACGCTACTCTTCTCCTTACTCGGCTCGAGCACCCCAATCTGTCCTCCCACTGCTGCTGGCTTCTACCCACCTGCCTGGCCTGTGCTGCGACAAGTAGCCCCGCTCCAACCTCCATTCGCTCGCTGCTCAGTTGTGTTCTTATCCTCGTCATCTGTGCCAGCTCCATAACATCCATCAACCCCTCGGCCGCTGCATGAGTAGCTCAGCCCGAATGTTGGGCTTAAGCCCTTTCATGAAGCTCCCCATCAAGGTTGCCTTCGAAATCACCCTCACCTGGCCACCGAACACTTCAAATCGGCTCTATATAGTCCTTCACTGTACCCTCCTTGCTACAGAGCCAAGAGCTGCTCGTACAAGTCACCTCCATGGGTATCTCGAAAATGATCTAGTAAGCATTCCTTGAACTCCTCCCAGGATTTGACGTGCCGCCACTACTGTTTCCATTGATACCATGCAATGGCCTTTCCCTCCAAACAGAGCCCTGCCGTCTGCAATTTCTCAGGCTCCGTCAACCCATTCACTTGGAAATACCTCTCCGTCCTGCAGTGTTCTAAATATCGGATATCGATAGCGTATCGACCTAGGAAATTTGATATCGGATTGCGGATATCGGGGATATTGACTAAATTTCGGAGTGTCATATCAGAGCCTTAAAATGATGACATATACAAGCATAGATGTGACATATACAAGCATAGATGTATCTAAGATGATATAAAATATACTAACTCAAATAAAAGTATGTTTTGGTTATACTTCTCTTGTTAAACATGAATATCGAGGATATTGACTAAATATTAGATTGTCATATCAGAGGCTAAAAAAGAAGTCAAATAAACCCAAAACTGAAAGGAAAAAAATCGAAGAAATCGAAGAAAAAATATATATGAAAAACTGAAAAAAAGGTCTCGACTACTCACCTTGATCAGAAAACACTCCCTTGCACAGATTGAATGCCAAACACTGAAACTCAATCGATTGTTGTCGGAAATTTTCACCGGTTAGAGCTGCGCAGAGTGGCATGAGGACCAGAGCGTCGAGAGGAGCGGAGCAGCGTGATTAGATTAGGGTAAAGCAGCGATTATCCCTCAAAAACCCCGATGCATTATTGTTTTAAGTAAATGATTTGGGTCGAGTGACTCGTTGTATCCACTTTTAAGTGGACCGACCCGCTAACTTTATTTTACAAAAATAGTGAATTGCAGCCGATATTTCAAATGGATAAATCGACCTCAATATCGGATGCAACCCGATATTGCGGCGATATTTCTCCGAATATCGGAAGCCGCAATATATCGGCCTAGTGATAAAACCAATATTGCGACCGATATATCGGATATCGATCCGATATTTAGAACACTGTCGACCTGTAAATCTATGCCTACGGGTCATCTGTATCGAACACATGCATCTTCAACTTCCTGACCATGTTCTCCAACCACACGTTGCCCTAATTTGCCCTCCCTCTTGGCAGACCAAAATGAAACTGGTGTTGCGCATTACGTTGGGCCCTCCCTTCATCCCACAATCCTTCTCCTACATCGCCATTCTCCCAACCTACATCATCCCCAACTGGACCTTGGTGCTCCCAAGGGTTACCCCAAGAATCTTTATGTCCTCATTGATGTTGGGCTCCCGCTACAGGCCCCTCCCTTTCGGAATGGTTCGCCAGCATCCACGGTCCTTGAGAATGATCTTCAGGGTGATCGGTTGCAAAACGAGACTGCGTCGGACCTTGACGAACATCTGAACCCACTCCTGTGGCTGTTGCAGCCCTCGCCCATGCCCTGGGGGCTGCAGTGCCCCCAAGAGGTTCCTGGAAGGCCGCGCGCCCCTCCCTGGGAGTCGCATGGCCCCAGGAGGTAACATGGGGGCATGCGGCCTCCAAGGTGGTCATGGGGTGCTGTGCGGCCCCCAGGGTTGCTTATGGGGTTGCGTGCAATGTCCAGAGGGGCCGTCGGCCCCCCTAATGAGGGTTAGGATGTCGACTGCCTTCTCCCGACGCTTCGCTTCAGGCGGATCTGCTCCTCGCGATCTTCGTCGTCTTCCCGGTTGTCTCCTCGCCCAAGATCACGAGTTTGCTCTTCCCCTTGTCCAAAGATGATTACTTTGGCCCTAAATCTGAAGAAGGGGCAACAAAGTTCCCATTTTTGGACTCTTCTTCGCGCCGAAGGTTGCATTGGCTCTCCATCCACGCCTTCATCATTGCCATGAGAGCGGAGACCTCTCTTTTGACGGAGTCGATCTTCTTATCCATGGTATCAACCTTCTCATCCTTGGCGTTAATCATCTCCCTTAGGGTATCGATCTCTCCCACCTTTTTCTCTAGATCCTCCACCTTGGAACTTGCTCTCGTAGCCGCCATGTCGGATCGTCGCTCTGATACCAATTTGATAGGATTTAGGGCTGAAATTTGGGAATTTTTAATTGAATCAAGAGAAATACAAGATAAACGACCCCTTTCGAGAGGGAGCCGACTCTCCACAATAGATCTATGACTAACAACTACCAAACTCACTAGATCTATGAACTACCACTCTAAAACTAGGGTTTATCACTCAAAACATTCAAAGCCTTTTCATCCGAGCCAATTGGCTTAGTAGTATTCGCCATCCCTCCCTTGTGAGAAGTCGAGGGTTCCATTCCTTCTTTCCAATGTATCAAAAAAAGCACTTTCAAAGTTTTGAAAAAAAATATAAAGAAAAATAGTTCTAAGAAGTTGAGAAGTGAGAACCAGGCATGTCCCCAAGATACTACCTATAGGTCTCTTCTAAATTGGCCACAGCCAATGCACATTCGTACCTAACAATGCGGCCCAGAACCACTATGGGCTTCTTGTTCAAATCCTACACAACTGAAAATACAATAGTCAAAAGATCATCAGATTAAGATATCTTTCCAGTAAATTTGATTTCAATATCAATAGAGACTATTAATATATGTCCGCTGACATGGACATTTTTCCCTCTTTATCCACAAATGAAACTAATATTCATTCTATCAAACTACAGTCTCATAATTAAAGGTCAACCCGGCCCAAAACCATTAGCAGAACTATTGGTAAGAAATCATGTCAAAGGGAAGAAACTACCGTTAAAAAACTTTTATTACTCATTTATGTTATATCATTAATTCAAATACAATACCTAATTTGAAAACCATTACTGCAACAGATATACCAACGTACAAGATTTCACAAATCTACGCTAAAATTCACCAGCTATTTGGAGTGTATAAATGGTGTTAATTTCTTCCCTGTTTTCACTTTTTGTTTTGGAATTTTTTTTTAATTTCATTTTATTTTGATCTGTCCATACCCAGGTAAGCTTCTTTGAAGCAAAGCCACCAGAAATGCCGATGACACCTAACAGATCTTCTGGATACATATAGTGAGATTTCCAACCTTAGCCCTATCTTCGAGGTAGGGTTTTCAAGCAATTCTGCATATATTTTCAATAATAGCATTAACCCTACAGCCAAGAGCAAAAAGAATAAAAAGAAGCATTAAAGGTAATATCTCAATGGTTTAGTATGAATAACCACATAGTATTAAGAGAAAAATAATGATGAACTTGGTGCCAAAATTCATCAGTTAAAATGACAAGCAACCACTCTATGCATGCTTTGCTTTGGGCAAATCAACAGCAGTATGCCTACAGCCAATATGTCAACATAACTTTAAAACTTTAATGCGGTAATTGCTGCACTTTTGAACGAAATGATCATAACATAGTATACAAAGTAATCGGTTAAAAATGATAAATATTGCATACCTCATGCATAAATAAAATTGACTGCGCAGAGCACTTTTGACCACTACAAGCATAAGCATCCTGATCGCACACCCATGCTACATAGTCAACCTACCATGGAAGAAAGGGAAAGAAAACAATTCAAATTGGTCAACATAAAGTTGGTCATCGGATGTGAAGCTCAAATAATACAAATCCCAGTTAAGAATTTGAGTAAAACCTCTTGTACATCTGGGCCAAGAATTTTCCAGTCAAAACCTGCATCTTCTAATTTAACCCGCCCTTTCAGATCAGCAGCCAGCTTCTCAGCTACTCGAGAACTCCCAGTAAAGAGAGTCAATTGTGGTTTTGCCTGTTAGAACAAACGAAGGTAAAACTAGTTAAGACCCCAAAAATGATCATATCAATATTGTTACACCAAATCGAGCCATTTAAAATGGATTATGAAATTTAAGAAAAAAAACAAAACACTAGCATTTTTTTCATTCCTTAGCACCATGATACATTAATAAAGATATGTCATAAAGAAAAGCACAAATGTCTAACAAAAGTTGTTAGATGTATGGTGGTATAATATGG
The DNA here is from genome assembly GCA_030789695.1 of Scilla litardierei. Classification (NCBI taxonomy): domain Eukaryota; kingdom Viridiplantae; phylum Streptophyta; class Magnoliopsida; order Asparagales; family Asparagaceae; genus Scilla; species Scilla litardierei. The sequence continues at coordinate 2,035,400 of CM061141.1, read as the reverse complement.
GAGAAAGAACAAACTCACCTTCAGTAAAAGAATAATCTATAAATAGTTAAGGACATGACTGAATTATAATGAATATGATCTAGAGCAAGGTTAGACAACTCGGTTCGGATGTTGGGGAAATTATAGGTTTCGGATAGTTTCACACGTTTCATAGGTTTCGCATAGTTTCGCATGTTTCATAGGTTTCGCAGTTTCGTTTCATCCGTTTCACCCGTTTCCTAAAAAAATACTAGAATTCTAATTAAAAAGTTACATTAAAATTAAAACTACCTTTAAAATTAAAAAATCACAAAAAGTTCTAAAACCCCAAAAAAAACTCAATAACATTCTAAACACGTATCCCGACCCAGCCCCAAAAAACTCATTAAACCCCCCACAAAATCTCAACAAATCTCATCAAAGTATAAACCCCAGAAACCCAACCATCAAAGAATGCTAGTAGTCACACTACACATTTTGTGAAACTTATTACATTTATTTACAAGTTTGCCATTCCCTTTGATAAACTTGTAAAAGATAATGAAAAACTTGTAAATACGTATAATATATTTAGCAAAATGTGTAATGTGACTAGCAATACTTTCCCTCCTTTTCCTCAGTCCCCATGTGCCTTCATGTGAGGCAATTTATGTCCCACCATCTCTCTCTTCTTACCTCATCTCAGCTTCTTGTTAGTTCTCATCAAATCAAAAAAAGCAACGGCGACGACACTGAGAGGCCAATGGCAACGGCGAAAGATCAGTGGTGAAATAGAATTAAGGAAGAAGGGTAAAAGGAGAAAGAAGCAGTGGCATCGGAAGAAGTTGTGTTGGCGGAAGAAGCAACGACTGGCTCAATCACTTCTATAAACTCAAGGTTGGTAACTTGTTTTTGATTTTTCTTCTCAGTATTTTTCTTTTTTTCTCTTTTTTCAATTGCTGCTCTTCTCCCTTTCATTGGTTTAGATGAAACCGACTGAGTTTCGAAATCCAATGAAACCACACGAACCCCATTGAAACTACCCGAAAACAAGAGACATCAGCCATTTCGTACAGCTCTCCTTCAAAACCAAGGCAAAACAATCGAAGCCAAATATGTTTTACAAAACCTCAATCCTTGATATAGCGAATGATAAAACTCTGTCGACAGTCACATGGTTTGAGTCATATGGTTAGACGGGAACAAAGGAGCGATTACCAAGAGAAAACTAAATTATGCCAAAAGGAGCGATGCCATCTAGATATAGATGCTCAATAGTTGAAAATCATGAAAATTGTGATAATCAAACTAACATCCTTGGTCAAACACAAACCTCGTAACCACCATGTACCTGGGGTTGTGTTAAGACTGTTTATCCGTCTCAGTTAGAGATGGATGTTTGCGAGGTGCTTTTCAAATTGGTAAATAACAAATATTCATCTTTATAATTTATTTTATTTATTCATTTATTTATTAGTTTGAGAGGCAGGAAGATGGGGGGATTCAAGGTGTGTTTCTACCTTATAAGATGATAATAAACAATACGCCAACAGGCTGAAATGACTGCAGGATATTTCTCCATGCAAAAACAAAAGAAGAAAAAACTGTATGTAAAAGTTGACGGGCCTTGCTATGTCTGATTGCTATATCCATGTCAATGTCTGTTCGACACCTGTAGCCATGGCTCCAAATCATGTGATACGATTTTGAAACCAGTTGGATTTCATTTTTGTTTTATATGCTGTGGAGTCCATATGGCAATGGATAGGCCATGTTAGTGATTGGTACTGGTTACTTGATCAATACACTCCGAGGTCAACATAAACAAAAAGGCTTAAGACTGAAGTTTCCTACAAGTGGAACATTGGATGAGGTGGGTATCTTAAAAGGAAAAAGGCAATGTGCATGAAGGATATCAAGCAATACAAACCTCCAATAAAAACTTGTTCATTGTTATACCATCAGAATTGATGAAATCCACATCCTCCTTAGGTAGCCCACAATCATGTAGCAGCCGAAGCATCTGTTCCATCACAATGCTTACCTATTGCAAACATGGATAATAATAACCATAGAGTCAGGAGACATTTATTGAAATCACACTACTAACAATAAACAATAGAATGGTTAAACGACCTAAATTATATGCATAACTATTCCAGAATGCTGGCCAAAACTATAGGTAGGTATGCCGACATATGGCCACCTTTCTTAATGAGTTCCTTCCCAAGAGAGTATTCAAATTAACTATAATTACTTCCATGAAGAACTTGATCAATGAAGGCAACTTTAGCTGTTTTCTGTTCAGTGGATGATGCTGAATACGAGAATCGGTGCCTTAATTTACAACAACCGCCTGTTCAGAAAATCATTCCTAAAACATAAAACCAAGTACATGAGCCAAAAGTAGGTTTCTCCTTTTGAAACTTTCGAGGTCCACAGAAACTATGATCTTCAGAATTAATAATAGGATTATGTCTAGTTGAGCATTTGAAATGGATAAAGATAGCAAGAATACTGATTTTTACAACTATCTGCAGACAGATGTGACTTGGCAGACTTGCGTCGACACGTAAATATGTGCTGCATAATAGCAAAACATTGCTCAACTGTAGTCTATTTTCTTCACCACCACTTGAACAAAAAGCATGTTGATGTCACAAAAAGAAAAAAGTTTTGACATATTTCCTTAGCGGTACCATTTAAATTACATGTGACTAGCGAATCCCATTTAAATTGCATACATCTCTACTTACCTTGCTATCCACTTTAAGAATAGGCTTGTTGCCCATATAAAGTGCACCCATCAGCTGCAATACAGGGATCTCCAACGGGAAATTAAATGGAGTAATAATTGCAACCTGTGAAAAAAGCAAGAGATGTTGTTTTAGTTTCCATATCAATCCATAGCAACAGGCATGAAGTAAAAATAGCAGCCAATGCAATTTTGAATAATATATAAGAAACTTATTGTGTTCATGGTCATTTGCATTTTAGTACTTTGTTAAAACATAAGCTTTCATGTATCCGTAGCATTTGAAACATGGTTGACAAGTTCCAATTCCTTTGCATAACAATGTAAATTATTTCTTTGCCTGGTGTTAAATTTGATACCACATAATACGGAACATGTCTTAAATCGAAAAATCGATAACTAGAAGAGCATGAAGACCAGTGGTACTTAGATCATATAGCATCAATCTTGAATACCACTTTATGACTTCCTTAGTCAACCTGCCAAACTTTGTTTACTCATGGTCTATCATACAATATGGATTAAGTTGGCTTTGTTCTTTACTTTCTTCGAAGAAATAAACATATATGACATTTCATTCTTTAATCATTTTCAATATCATCATTTAATTATTTTCAGTTATCTAAAATGACCAGTAGGTCTTTCTGTAGATAGTGGCACATTCTAACTCTTTAATGAAAAGAAGAAAATTCAGATGCAATATTTAGGTTCCATGAGCTCCAAGAATCTTTATGAGGGAAAGTTTTCTTGCTGACATTTTGTCTTTCCATCATGTTTCCTCCTGTGATTTATGTGCAAAGCTGTTTCGTAATCTACAGCAGTTCCAAGAAGATTTCATGTAAGACGTATGTTGGCTAGGTGAGTAAATCATACAAGGTAGGGAGACTTCATGATAGAATTATTTAGCATCAAGAATACTCAAATTAGAAAAATCTTAATATTCTTGACTGAATAGCACGGATTGCATGTTAATGATGCATCTTGAATTTGGCTCTATAGGCAAACAAACCAAATAGTCTCGAACAATCAAGTTTTTCTAAACCAAATCTGACATCTCCTACATAACCACATCTGATATTTCCTACATAATTTAAGGGCTCAGTAAAGAATGATCTGTTTGGCAGAAACGGTTCAATATTTGCCAAGTAGAAGAGAACCTACTTGCAACTGAGAAAAAACACATTAGGTGAAGATGACACCTTTCTTTATGGCGAACATTAAGCATATGGTATATCATATTATTCATGAACAACTAGTTAATGAATTATTTTGTATACCATATTGCAATGATATAACAGCCCGAAGTTCGTGCTGTGGGTTTAGCTTGACTATCTTTTGTTTGAATGGAATATATTCAATTACTACATGCATGTAGGAGAAAAGCAGTCATTAATTTTAATCTCGTCTTATTCTTTGCTAAGTTATCTACCCCTTTTCTATGTTCTAGATTCAAAATTTCAATTATTTCCATCAACATGATTAAATTTGAATCTAAAATTACCAAAATAATTTACTTTCAGTTAGCATTGAATTGGAAAACAACATTCATCTAGCTAGGTCGATGACATAGACTTGCCTGGGACCACATAAGAATAAGGTAGATGGATTCTCAATACATTTGGTGTCATGAGGTTCCTTATCGGAGACTTAACTTTGTTTGAGACTGATTGAGCCACAGCCAAGATGAAAAGATGAAATATAATACTAAATGTCTTCATGCATGTGGTGAGTTGGAGGCTGTAAGTTCTTTTGCAGGATATGGACTTTGAACAACCCACAACTTCATTTTCTAAACCCCCCCCCCCCCCCCCCCCCCCAAACAAAAAAAAAAACACACACACACACAACCAAAAAAAAAAAACCCCGCGGGCCTACTTCATTTGTGGCCGTGAAACTATCTTATACAAAATAAATATGTTTTATGGGATGAAAAAATAATCCTTACAGGACCGTATGGCCAGCGATAGCCATGACTGTGCTGCCCAATGTGGTTACCAGGTACTGCAAAAGACCGTGCCAGGAAGCGAACCTGTCAGATAAGAGAGAAAAACAATATAAACAATGAAATGTAAGTCTGATAAACATGTATTATTACTTCTTAACCAACCATGACCAACAGAGTTAAGAGTTCACATATTGTTACCATTATTTTTTTTCTCAACCTTTTTATATTTCTCTGTAAGAAATGTTGATTGCATCAGACGCCTAACACACAACCCCCAGGCAAAAAAAACTTCTGTACACAAAACTGATGCGGCTCAGCAGGGGGCGGCGGCTAGGCAGGATGGGGAACCGGCTCAAGTGATGCGGGTCTACCATCAGAGGCGACGACTTGGGTCCAACTCGGACCCGGTCCCAAACTTGTGATTACTCACAAGTGGGGAGGGCAAAGGGGTAATTAGACAATTATTAACCCCTCCCCCAATAAAGGGGCCGGCCGGCCCTAGGGTGTGTTTTATCGAAGAATTGATCAAGGTATTTTCTATTCCTAGTTGCTCTAGATTATTCCCTAGTTGCTAGTTAATTAATTTTAGCCCTAGATCTATTTTTCCCGCAATTAAATATTAGTTCAGATCTGTTCTTCGCTATTAAACCCTAGATTAGTAGTCCACAAGCCATAAAAACCCTACCTTTAATCCCCACAAAAAGCCCTAGTCGCATCAAATTGGTATCGGAGCGGTTTGATCCATGGCAAACACGCGAGCAACGGAGCGGATTGAAGTCTTGGAGGGGAAAGTTGAGAGGATTGAAGCCCAAATCAGCAAGGGTTTCATCGATCTAAGGAAGGAAGACGCAGAGACGGCCGCGGAGATCCGGAAGGAGATAAAAGAAAATCAAGAGAAGACGGAGGCTAAGATGGCGGAGATAAAAGCAAATCAAGGGAAAACGGATGCAAAACTTTCGGAATTGACGGAGGCCATAGCGGCGTTGACCGCTCATCTTATTCCAAAAGCGGATCCGAGCAAAAAAGAGCCACCTTTGGCGAAGGACAAAGGTAAAAAGACAATTTTTTTGGAAGATGAACCGGATCTAGACGACGAGGGAGGGTTTGACCAAGGAGACAACGCGTGGGGGATCCACCAAGACCACGCGCCGCCGCGCCGCGACGACACAAACCCTTGTGGGGGAGTTACGGCCAACCGAAACACCCCAGGGTGGCCGCCGGCCCCCCAGATACATCTGGGGGGGGCGGCGAACCCCCTGGGAGGCGGCGGCAGGCCGCCCGGGCCTTGGGAGGGGCGGCCGCACCTGCCGCCCCCCCAGGCGGCCTCGGCAGACTCTGCCGCCGCCGCCTGGGGCCCGCCGGCCCACTTCCAGGGCCGGCCGGCCCAGGCGGCGGCCTGGGGGGCCTCGGCCGACCCCAGAGGGGGGATCCGAGGCCCGCCTGACCCCTGGGGGGGCCCACTGGCCCCCCAGGACGTTCGACAGTTGATTCCGCAGGGTCCCCGACCCCCGGGGGCCCCACCCGAGGTTCGTGGAGCTCAATTTGGGGGTTTTCAGACTTTTGGGGGACCCGGCGGAGGATTGCAGCAAGGTGGAGGGCCCCACCAGATCACAAGAGGCCCGTCGACTCAGCCCCCACCCTTTGGGGGAGTGACGGGAGATTGGAGAGCGTACCAGGATCCTCCAGGAGGCCACCATGCGGAGTTTGGACACCATCAGGGAGACTGGCAGGGGCACGGAGTAGAGGGAGGCTACCGTGAGCGGGCTGAGGCGTATGTTCCAGACAGGCGACAGGGATACCAGCACAGGGGAGGATTCCAGCCGCAGGAGAGAGGTGGATTCGCTGGCGAGAGGCGTCTGAGGAAGCTGGAGGTGCCTGTTTTTGAGGGAGGCGACCCAGACGACTGGCTGTACCGGGTGGAGAGGTACTTGGAGGTGTCCGCTGTCCCAGGGGAGGATTGGCTACGGGCGATAGGGGTATGTCTGAAGGGAGAGGCTTTAGGCTGGTTCCGTTGGACCGATCAGCAGCGGCCTTTTCAGACCTGGGCTGAGTTTACGACGCTCTTGACAGAGCGGTTTGGAGGAGGTCCGGCTGGCGGCGTGTTCGAGAGGCTGTACTCGCTGAAGCAGGAGGGGAGCGTGGGTGATTACATCAAGAAGTTCGAGTCGCTCTGCCACCGAGTTCGGGGAGTCTCTGAGGAGTCCCTGGAGGGCTGTTTCATGAAGGGGCTGAAGCCCACGGTGCGGTCGGGGCTGAGACAGTTTGAGCCCGTTGGTTTGCGGGGGATGATGACACTGGCCAGGAAAGTAGAGGATCACCAGGAGACAGAGCGGAGGGCCCGCGGGACGTGGGGAGGTGCCACATTCCGGAGTCAGGCGGCTACTGCAGGGCAGAGGACAGCACCTACTACATGGACCACCCCAGGGCAGGGGGTGACGGCCGCAGCTGGGAGCGGTACTGACAGGAGGCAGGAGCCCCGTGGTGGGGGGCAGTTGCGGAGGATGACAGATGCTGAGATACGGGAGAAGCGGTTGAAGGGGCTGTGCTTCAGGTGTGATGAGAAGTTCACCCCCGGACACCGATGCGCCGCTCGTACTCTCCAGATACTGATAGCTGGCGATGAGGAGGGAGAGGACGAGGTTATCACCTTAGAGGCAGGAGAGGATGAGGAGGAGATGGAGCACCAGCACTTAGACCTTGCAGAGGTGTCTCTCAATTCCGTGGTGGGGTTCACACCGAACCACACCATGAAATTGGTAGGACAGGTGGGTAGCCAGGAGATGATAGTTTTGATCGACAGTGGGGCCACCCACAACTTCATTTCCAGCAGACTGGCGGAGGCACAGGGTTTGCAGATGAGCGGCACTGGGAGGTATGGAGTGATGCTCGGCACGGGACAGGTGACACATAGCACTGGTGTCTGCCGCGGGGTGGTTGTGGCGGTTCAGGGGGAGCAGATCGTCGCTGATTTCCTGCCCTTGGAGCTAGGAAGTACAGATGTCATCCTGGGGATGAAGTGGTTACAGACCCTCGGGGAGACCAGGACCAACTGAAAGCTGCTGAGGATGGAGTATCAGCACGGGGGGAGGACAGTAGTGTTACAGGGGGACCCCAGCCTCTGTCGTTCCCTGGTGTCTTACAAGGCCATGTCCAGGGCTATCCACACCGCAGGAGGGGGATACTTGGTGGAGCTACAGGCAGTGACAGCGTCGGTACAGAGTGAGGACACCCCACAGACAGTAGCACCGGAGGTCGAGGAGCTGTTGGCACAGTTTGAGGAGGTCTTCCAGACACCGCAGGGGCTGCCACCCCACAGAGATCATGAGCACGCCATTGTTTTGAGAGAGGGCGTGTCTCCCATTAGTGTGCGGCCTTACAGGTACCCCCAGGTATAGAAGGATGAGATAGAGCGGTTGGTGGAGGAGATGCTGCAGGCAGGGGTGATCCAACCGAGCACTAGCCCTTTTTCTAGCCAGGTACTGTTGGTGAAGAAGAAGGATGGCAGCTGGAGATTCTGCGTGGATTACAGGGCCCTCAATAAGGAAACGGTGGCAGATAAATTCCCCATCCCTGTGATAGATGAGCTTTTGGATGAACTCCACGGGGCAGCTTATTTTTTCAAAATTGATCTGAAGTCGGGTTACCACCAGATACGGATGAGAGCGGCCGACGTGCCAAAGACAACGTTTAGGACTCACGAGGGGCATTATGAGTTCCTAGTCATGCCATTCGGCTTGACGAATGCACCGGCGACATTCCAGGCTTTGATGAACAAGGTCTTCCGACCTTTTCTGAGGAGGTTTGTGTTGGTCTTCTTTGATGACATACTGGTGTACAGCCGCAGTATGGAGGAGCACGTGGGGCATCTGCGAGCAGTATTGCATGAGCTACAGGAGCATCATCTCTGTGCAAATAAGAAGAAGTGTCTGTTCGGCCAGCCACAGGTGGAGTACTTGGGCCACGTGGTGTCAGCAGAGGGAGTTGCAGCCGACAGGACCAAGATTGCAGCCATGTTAGATTGGCCTGTACCCTCCACCTTACGGGGACTGCGCGGTTTTTTGGGGTTGACGGGGTATTACAGGAAGTTTGTCCAGGGAAATAGCACGATTGCTTGGCCTCTCACCGAGCAACTGAAGAAGGACAACTTCTACTGGAGCGAGGAGGCTACCAGGGCATTTGAGGCCCTGAAGCAGGCGATGACGTCGGTGCCAATCTTGGGGCTCCCAGATTTCAGCAGACCTTTTGTGATAGACACCGACGCATCAGGGTATGGCCTGGGGGCAGTGTTGATGCAGGACCAGAGGCCAATTGCTTTCTTTAGCCAGACCCTGTCAGCACGGGCGAGGCTGAAGTCAGTTTATGAGAGGGAGTTGATGGCGATCGTACTAGCTATTCAGAAGTGGCGGCCCTACCTGTTGGGTAGGAAGTTCATAGTGCGGACCGACCAGCGGAGTTTGAAGTACTTATTGGAGCAGCGTATAGTCACCGAGGAGCATCAGAGGTGGCTCTCCAAGCTGGTGCATTTTACATTCGAGATACAGTATCGCCCAGGCCTGGAGAACAAGGCGGCTGACGCCCTGTCGCGTCGCGAGGAGATTGCTGAGGTCGCGGCCATCTCAGCACCCGTCCTCTTGGATTGGGAGCCCTTGAGTAGAGAGATAGAGGCTGATGCAGATTTGACGAGGATCCGTGAGGCACTGCAGCAGGGGTCCTCGGACTTTCAGGGATACAGCATGGAGGGACAGAGGTTGCTATACCACGGCCGGCTGGTGATTCCCAGGGGGTCCGCCCACATCCCCATGATCTTTCAGGAGTTCCACGGCAGCGCCATTAGGGGGCACTCCGGAGTATAGCAGACTTACCGGCGGATGGCGAGGGAGTTATATTGGCCGGGGATGAAGAAAGACATTGCCCAGCGGATAGCAGAATGTGACGTGTACCAGCGTCACAAATATTTGGCAATGGCACCAGCGGGACTGTTACAGCCATTAGCTTTGCCAGAGCGAGTATGGGAGGATATCAGTATGGATTTCATTGAGGGGTTGCCGCGATCAGAGGGGTACAGTTCCATATTAGTGGTGGTCGATCGGCTCAGCAAGTACGCCCACTTTATACCTCTCTGACACCCATACACTGCAGTTACGGTGGCAGCAGCATTTATGAGGGAGGTGGTTCGCCTGCACGGGTTTCCGGGCTCCATAGTTTCAGATCGGGACAAAGTATTCATCAGCAGCTTTTGGAAGGAGTTATTTAAGGTGCAGGGGACCAAGCTACGGAGGAGCACGGCCTATCACCCACAGACAGATGGACAGACGGAGGTGGTGAATAGGAGTGTGGAGACATACCTGAGGTGCTTCGCGTCAGAGTCACCGAGACAGTGGGCCAGGTGGTTGGCATGGGCCGAATACTGGTACAACACCTCGTACCATTCGGCAGCACAGAGCACCCCATTCCGGATCCTCTATGGCCGTAACCCACCACAGTTGATACATTACAGCAGAGGTGCTACGCCGGTGTCCCAGGTAGAGGAGCACTTGACTGAGCGGGATAGGTACCTGGAGGAGTTGAAGAAACACTTGTTGAGGGCCCAGCAGATCATGAAGACCAAGGCAGATGCACACCGGCGAGATGATCATTTTGAGGTGGGGGACGGCGTGTACCTGAAGCTCCGCCCTTACCGACAGAGGACCTTGGCTCGTCGGAGCAATGAGAAGCTAGCGGCCCGTTACTATGGACCTTTCGAGGTGACCGCTCAGATCAGGAAGGTGGCCTATAGACTGCAGTTACCTACCACGTCGACCATTCACCCGGTGTTCCACATTTCCCAGTTGCGACGTGCCATCGGAAATCATACTCTGTCACCCACTCTCCCACCCACTCTGACAGATGACATGGAGGTGCTCCTGGAGCCTCAGGAGTTGACAGGGATCCGGCAGACCGCAGGCGGGGTTCAGGAGGTGAGGATTCGTTGGCGGGGCCTACCCGATTACGATGCTACTTGGGAGGCTGCGTCAGTGATCCGCGACCAGTTTCCAGATTTCCACCTTGAGGACAAGGTGGCACTTTTGGGGGGGAGTAATGATGCGGCTCAGCAGGGGGCGGCGGCTAGGCAGGATGGGGAACCGGCTCAAGTGATGCGGGTCTACCATCGGAGGCGACGACTTGGGTCCAACTCGGACCCGGTCCCAAACTTGTGATTACTCACAAGTGGGGAGGGCAAAGGGGTAATTAGACAATTATTAACCCCTCCCCCAATAAAGGGGCTGGCCGGCCCTAGGGTGTGTTTTATCGAAGAATTGATCAAGGTATTTTCTATTCCTAGTTGCTCTAGATTATTCCCTAGTTGCTAGTTAATTAATTTTAGCCCTAGATCTATTTTTCCCGCAATTAAATATTAGTTCAGATCTGTTCTTCGCTATTAAACCCTAGATTAGTAGTCCACAAGCCATAAAAACCCTACCTTTAATCCCCACAAAAAGCCCTAGTCGCATCAAAAACCCCCCGTTAAAATTCATATATCTCATAAGATCCACTATTTGTAAGTAGAATTGGCAAATAGGTCTCGACCCAACTAGTCCAACCCAAATCCATCCTCAATTTTTGGGTACGGATGGGGGTCAAAAAAGGTTCGTGTCATAGTAGGGTCAATCCGCCATTCCGCCTAATCCGAACAAAATCAGGATTGTGTACGGGTTCAGTACCCTAACCCGAATCTACCAGGGCTTTGATTCTATGTGTCTTCATATAGCATAATTATTTGATTTACGGGTGTAATTTGAAAATAGTTGGTCTCCTAATTCCAAGTGACAATCAGCTTTCTATCGCGTTATATATTTTTACCATTCCATCTTCCAAAAGAAAGCTTTTAGGGTTTTTTCTTTCTCAACTTTTTCTCTCCAGTGTACACCCCACTCGATCCAATCGTTGCCAAATAGATTCAGATAGCAATCTAGTCCTCTATTTATAATTCGTAATTTTTTTGAAAGATTTGATCAATTTCATAGGTAGTGACGAAATCTGTTTTTGTTTAAATTAGAAATATGTGGTTTTTGTTTGTTATGGTTGTATTGGAAAGCAGAAGAATTGTTGTGAAATTTTGGACATTGATTCATTTCTCCTTTTTTTATCAATTGAATCAGTAGTTAGGTCAGTGACAGGTTAAGAATGGAGAGAAATATCAACGGGTTAAGAATGGAGAGAGATCGACTGGTTAAGAATGGAGATAACAAAAAAGAAATAGATATAGGGATGACGAGTGAAAGAAAACCCCAAACCGTGCATGAACCTGACCCACCAGGTAAAGTGGGTCGCAAACGGGTGATCCGAATTTCATCCAGGTTGGGTATGAGGATGAGGTTCACGATCCGGGTTAAATTTGGATATGTCCTCGGATAAACCCTTAAACGGATCAGGTCAACCCTAACCCGGACCGTACCTAACCCATATGCCACCCTTATCATTGATCCAAGATTTAGAATGTGTATCACCATGTTGTTGTTAAGTGTATGACTAATATGTAGGTTTTAAGGGAAAACATAAGCTGAGGGGAGTTTTACATGAGAAAAGTTAGAGGGTGATTTTCCCAGAACATGAAAGTTCGGTTTTCGTCTTTCTTCTCTTTCTTCTTTATTTCTTTCTGGGGGGTTCGTGAGGGGGGTTTTAAATTCACCCTTCAAATGATATCGAGACTTTCAACCTTTATACATACATACATACATACATACATACCTATATAATGTCAAAAAGATGGTACCTGACCAACTTGGGTCAGGTGCGCTGACGTGGCGGCCTCTGATTGGCCGCCCAAAAGCATTTTCTTTTTGGGCGGCCAATGAGAGGCCGCCACGTCAGCGCACCTGACCTAAGTTGGACAGGTGCCATCTATCCTACAGTAATCCATATATGGAAAAAGGGGATCTAAGGTGTCTCCTTAGATGAAAATCTAAGGAGGCGCCCCCATTTCCCCCATCACCTACAATTTTTTGGAAATATTTTTTCATGGGGTTATTGTTCACATCATGGATGATCAACATACCAAATTTCAAGAGATTACAATACTTTTTGAGCCACCATCTACCCCTTACAACGTCAACGGTTTGAAAACGTACTTAAAACCCCACGAAGTTGCAAGGGATGGATGGTGGCTCAAATAGTATTGGAATCCCTTGAAATTTGGTATGTTGATCATCTATGATGTGAACAATAACCACATGCAAAAAAAATTTCAAAACAAAATTGTGAGATGGGGGGAATTGGGGGCGTCTCCTTAGATTGAATCTAAGGAGGCACCTTAGGATCCCTTTACCCTCCATATATATATATATATATATATATATATATAGGAAAATCTTCATGTGAGAACATTTCGCACGGTGCGAAAATGTTTTTATCTTTTTTTTGAAAAAAAATTTTTCAAAAATTTTTTTTTCCACCCTCATTATATGTTGTTATACCCCCCTCAAAAAATAATGGTTGAGAAATAATGTCATTTGGCCTTCGATCAAGGCATTTCATCAAATTCGCACGTTTTGAGACCGTTAAATTTGTAACGGGTGGATGGGTGCTCTAATCCCCAACGGGTTCACCCATTATTTTCCCTGGGGTATATAATTGTATGGATTAAACATCAAAAAAAGAATTTTTGAAAAAAAAAATTTCAAAAAAATAAAAAAAATGTTTTCGCACGGGCTTTCGCACCATTTTTTCGCAATGGAAGATTGCCCTATATATATATATATATATATATATATATATATATATATATATATATATAACCATCTATCCTACAGTAATACACATATATATAATACAATAGAGGAGATTTGTCCTGGTGGTCTCATGTGGCAATGTGACATTGCCACATGGGATGCCGCCTAGGACAAAAACTGACATCTCCTACCTTATTTACATGGTTGACATTCCCTCCTCATCCCAAAAAATCTCATGCTCACGTATTTACATTTTTGCCCTAGGGGATTTTTACCCTATAACCCAAGGTTTTTGCATTTATCCTTTTACCCCCCGACGATACATGCACATACACCCACACTTCTCACTCATTTTCGTTTGTGCACGTGCACCACATCGTGAGGGTGTTTTTTTGGCTCTGTGCACTGTGTGCACATATTATTTCTAGTATATATATGTGTGTGTTTGTGTATGTATATGTATGTATGTATCAATTTTTAGATTATTTTTCAACTGGTTTATATTTGGATGTAGGAAATGCTACTTGCATCAGCGACCTAGTGAAAACTTGTACCTTGTTATGACTTCCAATACTAAATTAGATTGATCTTGAGATTATCTCCGACTATTATGTTAGAAACCCAACCCCCATTTAAGGAGTTTCGACTTCACCTCCGGAATGAGTGACACCAACTTGATGTCACAAATAAAAAAGAGAAAAGTACTGCTTCTTCTTTTAAAAAAAATTACTCCTCGCTTTTTCCCCTACTCAGGCTAGACCCAGCCTTATGTGTGTCTCTACTGAAGAGTAAAAAAGCACGTGAGGCATGCATTTCCCTCCCAGTCACTAGTCACTAAAGGCCGATCCTGAGCCGCCATCCAAACACGAATATCTTCATTTAAGAGAATATTTTTGGTGTAAACGTCTCAAATTCAGGATTTTCTGTTGCACGAATTTCTTGGGAAACAAAGTCATAAATATCATGCATCTTTTACAATAAGCACCTCTGATCTATTTTTTCACAACAAACACCAGCAATAAAATTCCTTGCATTATACCAATGGAATCGGAATTGTAAAAAGTATTCAACGAAATTTGAGTAATTATGTATCAATTCTTAATATAGTACGAAGTACATTATCTTAGAATTTTAGTATCAATAAGAATACTTTTGGATTATTTTTTCTCAAATACTCTTCAATTAATTAATTAAAAATTCTTCATTGGTTAGAAGGCACATCAAAGGAACAACTAAAAATGAGAAGAGCTTCCTCTCAGTTAGCTAGACTAAGGTGTGTGTACCGAAGGAGGAGGGGGCTCGGTGTGAGAAGGTTGGGAGACTGGAACCGTGCATCTTTGCTCGGACTGTTCTGGGAAATGGCCCAGGGAAGTAATGCTTTGTGGGCACAATTGCTTCAACAGAAATATCTGAAGAATAAGTCCATTTGGGGGGTTGAAGTAAACCTTACTTCTTCTTGGGTTTGACTTCCTACTTCATAGGCACATGGGAGGTGTCCCTCTCTTACGAAATTGCATTTCGAGTCATACTTTCTTTTCATGGGAGAGGAAGGCTAAAATGCCTAGGCAAGATGAAGATGATAGCACAACATTCTTCTATTAATTACATTTCGCATTTCTCGTTATGATCGATCCACGTCTTACCCTAGCTTGTGTAGCCTATACGAAGCAAGCCTATACTGGTTTAGAAAGCTAGTTTACTAAAGCGAAGGCCCTATAATATATTTGTTTGATTGCACAAGTTTCGAAAGATAGCACTTATGGGAGCTGAGGGAACCTAGCCCATTAACCAGATTGGAAAGGAAAGACCTTATGGTACATTGACTACGGCTTCTTCCAGGGTAGTTGATGCATAGGAAAATTTGCATGATAAGTCCAGAGATCTTTAATAGTAAGTTAATTCAATAAGCGTGAGGGGGTATGGTGAAAGAAAATGAGGGGTGGAAAGAGAATGGCGATGCCATACGCAAAAAGGAAGAGACTCATAGAATGGCAGAGGCAAATAGAGCTTTTGCATATTTTCGTTAATCCACGTACATGATCTATATAGACACATAGATCCATGGATCCATACATCTCGATCGGAAAAAATAGCAAAAGAAAGAATTGGAATTGATCGATATCTTTCTCGCGAAAAAAGAATCAATGTGTCGATTCCAATCCTCTCTTTTTTTAACAGATTTTTGTTTTTCTAATGAAAATAAGGGTTTTTTTTTTCTATTTTTCAAAAAACCTGAGTTTTGGCCCCCTTCTTTCCCTAAAAAAAGAATTTACTTAACTTATTTATTGAATAAACCTTCATTGATGTATTGTTTCGTCGAGATTCAAATCACGAAGTCATTTTCTTGTTCTTGAATGGGTCTTTTCAATTCTTTTAGGCACAAGAATATTTCTTTTATTGGGACGATAACTCTGAAAAGCCAGATTTCCGATCTTTTCTTTCATCTCGGGAGAGATACGATCGGGGGGTTTAATTCGAATCCCTCGGGTAAAATAAGAATAGCCCCTACATTCAAAGTCCCCTTTTTACCATTAGCAAGAACTAGTTTCAGTTGCTTATCATAAGCAATTCGAACAACTGCTTCAAATACATTATCTGGAAGTACAGCTTGCGGAACTTCAATATCCACATGCTTATTAGCTAAATGACAATTGGCGCATACAATTCGCCCAGGCGTCTATCAATTCTCCAATTCACCCGACCTGATAGTACCCATTTTGGGAACGTCCAATGCCAAAGTCACTGAACGGGTAAGTCGCCAATCCCTAAAACGGACTATGTAATGTACTTTATCCGCTGGGTTACGGGTACTGGTAGGTATTTTACTAGAGGTTTCTATCAATCCACCTCTGTGTGATTCCTGTTAAATCATATACTCGGGGGTGGCGCGGGGCGAACGATTTCCAAACGGACTCCTCATCGTTAGATAGAGAAGATCGCCAAGGTTTCGTGATTTGCTGCCGAATCTATTCCAATTCCAACAGCTTAGACTCGGATCGTGGGGATCGCCAGAATACTTAGTATCAACCGATAAGATACTCGGTATATCAATATTGATTAGATCCGAAATCTGTTATTGCTGAAATTCTCATATGATTACAATCTGCTAAATTTATTATGAGAAGCCATTAGTTGATTAATATTACTTACAATTAGTTAATAAGCATTTGATTTTGGTTCCGCATCACCTTAATCATGCCTCTAACCAAACAGTACAAATTGACGGTTGAATTTTGACAAGGTTATACTACAATAGATGTATTCAAAATACATGGTAGACAACCCCTACATCCAAAATATATTATCATTGTTGTTACTATAATTAAAAATATACCCGTACACGTGGCAAGAAGCTATTATTTATCAGGCTAACCCATTCGGGAATGGTTTGCAATTGGTGTTGAGTACTAATTGCACCACGTGTCACTGTACAATTCAAGAGAAAGGGTGAAAATGGAAAGAAGCTTCTCCCACCTCATCGTGTAGAGATAACATCTATCCATTATTTGCATGTGGACCCATCATTACCCCTCTCTATCTCATTCTGTACAACCCCCCCCCCCCCCCCAAAACAAAAAAAAAACAAAAAACAAAAAATTGTGAAGGCCCCAGCCCTGCACTTCTTCCCTTGCGACCCATTTGGCACTAGCAACAGTCCTGATTTATTGGTCACAATGAAAGTAGAAACTAAAAGAAAAGAGGAAATAGCGGCACGGAAAATTAATGAGAAATAATAGGCAAAATGCCTTAAATTGGGAAGAACGGGCCCAAAGAGCAGGCAAACTACAAGGAAATTAATAAGAGGAAATTTTGTTATTTTTCAGCATAAAATCCTCACAGCTCTCGATCCTCCCTCTTTTAGCTGCTTGGGGACGATGATTCCTGCTCGTAACAGCCCTCGCGCGCGCTCTCTTTGACATCTAACTACTTGCGGTATTTTTGGTAACGACTTCTACTAGCTGGCTGCATCTCGTGGATGTGAATTCGGCGACAAGGATTTGGCGATTTTGGGAGCTTTTATGTTTCCGTAGGAAGGCGACGATCCACAGTAACAGATTGAGAGCTGCTACAGTGGCCTTGGAAAGGTTGTATTTTAAGATCAACTAGGACACACATTAACCCAATCAATAGCCATCATTCCTCTTAGTCCGATCTAGCTGTTAGAGCCTCTCCATTATCCATCGGACGACTAGCCATTGCTTTCAGACGTATGGCCGATAGAGCATCCTTCAGACGACTGGCCACTGCCTTCAGACTGTTAGATGTATATGTCCCTTTGTATAGGGTCTTTTGTGCTTATTTACAATACCTTGTACTCTATATATATCGGGCTATTGCCCTTGGAATAATACAAGAGAGTTTATTCCTAACATGGTATCAGAGCTGGGTTTAACCTAAACCCTAGCCGTTTTTTTTCTCTCTCCCGCAAAAATCCAAAAGACCAAACCCTAGCCGCGCCGATCCGGTGGTCCGACAAGTTCGATTTCGTCGTCGCCTGGATCTGCGCGCCTCGAGGGTCATCGGTCTTCGTCGCGGAGTGCACGCCTGCGGAGTTCATCGCCTGCGCCTGCGCCCAGTGCCCGCCTGCGGAGGCGAAATCGAGCAGCAAGGTCATCGCCTGCGCCCAGTGCCCGCCTCGGAGGTCATCGCCTGCGCCCAAGCGGGCGACGGTGGATCTTCGCGCCTCGGAAGTCATCGCCTGCGCCTCGATTTCGACGATCAGATCTGATCTTTCGCCTCGATTTCGCGCCTCGGAAGTCATCGCCTGCGGGCAACGATCAGATCTTCGCGCCTCGATTTCGACGCTCCGTGGGCGGTCGTCCCCCTTGTTCTAGGTCCGCCAAGTGGCAGATCTGATCCGCCTCCCCTCGTGGTCCTCGCCGCCGTGACAGCTCGACGCCGCCGCGATCGGCGTCGCTCCGGCGTCCCCAACCCCGAGCGACCCCCCTGCTGTGCCGCCTCGCTCTCCCATCGCCCCATCACAGATCTCCTCTCCTCCGCCGCAGAGCGCAGCCCGCTGCGTTGATCCCCGCCACCGCCGCAGTCAGTGATCCGTAGCCGCGCCTCCCCTCGCCGCTCTGCCGCTGCGATCCGAGCGCCGTCGCTGTTAGATCCACCATAAGATCTGCATGCCGCTCCTGCGCTCCTACGCCGCGCCTGCTGCGCGCCCAGATCCGGCAGAGATCCGCCTTCGCCCGCTTGCCGCCTTCGATTGCGCGCAGTGCTGTTACTGTTGCCCCCTGTGCCGCTGCCGTCAGCCGTCTGCGGCAATCTAGCCTCCGTCTCCTACGGATCTGATCTCTTCATATGGCGTCTCCTACGGATCTACCTTTTCATCATCATCATGTTGCTATCCCTCGGTGTTCATTGATTTTTGATGGACTCAATTATAAGGAGTGGATACCGCACATTCGTCTCCATATGCGCGGTCAGCGCCTTTGGGACCTTCTCACCGGCGATCGTCCTTGCCCACCCCGACCGGTGTTTCCCAGCGAGACACCACTCCCCCCCACTGCTGATGACGCCGCCAAAAAGGCAGCAACCGATGCGTATGCGACTGCTGTCGCTGTTTATTCCTCTCAGGATGTTCTCTATCGGCGGTGGTGTGATGACGATGCTCGTGCCGCCAACATCCTCATCGCTAGCATTGATGTGTCCCTGACTGGCGACATTGTGAGTTTGGCGACGTCTCAGCTGATGTGGGATCATCTTCGCTCTCACTATGAGCCTACCGGTGACTCCCTCTACCTTGCTGTCGTCAGACAGGAGCAGGCACTTCAGCAGGATGATGCCACGGTCGATGAGTTCTATGCACAGATATCTTCTATCTGGCGTCAACTCGACTCTTTGGGACCAGCGATCTGTCGTATCTGCCAGTGTTGCCAGCATCAGCACTCCCACCTGCAGCTTCGTCGGGTCTATGACTTTTTGACCCGACTACGGCCTGAGTTTTGCTCGTCACCCACGCGTGACGTTCTTGGAGGTTCTTACTGCTATTCGTACCGAGGAGACTCGTCTTCGTACTGCTGGTCTATTGGCACCTTCTGCCTCTGTTTTGGCTACACGTGCTCCTGCTTCTTCTGCTCCTATCACATCAGATCTGCCTTCTGCTACAGCACCCGTGCGAGGTGACACCAGACGCTGCACCTACTGCCACCGAGACAGACATGTGGAGGCGCAGTGTCACAAGAAGCGGAGGGATCATGCTGCTGCCAAAAAGAAGAAGGAGACTGACACTGGGGGTTTCACATCTCAGAGGAGGACTACCCCTTCTGATACTGAGCAGGAGCTTCTCACGTTATTTCGATGGATGTCTGCTTCTGGGGCATCAGGCTCTGCTTCTTCTGCCAGTCAGCCTCCAGGTACTGCGACACCATCTTCCACCACCTCAGGTACCTCTCCTTGGATCCTTGACTCTGGTGCTTCATTTCATATGACTCCGGACCCTACCACTTTACATTCCATTATTACTCCCTCCCGCTCTGTCACAGTTCTCACTGCAGATGGCACCCCACTTTCAGTTACAGGACTAGGCACACTTTCTAGTCCCACTTTTCATGTCTGTGCTGTGTCCCTCGTTCCAAAACTCACCATGCAGCTTATGTCGGCAGGCCAACTTACTGATCATGGCTGTCGTGTTATTCTTGATTCTGACTCTTGTTCTATCCAGGATCGTCGCACGGGCACTCTAGTTGGTTCTGGCCCCCGCAGGCGTGATTCTCCACGTCTTTGGGAGCTTGACTGGCTTCATCTTCCGTCTGCTGCCTCTGCCAGTCCTCCCATCACGACTATTGCCTCTGCCTCTGCTGCATCGTCTACCGGATCGTTTGCCCAGTGGCATCATCGCTTAGGACATCTCTGTGGTTCGCGTCTTTCTTCTTTGGTTCGTAGAGGTTTATTAGGGTCTGTCTCTGGTGATATGTCTTTAGACTGTATGGACTGTAAACTAGGCAAACAGTTACAGTTACCTTATCCTACTAGTGAGTCTGTCTCTCAGAGTCCCTTTGATCTTGTGCACTCAGATGTATGGGGTCCGGTCCCCTTCGTTTCGAAAGGGGGTCATCGCTACTATATTATATTTATAGATGATTTTTCTCGCTATACTTGGATATACTTTATGTCCTCTCGTACTGAGGTTTTGTCTATCTATAAATCTTTTGCTACCATGATCCGTACACAGTATAGCACTCTCATTCGGGTTCTTCGTGCTGACTCTGCTGGAGAATACTTATCTCGGCACCTTCGTGCCTTTCTTGATACCCAGGGCACTCTCTCACAGTTTTCTTGTCCTGGTGCTCATGCCCAGAATGGCGTTGCTGAGCGCAAGCATCGTCATTTACTTGAGACTGCTCGTACCCTTATGATTGCTTCCTCTGTTCCCCCTCAGTTTTGGGCTGAGGCTGTATCCACTGCTACATATCTCAGCAACATGCAGCCTTCTTCTCCTCTTCAGGGTGCGATTCCACTTGAGCGCCTTCCTACACCACCTCCAGATCTGCCGTCCTATCCTGAGCTTCGTCTTTTTGGTTGTGTCTGCTATGTCTTGTTGGCCCCTCGTGAGCGCACCAAGTTGACAGCCCAGTCTGCTGAGTGTGTCTTTCTCGGATATAGTGTTGTGCACAAGGGATATCGGTGTTGGGATCATGTAGCTCGACGGATGCGGATTTCTCGTGATGTGACTTTTGATGAGTCTCGTCCCTTCTTTCCTCGTCCTTCTTCATCTTCCAGTCCGGCTTCTATTGTTGAGCCTCTTTTGTTTCTCACTTTTCCTGATAGTCCGCTATCCACCATTCCACCACCCATACCTCCATCCCCTGTGCCCTCGCCTCCGCCACCAGTGTCTCCGGTCACCTCTGCACCTACCCCAGGACATGTTTCTCCCTTTCCTCTTCACTACACTCGTCGTCAACGAGTCGAGGATCCTCCTGCAGTACCTTCTCATGAGATGACCTCCATTACCAGTGACCCTCCTGAGTTGCCCTCTTCCTCCAGTGACCCTCCTCGTTACCACCTTCGTGATCGTGAGTCACTACGCCCTCCTGGTCGGTTTACTTCTCTGGGTGCTATTCTTGCCGAGCCGACCTCTTATCGCGATGCCGCTGCTCACCAGGAGTGGCAGCATGCTATGGCAGAGGAGATTCCTGCGCTTGAGCGTACTGGTACGTGGGATCTTGTACCCCTGTCTGCCCGTGTTCGTCCTATCACGTGCAAGTGGGTTTACAAGGTCAAGACCAGATCTGATGGTACTCTGGAGCGCTACAAGGCTCGTCTTGTAGCACGCGGTTTTCAGCAGGAGCATAGGCTAGACTTTGAGGAGACATTTGCCCATGTTGCTCATATGACTACTGTTCGCAGTCTTATTGCTGTTGATGCTGTTCGTTCATGGACTATTTCCCAGCTTGATGTCAAGAATGCTTTTCTCAATGGCGTTCTTGATGAGGAGGTTTATATGCGACCACCACCTGGTTATTCTGTCCCCGAGGGCATGGTTTGTCGCCTTCGTCGCTCTCTCTATGGTCTTCGGCAGGCTCCCCGTGCTTGGTTTCAGCGTTTCTCTTCTGTCGTCACTGCTGCTGGTTTTATTGCGAGTGATCATGATCCTGCTCTCTTTGTTCATACTTCGTCTCGTGGTCGGACGCTTCTCCTTTTGTATGTGGATGATATGATTATCACTGGAGATGATCCCCAGTTTATTGCTTTTGTGAAAGCACGGCTGAGCGAGCAGTTTCTTATGACGGATCTTGGACCTCTTCGTTACTTTCTGGGGATTGAGTTTTCCTCCACACCTGATGGCTACTATCTCTCTCAGGAGAAGTATATTCAGCAGCTTCTTGATCGGGCTTCTCTGGTTGATCAGCGTACCGCTGATACACCGATGGAGCTGAATGTACATCTTTGCTCTACTGATGGTGAGCCTCTTCAGGACCCCACTCGTTATCGCCATCTTGTTGGCAGTCTGGTCTATCTTAGGATCAATCGGCCGGATATTTCATATTCCGTGCACATCCTGAGCCAGTTTGTTTCTGCACCTACTCAGCTTCACTACAGCCACCTTCTTCGTGTCCTGCGTTACCTGCGCGGGACCAGCCACCGTCGATTATTCTTTCCACGCTCTGGCCCTTTACAGCTCCATGCTTACTCTGATGCGACTTGGGCCAGTGATCCTTCTGATCGTCGATCTCTATCTGCCTATTGCGTCTTCCTGGGTGGCTCTCTCATCACTTGGAAGACCAAGAAGCAGCAGGCGGTTTCTCGATCGAGTGCAGAGGCTGAGTTGCGTGCTATGGCCTTGTTGACAGCAGAGATTATTTGGCTACGTTGGTTACTCGAGGATTTTGGCGTGTCTATTTCCACGCCTACTCCTTTGTTGTCTGACAGTACAGGTGCCATCAGCATTGCTCGTGACCCGGTGAAGCATGAGCTCACCAAGCACATTGGTGTGGACGCCTCTTTTACGCGTTCACAGGTTCGGGATGAGGTTATTGCTCTACAGTATGTGCCTTCTGAGTTTCAGCTCGCGGATTTCTTCACAAAGGCCCAGACCAGAGCACAGCACAGTTTCTATCTTTCCAAACTCAGTGTTGTTGATCCACCATTAGTTTGAGGGGGGGGTGTTAGATGTATATGTCCCTTTGTATAGGGTCTTTTGTGCTTATTTACAATACCATGTACTCTATATATATCGGGCTATTGCCCTTGGAATAATAGAAGAGAGTTTATTCCTAACACAGACGACTGGCAGCTAGAGGTTCATCCTTAAGTAGTTGTTGCCTTCAGACAACTGGCCGCTAGAGCTTCTCCATCATCCTTGAGACGATCCAATGGCTCGAACTTCTCTCCCACTGCTCCCTCAAGATCGGACGGTCTCTTTTCAAACTCAACGGATTCCTCTTCTTCAACCTTATGCTGCTTCATCCCCAACTCTTGGCTTAAGGAGACCCAGCCCCCTTCACGAGTGCTAATGGCCGCCAGTTTCCGCCTCTAGTTCTCAACCAAAGAAACCTCTCCAAACGGAACCCCAGCACTGCCTGTAACCATGCATTGCCTTCAAACTTTTTACACATTATGTCTGCTATCCATCTATAATGACATAATGATAATCTTCCCGGAAAATTTGAACAGACCGTTAATTGATGTGTTGTTTATCATTTTTTTAAATAGACAAGGAAATGTGATATGATCCGAATGAGAGTTGAAGAGAATAGTAGGGTTCTGTAGTGATTAGGGGAAAAGTTGTGATTTTTATTGGATCTGAAAAGTAAATAACAAGATAGTAAATCTCTTTCGAGAGAAGGCCACTCTTCTATCTTTTAATTCGAGAGAAAGCATAACTCTCCACAAACTAGGGTTCTATCATCTCCTAGTGATGCTTCATCAAAAAATTCATCATGAATTCCCTAACCTTAGCCGCCACCTAATTATAATGGCTATTTTTCCGTAATTACAGAAATTACAAAAATGCCCCCTCAAGCCTAAAATTACATGATTACCACTGCGCCAGCATATTATGAACCGGCATTTGCAATTGCATCAAAATGATAAAATTCTTACTCTTCCACATCACACTACTAGTATTGTCATGTTTATATTCCAAATGGCATGTACCTGATAGATCCGGAAGCAAAGATGCAATTTTTATAGAGAAAAGTAGCACACAACAAGATAATTGAATACAAAATAGGTGTATCCTCCTTCTAAGACACCAATAAGAGGACGTCCGCACTCGTTTAACCTAAGATTCCACTCACAAAATCAATAATAGCATACAGGGTTAGCGACGGCTAGCCGTCACTTAATAATAATCCCCCACCTAATCCTAATTACCAAAATATCCCCCACTATCAGAAATATGGTTAATTGGGGTTAGGGGAGGCGCGCGCGGCTAAGGGAGTGCAGGTTGGGCGCGGGCTCGCCTGCGGGTGTAGACCTGTGTCCCATCAATACTCCCCCAAGAGCCACCTTGTCCTCACGGTGGAAGTCTGAAAACTGATGTGCCATCACGTCCATAGCCTCCCACGTGCTCTCGTGCTCCGGCAATCCTTTCCACTGCAGCAAGACCTGACGCTCTCCCGTGGTCCCTTGACGTACCCCTTCAGTGCCTCAGGCTCCAACCTAACCTCCATATCAGCAGTCGATGTCTCCGGACGGGTGGGGAAGGGGTGTGGTCTCCGATCATCTATCGCAACCGTGAGACGTGAAACACATGGTGGATGACCGATTCTGGGGGTAATTTCAATCGGTAGGCCACTGGCCTTACCTTGGCCTCCACCTCAAATGGGCCAAAATATCTAGGAGCGAGCTTCCTATTCCTCCAATGGGCTAGGGACTTCTGTCTGTAGGGCCGCAGCTTCAAGTAAACCATGTCCCCCACATCGAAATGGACATCACGGCGATGTAAATTAGCCCTCGCCTTCATCACTTGCTGAGCTCTAGCCGGATGGAGCTTAAGCTCCTCCAAAACTCTGTCTCTCTCTGCTAAGTACTACTCCACATCCGAAACTGGAGTCGCCTCCTGACCATAATGTAGCAAATATGAGGATCGCATCCATACAGAATCGGAAAAGGAGTAGTCTGAGTGGCCGTATGGTACGATGGGTTGTACCAGTACTCAACCCACGCCAACCAACGAGCTCAATCCTTTGGGCTCTCTGAGATGAAGCACCGTAAATATGTCTCTACGCTCCTGTTGACGACCTCTATCTAGCCGTCTGTCTGTTGGTGGTAGGCGGTACTACGTCTCAGAACTGTCCCCTACAACCTGAAAAGCTCCTGCCAGAACTTGCTCTGGAAGACCTTGTCTTTGTCGGAGACAATAGATTGGGTGACCCATGTAAATGGATCACCTCTCTCAAAAATACCTCGGCCACTGAAACAACACTGTAATGGTGTCGAAGCAGTATAAAATGTGCATATTTTGCTGAGGCGGTCGACCGCAACAAATATCACCGTGAAGCCTCCCGATTTCGGCAATCCATCGATGAAGTCCATGGATAAGTCCTCCCAGACTCTCTCTAGCAAGGACAGTGGCTGCAGCAACCCACCTGGAGACATAGCCATGTATTTGTGACGCTGGCACACGTCACACTCTGCTACCATCTTGGCCACGTCCTTCTTCATCCCCGCCAGTACACCTCTCTCGCCATCCTCTGATAAGTCGTTAGGACCCCCGAATGCCCCCTACTGCGCTGCAATGGAACTCCTGTACAATAGCCAGAATGTGGGTAGAAGTCCTCGGGATCATTAGACGCCCCAGTACATCAACCTCCCCTCCTGCAACAAATAGTCCGGTGCTCTGTAGATCCCTGTAAGAGTGCTGCTCTAATATCTGCCAGCTCCTAGTCCTCCTCAGCCTCCCTCTGCAACGTCTCCCACTCCTGAAGTACTGACACTGATAACGTTGTTAATTGGCCGTCCTCATCTCTCTGTGACAGTGCGTCGGATGCCTTGTTCTCCAACCCCGGCATGTACTCTATCTCGAACCGGTACCCATCAGCTTCCGTAGCCACTTCTGGTGCTCCCTCCCACCATCCGCTACTCCAACAGATACTTGAGGCTCCTCTGATCCGTGCAAACTAGGAAGGTCCTCCACCCGACACTGCTCCATCTGTATTGATGGGATGCGGGTCTACACCCGCAGGCGAGCCCGTGCCCAACCCGCACCGGTCCATCCTGCCTGAGGGAATATAGCTGCTTGTGAAGGTTTTCCAGGTGGGGATCCTTGAACTTCTCCAGAATGAGATCCTTCAACTACTCCCAGCATCGAATCTATTGCCTCCTCTCCTTCCACCGGTACCACCTCAAAGCTCTCCCCTCCATACAGATGACCGCTGCCTCAAGCTTTTGAGCATCTGTCATGTGATGTGCAGTAAAGTATCTCTCCGTCGTGAACAGCCAGCCATGCGGATCCTCCCCTCTGAACAGTGGCATCTACAGCTTCTGTATCCTGCAGTCCCCTCTAAAGTGTCCATGGTCGGGCATATCCTTTGGTGGCGAGACTGTCGATAGTGCCGGTGCCTCTCGTCCTAGGTCTCATACTGACTCAGTGGCCCTCCTCCGCGGCCTTCATAGTCCCCTCAGGGGCCTCCATGCCTGCCCTCGAAGTCATCACATCCCGCATCATCGCCAAACTCAGCCTCATAGCCTCCCCTGCCGTCGTCATAACGGTCTCTACCCCTTCCTCCGCCTCCGTAATAGTGTCCCGCTCCCTGCTTGCCCCCCTTCGGTTCTGCCTTGAAAATGTGCCTCGGCACCTCGCCGCTGCCCCGAAAAGTCGAAAAATCCCCCAAGCTCCTGGCCGCGCTCGAATCCCCCCGACGGCTGCCAGGGGTTCGCCCGACCCCGCGGGCCCTCCGGTAGTCCTCGTCGGGGCTGCCAGAGGGTCGACGGCCCTTCCCGCTGACCTAGCGAGCTCGACGGGCCCTGCTGAACGTCGACAGGGTCCCGCCGGCCCTGTCGGTTGTCGCCGAGGGTGTGGGAAGGTCCCTGCCCAAATCCGGCAGCAGCCGAGCCCCACGCTGGAACTGGAGGTTCGGCCGCCCCTCCTCTTGTGTCAGGTGGCCTTCTCCGAGCTTCTCGCGCCCCCATGGGGCTTCCATCTCATCCTCCTCCTCGTCGTTCGTGACGTACCCCATCTTATAGAAGACGACATCCCTTCCCTCCTCGAAAGCTTCCACCTTTTTCTTTCCTTTCAACAAAGGGTGGTGCCTTTGGTGTTGATTTAAGGTTTCCCTCTCCTTGGTTGCTCGTCGTCCATTAGAGGATGAATTTCGCAAATTGTTCCTCGTGCTTCGTTTGATTCGCCGTCAATTGGTTGATGGAAGCCGTCAACGTCTTGATTGCCTCTTCGTTTCCCGCCAAAGATTTTTTTATCCCTTCGATTTCGCCGTTGAATTTCTCCTCCAAGGTGTCAAACTTATCTTTCGATCTCGTCGTCGTCGTCATGGATCGTCACGTGTGCTCTGATACCAAAATGATAGATCCGGACGAAAAGATGCAATCTTTATATAGAAAAGTAGCACAAAACAAGATAATTGAATACAAAATAGGTGTATTCTCCTCCCAAGACGCCAATAAGAGGACGTCCGCACTCGTTTAATCTAAAATTCCACTCATAAAATCAATAATAGCATGAAGGGTTAGCGGCGGCTTACCGTCGTTTAATAATAATCCCCCACCTAATCCCAATTACCAAAATACCCACCACTAATCAGAAATAGGGTTACTTGGGGTTAGGGAGGCGCGCGCAGCTAAGGGGGTGTGAGTTGGGCACGGGCTCGCCTGCGGGTGTAGACCCGCGTCCCACCAGTACCATGAGCTAAAAATAATCAAAAACTGGTGTGACCCCACTGAATTCTGGACTGCACCATTCTTCTTTTGAATTTGGTGGATATTTAGGGAAAATCTAAACAATAACTATATGAATCTACTTAATGAATTGCTGAGTAATTTCTAGATCACCAAAGAAAATGGGTAGGTGCAACTAGTCTGGATGCCAATGAGCCGGATAGAGGTCAACTCATATCGTCTGCAATGGCAGTCCATGCTAAAAATTGATAGTTACATGCAAATCCAAACCCCATAAAATGTGGAATCTACTCAAACATCCAAAAATGCCAAACTTAATATTTATCAAATTCAGCTTTAGATTTTGAATTATTAAAACTCAATATTTCTTCCCAGGAGTTATCCAGTTGTTGGCTGATCAAGTTAACATGTCTGGGTCATTCTCCACTATAAGGATTAGTTCTAAATTCAACAAAAGGGGATAAATAAGCCATGTTACCCCTCCAATTTAATAAATTTACCATCTATAACTTGAAAGGTACTGTTGGCTTCACTAACATTAAGGTGTAGCCAGCTGCCTTAAAAAATATAGAGAAATCTGTAATCCATAACCGCTCTTAAAACAGAATTATTTAAAAAACTATGATCTTTCTATTTTCCTTTCTTATTTTCCCTCTCTATTATGGTATATGTAGATATATTCAGGGTTTGATGTATCGGCCGTATCGTATCAGTATCGGCAGTTGACGATACCGAAACCAATGGTTAGTTTCAGTATCGGCCGATACTGAACGGTATCAGGCAGTTTCGACCGATACCTGGCGAAACTGACCAATACCGGCCGAAACTGACCAATATCGTTCAGTGCCGGTCGAAGACAGAGGAAAAAGAATGTGTAATTAAATAAAAATTCTCTAAAAACCCCAAAAAATTCGTGAATCAATAGGTTGCATAGAAGGCTTGGTTAAAAGAGAGGAGACAACCTTAGAGTTTCGGCTTGAAAATGACGAAGAATTAGACGAAGAAGAGGTATAATCAAGAAAAAATTGCTGAAAAAAGAAGAAAAAAGACAAAAGGAATATGATGAAAAAATTGAACTCACATCATCGTGTCGTCGCCTCGCCGAACCGGCGTCCTGCCTCGCTGAACCCGCCTTAATCATTTAGCGTGTGAGAGAGCTAAGAGAGAGAGAGGCCCGAGTCGCCTTTCAGGAGATGTTGCGTTCTTTAAAAAGGCAAACTTGTAAATAAGTGGTATATGCGTAAAGTAAAACAGTCGGTACGCATATCGAGCAGATATTTTGTGGCAATCCTGTAAATAAGTGGTATGTGCAAAGCAAAATGGTGGATGCGCAAAGCAATGCCCATCGATTTTTTTTGGCAAACTTGTAAATAAGTAGTATATGCGCAAGGTAAAACGGTGAGTGTGCAAGGCAAGCTTTAGGATCTATTCATTTATCTGATATTTAGTATTTAAGTACCAAATTTTAGGTATCTAGTGTTTGATATGATTGCGAACTCAAATTTAGTTTATCTATTTAGTATTTAGTATTTGATAGTATATGATTAATATTTTAGTTTGTAAGGTATTTAATAGTATTTGATAGGTTTAGATTTAATAACCTCCGAAACCATCACTGTGTGTATATAGTATATACATATTTAAAGTATCTCTAAAACCGAAACCGAAACCGATACCCGAACGAAACTGCCAAAACTAGCGATACAGACGAAACCGAAACTTGCTTCCGAAACCGTCGAAACGGGCGATATCGATGCCGAAACCTAAATTTTGGAAAAAAAACGATACACAGACCGAAACCGAGACCTAAAATCTTGGATATATTCATTTGTAATCTACAAAACAAAGTGAACAAAAGAAAGTAGTTAGTGAAGAAAGCAAAAAACCTAAACCTAAAAGAAATAAGTTAAAAATCTATAAGAAAATAGAACTAGGATCGAGAAATATATATCGAGCAAAACATATCTAGCAAACCATGTCATTTGTAAGCATAACCTTCAATGTTGTACTTGTGTTCAATTTTCTATGCACTCTTTTGTAAAGTTAAATTTGTAAAATGCTAGAGATCTTAGTTTATTTATCACTTAATATGTTTGGTTTATTCAACTTTATACATTGTCATTTTAAGCACACATGCTTTTGCACAAAAAAGCTAGCATTGTTAAACATAACTTGCCAAGGAGGCAGACCAATCATTATATAAAAAATACCATAATCTAAAAGGAAAAAAATCAAGTTATGATGAAATTAAATATATAACAAAATGGATTTTTAAAAAAAAAAATTAGAAATTGCAGAACTGCTGTGTACCACTCTCCCTGCAAATGCAATACAAATAAGTAAAAGAAGAAGATCACCAGAATTGGTAACTATTTCTTCTCAAGCACACAAGCATGGTTGACCCATCTTAATCATACATACATATTTGGCCCCTCCAAGAGGGTTAAACATTTAGTAGCTAACATTGATATGGCCTGAAATAGCTGTTATGTCAAATATATAAATTAGGACCAAAGTTGATAGCACTACCTGTCGAATATGGAATCCTAGGGTAGAACTCAAAAACGCCCTAATAAAACAGCCCATGTGAAAGTCAAAGTTGATAGCACTACCTGTCGAATACGCAATCCTAGGGTACAACTCAAAAACAGCCTAATAAAATAGCCCATGTGAAAGTGATTAAACAGTCTATAAAGGATCTGACTCAGTGCAATGTTAAATGGAAACAAATATTGGTTGCATCTTTTTAGACCAAACTCTCATATTATTTGAATGTCAAAAAAATTTAGGGCCAGTAAGTCCACACCTGGTCTCCAGAAAAATTCTCCAAGAATTTTTGGGTAACTTGGACTTCAGCAAGAGCTTGCACATAACTTTTTGGAGAAACTCTCTGAATAAGCCTTGAGAAGAAATTTTCAACCTGTTGTGTAGACATGATTAAGCATTACAATATATGTTTGATGACTTATTATAATCATCGTTGTCGTCATAATGCAAATTTAGAATATAAATCATGTCAATCCTTGAAAATAGTGATGAAATTAAATATTGTGTTCAGAAAGTATTGTACCTCCGGCTGTGCAAGCATATGAGCAGCTTTTGCAGATATCTCTCCGAACAAAAGATATCTACAAAATATTGCTTTTCAGGGTTATATTGAGAACAGCATCAAAGTAGAAATTTTGAACAAGCCAACAAGAACATATCAACCAAGCAAACAATCTGAACATTTTATAGTACAAATAAAATGCTGGATTTTTAAAAATGAATAAACTAAGAAGCTTGCTACACAAAAAAAAGCTAATGATAGGTGGACTACATGGTGTACTGACTATATTGTGTAGCTTGATCTACTGACTGAGCAGAGATGCTATCATTGACAGTACTCTTTCCTATGTCTACCCATCCAACCAACTCACATGGTCATTTGACTATACAACAACAAAGCTTTCTCCCAAACAAAACCGAGAAAATAACAAATTAAGAATGATAATCCAACATTCAGATGAAATCATATCAACAAAGGTATACCAATAATGCTACCATGTGGGTTCAAAACGAACAGCCAAAATCACAGACTAGAAATCGTGAAGAGCAAGCTGATTTATGTTTCCTGTTATCATCATTTATCACCGTCTGTGACCGTTGATGTCTAACATTTGATGCGTAAGCCATCCGATGGACACCCGTAAATATCGGCAACACTAGATAGAATATATCACATCCATGGGTACTACATATTTTACAACTCAAATGCAAGATTCACACTTTTAAACATGATCTATAATGCCCAAACAAAAAATGGTTCTGTGATTGCTTAGTTATGCAAGTTGTCCCATTAAGAATGGATTTTTAAAATTGACTTGCCTATGGTTTCCCAAACCTAATAAGGATATGTTTGGGTAGACACAAAATAAAGGATTTAAATCCTAGATTATTTTTTCCCCCAATGGATTGAGGCAATCCAAAAGGCTGGCTTGGTTGGCTCTAATGTTTTTGCGCGAAATCCTATTGATTACAATCCAAAGGATGCCCAATCATTTGGATTAAAAAAGGATAATCACGAGCTCCCTTTCCTAATAGAAGATACACATTGCTTAAAAAACTAATTTCTGACTAAATTTTAATAAATTATGGGGAAGTTAATACTTTGCCAGCATACAAACAAGTTTTAAGTTTTTGGAGTGTAATTCAAGGATTTCTACACCATATGAAATATGCAATCCAATGAATTACCAACCAAAGAATTTTCATCCAGCAATCGACACAACCCCTGGGGTTATTGAAATGTTAACGTCAAGATCCCATCTCAATTCTCAAAATGGAGCTTCAAATGATGATTTCTCGAGCGAAATGACGATTTCTTCATCATGTCATTTTAAACCATACTAATAGATTTAAAAACTGTTTAAAAACTATGAAATAGTATTCACATATCAAAATATAGGGGTGGATTTGTAATCTGATGTTCCACCATGCACTTTATAACCTACACGATAAATGAATATATAGAAAGAGATAAGGAAAGGATAAAAAAATTTGACAATGGCGAGACATGTAAATCGATGATAAATGATTGTTAACAATCATTTACAAAGCATAGACAAATATGAAAAGTATTTCAGGTGGTTTAGATCCAAACTGCAAATTGTTGCAAACATAGACACAATTAAGAAGCAATTAAGTATGTAAACTCCTCTTTATAAGGGAAGAAAAAAAGTACTCTCCAAGTACAAAATGACTCTCCTCCTTTTCTTTTTTTATGTTTAAAATATTTGATAGTCCTACAGGTCAAGATTGTCAGGTGTAAATTTTGAACTTTTAGTTCTATGTATATTTGTATTCAACCATGTTGGTGCAATCATGTATGTGCTTGTGACTGTGCAACAAGCATGAGTAGAAATGCCTTTAAACATGTATGACATGTATGCATGGTGGCATCCAAAGCCTTAAATGGATGGTTTTTTTACAAGAATAGAGAGAACAAACCTTTCTGGGGCTCTGAGCGGGTTATGTAGCCCATGTTTTGGGCATGTAGCCAAGCTTTCCACAAATGGCTGCAGTTCAGTATGACAATTTTAGAATTACCAAAAAAAGAACAAACATATAAATAATAATATTGTAGAAAATTATTTTAAGGGAACAATACAAGCTCAAAAAAGATCTGAAGTGCAATCTAATTTTTCTAACAAGTTATTTCGGATATCAAGAAAACCATGAATGTTGTATACATTTATTTCTGCTTCTTGAACTTCAGCAACATTGATGAATGGGTCACCATTTAAGGGATCAACTATTGTGTTCCATGTATTGGATGACTTCCATCTACCCTGCACTAAACATAATCACCATCAGGCTATAGTGTAAAGACATTATCAGAAAGGAAAAGTTTTCTCAATTTTTACCCATAAAATTTGCAATTAATCCCGAAAAAACAATATTTATTCCATTCCAAAAGAAGATATAATTTAGAGAGTAGTCATCAGTTGTTTTGGACATAATAAAGGATGGATATGTATGTATGCTTGGGTCAATTTTGGTTTGGATCATATTTGGGAAACCCCTCATGTGCTTGAACCCCTAGCTCCAGATCACATTCTGCCACCCATACCCAACCCTGTTATTTATAATTGAACCAACCCAACACAACCAACCTGAATATGGGTGCTTCAAAATGAGTCTATTAGCTGCCTGAGGCTGCTATTGGCATAACTATTGATGCAACTTGGGTTGATCCAACCCACACCTCTCATACTAGAGTTGGCTCCTTGCAGTTCTCCCTTTAACACCAACGTAGAGTGTGTCCAACATATCCAAGACACTTGCAAGTGACATGAGACAGATAAGAAGACATAGGCCATGTTGGATTTAGAAAAATCAACAATTACATGTCAAATCAGTGTTGGTTAAAAATGAAGTGGAATGGGCTAAAGGTTGTACGTTTAATATAAATGTCACTTGACGCAGGACGGAACCAAGAAGGGATGTGGTGGAAATTTGAGAAAGAATAAAGCTATGAATTTGATAACTTTTCAGACCTCACACCTTAGAAATCTATCAATTACCGACTTACATACCTCCCTCACATGTATAGATTTTTTGAACCTCTTGTCCAAACAATCAGTCCCACTCTCACATATCGATGTAAAAGATTTAATTTTTATAAATAAACTAAAAGTTAACACCAAAATATTTATTCATTATTTCATTAAAAATAAAAAAGTTTGTGGCCTTTATATAGGCTTACAACTTGACTCTTCAAAATCACATCCAATGTGGGACTAAAACTCTAAAATAATTAAAACACTCGGATAAATAAAAGACTTAAAAGGACTCAAAATCTATCCCCATCTTAAATATAAAATCTAAAATAAAATAAGACTCTATCTCAATTTTAAACTGAATCTCTATCACCAATCAACATGCATGAAAATAGATCCTTTGAAAACATATTAAGGTAAAAAGGGCCTTCGATACCTGGTACTTGATTGGACTTTCAAATTTCTTTCTTTTCTTTTTCCTTTTCTGTTTTCTAATTTCATGACTTATCTAGAGCTCTGCAATTGAAGCATTGAGGTTTTAATTTGTTTATCATTGAACTTTTGACTTGAACATGTCTAAATCTAGTGGGATTTTGATGTCTATTACATATAGACATGCATGTACTCGTATGTGGGCAGATCGGTGTGTCCGCGTGTGTTACTTTCTAATGATCCATAATGTTTTCAAGCCCAATGCCCATTGCTTCACCATGCTTCATATAAACGTCAGTATCTACTTTTTTCTTTTACATGCCAATTTTTGGCTGTTAGAGGGTGAACAAACTAATCCAGTCATAATGATTTCATGGGAAATAACAAATTCACACGCAAACTCTTTTCCATGATGCTTACATCTAAGATAATGCATGCACTGAACTCTCCCAAAGCTTTATAATCTTGTGTTCTGGAAATGAGAAGTGTCCACATATAACCATGATATGATAAAGAAGTAGCATACCCAAGTTCTGCACCTCTGCAGGCTTAGACCCTGAAATCTCTTCAGCAGAAACCGTAGCAAAAGCTGGTGAGTGTATGTATCTGTAGTCATCATAATATGAGTCAGAAAATGAAGCAACAACCAAAAGTGAGCTAAAGAATGCATACAAGACGAACTGATACTTTGCATGTTAAGGGACATGTTATGAAAAAAGTGGAGGACGGGGAAAGTGTATACACACTTTGACAATTTACCAATGAGTAGTAATACCCGGACTCATGGGTCAGCATACCCGCTGACATGGATTGATCTGAATTGTTGATAAATAGGGGGGCTATACAATTTGCAGTCTTTTTCCACTTTATTAATTCCTCTCCGCCAATTGGAGCCGAGGTTCAACTGTCATAATTCTTTGTCAATGCTTACAAAAGTTTGAGGAAACTCATATATGTGTCCCCTTGATTGACAATAGAGACTTGACAGTTGAGACTTTGATTCGTTCAGTTTAGAGATATCTTAATTGGACCGCACTTATAATTTGCCTGGTTGGGTTTCAGTTGGATCATTCAGACCTAACCACGGCATTGCGCACTTAGTCTTCGTGAAAATTAGTTCCTCAAAAAAATTTCATCAAATATATGCATTTAAGCAACTTTTGATGCATTTATTCTCACAGAAATTTCGACGAATACTCGATATACATGAAATAAATCGAACCATATTCATCAAAGAGTAAAACTACAACTAATTATCAAGAAGACCCCATCATAAAATCATCTAACCCGAAATTACCCATTAAAACGAAACAAGAAGATTAATCATATGCACCAAAAAATGCATAATAACACATCAAGTCCCTATCATATTCAAAGTTAAGTACCTCAAAGAACTGGAAATTGAAGGATTTAGCCAGTTCAAAGTGGCCCTTATTCCTCTGCAGGAATTTCTAAATCTGAGCATTCTTATATTTTGGTGAGAATGGGAGGAACAGAGGGCTGTGATTTGAGCAACAGTGAGAACGGGGGGAGAGAGAGGGGGAGAGAATCGAATAAGAACGGCAGGGCTTTGTGCTTTTCGGTTCTTTATACTTATTCCATTGTAGAGTGGGCAGCAGCCAACCGTACTA
Organism: Scilla litardierei; assembly: GCA_030789695.1. Taxonomy (NCBI): domain Eukaryota; kingdom Viridiplantae; phylum Streptophyta; class Magnoliopsida; order Asparagales; family Asparagaceae; genus Scilla; species Scilla litardierei. Next base: position 1,999,626 of record CM061141.1, on the reverse strand, counting down.
ATTGGGCCACCAAATGGAAAACTGAGGACATCTTGTTGTATGACGATGGCCTTACTCTGGGTTCAGGCCCATAAGAACACTCAACGTCAAAGCCCAAGTAGAGATCAGACCCTTGTAGGACGAATCTCGAGCAAGCCCATCAATGGGTTAGCCTGCCAGAGGCCCGTCACTTATGAGTGGCAAATTATTACGGTATGTTGGATGTATGTTCAGATTTTCATTAAAAAATTTATTTATGTTATGAATAGGCCCATTGGGCCAATTGGGTATCCAACCCACTATTGAAAGCTATAAATACACGGGTAGGGGGCTCTTAACCCTTTACACCTATTTCTCCCTAAATTCCCTTCACAACACGTTATCAGCACGATCACGCTCGTTGGAGGAGACGGCGGCTCGCGGAAAAGGAGATCCACAAAACGCTCAGATTCAAGAAGATCGTAATCTTCTCAACGGGGAGCGAAAAGGGCATCCTTCACCAACCGTCGCCTAGATTCCTCGTCGAATCTAGAGGTAAAAATCCAAACTTTTTAGATCTAAACTTGCTTTTCTCATTAGATCTGCATGTTTTAGGATCAAAAAGTTGATAAACTCGGTAAAATTCAACATTTTTAATAAGATCTGCATGTTTAAAACAATAAAAACTTGTTTTTTAGCGATCAAATTTGTTGAAAAATCCGTTTTTTACCCCCCGCCTTTGATCCAAAAATCCGTACGCCCGTAGGGCGAAACGGCGGCGCGCCCTTCGCGCCGCCGGCGGAAACAAACGCCGCGGCCTCAGGCCGCGGCCCTGCGCCGCGGCCTGAAGCCGCGGCCAGTTGACGCGGCCTGACGCCGCGGCGGCCGCGGCCCGCAGCCGGGGCCAGTCGCCGCGACGGCGGCCGCACCCTACGCGGCCAGCCGTCGCGGCGACACGCCGCGGGCCCCCCCCCCCCCCTAGGGTTTCCCGAAACCCTAACCCTAACGGGCCTTTTTCCGGGGGAGGCCCAATATTAACCCTAATGGGTTGTTTTCATGGCCCATAAGGCCAGAAAATTAGCCCATTCACATAAATTATTTTATTTATTTTTGGCCCTAAAAGCCCAAAATATTTAAAAATAAATTTTCAAAAGGGTTTAAAGCGGTAACATAAAACAGTAAATTATGGATCAAAAAGGCAAAAAGTTTTTCAAAAAAAATGTTTTTTGCACGACACACACAATTTTAATTACTTTAAATGCCTGTGTCTTTGATTATCTGCGTGGTTGTATGTCGCAAATATATTATCTGCGTGGATGTGCAAATATTAGGCTATGTTTTTAGGGATCAGCCAGGTTTCCGACACCGTTTTAAATTCCTGCAATTTTTCTTCTTTTTTGAGAGAAATTTTGTATGTGAGGATGAATATGTAAAAAAGAAGACCGAAGGACACCAAGAAGAAGCTGAAGGCGTTCGCACAATGAAGATAGGGGCTTCTCTCTGATGTTCCCGAGTTGTACTTTAATTTTCATGCATTTTTGATGTAACTTCGGACTGGACTCTTTTATTTTTTCGGTGTCGGCTGGCTGATCCCCATAGCCTAAGGTCATTATTTCTGTTTTCATTGTTTATGCATTAAACTGCGTGGTTGATTAATTAGCTTAAATAACATGTTTTCATTGTTTTAATGTTTTAATGTTAAAATCACGCCGCGGCCTCAGGAAACACTTATTGTGACACTTTCCTGATATATATTCACATTACCTGAAAAAAGCATGTATGTTAAAATCACACTAATTAAAATTCATGCCATGAAAATGACTACATTACATGCGTGGATGTCTGTTTTATTCAGTCTTAATGATACATGCTACTTTTTCTTTACATGCTAGATCATAAAATGGCCAGACTCGCAAATGTAGACTTCTCAGTCCTGAAGGCTGATGGGTCAAACTACCTGAGTTGGCAGTTGGACCTGAAGTTCCATCTGCGCTCTCATGGTTTCAGTCTCACACAGACTGAAAAGGCAACAACTAGTACTGCCCCAGCTAACAAGGAGGCTTCAGTGGAAGCACCTCATACAGAGGAAGTTTCCGATATATTAAAGGCGAAAGCCATTATATATATCAGGAAACACTTAGACTCTGTAGGAATATGGTGCCCTCGAGGCCATTTATTCCTGTGTGAATAGCACAAACATCTTGTTCGAAATAACAGTAAGCTGTTTGGTAATAATTTATCTAAGCTATATTGTAATGTAGTCAACATTAGATATAAACTTAGGTAAAGTCCTGAGACTTTATGCAAGGTCAAACGGGTATCGAGATGAGTATCTCGATCATGGAGAAACGTTTGACCGTCTGTAGCATAAGTTTAAAATGGTTCGTGGTCGTAGATGTTCCGAGACAAGGATATCGAAACATCGGATAGACCATTGTGTCTTAGTCTTCACCGTTTAGCGGTGGCGATGATCTCATGATCGCTTGACTTGGCGAAGTCGAAGACGAGACACAGGTGCTCATTAGAATGAGTTCACTGAACGATCCACTAGAGTTATCACATGGTTATATTGACCAATCTGTCAGTGATAACTCTGAGTGATGATAGGATAGTTGGTCTTTTGACTTGAGGTCATTTTGACGGACCTGTGCGTGAACGGTGCCACTTAGATCAATTGACCTAGCTTCGAGGCAAGGCCTGTCGAAAGGTCTTTTGATTGGGTGTCACTTGAAACGTACGAGGCGAGTAATGACCAAGAGAGGATTCGTCTCTCCCGGTCAATGGGAGTTAGTGTCGTAGAGTTAGTTCGGTCTTTAGTAAAAACTCTGCGCAGAGTATGTTGGAAGAAGTCCAACATTAGTTGACTAAAGATCGATAGAAACTAACCGGAGTCAAGTTATTGGGGTTGACAGTTTGACCGTACCCCAGACTTGATCCGAACGACATATTTAAGACGAAGAGACTATAACTACGGAATTCATCACGGAAACAGTCAGGTGGTCCCGACAATACTCATGTCAATGAGTCAACCACATAATGATGATTCCTGAAGCAGGGACGGCAACCACTGCTCGTGGTCACTGCCGTATAGGGCTTCGAGCCCAACCTGTTGTAAGGGTCAGGCTGTAGGGTCTCACACAGAGTGCTAACGCTTCGTCTAGTAATAGGTAGAAATTAGTTAGGGAGAATAATTGCATTTTTGATGCAAGGGATGAAATAATTGCATTTGATGCAATATGGTAATTTAAGCTTAGATATGGACTATTTTGCATTTGATGCAAAAGCGATTAAATGTGTATTAAATTGTTTAATACAATATTTAATAAAATAAACGCAAGGAAAAGTTCACGGGTAAGACGGGAATGTCCCGGTCTAGACCCAGGTTCGAACGGCGTCCAAATCGGACACCAAACGCAAAAGTTATGGCCAAAACAGTAAAAAGCCCATGTAAACATCAGCCCAAGAGGCAGATGGGCCGGACAGCAAATAAAGCGGGCGCTTTTGCGCCCGCAGTCTTCACGGGCGGGGCCCGCCCGCAATCATGCAGGCGGGGCCCCGCCCCGCCCCACTGTGCACGCAGGACGCGTGCAGTGCACGCGCCCAGCGCGTGCACTGTGCACGCGCTGAGGCGCGTGCACTGCACGCGCCTCGAGGCGCGTGCACTGCACGCGGCCTGAGGCCACACGCTGCCTAGGGCAGCGTGTATTTTGGCGGCTGGCTGTTTGCGTTTTTGTGGGTTTTGGCTGATCTTTGGACACTCAATTGGAGGGTCAAACGACCTCCGATTGACGAACGGTTTTTTCCTATGCGTTCACCGTTGAACGCTTGTCGTATTGATAGGTTGTATCGATCTTGAATCTCAACGGTGAGTGAGTTAAAATTCACGGAAGTTTGCACTTTGTGAAGTGCAAACTAACTTAATTTTAACTAACCCAAATATTTAGTCCCACATCGGATTTTGAGAAATGGGGAGAGTCCGCCGCCTATATAAATAGGGGTCTCACCCCTTTCTCAAAACTCGTCCCAAGCTCTAGATCTGAGCGGCTCTCGTAAATGTTGGAGCACGCTCGGATCTAAGCTTAAATAAATATTTCTCTATCTCCCTAAATTTCTACCTTACTCCTGCGGGCTCTAGCAAAGCCACAAAGGAGTTCGGATTCTGGATCCGAAATCTTGGCGGAGGTTTCACTCGCGTGAAACTTTCTTCGGCGGTTGGTTGGCTCGGCGGCACGGGGATTGATCGCCTCGGGATGCGGAGCGGTTCGAGGAGCGGTTCGGGGAGCGGTTCAAGGAGCGGCTCGGCGTGGGACGGGAGCAGCTCGGAAGACGGCGCGGAACATCTCGCCTGCTCCAGGGCTGAGATTCCGGGTATGTGGTTAAAGTATTTTATTAGCATTAGTTTAGTTTAATCGCAGTAGGCTAGATCCTTCTTGGGATGGTCAGACCCATCCCAAGTCGGCATAGATCTTGGCATAGGGTCTTGGACCTTAGGGCCAAGTTAAAAATGTTTTAACTTGCATGTTAATTAAGATTAACTGTTTTTCTTCCGCTGCTTTTGATTTTCCTGTCTATGTTCCGTCCGACTTAGGACGGGACTAGAGTTTTTATGCCCTAAGGGAACGCCCAATTCCCAACAGTGGTATCAAAGCCTAGGTTTGCGTAGCGATCTAGGTACTGCGATTAATTTTAAACTTAAGAATGCTTTTAAATACTTTTTAAAATGTTTTTAAAATTATGAGATAAATTTAAAAATGTTTTAGATGTTCTAAAATTTTTTTTATGAAATTTTTGAACATGGAAATTTTTTGTAAATGACGTTTTAAAATTTATGTGATAATTTTAAAACTAATTTTTTAAATCTTTAAAAGTTTAAAATTTATTTTGGATGCCTAAAATTTTTATTTGATAAATTTTTTAAGCATGAAAGTTTTTTTAAAAAATAATGTTTTAATTTATGAGATATTTTAAAACTGTTTTAAAAGTTAAAAATTTTTTATGCGATAGATTTTTAACATAGCATGCAAATTAGTGATTTTAATATTAAGTTTTTTTTTATGAGATAAAAAAAAATAAAATAATTTTAAAATCATATTTTAAATTTAAATGTTAAATTTATGTATGCATGCTAAAAATTGTTTATGCGATAAACTTAGTTTATTTAAATGTTAAATAGTTGTGCACTATCTTTATGCGATAAATTAGTGTAGAGTTATTTTAATGGCATGTTAATCTTGTCCCTTATTTGATAACACAAGACAACCCTTTAGGTTAGCCATTAAAAATGATTAAAATTTATTACTTGAATTTTAATGATATGCTATGCTTTAATAAATCATTAACAACAATATTAAAGACCTAATTCCTGATTAGGATAGTCCTTTAAATGAATTTTCAAATTCTAATTGTTATAATTAATTTTCATTGAAGGACTTCGCTTCTAGCGTTGTTAATAATTTATTAAAATCCTAATAACGATTAGGGTAGCACGTGAACCTTATAGTTGATAAGGACTTAATAAAAGTTATTAAACAAATCCTAAAATTTTGAATTTAAGGATTCAACTAGTTGATAGGATTAATTAGTTGTTAATAAAAGCTGGTTAGTCTATGGCATACATACAAAAATGACAAGCTTCATTCAATGGACCATGATCCAGTCAATGTGCTTGGCTAAGAGTTCTGGGTCAACCCTTACTAGTCCAAGGGGTAGTGATCCTGGCTTAGTCAATTCCCTGGCTGAGTTCTGCTGGACCGCAATGTCGCGAATCATGATTGTATGACACCCTGGACTATATCTAAGTCAAATACGTTAATGGTCTTTTTCAAGATTAGCCGTAGCCCTCCTTGTTTTAGGGGTTAGTAACTATAGGACCCACGTTATAGTTGTTGAGATACACTCAAGCTGTAACCTGGCAATCTTGTAGAAACCAACTCCTTAAATACATAAGATGAAATCTTGACTAACCCTAACCGGCGTCTCGTACCCCGAGCGCCGGCGTAAGTTAAGTCAACGATGTAGTCTGCCTAGATGTAGTCTAAGACCTGACCAAACCGACGTGTCGTGCATACACCGAGCTGCGGGGCGAGTCAGGCTAGACATGAAAACAAGGGTCCGACTAGACTAGACATTGTGATTTGGATGAGCACACTCATGATCACGAATGGCTAGGGGCAAAAACCGATTAAGAGAGTCATATCCGATATGATCGATGAAGAGTCATCTTCCGATCGCAGAGTCAATCAACTTGTTGAGCTACACTCAAGGTTGTTTAGACTCAAGGTGATTGGAACTCTTACCCATTAATTTTAATTCGATTAAATCGTTCGTTATTAAGCTTTAAAACGTTCGTAAATTTAGTGGGAGGATATAGATAGATAAAAGCCAATCTACCTATATTTAATATTGAACATATGCTAAAACTAGGGCAAGACTATGTTTACCGAAAGAATCAATTGATAATATTGGAATTAGTTAATTGGTCAAAAAGTTGATTAATTGAATATCAAGTTAAATTCTAATTGATAGAATTAAACTATATTCTAGTTGACAAATTAAATGACCTTCTAAAGAACAGACTTAAGAAATATGATTTCATTAAGTTCTGTGTCCAACAAATAAATTAACGCTACATGTCACTCGTCTCTATAGGAGGCAGCTTGAACATATAGGACATTCAAAGTATGTTTCTCCCTACAACTTATCGAGCTACCCTCAAGGTTGTATGGACAAACAATTTTGATCCGCAAAGTTCGAGAATTCGATTAAACTGTTTGAGTCGAATACGAGTGCATGAGCGATGCAAGACTATGTATCCCAACCGGATCTTGAGACAAGCAACTTCTTGAGCTACACTCAAGATTGCAAAGCTCAAGCGTTTGGATACATAAGTTGCTTGCATAGCTATTTATTTATGTTGATATCTAAATGTGATTTAGAAAAGGAAGAAGGCACTTCGGAAAGTCAATTGAGAAAGTTAGTAGAGACATAAGTAGGAGGAAATGAAAATGTGACATATTTTGATGTCACGATTTCAAAATAAATTGTTATACAAAAGACGTTTAACACATTTTGACGAATGTCGTCACATTGCTTCTGAAGTAATGTTTTGTGTTAAGTCATTTGTAAATAACTATATATATATTAAATGTTAATATATAAATACACAAGATAGTAGCAAACTTATATGGTAAAATTAGACTAGGCCGTATCAAGAGATTAAGCTTCACAAGTCACATAAAGAGGGGTCTGACCTCTCGTATTATGAAGTCTACGGACACTTGTGAGTCTTAGCCTCTTAGATACAATGGCCGAAACTCATCTGTGAGACAGTGGGAGAATGAGTTGTCGAACTCAGTCTAGTACATACTGATGTACCAGAGTCTAGATTAACCGAAATAAGTTATTCGTAAGTTTTATTAAGACACGTGTTCTTGATGAAACACAAGTCTGATAAAATAAAGAAACGAAATGACTAAAGTATTTAACTGATTCGATTAGATCGAATGGTCAAATACTTAGCTAAATAAAATCTTGTGTAATTAAAAGAAAATGTGATTTTCTCTCAGATCAAGTCTGTTAACACATCGGTGTGTTAAAAGGTATGAATCACACTTAATTAGATTTAGTGTGATCCATTGTAAGTGACTCTGAGCTAAGTCCTCCCTCTGGGTTAAGTCCCAAATAGTAATGCCTAGGTTTTGATAAAGTTCTATGAGAACATTATCAATAAGATATTCAATAAATCAATAGTAAGGAAGTTGTATATTTACTCGAATTTCGTAAAACGAAATGTCGAGTTAGACATCATAACTGATAATGACTTAGTCAACTTCTAGGATGACATTCGGAGTAGTAACTCCGATTTAAAACTTGATGCAGGTCCGTGTGCGTAAATGAATTTGAGAATTTAGTTTACGTGCCCAAGGAAAATGTTCCCTCACTTTTTGCAAGTAAATCTTTAAGTTGAAAGATTGGTGCAGAAAGAAAATAGTGAAGTACAATCTTGTTGGACGAGAACGGTTTTCATCCTAATTTCTTTAAAACGGATTAGTTGAAACCGTCTCGCCAGCAGATGTGTACAAATCTACTCGGACCAAGCTCGATGTAAAACGTTCATGTTGACCATGAAAATTTGAGCATTCACTTATAAGTTCGTTTTTCTAAATATGATTTAGACGGACCAACTTATATGAATTGGCCAGAGAATTTTCAAGGTCAGTGGGAGCGTGTAAATTACATGCGAGACATCAAAGAGATGGAACATATATTTTGATTAAGTAATCAAAGAGTTTGATTATTTATCAGAAATGAATATGAACCATTTGAAATGACCAATAACTAATTTGAAATGATTATCGTAAAGTACGATAAACTGGATAAGATCCAGGGAAATAAAATATTATGGATTCCGACAGACCAAATGAAGTATTTGAATGAGATTCAAATGGTTGGTCTAACACAAACATGGAAACCCCTTAAGTCTATAGTGTAGACGGTTTTAGCAGATCCACTCACGAAGGCTCTACCACATGAAGTCGGGAAAACTTATGTGTAAAAACGATATAAGATACCGAGATAAATGGGCCTGAGTGCAAGTGGGAGATGTAGGAATATGGTGCCCTCGAGGCCATTTATTCCTGTGTGAATAGCACAAACATCTTGTTCGAAATAACAGTAAGCTGTTTGGTAATAATTTATCTAAGCTATATTGTAATGTAGTCAACATTAGATATAAACTTAGGTAAAGTCCTGAGACTTTATGCAAGGTCAAACGGGTATCGAGATGAGTATCTCGATCATGGAGAAACGTTTGACCGTCTGTAGCATAAGTTTAAAATGGTTCGTGGTCGTAGATGTTCCGAGACAAGGATATCGAAACATCGGATAGACCATTGTGTCTTAGTCTTCACCGTTTAGCGGTGGCGATGATCTCATGATCGCTTGACTTGGCGAAGTCGAAGACGAGACACAGGTGCTCATTAGAATGAGTTCACTGAACGATCCACTAGAGTTATCACATGGTTATATTGACCAATCTGTCAGTGATAACTCTGAGTGATGATAGGATAGTTGGTCTTTTGACTTGAGGTCATTTTGACGGACCTGTGCGTGAACGGTGCCACTTAGATCAATTGACCTAGCTTCGAGGCAAGGCCTGTCGAAAGGTCTTTTGATTGGGTGTCACTTGAAACGTACGAGGCGAGTAATGACCAAGAGAGGATTCGTCTCTCCCGGTCAATGGGAGTTAGTGTCGTAGAGTTAGTTCGGTCTTTAGTAAAAACTCTGCGCAGAGTATGTTGGAAGAAGTCCAACATTAGTTGACTAAAGATCGATAGAAACTAACCGGAGTCAAGTTATTGGGGTTGACAGTTTGACCGTACCCCAGACTTGATCCGAACGACATATTTAAGACGAAGAGACTATAACTACGGAATTCATCACGGAAACAGTCAGGTGGTCCCGACAATACTCATGTCAATGAGTCAACCACATAATGATGATTCCTGAAGCAGGGACGGCAACCACTGCTCGTGGTCACTGCCGTATAGGGCTTCGAGCCCAACCTGTTGTAAGGGTCGGGCTGTAGGGTCTCACACAGAGTGCTAACGCTTCGTCTAGTAATAGGTAGAAATTAGTTAGGGAGAATAATTGCATTTTTGATGCAAGGGATGAAATAATTGCATTTGATGCAATATGGTAATTTAAGCTTAGATATGGACTATTTTGCATTTGATGCAAAAGCGATTAAATGTGTATTAAATTGTTTAATACAATATTTAATAAAATAAACGCAAGGAAAAGTTCACGGGTAAGACGGGAATGTCCCGGTCTAGACCCAGGTTCGAACGGCGTCCAAATCGGACACCAAACGCAAAAGTTATGGCCAAAACAGTAAAAAGCCCATGTAAACATCAGCCCAAGAGGCAGATGGGCCGGACAGCAAATAAAGCGGGCGCTTTTGCGCCCGCAGTCTTCACGGGCGGGGCCCGCCCGCAATCATGCAGGCGGGGCCCCGCCCCGCCCCACTGTGCACGCAGGACGCGTGCAAGGCACGCGCCGCGTGCAGTGCACGCGCCCAGCGCGTGCACTGTGCACGCGCTGAGGCGCGTGCACTGCACGCGCCTCGAGGCGCGTGCACTGCACGCGGCCTGAGGCCACACGCTGCCTAGGGCAGCGTGTATTTTGGCGGCTGGCTGTTTGCGTTTTTGTGGGTTTTGGCTGATCTTTGGACACTCAATTGGAGGGTCAAACGACCTCCGATTGACGAACGGTTTTTTCCTATGCGTTCACCGTTGAACGCTTGTCGTATTGATAGGTTGTATCGATCTTGAATCTCAACGGTGAGTGAGTTAAAATTCACGGAAGTTTGCACTTTGTGAAGTGCAAACTAACTTAATTTTAACTAACCCAAATATTTAGTCCCACATCGGATTTTGAGAAATGGGGAGAGTCCGCCGCCTATATAAATAGGGGTCTCCCCCCTTTCTCAAAACTCGTCCCAAGCTCTAGATCTGAGCGGCTCTCGTAAATGTTGGAGCACGCTCGGATCTAAGCTTAAATAAATATTTCTCTATCTCCCTAAATTTCTACCTTACTCCTGCGGGCTCTAGCAAAGCCACAAAGGAGTTCGGATTCTGGATCCGAAATCTTGGCGGAGGTTTCACTCGCGTGAAACTTTCTTCGGCGGTTGGTTGGCTCGGCGGCACGGGGATTGATCGCCTCGGGATGCGGAGCGGTTCGAGGAGCGGTTCGGGGAGCGGTTCAAGGAGCGGCTCGGCGTGGGACGGGAGCAGCTCGGAAGACGGCGCGGAACATCTCGCCTGCTCCAGGGCTGAGATTCCGGGTATGTGGTTAAAGTATTTTATTAGCATTAGTTTAGTTTAATCGCAGTAGGCTAGATCCTTCTTGGGATGGTCAGACCCATCCCAAGTCGGCATAGATCTTGGCATAGGGTCTTGGACCTTAGGGCCAAGTTAAAAATGTTTTAACTTGCATGTTAATTAAGATTAACTGTTTTTCTTCCGCTGCTTTTGATTTTCCTGTCTATGTTCCGTCCGACTTAGGACGGGACTAGAGTTTTTATGCCCTAAGGGAACGCCCAATTCCCAACAGACTCGACCTTAAAGGACGAGTACTGTAGGAAGATATATGCCCATAAGGCAATTTATCTTGATTATACGTCTTGTTCATACCGTATATGGTACGTATTATTCTAGGTATAAAAAGATTTGTATTAATATACTTAGATAATATCCATAGACTTATAGTTAGGTCCTTACATATCTAGATGAGATCTCGATTATGAGTAAGTAAGTGACCGAATAGAAACGTAAGTCTTAAACGGTTCGTGATCATAGATGTGTCGAGAACTGGATATCGACACATCGGATAGATCACTGTGTCTTCGTCTTGCCTTCGGGTAATGATGATCTCATAGTCATTCGACTTAGCGAAGTCGGAGACGAGACACAGGTGCTCATTAGAGAATGAGTTCACTGAACGACCAAGTTAGAGTTATTAAATGGTTAACTTTAATGATCTGTCTTTAATAACTCTAGGGTGATGATAGGTTAGTTGATCCTTAAGACCTGAAGTCATCTGTACCAACCTGTGAGCGGACGGTGTAGCTTAGACCCATGATCTAGCTTCGAGGACCAGTCCTGATGAAAGATCTTAGGTTGGGTTGCACCTGAAGCTCTCAAGGTGAGTAAATGACTAAGATGGGATTCGTCACTTCCATTAAAGGGAAGTTAGTGTTATAGGCTCAGTACGGTCTTTATGTTAATCCTCGGCCGGGGTACGTTGCAAGTAGTACAACGTGTATACAATAAAGACCGCAGTATACTGACCAATGTTGTCTAATAGGGTTGACAGTAAACCATACCCTAGGCCAACAATAACACAGTCTTGACGAAGGGATTTTAGCTAACGGAATTCATCACTGACACAGCCAATGCAAACCCTATGACACTTTTGTCAAAGGGTCGATCACGTTATGATGACTCTGAAACAGGGACGACAGCTACTGCTCGTAGTGACCGTCGTCTAGGGGTTTCGAGCCCCAACCTGTAGTAAGGTCAGGCTGTAGGGTCTCACACCGAGCAGTGCTCGTGTCTTAGTAATAGGAATATAGAATAGAGAGAAATGTCATTTGATGATATTCACAAGTTAAGTTGTGAAAGTTAGTCGCATTAGCAATAGGGACACAACGTTGCATTAGATGCTAACTTTGACTAAACGTGTTGTAAATTAGTTACAACGAATTTAGTAGGAACAAACTTGTTGGAAAGGGTTACCTGGATGACGGGATCGTCCCGGTCTAAACACATGTTCAAACCGCGTCCAAATCGGAGCTCAAACGAGCCCAGAAACGCAGAAAGAGTTCAAGGGGAAGTGGGTTAGACCCACTGGGCCAAAAGGCTCATGTGCAAAGACAAACGGGCGACGCCCGCTGGCTGCAACGGGCGCATGCCCGTTGCACAGCGGGCGTGGCCCGCTGTGTGCAGCGGGCGGGCGCCCGCTGCACAGCGGGCGTGGCTTGCAGCGGGCGCCCGCCCGCTGCAGCAGCGGGCGGGCGGCCCGCCCTTGCCCCTTGGGCGGGCGCGCCCGCTAAGTCTAGCGGGCGCGCCCGCAACTTAAGTCAAATTAGGGTTTTTTGAAAACCCCAATGACGGCTACGAATTTTGTGAAAATTGCTAAACTTTGAGCAATTGTTTGAGGGGTCAAACGAAGTCGAAATTCGTCACCGTCAGTTCCTACGCGTTCACCATTCCAAGCTTTTCTAATTGATAGCTTGTTTGGTGTCTGAAGTTTAGTATGTGAGGAGAATTAATTCGTTAAAGTTTGACTTTGTGAAAGGCTAACTTTAAAGATGAAATTAAGCCAAATGACTTAATTTATTTTTTCCCTTCATGGGGATTGTCCCACATTGCCCGCAACGAGAAGTTGAGTGCTCACTCCCTATATAAATAGGGGTGCACTCTCCTCGTTGAAAAACACACCAGTCAACGATCGAGTAGCTCCAGAATTTTAGAGCAGGCTCGATCGGCGACTAAATCTCTCTCTCTAATTTTCCTATTCTCCGGAGTAGTCCTAGCACGACTACGAAGGGGGTTTGGATCTGATCCGGACGTCTAAGACGCGGGTTCTTCTCAAGTGAAACTTTCTACCGCGTGTGATCGGCTCGGAGGCGAAAGCGGCTCGGGCGGATCGGTGCGAGGGTGCGAGGCGGCTCAGGGAGATCGGGTCAACGCGGCTCGGCTACGAGGAGCTTCTCAAGACGGTGCGGTACATCTTGCCTGCTCCAGGGCCAAGATTCCGGGTATGTGGTTAAGCGTTTTTAGCGTAATTTTTAATTAGTCGCTTAGTATAGATCCTTCTTGGGGTGGTCAGACCCACTCCAAGTCGGCATAGATCGGGCTAGGTTCTGGCTCCCCAGAGCCTAGCTAAATAGTTTAGCTAGTGTAGAAATTTTGATTTCTGGTTTTCCGCTGCGCTTTTGTGCCTCCGTGGTCCGTCCGACTTAGGACGGATACGGATCCGAGCTCTGGGGGTCCGCCAAAACCCCAACAGTGGTATCAGAGCCACGGTTATGCTATAGATCTACTATAGCGACTTTTTAATTGTTAAAAAATGCTTAGCTTCCATATGCAAAACTTTTTTAGCTTTATGTTAAATTAGTTTTGAAAATATTTTTTTTGTGTTTCAAATATTAATTTTGCAAACACGAAAATTTATTTTAATTTTAGGACAAATTATTTTTATGCGATAAATCTAAAGGAAGTCTCCTATGTTTTAAATACTGTATAAAATTTTTTTTATGAGACATTAAAAATTTTAAAGAGTATTTAAAGTTTATGTAAACTTGATAGAAAAAATTTTATTTTCGAAATCTAAGATTTTTTCTTTAGTTACATAATAGTTAGAAATCTTTAAAAAACTTTATTTGAAAGCTTCTAAAAGGATTTCTAAAAGTTTTAAAAGAGTTTTAAAATTGTTTTTAAAATATGTAAAAAATAGAAATGTTTTATTTTCATGAGATGAAACATAAATTATTTTCTTTTATTACATAGTTGTTTCTAAAATTTTTATGTGATATTTTAATTTTAGAAATAAGATTAAAAATTTTAAGAGCCTAGGTTTAAAATTATTAAATAATTTTGTACGACCTAGTTTTATGCGATAAAAATTTTTTTATGAAGACTTTAAAATTTTTAATCTTTAATTTTAAGTGTTAAAATTTAGATTTGCATGTTTGTATTATATAGATAATTTTTAAACTTGCAAATACATTTTATATGTCACTAAAAATGGAACTTTCTTTTATGCGGATAAAGTTAGTTGCTTCATTTCATGTTGAACAATGTATTCACAAACCTTGTTAGGTTAGCCATTAAAACATGATAGTGACATGCTACGTTTGATAAAACAAAACAACATTCGAACCTAATACCAGATTAGGATAGTCCCTTTGTTTGTAAATCATTAAATTAAAATGTTTAAATAATGATTTTCATAAAAGACAAAATGTTGAATTGCTTTATTAAAATCCTAATAAGATTGGGGTAGTAAGTTGAACGTAGAACCTTATAGTTGATAAGGACTTAATAAAAGATGTTCGACCAATCTGAAAAATTTTGAATTTTAGGATCCACTAGTTGATAAGGATTAACTAGTTCTTTTAATTAAAAGCCATTTAGTTGTTTGGAAAACATAAGATTGATGACAACTCCTTCAATGGATCATGATGTCGGTCAATGTGCTTGGCTAAAGTTTTTGGACCAACCTAGCTAGACTGGGTAACAAGTGGTCCTGGCTTAGTCAATTCCCTGGCCGCGTCCGTTGGACCGCAAGGAGTCGATTCATGACTATGTAAGTCCATCGACTATACCTAAGTCAATACGATAATAATCTTGTTCAAGATAAATCGTAGCCCTCCTTGTTTTAGGAGTTGGCAACTGTAAGAAACATGTTCCGGTTGTTGAGCTACACTCAAGCCGTGACATGTCAATCTTATAGAAACCGATTTCTTGATTGACATCTAAACCTGACTAAAACCGTTGTCTCATCCCTCGAGCTCCGACGTAAGTCTAACCAAGAATGTAGTCTTAGACCTGATCCAAACCGGCGCGTCGTGCATACACCGAGCAAAGGGGCAAGTCAGGCTAGACACGAAAACAAGGGTCCGACTAGGCTAGCCGTTGTGATCCGGTTGAGCACACTCATGATCACAAATGACTAGGGGTAAAAATCGATAGGGAATCATAGTAAATATGATTGACGACGAGTTCGTCTACCGACTGCAGAGCCGGACAACTTGTTGAGATACACTCAAGGTTCTCAGACTCATGGTAGTCGGATCCCTCTCTCACAAATATTATTTTATAATAAATTGTTTATTATTATGGCTTTAAATAAATTTAGTGGGAGAATATAGTTTTATTAAAACCATTAAAACTATACTACGAACATATACTAACTAAAGTATCTATAAAATGCAGAATGGACTCAGGTCTAAAATACATGGTAGAAAAGAACGTGCTGGATGGAACCAACTACAAAGACTGGCTTAGGAACATTAAGTTGGTCCTTTCCCTAGCTGGGATTGGATATATATTATTCGAGGACGCTCCGGACAAGCCCGATGAGGATTCAACCCACGAAGAGAAAGAAGCCTTCAAGTTGTACCAGAGGGATGCTGAGAAGGCAAGATGCCTTGCTCTAGCTTCGATGACCAACGAGCTGCAAAGGAAGCATGAACATATGGATGTTCAGAGCATACTCCTTAATGCACAAGAGTTGTATGGCAAGCGATCCAGAGCTGCCAAGTTCGAAGCTACTAGTAACCTCTGGGGCACGAAGATGACGACAGGACCCGTACAAGATCATGTTATCAAAATGATTGGGTACGTGGAGGACGCCGCCCAGTTAGGATTTGTCCTGGACAATGAGATGTCCACGGACATTATCCTAAAGTCTTCAACTCCCGAGTTCAAGCCCTTTATAACTGGCTTTATAATGAACAGCCTTGAGACGGATCTTCCTGGTCTCCTCAATATGCTCCGGTAATTTGAGGAGATTGAGAAGAAGCCGGCTGCACTGGTTGTTGGCTCTGCTACTTCCGACCAGCCGAAAGGCAAAGGAAAGAAGAGGCGGGTCCCACAACCTGTGAAGGCTAAGAATGGGAAGAAGAAGAACAAAGGGGCCCCGTCGAAATCTGAGTGCTTCCATTGCCACAAGATTGGCCACTGGAAGAGGAACTGCAAGATCTATCTTGCAGAGAAGAAGAAGGGGCATACTGATGCCTCCACCTCATGTACAAATTAAAATTCAATTAAATGCAATTATTTCCATTCATATAGTATGAGATACTTATAGACATCTGTGTACTGTATACAGGTGGCTGATAAGAACTGGAGATTAAAGAAGCACGGAGATCGGTCGGCAATTAAAGCAACAGTTGCTGCTGGGACCGCTCAAAGACTTCTGGAGACGCTGATCGTGATGGAGATGATATTTTTCTTATTTGAATAAAATGTATCATCTTTAAGGATCGAAAACAATGAATGAGTGCTTTGCACTCAAGGTTTATTTTTGATAAACAAATTAAGGTTCCTTTTATGAACCCGTTGTTTTGGAATGGATGTCTCGTTTGTTGCAATTGAAATTGAATTGGCTTAAATTCTGTGGATGTGGCTTTTCTGTGATCGTTGCGTATATTTTCGAATAATGGTGTATTGCTTCGATAATATTGATTTTGGAGCTGACTAAATGCTAGAAGTCAATCAGTAGTTAAGTGTAGGTTCCAGGGGGCGTATAAATTGTGTGCGAACACAAAAATACGCAAATCAAGATTAATTCTTGATTATCTGCATTTAGTTATTAATAGAGCTAATACTAAATGTGGTTAAAGGAATAAGTACAGTGTAGGACGTTTTGATTGAACGAGTCAATGTCAAGTTTCCTTAAAACGATCTTGACTTGACTCATTCGTCAAACCGAATCTGACACTTGTACATTCCATCTGAGGCACTTACCAAATGGTTATATTTTGCACATAAACCTAAATATGATTTAGATATTATGTTAAAGAAATTTGACCAGGTAATTCTTAAAGTCAGTGGGAGCGAGCTCATATACTTAGTTCCGTTTTTCGGACTAAGTAAAAAGGATTTTTCACTTTAATGAATCTTCTATATAAATCATTAAGTCAAAATTGTTTTGATTTAATAGTATATATATAGAGACTTAGGGTGTCAAATATGTACTTGACATATTGACACAATAAAGTGGAGTGAGCTAGAACTGACTTACGGAAATGTTAGACCCCACATCTAAATCTTATAAGCTAACTGTTAGCTATACAAAGTTAGGAAAATTGATCCAGATCATTTTTCCAAAGGATCAACCCTGTGTGATCAAGAGATGTAATTTCATTCCACTAAAATTCGTTGTCGATACTTATTAGTAGAACCATTCTTAGGTTTGTCATATCAAATGTCAAAGTGACTGATATGTTATAACGGTATGAGATACCGAGATAAATAGCCTAAGTGCAAGTGGGAGATGTAGGAAGATATATGCCCATAAGGCAATTTATCTTGATTATACGTCTTGTTCATACCGTATATGGTACGTATTATTCTAGGTATAAAAAGATTTGTATTAATATACTTAGATAATATCCATAGACTTATAGTTAGGTCCTTACATATCTAGATGAGATCTCGATTATGAGTAAGTAAGTGACCGAATAGAAACGTAAGTCTTAAACGGTTCGTGATCATAGATGTGTCGAGAACTGGATATCGACACATCGGATAGATCACTGTGTCTTCGTCTTGCCTTCGGGTAATGATGATCTCATAGTCATTCGACTTAGCGAAGTCGGAGACGAGACACAGGTGCTCATTAGAGAATGAGTTCACTGAACGACCAAGTTAGAGTTATTAAATGGTTAACTTTAATGATCTGTCTTTAATAACTCTAGGGTGATGATAGGTTAGTTGATCCTTAAGACCTGAAGTCATCTGTACCAACCTGTGAGCGGACGGTGTAGCTTAGACCCATGATCTAGCTTCGAGGACCAGTCCTGATGAAAGATCTTAGGTTGGGTTGCACCTGAAGCTCTCAAGGTGAGTAAATGACTAAGATGGGATTCGTCACTTCCATTAAAGGGAAGTTAGTGTTATAGGCTCAGTACGGTCTTTATGTTAATCCTCGGCCGGGGTACGTTGCAAGTAGTACAACGTGTATACAATAAAGACCGCAGTATACTGACCAATGTTGTCTAATAGGGTTGACAGTAAACCATACCCTAGGCCAACAATAACACAGTCTTGACGAAGGGATTTTAGCTAACGGAATTCATCACTGACACAGCCAATGCAAACCCTATGACACTTTTGTCAAAGGGTCGATCACGTTATGATGACTCTGAAACAGGGACGACAGCTACTGCTCGTAGTGACCGTCGTCTAGGGGTTTCGAGCCCCAACCTGTAGTAAGGTCAGGCTGTAGGGTCTCACACCGAGCAGTGCTCGTGTCTTAGTAATAGGAATATAGAATAGAGAGAAATGTCATTTGATGATATTCACAAGTTAAGTTGTGAAAGTTAGTCGCATTAGCAATAGGGACACAACGTTGCATTAGATGTTAACTTTGACTAAACGTGTTGTAAATTAGTTACAACGAATTTAGTAGGAACAAACTTGTTGGAAAGGGTTACCTGGATGACGGGATCGTCCCGGTCTAAACACAGGTTCAAACCGCGTCCAAATCGGAGCTCAAACGAGCCCAGAAACGCAGAAAGAGTTCAAGGGGAAGTGGGTTAGACCCACTGGGCCAAAAGGCCCATGTGCAAAGACAAACGGGCGACGCCCGCTGGCTGCAACGGGCGCACGCCCGTTGCACAGCGGGCGTGGCCCGCTGCAGCAGCGGGCATGGCCCGCTGTGTGCAGCGGGCGGGCGCCCGCTGCACAGCGGGCGGGCGGCCCGCCCTTGCCCCCCTTGGGCGGGCGCGCCCGCTAAGTCTAGCGGGCGCGCCCGCAACTTAAGTCAAATTAGGGTTTTTTGAAAACCCCAATGACGGCTACGAATTTTGTGAAAATTGCTAAACTTTGAGCAATTGTTTGAGGGGTCAAACGAAGTCGAAATTCGTCACCGTCAGTTCCTACGCGTTCACCATTCCAAGCCTTTCTGATTGATAGCTTGTTTGGTGTCTGAAGTTTAGTATGTGAGGAGAATTAATTCGTTAAAGTTTGACTTTGTGAAAGGCTAACTTTAAAGATGAAATTAAGCCAAATGACTTAATTTATTTTTTCTCTTCATGGGGATTGTCCCACATTGCCCGCAACGAGAAGTTGAGTGCTCACTCCCTATATAAATAGGGGTGCACTCTCCTCGTTGAAAAACACACCAGTCAACGATCGAGTAGCTCCAGAATTTTAGAGCAGGCTCGATCGGCGACTAAATCTCTCTCTCTAATTTTCCTATTCTCCGGAGTAGTCCTAGCACGACTACGAAGGGGGTTTGGATCTGATCCGGACGTCTAAGACGCGGGTTCTTCTCAAGTGAAACTTTCTACCGCGTGTGATCGGCTCGGAGGCGAAAGCGGCTCGGGCGGATCGGTGCGAGGGTGCGAGGCGGCTCAGGGAGATCGGGTCAACGCGGCTCGGCTACGAGGAGCTTCTCAAGACGGTGCGGTACATCTTGCCTGCTTCAGGACCAAGATTCCGGGTATGTGGTTAAGCGTTTTTAGCGTAATTTTTAATTAGTCGCTTAGTATAGATCCTTCTTGGGGTGGTCAGACCCACTCCAAGTCGGCATAGATCGGGCTAGGTTCTGGCTCCCCAGAGCCTAGCTAAATAGTTTAGCTAGTGTAGAAATTTTGATTTCTGGTTTTCCGCTACGCTTTTGTGCCTCCGTGGTCCGTCCGACTTAGGACGGATACGGATCCGAGCTCTGGGGGTCCGCCAAAACCCCAACAAGTACCTCACTGTAGAGGACCCTTACGAGCTGTGGGATGCACTCGAGGAGAGGTACAGACATCAGAGGGATGTCATACTCCTTCGTGCACAGTACGAGTGGACTCACCTCCGCATACAGGATTTCAAATCCGTAGCGGAGTACAACTCAGCTCTCTTCCGCATCACCTCACGCCTGAAGTTGTGTGGTGAACCAGTGACGGAGAAGATGTTGCTGGAAAAGACGTTTACGTCTTTCCACGAAAAGGACATGATCCTTATGCAACAATATCGAGAGAGGAAGTTCACAAAGTACTCTGACCTTCTTTCATGCCTGCTTATGGCTGAACAGAACAGAGACCTGTTGGTTGCCACCCACAACCTGCGCCCTCCTGGCTCCGCTCCATTGCCACCTCCTGTAGAGGCCCACTTCCAGTCTTCCCAGAAGAAGAAGACGGACAAAAAGGCAAAATTCCAGAAATGGAAAGAACAGAAGCAGCGGAAGAAGGCCACTCACCCAGCTCCTCCCTAGAACCAAAAGTTCGTGGACAAGAATCAGAAGAGGATTCCCAACAAAGGAGGCACTCCCAAGAAAGACTGGGAGGACAAATGCTCAAAATGCGGGATGACGGGCCACTGGTCCAGAATCTGCCGCACAGCAAAACACCTCCAGGACCTCTACCAGGCAAGCCTCAAGCCTCGAGCTGAGACAAACCTGATGGAGAGCGCAGCGTTGGCAGAGACCTCATGGACTCCTAAAGATTTCATGGGAGATGACACTCTCTAGATCTGGACCACTTTTATGCAACTAGCAATGTATCTTCTATTTTATGCATCGTATCTAGTTTTTATTTCCATGTCAGAACAATATTTTTTTTTGAGCATTTACCTTTATGAAAGTAGATCTTTTCTCTTCATTTATTGCTTGAATGTCTTTCCCTTTTTAGATATGGAACTTATCTGCCTAGTGGACAGTGCATCGACGCACTCGATCCTTCAAAA
Source organism: Scilla litardierei (assembly GCA_030789695.1). Taxonomy (NCBI): domain Eukaryota; kingdom Viridiplantae; phylum Streptophyta; class Magnoliopsida; order Asparagales; family Asparagaceae; genus Scilla; species Scilla litardierei. The sequence continues at coordinate 1,978,702 of CM061141.1, read as the reverse complement.
CATAGACTACTTCACGAGCGTAAGTAGCTATTCTGGCCCACTGAGAACAATCTCAGGACCAGCAAACATAATCGAAGGATCAGGGGAAGCAATTATATTGCTCCCCGGCAACACACAAATAACACTTAAAAATGCGTTATACTCCCCTAAATCCATCCGAAACCTCCTAAGTTTTAAAGAAACCTGTCACGACCCGCTTCCCTAAAATGGAGGCGAGACGTGAAAAGGTCCGCACGGGAGTGGAGCGGTGAAGCCCCAAACCCGATAAGCGTCAATTTAGTATAAGCAGGTCCCTGTAATTGCAATCGAAACAACAACAATAATAATAATAGTATGAGACGGATATGAAATACCAATCCCAAAGTTTGTCCACAAAATATCCAACATCACAGAAAAGCCACCATGCTAAAAGAAAGAGTCTAAAGGCCCAGAACAAGGCCAAACAAAAGCAACATCATAACAGAGTAAAGGTGCTACGCACCGACAACCAAACAACTGTCTAACAAAGGCAAACACCACGAAGACACTAGGACTGGTCCCCAGTGTCCACGTACTCCCCGTCCAACACGGGCGCAAGCTCGGCGTCCGCAAACACCTCACCCTCAGCAAGCAACTCAGGCTCAAGGTCTACCATGCGTCACCCAAAAGAGAAAGGGGCACATGTCAGCAAGTCTAAAAAGACTTGGGCAAGGAAACTGAAAGCAACTAGCAACCTAGCACTTATAATGTTAAGCAATGACATAGCAGTTAAGTATGATGCAACAGTTCAAAAGAGAGGCAAGCACGCACAATGTAGCAAAAGCTACCAAATCACTGATTACTTATCATTTAACATTTATCACTTATTACTTATCACTTATCACTTATCACTTATCACTTAACACTTAGTGCATAGAGAGTCCACTTGCTGGCCAACTCGTTTATCTCTATCACTATCAATCACTTAAACACTAGAGATTTCACCTGCTGGCCGGAGTGGCTGATCAAGCCAACTCGGGCTCAGTCCGCCTATCTCTTACCCCACCCACATGTGTCGGGCGTTGTGGTTAGCAACTCATTATGCTCGCTTCTGGTCACGAGCCAGGAAAATAAGTGTGTGTATGGCATAGGAGTACACCTAGCCGGTATCCGAGCGTTGGGGTTAGCAACTACAGGGCTCGCTTCTGGAACACGAGCCAGGAAACATAGTATTGTAGCGTGTGCTACGCAGTCACGATAAATAATCACTATGCAATGTCATGAACAGATAATTGCGTACCGTTAATGGAATTTAAACGTGACAGGCAAAATTCAATGACATGAACATATTCGCGTACCGTTAATTTAAAGTAAACGTGACATATGAGCATGATGGGGGTGACGGACCAAGCTTCGTTGTCAAGCTAGGTCAATGGCGTCTAAACGGCTATCCTTTCACCGTTTAGTCTCTTTTACGCTAAAGCATGGTAAATGGCCTAAGACATGGCCCAAATCAAGAGAGGCAAGTTTCACTTGCCTATCACCGGGGATGACGGTTACGAAGGTTCGTTTCCGCGGATTTTAGCCTACGGGGAATCGCTGATATGGGGAACAATCATCAAAACACAAGTATTTTATTAGGGTTTCTTAAAAATTACAATAGGATATGAAAACAATGGTAGAACGATTTCTTACCGAGAGGAGGCGGAAGAAACACTCCGGGGAACCCTAGGATCAGATCTGGAAGCAAATGGAGAAGTTTGGGGAAACTGGGGTTTTGGGGGATTTGGGGATTTTGATGGGTTTTGGTGAGATTTTGGGGAAGATGAGAGGTAGATGGAGTGAATGGATGGTTTGGATGATGGATTTAGGGCTTGGACTGAAGGATTGAAGCTTGGAGGAAGATGGGGGCTCAAGGGGGAAGATTTTAGGGTTTTGGGTCGTGTTGGAGAAGATGAAAACGATTGGGTTGGGTATAAATAGGTTGGGCTGGCGGCTGCCCAGAAATTAGGGTTTTAACACTGGTTAGTCGGTCAAAGAACAACCACTGACCGACTAGTTTGGCAACTAGTCGGTCGGTCGACCAACTCAGACCGACTAAGTGTAAACAGTAACTCCTGAACGAAAATAGGATTTAGAGTTAGTCGGTCCATGAACAAGTACTGACCGACTAGTTTAGCATCTAGTCGGTCGATGAACGTTCTTAGACCGACTAAGAGTAAACAGTAACTGATACAAAAATAATATGATGAGTTAGTCAGTTCAAGAAGCATTGCTGACTGACTAGTTTGCAACCTAGTCGGTCAACCAACGTTCTTAGACCGACTAACGATAAACAGTAACTCCTGAGAAATTTAGAAAGCTAACTAGTCGGTCCAAGAAGGATTGCCGACCGACTGGATCGTCATCTAGTCGGTCGGTGCCCCTTCTTATACCGGCTAATGAGCACAGAAAAGTTCCGATACGGAGCGCGGGGCCCCGGGATCGATTCCTAAGACTCCTAGGCTTGATCTAATAGTAAGATACGACCGTCATGAAGTCCGTCACGAATGACATACTTCGGAATCGACAATCCTAAGGAAGAAACGAGAAAATACGACGAATCGATCGGAAATGAAAGCTACGGAGACGAAAACCACACATGAGGAGAAAATTCGCCAAAATATATATTATATTATAATAAATCCAAATACATGAAAAGCAGTCGTTACATCCTCCCCAACTTAAGAAAATTCCGTCCTCGGAATTTCCAAAAACTCACGAGTCCGGAAACAAAAGTGGGAAACGCTCTCGCATCTCATCCTCATTCTCCCAAGTAGACTCTCCAGGTGAGCCGTGTCGCCACATCACCCTCACAAGATTGACAATCTTGTTCCGAAGCGACTTCTGACGCCTGTCCAGAATCTGCACTGGATGCTGGTCATACGTCATATCGGGGCGAACGGCAATCTCCGAAAAATCCACCGCATGAGACGGATCACTAATGTATCGACGAAGCTGCGACACATGGAAAACATCGTGAACTCCTTCCAAAGACGGCGGCAAGGCCAAGCGATAAGCTACCTCGCCAACCCTCTCCAAAACGTCAAACGGTCCAATGTATCGCGGGCTCAACTTCCCACGCTTCCCAAAACGAATCACACCACGATTCGGGGAAATCTTCAAGAACACATGGTCGCCCGGCTGAAACTCCAAAGGACGACGTTTAGCATCCGCCCAATGCTTAAAACGGTCCTGAGCAATCCTCAACCTCTCCCGAATATTCCTGACGATATCCACGGCCTCCACGATCATCTCAGGTCCCAACAACTCCCGATCACCAACGTCATCCCTGTTGGATATGGAAGACGTTTGTACACCCTTGTGGGGGATGTACGAGGGAATACGGACCTCGAACGTTGCGCACACGAAGTCATGTGCAAAGGGAATCTGTTCCCTTGCGGAGAGGATCTCTGTATGAGCGGGAAAGTCGCATTATATATGCATAAGTGCATGCGACATATGGCTAATAAAGGGGGAATATCTTAAGCTTATGTTGTACCATGCATATGGTACAACTTAAGCTTATAATGTGCCATGTATCATGGTACACCTTAATTAAGTTGTTCCAAAGGAACAACTTACCCTAAAATAACTACCTTGGGGGCTATAAATAAGACCCAAGGGTAGCCATTTTCCTTACACATTTTGCATGAAATTCATGCATGCATCTTCTTCATAGCGAAGCTCTGCAGAAATATTTCCTCTCCCTCCATCCAAGTTCTTAATCTAAAATAGAGATTTAGATTGTGGATTTAGTAGCCTTACTCCGTTCGTGAGTAGACTCGATCCGTCGTGGCGAATCCGAAGGCGAAGTTCGTAGACTACCGTGCAGCGTACGCAAGCGTAAGTCTACACTTCATATTATCGATCCTAACTCTGTTTTGGACAGGATCCTTCAATCCCAACTCAATGGCGATCGACATTTCCTCCCATAAAGAGCGGCGAAAGGCGCCATGCCAATACTCGCCTGGAAGCTGTTGTTGTAGGAAAACTCTACCAGATGTAGGTGGTCCTCCCACGAACCCTTGAAGTCCAACATGCACGCCCTCAGCATGTCTTCCAAAATCTGAATCGTCCTCTCGGACTGGCCATCCGTCTGCGGATGGTACGCCGTGCTGAAACTCAGACGCGTACCCAAGCTCTTCTGCAAACTCTGCCAGAACTGAGATGTGAACCTCGTGTCTCTGTCCGACACGATACTCACGGGGACTCCATGAAGTCGCACGACCTCCTCCATATACCTCCTTGCCAGCGCCTCAGTGGACTGTCCCACTCGGAACGGAATAAAGTGCGCAGATTTGGTCAATCGATCTACGATCACCCAAATCGCGTCATTCTGCCTCTGACTCCGAGGTAGTCCAGTCACGAAATCCATAGTGTTGTGCTGCCACATCCACTCCGGAATCGGAAGCGGTTGTAGCAACCCGGCCGAACGCTGATGCTCCGCCTTCACTTGCTGGCAAACCAAGCACTTGGCTACACTCCGAGCCACACTCCTCTTCATACCATGCCACCAATAATTCAGACGAAGATCCTGGTACATCTTGGTGCCACCAGGATGCACAGAATACGGCGAACTGTGTGCCTCCACCATCAACTCCTCTCTGATATCCCAGCAGGCACACACAACCTGGCTCCAAACCTCAGCGAGCCATCCTCATGAATCAAAAAGTCAGTCCGCAGACCGGCTTCCACCTGCTCCCGAATCCTTACCAACTTCGGATCCTCAGCCTGGCCAGCCTTAATCCGATCCACGATTGTCGACTGTACCTGCATGTACATCAACGAAGAAGCCTCTCCAGGAAGAACAATCTCCACGCCAGACTCACAAAAATCCTGCTGCAATCTCCACTGCGAGGTCAACATCATCACCGCTGGAAGCCTACTCAAAGCATCTGGAACCACATTCACCTTGCCAGGGTGATACTGCAAATCAATCTCATAATCCGCCATAAGCTCCAACCATCGACGCTGTCGCATGTTGAGCTCCTTCTGAGTGAAAATATACTTCAAGCTTTTGTGATCGGTGAAAATCTTCACTTTCTCACTCAGCAAGAAGTGCCTCCAAATCTTAAGAGCAAACACAACGGCAGCCAACTCCAAATCATGCGTCGGGTAATTCTTCTCATGAACCTTAAGCTGACGAGACGCATACGCCACAACATGCCCGTGCTGATGCAACACGCAACCGAGACCCTTGCCAGAAGCATCGCAAAAGATCTCAAATCCACCGCTGCGATCAGGCACAACAAGAATAGGGGCAGTCGTCAACCTCTCCTTCAGAATACCAAAAGCACTCTCACAATCACTCGACCAAACATAAGCAACATCCTTCCGCGTCAACCTGGTCATCGGCTCAGCAACACGAGAAAAGTCATTAATGAATCGCCGATAATAACCAGCAAGTCCAAGGAAACTCCGAATCTCAGACGCTGACGACGGAACAGGCCACTCCCTGATGGCCCGAATCTTCTCGGGATCCACTGAAATACCATATCCAGTCACCACATGCCCGAGAAAAGCAACTCGATCCAGCCAAAACTCGCACTTCGAAAACTTAGCATACAACCGATGCTTCCTCAAAATCTCCAACACCATCCTTAAGTGCGAGACATGCTCTTCCTCCGACTTCGAATAGATCAGAATGTCGTCAATGAAGATAACGACAAACTTATCCAAAAAGTCGTAGAAAATCAGGTTCATCAGATTCATGAAAACTGCGGGCGCGTTAGTTACGCCAAAAGGCATAACCACAAACTCATAGTGTCCATACTTCGTCCTGAACGCTGTCTTCAGAACATCATCCTTCTTCACCTTCAACTGATGGTAACCACTTCTCAAATCCAATTTAGAAAACACCCTCGAACCTCCAAGCTGATCAAAAATATCATCGATGCGAGGCAACGGGTATTTATTCTTAACGGTCACCGCATTCAATCCCCGATAGTCCACGCACATGCGACGCGAACCATCCTTCTTCTTAACCAGCAACACCGGTGCTCCCCACGGAGACACACTAGGATTAATATAACCCTTCTGCAAAAGCTCATCCAACTGCTTCCGCAACTCTTCCAATTCTGCAGGTGCCATACGATACGGCGCATTCGAAATCGGCTGCGCACCTGGAACAAGGTCGATAGAGAATTCTAAAGCTCGATCAGGCGGCAAACCGGACATCTCCTCGGGGAAGACGTCGCCAAAATCACGCACCACAGCTGGCCACTCCAGCTCCATCTGCATAGCCACAGCCTCCACCGGCCTGGCCCGGAATCTGACAGGACCAAGCGAACTGCTACCACGACTAAACTCAAACACTGGATGTCCGGGAATCTCGAACACCACCTTCTTCCTCCTGCAGTCGATTGTAGCATAGAAGCTCGCAAGCCAATCCATCCCAAAGACCGCATCGTAGTTGGTGATGTTGTGGACAATAAAATCAGTATAAAGCTCATGTCCACAAACCACCACAGAGCAAGGACTGCATCCACGTGCACCGCGACTACTCCATTCCCTGTAACAATGTTCCAACTCTTGGAGAGAGTGGACGTCGACAAGGAATGCTTCTCCACGAAGCTCTGGGCCAAAATGCACATCGATGCACCAGAGTCAAAGAGGACTCGGGCAGGGAACGTGCAAACCAAAACCACACTTAACAAACAGTCTAATCAATCAAATCTTACTCTAGCAACACCATACACTCTCCCCCCAACTTAGGCCCAAAATCCTAACAAACCTAAAGATTCTAACACTCTCCCCCCAACTTAAAATAAGCATTGTCCTCAATGTTGGGAGAGTACTAGATCTCGGCAAAAGATCCTAGAAAAGAAAAAAAAATACGAAAGCAAACATGCGAAAGCAAACTAACTTTTAATTTTATTTATTTACACTACATGGAAAGAACACACCGTGGCAAATGGCGGATCTCGAATGTATAACGGTGGTGGCAACTGCTCGATCATATCCTTACGCTCCTCCGCGAGCGTCGCCACATCCAATGCCCTACCTCCAATGCGGGCATCAATGGCAAGCGACACAACCCCAAGCATCTCCTTGTGATGGAATCCTGCAAAATGGGGGAGATAGGTCGTGTCAAAAATAATTGGGCGAGAGCGCCCATTCAACTGAAAAGCTTGCCAAAATGGGTCGTCGAAATGAATAAAGGAATTTACAATCAAATGACGACAATCTGAATCACTATGATATGGAATTAAATAATTGGATTCGGGGGTGGAGGAAAAAGTAAGATGGGAACTTCCCTGAAATATGATGCTAGGCTCGGGATGATGCACGGCCTCAGGAGGAGGTGGAAGTGGCTGCAGAGGGAGAACTGGAGTAAGAGGGAGCTCGGGCTCAATATATACCATCTCGCAATCCCCGTCGCTATCATCCTCCTCGATATCCATATCAACATCAACGATCTCTGCGACACTTCCCACATCTGATAACTGCTCCTCACAAACCTCCTCGATGACTGGCAAGTGCGCATCCTGAGGCGAGGGAAGTGACATCTGTGATAGGACTGGAGGTAGACACGTCTCGGGCAAATCCAAGCACGCATCATCCTCGCCATCCCAGAAATAGCTCATCTCAGTCGTCCTCCCAAAATACTCAACCGCCTCGACCTGTGAAGCTAACTCTGAAGTGGGCTGTGGCTCAGGCCCCATGGTGTCCTCAATCTGCTCTCGGCCATCATGCACATCCACTTCATCCTCAACCTCAAAGTGAAAATGCATCGTGTCACCGTCGTGGTCGACACGCACTCCATCATCTGTCTCCTCCGACTCATCAAAATATATTCTGTCAATATCATCTACCTGGCTCTCATGCAACCCATCCTCCTGCTCTGCTCTATATCCCATGGGGTCGCAAGAAAAAGAGCCCAAAGGTGGCTCCTGAAGCTGACACTGGGCCTGCAGCTCTGCATCCTGAAATGGAAACTGGAACTGGCCATCATCCTCATATCCAAGTGACGGCTCTCCAAATGGCTCAGTCTGCTCCCACTCTGCAAGGTCTCTCAGGTACAACCAAGAATCCTCGGTCGAATACTCAAAGAACTCCCCACCGCAACTCATCTGCACCAAATTTCGTCCAGATGGCGATAACCCTGTGTAGAAGATCTGCAGAAGATGATCCTCGTGAAAGCTCTGGTGTGGGCACGCAAGCACCAAATCAGTGAACCTCTGCCAAGCCTGATGGTAGGCCTCCCACTCAGCCTGGATAAAGCTCGCTACATGCTCAATGGCCTGCCGCCCATGTACCTGCTCCAAAAAGATAGGCAAAAACACTCGGAGAAATTCAGCCTGAAATGACAACCAAGTAAAATGTGAGTCCAGAGACAATGAATCAAACCAAAGTCTAGCATCATCCTGTAAAGAATCGGGAAAGAATCTAAAATATATGCAATCATCATCGATATTCCCACCAAGACATGAATGCATCCAATCTTCAAAATTTTTAATATGCAAGTGAGGGTTCTCCCACTCCGTGCCATGAAAATATGACGGAAGTGGGATATCCTCCAAATCAACGTCCGAAAAATTTGAAGGTGATGCCATGTTGTTAAAAAAAATTTCACAAAACAAATGAAAATAAACAACCAAACGACTCAAAAAGTGGAAAATAAACAAATAAAAAGACACACACTAAGAGATATGAGTATCACACTAAAAGTTTCAAAATCAATCAAAAAATGCTACTACTAGAAACCGTTGTCCCCGGCAACGGCGCCAATTGGTTGACTCGGAAAACGCGCAAGTGCACGCCTTCCGCTCCCAAGCGTAGGAGTAGTGTCAATGCAATAAAAATAACCGGTGAGTACCGGGTCGGATCACAGGGACAAGTCGTTCTATGTTCACAAAATTTGATCGAGAAAGAAAAATAAAGTGTGAAACAACTACCGTGCTAACGGTGGATAAGTGAAAAACGTGTGGAGAAAATAAAAATCTATATCCTAAGTGGCTAGGGTTAGAGAACCAAAAGTGGAATTTAGGGTAGCAAGGCGAGGAGCATGGGTTGTGAATTCACTAATGTTGTTGTTAATTAAGCACAAATTACCCTCATATACTTCAATTGGTCATCCGGCTAAGGAAGCCCAATCGGAGAATTTAACATTAAAGGACATCACAATTAGCAATAGGGATGGACGTATAATCGAACACTAATCAAATTACGAGCATGACATTTTCTCAAATTGCCCTCTCGGGACTTGGCCAATGAAATTGTGCCCTAATTATACATCCAACATTAACAATATAATAGGCAAGAGGGAGTTAGGGCAATAATTAACACACAACATCAATAAATCACATCTCAAGCAATTCTACACTACTCAATCATTATGAAATCAAAGATGGAATTCTCATTCCAAAAATAACCCAATATTCAATACAAATTGAGAGATGTGAAATTACAAAAGGGAGAGGAATGATTTCACCCAAATCTCTCCAAATGAAGCATCCCCTTCCACTTTAGCTCCTCCTCCTAGCTTCCTTCATCCTTTAATGGCCTCTTCCCCCTCCAAGAACCCTAAAAACGCCAAGAACCGCCGCCCAAAACCCCAAACAGCCGCATCCTCCTCTATTTTCGCACAGGCGGCCACCTTAACCCATTCGGGTCGGATCTCTGGGGGGGCGGGCGCCCGCTGCCCGCCCCCGCATCAGCTTAGCGCGCGCCTGCGCTTGGGCGGGCCAACGGCCCGCTCAAAAAATCCCCGCCCGCAATTAAGCGGGCGGGCTCTCCGCTCGTGAAAACGACGAGCGGGCCGGCGCTGGGCCGGCCCGCTGTCGTTGTTTTTTTTATAATTTATTTTTTTTTTAAATTTTTACGCGCGCCTGCGAGCAAATGCGGAGCGGACGATGGCGCCACGTGGCGCCATCTGATTGGCCCACGTGGCGCCCCAATAATTTCCTTTTTCTGGCTTTTTAAAGCCCATTTCTCCTCCAAATAATTCCAAAAAAATACCTAGAAATCGCAGAAAAATACCAGAAAATTGTGGAAAATCCCCAAGACTCCTAGGAGTACCTGAAAAATATTAGATGAAGAAATTAGTCCATTTGATGTGAAAATTAATTTAATGACTATTAAAAACACAATATTGACCTCCAAATAAGCTATATAAAATGTTCCAATGCTCAAATAATTCCCAAAAAATGGAGATATGATCAAAATAATGGCAGGAGCATAGGAAAAATAATAGGAAGCCAATAAAGACGATAAAAACCGTATTTTGTGCCAAGAATGAGAATAAGCCCCGAAATTGATATGAAATGAAAATATACCCAAAAAGAGCACAATTAAGCCTAATCTTTGGCACAAAATGGGTGTAGTTAGGGGGGAAAATATGCAATTTATATCCCGAATCACACCCCCCAACTAGCTTTTTGCTAGTCCCTAGCAAAATATGCGAAAAATTCGGATTAAATTGAAAAACATGCACCAACATCACCGATATCATCATGGCATACTCCAAAATGGGATTTCCAAATGATTCCAAAGCCAATATACCAAATATATGAAAGTAGATAACAAATGAAACTCTCATCAATCCAATTCAAAGAAAAGTAAGGAAATAAGCCACGTATCACACGTATCGGGATATCACGATGTCAAAATTTCCAATTTTTATGAAAGTGGCCAAAACAAAAGAATATTTCTTCTAAGAGGTGGGAGATGAGATTGCATCACTCATGTGGGTTATTCTTTCATTTTTCTTTCATTTTTCTTTTCTTTTCTTTTTTTTCTTCTTTTTTTGTTTTTGATGTTTATGTTTTGCATTCACGCGATAACGCCATAAATGCAAACACCGACACATTTGCATACACGCGATGACGCTATATATGCAAATGGATGGAATGATCTTCTAAATCTCATCTTTGGCGTCCTCCCCAATGTTTCGTGGGGCACCGGCTACTCGATTCAATTAGAAAGAAACATTCACTTATACTAACTTTCTTTTTCATTTCAACATGAATTAGCAACTCATCCACCCACTCCTAAGAGGAAACCAAAACAAACACAATTTGGCCACTCCCAATCCAATTAAAAACTACACCATTCATCCCAAATATGAAATCGCTTACACCAAACTTTTCCCAAACTATCTCAAAGAGAGTATCACAACATCTAAATAGTTTCATACATTGTATATTAACATTCGACTCCAAATTGAAAAAGAAATGAAAACGTGCCAATCAAACATCGAGAAATCGATACCAAATTGATAATCCGAAAAATTGCATGGCATTAAGCATATAGGGACTAAACAAAGCTAACGGCGTAGGAACGAGAAGGCCAAAATGATATGCAATGACATTCATGGAATGTGGTGAAACATGGAGGAATCTGAAAAAAAAAAAAATTTTAGGCCCAAAATCCTAACAAACCTAAAGATTCTAACACTCTCCCCCCAACTTAAAATAAGCATTGTCCTCAATGTTGGGAGAGTACTAGATCTCGGCAAAAGATCCTAGAAAAGAAAAAAAAATACGAAAGCAAACATGCGAAAGCAAACTAACTTTTAATTTTATTTATTTACACTACATGGAAAGAACACACCGTGGCAAATGGCGGATCTCGAATGTATAACGGTGGTGGCAACTGCTCGATCATATCCTTACGCTCCTCCGCGAGCGTCGCCACATCCAATGCCCTACCTCCAATGCGGGCATCAATGGCAAGCGACACAACCCCAAGCATCTCCTTGTGATGGAATCCTGCAAAATGGGGGAGATAGGTCGTGTCAAAAATAATTGGGCGAGAGCGCCCATTCAACTGAAAAGCTTGCCAAAATGGGTCGTCGAAATGAATAAAGGAATTTACAATCAAATGACGACAATCTGAATCACTATGATATGGAATTAAATAATTGGATTCGGGGGTGGAGGAAAAAGTAAGATGGGAACTTCCCTGAAATATGATGCTAGGCTCGGGATGATGCACGGCCTCAGGAGGAGGTGGAAGTGGCTGCAGAGGGAGAACTGGAGTAAGAGGGAGCTCGGGCTCAATATATACCATCTCGCAATCCCCGTCGCTATCATCCTCCTCGATATCCATATCAACATCAACGATCTCTGCGACACTTCCCACATCTGATAACTGCTCCTCACAAACCTCCTCGATGACTGGCAAGTGCGCATCCTGAGGCGAGGGAAGTGACATCTGTGATAGGACTGGAGGTAGACACGTCTCGGGCAAATCCAAGCACGCATCATCCTCGCCATCCCAGAAATAGCTCATCTCAGTCGTCCTCCCAAAATACTCAACCGCCTCGACCTGTGAAGCTAACTCTGAAGTGGGCTGTGGCTCAGGCCCCATGGTGTCCTCAATCTGCTCTCGGCCATCATGCACATCCACTTCATCCTCAACCTCAAAGTGAAAATGCATCGTGTCACCGTCGTGGTCGACACGCACTCCATCATCTGTCTCCTCCGACTCATCAAAATATATTCTGTCAATATCATCTACCTGGCTCTCATGCAACCCATCCTCCTGCTCTGCTCTATATCCCATGGGGTCGCAAGAAAAAGAGCCCAAAGGTGGCTCCTGAAGCTGACACTGGGCCTGCAGCTCTGCATCCTGAAATGGAAACTGGAACTGGCCATCATCCTCATATCCAAGTGACGGCTCTCCAAATGGCTCAGTCTGCTCCCACTCTGCAAGGTCTCTCAGGTACAACCAAGAATCCTCGGTCGAATACTCAAAGAACTCCCCACCGCAACTCATCTGCACCAAATTTCGTCCAGATGGCGATAACCCTGTGTAGAAGATCTGCAGAAGATGATCCTCGTGAAAGCTCTGGTGTGGGCACGCAAGCACCAAATCAGTGAACCTCTGCCAAGCCTGATGGTAGGCCTCCCACTCAGCCTGGATAAAGCTCGCTACATGCTCAATGGCCTGCCGCCCATGTACCTGCTCCAAAAAGATAGGCAAAAACACTCGGAGAAATTCAGCCTGAAATGACAACCAAGTAAAATGTGAGTCCAGAGACAATGAATCAAACCAAAGTCTAGCATCATCCTGTAAAGAATCGGGAAAGAATCTAAAATATATGCAATCATCATCGATATTCCCACCAAGACATGAATGCATCCAATCTTCAAAATTTTTAATATGCAAGTGAGGGTTCTCCCACTCCGTGCCATGAAAATATGACGGAAGTGGGATATCCTCCAAATCAACGTCCGAAAAATTTGAAGGTGATGCCATGTTGTTAAAAAAAATTTCACAAAACAAATGAAAATAAACAACCAAACGACTCAAAAAGTGGAAAATAAACAAATAAAAAGACACACACTAAGAGATATGAGTATCACACTAAAAGTTTCAAAATCAATCAAAAAATGCTACTACTAGAAACCGTTGTCCCCGGCAACGGCGCCAATTGGTTGACTCGGAAAACGCGCAAGTGCACGCCTTCCGCTCCCAAGCGTAGGAGTAGTGTCAATGCAATAAAAATAACCGGTGAGTACCGGGTCGGATCACAGGGACAAGTCGTTCTATGTTCACAAAATTTGATCGAGAAAGAAAAATAAAGTGTGAAACAACTACCGTGCTAACGGTGGATAAGTGAAAAACGTGTGGAGAAAATAAAAATCTATATCCTAAGTGGCTAGGGTTAGAGAACCAAAAGTGGAATTTAGGGTAGCAAGGCGAGGAGCATGGGTTGTGAATTCACTAATGTTGTTGTTAATTAAGCACAAATTACCCTCATATACTTCAATTGGTCATCCGGCTAAGGAAGCCCAATCGGAGAATTTAACATTAAAGGACATCACAATTAGCAATAGGGATGGACGTATAATCGAACACTAATCAAATTACGAGCATGACATTTTCTCAAATTGCCCTCTCGGGACTTGGCCAATGAAATTGTGCCCTAATTATACATCCAACATTAACAATATAATAGGCAAGAGGGAGTTAGGGCAATAATTAACACACAACATCAATAAATCACATCCCAAGCAATTCTACACTACTCAATCATTATGAAATCAAAGATGGAATTCTCATTCCAAAAATAACCCAATATTCAATACAAATTGAGAGATGTGAAATTACAAAAGGGAGAGGAATGATTTCACCCAAATCTCTCCAAATGAAGCATCCCCTTCCACTTTAGCTCCTCCTCCTAGCTTCCTTCATCCTTTAATGGCCTCTTCCCCCTCCAAGAACCCTAAAAACGCCAAGAACCGCCGCCCAAAACCCCAAACAGCCGCATCCTCCTCTATTTTCGCACAGGCGGCCACCTTAACCCATTCGGGTCGGATCTCTGGGGGGCGGGCGCCCGCTGCCCGCCCCCGCATCAGCTTAGCGCGCGCCTGCGCTTGGGCGGGCCAACGGCCCGCTCAAAAAATCCCCGCCCGCAATTAAGCGGGCGGGCTCTCCGCTCGTGAAAACGACGAGCAGGCCGGCGCTGGGCCGGCCCGCTGTCGTTGTTTTTTTTATAATTTATTTTTTTTTTTAAATTTTTACGCGCGCCTGCGAGCAAATGCGGAGCGGACGATGGCGCCACGTGGCGCCATCTGATTGGCCCACGTGGCGCCCCAATAATTTCCTTTTTCTGGCTTTTTAAAGCCCATTTCTCCTCCAAATAATTCTAAAAAAATACCTAGAAATCTCAGAAAAATACCAGAAAATTGTGGAAAATCCCCAAGACTCCTAGGAGTACCTGAAAAATATTAGATGAAGAAATTAGTCCATTTGATGTGAAAATTAATTTAATGACTATTAAAAACACAATATTGACCTCCAAATAAGCTATATAAAATGTTCCAATGCTCAAATAATTCCCAAAAAATGGAGATATGATCAAAATAATGGCAGGAGCATAGGAAAAATAATAGGAAGCCAATAAAGACGATAAAAACCGTATTTTGTGCCAAGAATGAGAATAAGCCCCGAAATTGATATGAAATGAAAATATACCCAAAAAGAGCACAATTAAGCCTAATCTTTGGCACAAAATGGGTGTAGTTAGGGGGGAAAATATGCAATTTATATCCCGAATCAGAGGCAAGCACGCACAATGTAGCAAAAGCTACCAAATCACTGATTACTTATCATTTAACACTTATCACTTATTACTTATCACTTATCACTTATCACTTATCACTTATCACTTATCACTTATCACTTATCACTTATCACTTAACACTTAGTGCATAGAGAGTCCACTTGCTGGCCAACTCGTTTATCTCTATCACTATCAATCACTTAAACACTAGAGATTTCACCTGCTGGCCGGAGTGGCTGATCAAGCCAACTCGGGCTCAGTCCGCTTATCTCTTACCCCACCCACATGTGTCGAGCGTTGTGGTTAGCAACTCATTATGCTCGCTTCTGGTCACGAGCCAGGAAAATAAGTGTGTATATGGCTGGTGGGACCGAAAAGGTGCTCTCTCTCAAGTGCAAGAGTTCGTACAAGTAGTAAAACCTGGGAGTCCAGGTGTCGAATCCACAGGAAGAAATCTGTTGCAACCACAGCTCAAATCAAATAGAAATCCTACGGAAAGAAACTAACCACTTTAGGTGATGATGTGAATGGTGTTGAACGAGGAAATACGTGTAAGAAAATATATATATAAAGTTTGCACATGGTATGGGATCGTTAGGATCAACGATTCGTATTAATTTGGTTGATGAATATATCACAATGAATTCTCTTTTTGAGAGCAATTCACTGGGAAAAAATATCCAATATAACTCAATGAATTCTCCTTTTGGGAGCAATTAATCGGAAGATGCCCTTTTGGGGGTTCAAACAAAATATTCAAAAAGATCGTCGCTAAAGCTATAATACGATATGAAACTCTCTTTTGGAGAGATCAAAACTACGGTATGAAACTCCCTTTTGGGGAGATCAAAACTCACCCTTTTGGGGCGATCACCGACTTAATTAATTCTTTTGGAATCTAAAAAAAGTCGATTTACGAACAACGATTACAATTTTAGCGACGTTAAACGATTTAGCATAAGGAATTTCAACCAAACTAACACGAATAATATCCCCTAACTACTCCAAACCATGCACAATAACAATTTAGCTACTCATAATATCAGAATAAACAATTTTCAGATCAGAATTCATAGGTTTAATAGCAAAATACGGAAGTTTAGAGGCAAAATACAAGCTAAAACACCCAAATACAAGCTAAAGTTGAAGAGAATATCACCAAATCTCTCTGAAAAGTCTTCAAAACTCTCTGGAAATTAGAAACAAGCCTCTGGAATTTTACAGAATTTTTCAGGGGGAAAATACGGCTCCTAGAGCCTCCAATACGCCCAAAATACGCCCCAATCTGCTTGAATACGCCCAAAAAACCCTAAATACGCTTATATAATGAGATTGTGGGTTTTAGAAGCTTATTGGGTTTAAAACCCGCACCCGAATCAATCTCAGCCGATCATCTCAAGCGGAGCAAACCAAGGCCGTTCATCTGTGCGGGATTTAACAAGAGCGCGACACGTGTGCTTTACAATTCGTGCAAAGCCCGCAACCCGCTTCGTTTAAAATTCGAATTCGATTCAGAGGGGTCCTGGGCCGTTGGATGAAAGATCGACGCCCACGATCGCGCCACGTCGCTCCGTAAAATGATGATCTTCGCGGTCCCTTCGCAAGCAGCAACGCCCGTTCGATGCGAATCGAACGGTCTCCGTGGCTCCACGTCGCCCTCGTTTGAATCGCGAGTGCAGCTGAATGCGGGGTCAAGATCCTCCGTTGGATCAGAAGCCAACGACCACGATCGTTCCTCGTCGAATCGCTACGTATCCGTCCCGAAGAGCATCTAGGCCGTAGATCAAAGCGCGGGCTGAATATGCTGCTGACGCGTGTCCCTTAAGCGCCGATCGCCTCGCGATTTTGATTTCAAAATTTCTTCGCTCTCCGCCGTTGGATATCAATTGGACGATCCAAATGAAGCCGCGTCGCCCGAATCGTGATCTGCGATTCTCGCCGTTTGTAACGACCCGCTTTCGGGGGCCCGTTACTTATTTGATAATTGCGCAGGTTCTGCAGTTAACCAGTGAAGTCAAAATAGCCACGATGCAGAGATGTACAAAAATACCCAAATAGTGTCCAATTAGTATAATCCAACCGTACAAATATTCCAAGGATACCTGAAAGAAAGAAAATACAGTACACAACCGAAAATAGCTCTGGAAGCTGCGGTCTCATGGTCGAAGTCTGGCGCTATTAACTCTAGAGCATCTGCCTCCATATGTACGTCGTCTGCGGTGCCACGGAGATGGAACCGTAGGTAAGTCACAACAATTCTAAATAAAGAAAGAGAGGTACTGTACAAGTATGACAAAGCAGACCAAAGTGAAAGTAAAGTACGGTGCAATGTCTGTACAAGTGTAGAAAGTAAAAGTACGGCAAGTAAAGTGCGGTGACTGTACTGGCAAGGAAAGTAAAGTGCATGTACTGTAAAGAAAGTAACTGTAATGCGTAAAGTAAAGGTGACTGTGCAAAAGTAACTACGTGACTCAAGTCGGAGAGTACAATATGTGACCGTTCAGTTCATCTCTTGCCTGGGTGCTACCCAGACGAATGCCGGTACCCAGGCAGCAGGATGGTTTGCCGAAACTCAGGCAGCTAGACAGGAGGCCGAAACTCAGGCAGCTTGACATGTAGATCGAACTCTAGTCACTCCCGTACTCTCGCAACTGTGAGTTACCCCAATACCCCAGTGACGTGTCAATTACAAGTTCTAGACAGGATTGTTCCACAGGATGTTCCACACATGATATTCCACACGATGTTCCACATGTTAGTCAC
The DNA here is from genome assembly GCA_030789695.1 of Scilla litardierei. NCBI lineage: Eukaryota > Viridiplantae > Streptophyta > Magnoliopsida > Asparagales > Asparagaceae > Scilla > Scilla litardierei. The sequence goes on along the minus strand of CM061141.1, from coordinate 1,960,926 downwards.
ACCAGGTTAATTGGTTGACTTCCTCATTGAAAACCAGCAAGTAGGATAAAAACAAGTCCAACACCAAAAGCTGTTACTTCCGTGCTTTGAGCACGTGGTAGTGTGGCTTAGCACACAATTTACCCAAGTTGGTAGTTGTGAGCTACAACCACCCAAGTTGAAAATTGGCAAAGTAATCTTTGGTAGATTACTTTCATTTAGTTCTCTAGTTTGGTTTAACTTGAATAGCCGTTCTGAGGCTATACGTGAAGTGTCACAAGTTCATGCAAGCACAGTAGACTATTTTTCTAAACTTAGAATCTGTCGTGACTTACTATTTTAGAGCTCGTCGTGGCAAGACGAGGTTGGAGCTGAAAGAGCTGGTGAACGAAGATTGGTACCTGAAATCACAAGAACTATTGGTTAAAGCGTACCCTATTTTCTATTTATATAATTTGATCGTTTTGATTTTTAAAACCGATTGAAACGGTGTCGAAAACGGTTCTAAAATTTTATATAGCCTATATATGATAAAAATAGTTTTACTGCAAGATAGAATATTTTTCTGAAGATTATAGTAATTTTTAGGATTTTTAAAAGCTCAAAAACTATTTAAAAACTATTTTTCAATTAGTGACGTATTTATTCAGGAATTTATTCTGGGTGCAATCTACATCGGAAAGTTGCAAATGAGGTGTCAAAATGATCGTCTCAAAGAGTATAATCACATATATTTTTATCACATATTTGTTTACGTGAAAATAAGAAGATACGGATTTTTGAATGAAAATCACGGATTTAACTTATAGGCTTAAAAATTAATAATGGAAAAACTAAGCGTCGGATTGAGATGAAACTAGCGCCATTGGGTCCAGAATATTATTTCTGATTTTCTAGAGGTAGTCCCACATTTTTCTGGGGCTTATATAATTAGTTATGGATTTAAAACAATAAAACCCATTTAATAATTAAAACAAAACGAAAAATACGGAATTACGCGATATTTACAAGTTTGCCATTTCGAATTACCGTTGCCCGATCGCTATCGACAGCGAGGGTGGGGCTGTGCTTGGGCTCGTCGGAGGAACGGGGGGGGAGGCGTAGGGCGACGACGGCGGAGGGAGCAGAGGCGGAGGGGCGGAAGACGGCGGTTACGCCGGTGGTGGGGGCGGTGCACCGACGGGGCGGTGCTCGGGCTTTGCGGCGAAGGCTGTGACGATGGCAGCGGCGTTCGGATCTCGGGGGAAGCGGTGTTGGGGGGTGGTGGCATCGCCGTGGAGTGGAGGCCGTCGGAGGCGCCTCAGGGGTCGTGCAACCTCGTCGGAGTGGCGTGGGTGCGAGTTCGGAGAGGCGGAGAGCTCGGTGGCGTCGTGGGCTGCTCTGCGTCGTCAAGAGGGTGGCGGAGGTCCGAGTACAGCGGCGACGGCGGCGTTCTCGAGGCCGAAGGCGACGGCGGAGCTTGGTGGGGGTTCGCCGGAGCTCCGAGGAGCGGAGAGGGGAAAGAGCGGGAGGGAGAGAGCTGAGAAGAGAGACAGAGAGCGGGAGAGAGAGTTACGGTGGGGGGAAGAGAGAGAGAGGGTCTGTGTGTTTGCATTTGGAAGAGAGAGGGGGGAGATTATATATAGGTTTAGAGAGAGATTGAGAGGGGGTAGATGAGAGGGGTGTGTGTGTTAGCTGAGAGAGATGAGGTTTAGGGTAGATACGGGCTGGGTTAGTTGGGGTAATTAGGTTAGGTGATTAAGTGGGGAATTAGGAAGATAAAACTCCATTAACGAAAGTCATTAGTGATATACAAAAAGCGAAAATTACGAAAATGCCCCTACCAGTAAATGTGTCCGAAAAATTACGAAAACATACCCACGGGATCGTATCGTCGCGAGGATGGCGAATACGAAGACCGTTCCAGGGTTTGGGCTACGGAAATACTAGTTTTTGGCCAAAACGTTTAGAAAGCGGGTTTGCGGGTTCTCTAATGAAACGATATCAGAAAATTACGAAATTAATGTGGGAAGCCCCAAATGATCATAGGATGCTACTGCAGAAGTTTGAAAATGTTTTGAAGACGTTTGTATAGAAAATAAATTCATTGAGCCAAAACAGCAATATCTGAAAATGAATTTTTATCCGATCTTTTAGAGGTATTTGACGAAATCCGATTTTACTAAAATACTTCATAACTAGTCTGGTACTCCAAAATATTTTTATAGGAAATTTTTGAAATCAGTTTAAGACTCCTAACAAACCATTATAAAATACAATTAAAATTGAATTTTCTTTAAATACTTAATTTGAAAGTATTGGAAAAATACAGGCCGTTACACCGTTAGATGCGTGATCGACGGCTTAAACGTAGCCACGTTGCCCGCAAAAATGTCTGCGTTGGATCTGAGATGCTGGCCGTTGGATCGAGTGGGAAGCGGTGGATGGCCGCCACGTGTCAGCTCCTGATTGGTTGGTAGTCGTATTTTCGTATTTAATTGCGTATTTCTCCATTTAATTGGTATTCTGCATTCAAAAATTCATAGTAATTAGCATAGATCTCAGAAAAATACAAATAAATAGTCGTTGGAATCGTGAAATCAAGACCAAGCTATGAAAAATATAAAAAGTGCAGAAATACTTCGTTAATTGCTGTTTTGTGCTCAAATAGTGTGTTTTCTCTAATAAATAAATGTGTAGAAAATACGTATGAATTAGAGAACAATGTAGCATCTCATGAGCACAAAATAGGGCTAAATGGGGTGTTAAATATGTAATATTGAACCCGAATCAATGGCATAGGAGTACACCTAGCCGGTATCCGAGCGTTGGGGTTAGCAACTACAGGGCTCGCTTCTGGAACACGAGCCAGGAAACATAGTATTGTAGCGTGTGCTACGTAGTCACGATAAATAATCACTATGCAATGTCATGAACAGATAATTGCGTACCGTTAATGGAATTTAAACGTGACAGGCAAAATTCAATGACATGAACATATTCGCGTACCGTTAATTTAAAGTAAACGTGACATATGAGCATGATGGGGGTGACGGACCAAGCTTCGTTGTCAAGCTAGGTCAATGGCGTCTAAACGGCTATCCTTTCACCGTTTAGTCTCTTTTACGCTAAAGCATGGTAAATGGCCTAAGACATGGCCCAAATCAAGAGAGGCAAGTTTCACTTGCCTATCACCGGGGATGACGGTTACAAAGGTTCGTTTCCGCGGATGCTAGCCTACGGGGAATCGTTGATATGAGGAACAATCATCAAAACACAAGTATTTTATTAGGGTTTCTTAAAAATTACAATAGGATATGAAAACAATGGTAGAACGATTTCTTACCGAGAGGAGGCGGAAGAAACACTCCGGGGAACCCTAGGATCAGATCTGGAAGCAAATGGAGAAGTTTGGGGAAACTAGGGTTTTGGGGGATTTGGGGATTTTGATGGGTTTTGGTGAGATTTTGGGGAAGATGAGAGGTAGATGGAGTGAATGGATGGTTTGGATGATGGATTTAGGGCTTGGACTGAAGGATTGAAGCTTGGAGGAAGATGGGGGCTCAAGGGGGAAGATTTTAGGGTTTTGGGTCGTGTTGGAGAAGATGAAAACGATTGGGTTGGGTATAAATAGGTTGGGCTGGCGGCTGCCCAGAAATTAGGGTTTTAACACTGGTTAGTCGGTCAAAGAACAACCACTGACCGACTAGTTTGGCAACTAGTCGGTCGGCCAAACTAGTCGGTCGGTCGACCAACTCAGACCGACTAAGTGTAAACAGTAACTCTTGAACGAAAATAGGATTTAGAGTTAGTCGGTCCATGAACAAGTACTGACCGACTAGTTTAGCATCTAGTCGGTCGATGAACGTTCTTAGACCGACTAAGAGTAAACAATAACTGATACAAAAATAATATGATGAGTTAGTCGGTTCAAGAAGCATTGCTGACCGACTAGTTTGCAACCTAGTCGGTCAACCAACGTTCTTAGACCGACTAATGATAAACAGTAACTCCTGAGAAATTTAGAAAGCTAACTTGTCGGTCCAAGAAGGATTGCCGACCGACTGGATCGTCATCTAGTCGGTCGGTGCCCCTTCTTATACCGGCTAATGAGCACAGAAAAGTTCCGATACGGAGCGCGGGGCCCCGGGATCGATTCCTAAGACTCCTAGGCTTGATCTAATAGTAAGATACGACCGTTATGAAGTCCGTCACGAATGACATACTTCGGAATCGACAATCCTAAGGAAGAAACGAGAAAATACGACGAATCGATCGGAAATGAAAGCTACGGAGACGAAAACCACACATGAGGAGAAAATTCGCCAAAACATATATTATATTATAATAAATCCAAATACATGAAAAGCAGTCGTTACAACATCCGTTTAAACGGATATCACTTAGAGACGGTCGAGGAAGACAAAAGGGAATACTTGCTTGTAACGGCTCTTACAAATGGTTCAAAAACCATTGTGGAACGTTTCAAGGGACTCCCCTCGGGACTCTACCAAACAAGTATACAAACTCCAGAAACATCCATGGTGGAGCACCTGCAGTGCCCCCAAACACCAGAATTCCAACTCTGGCACAGTCGACTGGGACACCCTGGTTCGGTTATGATGTACCGCATCATAAAGAACTCCAGGGGCATTGACCTGAAGAACCTGAAGATTCTTCAAAAAGGCAAATTCCCATGTCCACCCTGTTACAAGGGTAAACTGATCACGAGACCCTCTCCACTGAAAGTGGATGTGGAGTCTCCCAGCTTTCTGGAAAGAATCCACGGAGACATTTGTGGGCCAATTCACCCATCAAGTGGTCCGTTCAGGTACTTCATGGTCCTGATAGACGCATCTACTAAGTGGTCACATGTGTGCATACTGTCCACCCGTAACCTAGCACTATCTAAGCTTTTAGCTCAGATAATAAAGTTACGGGCCCACTTCCCCGACCACCAGATAAAGAAACTTCGTCTGGACAATGCGGGGGAGTTTACGTCACAAGTCTTTCTAGACTATTGCCAAGCTCAGGGAATTGAAGTCGAACATCCTGTAGCGCATGTTCACACCCAAAATGGGTTAGCAGAATCTCTAATTAAGAGACTGCAATGGATCGCTCGTCCATTATTACTTCAATCCCAGATGCCAGTGAATGCGTGGGGTCATGCAATTCTGCATGCTGCATCTTTAATAAAATTAAGACCATCTGGAGGTCAGTCATCTTCTCCAATGCAACTAGCACTTGGAGCCCCACCAATTGTCTCACATTTGAGAATATTTGGTTGTGCAGTATACGTCCCCATAGCACCACCACAAAGGACAAAGATGGGTCCACAACGTCGCCTAGGCATTTATGTTGGGTTTGACACCCCCTCCATAATTAGATTCCTAGAACCCCTTACGGGGGACGTCTTTAAGGCACGTCTAGAAGACTGTGAATTCGATGAAACATCGTTCCCAAGACTAGGCTCACAGACAAAGAAGCCCGAAGCTTCAGAAAGTATCACTTGGGATACAAAAACTTTATGTCACTTTGATCCGCCAACAAGCCAGTGTGAGGAGGAGGTCATGAAGATTCTCCACATCCAAAACACTGTCCATCTCTTGCCGGACAAATTTACTGACAACCAGAAGATTGTCAAATCACACGTCCCTGCTGCTAACACTCTAGCTAGGATTGACATACCGCAAAATGGATGCAATCCGCCTGCAGCAGAAATGGTTGGACCTCTCAAAAAGAGATGACGACCACCGGGATCCAAGGACCAAGTCCCTCGAAAGAGTAGGACCCTTGGCAATGGTAAACAAATACCACCACAGGATGCTAATTTAAGCCCTGCTACACCATCTCTCCCAAACTCTCATGAAGAGGAAAAACCGGGAGAAAATGAAGTATCGATACACTATGTACGAACTGGGGAGTATTGGGACAGAAAAAGCACAACAATAGATGACACATTTGCGTGTAATATTGCCATCAACGTCGCGTACTGCGACGATGATATTGAACCACGCTCTCTGACAGAATGTCAAAGCAGAGATGATTGGCCAAAGTGGAAAGCGGCAATAGGAGTGGAGTTGGATTCACTCACCAAACGCAAGGTCTTCGGACCAATAGTCCAGACACCAAAAGGTGTAAAACCTGTGGGTTATAAATGGGTATTTGTTAGAAAACGAAATGAACAGAATGAGATCGTACGCTACAAAGCAAGGCTTGTAGCGCAAGGTTTTACCCAACGTCCTGGGGTGGATTTTGAAGCCACATACTCCCCGGTCATGGACGCGATCACCTTCCGATTCCTCATTGGCATAACAGCACAAGAGGGTTTAGATATGCAACTCATGGACGTGGTTACTGCATACCTATATGGCAACCTAGACCGAGACATCTATATGAGATTGCCTGACGGTTATTCTTTGCATACAGCACTAAAAGAGAGAGAACGTGACATCTACTCAGTGAAACTGCAAAGATCATTATATGGTCTAAAACAATCTGGAAGGATGTGGTATGTAACGACTGCTTTTCATATATCTGGATTTAATATAATATAATATATGTTTTGGTGGATTTTCTCCTCTTGTGTGGGTTTTGTCTCCGTAGATTTTATTTTCGATCGATTCGTCGTATTTTCTCGCTTCTTCCTTAGGATTGTCGATTTCGAAGTATGTCATTCGTGACAGACTTCATAACGGTCATATCTAACTGTTAGATCAAGCCTAGGAGTCTTAGGAATCGATCCCGGGGCCTCGCGCTCCGTATCGGTACTTTTCTATGCTCATTAGCCGGTGTAAGAAGGGCCACCGACCGACTAGATGACGATCCAGTCGGTCGGCAATCCTTCTTGGACCGACTAGTGAGCTTTCTAAATTTTCTCAGGAGTTACTGTTTATCGTTAGTCGGTCTAAGAACGTTGGTTGACCGACTAGGTTGTAAACTAGTCGGTCAGCAATGCTTCTTGAACCGACTAACTCATCATATTATTTTTGTATCAGTTACTGTTTACTCTTAGTCGGTCTAAGAACATTCATCGACCGACTAGATGCTAAACTAGTCGGTCAGTACATGTTCATGGACCGACTAACTCTATAATCCTATTTTCGTTCAGGAGTTACTGTTTACACTTAGTCGGTCTGCGTTGGTCGACCGACCGACTAGTTGCCAAACTAGTCGGTCAGTGGTTGTTCTTTGACCGACTAACCAGTGTTAAAACCCTAATTTCTGGGCAGCCGCCAGCTCAACCTATAAATACCCAACCCAATCGTTTTCTTCTTCTCCAACACGACCCTAAGCCCTAGTTTCTTCCCCTCCAAGCCCCCAGCTTCCTCCAAGCTTCAATCCTTCATTCCAAACCCTAAATCCATCATCCAATCCATCCATTCACTCTATCTACCACTCATCTTCCCCAAAATCTCACCAAAATCCATCAAATCCCCAAAATCCCCCAAAACCCTAGTTTCCTCAAACTTCTCCATTAGCTTCCAGATCTGGTCCTAGGGTTCCCCGGAGTGTTTCTTCCGCCTCCTCTCGGTAAGAAATCGATCTACCGTTGTTTTCTTATCTTATTGTAATTTTTATGAAACCCTAATAAAATACTTGTGTTTCGATGATTGTTCCCCATAACAGCGACTCCCCGTAGGCTAGCATCCGCAGAGACGAACTTTCGTAACCGTCATCCCCGGTGATAGGCAAGTGAAACTTGCATCTCTTGATTTGGGCCATGTCTTAGGCCATTACATTGTTTTAGCGTAAAAGAGACTAAACGGTGAAAGGATAGCCGTTTAGACGCCATTGACCTAGCTTGACAACGAAGCTTGGTCCGTCACCCTCATCATGCTTGTATATCACGTTTAAATTCAATTAACGGTACGCAATCATTTGTTCATGTCATTGCATAGTAATAAATTATTGTGATTGTGTAGCACACGCTACAACATTATATTCCTGGCTCGTGTTCCAGAAGCGAGCCCTGTAGTTGGAAACCCCAACGCTCGGATACCGGCTAGGCACCCACTTTTCGTGGGCATAACCCTATGCCAAATACACTTCCTGGCCCGTGATCCAGAAGCGAGCAAATGCTCGATACACGTAGGGGTGGGGTAAGAGATATGCGTCACCAGAGCACGAGATGGCCTGATCCGCCACTCCAGCCTGCAGGCGAAATCTCTAGTGTTTAAGTGAGTAAGAGATATGCGTCACCAGAGCACGAGATGGCCTGATCCGCCACTCCAGCCTGCAGGCGAAATCTCTAGTGTTTAAGTGATTAACAGTGATAAGTGAAAACAGTGATAAGTGATTCGTGAACTAGTGAGTTGGTAGCTTTGGCTACATTGTGCATGCTTGTCTCTCTTTTAAACTGTTGCATCATATTCAACTGCCATGCCATTGTTTAACATTTAAATGCTAGGTTGCTAGTTACTTTCAGTTTCCTTGCCCAAGTCTTTTAGACTTGCTGACATGTGCCCCTTTCTCTTTTGGGTGACGCATGTTAGACCCTGAGCCTGAGTTGCTTGCTGAGGGTGAGGTGTTTGCGGACGCCGAGCTTGAGCCCGTGTTGGACGGGGAGTACGTGGACACTGGGGACCAGTCCTAGTGTCTTCGTGTGTTTTACTTTTGTTAGTCAGTTGTTTTGTTATCGGTGCGTGGCACCTATACTTATTTTATGTCGTTGCTTTTGTCTGGCCTTGTTCTGGGCCCTTAGACTCTTTCCTTTAGCCTGGTGGCTTTCCTGTGATGTTGAATATTTTGTGGACAAACTTTGGGATTGGTATTTCATATCCGTCTTAATTTATTATTGTTGTTGTTTCGATTGCAATTACAGGGACCTGCTTATACTGAATTGACGCTTATCGGGTTTGGGGCTTCACCGCTCCACTCCCGTGCGGACCTTTTCACGTCTCGCCTCCATTTTAGGGAAGCGGGTCGTGACAGGTTTTAGTGGTGGCCCATGCAGGTCCTTCTGTAACTGTAATTATCGGGATAACAATAATAATACAACATTGTCCAACAAATAAGTTCGACATCAGAGCCCTAAGCTATGAGTCTAATTGTTTCGTTTTCTGCGTCATTAGATGGCAGGAAGGCGAATCACCCGTGGTGGTGGTGGTGGTGCGCCCCCTCATGACGAGGAGCCTGAGCGGGAGCCCACTAATGTAGAGATGATGCGAATGATGTTGCAGATGATGCAAGTTCAGCAGGGTGTGCTCCTGCAGGTGCAGAATGCTCCAGTGACTCAAGCTGCTCGGGTGGTGGAGACCCCTCGCCCTGAGTCCGGGGCGAAGCAGTTCAGAGAGCTGGGTCCTGCGTATTTTGATGGAACCGAAGGTCCACTAGCTGCTGATGAATGGATGAGGAATATCGAGGACAATCTGAAAATGTCCAAGGTCAACGAAGTTAGTTGGGTTGACTTGGCGAAGCGCCAGCTGAAGGATAACGCCAGGAATTGGTGGGATGCTGAGGAAAGGATGTTGGTGGAGCCGATCGTCTGGGCTACCTTCAAGGCCAGATTTGATGGTGAGTTTTTCCCGAAGGCTGCCAGGGAAGAGATGCTGCAGCGTTTTATCGATCTGAAGCAGGGGAACTCGTCGGTGGACATGTACCACCAGGAGTTCATGAGGCTGAGTCGGTTTGCACCGAAGATGGTGCAGGACACTGAGGAGCGAGCTCAGAGGTTTCTGCAGGGGCTTGCTTCAGAGCTCCAGAGCTTTGTGACCTCTTCTGACCGGGAATCTTATCAGAAGGTTTTGGTCGCTGCCAAGAGGCAGGAGCTGCTTGTGAACCAGAGGAGGGGGTCTGTTGTTGGTGCTGGGAAGAGGCCTGTGGAGCAGGCGAGAGCTGTGGTTCGACCTGGATTCAGGCCGAACCATCCTGTTCAGTTCAAGAGGCCAGGAGGGCCTGTTCGGAGGGTTTGCCATTTCTGGGATCCTGTTACACCAGTCAACTTACACATCGAACTTATTGAAAAAGTTTCAGATGGATAAGTGCCACCCCCTCAGCACTCCGATGGTCGTCAGATCATTGGATGTACACAAAGACCCCTTCCGGCCGCTGGAAGAGGGGGAGGAAGTACTAGGCCCCGAAGTGCCTTATTTAAGTGCTATCGGTGCACTCCTTTACCTGGCAAACTGCACTCGCCCTGACATAGCATTTGCAGTAAACTTACTAGCCAGATATAGTGCTGCACCTACACAGCGACACTGGGCCGGAGTTAAGCATATTCTGCGCTACCTCCAAGGGTCCATAGACTTAGGTCTATTCTACAGGAAAGTGGCATCAACTGGTTTAGTTGGTTATGCTGACGCAGGTTACAGGTCCGATCCTCATACAGAGAAGTCTCAGACCGGATACATGTTCACATATGGAGGCACTGCCATATCCTGGAGATCTGTGAAGCAGACCATGACGACCGTCTCATCCACCCACTCAGAGCTACTTGCGATCTTCGAAGCAAGCAAGGAATGTTTTTGGCTACGCTCGGTGATCCAGCACATACTCACCTCCACCGGCCTGACGACCGGCGTTCTTGCACCCACTACACTCTATGAAGACAATGCAGCATGTATAGCCCAGCTACAGGACGGCTACATCAAAGGTGACAAGACGAAGCATATCTCCCCCAAGTTCTTCTGGACGCACGACCTTCAGAAGCAAAAGCAGATTGAGGTACAGAAGATCCAATCATGTAATAACTTGGCGGATTTGCTTACCAAATCCCTGCCTACTAGTATCTTTGAGAAACTTGTATATGGGATTGGGATGAGGAGAGTGAGTAAATGTAAACTGGGTCAGGATGAGAGAACTATGAACTCATAGATACATATGAGACTGATGTATAGATTCATAGGAAATCTGCAAGCCTGAAGCTTGGTCAGATAAGGGGGAGTCAACTGCAGAGTTGTACTCTTTTCCCTTGGCTATAGGTTTTTTCCCACTGGGTTTTCCGTAGTCAAGGTTTTGACGAGGCAACCTCGTTGACTCTGGATCCTGAAGTATCCACCCCTAGACACATCCCCAAAACAGGGGAAGTTATGGGTTAACTGTTCTTTCTTTAACAAGACAGTTACCTTAACTCGGATCCTGAAGAATCCACCTCTTATTTCAATGTTGATTGGATAAGGGGAAGTGTTATGAATAGGCCCATTGGGCCAATTGGGTATCCAACCCACTATTGAAAGCTATAAATACACGGGTAGGGGGCTCTTAACCCCTTACACCTATTTCTCCCTAAATTCCCTTCACAACAATTTAGTACAAAATACAGTCAAAATATGAATTTTACCTATAATCTTTGGGAATTACTATCTGCACCTCAAAGCATGAGGTGCATGTTGTAATTAATGGTTCCTTTGGCCATTTGTTCACTCCCACTCTCTCTTTTTTTAGTCCCACATTGGATAGGCAAACACCCATGTGTGGGTATATAATAGGCTTCTCTCATATGGGCTACTGGACTTGTTAATGGGCTAGAAATTGGGGGTAGCTCGCGTGCACATGAGCCCAAGCAAGGGGCCGAGCCCAATCCGGGATTAGCCGAATGGAAAATCTGGGCGTCGGATCCGGAAACCCTTAGCGTGTGTGCGCTGGCGTCGTGCCTGCGCAGGGGGGGTTCACGGGTGCGCGCCGCGGAGTGCCCGATTATATAGCCAAAGAAAAGGTAGCTATCGTATTCATGCCAGATTCTTCAACAGCTATTTTTGGTTTTAATGGCTGCGTATTCATGCCAGATTCTTCAACAGCTAGAGTTTCTCCGACAACTGCGATTTCCCTCTCTTCATTCTCCTCCTCCTGTGTATCGATCTATGTGCAAGCTCCACGCTTCTGTCCGCGAGTGGACGTGTCCAGACGCGTCTGCGTTAACCTTGGGGAGCAACCGGTATCATCCGATTACCACCACGGTCGGGCCGTAATTGTTTTCAAGTCAGTAGCACAGCCACGGCGCAGTTCTTCTTCTCTGTCTACGATTTTCCGTTTACTTCGCATTTTGTTTTTCTGCTCTTTTAAATCTCTGTTTTGTTTGAGGTGCAAAGAGCATTCTCCTAATCTTTTGGTTAAAAAAAATTGGGTTTAAAAAGTCGACTGTGGCTCAATCCGTTGGGTTTTAAGGACAACATTGGATTTTAAGTAGCTATTATCCCCTTTTAAAGGACATGATTGTGCTTCATCGTTATGTTACATTGCAAGCCAAAAACAAACAAACTTTAAACCAAAGTTCCAATCTCAGAACACACAAAGAAGCAAGAAGCACTTTAAAGTAAACCATATTTCAATAACTAAATTAAATCTCAACAAGTTAGTTGATAAAAATTGAAAGTGCATAAAGATGGGTTGAAATTTTAATTGTGATCTTCGTTAAGCAAACAATCACGGTCCAAAAGCAAGCTTTATGTGACGCGTTGACTCGTGATTTCATTAAATATTCTTGTGTTCGCTGCTGACCCACAACTCCCGGCCAACTACTGATGCACTCTGCCAGTCTAATTAATTACCTTTTTTTTATTTAAGCTTATTAGGGCCTGTTCTTTTGCCAAGAATAGGGGTGGGAATGGGAATAGGGACACTATTCATGCACTATTCATCATATTCCAATTTTGTATTCCAAACTGTTGTTCTTTTGGGCGTGGAATAGAATCCTACGTGGCTATTCCAATTTGGTAATGATGAGCACTTTTGTATTCCAAGCTTTTTACTTGGAATACAATGGAATCCTTAGAATGGTGGGCCCCACTCTCTCATCTCTCTCTATATCTCTCTCCTCCAACTCACAACCTTTCCACTTTTTCATTCCAACTCTCTAATCCCAAAAGAACACAAGAATAGAATGTGGACCTCACTTTCTATTCCAAACCTCACTTTCCATACTCTATTCCACCCAAAAGAACACAAAACTCCATTTTCTCTCTCATTAGAATACAAACTTTCCCCTATTCCATTTTTCCTATTCCATCAAAAGAACATGACATTAGGACCTCTTAATTTCCGTTATTCCTTGTACCAGTCCCCGCAAATTTGATAATTTCGGATGACCCCTTTTGAGACATAACAATTAAGTCACGTTGGAAAGTTTAAACTCCATTTTATAGTGTACCCCATTCTGAGATTAAAATGCAAATATAAGGATTTTTATGAGTAATTTGCATTAAGAAAAGCGAATCCATAACGTCGTCGTCGTATGCGTGTTGTGGGGTCCACGGGTCAGGGGTAGTGCGCGGTTTGTTGTTTGTTGTTGTTGGTGTTTTGAATTAAAAAGAAATTGCTTTGCTGGCGCCGCTGCAGAGAACAGGAGAAGCCTCGAGAACGGCGATCCTTCTTCTTTATTTGATCCCTGACAAAAGTTATATTTCAAAGAACCCCCTCCAGTTTCCATCTAATTCCCAATCCCATTCGGCTTTGCTCCGATCGACCCGGCGATGTCGACGCGGAGGCGGACGCTGCTCAAGGTCATCGTCCTCGGCGATAGCGGGTGAGATATCCTTCATCTGATTAGCTAGGGTTTCCCTTTAGATCGCTTCGATTCTAGGGTTTTTGACGGGATCTTGAATCGTTGGTTGATTCCATGCAGAGTGGGGAAGACGTCGTTGATGAATCAGTATCCTAGAATGATTCGTTGATTTCTTCAGGTTTTAGGTTTGCTTTGACGGTTTATGGGCGTTTATGAGGCATTGTACCGATTTGAGGTGATGTAATGATCATTTGTGCTTGAGACTTGGTATAGATTACCTGTGATTTTGGTTGTTATATGACTTTTTTATTTTAATTTTGTTGGCATTTTAAGCAGATACATTTATATTTTGGTTTAGGGAGTTGCTTCGCGCACCCACCGTTTTACTCGGCGCACAACTGTATATTCACAAATTTGCCATTCAAAATTTTAACCTCTTTTACGCTCGTCTTACCCGCCAAGGATGGGCCGACGGAGGGGCTGGGGAGGTCGGAGGATGGGGCGGAAGAGAGGGTGTGGGCGGAGGGGGGCTGGAGAAGCAGAAGAGGGGAGGAGGGGGGCGGATGTCGGAGGATGGGGCAGAGGAGCGGGGGCAACGGTGGGGTTGGGGAAGATGAAAATGGTCGGTGGAGGGTGGCGGGGCTGGATTGATAGCGGCGGAGGGGATGGAGGGGATGTGGAGGTCGGTGGATGTGGCGGCGGAGGGGGCTAGGGAAGATGGAGAGGGTTGGAGAAGGGTTCGGGGCTGGGTTGTCGACGGAGGGTATGGCGGATGGGACGGAGCTGGGGAGGTCGTCAGAGGCGGCGGCGTCGCTACTCGACGGCGATCGGCCATTTACTCACTGCCAATGTTATGAAAACCGGACCGGACCGGCCGGTTCAACCGGTCGGACCGTGAACCGGCTCTTGTCCGGTCCAATATAACCATAAACCGGGATGATTGCCAACTGGTTATAAACCGGTGCAACCGGTTCAAAACAGGTGAAAACCGGTGGTCGGACCGGGTTGAACGGTTCAGATTTAAAACCAATATCTTTTTATTATTTTAACGTATTGACTCTTGACTCTTAATTTTTTTAGCCACAATTTAACTATTCAGATTTAAAACCAATTTGACTCGTAACTTTTAACTGTTCAGATTTAAAACCAAAATAATGAAGGTTAATGTTTAGTTAAATTGAATACGTTTCTTACTTTCATTTGTTAAGTATTATTTTGGAGTTAAAATTTTATTTTTGTAATTGTTTATTATTTAACTAGGTGCTAAAGATCTTGATACCACAACGTTTCAACCTAAAAGTGGTGATAGCAGTGGAGGTTCAACTACTGAAGATGATATTCCTAACATATTTGAAGTTGAAGGAATCAGCCTCAATATCGACCTCAATGAATATTTTGATGATTGATGCTTATATTAATTAGTTAGATTCTAATTGGAGTTTGCCTTGTTACTTTTGAATTTTTTTGGTGGTGTTAAATATTATATGTTTTTTGATTTGGTTTCATATGTTATTTTTAAGAACTATGGTTATATGCTATGTCATTTTTAACTTTTAAGTGAAGTTTAACTTTTAATGTTATGAAGTTATTAATAGAGACCATCGGTGCATAGCCTCTCAAAGTGGGTTGGTGCGGAAAAGAAAAGAGGGCAGTGCCTTAGTGTTATTGTTTGTTTAATATTGTTTTATATATTATACTAAAAATAAAAAAATATTATTTATTTATCACTAGTTCAACCACGGTCAGACCATTGAACCTTGAACCAATGCCTTGACTAATTCAGTTTTAAAAACATTGCTCACTGCGCACAACCGGTGCTTTTTCGGCATTTTGAATGGTTGTGCACGGTGAGAAAATTTGAGCGGCAAACTTGTAAATAAGTGGTTTCTCGGTTGGGTGTGCGAGTAAAACGGCAGGTGCGCAAAGCAATCCCCTTTGGTTTATTTGCAGAATGCTGTAACAGTGGATTGGATGGGGTTTGAATTGCCTTCTACTTCTTTCAAATTATTGAATTAATCCGTATTTTGCCTTTCTAAATTTCTGTAGTAGCCATTGTTGTTATTAAAGCTGTCATTTTTTTGTTGTTTATGGAACTATTAATTAAGTAAATGTTCCATTTCGAACTTTTTACCAAATAACTTTGTGAACTTAGAGGAACTACTTTTTTTTTCTTTTGCATGAATGATATTAAGATTTTAGCTGCACTTGAATCATATATTAACGTTTGTATGTTCAGGTAATGTTGCTTGAGAATTTTTCTGGGAATTCTGTTAAAATCTGTTGCACTAGTTCTTCTCTTTGATAGCTTCTCTTGCAGTTAGTAATATTAATGGGTCAAATTACTTTTCAAATTGGTCTTCCTGATCTTTAAATTAGATATGTACACAAGAAATTCAGTCAACAATATAAAGCTACGATTGGTGCTGATTTTGTCACAAAAGAACTTCAGATTGATGATAGAATTGTGACCTTGCAAGTAAGTTATCACTTTTATTATTTGGACAGGTGGGTTCTTGTAGACAATACTTTGGTTTTGAAATTTTGGCTGTTTTACTTGTAGATCTGGGATACTGCAGGCCAAGAAAGATTTCAGAGCCTTGGAGTAGCATTCTACAGAGGGGCAGATTGCTGCGTGCTTGTTTATGATGTCAACTATCTCAAGTCCTTTGACACTCTTGACAACTGGCATGATGAGTTTCTTAAACAGGTTGGTAACAAGTTGGAACTACTTGTATCTCACTTGGATAACATCCTAAGTTATCGACATACTTTCAGCTTTTGCTTTCGGACTCTCCATTTTGTCATATTGGACATAATTTGTCAATGTCTTGTAAATTGTTTGAAGTTTGTTGTTTCAATCCTTGGAACAATGCTTATATGACTGTTGGATTATCCATCATGTCATGCGTTATTTTGTTCTTACTTTTTTTGGATGGTCACCCCTTTTGATCTCTTTTGCCTCAAGCAATGTAGGAACCGACTGCCTCATTCTTGATTTTTGCCTTTAGAAACCGGAAAGAAGTAGGATATTAGAGTGAGGTGCCTGAAGATTGGTTTTACAGATTTGTCAATCATTTGGCTTTACTCTTGTTTGAAATAGATTAAGGAGGTTGTTAATAGTAAAATCATCAAGGCATGAATGATTCCAAGTACATTATGTGATTGTTATACGTTCTTGCTGTTTGTCATGATTCCAGCTTTGGTCTATTTAAAACAATTTTCCGCAAACAGAATATGAAGAAATCATAAACTGCTGACGCTTATGGCGCATATGGACTGTAGAAATCAGAGAAGATTATTTGGAGTAAGGGTTTGTGAGAGAATTAGATGATCTCTCTCGACCTAGATACATTCTAAGTATAGAATTTACGCATTATAGTTTTACATAAAACATACCACACATTACACCAAACACCATATACTATATATTCTATTATTTCCTTTAAGCTGGTGCATATATATAATACATGTCCAGCTTGATACAAATAAACTAAATATAAGTACCTTCCAATAGATTGGTAAATAAGTTTGCTAACTGATTGCAATGATACATGAAGAGTCTGCATGTAATCTTCTTCCTTACAATCTTTTTCCGAACCAAGTAACAATCAATCTCAATATGCTTTGTGCGTTTATGAAAGATAGATTTTCACAATGTTAATGGTAGTCTAATTATCACAATATAACTCCATTAGTAGAGAATTTGAAAATTAAAACTCAATCATGAGGTCCTTGATATATGCCAACTCGCGTATGATATTTATCATAGCTTTAAATTCACATTATGTAGTAGATAGTGAAATCATCCCTTATTTTTTGCTTTTCCATGATATAAGATTTCCTCTAATAAACACATAATGTCTTTCAATAGACCTCTTGATAACATGCGATCTTGCACAATCAATATCAAAGAAAGTATCCACTTTTAATGATCATGATATGAATATGTGTCTTTTTTCTGGTATACCCTTCAGATAGTGTAGCATCTGAAGTATATCTTCTTCTTCCAATGATCTGTTCATGGAGTTAACATGAACTAGCCAAATATACTAACTGGATATGCGATATCAGACCAATCATACTGAGGCAGTCGAGGTTTCCTATAACTAAGTCTCATGTACCATTTTGGATATCAAGTGCTTTCCCTGATTTCGTAGCAACTTTGAGTTTGCCTTTATAGAAGAACTAACAAGGTTTCATCTAGATCGCACTGGCTTTGCAAGAATATTGATACGATCCACTAGGGTTTTGATGATAAAAGGGGGGTTTTTATGGGGAAAGATGAGATCTTTATGGGTAAGGTGTGATTTTTAGGGTTTTAGAGAGAATATTTGGGATAAAAGAGGGATTTTTATTGACGATGAATTGAAATAAAGAAGAAACAAGATAAGGGTTGAGACCTTTCGAGAGAATCTCGCTCTCCCAAGCTGCCGATTCGAGTTGGGGCCGCTCTCTCCAAGGAAAAGAGGGATAATCGCACCTCAAAGAAGTTCTCTTCACAATAATCAAGCATGAGCCCCCCTCTAGCAGGCCCTAGCCCCTATAAAGAGAAAATTGCAGAAAATTGCAGATTTGCACAAAAGCCCATAATACTGAAAATTACAAAAAGACCTCCCTAAAACTGAAAATTATGAAAATGCTCCTGATGGGCCTAAATGCAAAACACATTAAATATCTAGCTTATAATTCCGTTGTGATGACACAATACTTTCATGTGATCGACTACATTTATACAAGAAATTAACTTAATGGGTCATGATCATTGGTCAGTGGAAGGGTCGCTGCAAGTGTGCTTTCAAAATTATAATTTGCTTATCATCTTCAGTGATCATTATGGCATCATCATAGACTACTAGCAAGACACGTATTCTTTGATGCATCCGATAGAAGACTGAGTAATCATTCTTTATGCGTGTTAAACTCATGAATCACATTAGCAAATCTTTCAAACCATGCATGTGAAGATTGTGTCATGCCATACAACAATCGCTTCAATTGAGAAACTTTCTTAGACTCTTACTGAGCAACAAACCTTGGTGATTTTTTCATATCGATTTTCTCATAAAGGACATCATTAAAGAAGACATTTTTTATGTTTAGGGATGTAATGGCCAGGGATATGTGGCATCAAGCGAGATAAAGAAATGAACAGAAGTTAATTTTTTCATTGGAGAGAAGTATCCAAATATTCAATACTATAGATCTGGGAGTAGCCATCTGCGACCAATCTAACTTCGAGCTTAGCCAACATTCCATTAGGATTGAGCTTCACGGTAAAGACCCATTTACAACATACCGTGGATTTTTCAAGAAATATATGAACCAAATCTCTAGTATTGTTTTTCTCCAATACGCGCATTTCCTCTCTCATTGCTATTTGCCAACCTGGTTGTGTAAGGACTTCCTCTCTCATTGCTATTTGCCAACCTGGTTGTGTAAGGACTTCAAACAAAGACGTAGGAATTTGGGCAAGTATTAATGGAAGATAGAAAAGCATTATATCAAGAAGAGAGATGCGTAAAGGATATAGATGCATAAAATAGACGAGTAGTACAATTATGAGTACCTTTACATAGAGCAATGCGAACATCAAGATCTGTGGGAGTAGATGATTCGCCCAAGGATGAATGTGGAGGAGTCGATATGGCATCCGATGATGACCCAAGAGCTGGAGTGTTATGGTGCATAGTATACATATGCAATTATCTTTCTTAACCTATGTAATTTTCTTTCTGAACCTGGTTGTATATTGATCTTTAACACATTTGAATTGTTCATAGTTTTCTTATTGTGAGTTGTGAGTACTAGTAAGAAGGAAAACTCATCAGATTTGTCACGAAAAATGTTTTCATTATGCTTGTCATGAAAATATGGTGGAGATTCAAAAAAGATGATATCTGCAGATAATATATACTATTGGGTTGTTGATAAAAATATTTATATCCTTTTTATGCGTGAATAATCAAGGAAAATATATTTAAGTGATTACGGATCAAGTTTAGGCACATTAAGTCGCAAATCATGTACAAAATATATACACTCAAAAATACATGGAGTGAGGAAAATAAAGGAATCTTAGAAAATAAAAATATATATGAAATCCCATTGATGATGGCACTCAGTTAATTAACATGCAATAAAAATAACATTTGTCCAAAAATGTTTAGGCACATGACGATGAATTAACGGTGTTCGTGTAATGGAAAGTAAATGCTTATTTTTTTTTGTTCCATTACGTTTTGGAGTGGTGTATATAGGAAAGATGATTGGGGTATTATTCCAGATTATGTTATAAACTCAGTGAAATTAAAGCTAAAGTATTCCTTAATATTATCAACACGTAAAATACACACAGATAAACTAAATTAAGTTTTAACCTCAGTTACAAAACTCTAAAGACATGAAAAACTTCAGATGTATCTTTTAGAAAGTAAAGTCATGTAACAAAAGAAAAATTATCAATAAATGTTATAAAATATTTAAAATCTAGTTTCGATTGTACATGATATGTCACACATATATCAAAATGAACAAGCTTAAACTGTACATTAGCATGTTTATTAATTCTAGAAGGATAAGAAATATGATGTTTCTTTCCTTTATGCTAAGTCTCACAATCTAGACTTTTCAAGTAATTTTATCAAGGAAGTAACAATTTTGAATTAGTCAGAGAAGGATGTCTTATTCTACTGTGAGTGTTGATTGGAAACATGATTCTGGTGCAACAGAATCACGAAGTCCATCGAGATGATATCCTTCATCAGTTGTCATATGCGATCATATCCACTATCTCCTGATCTTCTGAAAGATGCAATGATTGGTCAAGATGTTTATTGAACAATTAATTGGTTTTGTAATTTCACTAATTGATAACAAATTAAATGAAAAATTAGGTGAATAGACAGTTGGTAGTGATAGGTTAGGTGTGATACGTGAAGTGCTAACATCACAAATTAAACACACAAATCTTTTTGATAATGTAACACCAGAAGAAGTAGATTCTAAATGAGAAATAATATTAGTATTACTGGTCATATGGTGGGAGGTTCCAGAATCAATTACCCAGTTTTGTGGTGCTGAGGATGAAATACAATAGAATTATCGCTTTTGACAAGTATAGCAGTATAGGCAAGAGGTCATGAAGAGGAAGAGTAAGCCATCGACTCCTGAAATTACTGGAACATTAATCATTTGCCATAATCTTCTCAGGATAAAACTACTTTTATATCTTATCCTAACTCCATAACAGAAGCAACATGTGCTGACGGAGGATTGAACATTTTGCTTTGTTGCTCCTGACATGTCTGCTCAGTATGCCTCACTTTCTGATAATAATAACACATTCCACTAGCACCATCAGACGAGTTCCCATGGCCCATCCTAGTAGTGCTCCACTGGCCCACTCCAACCTGGCCTCCATAGCCTACTCTAATTGGGCCTCGTCTATGGTCCTTGCCACAAGCCGATCCTGATGTGGTACCATAATCTTCCACTGGTCCGGTAGGCTATCTTTCCTAAACTATCAGGGCAGTGTGATTTTGAAGCTCTGTCACACTTAACGTCTATGGGTCATTTGAAAATATCTTTTGAAATAGGGTAAAAGTCTGTCATGGAGGTAAACATTGAGCTCCATATCACCTGCAGTCTTGCAAATGCATAAGCTAGTGGTAACATTCCGAGGAACCTTAGCATATATATCTATTCTCATTACCAGTTCATCTTCTATACATCATCACTCGTTGGGAACAATGATTCTGACTCTTCATATAATCGGTCGCATGCACCATACAATTGTGTAAGCGTTAGATCCTCCTTCTGACTGATCTGGAACAGCTCCTAGCTTTTGTAGTATCTCGTAAGCCTGATTCAGATTTTTGGTCTCTAATAAAGCTCCACTAGATACTCCTATAGCTCTTTGATTATCGTTGCATGTAGCAACATGTACCGAATTCATAATTTCATGATGTTCATTATTTGGTCGTAAAGGCTTGCATCGTCACATTTCTATTCTGCAGTCTTAGGGTATGGAGGGTCATCATCCAACAACCACATCCAAGCTACCCCATGCAATTTTTTACCAGTGAAGGCTAGGGTTAGGGTTGGATAATTCTTTTTTTAGAACTAGGGCTAGGGCTAGGGGTTTTTTGGCTCTAATATCCGGTAGACATCAGAGCCAACTTATGTGAATGAAGGGTTTGGGAGAGAATTAGATGATCGATCTCACAACACAGATCCCTTCTTATTTATAGAGTTTATGCATTACAGTGTTACGTAGAACACCCCATACACTTTACACCAAACACTATATAGAATGCAGTTTAACAACCATGGCAGCACCAACCGAAGTTTTATTGTATAATAAGTTGGAAATAGCACATAGACCATTATATAGATTGAGGCATGTCCATGCAGAATGTTCATAATCTTCTTGGCCAACAGTGTTATGTCAGACTCATTTTCGGCTAGCCTTGTATAGTCTTCTTCGGGAACACAACATGCAGATGTCCACATTCTATCTATCTTATGAAGTTATGAGTCACTAATCTGGGGTTTTGGTGTTGCTGGAATAGAAGTGTTTCCTCAAGGAACCATGCTTAACACGAGTTTCAAAGATCTGTGTACATCTTAATAGCTTAGGAATGAACTGTTGCTATAGTGATAGCATTGTTGGGCAACTGTAAACTCCATTAGAAGAGAATTGGACGGCGCGCGTAATGAACCCGCCTTTTAGAACACTTTTGTTTTATGAAATTAGTTAGATTAGTCTTCTTTTAATGTTTGATTCAATTTTGTTTTATTCTTTGAATCCTTTTAGAATTTGCAATTTGAATCTTTTGAGGGTATTCTGTTCTATGGAATTCGATTTTTTTCGAGTTTCATGGTCTAGGAAACTCATTTATTTTATTTAAGAGTACTTATCTGAATCTATTTAGAAATTTAAGTACGAGTTAAATTGGTATTTGTTTTGCCATTATATATGAATTTATAATAGATCATGAAATTGAGTTATCGAATAAAAATTTAGAGTTGTGTAAATTTTGCTTGCCACTTGAAAAATCTTGAGCATGAAAGGTGAGAGGGTAGGTTTGGTTGCCTGATGCGCAGTCCAAAAACTTTTCACATGCGAGGCGGTGAAGTTGGTAATCATCAGATTTTTAACATGCAAGGGCCAAAATTCAGTGAAATTCCTTGTTTGTCTTTGTTCTGTCTCGATTTTTCCCATCACATTTTCTTCCTCTTCTATTCCGCATCAAATTGGTATCAGGGCTCAAATCCTTTTTTTTCATCTTCTACTTTCACCATCCTCTTTCTTCATTAGATTAAGGTATTCATTAGGTAGCAAACAAATTCTGTTCTGGTTTTGTTGTAGCAAGCGGTATGAAAAAAGAGAGAACCAAAAATTACAACTGATCACAATCTTCTTCTTCTTCTTCTTCATGTGCAATGTGTTGGTGTCAGTAATCATCGAATTTTTGGAGTGCGAGAACCGAAATTCTATCAAATCTTTAGTTTGTTCTTTTTCAATTTTTCCACCACATCTTCTTGCTCTTCCGTTCTCTATCACTTAGTGTCTATGCTTTAGCGGAGTGGTATAGTTGATAATTGTGTACTGTTACTGAAATACCTTTTTGATAGTTCATATTCCGTGCAAATACATCCAAAAATAAAGCAAAAGCAAACCTTTCAAGCATCTCCATTTTTCCATCAAGCCAGCATCCTGAGGAGAAGTGACTATCTGAATCATCAAGTGAAGGACCATGTTGTTGAATGCACATTCCTACTTTGCCTTGCCTTCTTGTTTGTTGGGTTCCTTTTGCATTATTCATGAAATATCTCTTGAAACTTTGTGATACAAAACACCCCAAAACACCCCATGTGATTGCCAACATTGCTAATGGATGCCTTAATTTGTGATGTTGAAAGCTAACCAAATTTTGGTCGGCATGAAGCATTTGAAGAACCAAACTTTGACACGGAATGCTGCCGCATTCCGAACAGTATTGGGAACACGTCTTAAAGATACATTCCCTTCCTATAAATGAAGGTGTTCAGCATGGAGTTCAAAAAAGCCAGAGCAATTCCAGAAGCATCTCTAAAGCAATTAGAGAGTTCTCTATCGGGTGTTTAGAGTGCTGAGTATTGTAAGGTTTGTGGCTCCCTGTAGTATAATCAGGAGGCGGACCAGTTGGTTGTTTGGGGCTTAGGTTGTGAGGTTGATACGATTTGGATCGTATCAATGGAAAATCAGCGAATAAAAGGGATAAAAATTGGAAAAGATTGATTTTTTATTGGATTTTTGATGGGAAACAACTACTAATAGCAAGATAACTTGAGCCCTTTCGAGAGGAACTCGCTCTCCTAACTTTGATGAACGGATCAAAGTCTAAATCCCTCACAAAAGACACTTACAATGTTTCTCACACAATAAGCATAAAATAAAACAAAGACGGCTAACCCTAATTTATAGAAAAGTGGGGAATTACTAATCTAGTCTAAAATGACTAGAATACCCCTAACTAACCCTCCTACGTGCTACCGCGCCTCCTACGGCGCACGTAAGTGACTATAGGGGGGTGGGTCCCCCCTAAGTGGCCGCCGGCCTCACGTGGATGCGGGTCCAAGTCCGCATCAATACCCCCTCCTAAAAGAGCCACCTTGTCCTCAAGGTGGAAGTGTGGAAACTGCTCCTGGATCACTCGATAGGCCTCCCATGTAGCATCGCAGTCTGGTAGCCCCGCCCAGTGTATCAGCACCTCCCTCTGCCCACGCGGTCCCTGTCGAACAGCTCGAACCTCCAGTGGCTCCAGCATCACCTCCATCTCCTCAGTAAGTGTAGGTGGTAGGGTAGAGGACACCGTATGCTCCCCGATGGCTCGCCGAAGCTGCGATACATGAAAAACCGGGTGTATCGTCGCAGTCGATGGCAACCTCAACCTGTAAGCCACTTGGCCAATCTTGGCCGCAATCTCAAAAGGCCCATAGAATCTCGCTGATAGCTTCTCGTTCCGCCTCCTCGCTAACGATCTCTGTCGGTAAGGCCTCAGCTTCAGATAGACCATATCACCCTCCTGGAAGTGCACATCCCGCCGATGCCCATCCGCCCTAGCCTTCATCACCTGCTGAGCTCGCAGCAAATGCTTCTTCAGCTCCTCCAGAATGCTCTCCCGTTCCCTCATATAGTCCTCTACCTGGGAGACTGGTGTCTGTCGTTCCCCAAACCGCAGTAGCTCTGGTGGATCCCTGCCATATAATACCCGAAAGGGGGTCGTACCTGCCGCTGAATGGTACGAAGTATTGTACCAATACTCCGCCCAGGCTAACCACCGATACCACTGTCGAGGTGTCTCCGACGCGAAGCACCGCAAATATGTCTCGATGCTGCGGTTTACTACCTCCGTCTGCCCGTCGGTCTGTGGGTGATAGGCGGTACTCCTCTTCAGCACAGTACCCTGGACACGAAATATCTCCCGCCAAAACCCACTCAGGAAAACCTGATCTCTGTCTGTGACGATGGAGGCTGGAATCCCATGTAACCGGATAACTTCCCTGGTGAAGGCTGCAGCCACTGAAACAGCCGTGTACGGATGTTTCAGCGGTATAAAATGGGCGTACTTGCTCAGCCTATCCACCACCACAAAAATCACGGAGTACCCCTCCGACCTGGGTAGCCCGTCTATGAAATCCATCGTCACCTCCTCCCAGACCCGCTCAGGAAGTGCTAAGGGCTGCAAAAGTCCGGCTGGCGCCATGGCCATGTACTTGTGACGCTGGCAGACGTCACAAGCAGCAACCAAATGGGCTATGGCTCTCCTCATACCAGGCCAGTAAACCTCCCGGAACATTCTCATATATGTCTGCTGCACCCCGGAATGTCCCCCCACCACCGAACTGTGGAACTCCTGAAATAAGGCGGGTATGAAGATGGACGTCCGCGGTAATACTAGCCGCCCCTGGTATAATAGTCTCCGCCCCTCTAGCGAGTAACCCTGCGGCGCCTCTCCGCCTCCCTGCAACTGCTCACGGATCAGTCTCAACTCTGGATCGGCCTCGGCCTCCTGCAACATGGGCTCGCCATCTATCCATACCGGCAACGAGAGTGCTCTCAAGTGCACCCCCTCCTCTCTGCGTGATAAGGCGTCTGCCGCCTTATTTTCCAGCCCCGGCCTGTACTCAATGACGAACCTGTACCCTACCAGCTTGGATAGCCAGCGCTGGTGCTCCTCTGTCACCAACCTCTGCTCCAATAAATACTTCAGACTGCGCTGGTCGGTCCTAACCACGAACTCCCTGCCCATCAGATACGGCCGCCACTTCTGGATCGCGAGCACAATAGCCATCAGCTCCCTCTCGTAGACAGACTTCAGCCGTGCTCTAGCGGAAAGCACCTGGCTGAAGTAGGCTATCGGCCTCCCTAGCTGCATAAGGACCGCCCCCAATCCTACTCCTGACGCGTCAGTCTCCACCACGAATGTGATGCTGAAGTCGGGCAACGCCAAGACTGGTGCTGTGGTCATCGCCTCCTTCAAGGCCTCAAAGGCCTTGGCCGCTGCCTCTCCCCACTGGAACCCATCCTTCTTCAGCTGATCTGTCAGTGGCCCTGCAATGGTGCTGTACCCCCTCACGAATTTCCGGTAGTAACCTGTCAGCCCGAGAAATCCCCGTAGTGCCCTCAGAGTGGTGGGTACCGGCCAGTCTAACATCGCCTCTATCTTCGCCCGATCTGCTGCCACCCCGGCGGCGGACACCACATGTCCCAAGTACTCTATCTGCCTCTGACCGAAACTGCACTTCTTTCGGTTGGCATACAGCTGATGCCTCAGTAACTCTCGGAACACCACCTCCAAATGGCCTACGTGCTCTCCCATAGTCCGGCTGTAGACCAGGATGTCGTCGAAGAAGACGAGTATGAATCTCCTCAGGAATGGCCGGAAAACGTCGTTCATCAACGCCTGGAATGTAGAAGGAGCATTCGTCAAGCCAAACGGCATGACGAGAAACTCATAGTGGCCCTCGTGGGTACGAAATGCTGTCTTCGGCACATCCTCTGGCCTCATCAGGATCTGGTGATACCCCGCCTTCAGATCAATCTTGGAGAACACCACTGCACCATGCAACTCATCTAGCAGCTCGTCTATGACAGGGATAGGAAACCTGTCAGCCACTGTCTCCTTGTTCAGAGCCCGGTAATCTACACAGAAACGCCAACTCCCGTCCTTCTTTTTCACCAGAAGGACCGGGCTCGAAAATGGGCTAACGCTGGGCTGTATCACCCCCGCCTGTAACATCTCCCCGACCATCCGCTCAATCTCATCCTTCTGCACGTGGGGGTAGCGGTAAGGACGCACACTCACCGGTGCTGCGCCCTCCCTCAGGACTATCGCATGCTCGTGCCCCCTCTCTGGTGGTAGCCCCTGTGGGTCCTGGAAGACCTCCTGGTACTGCCCCAACACCTGCTCCACCTCCTCTGGAACCCCTGCCTGCGGCTCCTGCTCTGCCCCTGCTAAACGGCACTCCACCAAGTACCCCTCCCCCTCTCTCCGTAAGGCTCGAGTGATGGCCTTGAAGGCCACCATCGATAAGCATAGGGTCGGGTCCCCAGTGAGCACCACTGTCCGCTCCCCTTCCTCGAACTCCATCCTGAGTCGTTTCCAGTTCACCCGCATATCCCCCAGCTTCTTCAGCCACTGCACGCCTAGGATGATGTCAACATTGCCCAACTCAAGGGGTAGGAAATCCTCCATGATCTGTACTCCCTGCAAGGTCAGGCACAGACCCTTGCAGAGCCCCTTGCTCTCCTCCATCTTCCCTGTCCCCAGCAGCACGGTAAACTTCTCCTGCGTGCTCAACTGCAGCCCATGTCTCTCCACTATCCGGCTGGAGATGAAATTGTGGGTGGCCCCACTGTCGATCAACACCGTCACCGCCGCGTCCCCTAGCTGCCCCGTCAACTTCATGGTGTGGTTCGGAGTGAACCCCACCACAGAGTTTAGGGACACCTCAGCGAAGTCTAGGTGAGACTTCTCCTCCTCCACTGGTACCTCCTGCTCCACCTCGAACTCCTCCTCATCAGCTCCGTACCCCTCCTCGTCCGGTACCATAGTGATCTGAAGCAGGCGACTAGCACACCGATGTCCAGGGGTGAACTTCTCGTCGCAACGGAAGCACAACCCCTTGGCACGCTTCTCCCTCACCTCCGCCTCTGTCATCCGTCGCCCCAGAGTCGCAGGTCGACTCTCTGCCCTAGCCTCTGGCGCGGCTGTGGGTGCTCTCGGTGCTGCCGCTGCGGGGGTGGGACGGGTCCCCTGGGTCCCCCAAGCTCCCCGTATCCTCCTCTCCTCCGCATGCTTCTCCTCCGCCTTGTGGGCCAGGCGAAGGACATCCTCCAATGTCCCCGGACTCTGCATCCTCAGCTCTGCTCGGATAGAGGGCTTCAACCCCCTCATGAAATTCCCGATCATCACCTCGTCAGTCACCCCCTTCACCCTACTGTTCAACATCTCGAATCTCTCCACATAATCCCTGACCGTCCCCTCCTGCCTCAAAGCAGATAACTGCTCGTAGAAATCTCCTCCCGGGGTATCCTGGAACCGGTCTAGTATCAGCGCGGAGAGCTCCTCCCAAGTGCGAAAGGGTGTCCGTGCCGCCTTCCACCTGTACCACGCCAACGCCTTCCCCTCGAAGTAGATCCCTATGGCTCTCAGGACCTCCTCCTCCGTCAGTCTCATCACCTGGAAGTACCGCTCCGCCCGGTAGATCCATCCATCTGGGTCTGTGCCGTCAAAAATCGGCATCTTCAGCTTCATGAGGCGGCGGTCTGCATTAATGTCTCCCTGTGGACCCCCATCTCTACCGCGGTCTCCCCCACGGCCGAATCCTCCGCCGACTGCCTCAACGGGTCCTCCCCCGTCAGCCCCGTACAGCTCCTCAGGCCACCCGGGTCGCTCCCACGCCTCGGGCTGGTAATGATACCCCGGAAACTCCTGCTGTCGCGCCATCATGGGTCCTCCGGCTCCTCTGGGCTGCTGTACCGGCGCTGTCCGTCCTCCAAAGTAGCCCCCCGGGCCCTGTCCCCGCTCCGGAAAGCCATCAAATGCCTGTCTGGGGTCCACCTGTGGTCTCGGTACCTGTGGGTGAGCCTCCGGTCTCCAGAATTGGGCTGCTGGAGCCCCAATCATCGTGTCACGGGCCCATCCACCTCCATCTGACCCCCATGGGCCCGTCTGCGCTACCGGGGGCCCTCGGAAAGTAGTTGGCGTCGACGCGGGCCCCCAGGGGGCCGCCTGCACCTCGGCGGGCCCCCAGAATTGGGCTGCAGGCCGGATTGGCGCTGCTGGGGCAGCGGCAGGCCTGAATGGGCCTGCCGATGCCGCAGCAGGCCCGTCCGGGCCTGCAGCTGCTGCGGCAGGCCCACTGGGCCCTGCCGCAGCTGCGGCAGGCCCAGTTGGGCCTGTCGCGGGCTGCGCAGGCCCAACAGGGCCTGCCTCACTTGCCGCAGGTCCTGAGGGTCCTGCGGTAGTGGCCGCAGGCCCTGAGGGCCCTGCCGGCCCATCCGCAGGCCCAGGAGGGCCTGCCGGCCCAAATTCCTGCTGGCCGGCCCTCCTAGGGTTTTGGGGGGTTGTGTTTCGCTCCCAAATTGTTGCCGTAGCCGTCATCCCCTCCGGTTGCTCCCAAATCGCTGATTCAAGGGTAGAATCTCCTTGATTTTCTCCCCCTTGAATCCCTTTGCCCCGATCTCTTCCTCTCTCCATCGTGAGGGCTTGGAGCATAGCCTTTATCTCTGGAATTGACGAAGTAGCCTCCCTCAAAATTTTCAGATCTGAAGTTGCCCCTTTCAGATCTAAAGTTGCCTCCTTTAGCCCTTGGATGTCGCGTCCCGCTTGCGCGGCATCCCTCCTCATCGCCCGAAGTTCGACTTGGATGTCCTCCTGTGAATGCGCATGGTCCTTGAGGGATTCCCCTAGGGTTTTCTTCAACCCCTCGATCTCCCGGTTGAATTCTTCCCGAAGCCCTTGTACCTTCTCATCCACGCCATCCGCCTTTGACCTCGTGCTCGTCGCCATTGGATCTCAACGCTCTGATACCAATTTGATACGATTTGGATCGTATCAATGGAAAATCAGCGAATAAAAGGGATAAAAATTGGAAAAGATTGATTTTTTATTGGATTTTTGATGGGAAACAACTACTAATAGCAAGATAACTTGAGCCCTTTCGAGAGGAACTCGCTCTCCTAACTTTGATGAACGGATCAAAGTCTAAATCCCTCACAAAAGACACTTACAATGTTTCTCACACAATAAGCATAAAATAAAACAAAGACGGCTAACCCTAATTTATAGAAAAGTGGGGAATTACTAATCTAGTCTAAAATGACTAGAATACCCCTAACTAACCCTCCTACGTGCTACCGCGCCTCCTACGGCGCACGTAAGTGACTATAGGGGGGTGGGTCCCCCCTAAGTGGCCGCCGGCCTCACGTGGATGCGGGTCCAAGTCCGCATCAGAGGTCTTCTCCAGTTTCTTTCTCCGTTACATAGTGGGTTTGGTTGGTTCCCTTCAACCAAATGTCATAGGCTGTAATCCAAAAATTACTGAAGCAACAGTGATCTCTCCAAACTGGACGTACACCAATATTTGGGTGGAACCGGTATAAATCTCCGGTGTGCAAGGTGTGTTGCTCTTTTGTGGTAATTGCATTTGATTTTACTTGGTTGTGTATTTTGTAGCGAAAGGCCATTCTGTCTTGTTCGTTGTTCCAACGATCTTGGAATTTCTACGAGGGTTGGTATTACCCAAAAGTTGACTCAGAACCCTACAAATAGTATCAGAGCATCAAGGACCGTGAGACAAGTCCAAGGCGATGGCGAAGGACTCTTCTACAAAAGGAGACGCAACCAATTCAGACTCGTATGCGGGGCGATCGCATGCGACGGTGGGAGGCTCGCACTACAAAATCGAAAGATTCGATGGCAAGGCCAACTTCGAGATATGGCAGTACAAGATTAAGGCTATCTTGTGAAAGGACCGCGTACACCGGGTGGTGTACGACACGACGGCTCTACCTACAGATATCTCGGAAAGGGAGAAGATGGAGATGAAGGACTCGGCGATGACAACCATCCAGCTCAGCTTATCGGACGAGGTAATCTACCAAGTGTCCGAAGAGACTACGACCAAGGAATTAAGGGAGAAGCTCGAGAAGCTATACCTGAAGAAGTCGCTCACCAATCGGCTTATCCTACTGAAGACATTCTTTACTTTCAAGATGCGAGATGGGACCTCATTGAAGGATCACATCGATACCTTCAACGGCTTAGTGATGAAGATGAGGACAGTTGGTCTGACTGTGGAGGCGGAGCATGAAGCTATGATCCTGCTCCTGTCGTTACCAGAGAGGTACACGATGTTCATCAACACCATGCTCTATAGTCGAGATACTCTCATTCTTGAAGATGTGAAGACGGGGCTCTACAGCGAGGAGTTGCGAGATCGCATGGCAAGCGTTGGCTTGAGCGAAGGAGCTTCAGACAGCCAGGCGATGTTTGCTTCGGAGCGAAGCAACAGAAAAAGCAACCACAACGGGAGATTGAGATCGAGATCAAGGACCAGAGACACGAGGTGTCATATTTGCAAGAAGCATGGACATTGGAAAAGAGAATGTTCGGAGAGAAGGAACAACAACAAGGAGGCGTAAGCATCATCATCAGTTGCAACTGAGCAAAAGGAAGACGTGAGGAGCGAGGAGACATACGATCTCTTCACTGCAACTTCTTTAGAAGTTGCGAACCATGACTGGATCATGGACTCAGATGCGTCGTTTCATATGACTCCAAGTAGAGATTGTTTTCATACCTACAACACTAAGCAGGATGGATCAATCTTTATAGGCAATGATGAAGAGTGCAAAGCTATTGGAGTTGGTTCGGTAAGAATCAAGATGTTCGAAGGCGTGGTGCGCATACTCACCAATGTGTGGCACGTTCCATCTTTGAGAAAGTCACTAGTTTTCGTAGGAGTGTTGGAGTCCATGGGTTGCAAGGTCACGATCGAGAGGAATGCGCTGAAGATATCGAATGAATCGATAGTTGTGATGAGAGGTGAAAAGGTAAATGGCATATATTTGTTGAAGGGGACGACAATCATTGGCGACTCCAGTGTTGGCGTTAAGAGCTCGCATGAGATTGATTCGACCAGGCTGTGGCATCTCAGACTAGGACATGTCACGGAGAAAAGCTTGGAAGCTTTAAGGAAGCGTGGTTTGATCAATGGGGTCAACTTCAAGGAGCTGGAGTTCTGCGAGGATTGTGTCTACGGCAAGCAGACAAAGGTTAGTTTCGGCACAGGGAAGCATAACACGGGAGGGATTCTCGATTATGTTCACACCGATGTTAGGGGTCCTGCGCCAATTCACTCTCTAGGTATAGCGCCTTATTTCATATCAGTTATTGATGATTTCTCTAGAAAAGTATGTGTGTATGTGATGAAGGAAAAGTCGGAGGCGTTTGAGAAGTTCAATGCCTGGAAGACCTTTGTGGAGACTCAAACAGGAAAGAAGCTAAAAGTGCTGAGATCCGACAATGGTGGCGAGTTTACTTCTGCAATGTTCACAAGATTCTGCCAAGAGCAAGGAGTAAGTCGTCACTTCACTACACCAGGATCAGTCAAATGGAGTTACCGAGCGGATGAATAGGACACTTCTTGAGAAGGCGATGTGTCTCAAGTTTACATCGGGATTGTCAAGGGGATTTTGGGCTGAAGCTATATCAACCGCTGTATTTTTGGTGAACAGAATTTCATCTTCAGCTATCGGCAATAAAATCCCAGAGGAGGTCTGGAAAGATAAGCCAGTAGAGTTAGATCATCTTCGAATATTTGGATATCCAGTACAGGTTCACAAGGGAAGTGACAAGATCAGCGCGAATGGGAAGAAGTGTATCTTGCTGGGATACATGGATGACGTTGAAGGTCCAGAAGAGAAGAAGGTCATGGTTAGTCGACATGTTACATTTGAAGAGTCGACAATGCTGCAAAAGAAGGCTACAGAAAATACCGAAAAGGCCTCGAACGAGGTGGGTGTATTTTTTCCACATCCATGTATTGACACATATAAAGGTAAATGCGATGTGGTTGAAGAAGAGAGTCCACAAGTGGAGACTACTACATGCAGCAACAGTGGTGGAAGTTCTAGTCGAGGTGGAGAGACTAGGGCTATGATGGACGACTCTATTGCTAGCAGAGTGGGGCGGCGCACCGTAAAGGCCCCAGCTCGTTTTGATGATTACGTGAATTTAGTTTATGCATTGCAGGCGCGTGGAGATCTTATGGCAGATAAGATTGCGATGGATGCATTGAGTTTGGACGCAAACTCAGGGTGGCGATGTGCAAGGGTCGACAAAGCATATCCCAAGGAGATTCACAAGGAGAACCCGGCAGGAAAAAGGTCGGCGGCGAAGTTTGAGCGACGCTCAAACTTGTTTTCCTTGAAGAGGTGCTAGGGTGCCACGAGGTGGCACTGGGAGAGATCACTACATGTTTTGCTTCAGGTATGGATTTATGGAGATTCGGCAGTGTTCGGAGACTCACCTTTGGAAATGGGTTTGTTGGACACTCGGTTAGTTGGTGATGCTTAGAGTAAAGCTCACTAGCCAAGTGCCCTGATCTCATGGTGAGATGATTCGTTTAAAGATAGAGTTCTAGAGATTGGTTCGGTTTGGGGGCTATGTGGTGTGTTTGTATCAAGGTGGAGTGTTGAAACTTTGTGATACAAAACACTCCAAAACACCCCATGTGATTGCCAACATTGCTAATGGATGCCGTAATTTGCGATGTTGAAAGCTAACCAAATTTTGGTCGGCATGAAGCATTTGAAGAACCAAACTTTGACACTGAATGATGCCGCATTCCGAACAGTATTTGGAACACGTCTTAAACGACGCATTCCCTTCTTATAAATGAAGGTGTTTCGCATGGAGTTCAAAAAAGCCAGAGCAATTCCAGAAGCATCTCTGAAGCAATTTGAGAGTTCTCTATCGTGTGTTTAGAGTGCTGAGTATTGTAAGGTTCGTTGCTCCCTGTAGTATAATCAGGAGGCGAACCAGGGGTTATTTGGGGCTTGGGTTGTGAGGTCTTCTCCAGTTTCTTTCTCCGTTACATAGTGGGTTTGGTTGGTTCCCTTCAACAAAAATGCCTTAGGCTGTAATCCAAAAATTACTGAAGCAGCAGTGATCTCTCCAAATTAGACGTACACCAATATTTGGGTGGAACCAGTATAAATCTCCGGTGTGCAAGGTGTGTTGCTCTTTTGTGGTAATTGTCTTTTATCTTACTTGGTTGCGTATTTTGTAGCGAAAGGCCATTCTGCATTGTTCGTTGTCCCAACGATCTTGGAATTTCTGCGAGGGTTAGTATTACCCAAAAGGTGACTCTGAACCCGACAATCCGTCCACACTGAATCAATTGTGTGTATTTTTAATCAAACTCTTCATGCACACGCAACAAAGGTAGAAAATGTTTTTGGGATCATTGGTAGTAGTTATGCATTTTTATAAATCTAAATTTCATGCAGTTGTAACAAAAATTTCCTTTATAATGGTTTTGACTTGAGATGCTAAAGCTTTAGTTAGTTGTGAAATATTTTGCAGGAAAGAAATAACTATTTACAAATAAGTGAGTGGTTAGCTTTTTTTTAATGCCCTTCTCTATTCGTATGTATCATCAACAGTCTTTTATTCTCTTGAGATTTCTGTCACTGAAAAGTGGATTGACAGGATTAGACTGGCTTATTTTGCAGAGCTAATCTGGTGTCGGGTCATTATTCTTTAGTCAAGTGTAGGTGCAGGTTTTTGTTTGGCAGAGGTTCAGTTTTAGTCAAGTGCATGCATGTGTTGTTGGGCAGAAGTTCAGTTTAGTCATTTAGTCAAGTGCATGTGTGCACGTGCATGCACATGCTGGGTGTGTTGTATGCTTGTTTATGTGTGTGGGAGCATTTGCGTCCTTGCTGAGGGTCTTATTGCACTAAATATTCTTAAGTTATCCAATATATACGCAATCTGGTGACTTTGAATACATTGCAAATTGCGAAAACAGCTTAGGTGATTGGGAAAATGTACATCAAATGTCTTTACCTCTACATGTTTCATATCACAGCCCAACATGCACAAACTCACATGTGTTTATGGTTTATTCTCGACCAGATCACCCTGAATCTCCATTCAAATACTACAGGAATTTGATTGGAGTTGTTTTAACGCATTTGACTTGTACATGATTCTGTCACATGTGTGGAAAAAAGTTCTTAAAGTACTCATTTGGGTACCTGAATATAGCGATGCAATGTTTTCGCTAAGCATTTGATTGAATATAGAAAATGTGACTTCTATTGAAATTGATGGTGCTATTGCTACTTTTTCTTGTTTGATTAAGCTTAGCCATGAAACTAGAGCTGGGCCCGATCTTGATTCGAATGAATCAATGTTATGCGGGTTGGATTTGGATCTATATATTTGACATGACTCAATGTACCCTACAGTTTGAAATTTTATTATTAGACTTGATTTGAACTAACATGAGACCAACAAATTCTCCCTACTCAATTCTGCTTAACCCACCCACAGCAACATTGGGCAAGACAGATTTGATCTACCACCTTTGGCAAGCACAACCACATCTTCTGCAAAAGAGCTGCCTTGGCTGCTACCAGTCAATCAGTTCCTGATCAATAACTTTTGTTAGGTCCTCATTTTTTAAAGATATTTTTTTAAGACACGTCTTTTTGTTAAATGGCACTGGAAAGGATATGTTTATTGCTTGTGTAACCTTCTTCTAAACCTGCTTGTAGTAATTTTGACCTAGTATCCATATCCCATCTGATGTTATATAGTTATTAAGCAAAAGGGGGAAGAGAAGCGTCCAGAACCCAGTGTGAGGTCCAGTCACTAAAAGATCGCTAGGCACTGCAAATGGTATCTTTTTGAAGTACCTTACTGTTTCACGCGATGCATAGGGGGATTTGGAGAGGTATTTAAACTTATAGGGCATGAAGGTTCATACACTCTGGATTATTCACTGTGATGGTCCCAGATGTATTATTCAATTTCCAGACTCCACCATAGGAATTTTCTACCCCAACAGCCCGGCCTATATGTTGTATGATCAGACTATCTCACATGAGTGAGTGTGGAAGCGATCCTTTGAGAACGATTGTCAAACTAAGTTTTGTAAGAGAGATGGAGGAGGATGATGATGGAGATGAAGGAGGTTGGCGGTGGGAGGAGGAGGAGAAGGGTGTCCTGGGGGAGGATGAGAGGAGCGGAGGGGCGGATGAGGCGGGGCAACATCAGCAGCAACAACATCGAAAGGGGGAGAGAAGGGGATGGGATTTGAATTTGGGGGCTGATTTGCAAATTTTCAAAACTTTTTGTAAATCAGCCATTGCCTTTTCTCAACCCGATGAGCTTAGATGAGGCCACGTCATACCTAAGGAGGAATCTCCCTCCTTGGATAACTGATACCCATATTTCACATATATATGTGTGAGAAAAGTATTTCTAGGATTACCCATTAGATAATTATCGAATGAGTCGGCCTAACATTATATAATTGAACTACTTTGTTTTTGATTTATTTTGCTCATCATGATCTCCATGCTTGAAAATGATTATTCATAAAAAAACACGTAATTTAAATATATTTTATTTTCACTGTTGATCAAGTGACATCATTTGTTTTATTGTTAAGAAACTGTTCATTTTGTAACCACATTACGCATAGTTAAAACACATTTTACGCATAGTTAAAACACATTAAAAGTGAATGATTTTGTTTGGAAACAAATATCTGATGACATATAGATCATAATTAACAAATCGGATCATGCATAGGAATCATTCAAAGTATTAAGGCAACTCCTTAGATATTTATCTAAAGAGTCGCCTTAGGAACACTTTTCCCCACCCACACACCCACACCCACACATATATATTAGAATAATACATATATGTTGTCAGCATGGAAAATTTCTCGCATTGACGCATATATGCATCTTTTATTTTTATTTTTTAATTTTTTTAGATATGTTCTACACATTATCGATGATTAACATATTAAATATTAAATGAATCCAACACTATTTGACCTGTGATCCACTTGTTGCAAATTCAATCATTTGAGAACAATATTTTTTGTAACGAGTAGATCGAGGGTCAAATCTTATATAGGTCACCCTCATATTTAGGGTTTTGGAGTTTTAGAATATGTACACCAATCTAAAAAATTGTCAAAAATACAGAGGGTATGATGTTTTTATGTTGTTAGTGCATGAAATTTTCTATGTCGACATCATATGTCTAGCTCACTATGGGTATTAGTTAGCTAATGCAACATCAGCTAGTTAAGGAGGAGATTTCATCATTGGCTAGGTCACACAATATCACATCCTTTATGTTTTTCAACGATAAAAAATTGGGGAAACGGGGGGCTGCTTGAGTTAACCAAGAAGTAAATTTCATCCTTAGCTAGCTGACGCCTATATTGCTCATATGTGTGTGTGTGTGTGTGCGCGCACACACGTGTGGACATGTTCCTATGTGAAAACAATTTTAATTTTTTTTAAAATTTATATCAAAACCTTTTTACAGTGTTTAATCTATACATGAATATACCACAAAAAATAATTGGTGAACACTAAGGGGATTTGACCCTCGATCAAGTTACAAATTTAATGGTTCCAGAATAATAAAACATTTTATACCGATCCAATCGAGAGACAAATAGCAGTCGATTTTTTTAATTTTTGGTTTGGGAGGGTATTAAGACGGTTTAGATTTAGGAAAAAGATATCAAAGAGACTTTTCCATGGTGTTTGTATGGGAAAATTTCTGCAAAGGATCATTTGTCTGTGTGTGTAAAATGTGTGTAAAATGACTGCACTGAAGTTTTATTTGAGGCAAGCCACCTAGGTGGTCACAGAGGTTCTCCTACTTACCAAATCAGCAATATCTAATTAAATGTATATGTTCTTAGCAGCAGCTTGGAATGTCATTTTAGTAGGGATTTAATGTAGAAAAGGTGTCACCTTATCTAATAGATCAGGTGCCAAGACTAAAAAAGGTGGAAAATACAAGCCCAACATGGGCTTATATTCGTTGAGGTCCACCTTTTTGTGTCTTGCACCTGATCTATTTAGATCAGGTACCACCTGATCTACATGAATCCCATTTAGAAATCTTATTGGATAATTTATTTTTGTGCTAAGTATAATGGTTCAAGCCTTGTGAACATTTTTTAAGTATGATGCTCCGAGAAATGTTAGTGCAGTATTGGTCGTTATTTAGTTATAAATGGTAAACTGGACTGCCACTGAGTTTCTTGGTTTTAATTCTCTTCTTTAATTTTTCTTTCATGCCAGAATATCTCATCTAATAGCAATTCTGATATATTTCCCCCTTATTTTCGTGACTTTTACTTAGTTTTTACGGTTTTGCTGTTATGAATTGTGTTATACATTGCTCAGAAAAGTGTGGTTTATATCTATTGAATTTTGATTTCATACTTCAGGCTAACCCATCAAATCCAAGCACTTTTCCATTTATCCTGCTCGGAAACAAGGTTGATGTAGACGGTGGGAACAGCAGAGTGGTAAGCACTCAGCTATGCTGCTTATTGTTTCAGTTCATTTCAGGCGGATAATATTTTAGTTTTTCTTGCTGTGTAGGTTTCTGAAAAGAAAGCAAAGGAGTGGTGTGCTTCCAAGGGTAACATACCTTACTTTGAAACATCAGCAAAGGAGGATTACAATGTTGATGCTGCCTTCCAGTGTGTCGCAAAACTTGCACTGGAGAATGACCGAGATCAAGATATGTAAGTTCTTCTGTAGTTCTTATCAAACTGCATTTCTATTGTAAAATTATCTTCAGGTTTCTACTTGCTAGCATAACCTAAATATTCTTTTCCTTTTTCTTGAGTAGTTTTGGTAATTTTTGTGAAAATCTTCTGTTAGAGCCCCCATCTCATACTAGGCCCCTAACACTGGGCTCACACCCCAATTGTTAATTATTAGTTAGCATCCAACCCAAAACCAATTGGTATTAGGTGGAGAGGCCTTGTAATACTTAAACATTTCATTTCTTTTGTTGTCCGATGTGGGACTAAGTGGGATCGTAACTGTATCATACCAATAATTTTAGTACTTCTCCATTTCTCATTATCTAGAATGTTTCCTTATGATGTAGCCCTTTTCTTGTTTGATCCTCGGCTGTCTGAATTATCTACATTAATATCTTATGCACATACATTATTCTTATCAGCTAACTAAATTCATTTTGACCGTGCATTAATTATTGACTTGCTAGTATATATGAAAGACCAAGTTGCTGTGGAAAGTAGGAGCAGGACATATCATTTTAAATGCCTCATTGAATAATCGTCAGTATGAACTTCCATTGGATTTCTCACATACCACACCGGTATGGACTCATTATGAGCAATTTTCAAGATGTCACATTTCCTTTAAATGTGGCCTCTCTGTTTTCGTATAGGTGGAGTTTTAAACATTATTTCCCTAGAAAGGATTTTACCGATGTTTTGGCAGATTGCATATTGACACTAGTTTGGAATCTCTGGCCTAAAATTCTTCGTTGATCAATCGTGCGTTGAAAGACTTTCTTACTGGCATTCTAATGCCCTTCATACCGCCCCCCTTTCACATCATTGATGAATCTTGCTTTGAAAGACGTTCTTACTGGGATACTAATGCTTTCATACTGCCTCCTTTCATATGAGAATTAGCTCAGCATTTATTAAAACCCCACCGAGGAAAGTGCAAGAACAATTGCCTCAAGGTGGCATTGTTCTGTTCTGCTCTTTTTTGTTCCTAATGGGCGTATCATTTGATCTGCAGATATTTCCAGAACATTCCTGAACCAGTGCCTGACGCAGAGCAGTCGAGAGGAGGATGTGCCTGTTAGCACAAGCTGTTCGAGCGGTCACACCGTACGCAATGTCTCCATGTTCATCTGTTCATTTGATCATCATAATTGTTTCTATTTTCAATCCGTTAAAATTTTCGTGGCTTGACCATTTTTGTTGTCATATATACACATAAGTATAGAGATCATGATTCAAATATGTTGTGTAATATAGCCGCCTAGTTTTGCTGGCGACGACTGATCTGTAGAGGGGCAGAAAACTGGACCCATGATTCATGGCACAGATTGTGATCATGTAACTTGCTGTTATAAGCTCAGCTGAAAATTACGGCCGGTTAATTTCTTTGGAGCTGGCACGAAACTTCGGTTAGGGTTCAACCGTGGCAGTCCACTGATGCGATGATGTTCCGTTGCTTTCATCGACATCTTTGACTTGGGATGTGATGCTCCTTGTTTCTTTGACTTACACGTCACGTGGTAACGGGAGATTAACCGTTCGGAGATATTAGATATACATGCGTTATGTTGTCAGGTTGAAGAATCTTGTGATTTCTTGGTGGTCTACGTGAGTGGAGCCGACACTGGTAAACTTCCTCGTCCGGTCCTATATTCTGCACGTGTTCAAACTGTGGACCTTTACGATTGCTATTGTCGGTTAATAAAAATAATTATAGATGTAGAATCTTCTTTCCTTGTAATTCTTTGCTTTGATGGGGCATGCATAACTGATGTTGAACCCAACTAAGTTTGTCTCAAGTGACTCAGCCTTGGTCCTGGGAAGAGGAAGCTCGGTAGGAAACTCAGTGGGAAGAACAGTCTCTCTCTCTCTCTCTGTCTCTCAATTATCCCACATCAAATGGCCTACTTACCATATTAATAACAAGAATGCAACATTTGTGTCATTACTTGTGTCCGATTTACATATAAATAGACCATGGCGTCTGTTGATCATATCTATCCTACAACTGCCTGCACCGATATCTTCATGGCTGATTTCCCCTACAACCAGCCGTGTCCTTCCGACCTCGACCTCTCAGATTACATCCTACCGGACGAAGACCCCGTGGATTGCCCGGTGCCGGCTTCGACCGGGTGGTTACCGGCCACGGCCGACGTTGGCACAATCGGTAGCAGCGGCGGGGGTTGCAGTGGCAGTGGCAGGCAAGTAGTTTTAGTTCTAGTAGCATCATGCATGTAGTCATCCAGTGCTTTGTGCTATAGCGCCGCGGTCATGAAATGCAGGAGGGTGCCGCCGGAGCATAGAAGCCCGGACCGGGGAGGGCATCGGGTCGCGTTCCGGACGAAGTCGGAGGTGGAGATTCTCGACGACGGATTCAAGTGGAGGAAGTACGGCAAGAAGTCGGTCAAGAACAGCCCAAATCCTAGGTACATACACACTGCATATTTCATTCCCATGTCATAAAATATTTCAGCATCTGCAAACAAGTTGGCCAATGCAAAAAAGCAGGAACTACTATCGTTGCTCGAACGAGGGCTGCTCGGTGAAGAAGAGAGTCGAAAGAGACCCCGAAGAGGCAAGCTACGTGATCACAACCTACGAAGGGGTCCATAACCACAGGAGCCCCGGCGTCGTCTACCATGCAACTCACGACAGCGAGTCCGGCCGTTTCTTCGTTTCTGGCTTCCATCAATCTCCTCCACCAAGCTTGTGATCTCGTGGTTTTGGTAAACAGATCGAGAGAAGTAATCAATCGTTCTTCAAAGTGATGGGTCGATGAATTTTGACAAATTGGTGTGCCTTGGCTTGGTGCAATGTATCAGATGATTGTTGATGCGTCTGGGCCTAACAGTGATCTAACATATGCCTGGCTTCGCTGTCACAAATTGGTTTGAGCTTCAAAACAGTCTCAGAGTACGAACTCTCTGTAAATTGAATAGCATCAAAATATCAGGCTGACTAGCAATAGAACACCAACATTTGAGTCTTGCGAACCACGGCTCTTGTTCTAAAGTATTTTAGAAAAAAAAATCATGTAAGTAGGATTAGAGCAATCTAGAAACGCTGCGGGGTCGGGTTGGCTGTTACGCGTGTTGGACCATGTGATCGTCCAACGCGACGCGGGCCGTTCGA
Organism: Scilla litardierei; assembly: GCA_030789695.1. Lineage (NCBI taxonomy): Eukaryota > Viridiplantae > Streptophyta > Magnoliopsida > Asparagales > Asparagaceae > Scilla > Scilla litardierei. The sequence continues at coordinate 1,919,510 of CM061141.1, read as the reverse complement.
TCAACATTTTTTGTGGACCCCACCAAGAAAAAACAAAAGGTGGGTGGTGGGACCCACAAAAAGTGTTGATCGTCGTTTTGGACAATCACATGGTGCAACACGTGTAGGAGCCAATCCGATCCCAAGTTTGTGATAGCTGAGGATAACTGATTAGTTTTTGGTAATTTAGAGAAATTAAGCGAACAAATGAGCCCATGATCGGACCAAGCCTTTTTTTTGTATCGGGCTGGCCCAGCCCATTATGATCCCCATTCTATTACTAGATATACTGGATATGCCTCTTCATCAGTTTGATTGGCTCATAACGCTCAGCCGAGAAACGAAAACACGAGCAGAGAAAAAAAAACACAAAAAAGAGGAGGACACGCACTAATGAATTATCATCAAATTCCCATTTAAAAATCTCTGGCACAGCTCAAAAAATCTCAACCCAATGGCGGCATCATCGGCATCGGCATCAGCAGCAGCATTCTCATCCCTTCACTCATCTTCTTCAAAGTTCAGACCTTTCAAGATTCTCGCCATGGCACCCAAAAAGAAGGTAAATTTTACCTAACCCCTCAAAAAGATTCGAAAATTTACTCGCTGAACGGTATTTCTTCTACTCAGGTGAATCGCTACGACGAGAACTGGAAGAAGGAGTGGTTCGGCTCCGGAATCTTCGCCGAAGGAAGCGAGGACATCACCGTCGACGTCGTCAGGAAGCTCGAGAAGCGGAAAGTCCTCAGCGGGGTCGAAAAGGCGGGTCTCTTGTCGAAAGCCGAGAGCTTGGGGCTGACTTTGTCTTCCATCGAGAAGCTCGGGTTCTTCTCGAAGGCCGAGGAGCTCGGCCTCCTCAGCCTCGTCGAGTCCGCGGCCGCCTTCTCTCCGTCCGCTTTGGCCTCGGTTTCTCTTCCCCTGTTTCTCGCTGCGATTATCGCCGTGGTCGCGATTCCCGACGATTCGGCGGCGCTTGTGGCGCTGCAGGCAGTGGTTGCGTCTGTTCTTGCGGTTGGGGCCGCCGGGTTGTTCGTGGGTTCGTTCGTGCTCGCTGGATTGCAGGAGTCGGATTGATGGATAAGAATGAACGCGAGGTATTCGATAAAATGTGTAGATAGCGTTGCGAATTATATAGTTGGCAGTTGCATGTCCTTCTTTCAGCATTTTGTTCATCACACTGTTAAATTTGTTGATGCCATTATCCATGATACTTGAAAAATTTGTTTAATTTCATTGGTAAACAATAATATTCTCATTTCCCATTATCATTTGCTTTAAAGCTTACCATTACATAACATTACTTACAGTTATATGTATAGTTTATACCATAACATCTGCTTCATACTTAGTTGAATAACCTATGGTATTCATCACCCAACTTCAAATGTGATGAGGTCATATAGAGAGCGAGCAAACGTTACACTGATTTAAATGAATCCTTCAGTGGTAGCTATGTGGATGATGAGATTTCAAATTCCATCGGAGCTCTGCATCTCCTCTGCCCCCCAATACCATAACGAAGAAATGTATCTTTCGCTGCCATCAGCTCCTTAGCGACATCTCCCATATGCATTCGATCACTTGGCAATTCATCTGTGCATGAGAGCCCATTTTTCAGCACTGTAGCTAAGCACCCATGAACCTCGTCACCTTCAATTGGCTTGTTGTTTGTGTTCTCATCATTTTCATCTAGGAACATGCTTGCATCCACTATCTCATGGAGTCGTCCTGGGAAGGCCATCTCAACAAACTTACGGAGGCTTAGGCCTCCTGTGAAAACGTCACCGGTAGGTGTTTTTCCGGTAAACATCTCTAGCAATAGTATCCCGTAGCTGTACACATCCCGAGTCTTTGTTTGCCATCCGGTACTCTACATATAACAAAAGAAAAACATAGAACCGCACGTTCTGATTAGTTAAGGAACATAAGGAGGCAGCAGTGAGGAAGGGGAACTTAGAATACTTATTTATGTGAATGTTTGACATGAAATGTGGTAGAATATATATTGCATGTTGTATGTATGCTATGTTTTATGTGCACAACCACATCGACATGTGAACGATACCACATGTAGACGCTTCAAGAAATCTGTACAAGTGTATTCAAAATAGAAGAATAATCTTCGATATGTGTGATTTGTATTCATGGTTGAAGTGTCTTTACTACCTAGTTTACGATGAGAATGTTTTAATGTGTATATGCAGAGTTTAAAGTACAGAATTTAAGACGCTTCAAGAAATCTGTACAAGTGTTTTCAAAATAGAAGTATAATCTTCGATATGTGTTTGATACATGTGTATCCATGGTTGAAGTGTCTTTACTACCTAGTATACGTGAGAATGTTTTAATGTGTATATGCAGAGTTTGAAGTACAGAATTTAAATTTATATCCTGACTCATGATATTTTGATTGGGTAAACAAAAAGTGTGTCACGAGTTGGTAACAAGTCTAAAATATGTTATGATCATGTACCTGGAGCAACATATCCAATGGTTCCTTTTAAATTTTTAATCCATTAGAGATGGCTGATATCGGAGATGTGTCACCCCGATGGTTCTGTCAAGGAACCTTGCTAACCCAAAGGCACCCACATGGGCAACCATGGTCCATGTGGTTGTCTAGCAGAACGTCACTAGGCTTAAGATCACAATGACCTATTGGGACCTCAATTGCAATGTTCAACCTTAGTTGGAGACTCAATTTCTTCGATCCTGATGTTTCATGGTTCTCTGGATACAGCCACTTCTCTAGACTCTTGTTTGACATGAACTCAGTGATCTTCTTGGCCTATTTATGTAGTCGCATACGATCAAGGAACAAACTAGCAATAGAAAGCTAAGAACTGCGCCCACAATTGCGATGATTTCTTTTAGTTTCGAGGAATTATGTTTTGTTTTAGGGGCCTGGCTTGGACAGAGTGGCAAGTCTAAGCCAGGGGCACCCCCACAAAGATCATCGTTTCCTTGAACCGAAACTACACTTAAATTTCCAAATACACTGTCTTACGGCACTGCACCCTCGAAATTATTGAAGGAGAGGTTCAGACTGACAAGATAACGGAAGCCCGACAAGAACTCTGGTATCTAGCCCGAAAAGTTGTTAAGTGAGAGATCCAACAACTGTAGGCCCTTTAGTTGTTTCAAAGACGAGTGTATGCTTCCTCGAAAAAAATTTCCTTGCATGAAAATGAACTCCATGCTTAGACAATTACCAAGAGTACTAGGAATCTCGCCAGACAAATGGTTATCGGCAATACCTACTGCATTAAGACTCGTTAGTCCTCCGATCTCTGAGGGCAGTTGCCCCGTCAATGAGTTGTGGGAGAAACTGAGGTAAATTGATAGAGAATACATGCTCAAGATCTATAGGGGTATTGTACCGGTAAGATTATTATAACCGAGGTTCAACAATTGCAGGTTTTTGCAGTTTGCAAGGGTTGTTGGTATCGTACTAGTAAAGTAATTTCCTTGCAGATACAGCAAGTTCAACATGGTCAGGTTGCCAATCTCTGCCGGAATTTCCCCAGAGTAGGAATGAGGATGGGCATGCCCAAAGCCTGGTGGGGCTTCTAATTCGACATTGCCGCATCATCATCCCTACCAATCCTTCACTAATTCTTCCTAGAATTAGGCATCCTCCTTCACTAATTCTAGGAAGAATTAGTGAAGGATTGGTAGGGATGATGAATTATGATGCGGCATGTCCAATTGGAAGCCCAACCGAGCTTTGGACATGCCCATTCTCATCCCTACCCCAGAGAAATAGTTTCTAGCCAAATCAAATATTATCATATTCTGAAGCCTCCCTATACTGGCTGGAATATGTCCTGCAACCGTAGGGAAGAAGGCCTGAGTTTAGGCATATATTTCAACCAAGGTTAAAATTTAGAGACATGAGGATGATCGATCGATCGATGGCTGTTATGATGCTTGATTACCTGTGAGACGATTGTGATTGATTCGGAAGAGGCTTAGGCTGACAAGGTTGGAAAGTTCAGGCGGAATGCTACCAGAGAAATGGCTGACAAGGTTGAGATGATCGATCGATCGATGGCTCTGGCCCGGGCCCGGCCCCCGGGCCGGGCTGGGCTGGGGTACCCAGCCCATGGGCCGGGCCGGCCCGGCCCGGCCCGGGTTTTTTTTAAAATAAGCTCTGAGGGAGCTTTTTAGGGGGTGGGGGAGCCGGGCCGCCGGGCCGGGCCCGGGCCGGGCCGGGCCCGGGCCGGGCCAGTTCAACACCATGAGGCCACCCCAGCGAGGCAGTGCGGAAAGGCTCAACATATGATGTCCAGGGAATAGCCCTTTGATTCCATATACACTCGATTGCCAGTGCTAGGCAGGGTCACTGATCCATGTGTATCTTGAAACGTCGTCTGCTGAAGGTAAAGAGAATTTTCGTGGGTAGGGAGTCCTGAGGATGGCGGAGGTGAAAGTGAAATGGAGTGGAGGCATGTGCCTTCTGGTGGGTTGATTTCTTCTCGCTTGAGCGGGTCGATCCGCTGATGCAGTTTGGCGATCTGGTCGGCCATTGGAGGGGCCCATACTACTCACCTCACCTCGGTTCTTTGCTCGAAATTGTACTCATTGGTTCCGCCCGTGTCTCCCCTCCTTCCCTACGAGCGAGAGTGTGGGTCCTCGCTCGCTACGGGTGATGGGCTCCTGCTGCACTGGCCGACGAAGGCCCGTGTCCTGTCCACGTGGTGTGCTTGGCCACCACTCCTAGATCCTTTGGTGCTGTTGGAGACCTAAGTCTCCCTACCATCTTCGTTCTCCATGCGCTCCCTGTTAGCGAGGGACGCGCCATGGTTGGAGATACCCGTGGGACATTGGATCTCGTCTACGTCGGACTCATATACATCTCTTACAGAGCGCATCGATCCCTGGACCTCACGAGCAAGAGTCTCCCACACCCTCTTTAGCTCTGCCGCGAGAGCTTGGAGTTCGGGCGTCGCTTGAGCCTTTGGACGTGGACCACCAGCGTAGCTGCCTTCCTCCATAGCATGGATTTCAGGCGATCTGTTGGATTTGCCCCAGGTAGTCGTCTTCGATTTAACTATCAGAGAGGGTGATGAGTATGAAGATGTGGATGGCGATGAAGATGTTATGCAGGTTGCTGGTGATAAGAGCCTATCTAACAAAAATTGTCACAATGCCCTTCCTCAATGGCCAAGCTGTTGATGTAAAGAATCTTGCAAGGTCCGGTTGGAGCCTCATAGGTGAGTATTCACGCAACAGTTGAGCCCGAACAGGCTGGTTTCTTCGGGCTAAGGGGCGAGATCCTTTATGGCAGCCTGAAACAGATTGAGCATGTGTCAAAGGAACCGAAGGGGGAGTAACTCTCCAATTCGCATCTGATGCTTAAGTTAGGGTCAAGCGGAGGAAGGAGGGAGCCTTGCTTGAGATAGCCGCAGCTAATGTCCGCTAATGTTTGAGAGATGGGGACTACTAAGGTTTTGAGATAGAGACTTACGGCATGAGATTCGGCGTACCTGATAGAGATGGTTTCTGTCCTATTTATTGGGTCAGGGGATGGCTTGGCCATGTCAGCAGACCCCCAATGTCTCTTCGCAACAAATCCGTCAAGAGATTCGCTGGGACATAGAGTGCACGCCGTAACTGCCCCTCGACAAAGGTGACTACGTGTCACCTGACAAAGCAAATGCAGTCTCGCTTGATAGAGTTGACCACGCATTGTCTGACGAGACAGGCTGTGTGGTTCTCCTGATAAAGTTGGCTGTTACGTACATGGGGGGTGGGCCCACTTGTAACGGCTTGGAAAGAAAAAGGGCGACTCATTCGCCTGAGATCTCGCTGCTATGATTGCATGGCCGATCTTGTCAGACAGGGAGTGCTCGGGTTGGGGGTTGTTCGGGTTGGCCTCGGGGATTATTCTGCGGAAAGCCATCATTGAGGGGCCGACCTGATGGAGGTCGTTCACATGGAGCCAAGCCGTCTGGGTCTAGCCAAGCTTGTCCCGGGAGGTCACTGTTGAATTATTGCTATAAAACAAAACCGGGTACACCAATGTTGACCTCCCCTTGTTTGGCCACCAACCGGGCAAGCCAAAGTTGATTTTTTCCTTTGGCCACCTAACCATGAAAGCGACAAACCCTCCTTCCTATTGGTTTCCCGTGAAGGATTTGGAGCTTATAAAAGGGGATGTGATGATGCCTTCAAAAATCATCGAGCAGCTTCAGAAGCAACTCAAGGTGCAGTGAGGGATCCCAGAGCGTTTTGAGCGCTGTTTTATGTAAGGTTCGCGGCTCCCTGTAGAATAAACAGGAGGCGAATCAAGGGGGTTTTGGGGCTTGGGTTGTGAGGTTTCTCCTGGTTGTAATCCGAATTTGCTGAAGCAGTAGTGAATCTCTCCAACTGGACGTACACCATATTTGGGTGGAACCAGTATAAAACTCCGGTGTGCAAGGTGTGTTGCTCTTTTGTGGTTATTGTATTTTATTTACTTGGTTGCGTATTTTGTAGCGAAAGGCCACTCTGCCTTGTTCGTTGTCCCCACGATCTTGGAATTTCCGCGAGGGTTGGTATTACCCAAAAGGTGACCCAGAACCCCAACAATTGGTATCAGAGCATCAAGGCTCGTGAGACAAGTCCAAGGCGATGGCGGAGGATTCTTCTACAAAAGGAGACGCAACCAATTCAGACTCGTATGCGGGGCGATCGCATGCGACGGTGGGAGGCTCGCACTACAAAATCGAAAGATTCGATGGCAAGGGCAACTTCGAGATATGGCAGTACAAGATGAAGGCTATCTTGCGAAAGGACCGCGTACACCGGGTGGTGTACGACACGGCGGCTCTACCTGCAGATATCTCGGAAAGGGAGAAGATGGAGATGGAGGACTCGGCGATGACAACCATCCAGCTCAGCTTATCGGACGAGGTAATCTACCAAGTGTCCGAAGAGACTACGGCCAAGGAATTATGGGAGAAGCTCGAGAAGCTGTACCTGAAGAAGTCGCTCACCAATCGGCTTATCCTACTGAAGACATTCTTTACTTTCAAGATGCGAGATGGGACCTCATTGAAGGATCACATTGATACCTTCAACGGCTTAGTGATGAAGATGAGGGCGGTTGGTCTGACTGTGGAGGCGGAGCATGAAGCTATGATCCTGCTCCTGTCGTTACCAGAGAGGTATACGACGTTCATCAACACCATGCTCTACAGTCGAGATACTCTCATTCTTGAAGATGTGAAGACGGGGCTCTACAGCGAGGAGTTGCGAGATCGCATGGCAAGCGTTGGCTTGAGCGAAGGAGCTTCAGACAGCCAGGCGATGTTTGCTTCGGAGCGAAGCAACAGAAAAGACAACTACAACGGGAGATCGAGATCGAGATCAAGGACCAGAGACACGAGGTGTCATATTTGCAAGAAGCATGGACATTGGAAAAGAGAATGCCCGGAGAGAAGGAACAACGACAAGGAAGCGCAAGCATCATCATCAGTTGCAACTGTGCAAAAGGAAGACGTGATGAGCGAGGAGACCTACGATCTCTTCACTGCAACTTCTTTAGAAGTTGCGAACCATGACTGGATCATGGACTCAGGTGCGTCGTTTCATATGACTCCAAATAGAGATTGTTTTCATACCTACAACACTAAGCAGGATGGATCAGTCTTTATGGGCAATGATGAAGAGTGCAAAGCTATTGGAGTTGGTTCGGTAAGAATCAAGATGTTCGATGGCGTGGTGCGCATACTTACCAATGTGTGGCACGTTCCAGCTTTGAGAAAGTCACTAGTTTCCGTGGGGGCATTGGATTCCATGGGTTGCAAGGTCACGATCGAGAGGAATGCGCTGAAGATATCGAAGGGATCGATAGTTGTGATGAGAGGTGAAAAGGTAAATGGCATATATCTGTTGAAGGGGACGACAATTATTGGCGACTCCAGTGTTGGCATTAAGAGCTCGCATGAGATTGATTCGACCAGGCTGTGGCATCTCAGACTAGGACATGTCGCGGAGAAAAGCTTGGAGGCTTTAAGGAAGCGTGGTTTAATCAATGGGGTGAACTTCAAGGAGCTGGAGTTCTGCGAGAATTGTGTCTACGACAAGCAGACAAAGGTTAGTTTCGGCACAGGGAAGCATAACACGGGAGGGATTCTCGATTATGTTCACACCGATGTTTGGGGTCCTGCGCCAATTCACTCTCTAGGTATGGCGCGTTATTTCATATCATTTATTGATGATTTCTCTAGAAAAGTATGGGTGTATGTGATGAAGGAAAAGTCGGAGGCGTTTGAGAAGTTCAAGGCATGGAAGACCCTTGTGGAGACTCAAACAGGAAAGAAGCTAAAAGTGCTGAGATCCGACAATGGTGGCGAGTTTACTTCTGCAATGTTCACAAGATTCTGCCGGGAGCAAGGAGTAAGGCGTCACTTCACTACACCAGGAGATCCGCAGTCAAATGGAGTTGCCGAGCGGATGAATAGAACACTCCTTGAGAAGGCGAGGTGTCTCAGGTTTACATCGGGATTGTCAAAGGGATTTTGGGCTGAAGCTATGTCAACCGCTGTATATTTGGTGAACAGAATTCCATCTTCAGCTATCGGCGATAAAATCCCAGAGGAGGTCTGGAAAGGTAAGCCAGTAAAGTTAGATCATCTTCGAATATTTGGATGTCCAGTACAGGTTCACAATGGAAGTGACAAGATCAGCGCGAATGGGAAGAAGTGTATCTTGCTGGGATACATGGATGGCGTTGAAGGTTATAGACTGTGGAGTCCAGAAGAGAAGAAGGTTCTGGTTAGTCGACATGTTACATTTGAAGAGTCGACAATGCTGCAAAAGAAGGCTACAGAAAATACCGAAAAGGCCTCGAACGAGGTGGAGGTATTTTTTCCAAATCCATGTATTGACACAGATAAAGGTAAAGGCGAGGCGGTTGAAGGAGAGAGTCCACAAGTGGAGACTACTACATGCAGCGACAGTGGTGGAAGTTCTAGTCGAGGTGGAGAGACTAGGGCTATGGTTGACGACTCTATTGCTAGCAGAGTGGGGCGACGCACCGTAAAGGCCCCAGCTCGTTTTGATGATTACGTGAATTTAGTTTATGCATTGCAGGCGCGTGGAGATCTTATGGCAGATAAGATTGCGATGGATGCATTGAGTTTGGACGCAAACTCAGGGTGGCGATGTGCAAGGGTCGACAAAGCATATCCCAAGGAGATTCACAAGAAGGAGAACCCGGCAGGAGAAAGGTCGGCGTCGAAGTTTGAGCGACGCTCAAACTTGTTTTCCTTGAAGAGGTGCTAGGGTGCCACGAGGTGGCACTGGGAGAGATCACTACATGTTTTGCTTCAGGTATGAATTCTTGGAGGTTCGGCAGTGTTCGGAGACTCATCTTTGGAAATGGGTTCGTTGGACACTCGGTTAGTTGGTGATGCTTAGAGCGAAGCTCACTAACCAAGTGCCCTGACCTCATCATGGAAAGGTGGTTTGTCTGAAGGTGGAGGTTTTGGTTTGGGGGGTTATGCGGTATGTTTTGTATCAAGGTGGAGTGTTGAATTATTGCTACAAAACAAAACCGGGTACACCAATGTTGACCTCCCCTTGTTTGGCCACCAACCGGGCAAGCCAAAGTTGATTTTTTCCTTTGGCCACCTAACCATGAAAGCGACAAACCCTCCTTCCTATTGGTTTCCGTGAAGGATTTGGAGCTTATAAAAGGGGATGTGATGATGCCTTCAAAAATCATCGAGCAGCTTCAGAAGCAACTCAAGGTGCAGTGAGGGATCCCAGAGCGTTTTGAGCGCTGTTTTATGTAAGGTTCGCGGCTCCCTGTAGAATAAACAGGAGGCGAATCAAGGGGGTTTTGGGGCTTGGGTTGTGAGGTTTCTCCTGGTTGTAATCCGAATTTGCTGAAGCAGTAGTGAATCTCTCCAACTGGACGTACACCATATTTGGGTGGAACCAGTATAAAACTCCGGTGTGCAAGGTGTGTTGCTCTTTTGTGGTTATTGTATTTTATTTACTTGGTTGCGTATTTTGTAGCGAAAGGCCACTCTGCCTTGTTCGTTGTCCCCGCGATCTTGGAATTTCCGCGAGGGTTGGTATTACCCAAAAGGTGACCAAGAACCCCAACAGTCACGTGATCTACAGGGATGCATGCGGCATCTGGTGGGCCCCATCTGTCCAGCTCAGCTGGGCCCGCACTGCTTGTGGGCCCCAACTGTTTGTCATCTATAGCAGGTGACCGGGTTGGCTCATACGCGTGTTGGACTATGACGATCACATGGTCCAACGCGCGTAGGAGCCAACCCGATCCCCTAGATGATATTCTACACGACGAAGTTTTGAACATCCTTTCTTGTGATACTTGCAGAGGGCTCTGTGTTTACCCGGTTAGTAAAATAATCAATTGCAACGGTCAGAAACATATAGTGCCTCATATCTAGCGTGAAAGACCCTAGGAGATTCAATCTCCCTTGGGCGAACTGTATGGAGTTCATTATCAAAGATCACATCTATAGGAAGAGTGATTTCGAGGGTGGCAAACTTCTCATAGAATTTATAGCCAACTACGGCAGCCGTGCGCTCTACACGATTTCAGCTGCCGTTAATTTGTTGTTTCTTTGTTTAGATCAAAGTATCAGATTCGTTCGTTTCTTTTGGCACAGCAGAAGCTAGCACACACGACGTGAGAGGTTAGCTCTTTTCAAAAATCTTCATTACTAAACACTCGAACTCAAATCAGCGACGAATTGCTCCACCATAACTCTTGATGCAACATACAAGGGCCTAGAACACAAAGATAAGATCAACCAAACAAACCCCCACACAATGCCGAAACATATAACCCAAAGAGGACCCGAATGCAACAAGCTCGATGTCTGTCTTTCACCCTGCAACGAGTCCCTGCTTCTCCTTGGCAATCATCTTCATCTGCTCGATCACATTGCTCAGGTTAACATGGGACGATCCCCCCTCCGCCATTGCCGCCCTCGCCAGCTCTTTGTACCTTTTCGCGGTCTCTCTCATCGCCCTCGCTTCCTCGTCCGCTCCTCCCAGCAGCCGGTCCACCGCATCCCTGATCACCTCCCCCTTCACCAGCCCCTTCCCCCTGTCATCCATGGACCTCATGTTCGGCCCCTCCAGGATCCTCACCCCAACCCGCAATATCTCCACCAAAAGCCTCTCGTTGATGAACTGCTCCGAGTGCAGCGGCCACGGTATCACTGGCAACCCCGCACACACCGCCTCTAGCGTCGACCTCCACCCGCAATGCGTCACGAAAGCCCCCGTCGCCCTGTGGTTCAGTATCCCAAACTGAGGCGCCCACTCCGTCAGTATCAACCCTCGGTCTCCCACCGTCTCGTGAAACACTTGAGGGAGCCATTCGTCCATGGTCTCCGCCCCTCCCCCCTTTCCCCTCACCACCCAAACGAACGGATGCCCGCAGCTCTGCAATCCGATGGCGATCTCCCTCAGCTGCTCGGGGCCGAACATGCACTCGGTGCCGAAACTAACGTAGAGGACCGACTCGGGCTGCTTCGAATCGAGCCATTTCTTGATCTCCATCCCATCCCAACCGCTGCCGGCATCTTGACTCGCCGCCAGCTGCAGGGGGCCAATGCACCAAAACTTGAAATCGCCGCCGGAAAGGGCATTCTCTCTGCAATACGCCGCGTACTCCGGCGTGAGCTCTTCGAAGCTGTTGAACAGCGTCCCGATGCTCATCCTCTCGGCATCTAGCATCTTGTCCATGGGGAACGGCACCGCTGGGGGCAGCTCCGACCTGGCGAACTCGAGCGGATGCGGGAGGCCCGTCAACGGGCCGACCGTGTCCGAGCCCGGAGAAGACGCGACGAGGGCGCTGCCGGTGCGGTCGAAGATGCTCTCAAACACGGCTTTCGAGAAGGGGGACATTGTGTCGAACAGGAAGAAGGGGACGGAGCGGGATCGGGCGAGATCGGCGAAACATGAGAGGAACAGGTCGAACACGATGAAGTCGGGGCGCCGGTCGGCGACGAGCTTCTCGATGGGGTGTTGCAGGAGCTGCATGCCTCTGTACAGTTTCAGCTTGTTATCGAAGCCGGCGGGAAGGGAGTCGGTGCACTCGACGCCGACGGGGAGGCCGACTTCGGCTGCGGGAAAGGGGACCAGTTCGAGATCGAGGGGGAGGCCTTCGGAGCTCTTGGCCTGCTCGATGGTGCCGAGGATGTAGGATGAATTTCCCGGGGTAGTGACCACGGTGCAGCGGAAGCCGCTGCGCTTCGCGAAGAGGCGGGCGGCGCCGACCAGCGACAAGGTACGGCTACGGCCGAGGAATGGGATGAACAGGACATGGACGTTGCTGGCAGCACTCCTTGCATCGTCTGCCATTTGAGAGAGAATGGCTTGGCGGATGAGGGATAAGAGAAGATGGCGTTTTTTTATATTGCTAAAAAAAAAGAGAGAGCACAGAAAACTTGGACAAGGCATTAAAAACAGTTGTCGGGTAAATTCGTGACGGTATCTGGTTCAAGGCCTGTCTAGCTCAGCGCTATCTTGCAACATAGAAAAAATCCTCAGGGGTCGGGTCTTGGATCCGACGAAATCATATCCGATGTTTAAGTCAGTAGATGACTAGAAATGGAGACGGCTAGGACCGACCTATTGAGAGACCGTCATGTCTCCGTCACGCCGAGCTATGAAGGAAGAAATGTAATGTGAAAGAGTGTTGAGTATGTTGATACCTCGTTGTTCAGTCTTGCCTCCCTTCTCCCGTTATCTCATGTGATTTACATATCATCCATTATCTTATAGCCTCCGAGCTAATATTGTGGCTTTAGTAGAGTAATAGCCACCGTAAAAGTAGGCCTTAATCATCTAATTCGTGGCCATTAAAATAGGTCATGATGAGATGTAACCGCCAACCATTGATGGCTCTTTGTGAGAGAGGTGGAGACTGACATGTCCAACTTAGGAGCTTTGGACCGTGTGCCGACATAACAATGGCCCAAGAGTGAGAGGCCATATTTGGAGTAAAATGGTCCTAAAATCTAAAGACTACACTCTCCTATCTTAACGCTACATTTCAGCTATTATCATTATTGTGTTAGATTTAAGATGTCAAGTAGCTTATTTGTTCTTTTGCATTTTGCATTATATTTATTTGAAGAAACACTTGATTTACCTTAAAAAAATTAGATAACTTAAACTGGTATCACATGAAAACTAATTGAGGGGGGCGATGAACAGCGTGGCACCTTGATCTAGATAAATACATTGGTTATAGAGTTTGGGCCTTGAGAGGCCCATTTTTTTGGACACCAGTGGCCCGATGGAAGGACCAGCCTGTCATGTGTTTGTTGTTAACGGAGGGAACTTCTATTCAGACTACAAATCATGCTATACTCATTACATTTTATTTGTCGTAACACCTGTCAAAACTTGTGACCGTATGCATGGCGGCATTCAAAGATATTCATTCAATAAATTTCAACCTATTCAATATCTTCCACTTGCTTGTATAAAGGATGATATGCACACGTATCCCTTGTGAAGGGCTTAATGGGCTGGAATTTAGGCCCAATAAGCCTCTTTCGGGCTGTGTCGGTGTGCTGGAGTTTGAAGTGGGCCTGAGTTTTAGTAGCCTCGGAATCATGTACGTGGAGCACCGGAGCATCTATCTCTGAGCAGCTGAGAGCGATAGCGATCGGAGCGCCGAGCTGCGAGCATTCGGTCATGAATTTGGGTGGCGAGGAGAGGGAGAGGAGAAGCTGAGACCATGAACGAATGGCTGCGCTCAGAGCAATTCGCCAACGAGAGGCTTATGTTGGAGGTTTTAGGGACGTGGTGGATCGATGGATCACTGGATGTGCGGAAAAGACAGAGAAGCGAGAATGACGAGGATGAATGCGGGGAGAAAACAAAGAGCTGGGAGTTTCAGCAATGGAGGAAGAGGGCCCATCTAGTTTCGGGGTATTCTCGGGGTATTCTCTCACCTTTGTAATCCTAACCCAACGATGAAGACGATGGGCTTTGAAAGAGTAATTGTCAACCCTGTTTCAACTCAGTGCCCGTTGAAGTGCGATGGACCATGTTGATGTCAAGAATTTCTCAGGTCCGAGATCGATTCACTCAACTGTTGAGTCCGATCTGGCTGGTTTCGCCAGGCTAAAAGGTAAGATCCTTCACTGCTGCTTGAAATAGATAGAACATGTTGCGGGTCGAAATCCGCCCGACAATACTCTTTGTTTGGTGGGGAATCAAGGGCATGATGATTTACACATGATGGTTGTTTACAAGTGGTAAGGGGATGTTGTGGCCGAGCGCGCTTCGGACGATGCCTTTGGGATCAATTCTTTAAGGTTGCCTCTTGAACGCCGCTCTTCTGGAGTTGGCTGCCGATTGTTCGAAGCTTGGACGAGCTTTCCTGCGCAAAGAGCGGCTCGTCAGAAAGGCGGGGTTGGATGCCAACCCATAGCCTCTTCGATGCTTAAGTCAGAATTGGGGCTTAGAATGTGGGTCGGACACGTAGGCCGAGCTTAAGGTAGGTCGACCTTATGTGGGCGAGCTTGAGTGGAAGAACAAATATATGGAAAATATTTGCTCTCGTGTATGAGGTGTGAGTTTATGATTTTGATCAACCAACCTTTTTGCGTCGGGGGTGGTAGATGGGTATTTATAACTGAGTAAGGCGGTTAGATTCGGCTGAGCTGGCGCGCTGAACTGGCATATCAGACTGCTGAAGGTTCGGTCGAGAATGTCAGAGCAGAACGTGTCAGGCGCGCTTTTGTCAGGTTGTCAGAGCCGAAAGCGTCAAGCGCGCTTTTGTCAGGCTGTCAGGTGGCGAAACGGCCAGGTGCGCTTTTGTCAGGCTGTCGGGCGGCGAAACTGCCAGTGATGTTCTCGTTCGAGGACGTTTGTCGTGTTCGATCGGCTTAAATAACATCAAGGTGCATCCAAGGAGCAGGGCCGCTCATGGATCGCTTGGTCGCTCCTCGAGGGCGCCGAGCTTTCGACGGCTGACCCTTGTGCCTTGGTTGGTAAGGCGAACTTGAAGGATGATGAGCAACCTTTACGCTTGGTCGACGAGCTTGGAGGAGAATGTGCGACCAATCGGCGAGTCTAAGGGCGACGTGCGACCTTTCTGTTCGGCGAGGCGGACTTCTTAGACGACAAGCGAGCTGGCTGCTTGTCTGGCAAGCTGGGAGGGTGTTGAGGCGTTCCGATCTTTGGTCGTATCAATTGCCCCCGTCATTCGAGCTTGAGGCGAAAGCCCGGCCTAGTACGGATGACGTACCATTTCTCCCTTTGTTCGGAAGGGGAGAGGGCGATCTTTGTGCTGAATTTTTGGATATGGTGGTAATTAATTTGAAAAGCCCATCCACCGCCTCTCCAGCCATCATTTCGATTTGAAAGGCGAAAAAAGATCGAGGCGCATCAGCCATCCCGGACGTGACGCGTGGCTGACGTGATGGTGGGTGGCAGTCGAGGCATAAGAGGAACTCGGATCGCGCCACGTGGCTTGGCTTCGATGGTGGAGATGAACCGACACCCTGTATAAATAGGGGAGGGGAAGATCCATCGAGAGATTTCTCCTTCTTAGCTTCTCCAAGTTTTTTTCTCTAAGTTTCCGACTGCCGTCGCTGCCGTCGCCGGTGCTCTTGTCCACTGTTCCGGCCGCTTCCTAAGATCGTCTTCCTTCTTTTAGGTATCCTTCTTACTTCTTTAAATGGTTTCTCCCTATTCTTCTCGTTCATGGCTTCCAGAGAGATAGAGGGTTGGTATATGAGTGGTGGAGCATCGGATAGCTCCGCCACGAACACGGTGGAGCGGGTAGAGGAGTCTTCACTGGTCGGGCATGGCCGACCCGAGGGTGGCCCGGTTACCGAGCTTGTTGCGGCTTCATCATCAGCGTCCCCTAGGGACCCTAGGAAAGGGAAAGAGCCGGCCCTAGGGAGGCCCAAACTGTCTGTCCGGGCCGTCATGACTATGGCCAAGGCCGGGGACGTCCCTGTTGAGATTTCTGGCGTAGCGTCTGTTGCACTGACCTCTTTTAACCATTGGCTCGTGCGAAGTACATAAGGCTGCCCTATACTGTCCGCCTTCCAACATCCATCGAACGAGTATGCTTCCCCAAGGATTACGAGGTTGGGGTTTACGTAGCTTGCTTTACCCAAGGGCTCCGATTTCCTCTCCCTCCCTTTCTTCTCCTATTCTTAACTTCCTCGAACTCCCTCTTTTCCAACTGATGCTGAACTCCATCAGTTGTATTGTGAGTTTTCTTGTCCTTTGTGCGGGAAGCGGGGTTAGCCCGACCCTGCACTTGTCTCGATACTTCTTTGAAACCAAGAAACTGGAGGCGCACTTCTACATTTCGGCTAGGAGACGTCGACCTCTAGTTTTGGGCCTGCCGGGGAAGATCAAGGGTTGGAAGGAGAGGTACATGTTCGTCTCGACGCCCCAAGATCTGATACTGAGTTCAAACTGGGGCGTGCTGAATCCTGAGGCAAACATGGAGGTTCTCCTCGAGGCGGACGACGTAGAGCAGACCAAGATCTTGGGGGGAATCCCAGAGACAGAAAGGAGATTTGACGATCTTGCTAAGGAAGAGATGATCGTAAAGCACATTTGGCCTGAAGGTAATCCAAGCTTTGTGGTTTTTGCTCCTAATGTGCTCATCCTGATCTATTTTCTTCTTGCAGGTGAAACGATGAGTCTGTCGCTGGACGAACTAGTGAGATTGGCCACGGAGCATTCGGCCAAGCAGGGGGCAAAGGTCGGCCCGAAGAGAGGTCGGGAGGGGTCGACCACTGTGAAGGCTGAGAAGCCTGAGCGAACGAAGAAGCAGAAGGTGGTGGGAGCCACTGTCGCTTTTGGTCCTCTGGCAAGTGCGACGGACTCGGGCCGTCCCACTAAGAACGTGGCAGCGTTGGTTAGCCCCATTCCCATCGACGTCGACGCCGAGGAAGAAGCGCGGGCTGAGCAGGAGGTCTAAGGGTCTCAGAGAGAGCAAAGACCACAGATTCTTGCAGTCCCACTTCGGACGGTTGCGCCCCAGGGGTCTCCGGTAGGGTCAGACTCCAGCGGACGAACGACGTCCGCAGACCGTTGGCCCTACGGATGCCTGCCGTCCGGGCTGGAAAAGCCCGCTCATCCGAGCTGTGAGTCGGCACTTGCGGTGTTCAAGTCAAAGAGGGGCGAGCTCCTTGACCTGTTGTCGGAGGTATCTTTGGCGGCGTCATATCCAGTTGGCGCTCAAGAATCGGTTTTCAATGAAGCGTGAGTGGCGGCGCGGCTGGCCGAGAGTAGTCTGCTGCCGAAAGACTGAGCGTCTTTGACGAACGTGGACGCAGAGAGGCTATGTGCCTAGGCAATCTGGCACAACATGCAGGTAGGCCGGCCTTCTCTTTTAAGATACAGCTCTCTTTATTCATGTGTGCGCTTTATTCTTCTTCTCTCTCTATTTTTTTGCATGAGAATGCTCTGATGGTCTCCCTTCGGCGTCATACGGCTGGGATAAACAAATCCGAGGCTGCACTGGGGAGAAAGGCGGATGGACTTGAGGCGGTGAAGAAAGCAGCCGAAGAAAGAGCGGCTCGACACAGGGCCCGACATGGAAAGCTGCAAGAGTCGTATGCTAAACAAAGGGCGACGATCCTGAAGCAAGAGAAGTGTCTGGAGGAGTTTAAGACGAGAGCTCAGACTGAAGAGGCCCGGAGGGTCGAGGTAGAGACTGCTCTGGAGCAGGAAAAGAAGAGGGTAGCGGATTTGGAGGAGCTAGTGGCGCCGAGGAAGGCTGATCTTGAAGCGAAACAGGTGGAAGCAGTCCGACATTACCAGACGATGGAGCTTGTCCCTACCATGTCGCTGATGCAGGAGAAATGCTATTCAGCGGGCAAGGAGGCGTGCCTCCAGAGATTAAGGGGAGAATGGAAAAACTATATCCCTCGATCGAGTTTGACTTTTCAAGATTACAAGTGTCTGATGATGAAGAGGATGGGGTCAGTACTCTGGCCGAGTAAGAAGCGGTGGCTGTTGAGGAGCAAGCTGGGGGCAGTGCTCAGGGGGGATGCGATGCAAGCTTGGGTGAAGGCGACTAGGGCGCCGCGTGATCTTTGGGGTGGGGGATTAAGGGCCGGTCTCGGGGCCTTGATTAGGACTTTTTGTTTTTTATTCTCTCTTTTGTTTTTGTGGTTTGGGCTTTTTTTAGTGTCGGCCAATGTGACCACTTTTGTAAGGTCGGCCTCTGGAAGTACTTACACATATTTTCAACATCTTGATTAATGAAAGTGTTTTGTTTTTCCGAAGGCCGTTGTCCGAACTCCATTTTGTATAGTATAAAGACTTGGCGTTTCCTCTTCCTTAGCCTTACCCTTATGTGTGCCCCCGACATTTGGGGCGGACGACAGTTGGGGGGAGATCGGGATGGATATTGAGAGTATAGATCGACGCGAGCACGTCGAAGCCTATCGAGGGCAAAGCTCGTAAGCTTATCCCAGAGTTTGAGGGAAGGGAAGGGAATGTGTGAGCCCATGGCTCGGCCCTAGCCCTCTGGAGCCTATCGAGGGCGAAGCTCGTAAGCTTACCACAGAGTTTGAGGGAAGGGAAGGTGCGAGCCTGTAGGTCGGCCCTAGCCCTTCGGCGCCTATCGAGGGTGAAGCTCGTAAGCTTGCTCCGGAATTTAAGGGAGGGGAGGGTGCGAGCCCGTAGCTCGGCCCCAGCCCTCCGGCGCCTATCGAGTGCGAAGCTTGTAAGCTTGCTCCAGAATTTAAGGAAGGGGAGGGTGCGACCACGTAGCTCGGCCCCAGCCCTCCGGAGCCTATCGATGGTGAAACTCGTAAGCTTGCCCCGAAATTTAAGGGAGTGGAGGGTGCTTGCCCGTAGCTCGGCCCCAGCCCTCCGGAGCCTAGCGAGGGCGAAGCTCGTAAGCTTGCCCCGGAATTTGAGGGAGGGGATGGTGCGAGCCCGTATCTCGGCTCTATCCTTCTGGAGCCTCTCGAGGGCGAAGCTCGGAAGCTTGCCCCGGAATTTGAGGGAGTGGAGGGTGCGAGCCCGTAGCTCGGCCCTAGCCCTCCGGAGCCTATCGATGGTGAAACTCGTAAGCTTGTCCTGGAATTTAAGGGAGTGGAGGGTGCGAGCCCGTAGCTCGGCCCTAGCCATCCAGAGCCTATCGAGGACGAAGCTCGTAAGCTTGCCTCGGAGTTTGAGGGAGGAAAGGATGCGAGCCTGTAGCTCGACCCTAGCCCTCCGGAGCCTTTCGTGGGCGAAGCTCGTAAGCTTGCCCCGGAGTTTGAGGGAGGGGAGGGTGCGAGCCCGTAGCTCGGCCCTAGTCCTCCGGAG
The DNA here is from genome assembly GCA_030789695.1 of Scilla litardierei. Taxonomy (NCBI): domain Eukaryota; kingdom Viridiplantae; phylum Streptophyta; class Magnoliopsida; order Asparagales; family Asparagaceae; genus Scilla; species Scilla litardierei. Next base: position 1,900,241 of record CM061141.1, on the reverse strand, counting down.
ATCGACCCTCGCTCTGAGGCTGTAACGGCCTATTTCTGTACGTACGTATTTCGTACGTGTTTTCATTAGTAGATTTATTTGAATTATGTCTTATGTTTTTATTATTAATTTTCATAGATAGATCGCGTGATCGGACCATGTATTCATGATCCTCACAACTTAGCGATCACATTGGTATCTTCTTCATAACTTTTGTTTGACGTTGATTGCAGGGACGAGACCGTAATAATCTGATCATCTTAAAATGTACTCTTCCCTAATCTAATCCAAGTCCTAATAAATCTTAATATCACGATCAAATCTAAACCAATAATCCAAAGGTCTTAATGTCGATCTCCTAATCTAATCGGAACCAAACCGATCCTATCGTAGCCATATGATACCCCAAATCATATCTACAACCATAACTAGATTCTAATATCTTAATTAGAATTATTTTCCCCTAATTACTATATCAAATTACACTAATTAAATTGGTTTTAATTACTAAATATATTTCCTAACCGAATCCAATCATATCTTAATAAGTATATTAATGAATCTTAATAGTTTTAAGAAATATTAAATAAAATCCTAACTTAATAATCAAGTCGTATCAAATATCTAAACTAAATTGATCTAATCCTATTTTAAACAAATCTTCATGAACTTAAAATCATAAACTAATTGATCCTCCTAAATTAAGTACCCTAACCAAGTTTCTAAATAAAAACTAAACATTTTAAACTTTCGTATTAATTCTTTTAATAAAACTAACCTGTTTCTCATCATACCTTAACAAATTGTATATCCTAACTGCACTACCCAGCCCTTATCTTAGGTAACCCCTACGTCGTCCTATTTTCATGCACAAATCACGCATCAGCCTCCCCACGCCGCATGTCGTAACCTCTCCTCTCTCCTCCTTAAAGCACAGAGGCCGAACTGTCTCTCCCCCGTAAGCCCTCAAACACCACCACCAGACAGCAAACACCACGCCTCCCTCGGACACTACTACAAAAAAAAACGCTTGCATAGCGTTTTTTTTTACACTTGGATATCGCTTTTAAGCGCTATCCAAGCTATCGCTATGGTAGCTTGGATAGCGCTTTTATAAGCGCTATCTAAGTGGTTTACTAAGATAGCGCTTTACTACCATAGCGCTTTTGGAAGCGCTATTAGAGATTACTCGAGAAATTTTGATTTTGACCTTGCATAGCACTTTCTAAGCGCTATCTAAGTGGTTTACTAAGATAGCGCTTTACTACCTTAGCGCTTTTGGAAGCGCTTTACTACCTTAAACCCAAGCAGTCCATCAGCAACTACAGTTCTCACTTCAATATGAACCATCAAAAACCAACCAAGAATATATTTTGCTTTCTGTAGCTCCAACTTCATTGATCCAAACAAACAAGCAAAAGACTTTAATAAACATATGTTATCACCACTATAATGAACAAAAATCCTTCATACATCATTCTAATTGTCATTCGCAGTGGAATTACAGTTCCATGAGGATTTCTCACAAAAGAGAATCCGCGTTAATAAAAAAATTTAATACAGTAAATATAGCTGTGCATCAGTCTGGCAATTTGACAACTATCTTTGGATGCGGCCAATCCTCAACAGTTAATGCAGGGAACTAGGAGAGGAGTCTGATCTACAATATGTTCCACTTCAGCTCCAAAGCGTTGCATATCCGGCCTAAGCAGCAAGCTGCACTCAGCGGATAGTTGGAAACTGCACGGAAATACAGAGAATGAAGGAGCTCTGGTAGAATGTGGATTAATTAAACATAGAAAACCCAAGCTTATAAAGGGGGAAAAATTGAACATTTAGACAAAAAATACCACTTATAAAAGATACACATGCACTTGCGACAGAATCGACGCAGTACCTTGTGCAAGACATATTTTTCCGACATCGATATTAGACTTATTAAAGTAAAAGATATTGGCATCGATAAATACAAGCCAGTCATGCAAAATGATAGGTACACTCAACAATGGTCTACATATGTGTCAAAATAAAAAATTATGATTTCTTCATAGATCAAAAACAGTTTGGAAATGTTGTGCTGAGAAAGGAAAATAATTGTGTGCTAAGATTTGCTTTGGATTTCTGTGAGCTTAGCTGCATTAAACAATGGGGACGAGCAGGTGGGATGAGTATTATAGACCTTGACATCTGAACAAACCAAGAACACGGGAACAGTGAATGAGATTTGCTCACCTCAGTATCATTGGATCTGCAGTCATGCACCAAAAGCCATTTATTAAAGATGGGCTTTGGTTGACCTGTAGCAAAGCAGGCATTATAGGCATTATGCAGCTGCAGGTAGCATTAAGAGAAGGGTTTAACTCAATCCAGGGCATATGCTAACAATACATAAGGAGAAGGGATTACTTGCATCCATTCAAGCATTGTAAAAGATATGATATGTAGATATCTATAGTTCTACCAGAGTCCTACTAGACCAATTGGTTTTGCTCTTGGGCTTTCCCATAAAAGGGGCTACATAACACTGGATATTTTTATCCTAAAGATTTACATAAAACAACTATGCACTGGACATTTTCAAATCCTAATGATACATTAGCAATTGGATGTTGCTTACTCATTGGTAAAATGAAAGGAATATTATTTCCTCAAACTTTCCAAGGGTTTAGGGTTTAGGGTTGCCTTGAAAGGAATATACATATCAATGAATTGGTTTGAGATTGAAATTAGTACGCAATACAAATTATGGGCCAGATGAAAGTAATATCAAGCAACACATCATAACACAAGGTCGTTGGTAACGCAGTTCGGTGCGCACACCTACATCTGCGGGGCCCCGCCCAGAAAATCAAATTACTCCATTATAGTATGTAAATACAGACATCAAAACTGAAAGATATTAGAGGGAAAACTCTCCCCCTCAATACATGCTACACGAGTTGATCGCAATCAACTCCTTGGAGTAATTTGCGCAAGCTCCCCTTGCGAGCAAGATCCCCTTGCAATACTCACCAAGATCAACTCCCTTGATCCTCTACGTTGTAGATGTGAGCCTCCTCCCGGAGCTTTATTTTAGATCCCCTTTCACCAAAGATGATCAACACTATTGCGGTAGCAGCCGCAGCCTTCCCATGACCTTACTGCACTATTTAAGAGACTTTCTTCATGATCGATAAACAGATAACAACAGCAGGAGCACAAATAAAAACCGCTAAGATTATTCTCAACAAATCCAGGTGAAACTTCTGAAGCCAAGAGATCAGAACAGTCTTAACAACTCAACACTCGGTTACAGCTCCTATAACCAACAGGATCTGCAAAATCCTTAAACCGAGTGAGGACCGAAGAACGACAATCTGCATCCGTTGACAAGATAAGAGAGAATCTTCAACAGCACTCAAAACATAACTGCAAGCCCTTTAGCAATAATTAAGACAACTTTGATGATAAGAACAGTTGATGAAGAACCGGATGTTTGAACAAGCACGTTCAACATTTTTCTTGACATTCTGTTTAACATTCCACTTAACATTCTGTTTAACATTTCAGTTAACATTCTGTTTGACATTTCACCAGAGCCGTTGTGCCATAATAGACAAATAAAACTTTACAATCTCCCCCTTTGGCTTTTAGTGGCACAACCAAAGAGATCCGATATCATCAAAGCAGTCAGATAATCATCAAAGCATTCAGATAGAAAACATACCAGTCAGAAGACCAAAAACAAACAGCTCCCAAGTCAAGATGTACTATTCAGATGTACTATTCAGATACATGATACTACTACTCCCCCTTTGTGACAGAAAAAGCCAAAGATTAAACATCATCAGACGGAGACACCTTGGCTTGAAGTTCAGCAATCCTGTCTTGAAGAAAAATCCGCTGAGCTTGAAGAAGAACCCTCTGACTCTCAAGCATCATAAGCTGATCATCAACAGCCTTGACAGCTCTCTGAAACACTAGCATATCATCCTGAAGATCTTGGACAGAAGCAAGAGGAGGAGAAGGCCTTTTCTTAGCAGATTTAGTAACGGATGGTGAAGGAGAGGACGGCATAGAAGACACAGAAGAAAGGACAGTCAGGTCATCAATTTTGTTGGCAATAGACTTGGTTGTGAAGCTTATCAAATCACAGGCTACGGGAAGCTCAGAAGATGCTGGAACAATTCCATGAGAAAAGAGAATCATAGAGATTAGAGATGCATGCGGCAGGGCAGTATGAGGAGCTGTCGATTCTGATAAAGATAGGATGGAATCGAAGATAAGGCGACCCAAGTTGAAGGGTTTCTTAGTCCCAGCAGCAAAGAGCAATTTGCACATGGACTTCGTAACAATAGACATGTTGGAAGTAGGCAACCAGTTACGAGTAGCAATGCGATACAGCAAATAGAATTTAGCTGTCAGAGCAGATGAAGGGAAAGAAACAGATTTAGGCCAACAAGAAAACTGCCCACCAGTGACAGTCTGAATGAACAAGTCAAAATCGACACCAACAGAAGCACCATAAGGAGGAAGACATTGACCACATGGCCATTTGAGCAGATTGTTTATGATATCTGGAGAGAATGGAACAATTTTCCCACGAACAAAAGTTTTAAAGCCCCATTTAGAGGAAGAATCAGATGAAGATTTGAATAGGTTGCAATAAAACTCACGCACCATAACCGGATAATAGGTCTTAAAACAACTGGCAGCTTGAAGTAAGTCAATATCTTTGAGAAAAACAAGAAAATGAGTATGTTTGAAAGATGAGACTGCAATAGACTTTTCCCCAAAGATGGATCTATCAGAGTAAACTACCCATCTATCCTTGCACGACTTATCAAAAAATTGAACAGAAACAGCTTCAGATGCAAGACCATCAGAGGGAGAAAAAGAGCCTGACCCTTTAGATACCTTGGAAGACTTAGATGAAGAGTCCCTGCAGGATGTGGAGGATACTTTGCGCTTGAGAGAACCCGATCTAGTCTTGCGAGGATGAACAACAAAAGGATCCACACTGGGATCATTAGACATCTTTGGAGCATCTTTATGAGCACAATCATCAGATCTGACATAAGGTTCAACATTAGGCGAAGGTGTAACATTTTCATCCTAGGGGATGATCTGCTCTGGAGGATCTGAATTCTCTTCAGTAGGTGCAGAGGGATTCAAAACAGATGCAGGATCAACATCAGCTATGGATGCATTAGGGGAAAGATCTTTATCAACTTCAGCCGTTTCATTCTCAGAACCCAACTTGATAGCACTCTCTTTCATAGAGAAACACACATTATGGACATCAGCATTAGAATCTGAGACACCAGCATTAGCCGTGTCAGAAGTGTCTTGACAAGAAGCACCTTCACCATTCTTCAGATCATCATCAGCAGCTGAAGAGGACACGGAGTCAGAGTCATCCAGTACAACAATTTCTGAGAGTTTAACAGATGGCTCAGGGGGATTCCAGGATTTCAGAACAACAAGATCATCGAAGGGCACCCTCACACTTAGCAACTTTCCTTCAAGATCTTTAAGATGAACAGTACCAAACCGAGTATTGGAAAGATCCATCCAAGAAATGTCCAGCTTGCGATCAGTTCGTCGAAGATGCCAAAACCAATCTTCCACAGAGACAGGATGAGGATATGATTCATCTTCTTCCGAGAATGACATTTGAGAAGGACTACTATAACAGGAATCAACAGAGATTGGGGAAAAAGGTATCATAGCCAAATTCAATGCAGATTCAGAATGCATGTGGTCAGAAGACACTGAAGATGATGATGGGGACAAGTTTCCAGCGAACGAGACCCTAGATGATCGTGGAACACAACCTTTCCGTTTGAAAGGAGCAGTGGCAAAAGATGGAGGGTTCTGACGAGACGATGCAGCTTGGCGAGCAGACCGTCGAGGATTCGAAGAGGATCTATCATTCTGAGATCGGCCCATCGCAGAAACAACAAGAATTTCTTGGACAATGAATCAAGAACAAAGAACCCTAGAAAAGCACAGATCCTCCTTAACAAATAGCTTCTTGAAGAATTCAAAGAAGGTGAAGAGAGCTCCGAAAGCCAATAAAGGGAAATAAATGCAGAGGTAATAACGCTCAGGCAGAAAAGACAAAAAAGTCCAGATCACTTTTCGGAGTTGCAACATAATGTTTGACATTATGTTTAACAATAAGTGCAACAAAGAGAACACCATTCAGATACGACACAGCCCTAGAGCTTGTCGTAACTCCTCAAATCTGTTAGAATCCAAGGGTTTAGTGAAAATATCAGCCAACTGACTAGTAGTATCAATATACTCTAAGATGAGAATCTTCTTTTCAACTAGCTCACGGATAAAATGATACCGGATGTCAATGTGTTTGGTCCTTGAATGTTGAACAGGATTCTTTGAAATGTTTATTGCACTTTGATTATCACATAGAACAGTCAAAATATCTTGATCAACCCCATAGTCTGTCAACATTTGTTTCATCCACAAGAGTTGAGTGCAACAACTCCCAGCTGCAATGTATTCTGCTTCAGCTGTTGACAGCGAAATCGAATTTTGTTTTTTACTATACCACGAAACTAAGTTATTTCCAACATAAAAGCATCCTCCAGTGGTACTCTTCCTGTCATCAGCATTACCTGCCCAGTCAGCATCACTATATCCTGATAAGAGAGTATTGGTATCTTTGGAGTACCAGATCCCATAGTCAGCTGTTCCACTTATGTATCTGATTATACGTTTAACAGCCGTGATGTGTGATTCCTTAGGACATGCCTGATAACGAGCACACACACCTACACTGAAACAAATATCAGGTCTGCTTGCCGTCAAGTACAACAAGCTACCTATCATGCTCCTATACAAGGTAACCTCTACCTGTTTCCCACCATCGTCTTTAGAGAGCTTTTCTGTAGAACCCATAGGAGTGCGGACTTGGCGAGCTTTCTCAAGACCGAATCTTTTGACTAGATTCTTAGCATATTTACTCTGAGATATGAACAGCCCATCACTAGTCTGTCTCACTTGGAGACCAAGAAACATATGTAGCTCACCAACCATACTCATTTCAAATTCTTTTTGCATAAGTTCTATAAACTCACTTACAAGTTGAGACGATGTAGATCCAAACACTATGTCATCAACATAAATCTGAGCAATAATGATAGCAGATCTGGTTCTCTGAACAAACAGTGTCTTGTCAGCTCCACCTCTTTCATACCCCTTTTTAAGAAGATATCTAGTCAAACGCTCATACCAAGCTCTGGGAGCTTGCTTAAGACCATAAAGAGCTTTCTTCAGCCGATAAACATGACCAGGTAAGAAAGGATCTTCAAATCCCTTAGGCTGCTCCACATAAACTTCCTCATTTAAAATCCCATTTAAGAAGGCGCTTTTTACGTCCATTTGATGAAGTTTGAAGTTAAAACTGCATGCGACAGCGAGAAGAAGCCTAATAGATTCCAAACGAGCCACCGGAGCAAAAGTTTCATCGAAGTCAACTCCTTCAATTTGAGTGTATCCCTGAGCAACCAGTCGAGCTTTGTTACGTGTGACATTTCCTCTTTCGTCTGTTTTATTCTTGAAAATCCACTTGGTGCCTATAACGTTTACTCCTTTCGGTCTCTCAACGAGACTCCATACGTCATTACGCTGAAATTGATTCAGCTCCTCTTGCATAGCCATCACCCAGAACTCATCCAACAATGCCTCTTTAACATTCTTGGGTTCAAGACTGGACATAAAACAAGTATAACCAGCAAGATCACGATAGTTTACCTGACTGGTGCCTCTGGTGCGAAGACCATCTTCCACATTCCCAATGACGAGCTCAGGAGGATGATTTCGGATAACTTTAGTTATTCCTCGTGAGGAATGAGCTTCATTCTTATCAGACAGCGATTCTTCAGCAGAGACCGATCCATGAATGACACCATTCTGACTAGTGTTATCAGATGTTGAATCAATTGTCGTGACATTTTGTTCAACATTTTGTTCAACATTTTCATCTTCCTCATTAGCCTCTTCTTGTGGCCCAGCCTCCACACTACCTTGCTCGAAGTCATCAACGACGACATTGATAGACTCCATCAAGACATCAGTACGATGATTTAGAACACGAAAAGCACGACTCGTAGTAGCATATCCGAGAAATGTCCCTTCATCACTCTTAGCATCAAATTTTCCTTTTGAAGTCCGATCCTGCAAGATGTAACATTTGCTTCCAAAAACATGAAAATAAGAGACATTAGGTTTCCTACCTCTCCAGATCTCGTAGGGAGTTTTATCCGTTCTAGGTCTCAGATAAACTCTATTTATGGTGTAGCAGGCAGTGTTTATTGCTTCGGCCCACCATTTTGTACTGATCCTTCTGGCATTTAACATCACGCGAGCCATCTCCTGTAGAGTCCGATTCTTCCTCTCAACAATACCATTCTGTTGAGGAGTTTTCGGAGCAGAGAACTCATGTCGTATTCCCTCTGCCTCACAGAAGTCAGCAAACAAGTGGTTTTCGAACTCCTTACCATGATCACTGCGAATACGAGTAATCTTCCCAATAGTTGCTCCCCTCTCAGTCTGAAGTCGAATGCAAAGCTTTTTGAAAGCATTGAAGGCATCTGACTTTTCTTTGAGGAAATCCACCCACGTGAAACGAGAAAAGTCATCAACACAGACAAAAATATATTTCTTACCTCCCATGCTGACTTCCGTTGTGGGTCCTATCAGGTCCATGTGCAGCAACTCCAGATTCTTTGCGGTGGTGATGATCTGAAGGTGTTTATGATTGGTTCTCTTCTGTTTTCCTAGCTGACACGAGCCGCAGACCCCTTCAATTTTCTTGGAAAGAGATGGCATTCCACGAACGGCTCCTACTTTGATAATTTCAAATAAAGTCTTATAGTTCACATGACCAAGTTTTTGGTGCCATTGTTCGGCAACTTCAATACTCGCTGTGAGACATCTATTTGCTTCCTGCAACATATAACAATTGTCAGTTGATCGATTTCCAGTAAGAATGTTGATCCCAGCTTTGTTTAGCACAACACACTTATCCTTAGTAAACTGAACAAACAATCCTTGATCACACAATTGGCTTATACTGATCAAGTTAGCCTTTAAGTCTTCGACATCCATGACATCCTTCAAGGTAATGGACTCAGTCATCTTCAGCTCTCCCTTCCCAATAACTTTGCTTCTCTGGCCGTCACCAAAAGTGACGTGACCTTTATTTCATGTACTGTATTCAGATAGGAGACCACGGTTTCCTGTCATATGCCGAGAACAGCCGCTGTCGAAGTACCACGTGTTTTCTGAGAAAGCACTCATGGACGTGTAAGCAACAAGGCTGTGAACTTTTGTCTTTCTTATCCATGCCTTAATGATCCTTTTATCTGAATATCCCTCGTTCCTTCCTTCATGTTGATGCCTCATCCTTCTGAAACACATGCTCTCAGTGTGACCTCTGCATTGGCAATAATGACAAATCAAGGATCTGATAGTAGTGCCTTTTGTTTGTTTACCTTTTTGATTCCCTTGCTTGAACTGTTTGTTGTTAATCTGATTTCTGACAGGTGGACAATGAACTTCCTTGCTTATCTGAAGATAGCCTCCTCTATTGAACCCTACTCCTGTGCGATCTCCGGAGACTTTCCCCATGCTTAGAATATCATCAAGCTTGGTTCTGCCAGTGTTCCATTTGTCAAGAACACTTTCAGCCTTTTCGGCTCTAAGAAGAGTTCTCCTGAGTTGCCCTTCCAGATTTCTGACGTCTTGCTTGATCTTGTCAAGTTGGGTTACAACCTCTTCTCTTTCACCTTTTAGTCTAATGTTCTCGTACTTCAAGAGTTTGTTTATCTCACATATCTTTGACCAATTAACAAACATGGTTTGATATGCGGACCGAATATCAGCTTCGTCAACTTCCTTTTCGTCACCTGTATCAGACATAGAATCACTGTCAGATGTTGCACTAAATGTTATGACATTTCTCTTGACATTCGTATCTTTTTCTTTCAACATGGTGCAAACAGAATCCACACTATGTCCAACATTGCTAGTTGTATCATCAGTACACTGATTACCCATGGTGGTCATAAAAGCAACATAGTTGCTGACAATGTCCTCGTCACCAGTGTATTCTTCAGACTCATCATCACTCCAAGAGCTTGCTAGCGATTTTCCTTTTTGTTTCTTTATGGTGTTAGCACATTCTGCCTGTATGTGACCAAAACCTTCACATTTTCTGCATTGAATTCCATTGCCTTTACTTTTGGTATCAAACTTCTGTATGGGTCGATTGTTGCCTCTAACTGCAGGAGAGAAATTTGTCGTAGCTTCTTTGTTAATATTTCTGAAGTTCTGACCTCTATTTCCTATTTTCCTCATCATTTTACTAAAGTTCTTGGTTAAAAGAGCTATGTCATCTTCAATCTCAGTACCCTCTCCTTCATGTGAAGCATCAGCAGTTTCCACTTTCAAAGCCACTCCTTTCTCCCTTTTATTTTGCTTCAAGTTCATCTCAAAAGTTTGAAGAGATCCCATCAATTCATCCAATCTCATATTAGAAGTATTCCTAACTTCTTCTATAGCAGCTATTTTGGCCGAAAATTTTTCAGGGAGAGATCTAAGGGTTTTCTCAACTAATTTCTTTTGGGAGTACTTCTTTCCTAATTGAAAAGCTTGATTAGCTATGTCACGAAGTCTACCATTGAATTCAGCCACAGATTCGTCATCATTCATCCTAAGGTTTTCAAACTGAGAAGCCAAAATTTGAAGTTTAGAGGCTCTTACAGTGCTTGTTCCTTCATGTATGTTTTGAAGGATATCCCATGCTTCTTTAGCTACTTCGCAGGTAGAAATCAACTTGAACTGTTCTTCATCAACAACAGTGAAAATAGCATTCAAGGCTTTTGAATTTCCCAGAGCCGCGCGTTCTTCTTCAATACTCCAATCTTGGACAGGCTTGAGAGATTCATTTCCCTTCTTGTCGTCGACTGTAGGAGGAGTCCAGCCTTCAACAGTGGCCACCCATGCCTTCTCATCAAGAGATTTGATAAATGCGCGCATCCGTGACTTCCAATATGTATAATTGGTGCCAGTAAGAAGTGGAGGCCGAGTCACAGAAGCTCCTTCCTTCGTGTTCATGATTGACGTACTAAGACAGCAGAATCACACCCTCTTTGACTAGCAAAGAATACGGATGACCTGCTCTGATACCAAATGAAATTAGTATGCAATACAAATTATGGGCCAGATGAAAGTAATATCAAGCAACACATCATAACACAAGGTCGTTGGTAACGCAGTTCGGTGCGCACACCTACATCTGCGGGGCCCCGCCCAGAAAATCAAATTACTCCATTATAGTATGTAAATACAGACATCAAAACTGAAAGATATTAGAGGGAAAACTCTCCCCCTCAATACATGCTACACGAGTTGATCGCAATCAACTCCTTGGAGTAATTTGCGCAAGCTCCCCTTGCGAGCAAGATCCCCTTGCAATACTCACCAAGATCAACTCCCTTGATCCTCTACGTTGTAGATGTGAGCCTCCTCCCGGAGCTTTATTTTAGATCCCCTTTCACCAAAGATGATCAACACTATTGCGGTAGCAGCCGCAGCCTTCCCATGACCTTACTGCACTATTTAAGAGACTTTCTTCATGATCGATAAACAGATAACAACAGCAGGAGCACAAATAAAAACCGCTAAGATTATTCTCAACAAATCCAGGTGAAACTTCTGAAGCCAAGAGATCAGAACAGTCTTAACAACTCAACACTCGGTTACAGCTCCTATAACCAACAGGATCTGCAAAATCCTTAAACCGAGTGAGGACCGAAGAACGACAATCTGCATCCGTTGACAAGATAAGAGAGAATCTTCAACAGCACTCAAAACATAACTGCAAGCCCTTTAGCAATAATTAAGACAACTTTGATGATAAGAACAGTTGATGAAGAACCGGATGTTTGAACAAGCACGTTCAACATTTTTCTTGACATTCTGTTTAACATTCCACTTAACATTCTGTTTAACATTTCAGTTAACATTCTGTTTGACATTTCACCAGAGCCGTTGTGCCATAATAGACAAATAAAACTTAACAGAGATAAACAAATCAGTTGATGTCCCAAAAATATTGTGAAAATTGTAATGTATCTGAAGATTCCAATACTGAGATTGAGCTATGTTGTAGTGGTTGGAGCAACATGCTGTAGTAAAATGTAAATGCATTGTGGTGCTGACCATTACTAACCAAACACAATTCACATTGAAGCAGGTTATAGCATGTTAATTTTACCCTTGTGATGCTACCTGGATGTTTTTTTTGCTCTTGGGTCTTACTAAATTAGTAGTTTGGAAGGAATGATAATAATAGCTGCCTCTGCTGCTGTATAAGCATTCCTGATGTAGAAATTGCAATATTTTCCTACTAAACATTAAACCCCTGGAATATCATGACGGTCTTATGAAACCGGTGTATGGTATATATCATCTGAAAACTTTCTATCCTTTTCCAGCTCGGATTCCATAGAAAGAGCTTGGGAGATTTTAGACCAGATTCCTGGTAGGGCTACAGGTGGATACAGCCATAGCCAGGTGTGCATACACTCGTGTTTAAGATCAGAAGCAACTTCTTTTTTCGATCTCATGTAGTAGAAGCATTTTTCTGATTGCGCTTTTGCTTCAGGGCATCAGAGGATTGCTTGATGCAATTGCTGCTGGAATTGCTGCTCGTGATGGTTATCCTTCCAATGCAGATGATATATTCTTAACAGATAACGTTCCTTAACTCTAAATTTCCATGTTCTTATTTGAATGTGTTGTTTAAATTTTGGCAGAAGACCCTCCTACTGCTTATTGCATCTGTTTGTCCTTCCAGGTGCACATGATGAAGCAGACCTGTTGTTTAAATATCCATTATTATTTCATTGGCAATTGGATGTTGCTTACTCATTGATACCAATTCATTGATATGCATCAATGTTTCTGCCCTGGGCCTTGCAAGGCAACCCCAAACCCTTGTTCTAACCACGAGGTAGTGCTTGTTTCTAGTTATTGCATTCATAGCACGTGTAGATTGTTATGAACTGATTTGAGACATCAGATGAGTTATGATATGAGACTAGCTGATGTATATCTCGGTTGAAAAATCTCAAAATGAAAGCATATATCCTGCTACATGCGAATAGGCTAAATTTTGAGATGGTCATCCAGCGACAGAGAAAAATTGAGAGTAACGAGCTCAATTAATTGAGAGTAACGAGCTCCTCGATTGAATTTGAGAACAATTACTCGATGCAGGGACAGCCGTGGACCTCCTTTGATTTGGCTTGTGATGCAACAATATACCATCCATTAATTAATGATCAAGTGCAGATCCCAAAAAACAGAGTTTAGGACTTGTTTTTTCCCTAATGTTTTTCTTAATCAGATGCATGGTATGCTTGTATTTATGTTCCAGATGATCTAATTTAATCATCATGAAAGAATGCCAACTTGGATTGGATCCATATTTACAATTTAATCAACACGTCTGGAATTATATTTTACAATTTCTATGCTCTAGCTTAAGGGGTAGTGTTCAAGAGTAGAAATTATTGTTACAATTAGATTGTAATTAGAAAGTAAAATATACCTTGAATTAGGGTAATTTCGCGCGACACGAATTAGAAAGGGCTTCAACACTTCATCTTTTCCTTGAGGAATCGATTGTACAAGTATCCCGTCCAATTGACTTTAAAATTTTCCATTCTTTCTGGGGAATAATACTTGAGTGACTCCCTATAAACAAAATGTAAAACATAAAAGTTACAAAACATAGTTAGACGAGATCAAATACTTCAAAAATATAAAGTAGTTCTAAAACGATTTACTTACGGGAATAGGAATACTCGTATCACCAAAACTCAAAATATCCTCAATAAAGCAACAAACATAGTGACCACAATGAATGCCATCAGTCTGCTTTGGACACTATGAAAATAACGTCCAATTACGTATTTAAAATTTATTACAATGATATTTCGTATTTAATAAATTTCAAAATTGAAAGTAATGAAATAACGTAAACGTTACCTTAAAATCTAGAGTCGATGAGCACGCCACGAACCCATTAATGGCGCTGTTCAAGATTGGGTACGTAAACGTTACTCTAGATTGCTTTTGAAAGCGCTATTCAAGATTACTCGAGAAATTTCTTCTAAATTGCTGCTCGGAACCATCTCCGGCGCTCTAAACTGGTTATTGATACGCAATCTCTGACCATTTTCAGTCAAACTCCGCAGATTTCTTCGCCTACGCTTCTCCCTATCATCATCATCGGGTGAAAACTCAGCAAGAACCTCATCAACTATACTCTCCGATGCCAAAGACCCGGCCTTTAGCGTCTTCTCGTTCTTCCGAAACATAGAAGACGTGAACATCGGCCAGATCCACTGCTTTACAACCGGATTTGCCGGGGGCTTCACGTTCTTCTTTACAACCGGCTTCTTCTTCTTCTTCTTCTTTATAACAGTACCCTAAGTACACTGTGTATATTTATAAACTAATGAATTGTGAGTAAACTGTGAGTAAACTTATACGTGAACAGTGTATATACATTTGTTGTGTTTATTACTATGTGTTAGTTTAGAATTAGTTAATGTTAAATGTGTATAAGTCTTATGTGGTAACAGTAATTCACAAATATTCTTTTATATAATAAAATGTTAGTGTGTTATTATGTATACATGTATATGTTAGCTTATATAACAGTATATAACAATTAGTTTTATTTTATTATACGCTAGTTATATTATGTATCTTATGTGTTATGAAAGTTAGACTATATTATGTGTTAGTAAGTGTATATACATTTTAGTGTTAATTATTTTAGCTTATACCACGAATCCGTTAACGCAGATTAAGTCACGCCTTTCACCGTGATCACCTGGGCACCAGAACCGTCTTTAGCAGGCAAGTATTTTAACGTATACCAACTTTTCAAGATGTACAGTGCTTCGTTATGATAATAACTCTTTGTAATGTATTGCTTAATAGCATTTGAAATAACTTATTAAACCTGGTGATATGTTGAGTCGCTTTTACTATTGACCTGTTGTTATCACTTAATAATGTACATGAAATGACATCCTTGTTGTTATCCCATTAAGTGTGGAATGTACACCATAATGAAATGTAACATTGGGCCATTGGGGCAATTTACGGACTATTGGGCCTTTGGGGCAAATTACGGAATATTGAGCCCTTGGGGGCATACATTGAACTGAACAGACACACATTGACACTTTGGGGTGGGGTAGTCCATTGTAGTAGAGTGCGGAATTCGGGATTTCATCCCCACCGGTAAATTCGACCATCGCCCGGATGGGGTCGGTGAGTACATAGCCACGGGTAGCTCCCGTTGGTTTGGGTGTAATTGTTGTTCCTTCCGCTCTAAGACAATGGGCTTGTCACTAGATAGGAAATTGAATGATGCACTCGTTTTACCCATGTTTTTGAGAATTGTGTAATCTGCTAGCTTTTCTTACCATGCTCATATACAACTGACATGCTTTTTACTCTGTACACTACACTTTGCCTGTTTACTGCTTTGCACACCATACTTGCCATGCTCACCACTTGCATACCACACTTTGCCATGTTTACTATACGCGCCACACCATTGTCATGTTTGCTACTTTGCACACTACACTTGCCTGCTCACTACCTTGCACACAACACATTGCATGCTCACTACTTGGTACACTACACCTTGCTATACTTGCACGTTTTCTTACGTTACTCATACTTTACCTTATTGCAAGTATATTGTGCTACACGTCTTCAAAGCTTCGTAAACTATATTATTATCTTGCCGAGGGTCCATATTTCTAACATTTTTAACTTGCCGAGCGACCCTCGCTGACGTATATTTTTTTGTTGTTTACCTTGTGAAATATACGTCAGGTTCTGTGACAGATTCTACAGAGGAGCATACTTTGAGGCTGAGCTATCTTACTAGGAGTACCAGGACCCAACTACTAAGGAACGACGCATTTTTGCAACGCCGCTAAATTTAATATTTGTGATATATTGTATTCAGGTGTATTTCTTTTCAAGTAACTGTTGTAATAGCCATGCTAGGCCTTAATTTCATTTGTGTACTTGTAATCTGGACTTGAATTTGTAATAATGATATTTGTGTTGTTCTGATATTCGCAAGCAAGAATCTGTCAGGCTTTTACACAGACGTTTATTGTGCATAAGTCAAAGTAGAAAGAAAAAAAGTACGTCTTCCTTGCTTTAAGCACATGCTGACTCAGTCCTCGCTCCCAAGTATAATGGGAAGCGGGGCATGACAGTGGCCTTGCCCATCAGGTCTTTTCGTGTTGGAGGGAGCATTATAGGGTACGGTCGACCTTTGTGAGGATGCTTTTAACCTTGGAGAGTGACTGTTCCAAAAAGTTGTACTGATAATCCCAAGTATAGGACGTCGGTCAAGTAGTAAACCTGGTGAGACCAGGATCGTATTCCTCAGGGACAACACAACCTGTAAATTTCAAAGTTTAGAATTAAGCTAGAAAAATTAATTGATGAGAGATGAACCACCCTTCGAAGGCGATTTTGGATTTGATTTTAACGTGAGGTAAAAGTTGATTTGAAAATGGAGTAACGTGACCGTGAAAATATGATTTATAAAAAGCGTGCGTGTGTTGTGTTTCTGTTAGTGTTGCAGTAGGTTATGATATTCATTCTCCATGATTTCTCGATCCCGCATCCATGCCAAGGTATGGGGATTGGAAGATAAAACTTTAAAAATGATGATTTTTTTCAATTAAAAAGATAGCGTAAAAACAAGCGATTTCTTTGAATAATAAATTATAAAAGATGAACCTCGCGGTTCATCACCCTCCTTGGGCTCCTCTACGGATTGATGCACTTAGACAATACCTCGCAGCACGTCATCCTAAGCGGATTCCTCTACGGATTATGCGTATTTCAAAAAATGAAGAAATCGACGTCTTTTTAACGGTTTTGATAAGTGCACAAAATATGGAGATATGAAAGCAAAACCCTAGCAACACTAACTTCCACACAACACACCCACAATACTTTAGCCAAGCATGGTAACAAAAACAACAAGTTTCATTAATAGAAACATAAGTTTAATACAAACCGCAATACAAATTTAATACAAACGGGTAAAGAAAGGGAGTTTTTTCACCACTTTTGAAGCCCAAACACCCCCAAAACTCTTCTTGATCTGAGCAAACTCCTCTGGAATGGATAGAAGAACTCCTTAGCTTCGAATTGAAACGAAAATCACTCAATTTGGAGTTGTATTCATCAAGTTATGCTCCAATACCCCCCCTTTTTATAGGAAAATGTCTTATCGGGCTTGCGGGTTACAGACCCGCAAACCCGCCAGTCAAAATGGGTAGGTGGGTCTTCTTCAGCAGAGGCAGGCGCCGCCCGCGTGGTCAAAGCGAATTGCGGGTCAACATTTTTTTCAGCAGAGGCGGGCGCCGCCCGCAAGTTCCACGCGGGCTGCGCCCGCTGTTAAAATTAAGCGGGCCCGCTTGGGCCCGTGTTTCTTTAACGAGCGGCTTCGTCCGCTCGTTTAAATGCGCGCGCTTGCGGGCGCTGGCGTCAGCGCTGACGCCAGCGCCTGTTTGATTTTTTTTTAACCGAACGCCCGCGTTGCGGGCGGCTGAGTTCCGCCCGCAACGTGCTGACGTCAGCTAATTGCTGACGTCAGCTGACGTCAGCGATAATTAATTTTTTTTTCTTCTTTTTTTTCTTTTTCACAGCTTTACTGGGCCTTTTAATTTGCAGAAATTTGCTCCGACCTCCGAAAAATGTGGAAAAATAGCCGTTGGATTCGGAAAATTGCAAGCTTCTCCTGAAAAATAAAATTAAGACAAAATTAAGCCATATAATTGTATTTTGCGTATAAACAAGCGAAATACTCTATTATTAAATGATATTACAAATACACACTTATTAGAGATAAATTATATAATATACATACGCAAAATACGGTCTAAATGAGGGGTAAAAATGTAATATTCTCTCAGAATCAGATAGGAGCTGAAATTTCTTAAATGGAGATGACAATATCTGAGAGTATGCACAAAAAACGACAATTTCATTAATATTTACAAAGCTATTGATAGTATCCAAGTAAGTGCTCAGCATTCCATGTGTGGGCTAGCTCGCCGCCTTCCATGGTTGCGAGGATGTATGTTGCTAGCCCGATAATGTCGATAATTTCGTAGGGGCCCTCCTATTTTGTTGCGAGCTTTCCTCGGCGAGCGATCTCTGGTTTGAAGGTCGCGTCCCTGAGGACTAGGTCGTCGACTCTGAAGCTCCGTTTCTTTACTCGAGAGTTGTAGCGTAGAGCCATCCTCTGACTATGCTTGACGAGGTTAGTTAGGGCTCCGTTTCATTTTTCCACCCCCATGTTTCTCTTCTTTTGTTTCATGGGTCTGGAAGTCGGGTCGACCTCCAGCTTGTGGAATATTACTCCGTGGTCGATGCCGAGCATATCCCTTGGCGACCAGGCGAAGATGTCGACATGCTTTCTTAGGAGGGCGATCAACTGTTCCTTTAGGTCGACAGGGAGCAGCGATCCAATAGAGACAGTTTTCCCTTCTTCTTCGGAGATCCGGATGTTCTCCGTTTCTTCGACTGCTGCAGGTCGTCGACCTTCGGCTTGGGGATCGACTGGATCCGCCTGCTCGATCTTCCTCAGAGCGGTGGACAGCGTATATCATGACCGTGCCTGTTTCTAATTCTCTCTTGCCTTTCCGACCCCCTCGGGGGTCTGGAATTTGATCATCTGATAGAAAGTTGAGACCACCGCTTCTATATCGTTCAGTAGTAGTCTTTCGATAATCCTGTTGTACGCCGAGTTGATCTTCACCACCATGAAACTGGTTAGGCGGGTGATTTGTCGAGGATACGTGCCGAGGGTCATCGGTAGGGTGATGATGCCTGCTATCAGGGCGGAATGCCCGGTGAATCCCACCAGGGGCCCCAAACAAGTCGTCAACTCCACAGATGATAGCCTCATCCTCTCCAACGTAGTGAAGAAGAGTATGTTGCACGAGCTTCCGGTGTCGACAAGCAACCTTTTCACGGCGGTTGCTTTTCACGGCGATCTCCTTGATGGTAGCCGTGATGACGACGGCATTATCATGTTGCAGTTTCACACCTTCCAGATCTTCATCCGAGAAGGAGATAGGCGGCGTAGAATCTCTGGGGTGCTTTTGCCCCCACAGACACTGTCATCAACCTTCCGGCGTATGAGCTTTGGAGATAGGTTGATAGCTCCGGCTGCGTGGGACCTCCCATTATCATGTTGATGAGACTGGCGCTGGGAGGTCACATGGCATCCCCGGAGGATGTTGATGGATGAGTCGACATGGTCGAGCGATTCATCGATCGGGATGTCGACTCGTGCCATCCCACAGACGGTGCCAAACTGTTAAGGCCAAAATTAACCGAGACAGTTGTCAAGCTGACGTAGACGTTGGATGCTGAGTCGGAGCCTCGTCGACAGATGAAGTGGGACCCTCGGTTGGAAGAACTGAGGTCGAATGATGGTAGTTGATGATGGTACGATGCTCGATCGACCTTCGGGCGGCTGATGCGTCGGTCGTTCGAGGCTAGGAAGTTCGATGACGACCTTCGATGCTGGATGATGACCGTCGATTTGCACCACAGAGACACGTTAGGGGGGTCGGATCTGGGTTTCGACCCAAATCCTCTCTGATGCTTAAGTTAGTACGGGAACTTAAGGAAGAGAGGGAGCTTGGTGCAGCTGAGATCGACCATGGAGGTTCGTCTTAGATCTGGTGGTGCAAACTCTATAGTGTAAGAAATATAAGTTGAGAAAGGAGAGTTCTATGTCTTAGACCTCGTACCTTCGGAATGGAATCCATTTACCTTTGTCCTTCTGTCCATTTATAGGTGGTTCCTCTCTGATTGAATGTAACCGTCCCTCATTGATTCGGGCACGATCTCCTCCGTGATTCGAGATAACGGCTGCCCATTTACTCGGCCACATTAACCTCCCCTCGAATATTGGCGCATGCCTAACGGTCGAACGACCCGTTCGTCTGACTCAGCAACGCCCCGCTCTGAGCGACGGGTATCGGGCTGTGGGCGCCAAATGGGTCGAGTGTACGGATACTCCAATAGGGTATGTACCAGTGCACTAACAGGTACGGATCACGAAACGGTGTCAAGATATCCACACATTTAGTGCATGTAACCCGAAACCCGTCATTAAGGGGAGTAATACTTAGTCAAGCGAACGGCTCACTCGACCGTTAAGGTCCCGCTGATACTCAGGGAGGAGTTAATGAGACCGAGTAAATGAGCAGCCGTTATCACCAATCCCGGAGAAAATCCCGCTCGAATCAATGATAGACGGTTAATCACAATCATTGGAGCAACGTCTATAAATACCTGAAAAGACAATGGTAAAATGGTTCCAACTCCCAAGGTACGAGACCTAATACTCGGACTTTACATTCTCCAACTTGTATTTCATCTACAAAGGAGCTTGCGACGTCAGATCTGAGACGAACCTCCGTGGATCGATCTAAGCTGCTCCAAGCTCCCTCCCTCCCTCTCTTAAGTTCTAATCTAACTTAAGCATTGGAGGAGATTTGGGTCGGGACCCAGATCCGACCCCTCTTACGCTTCCTTGTGGTACAAATCACCAAGTCTCGATCCTACGTGAGGGTCCCTTCCAAGTTTCTCAACCTCGATCGACCGACGCCCGATACGTTCGAGGGTCGATCAAGCTCCGCAAGTCAACCACCTACCACCAACGACCCCGGTTCTTCCAACCTGGGGTCCCACCAACCAGCTAACGATGCTCCGACTCAGCAGGAAAGAGTCCACGTCAACATTATAATTGTTTCGGTCATTTTTGACCTGAAGAGACCCTAATAATTGACACCATTTGATGAATGAATAAATGTCATGAAGACGTGCCATAATCACTGGATTGATAGCCACAATTATTGAATAAAGGTAGGTCATAATTGACACAACAGGGACCACACATTTCAAAGATAACTTATTTACCCAACACTTAATCCCAAACCAACGGCAACTTGCTCTACCATAACGCTGAGACAACTTGAAAAGACCGAAGGCACACGAAAATAAGATCAACATGAATTGAAATAGAGTCAATTTCTTTCGAACACGGAAGAAATTAAATACTGCTCCTCTTTTTTCTCCACCACAAACCAAATGCTCTTCATGCCCTAGGGCTCACCAATCACCATAAGTCGATACATACATATACAGAGGACCGCACAACCCTCATCCAAAGTTACCCTAAACCCAATAATACGCTAGTAGAACACACGACATGCATCAACCCAAGTATGAGGACCCGATGCATGTCTTTCACTCTGCAGCGAGCCCCCGCTTCTCCTTGGCAAGCATCTTCATCTGCTCGACCACATTGCTCAGATTAACATATGACGATCCCCCCTCCGCCATTGCCGCCATGGCTAGCTCTTTGTACTTCTTCGCGGTCTCCCTCATCGCTATCGCTTCCCCGTCCGCCCCGCCCAACAGCCGGTCCACCGCATCCCTGATCACCTCCCCCTTCACCAGCCCCTTCCCCTCCACGTCCAGCGTTCTCATCTTCGGGTCGGTCAGAATCCTAACCCCCATCCTCAAAATCTCCACCAAAAGCCTCTCGTTGATGAACTGCTCCGAGTGCAGCGGCCACGGTATCGCCGGCAACCCCGCACACACCGCCTCTAGCGTCGACCTCCACCCGCAGTGCGTCAAGAACGCCCCCGTCGCCCTGTGGTTCAGTATCCCAAACTGAGGCGCCCACTCCGTCAGTATCAACCCTCGGTCCCCGACAGTGTCATGAAACCCTTGGGGCAGCCATTCGTCCATGGTCTCCGCCCCTCCCCCGTTTCCCCTCACCACCCAAACGAACGGATGCCCGCAGCTCTGCAATCCGACGGCGATCTCCCTCAGCTGCTCGGGGCCGAACAGGCACTCGCTGCCGAAACTAACGTAGAGGACCGACTCTGGCTGCTTCGAATCGAGCCATTTCTTGATCTCCATCCCATCCCAACCGCTGCCGGGATCTTGATTCGCCGCCAGCTGCACAGGGCCAATGCACCAAAACTTGAAAGCGCAGCCGGAGTAAAGATCGGCGTCGGTCATATTTCGGCAGTACTCCAAATACTCGGGCGTGAGCTCTTCAAAGCTGTTGAGCAGGACCCCGCAGCTGCGCATATCGTTCTCTCTCAGCTTCTCGAACAAGCCCGGGTACGCCGACCCCGAGGTCACGGGTAACTCGGACCGGGTGAACTCGAGCGGGTGCGGGAGGGCCGTCAACGGACCGACCGTGTCCGAGCCTGGAGAGCACACCGCTTGGTTGAGATCGCCGCTGCCGTCCGAGAGGACGCTGAACAGAGCTCTGGCGAAGGGAGACAGGGTGTCGAGCAGAAAGAAAGGGATGGAGCGAGACCGCGCGATGTCGGCGAACCAGTAGAGGACGAGGTCGAACAGGATGATGTCGGGGCGTCGATCGACGACGAGCTTCTCGATGGGGTGTTGCAGGAGTTGCATGCCCCTGTACAGCTTGACGAAGTTGTTCTTCTTGTCCCCGGTGGCGGTTGGGAGGGAGTCGGTGCACTCGACGCCGGCGGGGAGGCCGACCTCGGCTGCGGGAAAGGGGACGAATTCAAGATCGATGGGGAGGGCTTCGGAGTTGTCGGCCTGCTCGACGGTGCCGCGGATGTAGGAGGAGTTCCCCGGGGTCGAAACGATGGTGCAGCGGAAGCCGCTGCGCTTCGCCAGGAGGAGGGCGGTGCCCACCATCGACAACGCCCGGCTGCGGCCGAGGAACGGGATGAGCAGGACATGCACGGGCGGAGCTGCAACCCGTTGGCCGCCGACGTTGATGCCGGCTTCCCCCATAACTTTTAAGAATGATATCTTCAATGGTTTCTCTCGCGTTAAATAGATTTGCGACATGCTGATTTGCATTAAATAGATGAAGCCGTCCCTTTCGTTGACGAAGCACCAACCTTTGATAGCCGCTATTGATGTCGGCTTTCTTTTGGCACTTTTTAGTACACCCATTGAGAAAATGTTACAAAAATATATTTTTATATTTATCATATTCATTTTTTTTAAATGGTCTGGACTAATTGCACCGCATGAATGCGGTGCAGTGATGATATTTGGCCAATATTAGTAAATACGTCCGATTATCTGTCTTTTGCCGGTATCTCTTCATCTATAATTATCTAATTTTGACAAAAAATTATCTCAAGCAGCGATGCAGTTAGTTCCATCCTTTTAAATTTGTTGATGCTAGCTTTTTTTTGGCAACACTTGGAAAACTCTCCAAGGGACTTTTCAATGATTTTACTCTTCAGCCTTAACCATTTAATTTATATATATGTTCATAGAGTCGTGAGCTCCCTCGTTAAAGAACTAGAAATAACTCGTGTACATATTGTACAGGAACCCAGGGAAAAATCCACATATATGATGCGGGGCCCGCGCGGAGCCGAGAAGAAGGTAAAAGCGTGAGTCTGTGTGTGGGTACCGACGTAAGGTAAAATGGGAAAAAGCAGGGGGGGCAAACACGCAAAAAACACCGGGAGGCAAAGTGAGAAATGGCGTGTTGAGTCATTGGGCTGGCACTCGAAATGTCTCGACCGATGGATGATTAAGGCCCACGATGCCCACAAGAGAAGCCCGACATCGACTCAGTCAAAGCTCATTGGCCAGTCGACTATTGAGTCCCCCTCACTCAAACGTGGGATTAAAGACGGGCTCGTAATTCCCGGGAACGTGCACAACATTTATTCCTATTAAAAGGGAAAGATTGTGGCCCATAATGGGAAACCGTTACTTCCCCAACGTCTCCAAAAGGACCCTGAATGCCTATAAATACAGGAAGGGTCCAATCTTCAAGGTACGAGGTCTAAGACATAGAACTCTACTTTCTCGGCTGATATTTCTTACACTTTAGAGCTTATGCCGCCAGTCATGAGACGAACCCCCGTGGGTCGATCTCAGCTGCACCAAGATCCCTCTCTTCCTTAAGTTCCCGTAATAACTTAGGCATCGGAGAGGATTTGGGTCGGAACCCAGATCCGACCCCCCTAACGTGTCTCTGTGGTATAGATCGACGAGTCTACATCTCCCGCTAAGGTCGTTTCCAAGCTTCCCAACCTCGAGCGATCGACGTACAAGCTGATCGAGGGTTGATCGAGCACCGAACCATCATCCACCACCATCACTCGACCCAGTTTCTTCAATTCTAGGTTCCCACTTCGTCTGCTGACGAGGCTCCGACTCACCATCAATAGGATATGTCAACTTGACAGCTGTCTCGGTCAATTTTGACATTAACAGTTTGACATCGTCTGTGTGAAACGTTAACCAGCTCGACATCCCGAAGAAATTGAGAAGCTAGGTCAGCTGGACCTAGCAATGTCGTACCGATCGAAGGTCCGAAGGAGAAGCAAAAAAACGAACAGCGTCCTGGTGGAGGAGGTCACGGACTCCACATCGCCATCACAATGACCAGCAAGGACCACCAAGGAACCTGGGGTGACCCTGAAGGAGTTCACCCAGTTCACTGAGCAGGTTGACAGAAGTCTCGGTGGTTTGGTGACCTTGATGCGCCAAAACATGGGGAAGCCATCGCTCTTGAATGAGCCGTTGCCGCCTCCAAACCCGACCCTGACACCAATCGAAGGCGCGGCCTTCCTCCGAGATCAAGGGGATCCAAGAGCAAACCCACTGGAGGTCGGTCCGCGCAACACAACTCCCCCATCTCACCAATACGGCAGAATGTGGGTTGACAATCGGGCCTTCATTCTCCAGGGGGAATACACCCCCTCCAATTACCGGGAAGCAACTCGCAACATCCTGAATCAGGTAATGTACGGGGCTCTCCTGGGTTATAACCCTCTGAACCCTACAGGTGGATTCGGAAGGAGTGAGGAAATCCCAAATAGATCCTTGGGAGCCAATTACATGCTAGCCGGAGAAGGATGATCTCTACCCGTCCGATCCGCGATTGGAAGGACCCCACTGAGGGAGAATATCATCTCTGCTCCTCCTCTCACCAAGTTCAAGCTACAAGCTCTACCAGCTTATGATGGCAGAGACGACCCATGGTCGCACATTCATACGTATATGAATGTGATGCTGCTTCATGGGGCCAATGAGACATACCTTTGTAGAGCCTTCCATGCTACCCTGTTCAAGAGGGTAGAAATCTGGTATGAAGGGCTACACCCCGGCTGCATCGGGCCGTTTGATGAATTGGCAGAAATATTCTGCAAGCAATTCATTACAAGACGACGTCCTAAGAAGAAGTCCTCCCACCTCTTCTTGCTCAAACAGAATGAGAATGAGTCGATTCGAGCCTTCGTCCAAATTTTCAACGACGATAGGCTCGATGTAGAAGAGACGCCGAACGTAATTGTCAAACGACGCTCACTCAGGCGGTCCGAAACAAACACCTGAGAATGGCCCTCCACCAATTCCCTCCTAACATCGTCGTCAAAAATGCTCAATGTAACGGATCGGTTCACCGTCTCCGAAGAAGCGGAGGAACCAACCGGAGCTAGCGCGAAAGGCACACCCGCCCGTCGCAGCGATACAAGGCGAGAGAAACTGACTTCGGGAACCCCTTGCCAGCCTGTCTTCTGGTAGGGCTCCGGTCTTTAGGTAGGCGACGATCGGGCTCATCTATGATTGCTCATGGTCGACGCACAACAGCTCGCACTTCTCAATGCTTGGTGTCAGCATGTTCTCGACATAGATAGCTTTTCCAATCTCGGTCGGAGAAGAGTATGCCAACTTTGAGAGGACGTCGGCACGGCGGTTGTTCGACCTGAGGAGATGCTGGATCGTTGCTTTTTTGAATTTGAGGAGCTCGGTCCGGACGCACTTCAGGAACAGAAATGATACTTAAACGTGCCCAAAATTCGTACATATGTTCATCCGTTGCCTCCCATTTTTTATGACATGTGTTATATGCTACTCCAACGTAGTGGGTGCATATAGTTTTCTACGCCAAATATAACCAAAATTAAAAAAGAGTGTGAGAGAGGAGACAATTAAGTTGACATATTTTTCATTGTTGGTAAGGAAAAGTTTATACACATCTTGATTTGGTGTGTATATACCACATCTCTTTTTTAACCACCGAGCAGCTTAATTCCAGCTAAGCCCAAACTAAATAACTAATTTATTGAAAAGCCCAACATCTTAATCTATATTACAATTGATGACTTTGATTTGATATTTGTCTTACTAGGACAACCCCAGTAGGACAAATCATTGGCTTAGGTTGCCACCTTGGCAGGATGGGGCTCCTTTTGTGTGTTTGTGTGTTTTTGTGTGTGTGTGTGTGTGGCTTGCTTTGGGTTGTGGCTTTGGTGAGTTGGGTTTAATGCCCCCCAACATTCCCATGAATTACAACCTTGCCATTGGTAATGTTGCACTTTGCCCTACCAAGATTTTTGGCTATTTGGCCCCTGATTTTTCACCTTTTGACCCCCACCTTGACGATTCCCACATCTGTGGACGGATGGGTTCCGGTCAACGGTAGATGGAACTGACGTGGACCCCTGTATCGATGTGGAGCCTCGTCAGCTGGTGGTGTGGGACCATCGGTTGGAAGAACCGAAGTCGATGAAGGTCGAGCTACGAGTACTGGACATGAGCTCGATCGATCTTTCGGTCGAATACGACGACCGTTCGACCTTGATGATGGATCGTACCTTGAAGAACCTGCACCACAGACAGTTGTTGGGGGGTCATATCTGGGTTCCGACCCAAATCCCCTCTGATGCTTACGTTAGCATTGGACTTAAGATATGCTTGGGGCTGTCAAGATCGACCCAAGGAGGATCGTCCCGAGTCAGTCACCTCAAGCTAATTTGGAGGAAGAATTGTAAGAGTGGAGAGAGATAAAGTTCTCAAAGTATTTGGTATTTTGTACATCTGGAGTTTGCCTTCTTCTGTTTGTCTTTTCTTTATTTATAGACTGAAGTGTATGTTCAGTGACGTTAGGAAATAACGGTCACCAATTATGGTGGCACGATCATTCCTCATAAATAGGTATAACTGTTGTCCACTCCTCCCGTCATTTATGAGCCCGTTATCAATTGTATCCTCAAGCAACAGAAGCTCAACAGGCAAATGGTATGCGGGCTTTGACCATGTTAATGGCTAGCATACTTCGCGGACCTCGTGGGCTTAGTGGGCCCAGGCGCTATCTTTGTAGGCTTCTTGGCAATTATGTTTTCACCTCATTGAGTGTCGGCCCAATGATTTAACACCCACACCCGCATATCTCTTCTTCGCGGCTTTGCGCGTGCACCTCATCATTATCGTTGGGTTTTTTGACATCGTGCACTGGGTGCACAGATTATTTCTAGTCTTTATATTATACATTTGAGTGGGTGTAATGGGACATTTGTCCTATGTGTCATTCAAAGAAGGGTGCCACATAGGATTCCCCATCACCCCAAAAAAAACCCCAAACCCACCAAAACAATACTCATACTCACACCCGCTCTTCCCATATCACCGAGTTTTGCGCCCACCGAAGCATCCGTATGAGTCCCGTATCCTGAGTTTGTGGGTTAGTTTTTTGGGTGCATGTGCACTTTGTGCATATGTTATTTATAGTATGTATGCACCAACGTCAGCGACTCAGCATGCATTTTTGTAGAGGTCGGTGAACAACTGAAAATTTACAACATCGGGCCAAAACAAATTTTTTTGTTAGCATCTCCATTTGATTATTGGGATTTATGTTAATATTTGCATTTTGAAACTCAACTATTGCGATAATACGAAAAAGGCACATTACAATATTCAGCCTTCCTCTCGAAAAGTTTCTGGATGTTATGAATGAGGGACGCCTTTGGCCTCCCCTCCTTCATTACCCATTCATTAGGCCCCACATTACTTAGAGTAATGGGGACCCTTGGTCTCCTAGAGGCTTTTGGCCTCCCCACTATGAGATAAATAAAGAGAGCAACATGGCTCTTAGCTATGGTTACTCATTCTTAGCAATGAAATTATCTCTCTCTCTCTTTTGAGTTCATTTTCATCCAACACGTTATCAGCACACGTTCTCCATTTTTGAGCAAAAATCTTCATCTAAATTCATCCATACGTGCAAGGAATCTAACGTTGCTGCGGCGGTTCGTTGGAGCGTTGCGGCATCCTCAAAGCGTTCGGGAGCTTGGATTATTATTTTTACGGATCATCGTCGCGTTATTCCCTAGATCATTGATCTAGAGGTAAACCCCTATAATCATGTAGATAAAATTAGACTAAATAATTTTTACATTGTTTTAATATACAAGTATATAAAAAAATTAGTCTAATAAAAGAAAAAAAATTTATCCCTATTACAAAGTTTTTTTTCTGAAATTTTTTTCCTTTTGCCATTAAAATTCTTCGGTGGGAAGAAGAACCGGAATGAAATCCTCCCCTCCCCCCTGACGGAGGAGAGGGCCTTCCCACAACGCCGACCATGCACCCCCCTGCAGCGGAGAGGGGGGCCTTCCGTGCCCCCCTGCTGCAGGGGGGCGGCCCGAGGCCGCTACCCCCTTGCAGCGGGGGGGCCTTTCCGCGCCGCTGCCCCCCGCTGCAGGGGGCGGCCCGAGGCCGCTCCCCCCTGCAGAGGGGGGGTCTTCCGCGCCACCGCCCCCCCCGCTGCAGGGGGCGGCCCGAGGCCGCTACCCCCCCTGCAGAGGGGGGGCTTTCCGCGCCACCGCCCCCCGCTGTAGGGGGCGGCCTGAGGCCGATCCCCCCTGCAGCGGGCCCCCCCCCCCCCCCCCCCCCGCACAGCTGCAATGAAAGGGGGGTCCTCCAAGCCGCCGCCGCCGCCACCCCACCCCCCTGCAAGGGGGGGTCCTCCATGCCGCCGTCCCCTGGCTGCAAGGGGGCGGCCCGTCGTTCTCTCCTCCAATTTTTTTTTGGTTTGGGGGGAGGGATTTTCGCTCCGGCAATGTCCTCCCCCTCACCCTCCACCATTGGGGAGAAGATGAAGGGGCTGGACGGCTGATCTCTAACCATTTGGTTAGAGATTAGGGTTTTAACCTATAATAAAACCTTTTGGGCCACTGGAGTTAAGTTTAAGTGAATTGGGTATCAGGCCCATCAAAATAATAAAATTATAAGCTAATAGCTTATTTTTGGCCCGAAGCCATAATATTGCGGCAAACAACTTTGCAGAACTGCGGAACGGGCCACAAGCGCTTATACTAAAAATAATTTTTTGGTCCGAAGCCACAAAATTCTACACGAATTCGGCTTCTTCATAATTTTAAAGAAGAATGAAATTTGCAAATTGAAATTTATGAGAAAAACTTTGTAAAATCAATACTTACATTTATATGTTCCGCTATTTATTTAAACATCTATCTTGCAAATTATTATGGTTTACTAGAATTTTTTTTTAAAAAATATAATCATCTCAAAGATCCTGAGACCGCTCTGCCGTTAGTTAACTAACCTAACGATGTATGACGTTTCCACGTGGTCTACGAGATAATTATATTTTCTAGTTTACTTTTTCCATATTTTTGTGCTTGAGATATATGCGTGTTTGTTTAATTTATGCCTGTAGCATATTTATATAAACTGCATGGATGTTTAAAATAAGTAAAAATGTGTCTTTCGGGATCGGCCATTGCATACCTATTTACATTTCCAGCACTTTTTCTTT
This sequence comes from Scilla litardierei, assembly GCA_030789695.1. Classification (NCBI taxonomy): domain Eukaryota; kingdom Viridiplantae; phylum Streptophyta; class Magnoliopsida; order Asparagales; family Asparagaceae; genus Scilla; species Scilla litardierei. The sequence goes on along the minus strand of CM061141.1, from coordinate 1,870,516 downwards.
TTTTTGAGAGAATTTGTAGTTGAGGAAATTGTATAAATAGTCATGGCTCGGTGCAACAGCATAAGAAGACGGATGCAGAAATAGGGACCCACCCGGGGTTTCCAAAGTTGTATTTTTCATTCTCTTTTCTTTGGACTGTAATCGGACTTTGGACTGTGTATTATTTTGGGTATCTGGCCGATCCCCGCATTTTTACTTATTAATTTCTTTATGCACGGATTGTTGAATTTATTTTAATTCATGCTTATCTTTAAATTGCATAGATAAAATGGCTAAATTGGCAAGCGTCGATTTCGAGGTGCTCGATGCAGCTGGTAAGAATTACTTGAGCTGGCGAGTGGACCTGAAGTTCCACTTGCGCTCCATGGCGCTCCTGCACTCCATCCTGGCCCCCGCAGTGGCCCAATCATCGGCTCCCGTAGCATCTGATCCATCTGCTAGCAAAGCCCCAGAAGCGGCCCCTTCAGCTAGCAGTACCTCTACCACTGTCTCTGACATGGATAAGGCGAAAGCCATTATCTATATCAGACGACACATAGATCGGACCCTGAAGGCCGAATTCCTGACGGTAGAGGACCATCTGGAGTTATGGACAGCATTAGAGGCACGCTACAGACATCAAATTGATGTCATACTCCCGCGTGCCAGCTATGAGTGGGAGAACCTCCGACTTCAGGACTACAAGTCCGTTGCTGAGTACAACTCAGCACTTCACAACATCACCTCACGCCTGAAGTTATGTGGTGAAGAAGTCTCGGAGCACCGCATGTTGGAAAAGACATTTACGTCGTTTCACGAGAAAGATGCTATCCTCATGCAGCAGTATCGTGAACGCAATTTCACGAAGTTCTCTGACCTGCTCTCTTGCCTCCTGAGGGTAGAGCAGAATAGAGACCTTTTACTGCCCACTCATAACCAGCGCTCGGCAGGCTCAGCTCCTATCCCCGAAGCCCACAATGTTCACCCCCCGAAGTGAAAGAACAAGAAGAGGGGCAGAAAGAACAAAGGAAAGGCCCCTATGAAACCAGCCAATGCTCCTCCCCAAAGCAAGAATAACAAAGGGAAGAAAAACTTCACTTGGAAGCGTAAGAACACTGATAAAGTGTCAAATCCAAAGAAGACATGGGAGGACAAATGTCATCGTTGTGGCATGACTGGACATTGGTCCAGAAACTGTCGCACACCTCGCCACTTCCAGGAACTGTATCAGGCGAGCCAGAAGCCTCCGCCTGAAACAAACATGGCAGATGTGGAAAATCCGACGAAGTTCACTTCCAAGGATTTCGAAAATGACGACCTGCTCGATTGAGCCTTATCTTTATCTATGCTTTTCAAAGAATAAATTGTAGCTTCATCTCTAGTATGCTTAATAAAGACAATCTTTTATTTTGAATGTATGCATTTTACATTTCCATCAATAAATTATCATTTTTTGCTTATATAGATGAAGTATGAGTGCCTAGTGGACAGTGCCTCGACGCACACTATCCTTCGCGATGAATGCTACTTCAATAGCATAAGTAAATATGACGGTCCTGTCATTACAATTTCAGGACTGTCCAAAATAATCGAAGGATCTGGTGACGCAATATTATTGCTCCCAAATAACACAAGACTAAAAATCAATAATGCACTATTTTCTCCAAGATCAAATAGAAATCTCATAAGCTTCAAGGACATCCGTTTAAACGGATATCACTTAGAAACTAGAGATGAAAATAAGGTTGAATACATGTATGTCACTCTTCGTAAAGATGGCCAGAAGACCATCTGCGAAATATTTAAGGGACTACTGTCAGGTCTCTACCAAACATACATTCAACCAGTCGAAGCCAATATGACTGAGCACCAGACGTGACAGCCAATGCCACCATTTCAACTATGGCATAACAGACTTGGTCACCCTGGATCCATTCTGATGCGACACATCTTATCTGAATCCCGTGGACATGATTTGAAGAACCAGAAGATTCTTCAGAAAGGTGAATTTCCTTGTCCCCCTTGTTTCAAGGGGAAACTAATAACGAGACCATCGCCCCTAAAAGTGGGTTTAGAGTCTCCTGGCTTCCTTGAGAGGATACATGGTGACATTTGCGGACCTATTCACCCCGCAAGTGGCCCATTTCGGTACTTTATGGTACTAATAGATGCATCCACAAAATGGTCTTATGTGTGCCTCTTATCCACCAGTAACCTAGCTTTTCCAAAGCTATTGGCACAGATAATTAGGATACGTGCTCATTTCCCGATAACCATATCAAGAAACTACGTCTTGATAATGCGGGCGAATTCACATCTCAAGTCTTCGAAGACTATTGCCAGGCAACGGGTACAGAAGTTGAACATCCAGTAGCTCATGTTCACACCCAGAATGGATTAGCAGAGTCTCCTATAAAGAGACTCCAATGGATTGCACGTTCATTGCTTATGCAATCCCAATTGCCGATGGATGCTTGGGGCATGCTATTCTGCATGCCGCATCTCTTATCAGGATATGCCCCTCTGGAGGCCATACATTATCCCCGATGCAACTAGCATACGGCTCAACTCCAGATATATCTCATTTGAGAATATTTGGCTGTGCGGTCTATGTCACAATAGCACCACCTCAGAGGACCAAAATGGGTCCTCAACGTCGTCTAGGAATCTATATTGGATTTGATTCTCCCTCGATTATTAGATAACTAGAACCCCTAACGGGGGACGCATTTAAGGCACGTCTTGCTGATTATGAATTCGATGAGAAAACTTTTCCAAAGCTATGCACACATTCCAAGAAGCCTGAAGCTTCGGAGACCATTAATTGGGAAAATAAGTCTTTGTCCCTTTATGATCCGCGTACAAATCTGTGTGAAGATGAGATCCTGAAGATCCGCTCCATCCAGAATACAGTACACCAATTGCCGGATAAATTCACGGACAGCCAGAAGATTGTCCGTTCACACGTCCCTGCTGCTAACACTCCAGCTAGAATTGACATCCCTATAAATGGATGCAATCCACCAGCAGCAAAAATGGCCGTACCTCAATTGAAAAGAGGAAGGCCACCAGGTTCAAAAGATAAAGTTCCTCGAAAGAGGAAGATTCCTGGTGAAAATAAGATTATCCCTCCACAGGATACTGAGCTCAGGACAGCTACCTCTCCCCTCCTAATATCCCCCTCAAAGGAAACATTAGGAGAAACATCATTAAACTTTGTACGTACTGGGGAGGTACTGGACCGACACAGCACAGTCGTCGTCGACGATTTTACGTTCACTATTGCCGTTCATGTCGCTGAATACGACGATGACATCGAACCACTTTCTCTAGCGGATTGTAAACACAGAGATGATTGGCCAAAGTGGGACGAGGCGATAAGAGTAGAGCTGCGAAACGCAAAGTCTTTGGACCTGTAGTCCAAACACCAGTAGGTGTTAGACCTGTGGGATATAAGTGGGTTTTCATTAGAAAAAGAAATGAAGAAAATCTGATCGTCCGCTACAAGGCGCGTCTTGTAGCACAGGGTTTTTCCCAAAGACCGGGTATCGATTATGAAGATACATACTCCCCGGTAATGGACGCTAATACATTCAGATTCTTAATAAGCCTATCGTCTCTGGCAAGCCTAGAAATGCAGCTCATGGACGTTGTGACTGCATATCTTTATGGCGATTTAGATAAAAAGATCTATATGAAACTACCAGATGGGTTTAACTTACCCACAGAGATGAAAGAGATACCTCGGGACGTATTCTCTGTTAGACTACATAGATCCTTGTATGGACTAAAACAGTCAGGCAAAATGTGGTATAACAGACTAAGTGATTTCCTAGCACAGCAAGGATTCACTAATAACGAAGTCTGCCCGTGCATCTTTATCAAAAGAACGGGAAAAGGATTCGTCATCATAGCAGTTTACGTTGATGACTTAAATCTCATAGGCTCTCCAGCAGAGATTAATGAGATATCTGCAAGTCTAAAGCACACTTTTGAAATGAAAGACCTAGGCAGAACGAAGTATTGCCTTAGCTTGCAGATTGAACACCTACGAGGTGGAATCCTTCTACATCAATCCAATTATACCAGGAAGCTTTTAAATAAGTTCCAAATGGACAAATGTCATCCTTTATGTACCCCTATGGTCGTGAGATCATTAGACGTACAAAAGGACCCCTTCCGGCCTCTGGAAGAGGGGGAGGAGATACTGGTTCCAGAAGTACCCTACCTAAGTGACATTGGTGCACTTCTCTATCTGGCTAACTGCATGCATCCCGATATAGCGTTTGTAGTCAATCTCCTAGCCAGACACAGTGCATCGCCTACAAAGCACCACTGGAATGGAGTAAAGCATCTTCTGCGATACCTCCAGGGTTCCGTAGACCTTGGACTTTACTACCAGAGAGGTGCCTCCTCCCAGTTACTTGGTTATGCCGATGCAGGCTATCTTTCAGATCCGCATACGGAAAAATCACAGACTCGTTTTGTTTTTACCTACGGAGGAACTGCTATCTCTTGGAGATCGGTAAAACAAACCACTACTGCTACATCTTCCAACCATGCAGAGCTCATCGCGATCCATGAAGCGAGTATAGAATGTTTTTGGCTACGCTCCGTCGTCCAACACATCCTCCAATCCACTGGCATGAAGACCGGTGATCTGGAGCCTACTGCCCTATTCGAAGACAACGCCGCATGCATTGCTCAGCTTCAGAAGGGCTACATCAAAGGCGACAGGACAAAGCACAGTTCTCCCAAGTTTTTCTGGACGCACGAGCAGAAGAACGACATGCAGATTGAAGTTCGACAGATCCAGTCATGCAACAACTTAGCTGACCTTTTTACTAAGGCATTGCCTAAATGTACTTTTGTAAAGCTTGTAAAGAACATTGGTATGCGACAGTTGAAAGACCTGCAAGCCTGAAGCTTGTACGGATCAGGGAGAGTAACCTGTGGGTTGCACTCTTTTTCCTTAAGCTGTTGGGTTTTCCACAGCTAAGGTTTTAACGAGGCAAACACACTTACTCTGGATCCAGAAGTATCCACCCCTTGTCTCTGTAGCTGAGACCGAAGTGATGAATGTGTAAGGGTGAGTGTTATGAATGAGGGAGGCCTTTGGCCTCCCCTCCATTACCCATTCATTAGGCCCCCCATTACTTAGAGTAATGGGGACCCTTGGTCTCCTAGAGGCTTTTGGTCTCCCCACTATGAGATAAATAAATAGAGCAACATGGCTTTTAGCCATGGTTACTCATTCTTAGCAATGAAATTATATCTCTCTCTCTTGAGTTCATTTTCATCCAACACTGGACTTGAAAAAAATGGAATTGATCATTGAGGTATGTGATGATTTGTAGTGAAGTCCTAATTATTTTTGTATTTGTGCAATTGCAACTTTTACAAAACCCAACAGGTCAACAACCGGTATCCAAGATTTTTTTTTTAAATATCCTTCAATATCTCTCTCTCTCCGCCTCCAGTGTGACTAAGATAATTTATAGAGGGAAATATGGACTTGTACTTTTGAATGGATAAGGTACCAGCTTTTCTATATTATTCTTATATATAACACAGGCTTTTGGAGGGGATTGTAATTCGGCAGGTGTCTCGTTTCGCAGCTAGCCACGAGCACCATCAATTCCCTCCACACACTGTGATCGAAATGAAGGGTGATCATTTTGCACAAGTCATGATCATTTTGCTATGTTACGCATCTTTGGAATTTACGTATCAATAACAAAGACTCTAATTTGAGGACCATATGTCACACGGCTCTAAATACGTACTGATACATATGTCGATAGCATCCACTCGTACAAAGTGACAACCCTTTCTTATTCAATATGATAAGTTACATACATTATTACAAATCATACCAAATATAACCGTGTATTTTATAAAGCAATCCTGTTTTGAGAGGCTGGCAAACTGAGATGTGTGCTTTCCGTAACAAGACACGTGGTGATGGTGGGGAGAGAAAAGAGGATGAAAATGTGGGGTTGTATAGACAAATACCGTATCTGATTAATTATTCAAACCGTCTTTCTGTTGATACATTGGAAAGCTGGTTAAAGGTGTGCGCGCATTTCGCATCTATTACTTATGACCACACTTGAAAGCAGAGGTAAAATGCCACTGGACCCTAGTTCCTTGGCTTTTCAAACCATATTTAACTTCCGCTTCTTTCGTCAAAACTAACTCTATTTTTTCAAATTATTCCAAACTACCCTACGGTGTCATTTGGCACAAAGCAAACTCGGGCCGAGAAAAGACGAGTTAATAACTTTATCCGAATTAAATTAAATTATATGTATATCTAGCATTTTGAGAACGTATCTTGAAACCTAGGCGATACGCTTTTGTACTTGACAAAATGAAAAGAGTGAGAGTGTTTTCCCAGAGACAGAATTCAATTATCCTTTGTTTATTTTATGATTATTTCAACTTAAATATTTAACGAGAAAACTGTGAGTGGTTGATAATCCATGTATGAACAAGTACTAGAAGTCTAGAAATAACCTGTGTACACAGTGCACAGCACGAAAAAAAAACGAACAGGATGCAGTGCACTCGTGCAACCAAAGAGGAGAGAACTATGTGTGTGTGCCGGTATCGTCGGTGGTAAAAAAGACTGTTACGACCTAAAGATCGTAGTAGCCCAACTCCCGCCCGGATCCGCTAACATACCCCTTTAGCTCACCATTTAACAATTAGGGCCGCCGCCCCAAAAGCCCGGGTCATCACGGAGATAGGCGCGCCTTACAGTGCTCCCCGAAACGGCCGAGGCGAACAACTGTAGCCGGCCGAGGCGAACAACCGCAGCCGCCCGACCCACCGGGGTAGCGCGTTAGGGGACACTTGGGCAACTAGGCTAGGCCTACTGACGGGCGCGGCCGGGCCGGACAACCCCCGACCGGAACGGCCCGTCCGATTCCCGCGAACCGCGGTGCCAAAAGCGAGCCAGACCTTTAGTTCGACGCTAACGACAAACAGCCTAGGATAAGGACACGACTGACACATACGTCGCCCGACCGCCTGACAAAGCACCCCCAGGCGGCTGACCTGACCGGCGGTTAGTGCTTTCGGCCCTGACACCCCGACAAAAGCACCCCTGGGCCGTTGCGCCGCCTGACAGAGGCAGGTCAGAAACTCCTGTTTCCGATGTCCTTGTCCGAAGCCTCCGCTGACACCCGAGCCAGCTCAGCACGCCTAGTCATCACCCGTCAGGTATAAATACCTCATCTCCTCTTACGGAGAGGGGGTTAGAAAAAACTCTCTCATCTTCTATCATTCACACACGAGAGCAAAGGTCCTCCATATCTTTGTTCTCCCACCTATGGCTCGTCACGCGAGGCGGACACACAGTTAGTCCGGCCGGCGTGTCCAGCCCCCCTTTTAAGCCCTTTTACTGACTTAGGCATCGGAGGGGCTAAGGATTGAACCCCAACCCCGCCCTTCTGACGAGTTGTTCGTGCTGCAGGAGAGCTCGCCCCTTGACCAAAGTCAGCGTCAGCCTCCCGCCGTCCAACCTTCCGCAGTAGCGTCCGACGAGATACGATCCCGTGAGCTCCACCGGCAACGGATCCAACCTCTTCATCCCACTAATCACTTGTAAAACAGCCTGCCCAACCCCTCATTTCCATATAACCACCGTGCCCTTGGTTCCCCATAATACAAATTCATTGTACGCGAGTTCCACCTCGTAACAAAGACCAATGCAAAAAAGGTGTGTGTTTGTGGGAGGAATGGTGGAAGGGGGGAGGGGCAAAATAAGTAAAAGCAGGCATCAAAGCAGAAAAAACCGCCAAAACCCAACCCCAATGTAACGGCCAGTATTTTTAGGCGTGTTTTCAATTTTCCGTGCCGGTATTTTTCTTCAGACATCGGGTTAACTTTTTCGTCCGTACGAGTTGACGCGAGCGCGTCACTATTTTTAGTTTTACCGTGTCATCATTATTTACCAACAAGTTTAAATAAATTATCCTGCTAATTACTTTCACTAATTACCTTGTTAATTACATCTTAAATTCACTAATTACAAATTACTAAATTACTTTAATTACGTTCACAAATTACTTTTTACTTTACTATTAAAACTTACTTAATTCGTGATTAACTTAACCCTACCAAAAACGACAACCTACACGTTCGGAAATCAGATTCCTCCTAAAATTTGTCAAAGTTGGCTTTCTTTTTCGTTTGAGAAAAGCTGTACGTCTCTCTTTTCCCTTTAGTCTTCAGATCTCATTAAACCCACATCTTAATCTAATTAAGATGGGTTTGACGAATGGAAGTGGATGTTCCCCGCTCATCTTCTTAAGCCTGTAAACCATCCTGCAAACCACTTATCAAATCAACCCAAATTAGATTCTTCATCCCCAAACCCATTCACCCAAATAACTCAGAACTGAAATTTGAAACAGAGGGAACCCAGATCTGAAATGAAATTAGACAAATTCCAGAAATCTAAGCAAGCCCATTTCTGATCCTTCTTCTTCCCCAAACCAAAAACAATCAGCCCCTCAAATCAAACAACCTTAAATCTGAAAATCAAAACAGAAATTTCAGATTCAAAAACAAATTCAAAACCCAAGCAAACCCTACCCTCCTTCTTCCTCCTCCTCCGCCCTTAGCCTCATTCATCGCCGGCCAGAGACTCGCGCGCGCCGCCCAGCATGGAACCGCCGACCGCCGTGAGAAGCCGCCATCGCCGTCGGTCGTTGCTGGGAGCCCGCCTGTAACCGCCGTGACCGCCCGGAAAACACCCCTGACCGCCTGACCGACCGTCGGAGCTGCACCCTGCGCCGCCGTTCGCCCTCAGCTCCTCCCCGTCGCCGTGCGTAGGTGAGATCCATCTCCCCTTCATTTGTGCGTGAGGAGCTCTCCTTGGCTGCCCGCAATCGAATGAAAAAAAAAGAAAACCAGATGAAAGAAAGAGGCAGAAGAGAGAAGCCTGAGAGTTGTTAGGGAAAGAGTTTTAAATGAATAAAGAAAGGAAGAGGTGGGGAGAGTGACAGGCTAGAGTAATGAAGGGAGATTGAATTAAAAAGAAAGTGAGGATATTGTATTATAATAATAGGAGTAGGTGGGGGGGTATTAATATAAAGTTAATCATGTAATGTTAACATGGTGGTTAACCCCATCATTAACTAATATTAGGTTAAGTGGTAATAGGTTGTTAGTGAATGATTTATATGTTAGCGTCTTTTAATTTCAGCATGATGAATATCTATTAAATAATGTTAAGTTAAGAATATCAGAATAAAATGAGGCGTATCATGTTAGTGTAACATAATATAGATACCGCCCTAGCCAGAGAACCCAGTAAAATTAGACGAACCCACTTTTAGTATTAACATGATAATTTGATTATCTCGCCATGAGTCTAATTCTTTGATTTGCTTAATCGAAACAGAGAACCAGCAGTACCGACACGTAGCACTCGTTGAGACAAACCCAACGGCACCAAAATCACCGAAATCAGGCAAGTATACGATTTATAATGAATTTACGAATTAGATGTTAAATTAGTCTCTTGTATGTAAATGTTGCTCGTTACTCTCGTAACCATGGAAATTGTTGTTTAAAGATAACTAGTCATATTATTTAATTGCTGCATGCCTTGAAATAATTAACTAGCGTGTGACATCGTGAGATCGTGCGCCTCGAAGGCGAAATCGTGACTTTCGTGATGTCACTGAGTTGACAAATTCGTGCTTGTAATTCGTGAATTAGGTTGGCTCGTGTTCCAGCACAAATCTTGGGTGGGGTTGGATTGGGCGGCCACTAGGCGTATGAAAGAGTACTCTCTTCAAGGGCACCACCCATAGGCGGTGGGTTAGCGCCAATCACGGTAAGCCCCCGTGAGAAGGACGACTCGCTCATCACGACCTAAAGGCGTGAATCCTTTTTAGACATGAAATGCTAACATACGTGAAATGCTAACATGAAACTTACGAACTTGGAATTGTTATCTCTGTTAAATTGCCATGCTAACGAATCAAAGAAAGGATTACTCCAATTATTAAACTGCTTAGAATTGCATGATATGATGTCTTTTACTTTATTCCATTTTATATTTCAGCATGTTTATATCTTGTTGTCGCCGTATCTTTTAAATGATTAATGCCTCTTAAATTCAGTTTAAATTTGTATATATCTTGCCTTGGGTTCTAACATCTACTTGCAGACCCTTGCTGACATACATTCATATTTTTGGATGTATGTCAGATTCTGAGTTTGAGTACCATGATGTTTGTAAGGACTGGTTTTTCTATATTAGTGTTATCGATATATATATATATGTGTGTGTGTGTGTGTGTGTCTTGGTGGATTTTCTCCTTGCGTGTGATTTCCGTCTCCGTAGCTTTCACTTTCGTTCGTTTCGTTGTGATTTCCTAGCTTCTTCCTTAGATCGTTGATCTTGGAGTAATTCACTCATGACGAACTTCAAATCGCTCATATTTTAGAGTTAGAGTGATCTTAGAAGCTATAGAAATCTTCCCGAAGCTTCGCGCTTCTATTCGGTACTTTTAGTGCACGTTAGTTTGTTCAAGAAGGGGAACCAACCGACTAGATTGAGATCTAGTCGGTCGGCAACTCTACTCAAACCGACTAGTTCCTTGGATTAATTTTACTTGAGTTACTGTTTCTGTTTAGTCGGTCTAAGTTCATCTTTCGACCAACTAGTTGTTAAACTAGTCGGTTAAGTTTTGTACTCAGACCGACTAATTCTGAGTACTTCTGTACAGTCGAGTTACTGTTTATCGTTAGTCGGTCTAAGAACATTTGTCGACCGACTAGTTCCCAAACTAGTCGGTCAGCAATCGTTCTTTAACCGACTAGCCCTATGATCATTTTGATACCAAGTACTATTCATTCTTAGTCGGTCTAAGAACGTTCGTCGACCGACTAGATGAGAAACTAGTCGGTCAGTAGTGGTTCTTTGACCGACTAAATCTAAATCCTATTTTGTACAGGAGTTACTGTTTGGACTTAGTCGGTCTGTGTTGGTCAACCGACCGACTAGTTCCCAGACTAGTCGGTCAGTGGTTGCTCTTTGACCGACTAATCAGTGTCGAAACCCTAATTTCTGGGCAGCCGCCGGGTCGTTTTCTATTTAAACCCCACTTCGTTTCTTTTCTTTCTTTCTCTTCTCCTGGCCTCTTTCCTTCCCCCTTGACCTCTGATCTTCCCCAACCTTCCTCTAGCTCTTCCCCTTCATCAAGAGCCCATCCCCCTCGCCATTTAGGCCAGCCACCTCCTCTAGATCGCCGGAAAACCCCCAAAAATCCCCAAAACCTCATTTCTCCAGATTTACCCCATCCATTCCAGATCTGAACCCTAGGTTCCCCGGATCATTTCTTCCGTTGCCGTGCTTGCTCGGCATCGTTCTTCCGCTTCCGATACAGTAATAAATCGATCTCTCAATATTCTCATAACCCATTTGTGTTTTTGTGAAACCCTAATAGAAACTAGGTTGGATGTTGTTCTAATGTTGTTTTGCCATGGCAGTGGTCCATTCACCGTAGATAACATTTGTGTGACGTGCTTGTCGACCGTCCTCGTCGGTATCAGGCAAGTGAAACTTGCATCTCTTGATTTGGGCCATGTCTTAGGCCATTGCCTTGCTTTAGCGTAAAAGAGACTAGACGGTGAAAGGATAGCCGTCTAGACGCCATTGACCTAGCTTGACAACGAAGCTAGATCTGTCACCTTCATCATGCTTGTATGTCACGTTTAATTTCAATTAACGGTACGCGTATTAACTGTTCATGTCATCCATGCATCTTTAACTGCCATGTTTAATTTAAATTAATGGTATGCGAATATCTGTTCATGTCATTGCATTTCGCCTGTCATGTTTAAATTCAATTAACGGTACGCGAATATCTGCTCATGTCATTGCATGCTTGAACACTCATCGTGATTGCGTAGCATCGCTACATACTAGTGCTACCTGTTCCGGCTAGGCACCCGTTTTGCGGGCACGACCCTAGGCCAATTACAAATCTGGCTCGTGGTCCAGAAAACGAGCTCAATACAGCCTGCGGGCAATAGGGCACTCGCCTGTGTGTGAGTGACCCTTGTACTTGAATACAGCCTGCGGGCAAATAGGGCGCTCACATGTGTGTGGGTGATCCCTTGTACTTGTTACTTGACAATACATGTCACACCTACCACTTGTTACTTGCTACTTGTACTTCACTTGTTACTTGCTACTTGCACTTCACTTGTTACTTCCATACGATACTTGCCATGCCATGCACCATGCTTTAACTTCTAGGTTGTTAGTTTACCTTTCTTTCAGTTTCCTTGCACAAGTCTTTCGACTTGCTGACGTGTGCCCCTTTTCTCTTTTGGGTGACACATGTTAGATCCCGAGCCTGAGTTTGTCGCTGAGGACGTAGTGTTGCTGACGCTGAGCCAATGGTTGCCGAGGAGGAGTTTGTGGTCATTGGTGACCAGTCTCAAAGGCCGCTTGTGTTATCTTCCTTTGTTTAGGCTTGCTGTTAGTGGTCGGTGCGTGGCACCCTTGCTTGTATGTTGTACTTTGTTGGCCATGTTTGGGCCTTAGCTTTTTCCTTTTGAGCTTGGTGGCTTTTCTGTGATATTGTAATTTATTTTATGGATATTCTGAGCTTGAATAAATTGCTTATTGTCTCACTTCATTATTCTTATCGTTGTTTCGTATTGCGTTGCAAGGACCTGCTAGATTATTGTTGTTTGACGCTTATCAGGCTTGGAGCCTTGCAGCTTCAAGTCTGAGCGGACCTTCTCACGTCTCGCCTCCACATTTTTGGGAAGCGGGGCGTGACAGGTTTTATTGGTGGCCCATGCAGGTCCATTTGCAAATGCGAGCTATCGGAACAACGATAATAATTATAGAATGTCCATTAAATAAATTAGAACATCCAAATTATAAGCCCGGAGTCTAGGTTTTTAGCGTTCCTATGCCTTAGGTGGCTAGTAGACGTGTTAGAGCACCTGTCCCAGCTTGGTAGGAAATCCATTAGGTCAGGACTATAGTGAGACTTAGTTAGGAGTCTGAACTTGCTAGTTAGAGGTCCCTGATTGTTAGTTAGACTCCCTGCTAGTGATTGAGATGATGGTCTTAAGAGTTACCTTAGTGGTTCCTGTCTAGCTCTGACCATAATAGATTCCTAGGATTTCTTTAGCCGTTCGCTTGGGTTCATCGATTTCGGGCCCAACATAACATGATCTCGATTCTCTTAGAACCTTCCCTGAGGCCTCTAATATACTCTAGCCATTAGGAAGCTTAGTGTTAAGTTTTCTTGACCTTTAGTCAACCGATGATTAGGACCCTCTGATTCAATCTTTTCCTGGTCACTACACTTCTGTGTTACTGACCGTGGGTTTTCATCATAGTTTTCTTGAATCGTAATTTAGGTGCATGCCTCACACAACCACATTCATTGCCCTCGATTCACATGATCCCATCCTTACTATTATCGTTGACCTTACAAATCTTTTCCGTTGCAAATCTTGATTCTTACAAGGTCGTTTTCAAATTTTTCCTTATTAAAAGTTTCCACTCGATTTAAATTTTTTTTAAACCTTCTTTCAGTATATTTCCATTACTTCCATTTGAGCTGAAGTCATTCTTAAGTTTTGAAGACTAATTGGTCGTAATTTTAAATTACTATCTTGTAACTATCTTTCTAACATATACCGTCCGCACCTGATTTTAAACTTTAGTACTATTTCGATAATTCGATATACCACCTTTTCTAAATCGCGAAATTCATTTTAGCTATTTACCATACGTACTTTAAAATACTTCTTTCAAGATAAATAGAACTCCAATTAATTTATGAATATATACTAATTATACGTTGTCGTACCCGTACTTCATAGTCTTTATACCAACCCGTTCTTGTGGCAAATCCTTGTTTCCCCTAAAAGTATTTTCGATGTTCCTCTTTCGCTAAGTTTAAATTTGTTCGCAAATTTTAATATATATATTAGATTTCATACTCTTTCGTGACTTGAATTTAATTGTACTTTTCTAAACATTGAAACTTTTGTCGAGATTTTTGATTATTAGTTTATAATATTCTTCAGCCTATATTTTCATATCGATATAAATGACTTGCCTCTTTTCATATACCAATTTTATTCTGAACCGTACTTCTGTTTTTCCTAACCTGAATTATAATTTTCTTCTTACTTATGCCATTAAAACTTATTCGAATACCGCATCGTGTTTGCTTCTTATATACCTTTCAAGTCACATGGGACTTCAGCTTTCAGCAAGTCGATTTTATGCTCAACGTTTTCCCTAGTTCAGATTTTCGTAAAATTACTTTTCGAAACCATTTCCTGAGTTAGACCTCCATAATTCGGTTTTAAAGCTTTATTACCAATTTAATAATTCTATATATATCATCCCACTTACTTCCATACTACTAAGATGTTACTACCTTTCCATTCATCATACACATTTCTAAAAAAATGATTTTTAGAATAGAACTACAATTATTTTTCTATATCAGTACTATGTTTGTTGTGCTCGTGTGTTAAGACCCTTGTATAAATCAGTTTCTGCTGGCGAACCCGGATTCTCTAAAAAGTACTTTCAATATGGTTTATTGGAATTTCCCTTCAGTTTTAAGACTTGGAAAAACATTTGGCATGAGCATAAACCCTCTACACTATATTTGATCTGATTTCATTCCTTGAATCTCGAAACTTTTTCCCAAAATTTTTAAACTACTGCCGCATAACATTTTCTAACATACGCCCTATATGTTCGTGTAAATGATTTACTTTTACTCGTGATAGCTTTATATAAGCTAAATAAACCATTTCCTCTTATTATATATATTCGACTCAAACTTATTTCGAACGACTCATTTTATCGACCGGTTTCGTACTCTTCATTTTAACTTATATCTTTTACACACTGTTTCCCATGTATCCTAATGGAGCATCATTACATCATTACACGACTGTTCTCATGATTTTCGATCCTTCTATTCATTACGCTTTTGATTTCAGTTTCTCTCCTTTTGTCTAGCCAATAGAGCTTGTCATCGTCCGTGTCAACCTTAATATAGTTTGGTGGGTCACATTAGTGTAATTTGATGTGTCGTCGTAGTGTATTAAATTCCATGATGCAAATGAAGTTGTTTGTGGTTGGTATTGGTATGTTGTGTGTAGGTAGTTATGTATTAGCTGTATGAGTATAAGTGTGATATACATATGATAGTAGGATTATAACTGTTTGATTGGTATTACTTGTTTTTATGAGATGTCGTATGCGTGTATACCATGAGGTATACCCGACTATAGCATATCTTAACTAATGAATGAAGTAAGCGTATTGATGTGCCAATTATAGATGGATGGATATGATATGAATATATGATACTTGTATGAGACTGTACGGTGAATGCATGTAATAGGGAGAGTATGAAATTATTAGTGTGCTGATATCTGTATTATTATTATGGTATATAAAGTGATTGAATGCGTGATATTACCTGATTAAATATTAAGGATGTTTGACATTATGATATGTATATGGTTATGTTGGTAGATGTGTATGCATCAGATAGTATTGGTATATGTATGGATGCTGTGTTATGTATATGGAATTATTCTGCTATGATTTTGAGTCTTACTCAAGCTTGAGTGGGTATACTCTATGTACGTTGGAGTATTTGTATGTGGTTGGTGTATAGTGATGGATGATGTATGTATAATGTTTGGATTGTTTGTGTCCGGTTGTGTTACGCACATGATTGTGGGTCACTAAACCAGTATATAGTTATAGGCGTTGGTCTTGTGGTATAGTTATTTATTAGGGGCTTGCCTGCGTGAATATATATATATATATATATAGGAAAATTTTCAAATGCAAACATTTCGCACCGTGCGAAAATGTTTTTAGTTTTTTTTTGAAATTTTTTTTTTCAAAAATTCTTTTTTCCACCCTCATTATATGTTGTTATACCCCCCTCAAAAAATAATGGTTGAGAAATAATGCCATTTGGCCTTCGATCAAGGCATTTCATCATATTCGCACGTTTTGAGACCGTTAAATTTGTAACGGGTGGATGGGTGCTCTAATGCCCAACGGGTTCACCCATTATTTTCCCTGGGGTATATAATTGTATGGATTAAACATCAAAAAAAGAATTTTTGAAAAAAAAAATTTCAAAAAAATTAAAAAATTGTTTTCGCACGGTGCGAAAAGCCCTTTTTTCGCATTTGAAGATCCCTATATATATATATATATATATATATATATATATATATATATATACACTAGCTAAACTAAGCGTGTCGATGTACTGAGTTTATAATCGTATGATTGGTGAATATGAATGAAATGTTAGCGTGTGTGGGTGTGCACCATGCACGGGTAAGTATGTGCTTAGTTATAAGTTTTGGTGACTATAATATGTGTGGCGTGTCGTGGGTATAATTATAGGGCCGTATGTGATGTGAAGTTATAGTGAAATATTTGCATGTATTGGTGTGGCTATAAATTGTGAAATTATATAATGATGTTGGAAGTATATTAAATATAATAACTTGAGTTTAGATGGTGTGGTGTGATTACGTGTGTTGACATGTTTGGTATTGGATGTATACTAGGAGATATAGGGAGTAGTGTATTCTTATTGCCTTGTTCTTAGGTAGCTACCTAACGTAGAGTATTACGATGGTATTTACTGGTGTGAACTATTTAATTGGTTGCGAGTATATGGACTATTTTTTTGTGCTAGGTAAGTAATAGCTGTATAAGGGATGTATGTATATATATGATTGAGATACATGTATGAGTATGAATGGCTATGATAGGAATAAGTGTATGATGTGCGTGAATATATATATATATATATATATATATATATATATATATATATATATATATATATATATATATATATATATGTTTACCTGTTGGTAGTGTTAATGTTTGATTACCTAGTGCGAATATAAGCACTTGTAATAACTATACCTGATTGAATGTGATATGATTGGGGTAGTTATTAGAGCGACTAGATATGTTAGAAAGTCCGAGGACGGACTTTATTCTAAGGTGGGTAGGATGTAACGACTGGTTTTTCTATATTAGTGTTATCGATATATATATATATATATATATATATATATATATATATATATATATATATATGTCTTGGTGGATTTTCTCCTTGCGTGTGATTTCCGTCTCCGTAGCTTTCACTTTCGTTCGTTTCGTTGTGATTTCCTAGCTTCTTCCTTAGATCGTTGATCTTGGAGTAATTCACTCATGACGAACTTCAAATCGCTCATATTTTAGAGTTAGAGTGATCTTAGAAGCTATAGAAATCTTCCCGAAGCTTCGCGCTTCTATTCGGCACTTTTAGTGCACGTTAGTTGGTTCAAGAAGGGGAACCAACCGACTAGATTGAGATCTAGTCGGTCGGCAACTCTACTCAAACCGACTAGTTCCTTGGATTAATTTTACTTGAGTTACTGTTTCTGTTTAGTCGGTCTAAGTTCATCTTTCGACCGACTAGTTGTTAAACTAGTCGGTTAAGTTTTGTACTCAGACCGACTAATTCTGAGTTCTTCTATACAGTCGAGTTACTGTTTATCGTTAGTCGGTCTAAGAACATTTGTCGACCGACTAGTTCCCAAACAAGTCGGTCAGCAATCGTTCTTTAACCGACTAGCCCTATGATCATTTTGATACCAAGTACTATTCATTCTTAGTCGGTCTAAGAACGTTCGTCGACCGACTAGATGAGAAACTAGTCGGTCAGTAGTTGTTCTTTGACCGACTAAATCTAAATCCTATTTTGTACAGGAGTTACTGTTTGGACTTAGTCGGTCTGTGTTGGTCAACCGACCGACTAGTTCCCAGACTAGTCGGTCAGTGGTTGCTCTTTGACCGACTAATCAGTGTCGAAACCTTAATTTCTGGGCAGCAGCCGGGTCGTTTTCTATTTAAACCCCACTTCGTTTCTGTTCTTTCTTTCTCTTCTCCTGGCCTCTTTCCTTCCCCCTTGACCTCTGATCTTCCCCAACCTTCCTCTAGCTCTTCCCCTTCATCAAGAGCCCATCCCCCTCGCCATTTAGGCCGGCCACCTCCTCTAGATCGCCGGAAAACCCCCAAAAACCCCCAAAACCTCATTTCTCCAGATTTACCCCATCCATTCCAGATCTGAACCCTAGGTTCCCCGAATCATTTCTTCTGTTGTCGTGCTTGCTCGGCATCGTTCTTCCGCTTCTGATACGGTAATAAATCGATCTCTCAATATTCTCATAACCCATTTGTGTTTTTGTGAAACCCTAATAGAAACTAGGTTGGATGTTGTTCTAATGTTGTTTTGCCATGGCAGTGGTCCATTCACCGTAGATAACATTTGTGTGACGTGCTTGTCGACCGTCCTCGTCGGTACCAGGCAAGTGAAACTTGCATCTCTTGATTTGGGCCATGTCTTAGGCCATTGCCTTGCTTTAGCGTAAAAGAGACTAGACGGTGAAAGGATAGCCGTCTAGACGCCATTGACCTAGCTTGACAACGAAGCTAGATCCGTCACCTTCATCATGCTTGTATGTCACGTTTAATTTCAATTAACGGTACGCGTATTAACTGTTCATGTCATACATGCATCTTTAACTGCCATGTTTAATTTAAATTAACGGTACGCGAATATCTGTTCATGTCATTGCATTTCGCCTGTCATGTTTAAATTCAATTAACGGTATGCGAATATCTGCTCATGTCATTGCATGCTTGAACACTCATCGTGATTGCGTAGCATCACTTCATACTAGTGCTACATGTTCCGGCTAGGCACCCGTTTTGCGGGCACGACCCTAGGCCAATTACAAATCTGGCTCGTGGTCCAGAAAACGAGCTCAATACAGCCTACGGGCAATAGGGCACTCGCCTGTGTGTGAGTGATCCCGTGTACTTGAATACAGCCTGCGGGCAATAGGGCGCTCACATGTGTGTGGGTGATCCCTTGTACTTGTTACTTGACAATACATGTCACACCTACCACTTGTTACTTGCTACTTGTACTTCACTTGTTACTTGCTACTTGTACTTCACTTGTTACTTGCTACTTGCACTTCACTTGTTACTTCCATACGATACTTGCCATGCCATGCACCATGCTTTAACTGCTAGGTTGTTAGTTTACCTTTCTTTCAGTTTCCTTGCACAAGTCTTTCGACTTGCTGACGTGTGCCCCTTTTCTCTTTTGGGACACATGTTAGATCCCGAGCCTGAGTTTGTCGCTGAGGACTTAGTGTTACTGGCGCTGAGCCAATGGTTGCCGAGGAGGAGTTTGTGGTCATTGGTGACCAGTCTCAGAGGCCGCTTGTGTTCTCTTCCTTTGTTTAGGCTTGTTGTTAGTGGTCGGTGCGTGGCACCCTGCTTGTATGTTGTACTTTGTTGGTCATGTTTGGGCCTTAGCTTTTTCCTTTTGAGCCTGGTGGCTTTTCTGTGATATTGTAATTTATTTTATGGATATTCTGAGATTGAATAAATTGCTTATTGTCTCACTTCATTATTCTTATCGTTGTTTCGTATTGCGTTGCAAGGACCTGCCAGATTATTGTTGATTGACGCTTATCGGGCTTGGAGCCTTG
The DNA here is from genome assembly GCA_030789695.1 of Scilla litardierei. Lineage (NCBI taxonomy): Eukaryota > Viridiplantae > Streptophyta > Magnoliopsida > Asparagales > Asparagaceae > Scilla > Scilla litardierei. The sequence continues at coordinate 1,850,914 of CM061141.1, read as the reverse complement.
CAGCTTCAAGTCTGAGCGGACCTTCTCACGTCTCGCCTCCACATTTTTAGGAAGCGGGGCGTGACAAGGTTCCTTACGAGACACCTGACTTGGAGAGTCAGGAGTTCGCTGTAGACGCCGAGTCTCTCCCTGCGGAGGACTAGTGGACTTTGTCGTTGCTGCTTATCTATAGTTTGCTTTCAGTTGTTGTTGTGTGTACGTATTTACTTTGGCCCAGCTGTGGCTTGTTGTTGTATTTCGTGTACGAACATTTATAATTCTAGATGTGGCTTGTAATGTATGAATAATTCTGGTTGTTCTGAAAAGCGTGCATAGGACCTGCCCTTGCGTTTTACCACAGACGCTTTATGAACCTGAGTTTCACCGCTCCGGTTCAAGCGGACCCAGTAACGCTCTCGCTTCCGTCGTGTTTTGGGAAGCGGGGCGTTACAGGTTTTAGTGGTGGCCCATGCAGGTCTGTCTCTTTGCATTTGCAAAATTCAGAACAATGAGAATATTTTCATCGGCCAAACATCTTGAAAGACCACATGCGCGAGTTTAGCTTGGGATTTTCTTATCTCAGAATGGCTGGGAGACGAAACGCCCGAAATGGACCCAGAGCTGCTGGAGGCGGAGAGGACGACATCCGCCAGATGCTTGGTGTTATGAGAGAAATGCTGGAGGTTCAGCACCATTTGGTCCAAGAGGGACGTCAGGCTGCACCAGCTGCTCCACCACCTCGCTATGAGCCTGGAGCCAAGCAGTTCCAAGAGATGCACCCGACAAACTTCTCTGGACGAGAGGGCCCACTAGCGGCCGAGGAATGGATTCGCAACACTACGGATAACTTGGGTCTTGCCCGAGTCAATCCGAACGAGTGGGTGGAACTCGCCAAGAAACAGCTGACCGATAATGCCCGTCACTGGTGGGATGCTGAAGAAGCTAAGCTGATCAAGCCAATTCCTTGGGCTACTTTCCATCAGAGGTTTGACGCCCAGTACTTTCCAAAGGCTGCAAAGAGGATGATGCAGCAGCGTTTCATTAACCTTGAGCAGGGCACCAGGACAGTTGACGAGTATGAGGCTGAATTTACCATGCTGAGTCGATTCGCCCCTACTATGATAGCAGACGAGGAGGACTGTGCACACCGCTTTCTACAGGGTTTAGACTTAGACATACAGAGTGTGTTGTCCGGGCACACCTTTACCACTCATGAGCAAGTACTGGTACCTGCGAAAACGCACGAGCAGGTAGCTCAACAGAAGAAAGCACGCCAGGCGGGCAAGCGCCCGATGGAAATGCCGAGGAATGCACCTAAGCCTGGATATCGTCCCATTTAGACCACACAGTTCAAAAGGCCGGCTGCACCTGTCCCCAACCGAGCGGAGCTGACTTTGCCACTTCTGCGGCAAGCTTGGTCATATGAAGAAAGACTGTAGGAAGATGCTGAATCAGTGTTTGATCTGTGGATCACCTACTCATGCTGCAAAAGACTACCCCGCAGTTCTCGACCCGTACCTGCTGGAGCACCTGTACCCGCACAGCGGACCGTACCGGCACCTGGACAGCGCGGACCACCTCTGGCTCCACAGGATCGAGCCTTTCAGCAGGCCAACCCACCTAAGCGCTGTGCATTCAATATGACATCCGTTGAGGCTGAAGCTGAGGACGACGTGATTGCAGGTAACCTCTAGACTAGTTCTTCTTATTTATGCATTATATTTGATTAGTTAGATCCGTGTTAATTTAGTTGTATGTTACCCTTAGGTGTCATCTTAGTTTCGTCTCACCCGGCCTTGACCATATTCGATTCCGGAGCTTCCATGTGCATCCTATCTCGGAAGTTCGTAGTCGAACACTCGATACTCACCTATACACTTCCCAATTGTTGGAATATTACGACTGGGAATGGTGTAGTGAAGGTTGCACTGGGATGTAGACCATGCCCGTTGGTGGTTAGTGGACACGAACTATATGCTAATTTCATTGTCCACGACCTATCCAATTTCGATGCTATTCTCGGCATTGACTGGTTAGGAAATTTTTATGCCACGATCAACTGTCACCGGAAGAAAGTGGTATTCGAAATTCCCGACCACCCAGTGTTCGAGTTTGTCAGCGGAGGACATTCGCTTGGACCTGTCAAATTCCGGGCCCAGCCGTACAGTTTGACTATTGCATCTATGATAGCCGAGCCAGAGAAGCCTGCAGTAGTGAGAGACTTCGAAGACGTCTTCCCTGAAGACATTTCTGGACTGCCGCCCGATCGAGCATTGGAGTTTGGCATTGACCTTATGACAGGAGCTCAACCAATTTCGAAGGCGCCGTATCGTATGGCTCCTGCTGAGTTGGAAGAGCTGTGGAAGCAATTGGATGAGCTACTACAGAAGGGTTTCATTCATCCCAGCGTATCTCCATGGGGTTCACCCGTTTTACTGGTGAAGAAGAAGGATGGCTCGAGGAGGATGTGTGTGGATTATCGGGAGCTGAACAATGTCACAGTGAAGAACAAGTACCCACTACCCCGTATTGATGATATCTTCGATCAGCTTGGTAGATCGAGTGTATTTTTGAAGTTGGATCTCCGGAGCGGATACCATCAAGTCAGAGTCAAGAAGGAAGATGTACTCAAGACCGCTTTTCGGACTAAGTACGAGCATTATGAATTCGTTGTCATGCCATTCGGCGTAACCAACGCTCCTGCTGTGTTCATGAACCTCATGAACCTTATCTTTTACGACTTCCTCGACAAGTTCGTAGTGATCTTCATAGACGACATACTGGTGTACTCGAAGAGCGAGGAAGAGCATGCAGAACATTTGAAGATAGTGTTGGAGACGCTCCGTCACCATAGACTATATGCCAAGTATAGCAAATGCGAATTCTGGCTGGATAGAATTGCATTTCTTGGGCATGTGGTATCTGGAGCTGGTATCTCAGTGGATCCGGAGAAGGTCAAAGCAGTCAGTGAATGGCCTACACCTCGATCGGCATTGGACATCAGGAGTTTCCTTGGATTGGCTGGATACTACCGCAGATTTATCAAGGATTTCTTGAGGATAGCTGAACCGATGACGAGATTGACGAGGAAGGATGTTAAGTTCAGTTGGTCAGACTCTTGTGAGCAAGCTCTTTCTACTTTGAAGGAGAGACTGACGACTGCACCAGTCTTAGCTATTCCGGACAGAAGCGGAGGCTTCGAGATTTTCTGCGACGCATTTGGTAAGGGACTTGGATGTGTTCTACACCAGCACAATCATGTAGTCGCATATGCTTCGCGACAATTGAAGGTCCATGAGAAGAATTATCTGACCCACGATTTGGAGCTAGCCGCTGTCATCTTTGCACTGAAGATCTGGCGACATTTCTTACTGAGTGAGAAAGCGAAAATTTTCACTGATCGCAAAAGTTTGAAATATATATTCACTCAGAAGGAGCTAAATATGAGACAGCGCAGATGGTTAGAATTGATGGCAGACTACGACATCGATCTTCAGTATCATCCTGGGAAGGTGAATGTCGTACCGGATGCCTTGAGTCGATTGCCCGAAGTGATGATTCTCACAGCTCAGTGGAGATTGCAACAGGATCTGCGAAGGATGAATGTTGAAGCTATACTACCAGGAGTCACATCGTCATTGATGAACATGCAGATTCAATCGATGATCATGGATCGAATCAAGACTGCTCAAGATGGAGATGCTAAGTTGAAGAAGATCAGAGAGCAAGTCGAAGCAGGACTTCGGACAGAATTTCTGATTCACGCGGATGGATCATTGAGATATGGTAGTAGGATCTGCGTGCCTGCAGGAGATATCAGAGAAGAGTTAATGAATGAGGCTCTCAGTTCGCATTATTCTATTCATCCTGGGGGTACTAAGATGTACAAGGATCTTCGTCAGAATTTCTGGTGGCATGGGATGAAGAGAAGTGTGGCACGTAGCGTTGCCAAGTGTCTTGTGTGTCAGCAAGTAAAGGCTGAACATCATCGCACTGCTGGACTACTACAACCTCTGTCGATTCCCGAGTGGAAGTGGCAGCACATCACGATGGACTTCGTGACTGGCTTACCTCGGAGCACCAAGCAGAACGACGCGATCTGGGTCATCGTTGATCGATTGACCAAATCCGCGCACTTTATACCCTTCCGAGTTGGGCAATCCACGGAGATTTTAGCAAGGAAGTATATGGAAGTAATGACCTAACTCATGCCTTTATAATTTCCTTCTAGCACAAGTCGTAATGTGGATTATGTCGTGTAGGAGATCGTGCGCTTGCATGGAGTCCCTGTAAGCATTGTATCAGATCGTGACACGAGATTCACGTCTCAATTCTGGAAGAGTTTGCAGACGAATTTGGGTACCAGTCTGAAATTCAGTACTGCGTATCATCCGCAAACTGATGGACAGTCAGAGCGCACTATCCAGATTTTGGAGGATATGTTGAGAGCTTGCATGTTGGATCTCAAGGGTTTGTGGGAGGATCATCTGCACCTGGTGGAGTTTTCCTACAACAACAGCTATCAGGCGAGCATTGGCATGGCGCCTTTTGCTGCTCTCTACGGGAGGAAGTGTCGATCGCCACTGAGTTGGGATGACGTAGGTGATAGAGAGCTCTTGGGACCAGAGATGATAGTGGAAGCAGTTGATGTTGTGCGATATATCAGAGACAAGATCCGGATTGCCCAGGACCGTTATAAGCATTGGGCAGATGCTAAACGACGTCCTTTTGAATTTCAGCCGGGAGATCATGTGTTTCTGAAGATCTCACCGAATCGAGGGGTGATCCGCTTTGGGAAGAGAGGAAAGCTTAGTCCGAGATATATTGGACCATTCGATGTGCTAGAGCGAGTTGGAGAAGTAGCTTACCGCATAGCTTTGCCACCATCCTTGGAGGGAGTTCATGATGTCTTCCATGTGTCCCAGCTCCGTCGATATATCAGCGATCCTTCTCATACTGTGGACTACTCAGAGATTACAGTCCGACCAGATCTGCCGTACGAACAGCAACCAGTGGAGATCCTAGATCGACGTCAGAAAGTGTTCAGGAACAGGACTGTTGATCTAGTCAGAGTGATGTGGCGTCGTGACTCGCCAGGAGAGTCTACCTGGGAGCGGGAAGATGAGATACGAGAACGTTATCCATATTTGTTTTCTGCTCCTTAGTTGATGAGAAATCCGAGGACGGAATTTTTCCTAAGGTGGGTAGAATGTAACGGTCAGTATTTTTAGGCGTGTTTTCAATTTTCCGTGCCGGTATTTTTCTTCAGGCATCGGGTTAACTTTTTCGTCCGTACGAGTTGACGCTAGCGCGTCACTATTTTTCGTTTTACCGTGTCATCATTATTTATCAACAAGTTTAAATAAATTATCCTGCTAATTACTTTCACTACTTACCTTGTTAATTACATCTTAAATTCACTAATTACACATTACTAAATTACTTTAATTACGTTCACAAATTACTTTTTACTTTACTATTAAAACTTACTTAATTCGTGATTAACTTAACCCGACCAAAAACGACAACCTACACGTTCGGAAATCAGATTCCTCCTAAAATATGTCAAAGTTGGCTTTCTTTTTTCGTTTGAGAAAAGCTGTACGCCTCTCTTTTCCCTTTAGTCTTCAGATCTCATTAAACCCACATCTTAATCTAATTAAGATGGGTTTGACGAATGGAAGTGGATGTTCCCCGCTCATCTTCTTAAGCCTGTAAACCATCCTGCAAACCACTTATCAAATCAACCCAAATTAGATTCTTCATCCCCAAACCCATTCACCCAAATAACTCAGAACTGAAATTTGAAACAGAGGGAACCCCGATCTGAAATGAAAGTAGACAAATTCCAGAAATCTAAGCAAGCCCATTTCCGATCCTTCTTCTTCCCCAAACCAAAAACAATCAGCCCCTCAAATCAAACAACCTTAAATCAGAAAATCAAAACAGAAATTTCAGATTCAAAAACAAATTCAAAACCCAAGCAAACCCTACCCTCCTTCTTCCTCCTCCTCCGCCCTTAGCCTCATCCGTCGCCGGCCAGAGACTCGCGCGCGCCGCCCAGCAGGGAACCGCCGACCGCCGTGAGAAGCCGCCATCGCCGTCGGCCGTCGCTGGGAGCCCGCCTGCAACCGCCGTGACCGCCTGGAAAACACCCCTGACCGCCGGAGCTGCACCCTGCGCCGCCATTCGCCCTCAGCTCCTCCCCGTCGCCGTGCGTAGGTGAGATCCATCTCCCCTTCATTTGTGCGTGAGGAGCTCTCCTTGGCTGCCCGCAATCGAATGAAAAAGAAAAAAGAAAAACAGATGAAAGAAAGAGGCAGAAGAGAGAAGCCTGAGAGTTGTTAGGGAAAGAGTTTTAAATGAATAAAGAAAGGAAGAGGTGGGGAGAGTGACAGGCTAGAGTAATGAAGGGAGATTGAATTAAAAAGAAAGTGAGGATATTGTATTATAATAATAGGAGTAGGTCGGGGGTATTAATATAAAGTTAATCATGTAATGTTAACATGGTGGTTAACCACATCATTAACTAATATTAGGTTAAGTGGTAATAGGTTGTTAGCGAATGATTTATATGTTAGCGTCTTTTAATTTCAGCATGATGAATATCTATTACATAATGTTAAGTTAACAATATCAGAATAAAATGAGGCGTATCATGTTAGTGTAACATAATATAGATACCGCCCTAGCCAGAGAACCCAGTAAAATTAGACGAACCCACTTTTAGGATTAACACGATAATTTGATTATCTCGCCATGAGTCTAATTCTTTGATTTGCTTAATCGAAACAGAGAACCAGCAGTACCGACACGTAGCACTCGTTGAGACAAACCCAACGGCACCAAAATCACCGAAATCAGGCAAGTATACGATTTATAATGAATTTACGAATTAGATGTTAAATTAGTCTCTTGTATGTAAATGTTGCTCGTTACTCTCGTAACCATGGAAATTGTTGTTTAAAGATAACTGGTCATATTATTTAATTGTTGCATGCCTTGAAATAATTAACTAGCGTGTGACATCGTGAGATCGTGCGCCTCGAAGGCGAAATCGTGACTTTCGTGATGTCACTGAGTTGACAAATTCGTGCTTGTAATTCGTGAATTAAGTTGGCTCGTGTTCCAGCACAAATCTTGGGTGGGGTTGGATTGGGCGGCCACTAGGCGTATGAAAGAGTACTCTCTTCAAGGGCACCACCCATAGGCGGTGGGTTAGCGCCAATCACGGTAAGCCCCCGTGAGAAGGACGACTCGCTCATCACGACCTAAAGGCGTGAATCCTTTTTAGACATGAAATACTAACATACGTGAAATGCTAACATGAAACTTACAAACTTGGAATTGTTATCTCTGTTAAATTGCCATGCTAACGAACCAAAGAAAGGATTACTCCAATTATTAAACTGCTTAGAATTGCATGATAGGATGTCTTTTACTTTATTCCATTTTATATTTCAGCATGTTTAAATCTTGTTGTCGCCGTCTCTTTTTAATGATTAATGCCTCTTAAATTCAGTTTAAATTTGTTTATATCTTGCCTTGGGTTCTAACATCTACTTGCAGACCCTTACTGACATACATTCATGTTTTTGGATGTATGTCAGATTCTGAGTTTGAGTACCAGGAGGTTCCTTACGAGACACCTGACTTGGAGAGTCAGGAGTTCGCTGTAGACGCCGAGTCTCTCCCTGCGGAGGACTAGTGGACTTTGTCGTTGCTACTTATCTATAGTTTCCTTTCAGTTGTTGTTGTGTGTACGTATTTACTTTGGCCCATCTGTGACTTGTTGTTGTATTTCATGTACGAACATTTATAATTCTAGATGTGGCTTGTAATGTATGAATAATTCTGGTTGCTCTGAAAAGCGTGCATAGGACATTCCCTTGCGTTTTACCACAGACGCTTTATGAACCTGAGTTTCACCGCTCCGGTTCAAGCGGACCCAGTAACGCTCTCGCTTCCGCCGTGTTTTGGGAAGCGGGGCGTTACACCCAAACCACACGTCCAAAAACACACCCCACCCATTAGGACCCAGATAGGTTTGTTCCAGTCAGCTTGTCCCAATCAGCTTGTGACTGGGACAATCCTAGGTGGACATCCCTCTTTTGTATAATAGATTAGTAAACCTTATCTAACCCATCAATGCATGAGCTATTTATAGATAAATAATAAAATCATTTTTTATATTTTAGGTACACCTAACTTTCGAAGATGACTTTTGATACGACCCTCCCGAAATGGGTCAAGCACGTGTCGCTAGCCTACGGGCCTAGGTAGAACGAGCCCCCCCACAAAGACTCGGAGTCAGGCTGGCCTCGGACCGATACGAATGTAGCCATTGACACACGCCAGCAGGAGTTAACCACTCCCCGTAAATCGCTCCCCCGTAATTATCATTAAAGAGCCCCATTACACCCACCTTCACGACCCATGAAAGCACCGTCAAAGTGGCAGATACTAGGGGGAAATAGGGGCACGTCGAGGGGACGTGACTGGGGAAGATTCCTATAAATCAACTCGAAGAACGACGTGGTAAAGGGACCTCTTTCTGGATACTAAACTCAGATGTATTCTTTTTGAACAACCTTGTCTCCCACCTTATAATTCTCCTCCACAGCTCGGCTCGGCGAATCGCGTATCGGCCTCTCTACGAGCCATACCGATCTGTAATGGCCCACGATCCCACCGAGTATCCTTCAGATCCGCTTTGACTTAGGCATTGGAGGGGACTTAGTCGGAACCAAGGTCCGACCCCCCTGACCAGCTTTCTCATCTGTTCAGGTCAAAGAAATCTAGTTGCGCCGAAGCTACCCTTCGGCGCCCTATCAGTCCGGAGCCGAACACGCTTGCCTCTGAGCCCGTTCATCTCCACCCGTACGGAGGTCATTGCCTGGCCAAGGACTCCCTTCGACTCGCCGACGTTCGGACCCGCACGCTCTTCGCCAAGCTGAACGAGCTACTTTCCATTCCCGGAGGCTGCACGTGTCCCACGTGATCACGTTGACCTCCGGCCCTCCAGTCAACCAACATGTGGTGAGAAAATACACTGAAACAACCTTTATGCACAATTCCAATGCAATTGTGTCGCCATTTAGATGGCATACTAGTCGTCATGGATCTTGCGTAAAAATGTTTATTAAAAAATTTAGGTTTAATTGCATAAAAATACCCTCACGTTTGGGTCATTTTTAAGTAAATATGTGATGTTCATTTTGTGACAAATTGATACAATGTGGCGGATTATGGGTTGACGATGTTAAATTGGATCGTTCCCGGAGACCGCACGCGTGCACGCGGGGTGTGTGTGTGTGCGCGCGCGCGCGTATTGGTCGGTGGGTGTGGGCATGTAGTGAGGATGGAGGTGCATGGGGGTTGGGTGTGTGTGCATGGAGTGGATGGGTGGGATGGTGTGCATTGGGGGGGTGTGTGTGCATGGGGGTGGGTGCTTGCATGTGTGTTGTGTGTGTGCGCGCGCGCGAATTGGTGGGTGGGTGGGTGTGTGCATTGGGTTGGGTGTGTGCATGGGTGGGTTTGATGAAACACACACACACACACGCACCCACACCCACATACCCACCCATCCCAACCACACGCCGATGCACACACACATGCACACACCCTAACCCTAACACACTCACCCCACACGCGCACGCGCACACACAACCATGCAAGCACCCACACCCCATGCACATACCTACCCACCAATGCGTGCGCACACACACACCCCCATGCACACAACCCACCCCACCCATGCACACACACAACCCCCCATGCAAGCACACACACCCCACGCGTGCGCGCGCGCACGCACACACAAGCACACTTCCCCATGCATTCACCGACCCATCCATGCACACACCCACCCCATGCACACAACCCATCCCACCTATGCACACACCAACCCCATGCACACACCCACACTCCCACCTACACCACACACCCCCCATGCACACACACTTACGCACCCACCCACCCCAATGCATGCACACACACATACCCCCCATGCACACACACCTACGCACACACCCACCCCAATGCATGCGCACACACCCCGCCATGCACACACACCCACTCCAAGCGCGCACAGACCCCACGCACACGCGCGCGCGCGCACCCCCACTTGCGCGCGCGCGCTCACCCCCACGTGCGCGCGCACACCCACCCACTCCATGCACACACACACCCGAGAGAGAGAGAGAGAGAGAGAGAGAGAGAGAGTTGGGGGGAGAGAATTGGGAGGGTGAGAGAGACAGAACCTGTAGAGAGAGAGAGAGAGAGAGAGAGAGGATGTGTAAAGAGAGAGTGTGTGTGTGATTGAGAGAGTGCGCGCACAATGGCTGGAATGAGGGGAGTGGTATTTCCGTCCAAATTTATTGTTTTTTTGGACGGAAAATTAAAAAAAGTATTAACTTGAAACCGGAGCCAAATATATGGGTATTAAAATTGATCAAAGTGAATCTCGTGGTATTTATTTTAAAATGGCTCAAACGTGAGTGTATTTTTATGCAATTTACCCAAAAATTTAATAAAATTAAAACGTTTTTATGCTGTTTGAACCCGGCCGGGCTTTAACTGATGATGGTGCGGGGTAGAGCTTTGATGTTCACTAACCTAGCCGAGGCTTTGACCTACAAAAATGACGAGGACGTTAGTGAACCAAAGTTTAGGGCCAGTCAAATCCACTCCGATGCTTAAGCTATACCTACATTTGTTGGGGACCTTATCAAGCAAAGCCAGCTATTTACTTGGGTTTTAAGTGGAGAATGGTGATCTGGTTATATATATAAATGAGAATTTTGGAATGCCATAGTGTATTTTTGACCCATTATGCTTTTATTACACAAGTGATATTTTCACATGTGGTCATGTGCATTTCAAGACAATATATGAGTAATTAGGGATGAAAATGGGTAAGGGCCGGCCTAATGGCCCTCTCACCCGGTCCTGAAAAAGTCCGGCCCGACCCTGGCCATTGCAAAAAGAAGATTGGAGCTAGGACATTCATTAGGGCCAGATTTTTTTTGGGGGCTTGGGCGGACATTTGGCCCGACCCTATCACCATCCCTATAATTTTTTAAACAATGTAATTTTAAAGCCCCATAAAAAAATCTTTAGTTCAATGCGTATGAAATCAAAAAAATTGCCACATATAATTTTAACCCCTCCATTCTCTTTCTTTTTCTCTAATCAAATCCAAACTACATATTTCAAAAAAAAAATCTAATCTCAAATTTTCTCTCTTTCTGGTTTTTTCCCTTCCAAAGAAATCGGAAGTTCGAAAACATACAAATTATCACATCTCTTCTTTCTGAAATTGATGAAAGCACGAAATCAATAGCATGTAATGAAGAAGAAACTTATGAAATTGATGAATATTATTATTATACTTGTCGGCTACATATATATTATTACTCTTGATTTTTTTTTTGAGACGTTAAAAATAATAACGATGGATTAGAGTAATAATTATATTGCGTAGGTTGCAGCTTGGTGCATAGTTGAAGAACAAATAAGGAGCAATGATCGGTCGACAGAGTCTTAATCTTTTGTTTTTGGCATGCTAGTTCTATTTCCAACGACCAATCCAATAAGAAAACTTTTCAATATTTTTCTTATGATTTTCTTCACAAATTTTCTTTGGAACCAAACCAAAAGTAGCCTTAGTTCAGAAGTATTCAAAATTCACTCTGATATGAAGATTTTTATTGATTACATATAAGGGCATGTTCTTTTGCTGGAATAGTGAAGAATGGAATAGTGGAAAGTTTGTATTCCAATGAGAGAGAAAATGGAGTTTTGTGTTCTTTTGGGTGGAATAGAGTATGAAAAGTGGTGTTTGGAATAGAAAGAGGGGTCCACATTCTATTCTTGTGTTCTTTTGGGATTAGAGAGTTGGAATAAAAAAGTGGAAAGGGATGAGTTGGAGGGGAGAGATAGAGAGAGATAAGAGAGTGGGTCCCACCATTCCTTAGGATTCCATTTTATTCCAAGCAAAAAGCTTGGAATACAAAAGTGATCATCATTACCAAATTGGAATAGCCACGTAAGATTATATTCCACGCCCAAAAGAACAACCGCTTGAAATACGAACTTAGAATAGAGTGAATAGTACAAAAATAGTGTCTCTATTCCCATTCCCATCCCAATTCTTGACAAAAGAACAGGCCCTAAAGCAACAACTACAAGGAAGCCCACATAACTGTGAAGCCCAACAAGGGGCCTCACCGCATGATGCGTCACTCTGTTTCCAATCTTCTCACTCGCTCGGATCCACTACTTGTTCTTCTCTTTAACAAGCATGGCCATGTGCTCAATCACAGAGCCTAGATTAGCGAACGACGAGCCTCCGATCTCCGTCGCCGATCTTGCCAGCTCCTTGTATTTCTTCGCCGTTCTCCTCCTCGCCATCGCTTCCTCCTCCCTCCCGTCCATTAGCCGATCCATCGCGTTCCCGATCAACTCCCCCTTCACAATCTCTTTCCCCTCCGCCTCCGCCGATCGCATCTTCGGCCCCTCGAGAATCCTCACCCCCATGCGCATCACTTCCACCACGTACCTCTCGTTGATGAACTGCTCCGCCTGCAACGGCCACGCGATCACCGGCACCCCCGCGCACACGGCCTCGAGGGTCGAGTTCCAGCCGCAGTGCGTCACGAATCCTCCCACCGCGCGGTGGTTCAAGATGACAAACTGAGGCGCCCACTCGGTCAGTATCATCCCCCTGTCTCCAACTCCCCTGCGAAACCCTGCAGGAAGCCACTCGTCCACAGCACCATTAATCCCCCTCACCACCCAAACGAATGAATGATCGCAGCTCTGCAATCCGACGGCGATCTCCCTCAGCTGCGCCGGGCCGAAGGCCCCCTCGCTGCCGAAACTAATGTAGACAACGGATTCGGGGGGTTTCGAATCGAGCCAGCCCTTCACCGCCATCGTATCCCAATCGCCGCCGGCCGCATCGCCGCCGGCCCTCAAGCTCTTGTAGAGCTGCACTGGGCCAATGCACCACACGTTCATCGGAGATCCAGTGAGATTCACCTTTCTACAGTGCTCCACGTACTCGGGCTCGAGCTCCTCGAAGGTGTTGAACATGATCCCGCAGCTCTTCCTCTGGGCCTCTCGCATCAGATCTAGAAACCCCGGAAATCGCAGGGTGAGGGGGAGCTCCTGCCTGGTGAACGAGAGAGGGTGTGGCAGCCCGGCCGGCCGGACAACGTCGTCCAGGATCGGGCATCTGCCGGCGGCGCCGGTCATGAGGATGTTGTCGACGACGGCTGTGGTGAAAGCAGAGCAGAGGGATAACCGGAAGTAGGGGACGGAGAGGGACTCTGCGAGGTCGGCGACGGAGACGAGAAGCGCGTCGGACACGATGCAGTCGGGGCGGCGCTGGACGACGAGCCTCTCGATTGGGTGTCGGAGGAGCTCGACGCCTTTCCAGAACTTGAGGAGGACGTCGGGGCGAGGGGGGAGGACGTCGGTGCATTCCGATCCCTCTGGCAACCCGACGTCGGCGGCGGGAAAGGGGACCAACTCGAGATCAATAGGGAGGCATTCGGAGGCATTGGCCTGCAGGATGGCGTCGCGGGTGTATGGTGAGTTGCCGGGGGTCGTGACGACGGTGCATCGTACGCCGCCGCGCCGCGCGAAGAGGCGCACGGCGTCGACCAACGGGATGATGTGGCCTCGGGAAAGGAAGGGGATGAAGAAGATGTGGATGTCGGCACGCTCTGGATCGGCCATTTTGAGAGAGACTTCTGTCAACGATCTATAAATAGATAATAGAATCATTTTATTATAGGTTAGGAAGACTGGGGTTACTTTGCGAACCCACCGGCGTTTTTCTCCGGCGCTCACCACTTATTTACAAGTTTGCTATTACAAATTTAGACATGTGTAACTGAAACATTCCAGCCTTTTTGTCAGTGAAGATGTGAGTCTAACACACTGAGGCATTACATTTTGTGTGAAACCTCATCTCATCTTAAAAATGATATTCTTCTCGTAGTGCATGTGAGCTGCCATATTGTAGCATTTGTTTTGTGATGCAAAAGGATCTTTTTTACTTTGAAACAAGATTAAAAAAACCAATGCAAACACACCTATCTTTGAGAGGGGCCTCACTCAATTGTTTAGTGAAGTTGCACTAAACACAATTTTTTTTTGAAGCCCTTGTCCCTATGGAATCCTCCTCCTTTTAAAGTGCCAGCTCTTGTATTCTAGATTAGTTTGATGTGCTATATAATAATATACTAAAAATAACCCAAAAAAAAAACATAACACAAGTACACACAAGATGCAGTACACTGAGACATAAGGGGAAAATCCGCACATAGTATGTGGGACCCCGCGCAGCTGCAACATAGAGAGAAGTGTGGGTGTGTGTATCGTCTGGGAGTAAAATGGGAAAAAGTAAGAGGTTAAACTGCAACAAAACGTGGTGGGTGGGCAAAGTGGAAAAAGAACAGTGGCAAACATGTAATTATACCAAAGGTGACTGAGTTTTTTTGGGGATCCATCTTGGGTGTATGAAAGGTCAATGACAAACATGTAAATAGTGGAACTTGAGGTAATTTTTCTTTGGTGGTGAGTGGCATCCAGCTGCGGGGGTTGATGTGGCACCCCTCCCTGTTCCACATGTGACAAAGTGTGCCACACAGTTTTGTCCTCGGAGGACAAAGTTGTGTTTTATAGTATAGATGCTAGAAATAACCCATGCACATAGTCCACAGACACCAAGAAAAACCTTCCTCATGGGATGCGGGCCCCACACACATGTAGAAAATGGGATAGAAGAGTGAGTGTGGGTGTGTGCAGTGTCCAGTGTCCAGTAGTTTTTTTGGTATCTCACAGATGTTTTTTTTGGATTTCTACCAGTTTAATGGCAAGCATGTAAATCTGTAATTGCAAACATGTAAATCTGCGATGGCTAACCTGTAAATTAGTGGACTGGATGGGTGTTTTTAGGTGGTTTGACATTGCCACCTAGGACAACCACGCGGGGGATTGGGCGTACCTGAGGTGGGATGACTAAAGTCTCAGTGCAAATTTTTTGAATGCGGTTGAATTTTGAGGTGGGATATTATGAATAAGGCTGCAAATTTTTTGGGATGTAGATTTTGAACGTGTTGAAATTTTTCAAGGAAATATTTTGAATGTTGTTGCTGACCAGGACAAACGAATGAATATGTAACGACCCGCTCTCGGGGGCCCGTTACTTATTTGGTTTATTCGCAGGTTCCGCAGTTTACCAGTGAAATCAGCATAGCCACAACTCAGAGATGCATCACAATACTCAAACCAGCGTACAGACGTTATTACAGTCCAAATTAAAGTACAACAACCAGTACTCTCTCTCACAAATACATGAAAGAAGTACTGAAAGGAAATGCGGAAAAGGAAATACACTGTACAACACACACACCAACAGAGAAGTAACTAAAACTCTGCCGTCTCTGGGTCAAATGTAGGCTCCACAAACTCTGGGGCAATCTCCTCGATCAAGTCTTCGTCTGCCGGTGCCATAAATGGAACCGAAGGTAAGTCACAACAATTCTAGCGATAGAAAAAGAGGAGTGCACAAATATGGAGCAGTCTATAGTAAACAAGTGCGGAAAGTAAAGCAGTGACAGACAAGCATGCAAGTGCGATAAGTAAAGTACATCTGTCAAGCATGCAAGGGTGACAAGTAAAGAAAAGGTGACCGAGCAAGTAACGTACAAGAATAACCATGACCATAGCAATAATGATAGAAACTGTGCCTAGCCTAATTCGTGACTTATAATGCGGGGTGCAATGAGCAACCAAGAGGCCACCTCTTACCACGGGTGCTACCCGGGCGAACTATGCTATGAATACTATGAATACTATGCAATAATCTGTGAACTGTGAACTGTGATCTGTGATGGTTGTCACCGGCACTGTTATGGGTTGCTAGAACCCGCACGGTGACAACAAAGGCTGGACTAGTCGCTCCCGCACCCTCGCTATTATAAGTTACCCCAAAACCCAGTGTCTGTGCAGGTTACCGTACTCTGCAATTTTACCAGTCATTTACTGTTCTTACATTTCCAATTACAATCTTTCTGTCAAGCAATGTCAATAATCTGTTCAGGTCAATAACTGTTCCGAAACTAGGTGTTAAGTCCTATGTTCATACGAGTACACTATCTATATTTCTAAGGGTAGAATTTACTGTGACTTACGCTTTCAGGATCGTCGTAGCAAGACGAGTTAGAGCGCGAGGATTGGTACCTGCAAACACAAGAAGATATCAGCTAACGGCTACGCTGATTATTATCTTATTGTTACAAAAAACGGAATTTGTTAACAACTTAAATTAGTACGGTAGTTTAATAACTATCTTAATATAAAATTCATTTAATGAATTCACCCAAAATAACTAAGCTTTTACTAATTCAAAATAAGTTATACAATAATAAAAATAACTTTAGAAAAATTTAACTTAGGCTAACTATATAACCTAGGGCAAATTTAACTTGATAATAATATAACTTATAACTTATAAAATTAACTTAATAAAACTTAATATAATAATATAACTTATAACTTAAATTATAACTTTTTAATAATTAATAATAATATTATTATTATTAATAAACTCTCTTTCATTATTAAATTCCCCCTCCCCTGCTCTTCGTTCCCCCCCCCTCTGTTTCTTTTTTTTTTTCCTTTTTTTTTTTTGCAGGGAGCTCGAGCGATCGGAGAAGAGGGGCGGCGGCGACGGCTCAGGCGAGATCGGGACGGCGGCTCCGCGGCTCTCGAAGGCGGCTCAGGCGAAAGGGCGGACTGCGGCTGACTGGTGCGGCGGTCGGCGGAATCTGAGGCGGGCGCTTCTCGGCGGTCGCGGCGGATCTGTGTGGTGGGTCGTCGGAGAGCGGAGGGGAGTCGATGAAGGGGTCGGAGGAGGGGGTCTCGCGGGGGTTTTCTTCGAGGTGGCGGCGGATCAGCTGGCGGGGGTTTGGGCGCACGGGGCACGGAGCTAGGGCAGGCGGCGTCGGGGCTCTGCTGCAGCGGCGAGGGCTTGGAGGCTCGGGGGCGGCGCTTCGGGCGGTCGGAGATCGGAGAGGGGCTTCGTGGCCTGAGGTGAAGTGGAGACAGTGCCTCGAGTTGGGGTGCTCTGTTGTGAACAGAGGAGACGAAGGAAGGGGCCTAGGGGGCTGATGCGGCGGAGAGCTCGGTGGCGGGGGGCTTTGGGAGGCGGAGGCTGCCGTGGAGGGCGGTGCTCCTGTCGACGGCGGAGGCTCGAGCTGCTGGCGATGGCATGATCATGGGTCGAGGCTGCTGTGAGCCTGGGTTCGAGAGATGAGGGGTGGGTTCATTTGAGAGAGGGGGGTTCACAGAGTTAGAGAGAGGGCATGAGAGAGAGGGAGAGAGCGCTAAAGGGTTGCCTGGCTTTGAAACAATGGGAGAATGAACGAGAGATGAAGAGAGAGTCTGTGTGTGAAGATGAACGGGTTAAGCCCGTTATTTATAGGGTTTAAAAAGATGATATTATAAAATGATATTATAATTTGCTATTAAATAGGGATGATCAATTTTGGGGGATGGATGTCGGATCTGAACCAACTAGTCGGTGGGGATTAAGGGAGTGGGGTTAGGGTAGTTAGGAAAGTTATTAGGGGTAAAAGTAACTAGGTAAAAGTAGTTAGTAATGGTAAAACGTCATTAACGATTGTAATTAGCAGGGCGGTAAAATACAGACACGTTTTTACAAACGACTCCGAAAAATTACGAAAACATACCCACGGGATCGTATCGTCGCGAGGATCGCGAATACAAGATCCGTTCCGAGATTTGAGCTACGGAAATACTAGTTTTAGGCCAAAATGTTTAGAAAGCGGGTCTGCGGGTTCTAGGCTGAAACAATATCAGAAAATTACGAAATTAATGTGGGAAGCCCTAAATGATCATAGGATGCTATTGCAGGAGTTTGAATACGTTTTGAATACGTTTGAATAGAAAATAAATTCGTCGAATCAAAACGGTAATTTTGGAAGATGAATTTTAACAGGAATGTTTTGGGCATTTGCGGAAATCTGAAATTACTGAAATATCTTATCATTAGTCTAGTGCTTTAAAATATTTTTATAAGAATTTTTGAAATCAGTTTTGTTAGAAAATTCTTGACTAACATTTATAAAGTAAAATTTATTCTTAAAAATACGTAGAAATACGTAAATTGAACTGTTGAAAATTACTGGTCGTTACATTCTACCCTCCTTAAAATAATTCCGTCCTCGGAATTCAGAAGATCGGTAATCGCCTAAGCAATTCAAACGATCGACCGGAAGGTTTGACGAACGACCACGACATAGGAAAATAAGTTGTTAATAGCATGAAATAAAACGTGATATCACATCATTAAGAAAACAAGAGATGAATACGTGAATACTTACTATTGACATCACAATAGCTATTATAATAGCTACGATGATATACTGATTGCAAATGAACGAGTATAATATCAAAAGCAATAATTCATACCTCCAATCACCTGGTCGATAGCTTCGACATTTTGTGCGATCATCGTGTAGGCCCGTCATTGCGGAGGAGGTGGTAGGTGGGAAAAGGATACAAACACATGGAAATTTGGGTACAAGACGAAAGTGGGGTTAGAAAAGAAACACGAGCTCAAGAAGGATGCAAAAACGCAACAGCCTATACGTTGGGTCTGGCTCGATACTCCACTGGTCCTTCTGATCGGCTTTTGCTGAGGAACACGAACTTTGGATGATTGGGTATATCGATTTCTACCCTCCTTTGACGACAGTCAATGGTGGCATGAAATGATATCAACCAGTCCATCCCAAGAAGTCGGCAAAGAGATCTCGTCTACAAATCACCACAGATCTTTGGAGGCATCCGCTAGCTACCGGTAGTGAACGGCCAGCGGTCTCGACATTCCAACGGGAGTCAGAGGTTCAACAGTGATGGCATGTGTTTGGAAGAATCGACTGGCCAAGAAGCAATGTGTAGCTCCTGAGTCGAACAGTGTGAGGGCAGGTTTACCGGCTATTAAGACGGTACCTACCGTAATGAGAATCAAGTCTAAGCTTACGATTTCTAAATATTAGAGTATGTAGCTTAGTGAAAATTCACATACCTGTGATTATGTGGCTTGTAGCTTCGGCTTCTTCCACTGTCATGGTATAAGCTTGGCGTCTCTGGGGTGCCTGTCGTGTAGTCTGCTGGCACACTTGCTGCTGAGGAGGGATTGATTGACGTTGCTGGGCAGATGGTGGTGGTCGCTTCCATTGTGGAACTCGAACTTCTGATGGTCGAAAATTCGGACGCTACTCTCCGTAGCCAGAGTTCAAGCGTAGAAAGATTCTAAGAAGGTCAATCGAAAGGTCATCAAGCTAAAAGAAGGGTGATAGTGATGAAGATCGATGGCGTTACATAATCATGATTCGCGTCCTTGCGGTCCAGCGGACACGGTCAGGGAAGTGACTAAGCTAGGATCACTTATGCCCAGTCTAGCCAGGTCGATCCACAGACTTTAGCCAAGCACATTGACCGGTATCATGGTCCATTGAAGGAAGATTATCATTCATACGAGTGCCACCGATACAAAAGATTTATTAATAACTAATTAATCCTATCAAAATTTAGGTTTTGTTAATGGCTTTTATTAAGGCCAGACAGGTCAACTCCATTGGGGCTCTTCGAAGTGTTCCAGTCCATCTTTCGAGTGTCAAACCTGCATTCAAGAAAAATGTCAGCTTAGTCGAGTATCGTATATGACACATCCTGGTTTCACTATACTGTTCACGAGGTATTTTGCACGGACCTGCGTGGGCCGCCAAACCTGTAACGACCCGCTCTCGGGGGCCCGTTACTTATTTGGTTTATTCGCAGGTTCCGCAGTTTACCAGTGAAATCAGCATAGCCACAACTCAGAGATGCATCACAATACTCAAACCAGCGTACAGACGTTATTACAGTCCAAATTAAAGTACAACAACCAGTACTCTCTCTCACAAATACATGAAAGAAGTACTGAAAGGAAATGCGGAAAAGGAAATACACTGTACAACACACACACCAACAGAGAAGTAACTAAAACTCTGCCGTCTCTGGGTCAAATGTAGGCTCCACAAACTCTGGGGCAATCTCCTCGATCAAGTCTTCGTCTGCCGGTGCCATAAATGGAACCGAAGGTAAGTCACAACAATTCTAGCGATAGAAAAAGAGGAGTGCACAAATATGGAGCAGTCTATAGTAAACAAGTGCGGAAAGTAAAGCAGTGACAGACAAGCATGCAAGTGCGATAAGTAAAGTACATCTGTCAAGCATGCAAGGGTGACAAGTAAAGAAAAGGTGACCGAGCAAGTAACGTACAAGAATAACCATGACCATAGCAATAATGATAGAAACTGTGCCTAGCCTAATTCGTGACTTATAATGCGGGGTGCAATGAGCAACCAAGAGGCCACCTCTTACCACGGGTGCTACCCGGGCGAACTATGCTATGAATACTATGAATACTATGCAATAATCTGTGAACTGTGAACTGTGATCTGTGATGGTTGTCACCGGCACTGTTATGGGTTGCTAGAACCCGCACGGTGACAACAAAGGCTGGACTAGTCGCTCCCGCACCCTCGCTATTATAAGTTACCCCAAAACCCAGTGTCTGTGCAGGTTACCGTACTCTGCAATTTTACCAGTCATTTACTGTTCTTACATTTCCAATTACAATCTTTCTGTCAAGCAATGTCAATAATCTGTTCAGGTCAATAACTGTTCCGAAACTAGGTGTTAAGTCCTATGTTCATACGAGTACACTATCTATATTTCTAAGGGTAGAATTTACTGTGACTTACGCTTTCAGGATCGTCGTAGCAAGACGAGTTAGAGCGCGAGGATTGGTACCTGCAAACACAAGAAGATATCAGCTAACGGCTACGCTGATTATTATCTTATTGTTACAAAAAACGGAATTTGTTAACAACTTGAATTAGTACGGTAGTTTAATAACTATCTTAATATAAAATTCATTTAATGAATTCACCCAAAATAACTAAGCTTTTACTAATTCAAAATAAGTTATACAATAATAAAAATAACTTTAGAAAAATTTAACTTAGGCTAACTATATAACCTAGGGCAAATTTAACTTGATAATAATATAACTTATAACTTATAAAATTAACTTAATAAAACTTAATATAATAATATAACTTATAACTTAAATTATAACTTTTTAATAATTAATAATAATATTATTATTATTAATAAACTCTCTTTCATTATTAAATTCCCCCTCCCCTGCTCTTCGTTCCCCCCCCCCCCTCTGTTTCTTTTTTTTTTCCTTTTTTTTTTTGCAGGGAGCTCGAGCGATCGGAGAAGAGGGGCGGCGGCGACGGCTCAGGCGAGATCGGGACGGCGGCTCCGCGGCTCTCGAAGGCGGCTCAGGCGAAAGGGCGGACTGCGGCTGACTGGTGCGGCGGTCGGCGGAATCTGAGGCGGGCGCTTCTCGGCGGTCGCGGCGGATCTGTGTGGTGGGTCGTCGGAGAGCGGAGGGGAGTCGATGAAGGGGTCGGAGGAGGGGGTCTCGCGGGGGTTTTCTTCGAGGTGGCGGCGGATCAGCTGGCGGGGGTTTGGGCGCACGGGGCACGGAGCTAGGGCAGGCGGCGTCGGGGCTCTGCTGCAGCGGCGAGGGCTTGGAGGCTCGGGGGCGGCGCTTCGGGCGGTCGGAGATCGGAGAGGGGCTTCGTGGCCTGAGGTGAAGTGGAGACAGTGCCTCGAGTTGGGGTGCTCTGTTGTGAACAGAGGAGACGAAGGAAGGGGCCTAGGGGGCTGATGCGGCGGAGAGCTCGGTGGCGGGGGGCTTTGGGAGGCGGAGGCTGCCGTGGAGGGCGGTGCTCCTGTCGACGGCGGAGGCTCGAGCTGCTGGCGATGGCATGATCATGGGTCGAGGCTGCTGTGAGCCTGGGTTCGAGAGATGAGGGGTGGGTTCATTTGAGAGAGGGGGGTTCACAGAGTTAGAGAGAGGGCATGAGAGAGAGGGAGAGAGCGCTAAAGGGTTGCCTGGCTTTGAAACAATGGGAGAATGAACGAGAGATGAAGAGAGAGTCTGTGTGTGAAGATGAACGGGTTAAGCCCGTTATTTATAGGGTTTAAAAAGATGATATTATAAAATGATATTATAATTTGCTATTAAATAGGGATGATCAATTTTGGGGGATGGATGTCGGATCTGAACCAACTAGTCGGTGGGGATTAAGGGAGTGGGGTTAGGGTAGTTAGGAAAGTTATTAGGGGTAAAAGTAACTAGGTAAAAGTAGTTAGTAATGGTAAAACGTCATTAACGATTGTAATTAGCAGGGCGGTAAAATACAGACACGTTTTTACAAACGACTCCGAAAAATTACGAAAACATACCCACGGGATCGTATCGTCGCGAGGATCGCGAATACAAGATCCGTTCCGAGATTTGAGCTACGGAAATACTAGTTTTAGGCCAAAATGTTTAGAAAGCGGGTCTGCGGGTTCTAGGCTGAAACAATATCAGAAAATTACGAAATTAATGTGGGAAGCCCTAAATGATCATAGGATGCTATTGCAGGAGTTTGAATACGTTTTGAATACGTTTGAATAGAAAATAAATTCGTCGAATCAAAACGGTAATTTTGGAAGATGAATTTTAACAGGAATGTTTTGGGCATTTGCGGAAATCTGAAATTACTGAAATATCTTATCATTAGTCTAGTGCTTTAAAATATTTTTATAAGAATTTTTGAAATCAGTTTTGTTAGAAAATTCTTGACTAACATTTATAAAGTAAAATTTATTCTTAAAAATACGTAGAAATACGTAAATTGAACTGTTGAAAATTACTGGTCGTTACAGAATAGAAGGATGGTTGAAATTGAATATTGATGAATCAATGTATATTATACACTTGAGAGATGATTTTGAATAGGTTGCTGGCGCAAAAGATTTGGTAAAAATATGGTTCAAATTGAATCTTGATGAATCAATGGATAGAAAGAGAGTTTGTGAAAATTTTGGAGGTAACTCTTAATATTTTGGAGGAAAACTTTTGGGGGAAAAATACTAAAATTTTGGGAGAAACTAAAGGTGGAAATAACTAAATTTTAGGGGTAATTAAAATTTTTAGACGAACTAAATTCTTTAAATTTTGAGGAGAACTAAAGCTGGACATTACTACAATTTTAAATTTTGGGAGGAACTAAATCTAAAGTGAACTACACTTTTGTGGGACAAAATTTGGGGGGCGTTTATTTTGAATTTGTTGAAATTATTCAAGAGAATATTTTGAGTGCCACTTGACCTTTGGTCACAAATTATAACTGGTGTACGAAAGAAAATTAAAGCCAAGCAACCACTTTGAGGGCCAACTTTAATCAAAACAGTGAGCACTTATTTCTCACTGTTCTTTTCCTGCTCCTCTACAAGTTGGCACACGTTTGTCTCGCATGTGGCCACAATGGCACACCCAAACGCTAGCCACAATGGCCAACAAGCCCGAATCAAAAGGGCCCACCCGTATGAATCAAGATAGAGGATCTGTCCACAAACTTCACGTCATCAATCTCGTCGTCATTTCGTCGGACAATCCATGCTCCCAAAACCCACCGCCGCCTCCTCTGCCACTGGCGGCAGGAGATCGTCCGCCACCCCCGTCGGCGACGCCCGCCTCCTCCACGAGATCGAGACCCTAAGCAAATCCCTTTCCATAGGCCAGAAAAGCTCCAAGCCAAGCCCAAAGAAACCCCCCGCTCGCTCCATCTCCGCCCCCAAATCTCACCCCCAAAACCCCAAAAATCACAATCAGAAAGCCCCCAAAGACTCCAGCAGCATCAGCAACAAGGTAAAAAAACCGTCTTTTTGGTCCAGTTTCAACCCTATCAAGTCCCTATCCGCTCGATTCCGATCGCACCGCCGCTTCGGCTGCCTCTTCTCCCTCCACGTCCACTCCGTCGATAATCTCCCCCCGATCTTCTCCGACACCACGCTCTCCGTCCACTGGACGCGCACCACTGATCCCCAGGCCACCGGTCTCGCCACCCGCCCCGTCCGGGTCTTCGAGAACTCCGCCGAGTTCGATGAGATCTTGACATACGCATGCTCCATCTACGGATCCCGTAGCGGGCCGAAGGGATCGGCCAAATACGAGGCCAAGCACTTCTTGATCTCGGTCAAGGTCTTGGACCATGAAATTTTGGATCTGGGGAAGAATTTGATCGATCTCACGAGTTTTCTCCCGGTGAGCCTCGAGGAGTTGGATGAAGAGGAGGGGAGATCGGGGAAGTGGAGCACGAGCTTTCGGTTATGGGGGAAGGCAAGGGGGGCTTCGTTGAACGTGAGCTTTGGGTTCGCAGTGATCCGTGATGACGAGGGAGATGAGAAGAAGGTGGGGAGAGTTGGGAGCATGGCGATGAGTCGAGACCGGGCAAGGTTGGTGGAGGATGTGAGGGTGCTGCATGAGGTTCTACCTTGCTCGAAGTCAGAGGCTCGGAAATTTGATTCAATGAAAGGGTTTTTGGAGGAGGGGTTTGATCGAGAGGGAGAGGATGAATCGAAGAATTCAAAGACTTGGAAAGCGGTGAAGGAATGCGAAGAGCCCGGGTTTACAGTGATAGAGCAGGGGGTGGAAATTGCGGGAAAGGATAAAATTGGAGAGCCTGAGTCGGAGAAGATTGAATTTAGAGCTGACGACGGGGTGGAAGTCGAAGTGAATGAGCAAGTTAAGGAGATGGAGTCGGAAATGATTGAACTTGGAGCTGTGGAGAGAGTAGAAGCTACTACTAAAGATCAAGTAAGCCATGCCCATGAAGAAGAGAGTGAGAGGAAGCCGAATTTGCAATTAGAAGATAATATGCAGGATTCTGGACCTTTTTGTGAAGATCCTGTGATTGAAGGTTTAGATTCTGGTTCTAGTCATCCATCGATTCTTGTGTGGGAGAAGGATGAGAATGTGGTGCATATCGAACCCAGAACACCTGCTCAAATGAGTTATGCCGAGGTTAGATCGAAATACAAAGCGGGAGCCATGAAGAGTAAATCCCTTAGCTTGGATGATGCGGCTGTTGCTAGTGAGTTCTTGAGCATGCTCGGCATAGATCATAGCCCATTTGGGTTGAGCTCTGATAGTGATATGGAGTCGCCAACGGAGCGGCTTTGGAAACGGTTCATGAATGAATCTCTGTCCACAAGTAACAATATTTTTGGCACTGAGATTGGAGCAGGGAAGGAACCCGAATGGATGGATGGGGACTTTGCGGAGGATTTTGATCTGTCATCAATTATTCAAGAGGCTGAATTGGAACTTCAGAAAGCTAACCAGGCTACTGCCAGAAAGTCGAGGGCCAAAATGATGGAAGATGCAGAGACTGAAGCATTGATGCACGAATGGGGTCTGAATGACAAGGCCTTTCATCACTCGCCACCTGGGAGTAGGAGTGGATTTGGTAGTCCCATCGAGATACCACCAGATGAGCCACTGGAGTTCCCGCCTCTTGGTGCGGGGCTGGGTTCTTTGTTCAGACAAAGGAAGGAGGGTTCTTGCAGTCCATGAGCCCATCTCTCTTCAAAAATTCTAAGAACAGTGGGATTCTAATTATGCAAGTTTCGAGCTCTGTAGTTGTGCCTGCTGAAATGGGTTCTGGCGTTAAGGAAATTCTGCAATGATTAGCTTCAGTTGGGATTGAGACATTATCGATGCAAACAAAGAAGCTAATGCCTCTTGAAGATATTACTGGTAAAACAATGCAACAGGTGGCATGTGAAGCTTATCCAGCTCCGGGGTCATGCGAAAGGTTTGATTGTCATCTGATTAATGTCCTTCAGCTTGCATGTAATCTTTTGCTCGTTGCACTAATTACTTGCATCTAATCCTTTTCCAATGTGGCATCTGTTTCCTTTTATTCTTACAGACAGGAGCTATCGCAACATTTGAAAACAGAAGCAGGACCAAGTGGAAATCAAAATCTACGATGAACAAGAAAAGCAGAAGTATGAATGCCAATGTAGCTTGTCGTGGGGAGATGGGCTCAGAATATGTTTCCTTAGAAGATCTTGCTCCGTTGGCAATGGATAAGATTGAGGCATCATCAATTGAGGGGCTGAGGATACTATTAGGCATGTCTGATGAAGAGTCACCTTCAAACATTTGCCCCCAATCTTTTGGGGACATGTCAGCCTTGGAGGGAAAGGGCACCATTAACAGTTCGTCTCTTGGTTTGGAGGGCACTGGTGGATTGCAGCTTTTGGATGTCAAAGATAGTGGATACGTTGTTGATGGTTTGATGTGTTTATCAATAAGTTTAGATGAGTGGATGAAGCTAGATTCTGGAGTAGTTGATGACGAAGATGTTTTAAGTGATCAAACGTCTAAGATTCTTTCTGCTCATCATGCTTGTTCTCTGAGATGGTTAACAGAGGGGGTAAAAGAACGGGAAGAAGGTGAGGTATTCTTGGTAATACCTTCACAGTTGCTCCAATGGTGCAGCTTCGGGACCCCTTGCGGAACTATGAACCAGTTGGAGCTCCAATGCTTTATCTGATACAGGTAGAGCGTGTATTTATTCTGAAACCCAAAATAGACAGTACAGTTTCAGAAGAAGTAAATATTGAAACCAGATGTTGAGCCTGAGAACAAAGCTGAACGAGTAACCGAAGAGGAGAAAAAAGAAGAAGAGGATGTTGCTCCTCAGTTTAAAATTACGGAGTCACATGTTGGTATAAAGACTGAACCTGGTAAGAAAAAACCTTGGGGTAATCATGTGCAGCAGCAATCTGGCTCGCAGTGACTGCTTGCTACTGGAATGGGGAAAAGCAATAAGCACCCATTTATGAAGTCAAAGGCCATATCGAAATCTTCACCCTTGACAACAAATGTGCAACCAGCAGACACCCTCTGGAGCATTTCTTCATGGGTTCATGGCAATGGCGCTAAGTGGAAAGAGTTATTAGCTCCAGGGGCGGACCCACGCATGGGTTGGGGTTGCCTCCCCCCCACCCAATTTCAAAATTTTACATGAGTATATGGCTTGGGCTGCAAAATAGGTTAAGTAAATTAATTTATCTCCATGAAGATTGTTGTTTCAGTGGCAGAACGATAGTGCATTCCTTCCCAAAGCAACTGGTCGCGAGTTTGATTCTCGTTTCCCCAAGCGACTGGTCGCGAGTTCGATTCTCGTTTGTACAAATCGAGAATCGAACTCACGACCAGTCGCTTGGGGAAAGAACGCACTATCATTCTGCCACCGAAACAACAATCTTCATGAAGATAAAATTAATTTACTTAACCTATTGTACAGTCCAAGCCATATACTCATGTAAATTTTGAGAGGGGGGGAGGGGTGGGGACCCATGCGTGGGTCCGCCCCTGGCAAGCTGTACCTTCCTTTATTCATTTTGGATATTCTTAAAAATTGAGGTCATTTTTGTTTCTTCCCCCAGCCACATATGCAATCTTCGACCAAGTAAAGAGATGATGCTGTCGGGAAAGGAAGAAATGATATTTTATTTACCATCTGCCCTCTATGCACCGGCCGTCTCTTCATTTCTCGTTGAATTTCTTGAAGGTATGTAGTTACCCGTTTTCAAGAGGTTTTTTGCTTTTCCTCTCTGTGTTCATTCATTGAAATGTTTATACTATCTTGCAATTAACTTTCTTTCTTTACTGTTTATTTTAAATTTCCGCTCTCATTTGTGTGCCATCATTATACCGGTTACTGGATCCTTTAGGGATGACAAATAGAACACTAGAGGGGGTTAATAATGTTTATACAATTTAAATCAAATCCTTTAGATTATACCTAAGAATTCAACTTGGGTTACCAAGTTAATTCTTAATCAACAATATATAACTTGCACGCGATAAAGATAATGAGAATTGCGAAGGCTAAGTAATTGGAAGTATATACAACAACATAAAGAGATATAGAAACGCAAACCAATCAAGACAATCGCAACCACATAGATTTATCCTAGTTCAAGCACCACCTGCCCTACATCTAGCCTCACATCTCAACTTAGACACATGCACTATTCTTCTTGACTAGTACAACACGTCTAATTCACAACAAGCTTGTAAATAGACCAACACCTCTCCACCGAGAGCAACATCGCTCACACTTGAGAGCAATACAAACACATCTCCTCTTGAGAGCACCACCTCACTTGAGGTCACACTTTGAAAGCAAATGTTTACAACTTTTCCAAGTCTTGAATATAAAGTACAATATGATTATAGTATGGCCAGGGATTTGGATTTCTACTCTATAGAATTTGATCTTTTGGAAGAATAGAAGTAAGACTCGAAAGAATAGAGTTCCAGAGCAAGAGCAAGAGCCTTGGGGTTTTGGACTTCTCTTTTTCTTTTTCTTATTTTTCATTTCATTTCTTCTAAATTCTTATACAAATGACCTGCGGTCATCCACATATATAGGGAGAAAGCTGCACAAGTACATGCCCAAAACCTCCTTTTCAATGACAAGAAACGACTAGTTGACAAGCTGCAACGACTAGTTTTAGTTGACTAGTAGTCATCACATTGTCAACTAGGACATGATTAGTCGACTAGGTAATGTACTCTGACCGACTAGAAATTCCATAGCTTAGAGCCAGTTTCTGTCAGTTACACTAGTCGATTAGAGTATGTTGGCTAGTCAACTAATCAATGAATTACTCAACTAGTTCTTATACGCTGGTCGACTAATCCTATAGCTAAACTCGGGTGAAACCATATGTCAGTCTAGTTGATTATGGATCATATTGGTCGATTAGTTTATCCAGAAATCAATTGTTTGGCGATGAAATCTTGGGTTTTATACATTAATTAAATTCATATTAATTCTAATTGTTTACCTATAGTTTCATGTGTTTGCGATATCTTTAAGGCATTACATAATATCAAAAACAAGAAATAAAATGTTATAACAAATTACATAATATTTCCTTCAAGCTTTTGATTGTTGTAGCTTTAGATTCATGCTCTTGCCTTAGAATTCTTCAACTCTTCCTGATGCTTTGGAGTTACACCACCATCATGATTTACCAAGCTTCACTTTAAGATCATTATCTTTCGTGCTTGAGCAATTTTGAGCAAATAAAACTAGGTCTAATTTAACATGTTGCATTTAATGAAATTCATTAGACTACAAAATAATGTTTGCTCATCATCAAAACATGTATCGAAAAATCCAATACTCAACATGATTCTGAGTCTCATTCCTGGATCTGTTTGGACTCGGACTGGGTGAGCATCTACGTGGTACAAGGTGGACTCCTTGGTTGTATATAGTACTCTCCAGTATGAGTCAAGGCCTAGGTTGGTATAACTGTTACATTCACATGAACAAGAATACTAATAATACAGAAATAAATTGTAAACCGGAAATACATGTACCATAGTCTTGTTATATCGTAGCTTTATATGTTCATGTATTGTTTTACTTAGGTCTTTGCCTTCATGCTGTTCTTATACCGAAAAATTTAATTACTGTAATCTACTCTCACCCAGTGATTTTGTTGTTTGTTGTCACCGTTAGGTGCTGATCAGGAGTACGAGGAGACTCCGGCTTATAAGGACACTGAGTTTTGTAGTATAGAACAAATATTTTTGAGTGTCAGTTTATGAGTGGATTAGTCCGTAGTTTTTATATTTTTCAATGAGACATTGTACTTTTTTCTTTCTTGTATCAGACTTTTGTACTCCTTGTGTTTAAAGGAAACAAATTTATACGAGTATGTTGGTACATTTCTGCTATTAGCTATATTGTTTTCACTGATAACTTGCAAGACATGTGATGGGCCTGGGCCCAAACCCATGCGGGTTTACACCCGCCGGCCCAGGCCAGCCGCCACACCCCCCTCTAGCCGACCCCTTGCCACACCCTCTTTTTTGTACTTGCCCTTTCCGAGTCCTCCTTGGAGTAGGATTCCCCCTCCCGCCCCGAGTCCTCCTTGGAGTAGGATTAGCCGGACTAGTCCTACTTGGTTTAGGATTGTCATGGTTTCTATTATAAATAGGGGGTAGCCTTCTCTTATTTTCTCATGCTTAATATTGGAATATTTCTATTGAGCATCCATTAGGAGTAGACGAGTGCGGACGTCCTCTAGGCGTCTTGGGAGGAGGGCACACCTCTTTTGTGTCCAATTATCTTTTTATTTCGCTTGTTATTTTCTAATTAAAATTCCATCTTTGTTAGTTCCTAACAATTTGGTATCAGAGCACGTGACGATTCATGGCGGCTTCCACAAGATCGCAAGACAAATTTGAGGCGTTGGAGGCAAAATTCACGGGCGAGATCGAGGCGATCAAAAACTCGTTGGCGGGGAACGACGAATCCATGGCCAAGTTGACTACTTCCATCTCCCAATTGGCGTCAAATCAAGCAAAACACGACGACCAATTCGCGCAATTGATGGGTGCCTTGAATCAATTAGCAACAAACCCTAAAGGCGAAGGAAACCCTAACCCATCACCAAAGGCGGCACCTTTGAAGAAGGAGACGGAGAAAGAAGAGATTTTTTTCCAAAATCAACCCTACTTCGTGGAGGAGTTGGACGAGGACGACGCCGAGGAGCCATGGAGGGACGACTACCGCGAGGAGGTGCGGCGGAGGGCGGTACAAAGCCAAAGAGAGGCCGGAGGACCTAGCCGCGCGACAAGGGGGACTCACGGCATGGGAGAAGGAAGATCAGCCCCCCACGGCACGTGGGGGGGTCGACCAGCTGCGGAAGGGGACCCTGCCTGGGCCCGCCAGGCTCCGGCGACCCTGCCGGAAGGCCGGCAGGGTCCGCCGACCTTCCAGGGAGGGCCCAGGGGCCCGTCGAGCCTGGCCGAAGGCAGGCAGGCCCCTGTGGGTCCGCGACAGGGCAGAAACCCATCATGGCAGCCGCAGGAGGGGGGCGGGGGCTTCGGACAGCAGGATAGGGGGGTTTTTGAGCCCCCGAGCAGCGGACCACGACGACGGGAGGCCGCGGACAGATTTCGGGAGACTTTTGTGACCCTACAGGGCACCGACCGGCACTTGATCCTTTCTACGGCCATGGACGCGGGAGAGGCTATTACTCCGACGGAAGGAGTGGATATGAGGCAGAGTTCGGCGATGACGCCGGATGGGACGACTTTGAGGGGCGTCGCGGAGGTCACCAGGGAGACTACGGGAGTCACGGAGGCGGGCCACCCCGGCACTACGAGACACTGGAGGAGAGGCGTTAGCACTACCGTCCGCCGCCCAGACAGGAGGGGAGATCCGAGCAGGGGCGTTTTGGTGGAGATTGTCGCGTCCGGAAGCTGAAGATGCCGCTATTTTCCGGAGAGGACCCACACGCCTGGTTATTTACCGCAGAGAGATACTTCACGGCCCACCACATGACCGAGGCCCAGAAGCTGGAGGCGGCAGCGATCTGCATGGAGGGGCGTGCTTTGGGATGGTTCCAGTAGAGGGAGAGGCGACAGCCGGTGAGGAGCTGGGAGGAGCTGAAGGATATGGTGATGGAGAAGTTTAGAGACCCCCGGTTGGGAAACTTGCACGAGCAGCTTTACGCCCTCAGGCAGGAGGGGTCGGTACGGGATTACATCGAGAGGTTCGAGACACTGGCCGGGCGAGTGCATGGCGTCTCAGACGAGTCACTAGAGGGAACCTTTCTGAAAGGGTTGCGCCCCAGCCTGCGCGCAGCAGTGAGACCCTACAAGCCTAAGGGGCTTTCGGAGGTCATAGAGATGGCACAGATGGTTGAGGATGCGCATACCGAGGACAGGCGTGTCCGGAGCAGTTTCAGTAGTCAGACAGCGAGAGGCGGTCCGTCTGGGACGGGAGGAGCTGGCACCTCGGCAGGGGTGGGGCAGGCGAACCGGGAGAAGGCGGGGGAGAAGAGTAGCACACCGCTACCTGGGGGGCAGTTCAGACGCATGACGGACGCAGAGATGAGGGACAAGAGACAGAAGGGCTTATGCTTCCGGTGCGATGAAAGATTCTCACCAGGCCATAGATGCGCAGGGCGCAAACTCCAGGTGATCCTACTGGAGGACGACAAGGGCGAGTCTGATATCGAGGAAGAGACCGCTGCGGCAGAGGATGAGCTTGAGGGCCAGCAGTTGGACGTAGCGGAGGTGTCCCTCAATTCCGTGGTCGGGTTCACACCGAATCATACCATGAAGCTGAGGGGAGAGGTCGGAGACCAGGAGGTGACGGTGCTGATCGACAGTGGGGCCACCCACAATTTTATTTCCAGGAGGGTGGTGACACAGCTGGGCCTTCAGCTGACAGATTGCGGCAGCTTTAGCGTGATGATGGGGACAGGGAAGAAGGAGAGCAGCCGTGGAGTTTGCCGGGGTTTGGTTCTGACCATGCAGGGGATACAGATTATTGCAGATTTTTTACCTCTAGACCTTGGGAGCACCGACGTTATACTCGGCATGACTTGGCTCCAGACTCTGGGGGAGGTGACCATTAACTGGAAACTACTGCAGATGAAGTTTCAGGAGGTCGGGCGAGCGGTGATACTACATAGAGACCCCAGCCTCTGCAGGGCATTAGTCTCTCTGAAGACCATGGTTAGGACCATTCAGACGAAGGGTGGCGGATATTTAGTGGAGCTGTACTCGCTTACCAGGGAGGGAGGAGCCGAGGCCAGTTCCGAGCAGCCCATTCCAAGGGAGGTTCAGCAGTTGATGGGGCAGTTTGAGGAGATATTCCAGGAGCCTCGGGGACTTCCACCGCCACGGGACCACGAGCACGCCATTGTTCTACGAGAGGGGGTTTCCCCCATTAGCGTGCGGCCCTACCGATACCCTCAGCACCAGAAAGATGAGATCGAGAGGATGGTTTCAGAGATGGTGCAGGCCGGGGTAATCCAGCCAAGCATTAGCCCGTTTTCCAGCCCTGTTCTATTGGTCAAGAAGAAGGATGGTAGTTGGCGGTTTTGCGTGGACTACATGGCACTGAACAAGGAGACGGTCCCGGATAAGTTCCCTATACCAGTGATTGATGAGCTCCTAGACGAGCTACATGGAGCGACTTGGTTCAGCAAGCTAGATCTGAAGTCGGGCTATCACCAGATTCGGATGCGGCGGGAGGATGTGCCCAAAACGACGTTCAGGACGCATGAGGGCCACTACGAGTTCCTGGTCATGCCCTTTGGGCTGACCAATGCCCCGGCCACCTTTCAGGCTCTAATGAATAAGGTATTCCGTCCCTTTCTCAGGCGGTTCGTTTTGGTCTTTTTCGACGATATCTTGGTGTACAGTCGTTCGCTGGAGGAGCACTTGGACCACCTGCAGGTAGTTTTTCAGGAGCTGCAGTACCACCAGCTTTATTTGAACAGGAAGAAGTGCCTGTTCGGGCAGCCACAGGTGGAGTACCTGGGACATGTGGTGTCAGCGGGAGGAGTAGCCGCCGATAAAGCTAAGATAGCGGCCATGCTGGATTGGCCACGACCTACTACTCTCAGAGGGCTGCGGGGCTTCTTGGGGCTTACAGGTTACTACCGCCGCTTCGTAGAGGGATATGGGACGATCGCCTGGCCATTGACAGAATTACTAAAGAAGGATCAGTTCCATTGGGGTGACGAGGCGACGACAGCTTTTGAGGCCCTGAAAAGGGCAATGACCACGGTCCCGGTCTTAGCATTGCCCGATTTCACCCGACCTTTCGTGGTCGAGGCAGACGCATCAGGACATGGGCTGGGCACGGTACTGATGCAGGACCATCGTCCTATTGCATACTACAGCCAGGTGTTGACCACCAGGGCCCGATTGCGGTCAGTCTATGAGCGGGAGCTGATGGCGATAGTCTTGTCCATTCAGAAGTGGAGACCTTATTTGTTGGGACGGAGCTTCATCGTTCGCACTGATCAGCGGAGCCTGAAGTACCTACTTGAGCAGCGGATGGTAGCAGAAGAACATCAGAAGTGGTTGCGCAAGCTGATGGGTTACAGATTCGAAATAGAGTACCGTCCGGGACTAGAGAACAAGGCAGCTGATCCTTTATCACGGCGGGAGGAGGAGACAGAGATAGCAGCACTTACCGTATCCATCCTGGACGATTGGGGCCCACTGCAGCGGGAGGTTGAGACAGACCCGGATTTGGCGGCTATACGAGAAGCTCTTTTGCAGGGGTCGACTGAGTACCCGGGGTATTCATTGCAAGAGGGGCGATTACTGTACTGGGGCAGACTAGTGATACCAAGGACTTCTCCTTTCTTACCGACCATACTCAGAGAGTTCCACGGCAGTGCTATTGGAGGACATTCTGGGGTCCTCAAGACCTACCAGCGGTTATCACGGGAAATTTACTGGAAGGGGCAAAAGAAGGATGTGGCTAGGATGGTGGCGGAGTGTGACGTGTGCCAGCGTCACAAATATCAGGCTATGTCTCTAGGAGGATTATTACAGCCACTATCCCTACCAGACAGAGTGTGGGAGGACCTTTCTATGGATTTTATTGAAGGGTTGCCTAAGTCGGGAGGGTTCAGCGTCATTTTTGTTGTGGTAGACCGCCTCAGCAAATATGCACATTTTATCCCACTTAAGCATCCTTACAGCGCTGTGTCAGTGGCCGACACTTTTGTGCGCGAGGTTATCCGTCTACATGGTCCCCCAAAGTCCATTGTTTCGGATAGGGACAAGGTGTTCCAGAGTAAGTTTTGGCAGGAGCTTTTTTGCCTACAGGGGACATCATTAAAAAAGAGCACTGCTTATCACCCCCAGACAGATGGCCAGACAGAGGTGGTCAACCGCAGTGTAGAGACGTATCTGCGATGCTTCATCTCGGAGAATCCTAAGGAGTGGGTTCACTGGTTACCATGGGCAGAATATTGGTACAACACTTCATACCACACGGCAGCCCAGCCGACTCCCTTTAGGATTTTATATGGCAGAGACCCTCCACACTTACTTCATTATGGGCAGGAGACGACCCCGGTTTCTGATGTGGAGCAGTACTTAGCTGAGCGGGACCGGGTTCTAGAGGAGCTGAAGCTCCATTTGGCGAGAGCTCAGCAGGTGATGAAGGCTCGGGCAGACCTCCACCGCCGAGATGTACACTTTGAGGTGGGCGGCATGGTATATCTGAAGTTAAGGCCCTACCGGCAGAGGTCGGTGGCTCATATGAAGAATGAAAAGCTGTCACCACGATATTTTGGGCCTTTTGAGGTCGAGGCACGGGTTGGATCGGTAGCTTACAGGTTGCGCTTGCCGCCAGGATCGACCATTCACCCGGTATTCCATGTTTCACAGTTACGCCAGGCTATTGGCACCCACGCTTCTTCTCCGACATTGCCCGAGTCACTTACTGCGGATATGGAGGTTGGACTGGAGCCAGAGCTACTGAAGGGGGTACG
Source organism: Scilla litardierei (assembly GCA_030789695.1). Classification (NCBI taxonomy): domain Eukaryota; kingdom Viridiplantae; phylum Streptophyta; class Magnoliopsida; order Asparagales; family Asparagaceae; genus Scilla; species Scilla litardierei. Next base: position 1,815,583 of record CM061141.1, on the reverse strand, counting down.
CCGGACCGACACAGGCGCGCGACAGGTCTTGTTGCAGTGGAAGGATCTACCAGAGCACGACAGCACTTGGGAGGACATGGCTGATATGGTGTTGCGATTCCCAGATTTCCACCTTGAGGACAAGGTGGCTCTTTGGGGGGGAGTATTGATGGGCCTGGGCCCAAACCCATGCGGGTTTTACACCCGCCGGCCCAGGCCAGCCGCCACACCCCCCTCTAGCCGACCCCTTGCCACACCCTCTTTTTTGTACTTGCCCTTTCCGAGTCCTCCTTGGAGTAGGATTCCCCCTCCCGCCCCGAGTCCTCCTTGGAGTAGGATTCCCCCTCCCGTCCCGATTCCTCCTTGGAGTAGGATTAGCCGGACTAGTCCTACTTGGTTTAGGATTGTCATGGTTTCTATTATAAATAGGGGGTAGCCTTCTCTTATTTTCTCATGCTTAATATTGGAATATTTCTATTGAGCATCCATTAGGAGTAGACGAGTGCGGACGTCCTCTAGGCGTCTTGGGAGGAGGGCACACCTCTTTTGTGTCCAATTATCTTTTTATTTCGCTTGTTATTTTCTAATAAAAATTCCATCTTTGTTAGTTCCTAACAACATGCTTTGCACATTAACATACTTTACGTTTCCAAAAAAGCGGTACATGACGTGCAGTGATCAAAAAGTACATGCTTCTTATATAATATGCAACATTGATGTTGATCTTCATGCATTAAAACCTAAATACGCCAAAATTTAGTGAACCCCATGTGTCTATGGTGAAAAATATCACTGTGAAACCGTTCAATTTTTAACGATCCAATGCATGCGCAAATTACATGGAAACCACAAAGCATTAAATTTTAACGATCCAAAGCGTGTGCAAATTACATGAAAACCACAAAATTTTTTATGTTTCTATGTTTTGGGACACGTGGAATGAACTGTACCTATCATCCAAAAAAGAAGGGGGAGTGGAATACTTAACCGCCACACGAGGAAAGTTCCTTCTATGTCAGCTCATACGACTTTATCTATACATGAATGTTTATGTATGTATGCTTACAGATTGGTAGGTAGGTACGTATGTACATATATATTCTGGAATATTCAGGTCCCTGAGAGTGAATCTCTTTTGCTAAAATCTGCAAGCAACAGCTGTATCTTTGCAATATTATGTGTTACTATACTTATTAATTCTGCATCGTAATTGTCAGGTATATCTCTATTCTGGCTTGTGTATCTAGCATGACTGAATTTTGTGGCCACCTACTAGTTTGTGGTATGATATACTAACTTGGCATGTGTAGCTTGCCATGCCGCACAGATGCTTATAGCGTCAAATTGTTTCATGCTGGAAGCATGCCAGACGTGCTTGTCCAATACATTTTTAAGAATTTACCGAGCCTTGGCGTATCATGTCTGTGTCCGTGTCAGCGAACATAGGTACTTTGCATTTCTTTTTTGTGTGATTTTTAATTCCTCCCCTTTGGAAGATGTGGATGTTGCACTCGAGGTTTCTTTATCCTGAATCTTGCACTCAAGCACAATAGTCTTCCTTCGGTGGCATGATTCGGTTGTGTGTGCACGCGCACGCGTACGCGTGGGTTTGGAGGGGAAGGATGAAGAGGGGCGGTTAAATTTTGTGATTCACAGGTACTAGTAACATTGCAGCTTTTTAACAAAAATACCAAGTTTATGTTGATAAAGGTCTGAATAGATGCTTTAGGCTTCTACAATGAAGAACACAAACAATCAAGGTTTGAGGTCTTGGTTTCGGTCTCGGTATCTCTCTTCCAAAAATTTAGGTTTCGGTATCGGTATCGCCCGTTTCGGTAGTTTCGAAAGTGTGTTTCAGTTCGTCCGTATTGGTAGTTTCAAAAATTGTAAGTTACATGTAACTAACAATTTTAGTTAAAATTTGTTACTAATAAGATAATGGCAAACTAATAAGGATAATTTGTAACTTATAACATAATTATGTACAATATTAGTTAAAAATATACTATTCACTTTAACCATTTAGTTAAAAAAACACTCCCGTTAGTTACAATATGGTAAACTTGTAAATAATGCGTAATATGTTTAGACAAATGTAGGGTGTGAATAGCGTGTCAATATCTCACTTTTGGGGTTTTTGAGAATTTTTATTTAGTTACACATTCTTCTTTTTCCGTCTTCGACCGATACTTAGTATCGGCCGGTATCGGCCAGTATCGATCGAAACTGATCGATACCATTCAGTATCGGCCGATACCGATACTGACCCCTAGTTTCAGTCTCGTTACCCACCGATACCAAAACGATACGGCCGATACCCGGGTATCGGCTCAAACCTCAAACCTTGCAAACAACACATGCTATGGCACTTCAAGGTTCACTTGTTTGATGCATTGTAGCTTTGTACACTATGTGGATGCTTCATGATGACGGAGAGACCCCAAAAGAGTGAGTTGATAGACACATCTTCTGATCAACTTGCTTATGCAGATTCCAAGAAGCATCCATAAATGAGTTGATCAGACACAAGCGTAGACAGTGCAAGATGGCCTACTTGTAAAAGGTTATTTTTTTTACTATTGGAAAAAAGAAATAGAAAGTTGTCAGAAAGCGGGGAAGATTTCACTTGAAAGTTGCATAGTAGTTTTACTTGCAATGGAAACTTTGGCCTCCAACTGTGGTTATTCCTATCAACTATCAGGTGTTATCAATAAAAACTTCCATGCAAGACTTGATATTGTGATTATTTTTAGCGTGCCTTTCTTGATTCTTGTCCTATCATTGTTTGTCAAAAAGATTAGTATTAAATGTTGCAGTATCACCTACATCACGAGTACATACACTGTAACTATTTATCTCAATGCCAGCGGCCAAGTAATAGACAAATATTCACTAGGCTATAGACCCATCACTATGCCATAATGTATCGTTCAGCTCTCCCTTCCTCCCAGATAACCCCTTATGCATAACTCCCCATGTTGTCATTTCCTTGGTAGCACTGTCCTGTGTCTTTCGTAACATAGGATATTCACAATGGAGGCCTAGGAAGCAGAAAGCAAGTCAGGTGCTTGTACTTGATTTTGTTGCAGAGGGGACTTGGTGGTTGTGGATGCCCTCATAAGTTGTTATGATATAGCTCGAGTCTTCTTGCTGTCGTTCCACTCTCTTCTTGACATGGCATCCTTCTGTTGAGCATCGGTAATAATTCCTGTCATCCATATGCATTTGGTTGCTGTTATTTCAGCTTTTATATACTAGATGAGTAAACTATTTGTCATGAAGACATAATATAACGGCATTATAAGTATAAATATGGCACTAAAAGATGGTATATATGAAAGTTATATTCAGTTCTTTCACCTGAACTTATTTTAGGTCACTAGCAGTTTGTCTTTCATAGTCGATGAATATCAATAATTAACTTATTTCCAAAAGCTCACGTTACTTGTTCAAAACCATGGCTGGCCTTTCGAAAACCTAATGTACTAGGGCTGCAAAGTTCTCGGAAATGAACAGAAATGAACCTTTGAACATATTCATCCATGTGTGCCCTTCGATTATGATGTATTCTCACACTATGGAACATGTAACCTTTTATATGCTCCTACTAGAGATCATAGATGTTTTACCTTGGGTTTGGGCTGTTCTTCACCATCTTCTTCCCGTACTTCCTCCACTTGTATCCGTCATCCAGTATCTCCTGCTCTGATTTTGTTCTGAATGCAACCTTGATGATACTTCCCTTTGGAGAACTTTTCATCATATTCCTGCTTCTGCATATGAGCGCAAGTAGAACATAAATATGAGAAGCTAAGAAGTATAATAACCACCAGTAATGTAAACGGAGAAGCTTCAAGTGGAACACTTGCTTGTTGCAGACACCCATGCTGTTTTTGCTAACACGATCACCATCGTCTTGCAGGAGTAACGGATTCTTCTGGTGATCACAAGCCGGTAACAAGTGCCGTTCTTGAAGCTCTTCATCCGAAAATGTCAGGTAATCGGAGATCTGGAATAGCATATCGTCTGAATGACTGCCCTCGGAGTAGTTTGATGATTGCCCCCAAGATGTGCAGGGAGACATTGCGGAAGGCAAGGGATCCTCCAAAATTTGAAGGCAGGACTCTGCAATGGGTGCCCGGGCTTTAAAAGAGGAGATCTCAGCTTCAACGGCGACGCCACGTGTTGCGATACAGAAACCGGTCCCGCATGGGGGGAAGACTTGGGAGACTTGACTTGATTGACTTGTATACCTTAATTTGATGATGGTATCATATTCATCTCTACATACCCATAAGAGTATGAGAAGGGACTCGGCTGAGTCAATTGCGTAGTAAACAGTGTAGAATAGTCTCTGCGTAGTCTCTGTCAATTGCAATTGCCCTTCCGTTCAAACAATTGTAGCCTTAAATGGTTGATCACCGTGTACACATTCATGTACAGAGTCTCTGTCATTTTTTCCCCTAGCATGCAGTTTTATGTGGTAACATTGCACTAGTCTGTCATACACCCTGTTTGGGTTTTTTTATGGAGTGTTACAAATGGACAAGGAACCATATTTCGTTGTATGCAAGCCTTGACAAAGTCAAATATGAAACCATTAGAAAATATTATTTGGCTGAATTTTGTAAAATTAGGCTGAACTCCTTTGGCCTGTTTTCATACAGCTACATTGAACTTTGAAAAACAAATACAAAACTATTTTGAACTTTTGAAATTTTAAATAACTATCTTATACTAACTTTTTTACATGTTGCAGTATCTTTCCAAAAAATTGTGTATGCACTCAAAACTCCTTATTTGTATTATGTTTATTTATTTATTTGTATTGCTTCTTTTTTTCTTCCATTTTTTGGAATCATTCTGCTGCTACACTGGAAAAAAATGCTAGAAACTCAATTTAAGAAAAAAATGATCAGGTTCGGGCTTTTAACGGTCCGGGGCTTCGATTTAGGGACGGTTTCTTTGCAAAACTTTGGTTTGAGATTCACTGATGTGAATAGTGAATTGTGGTTAATCTTGGGGAGAGAGAAGTTGAGTTTTGTGTTTTTTTTTGGAAAAGAGGCTGGCAAGTGGATTTGAGATTTGTTTGTAGGTCCCACACTAAAATCTTGTGTTTATTTTGGTTAGGACTATTGGACGAAGAAAGTTGAAAGTTGGAGAAAGATTATTAAACTAAAATATTTAAATATAATACTTAAATAAAGAAATCGCACACAAGCTTCGATTTTTGTGAGAATAGCAAAAAAAGTAGACTTCCGCGTGCGCTTGCAATTTAAAAATAAAAAAAAGACTGTCCACCGTTGCTGCTGATTGGCATCGTGCGAATGCGAGTGAGGAGCGGGTCCCACAACAAGTGAAACTTGGCTATAATCCCCAGAAATTGCGGGGATCTTGGGAGAGTGATTTTTTCCACCACATTGGCAAAATCTCCGCTGAAGGAATCCCAACGAGAGTCGCGGAAAGGACCAGAGCAGAGTGGGGGTGAGATAAGAGATAGACTATCTGCACCTCATTTTGAGGTGCAGAGAGATGACTTTTAACTAAAAAGAGAAAAACGATTCAATTTTTGTCACTTCAATTCCTCTCTCCTCCAAATTTTTACTATTTTCAGTAAATATTCCATCACTGCATCTCATTTTGAGATACAGACATCCCATCCCGTAAGATAATAAGAGAACAATAGAAGAAATGACATATAACAGTGAGCAAAACTCACTTTCTCCGCCCAAATTCCCCAGAAGGAACGGGCCCTTAAGAAGGGAGATTATTGTAAATAGATCAAAAGTTGGACGGTTTGGTGAATATAACCCATTTTTAATATTTTCCGTGCAGCACCAGGAAATTGTTTGTCAGATTCCCCCTTTGACGTATTTGAGCATCACTTGACTCGATCGGAGAAAATTTTTATTAAAACAAAAACATTAAACAAAAAAAAAATGGCGGAAGAACAGAGCATCGATCAATTCAAAGGACAATCTCGTCTTCCCAAATTCGCCATTCCCAAGCGATACGATCTCAAGCTCACCCCCGATCTCTCCGCCTGCAAGTTCACCGGAACTCTCCAGATCACCGTCGATGTCGTCGCCGGTACCAGGTTCCTGGTCCTCAACGCCGCCGATCTCTCCATCGACAAGGATTCCGTCAATTTCAAGGCTCCACAGTCGTCCAAGGTAAAACCCTAGTGGCATTTTGCTCGTCAAAAGGAAAAAATACTGATTTTTTTCTTTGAATGTGAAACTAGGAGCTCCACCCCTCTGAGATTGTTCTGGTAGAGGAAGATGAGATCTTGGTACTCGGTTTTGATGGGGCGCTGCCATTGGGCGAGGGTGTGCTGGCGATTGCATTTGCTGGGACGCTGAATGATCAGATGAAAGGGTTTTATAGAAGGCAAAGATTGGAACATTAAGCTAATTTTTACTTTGATATATTTTTGAGATATTTTTTGAAAATGTGTTATGATATATTTATTGGTTTCTGTTCCAGTGTTTACGAGTACAATGGAGAGAAGAAGAACATGGCAGTCACCCAGTTCGAGCCTGCAGATGCCCGGCGGTGTTTTCCGTCCTGGGATGAACCTGCATTCAAGGTATTGTCTGATATAAATTATTTTTTGAAGTGCTGAATAATATTATTTTATGGCTGTTGATTATCTTTTGATGATGTTGGCACATGTAATTGGATGATTTTTCTTTCATTTTAGTTATTAGGTAGAATTCTGCATTATTGGCATTGGCTTGTTTACATGAAAATGCGGAAATCTTCATACGACACAGCCAACTCAAACTTTTCATGGTTGCTACATTTCTTAGGATGATGTACCATGTTATATTTAAGCAAACTGGAGAGCATGTAATGCTTGATGATGTGCGCAACTAATTGTCTCGCATTTTAAGTTTCATTTCCGACATGACATGTGACACAAATTCACTCAGAATTAACTATGAAACCAGATTTTTTTCCAGAAGCAAAAAATGAGACCGTTTCACAGATGTAAGGTCTCAGGTTTGCTAATACTAACATGATTAGCGGATCTCAGGTTTGCTAACTTTTAGAAACTTAGATGTTGATCCGTGTTTCCTAATAACTAATCAAAGCATGATGTGATCATCATCCAAGAGAAAAAAAATAGTCACTGTAAACTGAAAACATGGTGAAATAAGTTATGCCTATTATCTATGATGCGAAGTACTTTTAAGTTTTAAGTCCCTACAACAGGGATCTAATAGACATCACTCAATCTATGTGTATGCAACTTAAATTAAAGACTGCGTGCAGAGACTACGAAGGCAACGTCTTTATGGCCCTTTCCTGGCCCAGTGCAGTTTGCCTCAATTGTTACGTCAAATCATTGAAGACGTCAATATATTGCAATCCATTACCAACATAAAACTTAATTTTAAGATTGGGACATATGCAGGATAAATTTTGTTGGCTTTGCAAGGAAGAAATAATGCTCGCTTTCTTGGTCTGCCTTGACACATTTCGATTACTCAGTTCATCTCTGTGCCGGTTGACTGGGTTGTCCATGTTTTCCACAAAGGACGCATGCCAACCATTATTCATGCGAACAAAGTTTTTCAGTCAACGTGATCATATATCAAGATATGTCAAATGCATTATGTTTGGCCAATGCTTAAAGCTGTTTGAACCATTGAATTCAAATGCAAACACGCTTTCAAGGAGATAGAAGAAATAACTGATTTCTGATCTAGGATATTCAATGGACATAGGGATAACAACTGAACTAAAAGTGAGTTAGAACACATGCTATGGTCATCCAGAACAACATCATATTAGTTTACCATCCCTGTTGGCTGATCTACAATGCAGACTAGCAGAAAAATCCAGTAACATGTTGATGATATAGCATACAGACCTTTTTCAGCAAAAAAAGTGACAATGATATAGTCTCCATCACAAGGCTTGAGTTATTTACACAATAGTTAGAGTTTGAACCCTGTACAACTATAGTTGAATTTTTTTGGATGAATGCTATTTGTCTAGTCTGACGACTCATTCTTAATTACCTATGGACCAGAAGAAATAAAAAATATAACGATCGAACATGCACATGCTAACAAGTTATTTGTCTGAATGGCCAGTATACATTACAGTCACCAATGTATTTTTAATTCAAATTTATTTATTTTGACATGTGCACGAGTCATGCTAACCATCTAAATGATGGATAAGGAATACTTGCATTAGTTATGCTTACAATTAGAGTTGCTTCTATGATAGATGCTAGGCTCATTAAATATTACTGTTCTGCTTGTTATTTAAAACATATGCCTAACTTATTTACTAATATATCTGTTCAGGCCATATTCAAAATAACATTGGAAGTACAGTCTGAGCTGATAGCTTTGTCCAATATGCCAGTCATCGAAGTGAAAGTTGATGGGCTTGTGAAAACTCTTTGCTTCCAGGAATCGCCAGTCATGTCAACCTATTTGGTTGCTATAGTTGTTGGTCTGTTTGATTATGTAGAGGCTTTATCACCAGATGGTATGGGCAATTTATATATCATCTATTCATAATCCTCTTCACCTTCCTACTCTAATTCCTGATCTCCGAAGCCCTCGTCTTTTTCTTACGTTTGCTTGATTGTTCAGGAGTTATTGTTCGTGTATATTGTCAAGTTGGTAAGAGCAATGAAGGAAAATTTGCGTTAGATGTTGCTGTGAGAACTCTGGATCTGTATAAGAGGTACTTCCCTTGTCAATGCAACTTCTTGTTTATTCACAAGGTGCAACAATTACAGAGCCTTTTGTCCCAAGTTTCTGGGGTCATCATAGTTATTTCGTATGCTCCATTTCTATATTCATTATGGTAAAATGTTTCATTTCAATTGATTCATTACTGCTATATCTCATCATTATACTATAACCGTGTCATGAGTTTATTTTAACGTTATTTTTTTACTGTGATCAAAGATGTAATTGTAATTGCTATTTACTGGTTGCTTTTCTTATCTAGATATTTTTCTGTGCCTTATGCACTTCCAAAATTGGATATGATAGCTATTCCTGATTTTGCTGCTGGTGCTATGGAGAACTATGGATTAGTTACATACAGAGATACAGCTTTACTTTATGATGATCTCCATTCAGCAGCTGCAAACAAACAATCGGTGAGCTGCCCTGAGCATTTGCACTTGCACTTGAATTCGTTTGAATATTGATATTTCAACATTTTTAGCAAGTCGTATGATTAATTTACACCAAGTGTTTTATGTGAAGTATTTATAATTCAATAATTCAGAGGTAATTTGTGTAGCTTACCAGATCTCTAAAGTGTTTTGTCATATTGTCAATTGGTTTTGGATATGATATTTGTGCAGTATTAACATAATTTACCTTAGTACGGCGAGTTCCCTTGTTTTCCCCCTTTCAGGTGGTTATCACTGTTACTCATGAATTGGCACACCAGTGGTTTGGGAATCTTGTGACAATGGAATGGTGGACGCATTTGTGGCTTAATGAGGGATTTGCATCATGGGTAATCATGGTTATCTTCTTTCAGTCATTTCCATGTTTGTCATTTGTATGTTCCTGAGAGCTAACAAACCTTTTCTGGAACTACTATGTTTACAGATGAGCTATTTAGCAGCGGATTCTTTATTTCCTGAATGGAATATATGGGCTCAATTTCTTGATGACACTACGTCAGGTCTTCGGCTGGATGCACTTTCTGAATCACATCCTATCGAGGTACACTCTTTTTTAAGAAGTCATCTATATGGGATGAATGGCTGCGGATACCTTTAGATGTTAATGCACTTAAAAGAATATTTTTGTCTTAGTTTCAGCTGTAAAGTGTTTAATAGTTGAGACAAACATAGTGCATTTTTATGAAAAATCCTAAAACAAGTTGATGTATTTGATAGTGACTGTTGCCAGTGTTTGATCTGGCAATCATACTTCTAGTTATGGAATATAGCAATTGTTATAGGGTGCTATTGTAATTTGACCTAATACTTATTTATATATAGCACAAAAGGAAAATAAATTAACTCCCATAAACGTCCAATTCTGCCATAACTTTATGGGTTCGAAATGCATAATATCATGGTATCAGATCGTATCGACCTTGATTGAAGCCATATAGCACCAAACATGATTGCGTTCAACTCGCATGATTTGGTCACATCATTTCAATCATACATCGACCGTGATCATGACAATGCCCTCAATCATGTTCACACAATTGCAGCCATCTCTATCCCAATCCAATCACAACTGCATCATTGGCCAATTGCGGTTACGCATCCATCTTCCTGCCTCACCCACACCATCATTGCCGGCACGATCCCACTATGAACTCATTGCCGACCTGACCTCACTGCCGCATCCCTTATGGTATATCAATCTTATTGCAGCTCAGTATTGTCTCTGCGCTGCTTTGTCATTGACCTTGCTTTGCATCGTGTCCTTGCTGACCTCATCTTGTCCAGATATAAGTCTCATGAACACTGCAGGATCCACCACTGCCAATTCTCGATTCTGAATTCTCGTTGATAAAAAGAGAGATCATAAATCAATAACATAGCTAGTAAGTAAACTGAAGGGTAGAGGATGGTTTCTTTGTCTTGAAGAGTTAAGCTTAGATTAATATCTGTAACATCGCAAGGGAGGATCTGTGTAGTTTTACCCAAGGGTCCAGATGAGAGTTCTGTAAATGTACCTAAGGCAGATGCTGTGGTTGTGAAGGTTGTAGTGATTGTTGTGTGCTGAGACTCGGAAACTCAGATCGCTGAAGAACTCCGGAACAAAGATAAACAAACAAACAAACCAATACAGCACTAATAGAATTGCTTTTAGGCCATGGATCGGTCAAGGAGAAACACCGATGAGCTTTATTACGAAAGGAGAGAACAAACCAAATCTTCGTCTTCACATGCGAAGAAGCACATAATATCTATCCAAAAGCTCATAATATAATCTCTCAAAGTTGACTCACAAATGACGGCTCAAATTCTCTCCAACAATGTCGCACATGAAACCCTAACCTAAAACCATATATTTATAACCCTTGGTTACAATAAGTGTCATCATTGGTTAGGAGTTCCAGAAGATACGGATCCCATCTTTAACGACATCCTATCCAATCACAGCTCTACGCAATTAATGCGCCGCACCCTTGTGGGCTTTCGCCATATCCTAGTAGGCTGCATCCTAATGGGCTCCCTTTGACCGATCAATCTTCTTTCTGTATTGAACGACCGAAGTGCCGAGCCGAGCGTACGAGCTATCGACCAACGAGCCACCATACAACGGTTAGACCGAACATGGACTTCAACCGAGTTACAACCGAACGACCCAATGCCGAACGATCGACCATCAGACCCAGACTGATGATTGATCGACCAAATGCACTGGAGAAGACCAAATGTTCAGTATCTTCGTACCTGACTTGTGCAAATTCAAATAGATCGAACCTAAGCATAGTCGAGTTATCTCTGCACAAGATAACTCGTCTGTACAACCAGTGATTCTTCCGCACCGAATCGAGCCAACTTCCACCGTGTTGACATATGGATTTTGTTCTAATTCATGAGTTTACTTCTTTTAAGATCACTAACAGGAAGCTATATGATGGGTTTCTTGTGTATCAGAGTCAAAACAAGCAGGCCGCGCGCAAGGGGGGAGCGGTCGAACCTTCCCAGGGGCATTTTCGTCAAACCTAATCCTTATTTTCTAATTAATTATTTGGGAGTGGCTAACTTGTAATTAGAGGGAATGGGTTTTGTATTTAATCCTATGGTTAGCCGCCGGTTTATGCATGCTTATTATTGATATTTTGTGAGAGTTCTTCGGAAGTTCTTCGAGGGATCTTAGGAGAGTGCGGACGTCCTCGCTTATCGGTGTCTTGGGAGGGTAGTTGCCCATAGAATTGTAGCCAATTTATCTTTTTATTCGCTGTTTTGATTAATATAATTTCAGATTTTTCTCGTTCCTATCAATTTGGTATCACAGCGCGTAACGATCCATGACGACGTCAACAAGGTAAAAGAACAAGTTCGAGGATTTGGAGGAGAAATTCAATGGCGAGATCGAAGGGGCGAAGAAAACGCTAGCGAGGCACGGGGAATCAATGGGAAAGTTGGCGGCTTCCGTTTAGAGATTGTCGGCTTCCATTGAAAAGGTTGCGGTGAAGCAAGAGAAGACCGATGAGCAATTCACGTAACTAATTTTTCAGTTGGCGGCCAATGCAGAAAAAAGAGGAAAAGGTGACGAAAACCCTAAATCAGCAGGAAAGGCGCCACCTTTGATCAAGGGAAAGGAAAAAGTTGAGCTTTTTGATGCAAAAAAATGTCCATGTGGAGGAGGAATACTACGAGGAGGAAGAAGAGGAGCCGTGGAAGGTGCATTATCGCGATGAAGTGCGACGAAAGGCGGAGGAAGCGAGGAGGGGGGCGACGGACCTAGCCGTCGCTCCCAAGATGAGTGCCAAGAAGGAGAGTCGCAGGAGCAATTTCGGCCTCCCGCGGGCCCCCAGGAGGTTAGGTGGGGGGCACCCCCAGCCCCGCCTGGGCTCGACGAAGGGGCCCAGGCCCTCGGCGAAACCCACCGGGCCCTTGCAGGGCCGCGGGGGCCCCGGAGTCCATCAGCAGGGCCCAGCGGCCCTGTACAGGGCCGCTGGGGCCACGATCTTCCTCGGCAAGGGCCTGCGGGCCCTCTGCGGGGCCACGAGACCCCGCTAACGCCAGGTGGGTCCCCCACGGGGGTGGGAAGCACCGCAGGGGCATCAGCAAGCTATGGGGGGCGTTCTGCCCTATTCGAAGGTCCCGGCGCATGTTTTGACGTCAGATTTGATCCAGGATAGGGGCATGAGTATTATGATGATGGAGGAGGGTTTTGGGACCCTCCCGACCCTTGGTACGACGACGATAGATGACGTCCTCCACCCCACACCCATAAGGGACTCTCGGGGAACGGCGGGGAGGATACAGAGGCTTTCAGGAGGAGTATGAGGACCAAACTGGAGGCTACGGTGGGCGAGGGGAGGGGCCCTGCGTGGGCCATGGAGATCGCTGGAGAGGATCGGAGGGAGGATTTGAGACACACCAGGAGAGGTGACAGTACTACCACCAGCCTAGACATGGCAGATGACGGGGGACCAGGCGGGATTCAATATGGACAGACTAAGGAAGTTGAAGATGCATATATTCGATGGGATGGACCTGGTCTCGTGGATCTACAGGGCAGAGAGATTTTTTAGGATCTCTCACACGACTGAGGAGCAGAAGCTTGAGGCAACGGGCATCTGTCTGGATGGAAAGGCCCTTACTTGGTTTCAGTGGAAGGATGCAATGCATCCTTTTCGCTCGTGAGAGGAGATCATGGATCAGATGGTGGAGAGGTTCAGAGACCTCCATTTGGAAAACGTCCGGGAGCAACTGCTATCACTCAGACAGGAGGGCACGGTGATAGACTATTTAGAGAGGTTCGAGGCCCTAACAGGACAGGTGCACGGGGTGGCATATGAGACGATGGAGAGCACCTTCATGAAAGGGGCTGAAGGCCACTATTCGAGCAGCGATTCACATGCAGAAGTCTCAGAGTCTGATGGAGGCCAAGGAGTACACTCAGATGGCGGAGGATTGTCAGTTGGAGGAGAGGAAGGCGAGGGATGGCTGGAGTGGACCAGTTTCTCGGAGTTAGACAGTGACAAGAGGGCAGCAGAGAGCCACTATGGGAGCAAATCCGGCCACCAAGGAGAAGAGTGGGGAGATGAGCAGTGCACCGCAGTCTGGGGGACAGAGATGAGGGAGAAGCGGCAGAAGGGCCTATGCTTTCATTTCGACGAGCGGTTCACACCAGGCCACCGATGTACGTGGCGCAAGCTCCAGGTACTGCTGCTAGAGGATGGTGAGGACGCGGCTGAGGTGGAGGACGAGACCGCTGAGGTCGAGGAGTCTGAGGGCCACCAACTAGACGTGGCAGAGGTTTCCCTTAACTCTGTGGTATGGTTCATACCGAACCATACCATGAAGTTGAGGGGATATATCGGTGACCAGGAGGTGACCGTGCTTATTGACAGTGAGACGACCCACAATTTTATTTTCAGGAGAGTGGTGGCCCAGCAAGAGCTCCAACTAACATTCTGGAAGTTTCAGTGTCATGATGAGGACATGAAAGAACGAGAGCACTTGGTGAGTTTGCAGAGGGCTGGTGCTGACATTATAGGGGGTACAGGTGATCACAGATTTTTTGCCTCTAGACCTGGGGAGCACCGACATCATCCTGTGCATGACATGGTTGCAGAAGTTGGGGGAGATGACGGTGAATTGGAAACTGCTCAGGATGGAGTTTCAGGAGAAGGGAAGAGCAGTCACACTACAGGGAGACCCCTGCCTTTGCAGAGTATTGGTCTCACTGACGACCATGGTGCTGACCATTCAGATGGAGAGTAGAGGATAGTTGGTGGAGTTATATTCACTAACGGGAGAGGGAGGCGCTAAGGCCAGTGGAGAGCAGCCCATTCCAGGAGAGGTACACCAGCTGATGGGGCAGTTCGAGAAGATCTTTCAGGAGCCCCATGGTCTTTCACTACCGAGGGATCACGAGCACACCATAGTACTGCGGGAGGGAGTGTCCCCCCATCAGCATGAGGCCCTACCGTTACCCCCAGCATCAGAAGGACGAAATTGAGCGAATGGAGGTAGAGATGGTGCAGACGGGAGTGATACAACTTAGTGTGAGTCCTTTTTCCAGTCCAGTACTGTTAGTGAAGAAGAAGGATGTGAGCTGGCGCTTCTGCGTGGACTACATGGCCTTGAACAAGGAGACAACACCAGATAAGTTTCCCATACCAGTTATTGATGAGCTCTTGGACGAGTTGCATGGGTCAGCCCTATTCACCAAGATAGATCTCAAGTCGGGCTACCACCAGATCAGGATGCGGCGGGAGGACGTGTCCAAGACGACGTTCAGGATGCATGAGGGTCACTACGAGTTTCTAGTCATGCCTTTTGGCTTGATTAACGCACCAGCTACTTTCCAAGCTTTGATGAACAAGGTGTTCTGCCCTTACCTGAGACGATTTGTACTAGTTTTCTTCGATGATATATTGGTGTACAGTCGTACCTTGGAGGAGCACTTGGACCACCTGCAGGTCGTGTTCTAGGAGATGCAGTACCATCAGCTGTTCGCGAACAGAAAGAAGTGCTTATTCAGACAGCCACATGTGGAGTATCTGGGGCATGTGGTATCGGCAGACGGGGGTGGCAGCGGACAGATCTAAGATTGCGACGATATTAGACTGGTCGCGTCCTACCACTCTGAGGGGACTGCAGGGATTCTTGGGGTTGACAGGATACTACCGCAGATTTGTGCAGGGGTATGGGACTATCACATAGCCACTGACTGAGCTACTGAAGGACCGGTTCATTTGGGGAGGAGGCGATGACAGCATTTGAGGCCTTGAAAAAGGCCATGACCACCGTACCAGTTTTGGCGTTGTCAGACTTTTTCATACCCTTCGTGGTGGAGGCAGACACATCGGGACATGTATTAGGAGCAGTATTGATGCAGGATCAGTGGCCCATTGCATACTTCAGTCAGGTGTTGACCGCTAGAGTCAGGCTGCGATCTGTCTACGAGATGGAGTTGATGATCATTGTCTTGTCTATTCAGAAGTGGATGCCGTACTTGTTGGGGAGGAGTTTTCTGATGCACACAGATCATTGGAGCCTCAAATACTTATTAGAGCAGCACATGGTAGCATAAGAGCATCAGAATTGGCTGCAGAAGTTGATGAGCTACTTGTTTGAGATTGAGTATTGCCCGGGGATAGAGAATAAGGCGGCTGACGCACTTTCACGGCGAGAGGAGGTAGAGTTGGCGGCGCTGGTAGTTTCAGTGCTCCAAGACTGGGAGCCACTGCAGCAGGAGGTTGACAGGACCAGGACTTGGCAGGCATACGTGCGGCGCTATTACAGAGATCTACAGAGTATCCAGGGTATTCTATTCAGGACGGACGGTTACTACATTGTAGGAGATTGGCTCTGTCGAGGACTTCGACATATATACCGACCATACTTCAGGAGTTCCACAGCAGCACAATAGGAGGGCATTTTGGGGTCCTTAAGACCTAGCAGAGACTGACGAGGGAGGTCTACTGGAAGGGAATGAAGAAGGATGTGGTGAAGATGGTTACCGAGTGTGACGTTTGCCAGCGTCACAAGTATCAGGCGATGTCCGTGGGAGGATTACTACAGACGCTGTCCTTGCCCGATCAGGTTGGGAGGACCTATCCATGGACTTCATTGATGGACTGTCAAAGTCGGGAGGATAAGCAATCATATTTGTTGTGGTAGACCGCCTCATCAAGTATGCGTACTTTGTACCACTTCGGCATCCGTATAGCGCAGTATCGGTGGTGGAAGTTTTTGTGAGAGGTCATTTGCTTGCATGGACCCTTAAAGTCTATTGTCTCTGATAGAGACAATGTGTTTCTTAGTAGATTCTGACAGAAGCTTTTCAGGCTTCAGGAGACATTGTTGAGACAGAGTACAGCCTACCACCCGCAGACTGATGGACAGACGGGGGTCGTCAACAGGAGTGTGGAGACTTATCTGCAATGCTTTATTTCAGAAAATCCCAAGGAGTGGGCTCGTTGGCTGGCGTGGGCGGAATATTTGTATAATACCTCTTATCACACTGCAGCTCAGACGACGTCTTTCAGGATTTTGTATGGCAGAGACCATCCTCATTTACTACATTATGGGTAGGAGACGACACCAGTATCAGATGTGGAGCGGTATTTGGCAGAGAGATCAGATTTTGGAGGAGCTGAAGCTCCATCTGGCTAGAGCTCAGCAGATTATGAAGACGAGGGCAGATCTACACCGCAGAGTTGTGCAGTTCGCAGTAGGAGATATGTTGTACCTGAAACTGAGACCCTACAGGCAGTGATCCTTAGCCCACAGGAGGAATGAGAAGTTAGCGCCGCGATGTTATGGACCTTTCGAGGTCGAGGCGAGAGTGTGACCAGTGGCTTACAGGTTGATACTATCCCCATCATCTGCTATTCACCCGGTATTTCATGTCACAACTTCGCCAAGTTATCGGGGACCACAACCCCTCACCCACGCTTCCAGAGACATTGACAGTTGATATGGAGGTGAGACTGAAGTCAGAGGAGTTGAAAGAGGTCCGTAGAGGGAGCACAGGAGAGCGGGAGATTCTCCTACAGTGGAAGGAGTTACCAGAGAACGAAAGCACGTGTGAGCCCTTGGACGTGATGGCACCTCAGTTTCCAGACTTCCACTTTGAGGTCAAGGTGTCTCGTTGGGGTGGTAGTATTGATGGGCTTCTCGTGTATCAGAGGCGCAACAGGCAGGGCACGCGCAAGGAGGAGCGGCCGAACCTTCTTAGGGGCGTTTTCGTTGAACTTAATCCCTATTTTCTAATTAATTATTTGGAAGTGGCAAACTTGTAATTAGAGGGAAGCGGTTTTGTATTTAATCCTAGGGTTAGCCGCCTGTTTATGCATGCTTATTATTGATATTTTGTGAGAGTTCTTCGAGAGTTCTTCGAGGGATCTTAGGAGAATACGGACATCCTCGCTTATCGGCGTCTTGGGAGGGTGGTTGCCCTTGGAATTGTAGCCAATTTATCTTTTTATTCGCTGTTTTGATTAATATAATTTCAGATTTTACTCGTTCATATCATTATGGCAAATGAATCATTTGACTAACGGATGGAGATGATGCTCAGATTTACCACGTATAAATTAATGCCATTGAGGCTTTGGGTTTGGGAATTTGTTTGCATATTGTGAAGGAAGTGTTAAAGTACCTTGGTATAATACTCCAGGTAATGATGGAATGGCCCCTTGCTGGTTTTTGGATAGGAAAATTTCTGGTATATATGAATTCCTATGAGATCAAGAATTAATTGTCGCTAGCATTTTTTATGGGCGAACGAGGCAATTTTTAAAGTATGCTTGAACAAGAGCAATTTTCGGATGGGTGGGCTCCTAGAAAGTTCTTGCTTGAAAAGTATGTTGTCTCAACTCTGATTTATTGCGGGATATGGATCTGATCGTGAAGGGAAATTGAACCTTGCCACAAGTCCCAAGGTTTAGGGGTAGGTAATTGCTTGTTTTTATTTTTACACCGCTGATGTCAAGCAGTTGCAGATGTAATGAGAGTAGTTTGGACTCATGTTTCCTGGTTGCCTTCAGCTAGAGTATGCTCTGGTCCATCTACAAGCATTTGGAGGCCGACCACATCATTCCTGCCCAAGAGATAATTTGCGGACACGTGCCTTCTTGGAAAGATCTCAAACCCTCATGAGTCAGTTTGGAACAAGAAATAGAGGAAGCATAGAAGTCAGAACTTTAATTGAAGCCATGAGATAGAATAGTGGTCATTTTGTTGTGTCCGTTGTGTCTAAAAGGATATGATGTTTAGATAAGTATCCCTATTTTAAAGTTTAGGTAGATCTTTTCTTTCCAAAAGTTTGTTATTTAAAAGTATATGCTATGTTTATATTATTTCTTGGTGCAGTATGTTTAACCTACGTCACTTTGGTTGTAAAGACCAAGTGAATAGATTCTTACTCTTCAGTTGAGGAGGTACCTGTATAGAAGGGGGGAATCCTTTAAAAGAGCTTCATCTATATAATAATTGGGCTATCTGGCAATCTAAGGGTACACTCATAGTCACATGAATCGCACCAGGGGCTCTATTGACTTAGAAGTTCAGATTCCACGAGAAATGCTTTTTGGCAATAAATGCAAGTACCATGACTAGGTTTAGTAATATTATGATACAAGTCGTGTATTGACTTTGGTTCGTCATTAGGGTATTGGGTAACTGGGGTTTCTTTATACCACTCGTGTCTGAGGTAATTGATTTTGGACAGAATGAGAATATCAAGCAACCTTATGAAGGTATATTGAATGCTTGTAACCTTTGCCGTCGATGCTAGCTACTTCGGCAGGACAATGGCTGAAAACAATGGGCTTTGTATCCGGGTAGCTCAGAGTCATCTTAATAATAGCTGAGCTGTCGAGATGAATTTATTATCTTTGCACAGTATATTTTCAAAGGTAATTTAGAATGTTAAACTCCTCATGACCGCCTGTGACCTCCCACTTGGGAAGGACAGTCATGCCATTGGGCTAACCCGTTTTGGCATCTCTCTCTCTAAAATAGATATTGATTGTCTAACATCTATTCGATTGGGCCAAACATGCGAATCCAACCCATCCAAATTTAAAATTAGACAACCCAACTGGAAAAATCCATTCAGTTACCTACCTATAAATAAAATTTCAAATGATTTAGGTATGTTTTATCCATGCAAAATATGGTTGTAAAATTAACATACCAGGATTGTCATAAAATCGACTAATTTGTTGCTACATATGCATCGTTAAAACACATTCAAAGCATTTAAATTATTGTTTGTAGGTAGTTTAGATGTGGAAGATCACGTCCAACGAAATAGATTTATAATAAGGTTATATCTAATTTTAAACTTGAATTGGGTGGATATATTTCAAAATGATGAAACCTCTTAACCATATATACTCATCCAATGCTTTTGCTTATTTAGTGTTACTGCCTGATGTTTCAGGTTGATATAAAACACGCCAATGAGATTGATGAAATTTTTGATTCAATAAGCTACGACAAAGGAGCCTCTATTATTCGAATGCTGCAAAGTTACCTTGGTGCATCATGCTTTCAGGTTTGGATATATTGGTTGATTATCCTTCTCTAGAATCTCTAAATTTTATAACTGCTTGATTTTTTTTGATGAAGCCTTATGTGACACCCGGTAATTTTTAGTGGACAAGGGGGCATCCCAAGTCTATCTACTTTGTTAGTTGCTTTCTTATTTTGGGTACTCTCAGTGAGGGTCTCAATTGGCCTCAATTGCTAACCTATAATTGATGGGAAGAAAATACAATAATAGCCATTATATGTGCTGGGTTATCTGAATTCAGTTTCATGACCACATTGAGTTTTCATTGTCAACGGCTTTATCTAAGCGAGAACTATTTGTACTCCGTACAATAATAATAGCCAAAGACATAAGCAAGTGGTCGGCATTATACAAGCAATTAATGTTTTGCCCTATTGATCTTACTGATTATATAACATATATATAACATAAAAAACATTCAAATGTGCATCATGAGTCTTGACTCCCTGTATCCGTAGTATTTTTTTCTTCATGCAATAAAGTCAGCAGTATACATTTCTATCATGGGTAGCATATCATTTAGCTTCTAATATTGTACTTTTTTTCCTCCTTAGAAAGCACTGGCTTCTTATATAAAACGGTATGCTTATGCAAATGCCACGACTGAAGATTTATGGGCTGTTCTTGAGGAGGAGTCTGGTGAGCCTGTAAAGATGTTGATGAATTCATGGACAAAGCAAAAAGGATATCCTGTTGTTACTGTAACAGTTAAGGACAATTTGTTGACAGTCGAACAGGTTTGTCTATATCAACCTAATCTGTTTCTAAGTGCAAGGAGTGAAATATAAAATTCTCACTAGTTTAGATGTTCAAATGACCTTAATTTTGTGGACCGGCTATAACACGACTTAGCTGCTGTTATCAGTACATTGAAGATTTATTTCTGTTACAATGATTACAAGTCTGTTAACAACTCTTCATACGAGCTCAAAGTTCAAAGTTCAAACTAGTATGCTTTACATTATGTTTGTACAAAAAAATTCGTAGGCTGAGTCAGGCCGTTGTCAACACAATTAATGCATATCAATCTCGTTTATTTGCCATACCAAACAAGTATGCCAGGAAGATAGCTAAAGGTATGATAACTATTTCTTGTTTCCAACTAAAATTATCTTGGGCAGTGTGATAGCAAATAATATCTATTGACCATTGACGGTTACATTCTCAGATAAATTGTCATTTTCAGGGCACCTAGTATGTCCACGCATGCAGTGATAAGTGTAAAATAAGGAAGCACTATCTTAGTATTGGATACAAACTATGAAAAGTGCATTAAATTTTGGTTGAAATTTAAATAGGATTATGATTTTTTATACATCGGAAATCAACTAAAGAGCGCGCGCCTCGATCCCACGCTGTCCTGGAGGGAGGGGGGAGAGATGCCAATTGAGCTATTGCTCATCGGCAATAGGAGTATGATTTAAGCATACATTGATCGAAGCAATAAATAGGCATAATGAAATTCTTCCCTCAAAGTATTGATATTATACAATTAAATCTTAGATCTCAAACATACTAAAGTAGACTGTTCTCTTTTATTTAGGGATTGACAAAATTTGTTAATCATTATGCTGAGATCTTCATCTCTGTGCTAACCGGAAAGGCAGCAGTGTAATAGTTAAAATTGTTAAATATTAATGAGCACTTAAATGAAAGTCAAGATTTTCAAACCTTTTTTCGTTTGTCCTATCTTGAATTTTGAATATACATTGTCTTTGTTTGCATAGTTCGACTTCACAATTATTATAATAACTTAGTCCAAAAATGCAACGAGTGATTTCATAATCATACTTTTTTCAAGAAAAGAGTATACATATAAAGTATTAATTTTATTACCACCTTGAAATAACCTTTTCATGATAATTTATTATTATATATCAATATTTTTCACCGTTATCAGTAATTCATAATATATATTAGTTTATTAAAATAGAAAGAACAATTTTTAAATAATACCAAGTTATCTTGTATTATATTATCTTCTAATCAACCAAAATGCATAAAATTTCAGACATTGCATGCATCCATGAATTTTTAAAATGTGGAGTACTACTTATTAGTTGCACTCTATCATTAATCCCACTCATATTGGACCGATTCAAATTTCTGTCATTACTTTAACTAATAAGCAAGTGACAACTCTTTGATACATTCTTCTCTTTTCTAAAAAAACATGTAATCACTGTCTGTCTTTTATTATACAGAATAACAAAATCTATTTTAAAGGAAGATTGGTGACTCAAAAATAAATCCATACATGAAACTTATATTATAAAGCTCAATTAAGATAAAGCAAATTCCAATGTCATGTAGTTTAATGCAAGCAATTTTGTCATAGCATCATCACAAAAGCAAATTTTTAATGGAAAGAGATGATTGTGGTTGACAAGGTATTTACTTTCTAGATTATATTGCTAAAATAAAAATAATAATTATTGTAAAAGGTTCACCACAATTTTGATATAACTATCAAGCTCAACATCAAATCAGAAAAATTATTGTGGGAATGCACCTTTATGTGACAATAAAGTTATGTGAGTCATTAGCCAGATGACTCTTATGTTTAAGAGCAACATCACTTAAAGACTACAAGAATAGTCAAAAAGTGGAATTTAACAGATGGTGTGAATAATAAAACCAAATAAAATGACATTAAATTTTGTAATATCAGTAAGTTTGTTTTACATGATCGATGTTAAAAGTTGCATGATTGGATCTCGATGGTGATGGTGGTAGAATGCATCATTCAACATCTCTTTATATATAAACAGCTTCAATAATATTGATATTATTTGTGCATTTTTACCGGCAGTATGTTATCAACAAATGTTTGCCATAATGGTGATATAATCCTTATAATTGCATTAATAATGATTATACTTGCTAAGGCCAAAATTCCTTATGATGCATCTTAATGGAAAGATCTACTATACAAAGTGGATGGTTTTTTATACATGCATTTTCGATCGTAACACCATCAACCTTCTCGACCAAATTAATGAGCAAAATTCTCAAGGAAATATGCTGCAGTATATCGTTAAAAAACAACCATAAAAATCAAATTAATATGGTGATAATACTATTTAACAATTACACGCCAATATTTATTTTTTAATGAAATATAATCTCACAAGCTATATTATGAATAATAAGAGATAGTATTTAAAAATCTATTATACTACTAGTACACCATATGGCACCATTTGTCCCCATGTTGCAAAGAAAGAGTGGTGCCACATCAACCCCCACATGGGGTGCCACCTCACCCTCCCAAGAAAAAGCCTCCCAAGACCCACTATTTACATGTTTGTCTTTGCCCTTTCATAAACCCAATGAGCATCCCAAAAAACCCACCCTCTTCACCATATTTACAGGTTTGCCATTGGGCCTTTTCCACTTTGCAACACCACTTTTTTGCACCTTAATCCCTGCTTTTCTCTCTTTTATGCCAAACGATACACACCCACACACCCACAATTCTCTCTCCTTTGCACCTGCACGTGGGTCCCGCATATTGTGTAAGGGTTTTTTCTTGGGTCCATGTGCACTATAATATATAACTTATAGATAAAAAAATAGTTACATTGTATGATATTTCGAATAGAATTTTGTACTTCGTAGAGAATCTTGTGAGCATACAATTGGCACACTTAATCATGCGTATCATAAAAATCACAAGATTTTCTATGTATTACAAAATTCTATTCAAAATATTGTAACGTGCAAGTATTTTTTATTTCAAATTGTGTTATTTTAATACTTTTTACCATTATTAATATAATCTTTTGGTTTTTTATCATTTAAAAATAGATATTTATATACAAATTTTGTTAAAATATGACTAACTTAATTTTATGATTATTGTTATCTTAATAATGCTGAATGAACATCTCCCTAAATTTTGCTACCATCCAAGGATATTATTGATTTAGCTAAGGGATTTGATTATAGAGTTATGAATGAAAATACATGTATAAAAAACTATGTACCATGTGAAGTAGATCTTATCAATGCATATATCATGGGATACATACCGACACTTTTAATATCTTATACTTCGTGACCATTCAATATGGGCCAGTTAAAAATGTTCCATACATCTGGCTAATTACTAAAGGCACTAGACATCTGGCTAATTACTAGAGGCACTAGCCATCTAATTACTAAAGGCAGTGTTAAGCACATATAGTTGTATGATAAGGGGTTTCACCTTAGCATGCAAACTATTGTCACCATCTTGACTGGCGTTTGATGATAACATGGTGCCAACAAAAACTTAAATAACATCAATGTTATTGAAGTTTTTAAAGATGATGAATGCCTAGAATTTGTGATACAATGCATTCTTTTCTGTAGATGCTACCATTATCATCCAAATCCAATCATGGTACTTTTGACATCAATCATGTGTGTCCAAATGTAATGTAATTTAATTTTTAAAGTACATTTTGATTAACTATTTTGTTTTGTTTTGATTATTATGCGACGTCACTCTTTAATATGCGGTCATCCGACCAATGAGTTTCATCTCTATCGCTACATTTGTAAAATTATTTTATCTCTTTTGGATGTTAAGAAGGATAGTCAAATCAAAGTTGTGATGAATTTTGTATTATATTATCTTTGTTTTAGTTTTGATGTCTGGAAAATGAAGACCTTTTTGACTATTATCATCTTCATTCATAAAATAAATCTTTTGTGTTGATTTATGAAAAAATTATGTACAGTAGACAAACAAACGGAATACATGATATTGGCATTTACATGTCATTTTAATACAACTTTGTGATGTAAATTTGATGTATGAATAAATTTTGAATATTTAATTCATCTTTGAAAGAAATTTCATTATTTTGTATTATAGAATATGGGTAAGGATTACAATATGCTTTTTAAAAGAATAGAAAAATGCATCATAGCATTGTTGCTCACTTAATTGGTTAAATAAAACAATGGTAGATGTTATGCTCCATTTGTTTTGAGATGGAGGAGTAATGGAGTAGTTTTGAGAGGATGGAGTAATGATGGAGTGCAACAAGAAACAGGAATTCAGCATTTTAACAATTCAAATGCGTATGCAATGTCTAAAGTTTTATACACTATGATGGCTAAGAATGTAATATAATAGCACATAATTAGACATTATTTAGAATTTATTTACTCTATTTTTAGAAATTAATTTACATGATGGATTGCGGATGCATGCGGATACATGTCAATTTTTTTTGATGGTTGAAAATAAATTATCAGAATATTTTATTTCAAAGAAATAATAAAATTGATGTTTTAGTCTCTTTTCTTAAAAACTATGGCTATGAAATTAACTTATTATGTTTTTTAAGATTTGGATTACACAGTTTTAATAATAGCTGTGAAGTTAAAATATGTAAACAAAAACAACATCGGGTCAAAATTTCAAAACAACATGAGAAAAAACAAAGAAGGTTTCAAAATCCTTTTTTACTTGTAAGTTGACAGTATTTAGCTCTTCTAATAAATGTAATTATCACAAGGTAGACTTTTAAGTGAGCATATAAGTGAAGTTCTTTTCATAACGAATAAGGAATTTTGTTAACGGTATATCAAGAAGAATATGTATTCTGTTTAATACTTTTGAGATCCAGGTTTTAATGTATAATATAAACATTTTGGGATGAATTTTTTTTTTGAAACCAAGATCATAAGCAGGACTTACGCCTGGGGTTCCATAACCTAATCCCTCTAAAAACGAGCATGGGTGGTTGTGAGGTAGATTTATTATCCCACCATTATCAGTAACACTGCTATGTTTTCATTAAATGAATGAAGTCGAAAGCTGAGGTCTAAGAAGCATGGACAAACCAACATGGGCACATACCGACACATATGCAGCTGAGCAGAGTTTAATTGCAATCAATTAGGAGAACAAACTGAAATTATTGAATCATGCTGCGTAGTTCTTACGCTTTCTGTTTATATATCTTCCAAAAAATACACAATAAACTGAATTAATGCGGGAAGACGCATGATATTGAAAAACATCCTAGAGGGCGGGGGGGGGGGGGGGGGGGGGGGGGGGGGGGGGGGGGGAAGAATAGGGTGTATGATACAGATTAAAAAATAATAAGTAACATAATAATTCAAAGTGCACATAATCAATCACAGATTTTTAACAGAGTGACTCTCCGCCTAGGCTTCCCGTCTCTGCTCCAACCTTTCCCCGAAGATTTACACATTTTATAACCAAAATGAAATCTTGACCACACTTATGGGTGATGATCGAACCGTTACAAGATTAGAACACGGAATATAACGCCCAATGTTAGCTTCTTAATGAAGCTATTCAATAATACAAATCATGCTAAAAAATACTGTAAACTGATCTAATACAGAGATTAAAATCAGAATAATATCACTGTAGCGTAGAGCATGAAGTTGTGAGTGTCCTGGCGAAAACAGTTTGTCAATCTGAGCTCTGTGGAGAAAGTTGATGGGACCCCCGCTGCGGGTTTACACCCGCCGAAGGCCGTGGGCCCAAGCCTAGGCCGCCGGCCCCCTTTAGCCGCACGCGCACCCAAACCCCATTGAAACCCTATTTTCCTATTATATATAGGGGCTAGCCGTCGCTTGTTTTCTCATGATTATTGATATTGATGTGACTTCATAGGTAGACGAGTGCGGACGTGCTCTTTGGCGTCTTGGGAGGAGAATACACCTATTTTGTATTCAATTATCTAGAATTGTGCTATTATCTTCTATAAAAATTGCATCTTTTGTTGGATCCTAACAATTTGGTATCAGAGCGTGACGATCCATGGCGGCGCCGACAGCAAGATCGAAGGATAAATTCGACATCTTAGAGGAAAAACTCATGGGAGAAATTGATGGGTTAAAAATCACATGGAGAGACGATGAAGGCGATGAAGGCGTTGGCGGATTCCATCAACCTTTTGGCGGTTAATCAATCCAAGCAAGAGGAGCAAGTAGCGAAGCTTCTCTCCCAAGGGTCGGCGGGCAACCACGGCGAAGGAAAACTAAATCGACGTCAAAGGCGACACCTTTGGAGAAGGAAAAGAAGAAAGACGAAATTTTTTACCCGGATCGTCCCTTTGAAGAAGAGGAAATTGAAGAAGATGACGGCGGGGAGCCGGATGGGGTCGATTATCGCGAGGAGGTGCGGCGAATGGCAGTGGAATTCCAGAGGGGGGCGGCGGCCCTAGCTGCCCCTTGAGGCGACAAACCCTAGCGCGAAGGGGCGGTCGAACCCCCGCATCAATTTCGGGGGCCGGCCGCCGTGGCAATGGGGCGAGGGGACTGCTCCCGCCTCTAGGGAGGATCGGCAGGGCCTGCTGGCCCTGCCGGACCTCCAGCAGGGTCCGTCGGCCCTCCGGCAGCCCCGGAGGGTTCCGCCAGAGGGGCGGCTTTGGCCCGGAGACCCCCTGGCAGCCGCCAGGGGGGAGTGCGCGCGGACAGGGCTCCAGAGAGATTTTGGGCCTTTGGGGCAGCGGCCAACGGTGGAGGACCAGTGTTACGGCGACGGAAGGGATAGAGACTATTATTACGACGGCGGGAGAGGCTACGAGGCTGAGTTCGGCGATGATGCAGGTTGGGATGACTTCGATGGCAGGCGTGGAGGTCACCGAGGGGACTATGGGGGTCGTGGAGGAGTGCCACCTAGACAGTACGAGACCCAGGATGAGAGGCGACAGCACTACCGTCTGCATCACCGAGTTGAGGAGATGTTCGAGGCGGGGCACTTTGGAGGAGACTGCAGGGTGCGAAAGCTGAAGATGCCGCTATTTACTGGGGAGGATCCACACGCTTGGTTGTTCACAACAGAGAGATACTTCGCGACGTACCACATGGCCGATGCACAGAAGCTGGAGGCGGCATCTATTTGCATGGAGGGGAGAGCCTTAGGGTGGTTTCCTTGGAAGGAGAGGAGGCAGCAGATTCGATGCTAGGAGGAGCTGAAGGACCTCGTGTTGGAAAAGTTCAGAGATCCCCGTTTGGAAAACCTGCATGAGCAGCTATATGTCCTCAGGCAGGAGGGACCTGTGAGGGAGTACATAGAGCGGTTCGAGACCTTGGCAGTGAGAGTTCGTGGCCTATCTGACGAGTCACTAGAGGGCACCTTCCTGAAGGGACTGATGCCCCGCCTTAGAGCTACAGTGAGACCCTACAAGCTTAGGGGGTTTTTTGAGGTCATAAAGATGGAGCAGATGGTAGAGGACGCTCAGACAGAGGATATGAGAATCAGGAGCGGCTAAGATGCCCAGATAAAGAGGGGCACCCCGTCTGGAGCTGGAGAAGCTGGGACCACGGGGGCGGTCCAGACGAGCAGGGAGAAGACGGGGGGAGAAGAGTAGCGCTACCCCAGCCAGGGGACAGTTCCGGAGGATGACGGAAGCTGAGATGAGGGAAAGCGTCAGAAGGGTTTATGCTTCCGGTGTGATGAGAGGTTCACACTGGGCCATAGATGTGCATGGCGCAAGTTGCAGGTCATGCTGCTGGAGGATGATGACGTGGAAGGGGATGTCGAGGACGAGAGTCCTGAGCAGGAGGAGCCCGAGGACCATCAGCTAGACGTAGCGGAGGTGTTCCTTAACTCCGTGGTAGGGTTCACACCGAACCACACCATGAAGTTGAAAGGGAAGATCGACGAGCAGGAGGTGACCGTGCTGGTTGACAGTGGGGCGACCCACAATTTCATCTCCAGGAGAGTGGTGGACCGACAGGGATTACTGTGGGAGTTTCAGTGTGATGATGGGCACGTGGAAGAAGGAGAGTAGTCGGGGAGTCTGCAGGGGGTTGGTGCTGACCTTACAGGGGATATAAGTGATGGCGGACTTTCTACCACTGGACTTGGGGAGCACGGACGTCATCCTAGGCATGACTTGGTTGTAGACAATCGGGGAGATGACAGTGAATTGGAAGCTTTTGCGGATGGAGTTCCAAGACGAGGGGAGGACGGTCACTCTATAGGGGGATCCCAGCCTTTGCAGGGTGGTAGTGTCATTGAAGACTATGCTGAGGACCTTACAGGCTGAGGGAGACGGATACTTGGTCGAGCTGTATACCATGACCGAGGGAGGAGTATAGACCAGTAGGGAGCAGGCCGTGCCTGGGGAGGTACATCAGATGTTGGTGCAGTTTGAAGAGATTTTTCAGGAGCCTCGGGGTCGGGGGTCTGCCACCGCCGAGGGACCATGAGCACGCCATTGTACTACGAGGAGGGGGTTTCCCCCTCAGTGTCAGACCCTATCGGTATCCCCAGCACCAGAAGGACGAGATTGAGAGGATGGTAGCCGAGATGGTGGTGGCGGGAGTGATTCAGCTTAGTGTGAGCCCATTCTCTAACCCCCGTGCTCCTGGTGAAGAAGAAGGATGGGAGCTGGCGCTTCTGTGTGGACTACTGAGCCTTGAACAAAGAGATAGTGCCAGATAAGTTTCCCATACCAGTGATAGACGAGCTCCTGGACGAGTTACATGGGTCAGCCTGGTTCAGCAAGATAGATCTCAAGTCAGGCTTCCATCAGATCAGGATGCGACGGAAGGATGTGCCCAAGACGGCGTTCGAGACGCATGAGGGCCACTACGAGTTTCTCGTCATGCCCTTTGGCTTGACGAACACACCAGCCACCTTCCAGTCCCTTATGAACAAGGTATTCCGTCCGTACCGGAGGTGATTTGTACTTGTTTTCTTTGACGATATACTAGTGTACAGTCGCACCCTGTAGGAGCACTTGGACCATTTGCAGGTGGTGTTTACGGAGTTGCAGTACCATCAGCTGGTGACGAAACACGGGCCAGCATGCTAAATCGCCATATACTGGAATACGAGCCAGACTAGTCATCATGCGATTCTACTGGAACACGAGCCAGGTTAGTCACATATATCCGTCGGGAGTAGCCAAATCAAATGCACGAATTCACGAATTTAAGGTGTTTGCCGTCGAGGGCACGAGTTCACGAATTCAAGACGTTCAAAGTGTTCCATCAATGTTCGTGCTACTAAGCAATTTAATCTTTCAAAAGGGTACATTCTATCAAGTGTGTGTACAGCATGTAGTGAAGCATGTGACATATCAGCATTATCATTTAACATTTAACACATTCTAAAATAAGGGGATTCAGTTTTAAATGAAAATGCAATAACACTTCAATAATTTGTTTAAATTCGCACACTTGCCTGTTTTGACGATTTCGGTGTCCAGGTGACCGCAGGAAAAGACGTGACGTATCTGTGTCAACAGATTTGTGGTATCAAGCTAAAGGAGTTCTTAACCAATAAACATTTATTACTAACATATCTATATATACTAAATTGTATATATATATATACACACTAACTAATTTATAACCCTAACTCACTAACATTATTACTTATTACTTATATATATAATGTACAGATACTACTAACAAGACATTAATAAAGAATTTACCTACATGACTTATACAACTAACCAACTTCATATTAATGCTTAAGCATTGGCATACAAATAATATAACACTAAAAATTTACTATTTATATTGCATGTAAGGTGTAATTGCACACTATGATATTATTCCTGGTCATTGTCCTAATACATGATAACATGCAAGTCCTATTCACAGTCTAAGGTAGTGTTCATACCTTTAAAAAGGTACTAACCTATATGTTTCATCAATGTCATTGACTCATAGGGTACAAGCTAGGGTACTGTTTATTTATGTACTAATTTTTATAACTTTTTATAATTTAAAATTACTTTAAATAACACTTACTTTGCTCTGCCACCTCCTCTTCTTTTCTTTTTTCTTTCCATTTCCTTTCTTCGTTTCGTCTCTTTTGCAGGGGAGGGAGAGATGGCCGGAGGGAGGAAGAGATGGCGCAGCGGATTGCAGGGCACCGGAGACGGGGTCGGACGTCGGGCGTCGGAAGGGCACTCGCTGGAATTGGAATCTCGAGTGGAGACTGGCGGGGGTTTGTGTGGGCCTGAGGTGGTTACGTGGGTCGACGTGGTGGGCTTGGTCCGGTGGTCGGAGAGAGGAAGGTAGGATTGCGGGCTTGCGTTACTGCAGTAGGATGAGGTGGGGGCTCGAGTCGTGGCGGCCTTGGAGATGTGGTCGCCAGAGAAGGAGAGCTGATGTCGGGGGGAGAGAGAGAGGTCGTCGGGTTTAATGGAGGGCATGCGGTGGTTGGCTAGGCGGAAGGACGGTGGGTCGGTGAGTTGGGATTGTGGGAGGCGGCGAGCTGGGCTGGAGGCTGCACGATGGGGACCGGGGATCCGCGGGGTTTGAGGTGGCTGCCGAAGGAGAAAAGTAGGTGGCGCCTTGGTTGCAGGTGAGGGTGTCGCCGAGGAGGGTGTTGAGATGGAGGGAGAGGTAGTTCCGACGGTTTGTCGGGCTGGGCGCCGCTGGAGTGGTGCCTGGGCGAGGTGAGGGTGGATGTTGGCGACAGGGCTTGGCGTCGACGGCTTCGAGTTTAACGGTGGTCACGGCGAGACGAAGGGCGCCAGCAGTTAAACGGAGGAGAGGGATGGCCGGAGCTGTCGGCGCTGGGTCGTGGTCGAAGTGGGAGGTGGCGAGCTGACGGTGGTGACGGCGAGGTCAGAGCGGGTCGTTGGAAACCTCAGGAGGGCTGGCGGTGTGTATGCGGGGAGTTGGCCGGCGATGGATTGTTCAGAGATTAGGGTTTCGGTGGGGGCTTGAGAGTGGAGAGGGGGGAGAGAGATGAGGGTGAGGGGGTGTGCGGCTGTGTTAGGGATGATAGCTTAGGGTTCTAATTTTTTTGTTTTGTGCGGCTGATAGAAGAGCCCAAGTCTAGGTTTACATCTTGAAGGCGGGGCTGGGTGAATAGGAGCCCTGGGTTTTAATTGTAGAGTTTGTGTTTAAAAGGAGAATGAGAATGAGAGGGAGAAGATGAGAACGCGGATGGGCGGTTGAGATTTGCACCCACGTTGTGTGTGCATGGGCTGTGTATGTGGGGAATGAGTTGAGAAATGGAGAGAAATATGGGGATGGGAGAGGATCATGGGGAGAATCAAGGGGGTTACGTGGGATGAGGGGGGAAGTTGTACCATATTGGGGAAAGGGGGGGTAGGTAGATATGATCTCAGTTAGTTTTAAAAGTTTGTTTTTAAAAATTTTAAGTTCAAAAAAGAACCTTATTAGTGACAGAAGGTTTAATAATTAGTTTAGTTAAAATTTAACACGAGCTTATTCCTTTTTACAGTTGAATTTAAAAAGTAGTTAAAATATTACTAATATTACTAATCAGATTTTACAACTTTACCCCTGAGCATCCAAAAATTATAAAAAACACCGGGGTGATCGTGCATCCGAGAGGATCGTGAATGCGGAGTCCAGTCACGAGTCCGGGTTATGGATAAATAATAAAAAATCAAATTGCGAAAAAACACACACAAACCAAAACATTAAGGAGATACGTATGAAAATACGTACGACAGAAAGTGGCCGTTACAAACAAACTCAAGAGGAGGGTGAATAGAGTAATGGCAATAAATTGTGTAATTAAAATTTAACTAGCAAATGCGGAAAAATAAGCGCAAGTGGAATTAATCAACATAATCAATCCAAACGCAAACACAAGATATTACCCTGGTTACTCAACCTTGGGTACGTCCAGGCACACCATTATCCACTATAATTCACACACAGAGAAGTGAATACAATCTCACGCATAGATATCTCACACAGAAGATTTTGGATTCTTATATAGAGAAATCCTTGCTCTCACACAGAAAGACTCGAATTCTTAC
The DNA here is from genome assembly GCA_030789695.1 of Scilla litardierei. Taxonomy (NCBI): domain Eukaryota; kingdom Viridiplantae; phylum Streptophyta; class Magnoliopsida; order Asparagales; family Asparagaceae; genus Scilla; species Scilla litardierei. Next base: position 1,783,131 of record CM061141.1, on the reverse strand, counting down.
ACAGAGAGATCTCAATCAACCCTCACACAGAACGTTATACTCTCACACAGAGAGTAACTAGCTCACACACAGAAAGCTAGGGTTTCAATGAAAACACAAAGTAAAACAAATACTCTTACCTATTCCTTGATGATGAACTAACTCATTAATGATTGCAAGGCATGTAAGAGGATCTCCAAGTGATGAGATTAGCTTGAAAGCACTTGGATGATTTCCCTTGAGCTTGACTTCAATGCATGAAGGAGATTAAGAGCTCTAAGAGGGAAACGAGAGAGTTTGAAAGTGGCTTAATTAAACTCTAATGATTTTCAATAGCATCAAGAAGTTCTAATGAACTCAGCCCTCTCATATATATAGGAAGCCCAAAGGAACCCTCAAACCCAAAGAAAAACCCCAAAATAATAAATCTGCAACGACTAGATTTTGGCAGTTTACGGCACAGACAGTCGACTGATGAACAAGTGACAGTCGACTGGTTAACGGCTATAAAATTTCTAACGGTTATAATCCGATCCGGGACATGCGACTGTAGAAGACTACACAAGCGCATGTACAATGGACATGCGCCTTAATATCCTTCGTCAGTCGCCTCCTGCAGGAGATGGAAATGAAGCCGAGAAATGCAACTTACGCACTTTGTGTATACAGACGACTAATGACCAAAGTACAGACGCATGTGGAAATACATGTGACTGTAAGCTCTGAATCGGCCGGCTGTCTCACAAGGTGGATAGATGCCCAAAAATACAAGTTACGCACTTTGGCATACAGACGACTGTGGAACAATGTACATGCACCTAATGGAACACATGCGACCGTAAAATGAACGTCAGTCATCTGTCTCTAATAGCTCAAGATAAAGTCAATAAAAGTTGATTTGAGCTAGTTCACAACAGCCGACTGTAGAAGGCTGGCCAGGCGCCTGGATACCCAGTCGCATGTCCTTTCTTCATCAGTCGCATGTCATTTTGTATGATGAACCTATTGGGTTGGGTTCTATGATAATCCTAATGCTCACTAGGATGGTTAAATGCATATGCATGAATGAGTAGACCATCTTTCAAGGCATTACATTAAACATAGACTCAGAAAGAGAAAAGCGATAAATGAAATAATACATGTATTACATTGCTTACCTTAGAGTCTATAGATTCAATCTTTGATGCCTTGATGCTCACCATCATCTTCAAGCTTTGGCACCACTTGAGTCCAAGCTTTGGCATCACTCCCCTTGATGTCCATCCTTGCACCAAGCTATTATTCACCAAATCATGCTATTCTTCATTTGATAAACATGATACTAAAACATGAGAGACATTAGCAACAACATAATGTTATGATCATCATCAAAATAACATTGGTATAAAACACCAATACCTAACAATCTCTCTCTTTTGATGATGACATTCATTATACAAAGTATAAAGAAATAAAGCACAATGTTAATGAGCTCTCCCTACTTATATGCACCAATGGTAAAATAAGATAAACCAATTGTAAATACTCATTATACCAATTGAAATAATAAGAAACAACGGTGACATGTAATAGACATGGATTACATAAGCCAATCTCTCATATGAATATCTCTCTCCCCATATAACATATGATTTATATAATCCTATCTCTATCCCCAAATGCATATGTATGATAAACATGATTTACATAATGCATATATCTCTCCCCCTTGTCCTTGTCAAAAAGGTGGACATCAAATATATCCTCCTTGTCATTCTAGTAAAAGATGTGACAATATGCAAGGAATAAAGAGATATATGATACCAAATATAAAAATTTAGTGGGTATCAATCACTATCTCATGCTCTCCTAGATCATAGAAATGGTCAAATTATTGATTTCTAAGATCTAATATCAATTGTAAAGAAAAAGATAAAAATCTTTAGCAATTGAAATAATACCAATTGTAAGATAATCCTCTTTACCAATTGTAAAATAAATATACTCGGAGCCATGGTCGTAAAGTGTATCAAAGCATAGATTTGGAAAAATCAAACACATTGATACACATGACATTGCCAAAAGAAAATATAACATGAAACATGTTGGCAATATCAATGGTTTAAGATCAAGAATATAATAACCAATTGTAAATAATGATCTTAATCAAAACCCAAAATGAGAGTTAGAATATGTTTTAAAGTATTTTAAACATATTAACCATGTTAACTCCCTCATTGTCATAACATAGTTCAAACATTGCATTATGACAATGTATTCCACAATGTTCCCATTTCATGAAAAATAAATTTGAAAACATTTTCAAAATCATGAAACATCACAAAAACAATGTGTATGCTAAAAATATACATTTAAGCACAATACCTATGCAATATACATACGTGTGAGAAACCTAAACATTAGGAAACCAAACCCAAGATGAGTTTGATTTCCTAATGTAATCACATGAGGTGATCACATTCCTAACTAGAGAGTTGATGTATCTATCCCTCTCTTGCACACTACACATAGTGGGAATCCATACACTCAAGGAATTCCTAGGCAATGGTTTTGTTTTTGCAAGAGGGATGGATGTGGCATGCTTAGGTGTAGAAAATAGTTTCTTGGCATGTATAGAATGAGCATTTTGTTTCTTAGCAAAAAATGAAGGATTTTCATTTTTCCCATCACCTTGTGATTTATATGTTTCTTGTTGGTGTTATTATTATACAAGAAAGCATGGTGATTCTTCTTATGTGTTTTAACAAAATTTATTGAATTTGCACTAAAAGAAGAATTAGATTTGGGTTTGGGTACCACATTTTGAATATACCCTAAACCTCCTCTATGGCTTGCCGGATGTTGTTTTTCAAGCAAACCGTGGAGTGAATCCCTAGAATAAACAAAGTTTTTGAGTTTTTGACATTCCTCTTCGCATTTCAACGTAAGTTGTTGAATGCGAGACTCTAAGCTTACTGTTTTGAGCTACTAATTTATCATTGGAAATGCTCAATTCCTTAACTTGAGAGAGAAGTGTGTCTCTCACACTAGTGTCGCAAACATGCACATTATTTACAATAACACTAGAAGACTCAAGTTCATGCACACTACTCATAGCATTTTTAAATTTAGCTTTCAATTTAGCATAAGAGTTGATGCACTTACTCGCCGCGTTGGGGGCCATATTGTAAAGATACTCAAGCTCCTCATGAGATAGCTTTGGCTCCTTATCTTCATCATCGGATTCCTCCTCGCTAGAGCTTGACGATGACTATTCTCCTTTCGCCATGAATCACACTTCTTCATTGGTCTTGAGCCAAGCCTCCACCTCTTCATTGCTAATTCTTGAAGAAATATCTTCCAATACCGTGAAGCACATATGTGCTTGTTCCTTGTCATCTTCCTCTTCGTCACTAGATGAGTCCTCATCCGAATAATCAAATGTGCCGACAAGTCCCTTCTTTTGGTTCTTGAATTTGGACTTGCCTTTCCAATGCTTCTCACCTTTACCCTTGTAATAATCGTTGGAGGGTTTGGAAGGGCATTCGGTAGCGAGATGACCTTTGCCACTGCAAGTATAACAAACCTTGTTAGATTTAGAGGCAAACTTTGACAAAAATTTACCTTGTTTGTCCTTGAGAAATGCCTTGAATTGCTTGGCAAGCTCGATAAAATCATCATCGCTAGCATTATCTTCTCCATCATCTTCATTTCGAAGCTTCTCGATGGAATTTCTTTCTCCACTCGATTGGCTCCTCGGTATGGAGTGCAACCCCCTTTTGCTTCTCGGGCTTCTCGGGCTTGGTTGGTTGAATCTTTTTCTTGTGTTGAAGCTTGACTTCATACACCATGAGATTCTCAATGTACTCCTCAACGGTGTATTTGGACATGTTGTTAGACTCCAAAATACCGTTGGCCTTTGACTCCCATTGAGATGTTAGCGAAGCGAGTCAAGGATCTTCTCCACTCGATCCTCTTGGAAAATCACCTTCCCAAGTCCTTTCAAAGCGTTAATGATTTCTGTGAACCTTGTAAACATCTCTAAGATGTTGTCACCTTCATGCATCTTAAACAACTCATATTTAGATCTAAATACGTATTGTTTAGATTTTTTTACCTTCAAAGTCCCTTCATGAGAAATCTCCAATGTATGTCAAATTTCGTTGGCTGTTTTGCACATGGAGATGCGGTTGAACTCATTTGAAGTGAGGGCGCAATGGAATGCATTCATAACCCTCACATAGAATTTGATTGAGTCCTTCTCTGCTTTTGTCATTGAAGCCGCAGGCGTAGTTGGCTTCTCAAATGGCGACTTCGTTATGTCTCATAGGTCTTGATCCTCCAAGTAGATCATCATCTTGATCTTCCAACTTGGGAAGTTGGTTCTGTTGAAGAGCGGGGGTCGTACGGTTGATAGACCTTCTTCATGAGACGCGGATATAGCGTTGAATGCCATCGTTGTATGCTATAACATACAACGATTCATCATCGCTTTGATACTAATTGTAAGGATCGTCTTACCCTTTCAATACTAACAACAAACTCTAGGAGGGTGAATAGAGTAATGACAATAAATTGTGCAATTAAAATTTAACTAGCAAATACGGAATAATAATTGCAAGAGGAATTAATCAACACAATCAATCCAAACGCAAACACAAGATTTTATACTGGTTTCCCAAACTTGGGTACGTCCAGCCACACCAATATTCACTATAATTCTCACACATAGAAGCGAATACAATCTCACACAGAGATACCACACACAGATGATATTGGAGTCTCACACAGAGAAATCTTTGCTCTCACACAGAAAGACTTATGCTCACACACAGAGAGACTCAAACTCACACACAGAGAGATCTTAACCAACCCTCACACAGAAGGTTATACTCTCACACAGAGAGTAACTAGCTCACACAGAAAGGTAGAGTTTCAATGAAAACACAAAGTAAAACAAATACTCTTACCTATTCCTTGATGATGAACTTACTCATTAATGATTGCAAGGCATGGAAGAGGATCTCCAAGTGATGAGATTAGCTTGAAAGCACTTGGATGATTTCCCTTGAGCTTGACTTCAATGCATGAAGGAGATTAAGAGCTCTAAGAGAGAAATGAGAGAGTTTGAGAGTGGCTTAATTAAACTCTAATAATTTTCAATAGCATCAAGAAGTTCTAATGAACTCAGCCCTCTCCTATATATAGGAAGCCCAAAGAAATCCTCAAACCCAAAGAAAAATCCCAAAATAATAAATCTGCAACAGCTAGATTTTGATAGTTTACGGCACAGACAGTCGACTGATGAATAAGTGACAGTCGACTGGTCAACGGCTATAAAATTTCCAACGACTATAATCTATGAGACAGGACATGCGACTGTAAAAGACTACACATGTGCCTGTACAATGTGCGGGAGCCTGAATATCCTTCGTCAGCCGCCTCCTGCAGGGGATGGAAATGAAGCCGAGAAATGCAACTTACGCATTTTGTGTATACAGACGACTGATGACCAAAGTACATGCGCCTGTGGAAATACATGCGTGTATAAGCTCTGAATCAGTCGGCTGTCACACAAGGTGGATAGATGCTCAAAAATGCAAGTTACACACTTTGGCATACAGACGACTGTAGAACAATATACATGCTCCTGCTGGAACATAGGCGACTGTAAAATGAACGTTAGTTGTCTGTCTCCAATAACTCAAGATAGAGTCAATAAAAGTTGATCTGAGTTAATGCACAACAGCCGACTGTAGAAGGCGGTCCATGCGCCTGGAATCACCCAGTCGCATGTCCTTCCTTCATCAGTCGTCGCCTGTTGGAGAGCCAAAAACTCCAGTTGAGTCATTTGACATGATGAACCTATTGGGTTATGTCCTATGATAATCCTAAGGCCCACTAAGATGGTTAACTACATATGCATGAATGAGTAGACCATCTATCAAGGCATTATATTAAAACTGGACTCAAAAGAAAACAAGAAATGAAATAATACATGGATTACATTGCTTTCCTTAGAGTTTATGGCTTCAATCCTTGATGCCTTGATGCTCACCGTCATATCCAAGCTTTGGCACCACTGAGTCCAAGCTTTGGCATTGCTCCCCTTGATGTCCATCCTTGCACCAAGCTATTGGTCTTCAAATCATGCTATTCTTCATTTGATAAATATGAGACTAAAATATTACAGACATTAGCAACAACATAATGTTGTGATCATCATCAAAATAATATTAGTATGAAACACCAATACCTAACAATTATGATCAGGAGTCAAGCTGATATCAGGTTGATATGTGCTTATGTAAATTCATGCTTAAAGGCAAATATGCACAAATGAGGCCTTGCCATAGAGTCATTATGCCTAGCTGGACTTCAAACCCCAAACTCCCCATAGAAGGTAAGAGTCTACAAGAAGATGTTGTGAACCATATTTTTCTAAGAAACTAGACCATATACCTAGTGAAATTTAATTCTCATTATCTTATTTATCCTTTTACTCTACACATTATCTGCACTTTGAAATTTGTTTCCACAAAGTGTTTTTATTACAGGATCTATTTGTAGGAAACTTTCTTTTTCTGCATGTACCATAGATAAGCATATATAGACCTAATTATGCCTACTTGTGTTTTGACGATTGTAATAATTATTTTGATACCTCAATTTGTGCAACTGTGCATAAGGGTCTGGTTCAGAATTGTTAAGATCTGTTATTAAAATAGTCCCACATCAGAAACATACGAAAATTGAGGAACATAATTTAAAAGTTGGGTTTCTGCCTAATGGCGCAAGCTTTGGGGGTAGAGTGGCAAATGTCCGTTTCATGCTTTCATCGGGTTTGACTTCTTGTGAGATCCTCGATCCGATTTTAACATGATATCATAGTCATCACTCTAAATCTGCCCGTCTACATTGACCAATCCTCAAAATCTATTACGAGCTTCCCACATGGTTATCATCAATCGTGAATGTGACATTTCCAAGTGGATCCGTCATTGAATTCTAACATGAGAGCTCCACATGGATCAAGTTCTTTACAAACTCAAAGTTCCCTCTTAAGTTTACTGGGGACGTTAATATCACATGTTATAAGAATAGCCCCATATCTGAAACATAAGAGAAAGGGAAGGCTGTATCTTGAAAGTCAGGGATCTACATAACAACTTAATGTTCTGGGTTAGGGTGTATCTCAACAGCCCAGATTATGCCTGCACTAGTTTGACACCCCATGCCACATGCCCCCGCGATCTTGTTCTACCAAGAACATACTTTGACTGTTGACATGCATGACTGGTGGTGTTACATTTATTTTGGGAATGTATTATGTTATTGCTAACCATATGATGTATACGTAAACAGTTGGTGCAAGCAATGCATTGTCCATCTGATATACTCTTTCATCTTCGATTCGATCAGAGGCTGGCAAGCATATAAAATGCAAAGTGGACTTCTATGCTTCTTATCATAACCTATTGTGGCACAATAATATTGTTCTTGACGATATGATACTTTGTTTCCTCATTGCAGTCGCATTTCCTGGCCAATGGATCTGCTGGCGATGGACAGTGGATTATCCCATTAACATTATGTTATAATTCATATAATAAACAGAAAAAAGTTCTATTGAAATCGAAGTCTGATAAGCTGGACATGAGGGATGTAATTGGCTTGATGGATGCAAACACGGAAGAGAGAGGTGGAGACTTTTGGATTAAGTTCAATGTTGACCAAACTGGCTTCTACAGAGTGAAATATGATGATGGGCTTGTGGCTGGACTTAAAAATGCAATAAACCAAAACCAGCTGTCTACTACAGATAGATATGGTAATATGAGTGACATATTGTGTTTTTTTCTCTGGTTTCAGTATATCTAACTAATTTACATATAATATATTTCCGCTTCAGGCCTTTTGGAAGATTCATTTGCTTTATGCATGGCTGGCAAGCAGACGTTATCATCCTTGTTGTTGTTGTTGGATGCTTACGAAAAAGAGCTTGAGTATACTGTGCTGTCACACGCAATCACTGTATGTATTACCATTTAATCCTTTCTTTAATTCTTTTGATTGTTGCTTTCAGCATGCTGATGTCTTCTGGTTTCACAGATAAGCTATAAAGTTGTATATATGGCAGCTGATGCTACTCCTGAGTTGTTAGATGACATCAAACAGTTGTTTATCACTCTTTTCCAGTTTTCTGCACAGTAAGTTTGTTCAGTCATTCTAAGATCATTTTTCATCCTTCTATCTTAATAAATATTTATTGATATTAGTGCTGATATCACAATCTAGATAATTTGAAATAAGTGCACCTGTTTTCTATTCATTATGTTTTCTTTGCTAAATTGTAGAAAGTAGATTGTGCTTTTATATCTTTTGCAGAATGCTACTGTTAGAATATAAAAACATAACCCTCAACCCTCCCCACAATCAAATTTTCGTTTTAAATAGCTTTTATAGGGCCCTAATTCTTTGCTGCACATCTTTAGATGATTAACATCTGTTTCTGTAACAAATTCCCAAATATAATCTTTTCAGGAAATTAGGTTGGGACCCTCGCGATGGTGAAAGTCACCTAGATGTGATGCTAAGAGGGGAGCTGTTGAGTGCTCTTGCTAAACTTGGGCATGAAGAAACTCGAAATGAGGCAGCGAGACGTTTCGATGCCTTTTTAAATGATAGAAACACATCTCTTCTTCCTCCAGATATAAGACAGGTCTGATAAAGTAGAATGCAAGTGTGGATTTTCATATTAATCCATTTTGCATCTGTTTTTATATATTACATTGCTCTTTTTCTTTGTTTTTGATAGAGAATGTTAAATTCCTTCTGTAGGCAGCATATACTGCTGTAATGCAGAGCGTCACAAAGTCAAATAGGTCAGGTTATGATTCTCTTTTAAGGATATACAGAGAGACTAATCAAAGCGAGGAAAGAGTGCGTGTGCTACGTATGTGAGACTTTCTTCGTTTTTTCTTTCCTTTTTCCTTCTTCCATTATTATTATTGTTTGGTGGGTGAGGGTGAGGAGTGATGATATATATTGTGTATTCTTTATTTCTGATGAACCTCTCTTGCAATGTTGATCGTCAGGCACTTTGGCATCTTGCCCTGATCCAGATATTGTTCTTGAAGCTCTGAACTTTGTGTTGTCACCCGAGGCAATTAAGTTTTCCTGAATTCAGTTACGACTATTCCCTTCTTAGTCTACCGTGTTTCTTTAAGTGCATTTGTGTTTGCTATTGTTTTCCGTTTAGGTCCGGAATCAGGATGCAGTTTATGGTCTTGGAGCTAGTTGGGAAGGACGGGAAACTGCATGGACATGGTTAACGGTATGGTATAAGAGTATCAATTGCAATTTAAGTTTGTTCATCATGCAAGTGAGAGTGTCTGATTTCAACTTCCACCTTTTAAATTGGCATGTATACATCAATTGCTCTTGCACCCACATGAACTTATATAGCCATCACTTGATTGTTGCCTTTTGGCTCAATTGTTATTTTGTTCTGTCTAAATTGCATTACATGAAACAATAAAGTGACAAGGAAAAAATATTCTCAAGCAGCTGACACCATACGGAAAATTGAGAAACCATGTCTCATCAAATTATAGAAGGGCTATGTGAATATAGTAGCTAAGCTCTTATAAATAGGCTATGATATCCCTTCTCAGTAGTAAATACCAGACAATGAAGGTGGTGGAGTCTACCCAAGGAGAAATTACAAAGGGCTTATATAAACCCAAATTTTAGCTTTCGAAAATGCACTGAAATTCCTTGAAAATCCTAAGGCAAGGGATTTAATATAAGAGAATAATGGAGAAAATATGGCACACGACCAAATTTAGTCAGGGACGTGATGACCTCCCATTGGCCGCCCAAATTTGGGCATATTTGGTCAGATGACTGACCCCCATTAATCCCTAAATATAAAGAAGCTAGATTGTGAGATGTTTAGGTTCACATTTGAATTTAGGAGAAGACAACACGATGAACTTAGTCATGGGAGCTGCATATATGGATCGAGTATTCTTTTCTTTCAATGATTTCAATGTTCTTTTGTCACAGTAGGCACAAGATTTCATGTCTTACAATGCATTACCAGCTTATTTTTCACGTATGTTTTGCCCGAGAATCATCTAAGCATCATGTAATATGCGACTTAACTGTCAGTTTATCACAATAAGATGGCTAATTTCCTGAAAACTTCCTTTATGATTCACTACATTTATGCTTCACTATTTTATCAAAATAAAAATAACAGAAACTGACCCTTAAATTACCCCTGAAATTCACTTTTTAAAATTAGTCCTTTAATGTTGTTAACAGAAAACAAACAACATTAGTCTTTCTAAACACGCTCAAATTACATCCTCCAATGTTTTTATAATTATCAAAAAATCACCTCAATGGTTGAATAACATTTAGAATATTACCTTTATATCACTTTTATATTGTAACGGCTTAGAGGATTAATTTAATAAGTTTTCTGTTATTTTCATAGTAATATTTTAGAAAAACGAAGAAACATAAATGTAGCTTTGAGTTTTCTAGTGTAGTGAAGTTGCATATTGCCATCAGAAAGCTGTTTGGCGGTTACATTTTGACTTACACTTGAGCCCACATTAGCAATTTTTATCTCAGTTACTGGCATAAAACATGCATCTGAACTGATGTCGATCCAGTGAGAGTCAAGACTTTATGTCTACTTAGCATGATTACGTGAAGGGTTCAGTTCCTAGCATAGAAGGTGACATCTGACTGGGCTACACATGTTGGCAGAGTTTTAACCCAATTGAGTGGGTCATATTCTTGGGACTCATCTATAATTTGATGGGCCTGGGCCCAAACCCATGCGGGTTTACACCCGCCGGCCCAGGCCAGCCGCCACACCCCCCCTCTAGCCGACCCCTTGCCACACCCTCTTTTTTGTACTTGCCCTTTCCGAGTCCTCCTTGGAGTAGGATTCCCCCTCCCGCCCCGAGTCCTTCTTAGAGTAGGATTCCCCCTCCCGCCCCGAGTCCTCCTTGGAGTAGGATTCCCCCTCCCGCCCCGAGTCCTACTTGGAGTAGGATTAACCGGACTAGTCCTACTTGGTTTAGGATTGTCATGGTTTCTATTATAAATAGGGGGTAGCCTTCTCTTATTTTCTCATGCTTAATATTGGAATATTTCTATTGAGCATCCATTAGGAGTAGACGAGTGCGGACGTCCTCTAGGCGTCTTGGGAGGAGGGCACACCTCTTTTGTGTCCAATTATCTTTTTATTTCGCTTGTTATTTTCTAATAAAAATTCCATCTTTGTTAGTTCCTAACAATTTGGTATCGGAGCACGTGACGATTCATGGCGGCTTCCACAAGATCGCAAGACAAATTTGAGGCGTTGGAGGCAAAATTCACGGGCGAGATCGAGGCGATCAAAAAGTCGTTGGCGGGGAACGACGAATCCATGGCCAAGTTGACTACTTCCATCTCCCAATTGGCGTCAAATCAAGCAAAACACGACGACCAATTCGCATAATTGATGGGTGCCTTGAATCAATTAGCAACAAACCCTAAAGGCGAAGGAAACCCTAACCCATCACCAAAGGCGGCACCTTTGAAGAAGGAGAAGGAGAAAGAAGAGATTTTTTTCCAAAATCAACCCTACTTCGTGGAGGAGTTGGACGAGGACGACGCCGAGGAGCCATGGAGGGACGACTATCGCGAGGAGGTGCGGCGGAGGGCGGTACAAAGCCAAAGAGAGGCCGGAGGACCTAGCCGCGCGACAAGGGGGACTCACGGCATGGGAGAAGGAAGATCAGCCCCCCACGGCACGTGGGGGGGGTCGACCAGCTGCGGAAGGGGACCCTGCCTGGGCCCGCCAGGCTTCGGCGACCCTGTCGGAAGGCCGGCAGGGTCCGCCGACCTTCCAGGGAGGGCCCAGGGGCCCGCCGAGCCTGGCCGAAGGCCGGCAGGCCCCTGTGGGTCCGCGACAGGGCAGAAACCCCTCCTGGCAGCCGCAGGAGGGGGGCGGGGGCTTCGGACAGCAGGACCAGCGGACCACGACGACGGGAGGCCGCGGACAGATTTCGGGAGACTTTTGTGACCCTCCAGGGCACCGACCAGCACTTGATGATCCTTTCTACGGCCATGGACGCGGGAGAGGCTATTACTCCGACGGAAGGAGTGGATATGAGGCAGAGTTCGGCGATGACGCCGGATGTGACGAATTTGAGGGGCGTCGCGGAGGTCACCAGGGAGACTACGGGAGTTACGGAGGCGGGCCACCCCGGCACTACGAGACACTGGAGGAGAGGCGTCAGCACTACCGTCCGCCGCCCAGACAGGAGGGGAGACCCGAGCAGGGGCGTTTTGGAGGAGATTGTCGCGTCCGGAAGCTGAAGATGCCGTTATTTTCCGGAGAGGACCCACACACCTGGTTATTTACCGCAGAGAGATACTTCACGGCCCACCACATGACCGAGGCCCAGAAGCTGGAGGCGGTAGCGATCTGCATGGAGGGGCGTGCTTTGGGATGGTTCCAGTGGAGGGAGAGGCGACAGCCGGTGAGGAGCTGGGAGGAGCTGAAGGATATGGTGCTGGAGAAGTTTAGAGACCCCCGGCTGGGAAACTTGCACGAGCAGCTTTACGCCCTCAGGCAGGAGGGGTCGGTACGGGGTTACATCGAGAGGTTCGAGACACTGGCCGGGCGAGTGCATGGCGTCTCAGACGAGTCACTGGATGGAACCTTTCTGAAAGGGTTGCGCCCCAGCCTGCGCGCAGCAGTGAGACCCTACAAGCCTAAGGGGCTTTCGGAGGTCATAGAGATGGCACAGATGGTTGAGGATGCGCAGACCGAGGACAGGCGTGTCCGGAGCAGTTTCAGTAGTCAGACAGCGAGAGGCAGTCCGTCTGGGACGGGAGGAGCTGGCACCTCGGCAGGGGTGTGGCAGGCGAACCGGGAGAAGGCGGGGGAGAAGAGTAGCACACCACTACCTGGGGGGCAGTTCAGACGCATGACGGACGCAGAGATGAGGGACAAGAGACAGAAGGGCTTATGCTTCCGGTGCGATGAAAGATTCTCACCAGGCCATAGATGCGCAGGGCGCAAACTCCAGGTGATCCTATTGGAGGACGACGAGGGCGAGTCTGATATCGAGGAAGAGACCGCTGCAGCAGAGGATGAGCTTGAGGGCCAGCAGTTGGACGTAGCGGAGGTGTCCCTCAATTCCGTGGTCGGGTTCACACCGAATCATACCATGAAGCTGAGGGGAGAGGTCGGAGACTAGGAGGTGACGGTGCTGATCGACAGTGTGGCCACCCACAATTTTATTTCCAGGAGGGTGGTGACACAGCTAGGCCTTCAGCTGACAGATTGCGGCAGCTTTAGCGTGATGATGGGGACAGGGAAGAAGGAGAGTAGCCGTGGAGTTTGCCGGGGTTTGGTTCTGACCATGCAGGGGATACAGATTATTGCAGATTTTTTACCTCTAGACCTTGGGAGCACCGACGTTATCCTCGGTATGACTTGGCTCCAGACTCTGGGGGAGATGACCATTAACTGGAAACTACTGCGGATGAAGTTTCAGGAGGCCGGGCGATCGGTGATACTACAGGGAGACCCCAGCCTCTGTAGGGCATTAGTCTCTCTGAAGACCATGGTTAGGACCATTCAGACGGAGGGTGGCGGATATTTAGTGGAGCTGTACTCGCTGACCAGGGAGGGAGGAGCCGAGGCCAGTTCTGAGCAGCCCATTCCGAGGGAGGTTCAGCAGTTGATGGGGCAGTTTGAGGAGATATTCCAGGAGCCTCGGGGACTTCCACCGCCACGGGACCACGAGCACGCCATTGTTCTACGAGAGGGGGTTTCCCCCATTAGCGTGCGGCCCTACCGATACCCTCAGCACCAGAAAGATGAGATCGAGAGGATGGTTTCAGAGATGGTGCAGGCCGGGGTAATCCAGCCAAGCATTAGCCCGTTTTCCAGCCCTGTTCTATTGGTCAAGAAGAAGGATGGTAGTTGGCGGTTTTGCGTGGACTACATGGCACTGAATAAGGAGACGGTCCCGGATAAGTTCCCTATACCAGTGATTGATGAGCTCCTAGACGAGCTACATGGAGCGACTTGGTTCAGCAAGCTAGATCTGAAGTCGGGCTATCACCAGATTCGGATGCGGCGGGAGAATGTGCCCAAAACGGCGTTCAGGACGCATGAGGGCCACTACGAGTTCCTGGTCATGCCCTTTGGGCTGACCAATGCCCCGGCCACCTTTCAGGCTCTAATGAATAAGGTATTCCGTCCCTTTCTCAGGCGGTTCGTTTTGGTCTTTTTCGACGATAGCTTGGTGTACAGTCGTTCGCTGGAGGAGCACTTGGACCACCTGCAGGTAGTTTTTCAGGAGCTGCAGTACCACCAGCTTTATTTGAACAGGAAGAAGTGCCTGTTCGGGCAGCCACAGGTGGAGTACCTGGGACATGTGGTGTCAGCGGGAGGAGTAGCCGCCGATAAAGCTAAGATAGCGGCCATGCTGGATTGGCCACGACCTACTACTCTCAGAGGGCTGCGGGGCTTCTTGGGGCTTACAGGTTACTACCGCCGCTTCGTAGAGGGATATGAGACGATCGCCTGGCCATTGACAGAATTACTAAAGAAGGATCAGTTCCATTGGGGTGACGAGGCGACGACAGTTTTTGAGGCCCTGAAAAGGGCAATGACCACGGTCCCGGTCTTAGCATTGCCCGATTTCACCCGACCTTTCGTGGTCGAGGCAGACGCGTCAGGACATGGGCTGGGCGCGGTACTGATGCAGGACCATCGTCCTATTGCATACTACAGCCAGGTGTTGACCACCAGGGCCCGATTGCGGTCAGTCTATGAGCGGGAGCTGATGGCGATAGTCTTGTCCATTCAGAAGTGGAGACCTTATTTGTTGGGACGGAGCTTCATCGTTCGCACTGATCAGCGGAGCCTGAAGTACCTACTTGAGCAGCGGATGGTAGCAGAAGAACATCAGAAGTGGTTGCGCAAGCTGATGGGTTACAGATTCGAAATAGAGTACCGTCCGGGACTAGAGAACAAGGCAGCTGATGCTTTATCCCGGCGGGAGGAGACAGAGATAGCAGCACTTACCGTATCCATCCTGGACGATTGGGGCCCACTGCAGCGGGAGGTTGAGACAGACCCGGATTTGGCGGCTATACGAGAAGCTCTTTTGCAGGGGTCGACTGAGTACCCGGGGTATTCATTGCAGGAGGGACGATTACTGTACTGGGGCAGACTAGTGATACCAAGGACTTCTCCTTTCTTACCGACCATACTCAGAGAGTTCCACGGCAGTGCTATTGGAGGACATTCTGGGGTCCTCAAGACCTACCAGCGGTTATCACGGGAAATTTACTGGAAGGGGCAAAAGAAGGATGTGGCTAGGATGGTGGCGGAGTGTGACGTGTGCCAGCGTCACAAATATCAGGCTATGTCTCCAGGAGGATTATTACAGCCACTATCCCTACCAGACAGAGTGTGGGAGGACCTTTCTATGGATTTTATTGAAGGGTTGCCTAAGTCGGGAGGGTTCAGCGTCATTTTTGTTGTGGTAGACCGCCTCAGCAAATATGCACATTTTATCCCACTTAAGCATCCTTACAGTGCTGTGTCAGTGGCCGACACTTTTGTGCGCGAGGTTATCCGTCTACATGGTCCTCCAAAGTCCATTGTTTCGGATAGGGACAAGGTGTTTCAGAGTAAGTTTTGGCAGGAGCTTTTTCGCCTACAGGGGACATCATTAAAAAAGAGCACTGCTTATCACCCCCAGACAGATGGCCAGACAGAGGTGGTCAACCGCAGTGTAGAGACGTATCTGCGATGCTTCATCTCGGAGAATCCTAAGGAGTGGGTTCGCTGGTTACCATGGGCAGAATATTGGTACAACACTTCATACCACACGGCAGCCCAGACGACACCCTTTAGGATTTTATATGGCAGAGACCCTCCACACTTACTTCATTATGGGCAGGAGACGACCCCGGTTTCTGATGTGGAGCAGTACTTAGCTGAGCGGGACCGGGTTCTAGAGGAGCTGAAGCTCCATTTGGCGAGAGCTCAGCAGGTGATGAAGGCTCGGGCAGACCTCCACCGCCGAGATGTACACTTTGAGGTGGGCGACATGGTATATCTGAAGTTAAGGCCCTACCGGCAGAGGTCGGTGGCTCATAGGAAGAATGAAAAGCTGTCACCACGATATTTTGGGCCTTTTGAGGTCGAGGTACGGGTTGGATCGGTAGCTTACAGGTTGCGCTTGCCGCCAGGATCGACCATTCACCCGGTATTCCATGTTTCACAGTTACGCCAGGCTATTGGCACCCACACTTCTTCTCCGACATTGCCCGAGTCACTTACTGCGGATATGGAGGTTGGACTGGAGCCAGAGCTACTGAAGGGGGTACGCCGGACCGACACATGCGCGCGACAGGTCTTGTTGCAGTGGAAGGATCTACCAGAGCACGACGGCACTTGGGAGGACATGGCTGATATGGTGTTGCGATTCCCAGATTTCCACCTTGAGGACAAGGTGGCTCTTTGGGGGGGAGTATTGATGGGCCTGGGCCCAAACCCATGCGGGTTTACACCCGCCGGCCCAGGCCAGCCGCCACACCCCCCCTCTAGCCGACCCCTTGCCACACCCTCTTTTTTGTACTTGCCCTTTCCGAGTCCTCCTTGGAGTAGGACCCGCCCCGAGTCCTCCTTAGAGTAGGATTCCCCCTCTCGCCCCGAGTCCTCCTTGGAGTAGGATTCCCCCTCCCGCCCCGAGTCCTACTTGGAGTAGGATTAACCGGACTAGTCCTACTTGGTTTAGGATTGTCATGGTTTCTATTATAAATAGGGGGTAGCCTTCTCTTATTTTCTCATGCTTAATATTGGAATATTTCTATTGAGCATCCATTAGGAGTAGACGAGTGCGGACGTCCTCTAGGCGTCTTGGGAGGAGGGCACACCTCTTTTGTGTCCAATTATCTTTTTATTTCGCTTGTTATTTTCTAATAAAAATTCCATCTTTGTTAGTTCCTAACATAATTTTGTCATCATTGTTCTCAAAGCCATAAAAATGGATTGAAGGTCATAACATAACCAATCTCTCAAGGATGCCCAAAAAATTGTTTCTTTTATAGCTGGATGAAAACAAAATCCTATGGCTGCTTCCAACGACAAGTAAACACCATAGCACAAGGACTTTTGTTACGAGCTCATCGCGATAGAGCATGTCATGTACATTTTATCATGCCACTCGTTGGAATGCAGGATAATTGGGAATACATCTCAAAGACATGGGCCTCCGGCTACCTGCTCAGCAGTTTTGTTAGCTCTATCGTGTCACCGGTATGTCATAAAATCCCCCCACCCCTGCCTTTTTTCTCTCGGTCTGTTCGGAGAATCATCATTTGAGTTACTAACACGGCATGCGTTTCCTTCAGTTTTGCTCCAAGGAGAAAGCTGAGGAGATAGAAGAATTCTTTGCCAGTCGAGTGAAGCCCTCAATCGCCAGGACGCTGAAGCAGAGCCTCGAGCGGGTTAGAATCAACTCAAACTGGCTTCAGGGTATCAGGAACGATCAGTCGCTAGGGGAGACCTTGAAGGAGCTGTCGCACAAGAATCACTGAAGATGAATCACCACCGGGTTGAAGGTAATATTGAACAATGAATCGCTTCCCTGGAGTCTGTGTGAGAATAATTCTTCCATTGTGTGATACAAATAAATACCTGGAATGAAAATCGATGGGAAAAACGATAGTCTTTGGCTTTGTTTGCCTGTGGGAGATCGAGCAAAGGGAGTTTGCCGTGTTTTCCTACATTCAGTTTATTTGATTAAAAAGCAATGCTGTTGGACCCCTTTGACATCTCTTCAGTCTGCAAAGCATCCTCCAGGTGAAAATCTAGAAATGAAAGGGTGAAGTTTTAGAATTGCATGCAAATCAGTAATATTCATTAACAAATGTCATCTATGAGGCATGATGTAAACAAATGAAATGTCACATTATAGTTAGATGATAATGTGTATCATATGACTTGGGTTAAGGCGATTTGGAGAACTATTTTTTGGACGATTGGATCCGTTTATTTTGATTTTTTAATTTTAAAATTCTAAAACACCGAATATAGAGTTTTACTAAATGGTTGTGTAAACATAAAATTGTGTGATGGTTACGGATGTTTGAGATTTTTAAAATACAAATATAGATGGAGTTTTTTGGATTTTAGAAAACAGGGATTGAAATGAATGCAACTGTTCTGATTGTAGAAAATAGAGTGTTCGATGCCGCAAAACAGGAGCATGTAGTTTTTTTAGGACTCAACTCATGTGATATGATATCTATTATCAAGTAGTGTGTTTAGTACAATAAACAAATTTAGGCCAAGTTTGATGATGCATTTTACGACCTTAAGTCAAAATGAAATTGATGTTTGCATTTATGCAAATCTTGGATTGGATTTTTCACAAACCCTAATTTCATAAAATAGAATAATGGCTATCATAAGCCATATGAGATAGGCTTTCGTACGCCCTCACACATAAAGCAACCAAGTACAAGCCTACATGGACTTGTATTTGGTTGTACTTGGTTGCTTTATGTGAGAGTACGTACGAGAGCTTATATATATGACGTATAATAGCCATTATTCTCTTCATAAAATTTGAGGGCCTTTAAAGTCTTGGCTTCAGAAACCCCATTTTGATATGTACAAGTTTTTAAAACATCAGCTAGATTCAAACTCCATCATGTTATACGGCTGGGTATTTTGGACTAGATAACGCGCCCAATTGTAGCATGATTCATGCAGTACGGTTGTGTACATCGATTTTTAAACGAGGAGGAAAATTTATTGAGAAGCACTAAATACACCGAACTGTGTTTCGTCTACGTAAAAATTTTGCATTTTTAGGGGAAAAAAGGTCACATTACCTGTGACATCAGACATGTAATGTAACTTTTTTTCTCCAAAAAGACCAAAAAGCCTAGCAATTATCAATTTATTTTGGCCAGCCTATTACGTGTTCTCTCTCTGTTTCCCTCAAGTTTAACATCAAGCTTGAGAGCACAAGCTGCCATCTTTTTTATCTGATGATTTTCTTTGATGGGCCTATTGGGTCTTGGATTTTATTAGGGTTATTTAGTACTGACCCCCTGTGTTTTCTCGGAAATTAGTAGTACCCCCCTATGGTTTCAATAATTAGTAAGACCCCCCTCCACAATTAGTATCACCCCCCCAGGGTTTCTCAAAAATTAGTATCACCCCCCTATGGCAGGGGGGTCTTACTAATTATTGAAACCATAAGGGGGTACTACTAATTTCCGAGAAAACACAGGGGGTCAGTACTAAATAACCCATTTTATTACTGTTATCGTGCCCAGGTTGCAAGCGTGCTCAAGTGACTAGTAGTCTCTTTCATCGCCGGTGCCCCCCCCCCCCCCCCCCCCCCCCCCCCCCCCCAAAAAAAAAAAAAAAAAAATGGAGATATGCACTGACAGCTTCAACTCCATGGGATCTCGATGAAAGAGTTTCCACTGAAATCTTTTTTGCATCGAATGAAAATGATTCATGGAAGAATTCAAAAATTTGTGATAAAAAGGTTTCTTGGTGTTGTTGGGAGCACACATCTAAGGTTCACCAATAGACAAGAACTCTTCCAACAATGCATTTCTCTGCTACAGCAGATTTCACATCTATGCCGATTTATTTAATATGGATATCACAAAATAGAAGTTACAGCATGATAATAGCAAAATAGCATTTCGTTGTTTGCGACATGCCCCAGTGGGGGATATAATCCAAAAGTGAATCTTAGACTCATCATGTATGGAAAGATAACACAAAGGTATAAATCATGGTGTTTGCGACTGTATCAACAACAATGTAGAAAATGGGTTACTGACTGTGAGAAGAGAGTGCAAGAGCTGTGATGGAATAAATAATTTCTCGTTGATAACAGTCAGTACCAGAAAATTTGATGAAATGTCTTCTCTGCTCGATCATGTATTTGAAAGTAACACGGAAGAATAATATCATAAACGCCAAAATGCTCCTACATAACGACCACAGAATTCCCTGTAAATGTGAAGAAAAAGAAGACGAGTTAAACACATCCTCCACAGAGATTTTACAGACCATGCTTCCATTTCGACATTGATGGAGTAAACAAAACCAATATTTGTACATCAGTTATACCTAATTTGATGACTTTGACGAAGAAAACTGGGCACAAAAAGATAGTTGTGAAGATGGAACGGATGAAAGAAGAAGAAAACAAGTATCGTTTACCATGAAACGGAAACATCGAAGGAGGAGGTTATGCTCCAGGTAGACGATCAAGATTCCTCAACCTTTGCCACCAAGCGGATGCGTTTGTTCTCAATGACAAATCTGGTGCTTGAGTTTATCTGCACCATACGAGTTTATGAACATTAAAAAAAGATTCAATAGGAATAACAACTGATGAGAATGTCTCTTTCAAACCTTGTGCATGAGCTTATCTCGGAGTTGCTCCTCATCCTCAGTTACACCAGACTCCTTCAGGGCCTTAACAACAAGCTTTTGTAACTTTTTGATCTTCATAACCCCGTCCGACTGTAGTAGGCAACATACTTTTAGTCATCTAAAATTTCAAAAATATTAGAGATCCAATCTTCTAAAGCAGATGCAAATTACACCATATGAAATCAATAACAAGCTCTAACGCGGTATAGGCTAGAAGGGCTGCCTTGAAGCCTCAATATTTTCACCCAAGGCATGGAAAAGCCAAGAGAATATCAAAGGACGACTAAACATTGTTGTCCATCTTATAGCCAAGAATAGATGTTATTAGTTGAAAACATAAATTTCCAGTGTTGAAACATGAAGGCAGAAGGCAACAGCTTATAGGATGCAAATATGAACACCTTAGGAAGAATATGCTTTTGTGTAATGAATGCATACCGATTTCAAAGTTGAAGTAATGATTTTCTTCCACTTAATTTTGCCCCGGGCAGCTTCTATGGCAGGGCCATGATGTTCTGCCTGGGCATCACAATTCCATGTACCATCTGCAACCTTCTTTTTCTTCGAATTGCGATTTGATGCTTCAGTTTGTTCTGCTTGTATAACCTCCCCGTTGGTTAAATCACAGTCATTCTTTTTTGGACCTTTTTTGCTGAGCCCACCATTGGATGCCTCCACTTTTCTCTTTCTTGCCTGGCTCTCCTTTTCACCTCCATTGACCAGGACGTCGGAGTCTTTTTGTAGACCATTTTCTTGCACTTTGTCATTAGAACCATTTGCCTCAATTGATTCCACCTTTTGTCCATTCCCAACAGCCTCTTCATTTGGAGTTGCTTCTTCTGCTTGAGTAGATTGTTTCTGAGAAGCATGGAAAGCCCGTGCTTTTGCTCTGTGTTTCTTGCCATCAGCATGTAGCAGCAAAGTCTGTTTGCTAGTTGCATGCGTATTACAGAGACTAGTGACTCACACCCAAAAAGGAAAATGACACACTTAGTTATGTAATCACAAAACTTAAAATTCTTAAATAAATGCATGGTATCCAATAAAGTCTAAAGCATCTTTATACAATTATTCTATGAAATGAACTATTTTGTTGTCTTATGTATAAAACGTTCGCAAAATTAGGAAACTTTATAAACCTCTATTATATAAAAGGGCTGATTTTGAAGGGTGATGCTGACTAGGACAAATGTGTTAATAGAAAGATGGTTAGGGTTTAATTTGGAATCATTAATGGCTAGTATGAAAGGTGGTGAAATTTTTAAAGGAGAAACCCACAGGGGATCGTGCCATTTATGGGGGGAAACCCCTACAGTGACAATTGGTTGTGTTTGAAATTTGGGAGGAGATTTTGAATAGGATGGGTGAACTTTTTGGATGGAATATTTTGAAATTTAAAGTGGATGATTTTTGAATGGTGTTTTGGATTATTTTTTTGGTATGGTTTTTTTTTTTGGGAGGGGGGGGGGGGGGGGGGGGGGGGGGGGGGGGGGGGGGGGGGGGGGGTGGGGGGGTTACCTGTAATGTGTAAGAGAGGGTTCCAAACTTTGGTCACTTCTGTAACCCATCACTGGTAATTAAATGAAATATGTTCTTTACTGTATTTTCAAAGGTCCAATTGCATCCATAGTGTCCTACCTTGGGTCATTTCTCTTGCCCATCACATGTGATTAACTGAAATATGTCCTTTACAGTATTTTGGAAGGTCCAATAGCATCCACAGTGTCCTAGCTTTTAAATTTTAAGATGAGGTTATGCTCTTTGATAGAATCTTGCAAGGTCACTGTAGACTAGGGCTGTTAGCCCATGAAGCAGTCTAGCTTGCTGAATATTCAGATAAATCAGATCAACATTAGTCAAGATTGCCTCAGCCGAAGTGTACAATAACTCCTATCTTAGTGCTGTCTTGCAATCCTCTATCAACAACTTAATATCTCCACAAACGAAACCACATCTATCTATTGTGCTTTGTATTCCCCTCTTTGTCTTTCTTCTTTCTCCTCTAGTCGCCCCCACCACCCCCCTCCCCAATCATCGTTGTTGTCGTCGTCGTCGTCGTCATTTCTTTTTTTATTGTTTGTTGGCTGTTCTTATCACTTACTGTTTTTCTTTCTCCTTTCTTGGGTGCACTTGGGGTGAGGTTGGATTTCTTTTCTTTTTTTGTTTCTTCCTTTTTTGGGCTGATTGGGCATTCTCTTGTCATACTATGCAGATGCCCCTTCTTCTCGAAGAAGGTCTAATATGGTGTTCAAGAGATCACGTTAAAACACAGCTACATATCCCATTAAGGCAGCTGATTGCATTACAAAACAGCTCTCGTACACATAAGATAAAGAGAACTGATAAAAAGAGCCAACTTTTGGGGGATTAGTGTAAAACCATAAACCAGATTGAAGTCTTTAACTCAAAAATTATGCTGCTACATGAAGAAATGATGAGCGCACAATTGCTTTAAACGCAGCTTAAACTAAAAGATCAGGAAACAGCTGCAATAAGAAAACCTGCTTAACTCACATGCAACTATGGCAAGATCCAAACAGTGGGATATTAGAAACCTCTTTCCAAAGAAAAAAAAATACAAATATTCGTAACCTAAAAAAGAAACAAGACATAACTTACTCAGAATTGTTGCTTAACTAACTTGAGCCCAAGGACAACCAAAAGTGGGTTATTATCAACTCTAAATAACCCAATGTTAATTGTATAAAAATAAAATCACAGTTGGACTGGTAAAATAGACATGTTAAGCTTACCTGCAGAACCAAGGAGCACGTGAAGATAAACCAACGTTAATATCGACGTCTGAATTTTTCTTTGGTCTATCAGGCTTAGTTTGTCCACTATATGCTACATTTCCTTGACCCTTGGGACCATATTTCTCCTGGAGATTTTATTGTCAAATGACAACTGACATCATTAGGTGACAATATGAGATATATCAAAATACGATGAAAATACACGTAAAGAAAATCTGAACAAACACTGTGCTATACAAGATTGGTTTGCATTTAATATGCAATAGAAGAATCACATCTTGATTTTATAAATCTTCCTCATTTGTTTCATCAAGTTACAATACTCATTGTCATTCCAAGTTTTATGGCAAAGCACTTGCACTTGTTTCCTTGTAAAGAATTTCCATCAACCCATGCAAGGTTGGTGTCAGATGTTGCCCCTGTCTTTTTAAAGCCTTTATGCCATGCGCCATGCTTGGTACTTGATGCCAGGCTTGCATGTTCAAATATAGTCTAGCATTTAAATCATGCTCGTCAAAATGTCACACACATAAATGCTAAAAGACACAGAGGAATCGGTTTATCTGAATTATACACAACACTTCTTTCATGAATAAAGCTCACAGAAAGGAGCGTCTCAACACAGAAACTGCATGCATTTAGCCGATGAACATAATCAGAGCACAACATCTTGAACCCCCAACTCACATACCAGTATCAAGTAGGATGAGAGTTTAATAAATGGGCGTAGAAGCTGCTTTTATCTGCCATAGGCTTGCATCCTAATCGAATATTTTTCTTTCAAAGCCCAACCTGGGAACTTTTTTTTGCTTAGGTATGTAACAGTCAGCCCAAGCCTGGCCACAAGTTGGAAAAACAACTCCCTGGTTATGCTCAGATCGGAACTACTTCACCACATAACAAACATATATTATATTCATTCCACTAGCTAATAGCTACTTATTTCAATGGTAAGACATTTTCTCTCATGCCGTATGTCCCGAGGACTTCCAAATTTCGATATACATGTTCCCTTTCAATTTTAACACTACACAGAGCTCGGTTAGACAATTCAGGCATAGAAATCTAGGGCCAGAAAGGCCAGAATCGAGATCAGGCCTTAAAACCTAGATTGAATGCCTGCGTCAAGCTTAACAAGATACATTTAAGCAGATTAGTGCATACACACGTTTACTTATATAAAATGAGTAGGCTAGGTTGCACCAGTATATGTATGTGATACGAATACAATACGATTTTTATGAATACAATACGATATGGGAACATAGGTACATAGAATCTTCAAATTACATGATGCATGTGTGTGTGTTATAGACACGGAAATAATAAAATTATGCACATGCTAGTTAATGTAATTATCTATAAAATGGGGTTTTAAGGTCATAATGGCTAAGAAAACACAACTACTTGGCTAATGTATATTTATTTAAGTTATATATATCAATAGATCACACAATGTCCATAAAGACAATGTCTACAACTTACGCAAATGCATCAATAATCACATGGAATTTATCATTTATGGATTAGATCTTAAATTTCTTTGTATCAGGTAGATCTTTTGAAGTTTTTGACATGTCTCATATATGTTACAAATTTTAGGATATGTTAAAGGGGCATCAAGAGACTATGTATCAGATGCATTTCTAATACCGAGCTTTCCTTTATCTAAGCATCCACGCAACATAGCGTATGTGTAAGCAGATTTTGATGCCGGCTAGCTTAGCTACTCAGATTAATAGTAGTAGTTATCATAAATATGTCAGCTTTGCTTCAGGTATAGTGTTGCGGTATTGTCTTCAACTAGGCACCATTATTAGGAAACAGTTTAGAAGCTAAAATGTCATGTTTTAGTGCTTTTCCGGCAATGAACATGGGGATTAATGGGTCAAGATTTTATTATCATCCATTATAACAACTAAGGTCATATTTGATGCTGCAAGAAACTTATTTGAAGGCTAAATAATGGCAAATAAACAGTAAAACGAAGAATATCTTGAGTTATTTGTGTGTGAAGGCTCGGCTCTGAGTTCACTCCTCTTTACTGTAGTGATGAATTTTTATTTATTCTATCTTTCTCTAAAAACCTTTAGCAAAAACAAGATCGATTATATAGAATACTAGTTTAATAAACTGAGACATGAAGATCATAGCATAATAACACGGATGAGAAAAGTATATCGGTAAAATACTTTAAGTATCTCCATCAGTTATCCAAGATGATGCATGGACTAAGGAAAATGTTAATTATGGAATAAAATATGATGGTTTAAATGGAGAGTCACAATAATAATGATGTGTGATCGATATATACCATTATGATTAAGAAGTAAATTTTATAGGACGACGATTAGACTAACTTTGTCATATGATATATATTGTTAGGCTATCATTAAAAAATATGAACAAAATTTGGATGTGGCAGAAATACAAATGTTACGATGGATATGTGAAAATACTAGAAAAGATTAAGATAAGAAAGTGGTATATCCAAACGAAGATATGTGTAATATCTATATAAGATACGATGCGACAACATGGCTTGTGATGATTTCGTATATACGTCAAAGACCTATTGATGTCTATGTTAGAAAGACAGATTATATGAATGTTAAGATCAAGAGAAAGAAAGACAAAAAAAGATATAGAAGGACGTGATAAGGTATGGATGGACATGATAAGAACTGTTCGTAAATCAACAGAAGAGAAAGATTTAGATCATAATGTATTGAAAATGAGTATCCGATATCATGATCCGACATGATCAATATCTGATATTCTTTCTATTGAGTCCATGAAGCCAACCCCAATTTTTTGGGATGAAGGATAAAATGATGATGATGATGATTTGTGTATGAATGCTATCTGCTATCTTCTAATTCATTTATTCTTTTCTCCTCTTGTTCTGATATGGACATCATGAAATTGTCTTTAAACTCCTATAAATTCTTCTAATCATCTAATATATGATGCCTTTTCTAAGTTCGGCTATGTACATCAACAACGTTTATATCATCTTATCTACTTTCATGTTTTCTTCTTCTACTAACCAAGGCTATCACTAGCACCTCTGAGATCTATATTCTATTAATATAGACTTTTAGGCTACACCAATAATTCCCCCTAATTTTTGTGCTTAGTAGCACCTTTACTCCACTTTCGGCATTGAGACTATGCTTTGATACAAGCAGATTTATGTTTGGGCCAATGATCTTTGAGAATATTAGGAATGATATTGATAGGTAAAATTGAAAAGCTAAAAGATGCTGGTTGGAGAAGAATTCTTGTATTAGGAAGCAATGTCACCCATGTCAAGGCCAATTATCAATGATTTTCTTGAAGTTATAAATTTCAGTCGCAGTGGCATTTCGTTTTGATTATACAAGATTATGACGCCTATTGATAAGTATTTGGTGGCTTCGAAGCGCGCGCGCGTGTGTGAAGCTCGCACTTACCCTTTTATTTCTTGACCATTTATATGATATATTTTTAGTTTTTGAATAACTATAGTTCTTTCATGGGTTGTGCAAGTAATTAAAAAAGTTGAGAAATGAAATTTACAACAAGGGATTAGCTTAGAAGAAAAACCCAAAATGGAGTTGTTGAGATGCATATGAAATTCTTCTGGCATAGAGAACAAAGGAGAAGTGTATCTTTTATCTCATTAACTCCATAGTTGATAGAATTTCATTGTTTTTGCCAAAGTTATTAATTTCATTTTGGGCTAGGTTGGTTACATATCGAGTCTCGAATAAGATTTTGGAAGCTTAAGTAAATCCTGTAGTCAATCCTTTTTGATGCATATGATATAGCTACTGGATCAAATAATCCGCTCCTAAGTTTGTGCCTAATAATAATGATTAATGGGTTTTGAAAACTAGTGTTGAACATGAAAATGATCGAAAATGGCCATATAATGTACATGATATAGTTCCAGTGCTTCTTTTCTTTTCTTTCTTGCTTGCTTTCTGTCAACCTTTCAATTTTCATGAACAAAATTACTCCTGGTTTAAAAGCCATAAAATTTAACAATATAAAAATGTTTTTTCCCGTTATTTTTTTGTTAAAATCCTGATGAGAGTAAACTAATAGTCATCAAAGTTTACAACTTACCGATTCAGTAATGCATTGAGTGTGACTCTGAACGCTCTGCTGATCGAACATCTGCCCGCAATCGATGCATGATAGCTGCAAAAATCACCAAGAAAGAGGGAGGGAACCTCAATCAAAATCGAATCTTTGTAAGAATTAAAGAGGGATCATCGATTGAGATCGGTTTAATGGCGGTAGTCTCACCGAAGTGACAGACCTTGTGAGCGGAGCACATGCGGAAATGGTAGGCGAGCTTCGGCTTCTTCAAGTTCTCGCCGCAGTCCTCGCACTGAAACCACACCATTCTCTCTCTCTCTCTCTCTCTCTCTCTCTCTCTCTCAGGGGCAGTTGCTTAGTCCTTGTTTCTCTCTCTTCAAGTGACGACGATGATGGGTGTTTTCTAGGGCTTTGAAGAAGCAGACGGGTCCAGTTTGAAAAGGATCCGACAAGCTCAACCCGAGATCGTAATAAACCGCTAGGATACAAAATCGCCCCGAAAGTTGACCAAGCCTGAGTTGTCACAGGTTTGGGCTTGAGTCGGGCTAGTAGATCCCGGGCCCCCGGCCTTAAAAATTCAAGTATTCTCTTGTTAGGCCCGAGCTCGGAATTAGACGTTGAGATCGAATTATTGAATTTCATGACCCATCTTCTTTCTTTTTTCCATGCATTTATCAAATCAACCTTGTCACATGCATTTATGTTGGTATGCAACATCTCGCACCTGTTGAAGTTATTTCAATGTTACTTTCATTACATCAAAAATCTAGAAATAACTCGTGCAATCGTTAAAAAAAACCACACGGATGTGCACGCGTGAAAATGAGAAGGAGAGAGAACTGTAGCTATACGTGAGAATTGTTGGAAGATAAAAAGTAGAAGATCAGGGGCCTGATCGCAAAAAAAAAATCTTGGAGGTGGACAAAATGCAACAATACTAATGATAAGGTTGTAATTCATGGAAATGGAGTACTAAACCGAACTCCTCAAAGCCACACCCCAAAGCAAGCCTACTCTCCCACCTGCACACAAGGGGAACCCACCCAACCTAGGTGGCACAACCTAGGGCAATGATTTGTCGTACTGGGTTTGTCCTAGTGCGACAAACATCAAATCAAAACCATCATTTGTAATATAGATAAAATAAAATAAAATAAATAAGGCTTCAGAGAGATGGTTTAATTCCGAGGAAGCTCTCTAGCCCAGCTCAGTTCGCAGCCATTCGACCTCGTGTAAGAAGCTGGTTTCTTGAAGGAGATGACGGCCGTCACAGCTTCCGGCAACAGCCACGGGGCATTTCCAGCCATAGATTTGATTACATGAATTAAAATTCTTCCAGTTTCAATAACACAACAATGTTGTCTAATATCGTCTTCACTGTTTGGCCAAAAGGAAAGTTAAATTTCAGATAACCTTACGTAAAGTTTGTAAGTTGGTTATGGCCTGATATGGCCAAATCTGCTTGTAACCGACCCGATACTCGGTTGAGGATTTTCCTCAACCAAGAGACCAAGTCTCACATGGTCGTTGAGGAAATCGTGGGCGGTTGAGCAAAATCCGGGGCGGTTGAGGGATGGAAGATATGGCGGTGGCCCCTATATAAGAGGATGTAGTTTCTCTTATTCAGTATCAAAAAATACTTTCAGCCATATCTGGAATCCCCAACAAATTTCTATCTCTCGTTTTTCTCTCATTGGTATCAGAGCCAGGTTTTTCGCGATCCAAGCCTCCAGATCGGCTGTTTCTCCCTCAACGTCTTCGCGAGGCACCTGAGATCCCGTACCCATCCACTGCAGGCTTCCTGATCTTTCCCTCAAGAAATCAACCTCATCCTGCGGCGAGCCCAAACCAAGGCACATGGTGTAGCATTCTTCACCGAGTACAATCTGCTACCTCCTTTCTCACGGTCTCCCAGGCAACATTCTTTTTTCAATCAATTTTTTTTCTGTTGGTGAGATTATTCAGATTGGTTCCCTGGCTTCAGCCTTCCCTTCCTTTCGATTCTCGTAACCTTACGCAAGCATATATTCTCCTTGTTTCCAAGAAACCTATCTTTCTCAAACCTCTACCTGTGACCACTACAAACAAAGGGAAATTAAATTTCTCTTGCACTGATCCGTGCACCAAGTTCTTCATCAATTTTTCCACTGAAGCTTTCTTTACTTTTTTTTTACGCACCCATAGAGACATCAGTTTTTTTCTTTAATTTGTTTTAAATCCCACAAGACTCTTCAGTTTTTGTTTCCATGTGCAAAATTCTAAAGACAGATTAGATCAAAGCTGTTGCTTCCCAAGTGGCGAAAAAAAAAATCAAAGTTTTCCGAGGTGACCGAGTCTCCTGCAACACCAAGCGAATCGTGAGGGGTGGGATCTTAATTCTGTTTCACCGAGAGAACCGGAGAGTGGCAGATCGTTCCGTGTGCTTCAATCGCAGAGCCGTGCGTTAGGCCCGCCTCGATCCACGTATTACGAACCCAAATCAGTAACAAACTATGGCAAGCAAATTGATTGCATCTGAACTGGCTAAGATAGAACGCCTAAACGGTTCCAACTATGACATGTGGCACCGGAAAATTAGATATGGACTTATACATGACAATTTAGATAGTGTCATTGAAACCACTGCTCCTGCTCTCCCTGAAAATCCAACAGATGCCCAGAAGAGAGAGCTAGAACAGTGGAAAATTAATGACAAGAAGGCTATGAGTCTCATGCTTATGTTCATGGACGATAACCTAATAAAGGTGTTCGAAAACTGTAGTACTGCCAAGGATATGTGGCAGTCTATTAAGGAGAAGTATGATATCACATCTGACGTGAACATACAACTCCTGCTGCATAGGTATAATTCATGCCGTATGCAGGAAGGTGACAATGTCACCGAACACGTGAATAAAATGATTGTCATGGCTAAAGACCTATCTACAGCAGGAACTGAAATTCCTGAGAAGATTCAGGTGGCAACTATTATGAATAGTCTGCCACCGTCGCTTGATATGGCTGCCACTACGCTTAGGCTAAATGAAACTGTTAAGCGCGTAACTGACTTGCCAGCTCAGCTAGCAATGGAACAAGACCTTCTGGCTAGGAGGAAGGGCTCGGACGTCAACCTTGTGCAGGAGGAAGAGGCGAATGCTGCTCAATACCGGAAGGCACAAGGGAACCAGCGTCTTGGACCTGTGAAGCCCTCCTTCAAGGGATCCGGCCAACCATCAGCTCGCGGGAAGAAAGGACCTCCTGGATCTTGCTACATTTGCAGGAAGTATGGTCACTTTAAGGCCAACTGTCCTCAAGCAAGGAATAAGGGCAACTCAAAACGGCCAGAACAAGGAGGATCCGGAAAGCGGGAGTTCATTGGCGTCACTGAATGTAACGCTGCAACAACAGACGCTGAAGGCTGGTGGATCGACTCGGGTGCAACCCGACATATAGCAAAGACGAAGGAAGGAATAGTTGACTACCAGGAACTGAAGAAGGGAGACCAAAGGATATACATGGGGAACAATACCTATCTGGATGTAGAAGGTATTGGTTCATACAGATTGGATCTTGGGGACAGCATCATGGTCCTCAAAGATGTGTTTTATGCACCTGGCATAAGACGTAATCTAGTCTCTGTTCCGGCTTTGCTGAAGAAGGGTCTTGAAGTGAGATTTTACAACAATAGGGTCTCTATTGGGAAAGACAAGAAAGTGTTTGCAATGGGCAAGTTTGTGCCCGGTCATGATTTATTCTGTCTTTCTGTTGTAAAATCTGATATTGGTAATAAAGATGGTGATTTGAATTATTCTGTGTGTCTTTTGTCTGATTATGATCTTTGGCATATGAGATTAGGTCATCCGGGTAACAATAAGATGGACCAGTTAATCAAAATGGATTTATTACCGGAACTGACAGGTGTAAGGACATTACCCTGTGAACATTGTTTAACTGGGAAGATGACCAGGAAATCATTCTCGGAAGGTCAAAGGGCAAATGAATTGTTGGAATTAGTTCATTCTGACATTTGTGGGCCCTTGAGCATAAAGACACGAGGGAATAAGGAATATTTCATAACTTTTATAGATGATTATTCCAAGTATACTTTTGTGTATCTTTTAAGCAGAAAGTCGGAAGCTTTTGAAAGTTTTAAAAGATACAAGGCAGAAGTTGAAAGAAAACTTGGAAGGAACATGAAGGTGTTAAGAACTGATAGAGGTGGGGAATTCAACTCAAATGAATTTGAGGAATACTGTATTCAGTATGGTATAAAGAAGCATACTACTATGCCTTATACGCCACAACAGAATGGTGTGGCTGAAAGAAAGAATAGAACATTAATGAATGCAGTGAGATGTATGCTATCACATTCTGGTCTCTCCAAGTATTTTTGGGGAGAAGCCATATTGACTGCAAATTATGTTCTGAACAGAATTCCCACAAAATCAGTCGAGACAACACCGTATGAGATATGGAATGGACGCAAACCCAATTTAAGTCATTTGAGAAAATGGGGTTGCGTGGCACATGTTCTCGTTCCATATCAGGTTAGAGATAAGCTGGATCTCAAAACCGTAAGATGTGTATTCATATGATATTCTGAAAAGTCTAAAGGATATAGGTTCTTCCATGAAAATAAAGGAGTCATTGAAAGTAGAGATGCTACTTTTCTAGAGAATCTAGAAGAAAAGGAACAAGTCCAAGAAAATGTGCCACCCTTGCTGGACTTAGATGATGTTCCGAATGATGACTTAGATATAGTGGATGACGTACATCATCCAGCTATGGAAAATGAACCTATAAATGAGAATATACCTATGGCAAATCAACCAGCTGAACCTGTCCAGCCTGCAACCCTTTGTGGCAACAAAAGACCCAGAACAACACCCGCATGGATGGACGATTATTATCTATATTCATGTGAACCATCTTGTTTCTCTGTGGATATTGATATAGATGAGCAAGCTGATCCCTTGAATTATACAGATGCAATGAAATCATCTGAGTCAGATCAATGGCTTGAGGCCATGAAAAGGGAGCTTGACTCAATTGAGAGAAACAATGTATGGGAGCTATGTGATTTACCAGAAGAGAGGAAGTCCATAGGATGCAAGTGGGTGTTAAAGAAGAAATATCGGGTTGATGGGTCTATTGATATATTCAAGGCCCGGTTAGTTGCAAAGGGATTTACTCAGATAGCAGGGATTGATTATCAGGAGACTTATTCTCCGGTGGCTAAGTTTGCATCCATACGGATAATCTTAGCGATTGTTGCGCATCTTGACTTGGAACTCTACCAAATGGATGTCAAGACTGCATTCCTCAACGGAGAGTTGAAGGAAGTTATATATATGGATCAACCTGAGGGATTTCAGGTTGAGGGACAGGAAGACAAAGTTTATAAATTGAAGAAATCTTTGTATGGTTTAAAACAATCATCTAGACAGTGGTATCTCAAATTTCACAACATTATTAACCAACTTGGTTTCATTGCAAACAAATTGGATAACTGTGTGTATGTCTTGAAAAGTGGGAGCAGTTTTACGATATTATCCCTGTATGTGGATGATATTTTGCTCGCTGGAAATGACGTTGAAGTGTTGAAAGGAATCAAATCAGCACTTTGTAGTGAATTTGAGATGAAGGACATGGGTGATGCATCCTACGTTCTTGGAATACAGATCCTTAGAGATCGGAAGTCTAGAATGTTAAGTTTAAACCAAGAAAAGTATTTGCATACAATATTGAGGAGATTTGGAATGTACAATTCCAATCCGGCCCCTACACCATTGGTTATGGGGAAGCCGTTAAGTAAAGAACAATGTCCTGGAGAGGGACAAAGTCGGCTGAATGTTCCATATGCTCAGGCTATTGGAAGTTTGATGTATGCAATGCTGTGTACTAGACCAGACTTAGCGTACCCAGTTAGTCTGGTTAGTAGATATCAAAGTAATCCCGGTCCAGCTCATTGGGAAGCTGTTAAGAGGATTATGAAATACATAAAGGGTACGGTGCACCACAAGTTAGTTTATCAAGCAGATTCGCTTGAGGTTCTTGGTTACTCCGATGCAGATTTCGGAGGGGACAAAGATGACAGGAAGTCAACTGCAGGACATGTGTTCATCTTTGGTGGTGCAGCTGTTTCTTGGGGTAGCAAGAAACAGGGTTGTGTAGCGAGATACACACAAGAAGCTGAGTATATAGCCTGTAGTATGGCTGCTACTCATGCGGTCTGGATCAGACGGTTCCTATTGGACTTGGATCTCAATTTGGTGGATGGACCAATTGAGATGTACTGTGATAATCAAGCAGCCATCAGCTTGATCCACAGTGGTGCAAACAGTTCCAAAGGAAGACATATTGAAATACAATATCATTACGTACATGATATGGTGGAAAGGAAAGAAGTCAATGTGACTTATATTCCAACAAGTGATATGATTGCTGATCCCTTGACGAAGGGTATTCCAGCAGGTACATTCATCAAACATGTTGGTTTGATGGGACTTAGAAATATCTAAGTCAAGAAAACTTTCATGAATAATGAAAGGAGACAATCATATATAGTGATTGTACTCGGTAAATAAAATGTGCATATCTCACGGATAGTGGGAGTATGTGAAATTACATCATGTGTTATATCTCACAGATAGTGAGAGTATGACCGGAATGCACTTGGCCATTTCAGGCCAAGTGGGAGATGTAAGTTGGTTATGGCCTGATATGGCCAAATCTGCTTGTAACCGACCCGATACTCGGTTGAGGATTTTCCTCAACCAAGAGACCAAGTCTCACATGGCCGTTAAGGAAATCGTGGGCGGTTGAGCAAAATCCGGGGCGGTTGAGGGATGGAAGATATGGCGGTGGCCCCTATATAAGAGGATGGAGTTTCTCTTATTCAGTATCAAAAAATACTTTCAGCCATATCTGGAATCCCCAACAAATTTCTATCTCTCGTTTTTCTCTCATTGTTGACTCCCTGGTACTCAGATAATTAACGTAGGAGAGGAGAGTCAGCTTAGCTTCCAACAAAAAAAACTAACAATTTATTGCTTGCATGAGCTGCAGCTGCTGCAGGATGGATTCTGAGGATGTTCCTTCACCGCTCAGCGGGGCTGGGTCTCTCCTTAGGCCTGGACCCCTGATTGCATGCAATTGCTTGATAACATCTCTCATTGCTGGACGACGTGCTGGCAGTTCACTGGAACATGCGAGGGCAATCCTAATAAGTGGGGGTACACACTCAGCAATGCTTTTAACATTATAGCTAGCTTCACCGGCTTCCGTTGAGAAGAAGCTCGCATCTATGACGTTCAAAATTCTGGGGGCCGTCTCAACATACTTTCTGAGGGTCATGCCTTTTCTGAAACTGTCATCAGTCGGTCTCTTGCCAGTAAACATCTCTAGCATAAGTATTCCGAAGCTGTACACATCTCCTTTGGTGGACACCCTGTTTGCCGTTCCATATTCTGTTTATCGATACATACATGTGCAAGTTAGTGACATGCCAGAAGTATGAACCATAAGATGTTTTCTGGGAAAACATATCAATAAAAATCCAATTCAACAATTGCTCATACGAAACCACAAAGGCCTGTATGCACACAAACGATGTCATACAAGTGAAACCAATAACCATTAAGCCCAGACTAACATCATGTTGAAGCAAATAGAATTCAATTAACTTGGTTATTTGGTATATATAAGCTTGCTGATTATGCATTTACAAGAGGCCGCTATCTTCGAGATTGGTTCAAACAGGTAAATGGTCGGGTTAGGATTGTCACTCTTAATAGAGATGCACATGCCGACACATGCACAGACACCGACGTCTGTGTGCACATCTGCACTCACACATGGATGCTTGCACAAAGATATGCATGGCACCCGTGACAGAAGGGGGTGGGAGTTGGATGCGTGTACATGTTGGGATTTGGAGCCTGAACAAATTAGCCGGCCGGAATCAGTTGCGACAAAAAACTTGGTTGCGATTTGCATCTATCCGCATCGAGTTGGGTTGAAAGATTGTTCGGCGGTTGAGCCTAAAAAACAGAGTTGGTTTTTCGTTGTTATCCTTGGAGCACCGTGCGTTGAATGCTGCTTTTGGTGCGTTAAAGAATAATAAAGGCTCTGTGCATTTTTTTGATCGGAAATGCTCTCTGTTTTTTTAATAGGAAGCTTTTATTAACAGAAGGCTTTTTTGGAGAGACAAAAAGTCCTTGGTGCCTTTTTTGAGAGAAATAGCTCTGTATGTTTTTTGAGAGAAGAGGTGCTTGCGCGTGAGTACTGCTAGTTATTTTTGAGGTTGCGTCCTCAATTTTTGTGCGGTATTATTCGAGGGTTGCGTCCCTCGTAGCATCGTGTGTAATCTGTAATCTTATCTCATCAAATTAGTGGAGAATCCCTGGCTTGGCGGCGCCCCCAGACGTAGTCTTCGGACGAACTGGGTAAACAATTCTGTGTCTTTCTTTTGTTGTTTTTTTATCATCGTATTATTGCGTAACAATTGGTATCAAAGCACCGGGTTAGGTGGAATCAGATACGATGGGTGGAGAAAAAACAACGATTGAAAAGTTTGACGGATCGGATTATGGGTTTTGGAGGATGCAGATCGAAGATTATCTTTATGGTAAAGATTTGTGGCAACCTCTGGAGGATAAGCCGAAAGAGATGAAAGACGAAGAATGGAATGTGTTGGACAGGAAGGCGATGAGCGTGGTACGTCTATCTCTTTCGCGGAATGTTGCGTTCCATACCACGAAGGAGAAAACCACCAAAGGCATACTAAAGGTTTTGGCAGACATGTACGAGAAGCCTTCAGCAGCGAACAAGGTTCACCTGATGCGGCGTCTTTTCAACCTAAAGATGACGGAGAACAAAGTTGTTGCTGATCACCTAAATGAGTTCAATCTGATAACATCTCAATTAAGCTCAGTCGGGATTGATTTTGATGATGAGGTTAGAGCCTTAATTCTGTTGTCTTCTCTACCAGAAAGTTGGAGCGGTACGGTTACTGCTGTTAGTGCTTCAGCAGGGAAGGAGAAACTGAAGTTTGACGAAGTAAGAGATCTGATTATAAGTGAAGAAATTCGTAGGAAAGAATCGGGTATCACTTCGGGATCAGTTCTGAGTACAGAAAATAGAGGCAGATCAGAATCAAGGAATTGGAATCGAGGCAGATCGAAGTCAAGACATAAGAGCAAGTCGAGGAAAGACAAGAGTTCCATTGAGTGTTGGAATTGCAAGAAGCTGGGTCATTACTCGAATCAGTGTAAAGCACCGAGGAAGGAAAAGAAGATCGATAACTCAGTAAACGTGGCATCAGAGGAGATCAATGATGCATTGATCTTGAGTGTGTGCAGTCCATTAGAATCGTGGGTTTTGGATTCTGGAGCATCGTATCATGCATGTCCTGATAGTGAGATAATGGAGAATTATACCCCTGGAAATTTTGGAAAGGTTTATCTTGCTGATGATGAGCCTTTGAAGATTGTAGGAAAGGGAGATGTTCGGATCAAAACACCGAATGGACCTGTGTGGCAGCTGCGTGGCGTAAGACATATTCCT
Organism: Scilla litardierei; assembly: GCA_030789695.1. Taxonomy (NCBI): domain Eukaryota; kingdom Viridiplantae; phylum Streptophyta; class Magnoliopsida; order Asparagales; family Asparagaceae; genus Scilla; species Scilla litardierei. Next base: position 1,746,267 of record CM061141.1, on the reverse strand, counting down.
GGTTTGAAGAGGAATCTGATTTCTGTAGGACAGTTGGATGATGAGGGTTATCATTTATCATTTGGCTCGGGTGCTTGGAAGATAACCAAAGGGGCCATGGTGGTAGCTCGAGGGTCAAAGGAGGGTACTTTGTATATGACCACTATCAACCATGATAGTATTGATCTTGCAGGTGCAAACAGAGATGCAGACTTGTGGCATTGCAGACTTGGCCACATGAGTGAGAAGGGGATGAAACAGTTGTGTTCAGAAGGTAAACTGCCAGGTCTAAAAGCAGTTGACGTTGGTTTATGTGAAGGCTGCGCATTTGGAAAACAGAAAAGGGTCAGTTTTTCGAAGGGTGGCAGAACCTTGAAGAAACAGAAGCTGGAGCTGGTACATAGTGATTTATGGGGACCAGCGCCTGTCACATCCCTTGGTGGCGCGTCATACTACATGACCTTCATTGATGACTCCACGAGGAAGGTATGGGTTTATTTTCTGAAACATAAATATGATGCTTTTAATGTTTTTAGAAAATGGAAAGCTTTGGTAGAAAATGAAACAGGTCTGAAAGTGAAGTGCTTAAGATCAGATAATGGTGGTGAATATGAGCTTGCTGAATTCAAAGAGTATTGTGCTATGAATGGTATTCGCATGGAGAAGACTCTCAGAGGAACCCCTCAGCAGAATGGGGTTGCAGAACGTATGAATAGAACCTTGAAAGAACGTGCTAGGTGCATGCGACTGAAGTGTGGGTTACCGAAGATGTTCTGGGCAGAAGCAGTTAACACAGCCGCTTTCTTGATTAATAGAGGACCATCAGTTCCTTTGGATAATGGCATACCAGAGGAGGCTTGGACTGGTAAAGAGGTAAACCTATCATTCCTTAAAGTTTTCGGTTGTGTTTCTTATGTTCATATTGATGCCACTGCTAGAAGTAAATTGGATGCTAAATCTGTGAAGTGTACGTTTATTGGATATGGTGGTGATGAATTTGGTTATAGATTTTGGGATGATCAAAATCGGAAAATAATTCGTAGTCAAGATGTCATATTTAATGAACATGTTTTGTACAAAGACAGGTTGGGCGCATCAGATATTGAAAGTGCAGGTACTCAGGTTAAAAGCTCTCAGGTTGTTGAATTAGATATCTCGAATTCAGGGGTGAACAAAGTTGTTCAGAATGATCAAGTTGTTGTTGAAGCAGAACCGAATTCACCAGTATCTCCTTTGAGAGAAGCAATTGTTGAGGCAGAACCGAATTTGCCAGTATCTCCCTTGAGGCAAGCGGTTATTGAAGCAGAACCAAGTACGCCTGTAGCTCCTATGAGGAGATCAGAAAGGCAGCATCATGCACCAGCAAGGTATTCCCCCTCTTTACATTATCTTTTGTTAACTGATAGTGGTGAGCCAGAATGTTATGTTGAGGCTATGCAGAGTGAGCATTCGAGCAAGTGGGAGCTTGCAATGGAGGATGAAATGAATTCCTTAATGTCTAATAACACTTGGGAACTAGTGGAGCTCCCAAAGGGTAAAAAGGCATTGCATAACAAGTGGGTTTACAGAATTAAAGAAGAGGCCGATGGAAGCAAGCGTTACAAGGCAAGGATGGTTGTGAAGGGTTTTCAGCAGAAACAAGGTATTGATTATACTGATATATTTTCTCCCGTTGTGAAGCTAACTACTATTAGATTAGTTTTGAGTATAGTTACTGCGGAGAATTTATTTTTAGAGCAGATGGACGTGAAAACAGCTTTTCTTCACGGGGATCTTGAGGAGGATATATACATGAAGCAACCAGAAGGGTACTTGTCCAAAGGTAATAGTGAGCTTGTGTGTAAGCTAAAGAAGAGCCTGTACGGTCTGAAACAGGCTCCAAGGCAGTGGTACATGAAGTTTGATGGGTTCATGCATGAAATTGATTTTGTTAGATGTAATGCAGACCATTGTTGCTACTTCAAGAGGTTTGACAATAACTTTATTATTTTGCTATTATATGTTGATGACATGTTGATAGCAGGCTCTTGTGCGCAAGAGGTGAATCAGTTGAAGGAGGAATTGTCCGAACGGTTTGCTATGAAGGATCTTGGAGAGGCTAAACAGATCCTAGGTATGCGGATTAATCGAGATAAGGTGGCAGGTAAGTTATATCTTTCTCAAGCTGAATATATCGAAAGAGTTTTGAAGAGGTTCAGTATGCAAGATGCAAAGCCTGTGAGTACTCCCTTAGGTAGCCAGTTTAGGCTTTCCAAAAAGGAGTCGCCTAGTAGTGATTCGGAGCGTGCCTATATGAAGAAGACCCCATATGCCTCAGCTATTGGTAGTATCATGTATGCTATGGTGTGCACTAGACCAGATATTGCGCATGCAGTGGGAGTTGTGAGCAGATATATGAGCAATCCTGGTAAGCAACACTGGGAAGCAGTAAAGTGGATCCTTATGTACTTGCGAGGTACAACAGAGAAGGTATTGTGCTTCGAAGGTAAGAGTATAAAGCTGACTGGATATGTTGATGCAGATTTGGCAGGTGATCTTGATAAGAGAAAGAGTACGACCGGATATGTGTTTACATTGGGTAGTACATCAATTTCTTGGGCTTCTAAGTTGCAAAAGATCGTGGCTTTGTCCACTACAGAAGCGGAGTACGTAGCAGTGACTGAGGCTAGTAAAGAGATGGTATGGTTGCAGAATTTTTTGAGTGAATTGGGAAAAGAGCAGAAGAATAGTATTCTCTACAGTGATAGTCAGAGTGCTATTTTCTTAGCCAAGAATCCAGCCTTTCATTCGAGAACGAAGCATATTGAGTTGAAGTATCATTACATTCGACATCTCTTGAAAGAGAAGATTTTGCAGCTAGTGAAGATTCGAGGAAATGAGAATCCTGCTGATATGCTGACTAAGGTTGTGACCTTAGAAAAGTTGAAGCTATGCATGGCTTCAACTGGCCTTGGAGCTTGAGGAGTTCGAGGCTTGGCGCCGCCGTTGTTTTTTGGGGTTTATTTATTGATGAGAAGATGAAAAGATGATTACACATGGGTTCAGTCTCCAAGTGGGAGATTGTTGGGATTTGGAGCCTGAACAAATCAGCCGGCCGGAATCAGTTGCGACAAAAAACTTGGTTGCGATTTGCATCTATCCGCATCGAGTTGGGTTGAAAGATTGTTCGGCGGTTGAGCCTAAAAAACAGAGTTGGTTTTTCGTTGTTATCCTTGGAGCACCGTGCGTTGAATGCTGCTTTTGGTGCGTTAAAGAATAATAAAGGCTCTGTGCATTTTTTTGATCGGAAATGCTCTCTGTTTTTTTAATAGGAAGCTTTTATTAACAGAAGGCTTTTTTGGAGAGACAAAAAGTCCTTGGTGCCTTTTTTGAGAGAAATAGCTCTGTATGTTTTTTGAGAGAAGAGGTGCTTGCGCGTGAGTACTGCTAGTTATTTTTGAGGTTGCGTCCTCAATTTTTGTGCGGTATTATTCGAGGGTTGCGTCCCTCGTAGCATCGTGTGTAATCTGTAATCTTATCTCATCAAATTAGTGGAGAATCCCTGGCTTGGCGGCGCCCCCAGACGTAGTCTTCGGACGAACTGGGTAAACAATTCTGTGTCTTTCTTTTGTTGTTTTTCATTCGATTGTTTTTTATCATCGTATTATTGCATAACAGTACAGAGATACGAATGTGCATGTGATGCCGTGCACAGAACGATGGGAGTTTTTTTTGTTTTGTTTTGATTTGTTTTTTTTTTGGGGGGGTCCTTTTCAAACAACATACCCAGTTTTTTCATATGCGACACATACAAACACACACGCATGATACGAGGAAAAAGTGACCCCCTGAAAACAATATATCCTGTTTTCTTGTACACGACACAAAAACACACACACAAATAATATGGGAAAAATGTGACACCCTTGAAACAACATATCCTGTTTTCTCATGTACAACACATATAAACACACAAAAACAAACACAACAGTAGGAGTGTATTAGCTGCCATAGGAGGAAATTTTCCTTCCATACAACCAAGAGTCTACCCTACATCTCGATATTAGACAATCAACACTCTTGTGACTTACATGATATTTTCCCTCGCACTTTGCGGTTGCTTTTTGCAATAAACCATTTTTCACCCCGAGAATGACGAGCAAAATTTATGCAAGCCATACGATTTTTTGTTATATCTAGCTATCATGAAATGGAGTCATCATCACTGATATTGATCATCCAATCAACATGTGGAATTTATCCGCCATAGGAAAAAAAAATTTCTGACAGCTGATATGCATTTTTCTGTGTGTACATGTGAATGATAAAACTAAAGGTGCATTTGAATTGAATATGGGATGCATCCTATTAATATCTCTTTTTAATCATGAATACAAATATAGATATAGGGTGTCAAAATTTTAAACATAACTTGATGGGAATGAGAGTGCGGTGGCAAAGTTGAAATTTTGGGTCCTAGGGGGGTATTTTTGTATTTATGGAGAAATGAGTCCTTTATATAGTGGAGGAGGGGTTAGGGTTAGGGGGTCATGCGGAATATGATGAATTTGAGAGAAGAAGAGAAAATAGGAGTAGAATAAATTAGATCTTGTGAGATTTAGGCATTTATTTCGAATCAAAGGCTAGGAGAGAAGTCTCCTCTCGATTGAGACCACTTATCTTTGTATTCCTCGTCTTCTTCAATAAAAATCATATTTTTATCTCTTCAAACCCTAGCATTTCCTATCATAACTCCAACTATGGGTGCAGTTTAACCAAATATGAGAGTCACCGTATCCATATATTCTTTTCAATCATTGATATGTATATTGATATGGTTCGAGAAGAAAAACTTTGTATCTATATCCCAAAAAATGGAAACCGATATGAATAGGATACGTGAGAAACGGATATTGTTATGGATGGGATATGAGCACAAAAGGATACAAAGCAACATGCTATATAGATATTATGATAAGATTATTTATGAATTATAAGAAATAAATACGGGAACATATAAGAGCCAAAAACACTATACATATTCAAAAAGTATAAAGTTTTCATGTACGATACACCATATGATGCAGGCCAAATCTGTATCGAGAATTATTTGCTTGGGAATGGATTAATTTCATGCAATGAGGAAGATCCACCAGAAAAGATTTATTCTTTTGTCATTTTAGGCTATTTAGCTATTTAAATAAGTAACACATGTTGTACACATTGGTGTATTGGGCTTCTTTGGACCATTTACTGTGTTCTTTATTTTGTGGTATTTTAATAGCATATGTGTAGTAACCCATTTTAATTAATTAGAAATTTATTTAAAAAATTATATGAATTAGAGCCTAATTGATGAGATTACCAATAAAACTGTTAGTTTAATTTAGAAATAATACTATTGCAAAATAACAACAAAACAAAAAAATTGACATGACATCAAAAGAAAGAGTGGAACTCACAAGTGTAAAAAAAAATTAGACACTTGTCACCAAAAATTTAAACAAACAAGGACATAAAGAAAGAAAAAGAGAGAATGCCATGGCTTCTTTCTCAAAAAAAAAAGGTTAAAAAAAAATAAACCCAAGCTCAAACCTCTCCCAAAAACAACACCCCAATCAACCTTCACCTACTTCTTGATTCCCCTTGTTTCAATCTCTTTATCCCCTTAACCATATCACATATCTACCTTGCTCCCCACTCCAACCTGCTACCCAACTTGCAAAAAAACAGGAGAAAAGTAATGTAGAGGTGAAGAGAAGGGGGAAGAAAGAGGTGAAGAGATGAAAGGAAGATACAGTCTCAAACTCAAATTTTATAAATTCTTGTGTTTCCATGAAACAAATTAGATCCAAGTTAAATGCCATGCTAGGATTATAGAATTTATTTATTTATTTTGTTATTGGTCTCTTGAAATTGCAATGGAAGAATTTAAATATATATTTAGAATGTGAATTTTCCGACAACCTCGTCACTGGCGGGGTTGCTACCAGCGCCGGCTGCCCAACCCTATGGCCTGGCCTGGAGGGTTGCAGAGAGGCTGCCCTGAGCCCAAATGGTTTTGGGTTTGGATGAACCACAAGAGGAAGAAGGAAAGAAAGAGAAGAAAAAGAAAAACTTCATTTAAACATTTGCAGTTTCATTTAATTAATTTTAGTCTAAAATTACAAAAATCCAAGAAAATGTTGCAAAACAATAAATTTCAGTATAGCAACATAGTTAATGATAATAATTAAATATTATCATAATGAAATCTGAATCTGTAATTTTACAGAAAGAACCTAAAGTTTGCATAAATTGCAAAATGATACTTTTTATGATTAAAATGTTATAAAATTTTATAAAATTTATAAAAATAATGATGATAATAATAGGAACACGAGGGTTAATATAAGGGATTAGTTAGCATAAAGGTATATATTGTTGAAATTATGTAACACTATTATGGACGAATCTTGAATATTATATGTTAGGTATTCGCATGAATCAACCAGGATTGTGAGTAAATTTGGTTGGATGCAAAATGAGTACAATTTTTCCCATTAGAAAATTTTTTATATAAAATTTTATGATTGAGATATAAGGTTGCATCGATTATTTTACATAGAAAAAAGGATTTATGAAAATTATTGTGTAATTATTTAACATAATCCATGTATGCAAATGATGGATCAGACATATTATTTTCTGACTTAAAAATGATTGTAGCTATTTCATGTTTGTTATAATAAATAAGAAATTGTGCATGCAAATATTAGCTTATTTTGAAATGGTTTATTCCAAGAGCTACTCAAAATGAATATTTCAAAAAATTTGATTATCATGTTCATTCTATTTTCATCTGCTCCAATAGATATTGTAAATTTATGCTCATTTAAATGATTTGAGATTATATATGACAAGAAAAATGAAAAGTAATTGATATAAACGTATTTGACTGCACATTTCTAGAAAAAACGATGAGAAATGATTTATGTATCTTCAAACCCTCAATATCCGCTATGGAATAAATTGCCTAATATGAAAGCATACCATATGTTATTTGAGTGTACTTATATATTAACCTTCGTTCATGTGTTAAGAGCTAAGTGTTGCATCACGCCATTGGTGAGAGCCACCTCTAGAGCCTCACATTATTTATATATGTGATTTGGCATCCGAGCGACCTATAGAAATGTTAGGCACACTCTTCCCAGGTGACTTTGATTGATAGGTTGATAAATTGATGTGTTTACGTATTCTCATGCTACTGTGATATAATCCGCAACCTTAGCCAGATATATGAGAGAGTTTGCAAATCAAAAAGTAAAATACAGATTCATTCTTTCTATGGAATATTAAAGTAATTTTAAATGTCTTATACATTCAAACCAAAAAAGAGAAATTTTTTACTAATGCTCTTCTCACTTTTTACAAAATGAATGAATATCTTAAAACACCATAACATGTTTTGCTTATTCTGCTACACAATTGATACTCTTCAAAAAGTATTACCATTATTCACTAATTTTGAAAAAATTGCATGTTCTGTTGGTAAGAAATCTTGTATTCATTGTGTCGTGAGCTCATCCCGTAATTTTTTTAAAATCAATTTAGATACCACTTAGCATGCAGTCCGATGCTGGTGGGAGCATTAGATGCTGATGACCGAATTGAGTCTTAAATTTTGTGACTAGTACATTAAGTTACTAGTGAGGTATTTTGTTTTAAGAACTCCTCATTGTCTGATACTTTTGAGTAGAATTGTATTAATTTCTGTTCCAAGCCTTCTAAAAGAAACAATCTAAATCTTATGCGATTTACTAAACATCAAGAAAGGACCATTGAGGCTTGGAATGCGTGCGGGTTCATTCTCAGATATGTGTCACCATTGTTGTGCACCCCCAGTTGCTTAAGCTCTTTTAAATCTTCTGCTACGGGTTTAGGGGGTTTACAACATGTCTTGCACGTAGTAGTAGATTATAAATAAACTTGAACTCAGAACTTTCCAATCAGTTAATCAATAAGAATGCGTTAAAATTTTAAGAGTAATTTTAGTACGTACGTGAGGAACCCTAGATCTCTTTAAAAATCTTTATGCATATGAGGTGCTCATGAATGGACATATAAGACAACTTGGCATGATGCCCAATAGTATCCCTAATTTATCAATCCCTAAGTTTATTTACCTTTTAGTATTTTATCTTATATTATTAAATCCATAATCTTCTCCCAAATCTTCAACCCTAGATTTAGTTCCTTCTCAAATCCTCAAAATCCCATCACAAATAAATCTTTACATCCGCTTTTGTGCCCGTTCCCCATCACCATGTACATCTCTTACATATTGGTTTTGGGTTAAAGAAGAGTATAGAGTGTATTTGGATTTTAAATATCTGTATCCCAATATATTATCCAAATCTGCATTTTGACCGAAAAATATTTTTATCCGTAAAATTATTTGAAATCTGGTTGAATACGGATTTTATAACCATATCCACATCCAGTTTGGATACCAAACGATCATGGATGGATATATCCAACTCTGGTCGAACTGTACTACAATGCAATTCTTTTTTATATATTTTAAGATCCATTCCATTTGAGTAAAAGTTGATAGCGAATAGTAGTAAAGACATTAAAAGAAAGTCAATCTGTAGTTTTGTTACAAGAAGGCAAAACTACTTGCAAGTAAACATAGATATGATGTCAAACTTTCATGCAAAACACCTACATAGTTTATTTCCCATTTTAAGGATATCAGTGGTTTAGTAAACGTTGATTGTGACTAGCAGCAGAGACAAAGCGTGACTATGAGAATTTTATTGGGAAAGATATTCACCTGGAGCAACATATCCAAGCGTTCCCATAAACCCAACTGAGGTGATTGTCCTGGCAGATCTGATTAAGGTTTCTGTAGGAACCCTGGCTAGCCCGAAGTCACTTACACAGGCATACATTCTGTCATCAAGAAGAATATTGCTCGGCTTTATATCACAATGAACAATAGGTTTCTGATCATTATGGTGGAGATAATCCAATGCAGAAGCCACATCCATGACTATGCCAATCCGTTGTGTGAGGTTCAATCTCTTAGGCTCGCATTGCTCATTGGCCAAGGGATGCAACCAATTATCTAAATTGCCATTAGCCATGAACTGATAGACAATTGCTTTGAAATCATTCCCCATGGAATCAACACCTGAACATGTTGTATAGATCTTAAGAATGTTTCGATGCACCACATTTTTCAATATAAGACTTTCTGCCATAAAACACTTGGAAGCTCCTCGTTGTTGAAGATTTAGTACCTTCACAGCAAATGTGAACTCCCCAAATGTGCTATCATTTCTTAGTATACCTTTATATACTACACCGAAACCGCCTACCCCAATTACGTTGTCCTCAGAGAATCGATTTGTTGCTCTCATAAGTTGAGCATAAGATATTCTTCCAAGTTCAGATCCAGAAATTCGGAATAAAGGGTGAAATCCGAAGATAGATTCTGTTGATAAAAAACCGTTGTCGCCCTGCGGAACAACAAGCCCTAACAACTAGCTAGGGAGCTAAAGCTTGAAAAATAGGGGCACACAACAAACCAAACAACCAATCCCTCTTCGGATCTTGTGTAAGCAAATTAGTAAGCGAAATACGACAATCTCAATTTGCAGAAAGTAAATGAGGCGGAGGATTTTACCCTGGTTCGGTTGCGAACAACCTACTCCAGCATTCCGAGACGATCCACTACTAATCAAGGCGAGCACACGAGCTTACACCAACACCTTCTCCTTCACACTCTTGTGAGTAACAACTTGGCAATTCCAAGCCCCCACAAATCTCACAAAGGAAGAAGAAAAGAAAGAGAAACACTAGAAGATCAACACTCTTCTACACTCTCTAAAGCTCTCACACTTTCTCACCTCTGAAAATGGACGGCAGCAACGGCTTCTTTGGAACACAACACACATCTCTTCTTCACTCTCTGAAAACAAAACTGCAAGCACTCTTTTTTTCAGAGAGCTCTCTGTGAAATGATGGCATGCCCTCTGAAAACCAAAGAGGATCACCTCATTTTTTGCTCTCTGTCGACACCAGAGACAGCCCAACAAAACCCATTTAAGTCCCAACTACTAACATAAATGCATGTCCCCTTCTCCACTGTGAATGGAGACTTTGAAGCATTCAAAAACAACACTCTACCTTGCTACAAAGTCTCCAGCACTGCATCCAAGCTCTACCTTGATCAAAACATCATGGTCACTCCACGGACCTCCTCGTCGTCTCGGAATCTGCGCCCTTCGGCGCCACACTCAAGCCAAACAGATCAAGCTCAAGCAGGTCTTGAGCTTGATGGCGGGAACGGGCTTGGTGAACATGTCTGCAGGGTTCCTCTCAGTTGGGACCTTCTGAAGCTCTATCTGTTTGCTCTCCTCCTCTAGGAAGCAATCACGAACCTCAATGTGCTTCGTCCTCGAACTGTAAGCCTGATGCTTCGCAAGATGAATGGCACTCTGGCTATCGCTGAAAACCAACGACAAACTCTGCGGCAACCCCAAATCTTCTAGCAGACATCTCAAATACTTGGCCTCCTTCACCGCTTCCACTGCGGCAATCAACTCGGCCTCCGTGGTTGACAACGCAACCACCGACTGTAGGACAGATCGCCATGACACTGCTGCGGTGCCCAACGTGAACACGTAACCTGTGGTCGATCTCCGCCTGTCCCTGTCACCAGCATAATCAGAATCACAGTACCCTGTCAGCACCACACCGTCACCTCTGCCAAAGTGCAAACCGACACCAACTGTGCCTCGCAGATATCGCAATATCCACTTGACGGCCTGCCAATGCTCCTTGCCTGGGTTCGCCATATATCTGCTCACTACTCCCACGGCCTGTGCAATATCTGGACGCGTGCAAACCATCGCGTACATCAAACTCCCAACTGCACTAGCATATGGCACCTGAGACATAACCTTCCTCTCATCATCGGTGCTCGGCGACTGCAACGCCGAAAGCTGAAAGTGAGCTCCAAGAGGTGTCCCCACGGGCTTCGCACTCTCCATTCCATAACGGACGAGCACCTTCTCAATATACCCCTTCTGCGACAACCTCAACTCACCCTTCCTCCTGTCCCGGGATATCTCCATCCCTAGGATTTTCTTCGCCGGGCCCAAATCCTTCATATCGAACTCCTTGCCCAACTTCACCTTTAGCTTCTTGACCTCCGACATGTTTGAGGAAGCAATCAACATGTCGTCAACATAAAGTAACAGGTAGATGCGCGAGCCATCATCCAATGTGCGCACATATACACACTGATCCTTCACGCTCCGCTGAAAATCTACACCCATCATGAAGCTATCAAATCGCTTGTACCACTGTCTGGGTGACTGTTTCAACCCGTACAAGGATTTCCTCAACCTGCAGACCATCCTCTCCTTGCCTTCCACTAAGAACCCCTCTGGTTGGTGCATGTAAATCTCCTCATCCAAATCACCGTGCAGAAAAGCGGTCTTGACATCGAGTTGCTCCAACTCCATGTCCATGGATGCTACTAGTGCCAACAAAATACGAATGGAAGTGTGTCTCACCACTGGAGAAAATATCTCATTGTAGTCCTCTCCCTTCCTCTGTGCAAAACCCTTAGCCACTAGCCTTGCTTTGTACCGTACATCACCACCATCTTCGGTCGAGCTTTCCTTTACCTTATAGATCCACCTACATCCAATGGCACGCCTCTCATGTGGTAGAGGCACTAACTCCCACGTGTCATTGTGGTGGAGAGACTCCATCTCTTCCTCCATAGCTCCTTGCCAATTCGCTGCATCACTCGAGCTAATGGCTCCACTGTAGGTCATAGGCTCCTCGTGCTCAATGTTTAAGGCATACGACGCCATGTCGTCAAAGGAGAATGCCGTGTAATCCCAATCTCCAAATTTCTCGGGTGCCTTCTTGGTCCTCTTGGACCTCCGCACCTCATCTGCAACAAATTCATCACGTATCTGAGCTGGGACTGGTGTCTGCATATGGTCCTCAACATGGACCTCATCATGCCCCGCAACGGGGACCTCGACCATCGGCTCCTTGCCGGGTCGCCTCTGAAATGGGATCGGGAGATCAATCGTCTCTGGCACGGTCTCCTCAGGTGACTCGTCCCCCTTCCAATGAGTATGCTTCGCCCTGAGCATCACAGACTCATCGAAGGTGACGTGTCTACTCAAAATCGCCTTGCGGCCCACCGGGTCCCACAAGCGATATCCTTTCACGCCATCGCCATATCCAAGGAAAATGTACTTCTTGGCCCTCGGATCCAACTTGTCGCCCCTCTCATGTGCATATGCTGGACAACCAACGATGCGTAGATAAGAGTAGTCACCAATTTTCCCACTCCACTTCTCTTCAGGAATTTGGTAATCAATTGCCGCCGATGGAACTCGATTCACTATGTGCACGGCTGTAGTGAGTATCTCACCCCAAAATTCCTTCTCCAAACCAGCAGAGTGCCTCAAGCAACGCACTCTCTCCAACAACGTCCTGTTCATCCTCTCTACAACCCCATTCGACTGAGGATCCCCTGGTGTAGTGAAGTGACGTCGAATCCCATGGGATCTGCAGAATCCTGTGAACTCCCTCGAGGTGTACTCGCCTCCGTTGTCGGATCTAAGGACTTTCACCGCCTTGCCAGTTTGCTTTTCAACCATTGCAAGCCATTGCTTGAACATCCCAAAAGTTTGATCTTTTGTCTTCATCAAGTACATCCAAACCTTTCGAGAATAATCATCGATGAAGAGGACAAAGTACCTAGCCCCACCTCCTGACGCTACAGGACACGGCCCCCAAACATCGGAATGAATGTAATCCAGTGGACCTCGGCTAGTGTGCTTCCCCGTGCTGAACTGTACCTTTGTCTTTTTCCCATACACACAGCTTTCACAAAACTCCACACTCTCATCACTAGCTCCAATCAATTTTCTTCGGCGGAGAACATCGAGGGTCTTGTCACACGGGTGACCCAAACGATAATGCCATAACTTTGCTGAATCTCCATCACTCGAGCTAGAAGAGGTGGCATCGGCTTCGCCTTCTACTGTGGTACCTTGTAGGGCATATAGATTCCCTACCTTTCTTCCCTTCATCACAACCATGGCTCCTTTGGATACCCTCAGCTGGCCATTCTCAACAACTGACTTGCATCCAACATTATCCAACACACCAATGGATATCAAGCTCTTCCTGAGATCAGGCACATGTCTAACATCGGCAAGGGTACGCACGATCCCATCGTGCATGCGGATCCGAACAGTTCCAATACCCGCGGTCTTACACGCCGCATTGTTCCCCATGAGAATAGAGCCTCCGTCTTCTTGGGAACGGTAAGTGGAAAACCAACTCCGATGTGGAGTCATATGGAAAGAACACCCACTGTCCATCAACCATGCAACTTGTGCCTCACCAGACACCCCCGCTGCAAACATCTCTGGATCTCTACCCCTTTCACCGTGGCCTCTGTCATCACTGATATGCATGTCCTCCAAACCCAAAGAAGCTGAACCAGAAGCATCATTGCCTTTCTTCCCAAATCTATTGGGGCATTGGTTCCTCCAATGACCTCTCTGCTTGCATATGAAACATGAGGTGTCCTTTCTATCACGGGAATGCCGGGACTTCGAGCGGTCCTTCTTCTTGAAATGGCCTTGACCTCCTCGTCTGTCCTGCCTGCCTCTCACATGCAAAGCTTCATCACGATTTCCTCCAAAGTCTCTACCTTGGACCTTCTCACATAGCATCTCGGTATGGAGCGCCGCCTTCACCTCTTCCACGGTAAGCGTTGTTCGTCCATAGATCATGGACCGAACAAATTGGGAGAACTCCTCAGTCAACGAACATAACAAAATCACTGCTTGTTGCTCATCTTCGATCTTGACATCCATTCCCCGCAACTCCATCACAATCCGATTCAACTCATCTATGTGGTCTTTTACCGCTGATCCGGGCTTCATTTTCAGAGTGTACAGCTGCTGTAATAAGTAGAGGCGGCTTGTAAAGGATTTCTTCATATACAACCCCTCTAGCTTATTCCACATATCCTTGGCCGTAGCCTCGTCCAACACCTCTCTCAAGACGGTGTCTACTAACGATAGCTGGATGGCGCTATACGCCATTCTCTCCATCTCGGCCCTCTGTGATGCCGTCACATCCTTCTCAATGTTTTCCTCATCAAACACAATCTGAAAACATTTCGTCTGCCTCAAATAATTTTTCACCCTCGACTGCCATAACCTAAAGTCATTACGGCCGGTGAACCTCTCAATGTTGAGTGTCGCCAAACTAACCATCTTCGCTACTCAATTTCTCCACAAACAACCGAAGGCTCTGATACCACTTGTTGATAAAAAACCGTTGTCGCCCTGCGGAACAACAAGCCCTAACAACTAGCTAGGGAGCTAAAGCTTGAAAAATAGGGGCACACAACAAACCAAACAACCAATCCCTCTTCGGATCTTGTGTAAGCAAATTAGTAAGCGAAATACGACAATCTCAATTTGCAGAAAGTAAATGAGGCGGAGGATTTTACCCTGGTTCGGTTGCGAACAACCTACTCCAGCATTCCGAGACGATCCACTACTAATCAAGGCGAGCACACGAGCTTACACCACCACCTTCTCCTTCACACTCTTGTGAGTAACAACTTGGCAATTCCAAGCCCCCACAAATCTCACAAAGGAAGAAGAAAAGAAAGAGCAACACTAGAAGATCAACACTCTTCTACACTCTCTAAAGCTCTCACACTTTCTCACCTCTGAAAATGGACGGCAGCAACGGCTTCTTTGGAACACCAACACATCTCTTCTTCACTCTCTGAAAACAAAACTGCAAGCACTCTTTTTTTCAGAGAGCTCTCTGTGAAATGATGGCATGCCCTCTGAAAACCAAAGAGGAGCACCTCATTTTTTGCTCTCTGTCGACACCAGAGACAGCCCAACAAAACCCATTTAAGTCCCAACTACTAACATAAATGCATGTCCCCTTCTCCACTGTGAATGGAGACTTTGAAGCATTCAAAAACAACAGATTCCACCATATCCGACTTCCTGTCATTCAATACTGAGCATACGCTCCTTTCAGTCAAGTAGAAAATTAGAAACAAGCATATAACTGTAAAAACAATCCAGAAGATCACCACGAGTGCGGTGAATCTGTGAGTCTTCCCACTGGGTTGGAACGAGCAAGGAGGCAAGTGCAATGTTGGATTCCCTCCACAGAGCTTGGTGTTTCCGATGACCGAAACTGCACTTCTGTTTGCAAAGACGCCATGTTGTGGAACTTCACCATCAAAGTAATTGAATGAGAGGTTAATATGGTATAGGAAGGGGAATTTTTGTAAAGTAAATGGTATTTGCCCTGACAAGTTGTTTGTCGAAAGATCTAGCTCCTGCATGCCTCTTAATGTGCTCAGAGAAGAGATATTTCCATGAAAGAAGTTGCCATTGAGGTAGAGTTTTCCCAGCTCCTGACATTTACTGAGGCTGCTTGGCAGTTCTCCAGATAATTTGTTCATACTAAAATCAATCTTTCCCAAATTTATCAAGCTCCCTACTTCCGACGGAATTGGTCCTGTAAGAGAATTGTGTGCCAAATCTAGATATATAGAGAGGGTAGATATGGTAAGGATTTCTTTCGGTATACCACCTGTAAATCTATTCAACGAGAGGTCGAGCAAAATTAAATTTTGGCAATATCCAAGAGTTGGTGGTATAGTCCCACTCAGTTCATTAGACTCCAAGCAAAGAGAATTCAGCTGAGTAAGGTTACCTAGGGTGGATGGCACATCACCGGATAGCTTGTTGGTACCTAAATCCAAAGCATGCATTCGCTTAAGGGTCCCAATGGAAGCAGGGATGTGACCTTCAAGCAAGTTCTGACCCATGTCAAGAGTTGTCAAGCCGATAAGGTTTCCAATCTCCGGAGAGATGTTTCCAGAGATTTCATTGCCAGACATCGTGAGTTTCTGGAGCTTGGTGGAAAAGTTTGCAATGGAGTTTGGTAGGAAGCTACCGAGGTTATTCGAGTCCAGTTCCAATTTCTCTAAATTGGTGCAGTTGCTCAAAGCAGCCAAAAAGCCCCATCCATCAAGTTCTCTAACTTCTAACTGATTATAACCGAGATTCAACCATCGTAAATTTTGTAAGCTTCCAAGGTTTGCAGGGATTGTGCCATTGAACCGGTTGCCGGGACGCATTGGGCAATGACAATGGGATAGGTCCATGAAATCGATTATTGTACAAGTAAACTCTCTCAAGCAGCGGAAGAGCATGGCCTGCGTTAGATGGGATAGAACCTGACAGGTTGTTACGTGCCATAGAGAGATGAGAAAGGGAGGAGAGATTCCACAGTGTGGTCGGGATGTATCCGGACAGGTGATTGCCGGACAAATCAAGTTCAGTTAGCTTCGAAAGTTTACCCAATGAAGCAGGGATACCACCTGATAGCTGATTCTCAGACAGGTCAAGAACAGTGAGAGAACAAAGTTTTTTAATCTTAGGCGGGATGCCTCCACTGAGTTTGTTGTCGCCCATGGATAGAACAGAAAGAGAAGAGAGGTTTGTCAATGACAGTGGTATATGCCCTGTAAATTGGTTCCGCCTCAACGATAGGATCCGAAGCTCTAAACAGCTGCTTAGAAGCGGCGGAATCTCACCCTGGAGCATGTTACGATCCAGGCATATAACTTGCAGGTTTGAACAATAAGCAAGCGAAGCAGGAATACCTTCTACAAGAGAATTCGTACTCAAGTTGAGATGCTGCAGCTGGAACAGGCTGCCGATTTCTTGCGGGATCGGACCATGGATTTGGTTGTCGGAGAGATCTATCTTCCTGAGAAACGTGAGGTTGGATATTGCCGGCGATATTGATCCGGCCAGATTCGAAGACCCGAGTTCCAGGGAGGTGACCCTCTGAGTATGCAGGCCGTCGCCACAAGTGACACCCGACCACCGGCAGAAATGGACGGTATCGTTCCACGAGAATAACAACCCGCTTGGATCATTGGAAGATAGCATGGACTTGAACGAGACAAGCGCAAGCCGGTCAGTCGCATTATCGAAGTTTGATTTGGCGGTCGGAGACATCAAGGAGTGAACATGGTGGAACGAGAAGAGGATTAGAGTTGCACAAACCAGAACGGATGACCACATTTGTGACATGGGAGTGAACTCTGTGGGATGATTGCAGATGATAATTTGATCAACGTCTTTTTTTTGCAGATAATGGGTGTAAATGAGGAAAGCAAGAAGCTGCCTGGTGCCCTCGCACATCAGCGTCAGTCTCGTGTCGCCATTAGAAGACCTTGACTTCCAAAGTCCAAGAGGCTGTCCACATTCCCCTCAACATCTGCAACAATTCAGTTCGCACAAGAAACATGAAGGAGACCACTTGATGACTATTTTTCATTATTGTCTGATGATTCGATCCATTGTCTATGCACTGAGGCCGAAGAATCGTGGATTTTGCGATGATCTTTACCGGCACAAATTGCACACTGGAACCAAGCGGCAACAAACAGCCCATAGATATCTATCTCAAAGGAACATAAAGTAAATTAGTCCATCCAATGCAAGCAGCAAGCAATTCATCTGCAACCTAACAAACAATTTCTCTTTCAAGCAATTTGGCGAATGCATAAGGGGCAGGTTATATCAGTATACAGATAAATTGACAGTCAACACGGCATTTGGGCTAGAAAAAGAGCAGATATCACAATCAAACCTGTTTTGTTTCTCATGTGAATGAATTGTTGTTGACAATTTGTACGCAGAGACTGCTTTAATCTGTAGCCATCGTGCCTGATGCTGATGGATGTATTATTCGATCGCTTTTTTGCGCCGGCGGATACTCGTGTTCTAATTTTTCTTGAGCCTTTGTATTATTTACATGTTTAGAAATCGGTTGTCCTATTTTGAAAATATTGCGTATGATTTGATTTATGTGGCTAAAACTTGTATACGGCCTCGAAAACTCTATGCTTCCGTATTTTTTTGGACAATCATATTTCAGTGTTTTATGGCTTTATGGTTTTAGAATATGAAGATCGAAACGAACGTTCCGATCATATAAGACATTAACGCATGTCATATGATACATATTAGTGAATTGATTTGCGCATCCACCAAATTGATCTCCATACATACATTAAATGTTTTTTGCAAAATAACGAAACTGCCATTTTAAAAAAACCACCGAAATGCCCCACCAGAAATTAATCCGCACACATACCAGATTTCTCATTGCACATAATAGGCAAAAAATTTAACTATTGGACACATTTTAAACTACAAAATCTCAAATAGGGGTGAAGACCCTTGACCGGCTAGTTGCAAAAAGTTCTATCGTTCTAAACCCATGAATTCGTGACAATGGGATCAAACCATGAATTCATGACAATTGGATCGAGTGTTAAATAAGGTTAAATTCGCTTAATTTTTGGTATGTTGATTATCCATGGACCATCATGTGTAGATTGCTTTCGTAAAAATTTTGAAAAAAAATAAAAAAAACATATGCATATAAAAAAATGAGGAAACATATGCATATGATGTTCCAACGTATGAATTTTACTTGTGATGTCGGCACATATACATCATTGACTTATTATGTGTAGAATAATGGGTATCCTATGACATAAAACTGTTAAGTTTTATCTACGACTCCAAAAGTTCACTCTTCACCGTTTTTTTGAAGGATCACCACCATTACTTTTGATGATCATGTCGGCATCACATCAAATATGTGCCGCACTCACATTTTTTTGCTGGTTGATCTAGGCATGACAGAAGTTCTTAAAACCGGTACAAAGAGATAGACTAGCAGAATGCATTAGGTTTATCCAATCTTTGATGATATAAAATTTAGGAATATGAAGATCAAAATGAAGCATTAGGTTTATCCGAAGAATGTACTTCTCGAGGACGAATATGAAGCCTAGCCACCTATGAAATGTAAGCATATCCATAAGATAATAATCCATAAAGTTACACCATCAAACGTTAAATAACAATGTCTCGATACAATCTCAGAATGACAACATGTCATTGAACATATGTTAAAGGACATATGTCCTAAAATTTGTTCAGCAAAACATGTCTCAACGCTATCAAATGCCCACAAAATTCGCACGGGGAATGTGTTTTTTTAAACAGCAAAAACTAAGATAAGCTTACCATAAATAAAATACACCTAGCCTTTTCACCATAATTTTCAACAGCAACAACAGTAACGATAATCAAATATAGTTATAGATAACCATCAACCGATGATAGTTTAATATGGAAACATTTCAACAAAAGAGCACCATTATCAGCACCATTATCAGAATGTAAGCAGCAGTACATAGAATGGACAGTACACGGGAAGCACATGTGCTGTGATATTATCTGAAATACTACTACTTCAATTAACCATATTAGTTGTCACGCATGAATCCAGGATAAGAGAAAACAGAGAACAAAAACAATAACCCCAACCAAATCCAAAACATTTGACCATACATGTTATGATAACAGTGTCCTTGCTCAGCAAACAACCGCCCAGGTTGGAACTATATGATCTCTTACATCAAGTTGTTGAGCAGTTTGACATGCTACCAGAATTACGGTATTACATTGTCTTCTTAATGCCCCCTGACCGACTTACGCTGTTGCATTGATGAATCAATGTGCGACGTGGCTCCTGTCCTCACGACTGGCTGGATGAAAAGGGAACTTTGCAAACTGGATCCTTAGAACGGGTGCATCTGGTTTCTTGTCATCAAACTTGTAGCCTGCAAGAAACCCAGGGGCACAAGGGTCATGCAGAACCATCGTAACTACCAAAGACATCAGTTGTTTTCTTATTTTGCCAACATAATCAACCCTTTTTTTCTTTGCAAAAAATCATACAGATCCAGCAGGAGAGGGGGCAGGTATCCCTCTTCAGAAGAGATTATGATGGTACTAATAATAATTGTACGGGATTGGCAGCAAACAGCACCTATTGGGGAAGAAATAGTAACATTACTAGTAAAGAAAAATAACAAATATCATTTCCGTGTTCATTTCTCGGTATTCATGCCATAATGCCTTCTTTTCAGGCATGGTTGATAAATCCCTAGTTACAATAATTTTCAAAAGTAGATTTATACAAGCAAAACAATAAACCACAACATCACTGGGTGGGGGAGGGGGGTAAGTGCTTTTCAATTTTGCCAATGTAAATTGTGGATGCGACTCCTTTCTTGGTGCACAATTTGTGAAGAGAATAAATTAGACAGCCTCGATCTCGTGCAAATTGTTAGGAATAAACTCTCTTGTATTATTCCAAGGGCAATAGCCCGATATATATAGAGTACATGGAATGTTAAATAAGCACAGAAGACCCTATACAAAGGGACAAATACATCTACATCTAACACCCCCCCTCAAACTCATTGTGGATCAACAACACTGAGTTTGGAAAGATAGAAACTGTGATGTGCTCTGGTCTGGGCCTTTGTGAAGAAATCCGCGAGCTGATACTCAGAAGGCACATACTGTAGAGCAATAACCACATCCCGTACCTGTGAACGCGTAAAAGAGGCGTCCACATCAATGTGCTTGGTGAGCTCATGCTTCACCGGGTCACGAGCAATACTGATGGCACCTGTACTGTCAGACAACAAAGGAGTAGGTGTGGAAATAGACACGCCAAAATCCGCAAGTAACCAACGTAGCCAAATAATCTCTGCTGTCAACAAGGCCATAGCACGCAACTCAGCCTCTGCACTCGATCGAGAAACCGCCTGCTGCTTCTTGGTCTTCCAAGTGATGAGAGAGCCACCCAGGAAGACGCAATAGGCAGATAGAGACCGACGATCAGAAGGATCACTGGCCCAAGTCGCATCAGAGTAAGCATGTAGCTGTAAAGGGCCAGACCATGGAAAGAATAATCGACGGTGGCTGGTCCCGCGCAGGTAACGCAGGACACGAAGAAGGTGGCTGTAGTGAAGCTGAGTAGGTGCAGAAACAAACTGGCTCAGGATGTGCACGGAATATGAAATATCCGGCCGAGTGATCCCAAGATAGACCAGACTGCCAACAAGATGACGATAACGAGTGGGGTCCGGAAGAGGCTCACCGTCAGTAGGGCAAAGATGTAGATTCAGCTCCATCGGTGTATCAGCGGTACGCTGATCAACAAGAGAAGCCCGATCAAGAAGATCCTGAATATACTTCTCCTGAGAGAGATAGTAGCCATCAGGTGTGGAGGAAAACTCAATCCCCAGAAAGTAACGAAGAGGGCCAAGATCCGTCATAAGAAACTGCTCGCTCAGTCGTGCTTTCACAAAAGCAATAAACTGGGGATCATCTCCAGTGATAATCATATCATCCACATACAAAAGGAGAAGCGTCCGACCACGAGATGAAGTATGAACAAAGAGAGCATGATCATGATCACTCGCAATAAAACCAGCAGCAGTGACGACAGAAGAGAACCGCTGAAACCAAGCACGGGGAGCCTGCCGAAGACCATATAGAGAACGACGAAGGCGACAAACCATGCCCTCGGGGACAGAATAACCAGGTGGTGGTCGCATATAAACCTCCTCATCAAGAACGCCATTGAGAAAGGCATTCTTGACATCAAGCTGGGAGATAGTCCATGAACGAACAGCAGCAACAGCAATAAGACTGCGAACAGTAGTCATATGAGCAACATGGGCAAATGTTTCCTCAAAATCTATCCCATGCTCCTGCTGAAAACCGCGCGCTACAAGACGAGCCTTGTAGCGCTCCAGAGTACCATCAGATCTGGTCTTGACCTTGTAAACCCACTTGCACGTGATAGGACGAACACGGGCAGGCAGGGGTACAAGATCCCACGTACCAGTACGCTCAAGCGCGGCAATCTCCTCTGCCATAGCATGCTGCCACTCCTGGTGAGCAGCGGCATCGCGATAAGAGGTCGGCTCGGCAAGAATAGCACCCAGAGAAGTAAACCGACCAGGAGGGCGTAGTGACTCACGATCACGAAGGTGGTAACGAGGAGGGT
The DNA here is from genome assembly GCA_030789695.1 of Scilla litardierei. Taxonomy (NCBI): domain Eukaryota; kingdom Viridiplantae; phylum Streptophyta; class Magnoliopsida; order Asparagales; family Asparagaceae; genus Scilla; species Scilla litardierei. The sequence goes on along the minus strand of CM061141.1, from coordinate 1,724,265 downwards.
CACTGGAGGAAGAGGGCAACTCAGGAGGGTCACTGGTGATGGAGGGCATCTCATGAGAAGGCACTGCAGGAGGATCCTCGACTCGCTGACGACGAGTGTAGTGAAGAGGAAAGGGAGGAACATGTCCTGGGGTAGGTGCAGAGGTGACCGGAGGCACATGGGGGACTGGTGGTGGAGCGGAGGGCACAGGTGAAGGAGATATGGGTGGTGGAATGGTGGATAGTGGACTATCAGGAAAAGTGAGAAACAAAAGAGGCTCAATAATAGAAGCCGGACTGGAAGATGAATGAGGACAAGGGAAGAAGGGACGAGACTCATCAAAAGTCACATCACGAGAAATCTGCATCCGTCGAGCTACAGGATCCCAACACCGATATCCCTTGTGTACAACACTATAGCCAAGAAAGACACACTCAGCAGACTGGGCTGTCAACTTGGTACGCTCACGAGGGGCCAACAAGACATAGCAAACACAACCAAAAAGACGAAGCTCAGGATAGGCAGGCAGATCTGGAGGTGGTGTAGGAAGGCGCTCAAGTGGAATCGCACCCTGAAGAGGAGAGGATGGCTGCATGTTGCTGAGATATGTAGCAGTAGATACAGCCTCAGCCCAAAACTGAGGGGGAACAGAGGAAGCAATCATAAGGGCACGAGCAGTCTCAAGTAAATGACGATGTTTGCGCTCAGCAACGCCATTCTGGGCATGAGCACCAGGACAGGAAAACTGTGAGAGAGTGCCCTGGGCATCAAGAAAGGCACGAAGGTGCCGAGATAAGTATTCTCCAGCAGAGTCAGCACGAAGAACCCGAATGGGAGTGCTATACTGTGTACGGATCATGTTAGCAAAAGATTTATAGATAGACAAAACCTCAGTACGAGAGGACATAAAGTATATCCAAGTGTAGCGAGAAAAATCATCTATAAATATAATATAGTAGCGATGACCCCCTTTCGAAACGAAGGGGGCCGGACCCCATACATCTGAGTGAATAAGATCAAAAGGACTCTGGGAGACAGACTCACTAGTAGGATAAGGTAGCTGTAACTGTTTGCCAAGTTTGCAGCCCATACAGTCTAAAGACATATCACCAGAGACAGACCCTAATAAACCTCTACGAACCAAATTAGAAAGACGCGAGCCACAGAGATGTCCTAAGCGATGATGCCACTGGGCAAACGAACCGGTGGAGGATGCAGCAGAAGCGGAGGCAATAGTGGTGATGGGAGGACTGGCAGAGGCAGCGGAAGGAAGATGAAGCCAGTCAAGCTCCCAAAGACGCGGAGAATTACGCCTGCGGGGGCCAGAACCAACTAGAGTGCCCGTGCGACGATCCTGGATAGTACAAGAGTCAGAATCAAGAATAACACGACAGCCATGATCAGTAAGTTGGCCTGCCGACATAAGCTGCATGGTGAGTTTTGGAACGAGGGACACAGCAGGAACATGAAAAGTGGGACTTGAAAGTGTGCCTAGCCCAGTAACGGAAAGTGGGGTGCCATCTGCAGTGAGAACAGTGACAGAGCGGGAGGGAGTACTAAGGGAATGTAGAGTGGTAGGGTCAGGAGTCATATGAAATGAAGCACCAGAGTCAAGGATCCAAGGAGAGGTACCTGAGGGGGTGGAAGATGGTGTAGCAGGACCTGGAGGCTGACTGGCAGAAGAAGCAGAGCCTGATGCCCCAGAAGCAGACATCCGACGAAATAACGTGAGAAGCTCCTGCTCAGTGTCAGATGGGGCAGTGCTCCTCTGAGAAGTGAAACCCCCCGTGTCAGTCTCCTTCTTCTTCTTGGCTGCAGCCTGATCCCTCCGCTTCTTGTGACACTGCGCCTCCACATGTCTGTCTCGGTGGCAGTAGGTGCAGCGTCTGGTGTCACCTCGCACGGGTGCTGTAGCAGAAGGCAGAACTGGTGGGATAGGAGCAGAAGAGGCAGGAGCACGGGTCGCCAGAACAGAAGCAGGGGGTGCTAAAAGACCAGCAGTACGAAGACGAGTCTCCTCAGTACGAATAGCAGCAAGAACCTCCAAGAACGTCACGCGTGGGTGACGGGCAAGCAGCTGAGCACGTATCTGCTCGAACTCTGGCCGAAGTCGGGTCAAAAAGTCATAGACCTGACGAAGCTGCAGGTGGGAGTGCTGATGCTGGCAACACTGGCAGATATGACAGATCGATGGTCCCAAAGAGTCGAGCTGACGCCAGATAGAAGATATCTGTGCATAGAACTCATCGACTGTGGCATCACCCTGCTGAAGAGCCTGCTCCTGTCCGACGACAGCAAGGTAGAGGGAGTCACCGGTAGGCTCATAGTGAGAGCGAAGATGATCCCACATCAGCTGAGACGTCGCCAAACTCACAATGTCGCCAGTCAGAGACACATCAATGCTAGCGATGAGGATGTTGGCGGCACGAGCATCGTCATCACACCACCGCCGATAGAGAACATCCTGAGAGGAATAAGCAGCAACAGCAGTCGCATACGCATCGGTTGCCGCCTTCTTGGCGGTGTCATCAGCATTGGGGGGGAGTGGTGTCTCGCTGGGAAGCAACAGTCGCGGTGGGCAAGGACGATCGCCGGTGAGAAGGTCCCAAAGGTGCTGACCGCGCATATGGAGACGAATGTGCGGTACCCGCTCCTTATAATTAAGGCCATCAAAAATCAGCGAACACCGAGGGATAGCAACATGATGATGATGAAGAGGTAGATCCGTAGGAGACGCCATATGAGGGGGGACACCGGCAGCGGCGCGGCGCGGATCGGGCGCAGTGCGTGGGCTGACGGCACGTGAACGACGCGGCAGGCGGATCGCTGATTTTCAGGAACAGCGTGGTGCGGCAGACGAGTCTCCTCAGGCGGATTGCTGGCGCGGCTGGCAGGCGCGGCTGGCAGATAGTAGGCGCGGCAGACGGCAGGCGGATTGGGGAAACGAGGCGGACCCCGTGTCGGCGCGATCGCAGGCGGACGGCGTCGATCTGCGGAAGATGGTGTCGCAGGCGGATGTGTCGGCGCGATCGCAGGCGGACGGCGTCGATCTGCGGAAGATGGTGTCGCAGGCGGATCTGGGGAAGTCAGGCGCTGATCCCGTGATCCCGTGTCGCAGGCGGAACTGATGCGAACTGATCCGTGGACGGCTAATCGTGTGCTTGGCGAGATCGACGGCGTCGTGATTGGTGGGGTCCACAGCGAGGAGGGCCTGGACGTCTTTCAAGGCGAGGTCGTACTGCCGGAGGGCGTCGAGTGCTTGGCGAGATCTAGCAGGCGGGGAGGCGAGCGGATTTCCAAGGGCAGATGACAGCGGCTCGGAGGCGGAGCGGACGGCGGCTCGGAGGCGAGCGGACGACGGACGGCGGCTCGGAGGAGGGGCTAGGGTTAGGTTTAATTTTTGGATTTTGCGGGGAGACCAAAAAGACGGCTAGGGTTTAGGTTAAACCTAGCTCTGATACCATGTTAGGAATAAACTCTCTTGTATTATTCCAAGGGCAATAGCCCGATATATATAGAGTACAGGGAATGGTAAATAAGTACAGAAGACCCTATACAAAGGGACAAATACATCTACATCTAACACAAATATGTACTTCATATTGAACCCTTTTTGGAGGAAGGGCCTATTAGAGCAGTGTGATCTTCTACTATGGGCAAAGGTAGTTGAAGCCAAGTGTGGCATTAGGGCGCTTGTCAGTTGTGGATGCATGAATCTTTTCACTGGCTGCGATGGTGGCATGCGAGATGTGCATACAACACAGAGTTCGACAAAGACATCACCTTACACAGACACGGATTTGACAAAATATGATATTACAAGGTTGGTGGAGCTTTAAAATTAAAGGCCATGACCCTTGGGCCTACTTTCCACCCAGTAACCTTGGGCCTAAATTTAATAACTTTTGTAATAGTTAGATTATTACTAATTACCAATGATATGTCTGTCTTTTAGATTTGTTAACAACTTAACTTCATCTATTACCATCTTTGAGCTACTTTGTACAACCAAGCTTGTCGTTGATTATTTGCCCCATAAATTAGTCACACCCTTTTTTCTAATTCAGAGAACACCCGATATTTGTGTAACATTAAGAAAATAATTTTCTTTGTATATTGTTTTACAAAGAAATGGGGACATGGAGAAAGAAAAAGATAAAAAAAAAGAAAAGAAAAGAAAAGAAAGGCAACACATGGGACCCAAACTTTTTTCAAAAACCCATCATCATGCAGTGACGCTTGAGCTAGGCCTAGCAAGCCATCATTTTAATAGCAAAAATATGTAAAGATAAATATTATTGTAAAACATTTCCGTATAGCCTTTGTAACTATTCTGCAAACTCCACTGTGGGTATCTGACCACACGCAGATTAATGTGCCTGTCCCAGCTACATGGTGAAATGTACAATAAGTCATGGATGCCAAGATATCAAACTGGCCTTCAAGATTATTGCAATAGGTTCCGACTCAAATCCCCTCCGATGCTTAAGTTAGATTGGAACTTGAAGTTGGACTTGGGGCGGTCAAGATCGTGCCACGGAGGTCAGTCTTGAATCAGTCTCCGCAAGTTTATATATGGAGGAAGAAATATGTGTAAGAAGCAGGAAGTCAGAGTACGTGATAGCTCGTCCCTATTTCCTGCTCATCCATCATATATTTATAGATGTCAGGGGAAATTTAGTGACGTTGGGAGCTCAACGGTCACCAATTAAGGCGTCGCGATCCTTCCCCCTTTAGTCGGGGTAACCGTTGGCCACGTCCTCCTATTTAGGAGCTGCCTTCAATCCCACGTCCATTTAATGGAAGGACACGGCGCTGAAAGCTGTTGGGCCCTGACTTGGTCAATTTGTGGCTTCTGCTTTAGGCTTAGCGGGCTTCATTCATTCAGTCGGACGATGTCGATCGAGGGCCGGCTGATATGCGCAACAAGTACGATGTACCAAAGTGAAAGAACTAAGAAATAATTGAAACCAGAGTGAGATGAGAATATAGGTCTGGAGTCTTCAATCCATCCGAAAATGGGTGAAGCTCCAGATATGGGTTGGGAGAAATGTGTAGAAAGTGGGCTTTTAAGGAATGGACATTGATGATGATTTCTCACCCACGCTCCTGGCAGCCGGCAGGGGGAGTAGACATGTTTAGAGAGGCCGGTGGTGTACTCGTGATGCATCATGAAGGTAATGATGGTTTGCTCCGTTTCCCACTCAAAAATCGAGATTTCTTACTCCCGACAGAGCAGTTACGAGAGGCCCCTACAGTGCTCGGTCGCTGGTTGAGGTACCACTTTTCACCCACCTTAGGTGAAGTCCAGTTCCTTAAAAGTGTCCTACTAGTCACACGGATTCCCAAACGTGTGAACTACTAACTTGTTGTAACTAATGTTAATTTATAAATGTTGCCATTATGTTAACACGTCCTTAGTTTTCTTTTCAATGCTTATATGTTTATATAAACACTCATGTATGCTTTGTTGGCCCCTTGCTTTCAGACCATCCTTAGATAGGTAGTTCGGTTTTAAACTTGGTCCTACCTAGCTTAGTTAGGATTTCTACCGGGTCACGCGTTGACGTGTCCTATTTACACTTGCAGGTTCTGAGGCTGTGACACCAGAGTTAGGACGTATACAGAGTTTTCCTCTCCTTAGGTACAGCTGAAGACTTCAGATGGAGAGTTGGTCCGCATGGACTTCCCTGAGGTAGACTAGGGAGTGTGTTGTACGGGTGTGGACACATTTTGGGTTTCTTTTAGGGAGGGTTTCCCCTTTTTGTCTTTCTTCTTTCTGTAGTACTGTTGGTATCTTTTGGTACTTGTACAAAGACATATGATGTGTTATGTATCGTGTATGATGATGTTCAGTACAGTTTACTTTTCGACACTTACGGTCTTTAAATTTTTGTTGGAGCATTATTTTCTTGCTCTTGTACTTTTCCAGTATGTCATAGTGACCTCCATTTACAGTTTTATTACTCATACCACAACTAAAACCTTGTAGTATTTGGTCGTTAGGAGCTCGAAGCCCAGTGTCCGAGTACTACGACAGCCTAGTCCACCCCTTATCTCCAGTATTTGCAAGAGCAGTGCATGTCACCTCTGTTTGCATCAGAATCTGGTGATACCCTGATTTTAGATCTAACGTGGAGTGCACCTCTGCTCCGTGCAGCTCATCCAACAACTCATCTATGACGGAAATGTGAAACTTATCCGGCACCATTGCCTTATTCAAAGCCCGGTAGTCAGCACAGAAACTCCAACGCCCATCTTTTTTCTTAACGAGCAATATCGGGCAGGAGAAAGGACTGACACTTGGCTGGATCATCCCCACTTGGAGCATCACACACATCATCCTTTCATTTTCATCCTTCTGAATCTGAGGGTATCTATAGGGCCACATACTAATAGGAGATACTTCGTCCTTGAGAACAATGGTGTGGTCATGGTCACGAGGCGGGGTAAGGCCACTAGGTGTCTGAAAGATCTGCTCAAAGTGTCCCAACAACCTTTCCACCTCAGCTGGTACTGTCGATTTCTGCCCCTTTCCGTCCACGACCATCCCCTGAAACTCCACCAACACACCACCACCTTCCCTCCGTAAAGCCCGGTTCATGGACCGAAAAGCTACCAACGAAAAGCATAAACTGGGATCCCCGCCAATACCATTGTCCAATCCCCCTCCTGAAACTCCATTCGTAATAGCTTCCAGTTGATTTTCACATCCCCCAACTGCTTTAGCCATTGGAGCCCCAATATGATGTCAACATTCCCTAACTTCAAAGGCAAAACGTCTTCCACCACCTGCACTCCCTGTATGGTCAATAACAACCCCTTGCAAAGGCCCCTGCTCTCCTCCATCCTGCTCGTCCCCAATAGCACCGTGAACTTCTCCTCACTGTTGAGATGTAGCCTATGCTGCTCGATCAATCGTATGGAGATGTAATTGTGGGTGGACCCACTATCAATCACCACTGTCACTGCCTCGTCTGCCAACTGCCCACTAACTTCATGGTGTGGTTCGACGTGAACCCCACCACAGAGTTAAGTGACACCTCCGCCACGTCTAAGTGCAAATACTCCACATCCTCCTCCTCGTCAGCCACCAACTTAGCCACCACCTCCTGATCCCCCTAGTCGGGGACAATCGTCAACTGAAGGAGATGGCTCCCGCACCTGTGCCCCGGCGTAAACCTCTCATCGCACTTGAAGCACAGCTCCTTGGCTCTCATGTATTTGATCTCGGCATCCGGCATCCGTCCCCCCTGTCCTCCAGGCGTGAATCCCCACTGCTAACGGCCCCTCCTGGGACAATTGTTCCACATGCAGTCGCATTCGGCACTGCCACTGGTGGCTGAGTGCGAAAGTTTTGACCCCCATGCTCCCCTCGCCCATCGCTCCTCAGTCTGCTTCTCCTCTGCTCAGTGGGCTAGGCGCATCATCCCTAACAACCCTTGGGGGTCTGCAAGCGCAACTCTGTTCTAATAGAGGGTTTCAGTCCCTTCATGAAACATCCCTCTAAAGACTCCTCCGACACTCCCCACACATGCCTCGTCATTGCCTCGAACTTTTTGACGTAATCCCTGACCATGACGTCCTTCCTAAGTGCATACAGCTGCTCGAAAAAATTTCCCATGTGTCCCTCCTGAAATTGCTCCAACAGTTCCTCAGTCAGCTCCCACCATGTCTCCATCGATCCCATACTCTCTCGCCAGCGGTACCAAGCTAAGGCCTCGCCCTCAAAATAGATGTTGATTGTCTGGAGTACATCCTCCTCTGTGAGCTCCATCACCTGAAAGTACCGCTCCGCCTGGTATATCCATCCCTCAGGATCTCTTCTCTCGAATATGGGCATCTTTAGCTTCTTGTGACAACGATCTGCATGTACGTTTCTCTGCTGGCCTCCATCAACTCCTCTGTTAGGTGGTCTCTGTCGGAAGTCTCCTGGAACTCCTCCACATCTACCCACTCGTCCTCCTCCTCCATTTTCCCATCCACGGCCTTCCTGAATCTGAAAATGATTACGCTGAAACTTTCCCCCATGACCTGTGCCTAGGCATGCGGTCCCATGCATTGTCGACATGCCTCCAAAAGGAGGGGAAGGACCCTGGAAGGACCCTCCTGGTCCCTGTGGACCTGCCGTGTTGTCTGAGAAGCTGCGAGGCCTCGTCGTAGGCCCGAGTAGGCCCTGAAAGCCCTGTGAAGGACCGCTGCCTGTAGGGTTGGTGCCAGGGAGTCTGCGCGACCACTGCCAGGGGCGGCGCGCCTCCGCCTGGGTCGCTCGATCCTTTGGAGAGGGCAGCAACCCTTGCGGGGCCAAGCCGAAGCCCGTGAAAGGCTCAGGGAAGCCGACCGACCCCCGGGGTATCCCCGTTGGCTTCGCCGAGTTTGACGGGTGTGTGTGGAGGCTGGAGAGGGCAGATCTGCCCCCGATGAGTTACCAAAGCCCTCGGGATCCTCCTCTTCATCTTCAAATATCTCTTCGACCATCTTAACTCTTTTGCCCTTTCCTTGGCCAAAGAAGTCTCCTTTTGTGGCAGGGGTTGCGACGAAAGGATCAAAAGAATCCTCTTTATATCATCTCTTGTCTCCGTTGACTCCGTCTTGGTTGAAGCGATGGAGGACTCCAACTTGGCGAAGCATTCCTCCATCCCCTTCATCAGTTCTTCGATTCGTCCTTCAATTTTCTCTTCTAGGACATCAGTCTTATCCTTGGATCTCATGAACACCGCCATCAGGATCAATTGCTCTGATACCAATTTGATACAAACTTCAAGGGAAAAACAACGAAAGATGATATTTTTATGAGTGGAAAGATAGAAAGGTGGAATTTTATAATCAAATTCGTAGAAACAAGATAAATGATCTTATAGGAGAAGATCAACTCCCTCTCTTTGAATTAATGAATCAAAGAGTAAATCCTCCAATCAACAATAATCAAAATAAAAGAGTTTCTTCTCAAAATTAGCGTAAAGCAAACAAGAGGGCAGCCGGCCCTAATTAACCCCCAAACTTCCCAAAATTAGTAAAAGACCCAAATACCCCTACTCATAAAATACCTCCCTCGATCAATTGGAAGTGGGTCCCGCCGTCCCTTGGCCTCGTGCACGCCTCCTCATGTAGACGTGCAGACGGGTCACATCATCAACCTCCTTGGGGTCAAGAAGGAAAAAGGAGGGGTGCAACACCCCTGATTTCCGAGGATGTTCCTTCACTGCTCACCCAGGCTGCTACACCCCTGATTTCATGCAAGGGATTGATAATATCTCTCATTGCTGGACGACATGCTGGCAGTTCATTGGAACATGTGAGGGCAATTCTAAGAAGTCGGGGTACACACTCAGCAATGCTTTCAACATTATAGTAAGCTTCACTGCCTTCACTGTCTCCCGTTGAGAACAAGCTCTCATCTATGACGTTCCAAACTCTTTCGGTCGTCTCAACGTATTTTCTGAGGGTCATACCTTTTCTGAAACTGTCATCAGTCGGTCTCTTACCAGTAAACATCTCTAGCATAAGTATTCCAAAGCTGTACACATCTCCTTTGGTGGACACCCTGTTTGCTGTTCCATATTCTGTTTATCCATACACACATGTGCAAGTTAGTGACATGCCATACGTCTAAATCATAAGCTGTTTTCTGGTAAAACATATCAATAAAAATCCATTTCAACAATTTCTCATACGAAACCACAAGGCATATATGCGCACAAACAATAGCATACAAGTGAAACCAATAACCATTAAGTCCAGCCCAGGTTAACATCATGTCGACACAAATAGAATTCAGGTTGCTTATTTAGTATATCTAAGCTTATTTTTTCAACACCAAGAACAGGATGGCAAATTAATTATCGACCAACATGCACGATCAACTTTGTGATAACGTGTCAACTATATATAAAGATAGTAAGGACATAAGCATAAACATATACGGGTGAAAATAGGTAAAGCTGTCCAACCCTACCCTGACTCGATTGATAGTTGTCCCAATTGCTGATTATGCATTTACAAGAGACCGCTATCTTCGAGATTGGTTCAAACAGGTAATTTGTCAGGTTAGGATTGCCACTCTTAATAGAGATGCACATGCCGACACATGCACAGAGACCGGCGTCTGTGTGCACATCTGCACTCACACATGAATGCTTGCACAAAGATATGCATGGCGACGGAAGGGGTGGGAGTTGGATGCTCGTACAGAGATATGAAGGCGCTTGTGACACAGGGCACCAAACGATGGGATGGGGTCCTTCAAACAACATATCCAGTTTATTCATAATCGACACACACACACACACACACATATGATACAAGGACTATGTGACCCCCTGAAAACAATATATCATGTTTTCTCTTACACGACACATATAAACACACAAACACAAACATAATATGGGAAAAATGCGATGCCCTTGAAACAACATATCCTATTTTCTCATTTACAACACATATAAACACAAAAAAACAAACATAACAGTAGGAGTGTATTAGCTGCCATATGAGGAAATTTTCCTTCCATACAACCAAGAGTCTACTCTCCATCTCTAGATTAGACAATCAACACTTTTTATGTTGTCTCCATCACCTAACACATTGATACACTAAAACTCTTGTGACTTTCATGATATTTTCCCTAGCACCTTGCAGTTGCTTTTTGCAATAAACCATTTTTCACCCCCGAATGACGAGCAAAATTTACCATTGACAAATTTGACCCCGTGACCCTTCCAATTGCTTTTTATGATTAAAATGTTATAAAATTTTATAAAATTTATAAAAATAATGATGATAATAATAGGAACACAGGGTTAATATAAGGGATTAGTTAGCCTAAAGGTATATATTGTTGAAATTATATAACACTATTATGGACGAATCTTGAATATTATATGTTAGGTATTCGCATGAATCAACCAGGAACGTGAGTAAATTTGCTTTGATCCAAACTGAGTACAAATTTTCTAATTAGAAAAATTTTTATATAAAATTTTATGATTGAGATATAAGGTCACATCGATTATTTTACATAGGAAAATATGATTTATGAAAGTTATTGCGTAATTACTTAACATAATCCATGTATGCAAAATGATGGATCAGACATATTATTTTCTTACTTCAAAATGATTGTAGCTATTTCATGTTTGTTATAATAAATAAGAAATTGTGCATGCAAATATTAGCTTATTTTGAAATGGGTTTATTTCAAGATCTACTCAAATTGAATATTTCAAAATTTTGATTATCATGAGCATTCTATTTTTCATGTGATAATATTATAAATTTTTGAGAAACTACATATTTCATCTGCTCACATAGATATTGTAAATTCATGCTCATTTAAATGATTTGAGATTATATGACAAGAAAAATGAAAAGTAATTTATATAAACGTATCTGACTGCACATTGATGAGAAATGATTTATATATCTTCACACCCTACAAATCCGCTATGGAATAAATTGCCAAATATGTAAGCATACCCTATGTTATTTGAGTGTATTTATATATTAACATTCGGTCATGTGTCAAGAGCTAAGTGTCGCATCACGTCATTGGTGAGAGCCACCTCTAGAGCCTTGCATTTATATATGTGATTTGGCATCCGAGCAACCTATAGAATTGTTAGGCACACTATTCCCGGTGACTTCTGATTGATTGGTTGATAAATTGATGTGTTTACGTATTCTCATGCTACTGCGATATAATCCGCAACCTTAGCCTGATATATGAGAGAGTTTGCAAATCAAAAAGTAAAATACAGATTCATTCTTTCTATGGAATATTAAGTTAATTTTAAATGTCTTATACATTCAAACCAAAACCCAAAAAAGAGATTTTTTACTGATGCTCTTCTCACTTTTTACAAAATGAATGAAAATCTTAAAACGCCATAATATGTTTTGCTTATTCTGTTTCTTTACTATGCAATTGATACTCTTCAAAAAGTATTACCATTAAATTAATATATTTCACTAATTTTGAAAATTTGCATGCTCTGTTGGTAAGAAATCTAGTATTCATTGAGTCATGAGCTCATCCCGTAGTTTTTTTTTAAAATCAATTTAGATACCACTTAGCATACAGTCCGGTGCTGGTGGGAGCATTAGAAGCTGATGACCGAATGGAGTCTTCAATTTTGTGACTAGTCAAGTTACTAGTGAGGTATTTTGTTTTAAGACCTCCTTATTGTATGATACTTTTGAGTAGACATCTGTGTTGTATTAATTTCTGTTCTAAACCTTCTTAAAGAAACAATCTAAATCTTATGTGATTTACTAAACATCAAGAAAGGGCCATTGAGGCATGGCATGCGTACGGGTTTATTCTCGTATACGTGTCGTCGCTATTGTGCATCCCCAGCTGCTTAAGCTCTTTTAAATCTTCTGCTACGGGTTTAGGGGGTTTACAACATGTCTTGCACGTAGTAGTAGATTATAAATAAACTTGAACTCAGAACTTTCCAATCAGTTAATCAATAAGAATGCGTTAAAATTTTAAGAGTAATTTTAGTACGTATGTGAGGAACCCTAGATCTCTTTAAAAATCTTTATGCATATGAGGTGCTCATGAATGGACATATAAGACAACTTGGCATGATGCCCAATAGTATCCCTAATTTATCAATCCCTAAGTTTATTTACCTTTTAGTATTTTATCTTATATTATTAAATCCATAATCTTCAACCCTAGATTTAGTTCCTTATCAAATCCTCAAAATCCCATCACAAATAAATCTTTACATCCGCTTTTGTGCCCGTTCCCCATCACCATGTACATCTCTTACATATTGGTTTTGGGTTAAAGAAGAGCGTAGAGTGTATTTGGATTTTAAATATCTGTATCCCAATATATTATCCAAATCTGCATTTTGACCGAAAAATATTTTTATCTGTAAAATTATTTGAAATCTGGTTGAATACGGATTTTATAACCATATCCACATCCAGTTCGGATACCAAACGATCATGGATGGATATATCCAACTCTGGTCGAACTGTACTACAATGCAATTCTTTTTTATATATTTTAAGATCCATTCCATTTGAGTAAAAGTTGATAGCGAATAGTAGTAAAGACATCAAAAGAAAGTCAATCTGTAGTTTTGTTACAAGAAGGCAAAACTACTTGCAAGTAAACATAGATATGATGTCAAACTTTCATGCAAAACACCTACATTGTTCATTTCCCATTTTAAGGATATCAGTGGTTTAGTAAACGTTGATTGTGACTAGCAGCAGAGACAAAGCGTGACAATGAGAATTTTATTGGGAAAGATATTCACCTGGAGCAACATATCCAAGCGTTCCCATAAACCCAACTGAGGTGATTGTCCTGGCAGATCTGATTAATGTTTCTTTAGGAACACTGGCCAGCCCGAAGTCACTTACACATGCATACATTCTGTGATCAAGAAGAATATTGCTCGGCTTTATATCACAATGAACAATAGGTTTCTGATCATTATGGTGGAGATAATCCAATGCAGAAGCCACATCCATGACTATGTCAATCCGTTGTATGAGGTTCAATCTCTTAGGCTCGCATTGCTCATTGGCCAATGGATGCAACCAATTATCTAAATTGCCATTAGCCATGAACTGATAGACAATTGCTTTGAAATCATTCCCCATGGAATCAACACCTGAACATGTTGTATAGATCTTAAGAATGTTTCGATGTACCACATTTTTCAATATAAGACTTTCTGCCATAAAACACTTGGAAGCTCCTCGTTGTTGAAGATTTAGTACCTTCACAGCAAATTTGAACTCCCCAAATGTGCTATCATTTCTTAGTATACCTTTATATACTACACCGAAACCGCCTATCCCAATTACGTTGTCTTCAGAGAATCTATTTGTTGCTCTCATAAGTTGAGCATAAGATATTCTTCCAATTTCAGATACAGAAATTCGGAATAAAGGGTGAAATCCGAAGATAGATTCCATATCCAACTTCCTGTCATTCAATACTGATTCCATATCCAGCTTCCTGTCATTCAATACTGAGCATACGCTCCTTTCAGTCAAGTAGAAAATTAGAAACAAGCATATAACTGTAAAAACAATCCAGAAGATCACCACGAGTGCGGTGAATCTATGTGTCTTCCCACTGGGTTGGAACGAGCAAGGAGGCAAGTGCAATGTTGGATTCCCTCCACAGAGCTTGGTGTTTCCGATGACTGAAACTGCACTTCTGTTTGCAAAGACGCCATGTTGTGGAACTTCACCATCAAAGTAATTGAATGAGAGGTTAATATGGTATAGGAAGGGGAATTTTTGTAAAGTAAATGGTATTTGCCCTGACAAGTTGTTTATCGAAAGATCTAGCTCCTGCATGCCTCTTAATGTGCTCAGAGAAGAGATATTTCCATGAAAGAAGTTGCCATTGAGGTAGATTTTTCCCAGCTCCTGACATTTACTGAGGCTGCTTGGCAGTTCTCCAGATAATTTGTTCATACTAAAATCAATCTTTCCCAAATTTATCAAGCTCCCTACTTCCGATGGAATTGATCCTGTAAGAGAATTGTGTGCCAAATCTAGATATATAGAGAGAGTAGATATGGTAAGGATTTCTTTCGGTATACCACCTGTAAATCTATTCAACGAGAGGTCTAGCAAAATTAAATTTTGGCAATATCCAAGAGTTGGTGGTATAGTCCCACTCAGTTCATTAGACTCCAAGCAAAGAGAATTCAGCTGAGTAAGGTTACCAAGGGTGGAAGGCACCTCACCGGATAGCTTGTTGGTACCTAAATCCATTGCATGCATTCGCTTAAGGGTCCCAATGGATGCAGGGATAGGACCTTCAAGCAAGTTCTGACCCATGTCAAGAGTTGTCAAGCCGATAAGGTTTCCAATCTCTGGAGAGATGTTTCCAGAGATTTCATTGCCAGACATCGTGAGTTTCTGGAGCTTGGTGGAAAAGTTTGCAATGGAGTTTGGTAGGATGCTACCGAGGTCATTCGAGTCCAGTTCCAATTTCTCTAAATTGGTGCAGTTGCTCAAAGCAGCCAAAAAGCCCCATCCATCAAGTTCTTTAACTTCTAACTGATTATACCCGAGATTCAACCATCGTAAATTTTGTAAGCTTCCAAGGTTTGCAGGGATTGTGCCATTGAGCCGGTTGCTGGAAAGATCAATAATTTCAAGGCCAGACGCATTGGGTAATGACATCGGGATAGGTCCATGAAATCGATTATTGTACAAGTAAACTCTTTCAAGCAGCGGAAGAACATGGCCTGCGTTAGATGGGATAGAACCTGATAGGTTGTTACGTGCCATAGAGAGATGAAACATGGAGGATAGATTCCACAGTGTAGTCGGGATGTATCCAGACAGGTGATTGCCGGACAAATCAAGTTCAGTTAGATTCGAAAGTTTACCCAATGAAGCTGGGATACCACCTGATAGCTGATTATCAGATAGGTCAAGAACAGTGAGAGAACAAAGGTGATCCATGGTGGACGGGATGCCTCCACTGAGTTTGTTGTCGCCCATGGATAGAACAGAAAGAGAAGAGAGGTTTGTCAATGACAGTGGTATATGCCCTGTAAATTGGTTCCGCCTCAACGATAGGATCCGAAGCTCTAAACAGCTGCTTAGAAGCGGCGGAATCTCACCCTGGAGCATGTTACGATCCAGGCATATAACTTGCAGGTTTGAACAATAAGCAAGCGAAGCAGGAATACCTTCTACAAGAGAATTCGTACTCAAGTTGAGATGCTGCAGCTGGAACAGGCTGCCGATTTCTTGCGGGATCGGACCATGGATTTGGTTGTCGGAGAGATCTATCTTCCTGAGAAACGTGAGGTTGGATATTGCCGGCGATATTGATCCAGCCAGATTTGAAGACCCGAGTTCCAGGGAGGTGACCCTCTGAGTATGCAGGCCGTCGCCACAAGTGACACCCGACCACCGGCAGAAATGGACGGTATCGTTCCACGAGACTAACAACCCTCTTGGATCATTGGAAGATAGCATGGACTTGAACGAGACAAGCGCAAGCCGGTCAGTCGCATTATCGAAGTTTGATTTGGCGGTCGGAGACATCAAGGAGTTAACATGGTGGAACGAGAAGAGGATTAGAGTTGCACAAACCAGAACGGATGACCACATTTGTGACATGGGAGTGAACTCTGTGAGATGATAGCAGATGATAATTTGATGAACGTCTTTTTTTTTGCAGATATTGGGTGTAAATGAGGAAAGTAAGAAGCTGCCTGGTGCCATCGCACATCAGCGTCAGTCTGGTGTCGCCATTAGAAGACATTGACTTCCAAAGTCCAAGAGGCTGTCCACATAATCAAATCTATTTTTCATTATTGTCTGATGATTCGATCCATTGGCGTACTTTGGAGAACTACTTTACGCACTGAGGCCGAAGAGTCGTGGATTTTGCGATGATCTTTACCAGCATAAATTGCACACAAGAACCAAGCTAGCAACAAACAGCCCATAGATATACATCTCAAAGGAACATAAAGTAAATTAGTACATCCAATGCAGAAACAGTTTAGAACTACATAGAAGATTTAAATCCTGGGGAATTCTAAGCAAGCTGCAAGCAATTCATCTGCAACCTAACAAACAATTTCTCTTTCAAGCATTTTGGCGAATACACAAGGGGCAGGTTATATCAGTATAAAGATAAATTGACAGTCAACGAGGCATTTGGGCTAGAAAAAGAGCAGATATCACAATCAAACCTGTTTTGTTTCTCATGTGAATGAATTGTTGTTGACATTTGTACGCCGAGACTGCTTTAATATGTAGCCATCGTGCCTGATGGATCTATCATTCGATCGCTTTTTTGCGCCGGCGGATGCCCATGTTCTAATTTTTCTTGAGCCTTTGCATTATTTCCATGTTTAGAAATCGGGCTTTCTATTTTGAAAAAATTGCATATGACATGATATATGTGGCTAAAACTTGTTTATGGCCTCGAAAACTCTATACTTCACTATTTTTTTTTTTTTGGACCACGTTCGTTTCGATTTTCATATTCTAAAACTATAAAACACCGATTTATATTCTAAAACTATAAAACACACTGAAATCGGTGTTTTATGGTTTTAGAATATAAAGATGAAAACAAACGTTCCGATCATTCGAAAAAAATCCAGTAAATCCAGTAAGTAGTAAGAAGTAAGAAGTTTTCGAGTTCCGCTTATAAAACATTAGCTCATGTTATATAATACATATTAGTGAATTTTTCGAGTCGGCATTTAAGACATTAACTCATGTCTCCCACCAAATTGATATGCGCACTACCTTAATTTTTTTTAAAAAAAATAACGAAACTATCATTTTAAAAAAACCTCAAAATGCCCCCACCATATTTTTTTTAAAAAACCTCAAAATGCCCCACCAAAAATTACTCCGCACGTGGAATGTAAGCATGTACTTCTCGAGGCCGTATATGAAGCATAGCCACCTATGAAATGTAAGCATATCCATAAGATAATATAATCCATAAAGTTACACCATCAAATGTTATATAACAATGTCTCGATACAATCTCAGAATGCCAACATGTCATTGAACATATGTTATAGGACATATGTCCTCAAATTTGTTCCAAAATAAAAGACACCTACTCCTTTCACCATAACTTTCAACAGCAACAATAGTAATGGTAATCAAATATAGTTATAGATAACCATCAACCGATGATAGTTTAACATGGAGACACTTCCACAAAGAGCATATCATTATCAGAATGTAAGCAACATTACTTAGCATGGGCAGTACACGGGAAATACTACTACTACAGTTAACCATATTAGTTGTCACATGAATCCATGAAAAGAGAAAACAGAGAACAAAAAACCATAACCCCAACCAAATCCAAAACATTTGACGATACATGTTATGATACCAGTGTCCTTGCTCAGCAAACAAACACCCAGGTTGGAACTATATGATCTCTTACATCAAGTTGTTGAGCAGTTTGACATGCTACCAGAATTACGGTATTACATTGTCTTCTTAATGCCCCCTGATCGACTTACGCTGTTGCATTGATGTATCAATGTGCGACATGGCTCCTCTCCTCGCGACTGGCTGGATGAAAAGGGAACTTTGCAAACTGGATCCTTAGAACGGGTGCATCTGGTTTCTTGTCATCAAACTTGTAGCCTGCAAGAAACCCAGGGGCACAAGGGTCATGTAGAACCATCATAACTACCAAAGACATCAATTGTTTTCTTATTTTGCCAACATAATCAACCCTTTTTTCTTTTCAAAAAATCATACAGATCCAGCAAGAGAGGGGGCAGGTATTCCTCTTCAGAAGAGATTATGATGGTATAAATAATAATTGTACGGGATTGGCAGCAAACAGCACCTATTGGTGAAGAAATAGTAACATTAGTAGTAAAAAATAACAAATATCATTTCCATGTTCATTTCTCGGTATTCATGCCATAATGCCTTCTTTTCAAGCACGGTGGATAAATCCCAAGTTACAAAAAATTTCATAAGTAGATTTATACGAGCAAAGCAATAAACCACAACATCAGCACCCAATAAAAGCGACAATGATATTTTTTTGGTTGGGGGAGGGGGTAAGTGCTTTCAATTTTGCCGACGTAAATTGGAGATGCGACTCATTTCTTGGTGCACAATTTGTTAAGAGAATAAATTAGACAGCCTCGATCTTGCGCAAATATAAACTTCATATTGAACCCATTTTGGAGGAAAAACATATTAGAGCAGTGTGATCTACCATGGGCAAAGGTAGTTGAAGCAAAGATTAAGAAACAGAGTTGGATGTGCATGTTAGCCTTGCTATCGTGCGCTTGTAGAGCTCTGTGTTTCTTTTTCGTTAGGGTTTCGTTTTGGGGGCGGCCGTCATGGGGAGAGCGGAGCAGCCGGCGGAGGAAGGGGCAGATCTGGAGAAGAGGAGGATGCATTGAAAAGGAGCACCAAGAAGATGAAGTCTCGGGCTGAAGGTGAGGGCCCGTCGGTGAAGCAGTCTTTTAAGGAGGCTTGCGATGGAGGGAAGAAGGGAGGAGATGACGATGGAGGATGAGGTGTCGAGTTTGGAGGAGAACATTAAGGTCGGGGTGGTCGGACAGTGGGATAGGTTGTCCCTTTCACTAGAGTTCAAGAAGATGCTCCAGCGTCGATGTTCAAAGGTAGTGATAGTGAAGTTGCTGGGGCATAACATCTCCGTTGGGATGCTTGAAGGGATCTAGAGTTTATTGAGTTGGGTGAGGGATTTGTTATGGTGAGATTCATCTGTGAGGAGCATCTCGTTTTTTGTTATGGAGGAAGGGCCAGGGCTCATCTATGGGCACTATTTGACGATGCGGCGTTGGATTCCCGATTTCTCACAGTCAGCGTAAGGTTCCCTTTACTTCTAATTGAATATTATGATGACAGGGTGTTGACGGATTTGGGAAATTGCGTGGGGAAAGCTCTGAAGTTTGATTCGCATACTCGCTTGGTGAAGAAGGTAAGATTCGCTCGCATTTGTGTTGAAGTAGATTTGAATAAACCGTTGAAATCTCAGATTTTCTTTGAGGGTAGATGGTTGAAGGTTAAATATGAGGGGTTGGGGATCATTTGCTTCAAGTGTAGCAAAGCGAGTCACAGAGAGCCGTGCAATTTCCAGTCTGAGGAAGGGGATGACAAGCAGAAGCAGGATTCGGTAGATAAGTTTGAAGATGGCCCTCTGGAAACTTTTGGTCCATGATTGGTGCCGAACGATAGGTGTTCTCGTCGTGCTCAGATTCCACAGTGTAGGGGAAACACATGGAGGTAGGGAGATTTGATCGAAGTAAGGGGTCCAAATTCTCTTCACTACGGATGAGAAGATTGGGGAAGACGAAGAGGAGAGTGGGCTGGATGGGGAGGGTGGGCCTAAGGGCCCAGTCTCTAAGTCGTTGCAGATTGTTTCGAGCATACTAAGTAAAGGGGGGGCGAAATCGTTTTCTGGGCCGGGGAAGGGCAAAAATGTTGTTTTTCAGGCAAAGAAGAATGTGGCCCATAATGGTTTCTTAGGTGGTAACCAAGTATATGGCCAAAAGTCTTGGGCCAGGATGAAATCTGGTGGGCCGGTGAGCTCTTAGTGTAATATAATGTTGGTGGGTCGATCCCGAACTTTGAGTCGCTTTGGCCTTCTTTGGGTAAGCGTGGGCCGCTTAAGGACATTTCGAATGCGAGGGTTGGTATTAATTTGGATGGTGGTTCTAGGGGTGGCGGTACAAAAAGTCATCCACCGGACATTAATGGCAACTTGATTTTCTCCTCGTGGGAGAGGATGGAAGAAGATAATGAAGTGGACATGGTCCAGGAGAAAGCGATGTTGGATGTTAGCATCCTCCGACCAACTCTTTCCAAGTTAGAGGGTTTACTAGGCTATCTTTGTAGTAGTTGTTAATGGATTCTCTTTTGGAATTATAGGGGGGCTAGTTAGAAGTTGTTAATCGATGAGGTGCATGAATTGATGAGAAAGTGTAGACCTGCTTTGTTGGCTATTGCGGAGCCCAGGATTGCGGGTGATCATGCGTTGAAGGTCATTAGTAAGTTGAATTTTAGCCGTTATTTTGTGGTGGATCCGATGGGTTATTCGTGGGGCCTTTGGGTTCTTTGGGATGACCAGGTGTTAGATTTGGAAGTGATGTCTTCCTCTCCTCAGTTTATTCATGGATTAGTTCATCGTACTGGTTTCGAAGATTATTTGCTTTCGGTTGTATATGCGGACTGATCGGTGGCGGTGGCGGCTGTTTGACCAGATGGAGGTGTTTGGTAACCATGTGGATCTTCCGTGGGTTGTTAGGTGATTTTAACGATTAATTGTTGGAGGCTGAGAAGCTTCATGGTTCTTCCACTTCGATTCAAAGGGTTGCAAGATTCCAGGAGTTTGTGTCCAATTGCAATTGCAATTTTTTGGATATTGGATTCAATGGTGCACCATTTACTTGGTGTAATAACAGACATGGAGTGGCCAGAGTTTATGAGAGACTTGATAGAGCTTTAGCTAATGGAAAGTGGTGTGTTGTTTTCCTGGAGGCTTATCTGTGCCATTTGCCTCGTATCCTTTCGGACCATGTCCTATTCGAGATGTGAGGGAGTGATTGATGTTGTTTCCAATTATAGAGTCTTTCGGTTTCAGGCTATGTGGCTGAAGGATGTGGGTTTTCATGAGTTTGTGGAGAACAATTGGAGGGGCCTGAGGGGGATTATATGGGTAAAGCTGTTCAGGAGGTTCAGATTTGGAATAGAGATTGTTTTGGGGATATTTTTCGCAGAAAACGTTGGCTTAGAGGGAGAATTGAAGGGGTGCAAAGGTGTTTGATGGAGCAGGATACCCATCAGCTTTTGTGGTTGGAGCAGGATCTTCTCAAGAGATATGAATGAGTGTTGGAACATGAGGAGTTGATGTGGTTTCAGAAGTCCAAATGCCATTGGCTAAAGTTTGAGGATAGAAATACTAAAATTTTCATCTGACTACTCTCAAAAAGGAGGTTTTTGAGGGTGAAACTGATTAAGGATGAGTCAGGAAGTTGGATTTTGGATCCAAAGCAGCTGCAGAATTTGTGTTACAATTTTTTCAAGAAATTGTTTATGGTTGATGAACCTAGGACATCTCATATTTTTCACCTCTCATTTCCACAGCTAACGATGGTTGAAAGAAGTAGTATGGATTTGGGTATATCGGAAGAGGAAGTGAAGAAGGCTCTTTTTGGCATGAAAGCGTGGAAGGCACCTGGAATTGATGGTCTTCATGCAGGGTTCTTTCAAGAGTTTTGGTCGAGTGTGAAGGGATCGTTGTGGAGTTTGGTCAGCAAGGCTTTTGAGACTGGATCCTTTAGCGCCGAGTTAGGCAAGTCTCTTCTGGTGCTTATTCCTTAGGTTGCTCATCCTGAGCTGCTTTCTCAATTTAGACTCATCTGTCTTCTTCCAGTGGCTTACAAAGTTATTACTAAAGTATTGGTTAACAGACTGAGTAGTGTTCTTGGTAGACTGGTAAGCCCGTTTCAAACCAGCTTCATTCCTGGAAGGAAGGCGGCTGATAATGTAATCTAGCGCAGGAGATTGTTCATTCCATAAGGAAATCTAAGAGAAAGGAGGGTTTATTGGCGGTTAAGATTGATCTCGATAAAGCCTATAAAGCCTATGACAGAGTTGATTGACAGTTTCTAAGGGAGACTTTGGTGTTATTTGGGTTTTCGGCTAAATGGGTGGAGTTAATCATGTCCTGCGTGTCTTCCACTAATATGGCTGTGTTATGGAATTATGTATGTAGAGATTGGGATTACTGATCCAAGAGTCAGTGGAAAAGAAGAGATGGAAGCCGATTATGTTTCACATGGAAAAGAAGAGATGGAAGCCGATTATGTTTCACAAGGGTGCTCCAACTGTCACATTTATTATTTGCTGATGATCTGTTTTTGTTTAGTCGGGCGTCCATTGATCAAGCTTCAACCATGAAGGAGATTTTGAATAAGTTGTGTACTGCGTCGGGGGCGAATGTCAATTTGGAGAAGTCGAGATGCTTTATCTCAACTGGATGTTTGAGAGGCCATGGAATCAAAATCAGTAATGTTCTTGGTATTGTGATGACGAAGGACTTGGGTAATTACTTGGGCGTGCCTCTCGTTCATGGGAGAGTGGGTAGAAAGACTTTTGGTGGAATTTTAGAGAAGATCATGGCTAAACTGACATGGTGGAAGGCCACATTGCTGAGTTTGGCGGGTAAAGCAACGCCGATCCAGTCTGTTACTGCATCAATCCTGGCTTACACTATGCTTACTTCTAAGATTCCGGAGCACTCTTTGAAAGAGATGGATAATGTAAACAGGACTTTTTGTGGGGTGGACAAGCAGGAGCGAATAAGCTGCATCTGGTGAACTAGGATAATGTCTGTAAACCTAAATGTTTGGGGGGTTTGGGGTTGAGATCCATGATGTTGCAGAAGCTGGTGTGGCGATTTTTACAGGACCCTCATTACTTGTGGGTTAGTGCAGTAAAAGCAAAGTATAAACTGGAGGGGGGTGTTCTGCAGGTGGCTAAAAGTATGGACAAGTTTCAACCTGGTTGGTCTTTCTCGTTCGGATCTATTACGCTGGGGATGAAAGAGCGAAGTAAAGGGATGCTTAAAATGGTGGGGCAGGGTTCGTCTATTTCTTTCTGGTGGTTTTCATGGTTAGATAAGCCACTGGCTAACTATCTCATTTCTGTGCTGGATTTGGAGGTTACGGATGCTAAAGTTAGTGATTTCCTCATGACCAAGGGTAAATGGGATATTGATAAGTTGCTGAGATATTTACCCGATGAAGTGGATATGAAAGTTGTCGGGTACCCATTAGCGGAGGTGAGTAGCCAGATGGATGGGTATATATGGAGGTTTACACAGGATGGCTGCTTCTCGACGAGTTCTGCTTATCGTAGGATGGTGGAAGATGATGGAGTGAATGAGGACATGTCGTGGCTATGACGTCTTCCTTTGCCTTGTAGAAGAATATTCTTTTTATGGCTTAATAATAGAGATAGAATTGTGACAGCAGCTTTCAGAGCTAGGAGGGGGATAGCTGGTTCTCCGGAGTGAAGGGCATGCGGGGCGATGGAGGAGGACACAATTCATGCTTCGAGAGATTGTTGAGAGATTGTTGCAGAGCGAAAAAGGTATGGATTTCTTTGATTCTGATTTGCGAGCACCCCCTGTTCTTTTCTCTTCCTTTGAGGGGTGGCTTGATGAGTTTTTGAAGAAGGGGAATGGTGATGTGATGAGAAAGATCATTTTCGTGACTGCGCTGTGGTGTATTTGGAAACAGAGATGATGTATGATTTTTCAATCGGGTAGTGATGTTGATGGTGAGACTTCGTGTGAACTTATCTGTGCAATGGCAACCGAAATTTTCCAGAAATTAGCACACAAGTCTTTGAGAAGAGGATCATGTCATGGTGTCGTGGAAGAAGCCGAAGTTGGAATGGGTGAAGTTGAACGTAAATGATGCGGCTAAAGGGAATCCGGGAGCTGCAGGGGGAGGGGGGTTTAAATAGATATCACAATGGAGCTTAGGTTGTTGTGTTTCCTTCAATTATGGGTGTTTGTTCGAGTTTGATGGCTGAACTGGCTGCGATCAGGACAGGGCTCATGTTGGCTTGAAAGAACGGTTTCAAGAGGGTAATTTTTGAGACGGATTCCCTTTGCTCGGTGTCGTTGCTGAGTAAGGAGTGGAGATTTCATCCATATATGGTGGTTGTTGCGGACATAAGATTGATTTTGGAGAGATGTTGGGAGGTCAGTATCTTGCATACGCTACGCGAAGGAAATTTTTGTGCAGACCATTTGGCAGACTTGGGTTCTTCTCTGGAGATTGAAAGGGTGGTGTATTCGTTTTGTCCGGAGTCTTTAGCTTCGTTGTTGGCCGCTGATGCGGCAGGAGTATGTTATGCGAGAGGCTTTAAGCCTCCGTAGTTTTGTCTTGAGTTGTAGTTAGTTTTCAGAAGAACCAAAAAAAGGTAGTTGAAGCCAAGTGTGGCGTTAGGGTGCTTGTCAGTTGTGGAGCCAGGAATCTTTTCACTGGCTGTGATGGTGGCATGCGAGATGTGTATACAACACATGGTTTGACAAAAGACTTAACTTACACAGACGTGGATTTGACAAAATATGATATTACAAGGTTGATGGAGCTTTGATCAATGAAAACAGGATTAGTTACTGCTTTAACTTTTAAATCAAAACCCATGACCCTTAGGCCTACTTTCCACCGAGTAACCTTGGGCCTAAATTTAATAACTTTTGAAATAGTAAAAAATATTACTATTGGACACATGTAGATCAAGTGTCACCTGATCTAATAGATCAGGTGTCAAAACACAAAAAGGTGGGCCCCACAAAGAGTACAAGCCCATGTGGGGCTTGTACTTTCCACTTTTTGGAAAAGGTGCCAAGACACAAAAAGGTGGGCAACACAAAGAGTACAAGCACATGTGGGGCTTGTACTTTCCACTTTTTGTGTCTTGGCACCTGATCCATATTAGATCGGGCGCCACCTTTTCTACATTAAATCCCATCACTAATTACCATTGACATGTCTATCTTTTAGATTTGGTAGCAACTTCATCTATTACCATCTTTGAGGTGCTTTGTAAAACCACGCTTGTCGTTGATTATTTGCCTCGTAAATTAATCACATGCCCTTTTTTCTAATTCAGAGAACATCAGATATTTGTGTAACATCAAGAAAATAATTTTCTTTGTATAGTGTTTTACAAAGAAATGGAGACATGGCAAAAGAAAAACATCAAAAAGGGGAACATATGGTACCCAAACTTTTTTCGATAACCCATCCTCATGCAGTGACGCTTGAGCTAGGCCTAGCACGCTATCATTTTATCAGCAAAAATATATAAAGATAAATATTATTGTAAAACATTTATGTATAACCTTTGTAACTCTTCTGCAAACTCCACCGTCGGTATCTGACCACACTCAGATTCATGTGCCTGCCCCAGCTACATGGTGAAATGTACAAATAAGTCATGGATGCCAAGATACCAAACTGGCCTTCGAGCATATTGCAATAGGTTCAGATGGAAGATAAGGGATGGGTCGACAATCTTCTCTGGTCAATGGAAGTTCCCTGAATCCCTATGTATGGTGAGCTAAAATATCATTTGTGTGGGAAGTTCTCTGAATTGCGGTGTATGGTGATCTAAAATATCAATTGTGCAAGTTAGAGATGAATATATGTCAGCCTATAACCTACAATAGAAAATAGGTTACGGTGTAACCAAAAGTGAGTTTCCCGGATATTTAGGGGGCAACATTTAATACCCATAACTGTCTTCAGTATGAGTAGTCTATCCTGCAATTTATAACATGGAAGCAAGCAAAAGGACAGAATTTAGGTATAAGATCGTACCCATTGACCTATCATTTCCGCTTTATGTAAAAGCAGATGATTTAGCATTGTCTTTAAGAGATTTGGATTCATTTGTTTCTGTTCCGAGGAAAGGATTTTCCACAGTGAAATTAAAAGAACCGAAATTGCTTCACCCTGAAAATTTATAATCTTAAAGGAATGCATTGGAGGTATTTAGATTTCATAATCATACCTTTCCTGCATTTGTTCATAACTTGTATCCGCCAACAAATGGCTGGTTTTACTTGTATACTTGCATAGGAACTAGGTATAATGCACTCAAAACTGGTGTTCTGGTAAGCATGTCATTTAGGTTATAGACAACTTGCCCATTTAACAACTACTAACAAAGATCTTCATCTTTTGCCGGATAACTAAAACAATAAATGTAAACACCACCCTTGGCAGGTCACTTGCTCCAAATAAATAAACGCAAGTGCATATGAGAGCATTGGTTACATAGTGGAGTTAGAAACAAATCAAGCAACAACAATTGCAATTAACTTACTACATGATGACAAGAAACTTCATAAATCAAGATATCAAAATTAAAAAGCAACAAATGAACTTTTGTAACTAGAAAAATGCACCTTGAAGAGCTTCCATTGCAGTAAAAGCACACTTGGAATCATTGAACTCAACAAAACACAGGACATAAGCCTTGTCTCCAGGCTGCAAAACCGTATTTCACGAAATGTAAATTTAAACCAAATAACATGAATAGTCATTCCAAGTACCAATACAATTTTGTTGAACTCAGCTTTCAAAGAGAATGAACATCTGAACAGTTATGAAGATGATATTCACAAGGATGTCAGACATAATTTAACACGAAAACAAAAATATCAATGATAAAGGATTCCAATATGTATGGTCTATGAATCACCTCAAAAAAGGCAGTGTGATAAAGCATTAATATTGATATAAATAATAAAATAAAGATAAAGAAATAAAATAAAGAGCCCGGGATTAATAGAAACTGAGTAGATTGACTCGGGAACGGATTTTGTTAGGAGCTCCATTGCAGAATTCGGGTCTAACCATTAATGGAGAAGCTATAGGAACGACGAAACCTGTGACTATATAAGATTCTATTAAAATAAAAAAGAATCCTAATGATTCATCGGGTGGGATGGCGGAACGAACCAAGAGCAAATTGATTTACTCTAAGAGATAGATCAGAGATTCATCCTACGAATGAAGCAGGAAAGAGTCAATATCCGCCCGTGAAAACCTTATTTACTGGATTGCAATATTGTCTCCATTCAATAAGAGTAAAAAAAATAAGGATTCGTTTTAAATTCGTTTGTAAAAAAGAAGCACTATCTATATCTATAAATATACACATTTAGCCATATATACAGCTTACTATTCCTATGTAATAAATGAAATATCCCTAAATCCTTAGTTTAGTGTTAATTTAACACGAATCATATGAACACTTGCACTTTGTGCATAACTCAAGACAAATATCATACGCATACTTGCATCCAAAAAACATGTACACCAAGAAGTAGGTTCTAAGGCTACTAATGTTATATGGTTCCATCTGAATATCCAAATTCTTTAATAAAGAAATTAGAGCTAGTCATTTCAGTTATAGTACATAATGCCATTGTAATTCAGATCTTGAATTACTACATGTGTCCATACCAAGTTTTGATGTCTCGGTTTCGGTCTCGGTATCGCTCTCTCGGAAATTTAAGTATCGGTATCGGTATCGTCTGTTTCGGCGGTTTCGGACGTGAGTATCGATTGGTCCGTATCGGTAGTTTTAAATACATAAAATCTATCAAATACGTAAAAAAACTGAAGTAGCTAGAAGTTTGCCTTGCGCACCCACCGTTTTACTTTGCGCACGTGCCACTTATTTGCAAGTTTGCCTAATATAGCTTGGAGTTGCTTTGCGCACCCACCATTTTGCTTTGCGCACATACCACTTATTTACTAGTTTGCCATAAAATATCTCACTCTACACACATCACTTATTTACAAGTTAACCATTCAAAATTTCAAAGAAGTATGACATTCTCTCTCTCTCACGGTCCTCTTGATTCGGGTTCAATATTACATATTTAACCCCCCATTTAGCCCTATTTTGTGCTCATATGATGCTACATTATTCTCTAATTCATACGTATTTTGTACACATTTATTTATTAGAGAAAACATACTATTTGAGCACAAAACTGTAATTAACGAAGTATTTCTGCACTTTTTATATTTTTCCTAGCTTGGTCTCGATCTCACGATTCCAACGACTATTTATTTGTATTTTTCTGAGATCTGTGCTAATTATTATGAATTTTTAAATGCAGAATACCATTTAAATGGAGAAATACGCACGAAAATACGAAAATACGGTCGCCGACCAATCACCGCGCGCCACGTGTCAGCCATCCGCCGCTTCCCGCTCGATCCAACGGCCCGCAGCGACGTAGAGCAGATAAATACAAGGGGCGACGCGGAAATCCTACGACCGTTCGATTTCGATCGAACGGCCCATAATCCGCCCGCTCGAACGCAGATCGCAGCAGAGAGAGGGCCACGTGGCATCATCTCGACCGGTGGATTGGAATCGGACGGCCGCGCGTTCGAGAGAGGACGAAGAGGAGAGGCGAAAAATACGTCGACGTGGCTCCATCGTAGCCACTGCATCAAGATCCAACGGCTAGGAATCATTACGCGCATTTAAATGGAAGCGGCGACGTGGAACTATATGGACCGTTGGATGCGGATCCAACGGAGAGGAGCGGCCCCGCATTTGAATTCAGAAATCGCGAGAGGGATGCTACGTGGCATGCTCCTTACCGTCCGATCGCCATCGTGCGGTCTCAGCGCAGATCGAATATAGGGCGACGTGGCCTCGCATTGACCGTAGATTCTCGATCGAACGGCCACGATTGAAGGCGAACGAAGCGGGCGGCAGCATTATCCTTCGGGCGACGTGGCCTCGCCGCAGCCCTCCGATGCAGATCCGACGGTCCAGATTGGGATCCGGAGCTCAGTTCACGGATGCGGGCGGAGCGCGAATTTTGGCGCACACGTGTCACAAACACGTTCAATCCCGCTGCGATATGCGGCCCTCGTTTGCTCCGATCGAGATCAACGGCTCAGATGCGTTCGGGCGCGATATTGGTGCGGGTTTAGACCCGTTAACACATACTACACCCGCAATGAGCGTATATAAGGTGTTTTAGGGTTTTTTGGGCGTATTCAAGCAGATTGGGGCGTATTTTGGGCGTATTGGAGGCTCTAGGAGCCGTATTTCCCCTCTGTAAAATTCTGTAAAATTCCAGAGGCTATTGTTATTATTTCCAGAGAGTTTTAAGTCGAAACTTGGAGATTTGGTGATATATTTCTAAACTTCTACCTCGTATTTTAGTGTTTTTCATCGTATTTTGCCATGAACGTGAAGTATTTTGCTATGAATCTAGTTTATTTCTGCATTATGAGTAGCTAAAACTTATTTGTGCATGGTATGGAGTAGTTAGGGGATGTGATTTGTGTTAGTTTGGTTGAATATCCTTGTGTTAAATCGTTAAACGTCGTTAAAATTGTAATTTTTGTTCGTAAATCGACTTTTTCATATTCCAAAAGAATTGATTTAGTTGATGATCGCCCCAAAAGGGTGAGTTTTGATCTCCCCAAAAGGGAGTTTCATACCGTAGTTTTGATCTCTCCAAAAGAGAGTTTCATATCGTATTATAACTTTAGCGACGATCTTATTGAATATTTTACTTGAACCCCCAAAAGGGCATCTTCCGATGAATTGCTCCCAAAAGGAGAATTCACTGAGTTATATTGGATATTTTCCCGGTGAATTGCTCTCAAAAAGAGAATTCATTGTGATATATTCATCAACCAAATTAATACGAATCATTGATCCTAACGAACCCATACCATGTGCATACTTTTTATAGATATTTTCATACACGAATTTCTTTGTTCGCACATCACCATCACGCACTTTCATACCATCGCCATCATTGTTGAAGTGGTTAGTTTCTTTTCGTAGGATTTCTATTTGATTTGAATTGTGTTTGCAACAGATTTCTTCCCGTGGATTCGACATCTGGACTCCCAGATTTTACTACTTGTACGGACTCTTGCGCTTGAGAGAAGCACATTTTCGGAGCCCACCACCTCTCTCTCTCACGGGAGAGGCAGGGGCAGCGAGGCAGCAGGCGGCGAGGCAAGGCGCTGTAGCAGGCGGGGGCGGCGAGGCGAGGCAGCAGGCGAGGAGAGGAAGCAGGCGCGGCGGCACGGCGAGGGCGCGGCGGCACGGCGAGGGCGCGGCGGCGAGATAAGTTTTTAGTCATCTTCTTCCTTTTTTTTTTCTTTTTTTCTTTTTCTTCTTTTTTTGCAGTTTTTTCTTGTTTCTTCATCTTCGTCTTATTTTTCAATTTTGGACAGTTTCTTCTCAAAAAGATCATTCTTTCTCACATTTGCTGACCGGAAACCTAGGGTTTCGGCCAGTTTCGCCCGATATTGGGCGAAACTGGCCGAAACCCGATACCGATTTTTTGCATCAGTATCGGACCGGTACTGGGCGGTACCGGTCCGATACCTAACCGTGGTCCATACATCTTCAAACAGAAGTTCCTGATCCTTATGTGAATGACAAGCGGTGATTGCAACTAGGCTCTATGTCTTTTGAATGACTGCAACAGCATGCTAAAGCAGTCACTTATCAAGTGAGCACACAAGAGGGTGGGTTTGGTGTGGGGGGATTGAATCGTATGCAACAATCAATCCAAGTCATTAAAATAAAAGGGGGCCCAACAAAGGCTAAACCAATTAAATTTTATAACAATTAAACCTTATATATACTAATAATAAGGGAATCAGTTACAATACCATGTTGCACTTAGAAACAAATACATGACATGAGAGATATAGACGCAAAACAATCTACAGTATGCACACATAACAATAGCAAGGTTCTAAATGGCATGAGGCATGGCGTGACGGCAACGTCAAGCCTTTGGAGCCTTGGCGGAGCCACGGCGTTTTTCAAGGCGTGGCTTAAGGCGGCAAATGTGTGTATATATTATAATATATATATATCATATATATATATATGTGTAGACAGTAAACTATGCTCCACTTAGATGGATTAGTTTCCAAATCCTACCAAATCCATAGCCTTCCATCTACACTGAGATGTGTGCTTACTGCTTACAATTAACTAAAGTGTTAATTTACTAAAAAGCAATTGTTTACATAACTAAAAAGCATGTGACCTCAATACGTCATCAATATCAAAGCTATCGATTAACACAGTTGTTAAAGCTATTTGGATAATTGGATCTAAACGAAATTTGCTAATACTTGAAGGACCAAAACGAGAACAAGAGATAAACCCTTGGAGAGCCTCGTGAATCCGCCGCTTGTTACATTCGCTTTTCAGAGGGAGGACCGGAGATGAGGGCGGCTAGAGACGAGGCGCCGCGAATCGGCTGCTGCGAGCGAGATGAAAAGCCCTAGGCCCCAAATCGAATGCAGGCAGCTACAAGATGAAAAGAAGCCTCAAATAATGAGAACGGGTCAGGTTCGGGTTCTCTTAGCCCTATAATGCAGACCCATGTGCTTTTTTTATAATTTTTTTTGTTTTTAAAGGCGCACCTTATGTTTTGTGGCGTGCCTTGTGTCGCCATGGCGTGCCATGGCGGCGTGCCGCCTCAAAGAGCCAACTTGGGCATTAACGGGGCGTGAGAGTGGAGCCTTGCTGCCATGGCGTGTCATGGCGTCGCCGTGGCGAGTTTTTTAGAACCTTGAACAATAGTAGAGGCAATGACAGTAATAAGAACAACAACAATAACGTACATATTGCGAATTTTGAGCTAGTAATAGTAGTTGCGTTCTGGTTCCGCGAGTGAAATGAAATGTACACACAATAATACTAGACGGCAGTAACATATCAACAACATAAATATCAATAGAAAGAATTTTGAGCTAATAATTATAGGTAAGTTCTCATGTCACGGTCGAAATGAAATGAGGCAGAGAGCACGGTAAAGAAATAAATGTGGGGAGAGGATGCAATCTTAAACAGCCAGAACTGGTCAGGTACAAAGCCCACAACACACAGTAAAATAGAATCCTGGTCCCTCCCATTCTTCTATCAAACGTCATAATAACAACGTGGTTTTAGGGGGATTAAACCAAGATGAATTTTTCAATCAAACTTCAAACTTTCTTCCTATTCAGAAATTTGACTTGGAATAGCGTCCGTGTCTGGCATGTATCTCACACTTGTGCTACTTTGAATGTATGATTTTAGAATTTGGTATGTCAGTGTGCCTTGACAGGCTTGTCTGTACTCTTACGTTTCACTTGACTATATTTCATAAATAATAATTAATCGTTCAAGTTAAGTGGAGATGATCAATGAATACTCCTGCAACCAGCCAATCGTCTTTCATTTCCTTCTTTTAAATGGGCTTTGGCCTTGATATCGGCCAGTGATTTATAATAATGGTATCCAATATATTGCAAGTACCAGATGATATGTACCAGAAGTGTTCTTAATTGTGTTAGCTCAGCAAATTTATTAGGTGTCTGTAAGTTTTCATCTTCAATAAGTGCTTCATATATCCTTAGATCTTTGCTATCATCTAGGGTATTACCTTTTAACCAGTTCGCTCGTTGAGCCAATATTTCAAATCTTGATTTTGACTTTTTGATGAGATTGTTTTGACCATTACATGAAATTATATAGAATTTCAAGTTTTAGTAACTCAAACATTAAACTTGTCGTAGGTTAACTATTATTATTTATTAACAATGGTATCCGTTAGTTTCAAACAGATGGCAGAATCATGCTTGAAATCTAGTGGGACACGAAAATACATTGGTACGATCCGGATAAGATTTTAGGGATAAAAATAAGATTTTTGATGGATTTTGGAAAAAAGATTAGATTTATACGGTGAAAGGTGGATTTTTAGAGCTAGAAAGTGGGTTTGTGGGAGAAGTTGATATTTTATTGATGAAAATAACGAGATAAAAAGATTGATGGCCTCTTTCGAGAGGAGCGCTCTTAGGAGTAAGACCCTTTAGATCTTGGAAGAGTAAGGCTTTTTACAATAAAACTCTTAATGAGTTGCTGTCCTTTAATTACCAAAGTACTACTGACTTAGGGTTTTAAGCCTATAAAGTACAGATCTACTACTGGACACTCAAAATTACGGTTTTGCATCTGTGCCTAGAAATTACAGATTTGCCATTGATTACCGCCGCACCCCCAAGTCTATCATTACTCCGTCCCCCAAAAACCACACTGTCCTCACGCTGGTGCATGAAGTCTGTGTGCCACGTTATTTCGAATGAGGGTGATCATCCTCTCCTAGGTCAGCTCGAAATGCCACCACCACCATTGTCATTGCACTCGAAAGGACCACTACATCCCCGTGGTCCTCTCTTGGCTCCGCCGAAGCCTTATGGGCCTCCCCCACTGTTGTTGAGCCACCCTGAATCTCCATCGTCATTCTCGAAGCCCCAACAGAAGCCACAGTGATTCCCAAAGCTCCTTGTGTATCCGCTGTGCCCCGAGGCCTGTCGACGGCCCTGAACGGGCCCACCGTCAACCCTCGAGGCCCTGCAAGGCCCTGCAACTCTGTCCCAGGGGCCACAGGGCCCCTGGCTGCGAGGCCAGGGACCACATTGGCCCTGGTGGTGTCCCCAGGAACCACCACCTTCGGGGGTGGCCGCTCGAGGTGGACGGCCCCTCCATTGTCCAACCGCTCGCTCTTCCGTGAGTCAGGGAATGGTCTCTCTAGGTGTGTGTGATCAATCGTCGATTAATTGGGGATCTTCGTCAAAGATGATATCTTTTCCCTTTCCTCCGGTCAAAGGCGTCGCTTTTAGCCTTAGATCTGCGTTGGAGTCGTATTCGATAATCAGATCGGAAGTCGGATTGTCTTTTTATGGATTTCCTTCTCAAAAGAGATGATTTTGCCATTATTATTATCCAAAGATGGCGCCTTTTACCTAGCTCTGCGACATTGGCTTCGTCTTTCTTCAGATCTAGATTCAAGCAGGCTTGTTGAATGATCTCTCAACTCGTCCAATATTATTTGCCGTCGTTTCTCCCACGCATCCATCTTTTTCGCCGCCATTGATTCCAAGATCGGTGCTCTGATACCAATTTGATACAATTTGGATAAGATTTTAGAGATGAAAATATGATTTTTTTTGGGGTGATTTTTGGAGGAAAGATTGGGGTTTATGATAAAAGATGTGATTTTTAGAGCTAGAAAGTGGGGTTGGGAGGAAAGTTGATATTTTTATTGATAGAAATAACGAAATACAAAGATGGCCACTTTTGAGAGGATGACAGATATCCTAGCTTTTGATTCGAGCAATTTTAACTCTCCCAAGATCTAAATGATCTTACTCCTCATCTTTTCTACTCTCAATTCTTTTTCCAAATCTTGCATGAATCCTCCTCTAGTCTCTTCCTCTTTATTAATAATAAAATTCTTAATGAGTTGTCGCCTCTAGATTATCAAAATACTCCTGACCTAGGATTTTCAGCCCAAATTACATATCTGTCCCTGAACCCTCAAAACTACAATTTTGCCTTTGCAGCCAAAAATTACAAAAATTACAGATTTTCCATTAGTTACCGGCGTCGTACATATTAACATCGATCTAGATTTTAAATTGTTCAAACCTTTTTTTACATTCTATTGCAATATAATAACAAAAAGTAAGAACGGACATCTAAACAAAAATAACACAACAAAAACAGGAATTTCGAGAAGTTAGACACTCTCTTTTGCAACTTTAAAACCGCATTGACCCCACTACATCAAACCGCAGGGAGCTCAAACCACGCGGTGAAGGCAAAATTACCAAGGACTGTTGAAAAATGTGCATGAGAAGATTGGATTTTGAATTTTTTTCTCTAGAAAGTGAAAAATACAGGCCAGTTGTGCCCCAAGACAAGATACGTAAGAGGGTGAAATAGCAGGCTAACCCAAAAGTTGCTCCTCTCAGTTTGTTCACCTATCATAACAAGAACCCCAAAATGATCGACCACAAGGGATCCAAAGGGAGATGGCCATCTTTAACAACAACCAGCCTCCAACCACCTTCTTCGTCCCAACCCTATAAACTATAACATAGCACACCCTCTCTTATGCTTCAATATCTATATCAACTTCTCACCATCCTCAGCCTCTAATCAAGAGACATCCCACTTCAACTTCGACATCCCATTATCAGACTAACCAATGCATCACTTCAATACAGTTAACCCCCTCCCCCACACAATATTCATGGTGGACACATAAAGCATCCATTGATGCATCCATCTTATACACCAGACCATTTTTACCTTGTTCCCCAACCCTCCCTCTAGGGACATGCCCTAGCTCTCAGCAGAAACACCTATGTATCATGGCATTGAAAAGCTGAAGGTTACAGATATCCTGACTATGCATCTGGATATTAAATATAATGACTTGGATAGTCAATTATCTTAATCATATTCTCCTAATTTCATTGTCAAGTTGGATGTTGGCTTGTATGCCTGGTATGATATCAATCAACAACTTAGTTACTATAGAGTTTATCAAATTCAAAACCCATTAATAAATCAAGTTGCACATGCAGATGGTGTGTGGCATATTCAGAAGGAAAGAGATAACAAACTACATCAACGTATCTCCGAGAAAATATATATCAAGTTCTCAGTCTATTCATCTCAGATGGGCTCGATTTGTTTAGCACGTTATTGTGAATTGACAGACTCAGATGAGTTGTGTGTAAGAATAAACCAGTGTGCTCAGCCTTCAAGTTTAAGCCCAAAGGGCAACATTTACCATCACTGAGCTTGACTTGAGTTATGAAATTGTGATAAACATTATCTTTTTCTTTAATTATACTTTCTACATTCTACATATCTAATACAACAGACTTAGGCCTCCACATTCTTGAACAACCATCTCCACACCTGGTACATATTAGGTAAGCATCAAGCCGACATGAAACAACAGCATCATCATAATGTAAAACTTTTCCATGAAAAATTGATGTCCCTCGTAAAGCACAAGATTCCGTGAGGGATTGAATAAATTATACCATTGCTGTCCACCGAATCTCAATGATCTCAGTTTCTCCACATTTATGACCATGAAAACTCTGGCTGGCCACGAAGGTTGCTTATTAACATCCCTGAAGGGCATGTGACAAGCAGAAAGACCACTATTGTTGCTCATCAATTAATCTCAAGCTTCAGAAGCCAGTTATAACTCCAAACGTGACATACGACAACATACACCAATTATAGCTGTAATAAACTGGAAAACATAACACGCGAACAGATTAAAGGCAAAAAAAATTAGTGCAAGCTACCATCACATGCGTATTGCTGTGTATTCTAAAGTGAAACCAACATAAATTATGGTCTATAAAAGATTTCGCTACAAAAAATATTACCACCTTTATAAATGCATCTGCAATGAAGTATCAATAATTTTATTCTTCATAAATTCGATAGACTAATAGTTAAATAATCAGATAGCTCTATGAAAAATTGAAAAGTGTTAACAGACATACCCGTCTTGCCTCCTTATGAATAACCCTAATTTCCTTGAAGCCAATAAATGGACGAAACAAATCTAGTTTTAAGTTAAGGATGACCATAAAAGAATTAATATTAAATAACATTGCCCAGACCATGGTGACAAGGATACGAGCTACTTCTCTTCTCCTACAATCATTTGGCAGACCGTCAACAAATAGAATGTTCGATTCGTCAGCAGGCAGAGCCACAGATTTTCTTGGGGGATCAGCTCGTTCATAATCAACAATTGCAGGTTTAACACCCAGAACACCATCTCTTCTTACTAGAGCCGGATCTTCTAAAGGAGTGAAAGCTCTCAAGCTAGCGCCACCAGGCAATCCACCAACTCCTGGGGTGGCATGACTACCTGCTCTTGCATAATCAGCCAAGCCATTATCTCCGAATCGCAGTGGCGGTATCTGCATCGTCTGGCATCAGTTATCAATAAAAGTTCTATGAAAAATGGAAATCACTGCTAGAAATAAAAATAAATACATCAGGTTTCCCAATCTCTGCCGAAGCCCGCAGATTACCACCATCCCACAATGAACGGGATCCAAGAGTAGAACCATCTGACGGCAGATAACCCGCAAAAGCGCTAGCTCTTGGATCGGCTATGTCTGGAAAAGGTTTTTAAAAACGTGTACAATTTCATTAGAATTTAAAAGCAGAGATACATCTTCCAAATTCGGGGAAAGAAACAACGCATGCCAAACGACAATGCCACAGCATAACATGAACTTAGAGAACCCGTCGCTTAAATCAGAAACGACTACCACCTAGGGTTAAAAGAAATTAAGACATGCATAATTTGATATATTAGTGCACCTAAGTATACGAATCAACAAAGTATTCAACAAAGCATGCAATCCTGGAGGGATTAAAAATAAAGAAAAGGGGTTTTAGCTTATTTTGAGATTTTGCATGTCAATCCCTCCTAAAAATATCAACCTTTGCTCTAATTAGATCGCCTTGCTGTTAAAGAAAATGAAAAGTTGGAAGCCTATGCATCAAACCCTACAAAAATTAACCTACTAAAACAGTGTCAACTAGGGTTACCACTTTGAATCCGATCGAAGCTAAAGCAGACGAGGACGGCAAAAGAATACCTCTTTCAGCGGTGGAAGCGTATCTGTAGTAGGGATCCGCCATTAATTTCGACTAGAGAGATTCGAGTCTCTCTATCTCTCTAGGCAACAAACAAAGGTTTTTAATTTCTTTTTTCGGATTGAAGACGAGAGGAAGACGGATATAAGCTGCGGATGAAATTTATATAAACTGGTAAACTGGACCGGGCCAAGAACGGTTCGGCATTATTGGGCCGGTTCAGAATTAGGAACGCGAACTAAAGTGGGCTCTTTGATTTCGGCCTCGTAAGATCCAGGCCCACATGTGGTGGCAACTGTAACCCTGCTGTTCATTTATGTGCGTTATCTTCCATTAATTTCTAAGTCGTTTATTCTAATGCAGTGCTAATATGCAGTCGAAATGTAGGCCTTTTCTTCTTCTTATTTTTATTTTGTTAGCCATTGGTGTAATGTTCTAGCAATAGAGAACATCAGAAGAGAAGCAGAGAAGAATGTTAAGCTCAGTATCTGTTCGCAATCCAGCAGCCCAAGGCGAAGAATTACATGAACACACCCAAACACACTCATGTCGCACTCACTGATCCATTCATATAATTCCACCATGCAAAATCCTGAACTGCTCACGCCCCTGCCCATGCCTGTTCTGCGTTAGCCCACCCGACTGTCCTGCGTATGCGACAAATTCCTCAACCTGTTCAGCTCCGGCAAAACAACCGTCCCGAGATCAGGCCGGTCCTTTCTTCTCAGCTCGCAGCACTTCAAAGCGAGCTTCGCAAAGCTCAAGCACTCCTCCACCGGCCAGTCCTTCACCGTCGGATCGAGCATCTCCTCAAACGTCCCCTTGGATATGGCCCGCTCGACGTGGTGCGACAGCCCCATCGGCGGCCTCGCCGTTATGACCTGAAGCAGCATCACGCCAAGCGCGTAGACGTCCGACTTGCATCCCAGCATCCCCGTCTGCTGATACTCCGGATCGATGTAGCACAGGGTCCCGGCGGCTGAAGTCATGTGGTACTGTGTGACTTGGTTGGCGACCGACGGCGGGACAAGGCGTGCGAGGCCGACGTCGCTGATCTTGCTGATGTAGTTGCGGTCGATGAGGATGTTTGCGGGCTTGAGGTCTCGGTGGACCAGCGGCTCCGGCTTGGCCTGGTGGAGGAACAGGAGGGCGGTGGCGATCTCCGCCGCGATCCTGAAACGTGCGGGCCATGGAATGGACGGCGTGTTGCCCCGTCTCATAAGACGGTCCTCCAAGCTGCCGTTGCCCATGTACTCGTATACCAGGCAGCCATATTCAGGGCAGGCGCCGAGCAAGAGCACCATGTTTGGATGTCTGATACTGCACAGTACCTCGACCTGCGACCCTTGCGTTAGTTTATATAATACCGACCTAAACTCCATACGAATACAGATGAAGATTAGTTGGTCACCTCCTGGTTGAATTGCTTCCTTCCATGTTGAGCATCTGGCCTTAGGACCTTGATCGCGACCGGCGTGTGATCCAGGCAGGCCCTGAAAACGGGTCCGTACCCGCCTTCGCCGACCTTCAAAGACTCGGAGAAGTGCTCGGTAGCAAGCTCGATCTCATCAATGGTGTACTTCCTGTATCGAGTGTCTTTTTGGGCCGCCAACGCATCCCAGGCCTTGTTCTTCTCCTCGGTTTCGTGCAGTGCCTTGATCTCTGCGGTCTTCCTCCTGTGGACCTCCACCTTTGCCTTCTTTTGGGCTGATTCGGCTGCTACGAGTGCGGCTTGGCATCTGGCTTTCTCCATTTCCGCCATTGCAAGAGCCGCCTCTTCGGCGTTCCTTGCTTCCTCAAACTTCCGGGCTCCTTCCATCTTCAACTGCACCAGCTCCTTAGCCTAGAAACCAAGTACCCCGACATATTTCAGCTAAAGTTATATGTGACCGTAAGCTTATGGTTATGATATGACAAGGAGAAATTATTATCGTGAGCTAATCCAATCGGCTACATGAATCATCTTAAAGAACGTATTAATAGATTTATACCGACAAAAACTTAGATTCGTTGGAATCTGAGAGTTCACAGATCGAGCTATTCCAATGTTCATTTTGCATATATTTCAAGCATTAACCGAAGTTAAATGTTTGTACCTACAGATCTCTTGATGGATAGATCAGATAGACAGTGCTAATTGTTGATTTGGATAACCAATTAGGCTGGTTCACGGTAACGTTGTCAGCTCAACATATCATGTTATCATTTTTCGAAGAATGCAGACATATAGCTTGCACTCTAAAACTGTATACATTTAACTCCAAATTTTTCGGAAAGAAAAAGATTGAATGCGCGCATGCTTGTTCATCAACATCTAATAGTAGGATTTTAGTCAAAGGTGAAGAAGCATCACCTTCTGCTTAGCCGTTAACGCATCTTTGCAGGCACTGCTGTACATATCCATCGTCTGCTTCAGCTCCAGCTTTAACCGTTTCATTTCAGCTTCCAAGCCTTGCTTTGACTGTATACACACACAGACTAACAAGAATTCACATCTCAAGAAACATAATGAATTGTTACGTAACCTTTGGGGGGGGGGAAATGAGCTGAAGGACTTACATTGACAGGAGATGAGTCACCGCTGAGTTCAGCGGAATGGGAGGGGGGCTCCTCAATGATACTGAAGTCGGCAGCAGACGGGAAGTTCGAGCTCCCGTGATAAAACGAGTCATCTGAGAAATCTCGGGAGCCTAACGAGCTCCTGGGAAGTTGGTAAGGTATGTCTATACTGTTGTGTTGTGTGTGAACTGGAGCTAGCTTTGCCCCATGTATGGGTCTGTCACGCGATGGCGTCTTCATTTGATCCGGAGGAAAAGCTGATGGTATGGCACCTCTCCGGTGACCCCTTGTAGATGGTGCCCTGACATTGTTCAGAACAACAATCACCAACAAGTTTATCAATGTCTTGTATCAGTTTCTCGTGTTCAGAACTATAAAATTTAGTGTAATGAAAAATGTTGCCTGCAGAATACACCGATATGTAGTGTTTGCAACCAATGTTGCGTATTGAGTGAGCAAAAAATGGCAACATTAGTCGTATATGCAATATTGAAATTTCCACATTCATTAAGATCAGCTTTTAGCATATCTAATCAAGTTTTCTCTTTGGGACTATTAAGTTATCTATGAATATTGGTTTATGCCAGAAGATGTAATTTAACCAGCATGCATCAACAGAATAGATTTTCATGCAGTAACATGACAGAAAGAAAAATCAGAAAAAAAGAAAACAGAAAAAGAAGAATCATGACGTAAGTCGACTTGTCAGTCAGAAGCGGGCA
Organism: Scilla litardierei; assembly: GCA_030789695.1. Lineage (NCBI taxonomy): Eukaryota > Viridiplantae > Streptophyta > Magnoliopsida > Asparagales > Asparagaceae > Scilla > Scilla litardierei. The sequence goes on along the minus strand of CM061141.1, from coordinate 1,683,445 downwards.
CTTTGAGAACGATTAATCAATATGCAACAAGTAGAAATATCATATTCTTCGACCTTAGTCATTTCATACATTCTGTAAAATAAATGTAAATGATAGAATTCAGTTCAAATTATCAGTCCCTAGCAGATGATGGTCCTCCTAATTTGTGATAAAAGGATGCTTCTTCTGTATTGGATGTTTGTTTATGGGGTGAATTGCCTTTAAACTCTTGAACCCTGGGCATGATATCAATAATACCCTTTGATCTATGATATTAGCACTTAAACCCCCCTTAATGAAAAAGATTAGACATCAAAATTTTCTTCCAAATTTGCCTTCCTTCTTCTCTGTTGGTTGCTACCATTGCCCCTCTCTTGCATTCTCTTCTCTCTCATATGAGAGATGAGAGAGAGATGAGAGTAAGATGAAGCATTGGACAGAGCGAGCGAGAGGAAACACCTCAAGAGAGAAGAGAGAGCAATAGGTGCATTCAAAGGAGGAAGATATATAATATTGGAAGAAAAAATTAACGTTTAATGCATTTCATTAATTAAGAAGATCTGAGTGCAAATTTCATAAAAAGTGGTATTAGTGTACGGAAGTGCAAATTTCATAAAAAGTGGTATTAGTTCAGGAAGTGCAATTTATCCGTGTTTATGTTCATCTCCAAACAAATCTTAAAACGAAGATTAATCTCTAAACAAGCCTTGTTGCATAGTATTGCCAAGGAGTTCAGTTTTTTATGGCACTCGGGGTTTACTCATTCTGTTCCAAGAATCAAGAAATCATTTGAATGCCTACCGAGTTGAACAAATAAGAGAAATCGTGTTGTGTCATATGTCCGGTATACACTACATTACATTTATAACCAACTTAGCAAAGCATATGAATTGCTATCGTAATGATGACTTCTGCTGATAAAGTTCATCTCAAGGTTAAGTACAAGACATGTCAAACATCTTCTTGCTTCCTCCATATCTTCTCCAAATTACTGCAAATTAAGTAATTTTTTTCTGCACTCCTCTCTCAAAACATGTCATGAACTCCATGCATCCTTCATTCAGTTTTGGGGGGAAAACCAAAAAAGTCAAGAGTTTCGTTTACCTGACAGCATCTTCGTGGTCGGTCACTGTAGGGGAAAAGTTAGCGGGCACAGGGCCTGTGGATGAGCGCACGATCACTGCCTTCCCTTTGGATATGATGTACACAGCGCAAAAGTCTGGTGCAGTTTTCACAAGAGTTGCGGCCACATCATGGTTCCTGAACCTCCTGCAGGCAGCAAGAACAGATTCATCTTATCTGAACAGTAAGAGTGGAAGATAGTAGATAAGAAGACTGACTTTGCAAGCGCATTTCTCATTGTGGCACCAACGACAAAGTTGTGGATTTGTTGGGCATGAATGTATTCATTGAGTGCCTTTGAGACATCAGAATCTTCTAATATGACCTCTGATACTTTAATCTGAAAGGTTTTGAAGAGAAGACCATAAAAATTTTGTTTTAATTTGTTCTTCATAACTATTATTAGATAGAAACTGGAGTGATTGTGCAAGATAACTTAAAAGAACAAGATCAGCAACAAGTAGCAGCAATGAAAACATTGCTCATATCCAGAGAAATGAAGGCACACATACCCCTTTACGACTGCAAAATCCCCTGTAAGGCACAAACAGCTGGGTCTCCTCGGCCTCAACATGCAGTCTTGCGGCATCGGGAGTTGCTTCAGCCATAGTAAAACCATCTGCAACAGATTTTAAAAACAAAATATTGATTTCTTAACGTGAAACCCTATATATGCATCATTTCTGCACAAATTTTCATCATCTTCAAGATTCAAACATGTATGTTCGTTTGAAATCAAAATAATATTGGCGCTGTGATTACCACTATAACAATATCCTTATGTTCGATGTCAGTATCTTAATCATACAGTTCCTGTATGTATGACATCAGTAAGAATCCTGTAATTGTATTTTCATAATTTTTGTTTAAGTACTCCATGAAATGCATAGAAAAGCCAAATAAAACCTTTAAAAAATATTGATATCAATCTTATGGAGCTATTAACACGCAACAAATTCGCGATGATATTCCATCATCGTTCCTTCCAGGAATTGCAATCTATAACGACAATTAGAAGGTTGATGTCGGGATAATAGCCCGTGAGAGAATTTAATCGAAAGAAATTTAGAATCCATTATAATTGATTATGTTTTGATGGAAAAAAAGTTAGATGATCAAAAACTTTATTGTCAATGTGGCGGTGTGCTATTTGATTTAGAAATGAAAAATGAAAAAGGATCATCAATCTATAAAAGGAATCAAAGAAAGCGAAATTACAGACAGGGGCCTTGTTCCGGACATGAACAAGGATGATGCTCTGGTGGTTGAGGAGGAGGTGGTCGACGGCCCACTTCACAGCCTGCTGGCTGTTCTTGTCCCTGTCAATGCCCACGGCCGTCAGCCTCGTCAACCCGCCGGCCGAGCTCCGGGGCCCGCCGCTCTCCTGATCCCCACCAGCTGCCTGCATTTTGAAACACAAATTTGACAGACAAGAGAGAGGGGGGAGGGCAAATTAGCCCCCTGTTCCTTCCTCTTTCTGTCGTAATTCTTTTTTTCTTACGGCCACCTTCTATTTTACATTTTGGAATTTTTTTTTTTGGTTTGTCACGTTACCCTCTTTTAACTACCCTGGCATCTATGGGTCCCAGGGAGCCACGTCGGATTCGCACAAGGAGGACCTATTCAAAATGTTGTCAACTAAAATTTTGCATATAATAACCTCCTCAAATTTTAAACCAAAACCTTGTCCATTGTGGTATTTGCAGACTAATGTAAATTGGAAATTACGATACCGTTGATACCGTTCACCCGAAAACTGATTGTAATTTAAAATTTCTGGTCCTTACAAGGTCTTTTATTTTTTATTTTATTTTATATTTGTTTGGCCAGCTTTTCCAGCAATAAAAGATATAAATAACATTATTATATAATTACACATCTCCGATGAAGCAAATGCGTGTGCATGATTACATAACCTTGATTCTGTATTATATAGCATCATGTCGCTTAGTAAGGTATAAACTATAATTAGTTTGCTGCATGGGATTTTTCACGTACAAACTTCTACAGCAACTCCACCCTGAAAGCGCTTCAACAAAAGAAGAGACTTGTGTATAGAAATCAAATTCACTACAAACCTTTGCAATCTATTGAAAGACCTATAACGAAGTTATTACAGAACAAAAATAGGCTCAAGTACAGGAACCCGCAGAATGTTGAAGAAATAAGAATTGATTGTAACAAATGATACTCATGCAGAATTTCGACGAAATTTTGTAAGCGTACAGTGAAGGAAGCTGAAGCTGAAGCTTTGCTCTGGTGAAATAACTGAAGGAGAAGAAGATTGTAGAGGAGGGCAAATCCAATTTCGCTGCTGCATTGCTTTGTGCACTTGGAACGCGATCCTGCTAGATGACATCCAACACCAACCCAAACATTTCCAGACAAGAATAGTTTCCTTTGATTTCATCGACTTTTTAGCTAAAACTAGGATCATTAGGTATGGTCGAAAACTTATTATATGCTGCTTCGAGATTCTAATTTGTTTGTCTCCTTGACACCCTGATCTTTACTGCCATCCTCTAGTACTGAATCATCAGCCGAAGTTCCATTAACTACGACAGCCAAATCTCCACCATTTTCACCAGTATGTTTCGGCTGTGAACCGTCAACGGGCAGTTTAGGTCCTCGAATAGGGGATACTGTTAAAAGTTGGCTGACACCATCGAATGTACTTCTCGATTCTATGATCAGGGCTGCTCCATGCGGATAACAACGGCCAAAGCAAGTTGCACAATATGGGTATGCGACCTGCAATATCAGAAAAAAATAGTTATGCACTAGTTAGGTAGACAAAGATGGAAGCTAAAATCGGTTTGAAATTCATGTATGACCTCCATAAATGCTTGACACAAGGAAAGGAAGAGAGTAGACTCGTTTCCTCGGAGCACTCGAATTGCATTGTATCTGATTAAAGAGTCAGAAACAGCCTGCAATCCCTTTACCACCTCCTGAGCCAGTACATTCTTCAAGCTTACCGGAGCACAGGGCCGTAGTTCATTCATAGCTGCTGAAACGCCTGCAAATGACAAGGACAATTCACTGAGGCCGTCCAAAAAACTTGCAAATATAACCAGGAAAGGTTTTAATATTTAGCCGCACAACAAATGAAGAACAAAAGATGGTGTGAAACACGAAGATTATGCTAAATAAAAACCCCTTATCTGGATGCCTATCCATACAATAATATTTGGATATTTAGTGGTGGTGTCAATTCATTTTAGCATTCACTCTTTTACCATCGCATGTGAGCACTTCCCTATACAAGGTCCTTAAGCGCAGGCAGCATTGTGTTCCCATGAAGAAGAAAAAAGAAACTTGTGGGATTGGATCTCCCCACCAGCAACGATGAGGGAAACTCAAACTAAAAACATCAAACAACGCTACTACAGGCTTAATGACTTATGGTCTATACACATGGAGACACAACGGCCCTACCCCAACACGGACACAGTGTTGGCCAAGTCAAATTTCTAGAATTGGTTTTTTTTTTTTTTTTTTTGGAGGGGGGACACAACGGTCCTACCCCAACACGGACACAGTGTTAGCAAAGTCAAATTTCTAGAATTGGTTTTTTTTTTTTTTTTTTTTTTTTTTTTGGGGGGGGGGGGGGGGGGGGGGGGGGCACAGCTGTTGAGCTGTTGTGTCTGGTACATCGTTCTTGGTTGACCATAACTACATATTACAGCTTATTACGCTCGAGTTCACTGTGTGTAGGAGTGGCAAAGAAGACGGCTAACATGATTGGAACCCAATTCAAAATTTTAGATTTGGAATGTAAATTTAAATCCATTAAGTATCTTGGGTAGGGTTTGGATTTAAAAGTCATATTTGAAAGCATATTTAGTATGGATTTGGATATACTTGTATACAAACCGCCTAACCTGATGATCCTACCGAATTTTTAAAAGCGGGATTTGAAATGTTAAAATGTTGGCAGCGAAGTAGTTATGAGCATTCTAAAGTTGTCAAAAAGTCCAGGATATAGTAATGTTTCTCGCTTTTCATATGATAATGCTATTTTCGCTTCATAAAATTTTTATTACATATATAAACATAGGCTTTAGTTCTCCTTATTTGCATCAGTTTTTTACTAGTAAAATATTTGATGTTACCCAATAAATATTTGAAACCTGGCCCAAATCCAAACAAAATGGATAATGTTTGTATATGTTCGTGTTTATTGGATTTGGATTGGATATGGATATTCCTGAACCGTAGTGTCGGATATTGATATAAACGGTACTCAATCCAAACTTGAACCGTTGCCACCCAAACTACGTGCCAAAAAATAGTGGTTCATAGAGGCTCAAGAGTGCCACAAAGGAACAAGCAGATTACTAAATCGATTATCCACATCCTACTTATCAAAGTTCTTTGAAGCCATCTCCCTGCAAATATAGGGCTTTCCTCTCCTTTCTTTGGCGTGCCTCCCTCCACTTTTGTTGTCATCCAACCTGATGTAAAATGCAGGACTGTGCCTTTCTCCCAAAATTACAATGTATTCCTGAACATATAACGGGGAAGATATTCTCAAACTCTTAGATCAAACATTCGCAATATATTGGTTAAAAAAACTAAACTATGGTGTATGGTTGTTGACATAGGATTGCACAAGCTAAAATATTTGAATGTGGGAAAAAAAACTAGGAAAAATTACAGTAAATCCCCTTGCATTATGGCCCGATTGCAAAAATTACACCTCAACTATCGAAATTAACAATAAACCCCTGAATTGCACATATCTCCATTGAAAAAGCTAACTCCATCTCCAAGATGTATGATTAGTTTACCCTTCTCATTCCCTACTGCCCTATTCCTTTTCTTGCCACGTCATGAGGACATTTTGCAAAAAAAAAAATCCATAAAAATCAAAAAAAAAATCAGAAAAATTCAAAAACTATTTAATTAAAAAATGGAAAACAAATTTTAAAAATTGGAAAAATTAAAAAACATCACGCATCACTGTTATCTTCATTCTCCACAAAATTTTTATTTCCACACCAAAATTCATATTTCTCCTCCGCAACATTCAGCCAATAATTTTTAAAAATAAAAAATCAACACTCAACATCTTCATCTTATCCTTCATCAACAAGACCCAAGTTCAACCCAATCACTATTGCATCAAAAAAAATATTACCAATGCCCAAAGTCTAAATTACCATCCTTTCAAAAACTATTTCAAATTCATAACCTAATCACCCAATCACCCTTTTCATCAGGCATCGTCTTCATCATCCCCAAACCTAATCACCTTCTTCAACCATAAACTCCATCTCCAAATTTCATCATCAATTCACCGGAGCTCCCTTCGCCACCACCCTCTCTACATGGAGGTGATGAAAACGATATAGTACCACCACCCTCTGCATGGCGGTGATGAAGATGAGTGCCACCACCCTCTACAAGCTGATGATGGAGATGATGGAGTGATGAGGTGGTGGTGGAGATGAGGCGAAGCTCCCCTCTTCATTTTTTTCTGCCTATTTTTTAGGTTTATGGGTTAGTATATATAATATAGAGAGAGATGATGATGTGAGGTTAAAATGGGAAAATCAACAAAATTATACAGTTATCTTTTTTTAGTAACGGTATGTGCAGTTTAGGTGGGTGTAGTGCTACTTTCAATAGTGAAGAGGTGGTTTCTGCAATTGGGCTATAGTGCAAACGGTTTCCGATAAGTTACCCAAAATTTAGTAGATTGAAGATCATGCATTCAGGATGCATTCAAGAGTTGATCAAGGTAATTTAAGGAATTACATTTTTCCAAATATCCACATTCCAAATCTCTATATGATATTTCCTCCTTTTAGTGGGATTCATCGACAATTCATCGGAGCTCCCCTCACCACCACCTCTACATGGTGGCGACGAAGATGATGGAGTGATGAGATGGTGGTGGAGATGAAGTGAAGCTTCCCTTGCCATCGCCGAAGCTCCCCTCTTCATTTTTTTCCTAAATTTATTTTATAGCTTTATGGGTTAATATGTATAAAAGAGAGGGAGATGATGTGAGGGTTAAATGGGAAAATCAAAAAAAATTAAACTTGTTTTTAGTAAAGATATGTACAGTTTAGGTGTGTGTAGTGCTAATTTCAATAGTGAAGAGTTGGTTTCTGCAATCGGGCTACAGTGCATAGGGTTTCCGTTAATTTACCCAAAAAGTAGCAGATTGAAGATCAAGCATTCACAAGCTAAAGAAGGTGATTTAAGGACATACATTTTTTTCAGATGTCCACATTTCAGTTCTCTGTATGATATTTTCATCTTTTAGTGGGAATCATCTCAATTCACTAGAGCTCCCCTCACCACCACCATCTACATGGTGGTAATGAAGATAATGGATTGATGAGATGGTGGTGGAGATGAGGTGAAGCTTCCCTTGCCACCGCCAGAGCTCCCCTCTTCATTTTTTTACTTTGTTTGTTTTTTAGGTTTATGGGTTAATATCTATTATACAATTGGTGAAGTTGTCCTAGCTGGAGGCTAAAGTGTGACTATGACAAAGGTGGGCCCCTCACATCACCCCCTCCACCTCACCCAAAAACTCACCTCAAATCCACTTATTTACATGTTTGCCATCCACTCAAAAAACCCACCCAAACTCACTTATTTACATGTTTGACATTCACCCCAAAAAACCAAAAACACACACGCTTATTAACATGTTTGCCACCCCAAGGTTGTTTGCATTTTAACCCCCGGACTTTGCACTTTTTGGTCCCCGACGATACCGGCACGCACACCCACATTTCTCACTCCTTTTCGGTTGGACGTGTGCACCGCATCCTCTTCATGTGGTTTTTTTTTTGCTCCGTGCATTGTGTGCACGGGTTATTCCTAGTATACCTATATATAAGAGAGGGAGATGATGTGCGGGTAAAATGGCAAAATTAGAAAAGATTAAACCTGTTATCTTTTTTAGCAACGGTATATGCAGTTTAGGTGGCAGTAGTGCTAATATCAATATTGAAGAGGTGGTTTCTACAAACAATCGGGCTATAGTGCGTGGGGTTTCCGGTAATTTACCCAAAAATCTAGTAGATTGAAGATCATGCATTCAGGAGCTTATCAAAGTAATTTAAGGAAATACATTTTTTCAAATTTCCACATTCCAATTCTATGTATGATATTTCCTTCTTTTAGTGGGAATCTGATACGAACTAGGGTTTCGTATCAATTAATTTCAGAATTTAAAGGTGGAAAAATATAAAAAAGAGGATTTCGGCCCCTGGGGTATGCGGATGCGGGTCCGCATCAGAATCCTCTGGTTTGAAATATCAAAACACTTCGTGTCACAGATTCAAAACTGAACAGCTATATCCCGTCCACAAGGTTCTACATTATCATGTTATTTGTATGGAGCCAACGGATAGACATGGTTACGGTTAAATACTTTAAAATCTATTTATTGCCCCCTATGTTGTAATTCACAGTTATACCTTTGCCCAATCTCATCAACTAATATAATATCAGTGGCAAACACTACACACCATAGAATCTCCAGAACATGTCAAATAAGTTCACCTATGTTCAGCACCAAATTCAAATTCAATGAGGTTAGGAGTTGATGTTCTCTTTGATATAATAATTTGGCTATAGGAAGTAAGAGCTACATCCATTCTTATCCGACCGTTTGAAAACTAGTTCCTTACACTGATGTGATCCGCAAGAGAAATAAAGATGAAATTCGGGTTTTTGTGGAAGATTTGGGAAAAGAATAGATTTTTATTGAGGTTTAAATAAAAGTGACAATATAGGTGACCTCAATGTGAGAGGAAGTCACTCTCCTAGCTTTAGATTCGAGAGCAAAGCCTAACACTAGGGGTTTATGGACTCCTAAATGATTTTCTTCATAAAATTCATTATAAAAATTCATAACACTATCCTTTATCTATTAATAATGGCTGATTTCCCACAAAATTATAGAAATTGCGAAGATACCCTTCTAGCCTAAAATTACAAAATTGTCCCTAGTTTGTGATCGCATCATTACTCCGTCTCCAACGAACCACTTTGTCCTCAAGGTGGTGTCGTGAAATTCATAAAGCATGCTACTCCAATTGAAGATGATCGTCCCCTCCTGATTCTTCTTCTTTAGCTGATATGCCTTCATCTTCGACCATCAAGACCTGAAGGGCATGGTCCCGATAATGAAGTTCTGACGTGAATTTCTCGTCACATTAAAAACATATTTTGTGTTTGCATTCATTCTAGATTTTGGCCTCAGTAAGACGTTTGAGCCTGATGCGAGCTCGATACTCATTGTTCCTCTCCTGGCTCGTCTGGACCCCTTCAGTATAATTTTTGTATCTTCGTTGTAGCACTAGTGTGGAAAGATACACCGCTCATCACTCCATTGGCTCGTCGCTCCTCTAAGAGCAGGTCATCTATCATCTGGACCAGCTCCATTGTGTCCAGTAGTCCCATCGGTCTCTGTATGCGTAACTCGGCTCGGATGTTTGCTTTGAGACCCTTCATGAAGTTCCCCTCCAAGGACTCCTCTGACAACCTCTGAACGCGGCCTAATAGCATCTCAAACTTCTTGATGCACTACCTGACAATCTCATCTTGTCTAAGGACGAAGAGTTGCTCATGTAAGCCTCTCCTTGGGTGTCGCAAAATCAGTGAAGTAAACGGTCCTTACATTCCTCTCATGAATGCACATGCCATCTATGCTCTCTCCATCGATGCCAGGATTAAGCTTCACCCTCCAAGCATATCCCAACCGCCTTTAGTTTATCCGCTTCCGAAGGCAAGTCACCTCGAAGTATCTCTCCGTCCAATAGATCCACCAACAAGGGTCTTCTCTTTCAAATATCAGCCTCTGTAATTTTCTAACTCCGTTGTCCGTGTTGAAAACCCCTTGTGCTGCTCTCCTTAGCTACAACGTGGTGCATCAACGTGTCTCCAAATCGGCCTCCATCTTCTCCATCGTCATCCTCCCAATCGCCATCTTCCCAATCGATGTCTCATCCATCCTCTCCGTGTTCGTAGTCCGAAACACGTCGTCAGAGTCTCTCCTGTAAAACCAAGGTCGCATGGGCCCCAAAATCCTCTAGATCATCGTCGATGCCACGATGAATCTGCAAGTGCTCCCCAAACTTCCAACGGGCCGCCAAGGGATCATGTGGCCCCTGGAGACTCGGATGAAGCTGGCTGAGGCCCTGGCAAGGGCCCCTGGGGGTCGTGCAGCTTGGGATCGACATGGCCATGGTAGCCCGCCCGGGTGCCTTCGACCATCGGGCCGTTGCCCCGTGAGGCTTGCTCTGGGGTCGTCGTGCCCCCTGCGAGGGTTTCAGGGTCGACGTCCCCTGTGTTATCATCTGTCGCCTTCTCGAAGTCGAGATCCATAGTGAAAAGTAGCCCTTCGTCAAATTCTTTGCTTTTTTACTTCTCTTTTGTCAAAGATTGCGCCTTTTGCCTTAGATCTGAGTTGTTATCTATGACTTTGTCCAAATTTGAATTCTTCATCCCTATTGGATTCAAAAATTGTTGAGAGAAGCATTGCATTGGGGTTTGCACGAAAGATTCTAACTTGGCATCCGACGTCTTCAACTTGGCTTTGATCTCGTCGATCGAGGCCTTCATCCCGGATTCGACCGAAGCCATTGAATTTCTTATCTTCTCTACCGATTTCTTCAATTCTCCCATCTCGCTCTCATATTTCTCTTCCAAATCTTTCAATCTTTTCTGATACTAATTTGATGTGATTCGCAAGAGAAATAAAGATGAAATTAGGGTTTTTGCGGAAGATTGGGAAAAAGATGATATTTTTATTGGGTTTTGAATAAAAGTGACAAGATAGGTGGTCTCGATTCGAAAGGAGTCCGCTCTCCGAGTTTTAGATTCAAACGCAAAGCCTAACTCTTTAAGATCTAGGATTATATGGACTCCTAGAGAATTTTCTTCACAAACTCAACATAAAAATCCGTAACCCTAGCCGACATCTATTTATAATGACTGATTTCTCCCAAAATTATGGAAATTACGAAAATATCCTTCTAGTACAAAATTACAAAATTGCCCATGGTTTGCGCTCGCATCATTACCAATTTGATGTGCTCCGCAAGAAAAATAAAGATGAAATTAGGATTTTTTTTTTTGTGTGGAAGATTTGAGACGATGAGATTTTTATTGGATTTTGAATAAATGTGACAAGATAGATAGCCTCGATTCGAGAGGAGGCCGCTCTCTTAGCTTTAGATTCGAGAGCAAAGCATAACTCTCCAAGATCTAGGGTTCTATGGACTCATAGAGGATTTTACTCAAAAAAACCCAACATAAAAATTCCTAACCCTGCCGCCATCTACCTATAATGCTATAATGACTGATTTCCCCCAAAATTACAGAAAATACGAAAATACCCTTCTAGCCCAAAAATACCCCGGGTTTGCGATCGCATCAGTAACTATGTAATCAACAAATCAACATTGTTTCTTTATTAAAATCCCAGTAATCTCTCAAGGGACCCAATCTTAAATTTTCTCTAGCTCCAAACAATCCATATTTAGATCCCCCTTCTGTCTATGTTTTTTTCCTCGTCAATTGCTCTGTACGCAAACATATCTCGTGGTATACTCATTCAGCTGAAGCCCCAGTGACCATTCGAAATACAGCCTCTTTTTGTAGTCTGTGCTCAGTTACTATCCTGAAACAAGATTTCTGAAATGAACATTCTTTCCTATGAACTTATCTACATGCCAGAAGATGCTTTTTGATTACAGACACTTTTCTCCCACAACTACATTAATAGGGATAAAATACTGTAATCTATGTGACACTGTGTGGTTGAATTCAAGCGACATTCAGCGGATAACCATTTATGCAATAACACTTCTATATGGAAGCGTGATCCCACCAGACATCACCCATTGCAGCTAATTTCTTGAGGGCAAACTAGAGATGCATCACAGTCTGAACCATTGAGGTTTTCTATATTTCTTAATTCAGTAACTTATGACACCAATTGATGTTAGTCTATGATATCCACTCTTGTATTTATCAGGAATAGTAGAATGTAACATGTATTCACTCATGTATGAGACCTATATGCTAATCTAGGACATAAGGCCTATACGATAAAGTCAAGCGTTTATCCCATCCTTGCATGCTGGGTAGCTTTTAGCCACACACTGCTCATAACCTAGACAATGATGTGTGACAAAATGGAAGTGGTAGCACTGCCTGATACTAGGCCATGCAATACTCAGCCAACCATTACAAGATACACCATGATACAATGACAATTCACAGTATATGTGGCTTGATCAATGATCATTACCATTCTTTCTCCAAACAGTAAATAAACAGATCACACTAAATGTTTTAGAAAATCAGTGGGATACTTACCATTAACAAACACTGCAATAGGTGGATGTTCCATTAAAACAGATGGCGGAGTTACATCATCCTGGCTTTCATCAAGCACACCATTGGTACTAAAGCCAACAGACGGCATAGGAACCCAACGATGTGAATCTAAGACCACCTACAAGAGGACAACATCAAAAGTATATTAAAGTTACAACCAAGAGCAATTAGGAAAATAGAGCATCTTTTTTTGGTAAACTAAGAACCATAAACCAGGTTGTGGATACTTTATTAATGCAGGATTTGGTTGAAAAGTGTATTTGTTACACGTTATGCCATTAAAAATGGAAGAGAGAAAAAAGAGGTAGAATTGGCAAGATCTGATGAAATGCTAGAAAGTTAAGGATGATGGGCAATACGAAGGCCAGCAACAGGTTCTGACGAACATGAGAAAGTTTAGGAGTGATACTAGATTTTATTCAATACTTGCCTAGAGTCCTAGACACGTGCAAGTTGAATCACACCATGCATGCACGCACAGAAACAGATGCATACGCACACCACATGCAGATGCCCCGCAAACGCAAGAGCATAAGCACAAATGTGCGAGCACACATAAATGAGAAAGTTTAAAAGTGATATGACAGGTCACAGCATTACCGCCTAAACACCTGCAATTAAATAAGTATTACCAAAATCGATATACCACATGCGTGAGCACAAACAAAATATAACATACAGTCAATGAAAGAATTTTGAAATTTAAAACAGGATCCACCTTATGCATTTACACAAGCACATATGTGCAATTGCATATATTCACAGTTGAATTATATGACATGCCTAGATATTTTTGTTGAAAACAAAAGGGAGAATGGATGTGATCAGATATCACAAACTTTTGGGGGTGGGGGCATAATTATTGAATATGGCCAATCAACAAAATAGTATGAATAACCTTTACCAAGAAGGCATGAATACATGGCTTTAGTGAGATATGATGGCCAAGATATAACTAAGATTCATCTCTTTTGGTGCATATCAGATATATTATAGGAATTGACAAGCTGGTAAAGATGCATCCACTAAATTTAACCAAGGTTCATAACTTCATGTGTCACTGTCTAACTGTAGAACAATAAGATGTTGATTTCTGGCTATATGGACTGCGATGGCCCCATAGGAACACAAAGATGACATTATGAGATGTGGAGGCTGAGTTTACACACAGATAACCTATTGATGAAACGCATGGTTTGTTGTTAATTGACACTAAAGCAACCACATGTCCGTAATGCAAAACTTTACGAATGAACTTCTCCGATTTCAACATGTACCTGAAAATTTTCAACTGCTGTCCTCATATTCTTCGAGAATAAATTAAGAACTGCACTGGAAAAACCAAGAAATGTCACTTTAGCAACAAACTAATCAAAAGTTATAAATCTAATAAACATAATAGTATGATGTAAGTGAAAATGTTCAATTACTCTTCAAATAACGGTGGAAGCAGGCCTCTGAAATCCAAGCCCACCAGACCAAGACCCATTGCACAATACTACAAAGAATACAGGAAAAAAATTATATATCAGAAAATATTATGACAGGGGTGAAAAGGAAAGATCTGGGTAGAAAAGTACAATTGTGTCAAAGTAAGACATAAAAGGAGCAGCCAAGTGACCAACAACTTAAAACAGACAATAATGTATCTCCCAGTCTTAAATTCAGAATCCAAAGAATAAAAGGTATGAATGAGATGTTGTGATAATCTTACCATGCATTGATCAAGGATATTTGACAGAGATCCTCCTTCGGTAACCTTGGGAAGCATGACTTCCAGTGTACTCAAGTGATTTTCAATTTGATGCATGGCCCAACTGAAGAGGAGTCCACCATCATTATTCTCCTCACTACCTGCCTTATCATTGTTGAATATGGCCCGATATTGATTAACGACATCAAAGAGATGCATCCTATGGCAATTTACCATTCCTTTCAAGTAGTCATAAACATTTCTCTGATCCAAGTCATCAAGAATGCCTGAAAGCCATGCCTCTCTGCACCTCAAGAACTGTCAATTGAGGCCCATAATTAAAACATATTTAATTTAAAGCATAAGAAATCCCACGGAAATGAGCAACAAATCATATACACAATTTCATCAATATGTCTCCCCTTTCGTAATAATAAGATGATGTTAGAATCGTCTAGTATTTCCATTAGAATGGAGACTACATAGCAGCATGAGGAGTGAAGAAAGGTAACACACAAGGAATTAAACAAGATTTATGATCAGACATCGGCATTCAGTTGACACTTAAAAATCTATAAGTTGCTGTAACAATATAACAGGTGGTCCCTTGGCTTGTAGAACCTACCATTCTTGGTCATGTAGTGTATTATGATTAAGGAACCAAATAAAATGCCCAATTTACAAAAGCCCATAAGCTAGGAAAAATATCAACATAAATAAGTGAGATGAAAGTTTCATAAATGCACTTTTTTTAAAGAACACATATGTCTATAACAGCTCTGAAACCAAATCTTAAAGAAAAGTTTCAATGGTGCATGATTCATCCTAATAAAATATTCAAAGAGGAACCCCAAATGTATCTGACTAAAGCACAAAACTGATGTTCTAGTAGCTATAAGATTCTGACTCCAACTCATTACAAAAAAGAATATTTTACTCTGAACCTAAAGGATATATCAACATAAATATTTTTAAAAAGAAAAGAAAAGAAAAATGAAGTAGAGAGCATAAACACAGAAAGACCACACACCTGTAGACGCATTTCAGATTCACTGAATACCCCTATCCGCCGCAAGTGTGCAACAATACGAAGGCATTCAGGCAACTGCATGACACCAGATATAAACCTTAGATTTATGCCTGGCATGAAATACAATAAATAGTTAACCTTAAAATCAAGAATTTGATGGAAAAAAGATAATTGATATGGGCTGCAAGAACCTTGTGGCTTTCATTCAACACTATTAGAATCAAAGAGGAGATTTGAAAAGAATGGATTTTAAAAGACTAAGAATATAATTGGATGATTTTCATTCTTCCAACCTTAACCTACTTATGGATACATGGTAAGCTCCCAGCCACTCACACTTATGTAACTCTCCTAACAATTCATTTAATACACTCTTCCAACTACTCATTTAATACACTTACACGTATGTCACTCATCTCCCACCGACTCATTAATACATCTTAATATTATGTCAATGCTCTCTCAATCACTCCTACTTAATACACTACTCAATATATCTTAACATCCTCCCTTAAGCTGGGGCATATATGTCATATATGACCAGGTTGTTATAAATGTAGTCCACTTTTTCTTTTTGCAAATGTTTAGTAAATATGTCTACCAGCTGATTTATATCTAACATGTTTTGTCTCTATAATCTTCTTATAATAATGTTGTCTAACTATGTGACAGTCAATCACAATGTGTTTAGTCCTCTCATGAAAAATTAGATTGTTAGTGATAGTGATGTATATAACAGTCTTATTATCGCAATACAATCTGCTAGTGTATGTGTCACGAGTCCTAACTTGAAGAGCAATTGCTGAATCTACTACAGTTCACATGTAATGTAGGTCATGGCTCTGTGTTCTGATTCTGCACTGGATTAAGAAATTGATTGTTTTTTGCTTTTCTAAGATGCCAAATTACCTCCTATGAAAACACAGTAACCAGTTATCGATCACGAATCGAATGATGAACTGGCCCAATCTGCATTTGAGCATGTTGTAATTCTATAATACCCAAGAGCATGGTATATAAGTCATCTTCTTGGTGCATTCTTCAAGTATCTCAAGACACGCACCGCAGCATCCGAATATGTACTTTGCAAATTAGCCATGAACTAGCTCAACGCACTTGTAGAAAAGATAATATCATTACATGCCATATTAAGCTAGTTCAATATCCCAATCAATCTCATATATTATTCTAGATCATGTAGTGGCTGTCCCTGATCCGGTAGTAGTTTGATACGAACTAGGGTTTCGTATCAATTAATTTCAGAATTTAAAGAGGAAAAATATAAAAAGGTGGAATTTTTTTGATCTTAAATTGCGAAGAACTAGGAAAATAGATCGATAAATGAGCCTCTTTCGAGAGGAGACTCGCTCTCCTAGCTTTGTTGCACGGAACAAAGCCTAAAACCTTCACAAATGACGCCTACAATTGTTCTTCACAAAATAAGCATAAAATAAAATAAAGACGGCTAGCCCTAATTTATAGAAAAGTGGGGAATTACTAATCTAGTCTAAAATGACTAGAATACCCCTAACTAACCCTCCTACGTGCTACCGCGCCTCCTACGGCGCACGTAAGTGACGAGAGGGGGGGTGGGTCCCCCCTAGGTGACCGCCGGCCTCAAGTGGATGCGGGCTCAGGCTCGGGTCCGCATCAATACCCCCCCTAAAAGAGCCACCTTGTCCTCAAGGTGGAAGTGGGGAAACTGCTCCTGGATCACTCGATAGGCCTTCCATGTCGCATCACAGTCTGGTAGCCCCGCCCAGTGTATCAGCACCTCCCTCTGCCCACGCGGTCACTGACGAACAGCTCGAACCTCCAATGGCTCCAGCATCACCTCCATCTCCTCAGTAAGTGTAGGCGGTAGGGTAGAGGACACCGTCTGCTCCCCGATGGCTCGCCGAAGCTGCGATACATGAAAAACCGGTGTATCGTCGCAGTCGATGGCAACCTCAACCTGTAAGCCACCTGGCCAATCTTGGCCGCAATCTCAAAAGGCCCATAGAATCTCGCTGATAGCTTTTCGTTCCGTCTCCTCGCTAGCGATCTCTGTCGGTAAGGCCTCAGCTTCAGATAGACCATGTCACCCTCCTGGAAGTGCACATCCCGCCGATGCCCATCCGCCCTAGCCTTCATCACCTGCTGAGCTCGCAGCAAATGCTTCTTCAGCTCCTCCATAATGCTCTCCCGCTCCCTCATATAGTCCTCTACCTGGGAGACTGGTGTCTGTCGTTCCCCAAATCGCAGTAGCTCTGGTGGATCCCTGTCATATAATACCCGAAAGGGGGTCGTACCCGCTGCTGAATGGTACGAAGTATTGTACCAATACTCCGCCCAGGCTAACCACCGATACCACTGTCGAGGTGTCTCCGATGCGAAGCACCGCAAATATGTCTCGATGCTGCGGTTTACTACCTCCGTCTGCCCGTCGGTCTGAGGGTGATATGCGGTACTCCTCTTCAGCACAGTTCCCTGGACACGAAATATCTCCCGCCAGAACCCACTCAGGAAAACCTGATCTCTGTCTGTGACGATGGAGGCTGGGATCCCATGTAACCGTATGACTTCCCTGGTGAAGGCTGCAGCCACTGAAACAGCCGTGTACGGATGTTTCAGCGGTATAAAATGGGCGTACTTGCTCAGCCTATCCACCACAACAAAAATCACGGAGTACCCCTCCGACCTGGGTAGCCCGTCTATGAAATCCATCGTCACCTCCTCCCAGACCCGCTCCGGTAGTGCTAAGGGCTGCAAGAGTCCGGCTGACGCCATGGCCATGTACTTGTGACGCTGGCACACGTCACAAGCAGCCACCAAATGTGCTATCGCTCTCCGCATACCAGGCCAGTAAACCTCCCGGGACATTCTCATATACATCTGCTGCACCCCGGAATGTCCCCCAACCACCGAACTGTGGAACTCCTGAAATAATGCGGGTATGAAGGTGGACGCCCGCGGCAGTACCAACCGCCCCTGATATAATAGTCTCCGACCCTCTAGTGAATAACCCTGCGGGGCCTCCCCGCCTCCCTGCAGCTGCTCACGGATCAGTCTCAACTCCGGATCGGCCTCGGCCTCCTGCAACATGGGCTCACTGTCTATCCAGACCGGCAACGAGAGTGCTCTCAGGTGCACCCCCACCTGCCTCAGGGCCGACAGCTGCTCGTAGAAATCTCCCCCTGCCGTCTCCTGGAATCGGTCCACGATCATGGCTGACAACTCCTCCCAAGTCCGAAAGGGAGACCGTGCTATCTTCCACCGGTACCAGGCCAGAGCCTTCCCCTCAAAGTAAATCCCGATGGCCTTCAGGACCTCCTGCTCCGTCAGACCCATCACCTGGAAATACCTCTCCGCTCGGTATATCCACCCATCAGGGTCGGTGCCGTCAAAGGTCGGCATCTTCAGCTTCATCAACCGCCGATCTGCGTTGATGTCGCCTAGCTGCCCTCTATCTCCGCCTCGGTCACCCCCCTGACCATCTCGCCATCCCGAGCCTCCCTCGGGCCTCCCCGTCAACCCCGTACAGCTCCTCTGGCCATGCAGGTCTCTCCCACGCCTCGGGCTGGTAGTAGTGCCCCGGAAACTCTGGCGGCCGTGCAAAATTGGGCCTCGGCCCAGGCGGAATGGCCTCTGCTCTCCAAAACTGGCCCGCTGGGGCCCCAATAGCTGCTCCTGAGGCCCATCCGCCTCTCGTTGCCCCCAAAGCTCCTCCAGATTGGGGTACGAACCCCGCAACACCGCCAAACACCCCCCCACGCTCGCCGCGCCACCGGGGAAGTCGCCCGGGCCCGCTGACCCATGCCCGGGGTCCAGCGGACCCGCCCGGCCCCAAACAGTGGCCGAGCCACCTGTGCCGCCCCCGCCTGGGGCTGTCGACCCCCAGGCGGGGGTCGCACGGCTCGCCAGACCCCCAAAGGGGGTCGGCGGACCCTGGGCACCCCCGCTAGGGGGTGCCGGCCCTCCGGCGGCCCCAGTCTGGGGCGCCGAGGGCCGGGGGTGGCCGGCCTGACCCGCCCAGGCCGTGGCTGGGCCGGGCGGGTCTGTCGGCCCCCAATTAGGCCCGACAGGGCCCGTGGAGGTAGATCCGGGCCCTGTCGCGCCAAACCCTAGCCCGCCGGCTAGGGTTGTAACCGCCGCCGCCGCATGTGACTCTCCGTGGCTCGGGGGTCCTTGATTTGTCGAATTGACGCCGGAATCGCCTTGGATCTCTTCCGTTGCTCTCCCCTTGCCGCGATCCGCCGCCTTCTCCTTGGTCAAACCTTGCAACAACTCCATTATCGCCGAAATCGCCGCCGTGGCCTCCTTCAAACTTTTAAGATCCCTTCCCGTCTCCGCGGCTTCCCTTCTCATGATTCGAAGCTCCGATTGAATGTCTTCTTGGGTGTGTGCATGATCCTTGATCGAAGCTTCCATCGCCTTCCTCAAACCCTCGATCTCGTGATTGAGATCGTCGTGTAGACCTTGGATCTTCTCATCCACGGAAGCTGTCGTTCCCGTTGCCATGGAATTGTAGCGCTCTGATACCAATTTGATACGAACTAGGGTTTCGTATCAATTAATTTCAGAATTTAAAGAGGAAAAATATAAAAAGGTGGAATTTTTTGGATCTTAAATTGCGAAGAACTAGGAAAATAGATCGATAAATGAGCCTCTTTCGAGAGGAGACTCGCTCTCCTAGCTTTGTTGCACGGAACAAAGCCTAAAACCTTCACAAATGACGCCTACAATTGTTCTTCACAAAATAAGCATAAAATAAAATAAAGACGGCTAGCCCTAATTTATAGAAAAGTGGGGAATTACTAATCTAGTCTAAAATGACTAGAATACCCCTAACTAACCCTCCTACGTGCTACCGCGCCTCCTACGGTGCACATAAGTGACGAGAGGGGGGTGGGTCCCCCCTAGGTGACCGCCGGCCTCAAGTGGATGCGGGCTCGGGCTCGGGTCCGCATCATAGTTCTGAGTGTTGATCCATTGGCGATAAGAAAGAGTTACATCATAGCATTTCTATCTATGATAACATATACAAAATATACTTTCATTAAGAAAATAGATGCCTTTCTTCAAGTGTCCTCTGTCCTAAAGAAGTATTTGAATGGTTCAAAAACCTTCGTATGAAATTCCGAATGAACTGTTTCAAATCCTGAATACCAAAGATGTCATCTTCATTGATAACAATATCATTAACATGTATTACCAGCAACATATATTAACCAGTATTTGGATGGTGCAAGATCCTGCATAAGAATGAGTAACTTTTCTATGAAAAATCAGAATATCCAAATCAGAAACCAGCTCACATTCACTAGTCAAAATTTCAAGGAAATGAACTGAAGAGGAAGACGATATGTGATCTATAAGTGAGGAGACAGATGCACTAGTAGCTGAGCAGGGATTAAGGAGATGATTTTTGATCATTTTTCATCGTTGATATACCTGCTTAATCTCAAATTTTTGCAATAGTAACACAAAATAAAAACGCATCATCAATGGCATGGTTTATTGGTTGGTTCTCATTTCTAATTTTGGTAAAATATGGTTGAGACTTAAAGAATTTGACATCAGCCGACACAAACGATTGTTTGGTCACAAGACAGTGGCATTTATAACCTTTCTGTGCACGCAGTACCCCGAAAATATTTTTTTTTAAAGAACGGAGATTAAGTTTTAAATCATATGTAACATAATAATAGACAAAGCAAACACATCCAAAAACTCTTGGTGGTAGGAAAAATAAATCAATCTTAAGAAAAAGCAAACAATTAATAAGATTAAGAAATTTTTGAACATGTGTAACAAAAGCATGTATGTTATTTCAAGTAAATGCCTATTTTTTACTTTCTGTCATTCCATTTTGTCAATATATGTGTGCACATGATTGATGAATAATTTTAGATTCCACTATAACTATTGTATATTGATTATTAAAATACTCTTTTGCATCATTGCTTCTTAAATTTTTTATAAAAATACCAAATTGATTCTTTATTTTAGTATAAATCTTTTAAATATTGTAAACCTTTCAGATTCATTATTCAATAAGTTAATCCACGATAAACATGAAAAATTATCAACAAATGTGTATCTAAAGCCACATTTAGACAACACGACAAGGTCCGCATACATTTGAATAAACTAACTTCAGATGTTTCTGGACAAATTTATTAGCACGTGGCTAATAAGATATTTAGTAATATTTTTTTAATTGATAAAATACACACTCTAGACTAGAGAGATTTTTAAATTCAGAATGCGAAAGTTCCAAATTTGGAAGACCTGGATGATCCAATCTGTAGTATGTGATAAAGTAGGAAGTAACACCAAAGTAAGCCATCGATCAAATCTTAACATCCAACCTCACGTCATACGCTGGTCATTCTTTTGTTCTAATCTTTTGAAAGACGCATCAATATGGAGAGAAAGTTATAAAGCAATTTAAAGAACGTGTCAACTGACTAATGAAATGTAAATTAAATGAATATTTAAGCAGATGCAGAACAGATATCAAAGATAATGAAGATATATTATTAACAAATCTAACACATGAAACAACAGATTTGAACCCACCTGCTAGTATCACCGTCTGTCTAAAAGTTGATAGACAAAAGTGTTACAGATCATATGATCAAAGGCTTCTGAATCTATGGCACAAATTCAAACACTTGATGTAGAAGTGCAAGTAGTAGTAATAACTGTTTGGCTAAAATGCAATAGTAGGAGAAGAATGCAACTGAGCTTCACAAAGCTTCTGAAACATATTGTACGGACTCCACTCGTTATCAGCTATTTGAAAAAAATTTAATTGAGAAGAGTCTTCTTAGGATGTTATGTATGCACTGTTTCCTCCAAACACACTCCTATATGGACCCTAAAGCTTGAGATAAACACACTTCATGCGACCAAACTCCTTTCAATAATGACAGATTGCCCTCTCAATTAAAATGCTCGTCTCTGATACACCTCTATCTCCTAAAGCCTGTACTTCTCTACCCGGCCACGAACACCGATTTGGCTACCACTTCTGCCTCCTCTAATTTCTCATCTTTGAACATCTCGATATCCATATATATTTACAAAGACGTGATATATCGTTAACACTAATTTCTCTCACAAACTCTCTATCTCTGAACTTCAGCCACTCAATGAAAAAGCTACTGTAAGGTGTGAAACGTTACTGGTAAAGAGAATATAGTGATACCTCCTATGATTTGAGGACATGATGTGTTATATTCCAGATGTACACTCCCTAAGAATACCAAGATTCTAGTTGTTCCTTTTGTTCATTCATTTTTTCATATCTGTTGTAATTGGAAAGATGGAATTCAACTTCTTGCATACCTTATGAAAGCCTGCATGATGCTGAGATATCAGCTTTTCTCCTTATTGATTTTTTTCAAAATAATGGTAATACATCATAAGCTTTGAAGAGAATGTTCTTCCTTGAATATAAAATCTCCAGTAATGCTTACATTTCTCTCATTATCTTCTACTCAATTACAAAATCTTGAATCTTATGTTTCATATTGTTTAATAGCTAACTTTTTATTTGAGTATCCACCCACTTCTAGTCAGCCACACCATCTAATAGATCAGTTAAATGATCCTCCTTTCCTCTACCTTCGAGATGTATCTTCACCAAGCACTTCTACTTCTCGTAATTGATTTAATTGAGCTTTCTATCGGTACTCTTCACAGAAATCGGTTCTAAAATCATGTGGTAAACTTAGTTTTCAAATCCATCATGTAAGCACCTCCCTACTCTCAAAGATGAGCATTAAAAACAAACGTCAATACTAAACCCAGCATCAACTATCAACCAAACATCATAAGTCAAATTCTGTACGTCAAATAATTATACCAAATATTCAAACATCATCCAAATATTATTCCTAATACTGAAGAAGCAAAGCAATTATATATGTGTGTAATGTTTTATATCACTTGGCTATATAACTAGGGTAAAAGGTGACAAGTTTTTAAACACATAAAGCGATAGTCGAGGATGCATGGAAAAAACTTCGGAGGTGATCGGTGTCGTCAGATCTGAACTCCAATAAAAAGATTGTGGTCTTCACAAGTTAACCATATGTTTTTATCACGATGGCTCTGATAACATGTTAGAATCAGAGAGGAGATTTGAAAAGAAATGATTTGAAAAGACTACCAAAAAATTGAATGCTTTTCGTTCTCCTAAACTTGACATATTTATACAGATACATGATAAGCTCCCAACCAATCATACTTATATCACTCTCCCAACCACTCATATAATACACTTCCCCAACTAATTTAATACACTCATACTTATGTCACTCATCTCTCAATTACTCAATGTAATACATCTTAACATTAAATCAACACTCTCCAAGCTATGCACACTTAGTACACTACTCAATACATCTTAACAAACACCAACTCAATAAACTATTGGAAAAGACACGATATTATATTATTATAAATTTTTTTACATGGGATGTTCTTATATAACTTATGTATATGTAAACAAAGCTAATCTTAACAGCAGCTAACATACTTACAGGACTACCTGTATATTTGACCGAAGTTTATGAAGAAGCTGAGAAAGAAGAGAATGTGTAGTCTGCCTTACTTCCGCTGCTAGTGCCTGAATGACAGGTAAACTTGATACCAAAAATAGAAGCTGGAATTTGTTATGCGGGTTGAACCATTAAATTACAACAAATAGGAACTTCCCTGCAGAAAATAATAACTTACTCGGCATGCATTTTTGACAGTTTGGACACAAAAGCTTCTAAGTCGAGGGCTTCATCATAATTCCCGTTACGGATACATCTGCAGAGGAAGAAAAATATAGTTATTTCAGGTAAATTCATGGTAGCTCGACAATAAATGGGGAAGTGGTTAAGGCAAATGAAAAATATACATGCAAAGAGCAAATTGAGACATATCAAACTCAAAATAGCATCTAGAACAGTGGTGATACACACCTTTGCAGACAAAAATTATAATGAAGGCAAAAAACAAGCCGGAACAATCCAGTCATGGTTTCGATTCAGGGTTAAGTACAAATCTCGTAGTATGGATAAGGTAAGGATGTGGACATAAGAAACAGAGAGAAAGGAAAAAGGTCTGGTTTAAAGTGGAGGCAGGACAGTGCCACACATTGTCAACTAATCAAACCCGATGGTAGATAAGTTCATGTTCATGCACATCATTCATGATATGCTCAAAGGGTAGGCATGGATGAGGAATATCTGAAGAGAAACAAGGAAAGACAGAGATTTCTTGGGCGCATGTCTTGTATATGTCTATTCAATAAGAGAACTGATGTCCAATGGAAGTGAAGGTGTATGTGTCTCGGAGGTGCTGGACTGGAAGGTGAAACCCCTAGTAAAGAGTAGGATGCCCGGATCGGATGACAGACAAATCTATTGGAGCATTTTTATAACTGAAGGCATGGGGTTTCTACATGGTATATACAGGGCTACAATCCAAGGATGGCTCCTGGTCAATATAGGGTCATGTGCGGCCATGAATAGTCTCATAACTAATGAGTTACATAGGGGGTGAAAGATGCAGACAGGCTCCCCATGGGGATGAAGGAAGATGGAAGTGAAGAATCAAAAGAGAGAACCATGATTCCTGTCTCCGATAGGTCAAGGGAATGAAGATGTTATTCGTCATAAGGGTAATAATTTCACCAATGGAGAAACTTGTTCACCAAGAGACATGGTTTTTCATTAAAGCGTGAACTGTGTCAATTTAGAAGGCTAATACTACTGAGAACTTGCATTATAATACATGGTGAATGTTTAACACTCTCTTGAACTAGTGGATATCTCTCTTAGGGTTCCCCCCTCGAGTTAAAGCTTAGTTTGGGAGAGCTACATTTATCTTGGTGTGTTTCCTCTATCATCCGTGTAATATGTTGCTCAATAATCTTACATGTGAAATATGTTGCTCAATAATCTTGCATGCCATGACCCGATGTTGTTGGCATCACACTTCATTTCTCAAAGTCTCTATAGTAAAACATATTCCCAAGTTTACTATAAGTTTTTAAATTTTGAACATGTTCTACATTTCTCATGAACTCTCTCAAATTCATACACACTATTTGTTAAGCTATTTATTTACTTTTCATTTATATCAGGACCATGGTTTGCAAAAAGAGAAGACTAATGGTTTACTTGAATTCCAAAATGAGGACATCGACAAGACTGCCGGTTTACTGTATAAATACGAACTGAAACCAGAAAGCTAGCATTCAATATTTTTATGCACAGCAACAGTGCCCATGTGATTCATGAATTGTGTAACAATTTTAGTAGATTCACTCTGCAACTAAAACTGCTGACAAAATATAATACCTAACTAGCAGAGCAGACACATGCAATATCCAAATCAAATTCTTTATATAGTATTATTAAGGCCAAAATTGACCGAGAGAGTAGTCGAGCTGACGTAGACTCGAGATGCTGAGTCGGAGACTTGTCAGCAGTTGGAATGGGACACTTGGTTGGGAGAACCATGGTTGAGTGATGGTAGTTGGTGATGATGCGACCTACGATCGACCTTCAAGCGATGATTGTGTCGATCGTTCGAGGTTGGGAAGCTCAACGTCGACCTTCGGCCCGGACGATGAGCGTCGATCTGCACCACAGGAACTCGTTAGGGGGGTCGGATCTGGGTTCCGACCCAAATCCCCTTTGATGCTTAAGTTAGTATGTAACTTAAGAAAGAGATGGAGCTTGGTGCAGCTGAAATCGACCCGCGGAGGTCGTCTCAAGCCTGACGGCGCAAGCTTGAATATAAGAATGGCAAGCTGAGAAGATAGAGTTCTATGTCTTAGACTTCGTACCCTGGAGATTGGACTCATTTACCTTCGTTCGTCGGTCTATTTATAGGTAATTCCCCCTTGATGATGCGTAACCGTTCCTCATTGATTGGGGCACGATCTTCTCCGGGATTCGAGTTAACGGCTGCCCATTTACTCGGTCCATATTAACTTTTCCTTGAATGTCGGCACCAGACTAACGGTCGAATGACCCATTCGTCTGACTCAGCTGTACCCCGCTAAGAGCGCGGAGGTATTGGGTTGCGGATGCTAAACGGGTCGGGTATGCGGATATCCAAATTGGATTCGTACCCGTGCACTAACAATGACCCACATCATTTGCGCCTCAGAAATCGTGCTGACTGAGACCGAATGATGAGTAATCTCCTTAAATGCACACGGTTTTCGAAACATCTGATTTGATTTGTGCCGCCAAAACCCTTTCGCCTTTAGAGCGATCTCCGTCGTTTCTGGTGTCTGACCTTGAACACGTGTCGAGCATCGGATGTCAGCCGGTTGGGTTTCTTCATATATAAGATGAAAATCGAGGAAAAGGTTGAGATCTTTCCACTTCATCCTCTTCCATGTTTCACCAGCTTGCTTCCAGCGTCGCTTCTCCGGAGATCGTCTGTTCCTTCTCAAGGTATCTCCCTTCTTCGATTCTAACTCTCTTTTAGGTTCGTCAGGCATGTTTGCTCCGGTCGTATTCAAAGAGCCGACATATGATGAGCTTGTGGCGCGCCTCCGACCCCCTCGATGCGTGGAAGTTCCTGGGAAAGGAAAAGCAGTTTGGATCGAGCCAAGCCTTTCCATTCGCCGAAGGGATCGGGGGTCGAAGTTTCCCGAAGTCATCTTAGAGATGGCCCCTAGGTTTTTCCTCGATCTGACTGCCAAGATTTGGCGAGGTTGCTTCTGTGATTTATTTAGGATTAAAGTGCCCAATTCGGATGAGAGAGTGTGTTTTCCACGGAAAAGGAAGGTTGGGGTGTATCTCGAAGCTTTTCGCTTAGGACTCTGATTCCCCATTCACCCCTTCATTATGGAAGTTCTGTGCTCTTCGGAGCTTTCCATTTGTAGACTCGCTCCCCAAGCTTTCCATCCCTTAGTTGACTTCATCGAGTTATGCGAGCTTTGTGGAGTCCGTCCGACCCTTAGGCTATTCGGGTATTTCTTTAGGATAATAGCCGACCCTCGCTGAGTATGGTACCATATCGTTGCTCGTCCAGGTACGAGGCTCTCATATACGACCTTCCAATTTCCGACCCTGGGTGGACGGATACCTTTGTGTTCGTCGTTCTTCCTGATCTGGGCCCGTTGCTCAATGGTTGGAGTTCTCCGAATCCTGAGCTCGCAGTAGAGTCTCGGTTGTCTTTGAAGCAGGTTAGAACCAGGTTGTCGCCGGACGAGGCCGAGGCAATGAAGTCTCTATTGAGTCGACCGAGTCAAGATAGGTCAATTCATTATTTGTTGGATGATCACACGCTAAATATCCTTCTATAGAGCCCGGGTAATGTATCTAGAATCTATATCCTTATCTCCGCCACTCACGATAATTATGCTCGTTATTTGCAGATATGACCAACGGTAGCCGATGCAGTGGCGAGTCCAGTTTGGACCGAGTCTGGAAAGAACAACGGAAGAAGAAGAGGACAGTCGAAAGGTCGGGTGTCCGCGCCGACCGATCGAGCGCACGCGTCGAGGGATCCGGCTCTCAGTCTCCTCTTCACGTCCACCAGAGCTCTTCTTCCGAAGGGGGAGAGACTAGGCAGGCATCCAGGCCTTCTTCCCGAGTCTCTTCGAGAGAGGCCTCCAGCCAGGCTCCTGTACGGTCCCATGTGCCCCTGGCTTCCATCGTGGTCGCAGTGTCGTAGGAGGCAGTCGACGTCGTGCTGCCGATATTGTCGAGTCGACTGGAGCGGTCGGTCAGAAGAGGGAGATGCCCTCCCGCGGGGAGGAGGAGTCCCCAAAGAAGAGGCGAGTGGAGGAGGATCCCAAAGTGAAAGGTAAGGGGGTCGCTCCTCTCGAGCCTCCGGAGGTGGTGGAGACCACTTCTGTATCTCAGGCCTCCACGACGCCTCTTCTGAATCAGTGGCCTTGGGGTGACATCGTGTCGCCTACTCCTTTGGTCAGCTCGATCCCGGTGGAGTTCGATCGAGCGTTGCTGCTCAATCGCCTCACGTCTCGATCCTCGGGGCCGGTCCAAGGTGAATTTCATATGTCCCTTTCATTGGCAAGGAGGAGACGGCCTTGAGGGACTTAGGGACGACAGCCAGGTTGGTGAAGAACTCGATCCTCCCCAAGGATCTGGAGTTCCTGTAGAAGTTGGACCTCGAAAAGGTGGCCAATTTCTCCGTGGGGAGCGGATACTAGGTGTGTCACTCGAGCCTTTGTTTATCGTCATCCAAGTCGGTTGTCGTTTTTGACTAACCCTCGTTTTGTTTGCATATGTCCGTTCTCGTGGACGTGCTGCGTCGCCAAGCTGCCAACTTGATCGACGGAGGTCGGCGGGTGGCGGACGCGGATAGCAAAGCGCTCAGCTTTGAGGCACGGGCGAAGGAGACGGAGGAAGCCTTGGAAAAAGCTCTCGCCGACAAGGCGACGGTCGAGTGGGAGGCGACGGAGGCTAAGGACAGACTGTCGTTAGTGTCGGACCTCTACAAATCTGCCGAGCTTCAGTGGCGGTTGGAGAGGTCCCAGCTCGAGGAGGAGCTCGACGCCTACAAGAAAGAGACGATCGAGCTTCAGGCCAAAACTTGCGACTCTGAGAGGTCGGCGGAAGCCTGCAATGCGGAGATGCCCGATCTTCAAGCCAATGTGGCAAGGCTCGAGGAGGCTGCTGCAAGGGACAAAACGGAACTTATGACAAATCTCACAAAGGCGATGGAGGCTTTTACCAGCGTCTTTGTGTCAGGAAGCGCTCCCCCTCCCTCTTAGGCCGGCAAGCCCTCTGTTTTGTTGCTTTGTAATATTCTTTTATTTGAATAAATGAAAAGAACTTTTTGTGATCCTTCCTTTCTCCTTTATTTGAATATTTGCATGTGTATGGACCCTCCACGACCTAACTTGAAATTTCATAGGAATCTTTGGGCAAGTAATGCCGTGGATAGGTTAGACGTATTCAATCGATGAACGTAACCTTTTAACTCATGAATCACGCTTCTTTGGGTAGAGAGAGGCGAACCACTTTCGACATATGCGTCATGGTCGTCCAGCGGCGAGGGACAAGGCCCCCTTCAACTTACGGCCGACGTGTATTGTTCGGTGGCGAGCGGCGAGGCCTTTCGACTTATGGCCGACGAGTATCGTTCAGTGGCGAGGGACGAGGCCCTTCGACTTATGTCCGACGAGTATCGGGGTTGCTCAGTGGCGAGGGGAGATCCCTCGGCTTACGGCTGAGGGCGTGGATCGTCAGTGGCGAGGGGCGAGGCCCCTTCGACTTACGACCGACGAATGGTGTTCGGTGGCGAGAGGCGAGGCCCTTCGACTTATGGCCGACGAGGATCGGGTGTCGCTCAGTGACGAGAGGGGATACCTCGGCTAACGACTGAGGACGTGGGTCGTTCGATGGCGAGGGACGAGGTCCCTTCGACTTACGGCCGACGAGGGTCGTTCGGTGGCGAGGGACAAGGCCCTTCGACTTACGGTCGACGAGCGGCGTTCGGTGGCGAGGGACGAGGCACATCGACTTACGGCCGACGAGGGTCATTCGGTGGCGAGGGGCGATGCCCATCGACTTATGGCCGACGAGGATCGTTCGGTGGCGAGGGGTGAGGCCCCTTCGACTTACGGTCGACGAGGGTCGTTCGGTGGCGAGGACGATGCCCCTTCGACTTACGGCCAACGAGGATCGTTCACGGCCGACGAGGACATTTCGACTGATGTCAAAAAACGATCTACTTTGCACTCATAAAAACATGCATAGGATAAAAAATGAACGATCATTTTACCCCGTTAGTACAATCATTGATAATACTTTCATAGATGCTCAGTGTTTCATGGATGAGAAAGTTCCCTATCATCCAAAGTAGCGAGTCGGTAGGTGGCAGGACCAAGTACATCGATCATTGTGTAAGGTCCTTCCCACTTCACATCGAGTTTCCCTTGCTTGAGAATCTCAGGAGTGAAAGCGACCTTACGCAACACCAAGTCGCCCACACGGAAGCTGCGTTCGCGGACTCTCGAGTTGAAGTAGCGGGCCATACGTCCCTTTTGTTCGATGAGGGTCACTAAAGCTCGTTCGCGGACCTCGTCCACCGGTTGTAGGTTAAGCTCGAGGCCTTATGAGTTTCTTTCTTCGTCATAATATTGGAGACGAAGCGGTCCCTCGTTGACCTCCACTGGGACAATGGCTTCGTATCCGTATGCCAACATGAACGGTGTTTCGCCTGTCGAGGTTTTGTGGGTCGTTCTATATGACCATAGTATGCCAGGGATCTCGTCCGGCCAAGTTCTTTCGAGCCTGGTTATTCTCTT
The DNA here is from genome assembly GCA_030789695.1 of Scilla litardierei. Taxonomy (NCBI): domain Eukaryota; kingdom Viridiplantae; phylum Streptophyta; class Magnoliopsida; order Asparagales; family Asparagaceae; genus Scilla; species Scilla litardierei. The sequence goes on along the minus strand of CM061141.1, from coordinate 1,652,959 downwards.
CTGCAGTGGCCCGAGGATACTTTTGTTGGCTGACTCTGCCAAGCCGTTCGACTGAGGATGGCCAACGGAGGCGAAGTGTAACTTGATCTTCAGCTCTTCGCAGAAGTCTCTGAAGCCGGCGTTGTCGAACTGTGTCCCATTGTCCGTTACTATGGATTGTGAGATGCCAAAACGACAGACGATGGACTTCCAGACGAAGCTTCGAGCTTCCTTCCAGGTGATTTGGGATAGAAGTTCCGCTTCGATCCACTTTGTGAAGTAGTCGATCGCCACTATTAAGTATCTCTGTTGCCTACTCGCTGGCTTGAATGATCCAAGGAGGCCTAGTCCCCACTTGGCAAAAGGAACTGAACTGATGATGGTGATCAGATCAGTTAGTGGGGCCAAGCTGACTTTTGGAAACTTTTGGCAGGTCGAGCACCGTCGAACGTATTCGAATGCATCTTTGAACGTCGTTGGCCAAAAATACCCTTGTCTTACGGCTTTCAATGCTACAGATTTCTCTCTGCATTGGTTTCCGTAGTCGCCCTCGTGGATCTCCTAGATCACGTAATGTGCTTCCTGTGGGCAAAGCATTTAAGACATGGGAAGATGTCATACCTGATCCATCGTCTTGTGTAAAATGAACCATCTAGTAGGACGAATTGGTAGGCCTTCCGTTCTAGCTTTCGTGCTTCCACTGGGTCGGTCGGCTTTTCTCATGTGTTTAGGTAACGGATTATCGGGTCTATCCAAGTGATCTCTTGGTCGAGGCTTAGCAGCCCTTGTGCCAGCTCGCTGGGATAGAGTAGGCGTTATACATACACGGTTCGACCAAGTCCCGAGGGGAAGGAGGATGCAAGTTTTGACAAGGTGTCGGCTTGGTGATTCTTCAATGGCACATGATGGATTTCTATGCGTGCGAACTTGGCGAGTTCCGCTTTGGCGATTTGCATATAATTTTGCATCGATTCTTCACGGGCCTCGGACCCGTTCAGTTGGTGGACGACGAGGCTGGAGTCGCTGAGTAGTTAGACCACTCTCGTCCCCAGGGCTCGAGCCAGTGGGAGTCCGTTGATGGCCGCTTCATATTCCGCACAATTATTAGTGGTTTGGAAATCGAAACGAAGGGCGTATTCAAATATATCGACCGCTGATGTTTGGATGATTATTCTGGCCCCGCTCCCAGCTTGTGTGGTTGAACCGTCGACTTGTACGATCCAGTTTTCCTCATCTTCAATTAGGTGTCGATACTTGTTGAGGACGAGGGGTAGCCTCAGGTAGTGCGCTAGTTGTATATATCTGTTCCCGGGGGGGCATCATCGTAGGTGAGTTCAAAGATAAAGTCGGCGAGAGCCTGCCCTTTGATGGCGGTCCTTGATTTAAACTGGATGTCAAACTCGCTTAGTTCGACCCCCTCATTTCGTCATTCTCCCTGAACGATCGAGCCTCTTCAGGGTCTGCTCTAAGGGAGTGTCGGTGAGGACCAAGATGGTGTACGCTTGGAAATACGGTCGCAGCCTACTTGCGGATTGGACCAGTGCGAAAGCCATCTTTTCGATCCCCGAGTAGTTGACCTCCGCGCCTCGGAGAACCTGACTGACGTAGTAGATGTGTCGTTGTACCACTCGTCTTCCTTGACGAGTCCCGAACTTACTGCCTCCTCAGTGGCGGCCAGGTAGATGATGAGCTGGTCATTTTTATCTGGCTTGGTCATGAGCGGTGTGGTGCGAAGGTACTCCTTCAACTCGGAGAAAGCTTTTTTGCAGTCTACATCCCATTCGATGACTCTCTTGCTGCTTGATGCGGAGGCTATCGCCTTTCTCAATACCTTGAAGAAAGGTAATAACCTCTCGGCTGACTTAGACAAGAACCGTCACAAGGCTGCTATCCTTCCGTTCAGCCTCTGGAGCTCTCTGAGAGTTGAGACTCCTTCATCGTGATGATGGCAGTGATCTTGTCGGGGTTGGCTTCGAGCCCCTGATTCGTCAGCATGAACCGAGGAACTTTTCTGACCAAACCCCGAATGTACATTTGGCGAGGTTTAACCGAAGGTTGTATCACAGGATTTGTGCAAATATCTCCCGGAGGTCTGCAACGTGATCCGTTGCCTTCTTCGACTTGACCAACAAGTCGTCGATGTAGACTTCTAGGTTTCGTCCTATTTGAGCCTCGAAGATGTCGTTCATCATGTGTTGGTACGTGGCCCTTGCATTTTTCAAACCGAATGGCATTTTGGTGTAACAGAAAATACCTCGATCAGTGATGAAAGAAGTTTTCTCTTTATCTTCTGGTGCCATCTGAATCTGATTATATCCTGAGAATGTGTCCATAAAGTTGAGAAGCTCGTAGCCCGAAACATTGTCGACCAGACGGTCGATTCGTGGCAGGGGATAGCTATCCTTCGAGCATGCTTTGTTGAGGTCGGTGAAGTCGATGCGCATCCGACATTTGTCATTCGCCTTCTTGACCATCACGACATTTGAGAGCTATTCATGGTACTTGACTTTTCAAATGAAGCAAGCTTCTAGAAGTCGATCCACTTCTGAGATCGCAGCTTTCATATTTTCATCTCCCGTGTTTCTTTTCTTTTGCTTCATGTGTCTGTAGGTCGGGTCGACCTCCAGCTTGTGGGACGCTACCTCAGGGTCGATGCCGGGCATGTCCTTCGGGATCCAGGCGAAGATGTCGGCATGCTCTCTTAGGAGGGTGTGATTAACTGTTCTTTTAGGTCACAAGGAAGCAGTGACCCAATAAAGACGGTTTTTCCTTCCTCGTCAGAGACTTGGATGTTCTCCGTTTCTTCGACCGCGGCAGGCCGTCAATCTTCGATGCGTGGGACGACTGGATCCGCCTGCTCGATCCTCCTCAGCGCGGTGGACAGCGTGTAACACGACCGCGCCTCTTTCTGATTTCTTTTTGCTTTTTCGACTCCCTCGGGGCATGGAACTTGCTCATCTGATGAAAGATTGAGACCACCGCTTCTATGGCGTTCAGCAGCGATCTTCCGATGATCTCGTTATATACCGAGTTGATCTTCACCACCATGAAACTGGTTAGGCGAGTGAGTTGTCGAGAATACGTACCGAGTCTCACTGGTAGGGTGACGATGCCCGCTATCGGGGCGAAATGTCCGGTGAATCCCACCAGAAGTCCCGGTGAAGAAGAGTGTCGCACGAGCTTCCGGTGTCAACAAGCAGCCTTTTCACGGCGATCTCTTTGATGGTGGCCGTGACAATGACGACATCATCGTGCGGTAATTCTACACCTTCCAGATCTTCATCCGAGAAGGAGATAGGTGGTGTAGAATCTCTGAGGCGCTTTCGTCCCACGGATACTGTCATCAACCTCTCAGCGTAGGAGCTTTGGAGAGAGATTGATAACTCCGGGTGCGAGGCACCTCCCGTTATCATGCTAATGAGTCCGACGCTGGGAGGTCTCGTGGCAACCTCGGAGGATGTGGATGGACGGGTCGACATGGTTGAGTAGTTCGTCGATCGGGATGTCGATTCGTGTTGTCCCACAGACGGCGCCAAACTATTAAGGCCAAAATTGACCGAGACAGTTGTCGAGCTGATGTAGACTCGAGATGCTGAGTCGGAGCCTCGTCAGCAGTTAGAGTGTGACTTTTGGGAGAACCAGAGTCGAGTGATGGTAGTTGGAGATGATGCGACCTACGATCGACCTTCGAGCGATGATTACGTCGATCGTTTGAGGTTGAGAAGTTCGACGTCGACCTTCGACGATGGACGATGAGCGTCGATCTGCACCACAGGGACTCGTTTAGTGGTCGGATCTGGGTTTCGACCCAAATCCCCTCCGATGCTTAAGTTAGTATGTAACTTAAGGAAGAGAGTGAGCTTGATGCAGCTGAGATCGACCCGCGGAGATTCGTCTCAAGACTGGCGGAGCAAGCTCGAATATAAGAATGGTAAGCTGGGAAGATAGAGTTTTATGTCTTAGACTTCGTACCTTGGAGATTGGACCCCTTTACCTTCGTTCGTCGGTCTATTTATAGGTAATTCCCCCTTGATGATGCGTAACCATTCCTCATTGATTGGGGCACGATCTTCTCTGATATTCAAGTTAATGGCTGCACATTTACTCGGCCCCATTAACTTTTCCTTGAATGTCAGCGCCAGACTAACAATCGAATGACACATTTGTCTGACTCAGCTGTACCCCGCTAAGAGCGTGGGGGTATTGGGTTGCGGATGCTAACTGGTCGGGTATGCGGATATCCAAATTGGATTCGTAACAGTGCACTAACAAGTATCAACAACAAATAAATATATGATTTTTCGAGTTTAATAAGTGCCTTTTTCCAGTCCAAAAGCAGAATTAACAAGATTTATCACATACGTGTCCATTAGCTGAGGAATTTCAAGCAAGTCAAGCAGAGTACTGTGATTCGCCAATAACGTCTGATTAAGCTTCCTCTCCTCCAAAATCTGCTGAGCAGATTCGATGAACTCGGTGCATCCCGATGTGAGATTAGGAATCTCAGTTATCTGCATCCACACAAAAACAATACCCTTAAATTAAGCTCTCATAAGAACAATGAGAATCACACGGCCGTAGAATCGAAATTACCAAGGATTCGAGGTGTTTATCGAATTCGGTGAGCTGCTCTTGTACGAAGGAGAGGGCATCGGAGGCGGCGATGAAGGCTCTGTAGTTCCCCACTGCGACCTCCTGCATCTGCCTCCTGATCCTCTCCGCATCTACTCGAAGAAGCTCCGGTTCCTGCAATTCACAAACAGATCGAACCAGTTCAGATTTAGATCAGATCTCTAGCGATCTGAGATCAAGATGACGATGAGAATAATGAGGATGAGTACTTTGTGGAGGCGATCGAGGGTGAATGATAGGAGCTCGGAGACGTAGGGTTGGTGAGCGGCGCTGGCGAGGGGGAGTAGGCCGGTGGACGCCATGGCGCCCTCGTCGTCGGCGTTCTTCTCAGGCTCCATCGGTCTGGATCGAACTACTCTCTCTCTCTCTCTCTCTCTCTCTCTCTCTCTCGAAAGATGAAAAACGAAAGACTGAAGGATCGGTGAAAAGAGAGCGGAGGATAGAAACGTTTCGAGCTAGTCGTGGTCGTGTCGTGCCGGTGAGCCTTTGTGAGTTCGGCAAGGGGAGGGGGAAGTGCTGCTCGTCACAATAACATTACACGTTTGGCAATTGCTACGCGCACCTGCCGTTTTACTCTGCGCACGACCGCTAATGCCCCTCCTGTTTACATGTTTGCCACTGGAACAATGGAATTACTCTGTACACGTCACGACAAAATTCCGAAACTATCATCGGTCGTGTGCGGTGAGTAAAACGCCGAACGGCGACCGCTCCTGTACACGTCACGACAAAATTCCGAAACTGTCATCGGTCGTGTGTGGTGAGTAAAACGCCGAACGACGACCGCTCCCCCCTTCTGACCGGCCCCACCCGCTCCCCCCTCTGACCGGCCCCACCCGCTCCCCCCTCCAACATCCCCCACCCGCTCCCCCTCTCCGACCTCCCCAGTCCCACCCCCCTCCTCCAACCTCAACATCCCTCCTCTTCCAAATACTAGTAAATCGTCATCGGAGTCCTCTTTATTGTCGTCGTTGTCGTCACGAGGGGGGCGGAAGGGGGGACGGAAGGGGGCAGACGAGGGTAAAAGAGAAATAAGGATAACAGAGAAATAATGGCAAGCTTGTGAATAAGTGGATTGTGGTGTGAGTTAATGGCAAACTTGTAAATCGTGCGGAGAGTAAAAACAGTCGCAGCAATTCCCATTAATTTAGGCTAAGTTCCGACTGCCATTGATTTTCGAAATTTGTACCTCATTAAACAGTATGGGCCGAGGCCCGGCCCATTGGAAAGAAAAAAATATTAAATAGTCATATGACTCATATATAAGAAAGTTGGGAACTTCTTTGTGCACCTAAAGTTTTACTTAATGTACAACCAGAGTTTCCTTTATTTACAAGTTTGACATTTAAATTTTCTCACAGTGCACACAAAAATTTAATCCCTAAAATACTCTGGTGTGCGCGATGAGTAAATTCACAGCCACGCCCCGCTGCCGATCATCATCGTCTTCATATTCCCTACTCCCTTTTTTTGAATTCCCCAGCCCCGCCCTTGCCCCCCCCCCCCCCCCCCCCCCCCCGTTGCCGACCCATCAACTGCATCTCCCTCTGAATACCCAGCGCCGCCCCTGCCTCCGATAACAACCACCCCCCACCTCTGCAGCCCCCTCATGGTTGTCGCCCCCCCCCCCCCCCCCCCCCCGCCGCCCATCTTCATCTTCTCCAGCCACCGCCTTCGCCCATCTTCTTCTTCCCCAGCCCCCTCCCCCGCTTCCTTCGCCCCCTCCACCGACAACCCCGCCGCTATCTCCGCAAGCAACTGTAACGACCCGCTCCCGGGGCCCGTTACTTATTTGATATTTGCGCAGGTCATGCAGGTTACCAGTGAAAACAAAATAGCCACGATGCAGAGATGTACAAAAATACTCAAATAGTGTCCAATTATTACAATCCGTACTGTACAACATGTCCCAACAATATACATGAAAGAATAAAGTACACAACACTGAAAATAGCTCTGGAAGCTGCGGTTGAATTCTGGCGCTATTAGCTCAGGAGCATCTATCTTCATCTGTACGTCGTCTGCGGTGCCACGGAGATGGAACCGTAGGTAAGTCACAACAATTCTAGCAATAGAAATAGAGTAGTGCAAAAGTATGGAACGTGCTATGTAAACAAAAGATGGTCATGCAGTGCAAAAAGTAAAGTAAGAACAGACATGCATGTAAGAGCGATAAGTAAGGTACTGGTGACTACTTGGGTGTAGTAAGTAAACTACATGTAATGCATAAAGTAAAGGTAACTGTGCAAGTGCAAAAGTAACCACTGTGGCGTAGCATATGGTAGCAACAATATCTTAATCAACATGCAATGTGATGACAATAGTAAGACATCCAGGTAGTCGTAGTAACACTAAAAGGACAAGCAAGCACTAGTAAAGCTAGTAACTACGTGACTTATATAGGAAAGTACAGTGTGCAACCATTGAGCCCATCTCCTGCCACGGGGGCGCTCACCCGGGCGAATCTCAAATCACTTTAGACGGTACATTTCACTTAGACGGTCGGTAACGGTCGGTACGGTACGGTGCGATGTGTAGATGGCTCGCGGTCGCTCCCGCACTTTCTCTAATATAAGTTACCCCAAAAACCCAGTGATGTGCCAACTACTTGTAAGCATTCAATTTCAGTAGGATGTTCCACGGTATTCCATTCAATCATTACTTTTCAATACGGTACGTCAGTCCGGTGTTTCAAAGACAAAGACGGTAATGACGGTTGTGATAGACCGACTTACATCCCAATAGAGTTATGCACGATAGTCCCATTACGGAGATGTTCAAAGGCAATAACAACACTCCAAAGAGTTTCGCTTGTTGAAAAGTCAAGGCAGAAGCCTCAACAGTGAATGTCAGTCCTGAGCAATGCTTTGAAGTCCAACAACTATGATACCGATCCATGCTTCGAGCATGCGGTAGTTCCATAAAGTACACTTTCTAAATTTCTAAAGTTAGAATTCTTTGTGGCTTACATTATCGAGCTTGTCGTAGCAAAATGAGGTTAGAGCTAGAGCTTCCAAGGAAGCTGGTGCACGAGGATTGGTACCTGCAAACACAAGAAACAGCCGGTTAAAGAGCACACTATTTTTTACCTATTTAACCTGATCGTTTTGATTTTCGAAACTGGTTGAAACGTTACCGAAAAGCGTTCTAAATTTTTCTATAAGCTAGATATGCTGAAAATAATTTTACTACAGGAGAAAATATTTTTTCTGAGGCTTATAGGTATTTTTGTCATAATTTTTAAAAGCTCAAAAATAATTTAAAACTATTTTTAATTAAGTAACATATTTATTCAACAATTTATTCCGGATGCAATCTGTATCGGAAAGTTGCGAATGAACTGTCAAAATGGCCGTATCGAAGAGTAGTATAACATATATTTTTATCGAGTATAAGTTGTACGTGAAAATAATAAGTTACGGATTTTTAAATGAAAATAACATATTTAAAATTTAAGCTTAAAAATTAATTTTGGAAAAACTAAGCATCCGATTGAGATGAAACTAGTGCCATTGGGTCCAGAACGTCATTTCTGATTTTCTGGCCCTGGCCACATATTTTTCCAACTTATATATTATTTATTACGAATTTAAAACCATTAAAACTTATATAATAATTTATAAAATACCGTATTTTAGTAATATACGGATACGTATACCAAAAAAAATACGTTTTAAATCTCAAACTCTCTCCTCTCTCGTTACCATGCAGCGGGCTCGGGGCGGTTCGTTGTCGGCGACGGGGCGGAGGCGGTGGCTCAGGCGGCGGTAGGCGACGGCGGGGAGTGGGCGGTGACATGTGGCGAGGCCGTGGGAGGTGGATGAGCTTCGTGGCGAGCTCGGGGTGGCGGGCGAAGCTCCGGTGGAGCTGTGCGTGCTCGGTAGGGTCGCCGGAGCTCCGGGGGCTAACTGCAGCTAGGCGGGCCTGTCAGAGCGGGAGGCGGAGCCACGACGGCGAGATCGGCATCTGGAGGTGGCGGGAGGCGGTTCTCGATCGACTGCAGCAGGGATGGGGGAACGGCGTTGTTGGCGGGGCGCTGCTGCCTCGTCGGATCGGGGAAGAAAGGTGATGGCGACGGGCGGAGTCGCTGGCAGTCGGAGGAGGGTCGAGCGCTCCGGGGAGCTCGTCGGACTTCGGGGGATAGCGGAGGAGCAGCGGCTTCAGCGCTTCGCGATGGGGAGCTTCGTCGACAGCGAGGCGGGCGAAGCGGGGGAGAGCGTGGCGGTGGTCGGGGTCGCTGGGAGATGGCAGCGGTGGCGGGGCGATGTACCACGTCGGACGAGCTCTCGGCGGGGTCGGGGAGCGACTGCTGCGTTCGTTTCGAACGAGGTTGAGCGGGCTCGGGGGTGTGTCGGAGTACGACGACGATGGGTTCGACGTGCACAGATCGAGGAGGCAGCGGGGCTGATCACGGCGGTGACGTTAGGTCGCCGTGGACTCTCCGAGGAAGGAGATATAGAGAGTGTGTGAGTGAACGGGTGAGGGAGAGAGAAATGAGAGAGAGAGCTGTGTGTGTCTGGGTTTAGAAGATAGGTTTGCATGTTGCGTGAGTGGCTTGAGAACGAAGAAGAACGGGATTAGGGTATGGGTTTTTACAGTTAAGCTGGATTAGTATTAGGGTTAATTAGTCAAATGCATTTAATAGTATTAGGTGGATAATAAATGTAAAGGTTTTATCTTTTTGACAAAACGAAGAAAACTTTAAACGTGTCTCCCTCACGTTTAAGTCATGATTTGGGTTAAAAATTGGATTAGGTTAAGGTAATTAAGGGGGGTTAAAAGTAATTAGTAATTAAGTAAAAAACGTAATTAGTAAAAATACAAAATTACGATTTTGCCCCTATTAGTAAACGTGTCCGAAAAATTACGAAAACATACACACGGGATCGTATCGTCACAAGGATCGCGAATACGAGATCCGTTTCAGGGTTTGAGCTACAGAAATACTAGTTTTAGGCCAAAACATTTAGAAAGCGGGTTTGCGGGTTCTCTATCGATTTGACTTCAGAAAATTACGAAATTAATGTGGGAAGCCCTAAATGATCATAGAATGTTACCGTAAAAGTTTGAAAACGTTTTGAAAATGTTTGTATAGAAAATAAATTCATTAAGTTAAAACAGCAATATCTGAAAATGAATTTTTATCAGATCTTTTAGAGGTATTTGATGAAACCCGATCTTACTAAAATATTCCACAACTAGTCTGATATCTCAAAATATTTTTATAAGAAATTTTTGCAATCGTAAAACTCCTGACAAACCATTATAAGATAGTTTAAAAATTGAAAATAACGTGAATAGTTGTATTGAAAAAAATACGGACCGTTACAGCAACATAGCCCCCTCCCCCTCCCACTCTCACTCTTTGCCACCTCCTCTGACAACCCAGCCCCCTCCCCATTTCCCTCTTTCCCCGCTCATTCAAAACCCTAAAACCAGTCGGTTGGAGGCGGCAACGACGTGTTGGGGGTTGGGTTGGGTTTTTTTTTTGGGGGGGGGGGAGGACATGGAAGTTTCATTTTCCCAGAATGTATCCTAATTTATGGCATCTTCTGATGATCGATCCAACCTCTGATCAAAAAGATAGACCTTGGTTTTATTTCATCTCTTCAACAAGTTTAGTAATGAGCATAACGGCCATATTGTTTCGATGGAAAGAAGAACCTCTGGGGATTGAAGACTGACTTTCCTTCTTCGCTTAATTTAGAATAGAATAATTACATTCCTCTCTTACTTAGTCTCCCTTCTTCCCTTCCCAATCGATGAAAGAAATGTGGCGCATCAGACAGAAAGAACAGAAAAATAGCTTGTACACTACCAATGGGATAGCACCGGAAATGAGACTGACCCCTAAAAGGGAAGAGGAATGTAATGCGCCACTAAGAAACTAATAGGACAGGAAGAAACGAATTGGAAGACCCAGAAAAAGAGGTTAAACTATGATAATTGGATCGGGCTTTCGGTTGGTCTTTATTAGCTCCAACGGATTCGGCAAACGGCCATCGATGTAGACACATCTACAGCATTCTCCTCGCTTTCACAACGATCGGGTTTTGTGGAAAAATTTTAGAGGCTCGTGCTGATAATATGTTGTGAAGCATCAAATCTGAAGGGGAGACCACAGTCCTTTATTTATAGTAGAGGGAAAAGCGTACATGGATAGGGTTACAATAGATTTAATAAATTTTTAGAATTTTTAGAATGCTAATAAAATTTTAGAATTTTAGAATTTTAGAATTATAATAAGGGGGGCAGGGGGAGGGGGAGACCAGGATAAAAATAGGGCAACATTTTGAATTGCAAACCTGTGAAGAAGCAATTGTGCGCACGAGTAAAACGGTGTGTGCGAGAAATTCCCAAGCAATTTAAAGTCTGGCGTCTGTTTGGAGCCTACACATAAGAAATGCAACCAAGCGCTGGATTAATCAATACGTTGGCATTGACGTATTCCCTCTGATGATCAAGTTGAAGATAGAAGATAAACGCAATTACTTGTGAGGACTGTGCCTATTATGCAACATTGTTAAGAACATACACCACCATCCTTTAATCCAATTGTCCACATCTTTGCCTAGTTTCGACCATGCAACTCATGCACGAAGCACAATTTTGATTTGTTCGACCATCACGTGGGTTTGAGCCACGGTGGCGTCATAAACGTTATTCTATCATTTTTTTTTCATTTTTTCGTGAAACAATGAAAGTGTCGTGTTGCTTGAGTTAAGTCAGATGGTGATAACATCATATTGTAAAATACAGACAAATAAAGGGTAATTTTTAGAAATAATATCAATTTTCGACCAAAAAAAATATTCTCAAAAATCGACCAAATTTCGCCACGTCAGCGGCGAGGCGCGTGGCCTCGCCGCAGATGTGCTAGTTTGGACAATACCGCACTTGCCAAGTGCGGCATTTTTGACCGCACTTGCCAAGTGCAGCCAAAACTTGGCCGCACTTGACAAGTGTGGCCAAAAAAAGCTCCTTTTGGAAACCGTCTACTGCTTTAGTGCTTTACTGCTAAGTACAGGCCTCAGCATTTTGGCCGCACTTGGCAAGTGCGGTATTATCCACACTAGCCCATCCACCGGCGAGGCCTCGCGCCTCACCGCTGACGTGACGAAACTTGATCGATTTTTGAGAATATTATTTTCCCTGGCCGAAATTTGATATTATTTCGAAAAATTACCCTAAATCTAAAAATTACCCACAAATAAAAGAACAGAGGTCTCACATGTGATTTTAAAATTAAATTTGAAAAGATAAAACACTAACCAACATGCCTACAAGGCTACAATCAACATACAACATACCCAAAAAGGAACCAACTTCTTTCTTGTTTTCATCCATTATCAGAGAGAGATCTTTTTGGCTGCATATAGAGATACAAACACAAGAAGTAATATTGTTCAGATAGTGAATTCAATATTTGACGAAACAACCTCAGTCAAAATGGAACATGAACACCAACATTTGGTTGGTTATTCCACAAAGAAACAAATTAATCCACATTTTTTATGAAACCAATGCTCATTTGGTAACACACATGACCACCACAGACAGTTAATAGTATCAACCCCAACCCAGTCGACCTTATTGAGCAGCGGCATAAATTACAAGGATCCCGAGGGTTCGGTCCATGGCCAATTGCAGTGATCAACTCGAAAATATTACAAGAACGAGATACTGAGATACCACCAATAACCCATGAATCATGACCCCAACCCGACAGCATCCCATGCAAAATATGGACTGCATGAAAAAGAATTGGCAGCTAATATACAATAAAAATTAATGTTTCTCGATGACCAAGCAGTGGTATCCGCTGACAAGAATAATTACTCAAAACTCCATAATTTTGATCGATCACAATGTAAGCTTTATCCTCTCAGGTAATATTGATCGTGAAGGCCACGTAAGGATGAGACTCTGCTTCGCCTCCTAGGCCAGCAATGCTTGTGTCTTCATCAGCTTTCCAGAAAGTGCTGCAGAATGAGCGAAAAGTTGGCAGTCAGCAGATGGACATATATCGCAGTTGCAATTTCATCAACATCGTCGCCTCCATTCAAGGGGGGATCCAACCCACAGATAAAACTATAGCCAATTACCTGTTGAGATTCCCACAACGCTGTTCCAAGATGCTACGAACTTTTTTCTCGCTTTTTGCCGGCGGCGCCAACACTGCAGACTGAGATTCATTCAAATAGCCATGAATGGTGTTGGCATGAACAAAAAATGTAACAACCATATCTAGTTCACAAAAAGATTCAAGTACCAAAAATGATGGTGGTAGACCATATCTGAGTATGCTCTCTACAAATACTCTAACAGCACAAAAGTGCATCCAGGAACTGAAAACCTGCCAGATGATGTAAAGATAAGATTAACAATAGATATTACATTTAAATTCGCATCCAATTACCCCTTACTTATATCTAATATGATGTAATTCACATGAAAATTCTTTTCCAAGCTGAAATGTTATATTTTGTCTATGAACCATTGTGTGGACTACCAATTCCGTTATATCTGTATTAGTCTTCGGAGATTTTCCGCTAGCAAATTAATTTATGCCGATTTGTTTCCAAACACCTTCAACCAGTAGAATAGCTTTGTGCCAACATAAGATTGTCAGTACCCTTACTGGTGCATGTGTCACCCCAAGGAAGAGTCAAATGGGTTAAGCCTAAATTCTAAAACCTTGACAGAACTTCTGGCTGTTACCAAAAGCCTATATGGCACATGACATGGTCATGATCAGATTGCCTCATATTTAATAGTTTGAACGTATTTCAGTGTGCACTGGGCCACTGCACGCGTGCACACACACACAGGGGTCTTCTGTGCAAAAAGTTCGCACAAGAGTCTCATGCAAAAATATTTTATTTTTTCCAGATATTTTTATCAATTTTGTTGATGTGTAAGAGCAACTCAATTTTGTTGATGTGTAAGAGCAACTCCAACCCACATCTCTAAAAACCCCTCTTCAAAATGGAATATATCTAAAAGATGTCATTTTGGAGGATGGACAATTCCAACCCACCATCTTCAAATAAAATTTTTTCTTTATTTAAGCTTTACTAATGAAAAATATTTATCATTAAAATGGGATAATCTAATACATTATTTCTTCATGAAAGAAAATTATAAATAATATAAAATTATTATTATTTCTTGTTATATTGTAAATATTTTAAATTTGCTCGAAAAATATCCAATATTGGTCTCATTTTGTAGGTATAATTGAGATATTTCCAACGATACTAAAATTATTAAATTTGGTACTGTGGTTTGTAAAATACTTTAGTTGTAAATAATCATACTTAATTTAATAAAGGGTTAAAAAGGTAAAAACATAGGGGGTTTAATTTTGAAGGGGTGAATAGTGCCCCTTCAAATTTGAAGGGGCACTATTCACATTCTTCATTTCTGGCTCCATTTTGAAGACGGGTTGGAGTGGGTTTCATCTCCAAATTGAAGATTTGGAGATGGGTTGGAGTTGCTCTAATCTAAACATATATATACCTCAATAAAAATTATGGATGAAGCCTCCTGAGAACTGACATTCGATCAATCCATTACAAATTCATAACAATAATACTTGTTATAACGATCCAATTGAGAAGCAGATATGTGGATTCACTTAATTTTTGGAGTTTGGAGTGTGGATGTATAACCACATTTCATGGTTTGGATCTTTATTCCTCTCCAAACCCCAGCACCCCTTTTCGAATGGTTTTCACATGACGCTCTTTTTGCATAGGACTAATATATGTGTGTGTGTGTGTGTGGGGGGGTAAAGTGTTCCTAGGGTGACTCCTTAGATTAAATCTAAGGAGTCGCCCCCATTTTCCCTCATATCCCACAATTTTTTTGGATTTTATTTTTCATGGGGTTGTTCACCTCATAGATGATCAACATACCAAAAATCAAGCCATTCCAATACTTTTAGAGCCCCCATCTACCCCTTCAACTTCAACGGTCTGAAAACGTGCTGAAAACCCATGAAGTTGCAAGGGGTAGATGGTGGCTCTAAAAGTATTGAAATGAATTGATTTTTGGTATGTTGACCATCCATGAGGTGAACAACAAACCCATGAAAAATAATTCCGAAAAAATGTGGGATATGGGGAAAATAGGGGCGACTCCTTAGATTGAATCTAAGGAGTCGCCCTAGGAACACTTTACCATATATATATATATATATAAGGAATATGGATATATGCTGACAGCACATGAACAGATTTCATGTGCTGCCAACATTTTGGGGGTCCAAAAACATTTTTTTTTAATTTTTTTTGATACGTGTTCTACAACTTGTTGGCTCCCACCAATTTTCAAGTGAATCCAACACTTTGTGAGCCTACATCCATGCATTTCAAAAAGATTATTTTCACAGAAACACATCCATGCATTTCCATGCATGCATTTCCATCCATGCATCCATGCATTTCCATGTATTTCATGCATTTCAAAAAGATTGTTTAGAGTCTACATCCATGCATTTCCATCCATGCATTTCAAAAAAACACTTTTTGAGCCAACAAGTTGTAGAATACATTGCAAAAAAATTAAAAAAAATTTGACCCCAAAATGCTGACATCACAGGAAAAATGCAGATGCAATCAACACACATCCATATTCACACACACGCACACACATGACTTTTCTGGTGCGGCCCAGCCTCACCAGATACTTGGTGCGGCCCATCACAAAACCCCAAATTTTATTCAATTTTTAAAAACTTTGTTCCATTGGATTTGTTGTTCTCATTCTAAACCCCCAAAATACAGAATTTAGTGTGAACACTAGAAGATTTGACCCTCGATCAAGCCATTGTAAAAGTTCTATTGTTCTGAAACCGTTAAATATATGTATATATTGCAATGTCTTGATCGAGGATCAAATAGAATCGGATTTGTCACAATTTTGTACATCGAGGTTTTAGAACACGTACATCACATCTAGTTGAAAAAAATTGAAAGTATTTTTCTTATAAACTTTTTGACGTGGACAGCACCAAGTGCTTGGTGTGGTCCAACCTCAATAGTATATGTGTGTGTGTGTGTATATTACATTTGAGGACTTTTTTGAATTGACTTGCTGATTAGGACAAGTTGATGTCATGCTGATGTATGAAAAGGTTGATAGAAGAATGTCTAGGATTTAATCTTTGTAAAATAAGGGTTGAGATGAGTGTTTGGAAAAACCAAAAAACCTCATATGCGACTTCCAAAACTCCAACATTTGCTATTTTTCGAATGATTAGAATCGTTCATTTTAATCTTTATATTCTAAAATTCTAAAATACCAAATATCTGTTGAACCTAAAGTGTTTTACCTGTTCCACTCGTCACAAAAGTTTTATTCATGCAAAACTGTTACATTTGTAACAGGTGAATGAACGGATAAAACTTATTAGATGCACAAGGGCCGGGCTTCCGGAGCTTCTTCGGCCCATCGGGCCGGCCAGCCCGGCCTGTGGACGGGCCTGGGCCGGCTCGTGGCCCGGCCGCAAAGGGCACCGGGCCGGCCCAGCCCGGTCCAGGCAGAGTTAAATTTTTTTACATTAATCAATTAATTTATTAATGTATGGAGAAATACAAATTTCAATCTCTTTTTCTCGTTTCATTGATTTGTTTTTCAGCACTTGTCAGTTTGAAGTCCATATTATTCATTTAACTTTAAAAAATGTAATCAGTAATATCTTTTTTCCAAACCTTCTTTCCAAACCTTTTGCAGTAAGCCACATATATCAATTACATCATATAATTTTTAAATATGAGATTGTATGTTACGGTGCATGTTTTATCTTTAAGTTTAATTTCTTCTCTAGAGAATGTATAACAGATTTAAAAACTGATGGGAGAGCCAGAAGGGGGCTTGGTCCTAACTAATTTTTTGAATTTTAATTAAATACTTCCTTAAATGGCCACATTTGTATTTCAAATAACCAATTTTACTATTTGCATTCTAAAAGTCAATGATATTAAAGATGGAAAAAATCATTATGCCACTACCTTCTAAATTTGAAATTCCTTAAGTTTCTCCTTGATTTAAGGGATTAAATATGTAATACATTATATTTAAATTATTGCCATATTTTCTTAACCATTCCTAATATAAAAGAAGTAATACGGGCTCAGTAGTTCTTAATTTTAGCAATGAATTCATTCTAAACATTCTAAATTAAATTCATGGCTTCTGCCCTGAATATCATATCATGAACCAACCCAAATATCTTGGAACGAAAATTCTGGAAACTATGGAAACTAATATTGGTTAGATTACAGAGTAAATTAACTAATACTGTTGTGATTTTTTTCCATTTAAACCATAATTCGATCGTATCGTATCATATATTATATTTAAATATTTTTCCATTTTTAAAGAATTTTTAAGAATTGTTTAATGATTTTTTTATTTTTAAAAAGTTTTTTATTAATAAAAGCCTGGCCCGACCCGGATCCAGGCCGCGGGCCGGGCTTCCCGGCTCTGGACCCATCCCGGCCCGGCCCGTGTCCCGGTCAAAGCCCGACCGGCCGTTGGACACCCTGAGATGCACCCAATATTTAGTGTTTTGAAATTTTAGAATATATAGATCAAAATAAACCATTCCGCTCATCCAAAAAATAGAAAATGAAGTATTGGAGGCGTATTTGTGGCTTAGCCTCAAATATAAGGAAACTAGATGTGCTGCATGTCAGCGCATGAAATCGTTCCTTATTTTTATTAAATCTTTTAAAAGGATTGTACAGATTCTAAAACCTCAAAATCCCAAATATGGATGAACTCCAAGGGAATTCACTCTCGATCCACTCGTTATAAAAAAAATTTATTCGTCTAAAACCGTAAAAAAAAATTTAAAAGTGGAATGAGGATCAAATAACATGCATTCATGGTGTGTAGAATATATTTGAAAAAAATTAAAAAACAAAACTAAAAGGTGTATATGTGCATCGGTGCAGGAAAATTTTCTTCGCTGACGTGTAGAATATATTTGGGAAAAAATTTAAAAAATAAAAATAAAAGGTGTATATGTGCGTCAGTGCGGGAAAATTTCTCTCGCTGACAGCACATACATTATTTTGTATGTGTGTGCACGACGAAACTAGAAAGGACATAATAATGATGAAGACGGACATGTGGCATCTATCTCATAATCAGTCATATATCCAACTCAGATGTGTTGTTTTTTTGTCCCATCAAATCTAGTAGTCAAATGAATTAAACCAGTTGTTATGAGACTTCAGCTGGGCCACCAAATCAAGCATATTGGCTATAGATGCCACTAGATATTCATTAGATATAACAGTATCGCTCCAACTTGGTATCCATCAGATTGGGGAGACAGGCTGCTATACTGCATTAATAAGCATATCACCCCAACATGTTATCCATCAGTTTGTGGAGCATCTCATATTCTAGACAGCAACTGATACGATTGTTTATGTAACAAGAGGAAAAGATATCGTCAGTTAACACTACAAAAGTTTTGAAAGAATGCTACTAGCCACGATGATCAAGAATAATAGTAAATAACTTGGATGATCTTATTCATGACAAAAACTACTTCCTACCATATGAATCTTAGGTTGCCTAAATTTACAAGCATACATCAAAATAGAACTGTAGAGTATGCAATTAGGAAATATTATGAAGAAAGAATACTATTAGTAAAGAAGGTACCTCCCCATAACTGGCATAGCACCATTGCAGAAGAGAGCTCCTCAAGGTATCCTGGTCCTGCATTAGCTTTTCCAGCTCGTGTTTTCGACCCTCTTGATCTTCTGGACTATATTCAAACTCACGAATCTGAAGCATAGACCCAGAACAAAAATTGAATTGAAGAAAAAAATCAGACAACAAAATAAACAAAACACAAAGTGATACGCTTATCACCTACGAGAGGAGGCGCAAGAAGACTAAGGAGTGATTGCTGGACACACCGACGATTTGGGGATAGAATGTCTTTATGCACTACTAGTTGTTTTGTGTTGCTGTACGCACCACGCCTCTTCATTATATAAGAAAGGGCGTGGGCTAGGGTTAGGGTATCGAAATTGTAGCCGTCATTTGATATTTCCTAGAGTTCTCCGAGGAGATCTAGAAGAGAGTTTAGGCTTTTCCCTTAGCAAAAGCTAGGAGAGGGGGCCAACTCTCCCAAAATTGGCTAGTTATCTTGTAACCCTATTCCCCATTCAAATAAAAATCCCCAAATCTCTTCTACAAAACCCTAGTCCGCATCAATTTGGTATCAGAGCTCTGATCCAATAGCCGCCACAAGATCAGCTACGACGAAATCTATGGAGGGGAGGTTGGATGCGGAGATCGTTGAGAGGAAGAAAGAGACATCGGAGATCTTCAAGAAAATCGACGCGGCGACAGCGGCCACGGAGACACTCAGATCTGATTTGAAGGGAGATCTGGAGCAAGTGAAGGAGATGCTCGTCAATTTCACGGCCCAAAACATCACCGCGCCTCAGATCTCGCGTTCGAAGGAAGGAGCCTCCTCAGATCTGAATCACCAATCAGATCTGAGGGGAAAAGGAAAGGCAACGATGATTCCGGATCATGAAGGGGTGATCTTGGAAGGAGTAGATCCAGATCTGGACCTCGACGACGACGACTGGCAAGAGGACCTCTCCGAAACCCTAGGAGAGAGCTCCGAGGAAGACCCACCCCCACATCGGCAGCGAAGGAAGCGAGCGGCGAACCCCCCTGGGGGTTGTCGACAGCCGGCGACCCCCCAGGGGGCTCGCCGGAGGCGGGCGAGCCCCCCATGGGGCCGCCGAGGCTGCGCGACCCCGCAGGGGGGTCGCAGGAGCAGGGCGACCCCGCCTGGGGGTCGCCGGAGGTGGGCGAGCCCCAGACGGGGTCGCCGAGGGCTGGCGACCCCCTGGCGGGGCCGCCGGAGGCGGGCGACCCCCCCAGGGGGCCACCGGAGGTGGGCGACCCCCCAGGGGGTTCGCCGGAGGCGGGCGACCCCCCAGGGGGCTGCCGAGGGGTTGGGGACCCGCCAGGGCCCGCGCGGGCCCCTGACGGGTCGCGCGGACTCCGAAGACCCCCCACTCATCAAGGGGGGATTACGGGACCCGGGAGAGGCGCGCGCAGGGTGCGCGAGATCCGGAGTACTACGAAGACGATGATTGGGCCCTGGAAGGACGACGGAGAGATGAGGTGCAGGAATCAGAGTACAAGGACTACTTCCGCCACTATGAGGAGGGGTATGAGGAGGATGAGCGGTTCAGAAGGGAGGATAGGAGATGGGAGCCGGAGAGAGGCCGGTTTGCAGATCACCATCGTCAGCAGCGCGTGGATCGTTTTGACGGGAGGGATCCACGGGCGGATGACCGTATACGGAAGCTCCAGATGCCTGTCTTCGAGGGTAGTGATGCCACTGGGTGGATCTACAAGGCGGAGAGATATTTTGAGATGGCCAGACTGACAGAGGAGGAGAGGCTGAGGGCTGCGCTCTGTTTGGAGGGATAGGCCCTGAATTGGTGGAGATGGAAGGAGCAGTAGCGACCTCTGAGGACCTGGGAGGGGTTCAAGGAGGCACTATTACATCGATTCCGAGGCTCTCAGGCGGGGGGAGCTTATGAGCAGCTGCATGCCTTGAGGCAGATGGGGACTGTGCGAGATTACATTAAGCAGTATGAGGAGCTCACGAGTAGAGTGCGGGGGATGCCTGCAGAGTCCCTAGAAGGGTTTTTATGGATGGATTGAAGCCCACCATTAGGTCTGAGCTTCGCACTCTCAGACCGCATGGACTGGAGGAGCAGATGGAGTTAGCGCTGACGGTCGAGGATAGGTTGGCGGACGAGCGCCGCGCCGGGGGGGGCGTTTGGAGGACAGTTTTCACGACCACAAGCTGCCCCTGGGGGACAGTCAAGCGCTGCAGGAGGGACCCCGACAGGCGGAGGGAGACCCGGGGATGTGAGACCAGGAGAGCCATACAAGAGGATGACAGATGCGGAGATGCGGGAACGGAGAGCAAATGGGTTATGCTTCAAGTGCGACGAGAAGTTTACCCCTGGGCATAGGTGCCACAACCAAGCCTTGCAGGTATACGAGGTGTACGCTGAGGACTTGGAGGAGACGGCGGCAGATGAAGCGGCGGGGACCGAGGAGGCCGGCGAACCTCTACTACTGGAGGCGGCCGAAGTCTCGCTTAGCTCCATTGCGGGGCTTACATGGGTGCACACCATGAAGCTGGCGGGTAGGGTCCGTGACCTGGACGTGGTGATACTGATAGATAGTGGGGCCACCCACAATTTCGTGTCCCCCAGGGTGATTGAGAGTCAGGGCATACCGATGACGGAGACGGAGGGCTTTGGAGTCATGCTCGGGACCGGTGTGGTCGAGCAGAGTAGGGGCATCTGTCGTAACTTGATGGTGTCCATACAGGGAGTGGTGATCACCGGTGACTTTCTACCCTTGACGTTGGGCAACGTCGACCTGATTTTGGGGATGCAGTGGCTGCAATCGCTGGGGGAGACGAAGTTCAACTGTCGGCTGCTGCGGATGGAGTTTCAGGTGGACGACATGAAGGTGGTACTTTTGGGTGATTCGAGTTTGTGTTGTTCGTCTGTGTCCTACAAGACCATGGCGATGACACTCCAGGCTGAAGGAGGGGGGTTCTTGATTGAGCTACAGGGGTTGGCGACGGACGAGGCCACGGAAGAGACGATAGTACCACTGGAGGTAGAGCAGCTATTACAGGGGTTTGAGGGGGTGTTCCAGCCACCTAGCGGTCTTCCACCGCGAAGGGACCATGAGCACGCTATTGTGCTTAAGGAGGGGGTGTCGCCCATTAGCGTGCGCCCATACAGGTACCCCCAGGTGCAGAAAGACGAGATCGAGAAGCTGGTACAGGAGATGCTGCAGGCAGGGGTCATCCGCCCTAGTGCTAGTCCTTTTTCCAGCCCAGTGCTTCTGGTTAAGAAAAAGGACGGCAGTTGGAGGTTTTGTGTCGATTACCGTGCTCTCAATAAGGAAACTGTCCCAGACAAGTTTCACATCCCGGTGATTGACGAGTTGCTAGACGAGTTGCACGGAGCGGTGGTCTTCTCGAAGATCGATCTGAAGTCGGGGTACCACCAGATTCGCATGAGACAGGAGGATGTGCAGAAGACCGCATTCAGGACTCACAAAGGCCACTACGAGTTCCTCGTCATGCCCTTTGGGCTGACGAACGCACCTGCTACCTTCCAGTCATTGATGAATAAGGTCTTCCGACCTTACTTACGGAGGTTCGTTCTGGTCTTTTTCGATGATATCCTGGTCTACAGTGCATCATTACAGGATCATCTGGGCCATTTGGAGATAGTTATGCGAGAGCTGGAGGATCATCAGCTACAGGCCAACCGAAAGAAGTGCCTCTTCGGACAGGCGCAGGTGGAGTACCTGGGGCACATCGTGTCGGCGGACGGGGTGGCAGCCGATCGATCGAAGATTTCAGCCATGTTGGATTGGCCGCAGCCAAGGACATTACGGGCCCTGCGGGGGTTTCTGGGTCTCACAGGGTATTATCGGCGTTTCGTGAAGGGGTACGGCACCTTGGCGTGGCCCCTTACGGAACAGTTGAAGAAGGATAATTTTTGCTGGGGAGAAGAGGCGACAAGGGCATTCCCGGCCCTCAAGGCGGCGATGACGACGGTACCGGTGCTAGCACTCCCAGATTTTGAGAAGAAGTTTATAGTGGAGTCAGACGCTTCGGGCTTTGGGTTAGGGGCCGTACTGATGCAGGAGCAGCGGCTGATCGCTTACTTCAGCCAGGTTCTATCTTCCAGGGCCAGGCTGAAGTCTGTCTATGAGCGAGAGTTGATGGCGATCGTGCTGTCAATCCAGAAGTGGAGACCCTACTTACTGGGGAGGGAGTTTGTGGTACGGACAGACCAGCAGAGTCTGAAGTACCTCCTGGAGCAGCGCATGGTGGCAGAGGAGCACCAGAGGTGGTTGTCCAAGCTGAGCGGGTACAAGTTCGAGATTCATTACAAACCCGGCTCGGACAACAAGGCGGCAAATGCGCTTTCCCGATGAGATGAAGGGGTATAGGTGGTGGCTCTTTCTATCCCACTGTTGTTGCGGAGCGATACCCTGCTAGCGGAGATTG
This sequence comes from Scilla litardierei, assembly GCA_030789695.1. Lineage (NCBI taxonomy): Eukaryota > Viridiplantae > Streptophyta > Magnoliopsida > Asparagales > Asparagaceae > Scilla > Scilla litardierei. The sequence continues at coordinate 1,630,233 of CM061141.1, read as the reverse complement.
AGGCCGATGAGGAGTTGCGGCGGATCCGGGAGGCAATCGCTGGGGGATCTACAGACTTTCCGGGTTACACCTTAGAGAAGCGACTACTACTGTACCGGAGGAGACTGGTGATTCCCCGGACTTCTAGTCACATTCCTACTCTCTTCCATGAGTTCCACAACAGCGCCGTGGGGGGCCACTCAGGAGGATACCAGACTTATCAGAGGATGACTCGGGAGCTCTACTGGCCAGGTATGAGGAAGGATATTGCGAGGCTGGTTTCGGAGTGCGATATATGTCAGCGCCACAAATATCAGGCGACATCCCCAGTAGGTCTTCTACAGCCCTTGGAGTTACCGGAGAGGATATGGGAGGACATCTCGATGGATTTCGTGGAGGGGTTGCCACGATCGGAGGGCTTTACTACGATATTTGTTGTGGTTGACCGCCTCAGCAAATACGGCCATTTCATCCCTCTACGCCATCCATTTACTGCAGCGTCTATGACAGTTGCTTTTTTGAAGGAAGTGGTCAGGCTGCATGGGTACCCTCGCTCGATTGTGTCGGACAGAGATAAGGTGTTTTTGAGCACTTTTTGGAAGGAGATGTTCAGACTACAGGGGACAGCGCTGCGACGAAGCACGGCTTACCACCCACAGACGGACGGCCAGACGGAGGTGCTTAACCGCAGTGTGGAGACATACCTCCGGTGTTTTGCGTCAGAGACACCTAGGAAGTGGGCCGGGTGGTTGATGTGGGCTGAGTACTGGTACAACACCTCGTACCACTCAGCTGCGAGGATGACACCGTTCCAGATTGTGTATGGCCGAGATCCGCCTCACCTAGTGCATTACAGCAGGGGATCTACTCCGGTGTCAGGATTAGAGCAGCAGTTGGAGGATCGCGACCGGGTGTTAGAGGAATTGAAGCGCCACCTACTGCGAGCTCAGCAAATCATGAAGAAGAAGACAGATGCACATCGCAGGGAGGTGGAGTTCGCCGTTGGAGAACGTGTCTATCTGAAGCTTCAACCCTACAGACAGCGTTCTATGGCCCACCGGCGCAATGAGAAGCTGGCAGCGAGGTATTATGGGCCTTACGAGGTTGAGGCCCGGATCGGCAAGGTGACGTATCGGCTGAAGCTACATCCTACTACCAGGATCCATCCAGTCTTTCACGTCTCACATCTACGCCGAGCTATTGGAGATCACGTGGCGTCATCTGCATTGCCCCCAACTCTCACGGTCGACATGGAGGTCCTTTTGGCACCCGAGGAGGTTACAGGCATTCGTACAGGAGCATCAGGAGCACGGGAAGTTCTGATTCGTTGGTCGGGATTGCCGGAGTTTGAGGCAACGTGGGAGCTTTATGATCATATCTTGCAGCAGTATCCTGATTTTCACCTTGAGGACAAGGTGAAACTCCTGGGGGGGAGTAGTGATACGCTTATCACATACGAGAGGAGGCGCAAGAAGACTAACGAGTGATTGCTGGACACACCGACGATTTGGGGATAGAATGTCTTTATGCACTACTAGTTGTTTTGTGTTGTTGTACGCACCACGCCTCTTCATTATATAAGAGAGGGCGTGGGCTAGGGTTAGGGTATCGAAATTGTAGCCGTCATTTGATATTTCCTAGAGTTCTCCGAGGAGATCTAGAAGAGAGTTTAGGCTTTTCCCTTAGCAAAAGCTAGGAGAGGGGGCCAACTCTCCCAAAATTGGCTAGTTATCTTGTAACCCTATTCCCCATTCAAATAAAAATCCCCAAATCTCTTCTACAAAACCCTAGGCCGCATCACAAAGCTGCACCTCTCTGCTAAAAGGTCATAAATTTATTATGTATGTTTTTGAAACTGACAAGATATGATAATTTGAAATACAAATATGCACATAGAACAAACAAACCAACGCAAAATGGATTGCGAGCTATCAAATCTTTGTTAAACATTGATCTGCAATATATGAAGTACATAAATTCCTATGTAAACAGATGGCATGCAATCAGATATCCGATGTGCCTACAATATAAACAACTGATTTGCATATTTCAGCATTATGTATTTATATCTGTTGATTCATCAGCCATCATTGTAAGATATCTTTTGGATTTATATCTATGGTTTCAACTATACATTAAAATTAGGTCATTTTCTTATAGTCGATTAAGATAGTTGAATATATTCTCATGAATCTGCAATTTAGATAAATATTACTTGCGGAACAGGAGGAAACATGCCTGAAACCCTCTTTCACGTGCCGCTGTTTTAAAGTTGTCAGCAACCCTTCCAAAGAGTGTCACTGTGTAGAGAGCGTACTCATTGTCCTCATAAAGCTTCTTTGATGACCTAGGAACCTGGATTTATTTAGCAAATTTACTATCAATATACAGTACACGTATTCAAACAGTCATTTACATTCTAATGTTAAAAATATCAGAAGACGTAATCCATCAAAATTTTATTTCATATAGCCTTCATAATAACGTAATCTGATGCGACATATATTACTTGTATCATAATTATCGTTGCCTCAGCATGCACAGAATTACTACAAGAATTGAGTTTAGAATCATTAAAAAACACACCCTTATGACATCAAGTCTAAACCCGCATTAAATTTGAACACATTTTGACATTTTTTAGAAAGCAATTTTGGTTTCAATATCTTCCAAAGCAAATCGAGCCATATATTTCTCTACTCTTCCAGCATGTTTCTCATAAATCAAGATAATATAATCAGAAGTATTTCTTCGTTTAGTCCAAATAACTGACAATAAGCCAGATAATATAATCAGAAGTATTTCTTCGTTTAGTCCAAATAACTGACAATATGCCGGAATAAATAAGATCAAACGCAGTAAGTACTTCAAATCCATAATACCAGATCTTTCCCATTGACTGTTAGGTCTTATTTATGATTATGCAAGTCGCAAGCACACAAGATCAATTAGAATATGACATGTTTGGTTGCATGCATGATTGCGGAAATCATTGGGGGGAAACGGCTTGCAAAACATTGGATGAATGTTCTCATGTGAACAGCACTCTAATTACAGGGCTCTCCCAAAGTGTTCCTCTTTTAAAGAGGAAAAGAAGTTTTCCAAGTTTGCTAATGGGGCCCTCATTGACCCATCCAAAAGGGCATGTAAAAGTTTTACAAGTGGTGGAAAACAACCAAACAACTGTCCCTCTTTTGTCCCCTATAAGAAGAGTTTCTAAATAGTACTTTTCCAAGCTTCACATGCAACCAAACAGGCACTAACAATGCCTAAGCACATTTTTAACGGATCAAAACATCTTTCTCAACTATAACACACTATATTAAGATATAATAGAAACCTAATTCTTGTAAAAACCCTCAAAGTTATGTGCTTTGGAAGAACTCATTAGCCAAAAGTAGCATATGTCATTTGGTCCAGTTCATAAATTTTCGGCTAAAGTTGACTACCAATATTCAAATCCAAAAGAAGACAATGCTTCAACATCAATTACAAGACTGACAACAGAATGAAAATAATACAAAGCATAGAGGCTATTTAACCAAAGATCCTAATTTTAAATCTCTACTATTTACACCAAAAATCCCACGTATGAAGATAGAGCATTTGAATTTGGATGTACCCGCAATTGTCGGACTAGCACATGAAACACCTTTTATACAATTTATTTCATTAATATAATCCACTTTATAACAGATGAGAACCAGTCCAAGTGAAATGACATATTGCATACATATTCATACTCTGTAATTTCATTCTCAATTTAGTGCCTTCACAACATATGTGTTTAGTGAATATGCCAAGGAGTTCAAAATTTTATTTTCCACATGTATAGCATGTACCACAGATATGTTAACTGTAAAGCTATAAATTGCAGTAAACTTACCACATATGTGGTCAAAGTTTCATAGCTTGACAACCAATCCTTTTGCGAGTACTTGGGGACAACTGCAAGAAGTGTCACTAAATGGTCGGAAGTGATCATATCATCTGGCTTCACTAGGTTAGAAAGGTCTCGAACAGCTAAGCTGTAAGCAAGAACATAACAAAATAAGAGAAAAGTATTCTGATTAAACATTCTGAGTCTTTACATAAGGTTATCAATTTAAAGACGAGGATCATGATAAGCAATTTCTTGTACCTTCCAGTTTGTTTTCTGTTTATCGCATTAAGTTGACTGCGAATATTATTAAACTCTGCAGCCCGGACCTGCAGATTTGTTGGACACAAATTCCAAGCATAAGGATGATATTTCAAATTTGAATTGAAAATGAATGAACAATCGATCCTTCAAGACAATACAGGCATGCATACAAAACATCGCATCATGAAAACAAATCTTACAAGATTGCATTATATTGGTGAGCAAGAAACACATTAAGCCACATATCGTCAGTGACTGTTGGCAACTTCCTAGGTGCTTAGGTCAGGACTTAATCATTAAAGTGGTACAGTCTAGGCTGCCCTAAGAAGAATGCAATTCAGAAGGCAGCAATATGTGGATGCAAACAACTATTTCAGTGATCGATTAAGGTGTAGAATTACAAAAATCAAATAGGACAGTCCTGCAGTTAATTATACATCTCCCAAAATTTAATGGTAAACTCAGATGGCGGTTATCTTGATGTATAAGTATGATGAACCGCATGGGACTGACTCTTCTTATACTCATGCCACCCAGGGAGAAGAACTAGTGCTGTGAAACCAGGAAGCTTATTTCTCCTTCGGCAAACTTTCATATTGCTAAAAAGTGGTGCGAATTCTGTAAATAAATTCCTTTCATCCTTGAAATAAAATAAGTTTAGAATATGATAAAATTGGACTAATCTCCCTTGCTACTTTTGTTGAGAGAAACTAATAGCATAAGCACTATTTCAAATGTCCGTGATATGGCAACATGTCCTGACATGTCGGCCAATATGTTGTTCTGAGCACTCAATGAGTCACCACTACGATCTGAGGTAGTTTTATACTATTATCGATTTTTAGTAATTATTCCAACATGTCATGTTCAAATCTGATGTTTTGTCTGATATTTTGCCCGATACATAAACATTGTCCTTTGTACAGTAATTATAATAATGTTGTAATTGTGTGTTTGCTTGTTCTTTATATATGGGTTACAAGTTGACCGTAATTAATAAATAATTATAATAAAGTGTATCGTTGCAAGACACAAATATGCCATATGAAAGGCTTTACATTTAGGTTTTACAATTTTATTAGATAAATCACAATAAGGATACCACATTACATTAAATCTTTCGATACTTATGTATGTGAAAAATATATCTTTCCTTCTATAATAATGCCCGATATTTGCTTGAATGACCCGACATGTCGCCAGATATTTGTTACCCAATATCCCATCTGGCACTTGGATCCGACATCCATCAATATGAACATTGAGAATAGGCACTTGCAATTAAAGTAAGCATCTCCTCAAATATTATGAATAGCAAAATCAGGGATTTGTGTGTATTCAATATAAGTATATGGTTAAATACCAAACCATGTATAAATTCTTAACCTCTAGAATCACAAACATCAGATAGCCACCATGGTTGGAGTCATAATGTAGCAATTCAATTCGAGATGACACTGTGCCTTACATCTACTTTATCTGACAAAGATTTCCAAATTGCGCTCATCAATCATGAATTTACACAGTTTTCTTGAGCAAGTTTAAGTTCTCCAATCCTTTCTGCTTGATATAGACTTTTCTCTAAGAGCATGGCATGGAAAACGTTAAAGGAGATCAAGACATTTTACCAAAAGGAAAAAGTTATTCATTTTCGACTTTGAAATAGAAGCATGTCCAGAATTGAAGCTAGTAACATCAAAATCAGGTATCAGTTGGTTCAACGTCAATGCCATTTAGGATTAAAAGTGTTGTGAATCAAGCTCTGACAGGAGCCAGAAGTAAATGACTCTGCAAAGGAAAATAAGACTGCAAAAAAATTTCCACTGTTTTTCTCATTTGGTTGCAAAATGGAAAATGTAGGTACAAAAATGATGAGATGATATAGAGCCAACAAGATGTTTTTAATGATATGTAGGACATTTCTCCCAACCAATAATTGTGGTGCCCGACACACCCTTACATGAACCGTCCATCGGAGTCCGACACTTGTGAATATGTACATTTTTATTCCCCTTAAAAAGATGTACCACATGAACTATGTTGTGATCTCTTTTGACTGAATCTATTGTCTTATAGATCATTCTAGTAAAAGAATGTACGACATAAGCTATAGCATGCCCTCTTTTGACTAAAGATAATGTTCTACAAATCATTCTAATAAAAGTTTGTTTCTTTTTATATGAATAAAAACCAAATATATATTTTTTGTGAGTTATTATTTCATATATGCAGAAGAAATATACACATATATATACATGTCCTTCTGTCTAGAGTCGGATAATTGCTGTATCCAACACCCGTGTCCATGTCGTGTCCATGTCAAAGTATGACGCTTGTGTCTGTCTCCCCTAATCATTGCATTTATCCTTCCTTTCAAGTTATTAAACTCATGTTTCTCTGCAAATCAGAGCAAAAAACTCTCATTCGGGTTCCCATATCATGTGAATAAGACAGATTGCACTGGGGAATCCATTCCACGAAATGAGCACAAGTTTTACTTTTCCATATCTACAAGATTTAAGGGACCGCTTAAAATCCACTTCTTTATTCTTTCCCTTGAAACAAACAACCCTTAGAAATATGACTGATTCTTCATCACCTCACATGCATTCCATCTTGGAGAGTGCAGATGACCATAGCTAGAAATATGAGAAATTAAGGTTGAGTGCACCCACTATAAAAGCTAAAAAGACAACATACATCCATTGCATCTTTGAAATATAACTACTTGGGTATGTAAACTGTAAAAATAAATTCATCTGATCCATAGTTATAACATGCAGCATACTTATCACTAGTAAAATTAGGTGCCCTGCGCAAAAGGAAGGGCATGCCAACTGTGTACATTGTTCCTGGCATGCCTGTCAGTTGTTTATGGAATTTCTCTTATGAATATGCATTAACTGAGTGTGATGATGGCCTGTAATGTTTTATAAGACTGTAATAGATTAAGTAATAAATCATTTTTTATGATTTAAGTTTAAGATGCTTTCATATGCAGGGAATGTTCTCTGACACCCATATAATAACCACAACTCATAGTTTTGAGAGTGCAAAGTGGAATTTTGTAGCTTCATCTAGAGAATTAATACTCCTACTACTGAGATCAAATTCCAGAGTTGGATAGTTTGATCTATGTGATTCTTGCATGAACACATAACTGTCAATTTTAATGAGAATTTCACATCATCAAAGTGGTTTCTCATATTTCAGGAAAGAATAAAAATAGACAAATCTGAGAACTAACTTCCCTAGTAATTAAATCTATAAATCATACACCAAAACTGTTCATGTACCTCTAACAAATGACCTCGCTGTTGAGGTCATATATAGCACACATAACATCAGAATAAACCTTCTAGCTGATAAAAATGTCAAAATATAACATGTGGCAAGAAGAATGATATCAAGTGAGTAATACTGCTTTCAGATAATGTGATCCTGAGATAAAAAATTAAACCAGACTGCAACTAGCTAATTCCCAAAAAAAAAGAAAGAGGAAAAAAGATTTCACATGCATATCTACATCAAAATAACTAAAACAGAAGCTGTCCGCTTATTTTAACACTTCAAGTTTATACAACAAAATTAACAAAAGAAACATGTACTAAGAATCTAAAGCAAACTACATATGTATTTGCCAACTTCTTGGTACAAGACTGAAACTATTACCAGCATTCCAAGTTTAGTTTTTTTTTTGTTTTCATGTCTGATTACAAAGAACTCAATGCATCTTTGAGCATGACGCAACATGTGTGTCTATCCATGTCAAACACTGCAAACCTTTATTCACCTCAAGAGTATGTAAAGATAAAGTGGTTGTACTTTCTTAGACAATATCAAATGATGTGTGTGTGTGTGTGTGTGTGTGTGTTAAAACACAACTGTTTTTGAATTCTATGGCTGACTAGGACAAACAAATTGATAGAAAGACGGCTTGGATTTAATCTTGAGGAATGAATGAATGAGATAAGATTTTATGGAAAGTTTTGGAAGAAAAAACATTTCTAGGGAATGAAAGTTTCTGGAGAAATGAAACGTTATGGGGAATGAAAGTTTCTGGGGAAATGAAACTTTATGGGGAATGAAAGTTTCTGGGTAATAGCAGAGTGCACGCAATTAATACATTTGGAAAAAGAAATTTAACTTGCACTTAATGCTGCAGATCGAATGCTGCTACATATCGAATGATCTCCCCCTCAACGCAGGACCCACCGTCTCTTCGACGCATGTGGCAACAAGATGAGAATAATTTCCCGCGCCGACGGTGCCCGCTAAATTTTTTTACTCTAATTTATTGTTCCACGCAGAAAACGCCCGCGCCGAATTTGTTCTACGCCGAATTTGTTGTTTCGTGTCGAAGGCGCTCGTGCCGCTAAATATTTTTACGCTAATTTATTGTTCTGCACAATTTTGACCGTGAGAATAATTTTTTGGGGAACAAAGATTTCGTGGGAACCGTGCCCGCGGTCACGGGTTATGACTAGTATATATATATCATTTTATTACAAGGTACTTTTTATAAACAACCAAATGCATGCATATATATAAGTTAATAGATTATAACCAAATACATACACTTATATGAATTAAATAGATGCTAGTGTAGTGAAAACATGCATGTTACCCATGTCCTCGTGTACAATTAGGAAGTCTGTCATGTTTGACACACTGTGTCTGTGGCATAGCACAGCACCAGTGGCCAGAGTTACTATCACTGGTAAAATGGTAAATTCCACTTAGACCCTTAGTCCTTTAGAATCCATATAACCAAACACTTACAATCTTTGATACTAACACTAAGATTCCTGAATTACCCTAAAATTCTAGTTTCAATGGGTCTTAATATAACTTAACCTTTATTAGACAGTCAATCTAATGGGTCACATCGTTATTCTTAAAGGGGTCTTAGAATGGTGACAAAAATTGTGAGTATTTCGTTATGGATACCACATGGGGTATGAGTGCAATTTATCCTAAGCAAAAAACACAGTAAAACTAAACTACTGTGATAAGGCCAAAGCAATGAAATCAATAAACAAATAAGAATATGTGTAATCAATTCAATTGACCTTCATGTCATCTTCAATTTTGGCTACTTGACCATGAATGTTATCAACAGTCTCCCGAAGTGGCGACATTGTTGGGTACTTAGCTTCATCCCAAACAAACCTAAACCAACAACGTAAACTAACCATCATAACAGACAAAAAAAATACATAATACAACTCGATCAACCAGAAAATGTAAAAAATTTCAGCCACAAAAAAAATGAAAAACCTTGTGAGATATGAATCAACAGGGACTCCATCAACAGTCAGAGACCCGCCGTCAACCCCAGAAGACCTCTCCAGCTCCTCAATCTGCCGCCGGATCTTGTGCGACACTCCTTCTATAAAAGCATTCGACTGCCAGATCTCACGAATCAACACCAGAGCAAGCTGAGAACTTCCAACAGCCATAAAAACCAAAATTTCAGTCGAAACGTCACATAATTTACCTTCACTAAATCGTCGCTGAGAGCGAGGAGTGAATCTAGGGTTCCAACGCGGAGATCCGGGACATTGAACTACAGATAGCGCGAAAAACATCGTAAAACCCCCTAAATCGGATCAAAATCACTAAAATTTGCGAAAATTGAGGGTTTGATTACTCGATAGAGAGGAGTGTCGAAAGCTTGCTTGGAGACGGACTCTTGCAGGCGGCTCCACAGAGAGGACGCCGATTCTTGGACGGGGAGAGACACCACCCAGTATCTTGACGCCATTAAACTTGAAAAGGGAGATTTTCTTCCCCCTTCGGTCCGCGATCGGTCGATCCACGAGAAATGAATCTGCGCGTCTTTTTTTTTCGTGTTGTTTTAATGGGAATTGATTTGAGCACCCACCGTTTTACTCCGCGCACATATCACCTATTCACAAGTTTGCCACGTGCTCTTCCCAAAATATTGAGAGTTGTTACGCGCACATACCGAATTGCTTGTGCGCACAAATACTTATTCTAAAGTTTGTCATTAAAGAATTTCTCCTATTGTTCCCATCGTACATAGCGGTTGTGCGCGCTGAGTAAAAATCCACCGTCACCCATTATCACCTTTTCATTGTGCACAACCACACAACGCGGAACACGATGACGATCCATGTAGATATCAAGCGGTCGTCGTCGATTGGGTCGAGGTCTCTTACGCAAGCAATCAATTGTCTGAGGAGCCAGATTGCGTAAGCAATCAATCATCCGATCGATGATCCATGGGGCAAGGCGAAGAATGAAGAACAATAGAGAGAAAGTTTGGTTACGCAAGCGACAAACCTCAACCCATCTGATTGAAATCCATTTAGCGAAGAGAGTTCGTCGTCGTCGGATTGCTTCTCTGTAACCAATTGCAGTCGTCGTCGGAGGGGTCGAGGTCGTCGTCGTCGGATTGCTTCTCTGAGCTAATTGCAGTCGTCATCGGAGGGGTCGAGATCGTCGTCGGAGGGGTCGATGTCTCTTACACAAGCAACCCATCGTCGTCGAAGGGGTCGATGTTGACAGTGCGGCGGACATCAGCGAGGGTGGGGGGTGGGCTATGGCTGCTGAGCGGGGGAGGGCGAGGAGCTGCTCGCGGTTATCGGATCGGAGTCTGAGTTGGAGTCGTCACAGGCAGCCGTGGTCGGGGTCGGGGAAGGAGAGGTTTTGCTCACCGTGGTCGAGGTCGGCGGTCGCCGTGGCCGGATGGTGCGTTTTGCTCACTGCGCACAACGGGTGCAATTTGGGGTTATTATTTGTTGTGCTCGGGTGAGAAATTTTGAATGGCAATTTCATAAATTAGTCGAACTCTGGACCTGCACAGAGCAATTCGATATGTCCGCATAGCAACTCCCAAAATATTTTCATGTTTTACCACCGGCATATACCCACCATTTTACTACACCGACATCCCTACATCCGTCAAGGAGGACGCGTTGGCGGATGTCGTCCCCCTTCGACCTATCCGGCCCTCCTCTTCATCTCCGCCCGCCCCTTCATCCGCTGTTTCCACCCCTAAACCGCATAGTGTTGGGCCGCGCCATACATGATGGGATACAGAAAAATCAACTTTCGAACTTCAAAAAACAAGTGTTTGGGATCCAAAAAAAAAATTCAAAAAATAATCTTTATTCCTAGATTAATCTTTGAGTAAACATGAGAAGCAACAAACTATGGGTTAAAATGAGAAATTAAAATGTTTTAATAAAATAAAAGCATACCCGGTGGGACTCGAACCCACAATCGCCTGATTAGAAGTCAGACGCCTTATCCATTAGGCCACGGGTACCTTGGGATGCTGGATTTCTTTGTTATTAATATTTGCGAATGCTTGTAGAATTTAGACAGGACCGTGATAGAATAATTTGTCAAAAATAAAAGTGGGTTTCATTATTTTCTAGGAATTAATAACCATCACGTGACCGAAAAAGAAATTTTAATAATAGGACTACGGTTTGACGGATTGGTTCCGATCAACAATAAAGTGGGCTAACTCGAACGCCTTGGGACGATGTGGATCCTTGTTAGCTTGAACGATCGGGCCTACGTGGCGGCTAGCAGATGCGGCCGAGCTATTGAGATGAGGGCCGACCTAGCTCATAGGTGTTCCGAGCTACTGAGAGAGTCGTCTGCTAAGCTATCCGCAACATATGCAATCGTTAGGAGATTCGAACATGGGTTCCGACACAAATCCACTCTGATGCGTAAGTTAGTAGGGAACTAAAGGAGAACTCGGGGGCATCGGGATCGATCTGAAGGGAGATCATCTGAGGAGCTGTCACACCGAGTGAAGGAGTAAGAAATGTAGTGGAGAGTAAGAGTTGTCAGAGTACCTTGTACTTAGTATGTCTGGCGTGTCACAAGTTCATTTGAGGTTGTCTTATAGGTGAAGATGTCCATTCAGTGCCGTTGCTAAGTAACCGCTTTGCCATAATAGTGGCACATTCATTCCTTGAATTCAGGTATAAGGATGTCCGTCCACTATGCCGTTACTGAGCCCATTTACTAACCCATTTCTCAAGACAGACATGAGAGTTTAACGGCATAACATGAACCGCATCTGACCAAGTAACAGCTAGACATCTATGTGGGCTCCATGGGCTTGATGGGCTGCATCGCCCTTCTTAGCGGGCTTCGCGTACACGAGTATCAATATTCCACCAGTCTCTGGGAGCCGGCTCAATGCTGTAACAACTACCTTCAACCTTCAAGGTGCATTTGGTATGCATACTGCAATTTTCCTCTCTGGATTCATATTTCCAAGAATAAAATCTTCGGCTATCATATTCATTGGAGTATAACAGTCATATTTGGTGCATCTAATAGAAATTATTTGGGTCGTTCATTCTCGTGTAGGCGAGTATAACAACATAGATCATCCAAAAAAACTTTTAAAAAAATTCCGAAAAGTAAGAACATGTAAGTGCGCAAGCAATGTGGCTTAATTAAGAACATGTGTGTTCTCAGTCACAAGTAACAAAAACGTAATAATGTAATTAAGCCTAATATCATGAAACGTGATTAATATCATGAATCTGATTTGGGTCTAAATCATGAATCGCAAGTTTGAAATATATGTCGACTTAGTGTCGTCATATAGTGATAGTATATTTGATTTCAAACCTGCAGATAAAATCCATATCCATTCGTATGTGGATTAAAAAATTTCAAACGCTATTTGTTTCATACGATGGTCAAAATAATCTCAATAAACCATCAAAATCAAGATTTATATATAAAAAGCAAATGCGTAGAAAATCAATAGGCTACAGATGCCAAATATCAAACGTGAGTAAAAATCACATAACCAAAGCACCTCAATCTGTGACCGATCCCAATTAGACAAACGTCTAGAGTTATTTCAAAAATAAGTGAGTAGAAAACTGAGGTGCAACAAACTGCATTCTAAGCAACAAAGGATATCCAAAGGGCAGCAAAACAAAGGATAAAGATCAAACAAGACGTTTTCTTCAAAAAAGAATAGAGGCCCATGCTTTGAGTTTCATACATAGGGAGCCTTCTTGAAGAACCAAAAGTTGGACATCAAATTCACTACCAATCTCGCTGGCGATCTCGGTCCCTCCCATAGTCCCGGACTCTTTCATAATCATAATCATAATCACGGCCTCTGTCTCTTCCCCTGCCTCTTTCCTTCTCCCTGTCCCTTTCCCTGCTGCGGCTCCTCCGCCTCTCCCTCGGGTAACCGTATCCGTCTCTCTCCCGTCCCTTGCTGCTCTCTCTGTCGTCGTGGTCCCTTCCTCTCTCTCTGCTTTTCTCCCTGCCATGTCTTTCAACAACACCTGCAGACATCATCCAAAGCTTATCGGTCTTTACTTCGTATAACTAAGGTACTTACTAGAAGTCTTACTAGAAGTTACAGGAGTACCATATAAAGCATCTGGGATAAGCCCCGATATGCCCAATGCTCAGACTAGCACTCCATATAACTTACATCTTTTGGTAGTCTGATAGAAATTAAAGGATGAATGTTGTTGATGATTATTGACGAGTGAAGGACTTGCAACAGGTGGTCATATAAGAAGCGTGAGGGTGTTGCGGATCTACTCACATAAGCCCATAGGCAGCTGTGGGCAACTCCGTTTATTAAACATCAATTATGGATTTCAAAATAAACCGAAATACGTAGTGAACAATTCTCGTACCCCCAATCAGCGGTCACCCTATATCCTCAATGCCAGCAGCCCACTAACATGAACATCCCATGCCCCCATTCCAATGGGAACATCCAGATTGCCCAAAACAAAACATCAAACGTAGCTGCATGTTAAAATTACTGAGAGAGAATACCTAGCTCCTCAACTTCCCATCCGGCACGCCCTGACCCAGGTGGCGCCTGTCCAGGTTCAGCTTGATGTGTTTTGGCACGGAATTTCTTTTTGAGATTTCCAAATTCATCATACATCTCACCGTCATCCTGAGAGTATACAATGAATTACTTCGAGACAGGTAATTCTACAGTACTGCCAACAAAGGATGCTAGGAAGCCTACCTCTTCAGCTTCTTTCCGTCGTCTTCTAGTTTCCTCTATTTCTTCTTCATCCAGTTCTTTATAGCCACCAGCACGGCCTCCTCTGAGAATTTGGAAATAATAGAATCAAGTTTCAGCATAGGCAACAAGTCATCCAATATTTTTCTTCTGAGTTAAACTACAGAGCACATGATTAAAACGTGCAGGAATTAAACAGCTATCAAGTTAAACGATATCAAAAACACAAGAGAGATACAAAGTAGCAGCAGGAAGCATGCACATGGTTTTCCGATTTCTTCCTCATATTTCTACTGCCATTCGAGATACTACTGATTCAACCTAATATTTTGTTTCACTGCTGTTGCCAGTGCCATATGACGTTGATGCGGCTGGGATTTGTGGGCCAGGGGACAAATGATGTAACTTTCCTCTATTTATAGAGAGGAGCCGGCCCTAATGGGGGCACGCGGGATTTGTTGAGTAATTCATCTAGCTTATTTCTTTAGGTCCTAGTTAAATTGTAGTAGAATTTTCCCTATTTCCCTTAGATTAAACCCTAGCTAATTGTCCTTTCAATTTGTAGTTGTTATTTAGCGAGTAGTTGAATTGTAGTAGCCACTTTATAATTTCAGAGTTTAGCAATAAAAAGCCCATTTAACCATCAAAACCGTAGCGGATCGCATCAATTTGGTATCAGAGCACTACGATTCATGGCGACTCAGGCGGAGAGCATCAAGGCAGTGTTGGAACTCTTCATAACGCTACAAGATGCTATCCTTCAAATCCTACTTCAACAAATTTCAGATCTGAAGACGGCGACAATTTCAGATCTGAGAGCAGCGACGATTTCAGATCTGAGCGAAAAATCAGATCTAGGGCTAAAGGCGACGCCTTTGGGCAAGGAGCTCCAGTTCCAAGGTGATATGACACCAAATCTAAAGGTGATCCTCCACTCACAAGGTGATCCGGCACAAAATCTGAAGGTTTCAATTGTAGATCTACCAGATCTGGAGAAGAAGGGGAAGAACGCCGCACATCTGGAGAAAATGAAGTCATACGACGAAGATCTGAAGCCCGATGAACTAGATCTGACTTTGGAGATCAGCAAAGACCCAACTCCGGCAGCGACGGCCTCCCCTGTGGTCGTAGCAATTCCAACGGACTCCCGGGGGCCGCCACGAGTCCGACGAGTCACATGGAGGCACAACGATTACAACGCACACCTTCAGCTGTGCGGTGAACACGTGGAGGGGCGCCCGGAGCCCGTCGTGCCCTCAGAGGGCCTCGTCGGCCCCAGCGAGCCCCTGGGGCCCACAGCTGCTCCGACGGGACCACTGCTGGCTCCAGCGAGGCGATCGAAGCGAAGGCTGGTGGCCGCGTGGGCTTCTGGGTGTCGACGACGACGGTTTTCCGACTCACCACCGCCACCAGTGGGGGCGCCTCCCCCAAGAGAACCCTCAACGTGGTCATCGGACTCCGGCGTCGCCTAAAAAAGGGAAAAACGTCGGTGCAACGCTTCGAGTGCCGCCAGTGCCATCTTGGACCGCCAACACACCTCTCCGATGCGCCTTGCCGAGGCGAACCCAACAGCCCTAGTCTAGCCGTCAACGGACAACGAACTCGTCGGAAAACGTCGTTGACGAGCCGATGACGGCTCGGGTCGGCTGGACCCCAAGCCGCAGCCGTAGGCTCGAGTTGAGCCAATAAACCGTGCCTTTTTCTATTTTCTGAAAATTTTGGGTGATTTTCTACCGATTTTCTGCGCGGTTTTCGATTTCTGACGTTTTCGGGCCCGTTTGGAGTCCAAATTCAAGACGGAAAGAGCCAGTGCGTAGAAGACTCATCCACAGACACTTCCCCACTTCCGCAGCAACATTTCGGGGGAGATGAAGATCGTGGGTGGCCTTTTGATCCAGTAGGAGGCGATGAGACATGCTCCAACACTCGAAAAACGCACTCGTGGACTTCATGCACCACCTTGAGAATAAGGTGGATTTTTCGGGGGCGAGAAGGCAAGGTCATGAAGTCCACGAGTGCATTTTTCGAGTGTTGGAGCATGTCTCATCGCCTCCTACTGGATCAGAAGGCCACCCATGATCTTCATCTCCCCCGAAACATTGCTGCGGAAGTGGGGAAGTGTCTGTGGCTGAGTCTTCAACGCAGTGGCTCTTTCTGTCCTGAATTTGGACTCCAAACGGGCCCGAAGACGTCAGAAATCGGAAGCTGTGGGTTCCCTTGGGTTCGTCTTGGGGAGGCGCCCTCACTGGTGGTGGCGACGAGTCGAAAAACTGCTGGTGGCAGCATCGGCGACGCCCAGAAGCCCACGCGGCCACCTGCCTTCGCTCCGATCGCCTCGCTGGAGCACGCAGGGGTCCCGTCGGAGCAGCTGCGAGCCCCAGGGGGCTCGCCGGGGCCGACAAGACCCCCAGGGGCACGGCGGGCTCCGGGCACCCCTCCACGTGTTCAACGCGCAGCTGAATGTGTGTGCCGTCATCGCTGAGCCTCCCTGGGGACTCGTCGGACTTGTGGCGCCCCCGGGGGTCGCCGGAGTTCCTACGACCACATGGGAGGCCGCCGCTGCCGGAGTTGGGTCTTCGCAGATCTCTGGAGTCAGATCTGGTTCATCAGGCTTCAGATCTTTGTCTTATGACTTCTTTTTCTCTAGATCTACGGTGTTCTTCCCCTTATTCTTCAGATCTGGTAGATCTACGCTTGAAACCTTCAAATCTGGTGCCGGATCACCTTCGGAGTGGAGCTTCGCGTCGAATAGCGTCGTCTTTAGCTCCAGATTTGTTAGATCTACGCTTGAAAGCTTCAGATCTGGTGCCGGATCGCCATGGGAATGGAGCTCCTCACCGAAAGGTGTCGTCTTTAGCTCCAGATTTGGTAGATTTATGCTTGAAAACTTCAGATCTGATACATGATCACCTTGGGACTGGAGCTTCTTGCCCAAAGGAGTCACCTTTAGCCATAGATCTGATTTTTCGTCCAGATCTGAAATTGTCGCCGCTCTCAAATATGAAATTGTCGCCGCCTTCAGATCTGAAATTTGTTGAAGTAAGGTTTGAACGATAGCATCTTGTTGCTCTATGAAGAGTTTCAACGCTGCCTTGATCTTCTCCGCCCTAGTCGACATGGATCGTAGTGCTCTGATACCAAATTGATGCGATCCGCTACGGTTTTGATGGTTAAATGGGGCTGTTTATTGCTAAACTCAGATCTGAAATTATAATGTGGCTACTACAATTCAACTACTCGCTAAATAACAACTACAAATTGAAAGGACAATTAGCTAGGGTTTAATCTAAAGGAAATAGGGAAAATCCTAATACAATTTATCTAGAAACTAAATAAATAAGCTAGATGAATTACTCAACAAATCTCGCGTGCCCCCATTAGGGCCGGCTCCTCTCTATAAATAAAGAAAAGTTACATCATTTGTCCAATTACGATAATGCCCCTAGCCCGCAAATCCCAGCCGCATCAGATGTAACACTAGTGTTACCTAAAATGTTCCTGGTAAAAAGTTATAGCATTGTTAAAGTTGCCAAACACATTACATACAGCTCTTCACTTTATTTATGACCTATGACATTAATGTAATTCCTGCAGTAAACAATAACATCATACATTTTTGCACATACTCTTACTTAGTGTAGAGAATTTAGATGTTTTATCTTTGGTTGCATGGGCTTAAACCACATCTGTAAGAAAGGTAGAAATAAGGTCAAACTTCCTGTGAACTGACTAGTTTCCACAACCGGTATACTTGTGCTTAATAACCTTGGTCAGGAATTTGGCAGCAATCAGCAGAGGTTGGCACAAATTGACAACGGTAAATGAAAACTTGGCTAATTCCTTTCAGAAGCTTTGCTAACTTCCACTCTGGCTCGTAGCCAAGCCTAACATTGATGGGAAAGGCAAAGACAATTATAATGATGATGATGATGAACAGTTCTTTCTTTCTTTCTTTTTAAATTTTATGCATTTTCGTTTGGGGGTGATGCGGGTGGTGTGTTATTGGGCCAAACACCGGCTTTCTGGTTAAGGCACAGGCTCAATCAGTCTCATTCCAAGCCAAACCGCCGGAAGATCATTGCAGTGTGCTTGAGAATAGAATCATCCATCAACATGAGAGCACGTTTGTTACGCCAGCTGTCTCCACCCCCTCCTTACCTCTCATCTAAGTATGTGTCCTAGCAAATGAGAATATCATGGAGAGGATATTGTCATAAATTTCATTTATGCCACGAAGTATGTAGGTGAAGGCCAATTGTTAGGGAGTTTTAAAGCTGGAAATCAATACAATTCTAAATTTCCCCTGCTCTTCTTCTTTCATTTTTCTCAATTCCCTCCTCTCTATCCTCTTCCTGTATCAAATTCTCCTTCCTCATCTTAAAACGGCTCCAGGAGCTAATACACAGACGGGAAACACCCTCGCGGGTGCTGACAACTTGGATTGTTAAGAACCTAGCATGAACCCAACCCAAAACCAATTGGCAGTAATGGGTGAGGATGCCCACTAGACTATTAAATTATCCCATTTTTTTCTTTTTTTCCCATGTGGGACTATTGGTTCCCAACATACCACCATACTTCCATAAACCGACGTCCTAAACAGGTTCCCTCTAATGAGGCTATTCCACCAACGGTGCCTTCACTATAGTGCCATCAGCTCGCCAACGATGGCTTCAATCTAGTTAGTTGTAGGCAAACTTTTTTGATGGTTTCGCGCTAAATTTTCTACATAGTTGTTTCTAGTGGCTTAATCCGATACTAGGTAGCTGTTTCTGTCACATACCAGTAATTTTAATCAGGCATCTAGGTACCATTTACATCACCGATCAATAACTTCAAACCGGCTTCTATAAAACCTTTTTCATGTCCTAGCTCAGTAGGTAAATGGGGCTCCTACTCCCTCATTTCCTCCCCATTCGGTAGGGATTTGTTGTTGTAGGTGGAGTTCTGTTGGGCTTCGGAGTCCTGAGAAGATGATGTTTGCACAAGATGTTGAACGAACTGATAGTTTGCATTCTCTCTATTGTTTAAACTAAAATTCCCTGTGAAAATATTCATCTTCTCACGGTCCGCTTCGACCCACCTTAAATCCTCTACAGCCCATTTCAATTGAGATGAGATCCCATTCATCCGTTGGATACCTCTAGTGTGAAGCGAAGCAAGCCAAACTCCACCTGAGAATTCGGATCTGATACCTCCAGAACGGATCCAATGACTGGCTTTGATACCAAATTGTCGAGAACCCAACAAGCATCCAACCCAAAACTAATTGGCAATGGACAGAAAGGCCCACTAGGCTCTTAAAATGTCCTGGTTTACATAGTTTCCCGCAATGTGGCACTATTGGTCCCAATCAGTGAAGGTGGGGATGCTTGGAAGGAAGATTGCCCATATCCCCAGAAGTAAAATCACATGGCAAAAAAAGTAAAGGCATACTAAACATGCACATAAAAATGACACAATTGGCTTGTTATACTCGAGCAACCCCACTTTAAGAGTCTGACTATAACCAAAATAATAACAATCAGAAGAAGTCTTGGAATCAGACACTAGGTTTGCAATAGATTCTCCAATATTTGACCCAATTTAGGGGGGAAACATGAACTTGTGATCATCCAAGTCTTCAAGAAATACAGCATGAATATCATTCTAATGGTTCAAAAAAGTTCAACAGTCAAAAAGTTTTTCAAAGAAAAATTTACAAGGGGCCACAAGTCAGTTGCCATATTACCTCACACCACCTTCATTATGACCAGGCTTATTAGTGTTGCAAATATTGCACTTCATGCGCTTTGCCCAGTTGATGTTGCCACACCTGAAATAATAACCCAACACATATCAGGCAAATAATAAACGAATGATAAAACCAGTCAGCCTTGATCTTCCATCACATATCTACTTCTGAAATCTAATCATAACAGTTACATCAGAAACTGAGTATGCTAAAATATATGTGAATATATTTGAATACACAGTTTTCTAAATATAATAATACATGAAAAAAGGTGTATATATATAATCAGATTTTCTGTAGACCCAAAATGGACAAAAAATACTAGCATTGGGTATGTACCCCCCATGCAAGCCTCCACAGGTAATTACAAGTACCGGGGAAATTCTTCAGATAATTGAAAGCAAAAAATCACTCGATATATCTTATCAATAACGAACTTCTGCCCATGGCCATGAATCTTTTTAATCACATTTCATCATTAGTGATATCTCTATGGAACAGTCACCTATCTAATTTCTTCATTACCAAAATACATAGAGAGAGAGAGAGAGAGAGAGAGAATATATATATATATATATATATAGGAAAATTTTCAAATGAGAACATTTCGCACCGTGCGAAAATGTTTTTAGTTTTTTTTTGAAATTTTGTTTTTCAAAAATTCTATTTTCCACCATCATTATATGTTGTTATACCCCCCTCAAAAAATAATCATTGAGAAATAATGTCATTTGGCCTTCGATCAAGGCATTTCATCAAATTCGCACGTTTTGAGACCGTTAAATTTGTAACGGGTGGATGGGTGCTCTAATGCCCAACGGGTTCACCCATTATTTTCCCTGGGGTATATATTTGTATGGATTAAACATCAAAAAAAGAATTTTTGAAAAAAAAAATTTCAAAAAAAAAAAAAATTGTTTTCGCACCGTGCGAAAACCCCTTTTTTCGCAACCGAAGATCACTATATATATATATATATATATATATATATATATATATAACATTTGACAACTGTTTTTGAATCCTAGCGCTGACAAGGACAAGCTGACTAGAAGAAACATGTTGATAGAAAGACGGCTTGGATTTAATCTTGATGAATGAATGGTTGAGATGAGATTTTGTGGAAAGTTTTAGAGGGGAAAACATTTCTAGGAAAATGAAAGTTTCTGGGGAAATGAAACATTTTGGGGAATGAAAGTTTTTGGAAAATAACAGAGTATGCAATTAATGCATTTGGGAAAAAAATTTAACTTGCATTTAATGCGACAGATCGAATAATCTCTTCTTCAACGCAGGACCCACCGTCTCTTCGACGCATGGGATAACAAGACGAGAATAATTTCCTGTGCCTAAGGCGTCCGCAAAATTTTTTAATACTAATTTGTTGTTTTGCATCAAATTTGTTGTCACGTAAATTATTTTACATGCACAGAAGGCGCCTGCGAAAATTTTTTACGCTAATTTGTTGTTCCGCGTCGAATTTTTTGTTTTATAAAATTTTTATGCTAATTTGTTGTTCTGCGCCGAAGGCGTCCGCGCCGTTGTTCCGTGTCGATCACGCTGAAGGCGACCGCTAAATTTTTTTACGCTTATCTGTTGTTCCGCGCCGAAGGCCTCGACGCCGAATTTTGAATTTGTTGTTCCGCGCCGAAGGCCCCGACGTCGAATTTCGAATTTGTTGTTCCGCATGTGTCGAATTTGTTGTTTTATGTCGAATTTGTTGTTCTGTGTCGAAGGCGCTTGCATCGAATTTGTTGTTCCGTGCCGAATGCGCCTGCTAAATTTTTTTACGCTAATTTGTTGTTCCGCGTCGAATTTGTTGTTCCGCGCCGAATTTGTTGTTCTGTTTTGAAGGCACCCGTGCCGCTAAATATTTTTACGATAATTTGTTGTTCCGCGCAATTTTGGCTGTGGAAATAATTTTTTGAATAACAAAGCTTTCGCGGGGGAAAAATCTTAAATAAACGTGCCCGCGGGCAAGGGTTATGACTAGTGTGTGTGTGTGTGTGTGTGTGTGTGTGTGAGGAGAGATTAAATAACCCCAAGAATAACCCCAAGAAAACCCCCTAGCAAAAAGTCTATGCCCACTTATTTTTCGGAAGATCCGAACCATTCATCTTGTTCTCCAATCTCTAAACCCCTTACCCACCAATTTTCAGCCCGATCTTTGGATTAAGACATCGAGAATAATGCATGGTATTCGGAATATAGCTATTGGTTTGAGAGAAACCTGTCAGTGGACTCGGCATGATGCAATAGTGGAGGGAATGGGGAGAGGAAGATAGGCAGGTAAAGATAACTATCTTGATTGTGAGGAATAATAATCATGGAAAACCAATACAAACAAAGAGGAAAGGAGAAAAGTTTATTCAGAATTTATTTAGCTGGTAGGGTGGGTAATTATTAAAGCTCGTGTATATTTTAATAAGTGCCTTTGAACTATTCACTAAAATCACATGATCCCCCCTAATTTTGAAAATCATCAATAAGACCAACATTCCCCACTCCTTTCTGAACTTAAAAAACGTTGAAGGACGTTTATTGTGTTCTTTTGAGAAAGGCGCAAATGCTTACAACACCCCCAATGAAGGAAATACCCCATGAAAGTGAGAGAGAAAGAAGCTCCCTGATGCGGACCATGCCGCATCTTCGGCCAGCACACGCTTCGAATAGACCGCACCACGTGCGGTGGACGGGGAGGGACCACCCATGATCACTTACGTGCGCAGGAGGAGACGTGGAGGCGTTAATTAGTATTATTAGTCTTAGGGGTATTTTGGTCGTTTTAGGCCAAATTAGTAAATCCACTCATTCTCTTTATTAGGGCTAGATGACATTGTATTTGCTTATGCTTAGATTGTTGAGAAACTCTTGAGCATCCTTAGTGAAGGATAATTAGGCTTTTGTTCCGTTTAATCAAAAGCTCGGAGAGCAAGTCTCCTCTCGAAAGAGGCTTTTATCAATTGTTTTCCATTGTTCTCTCAATCTAAAACCCTAAAAATATTCCTCTGTTATTTTTTCCACCTTTAAATTGACTTGTTTGATCGATCAAAGCGGATCGTATGAAATTGGTATCAGAGCTCATAAGATCTAATGGCGCAAGGCACGAGAGCCACCATTGAGGAGAAGCTACAAGCCCTACATGAAGAAATCACCAAGGAGATCAGAACCACGATGGAGACGATGAGCGTCGGCTTGAGAAGAAGATCGAGGAAAACAATCAAGCCCAAGAAGAGAAGCATGCAAAAAATGAAGCAAATCAATTAAAAATCATAGAGATTTTGCAAACCCTAGTTAAGGGAAAGGGAAAGAAATCATGGGCGGAGGTTGAAGATGACTCGGATCCCGAACTCCAGGAGTTAAGGGCGCGAGATGCAAGGGTTGCGGCGCAGTTTGTAACAGCTGGGACATCGGAAGTTGTCCTATCAACGAAACCGGGCGACGGCGACGAGCGGGCCAGCGACGAAAGCACGCACGCGGGGCATCGGGGCCTGGGAACCCTCCCGGAGGGTCGGCCAGACCCGGCGAACCCCCCAGAGGGTCGGCCGGGCCTGGCGAACCCCCCCAGGGAGGCCGCGAGCCCAACCTGGGGGCGGTGGGGCTCTGCCGCAGTGGCAGAGGCCCCGCGCGGTCCCCGATGGGCCGCTGGGGGGACGCGCCCAGGCGGGCGGGGGGCGGGCGGGACCCCGCTTGGCCCCTGGGGGTCCCAGCGGTGGCGGATCAGCCCCATGGGCTGTCGACAGAGGGCGGCCAGCAGCGGGAGACCTTCGGGAGGGCGCGAGGGTTTTTCCGAGGCGAGGACGAGGACGGGGACCGGAGGGCCATTTCGGTGGTCGAGGAGGACATCGGCCAGTCGCGACAGCTTTTGGGGGACTCCATGGGCTGGCACCAACCAGTAGATCTTTTTGGCCTGAGGACGAATATGCAGATGAGGACTACAATCCCCTCCGGAACCACGGGGATAGGCGTTGGGACCAGGAGAGGCAGGGATAAGCAGAGTTTCACGCTGATAAGCGGCTGAAGAAGCTGAAGATGCACGTGTTTGAGGGGAGCGATCCAGATGGGTGGATCTACAGAGCGGAGAGGTACTTCCAGACGATGGGTTTTACCGAGGAGGAGGTCCTAAAGGCGGTGGTCATCTATTTTGAGGGAGAGGCATTAGCGTGGTACCGGTAGAAGGTCGTACACAGTCCCTTTTCATCGTGGACGGATCTGACAGCCTACTTGATGGACCGATTCCAGGAGACACCATGGGGAGACTTTTACGAGCAGCTCAGGGTACTCAGGTAGGAGGGGACGGTGCTGGACTTTGTTAGGAGGTTCGAGCTACTGTCGGGCCGAGTGCCTGGGGTCACGGAGGAGGCGCTCATGGGTAACTTCATGGGGGGGCTCAAGCCCTCCATTCGAGTTGAGCTGAGGATGCAGAGCCCGGGGGGCTTGGAGGACCTGATTCGCCTCGCGCAGAAGGCGGAGGAGAAACATGCGGAGGAGAGGAGGATACGTGGGACCTGGGGAACCCAAAATCCCCGGCCCACGCCAGCAACGGCAGCGCCGAGGGCACCTGCCGGTGCACCAGAGGCTAGGAGAGAGACTCGTCCCGCTACTCTTGGGCGACGGATGACGGAGGCGGAGGTGAGGGAGAGGCGTCCCAAGGGGTTCTGTTTCCGTTGCGATGAGAAGTTTACCCCTGTCCACAGATGTGCGAGCCGCCTGCTACAGATTACCATGGTGCCGGATGAGGAGTGTCCGGATGACGATGAGGAGCCCAGGGTGGAGCCATTCGAGGAGGAGAAGTCTCACCTAGACTTCGCGGAGGTCTCCCTGAACTCCGTGGTGGGGTTCACACCGAACCACACCATGAAGTTGTCAGGACGGTTGGGCGATATGGCGGTGACAGTGCTGATAGACAGTGAGGCCACCCACAATTTCATCTCTAGCCGAGTGGTGGAGCGTCATAAGCTGCAGTTGAGCACCATGGAGAAGTTTACTGTTTTGCTGGGGACTGGAAAGATGGAGGAGAGCAAAGGTCTCTGTAAGGGGTTGTGTCTGACCTTGCAGTGAGTGCAGATTATGGAGGATTTCTTACCACTGAAGTTGGGAAATGTCGATATTATTCTGGGCGTGCAGTGGCTGAAGAAGTTGGGGACGTACAGGTGAACTGGAAACGTCTCAGGATGGAGTTTGAGGAGGATGACCGCACGGTGGTACTTACAGGGGACCCCACCCTATGCTTTTCATTGGTGGCCTTTAAGGCCATTACTCGGGCTTTACAGAAGGAGGGAGAGGGGTACTTAGTGGAGTGCCGTGCAGTTGGAGTTGAGCAGGAGCGGCCAGCAGAGGTTCCCGAGGTGGTTGAGCAGATGCTGGAACGGTTTCAGGAGGTCTTCCAGGACCCACATGGGCTACCACCGGTGAGGGGACATGAGCATGCGATCGTCTTGAGAGAGGGAGCAGCACCGGTGAGTGTGCGGCCGTACCGATATCCTCATGTGCAGAAGGACGAGATTGAGATGATGGTCGGGGAGATGTTGCAGGCGGGAGTGATCCAGCCTAGTGTGAGTCATTTCTCTTCACCAGTGCTGTTGGTGAAGAAGAAGGACGGAAGCTGGCGGTTCTGCGTCGACTACAGGGCGCTGAACAAGGAGACTGTGGCTGACAGATTTCCCATTCCCGTGATCGACGAGCTGCTAGATGAGCTGCATGGCGCAGTTGTGCTCTCGAAGATCGACTTGAAGGCGGATTATCACCAGATCCTGATGAGGCCTGAAGACGTGCCGAAGCCGGTGTTCCGCATGCATGAGGGGCACTACGAGTTTCTCGTCATGCCTTTTGGATTGACGAATGCTCCCTCCACCTTTCAGGCCTTGATGAACGAGGTATTTAAGCCGTACTTGAGGAAGTTCGTCTTGGTTTTCTTCGACATCTTGGTTTACAGCATGACCATGGAGGATCATGTGGGGCATTTGGAGACAGTCTTTCGGGAGTTGGGGCGCAACAGTTGTATGCGAACCGGAAGAAGAGTAGCTTCGGTCAGCTGCAGATAGAGCATCTTGGGCACGTGGTGTCGGCGGAAGGAGTGGCGACGGACAAGGCGAAGATAAAGACCATGTTGGACTGGCCAGTGCATACATCTTTGAGAGCATTGCGGGGTTTCCTTGGGCTGACGGGCTACTACCGGAAGTTCGTGAGGGGTACAGTACGATTGCACGACCGCTCACTGACCTTTTGAAGAAGGATGGGTTCGTTTGGGGGGAGGAAGCGACCAAGGCCTTTGAGGCCTTGAAGGTGGCCATGACTACGGCCCCGGTGCTGGCGCTGCCTGACTTCTGCATCGCGTTTGTAGTGGAGACAGATGCATCAGGAGTAGGTTTGGGGGCGGTGTTGATGCAGTTGGGGCGGCCCGTAGCCTACTACAGCCACGTGCTCTCTGCCAGAGCCCGGTAAAGTCGGTGTACGAGAGAGAGTTGATGGCGATAGTGTTGGCGGTGCAGAAGTGGCGGCTGTACCTAATTGGGACAGAGTTCATGGTCAGGACAGACCAGAGGAGCCTCAAGTACCTACTCGAGCAGAGGTTGATGACTGAGGAGCACCAGCGTTGGCTTTCGAAGCTGGTAGGGTACCGGTTTGTCATTGAGTACATGCCCGGGTTGGAGAATAAGGCGGCTGATGCCTTGTCTCGCCGAGAGGAGGGAATGCACCTGAGGGTGCTCTCGTTACCGATGTGGCTAGACAGGGAGCCCATGTTACAGGAGGCAGAGACCGACCCGGAGCTGAGACAGATCAGGGAGCGACTACAGGGCGGCGGGGAGGCGCCGAAGGGGTACTCTTTGGAGGGGCGCAGGCTGTTATACCAGGGACGGTTGGTCTTACCACGGAGGTCGGCCTTCATACCAGTGCTGTTTCAGGAGTTCCACAGTTCAGGGATTAGGCGACACTCCGGGGTGCAGCAGACTTACATGCGGATGGTCCGAGAGATTTACTGGCCAGGGATGAAGAAGGCGATCGCCCACTTAGTGGCGGCTTGTGATGTCTGCCAGCGTCACAAGTACATGGCCATGGCACCTGCAGGATTGCTGCAGCCTTTGGCTCTACCTGAGCGGATGTGGGAGGTGACGATGGACTTCATTGATGGATTCCCAGGTCGGAGGGGTACTCTGTGATTTTCGTAGTGGTGGACAGGCTGAGTAAGTACGCACATTTCATACCGCTGAAACACCCGTACACGGCAGTTTCGGTGGCCACAGCGTTTACTCGAGAGGTGATACGGTTGCATGGGATCCCTGGGTCTATAGTGTCTGACCGGGACCAGGTGTTCTTGAGCGGATTTTGACATGAGTTGTTCCGGGTACAGGGAACGGTGTTGAAGAGGAGTACCGCCTATCATCCCCAGACAGACGGGCAGACGGAGGTGGTTAATCGCAGTATAGAGACGTGTCTGCGATGTTTTGCATCGGAGACACCGCGACAGTAGTACCGCTGGTTGGCTTGGACGGAGTATTGGTACAATACTTCGTACCATTCAGCAGCAGGGACGACCCCTTTCCGGTTGTTGTATGGAAGATACCCGCCAGAGCTGATTCGATTTGGGAGCAGGCAGACACCAGTCTCGTTGGTGGATGGTTACATGGAGGAGAGGGATGGGATGCTAGAGGAGCTGAAGGAGCACCTGCTACGAGCTCAGCAAGTGATGAAGGCGAAGGCAGATGGACATCGACGGGATGTGAGCTTTTAGGAGGGAGATATGGTATATCTCAAGCTGCGGCCGTACAGACAGAGATCAGTGGCAAGGAGGAGGAATGAGAAGCTATCTGCCAGATTCTTTAGGCCAAGATTGGCCAAGTGGCCTACAGGCTGAGGTTACACACGACAGCTACGATCCATCCTGTTTTTCATGTTTCGCAGCTTCGCCGCGCTATCGGAGAGCAGACTGTGTCATCCGCACTTCCACCGACGCTGACAAAAGATATGGAGGTGATGATGGAGCCGTTGGACGTCAAGGGGGTGCGTCAGGGTCCGGAGCGTCGACAGGAGGTATTGATACATTGGGCGGGATTACCAAACTGCAATGCCACGTGGGAGGCGTTCGACGTTATTCGGGAGTAGTTTCCGGACTTCCACCTTGAGGACAATGTGGCTCTTCTACAAGGGTATTGATGCGGACCATGCCGCATCTTCGGCCAGCACACGCTTCGAGGAGACTGCACCACGTGCGGTGGACGGTGAGGGACCGCCCATGATCACTTACGTGCGCAGGAGGAGACGTGGTGGCGTTAATTAGTATTATTAGCCTTAGGGGTATTTTGGTCGTTTTAGGCCAAATTAGTAAATCCCATCATTCTCTTTATTAGGGGTAGCAGCCATTGTATTTGCTTATGCTTAGATTGTTGAGAAACTCTTGAGCATCCTTAGTGAAGGATATTTAGGCTTTTGTTCCGTTCAATCAAAAGCTCGGAGAGCAAGTCTCCTCTCGAAAGAGGCTTTTATCAATTGTTTTCCATTGTTCTATCAATCTAAAACCCTAAAAACATTCCTCTCTTTTAATTTTTCCACCTTTAAATTGATTGGCTTGATCGATCCAAGCGGATCGTATCACTCACACAAGGGAGAATTAACTCCAACTATTGACTCATGCTCCTTCGGCCGAACCACAATCCTTCACGAACAATGGTAGCCTATGTAGCCTTCGATCTATATGTAACACCCATGCACAGCAAACTTAAGTCGTTGCATGATGAATTTGGAACCTTTGCATTTTTAGTTATAGAAATCTCTTTGCACCAGCTGATCGGAAGACTCGAAGCCATTAGCTTCCACAAGAGACAGTTCACAGTTGTGTCTTTGCTGCTTAATCTAAACTCTGTACTGAAGTATATTGGCATTAGCTAAAGGTGTATAACGAATCACTGGTATGCGCTTGACCACAAGGGGATTCTAGAAAATTTACTGATCTAGATTGGTCTAAACCCTAAAAGAAACTTATGCCATTACATGTTCTTCACCGGCATCTTCTAACTTTTGTCATTTCTCATATGTATATCCTATTTTTTCTTATGTGTACATAGTGAAAGTGATAGGGATCGGAATTTATAATTTTAATTGTATTCTTTATCGAGTCTCTTAGTTATTTTGAGTCTTTTAGGAGTCTAAGTATTTTGGGTGAGTTTAGTCCCACATTGGATGGGTTAGAAGAAGTGTTGGGTTGTGAGCCTATATAAAGGCCACTAGACTTGTTATTCGAGGAAACCAATGAATGAAAACTTGAAAGCAATTTTCCCTCAAAACCTGTGAAAGGTTCTCTCCTTGGTGCGAAGCCTTAGATCTCTTGGTGTGAAGCCAATTATTTTCTTCCCCAAAATCCCAAAATCGTTCATGTTCTACATCAAATTGGTATCGGAGCCGAACGATACTCATTTCCTCACAAAAACCCTGGTTTTCCAAACCCCTGTCCACAACCGTCATTTTCCAACAAAAACCCCTAAAAACCTACTCACGCCGCCTCACGCCCTCTGATTGGCTTTCGTTCTTTCTCAAGAGACAAATGGTCGAACTCTAGTCCTCAGATCACGCCGCCGCCATTCTCCATCTTCCCCGATCTCTAATCCTCTGTTGCAAAACTCAACCCTACTCATGCATCTCGCCGCCGCCGCCCCTCTCTCAGCAAAACACAATCCCAAAAAAACCCCATTAGCTCCTTATCTCCTCATCATCTCATCGGTCGGGTTCTCCAACGCCGCTTGCCTGCCCCCACCTTCGACTACATCGACCACCACGATCTGCTCCCGCCGCCCTCTTTTTCCCCATCCACGCCGCAGATCTACTCCCGCCACGCCAAGATCTGCTCCTGTCGCCAAGATCTGCATCGACAGCACCACAACCCTCACCACAGCCCTCATGTCCGCCTCCTCCTTCCACCATCACGTCCAATTTTCGACGAGCTTCGACCACGGCATCCAGCTTCCGACGAGCTTTGATCTCCACATCCGCTCGCCGAAATTTTCGTAGATCCCCTCCAGAGAGCAAAAAGTGAAAAAAAATTAGAGAAAATGGAGAAGGAGAAGAAGAAGAGGGAGAGGGGGAGGGAGAAAACTCTTACCTTGCTGGCCACCACCTTCCTCTCCCTAGGGCGACTGCACAACAAACAACGCGGCAAATCGACGCCAGAATCGTCGGAAACTGCCGCCGCACAAACTGCCGATCTTCGCCACCACCGCCGTCGTCGAACAACGACGTCGAACTTCGAGGAATACTCCCAGCCCGTGGCGAGTCGGTATCACCAAACATCTCGGCGAAAGGACGCCAAAATCGCTTGAAAATCAACCCTCCGCCATTTGAATTCGTGATGCTACAACATCACGGTACTACTTCTATTCTGCTACAGTATAAGTACCCACAACTATTTTGCTACAGTACCCACAACTATTTTGTCACAGTAGCCAGTACAGTATTTGGCTACAGTACCCACTACAATAAGGCCCTATCATTTTTGGAGCAATTTTTCAGCATATTTTTGGAGGTATTTTTGCACAGCTTCGGAGGTTTGGCGATTTCGGATGTAATTGGAGTCCGAATCCATGATGTTTGCGTCAGTGGGTACCTGACTCAGTCGACTACACATAGGTATCCTCCATACAAGAAAATCATTAATGAATTATGGGATATTATGATTATTACATTAAAGATTATTCCAAAGGATATTCTCTCCTAACAGAAGTTGAGCTTAAGTTGTTCAAACCGGTACCAATCTTTTATGGGTTCAATGATAAGTATAGGTATGATGATTGGGAGTATCATCTGGAATATTACTTCTCTCATTTCAATTTTTCAAGTGAGGCAAAATATACGTATGCATATCTCAAATTAGGTGGAGAAGTGTTATCATTGTGTTTGGATCTTGTAGTTCCTTATCATCAGTGGTCTATGTTCAGATACGCCCTTCAATATCGATATTCTTCCAAGCATCAGTGTATTTCAGGAGCACCCCAGCAATCTTCAAGCTTGAAAATAAAAGTGCAGTCAGAAGAGTCGAGCGAGAGCAACAAACGAATTCCTCATGCGACTGAACAATGGGAGAAAGAGCAACAGAGTAAAAGTAAGCTAGAGCCTTCGCCAAAGGTCGATCCAACACCTGGGGCACACTGTGAGCTTGAACAAGAGCTGAAACCAGATCTCGATCCAGAGCTTGAGACACAGTTAGAGTCAGAGCCTGAACCTCAGTCTGAGCCTGAACCAAAAATTGATCCATTGCATTCTGAGCTATAGCTAGAACTTGATACAGTCCTGCAACCTGAGCCTGAGCCTCATCTAGAGCTATCTGTGAAGCGTGCATCAGAGCTGTTTATAGAATCACCATTGATCCGATTGAGCACATTGAGTTCGTGATCCCAGATTCTTCTCTCCTAACCAACAGACAAATGCTGAATATCTTTTTTATCTCGTGAATTGGGAGAAATTAGTAGATGACGTGCTTCTACCAATCTGCATTATGATACACTTTAGAGTTCGTGTGCGCGTCTTTTCCAACTGCCGAGGACTATTGATTTCTGTGCAGGTGTGCTACTTCTGCCTACCTTCACCAGGAGGTGAAGTTCTCAAAAGGAGGAGAATGATAGGGATCAGAATTTATAATTTTATTTGTATTTATTATCGAGTCTCTTAGTTATTTTGAGTCTTTTAGGAGTCTAAGTATTTTGGGTGAGTTTAGTCCCACATTGGATGGGTTAGAAGAAGCGTTGGGTTGTAAGCCTATATAAAGACCACTAGACTTGTTATTCGAGGAAAACAACGAATGAAAACTTGAAATCAATTTTCCCTCAAAACCTGTGAAAGGTCCTCTCCTTGGTGCGAAGCCTTAGATCTCTTGGTGTGAAGCTAATTATTTTCTTCCCCAAAATCCCTAAATCGTTTGTGTTCTACATCAGAAAGGCTCACTTGTACTATGGCGTTGGTGATCATGCATATGCCTTGATGACATTTGTTTAAAAACGCCTCCAAGAATGTTAACGAAAACATTAGCTATGCACTATATCTAATATGACTATGAACTGCTCTTGCCAAAAGTCCCCATCTACTTCACATATGTAACTAGAGCCTAGAGGTGCCTTGTTACAAATAAGTTTTGTCTCATGAAGAATCTGAATAAATGAAAATTGATCAACAAACATAAAATAAGTCAAACACCATTGCTTGCATCGTTGAAGAATTCTACTTTCTTCTCCACATCACATATCCCTGGCACTCAGCAGGCTTCCTTGTTATTACCATTAATACGAGATATTGTCAAGAACCTACGATTTACTGAATCTCATATACCATGGGTGGTGATGGCTTACATCGGACAAGACCAGTCATTGGGACCAAAAAGCCCTGTAGTGCCAGCAGCTGGTTTACCACGTCCGCCTGCATCATTGCTTCCACGTCCCCTCCCTCGACCAGCAGCCCCAGCTCCCGTTCCACCAGCACCGGCAGGGCGAGCAGTACCACAGCGATTACACACACCACGAAATGCAAAATTTACATTTGTGCAACTGTCAGGATTAAAGAAGTATGAGAGTCGCTGTATACCTTGAAAACTCATTGAATATACCATGCACAGATCATCAAGAACAAGAAAGAGTTGCTCACCAATATCATATCACAGACCTTGTATTTGGACACAACCAATCTCCATCTTGTTGCCATGATTTTGCTGAAGCATCACCTCGCCCTCTACCTCTACCTCCACCGCCATTTAGATCATCCTGCCCACCAAAGTCACCTTCTATGTTCGGCTCTGCAGCTGGGTCAAATTGTTGACCAAATGACAAATCACCGGAATCTTTGTTCTTTGACTCTGCTATATAAACTTCGATGATGCTTCCATGGAAATCCTTGTTATGAAACCACTCCACAGCAGCCAGAGCAGCATGTGGATCTTCATATGTAACAGTTGCATCACCCTTGGGTTCATTGGTAACCTTATCTCTGTATAACCAGATTTTTGGTCTCCCAGTCCTCTTGTCCTTCTGCAAAAATGTAAAACCCTGTTAACAATGAGAAAAGGCACACTAAAGGCTAATAAATTAATATAATTAGACATTAAAAATAAAAATAGCTGGAAAATTATAGTGATGGATTCCAAACAATACCTGGTGAGACCCATACCTTTAGCAACCCAATGGTGCCAAAATACTCGGCAAGCATACTCTCATCACTCCCTGGAGGCAATTTACAAACATAAACAGAGCCATTTGCAGGGCCTCCTCTGCCTGAATAACTTGCCATACCAACGAAGGTACACTGTTTAAATGAAAAATACAACAGGTTATCAATACTAAGCAGACAATCTATTAAAAATAAACAGAAGCATATTTTTATGGCCTACTTAGAAAATCTTGCCATGCCAACAAATGTTAGTTCTTGGGTTCAAGACTAACGTTGTTTTGAAGATGATCAATACATTATGTTTGTATGCTAATCAATCTTATGTTTTAGTCTCAGTTTATCTTAATGATTATATGCTGATGAACCAAAGCATAATACTTGGAGAATGATGCAATGGATATATTAAAGACCTCCAAGAGTAATGGAGTGCTCAAGATGGGATGAAGTCTTGTAGATCATCTAATGAAGCCAAAGCTTGGAGCATGATGATGGATGGGCATCAAGAGGCGCAATGCCAAAGCTTGGACTCAATGGGTGCCAAAGCTTGGAGATGATGGAGAGCATTAAGGTTGAAGCCATAAACTCTAAGGTAAGCAATGTAATCCATGCATTATTTCATTTATTGCTTTTCTCTTTTGAAGTCCAGGTTTATTGTAATGCCTTGATAGATGGTCATACTTCCATGCATATGTATATAACCATTTTTGTGAGCCTTAGGATTATCATTGAATCCAACCCAATAGGTTCATCATGCCAAATGACT
Organism: Scilla litardierei; assembly: GCA_030789695.1. NCBI lineage: Eukaryota > Viridiplantae > Streptophyta > Magnoliopsida > Asparagales > Asparagaceae > Scilla > Scilla litardierei. The sequence goes on along the minus strand of CM061141.1, from coordinate 1,596,458 downwards.
CAATTGGACTCTCTGACTCTCCAACAGGCGACCGATGAAGGAAGGACATGCGACTGGGTGATTCCAGGCGCCTGACCATCCTTCTACAGTCGACTGTGGTGCACCAACTCAAGTCAACTTTTATTGACTTTATCTTGAGCTATTGGAGACAGACGACTGACATTCATTTTACAATCGCCTGTATTCCACCAGTCGCCTGGAAATTGTTCTCCAGTCGTCTGTGTGCCAAAGTGTGTAACTTGCAGTTTCTGAGTTTCATCCCACTTTGCAAGTCAGTCGATTGATGATGAGATTTCAGTCGCCTGTCAAATTACATGTGCCTGTGTTTTGTTCATCTATCGTCTGAAGTCGCTAGTGCGAAAGTTGCATTTTTCAGCTCCGTTTCCATCCCAAGTGACAGTCACATGCTGAAGGATATATAGGTGATTGCTCATTTACATGTGCCTGTGTAGTATTCTACAGTCACATGTCCTGACTCAGATTATAGACGTTGGGATTTTTATAGTTGTTGACCAGTCGACTGTCAGTTGTTCTTCAGTCGACTGTCTGTGCCGTAAACTACCAAAATCTAGACGTTGCAGATTTCTTTCCTTTGGATTTTTGGTTGGTTTTATGGGCTTTTCTTGGCTTCCTTTATATACAAGTTGGCTTAGTTCATTTAGAACCCTGAAAAGGTTTAGGAAATCATAGAAGATCATTTAATCTCTTCTCTAAGCCATTCCTCCCTCATTCCCTCATTAGAGTTTCAATCTTATGCTATAGCATCTAAGCTCTATGAAATTTCTCCAAGGGATTTCAATCTCATTCCTTTTCTTGGAGAACATCTTTCCTCTCTTCATTTATACTCTCAAGTGAGAAGTATTAGGGTTCATTCCTAGAAGAAAGAAAGATCGACAAGTGCAATCAAAGCTAATCTCAAGCACTTGGTCATCCACACTTGCATGCCTTCTTCATCACATTGGTAAGATCATATTAAGGCATGAGTAAGTGTTATTTCGTTTCATCTTTTGTGAAACCCCTAATTCTCTTTGTGGAAATTAGTTATCTCTTTTGTGAGAGTTACTCTCTGTGTGGGAGTTTTGTGTCTCTGTGTGGGACTAGGTCTCTGTGTGATAGCACGAGTCTCACTGTGTGAGAGCAAGGATATCTTTTTTTGGGAATCCAAAATCCTCTGTGTGAGGTATCTCTGTGTGAGATGGTATTCACTTCTCTTTGTGTGAATTATAATGAATATTTGGTGTGGCTGGACATACCCAAGTTTGGGAAACCAGGGTAAATTCCTTGTGTTTGCGATTGTTATTGTTGAGCATGTTCTTTAATTTCCGCTGCTTATTGTGCTTTAATTTTAGTAACTTTTAATTAAGCACTTTACTTGTCATTACACTATTCACCCCCCTCTAGTGTGTGTAGCCCCGCAGGGTCCCAACAACAAATGCACTCTGTTATCATATAAATACAATAGTAATCAATATTAACTAAGTGTAACAGAATATTTCAAGCAATGTTCACATATGGATATGCCAATGTGGAAGCGACACTACACAACGCATTGACAAATCAGCAAATTTGAAGGTACACTCAAAGCAGAAGTATTCATCCTGATACGTGAGTCCGACACATGAACATGACATAGTTGAGTGACTAGTTTCTGTGCTACCTGAGTTTCAAGAGAAAGCATAAAGTGAAGCTAAGGCTGAGACAAACAACAAGATATGCAATTTCAGCTGTATGACTGATTGGCAGTTGCATGAGATGGCTAACTCCTCATAATCAATAACATCAGAGACTCACATCAAAATGTGGTCTTCGCATCTGCCGCATGCCAAATATGGAAAATAAACTAATTGGAGAAGGATTTACAAACAATTAACCAAGTGACAAAAGACTAATGCATTCTAAGCTTGCTGCCTGATCCAAACCATTTTTCCAAACAAAACACACAACTTGATAGTTGGAAAATACATCAACAAACGACAAAGAAATGCAAGATAAAACAGAAACAGTTAACAATATAAACACAGTTAATCATGAGGCAAACCCCACCCCATGCCATGTCTGATATATCTTGTCATGACTCATGATCCTTTGTGACTTCTTTCTTTAATTTAAAACCTTTTTACCAAAATATTTGTTAAAATTATCTTCTTATCAACTACTAGTTTAATCGAACTATCTCAATTTTTCAACCATTTGTCTTAAATTAGGTTGAAAAATAAATGACCGACACATTCATACAAGTAGTAAGTGAACAATAGCATTGCATATTGAGAGTTAGCTAGTTCAAAACAGAACTAAATGACATTTGTTATGTAAAATGTTTTCTATATTTCCAATTAATATTCATTAAAAATAATTTCCTCCCAGTCAAAATCAAAAGTAGTGTAATGTGAAAACAGATTATTACTTAACATTTTAATTTTGAGGTTTTACTTTGATTCCTGGAGTTTCGATCCTATTTTATTCTTGTGTCTTACCAACCAGTTTATGCATTTGATGCTTGCAGTTGGACATCAAACCTGGCAGGCTCATCCTCACTACCCAGAAATTACATTTGGTTGATGGGGATTTGGTAGGATTTTCCCTTATTTTGTTGCTTATTTGCTGGATTTTGGGGTTAGCATCTGTTTGCACGATGGATGTGATGGTTTTTGCTGGATTTTTTGTTGAGGGAACCGTTGGATGAGCTTTAATTTGGGTTGTTAGCTTGGTTCTGAAAAGAAGAGTGAGTTTTGAAAATTTGTAGTGGTTTTTTATTTCATATTTGAAGGATTGGTAGTTGGAGGCCGTTAGATTTGGAATTACTTTGCGTACAACAAGTCATGGAGGAATTACTTTGCGCACAACAAGTCCGGAGGGATTGGGTTTCTTATTTAAACTAGGTCTAGCAGTCATTTATTGGCATGTTGAAATTGAGAGTTATTTGATAATTAGAAAGAGAGTTCTTCGAGAATTCTCAGGTAGATCTAGGAGAGTGTGGACGTCCTCGCTTAAAGGCGTCTTGGGATGGAGGTTACACATATCACTTGTAGCCAATTTATCTTTTATTCGCTGTTTTATTAATATAATTTCAGATTTGCTTTCGGATCCTATCATTTTGGAATCAGAGCGATGATCTTGGCATTCATGGAGGCGGCTACCACCAAAAAGATTGAAGCTTTGGAGGAAAGATTCGATGGCGAAATTAAAGATCTGAAAAAATCTATGGAGGATCTCAGATCTGAGGTCAAGGCGTCGATAAAAGGGCTTGAGACGCGAATGGATGAAAAATTTGACACCTTCATACAGATCATGATGCAACAATTCGCGGATCTAAAGGCGGCAACTTTGACGAAAAATTCAGATCTGGGTGAAAATTCAGATTTAGGGCAAATGGCGGCAACTTTGACGAAAAGAAAGAGACGGAAGAATAGTTCAAAGGAGGCCATTTATCTGAAGCGAAGGAATGATCCGACGGAGTGGAAGAAGAGCCCACGAAGCAATGAAACCCTAGCCGTCGTAGGGGGTTCTGCAACCCCTTGCAGGGCCAGGTGCGAATGGATGAAAAATTTGAAACCTTCATACAGATCATGATGCAACAATTCGCGGATCTAAAAGCGGCAACTTTGACGAAAAATTCAGATCTGGGTAAAAATTCAGATCGGATGCAAATGGTGGCAACTTTGACGAAAAAGAAAGAAACAAAAGAAGAGTTCAAAGGATGCCATCTATCTAACGCGAAGGAAGGATCCGACGGAGTGAAAGAAAAGCCCTCGAAGCAATGAAACCCTAGCCGTCGTGGACGGTTCTGCGACCCCCTGCAGGGCCAAGCGCCTGCAGCTGGACTGCATGGCCTGTAGGCCCTTGCAGCCCACTGCAGTGGGCCTGTAGCCCACTGTAGGGACTCTGCAATGCCCGTGCAAGGCCGCCGGAGACGCCTTGAGCCTTGGAAGGATGATCCGGGACCCCGGAACATGCGGGAAACCCGCCGAGACTTCAATGACAAATTTGGGCTTCTTCTAAGGCATGAGGATGATGTAGAGGAGTTCACAGGACTTCATGGGCCTATGTATGCGGCAAAAAGGCAACGACGCAAAGTACTTCAAGCATACGAGGAAATTCAGACCGATTATTATGAGGACCAGGCTTTGGGGAGAATGTTGATGACTATGCTCGGAGTGAGCATGATTGTGGAGGCAATGTCAACAGGAGCGACAGCCCTAGGAGGGGTGATGTGAGACACAGGGAGGTATGACACGACAATTATTACCCTCTCCCTGACTATGGACATGCAGGAGGACGAGTGGATCAAGAGTGGCTTGGGGCTGAAGGCAGAGTGAGAAGACTGAAAAGGCCATTGTTTGATTGGGTGATCCTTGTGGCTGGATCTATCGAGCTGAGAGATTCTTTGCGGAGGCACGTCTGACGGAGAGGCAAAATCTGGAGGTGGCTGGCGTTTGTTTCAAATGAGAGGTACTCTCTTGGTTACGGTGGAGGCAACAGAGACGTCGTATATGTTCGTGGAATGAGATCAAGAACTGCTTGATGGAGAGATATCGATATGCCCCGGAAGAAAATTTACAGGAAGGAGATGCTTTGAGTGGTTTCACTTCTCGCAATCCGTCAGCAGGAGGACCTCGACGACCCGCTTGGAGCAACACTATCTATGGACTTCATGCACCACCTTAAGGACAAGGTGGATTTTCAGGGGCAGAGTAATGTTAGATCTGGAATTACTTTGCGCACAACAAGTCAGGAGAAAATTGCTTTATGCACTACAAGGAGGGATTTCTTATTTAAACTAGGTCTAGCTGTTATCTATTGGCATGTTAAAATTGAGAGTTATTTGATAATTAGAAAGAGAGTTCTTCGCAGGTAAATCTAGGAGAGTGCGGACGCCCTCGCTTAAAGGCGTCTTGGGATGGAGGTTACACCTATCAATTGTAGCCAATTTATCTTTTATTCGCTGTTTTATTAATATAATTTCAGATTTGCTTTTGGATCCTATCAGAGGCCTAATCTTTTATTTCTTTAAAATAAACGAATGTAACATGCAGAAATAGGTGGAAGTAAGTTTGCTAGGAAGTGACAAAAGGAAGCGGCTTTTGAAATTTTTCCAGAGGAAAAATATTAATTTCGCTCATTAGGGATTGCGGGGACTATGTCCTCTTTGAGTAGGGAATTCGTTTTCCTCACGCTCCAGTTCATGGATTAGTAGAAATTCAAACTGCTATAAGTTGATCCAAGTTCTTAGCCAAGTCTACAATAAACAAGAGGGGGTTAACCAAGATAACTTTAATGTGTAACTCATGCATCCAATAAACATCACAAGTTGAGGAAAGACACTGGAGGGAAAGAACTATGGCTACTTAAGTTTCAAAAATGGGGAATGAATAATTAAGCTTTGACGCATAGAATCATTATGTTATAAAATAAGCCAAAGAACTAACGGCGATCGCATTCCCACAGTCAGTTGTAACGGGTAGATATGGGATATAAAAGCAATCGATATCATAAAACTAAAACAGATGGTACATGAATCGATCACTGTGCTCACCAAACAAATTCAAGCAACCTTGGGCGCTAACACTCAAATCAATTCTCATATTCCATCACATGAAGCATAAAAGGAAATCACTGCATCAACAAGAATACATAAGGCAGCCCCAATCCAAATTCAACATGTTTACTCGAGCAACTAAGCCATAATTTGCAAACAATACAACGCAGTAACAAATGCAATCAAACTCCTAAATAAAAAACTCTAATTTGATCTCAATTTGGGGCTCGTAAACAGACCCTCATTACAAGTACTAATTTACAACATCTCTTGAAATTATCAACAATGTTAATTTCTCTAACGATTCACAAGTATCACAAGAACAACTAAAAAACTCTGACCTTTTTTACGAAACGAATAAGTCGATAGAGATAGATAGAGAGAAGCGTTGGGGTGATGTTTGCCGCAGAATTATCGTCGCTGGCGGAGTTCTCGGCGGCGTCGCCGCGTCGCTCACTAAGACCTAACGAGACACCAAATAGAAATTGAGGAAAAATAATTAAGAGAATAACGAGTAAGAGATCAGTTGCTTTATTCGTGCCAAACAGAGATAGATAAATTAAGAGCCCGAGCCGGCCCTGGGCTCAAGCCCGCTAAAGGGTTAGCTTGGCTAAATCTCACTGTGTTGGCCCATTTTCACAAAATCCCATTAATTTTATTGGGAATTGCTACGCACGCCACCGTTTTTTTACTCTGCCCAGTAACAGCTTATTTACAAGTTTGCCATTCAATTACATTATGTGTACATACTGATACCACTTATTCCTTTTTAACCCACGCCGCCATCCCCCTCCCCAAAAAAAACACATGGCTCCAACGAGGACCACACAGACAATTTACTATGGTTTGGAGGCAGAGGTGGGTCTGGAGAGGTCAAAGGAGAGGGAGGTGGGGCTGTGGAGGTCGGAGGACGTGGATGCATAGGGGGATGAGCTGGAGGTCAAAGGAGGGAGAGCTGGTCTTGGGAGGTCGGACGAGGGGGGAGGGTGGCTGGAAGGTCTCATGGGTAGGAGGCGTCGACGCACATCGTCGTTTAGTCGTTTTACCCACTTTGCACACCTAGAGACATTTTCGGAAATTTGTTACTGATTGTGCATGGTGAGTAATTTCAATGGCAAACTTGAAAATTAGTGGATTATGCGCCGTAGTAATGACAGACTTGTAAATACGTGGTTACTGCGCAGAGTAAAAGCGGGCGTGCGTGTAGCAATTCCATTCCGGAAATTGCTATTTGCACAGACCCTTTTGTTGAGTTCACATACCACTTACTTACAAAGTTTGCTATTAAAAATATTTTGCTGAGTTCATAGACCAACTCATCCTCCATTCCACTTCGCGTCGTCGTCCCCCTTCTCATCCACCGCCGCCGTTGAGGATCCCCTCGCCGCCCCCCTTCTTCGAAAAATTTTCATCACAACACAGAGAAGAAGCTCGAAGGAAAGAAGGAAGAAGAAGATGTTGTACATCGTATGGCTTGGTCTTGGCGACGAGAGAGACATCACCTTGAGTGGCCTGGAGGCTGATTGAATCTTCGACAAGGTCTACGTGGAGGCCTACAACTCACTCCTCTCCTTCGGCTTCTCCCCTGACAACCTCACCAGCCTCAAGGATCTCTACGGCAAGGCCATCATCGTCGCCGATCGGGAGATGGTCGAGGAGAAGGCCGATGACATCATCTCCCAGGCTTCCGAATCCGACATCGCCTTCTTGGTCGTCGTCGCCCCTTTCGGGTACAATTGGTATTCATTTATGCCTTTTAACAAAAGAATTAGCAAGAACGGCGAGGAGGTCCTTGGCGGCGACGGTGGAGAAGGGGAACAGAGACGCGAAGTGGAGGGGGGAGGGGGACAGAGTTGGTTTGTGAACCCAACAAATTTTTTTAATGGCAAACTTGTAAATAAATGACCTATAAACTCAGCAAAAGAATATATGCAAATAGCAATTCCCTTCCTGGACTTCCCATCTCAAACTCCCCGATAATTCTCCTGAGGCGGAGACAGCCACGTCACACTTCAAAGAAATAATTAAAAACTCACACTGCAATGGCGCCGGTGCTCACTTACCATCATCTCTCATGGCCGCCGCTTTCGCTCCGCCTCTTCGATTCAACATAATAATCGGCACCCACAAACTCACCCAGACCGCCACGTCAGCATCGGCACCGGGGGTGACTAGCTGGAAGCGGGCCCCACGCCGTCTCGTCCTCGGCCTCGGCGCCTCCTGTCTGATGGCTGCTCCTCCTCCTGGTAACGGGTCAGGTAGTCAACCCTTCACCGCTTCGGCCCGCCCGAAGGTTTCTCCCGTTGAACAGGTAAAGCTCGTTTCTTTCCAATTTAAAGAAACCAACTTCTTTAAAAAGATTTTGCAGCAATTTTTTTTAAAATTTTAAAATTCAACCTAGGTATTGAAGAACGTGGACTGGCCCAAGAAATTCCCATTTAAAGACGAGGATTTCACCCGATTCGACGAGTAAGCTAATTTTCTTCACCAATCTTTTTGTTAAATTGCCAAGTAATTATTATAGTACTAGAAATAACCGGTGCACACGCACGGTGAAAAAAAAAACCCCACAAACAGAAAGAGAATGAGGTGCACGCGTGGAGCCGAAAAGGAGTGAGAGCGTCGGAGGATAAAAAGGAAAAGTTATTTGAATAAGGGGGTTTTAAAGAGAATAATGGGTATCATACTCCATATAAGGCACACCCTTATGTGCCTTCTCACATAAAAGGGGGCGGATACAGCAAGTACAAGCCCATGTGGGCTTGTACCCGCCCCCTTTATGTGAGAGGTCTGTTGGAATTAATGGCTCTTTTAGCCATTTGTTCACTCCCATTTTTCTTTCTATTTTTTGTCCCACATTGCTTGGGCAATATGCCTTGGAAGTGTTTATTAAGGGAGTTGTAGAGTCTTGGGGTGTGTTCCAAGGGGTACGACTCTTTTGTGAACGGTGGACTCACATAAACACCACACACACGCGCGCGCCTCGTCGCGTCGTGCGTGCGCATTCCTTTTTTGGATGGCGTGACTTTCCTTTTTTGGCCCCATGCAGATTCATTGCTTTAATGGCTTTGATTGAGCCATTAACTTTCCATGTTTATTCCGTCCATTAAATCTGTTGTTTATTACGTGTTAATGAAGACGTTTTGCATTCCATTCATTGCAGCTCTTTATTACGCGACCCTTTGAAATTCTGTAACGTTTTTTGTTACCTCATATAAATTTACATGGCCTCACTCCTGATGGGGTGACGATGCATTCTTATCTTCTATTGATCTCCACTCCTGGGTACTGTTGTGCAATCTCTAAAGCTTCTGGCCGCGAGTGGATGCATCCAGGGGCTGCTGTGTTAACCTTGGGGAGCAACCGATAATTTCGATTACCACCGAGGTCGGGCCGTAATTGTTTTCAAGGCAGTGGTCATTCCACGGCATATCGTTTCATTACTGATAAGTTCTTTCTACCTTCGATCTTTCTACGCTTGAACCATAGTCAATTTCAACTTTTTAACCTTACAATTTGAAAACAATTATATGTTTAGTATTACAATGGTTAGAATGATATTGATTTTGTTGAGTTCTTTAATCTGATGGCTCTAAAAATGAAAGTGAGTATCCCGGGCTTAAAGATTCCATGGTTATGTATGTTAGTTCGGATGCTGTCCTTTTGTTCTTAACATATTATTCCTGTTTTGGCATATATTTGAAATAATTGTATCAGAAATGAGGAACACTTGTTTTTTTAAATTAATTTTATGCTATTTGGCAGCTTTGCATGTTAAGCATTAATGAAAAATAAGGTGCCTTTGTGGCTTGTTTTGCCCATCCCTTTTCATGAGCTCATGAACATGTTAACACTAGTACAGTATTTTCTGTGTCATTTGTTTGATGTTTTTAAAGTTCCAGGTTAATCTACTAAATACTTTTGAGGAATTAGGATATTCTGGGTTAGGCTATCTTTTGCCTAGTTTGTATGAGTATAAGCTATTTCCATACAAATCTTATTTCATAACTTGGTTTTGTTATTGTTGTGTATTCCATGTTATGAACACCTCACCCCCTAATCTGTTTTAGGCTGAGACTGGGCTGAAGTGTCTCTAAAGAAAATTTTCGTTTTAGGATGACTGAGACCCCAGGAAAATTCTGGTAGCTGGGTTTTGTTGTTAGCTACCACTTCCTTGTTGACAAACAATTGAACTGACCATCTCAATTAGCTCTAAAAAATTCGATTGTTACAGACTACCGGATTCTGCCAGATTTGTATAGCCTTTGCCATTTTTGCAATCAGTCCTGTCGTAGGTGTTCAAATATAGTGATCGTGGTGCCGTTGGAAAGATAAGAGTCTGTTCTATAACTTTCATGAAGGCAAGTTTTTCCGAATCAAACTGTATCTAGTCCATATTCAGTAATTTTCACAGCCTATGTAATCTGTCTAAAAACAGTTTTGATGGATTTCACTAAAGAATGCACCATAAATCAACCACTGAGTTTCTGTGCATGAAATTTTTTGTGTGAGTCCAGGACTAACATACCTTCGACTTTTGAGAGAAGAAAAATTAAAGTTTAGTATAAAATTTGGGGATTTATGACATCGGTTGTGACTGTCCTGTTATTCTCAGCCACTGAGTTTACATAAACGAGTTTGTTTGGTCTTCAATTAAACTGTTTGACGTTTTGAGGCCTCTTTATCTGATTGTACCATGGGTCATCCTATGTTCATTAAATACAAGACAGACAGAAGTAGAAAACCAACTTGATAGGAAAATCAAGAGATTTAGGTCCGATAGAGGTTGGGAATATAGTTCCCACACCCTTAAAGACTTCTGTGAAAAGAATGGGATTGTCCATGAGTTTAATTCTCCTTATGTTCCTCAACAGAATGACATAGCTGAACGAAAGAACATGACATTGAAAGAAATCATGAATGCTATGCCCTTAAGTTCAGGATTATCTGATGACATGTGGGGAGAAGCCATTCTCTCTGCTTGTCATATCCTTAACAGAGTACCCCATAAGAAACTAGACAAAACACCTTATGAATTGTGGAAAGGTTATCCCCTAACCTTAAATTCCTTAGAGTGTGGGGGTGTCTGGCAAAGGTAGGACTACCTGACTTTAAGAAGTCAAACATTGGGTCTAAAACTTATGATACTGTTTTTATAGGGTATGCTCATAATAGTGCTGCATATAGATTCATGTCTTTAACAGATAACTCTATTTCTTAGTCTTGAGATGCAGAGTTTTTTGAGCATGTTTTTCTTTTGAAAAAGGAATTAACAGAATCATTGTCCCCTTGTACCTCCTATTGAGTCTCTTCCTTCCTCTTCACCTATATCTTTTGATATGCATACATGTAGTTCTATTTTTAGTGAAGAACCTAGAAGGAGTAAGAGGCAAAGGATTGAAACCAATTTGGACCTGACTTTATAGCTACATTTCTGTCAGAAAATGGATGTATAAACATGCTTAGTGATGAGATAGTGTCTACCTTTATGATAGAAGAAGACCCAAAAAACCTATGATGAGGCAATGAGATCCATTGATGCTAGCTTTTGGAAAGAGGCTATTAAAAGCGAACTTGATTCTATTGTATTCCATCAAACTTGGGAATTAGCTGAGTTACCTAAAGGTAATAAGCCCATTAGTAATAAATGGATTTTCAAGAAAAAGATGAGACCTGACATATCGATAAAAAATTCAAAGCTAGACTTGTGATCAGGGGTTTTACTCAAACGAAAGGATTAGACTACTTTGACACATATTCTCCTGTGACCAAGATTGTAACCATAAGGACTCTAATTGGCTTAGCTGCAATTCATGAGTTAGTCATACATCAAATGGATGTTAAGACAGCCTTCCTAAATGACGATCTAGAAGAAGAAATCTACATGTCCCAACCCTAGGGTTTTGTAGTTGCTGGTAAAGAGAATAGGGTTTGCAGGCTTAGAAAGTCTTTATACGGCTTAAAGCAAGCTCCTAAGCAATGATATGAGAAATTCAACAGTACGTTAATAAGGAATGGCTTTGTTGTAAACACATCTGATTCTTGTGTTTATTTTAAACTAATAGGATCAGATTGTATAATTATTTGTCTCTATGTCGATAACATGTTAAATTTTGGGAACAATCTAGATATTGTAGATGATACCAAAAATTTCTTGTCATCTCAGTTTGAGATGAAAAACCTAGGAGAAGCTGATGTCGTTTTAGGAGTTAAAGTTGTTAGAAACTCTTATGATATCTCCTTGAGTCAATCTTATTACTTAGAGAATGTGCTGAAGAAATTCAACTGCTTTGATGTTGTTCTTGCTAGAACTCCATATGACCCTAGTATACATTTGAAATTTTTTTAGTAAAGAGTATTTCTCAATCTGAATATGCTAAGATCATAGGAAGTGTGCTGTTCTTTATGAACTGTATTCGACCTGATATAGCCTATGCTGTTAGCAGGCTAAGTCGGTATACTCATAACCCTAGTAATGAACATTGAACTGCTCTTCATCCTTTATTAAAGTACCTGAAAGGAACTGTTGATTGGTGTTTGCATTTCAGCAAATTTCCTGCTGTGTTAGAAGGATTTTGTGATGCAAGCTGGGTTTCAGATAACAATGAAGTTAGTTCAACTAGTGGTTTTATATTCTCTTTGGGTGGAGGTGCTATATCTTGGAAGTCTTTCAAACAGACATATATATCACGCTCCACCATGGAATCTGAATTTATTGCTCTTGAGTTGGCAGGGCAAGAGACTGAATGGCCAAGGAACTTGTTAGCAGACATGCCTTTGTGAAGAGGGAAAACTGCTCCAGTTTCCCTTCATAGTGATTCTCAGGCAGCCATTGGTGTTGCTAAACATAGTGTCTACAACGGGAAGAAAAGACACATTCGGATCAGGCACGATGTGGTTAAACAACTCCTGAAAAATGGAATAATTTCTTTGGAATATGTAAGGTCTGAAAGAAATATTGCAGATCCACTAACCAAAGGATTACCAAGGAAAGTTGTTCTTGATTCGTTGAGAGTGATGTGGCTAAAGCCCATGAGTTAAGGTTATATTGTTGATACCCAGTGTGGTCTAACGAAGCCATATGTTCCTTAACAAATACTACATTTCCATCCCTATGGCGTGTGGTAGTGTTCTTTGAATCCATAGTCAAGTTTGGTGGTGCTATTGAGAAGCACTTGATGGATTCACTTTGAGACAAGTCCATAACCAGTTTTGGTGGTGCTATTGAGAAGTACTTGATGGACCTAAGCAGAGGTTGAGCTGTAAGCTCTTAATGGTTTCATAACCAGTTTTGGTGGTGTTATGGAGAAGCACTTGATGAACCACCTATGTGGTTGTGAGGGTTTGGCCGCCCTCTATGAAAGACAAGGACAGTCTTTCTAGATCACTCATGAGACCCAAGGTATGCGCATGGCCTATAGCGCTTGTTATGTATCGCGGAGTTTGCACAAACTCAAGAAAACAATATGTGTTGTGGGGGTCTCAAACGAACTCTAATGAGTTCAAGAGCAATTCACTCATTAGAAAGTAAGTTGTTGCATCACTTCACTACGTATCAATTCAATCGAAAGACATTGATACTTAAGTATTCATCCCTCTTTACCCAGGAGATTTTTCTTTTCTTTCTTGAGCCATTAAGTGGGGGATTGTTGAAACTAATGGCTCTTTTAGCCATTTGTTCACTTCTAGTTTCCTTTCTATTTTTTGTTCCATGTTGCTTGGGCAATATGCCTTGGAGGTGTTTATTAAGGGAGTTGTAGAGTCTTGGGGTGTGTTCCAAGGGGTACGACTCTTTTGTGAACGGTGGAGGACGCACATAAACACCACATGCGCGTGCGCCTCGCCTCGTCGCGTCGCGTCGCGTTGTACGCGCGCATTCCTTTTTTGGATGGCACGACTTTCCTTTTTGGGCCCCGCGTTAATGCCTTTGATTGAGCCATTAACTTTCCATGTTTATTGCGTCCATTAAAGCTGTTGTTTATTACGTGTTAATGAAGTCGTTTTGCATTCCATTCATTGCAGCTCTTTATTACGCGACCTTTTGAAATTCTGTGACGATTTTTGTTACCTCATATAAATTTACATGGCCTCACTCCTGATGGGGTGACGATGCATTCTTATCTTCTCTTGATCTCCCACTCCTGGGTACTGGTGTGCAATCTCCAAAGCTTCTGGCCGCGAGTGGACGCGTCCAGGGGCTGCTGTGTTAACCTTGGGGAGCAACCGGTAATTCCGATTACCACCGAGGTCGGGCCGTAATTGTTTTCAAGGCAGTGGTCATTCCACGGCACATCGTTTCATTCCTGATAAGTTCTTTCTACCTTCGATCTTTCTACGCTTGAACCATAGTCAATTCCAACTTTTTAACCTTACAAGGTCATATGAGGGGTGCCTCATATGGCGTATGATACCCATTATTCTCTTTTGAATGTGGGTGCATTTTTGGGCATTTGGGGTGACTTTGTGGGCCCCACCAAGATGAGGTGGCGCATCTAGGACCAATCATTTGTCCCAACAAAGGCCTTCATTTGTATAATAGATATAACCCTAAATGTAGCATTTTGGTGAAGCTCTTATCAAAAGCTGTTAGCTGAACTTTGATATTATGATGAATTCCGATAGGAAGTTGGATTCGCATGCGATATGACTAAAAGGCTAAACAGAGTTAAGTTATTCCTGATGACATTGTCTTTGTCTTCCTCTCTAACGACCGCATCATACAGTATTCACCAACTGAGCACACCAACTGAGCAGAGACTATGCTGTTATGGTTATGGTTATCGGATATGATATGATACAAACACACGGATACACAAAATATCAAAAAACCAGCACACGATCATTTTAAAAGAATCGGTTGTGAATATTCAATACATTGTGGACCTTTACCATATGCTTTTTGGGATCAAAATGTACTTCAAACAAGGCCGCAAATGATTTCATTTGGCTTCTTTGACAGATCACCAGATACCACATTCTATTCGGAACCTCGGTTCGTTACACATATCGATGATCCAGCGATTGCTGCTATTACAAAATACTACTCAAAGGTTTTTCCTCCGACTAATACCCCAGGAGTGGCTCTACTAGATATGTGTAGCAGCTGGGTAAGCAACATCTGTTTTACATAATGCCATATTCTATTTTTTTTGTATAAGCCTGCAGTCTTCAACTATTTATACAGATCAGCCATTTCCCGCCAGGATATCGACAAGATAGGATCATAGGGATGGGTTTGAACGAAGAGGAGCTTAAGCGAAACATGGTACTATATGTTTAGGATTTGTCATTACATGCACTTGTGCTCTTAAATCGTTACATGTTATTAACGTTTCTTTCTACATAGACTATTCACTAGTATGTAAGCAATATCCTTAGAAGGAAACCAGAATGAGTTGGCTGCTTGGCTTCAATTGAGGCCTGAGCCAGATACTGCCAGAAGAAAAAGAAAAGGAAATAAAAGAAAAAGGTTTCTGATCCTAGTAATGCAGATCAGTTGCCTCTTTGCAAGACCACCACGAAGCATGGTCGCATGCAGAACTTTAACTGGTTGCATACAAATTTTATTTTATGTCCATACTACATTCAAACTTTTGGTCTTCCTCCAGTTTTTTCCTTTCACTTTTGACTTGAAGTACAAAAGATGATTCAAGTTCTTGATATCTATAATATCAAAATTATCAATTATCCATTAAAAGAACCAGGATGGTCTGGATCCCATTATCATGTCTTTCTTTCATCTCAACTTAGAATTGAAGTGTAGCTATTATATTCAACTCCTTGATTTTGATAAATTAGAATACCAGTAATTAAAATGGAAAAAATGGGCTAATTTTTTTAAAAAACTATCTTTTGTGTTTTACCGTTTCCCCAAAGTACTATTTTGAACTTTAAAATAACAAAAAAAACTATCTTAAACTTTATTTTTCCAACTTAGTACTACCATGAACCTTGTTAACAGAAAACCACCTTAATCTCAAATTACTTCTTCTGATGTTTATAAGTTTCAGAAATCGCATCAATCTATCAATGACATTTAAAAAAATTTCCTCTTATCTTGTAATGATTTAAAGAACTAAATTATAAAAAGTAAAGGTTTATATTATTTTCAAACTTTAAGGTAGTATCTTGGGAAAACGGTGAAACATAAAGTAGTTTCGTGAATTTATCCAAAAAAATGTAAATTCAGGATCAAACCATCTACCTAAGATCTTCATATTTCTACATTGCTCTACTAGATGCATACATGCAAAATCTTTATGCTTTTTACGGTTATCTAAGATTGCAAGAGATTGAGTACATGCATCGGTTTTATGGTTTTGCTTGAAGCTGTGGCAGACTACTAGAAATATGAGGTTTTGATATCAGAAATGAGCAGGAAATAGGTTCAAGTTGATACATTTATAATTTTTTAGGGTTATGTTTATGTTGGTCTGTTAGACAGAATAAATCAATTTAGGACAGCGGTAGCTGGGAAGTAAAGCTTATTGTGCTGCTAGTGTTGGTATGATAATTCCTAAGAAAGATCTTTCTGATATGGATAATTTTTCTAAGTTATTTATAAGTGGAAAAGGAACGTTTACTCAACTTCTGTATTGCTAGCACAAATTACAAGGTGATAGACAATTCCAGCTGGGAAATTGACTGACCCCCAAAAGATCGTGTTTCTTCCCTTTGCACTTGTTTAATCTGAATGTCAAACATTGCTTGCATCTGGGACACAGCTGCAAGTGCTTTTGCTTATTATTGTGTCATTTGCACATTTTATTCATTTAGCGCTCTCTGTTTGCCGATCTAATTTATTTCAAGACAAGGAAGTACATGTGCTTAATTGATTTGATCATATTGTGATATGTTTTTCCTGGCACCAACAGAAATTACATGCACTTGGTTTATTTGATTTTACTTTTTACATCTCTGATTCATTTAAATGTATTTTTTTCCTCAGGTTTTGACAGAGTACATTGTCCAAGACCTAAATGTGAACCCTAAACTTCCATTGGATGACAATTCATTTGACGTTATAACCAATGTGGTAGGCTGTGGGCACTTTTCCTTGCAATCTCGAGTTGTTTTGGGGAAAATAGTTGTTTTCCTACCTGTATTTTCATATGATAGCAGTTACATTCTTTTTGCTCGTAATAATTTGTCTATGATAATCGTGCTATATCATCATCATTCTTTTGTGCATGTGCGTGTGTGTTCAATTCATTTTTGCTTACCGATTTATGTGGGTCTCCTTTCTGTAATCCACATGATTACAAAGCTGGAAGCTGGTATTTCCAGCTATCATCATCTAAGTCAGGAAGTGCTACATGAGTGAAAATGTCCATAACTTAATCTTATTGTATTGAATGTGTGACAGAAAATAGTATGGGGAAATACCATTCAGTATCCTTAATGTAGTCTAGCTGCGTGCATCTTGATTGGCAATTTACAGTCGTTGGAGCTTGCAATACAAGAGGAAACCAACTTCTCGTCTGGATGTATTATTCTGAATGTCTTATCAACTCCACTATGTATTCAATTTCTTCCCACTTTTGTATGTAGGTTAGTGTCGATTACTTGACAAAGCCACTTGAGGTTTTCAAGGAGATGCAAAGAATACTCAAACCAGGGGGTCTAGCAATAATCAGGTAATATGTTTGTTTTTCCTTTTGTTTTCTGGTCATTCTTTCCTGATGCATGCTTACCCTTTGACCCAAGAATGGAGTTCCCCTATTGAGTCTCAAAACAATGGGGATGCCTTACCTATTTTATGTTGAATTGCCAGTTTTCAAATTGTCATCGATAGGCAGTTTAAACTACAAACCTACCGAAACCCAAAGATTCGGGTAATAGTTTGTCAAGGTCCTGTGCCTTTCAGTTTCAGTGACAACTTTGTTTACCTTCTGTATGAACTAACCATAATATTGGATGAATTGGTCAAATTGCTCACTTGCTGGCACGTTGTCTGCCCATAACTAGACTTCGATTGCCTTCTCATGGATTTATACAAGGTTGCCAGGGACACGCATCGTTTTGATGCGTGTCACATAAATGGATACGTCGAAACATAGGATTATTTACGTCGAAACATAAATGCGGGTGTAGGCTTCATTGAATGTTTAATAGGATTGTAGTACATTTATTGCCAAGGAGAAATATTTTTTTATGAAACAGTTAGAATTTTTGGATTGCGATTGGCATAGTTATGGGTTTATATCTGTGCATAATAGTCTGCTTTGTAAAATTTAGCAAAGCGGCACATCATCTTGGCAACGATGATCATTTATTTGTCCAAAAAGTTCCTAAAAATCTGAAACATCAATTTTACTGTTCCAAATCGGTAATGTACTACAATTTAGAATGTACGTTCCGGATTGCAGATCGTCAGGAGTTTGGCGTCTTCAGGCAACACTTTAATATCATCGGCATGTGCATGCATAGGAACATCCAAACAACCAAGTAACTCTCTCATCTTTGTTAAACACATTAGATTTGTTTTTACGTGTTCTTAGGAATGATATTACATTGTGAGGGCCGGACAGTAGAATAGCTAGGCCACATGTAATCCTCGCAGTAACAGCAAGCTCTCATCTATTCAGAAAATCAGTTGTTTCATGGAATGTCAAACTTTATGCACAGTTCTACACAGAAGTTATTTTTGTTAAGGGGCACAAACTATAATATCTGATAATGCCAGTGCTGATTTTTTCTGCATATTGATTTTCTGTATCTTGATCGCACAATAGTTTCTCCAATCGGTTGTTTTGGACAAAAGCCATCTCTATCTGGACGTCTACTGGGGACGCTGATCATGCGTGGATCGTTGGGGCGTATTTCCATTATGCTGGAGGTTTTGAACCGCCGGTGGTATGTCCTTTCCTCTTCAGTATATATACGAAGTTCCATTTTTTACTAAATGATGGCATCTTAATCTGTTGATGTGTAGCACATGTTTGGTTTCATTTGATGAGGAACGGTATTCATGCTCTCGTATGATGCATGCTCTTTTATGTCAATGATACTTAGACCAACATGAAACCTCTAGCTGAGTATCACCAGTGCCACCTTATCAACTGACCTATAAAATACTGCCTAATTTCTACCAAGTGATCGGTTTTTCTGCAGTAGCAAGCACCAAGTATATGTATATGCACTTGTAAACATGAGCCTTTTGATGTTTTGCTACAGGCCGTGGACATTTCTCCCAACCCTGGGCGCTCGGATCCAATGTACGTGGTGTATTCTAGGAAGAAAACAATAACAGCATGATCATCCCTTTGGAAGGTTCGATTTCTAAATTCGATTCTGCTCTAGAGGTTGCCCGTAACTTGTAAATGTCAGATTGCTGAAACTCGGAGTTGTTCATAAACAAGTCAAGACACTTTTGTGTACATCGAGCTATCACATTATCCAAACTCAGAGGAAACATTGTGCGCTGATGAAACTGGAGTTTTGGGTTTAAATGGTGGTTGATTGCACATTTCGAGTATGATTCTTGATGGCAAAAGTACGCTTTGCTTACATTCTTGTAGCTACAAAGAAGCCTTGTGTAATTTTTTTGTATCATCGTCTGTGATCTTTGTGAATCAAGTTATAAAGCAGCTACTGGACTTCTTACTAAAGAACCTTTCAGACACAATAGCAATAACATGGGATGATACTTTGCTTTCTTCAATGTGAACAGATGCATCTGATCATTTTCCGAAAATAGCTTGCTTGGAAGTTAAAAACCTGTAACAAGTACCTTTACATTTGGTATTCGGTGCATTAATGCAATTTACAAGGATGACTAACAAAATACTACAAAATTTACGTTGAACCACAGCTAAAATTGTTGCGGCACAGGTGAGCCCTGGAAAAATTTAGTATGTTCAGAAGATCATGAAGAGAGTGAACATGCAGCCTTACAGGAAATGAAGCAAATTATAATACGGTGAATGCAAATACAACGACAAGCTGTAGTTGAGAATGTCATCGGTACAAGGAGACTATGGGGGCTGGAATGATACAACATAGACTTCAAATATGACATTGAGGAGGAAACCGTAAAAAAGCAATTGGATTTATGCCGTCTTCCAAGCCACCAGTTTTAGCCGTAATGTGCATTGCAGAAAGATTTGGCAAGGATCAAGGAATGTAAATGATCGAAGCAACAGCTATTAAGTTTTAGAAGGTTTTCCCCAGAGTAAAATGTATTTGCTTTCGATCTCGAGACTTTGAAATCCACCACCTTGTAGGGAATAAGATTCTTAGTGTGCTTTGGAAGCTACGATGATCCACATGTGAAGTCTGGATGCTCGACGAAATTGATTGTGAGGTCAGGCCTCGGGGCATGGAGCTCCAGTATGACCTGTGAAAGGATGAAGAAGAAATTAGCGCGTAACTTACATCCATAATCGGAGCCTGCTGATGAGTATCCGGGTAGCTCTTACAACATCAGCAACTTAAGGAAACGATGAAGAGAATGCTTGAAAAAAAATTAGTTTAAAGGCTAGACATGATTTAAGACAAGTAAAGAATCCTATGCGAAAATACTAAAGCCATTACAGAAGATCTAGTTGTTTCTTTTTAATAGAGAAATAATAATTCTCGACTATGCATGATCTAATTCTCAGCACTCACTTCATGTTTTACGATGAGCAGCAAACTAGCTTCCGGATAATCATATTACATAGAAATTTGGTTTCTGACGGTAGATTGAATTAGATTACATACCAAAGTGCATGAGAAGAAATATATGTGATACTATCAAACATTTTGAGTGTTTCCTCTAGAAAATTTTGTACTCACCACAACATTTTCCCCGCGTTTGAGGATTGGTGCAGGAACATAAAGATTACATTGCGGTCCAACCGTCTGCATATATATTCCAGAAATGTTTATAAGAATTTAACAGAAACAAACAAAAATACAGTATAGAAACAACATAAGAAAACCCGAATCTAGATCACTAGGAAAAACAGCCTACTTACTGGCCAGAATCTTCCAATGTTGAAATTGTTCACAAAAGCAACGCCTTTATTCCAACCACGTAATGATATGAATGTGTCTTTAATTTGATCGTTTGATTCAATAAAGAGATGACCTTGATAAAATCTTGCTTCTTGTGAAATGTGATCTGTGGCATTCCAGCTCAACGTGTTTTAATATCATCAACATCATTAAAAAATGCATAAATGCTGCAGGTTCATGAAGCAAATAGGAGTGCACAGACAGAGGTATGAATACACCGTTGACTTATTTCCTTCAGCTAAAAATTGATCGCCCTGGCCGGTTGATATATATGTCAAATATTATATTTGATAGGCTAATCTTGCAGAAAGTACCAAACACCACAAATTAAAATTCCAAATATAACACAGTTAAGATGCAGTATATGTGACCATTTTATATTAGTAAATTTCTGTTGAGGAAATGAGTCTTGCTAAAAAGTGGAACCAATGAACATCAATCTAATTAGAGAGAGCTTAACAAGAAGAGAGAGTGCAACTCTCTTTGGAGGGCAACTATGTTTTCAAGATTATTTTCCAAGGAATTGCTTGGCAGACAATGGCATTTGTCACTCATCGTTTACTTGGGCATAACCAGATGTTCTCACTCACTCCAAGGGCTGTTGTTAAAAAATTATTTCCAATATCATTTTACCAATGTCCAGCAAGAAAACTAGTAATGGACCTTACAAGGACGCAAAAGCCTTCAAGACAAGAAAGGTATGGGCATACATTCAACATTTGGAAACATGACAAAAATATATGGTTCAATATTGCAGTGGCATGTTCTACTCGTATGGCTAAAAAAGAAACATATAGCAAAGCAGGATGAACTGCACCAACTAGATAATGGAATGGTAACACATGACGGATAGCTATATATAATAGAAAGTTAAATCCTTTAATAGGAAAAAGTGATTTTCCCTTCCTCTTAGTCCAGTTCAATATCAACCCTGATTATGTGGGAAATAAGTCTCATTGATCGTGTGTTGCAAAAGGTTATGTATCAACATCCATTAGCGACAATGGTGTTTAACAACCTTAAAATTGCATATAGATCTCTTTGCACCCAGTGTGTGCATGTGGCATTACCTAGTGGTATAGAAAATCCAAAATTGGGAAGGTATAGGCTTCGGGGCCATTTAAGTTTCTTAGAGGTGATGGAAAAAGAAAGGTACAAACTTGGGTCTGAGTTTTCTTTCATTTCTTTTTTCTTCTCTTACACTACTACTTATTCTTCTTCTGTTTTGTTTGGGGGTGGGGTGGTGGGCAGGTGGGTGTGGATGGGGTTCTTCTTCTGTTTTGTTTGGGGGTGGTGGGCAGGTGGGTGTGGATGGGGTTCTTCTTCTGTTTTGTTTGGGGGTGGTGGGCAGGTGGGTGTGGGTGTGGGTGTGTGGGGGTGTTAGTACAAATATGGTTGGCCGGGGGGGGGGGGGGGGGGGGTGGGTGGGTGTGGGTGTGTGGGGGTGTTAGTACAAATATGGTTGGTAGGTACGTGTGTGTAGGTGGGGATAAGAGGGGGGGGTGTGTGTGTGTGCGTGTGCGCGCGCGCGCGCGTGTTTGGGGGGGGGGGGGGGGGGTGTGTTGGTACATATATGGTTGGTAGGTATGTGGGTGGGTGGGTGGGGTGGGTGGGGTGGGGTTGGGAGGAGAGAGAGAGAGAGAGAGAGAGAGAGAGAGAGAGAGAGAGAGAGAGAGAGAGAGAGAGCACATGACTGACCTTTTAAAGTATGGCGGCTGGATATCTTATCAGACCTTGAATCTGCAACTTGCCTGATTGGATTATCTTTAAAGAGATCGTGCAATTTGCTAAATGTAATTGGATACAACTTCCACGGGCGGAGAGTAATGCCATCCACTGTAACAGAAGACAGTATTCCCTAAATTAAAATAGAAGCTTCTGCATCAGTTTCATGAAACATATAGGTGGACAGAAATATGGCAGAATAATAATAGTGATCTTCCTAAAATCTAAAATGTGTCATACAACCATTATGCGTGCAGAAATGTTCTAACAGTACTGCTGGCAACTCACTTGGTACAGAAGCTTAAGCAACTAACTACTGATATTTTAAATTTACAGTCTTATTATAGACTAGCAATTGAACTATGATGTGCTTCAACATTACAGTGTGTGTGTGTCAGCGTGGAAAGAGGTGAGAAAGATAAATCTCCATTGATACTTGGGGTGAGCAAAAAAACCGAAACACCGAACCCAACCAAAATTTCAAACCGAACTCAGTGCAGTAGCCTAACAGAGTTCGGTAAGGTTGGGTAAAGGTAAATAAACTCTGTTTGGTTTGGTTCGAACGGGTAAAGGTAAAAGAACTCGGTTTGGTTCTGTTATCGGGTTTGGCTCAGGATCCAAACCAACCAATCCGAACCGAATATATATCTATTTTTCCTAACCTAATAACTAAACACTAACCCTAAGCCCACTCCTTCAGATTCGCCGCACTCTTGATCTCTCCGCCTCTCTCTCTCTCTCTCTCTCTCTCTCTCTCTCTCTCTCTCTCTCTCCCCCCCCCCCCCCCCCCTATGATCTCTCTGATATGAACTAGAAAGACCTGAAATTTATTGATTATAAACTGAAAATAATAAAGATAAATTGATTATAATTATAGGGGTAACCTCCCTCCCAATACGCCAATTAAAGAGGACGTCCGCAGACTCCGCACTCTCCCGAAGAATGATGAACTATCTCCCCCTTTTATTGAAATTAATCTCAAATTCTACATGCCTAGGGCCGGCCGGACATAGATGTTTATATACTAATTATATTTTGCACAATTGCACATGGCCCCCTAAAATAATAACATATCATTAAAAAGCCCAAAATGCCCCTAATGGGCCTAAAACTCATAAAGAATGGCTGAATATATCATTACTCCGCCCCCCGAAAATCACCTTGTCCTCAAGGTGGTGCATGAAGTCTATGGCGGTCTTACTCCAAGTGGAGGTGGTCATCCCCTCCGGCCTCTTCCTCCATTATGTCCTCATCATCCCCAGTTATCAGCAACTGCAGCTTGC
Source organism: Scilla litardierei (assembly GCA_030789695.1). Classification (NCBI taxonomy): domain Eukaryota; kingdom Viridiplantae; phylum Streptophyta; class Magnoliopsida; order Asparagales; family Asparagaceae; genus Scilla; species Scilla litardierei. The sequence goes on along the minus strand of CM061141.1, from coordinate 1,572,914 downwards.
ATACCCCCACAATAATGTCTTGGGGTGAACCTCTCATCGCATCTGAAACACAACCTCTTCAACCTCCTCTCCCGCATATCCGCATCTGTCATTTTCCTGAAGTGCCCTCCTTGCGGTGGCGCCACTCTCTTCTCCTGGCTGGACGAGTCCGTCCCTGTAATGGCCTTCTGCTGTCCTCCACCCATGAGCTGGCTGTGAGAAAAGAAGTCGCCTCCAGTCCCTTCAGATTTCTTCGTCTCCACCAGTCAATCCTCCACCATCTGGGTTATCTCCATAGCCTCTATCAGATCCCGAGGCTTTTGTATGCAAACCTCTGTGCGAATGGTGGCCTTAAGCCCCTTCATGAAGGTGCTCTCTATCATCTCATCAGAAACTCCATGCACACACCCAGACAGTGTCTCGAACCGGTCCCTGTAATCTTTCATCATGTCATCCTGCCTAAGAGAAAGTAACTGCTCCCGCAAGCTCCCCAGGGGAGTATCACGAAATCTCTCCACCAAGCCATCCTTAATCTCATCCCATGAGCGAAACGGCCGCCTCTCCTCCCTCCACTGGTACCATGCGATAGCATTCTCATCTAAACATGCCGCCGCCTCCAGCTTCTACTCCTCAGTCATACAGGGCACCCTGATGATAATGCTGTCACCTCTTCCTGTGCCGCTCAAATCCTCTCTGTATGTCCACATTCCTATCTCCTTAGCCTCTCCTTGGGGCCCTTCCTCGGCCTCCCTAGTCTCCCTAGTCATCGTCGTCATCATAGAGGCCATGCATATCCTGTTCCATGTCCGCCTCTCCTCCATAGTCTTCTGGGTACTCCTCGTATGTCGGAGGTGCACGATGTCATCTCTATGTAGCACATAGAGGGCCGGGGCCCTCGAAACTCGTCACCTTCGTCGTCGGGCTCCCACGTGTACTCCGGACGATCGTCGTCATAGCGCATCTGTGGGGGCCCTCATCGGACTCCAAGATGTGCACTGGACCTGTCACATTGCCCATGTGGCTTGAATCGTCTGTTGCGGGGCAAAAACTCCTGGATCTGGGGTTTGTGTGGCCCAGCGACGCTGTTCTGAACCTGGGGGGGCCTGCGTTCATGCTAGAGGGCTGGCGCCACCAGGCCACTAGACGGGGGCTGCAGACCCTAATTAGGGGCCTGGGGGCCAGCTGCCCCTCCAGGTGGGACTGCGCCCCCAGACTGCCGGATGCCGACCCTGTTCGGCAGCCTGGGGGCCATCCGCCCCTTGGAGGGCCTGGCGACTCCCATATGGCCAGACAAGGGCGGCGGCCCCTGTTCGGGCATCTGGGAGGCCAGCTGCCCCTGGGACGGGCGCCCCTCCAGAACTCCGAATAGGGGCGGTGCCCCTATTTTGCTGCCAAAGAAGCCGGATCTCGCTGTTTTGATGACCTAGGGTTTCGTGGTTGTCGGCGTCAGAAAGCATCCCTTCTTCAAAAGCTTCCACCTTTTCCTTTTCCTTCTCCAAAGTTGTTGCCTTTTTCGTGTGATTAAGGTTTGTGCCATCGCCGTTTAATTTTACCGAAATTTTCACAAGTTGTTGCATGATTTGTGCCAAGACTTCTCCATGTTTCTCTAGGGTTTCGCCATGCTTCGTTAGGGCTTCACCATGTTTCGCTAGGGTTTGCTTCACGCCTCGCCATTGAACTTCTCCTCCACTGCATCGATACGGTCTTTGGATCTCATTGCTGCCGCCATGGATCGACGTGCTATGATACCAATTTGATATGAACTAGAAAGATTTAAAATTTATTGATAATAAACTGAAAATAATAAAGATAAATTGATTACAATTATAGGGGTAACCTCCATCCCAAGATGCCAATTGAAGAGGACGTCCGCACTCTCCCGAAGAACAAGGAATTATATCCCATTTTTATCGAAATTAATCTCAAATTCCACATTTCTAGGGCCAGCTGGCCATGTGTGTTTATATACTGATTCTATTTTGCACAATTGCACCTACCCCCTAAAATAATAACATATCCTATTTTGCACAATTGCACCTACCTACCCCCCTAACTATCACTCTCCAACAATCCTCTGCCATATAGGGCATCCTCGATTAGCATGGTGGTCTGGACAATGAAAATTCAGAACTCAGAATTCGTCGCCATTAGATTCCAAAACAGTATTCTTTCATCACCCTAAACCTGTGATCCATATGTACAAAGCAAAACTCAAAGTCCAATTATTGATCTGTATTTTTGGTTAATATTTGAGAAAAATTTCATCTTTTGTTGCTTTGATATGGTTTTATGTATGTGATAGGATCCAAAAGAAAGATCTGATTTTTATAGAAAATAATTGCAAAAAGAAGATAATTGGATACAAAAGTAGGTGTACCATCCTCCCAAGACGTCGTTATGGGAACGTCCGCACTCGTCTAATCTAAGATCTACCAAGAACTCTCAATAACAATTCGATAATCAAGCATGCCCATAAAATGACGGCCAGACCTAGTTTAAATAAGTAAATAAGAAAACACTTCTTGTAGTGCATAAAGCAATCACCTGACTTGTGCGCAAAGTAATTCCCTCTCCTCTTTAGCCGCACAATATACCATTACTCCGCCTCTGAAAATCCACCTTGTCCTCAAGGTGGTGCATGAAGCTTCTGACGGTACTACTCCCCGTGGGAGTCGTCTTCCCCGCGATCTCCTCATCCTCTATGCCATCCTCATCGCCATCTGCCTCTGCTATTAACACTCGTAGCTTGCGACCCCCACAGTGGTGTCCGGGGTGAAATGCTCGTCGCATCTGAAACAGAGCCCTTTCGACCTCTTCTCTTTCATCTAGGTGTCGGTCATCCTCCGGAATTGGCCCCCAGCTGGTGGTGTACTGCTTTGCTCCATAATCTTCTCAGTACTTGCCTAATTTGTCCCAGTAATGGCCGGTACCCCTCCGACTCCAGACAAGATGCCCCGCTGTACCTGACCACTGTACCCACTCCTGACTCTCCTTTCCTCTGTCTGGGCATCCTCTACCATCTGTGCTATCTCTATGACCTCGGACAGCCCCCCCTGGGCTTGTATGATCGCACTGCGGATCGAAGACTGGGCTTCAGGCCCTTCATGAAGTTTCCATCTAATGACTCATCGATGACCCCGTGTACTCGTCCCGACAAGGTCTCAAACCTCTCAATGTAGTCTCGCACTGATCCCTCCTGCTTGAGGGTGAATAACTTCTCGTGAAGGTTTCCCAGGTGGGGATCCCTAAACTTCTCCAGAATGAGATCCTTCAGCTCCTTCCAACAGCGAATCTGTTGCCTCCTCTCCTTCTACTGGTACCACCCCAGAGCTCTCCCCTCCATATAAATGGTCGCTACCTCCAGCTTCTGAGCATCTGTCATGTGATGTGTTGTAAAGTATCGCTCTGCCGTGAACAGCCAGGCATGCGGATCCTTCCCTCTGAACAATGGCATCTCCAACTTCCGTACCCTGCGGTCTCCTCCAAAGTGCCCCTGATCGGGCCTTCCCTCAGTACGGCGATGCGGGCGATAGTGATGTCGCCTCTCATCCTGGGTCTCATACTGTTTAGGTGGCACTCCTCCGCGACCACCATAGTCCCCTCGAGGACCTCCACGCCTGCCCTCAAAGTCATCCCATCCTGCGTCATCTCCAAATTCAGCCCCATAGCCTCCTCCGTCATCGTAGTACCCATGTCCCTCCCCGGGGTCAAATCCACCACCAAAATCACGCGTCGGGTCCTCCAAATAGGGCTGAAAACCCCTCTCGAACTGCTGTTGTCGCCCGCGTTGCTCGTCGGATGCGTCGGAGGGCCACCATGGCCCGGCAAAAGTCCCTCGGGGGGCTGAGGGCCCGCGGGACCTGGGCGCCGCTGCCCAGGGGCCCCGTGGCCCTGTACCAGGGCCGCAAGGCCCTGGTGATGGTCGCCCAGGCCCGCGAGACCTGGCGATGGATCTTCAGGCCCCCGCGGCCTGGAGAGGGCCCCGCGGGGCCGTCAGGGATTCACCGGCCCCTTGCGGTGCTGGGGGCCGCCCCCTGCCGTCGTCCAGGGGCTCTGTTGGGAGCCCCTCTGCTTTTCGCCGCTAGTAGGGGTGGCGGCTAGGTTCGCCGGCCCCTTCCTTGCTTCTTCCGCCTTTCGTCTGATGCCTTCCCGGTAATCTTCCTTTCACGGATCCCACTCGTCCCCTTCGTGTGATCCATACTCCTCGTAGGGTCGATCCGTCTCCCAATCCTCTTCTTTCTCATTTCCCTTCGTTAAAGGCGCCGCCTTTGATGATGAATTAGGGTTTCCCCCGCCTTGGATGCTCGCCGTCCATAAATCGATGAATTTGTCAAGTTTATCTCCTTGCTTCGATTGACTCGCCTTCAATTCGTTGATGGATTCCGTCAGAGACTTTATTGATTCCTTGTTTCCCTTCAACGATCTTTTTACCCCCACAAGTTCGCCGTTGAATTTTTCCTCCAAGGTGTCAAATTTGTTCTTCGATCTCGTCGTTGGCACAGCCATGGATCGTCATGCGCTCTGATACCAAATTGATAGGATCCAAAAGAAAGATCTGATTTTTATAAAAAATAATAGCAAAACGAAGATAATTGGATACAAAAGTAGGTGTACACTCCTCCCAAGACGCTGTTATGAGGACGTCCGCACTCGTCTAATCTAAGATCTACCAAGAACTCTCAATAACAATTCGATAATCAAGCATGCCCATAAAATGACGGCTAGACCTAGTTTAAATAAGAAAATAAGAAAACCCTCCTTGTAGTGCATAAAACAATTTCCCCCTGACTTGTTGTGTGCAAAGTAATCCCCCCCTCTTTAGCCGCGCACGGATCTACCAGTATGTTTCAGTGAGAAAAAAATAACCTTTTATGAGTTGATAAGGAATTGGTGTATATTTTAGTAAAACAATTCATCTTTCTTATGGATTTGATTTTGTTCCAGTTTCATATGTTCATGCTTTGGTTCTTTTTTACTTGTAATAGTGGTTTGAAAATTATTACTTGCAAAGCATGATATTAATATGAGATTATATCCAAAATTCATAGATGGGTCGGTAGAGTAATGGACAGAAATATTTTTTGCAAAGCATGATATTAATATGAGATTATATCCAAAATTCATAGATGGGTCAGTAGAGTAATGGACAGAAATATTTTTTTCTAAGAAATTATTGTAGCATAAGGGTTATTGAATTTTTTAACCCATGAATTAAGGATTAATTTCAAAGAATTAATAATTTAACTTTGTTAATTATTCTGAAATAATATCCTTGCATGTTATGAGGTAGCAGATCAGATAAACATAACAAAAAAGGTAAACATAAAATGATTTATTTTTAAAATTGTTAATTTTATGGTTTGACACATTAACAATTAGTTTTTATTATACTTAATGCCCAATGGATCGGTTAGCCCATAGAGCTAGCCTTGTGATGTGCAGTGCCCACATCGAACTAAACTTGACTGCCCTGAAAGTTCGGTTCGGTTTCGGTTTCTGTTTGGTTATGGACTCTATTCAAATGGGACAGTTCAGTTCTGACCATGTTCGGTTCAGTTTTGGTATTGCAAAAGACCTGCAAAACTGAACTGACTGAACCAATGTTCACCCCTAATCAAAACCTACAAGAAGCAGCTTAAGACCACATAAGCCAAAAACTACTTTTGGTTTCAAACACATGGGATGTTTATGAGCGAGCTAAAAGGATGTATTTAGCGCGTAATTCAATATGAGAATGTGAAATAGTTTGTAACAGAGATGTTTCTAAATTCGTACCACTGCTTTCTAGCAAGTGTATGTAATTTTAGCATCAAGTTGATGCATTGTTTACATTGTTTTGGAGCAATAAAATTTATTACCTTGCGAAAAAGAGAGAATAATGAGTATCATATGGCGTATAAGCACTTTTATCATATGACAGCCTCAAAAAGTTCCCTCCCTACATTATTTTTTGATGATCGGCACCATTTACTTTGATTTTATACTCTAAAATTCAAACAAAATAAATATCTAGTGATCCGAAAAGCTTTTTGCTCATTGATATATTTATTGAAAAGTTAACTGTTTTACAACAACAATTTTTTTTCACCTTTAGATCGATGAGCGAAAACTTAAGAGTTCACTAGATCGTTGGTGTGTTGCCGATCATCCAAAAAATTTAAGAGGACTTTTTAGGCATTATATGACAGAAGTCTTCATATGTCATATGATACCCATTATTCTGATATATGTATACATAGAGAGAAATATGAATGTCAGCTGCTCAAAACAAAATTCCATCCTATGTCCGCATTAAAAAGTCTACTCTCCTCTATTTTTAACATGATTTGCACTGTTCATTTTGATCTTCATATTTTAAAACATGTGTGTGTAAAGTCCTTCCGCTTACTCTCAGAAGTACAGCCGACATGCGCATAGGCAAGTCTCCTTTAATGGAAATTGGAAATAGTTAAAAATAACATCAACACAGAAGTGGATGAAGGTCAAAAAAATTTATGGCAAACCACATTAGATAAGAGGAGCACATCAGGTGAGAAGAAAGAAGATCAATGCATGAAACACGGTCCACTATCAATAAGTCACACTAAGCAGCCACGAAGAAGATGGTGCAGTATGTAGAAGAAAAGAAGATTGTACAAACCTCGCATCCACCAGCAAGTAATCACAATAATGAATTGTTAGCCACGTTTATAAAAATTGTTGAAGTACATGTGTTAGAGGACATGATCTAGGCATGATGGTAAAAGTTTGCGAAGTGATGCCACGAACCCGGAGAATCCATGTGATATGAATTGTAGGAAAGGATTGCGAACTACAGAAGGGGATAGAGAGAGAAAATTTAGAAAGAAAGGGAAAAAATCGCAAAAGAATAGTATTAAATGGCAAATAGTGAAATAATTGGAAGGTTTTTGGTATATAAATGAAGCAGGTTAGACGGTGAATTTGAATTAGGTTATGAGGGCAGGACAGGGTATGTATGGATAGAAGTTGTGTAAGAAGCAATCGATAGCTCATGGTGGCACTTGACAAAGATTTAAAGGTCAGTGGAAAATATGGATGTGCAGAGCTGAAGCCACTGGGCAGCATCCAATTTGGCTACATTTTAGCAGAACATTATAGATCATGACCTCACTAGTTTCGTCAAAACATACCATGGTGTGGTATGACTGGGATGTCATTGATCATGCAAGTTCAGAATCCTTCCTAAACAATGACTAAGCCACCTACATGCCACCCCCCACCCCACCCAAAAGGTGAAAAAAGTGATCCCAAACATGCATAAAGTATCATAGGATACAAACAATCTATTTCTTCAACATTGATTTAAAACATAGAAAAATATAATCAAGATAACAGCAGGTCATAGAATGCACGAGTAGTTGCAGTAAAATTACCTTCTTATCATACATGTATGGTCCATAATTGATACGACCCATGTTTTCCACCTGGAACAAAAAATATTGGAAACAAAGGATAAGTTCAAGAGATTTTTTTAAAAGAAAATGAACGGATTGAAACTTTTTGAAATAGATAGCTGTGCATAATGTACTCTTATGAACATGGAGGGAAGAAACTTAAATAGTTTATTCCTATAAGGTAGAAAGCGCAAAGAAGATGCAAACTCTCAGGAAATGATATACTCCAAAATGAAACGAACGTGGGGAACATGGGACACCATCCAAGAAAAACAAAAGGAAACAAAATGATGAATGACAAAAGCCTTGATATAAATGACAAATGTTCTATGTGGTTTATATCCTGAATAGCTTTAACTCTTAGCTAAACCGCCCATCATATATAAACCGTCTATCGTGTGGCCTGCAGGCTGCTCACTGAGCTCAAAGGAATGACAGTATGCTATTAACTGCTAATAAACAGTTGGCTTACAGCCTGGCAAAAATAATATGTGATGCTTCTTAAGTTATCTTGTTCATGAGGAAAGTCGTCATATGATTATGGCAGTAGTAACATCAATGAAAATTCTTGTCGGTTTGTTAATGACATAACCGTAAGTGACTATAAAGACTCATCAAGTGTTACTCTCTACAATACAACCATGAAATAGTGGCAGAGACATGAATCCTTCGTCAATTCCCATCTTCTTAACAGCGCTACATAACTGAACATATGATAATATTTATCTAGTAGTGGAAGTAGAAGACAATTACCAAAATAAATAAGCTGATATTCGAAGAACATTTGATAGTGGGAATTGCAAGTGCCCTGTTTGACCATCTTTCTATGCTACCAACATATCTTGGACTTCCTCCATCATTATCTACTAAGCATGAAACAAACACTTGGGCTCTATCATGAACCTGAAAACATCAAGTGTGCAAAGTAGTAGAAACTTATCATTTGTTGCCAAAGCACACATAAGGACATTTGGTCCTGGAAACAAAATATAGAAAAAAAAAGAGCTTCAGACCTTTGGGATATAGAGAATGTTTCTCGTTGCCTTTCCAGTATACTCTGACACATATAGTAAAAAACCCACCATCTGAAATATGACAGTAGATATTCTGATTAAATAATCATGACTAAACCTAATTTCAACCATAATATATGCAAAGCCGCATGTACCTGACCAAATGACTCCATTGTCAATGGCTCTTCAGTTTCTGTCACCTCCATAGGGTCACATACAACATCAAGAACATCAAACAGAGAAGCTGTTTTGCTAACATTAACAAGCCCATACTTTGTTCGGTCGGCATTGGAAGGAAACTTAGGAAGAGATGCACCACTGTATTTCTCAATTACATTTCTCAATGCTGAAATTATTAGAGTCCAAAAAAATTATAAATAAATAAATAAATAAAATCGAGCTGATATTTTTATAATGAAAATGAAAATTTTGCATGCAGTGAAGCAATTCTGATGACATAGGATTGTAAAGGTAGGCCTTTGAGTCACATGCAATAGAAGCATCAAATTACATAAGCGTAGTATTTTTTTTCATCCACAGATCTGCCTTTTCATGGCCTGCTTACAGAGCACTAAATACATTTAACTTTAATGTGTGATAAGCTTCTGGCATGAAGGGTATTCTCGTCTACTCTATCTAAATCACCCCTTTCTAATCATTTGCTAAAAAATACACAACCATGGGAACCAAGCATGTCCCACAAACTGAAGTTGGCCTTGAAAAGATCTTTCTTGCCCACCATTCTTATTAAGAGCATCATTTGACGATCAACCTCTATAGTTGACAATGATGATGTAATCTGAATAAATGCATTACAATATCAATTAAATTTAAAATATAGTAAAAGAAGACAATTCATACATAGAATCCCAATGGAACCCACCCTAAACTAATTATGACAGCAACCTCTTTACACACCTTCATAGAAGCATTTACTAGGCAAAACTGGACTCTTTAGAGATATTGCATATAAATACACACAGATGCACACACAGCACACATATGCTTGTAATTTGTCACACACACACACACACAGAGAGAGAGAGTGTGTGTGTTTTTTTTTTTTTTTTTTTTTTTTGGGGGGGGGGGGGTGCTGGAAGAAAAATCAGGTGAAACATGCCTTTGAATTTCGGATTGTCCACATCACCTGACTCCTTAATCGGTGCATCCTGAAGAACATGAGAATCTAATCAACAAAATAATCCAAGGCAAATCAGAATCCACATAAGCAATATGTGATACTTACATAATCATAAGAAGTAAGATCTGGTTTATAATCATATTCATTGGCACCAGTATTTGCACCACTGAAAAATCCGAAATTGGTTCCCCCATGAGCCATCTGGAGATCCGAAAAACAAGGGTAATGCAAAGAATAATGGAAGACAATCTCTCGGTCTGGGGAAGTGGACAAAAACATACATAGAGCACTGCAGAACCATTCCGAGAAAGAATCTGTTGTAGGGCGGCAGCTGTATATTTGGCATCAGTTTCTGCATTCTTCTCTCCCCAATGTGTAAGCCATCCTGTATAAAATTCTCTGGAAAATAAACATTTGTCAGAAATTGCTTGGATAGATTGTATTCAAAAGGAAAGTTCAAACTTTAGAGTAGACTAACGTTGATAGTGGAGGTGATTTTCCTGGTGCATTATACTTCCTCTGCAACTCAAATATAGGCCATGGATCCTCGCCGGTTGAAAAATCAACAGCTATAAATCATCCAAAATCATGAGATGCCATATGCAATAAAGCATCACATATTCAAGTTTAAATATTCATCTCAACACCCATAACCCTTTAACTCCAGTAATATATCCGGTAGCATGAATAAATTGTGTAATGTATTCCAAGCAGAAACTTAATTTTCCATTGATGCTATAATCATAACAAAAAATTTAGCTCTAATACACTTCCTAAATATTGATAATACTAGTACTGATTGAAACCATGCTTGCTCGACATTGAAACAGAAAATTAGACAATCAAAGTGACTAATTACATCCAATTTATAGCGAATGTGGATGCTTATTCATTGGTTCACGACCTCAAATTGCATGACACAAAGGTAGATTTCATTACCTACCAACTAGCTGATGCGGACTAGGGTTTATAAGGTGGAATTTGGGAAAATTTTATTGAAAAGACATGGTTAACAAGGATAAATAGCCAATTTTGGGAGAGTTGGCACCTCTCCTAGATTTTGCTAAGGGAAAAGCCTAAAGCTGTCTTCTAGATCTCGTTGGAGAATTCTAGGAAATTGTCAGATGACTGCTAACAATTGGATACCCTAACCCTAGCCCACGTCCTCACTTATATCATGTTTAGGCGTGGTGCGTACATCAAAATTTATTGTGCCTAAAGAAACTTCCCCCCAGCGGTCGGTGCGCATAGTGAATTACTCCATCGGCCTCCTACGCATCCTCTCTTACGTGATGATCGTATCACTACTCCCTCCAGGAGTTTCACCTTGTCCTCAAGGTGGAAGTATGAAAACTGCTGAAACATCTGGTCACAAATTTCCCAAGTTGCCTCGCACTCTGGTAGTCCCGTCCAACGGATCAACACCTCCTTCGCCCCCGTAGTACCCGATCGTACGCCCGTGACTTCCTCGGGCTTCAATAAGACCTCCATGTCATCTGTCAGGGTCGGTGGTAATGTAGCTGACACCGCATGATCACCAATCGCACGGCGTAACTGTGATACATAGAAAACGGGATGGATACGAGTAAATGGGGGCGACCTCAGTCTGTAGGTCACCCTGCGACCCTGGCCTCAATCTCGTAAGGTCCATAGTACCTTACTGCCAGCTTCTCGTTGGGCAGCTGTGCCTTCGAACGCTGTCTATATGGTCGAAGCTTCAAATACACCCGCTCTCCTACTACAAACTCCACATCCATGCGATGTACATCTGCCTTCCCTTTCATGATCTGTTGGACTCGTGACAAGTGGCGCTTCAACTCTTTCAGGACCCGATCACGCTCCTCCAACTGCTGCTCTAGTCCTGATACTGGGGTAGCTCCTCTGCTGTAGTGCACTAAGTGGGGTGGGTCTCGGCCATAAACAATCTGAAATGGTGTCATCTTCGCTGCCGAGTGGTACGAGGTATTGTACCAGTACTCTACCCACATCAGCCACCCGGCCCACTTCTTGGGCGTCTCTAAAGCGAAGCAGCGGAGGTATGTTCCACACTCCGGTTTACCACCTCGCTCCGTCCGTCCGTCTGAGGGTCGTAAGCGGTACTCCTTCAAAGTGTTATACACTGCATTCGGAACATCTCCCTCCAGAAAGTGCTCAAAAACACTTTATCTCTGTCCGATACGATGGAACGAGGATAGCCATATAGCCTTACCACCTCCCTCAAGAACATGGGTGCGACTGACGCTGCTGTGAATGGATGGCGAAGTGGAATGAAGTGGATGCACTTGCTGAGGCGATCAACCACAACAAATATAGTAGTGTAACACTCTAATCGTGGTAATCCCTCCTGATACGATCCGGTCGATCGATCAATTAAATCAGTAATTTAAAAGTGGAAAATATGAAAAAAAAAAGGAATTTTTATATAAATTTCACGAAGAACGAAGACCACTGATAGATAATTTGGATCTCTTTGTAGAGGAGACCCTCTCTCCTAGCTTTTAATTGAACGGATAAAAGCCTAAACCTCCTTCACAAAGATACCTAGTTGTTCTTCACAAATAAGCATGTCCTAACCCTAGCCCACACCCTTACTTATATAATGTTTAGGCGTGGTGCGTACTACAAAACTAGCAAAACTTATTGTGCATAAAAAAACTTCGCCCAAACAGTTGGTGCGCATAGCAATTACTCCTTCGGCCCCATATCGTACGTAATGATCGCATCATTTCTCCGCCCCTAAAAGAGCCACCGTGTCCTCAAGGTGGTGCATGAAGTCTGCGGGGGCCCTACTCCAAGTGCGCGCAAGCCTCCTCCCGGATCAAAAGGATGAAAATGATCTCCAATGCTTTCTCTGCCATTTTGAAGAAATCCAGATCTGAAAGATCCAGATCTGAAAACTTGAAGATCTGGATCTGAAAATTTCAGATCTGGATCTGAAATCTGAAGATCTGAAACTTGAAGATCTTGAAGATCTGGATCTGAAAATTTCAGATCTGGATCTGAAACTTGAAGATCTGGATCTGAAAGATCTGAGGCACCGCTCTCATCTTTCTCCACCTCATCCTCAGAGAAGTACCCATAAGACTTCATCAGATCGGAGTCCGCAGCTTCATCAAGACCCAATGATCTATAAGCTTGCTCCCTGTAAAAGAATACATAAAAATTTCTCGGATCATAATCCAAGATTTCTGACCCAATGATCATAATCCTCGGAGGTATGTTCCACACTTCATCAAGACCCAATGATCTATAAGCTTGCTCCCTGAAAAAGCAGCGGAGGTATGTTCCTCACTCCAATGATCTATAATCTATGCATTTCCAATAGCGTCCAATCATCAGGTAACACCCCATCAAATTGGCTAAACATTACAAGTGTTGAGCTTTCTCCTTGGCTGCGGAAATGCAATCGTAATAAGATTTAGCAATTTTATATGAGCTAGCTGCATCATGAAATCTTCCATATCGAAAGAGCTTGTTCCCTTGCCGCAGCACCCGTGCTTGTTGTAGCAAATCACCCATGGATCGTAGATGCTCTGATACCAATTTGATACGATCCTGAGGATTGATCAATAAATTCAGATTTAAAAGTGGAAAAAATATGAAAAGGTGGAGTTTTTATATAAGAGAATAGCGAAGAACAATGATAACTTGGGATCTTTTCGAGACGAACCCTATCTCCTAGCTTTTAACTGAACGGAATAAAAGCCTAAATCTCCTTCACGAGATGCCTAAGAAGTTCTTCACAATTCAAACATAAAAAATAAGAAACACGGCTAGCCCTAATTAAATAGAAAAGATGGGATTTCCTAATCTAGTCTGAAAAGACTAGAATACCCCTAAACCCACTAATCCCACTACGCGGTGTCCACACGCCTCATACGCCGCACGTACGTCACCAACGGTGGACCCGCCCCTTGGGAAGGCGGGTGCAATGATGCGCACACATCAATACCCCCTAAAAGAGCCACCTTATCCTCAAGATGCAAGTCCAGAAACTGCTCTTGGATCACGCTGTCCACCTTCCATGTAGCATCGCAATCTGGCAATCTTGCCCAATGTATCAACACCTCCCTGAGTCTGCTCGGTCCCTGGCGGATGGCCCGAACCTCCAATGGCTTCAACAGCACCTATATCCTCAGTAAGGGTGGACGGTAGCGTAGACGACACCGTCTGCTCTCTAATGACACAACAAAGCTGTGACACAAGAAATACTGGATGTATCGTAGCCATCGAGGGCAACCTCAACCTGTAAGCCACTTGGCCAATCTTGGCCGAAATCTCAAAGGGCCCAAAAAATCTAGCCGAGAGCTTCTCATTCCTTCTCCTTGTCAGTGATTTCTGTCTGTAGGGCCTCAGCTTCAAATATACCATATCTTCCTCCTGAAAGTGCACATCTTGACGATGTCTATCTGCTCTAGTTTTCATCACCTGCTGAGCACATAACAAGTGCTTCTTCAGCTCCTCCAACATTCCCTCCCTTTCATCCATGTAATCCTCCACCTGCGACACTGGTGTCTGCCTGTCCCCAAACCGAAGCAACTCGGGTGGGTCCCTCCCGTACAACACCTGAAAGAGAGTGGTCCCTGCTGCTGAGTGGTACGAAGTATTGTACCAATACTCTGCCCATGCCAACCATCGATGCCACTGTCGAGGTGTCTCCGACGCAAAACACCGCATATATGTTTCAATGTTGCGGTTCACTACCTCCGTCTGCCCGTCTGTCTGAAGGTGATAGGTGGTACTCCTCTTCAACACCGTTCCCTGGACATGAAATAGCTCCCGACAAAACCCACTCATGAACACCTGGTCCCGGTCAGACACTATAGACCCTGAGATCTTATGTAGCCATATCACCTCTCGCGTAAAAGCTGTAGCCACTAAAACTGCAGTGTAAGGGTGTTTCAGCGGTATGAAGTGATCATACTTACTTAATCTATCCACCACCACGAATATCACCGTGTACCCCTCCGATCTGGGTAGCCCATCGATGAAGTCCATCGTCACCTCCTCCCAGACCCGCTCAGGCAACGCTAAAGGCAGCAGCAACCCGGTCGACGCCATGTCCATGTATTTGTGACGCTGGCAAATGTCACAGGTGGCAACCAAACGGGCTATCGTCCTCCTCATACCTGGCCAGTAAACCTCCAGGGACATCTGCATATATGTCTGCTGCACCCCGGAATGACCCCCAACCACCGAACTGTGGAACTCCTGAAATAATACTTGTATGAAGGCTGAAGTCTGTGGTAATACAGCCGTCCATGGTACATCAGCCTCCGCCCCTCTAGAGAGTACCCCTTCGGCTCCTCTCCGCCTCCCTGTAGCCACTCACGGATCTGCCTCAACTCTGGATCGGCCTCTGCCTCCTGTAGCATGGGTTCCCCGTCTAACCATATCGGTAACGAAAGCGCCCTCAAGTGCACCCCTCCTCTCTGCGGGACAAGGCGTCAACCGCATTATTCTCCAACCCCGGTCTGTACTCAATGTCAAACCGGTACCTCCACCAGCTTGGATAGCCAACGCTGATGCTCCTCCGTCACCAACCTCTGCTCCAATAAATATTTCAGGCTGCGCTGATCTGTCCTGACCACAAACTCCATCCCCGTCAGATAGGGCCGCCACTTCTGCAGCGCTAACACGATAGCCATCAGCTCCCTCTCGTACACAGACTTCAGCCGTGCTCTAGCTGAAAGCACCTGGCTGAAATAGGCTATCAGCCGACCCAACTGCATCAAAACCGCCCCCAAACCAACGCCTGATGCATCAGTCTCCACTACAAATGCGATGCTGAAGTCAGGTAGCGCCAACACAGGAGATGTCGTCATCGCCACCTTCAAGGCCTCAAATGCCTTGATCACCTCCTCTCCCCACTGGAACCCATCCTTCTTCAACTGATCATTCAGTGGTCGTGCAATGGTGCTGTACCCTCTCACGAATTTCCGGTAATAGCCCGTCAGTCCGAGAAATCCCCGCAACGCCCTCAGAGAGGTAGGTACCGGCCAGTCCAACATCGCCTCCATCTTCGCCCTGTCTGCCGCTACTCCTACGGCCGACACCACATGCCCCCAAGTACTCTATCTGTTTCTGACCAAAGCTGCACTTCTTTCGGTTTGCATATAGCTGGTGCACCAATAACTCCCGAAAGACCACCTCCAAATGGCCCACATGCTCCTCTATGGTCTTGTTGTAGACTAGAATGTCGTCAAAGAAGACGAGTATGAACCTACTCAGGAACGGTCGGAAGACCTTATTCATCAATGCATGAAATGTGGAAGGAGCATTCGTCAAGCCAAAAGGCATGACGAGAAACTCGTAGTGCCCCTCGTCGGTGCGAAATGCTGTCTTCGGCACGTCCTCTGGTCTCATCAGGATCTGGTGATACCCTGCCTTCAGGTCAATCTTCGAGAAAACAACTGCACCATGTAGCTCATCCAATAGCTCATCGATCACGGGGATAGGAAACTTGTCAGACATCGTTTCCTTATTCAGCGCTCGGTAGTCTACGTATAAGCGCCAACTCCCGTCCTTCTTCTTTACCAATAGCACCATGCTAGAGAAAGGGCTAACACTGGGCTGGATTACCCCAGCCTACAACATCTCATCGACCATCCTCTCTATCTCATCCTTCTGCACATGGGGATAACAGTACGGTCGCACACTCACCGGGGTTGCTCCCTCCCGCAGAACTATCGCATGCTCATGCCCTCTCACCGATGGTGGCCCCTGTGGTTCCTGAAAGACCTCCTGGAACTGCCCCAACACCAGCTCGACCGCCATTGGGACCCCTGCCGGCGGCTCCAGCTCCACTCTAACTACACGGCACTCCACCAAGTATCCCTCTCACTCTCTCCGTAAGGCCCGAGTAATGGCCTTAAAGGCCACCAGTGACAAACATAGGGTAGGATCCCCCGTGAGCACCACCATACGGTCCCCCTCCTGAAACTCCATCCTGAGACATTTCCAGTTCACCCGCATGTCTCCCAACTTCTTCAGCCATTGTACGCCCAGAATGATGTCAACATTGCCCAACTCCAAGGGTAAGAAATCCTCCATGATCTGCACTCCCTGCAAGGTCAGGCACATGCCCTTGCAGAGCCCTTTACTCTCCTCCATCTTCCATATCCCTAGTAACACAGAAAACATCTCCAGCGTGCTCAACTGCAGCCCATGCCGCTACACTACTCGGCTGGAGATGAAATTGTGGGTGGCCCCACTGTCTATCAGCACTGTCACCGCCGTATCTCCCAACTATCCTGATAACTTCATGGTGTGGTTCGGAGTGAACCCCACCATGGAGTTCAGGGAAACCTCCGCGAAGTCTAGATGAGACTTCTCCTCCTCCACTGGTGACTCCTCCTCGTGCTCCTCATCACTAACGTATCCCTCTTCGTCTGTTACCATGATAATATGTAGCAGGCAGCTCGCACATCTGTGTCCAGTGGTGAATTTCTTGTCGCAACGGAAATAAAACCTATTGGCACGCTTCTCTCTCACCTCGCCTCCGTCATCCGTCGCCCGAGAGTAGCTGGGCGGGCCTCCCCTCTAGTCTAAGGCGCACGTGTGGGTGCCCTCGGTGCTGCTGCCGCAGGAGTGAGGCGGGAATTTTGGGTTCCCCAAGCTCACCGTATCCTCCTCTCCTCCGCATGCTTCTCCTCCGCCTTCTGGGCCAGGCGCAATACATCCTCCAGGGTCCCTAAACTCTGCATCCGCAACTCCGCCCATATAGAGGGCTTCAACCCCCTCATGAAATTACTGATCATAACCTCATCCATCACCCCCGTCACCCTGCTGTTCAGCATCTCAAACCTCTCCACATAGTCTCTCACCGTCCCCTCCTGCCTTAGAGCAGACAGCTGCTCATAGAAATCTCCCCTCGAGGTCTCCTGGAATCGATCAACGATCAGTGCTGACAGCTCCTTCCAAGTGCGAAAAGGGGCCCGCACTACCTTTCATCTGTACCATGCCTATGTCTTGCCCTCGAAATAGATCCCTATAGCCCTCAGGACATCCCCCTCCGACAACCCCATCACCTGAAAGTAGCGCTCTGCCCGGTAGATCCAACCGTCCGGATCCGTGCCATCAAAGATCGGCATCCGCAGCTTCATCAGTCGGCGATCCGCATTGATGTCCCCCTGATGTCCCACATCTCTGCCACGGTCACTACCCCAGCCCAAACCACCACCAAGTGCCTCCACTGGGTCTCCCCCGTCAACTCCGTACAACTCATCAGGCCAATCGGGCCTCTCCCATGCCTCAAGCTGGTAGTGGTACCCTGGAAACTCCGATGGTCGTGCAAAAACGGGTCCTCTTGCTCCTCCGTGCTGCTGTGTAGGCGTTGTCCGGCCTCCCACATAACCCCCGGATCTTGCCCCCGCCCCGAAAAGCCCTCAAACGTCTGCCTAGGGTCGACCACGGGTCTCTGCCCCTGTGGAGTATTCTCCGGTCTCCAAAATTGGCCCGCAGTGGCCCCAATGGTGACTCCCGATGCCCATTCGCCTCCACCATCCCTCGAAACCCCTCCAAGATGGGGAGCGTACCCCGCCAATCCCACAAAGGGGGCTGGCGGTCCCGCCGGACCCCCGAGAGGGGCGGCCCAGCTCGTCGACCCTCCCGGCAGGGGCGCCGGCCTCTCAATACCCCCGGTCAGGGGTGCCGATCCTTCCGCACCCCCGGCTGGGGGTGCCGCCTTCATCGCGCCCCCAAAGGGGGCGCTGTCGCCTCCGGGGGGCAATGGGCCTCGCCCAGGCCTCGGAAGGCCCGCGCGAGCCCAACGCTCCCCTGATAGGCCCTAAGGGGCCTGTCGATGCTTATCACCCATGGATCGTAGATGCTTTGATACCAATTTGATACGATCCGGTCGGTCGATCAATCAAATCAGGAATTTTTATATAAGAGAATAGCGAAGAACAATGATAACTTGGGCTCTTTTCGAGACGAACCATATCTCCTAGCTTTTAACTGAACGGAATAAAAGCCTATATCTCCTTCACGAGATGCCTAAGAAGTTCTTCACAAATAAGCATGTCCTAACCCTAGCCCACGCCCTTACTTATATAATGTTTAGGCGTGGTGCGTAGAGCAAAACTAGCAAAACTTATTGGACATAAAACTTCGCCCAAAAGTCGGTGCACATAGCAATTACTCCTTCGGCCTCCTCTCGTACGTAATGATCGCATCACCTCCACAAAGTCCATCGAAATGTCCTCCCACACCCTCTCCGATAAATCCAAGGGCTGTAAAAGGCTTGCTGGTGATGTCACCTGATACTTGTGACGCTGGCACACGTCACACTCTGAAACTAACTGCGCGACATCCTTCCTTATGCCCGGCCAGTAGAGCACTCGAGCCATTTGCTGATACGTCTGCTATCCCCCTGAGTGTCCTCCCACTGCACTGATGTGAAACTCCTGAAAAAGCATGGGAATGTGTACAGACGTACATGGAATCACCAACCTCCCTCTGTAAAGAAGTGTCCTCCCCTCCATCGAGTAAACCGAAAAGTCTCCTGATCCCCGAGTAATGGCATCCCTGATCTGTCGCAGCCTCTCGTCTGTCTCGATCTCTGCTAACAACGGCTCGCTCCCCAGCATCACCGGGATCGATGGGGCTACCACCTGCACCCCCTCGTCGCGGCGTGAGAGTGCATCCGCCGCCTTCTTGTCCGTACCGGGATTATGGTGAATCTCGAACTTGTAACCGCTCAGCTTGGACAACCACCTCTGGTGCTCTTCGGCCAACATACGCTGCTCAAGGAGGTACTTCGGACTCCTCTGGTCAGTCCATACTACAAACTCCCTCCCCAAAAGGTAAGGCCGCCACTTCTGTATTGACAGCACTATGGCCATCAACTCTCTCATAGACGGACTTCAGCCTGGCCCTAGCTGACAATACCTGACTGAAGTAAGCGATCGACCTCTGCTCCTGCATCAGCACGGCCCCCAAACCAAAACCCGATGCATCTGACTCCACCACGAACTGCTTCTCGAAATCCAGGAGTGCTAAAATTGATACTGTCGTCATAGCCTGCTTAAGGGCCTGGAATGCACTCGTAGCCTCCTCCCCCAAAGGAAACTGTCCTTCAGCTGTTCGGTAATTGGTCACGCCAGGGTACCGTACCCCTTTACGAACCTCCTGTAATAGCCTGTGAGCCCAAGGAATCCCCGTAGAGCTCGTAACGTCTTCGGCTGCGGCCAATCCAACATAGCACCAATATTCGATCGATCGGCCGTCACTCCCTCCGTCGAGACGATGTGCCATAGGTACTCCACTTGCGCATGTTCGAACAGGCACTTCTTCCGGTTGGCCTGTAACTGATGGTCCTCTAACTCTTGCTAGACTATCTCCAAATGGCCCAAGTGGTCCTGCAGGGAATCGTTGTATACTAAATATTGTCAAAGAAGACCAAGACGAACCTCCGCAGATAAGGCCTGAAGACATTGTTCATCAATGGCTGAAAGGTGGCGGTGCTGTTCGTCAGTCCGAAAGGCATGACGAGGAACTCGTAGTGGCCTTCGTGAGTCCTGAAGGCCGTCTTATGTACATCCTCTGTCTTCATACGAATCTGGTGGTATCCAGACTTCAGGTCGATCTTAGAGAATACCACTACGCCGTGCAACTCATCCAGCAGCTCGTCGATAACAGGGATATGGAACTTGTCTGGCACAGTTTCCTTATTTAAGGCTCGGTAATCGACGCAGAACCTCCAACTGCCGTCCTTTTTCTTCACCAGCAACACTGGGTTTGAAAAAGGGTTCGCACTAGGTCCTATGATCCCCGACTGCAGCATCTCCTAAACCAGCTTCTCGATCTCATCTTTCTGTACCTGCGGGTATCATTACGGGCGCACACTAATGGGAGACACCCCCTCCTTCAGCACAATGACGTGCTCATGATCCATTGGCAGCGGAAGGCCGCTAGGGGGCAGAAACACCCCCTTAAATCCTTGCAGCAGCTGCTCCACCTCCATTGGCACCACCGTTGTGCCCTCCGTTTCCTCAACAATCAACCCATGTAGCTCTTTCAGGAATCCACCTACCTACATCTGTAATGTCTTCGTCACAGTCTTATAAGACACTGACGAACAGCATAAACTTGGGTCACCCAGCAGCACTAACTTCTTCACATCCGCAATAGTTTCCAGTTGAACTTAGTCTCCCTAGTGACTGCAGCCACTGCATCCCCAGAATCAGGTCGACGTTGCCCAAGGTCAAGGGCAAGAAATCACCTATGATCAGTATCCCATGTATGGACACCGTCAGTCACGACAGATGCCTCCTCTGCTACACCTTAGGAATGACAATGTTGTGCAGGTATTTAACTACCCAAGCTTGCCCCGATCCATCTACATGCCGGGGGGCGGGTCGCAGACCGGAGTGGGGCAGGTACTTTCTTACCAAAACCGGGTCGGGTCGGTCGGGTCAGGTCATTACTGCCATCCATATGAATCCCAAATAAAAATTTTATTTATGAATTGGGAGAATTTTGTTTTATTTGGTAATTTGAAATTGGGAATTGGCCCAATTGGGAGAACAGTGGAATAGAGTATGAGGTATGGGTTATTCGCTGACTGCATGGTCCACATCAAAATAATAAGGTTTTTTAGAATCTCTATAGTTTATCGGGGCGGGCCGGGGCGCATACAAAGCTCAAGCTTGTCCCGACCCAGCCGCGGACCGGGTCGGGCTGGGTCAAAATCGGGTATGGCCAGGTGGGTAGGCCATTATTGCCATCCCTACCCACCTTACCAGTCCCCAACATGACCCCGAAGCCCTCTGTCTCGGTGAGCTGGATCCCCTGCCCCTCAATCACCCTAGGAGATACGAAGTTGTGTGTGGCCCCACTGTCTATCAGGATCATTACGTTCATGTCTCAAACTCTACCAGCTAGCTTCATATTGTTGACCCGTGTAAGTCCCACTATGAAGCTGAGTGAAACCTCCGCTGCCTCCAGGAGCAGGGGCTCGCTGTCCTCCTCGTGCTCTGCCGCTGACCCCTCTGCTCGCTCCTCCTCTAACTCCTCTGTGTATACCGAGTATACCTGCAAGGCCTGGTTGTGACACATGTGCCCTGGGGTGAACCTCTCATCACATTTGAAGCACAATCCCTTCGCCCTCCGGTCCCGCATCTCAGCATCTGTCATCCTCTTGTAAGGCCACATGGCCTTACATCTACTGGCCTCCCCGCGCATGCTGGTGTACCTCCTGTAGCCCCGGCTGTCCCCCTGGAACAATATGTGGTCGAGGAAAGTTCCCTACAAACGCCCCTCTGGCGTGGCGTTCCTCGGCCAATCGGTCATCGGCCGTCTGTGCGAGCTCCATCTGCTCCTCAAGCCCCCGAGGTCTGAGGGTGCAGAGTTCAGCCTTAATGGTAGGCTTCAATTCGTCCAAGAAAAAACCCTCCAAGGACTTTGCAGGCATCCCGCGCACTCTACTAGTAAGTACCTCGTACTGCTTGATGCAATCGCACACCGTCCCAACCTGCCTCAAAGCATGCATCTGCTCGTAAGTTCCGCCTCCCTGGGAATCTCGGAAACGGTGTAGCAATGCCTCCTTGAACCTGTCCCAGGCCCTCAAAGGCCTATGCTGCTCCTTCCATCGCCACCAATTCAAAGCATGCCCCTCCAAACAGAGTGCGACCGTCGCAATCTCTCCACCTCTATCAGCCGCGTCATCTCAAAATATCTTTTTGCCTTGTAGATCCACCCTGTGGCATCACTGCCCTTGAATAGCGGCATCTTGAGCTTTCGTATGCGGTCATCCACATGTGGATCCCCTCTATCAAAACGACCTGGTGGCTGTTGACGATGAGGATCTCCAAATCTGGCTCCTCCATGACCCCATCGCCTATACTCCCTCCAATCTCGCTCCTCGTCATCCTCATACTCATCCTCATAATATCGGTTGGGCTCCTCGTACTCCGAATCATGTCTCGCAGCTCGTCGCCGCCTGCCTGAAGCCCCATCGCTGCCCTCGGAGTCATCCGCACCCCGCGCACCCCCTGCACGCTCCTCCCGATCACCGCCGCCCATCTGCGGTAAGCAGGGGGCTCCTCGAAGCCCGCACAACCCGCCAGTGGCCTGCGGGAGCCCTAACAGGCCCGCCTGCATCGACGGCCGTGTGGCGGGGTCGTCCGACCTCGACGGCCCCTAGGTGGGGTCGCGAGTCATCGACGGCCCCTAAGTGGGGTTGCTCGCCTCCTGTGGCCCCCCTACGGGGTCGCCTGCTGTTTGCGGCCCCAGGCAGGCCTTCGGGGGTCGGCAGCCCCCAAGCGACCCCTTAGGGCTGCCGCACGTGCTTGCCTTCTTTGTTGCGTCGCTTGCTCCTCCTCGGAGCTCTCCCCTAGGTTTTCGGAGAGATCCTCCTGTCAATCGTCGCACTCAAGATCCAGATCTTCTCCCAAGATCACCCCCTCATGATTGGATATCATCACCGCCTTTCCTCTCGTTGCGCGGATCTCCTTCACCCTCAGAGCTGATTGGTGATTCAGATCTGAGGTGGTTCCTTCCTTCGAGTTTGAAGTTTGTGGCACAACTTGCGTCACAAATTGCTGGAACACCTCCTTCATCTGATTCAAGACGTCGCCGATCTCGCCGGCCTCCTTTTTAACGAAGGCCTTCATCTCATCCGACTCCTTTCTCTCGACGATCTCCGCATCTAGCCTCTTCTCCAAAGATTTCGTCGTGGTTGATCTCGTCGCTGTCATTGGATCGAAGCTCTGATACCAAATTGATGCGGACTAGGGTTTATAAGGTGGAATTTGGGAAATTTTATTGAAAAGATAGTGTTAACAAGGATAAATAGCCAATTTTGGAAGAGTTCGCCCCTCTCCTAGCTTTTGCTAAGGGAAAAGCCTAAAGCTCTCTTCTAGATCTCGCTGGAGAATTCTAGGAAATTGTCAAATGACGGCTAACAATTGGATACTCTAACACTAGCACACGCCCTCACTTATATAATATGTAGGCGTGGTGCGTACAAAAAAATTTATTGTGCATAAAAAAACTTTCCCTCAGCGGTCGGTGCGCATAGTAAATTACTCCTTCGGCCTCCTACGCCTCCTCTCATATGTGATGATCGTATCACTAGCCTACTAGGTTAGTTGGCAATGTCTCCATTATCCATAATTTCCTTGGCCAGATCTGGCACCAATTCGAGGGTTCAAATCTGGTGGATAGTCAATCGAAAAATTTTGTCAATAGCTGGTTGGCCTGAATTTATGATTCATAAATGACCTGTTGGAGTGGAAAATAGAAGGTTTATTAACGCAGGACGGAAGCAGGAAAGGAGGTGGTGGGAATTTAGGAAAGAAGTAGATTATGATTTGATAAATTTTCGGATCTCGCACCTCGGAAATCTTTTGATCACCGACTAGCACGCCTCGCACGTGGAGATTCTTCGGACCTCTCGTTCAGGCAATCAAGCCCACTCTCGCACACCAATGCAAAAGATATCAAGTCCACTCTGGCACACCAATGGAAAAGATTTAATTTGTGGAGAAACTAAAAGTTTACACCAGAAACTAATTTTCTTTGAATTCTTTATTCCAAAAAACTAATTGGTTTGTGCCATTTACATAGTCTTACAACTTGACTCTCAACATCTAATAGGATTAGAAATTCTAGAATAACTAAAAACACTCAAATAATACAAAGACTCAAATAAGTAAAACTCTCAAAATAACAAAAAAACTCAAACTAATACGAATCCTCTAAGGACTCAAAACTCTATCAAATTTCTTTCCGATGTATCAAAAAAAAAACTCTAGCAAATTGAACTCCTCGAGTTCGATCTCTATCATTTTATCTATCAGATGAGCCATATGGATCAAGATACAATGGATATCCATACAAGTTAAACTCCTAGATGGAAACCCTACTTATTGATTTCCAAGCCAAGGACCAAGCCACATATACTTATGTCCATCCTTTGGTCCACGGGATAAGAATAAAGAAGACAGCACAATGACTGATAAGGCCGGCATGCTTGCTGTTCACCACTGACATGCATGTACATAAACTGCCTTTAGTGCCTTGCTTTTGTTGTTGTTATTGTCATTGTTGTTTTACTATTGTCTCAGATGGTGGAAGGCACTTTAGTTACCACCATTACTCAGCAGGTACAAGAGAATTAATATAGGTGTGATTCTTCTTCATATTCGACGGCATCACTTTAAGATATTCAGTATGAATACAGTTACAACACATTATGTTGGCATACACATATGTACTAGAATTCTTGTAGTACAAAGTTAAAACATGGAAGTTGTTGGTGTATATTATCACATATTACTTCAATAGTAATCAGGATAGCCTAAAATTGTCATCTAAGATGTGTGACCATGCAGTTCTGTAAGCAGTCCTCATGAAAAACTATCACAACGGCAAATTTATGGAGAAAAGGCTGAACAGCTGAAGCCTTAAAAAGAACTGATATTTAACTTCATATGCAACCCTCAAATTCAAATCACCTGCATAGATGCCTTCCCCAGGTATAGTTCCCATGTCTAGAAGATCTTTAGTACCCCCATCAGTGGTATACCTGAAAGAGAGAAAATAAAACTTTTTGTAGTTTATCATCGTTCTACCATAGTATAAATGGTTCTCAGAATTTTAGGAAGCACCTGACTTCCCACAAATATATCACCAAGAAAAAGAAACAAACTGACAGCGTATAACTGTGGAAAACTGATACGATTTGCTTCTAAAAAGACAACAAATCAGAATTTAACGAGAAGAAAAAGAATTTTTAAAGAGGAATTTGATATTAAGATAGAACGATCCCTTCTGGAGTGGATCTCTCCCTAGCTTGTATTGAAGGAACAAGCCTAATCCCACACAATCCCTAACAAGAATAATATTCAGATGATCGTTCTTCGATAAATCCCGGCTCGTAAGTTTTTAACTCCATCCTAATCACGAAATATAATAAAAGACTAATAAGCCCTCTAATTGCTAAACACACAACTAGACTCATAAGCAAAAGGATAAGTCACCCCTCGGGTGCGCGCCTGTTTCGCCTGGTGTAGACCCGGATCACTTCATCACTCCCCCCCAAAGACGAACCTTTTCCTCAAGGTTGAAATCAGGAAACTGTGAAAGGATGGTGTCATATCCCCTCCCAAGTCGTCTTGTGGTCCAGCAACCCTTGCCATCGTATCAGCACCTCAGTACCCCGGCCGCCCTCACGCCGCACCTCCATAACCTCCTGAGGCTCCAGTATCAACTCCAAATCTGCCGTCAGAGTAGGTGGTAAAGTGGATGTCGTCAGATGATCTCATATAGCCAGCCTCAACTGTGATACATGAAACACTGGTGCAACGGCGATCCTGGCGATAGATCCAACCTGTAAGCAACGGGGCCTATCCTCGATATGATCTCATAAGGCCCATAATAATTCCTTCGTTTGGCCAAGGATTTCTGCCTGTACGGCCTCAGCTTTAGATAAACATGATCCCCAACCTCAAAGTGAACCTCCATGCGGTGCCCATTGGCCCTTGCCTTCATAATCTGATGTGCTTTGATCAGGTGCTTCTTCAACTCTTCCAAGATGTCATCCCTCTCGCTCAAATAATGCTCCAACTGCAAGACTGGGGTAGCTCCCTTACTGTAATGGACCAAAGAGGGCGGGTCGTGCCCATATAGAATCCGAAATGGTGTAGTCTGGGCGGACGAGTGAAATGAAGTGTTATACCAATACTCCGCCCACGACAGCCACCTATGCCAACTCCTCGGGCACTCAGAAGTAAAGCAGCGGAGGTACGTCTCGACACTCATATTGACGACCTCCGTCTGGCCGTCGGTCTGGGTATGGTAGGCAGTACTCCTTCGCACGGTTGTCCCCTGCAAGCGAAACAGTTCCTTCCAGAACTGGCTCATAAAAACTGTGTCCCGGTCTGACCCTATCGACGTGGGAAACCCATGTAGACGAACCACCTCTCGTATGAATGCCGCTGCTACCGTCACCGCAGTGTAAGGGTGTCGCAAGGGAATAAAGTGCACGTACTTGCTCAGACGATCAACCACCACTAGAATCACAGTGTATCCATCTGACTTTGGCAGCCCATCAATAAAATCCATACTGACCCCTTTCCACACCTGATCTGGAAGAGCCAACGGCTGTAGCAGCCCTGTCGGTGCCATGGCCAGGTACTTGTGACGTTGGCATACGTCACAACTAGCAACCAATCTCGCAATGTCCTTCATACCCTGCCGGAACAGCTCTCTCGACATGCGCCTATATGTCTGCTAAACACCCGAGTGCATCCATACTGTGCTCCCATGGAACTCCTAAAAGATCAAGGGAATCTGTATCGAAGTCCGTGGTATCACCAAACTGCCCTGAAATAGTAGTCTAACATCAACAAGCGAATAACCGGGGTGGTCCAGGTTCCCTGGCTAAGATCCTCACGTAACTGAGCCATCGCCACATCCGTCTATATCTCTCTCCACAGAGGTTCCCAGTCAGTCAATAACGGGACCGATAGTGCTACAACGCACGCATCCACCTCCCAACGTGAAAGAGCGTCGGCCACCTTATTCTCCAATCCGGGCCTGTACTGAATCTCAAACTTGTAGTCCACAAGAGATCCACCTCTGGTGCTCTTCTGCTACCATCCTCTGTTGCAACAAGTACTTCAAGCTTCGCTGATCCATGCGCACTACAAACTGCCGCCCCAAAAGATAGGGTCACCACTTCTGTATTGCTAACACAATCGCCATCAACTCACGCTCATACACGGACTTCAGCCTAGCTCGTGCTAAGAACACCTGGCTGAAGTAGGCTACGGCCTCTGCTCCTGCATCAGTACCACTCCTAAGCCATACCCGAGGCATCTGTATCCACCACAAAGGCGTTGTCGAAATCCGGTAAAGACAGTACGGGAATAGTAGTCATCGCCTGCTTCAATGCCTCGAACGCCCTCGTATCCTCCTCATTCCACTGAAAACTGTCCTTTAGCTGCTCGGTCAGTGGCCAAGCGATCGTGTTATAACCCTGCACGAATCTGAGGTAGTACCCAATCAAACCCTGCAGTGCCCGTACTGTCCTCGGCTGTGGCTAGTCTAGCATCGCATCTACCTTCCCCTTGTTGCTGCTACTCCCTCCGCTGAGACAACATGCCCCAAGTACTCCACCTTCCGCTGGGCAAAAGCACACTTCTTCTTGTTAGCGTACAACTGGTGGGCCTGCAACTACTGTAGGACCGTCTCCAGATCCCGCAGATGCTCCTCCACTGTGCGGCTATACACTAGGATGTCATTGAAAAATACCAAGACAAACTTCCTCAAATATGGCCTGAAAATCTTGTTCATGAGCGCCTGAAAAGTAGAGGGCGCATTCGTCAGCCCGAAGAGCATGACGAGGAACTCATAGTGCCCATCATAAGTTCGGAATGCTGTCTTTGGCATGTCCTCAGCCTTCATCCTGATCTGATGGTACCCCGACTTCAGGTTAATCTTCGAAAAGATTGCCGCACCATGTAGCTCATCCAGCAACTCGTCTATCACCGGTATCGGGAATCTGTCAGGCACCGTGTTCTTGTAAGAGCCTGATAATCCATACAAAACCTCCAACTACCGTCCTTTTTCACCAGTAGTACCGGGCTAGAGAAAGGGCTCACATTAGGCTGGATCACCCTCGCCTGTAACATCTCCCCTATGAGCCTCTCAATCTCATCCTTCTGTGTATGTGGATACCTGTAGGGGCGTACACTAACTGGCGATGCTCCCTCACGCAATACAGTGGCGTGGGTGTGATCCCGCGGGGGAGGGAACCCAGGTGGCATCTGGAACACGTGCTCATAACTGTCCAACAGCTCCTCCACCTCTGCAGGTACTCTCTACTCATCAGCTACTGCTCCCACCTCCTGGTACTGCACCATGAAGCCCTCTCCTCCCTCAAGAACTATCTGTGCCACGGATCTGAGGGATATCACACAACAACATAGGCTAGGGTCGCCTATCAGCACAACCGTCCTACATGTCTCCTGGTACTCCATCCTGAGCAACTTCCAGTTGAACTTGGTGTCACCCAACTTCTGCAATCACTGCATATCCAACACCACATCGACCTTCCCCAGCTCCAAGGGGTAGAAATCATCCACTATCTGAACCCCCTACACGGTCAGAATCAAGCCTCGACAGACCCCCCTGCTCTCCTCCCTCCGACCAGTGCCTAAGAACACCCCAAAGGTCGTTGAATCACTGAGCTGAAGATCCTGCTGTCAACCACCCTCTGCGAGATGAAGGTATGTGTCGCCTCACTGTCTACCAGCACTGTCACCTCCTGAGCGGCCACCTTGCCTACCAACTTCAAGGTGTGATGCGGAGTGAATCCCAGCACTAAGTTGAGAGAAATCTCCACGGTATCTAAGTGAGACGGCTGCTCGGGCTCCTCCTCACCTCTGTCTAGGAACACGATCTCCTCCTCGTCCTCCTCTGGTGCCACCTCCAGCTGCATAGCCCTCCCAGCACACCGATGCCCCGATGTAAACCTCTCCTTACGCTTGAAGCAAAGACCTTTCGTCCTTCGCTCCCTCATCTCCGTCTCTGTCATACGGCGAGTCTGTCCGCCTGGCCTGGCCTCCGTCACTGGGGTCCCTGTCGTGATCATGGGTGCTGCAATCGGAGCTGGACTGCGTGCAGCAACTCCGACCCAGGCTCCCTAGACCGTCTCTCCTCAGTCAGTCTGTCCTCCACTCTCCTGGCCACTCGCATCATGGTAGTCAACCCCTGAGGGTCATGTACATCAGCTCAGCTCTCACGGCCGGTGTCAGCCCCATCAGAAAGTTCCCCTCCATCGATTCCTCAGACACACCCTCCACTCGGCTCGAGAGTGTCTCTAACTTCGTAATATAGTCCTGTACGGTCTCATCCTGCCTCAAGGCGTATAACTGCTCAAACAGCCCTCCACATGGGTCTCCTGAAATCTCTCCATGAGGCACTCGGTCAGCTCTCTCCACGTGGTTCTCTCCACGACTGTACATGCATATGCTTCTGGGTCCATCTGTACCGCGAAAGAGCCTCACCCTCGAAGCTCAATGTTACCGCCCTCAGTCTCTCCGCCTCAGTGAAGCTCGTGACATCAAAATACCTCTCTATCTGGTAAATCCACCCATCGGGGTCCTTCCCATCAAAATGTGATGTTTTCAACTTCCACATCCTCGTCTCTGGGTTGACGTCACCTCGTGGTGGCCCTGGGTTGACGTCACCTCGTGATGGCCCTTTACTGTTCGCTGCCTGACGTCTCTGGTAAGGATGCTCCTCCGCTCTCCACTGCCCTTCATCTCCTCTGGCCCTTTCGTTGACGAGTGCGCCTACATAATCCCATTTATCAACATGCTCTTGCGGAGGTCCCCCATGTAGCCACCCTCCTTCGTCGCCCCCGAAAGGAGGCGGATCTCCTCACGTTGGTCCCCGATACGGCCTCCACCCCCTCGACGCCCCCCAAAAGGTGGGGGAAATCCTCCTGCGGGCCCCAGGTGGGCCCGCCTGTCATCGCCACCCCCGTCGGGGTCGGCCCTCCCCCTGCGGGCCCCAGACGCCCTCGCCAGCCTTTGTCGCCCCCCGCGGGGGGCGGATCTCCTCCTGCGAGTCCCTGGGGGACCCGCCAGCCCTCGCTGCCCCCCATCTGAGGCAGAACCCACCCCGCGGCACCCCAGGGGGTCTCCAACCTCCGCCGCACCCAAAGGGGGCAAATCTGCTCCGGCAAACCCCTGTGGTCGTCGGCCTTCGCCGCCCCATGCAGGGGGCGGATCTCCTTTCGCGGGCCCTTGGGGGGCCCGCCAACCCTCGCCGCCCCTGTCGGGGGCGGCAGTCTTCCTGCGGCCCCCTGGTGGCGCCGCCCGCCCGTGCCCGTGCCCTGGCCTGCGCCCCCAAGGGGGGAAACCCCTTTTGCGAACCTTAGGGTTTGTCTGTCGCCGTCGCCGCTGCCTGGGGTTGTCTCCGAGATCAGATCTGACGATCCGGATGTTTTCGGATCCGGATCTCGCTGAAAGAACTGCTGCTGAAACATCTTTGCCACTTCGGCAAATCCATCTTTCATCTCCCGCGATTGTTGCTCCGAGATCCGCTTCATGCTTGCTTCCAAGGTCGTGTTTATATCTGTCTTCATCTCGTCCTTCAAATCCTTCATCTCCTTTCTCAACTCCTATCTCTCCGCATCAAGTCGCTCCTCCAGAGTTTTTGTCGCAGCCGCTCGTGTGTTCGTCATGGAATCGAAGGCTCTGATACCAAAATGATACGATTTGCTTCTAAAAAGATAACAAATCAGAATTTAACGAGAAGAAAAAGAATTTTTAAAGTGGAATTTGATATTAAGATAGAACAATCCGGAGTGGATCTCTCCCTAACTTGTATTGATAGAACAAGCCTAATCCCCCACAATCCCTAACAAGAATAATATTCAGATGATCGTTCTTCGATAAATCAACTAGGGCCGGCTCGTAGGCTTTTAACCCCCTCCTAATCACGAAATATAATAAAAGACTAATAAGCCCTCTAATTGCTAAACACACAACTAGACTCATAGGCAAAAGGATAAGTCACCCCTTGGGTGCGTGCATGTTCCGCCTGGTGTAGACCTGGATCACATCAAAAACATAAGCAGCAAGACAACTTGCCACCGGAAACGTCTACTGTTAACCAAAATTCTGCCTGAACAGATTACTTTAGGAGGATAATTGATGGTAACATGTATTACATAGCCTTATACTCGCACCGGATCTAAAATAAGGCTATTACGAAGTATGGATCTGTCCAACATCATTTAATACATGTAACACTAAAGAGAACTTCACATATTTATTTTCCATTATGGCATATAGGACCTGAGAAACTGTAGGATAGCAATTAAGACTATTGGATGTGATAAATCTTAAAGTCATATATTCATGTATTATAAGAATTGCCTATGAAAAGGGAAGCTATGAAAGGAATCCATTAACCAAGTAGAAATCATTAAGAAAAGACACCCTATTTCTAGCTGTTTAGACATCGATACTGTTTTAATTTTGAATTCAATAACAGTATAGAACTTCAAAATTCATAGCATAAAGACCCGCGAGCATTCAAAAATTGGCGACTGTTTCATTGTCATGTTACAAAGAGAGTTGATAGAGTTGATGAAGACATTCCTGCAACACTTGGTTCATTGTTCCTTACTCCACTGACGAGTATTCCAACTGCCATATCTCCACTTGATCTCTCCTTTTTCCTCACAATTTTCAGGAAGCAATTTTGCAGTACTTAGCATTGGATATCATTTTCTTTTAGCCCCATCTTCGTATGTTCATAATAGAATAGTTTTTTTCATTTTGGGTCTATGGCTTGCTTTGGTCTTGAAGAGAAATGCAATATCTTTCCCCTCTTTATACCCTTGATAAAGCAGACAATAGAAAGAGTATTCCATGGTAGAATGAAATGAAGCACGCAAACTGCTTCAACTGTAGGCCTTCTACATGCATATCTACCATTTAGACTTATGGCAAGCCCATGTTTGCATGAATTTTGACAGAGGTGACTTTAAGCTGACAGCTTCCAAAAGAATCTGATCAAGCCTCCAATGGAGCTCTCAGAGTTTATCAATCGTGCTCTGTTGCAGCCAGTGATGATGGCAGATACAATTTTTTTCCTTCTCCCTTTGGGCAAGAAATAATGATGGTGACAATTGCCTTCAAATGTTCATAGTTACAACCTAAATTGCAAATTGTGTTATACAAATCATAGAAGGTTTACTGGGTGGGTTCAACATGTTGGCTCCTATGGAATGATACTATATAGATAAATGATGGGTAATGACGGGGCATAGGCCAAGCTCACATCTCCATAATAGGCATCTGATTCTAACGTGGGTATTATACCCTGTAACTCAAAGAAAACGCATGCTCCAATCACTTCAAAAGAAAATCATATGTCCTATCAAACCAGTTAAAGTGTAATGACTTTGTCAGTAAGCTATTAGATGAATAACGGAATATTACATACAATATTGTTTCATTCCCAATGCATCTTCTAGCCAGAGCCACTAGTTGATGAAGGTATGGTTTGTCATTTCCATATGACCCAAACTCATTTTCAACCTAGCAAAAACGAGTGAAAATATGTATGCAACGAGTTAAAAATATTTATGTAGCAAGACATCAAACAACTAGGTACTGGCGTCAAGTTATATTACTACACTAAATAATACAGCTTGAATGTGGCATTATTACAGCAACCACCTACCTGAACCATAATTATAGGTCCTCCATTTTCATATAGTAATGGAGTGACTTTAGGAAGTAGAACCCCCCACCATCTTTCAACCTGCAAGATGCATAGAATAAGTGAAAAGGTCAGTAAGGGTTCCTAATAAAGTAGAAACAAGAGTTAAAGATATTACTTGGAATGCACAATGTTGTGATGCGCATGGATCAGTAAGTTCTTACCAAATAAACTTGTGATCTCCGCTAAGTATTCTCTACATGGTAAATTTTACATTCTCAAATAAGAATGATGAAGCCAAGTAGAACAAAATCATTGGCACTTAAATACCTATTTACTTCAAGCACTAGAGAAAAACAAAAGATAGTAACTTTCTAAAGATGGAAGGCCCCAACCTCACTTATGAAGATCTGGAGTAACGAGTCAAATGTTTTTAAATTAAACCTCAAATCACCTAAAGTGATTCAACCAGAAAGCTCATGCTATCCATTTAATTATTGAGAAAATGTGATATATTCTTCAAGAAATTGATTTAATTAAACAAAAGAAAAGGACATACCAGTTGAAGGAATGAAGGATCTGATGATCTTAGTTTAAGGGCTGGCTCAATAGCAAGCAGCCAAGCTGGAAAACCTCCTAGATCCCATTCTGCTAATGAGAGAGCAAATAAGTGACAAAGAAAGAATTAAGCTACTAAACTAAGAACAGTAACAAAATTTTTTATCACTGAGAATACACTGTAAGTTTAGTTTCCTTTGTTACTGTCATCATTTTTTAATTTGAAAAAAAATCATCCAATGTCTATCAAAAGGACAGTCATCTTAGATATGTAACGAAATCCTAAGAAGAATGCTCAACAACATTGACAGCTTGAAGACTATCAGCAAGCATAATACTATGTGACGTGAAAATCTCTATGGACCATGATAATGGTTTTATATATTTTTGAAGTTTGGTTTTCAATTTCCTGCTTAAAAGATTGGTGGTTAAATTCAGGATCGTTTAAACCATAGGGCACGACATATTAATTGCATTAGAAGTGCCGCGGCCAAGAATCTAAGCTTAATAATAATTTTTATAAAAAAATTCAAAAATTATCCCACACAAGGATGCTTGTAGGTATCACCTCAAGTTAAGTGATCATGTAAATTTTGGAGGGGCAGGTATTTTAAAGATTCTATCACGATACTCCTGTTTTGATAAGCCAAAAATATCACATTGATAGCATGAGACCAGACAACGTGAAACAGTTGCAGTGGCAGAATATTTTGGTTGGTAGGGCAAAATGTACACTATAAATGGTTTCAAAAAATTATTATTTAAAATTATTTAAAACATTTTTTGTTTAGAATTCAAACATTTTAGTATAAATACCAATAAATTTCGGTTTGGCCTAGGCCTACTGTTATACTCAAAATAAGTCATATTGTTGTATTTTATTTGATAATTTCTTGGATGAATAATAAGATATACAGTATCTACTCAGCTATGGTTTGCTTTCATGTCTTTTCAAAAGACGAGTGAGGCTCGTGTGACCCATTAATAATATTATGAATATGAGACTAGTGTGTTTATCACTTGAATATGTAAAGCGTTATTCTTATAATAACAAATTAATAAGCTAGAAGTTACTTATACTTTAATAGTTCTTATTAATATTAATAGTGAATGCTAGTCTCTTCATCCGGGGGTGGGAGGTGGGGGGCTTCGTGAACAAGAAATTTGAGCCCACATAAATGTTTAAAGGATGAGGCAAGAGAAATTAAACTTTCATACTTAGCATAAGAATACATGTAAGGCACGTATTTAGCTTGTGAATCATGAATGTGTAATTAAGTGTTTAATATAAAGATGAGCTTCATCAATTGAGGTTAGTCATTTGCCTAACCATGCCCTACCCTAGATGTGCCACTGATGCGAAATCCATAAAAAGAAGAGCAACCTGTTAAGAAGGGTAGGAAGGTAGACTGATTTCCGTTTAATCCATGCATGATTATAGTTAGACTAGTCATAACACGTGCCCTCGGACACGGTTCATTTAAGGTATCTCCTCAAAATCTTTGTTCTCCCCAAAAATTATGTCCACATCCAAAATTTAAACGAACAAAAATTTAGCTTCGGCGCGGGCACCTTCATTTAAGATATCCCCTCAAAATCTTTGTTGTCTCCAAAAAATTATTTCCCCCTCCAAAATTTAAACGAACAAAAATTTAGCTTCGGCGCGGGCGCCTTCAGGTGTGGGGAAATTTTTTTAACCCGGGCCAAAAGAGAAACGCACGAAAATGAAGAGGGGAAGTGCACAAGTGTGGGGGGTGTGTGGGTGTGTGGGGGTCCTGGGCTAAAAGAGAAACGCAGGAAAATGGAGGGGAGAAGTGCATAAGTGTGTGTGTGTATGTGGGCAGGGTGTGAGGGTAAAAAGTGAAATGGGAGGGTTTTTAGCAAAAAGAAAAAATGGACGGTATTCTGCGCAAATGTAGTGATTGTGTGGGGTGGGGTTTGAAAACCAAAGAAAAAACAAAAAAGTTGACCCTTTGATGTTGTGCGTTTTTGTGTTGGGTGCTGTGCATTTTTTATTCCCCACACCCCAAGATTTCAACTTCTCGATTTTCCAACAGAAGTTCAAGTTCCCCCAGAATTAAATCTTGACCCTTGGATGCAAAGAATGTGGATGCATCCTGATCAGTGTTGATGACTGGGACTTGTCCGAGTCAGCCCTAGGATTCAAAAACAATTATTAATTCTTCATTCCACATAATTAATTCTTTCCTATAAGTAATTTCACATTTCCAAACACTCATATCAACCCTTCTTTTACCAAGATTAAATCTTAGCCATTCTTCTATCAACCTCTTTATACATTAGCATGACATCAGCTTATCCTAGTCAGCAAGGCAATTCAAAAAAGTCCTCAAATGTCATATAGATATTTATCAGTTTAAAAAACCGGCCTCATCTTTCTTGAGAGCTCAAAGACTAGTATTTGAATATTTCATCCGTAAACCATGTGCACTTATGCATAAAGGAATATGCCGAGCAAAGTGACTGCTAGTTACAGTCTCTATCAGATTGCAGAAGATGATGCCAAGGGCAACATTTATAAAACACTGATAACATACAAACTTCGGAAGTTTTGCATTTGTTGGCTAAAACCAATTTCCAGTACGCCTGCTAAAACTGGCATATTTCTTCTTTTTTGCCTTTTCATTTCATCCCCGTTCCCTCCCTCTACATTGATAATCTCCTTGTTATGAAGGAAACAAATTCTCTGTGATGCAGTTAATATCTGGATCTCCTGCTCCTGAGCAAGGACACCTCTTATTCTCCCGTCATAACATTCCATCCTTTAGGAAATTCGGCGATCAAGTCTTGTATCTTTCACGCTTTCTCAGGAACCATATGCCACTTACAATACTGTAAGCGGCGGTTGAAATCCATACATTTTAATGCTTCATTTAATACTTCTCTTTGTTGTATCCATAACGTGTCATAAATGCCCACCACAACCACTGGAACACATATCAAAGATTAGCTTCTAATCAGTTATCCTAAAAATCTTAAACGAGTCTTGGTTACAATCTGCCGTGACCATCAATGTCAACAAATGATTTGCTTTTCATTATAGAAGACTGCATCTACCATGATATGCTTTTCAATATAGAAGACTGCCTCCATCATTTCCTTGCATCTCAAATCAACGTGATAAATGATATTATGATGGTGGTGGATAAAAGCAAACGTGATTTACAGATACAGCGACTAATTACACACCTGCACATATGTATGGTCCCGCACGAAGCATGACGAGAAACCCTAGTTTGTGTGCAAGCTTCAAAAATGCTTCTATGTCAGCAATACCCTCGAAAACCCATTCCTGGGGCCGTGGCTCGTGCAAATTCCAAGGGACATAAGTCTGTATAGTATTCAATCCCAGCGCTTTTGCTCTTAAAAGCCGGTCTTCCCAGTACTGCATGTATTTAGAGAGAACATTTTCACTATATGGTCAGCATAAATATTAACAACGCAAACGAGATTCAGACTTCTATGACAATCGAGAAAATTGATTTTGTACATTAACAAAGGATTCATTTTAACTTTTATTTTCGTTCGAATCCAATTGCATGCCATCATCATCATCATCATCATCATCATCTAAGCCATGTTTTCACCTAAATAAACTCTTTTATGCACCACAAGACAACATGAATCATTAATTTGATTAGGGGAAAAAAATTCTTATTGATCATGCAGTCTAAGTGGCTACTAGTAGAAATGCTACAGCCGTCAAAATTAGCACCCAATTGAGGTAAACTTGGGCACCTGAGGAAGGATGCGGAAGTAGTGGAGATCCCCGCCAATGATCTGAAACGGCTGTCCGTCCTTGCAGAACCTGTCATCGGAGATTCCGAAGCTTCTCCTCCGCTCATCGTGACGATGATGTGAGTGAGTGTCAGAGCGAGAGTGAGTGGAAAGGGAAGGGAGAGGAGCGAGAAAAGGGAAAGAGGCAAAGAGAGAGATGGAGATCCAAATGAGGACGAGGATTTGGCGGTGGCGCGCCATGGACCGATTCATCCGCGCACATATCCCCCTGCCGCCTCCGCCGCTGCCGCTGCGCGATCCGCTGATCGTCGGCACTAAATGCTGACGCATTAAAACGTACTATGAAATTGCTATGTGCACGACCTTTTTTACTCTACGCATGACCGGTTTATTTATAAGTATGGTATTGCTCCTGGCATAGCCCGCCTAATTACAAGCTTGTCATTATTCATCACTCCTCAGCCAACGATGAGGACTCCGACGACGATTTATTATGGTTTGAACGAAGGGATGCTGTGGAGGTCGAAGGAGGTAGGTAGGGGTGACGGAGGGGCGGCGCTGGTGAGGTCGGTTGGGGGGGGGGGGGGGGGGGGGGGGGCTGGTGAGGTGATGATATGAATGTATAAATGTCGGATGAGGGGGGCAGCGTCACTGCCCATTGCCATTCGGCCGTTAGCACACACATGAACATTTTTGAAAATTTGTCTCGTTTGTGCGCGATGAGTAATTTCAATGACAAACTTGTAAATAAGTAGGGAACTTGTTGAATAACAGTCGTGCTTAGTGTAAAATGGTAGGTGCGCGTAGCAATTCCCAAAGCATTTTTTTGGTCTTCGTAAAGCTGGTAAACCGCGACCAATAACTGGCTGTGTTGAGTATTGGTGTTTCATACCAATGTTATTTTGATGATGATCACAACATTATGTTGTTGCTAATGACTCTCTTGTTTTAGTCTCATAGTTAACATTTTAAGAATATCATTTTTGGAGACTATACACTTGGTGTAAAGATGGACATCAAGTTGAGAAGGGCCAAAGCTTGGACTCAAGGGGTGCCAAAGCTTGGAGATGATGGAGAGCTTCAAGGCATCAAGATTGAAGCCATAAACTCTAAGAAAAGCATTGTAATCCATGTAATATTTCATTTATTACTTTCTCTCTTTTTGAGTCTAGGTTTAATATAATGCCTTGATAGATGGTCTACTCATTCATGTATTTGCATTTAACCATCTTAGTGAGCTTTAGGATTATCATAGAATCCAACCCAATAGGCTCATCTTGCCCAAAAACTCATTTGGAGTCTCTGGCTCTCCAACAGTCGCCTGCTGAAGGTTTTACAGTCGACTGGGTGATTCCAGTCGCCTGTCGAGCCTTCTACAGTCGACTGTGGTGCACTGCTCAAGTCAACCTTTTATTGACTCTACTTGAGCTTTTCGCATCAGTCGACTGATGAAGTATTTACAGTCGCCTAAATATTTACAGTCGTCTATGAAATGGTCAACAGTCGTCTGAAAAGCGTAAGTGCGAAGATTGCATCTCTGTTTTATTCCATCTCATGCAGCAGTCTATTGGGGAAGGATAAACAGTCGCATGTCTATTTTATAGTCGACTGTCATTTATTCATCAGTCGTCTGTATGCATACTGGGAGTAAGTTGCAACTCTCTGTTTTATTTCATCCCCTGCAACAGTCGCCTGCTGAAGGTTAAATAAGCCTAGAGATTAAATAAGGTTCCTATATATATGAGAGGGCTGAGTTCATTGGAACTTCTTGATGCTATTGAAAATCCCTAGAGATTAAATAAGCCACTCTCAAACTCTCTCATTTCCCTCTTATGAGAGGGCTGAGTTTATTGGAACTTCTTGATGCTATTGAAAATCCCTAGAGATTAAATAAACAACTCTCAAACTCTCTCATTTTCCTCTTAGAGCTCTAAATCTCCTTCAATGCATTGAAGTCAAGCTCAAGGGAAATCATCCAAGTGCTTTTGAGCTAATCTCATCACTTGGAAATCCTCTTTCATGCATTGCATTCATCTATGAGTAGGCATCTCAATGCATATGTAAGAGTATTTGTTTTACTTTATATTTCTTTGAAACCCTAGTTCTCTTTGTGGGAATTAGATACTCTCTTTGTGTGAGTCACTCTACTTAACGACCCGCTCTCGGGGGCCAGTTACTTATTTGATTTAATTGCAGGTCTTGCAGTTTACCAGTGAAGTCAGCATAGCCACAACTCAGAGATGTACCAAACACTCAACCAGCATACAACATTATTACAGTTCAAATAAAAATACAAACCAGCAGCAGCACTCACACACACAAATACATAGAAAGGAAAAGTACTGAAAGGAAATACAAAATGGAAATACATCTCACAACACGTACACAAGCACAAATAGCTAAAACTCCGCGGCTTCTGGGTCAAATGCAGGCTCCTCGAATTTTGGAGCAATATCTTCAATCAGGTCGTCGTCTGTCGGTGCCATAAGTGGAACCAAAGGTAAGTCACAACAATTCTAAATAAAGAAAAGAAGTACTGTACAAGTATGACAAAAGTAACTACGTACAAACCGACCAGAGTGAAAGTAAAGTAACTGAGCAACTGAGTGGTGAAAGTAAACAACACTGAAA
This sequence comes from Scilla litardierei, assembly GCA_030789695.1. Lineage (NCBI taxonomy): Eukaryota > Viridiplantae > Streptophyta > Magnoliopsida > Asparagales > Asparagaceae > Scilla > Scilla litardierei. Next base: position 1,533,225 of record CM061141.1, on the reverse strand, counting down.
GAAAAGAACAACCGTACGTGGGAGTGTAAGTGTAATATGCTACTACTATGGCTAAAAGTACGACAAGTAAAGTACGGTGACTTTGCAAAAATAACTACGCGACTCAAGTAGGAGAGTACAATATGTGACCGTTCAGCTCATCTCTTGCCCGGGTGCGCTTACCCAGACGAATGCCGAAACCCAGGCAGCAGTACAGGTATTTTGCCGAAACTCAGGCAGCAGGACAGGATGCCGAAACTCAGGCGACAGGACAGGAAGATGGAACTCTAGTCACTCCCGTACTCTCTCTAACTTGAGTTACCCCAATACCCCAGTGATGTGTCAAGTGCAAGTTCTTTACATGATGTTTCACAGGATGTTCCACATGTTGCTAGTCGAACCAAGACAATTGGTTGACTTTCTTATTGAAACCCATAAAGAGGATAAAGACAAGTTCAACACCAAAAAGGTGTTACTTCGGTGCTTCGAGCACGTGGTAGTGTGGCTTAGCACACAATTTACCCAAGTTGATGGTTGCGTGCTACAACCACCAAAGAAAGTTTGTAAAGCAATCTTTGGTTGATTACTTTCCTATTAGGTCTCTAGTTCGATTCAAGTCAAATAGCCATTCGAGGCTATATGGTGTCAATGAGTTCACACAAGTACAATAGCTGATTTTTGATGTGTCATTATATTCCACATTTTATCTAAATGATTACACGTCAAAATGATTGCTCATTTGCATATTTCATACGCTTTTACGCTATTATTTGGGATAATATGACTTTCGGAGCGTTTATCTCTATTTCAGGGATTTGGGACCATATTGGAGCAATTTGGAGTCAATAAGACGATCGGCGACGTGAGAGCACCAATGAGACTCATGATGACATACTCGAGGTGCCAAATACGAATACAAGAGCAAGGAAGGGGCAAGAGAGAAGGTCGCTCGATCGAGATATGATGCGGCGAAGGAATCGAGCGACCAGAAGTGCTGGAAAGAGGACAACCGTGCACTATTTTCAAATCTTCTATCACCTGGGATTTTTCACTATTTTTCTGATATTTGTCCCAGATAGTAGACTTCAAGACGGTTCCAACGCCACCAAGAACGTGCCAATCGGAGGTCGGATGTGCCCTGGAGAATTTCTGCAAGATGATGCTGCAGTGCTGAAATTTTGCTGAAATCTGTTTGACACTTACTCGATCGAGCAGAACACTCTACTCGACCGAGCAAGGTGAAATTTGTGCTGAAATCTGTAACGGCTGCTGTTTGATCACCACTCGACCGAGCAATTGGCTGCTCGGTCCGAGCAACCACCTACTCGACTGAGTAGTGCCGACTCGGCCCGTGCAGGCAGAGCGACATATTTCGGAGAAGTTCGATTTCCTGTGCAATCCGACCGAGCAGTATATCTGCTCGGATCGAGCGCCCGACCAAGCAACGAAGTGCTCGATCAAGTCACCCACTCGGTCGGCGATGCTGAGGCCATTTTTGGAAGTATTTTTGGAGCCGTCTGTTGCGCGATTTGGGGATTGAAGGCTGGGAGCTGCGAAGCGAAAAAGGAGGCGATTCATTTTGGAGTTTTGGAAACGTTTTTGGAGAGAGAAAATTGTAGAGGATAATTGTTAGGTTTAGATTAAATTTCTGAATACTATTTGGATCGAATTCTATTGAAGCTTGTTGGCTATTTTCTTGCGTTCTTGGAATCTGAGTTTCTCTTGAGATCTGTTATTCGCTCTGTATGTTTCTGATCTTTATTCTGTCTATTGCTATGATGTCTTCGTCTCTAAAAATGATGTTTTTATTCGTTAATATTGCCATGAGTGAGTAGATCTTTCTAGGGTTGATGGGTTATGTAATGCCCTATGTGTGAAAATACTATGATTGTGTGCCTTGGTATATGTATGAAGTAAGACGTGTATATATTGGTATATGAATATTGGTATATGAATGTTGGGGTATGATTATTAGTATATGAATATTGGTTTATATGTTAGTATATGACGTATTATTACTAAGTGCTAATAGTGAGAGTATATCTTATTGTGGTTAGTGCTAAGTATTATTTGGATGGCCTTGTGTATTGGTGGGAATGTATTATTAATAATAGTAGCATGGTACTACTATTATGTTATTTAATAGCAATGTTGTTGTAAGTGTTAATGGAAGTATTAACATGGGTGGTGTTGGTTGTTGTTATTTGTATGCCTAAATATATTATTATTGGTGTGTTTATTAGTAATGATTATTATTAATGTAGTTGGGCCTTAGCTAATTTTATTAGCTAGTGGGTTGTTGGTTGGGCTTTGTTATTGGGCTTGAGTTATTAGAAAGAGAGGAGTATGAAGATGGCATACTTGTAATTATTTATAAGTTGAAGGGTAGATGAGTAAGGGTATTTGGGTCTTTTTAGCTTGCATGACATCTTCTAAGAGTGCTGTTATTTGCACTACACTATTTTATGAATACACCACAAAATTTTTTGTTTTCCAATTTTAACCTCCACATATCTAATTTCACCACATAGCACACGCAACCCTTCCTCCTCTTTTCCTCCCTCGACAGCCTCGGCAACACCTCACCACCGCCACCGCCATCTCTCCCTCTCCGACCAACAAACCCCAACACCACCGCGACCTCTTGCAACTCCAACCCCCGCCACCTCCAACTTGACCAGTAATATTCGGCCTGTGCACACTTTAATATTTCGGCAAGAAATCAAGTGGCTGAAAATTTCGGCACATGTATTGCTGCAATTGTGGATACTTGCGATACATGTATCTCTTTGTTTTATCTTGTAGGGAGCCAACCAAAAATTGCATGCGTCCCCTTTTAATCTCTCTCCTTTTGCCTGGCTTTTGCTTGCTCTTGATTTGATGGCCACTGTTTCGTTTTGGTGCTGCAAAACAAAAGAAGAACAAAAATGATGTGGATGTTGATTAACTGGGAAGAGCTCTTACTCTTTGTTTTGTCCTGTAGCCTGTAGGCAAATCAGCAAAAAAAAACAGAGGTGAGTCACGCAGTAAAGGAGAAAGGGGTTTGTTGGAGGTGGCGGTGGTTGGAGTTGCAAGAGGTCGCGGTGGTGTTGGGGTTTGTTGGTCGGAGAGGGAGAGATGGCGGCGGCGGTGGTGAGGTGTTGCCGAGGCTGTCGAGGGAGGAAAAGAGGAGGAAGGGTTGCGTGTGCTATGTGGTGAAATTAGATATGTGGAGGTTAAAATTGGAAAACAAAAAATTTTGTGGTGTATTCATAAAATAGTGTAGTGCAAATAACAGCACTCATCTTCTAAACCTTTTGACCTTGACCCTTAAGAGTTAAGGAATAATTAGTGAGAGAGAGTGTGTATGGTAAAATGGTTCATTAGTAATTTAGTTAAGGTGTGTGCATAAGGGAAAGATGTGTGTAGAAGAGAGGAGAAGAGTAGATTTTTCTATATTCTCTTTAATTGCCATTAACTCTCTCTCCCTCTCATTATTTTTCTCACCTCCTTCTCTCTCTTTCTCTATTGCCGAAATCTTCCCCCTCCCATTTCTCTTTTGTTCTTTCCAAATTTGCATGCTAGTTATTGTGATTAAAATGAAGGAAGGAAGAATTAAGGAAAGATGGCTTTTAAGGGGAGAATTAAAGGGAGGATTCAAGATTTAATGGGAGGATTTAAAAGCAATGAAGATGTCATCCTTATTTAGTAGGAAGCCAACTTTCTCTATTATGTTATTTGCATGGCATGTTAAATTAAAGATCTTACTTTGTTGTTGAATTGCATCTTTTAATTAAAGTTAGCATCTTGCCAAGTATTACACAACCAATTAACAAGGAACTAAATTTAACATCACCAAACTAAATTTAACATCACCAAATTATAAAGATGTATCTTTAATAAAAATTTATGAGAAAAATGATAACTTTGTGTTGTTAGTCCACTTCATTTATTGATTCATGTGGCAAAGTTGTGATCTTTATGGTATTATTTGCAAATTGCCATCTTTTTCCTGCAAGTTGTTCTCTTTTTCATCCAAGTTGTTATCTTTCTCAAAGTTCAAATGTATATGGTGATATTTTGATGTAGTGGTCTCTTTATTTAAGGATCATGTATAAAGTTATTAACTTTATGACAAAAATTGTGCTAATAAGGTTAGAGTAGTGTTCTCCTCATTTTTGTGAGGAAGAATGGTTGCTAATTAAATTTGGCCATGTGCCTCGTTGAGTAAATTGTGAGGCTTAATGAAAAAGAGAGAAGAGATGAATGAGGGAGGAGAATACTAAAATGTTGACTAATGTTATTGGACTAGTTCTTGTAACATGAATGTGGGACCTTAGTTGTTATACATTGTGGGAGGGATGTGGTGGACATGGCATGCATTCATATTGGTAGTAATGTAGTATGTTTGTGGTGGTGTGGTGGGCATGGCACGATGTGCATGACACCTTGTTATGATGTTGGTTGTGATATGTTGGAAATGTGAAATAAATATTTTTACATAAAGACATGCCATGATGACCCATGAACCATGCATGTATAAGGCTATTGTCCCATAGCCATGAGAGACTCTCTTGTATCTATAAATTCTCATTTGTACCTTGGAATGATGTTACAACTCACTTCATTTTTGTAGCACTTATAACTTGCTTTATGTTTCAACTTGGTGCTTGATGTTTACTTGTAGTTTGTCTCATGCTATGTCATGGATGTAAAGTAGTTGCCCATGCATTTCTTTAATGCAATGCTCATATGTTTTGTAGCATGATTCCCTTACTTATTTCATGTTTCACTTGCACATTGCCATGGTTGCATGTTAAGTAGTCTTATTTTCATAATAGCATATTAGTGGAAGTTGGCAATTCCTACTGGGTCACGTTGTGACGTGTCCCTGTTGATATTTTTCAGGTGATTGGCAGTTGGAGAAGCTTAGTTGGCAGAGTTTGGGATTGGAGCAGTGTGGGGATTGATTTTGGGGGTGTTGAGTTCTATTTGGGTATGGTTAGGAGGTGTTAATAATGAGAGATGTATATTGATGTTATATGTTGTATGTAAATTTGAGTTGTATGTAAGTTGTAAATGAACTTTTTTATAATTAATATGAAAGATGATTTATTTATCTATTGTACCCTTGTGTTGTAATTCTATCTGTGGAGCATTACGTGTACTGCCCAGCACGTGCACGGTGGACATGCATATCTTTGTATCTCTTTCTTGTTCTCCCGTAACACTCGCTTCTTGGGGAGTATCCCGGGAAGCGGGCCGTGACAGGTGGTGGCCTACGCAGGTCCCCTCACTGCGGTTGTGTACGGAATAGTACGTGTAGTGTTCGTTTGTTTGTGGGTAGTTGAGTCATAAGGTGGGTAGAGTCCAGCCTTAGGATGAGACCGGATAGCAGGAGCTTGAGGTATAGAACCCAGAGGGTTTGAATTCGAGTGTTGATTCAATATGAATGTATGTACGTATTTATGTGTGTAGGTATGTGTACATATACATATCTATAGTTCAATACATGTTGAATGTGGCTTGCTGAGTATATTGGGATGATATACTCATGTGCATATGAATATGATATATGTATGAATGATTGTATGGCTCTATGAATGTATCTGAAGTATATGTGTTAATACGTGGATGACTTGTAAATAGTGTGTAAAATTGAGTTATATACTTGATTGAGGTGTGAGTTGTGTATAGATGTATTACGTGTGGCTATATACTGTATGTGATATAAGCACATGTAGAGTGTGCAGATATATGCGTTGATCCGTGAGTTCCACCCATGTATGTGTGGATATGTATTAGTGTTATGAGTTGGTATATGTGATGAGTATATGATACATATGTGACTGTAAGCTGGCATGCTTACATCTGTGTATGGATGAATATATTTTTGTGTGATTATTTATGTGCATTGATATTAATATAGTAAACCTTGTGTGCTGATACATCTGTGGATGTTGGATGGATGCTAGGAGACATACATGGTTGTATGTCTACATCTATATGATGAGGTGCATGTGTGTGTATGTACAGTACCATGAATGTGAGTATTGTGAAATGTTATAAGTGTTGATATATGGATGTGTTGTATATATAAGTTTGGGGTAGATTGACCATGTATAACTATATTCACCCTTAGCTATGTCCTAAGTTGGAAAGTTCGATGACGAACTTTATTTTAAGGTGGGTAGATTGTAATGCCCTATGCGTGAAAATACTATGATTGCGTGCCTTGGTATATGTATGAAGTGAGACGTGTATATATTGGTATATGAATATTAGTATATGAATGTTGGTGTATGATTATTAGTGTATGAATATTGGTTTATATGTTAGTATATGACGCATTATTACTAAGTGCTAATAGTGAGAGTATATCTTATTGTGGTTAGTGTTAAGTATTTTTTGGATGGCCTTGTGTATTGGTGGGAACGTATTATTAATGATAGTAGCATGGTACTACTATTATGTTATTTAATAGCAATGTTGTTGTAAGTGTTAATGGAAGTATTAATATGGGTGGTATCGGTTGTTATTAGTATGCCTAAAGTGTTGTGAACGGTTATTTAACCGGGTTGGTTGAGATTCTGGGCTATCCTAGAGATAGGCCCATATCATTGTAAACCCATCTTGTATGCTCCCCATTGCCTATAAATAAAGAGTTGGGGGCTCCTCCCCCAATAGTTGATTCATAACACGTTATCAGCATGAGCCTCTAAAATTTTTCCACAAATTTTTTTTCGTTTGTTGCGAAGGCGAAGCCGATAGGAGACGGGAGATCCACGAGCGCGGTGCAGGGCTTCCTCAATCGAGCTTCTGTTGAGTATTGATTCCCCGGATTATTGATGATGAACAAACATAAATATCGTGAACTAACTCTTTGTGAGCGCAGTTATGGAGATCGTCGCCAATATTCTACGTACATCAAAAGCGACGTCTCAAGACTTCTCAAAGCACGTGATTGTATGCTTGAAGCTTCGTTGAAGCTCAAGGACCATTATTGAAGTGAAGAGATTCGGATTGAAGCGTTTGAAGACGGTTCGTCAAGTTTTATTTATAGTCTTCTAGCTTCGTTTCGTAGATTGTTAAGCCTTGAGTAGGTCTTACGTTTTAATCTTCATAACGCTCATATCTTAGATCTAGGACTTAGTGGAAGCCCATAGAAACTTTCCCAAAGCTTCGCGCTTCATTTCGCGGCTTCTTGTGCATCTTAGTTGGTTCAAGAAGAAGAACCAACCGACTAGATGGCAATCTAGTCGGTCGGCAATCCTTCTTGAACCGACTAGAATGCCTTGTTCATTTTCAGCTCATTCACTGTTTACAGTTAGTGGGTCCAAGAAGGTTCACCGACCGACTAGTTGTCAAACTAGTCGGTTAGGAATCCTTCTTAGACCGACTAGTTGTGTATTCAGTTTTTCAGCCTGAGCTACTGTTTATCATTAGTCGGTCTAAGTACAACGGTCGACCGACTAGTTGAGAAACTAGTCGGTTGGAATTTGTTCTTAGACCGACTAGTGCTACTTGTATTCAGCCTATTTGTTTTCATCTCTTAGTCGGTCAAAGAACACTCACCGACCGACTAGTTGTGAAACTAGTCGGTTGGTAAGTCTTCTTAGACCGACTAGTTCTCTATCTCCTGAACTTCACCTTTTGGTTGTTCTCCAGTTAGTCGGTTCATGTTGAATCACCGACCGACTAGTTGAGAAACTAGTCGGTCAGTGATCCTTCTTTGACCGACTAGACTGCTTCAGAATAGAGCCGTTGGAGCATTAAATGCCACGATTTTTGCTCTCTCTTTCCTCTATCCTATATATACTTGAAGGGCTTCTTGCTAAGCATTAAAGGCTGGTATTAATTGCAATATAGAGAATCAAAGAGAAGCATTAACTCTCATTTTCCAAGCTTTCAATTCTCACTAGAATCTCTCCCTCACTCTTATTTCAAAAGAGAGATTCATTGATTGTAAGCCATTCAAGCCAAGAGCTTGATTCAAGGTCACCAACTCCTCCCTAGGCTTCCTTCTTGGAGCTAGGGTTTGGTGCCTTTCTTCTCCTCCAAAATCCTCCTTGCCCTAAAATCGTAAGTTTTACTCAAGGCATAGGATTTTGTTGGTAAGTTTATATTTCATTTACTTTGATATTACAAGTGTTTTACTCTCGGTTGTGAGAGTTGTGTGTGATCCCGGTTTGTGGGAGTCACATTTTCATTTGTGTATGATTTGATCTTATAGAGGTTTTCTACAAGTATTTCATAGTGCAAATTTGACTTAGAGGTTTCTAACTCAAGTAGCTGGAGGGGATCCGGGTGTTTGGGACGTAGGATCACCGGGAACAAGTCGGGGAGACTTGGGTGGATCCGAACCCGTTATATCGTTTGTTTGCGATTGTATTTCTTTGTTGTTAATATTTACATTTCCGCATTGTTGGTTGAGTTTGCAAGATAGTTAGGAATTATCTTCTTAATTATTTTAAAGTACTATTCACCCCCCTCTAGTACTTGTGCAGTGGCTATCAGGGCATTACAGCTTCGTCATCCGCGTAGGGCTTCGTGCAACCGTCGCTATATCCGGAGGACGGATATAGAGGAAAAAACACTAAAACGATGTTTTTATCATTCGTATGATTGCCCTATCCCTAGATCTCACAAGATCGTTATGGGGATCGATTGTCGCCTTGAAAACGACGTAACTTATCACCCAAAATCGTATTTTTAATACGATCCGAGGCCTTTTCCCCCTTGATTCGGCTTCGCCGGTGCTTCTCGTCACCGGCAGCCACTTCGCGTGACCGCCCATAGGGCGGTTCGACCCCGTCCTCGCCTCCCCCGCCTGAAGCGGGGGCTGGCCGCCGCCTCAAGGCGGGTTTTCCCCCGCCCTCGCCTCCCCCGCCCGAAGCGGGGGCTGGCCGCCGCCTCAAGGCGGGTTTTCCCCCGCCCTCGCCTCCCCCGCCCGAAGCGGGGGCTGGCCGCCGCCTCAAGGCGGGTTTTTCCCCCGCCCTCGCCCCCCTCGCCCCCCACCTGTAGCGGGGGGGCTACTCCGGCCGCCCAAAAGGGCGACTCCGCCGCCCCTGCACCCCCCGCTACACGGCCCCTGACGCAGCCGCCGTAAGGGCGGCTTTCGCCCGCCCTCTGCCCCCCCGCCTGTAGCGGGGGGCGGCCACCCGCGACCGCCCAAAGGGTGGCTCGCCTGCCCTTGCCCCCCCGCCTGTAGCAGGGGGGCGGCCCGCTGTGACGCCTGAAGGGGCGGTCTCCGACCGCCCCTGTCCGCGACATGCCCCCCGGCCCGCCATCGACGGAAGATAGGGGGCGGCGGCGGCGGCTAAACCCTAGCCGCCGCCCCCCAAGCCCAATTGGGCTTTTTCATGGCCCATAACAAAAAAAAATTTGGCCTGCGGGCCGAAGCCCGCAGGCCGAATTCAATTCAAAAAAAAATTTAAAAAGGGGGAGGGGGAGGGGCAAAGGCTATAAATAAGCATTAAAAGGCAATTTTTTGGACTAAAAACCAATTTTAAAAGGGCGTCTAAAGGCAAATAAATTCGTGAAAAATCACGGTAAATTATGGGACGATTACCTGGCATATTAGGGCTTATTGGGGATTTTTGGGGGATATTTGGGATGATTCAAAAGGAAAAACCATGCTCCTTCCTCAACGAAAATGTCTATTTTTGGGCTCTTAATCAATTTGATTGATTTAACCCAAATTCACTTTACAACCCTTGCATCGTAATTTTTTACATGCTTCACATCTCTGGCAAATTATGTGGATATTATATGCGTGGTTGTGCATCATATTTAAAACTTAATAATTAGGAAGATCTTGCGACCGCTCTGCCGTTAGTCACCTAACCTAACGGTGTATGATGTTGCCCAGTGGTCCAATAATTATTAAGTAATTAAATATTTTTTATCCTCATGTGAATATAACTGCCTGTGATGTCTGTGAATGAAAATGTTGATGAGCACAATATTCCTGCATGAATTGCTAAATGTGGTTTTTGGATCGACCGTTTAGTCCCACAGTTTATTTCCCGCACTTTTCTTTTATTTTTGAGAGAAATTGTAGTGAGGAATTTATGTAAATGTTAAAGAAAGAAGACCAACTTCCATAGAGACGGAGGCCGCGCTTGAAGCTGGAGATATCTTATGGGACCCACGGGGTTTCCAAAGTTGTATTTTCCTTTTTAAGCTGCAAATTTGTATAATTTGGACTGTGGACTGTGGACTCTTTCTTGTGGGACTGGCCGATCCACACATTTAGCTTTTCGTTAAATATTGCATCCGCATGAAAATGTTTTATCTGATTAAATATTAATTCATGCATGTTTGTGCTCTACTAGATAAATGGCTAAAATTGCAAGCGTTGATTTCGAAGTGCTGGATGCATCAGGTAGAAACTATCTAAGCTGGCAGCTAGATGTAAAGTTTCACCTGCGGGCAAAGTTCCTCATTGCTGCTGTTACAGACAAAGAAAAAGTTAGCGATATAGAGAAGGGGCAAGCCATCATCTATATTCGCCGCCATGTGGACAAGACCCTAAAGACTGAATACCTTACGGTCGAGGATCCACTTGAGCTGTGGTCTACCCTTGAGGACAAGTATAAACATCAGAAAGATGTTAGACTCCCAAGGGCACGATATGAGTGGGAGAACCTGAGACTGCAGGACTTTAAGTCCATTGCTGAGTACAACTCAGCACTTTTTAGCATCACCTCACGCTTAAAGTTGTGTGGTGAGAAAGTCTCAGAAGATCGCATGCTGGAAAAGACGTATACGTCTTTCCATGAAAAAGATGCGATACTCATGCAGCAATACCGTGAACACAAGTTCACCAAGTATTCAGAGCTGCTGTCATGTCTTCTCATGGCCGAGCAAAATAGAGAGCTTCTTCTCGCCACTCACAATAGGCGCCCTCCCGGCACGGCCCCCTACTAGAAGCTCACCATACCTCTTCCTTCAAAAAGAAGAGGGATAATAAAAGAAAAGAAAGACCACATAAAGGGGGACAACAGAAAAGAGCCAAGGGCCCACCACAGCAGCGAAAGAATGAAGGGAAGCGCAAGTTCACCTGGCGCAGGAATGATAACAAGAAAAATGATGCACCCCCACCCAAGAGGGATTGGGCAGACCAATGCCACAGCTGTGGCATGAAAGGCCACTGGTCCAGAGTGTGCAGGACCCCAGTGCATCTCCAGGAGCTTTATAAACAAAGCAAGAAAAAGAATGCTGAATCAAACCTGGTGGCTGTGAACAATGCAGTCAAGTTCACAGCCAAAGACTTCGAGTCAGATGATATGCTTGATTAGCCTGTTTTCATTTATCTTAGCATTTTATTGTACGAACAATCTATTTTATGAGAGCTTTTATGTAATTTGAATTCTGTCGAATAAAATTTAGTTTTTCTGAATGCAAATGTGTACTCATCTTTTTAGATGTGATGCTCTCATGACTGCTTAGTAGACATCGCGTCGACACATACGATCCTTCAGTACAAATGCTATTTCCATAGCATTACTCCGTATAAGAGCCCTGTAAACACAATTTCAGGGCCATCGGACATAATTGAAGGTTTTGGGAATGCAACCTTGTTGCTGCCCAATGGAATAGAAATAAAAATTAAAGATGCACTTTACTCTCCGAATTCCAAGAGAAACTTACTAAGTTTCAAAGATATCTGTCTTAACGGATTCCACTTGGAAACAGCAAATGTAAAAGAAAATGAATTACTGTATGTAACGTCTCAAGAAAATGGAGTTAGAGCCATACTTGAACGTTTTGAGAGCCTTTCATCGGGCCTCTACCATACAAATATTCGGAGAGAGGAAGCAAACCTGACGGAGCACCTGAAGTGCCCGACATCTGCCAAATTTTTACTTTGGCACGATAGACTTGGCCACCCCGGATCTGTGATGATGCACCACATCTTATCACAATCCCACGGGCATAACCTGAAGAACCAGAAGATTCTTCAGAAGGGAGAATTCCCTTGTGTACCCTGCTTCAAGGGTAAATTAATAACAAGGCCATCACCACTCAAAGTGGATATCGAGTCTCCTAGCTTCCTCGAAAGAATACACGGAGACATATGTGGACCTATCCACCCCCCTAATGGGCCCTTTCGGTACTTTATGGTACTGATTGATGCATCTTCGAAATACTCGTATGTGTGTCTACTTTCAACCCGCAACTTAGCTTTTCCAAAGCTTTTGGCACAAATAATAAAGTTGCGGGCGCATTTTCCAGACAACCAAATTAAGAAAATACGTCTGGACAATGCGGGGGAATTTACCTCTCAGTCATTTCAAGAATATTGCCAGGCAACGGGAATTGAAATTGAACATCCAGTGCCGCATGTTCACACCCAGAACGGGTTAGCTGAGTCGCTAATTAAAAGACTCCAATGGATTGCACGTCCATTGCTGATGAAATCCCAGTTGCCGGTGGATGCATGTGGACATGCAATCTTGCATGCTGCATCACTAATAAAAATAAGACCTTCAGGAGGTCAGAGTCTATCTCCAATGCAACTTGCATATGGAACGCCGCTGAACATTTCTCACTTGAGAATCTTCGGATGCGCAGTTTATATCCCCATTGCACCACCCCAGAGGACCAAGATGGGCCCTCAACGTCGCCTAGGTATTTATGTAGGGTTTGACTCACCCTCCATTATAAGATACCTAGAACCCCAAACGGGGGACGCTTTCAAGGCACGTCTTGAAGACTGCGACTTTGATGAGAATTATTTCCCCAAAATGGGCCTAGACATTGAAAAGTCTAGCGCAAAGCAAATGTTAACGTGGGATACTAAAAGTCTGACCCACTATGATCCGGTAACAAAACAATGTGATGATGAGATCTGAAAGATCTTACACATCCAGGACACAGTCCATAGACTACCGGATTCGTTTACTAACAACCAGAATATTGTCAGATCACACATCCCTGCTACAAATACTCCAGCTAGGATTGCCATCCCAAAGGATGGATGCAATCCACCAGCAGCAGAAGTGGCTGCACCTCAACAGAAAAGAGGCAGACCACCGGGCTCCAAGGATAAAAATCCAAGAAAAAGAAAAATATCCGGAGACCTTGGGACGATACCCCCACAGAGAAACGAGCTCGTGTCCATACCCTCTCCCCTCCCGGAATCCACTGCAGAGGAACTGCCGGGAGAAACTGAAATATCACTGAATTATGTACGTAGAGTGGAGGTATTGGACAGAAAGAGTACAGTCGTCGACGATGACTTCGCGTTTCACATTGCCATTCACGTCGTCGGAAGCGACGATGATTATGAACCACATTCCATTGCTGAATGCAAACGTAGAAATGACTGGCCAAAGTGGAATCAGGCAATAGAAGCTGAGCTGAACTCGCTTCAGAAACGAAAAGTCTTTGGGCAAATAGTCCAGACACCTACCGGTGTCAAACCTGTGGGATACAAATGGGTATTCGTCAGAAAAAGAAACGAAAATATTGAGATCGCACGCTACAAAGCTAGACTTGTAGCACAAGGATTTTCCCAAAGACCGGGTATTGACTATGACGAAACATACTCCCCGGTCATGGATGCGATCACTTTCAGATTCCTGATAAGCTTAACAGCAAAGGAAGGCCTAGATTTGCAGCTAATGGATGTTGTGACTGCATATCTATACGTCAATCTCGACAAGGAGATATACATGAAACTTCCTGATGGCTTTTCTATGCATGCTGAACTGAAAGATAGACCTCGGGACGTCTATTTTGTTAAGCTACAAAGATCGTTGTATGGTCTCAAACAATCAGAAAGAATGTGGTATAACAGACTCAGTGAGTTCCTTGTTCAACAAGGATTCACAAACAATGAAGTCTGCCCTTGTATATTTATAAGAACAAAGGGAAAAGGATTCGTAATAATTACTGTTTACGTAGACGATCTGTATCTCACAGGATCTCCTGAAGAGATCACTGAGATATCTGTAAGCCTGACAAAAGAATTTGAAATGAAAGACCTAGGCAAAACGAAATTCTGCCTTGGCTTACAGATTGAACATCTAAAAGATGGAATCTTACTACATCTAACCACATACACGAAGAAAACGTTGCAAAGATTCCATATGGACCAATGTCATCCACTAAGTACACCCATGGTGGTACGATCTCTGGATGCACATAAAGACTCCTTCCGGCCGCTGGAAGAGGGGGAGGATATACTTGGTCCAGAAGTTCCATATCTGAGTGCCATCGGAGCACTACTATATCTGGCAAACTGCACGCGTCCCGATATAGCGTTTGCAGTAAATTTGCTGGCCAGATACAGTGCATCGCCCACACAACGCCACTGGACCGGGGTTAAGCACCTTCTGCACTACCTCCAAGGGTCTACAGATTTGGGACTCTTCTACAAAAATGGAATATCCTCTACACTTGCATGTTATGCTGATGCAGGCTACTTGTCTGATCCCCACAAAGCAAAGTCACAGACTGGGTACGTGTTTACCTACGGAGGGACAGCCATTTCTTGGAGATCCATCAAGCAAACCTTGACGGCAACCTCATCCAATCACTCGGAGATCATTGCCATCCATGAAGCAAGCAGAGAATGCGTATGGCTACGCTCAGTTGTCCACCACATCCTGTCTACGACCGGACTGAAGACTGGAGATCTCGAGCCTACTACAATGTTCGAAGACAATGCTGCTTGCATAGCTCAGTTACGAGGTGGATTCATCAAAGGTGACAGAACGAAGCACATTTCACCAAAGTTCTTCTGAACGCACGAGCTACAGAGAGATGGCAAGATCGACATCAGACAAGTTCAATCATGTGACAATTTGGCAGATTTGTTCACTAAAGCCCTTCCTACTGCCACTTTTAGGAAGCTTGTACATAGGATTGGAATGAGACGCCTAAGAGATCTGCAAGCTTGAGGGCTTGTACAGATCAGGGGGAGTTTGGCAGAGTTTGTACTCTTTTTCCTTAACTATGGTTTTTCCCACTGGGTTTTCCATAGCTAAAGGTTTTTGTAACGACCCGCTCTCGGGGGCCCGTTACTTTTTTGATATTTGCACAGGTCCTGCAGGTTACCAGTGAAAACAAAATAGCCACGATGCAGAGATGTACAAAAATACTCAAATAGTGTCCAATTATTACAATCCATACTGTACAAGATGTCCCAACAAATATGCATGAAAGTAGAAAAGTACATAAGTGAAATAACTCTGGAAGCTGCGGTTGAATTCTGGCGCTATTAGATCAGGAGCATCTACCTCTCTCTGTACGTCGTCTGCGGTGCCACGGAGATGGAACCGTAGGTAAGTCATAACAATTCTAAATATAGAAAAGAAGCAGTGCATAAGTATGACAAAAGTAACTACGTACAAGCAGACCAGAGTGAAATGTAAAGTACTGAGCAACAACTGTTCACAACTGAAAAGTAAAGGTAAACTGAACTGAAAGGAGAGAACCACCGTACTGTGATAGTGTAAGTGTAAAGCAGGGTAGGCAAGTGAAACGTACTACTGCTGTAGCTAAAGGTACGATAAGTAAAGTACTGTGACTGCACAAGTGTAGTAAGTAAAGTGTATGTACTGCGTAAAGTAAAGGTGACTATAATGCGTAAAGTAAAAGTGACCGTGCAAAAGTAATTACACTACGTAACTCAAGTCGGAGAGTACAATATGTGACCATCAAGTTCATCTCTTGCCTGGGCGCGACCCATACGAATGCCGAAACACAGGCACGGTACATATATTTTGCCGAAACTCAGGCAGCGGGATGGTATGCCGAAACACAGGCAGCGGGACGGGAAGATTGAACTCCAGTCACTCCCATACTCTCTCAAACTATGAGTTACCCCAAAAAGCCCCGTGAAGTGTCAAGTGTTCTATGTACATGTTTATACGGGATGTTCCACAAGATGTTTCATGAGATGTTCCACCAGATATTCTACAAGATATTCCACAACAAGTTTCACAAGATGTTCCATACGGTATATCACATGTTAGTCAACCCAAGTCCACTGGTTGACTTTCTCATTGAAAACCAGAGGGTGGTAACTCATTCCAAAGCTGACTGTGCCAAAGCGAACTGAGGATAAAGACAAGTCCAACAACAGTAATACCGATTCCATGCTTCGAGCATGTAGAAGTATTGTTTAGCACACAATTTACCCAAGTTGATGGTTGTGTTTAACAACCACCAAAGTTGAAAGTTGGCAAAGTAATATATAGTTGATTACTTTCCTATTAGATTAGGTTTCTAGTTCAGTTCAAGTCAAGTAGTCGTTCGGAGGCTATAGTGGTGTCCTAAGTTCATACGGGTACACTTATCTAATTTTCTAACTTTAGAATTAGTCATGACTTACTTTATCGAGCTCGTCGTGGCAAGACGAGATTGGAGCTAGAGGAGCTGGTGCACGAGGATCGGTGCCTGCAAACACAAGAAATGGCCGGTTAAAGAGTACACTATTTTCTTAACGTGTTTGTATTTTTATAGCGGCTTAAAACTCATCAAAATACGTACTAAATATTTTTAGATGGGCTAGATGGGAGTAAAATAATTTTGTGTAGGAAGAAAATATTTTTCTGAAACTCCTAGGTATTTTTCATAATTTTTAAAAGCTCAAAAATAATTTAAAATCTATTTTTCAATTAGTAACGTATTTATTCAAACATTTATTCTGGGTGCAATCGGTATCGGAAAGTTGCAAATGAACTGTCAAAATGGCCGTCCCGGAGAGTAGTATAACATATATTTTTCTCATCTACTAGTGTACGTGAAAATATCAAGTTACGGATTTTTGAACGAAAATAACATATTTAATTTTAGGGTTAAAAATCAATTCCGGAAAAACTAGGCGTCAGATTGAGATGAAACTAGCGCCATTGGGTCCAGAATGTCATTTCTGATTTTCTGGGCCTGGCCTTGCATTTTTCCGATACCTATATTATTTATTATTAATTTAAAACCATTAAAACATATTTAATAATTTTTTAATAGGTGTTTTATTACGAAAATACGTATTCGTATACGTTTTTAATCCCTCACCGCTTCGTTTTCACGCTTGCTATGCATGGGGGCTCGGCGATTCATTGTCGGCGACGGGGCGGAGGAAGGTGGCGACCGGGGCGGAGGCAGTGGCTCAGGCGGCGGCAGGCGAAGGCGGGAAGTGGCGGTGGCATGCGCGTGTTTGTCATGGCGGTGCAAGGCGGAGCTGCAAGGGGAGGCGGCGCTACGAAGCTCAGGTCGGAGCCCACGGCGGAGCAAGTGTCCTCTCGTTGGTGCTCCGATGCGGACCTGGGGGAAATGCTGTCATCGTCGGGGAGGCTTCAAGGGCTTCGGGATCTCGCCGGTGACGTCGAAGGCGGCGTGTAACGTTCGTCGGAGGCGGAGCGAAGGGAGCGACGGCGAGGGAGTTGGGTAGCGGGCTCAGCGAGGCGGAGACGAGCTCGAGGCGGAGGAGCGAGGAGCTCGTCGGCGTTGATGAGCTGATGTGGTCGGAGACGACGTCGGATCAGCCTAGAGGTGGCGGCGTCTTCACCGGAGACTGAGGGAGTCACGGCAGTGCTGCAGAGCTTCGTCGTAGGTTGTCTTCGGGCTCGTGGGGCCTTCGTGATGGTCGTAGAGTCGGGAGCGCTTGTCGGAAGGGGGTATGTGCTCTTGGCGAAGGGAAAGGCAAGCTCGAAGAGCGGGTGGTGAAGCGGTGAGGAGGCGAGCTCCGGAGGCGCTCGTGCACGGGGAAGCTGATCGGGGCGGTGCGGAGGTCAGTGAGGCAGAGGTCACAGAAGCTCGCCGGAGGGAGGCGTAGCTGATGGGAGTTTCGGTGGAGATGGGTTTGGGCCTTTCCATGGAGCAGCTGTGGGCTTTGGTCGGAGGCACCGAAGGGGCGGGGATGGCGGCGAAGTCACGATGGTCGGAGCTTCGAGCTCGGGGCTCGGAGAGAGAGAGAGAGAGAGAGGCTGAGAGTGAGAGTGAGAGGGCGGGGTGAGCCTGCATGCGTGCGTGAGTTGGAGAGACGATGGGTTGGGTTTCGGAGTAGATTGTATGCGGGAGAGGGGGAGAAGCTGAGGGTTGATTAGAGAAGGGCTTGGGTTTAGGTGAGTTTAAATAACACTTAATGGGTATTAATTAGTAGGCTTAGTCAAATTTTATTAATGCATTAGGTGGGTAATAAATGAGTTTAGGTTTACTTTTTGACTAATTGGAGTGGGGATGAATCACGTTAGGAAAAAGGAACACATGTTTCTCAGGGTAGGTTAATTTGGGAGGGTAATTAGAATAGGTAATTAGTGACGGTAGTATCAAAATTTGTAACGAAATTACGATTTTGCCCCTACTAGTAACCGTGTCCGAAAAATTACGAAAACATACCCACGGGATCGTATTGTCACGAGGATCGCAAATACGAGATTCGTTTCAGGGTTTGAGCTACGGAGATACTAGTTTTGGGCCAAAACGTTTAGGAAGCGCGTTTGCGGGTTCTCTATTGATTTGACTTCAGAAAATTACGAAATTAATATGGGAAGACCTAAATGATCATTGAATGTTACTGTAAAAGTTTGAAATCGTTTTGATGATGTTTGTATAGAAAATAAATTCATTAAGCCAAAACTGTAATAGCTGAAAACGAATTTTATCAGAAATGTTTTGAGTATTTGATGAAATCCGATTCTACTAAAATACTTCATGACTAGTCTGATATCTCAAAATATTTTAATAAGAAATTTTTGAAATCGTAAAACTCCTAACAAACCATTATAAAATAGTTTTTAAAATACGTGAATAGTTGCACTGAAAAATACGGACCGTTACAGTTTTAATGAGGCAAATCTCACCAACTTAGGATCCTGAAATATCCACCCCATGTGAGACTCTCCTACGCTCGGAATCCTGAAGTATCCACGAGCAGAGTCCACACCTATGGCTGGATAAGGGGGAGTGTTGTGAACGGTTATTTAACCGGGTTGGTTGAGATTCTGGGCTATCCTAGAGATAGGCCCATATCATTATAAACTCATCTTGTATTCTCCCCATTGCCTATAAATAAAGAGTTGGGGGCTCCTCCCCCAATAGTTGATTCATAACATAAAGATATTATTATTGGCGTGTTTATTAGTAATGATTATTATTAATGTAGTTGGGCCTTAGCTAATTTTATTAGCTAGTGGGTTGTTGGTTGGGCTTTGTTATTGGGCTTGAGTTATTAGAAAGAGAGGAGTATGAAGATGACATACTTGTAATTATTTATAAGTTGAAGGGTAGATGAGTAAGGGTTTTTGGGTCTTTTTAGCTTGCATGACATCTTCTAGCCCTTTTGACCTTGACCCTTAAGAGTTAAGGAATAATTAGTGTGAGAGAGTGTGTATAGTAAAATGGTTCATTAGTAATTTAGTTAAGGTGTGTGCATAAGGGAAAGATGCGTGTAGAAGAGAGGAGAAGAGTAGATTTTTCTATATTCTCTTTAATTGCCATTAACTCTCTCTCCCTCTCATTATTTTTCTTACCTCCTTCTCTCTCTCTCTTTCTTTATTGCCAAAATCTTTCCCCTCCCATTTCTCTTTTGTTCTTTCCAAATTTGCATGCTAGTTATGGTGATTAAAATGAAGGAAGGAAGAATAAGGAAAGATGGATTTTAAGGGGAGAATTAAAGGGAGGATTCAAGATTTAATGGGAGGATTTAAAAGAAATGAAGATGCCATCCTTATTTGGTAGGAAGCCAACTTTCTCTATTATGTTATTTGCATGGCATGTTAAATTAAAGATCTTACGTTGTTGTTGAATTGCATCTTTTAATTAAAGTTAGCATCTTTATAATTTGGTGATGTTAAATTTAGTTCCTTGTTAATTGGTTGTGTAATACTTGGCAAGATATTATCTTTAATAGAATTTATGAGAAAAATGATAACTTTGTGTTGTTAGTCCACTTCATTTGTTGATTCATGTGGCAAAGTTATGATCTTTATGGTATTATTTGCAAATTGCCATCTTTTTCATGCAAGTTGTTCTCTTTTTCATCCAAGTTGTTATCTTTATCAAAGTTCAAATGTATATGGTGATATTTTGATGTAGTAGCCTTGATGTTGTGGTCTCTTTATTTAAGGATCATGTATATGTATGTATGTATATGTATATGTATGTATGTATATACTCTTGTCCAAATTCTCTTATCCAATTTCTCATGTCCAAATTCTATTATCCAATTTCTCTTGATAACATCCCTATTTTATAGAATAGATGTATATACTCTTGTCCAAATTCTCTTATTCAATTTCTCTTGTCCAATTTCTCTTATCCAGTTTCTCTTGATAATATCCCTATTTTATAGAATAGACACACACACACACACACACAAAGTAAACTGGGTTGAATTCGGGTCATCTGGGTTGACAGGCCAAACCCTTATCCGACCCGGATTTTATCCAAAGATTGCAAATGAGATAAAGCAAGCCGAAACACACATAAAGAGAGAAATTGGATCGTGGTCCAGGTTGTGGAGGTAGTGGGATCTGCCGGCTCGAGGTCTGATAAGGGATGATCGACACCCCCTCTCTCGAAGGGGGAAGGAGAGTTGGTATGTGAAGTTGAGTTTGGATCAGAAGATCCCTGGCTCTGCTACCATGTCAAGAAGGATACGAGGAAATATGATATGTATTACTTGGTTGATTATGGTTACAATAGATATCCCGCATATATATAACTCATGAATCATGATTGAGCACAAAAAATCAAGAGCCAACACAAGAAACAAAGAGACTCTCATAAGAACATAAGAGACTAATACATGAACCTAGAAAAATAACACACTATACTAAGAGACATACACAATAAGCTATTTATAATAATTAACATCTTAACAGAGAGTATGAGTCTATCGATAATGCACCGGACATGATTTGAGAATGACTGGCAGCTGATCAAACTGCAAATGACTTTGGTTGTATTGATGAAGGAGTCCACATCTCTCTATAGAAGGGGGGAAGAGGAATAGTTTGAACAACAAAACGGTTTGGATCAGAAGAGCATGGCTCTGATACCATGTCAAATTGAGAAAAAGAAAATGATTTGTATTTCTCAATGATGGATACATTGGGTTCCCTTATATATATATACACTACACAACACATCAATGCGCATAAGAACCTAAGAGCCACTACACTAGAACCAAGGAGTTACACAAGAACCAAGGGTCGCATTACAAGAAACAAAGAGACTCTCACAAGAACCTAAGAGCCTAATACATGAACATAGAAGAGTATCACACCATGCTAAGATACATACACAATAAACTAATTATAATAATTAATAGCTTAACACCCACCTCAAACTCAAAATGTAACTTTGAGTATGGAGAGGAATTGCAGTGAGTAGAGATGCGGTAGCTCGGAAGAATTATCGAGAGTGAGAGAGGATGGCTGATAGGTTATTTATATATATAGTTTTCACGATTATTTCGTTCATATTTTATTCCACTCCGCCTCGTTTTCCATGCCATTTTATCCTTTTTGTTCGCTTTTACGCTTTTCGTCTACTTGGAGCTTTCCAGGCGAAATTGGAGAAGTTTGGAGCTTGGGAGCGATATTTTGGGCATTTGGAGCGAAATTTGGCACTTGGGGCTTGGTCTCGTGGATGTTGGGAGCTTGGAGTGGAGATGCGTGCACCTGGCCTTTTGATGGAGTTGGAAGAAGAGTTTGAGATTTTGATGAGGATTGTTGCTGTTCTGGAGCATGAGTATGAAGCTGGAGAAAAACTTGGAAGGATTGGGCGTTGATGATATGAGTAGGGAGGAGTGCTGATGACTGCTTACGAAGAGCTTGCAAGGAGATGGGGCATTGCGGTCTGGAGCTGAAGAAGCAGCATCCAAGTTTTACACGGCCATATGGAATCATCCATACGGCCGTGTCATCTTCCTTCACCCAGCCCATCGCAAGAGCAAGCAAACACTCATACGGCCGTATGAACTAGCTTCACGCAGCAGTATCATCTCACCTCAAAGAAGCGACTACAGCAAGCAAACAAGCCGCGTGGCCATATGGTCTCTCCCATACGACCGTGGCATTTCTCCTCAAGCCCATGCAACATCATCGTAACAAGAGAACGACGCAGCCCCGTGGTTCAACCACACGGCCGTTTGAAAACGGGTTAGGAGCGAACCCATTAGCTGCTAGGTTTTGTATAAAAAACGGGGGAGTCGTCGCGGAGACGGGAGCCGAGCATTAGGCTCATTTTCCTCCCCTTTACTGTTCCATTGCTTTTTCTAGGGTTAGTTTAGATTTAGATAGGATTTTAGATAGGATTTTGAGATTTCCCTCTTGATTTGTAAAAGAGATTGACAACTTTGGCTATGAATCATGATATAAGTGTTTTTGTTCTCCTTCTCTTATTGTTCTTGTTACTGTTTTGATTATTAATTGTTGTTCTTAACTATGGTATCTAATTTGATCCTCGTTTCTTTGTTATTGTTGTTGTTCTAAGCACTTTCATCCTATAACCCTTGTTAACCCCCTGTAAAATCCATTACCTTCAAATCGACTAACGTAGCAAGTCATAAACCCAAAATCAAGATAGTACTCGATCACCTAGCCTCCCTGCAGACGACCCATAATGCGCTACGACGACAACCGTGCGCTTGCCGTTATAAATGTTAAAACTCCTATCAATGGGGGCATCGGATGGCCGCGGAGTGAAAGACGCGGGGGTTGGAGAGTGCAGGGCATGATGACCGCAGAGTTGGAGAGGCCGGAGGGGGCCCGAGGCTGTAGGGGATCGATGAGGTGCCGCAGGGTGTAGAGGGCGAGGGGGGCTGAGATCTCAAGGGATTGATGATGTAATATATATCAAAACATGACGGTGCATCATGAATATTTTTTCCTCCGGAAGGGCTTGTGTTCAAAGCAATTACTAAGTATGCCACTGACCCATATGTACCACCACTTAGTATTACCCGACGTCGTCATTAGGGGTGTGCAAAAATCCCATTTCTGTTGCTGAACACGGTTCCAGACCCGAATCCAATTTCGCTTATTCAGACAGGTCAGATTCGAAAACGGAATTGGAGAAAAAATTGCAACCGAATTTTAATCGGACCGGAATCGGTGTTGAATGTCACATCACAAGAAACACAGAGACTTTCACAAGAACCTAAGAGACTAATACATGAACTTATAAGAGTAGCACACCATACTAAGAGACTTACACAATAAGCTAATTATAATAATTAATATCTTAACAACCACCTCAAACTCAAGGTGTACCTTTGGGTTTGGAGATGAATTGCAGTGAGTAGAGATGCGGTAGCCCGGAAGAATTATCGAGAGTGAGAGAGGATGGCTACATCGGATGGCCACAGAGTGGAAGACGCAGGGGTTGGAGGGTGCAGGGCACGATGGCCACAGAGTTGGAGAGGCCGTAGGGGGGCCGAGGCTAGAAGGGATCGATGAGGTACCGCAGGGTGCAGCGGTCGAGGGGGCCTGATGCCTCAGGGAACTGATGATGTAATTTATATTAAAACATGACGGTGCATCATGAATTTTTTTCCTCTGGAAGGGCTTCTGTTCAAAGCTATCACTAAGTATGCCACAGACCCCATATGTACAACCGCTTAGTATTGCCCGACGTCGTCATTAGGGGTGTGCAAAAATACCGGTTCTGTTTTCGAACCCGGTTTAGGACCCGAATCCAATTCCGATTATTCGGACAAGTCAGATCCGAAAACGGAATCAGAGCAAAAAATTTCAACTGAATTTTAATCGGACCGGAATCGGTATGGAACGCCACATCACAGGAAACACAGAGACTCTCACAATAACCTAAGAGACTAATACATGAACATAGAAGAGCAGCACACCATACCAAGAGACATACACAATAAACTAATTATAATAATTAATATCTTAACGCCCACCTCAAACTCAAGATGTAACTTTGAGTTTGGAGAGGAATTGCAGTGAGTAGAGATGCGATAGCTCGAGAGTGAGAGAGGATGGTGGCATCGGATGGGTGCAGAGTGGAAGATGGATGGGTTGGAGAGTGCAGTGCATGATGGCCTTAGAGTTGGAGAGGACGGAGGGGGGCCGAGGACGTATGGGATCGATGATGTGTCGAACGGTGCAGAGGTCGAGGGGGGCCGAGGTCTCAGGGGACTGATGATGTAATTTATATCAAAACATGATGGTGCATCATGAATTTTTTTTCCTCCGAAAGGGCTTCTATTTAAGGCTATCACTAAGTATGCCACGGACCCATATGTACCACAACTTAGTATTGCCCGATGTCGTCATTAGGGGTGTGCAAAAATGCTGGTTCCGTTTTCGAATCCGATTCCGGACCCGAATCCAATTTCGATTATTCGGACAGGTCAGATTCGAAAACAGAATCGGAGCAAAAAATTTCAACCGAATTTTAATCGGACCGGAATCGGTATTGAACGTCACATCACAGGAAACATAGAGACTCTCACAATAACCTAAGAGACTGATACATGAACATAGAAGAGTAGCACACCATACTAAGAAATATACACAATAAACTAATTATAATAATTAATATCTTAAAACCCACCTCAAACTCAAGGTGTAACTTTGAGTTTGGAGATGAATTGCAGTGGGTAGAGATGCGGTAGCTCGAGAGTGAGAGAGGGTGGCGACATCAGATGGCCATGGAGTGGAAGACGCATGGGTTGGAGAGTGCAGGGCACGATGGCCTTAGAGTTGGAGAGGACTGAGGGGGCCGAGGACGTAGGGGATCGATGATGTGCCGCATGGTGCAGAGGTCGAGGGGGGCAGAGGCCTCAGGGGACTGATGATGTAATTTATATCAAAACATGATGGTGCATCATGAAGTTTTTTCCTCCGGAAGAGCTTCTATTCAAAGCTATCACTAGGTATGCCACGGACCCATATGTACCACCACTTAGTATTGCCCGACGTCGTCATTAGGGGTGTGCGAAAATGTCGGTTCCGTTTCCGAACCCGGTTCCGGACCCGAATCCAATTCCGATTATTTGGACAGGTCAGGTTCGAAAACGGAATCAGAGCAAAAAATTTCACCCGAATTTTAATCGGACCGGAATCGGTATTGAATGTCACATCACAGGAAACATAGAGACTCTCACAATAACCTAAGAGACTGATACATGAACATAGAAGAGTAGCACACCATACTAAGAGACATACACAATAAACTAATTATAATAATTAATATCTTAAACCCCACGTCAAACTCAAGGTGTAACTTTGAGTTTGGAGATGAATTGCAGTGGGTAGAGATGCGGTAGCTTGAGAGTGAAAGATGATGGTGGCATCGGATGGCCGCGGAGTGGAAGACGCATGGGTTGGAGAGTGCAGGGCATGATGGCCTCGGAGTTGGAGAGGACGTGGGGGGCCGAGGACGTAGGGGATCGATGATGTGCCGCATGGTGCAGAGGTCGAGGGGGGCAGAGGCCTCAGGGGACTGATGATGTAATTTATATCAAAACATGATGGTGCATCATGAATTTTTTTTCCTCCGGAAGGGATTCTATTCAAGGCTATCACTAAGTATGCCACGGACCCATATGTACCACCACTTAGTATTGCCCGATGTCGTCATTTGGGGTGTGCAAAAATGCCGGTTTCGTTTCCGAACCCGGTTCCGGACCCGCCACGGACCCATATGTACCACCACTTAGTATTGCCTGACGTCGTCATTAGGGGTGTGCGAAAATGCCGGTTTCGTTTCCGAACCCGGTTCCGGACCCGAATCCAATTCCGATTATTCGGACAAGTCAGATTTGAAAACGGAATCGAAGTAAAAATTTGCAACCGAATTTTAATCGGATCGGAATCAGTATTGAACGTCAAAGACAGACACCGACCTGATTCTGAATAACATCAGCATGGCTGGGCACAAGGGCGTCTGCTTCGCATTGGCAAAATTTACTTTGCTAGGCTCATCCAACCAAACCTATTTAAATTAGACAATCCTTCCCAATCTGAGCGACGTGGGACTAAAACCTTCGTGCCCCCCCCCCCCCCCCCCCCCCCCCCCCCCCCGAGTCCCAACTTCCACCATCCCTCATTTAGTCCCACATCGGTCACATTTTAGACAACGACGTAGTTTATAATAGATGTTTGTGTTAGACCTGAAAGAGAAGAGCTATGACTGCAGATGCAAAACAGAGAGTTAAATGATCAGAAAAACAAAATGCGAAGGAAAGTGAAATTCTTAGACAGAGAAGAAGAACTGCGCCGTGGTGGTAATCGGATGATGCCGGTTGCTCCCCAAACTTAAAAACGTATTGGGCTTTTTGAATTCTAAAAGGTTGGGCTTACACGAGTCAAAACTCGGGCACTCCGCACGCGCACCCGTGAACCCCCCCTGCGTAGGCACGACGCTAAGGGTTTCCGGATCCAACGCCCAGATTTTCCATTCGGCTCAACCCGAATTGGCCTCGGCCCCTTACTTGGGCTCATGTGCACACGAGCTACCTCCAATTTCTAGCCCATTAACAAGTCCAATAGCCCATATGAGAGAAGCCTATTATATACCCACACACGGGTGTTTGCCTATCCAATGTGGGACTAAAAAAGAGAGTGGGAGTGAACAAATAAATGGCCAAAGGAGCCATTAATTCCAACAGTTTGAGCAAAGCCTCTCGAAATTCATTACCGCGAAGCTTCCTGCTGATTCGGAACCGGAATTTCTATTGTAGATCCCCTCGTAATATCCGAATCGGGTTTCGGATCTTCTATGTTCTTCCTCCGATGTTGAAATCGGACTTTGTTATTCATATGCGATATGTCGGAATTGGAAAACAGAGTTTTTTTTCCGTCAGAATTAATTCGCATTCGGAGCTTCCTTAAAAAAATCTGGTTTACCTGATACACACCCTTAGTCGTCATCAATAATATTCCTGGATATTAAAAGAAAATCATAAGCTGACATTGTCAAATGCCTACCTCAACCTCGATAATAACACCTTTGATTGCTTTCCATTATTTTAAAAAAAAATCTATGATTATTAATACCATTGTCTTTCTTGAATCATAAGGTTGGTTCTTCCTTGGATGTTTATTAATACCATTGTCTTTCTTTTATTTTCTTTCCTTTCCTTTTGGATTGGAATTAGAGTATTGTTTTTACTACCTGAATCTATGATTTGAAGCCACATACACGAATTTGGTACTTCAATAAGAATACCAGGTGTCAGATGCATCCGTTATAAGCTTTGTCATCATGTAGATGGCAAGCAAACACTAGAGTGGGAATAAATAGTGTTATCCGAAAATAATGGAAAATCAAAACCCATTCCCTCTATGTTTGCCCAAGATTCCAACTAATGTTACCTTACTTGAATCTTAATCAACAAACTCAAAAACTTCCAATAGAAAGTAAGTACACAGTGAAATTAAACCAACACAAGGCAAGAGTAGAGAAATAGAGATGAAGGCAATGGATAAATCGCAAAGACAAGATGTATTAGGGTTCACTCACCCATGGGCTAGTCCAACCCAAATCACTGCTTGGATCTCTACTAATTGCCTCTCTAAGTTGAGCAACTCCATCTATCAACTAGAGGGTTAATACAACCGCTTTGCTTTTTGCAAGCGTTTACGGGTGTTTTCTCACAACCGATGTCGTTGGATGATAGTACGGTTGCAGTAGCTGACGTAGGACGACGTAGGCAGCTACTGTGTATTGGTCGAGTTAACCCTGGTCTGAATAGAACTCAATCCGAGCTGTTGGAGCCAAGTCCGATTTACCCCATGTCTATCTTCAGCTTCCTGCAACAAGAAGAGCTCGTTAGTGAGGGTCGGATCTGGTGTCCGACTTAATTCCATCCGATACTTTAGTCAGATAGTGACTCAACGAGGCTCGAGGTGTTGGGAGATCAACCGATAGTTACAGCGCCAAGATAGGGAGGAAATGTAGAATTTAGGTGGAACAGATATCGATGTATGGGTATCTGGTTGTCAAAAGATTATCCAAATATCGTCCCGTTTCCCATTGTCGGAGAGACTATTTACAGGCGATTGCTTTTAAGGACGTTAGAGAGTAACGTCTGAGCTTTTAAACCGCTTTATTGCTTTTAAACTGCTTTAGGGCATAACGATCAGTCACTGAATGCCCTCAGTCTGAGCTGACGCTTTAAATGAGGAAGTCCAATTGTTAGCTAAGTTGTCTTCTTAAATAAGGAAATAGTTGGCATCCAAGTTGTTGGGCCAAAACTAGGCTTTCGGGCATGTCCGCTCAAATAAACAACCGAGTGGTCATTGGGCCGCCCCAGTGCTGTATCGGATGGGACACTGACTTAAAGGACAACATCGGTATATGGGGCGGACTCCATATAACCAACTTCGCACACATAAATACGTCTATGAATTACCGGCTAAAGGAAGGCGCTGCATGCTAGTTTTTATTTTTCATCTCATTCCTACTCTGTTTTTCAACGAAGCAATTGCTAACTTGAGTATCGAAGGAGATTAGGAGCGAAGTCCGTCCCACAATGTTTGTTCCTCTGTGCAGCAGGACCTCAGAAGGTCAGGCCGTCCTGCCCGTCGTAGAACTCGATCACATACATGCATGTAATGAAGCGTTTGGGGATCCAAAATCAGACAAATTTTTTGTTCGCTGCGGGTACAAAAAATCTTGACTCACTGTTCAGCTAACAGCTCGTCGCCTGCAGTACTGTGGTGGAATTGATGTTCGATTATATAACAGACTTGCAACATGAAACAAGCTTAATATAATGAGGCACGAGATTGGCCGAGTTAATAGTAAAATCGGCCTTAGGGGATCATTGAAGGAACGTCCTATACACGTAAGGGAAAAAGGACAGACAACATCAAAGTGGAAAGTATTCACAGAAGAAATCGCGTTGACGAGGGTCGTCGGGTGCATAGTCTGCTGTCAAACAATCGTTGCTTCAGCTTCCGCTCTCAAGTGTGAAGTGGGAGACCAAATGAAAGAAACTACGAAGCTGGGAAGAAAACAACAGAGTCAATGATCGGGTCTTCTAATGATCCCATCCCAAAAGGCCGTGACTATAGATGCAAGATTATATAAGACCCAGTCTGTTCTTGTTGGCATACATCAATTTCTATCGCCTCACAGAAGAAATACCATGGCACAGCAGCTGGCATCCTGCCTGGTGTGCTATATTCTCTTTCTCGCCACCCACCACGCCACCTCCCTGGTCTCACAATTCGGCAACGAGACTGATCGGCAGTCGCTCCTCTCCTTCAAGTCCATGCTGTCCGATGACTCGCGACAATCATTGGCCTCCTGGAACGACTCCATCCATTTCTGCCACTGGCCAGGCGTCGTTTGCGGCAAAAGGCATCCCCAACGGGTCATCTCCTTGGTCCTTCGCTCCTGTGGTCTATCCGGGTCCCTGTCTACTGCCATAGCCAACCTCACGTTTCTCAGGAAGATGGATCTCTCTGATAACCATCTTCTTGGGCCCATTCCACGCGAGATCGGTCGCCTCCATAGGCTGCATCATCTCAATCTGAGCCATAACTCTCTTGAAGGAGGTATTCCTGCAACGCTTTCTAGTTGTGCTCAGTTGCAAAATATCAGTATATTCAGTAACATGCTGACGGGTGAAATTCCTCCCGGTCTGAGCAACTGCTCGGGCCTTCGACACATAAGCCTGGGCAGAAACGATCTTACATGACACATTCCACCAGCAATGACAACCCTCCATTCTCTCACTTTTTTATCTTTGTACAAAAACCAACTCGGTGGCATCATCCCAGCTACCCTCTGGAATCTCTCATCTCTCACTGCCCTTTCGCTCGGTTACAATCAGTTATCAGGGAATATTTCTCCTTCAATCGGAAAACTTCCCAAACTAAAATTACTGGACCTTTACAACAACCAGCTGACTGGAGCCATCCCATCTGAACTGTGGAACCTGTCTTCCCTCTCTCTGCTCGAGGCTGCTTTCAACAACTTGTCGGGTTTGCTCCCAACAAATGTTGGCGAGCTTCTTCCTCTGATTGAATTAATTAGCCTTGGCGACAATCAACTTAGTGGGCCTATTCCGATGTCACTGTCCAATGCATCTCATCTTGAAAGCATTGACCTTGGCTTCAACAGGTTCAGCGGCACAATCCCTCCCATCTTTGGAAGCTTACAAAACCTTGAACGGCTAAGTTTACCTCACAACCTGTTAGTGGCTCGGGATGCCAATGGATGTAGGTTCATTGACAGTTTAAGCAATTGTACCAACTTAGAATCTATGCAGCTAGACGAAAACAACCTTGGCGGTGTGCTGCCACACTCTACTGCAAACCTTTCCACAAATCTCCAGTGGTTGTCTATGGGCGGTAACAACATATTTGGAAACATCCTTCCGGACATCGGAAACCTTGTAAGCTTGACATGTCTTCGGTTGGGTCCAAACTTTCTCACCGGTTCTATTCCAACCACGGTTGGGATGCTTCAAAACATGCGTATCTTAGATTTGGACGGAAGCATGCTGTCTGGGGAGATCCCGTCCACTCTCGGCAATCTTACACAACTGGTTAAACTTTTCCTAAATTCCAATAAACTAAGTGGGGCGATACCGGCAAGCTTGGGAAAGTGTCAAAATCTGGCTCTTTTGAATCTTCAACTGAATAACCTTAGCGGTTGGATACCGAAAGAAATCCTTTCCATATCCACCCTCTCTCTTGGTCTATTTTTATCATTCAATTCTTTAACGGGTCAGATACCATCAGAAGTAGGGACTTTAAAAAACTCGGTGATCCTTGATTTTAGTATGAACAGATTGTTTGGAGAAATTCCGAGCAGCATCGGTGAATGTAAAGAGTTGGAACAGCTCTCGTTTCGCGGCAATTTATTTCAGGGAAGTATCCCTCCATCTTTGAGTGGCCTAAGAGGCATTCAAGAACTCGATCTCTCCGAAAACAACTTCTCAGGGAGAATTCCAGATTTCTTGCAGGACTTCCGTTTCCTAATCTATCTCAACCTCTCCTTCAATAACTTCGAGGGTGAAGTTCCAAGGCACGGCATCTTCTCAAACACAAGTGCACTGTCACTGCTTGGAAACAAAAATCTCTGTGGAGGGAATCCAGAAGTTCACTTGCCAGATTGCCCTCTTCAGTCCCCGAACAACAGGCACAACTCCTATCAGTTGATGTTGATCATTTCAATTGCATGTTCATCTCTGGCCTTCTTTGTGCTCTTCTGCTTTCTTGTGGCATGTTTCTGGATGCGAAAGTTTAGAAAGAAACATATAGCCTCAACAGCCATGAATGAACAAGAGAAGGTCAGTTATGCTGACCTCGTGAGAGCAACAAACGGGTTCTCTGAAGATCTTATAATTGGGAGTGGAAGTTTTGCTTCAGTCTATAAGGGCATGCTACATGATGATGATGATGTTAGAAGGAAGGTTGTTGCTGTGAAGGTGCTCAACGTTCGGCTGCAAGGAGCATTAAAGAGCTTTATGGCAGAATGTGAAGCCTTGAGAAATATTCGACATCGAAATCTTGTTAAGGTCATTACAGCATGTTCAAGCATTGATTTTAGAGGTAATGAGTTCAAGGCTTTGGTCTTGGAGTTCATGGCAAATGGAAGTTTATATGATTGGTTGCATCCCAAAGAAAATGAACGGACGATATTGACCCTTGTACAGAGGTTGAACATAGCCATCGACGTGGCTATGGCATTAGACTATCTCCACAATTACAGCGAGGCACCCATTATTCATTGTGATGTCAAGCCAAGCAATGTACTCATCGACGAAGACATGACTGCCCATGTGGGTGACTTTGGGCTAGCCAGGATTCTGAAAAATGTTGCCTGCAAATCTTTTCAGTACTCAACAAGCTCTGTTGGTTTGAAGGGAACTATCGGATATGTTCCTCCAGGTATAAGCTTTTGATTCATGCTTTTCTTAGTTATGCACTTGTCATATGTTTTCAATTTAGGTTCATGGGAGCAATTTAAGTATATACTTCTATTTCCTGCTGTTCTGAGTTCCTCAACTGAAACAGAGTACGGGGTGGCAAATAGAGTTTCTACGCAAGGAGATGTGTACAGCTATGGGATACTTCTACTGGAAATATTTACGGGAAAGAGTCCTACTGATGGTATCTTCAGTGAAGGCCAAAGCCTCCAAAAGTTTGTGAAGATGGCGCTTCCTCAACGAGTAACAGATGTCATCGATCTGCAGCTGCTATCAATAGGAGATGGAGAAATAACTGATAATGGTCAAAGTATGAATGCCGCAGGAGCTATAGAATGTATTGCTTCAGTGCTACAAATCGGCATTTTGTGTTCAAACGAATCACCAGCAGAACGATTGGAAATGGGACAAGTCATCAGGGAACTGCACAATCTCAGGGAGTGTTTTCTAAAGAAATTGAATCCAAGTAGCTGTGTTGAAGGGTGAAGGCCATCAGTGCAAGGTAACAGTCAATCAAGAGTTAAACGAATAATGTGACGTTATCGTTTACAGTAGTAAATGTTAGTAAATCGAGTGATGAGTTCTTATTGTGATCGCTTGGATAATGCAGCTAAATGTCTAATTAAGGAGTCCGATTATTAAGAACATTTGATAGCTTTTATGTTTCAATATGTTCTCGATAAAAAAGTTCAAGCGATATGGCACAGAGCTTCTGGGCACTGTCCTGAAGCTAAGCTGAAGATTGAAGGCCATTGATGCCAGGTTGCAGGAAATCAAGAGTATAATGTCACTAAGTTTTTATTTTCCTTTTTATTTCTTTTATATTTTTTTCTTTTTTGCAGTTTCTAATGCCACCAAGTCAAGTGAAGTGTTGGTATAGTGATTTCTTTGATAGCACATCTAATCAAGGAGTCACATATTATGATCATAAGATTATTTTGATGTATATTTCAGTAGGTTATCTATTAAAAGGTTCCAGTGAGCAGGCATATGCTTCTGGGCATCATCATGAGCTTCAGAACTAGGTATAAGGCGGTCTCATTTTCACTCATCCAAAAATGTCATCAGACGTATCCGCACAAAGTATTAAGGCAAACAATCAAACAATTGATGACTGGTTGAAGGCGATCAAGAATGTTGTCATTAAAATTTTCACAGTTACAAATGCTAGCATGTCGAGTAAAGTGTTTCCATTGGTGATTTCTTGGGGGTTACATCCAAGTTAGGAGTCGAATTATTAATAACATATGATTAACTCTGATGCATGCCGCAAGAGGCTATCAATGTAAAAGATTCAGAAAGCATGTTGTTGTTTTGAGCATCTAGATTTGGCATAACTATATGAATCATGATCGGTTAAACCTGACACTATAAAAGAACTAAGGCTATTGTTACGTGCTTGAAATTTTTTGGGAATCCTATTATGTTTAAGCACCAACAACATATAATCCTAAATGATAGAAAAGAATTCCGATGTGGCTAAACTAGAAGATTGAGCTACTATTAGGCTCTGAGAAGGTTACCATATGTTCCAAAGTTATGGCTTAATAACTTCTATTTTTATAGGTTAGACTAAAAAAGGCTACCAAATAAACAAAAATCCTGAAAAGATCCATATGCTAGAATAACAAATAGTTCTCTCATACATATATATATATTATATGAAACTGTAATTACAAGCTAAGATGTGATCATCAGTTTGGATATCTACCGAAATGATAAGAGGGTGTCTGTTAATGATATACGAAGATATTTCTGTTGTAATCAAAAGAAATTCTTGGTAATGTTTTAATATATTGACTCATTATCCTGTTTAAAAACAGTTCAAGCTCTGCCGTAATGTGGTATGCTTGGGGAATCGATGTTTGATTATGTTACGGACTGACAACAAGAAACAATCTTACTTTCATAGGGTATATACCAACACCTGATTTTTTTTAAAACCATAGTCTGAGATAAAGTACTCTTTCTCGAAGTGAGCTAAATACATGTCAGAAGTTTTGTTTCCATGATACTGTCTGCAATTTTGTATGTCTTGCAAGAGATTATATAGATATTGAGTATCTGATGTATACAGTCATTAGCTGTTAAATTTCACTCTCCAATAAAATTAGAATGTTGAAACAAAATGTTGATGGTACGATGAGCAGATCACTGCATATCTAAGTAGATCCAGTATCATGTTCTTTAACATCTTATCCAGTGGATTGGAGAGTGGTAACTTGTTTCTGATAGATTTCTATGGTCATGGTCCTACTCTGCAAAGGTTGTGGAATGCCGGCAACGATGAGGCTGTCGGGGATATCCCAGGTCGTCATACGTTCCTCATTGAAGCAGTCGATGAACTCTCTAAGGGTTTCGCGTCTACCTTGTCTAATGATCAGCATGTGGCCATGGTCTTTCTTGATTCATGTTATGGTAGCAAAGTGCTGGATGAACTCCTGCAAAAGCTGAGCGAAACTGTAGATGGAAACTGTACCAATCTTGAGCAGTTTTTATATGAGTCATCTATTGGAAGAATTTCTATGGTGAAAACCATCACCGAAAATAAAAGGAAAATTCATAACAAACCATTAAGATTATACAATACACGGAAACGTACCCGAATCCATATTGATTAATTGCTTTTGATCTGTGTGGTTAGCTTTCCAGATCAACAATAATTATGTGTTGTGGACTGTCAAATAACGTTAAGCACATATAAAAGCGAGCGGTCAAGTTTTGAGTATTTGGACTTTAATATATTTGACAAGATGTGAGCATTTAATATGTGTGTAGATACTTAAAGTGTAATTTCTATTTTAATGATGGGCTAAAATAGAAATATCAAAAGATAACAGAGTAATTATTTATATATAGTGATTATGGTCCCCAGATCATAAGAACGAACATTTCAATTCTATTCTGATATCTCATCATCAGATATAAACATAAAATGTATCTATTATCAAATCCGGTCCACCAACCATACCAACATAGGATCGAAACAGCCTTTGTTACAAATGTTGTAACCCGATCCACTATGATCACATATGCCTAAACGACTGAATGATATGAATCATGATGTGGATCTGTAGTATTAAAATTTTATGTAATGTGAACTTAACATGTCTATTTCCAACTAGTCCAGACATTTCCAACTGGTCCTCCCTTAAACCGTAATGAGATCAAACCATATCAAAATTAGAGTGTAAATAGACCAAAAAGTTATTTCTGTAAAAAAATAACTTCAAAATATCTATAAATTGAAACAACTGAAAAATGTATATATCATAGAAGCATCAGAAATACAAACTCCTAGTAAAACATGTAAGGTTATGATTCAATAATCTAAACTATTTAGATCATGCATCAAAAGACAGAAAATTCAAAGATTTTCTAACTAGCAATCATACCAATGATATAATGCTAATCTAGGAATTATATTGCTGAATAACAAAACCATAAATGATGTACACTTATGTGAATATACTCAAGCGATACTCACAGATTCTTAATCTCTTTCAGTGAAGACTAGAAGTGTCGTGTTCACCTCCTTCAAACAATGCCTTAGATCTCTTTTCTACAACCAACGCATTAGATGAATCACGGGATGAAGAACACATTCACGATTCATGAGCCTCCAAAACTCGAACCGCCTTCCTTACTTTGCTAGAGCGAAAAAGAATAAGAAGGAAAAACTTTTACTGTCTCAAGAGAGATTGACCAATTCATCTCTCTAAAGTGGACTATGGTAGTCCCCTTTATATTGTGCTGAGGGTGAGCCGAATTTGATTCGGACTGAGTGTTCGCATAGAACTTAAACTCGTCTCTAAATGACAAAGAAGAATAAGCGTCCTTAATGAGTTCTAATTGCATTAGAACTCCTGAATACGAATTATGGTTTAAAGTGGATTCTCAATCAAATCCCGCATCAAATCCGTGTCCTGCCATGTCAGCATTAGTCGGCTAGTCGACTAGTTACTATAACTAGTCGACTAATCAACACTTTGACTTTGTAAAATGTACAATTTGCTTAGTCAACTAGTGTCTAAGCACTAGTCGACTAGTCTATGCTGACTTGTTGTTTTCTTCTTATCTATTCACAACCCATTGTGATCTTAGCCCTAGTATATCATATATACTCATAGTTTCTTCCTTCGATTTTCGTGAGTAGTTCATCTTCAGTGTGAAACTTTAATAGCCTGATTCCTACTATAGTAGTGATCACGATCACATCGTAAATTAGGCGATCAAGTCTTGTATCTCTGACGCTTTCTCAGGAACGATATGCCACTTGCAAGACTGTAAGCGACGGCTGAAATCCATACATTTTAATGCTTCATTTAATACTTCTCTTTGTTGTATCCATAACTCATCATAAATGCCCACCACAACCACTCAACCGCCTATCAAAGATTAGCTTCTTATCAGTTATCCTAAAAATCTTAAACGAGTCTTGGCTTACAATCTACCGTGACCATCAATGTCAACAAATGATTTGCTTTTCATTCTAGAAGACTGCATCCACCATGATATGATTTTCATTATAGAAGACTGCATCCATCATTTCCTTGCATCGCAAATCAACGTGATAAATGGTGGTGGTGGATAAAAGCAAACATGATTTACAGATACAGTGACCAATTACACACATGCACATATGTATGGTCCCGCACAAAGCAGGACGAGAAATCCTAGTTTGTGTGCAAGCTTCAAAAATGCTTCTATGTCAGCAACACCTGTTTCGGGGTGTTTTCTCTCCACTTGATGATAGTACAGAGGTCCGAAGATCGTTACTGACGTGGAGGATGAGGATGACCTTCGGGACCGGTCGGATAAGAAGGCTCCGATGCAAGGGTGCGTGGATCCAAGCGACGACGTGCCGAAGGGAAGCTTCGGCAAGTTTGCAACCTCTGGAATCGGTCGGCCAAGCAGACTCTCGATCGAGAAAGCTCGGGACCAGTTGATGGGATGCCGAAGGGAAGCTTCGGCTGGGTGACGTCGCCTTCGATCTGCAAAACGAGTGAGCTTGTCAAGAGGGTCGGATCTTGGTTCCGACTAAGTCCCCTACGATGCCTAGGTCAGATCTTGACTGAGAAATGCTTCGGTGGAATCGAGCTTGATTCACGGGACGACCAAGCATGAGTTCTCAGACCGAGCTATGAAAGAGAAATATAAGTTGGAAGAAAGGTCTAAGGAGATGGTATACCTGGTCTCAAGTATCTAGGATTCGGTCATTTGCCTTCCGGTCATCTGCTCTCTTATAAGAGCCTGACGCGTTGAGGCATTCATTGTGTTTTATGGTCCTTCCTCCGTGCCCGTTCACATTAATGGTGATTTGAATGGTGATCAAGGCGGGTGCGATCGGATGAGTTTCCCTCGTCAAGGGGTCAATAGTCACTCGGGCTATAGTCTTGGGCCGAGACGTCCTGCTCTGCTCATTGGGCCTTTGGGCCTGAGCCCATGGCGGGGCTAGGTAGAGTGGTAGGCCTGCTTTTCTTTAGCCCATTTCGAGGGTCGTATCAATTGCCCCATCGCTCGGGCCGTTCGGCTGTGGCAGTTCGGTTCGAGTGATGTGATACGCCTGAATTTGACAGGCACGACAGTCGAGACGGTGCATTAAATGAAAAATCATCATGGCATAGGGCGCCAAGAATCCTCCCGCCTCTTGGGTGCGGGATTCAGAGAGCCTTCTCTTTTGGGATGCTATACGTGCTCCTCCTCGGACAGCCCGGATTTGAAGTTGCCATCCGTATGAAATGGTAGGGTTTAGAGGGGTGCCTTCTTCGCGTCTCTTAATTTGAACTCTTGTTCTTCCCCATGTTTGGAGAGCTCACTTGTTTGTCTTGCCTAATGCATCCTTTTCTCAGCTTTCGCAAAGTAATTCCCTCCATTACTTTCATTTCTACTTCGATAGATGGAGATGGTGTTGAGTATTGGGAACACTCTTGAAGCTGAGGGTCTCCTCGCAGCTGCCGAAGTTCCCCCGCTCCCCGAGTCCAAAGGGCCCCCGGGAAGAGAAAGAGTCGGCTATTTGAAGATTTTATCCAACGGATGGGCCCTTCTGGGGTTGAGGGATACTGCGTTCCTATGGCGGTTCTGGACGCGGCCTCTGTCGTCACCCATTCCACGGTCGAGAAAATCAGGGCGGAATACATCTCTTATCCATATGGGGTTCGGGTTCCATTTCATGATGAACGGGTCTGCTTTCCCGGGAGTTCTTGAATTCGAGTGTACACTGAAATGTTTCAGCTGGGGCTTCGTTTTCCCTTCATCCCATTCTCATCCAGGTTTTGGCCTATCTCCAACTATCCATGTGCCAGCTGACCCCGTATTCGATCCCTTCTTTAGTCGGCTTCGTCGTGATCTGTCAACGGCACGGATTGGTGCCAACCTTGCCGCTTTTCTACTATTTTCACCGGGTTCGGCTCGTTTCTTCGGGGACGTGGATTCATATCACATCACCGCCAGGAGGGACATGGAACTTCTGCTGGGCTTACCCCGTTGGGTTGATGATTGGAAGAACCACTTTGTTTTCTTTACCTTTTCTGGGGATGCCATAATTCTTGTTGGGGTAGTTCGGGAATTGGTGATTTGATGTTAACTCTTTTCGAGGCCGACTCCGGCGCTGCTAAGCTCCTGCTGGCCCTCCCCGAGGAGGAGAGATCGGTCTGGGGGTCTGGGTTCTGTTAGACGATCTCCTTCTCAAGAGTGTCATATGGTCCCCGGGTAAAGGCAGTCTCCAGATTTCGTTCTTCGCTGTAGCTTACCCTGAATCTCCTCTTTTCTGTAGGGATGGTGGGTCAGGAGTTCAAGCACCCCTTCGACGTGTGTCAACTCATTCGTCGGGGCTTTCAGAGCTCTCAGGAAAGTTTCTCTAGCCACACACCGCGCCGCTCGGAGGAGGAGGCACATCGGGCGTCCTTGCTATCGATCGAAACACTGAGGCCGGCCGATGCTCACCCGACCGTGACTCCAGCCGTTGTGGACTCCTCCACGTTAGTGGATGGCTTGATAGACATCTCCGATGACCCGATCTCTTGCGAGAGGGGCTCGACTGGTCTTAAACGGGGCCCTCCCGAGTCAGTCAGGGGCCAGGGGAAGAGGAGAAAGCATTCTTCAGGTTTCGAAATGCCCGAGGAGAGGATGGAAGGGGGATGCTAAACTGGAGGTACGAGATTCGGCAGCCGTTTTTAGGAGAGCCATCGGGTACCGGAGAGGTTTCTCAGATTAGCCAGGTCGAACGTACCCTCGTTGGGCAGGCTAGGATGCCGCCGGTGTTCGGGCCCGGATCTGAGACGCCGTCTGGTGAGTCTGTTTTTATCGATTGTGGAGTTGCCATCCGCTTGGCGCAGAATTCCGCCCTTCCGAGGGATCGCTCCCTCCTGCGGTAGGTCGATCCCGAAAAACTGGCGGACTCCATAGTATGGCAGATCCAGCCGATTGGTTTCCTTCTTCCTCTTTCACTCCCTATTAGCTACAAACGATCTTAACTTCTTCATCCTGCAGGCATCCTCGATGGCTGTCGAGATGCGGTGGTGTTTGGCGCAGATGCAAAGGCCGAGGCAGCCTTCAAACAAGAAAGTCTGAGGGCGGAGGCGGCTGAGAAAGTAGCCGAAGAGGCCCGCAGGGAGTTGCGGTCTGCACTCCTCAAGGTTACCGAGCTGACGTCGGAGGTTGGGAGATTGAAGGAGGCATTGTCGGTCGCCGACGTCTCTCGGTTGGCAGGTGAGGAGACCGCCTGGGTATTGTCCTCTTTGAAGGAGGAGGCCGAGGAGTCGCTGTCCCTTGGCCGGGAAAAGCATAGGAAATAGAGACGAGCTCTGGTCTAAGATTGCCTCCCAAAGGCTAACAGACTGAGCGGCTCGTCGCTGAGGTCGTGAGGGGCTACGAAGAAATTTTGGCTCCACGGATCGCGAATTCCTTCCTGGAGGGATTCCATATATACGAGGAACAGATTCGGCAAATGCTCTCTCATTCATCAGCTAATCTCGAGGGGCCCGTAGGGACGGAGGGCGCAGGTGAGACCGAACATGTTGGAGAAACCTCGGCCGCCGACCCGTAGGTAACATAGAGCCGTAGATGGTCTTTTTGCTTTTGTCTGTAAAAAGAAAGCTTCCGATGTTGCTCTGAGTACGTAAATTTTTTTATGGAATGTCTGTATTCTGTGTTTGTTGTCCTTTTTTCCGCGTTGTGCATTGTCCTTGGTTTGGTTGCCCCCTTTTCCGTGGTTTGGGCCAGAGTCGATCGGCTGTTGGCTCGAGCCGAGGGAAGCACTTCTTGGGAGGGTGTAGGCTAATTGGGGACCCAAAGTTCGATCGGTTTGCTGGCGGTGGCCCATATCCTTACAGCCGATGTACTTGTCGTCCTGCTAGGGGGAGTTGCCTACGGCCTTACGACGGACCAGGTGGTCGGCCTGCTGGGGGAGTCGTCCACAGCCTTACGATCAACTGATGATCGGCCTGCTGGGGGAGTTGCCCCCAGCCTTACGGCAGACCGATGATTTGATCAGCCTGCTGGGAAAGATGCTCCCAGCCTTACGACGGACCGGGTGGTTGGCCCGCTGAGAGAGTTGTCCCCAGCCTTACGACCAATTTGCTGGTCGGCCTGCTGGGGGAGTTGCTCCCAACCTTACAACCAATCCAATGGTCGGCCTATTGGGGGAGTTGCCCTCAGTCTTATGGCGGACCGAGAATTCGATCTATTTGCTGGGGGAGTTGCCCCCAGCCTTACGATGGACCGGATGGTTGGCTTGATCGAGAATTCGATCCGCCTGCTGGGGGAGTTGCCCCCAGCCTTATGGCAGACCGTGAATTTGATCGGCCTGCTGGGGAGTTGCCCCAGCCTTACGACAGACCGTAGGGTCGAGCAGTCGATTGGTTACGTGTTGGGAGTTCGAGCTGGGCCGTCCTATCCATCGGGCGGTAATCAAATATTGTGGGATATGCGGTCAAGTGCAAGAACTCTCGTCCATGTTTTATTCAGAAAAAGGGAAAGTACATATTGGAAAGGAAGACATAAATCGGGTAAGATAATGGTGGGTAAGTGTTGCTTGCCCGGTGGAAGGAGAGGACTGGTCTGCCTTGCTTGCCATTTGCCCTTGTCCCCTTGGTTGATCCTTCACTCTATTATTCGATGGGAAGTTTGGGCGACGTTCACCTTTTTCCCTTTGTCCCCCTTGTCGGGAAGTGCATTTCCCGGGACCGGCATTTAAGGCATTAACGAAGTTCTTCAGGTACCCCCAGCTGATCAGCTGGTCGATGTCTTTCTTGAGATGCCAGCAGTCGTTGGTGTCGTGCATATTGTCTTTGTGGTAGTTGCAGTACTTTTCCTCATTCTTTTGGGCGCCCTTCATTCTCGGGGTGGCTTGTTGATGTAGCCTTCTCTGTGGGCCTGGGTCAAGACTACATCCCGAGGAGCATTTAGCTTGGCGGGCGCCACGTCCCCTTTGCGTGGTCGCCTCCTGGGGGTTCTTCTCTCCCTGTTTGTGGTCCTCCAGCTCGCGGTGTGTGCTACTGTCGCGCTTTGAGTTCCTTTTAGTTCCAGTGAGGGGGCCTTCTTCCTCTGCAGCGAAGGCTTCTTCCGCCAACATGAACCGCTCCGCTTGCGCCAAGAGCTGGTCTATGTCGTTGGGGGGTCGTGGTGCAGTGATTTCTTAAGGTCTTTGTACCTGACCCCCTTCTTCATATCAGCTATAACAACCTCCTCAGCGTAGTTTTCTATGCTCATCCTTTGGGCGTTGAAGCGCGATATGTAATCCTTCAGCGTTTTGCCTGTGCTTTGCACCACATTGAACAGGTGGTCCGAGCTTGGTTTCCTCCTTCATCCAGCCATGAATTGTTGGTAGAAGATCCGGGACAGGTCTTGGAAGTTTCTGATGGACTGATCTGGGAGGCCGTTATACCACTCCCTTGCAGATTTTTGGATGGTGGTATAAAAGCCTCGGCAGAGTAGGGCGTCGTCGGCTCCTTGAAACTCCATGATCCCTTTGTAATCTTGGACATGCTCATGAGATCTCCCGTGCCGTCGTATTTTTCCAGGATCGATGCCTTGAATTTGGATGGTACCCGTGCAGTAATGATGCTCTTTACTAGCGGGTTGCGGTCGTTCCAAGGGCTTCCTAGGGAAGCATGATTTGGTGGCAGCTTGGCTTGATGCTCAGGCCGCCTGGGCTGATTAGCGACGACGCAGGAGGGGCTTTTCCCATGGCCGCCCTGGTCGGGTATTGGGGTCGGTGGCCGGGTGTTATCCCTTCAACACCGATCCTCGCGGCTCCTTTGCCTCTTTTGGTGGGAGCTTCTGCTCCGTCTTTATCGGCCCTCAACGGTTGAGTGACTGGATGTCCCCCGTCGGGCCGACCGGGATCGTTTGGACGAGACTGCGGTTGGCTCATCTCTAGTCCCTTTGGTTCTCTGTCTATTCTCGCCCCGAAGGGAGGTGTGGGTCTGGGACCGCGGAGGATAGAGGTGTGGCATACCAAACCGTTGCTCCAGGTTTGGGTTTCCTTCGTCGTGGTTTGTGACCACTGCTGAGGGCAGCATGGTGCTCTGCCTTGGGTAGTCAGGAAAACCTGCAGGGTTTTCCATTGGAGGATATTATGCACCTGCGAGTTGCTGAACAGCTGCCGCCAGCGTTTGGAAGTTGATGCCTATCTCCCTGGCGAACTGACTGAACTGTTCGCGGGTTACCGAATGTGATTCGTCGGTTCCCTCGACGGAGTGGCTGTGTTCGGCATCGGGTGGCGTGTAGGTGCCCTCTTCGTGGATAGGCGGCATGTAGGGTCCTCCGTTATCGTGTTGGTCCATGTCAGTCGTTGTGGATGACGTGGGCGATGATCTCGTTCCTACAGACGACACCAGATGTTTCGGGGTGTTTTCTCGCCACTGATTGATAGTACGAAGGTCTGAAGGTCGTCGTTGATGTGGAGGACAAGGATGACCTTCGGGATCGGTAGGATAAGCAGGCTCCGATGTGAGGGTGCGTGGATCTGAGCAACGGCGCGTTGAAGGAAAGCTTCGGCGAGTTTGCAACCTCCGGAATCGGTCAGTCGAGCAAACTCCCAGTCGAAGAAGCTCGGGACCGATCGATGGGATGCCGAAGGGAAGCTTCGGCTGGGCAACGTCTCTTTCGATCTGCAAAACGAGGGAGCTCGTCAAGGGGGTCGGACCTTGGTTCCGACCAAGTCCCCTCCGATGCCTAAGTCAGATCTTGACTGAGAAATGTTTCGGTGGAATTGAGCTTGGTTCATGGGGAGTCCAAGCACGAGTTCTCAGGCCAAGCTATGGAGGAGAAATATAATGTGGAAGAAAGGTCTAAGGAGATGGAATACATGGGTCTCAAGTATCCAGGATTCGGTCCTTTTGCCATCCAGTCATCCGCTCTCTTATATGAGCCTGACACGGTGAGGCATTCATGATTTTATGGTCCTTCCCCTGCGCCCGTCTACATTGATGGTGGTTTGAATGGTGATCAAGGCGAGCGCGATCGGAGGAGGAGTTTCCCTCATCGAGGGGTCAACAGCCCCTCGGGATGTATTCTTGGGCTAAGACGTCTTGCTCCACTCATTGTGCCTTTGGGCCTGAAGCCATGGCGGGGATGGGTAGAGTGGTAGGCCTGCTTTTCTTTAGCCCATTTCGGGGGAGCGTATCAATACCCTCGAAAACAGATTGATGGGGCCGTGGCTCATGCAAATTCCAAGGGACATAAGTCTGTATAATATTCAATCCCAGCGCTTTTGCTCTTAAAAGCCAACCTTCCCAGTACTGCATATACTGCATGAATTCAGAGATAACACTTTCACCATATGGTCAGCAAAAATATTAACAATGCAAACAAGATTCAGACTTCTATGACAATCGAGAAAATTGATTTTGTACTGTTAAATGTCCCTTGGGTTTTTCAAGACTGTTGCTTCGACTCCCGTGCGTGTGCTGCTTAGACTCCTGCACTGCTGCTTAGACTCCCGAGCTCAA
Source organism: Scilla litardierei (assembly GCA_030789695.1). NCBI lineage: Eukaryota > Viridiplantae > Streptophyta > Magnoliopsida > Asparagales > Asparagaceae > Scilla > Scilla litardierei. The sequence goes on along the minus strand of CM061141.1, from coordinate 1,489,437 downwards.
CATAAAAGATTGAGAAACTCTGTATAAATATGTGATGTATCTTTGTATGAATAAAACAACAAGAATTCAATAGTTAAAATACATTAGCTCTTTATCATAGTATTAGAGCCTCAGGTCGATCCTCATCATCGTCAGGTCGATCCCCGACATTATCTCTTTTATCTCAGAGATCTGATCAAAGCTCGCCACCCTCAACATCCTGACCCTCCTCCACTCGATCCCTATCATCGTCATCAGTGTCGGGCTCTCCTCCAAAGCCTCCGACTCCGACTGAGAAAACCCTTGATCTCCCTCGCCGGCCTCCTCTGCATGATCTCGGATCTCGAATCAGATTACCACACAGTCATCGTCCAAGCTCCCCTCTTCAGTTCCCCTTTGGGCTAGCTATCGTGCGACTCTTGCCGCACCTATTCAGACCTGCAAAGAGATCCGTCTATTCTCTAAGACGATGGATCGTTCTCAGACGTCATAATCTGTGATCTCTCTCACCTGCGTTCACCGACAAGCTCCTCCATCTGCTGAGGCCGTGAGCCTTGATGTAATCCTCAAACGTCGTCATAAATTTCAGTACTGCCCTTAATTCCGTAGGAAAATTATTCACGTGAACCGGTCTAAATAAATTCCCAAATATTTCAGTCTTGTCCTATCTAATCAGTTTTGCCCACCTGTTTTATTCTACACTATAGTTACTTAAATTTAAAAAATAATGACCAATCAGTACAATTTTCCCGCGGTTGATGTTCAGCTTAGTGGTGTGGAAAATTACACTGCTTGGGCATTAACTATTCAGTACAACCTTCGAGCTTTTGGCTTATGGGGGTATGTAGATGGCTCCATTCCCTGTCCTACCATGACTACCCCAACGTCCTCGTCCACCACATCTAAATCAGAATTAGAAACACCATCAATTGACATCAATGTTTCTCTCACTCGTCAACAGTGGATCAGCGTTGACCAGCAGATCATGGCTTATTTCATGAGATCTATGTCAGTACCTAGTCGTCTTTCTATTGGTCGTCTCCATACCTCTCGGGCTCAGCGGTTGGCCCTCTCTCGCATGTTCGTGCAGACTGGTGCAGCTCGAGAATATCGGTTACATCAGGCTCTTCAGGATGCTCGACAGGAGGACCGATCTATTCAAGATTTTTACAATCTTCTCTCTAACTATTGGGAAGAGCTTTAGTCAATGGAGGTTACTATCCCTGCAACTCTCCCTGATTTTGCACAAGAATTTGAACTCCAACGTGATCGTCAGCGTTTATATCATTTTGTGATGTGCATGCGTCCAGAGTTTGAGTCACTAAGGGCGCACATACTTCACAGAAGTCGACTCCCTCGACTTTCTGATGCCATTGCAGAGTTCACTTCTGAAGAGACACGACTTTGTCTTCTTCATCCTGCAATGTCATCCTCTACAACTGCACCGGACTCTGTACTTGCTGCACACTTTCGTCCTCCACCTAATAACAGTAACCACAGCATTCATTCTTGTGGACAATTTCGCTTTAAAGGATTCAAACCCGGTGTCCCTGCTCCACCACCACCAAGACCATGCCCAATCTGCAAATTCAAGGGTCATTGATCAAAGGATTGCCCTTCTCGAAATCGAGGATCTCATCAGAAAAATTCAGTTGCTGCATCAGCCTCCTCTCTCGTGTCTCATGCTCCACAACCATCGCAAGGCCTTCCTACGTTCACATCTCAGCAGATCTCTAAACTAGCTAACCTTGTAGCTCAGTACCTTGGTTTTTTCTGGAACTTCGTCAAGCTCTGATACTGTTTCGCTTGCTGCCACCTCGGGTAATTCTTCTCCTTGGATATTTGACTCAGGAGCCTCTCATCACATGACCTCAAATTCTTCTATACTACAAAATTGCATTCCTATGACTTCTTCCTTTATATAACTGCTAATGGTACTCCTCTGGCAGTCCCTATGCGTGGTGACATTACTTCTACACCTAACACCTCCATTCCGCTTACTCTATCTTCTATCTTATATGTTCCTAAGCTTACCATGAATCTTATTTCTGTTAGTCAACTTGCTGATTCTGGTTGTACCATTTTATTTGATGCTACTTCATGTACCGTGCAGGACACTTACAGCGGCCAGAGGATTGGGATAGGTCGTAAAGTGAATGAACTTTATCAGCTTGAACAACTACATCTCCCTCCCACTTCCTCTACCGGGTTTGGTTACTCTGCTTCTTTTCTTTGGCATCGTCGGTTAGGTCATATTTCAAACTCTCGTCTCAAAAATCTAGCTAAATCTGGTGTTTTAGGATCTTTATCTTTCCAAAATGAGTATAATTGTACTACGTGTCGTATTTCTAAACAAACTGCATTGCCATTTGTCACGCATGATGATATTTCTGTCAAACCTTTTGATTCCATTCTGATATTTGGGGACCTGCTCATGTCGCATCTATTTCTGGTTATCGATATTATGTTTCTTTTATTGATGACTTTTCTCGTTATATGTGGGTTTACATCATGCGATCGCGTGCTAAACTTTACAATATCTACAAAGATTTCACTGCCACGATTTACACCCAATTTAAGAAAAGAATAAAAAAATTAGATCAGACAATGCATCGTAGTATGTGTCTTCATCAATGCAAGCACTTCTTAAATCTCATGGTACTTTAGCTCAACAATCATGCCCTCGTACACCAGAACAAAATGGAGTCGCTAAACGAAAACATCGTCACATCCTTGAAACAACTCGTGCTCTTTTGTTCAATGCTTCTGTTCCACGACAATTTTGGGCAGAAGCTCTTCTTACTGCAGTTCTCCTTATCAATATCAGACCATCTTCTTTATTTCCAGACACTTGTACATTCTCTCGATTACACTCATTTAAATTTGACTATTCACTGCTTTGAGTATTTGGTTGTGTTTGTTTTGCCTTACTTCCACCTAATGAACGTGATAAATTATCTGCAAATCAGTTCGTTGTGTCATGTTAGGTTATAGTCTCAGTCACAAAGGCTATCGTTGTTATGATCCAGCTAGTCGTCTTCGCATCTCATGCCATGTCATGTTCCTTGAGCATACTTTTCACCTACCATAAATTCTAACTTATCCTTCCTTCAGGCTCCATCATCAATAGATACATCTTTAAATAGTCTTATACTACACAGTCCACCTTTACACACTGTCCATTGTCCAACTGTTCCATCCATCTCCTAATGTTGTTCATGCTAATAATGATTCACCATCAAATGCGACTATTTCCAATGTCACTACAATGGTCACTGAGACACCACAATCACCACTCTCATCTCCGCCATCACCCCCTCCCACCTTCACCACCTCCACCTCGACGCAATCCTCCGTGAGATCGACATCCCCCTCCTCGTTATAGTTGTCTAACAAATTTTTATTCTTCACAATTTCTGTCTTTTCTTGCTGCTATTCACACTTTACATGAACCTAAGTCTTATACTGAGGCAATTAAGTATCCCGAATGGAAGCAAGCTATATAGGAAGAACTTCAAGCTTTTCAACGAACACAAACTTGGGATCTTGTTCCATTACCCACAGAAGCTAAACCAATCAGATGTAAGTGGATATTTAAAATTAAAACCAAATCAGATGGCTCTGTTGAAAGATATAAAGCTCGTCTTGTTGCATGAGTATTTTCTTAGGAATATGGCCTTTATTATGAGGAAACGTTTGCCCCCGTTGCCAAAATTACTTCTATCCGTACTCATTGCTATTAATGCAGTTCTCAAGTGGCCCTTGTACCAAATGGATGTGAAAAATTCATTTCTCAATGGCGACCTTAATGAGACAGTTTATATGATACCACCTTCTGGAATTGATGCACCTCCATCTTATGTCTGTCGTTTTCGACGTGCTATATATGGTCTCAAACAAGCCCGATGTGCTTGGTTTGATCGCTTTCGCACTTCCATGTTATCCATTAGCTTCATAGAGAGCCTTGCTGATTATGCCATGTTTTATCGCAGCACATCTCACGGCCACACCATTCTACTTTTATATGTTGATGACATGATCATCGCCGGAGATGATGTGTCGACCATTCAGTCTCTCAAACGACATCTTCAGGCACAATTTGAAATGAAGGATATAGGATACCTTCGGTATTTTCTTGGCATTGAAATTGCCTATTCTTCCCGTGGATATCTACTGTCCAAACAATAATATATCTCTGATCTTCTAAAAAGAGTTACTATAGACCCCTCACAAGCAGCATCTTCACCAGTGACTACTCTTATGGAACTTCATCTTAAGCTTCGATGGTACACCATTACCTAATCCTACCAGATACTGTGAGCTTGTTGGTGTCCTTATTTAGCTATCAGCCACTCGCCCTGATATTGTGCATACAGTTTACACTCTCAGTCAGTTTATGGCTACTCTAACGACAGTTCACTATGCCGCTCTACTTAGAGTTCTCCGATATCTTCAAAGCACCATCACTCGTTCTCTATTATTCCCATCAGATTCATCCTTGATTCTTCAAGCTTACTCAGATGCTGGTTGGGCTGATGATCCGGACACTCGTCACTCTACTATTGGATACTGTATTTTTCTTGGTTCATCTCTTATCTCTTGGCGGAGCAAGCGTCATGCCATCGTCTCTCGTTCTAGTACTGAGGCTGAGTATCGAACTTTGGCTGATACTACCGTTGAGATCCGTTGGCTATGTCACCTTTTGCAAGACATGGGAGTTCGTATTCCTACGCCTATTCCCATGCATTGTGATAATCGGAGTGCTATTTACATTGCTCTTAATCCAGTCTTTCATGAACGTACAAAACATATCGAGGTTGACTGTCACATTGTGCGTCAGGAATACCAGGCTCAGCGTATTTCACTTCCATATCTTGCCTCTAAAGATCAGATTGCCGATCTCTTCACCAAAGCTCAGATCGTTAATTAGTTACATCACTTCTTGTACAAATTCTCGGTAGTTGATCCACCGTGAGTTTGATGGGGGTGTTAAATGTCCCTTTGGTTTCCCAAGACTGTTGCTTCGACTCCCGTGCTTGTACTGCTTAGACTCCCGTGCTGCTGCTTAGACTCCCGAGCTCAACATAGATGATTGAGACAAACTCTGTATAAATATGTGATGTATCTTGTATGAATAAAACAACAAGAATTCAATAGTTAAAATACATTAGCTCTTTATCATGTACATTAACAAAGGATTCATTTTAACTTTTATTTTCGTTCGAAGCCAATTGCATGCCATCATCATCATCATCATCATCATCATCAAAGCCATGTTTTCACTGAAATCAAATCTTTTATGCACCACAAGACAATATGAAGCATTAATTTGATTAGGGAAAAAACAATTCTTATTGATCATGCAGTTTAAGTGGCTACTAGTAGAAATGCTACAGCCGTCAACATTAGCACCTAATCGAGGTAAAATTAGGCACCTGAGGAAGGATGCGGAAGTAGTGGAGATCGCCGCCAATGATCTGAAACGGTTGTCCGTCCTTCCAGAACCTGTCATCGGAGATTCCGAAGCTTCTCCTCCGCTCATCGTGACGATGATGAGAGTGAGAGCGAGAGTGATCGGAAAGGGAAGGGAGAGGAGCGAGAAAAGGGAAAGAGGCGAAGAGGGATATGGAGATCAAAATTAGGACGATGATTTGGCTGTGGCGCGCCATGGACCGATTCAGCTGCGCACATATCCCGCTGCTGCCTCCGCCGCTGCCGCTGCGCGATCCGCTGATCGTCGGTTCTATAAATGCCGACGCATCGTTGCTTCGCGCACCCACCGTTTTACTCTCGCGCCAACCGCTTATTTACAAGTCTGCCTTTACTCCTGCGAACGTACCACTTATTTACAAATTTACCGTTGAAATTACTCACATGCACTTGTTCTGCTGTCCAAGTCTAGCGAAGAAAAGTTGCAGTTAGTAAAACATAAATATGTTGATTCCGACCGGGTTACTATATGTAAAAATGTAAACCGCATGCTTCCAGCAATGAAATTTCGAAAATGCACTTTTTGTCTTCAGCCGACAACTGGCAGGCGGCGACGGGCCGACGCCCACTCATCCGACCTTCCTAACCCCGCCCCCACCGATGCCCCGTCCTCCCGACCTCCCCAAACAATCCCCATATCCATGTCCCCTCCACCGCCCCCTCCTCTAACCTCCTTTTCCTTGCCCCCTCCACCACCCCTCCTCCGACAATCCAGCATAATCTCTCTCTTCTCCAACCTCCCAGACACCCTCTTCATCTTTCCATGCCCCCGTCCATCTGCCGTCCCCTTCTCCGACCTCCCTATCCCAACATCTCCCTCATTCGACCTCCCATGTCGCTTCGCCGACCCTTCGTCCAACAACCCAACACCCTCTCTCTCCTCCGACCTCTCCAGCCTCGTCCTCTCTATCGCCACCTCCTCCGACAGCCCAACCACATCTTCCATCTCCTCCGACATTTCTAGCTCGTCGTCAAAAGACAAGGATAAAAGAGGAATAAGTGGGAGTGTGCAGTGAGTAAATTGAACGGTAAACTTGTTAATAAGAGGTATGGGAGCTGGGAGTGCGCAGAGCAAAACGGTAGGTGCGCAAAGCATGTCCCTTGCCTACAATATTTTTTCGGGTGTATTTTTCTAAGTAAAATAAGACCCACCCCAGATAGTGCCCAGTTCACTTTGTTGATGTTCACAATTAACCTCGCTTCCTCTCCGGTGCCAATCGCAGCACGGATTATTTTTCTTTTTCCTCGATCCATTAAAGCAGACAAGCAGGTGAATCAAACAGTCAGAGACCAGGTCCAAATCATTCCTCAAAAGCCCAAGTCAATTCGCTGCTGTCACCGTCAGCCGGCGGATCGACGGCTCTCATCGGAGACCATGGCGAAGCAAAACCCTGGTATGTTGTGGCAAAGATTTCCAATAATTTCGTCAAACTTTTCGGTTTCGTAGCTTAGGGGTCGATTGCTGCTGTTGGGTTTCTTTCAAAATTTCAGGTTTATTAGAAAAAATTCATTATATAAACCATCGTTCTTGTGTTGTGTGTGCTAGTTGTTTCGAAGGAAAGGATGATAATACCAAACAAGAATGGGGAGAAGCTTGTTGGGGTATTGCATTCAACTGGGTCGAAGGAGGCCGTGGTGCTGTGCCATGGATTTCGAGGCACGAAGGTGGGTTGTTGTTTTTTTGATACCGCGCTTTTTTTAATCTTTTTAAAATGGGTTTTGGATTTTTAAATGTTTAATGCATGTGGATTTTGGAATGTGAACTTCTCCTCATTCTTAAGTGTTTATCATAATATGCACGTGAATTTTTAAGTGTTTATCATTCTTAATTGTTTATCATAGTATGCTTGTGTATTTTTAAGTGTTTATCGTAATATGATCCTACCCCCAACAGCCCAACCCCCACCGCACACACCCCCCCCCCCCCCCCCCCCCCCCCCCAAAAAAAAAAAAAAAAAAAAAAAAAAAAAAAAAAAAAAAACCAAACCCAAGGGCTTTGCATTAAGTTAGCAGAGAAATTTCAGATAAAGTACATCCGATTTTGATCGGTACTGTACATAAATTGTTCATTAAGGTATGCAATTGCCATAATTCTTAAGCATTCACCACTTCCTTTTCTATCTCTATAAAATCCCTTCTCTGTAAGGAATTTGCCAAAAGCCCAAAGAACAAATGTGCATTACTTGAATTGTTTGATTGGATTGAAACCAAAACTTGGACTTATCTCACCTCATAATCATGCCTTTATATTTGGAACTATACCCATGCCTTATATCCTTCTGACAAACTCCATCTTCAGGGCACCTTTTCACATTCAAGTGGATCTAGATTAGATGCGCACGTCTGCAAACTCCACATCGGTAGTTTTCACATTGAGCCCCAACAAATTCCACCGGCATCTAAACAAGAGGGACTCGGTGTTTGTTAGTCTTTGTTGCTTCCTGCAAGTGTCCAGGAGGTGACTTGCTAATTTGCGTGTTTGTAATTCTCTTTTGCTTCCTGCATGGATCAGCAAGGCGAACTGTGGGGTTGCAACTCTTGCTTTCCGCATGGTTCCATAAGTTGGATGCTTTTCAGCCTTTAAATTTCTTTCGCATGTGTGGTGGGTTATCTACGCCTTGTAAGTTCCTTTTGCATGTTGTAAGGCCTGATGACATGTTAACATTATGATAAGGAAAAACCATGAGACATGTGTACTGAAATTGATTGGTTAACGGTCTGTAATCCAATTTGACCTAAAAGGGAAAACACTTAATAGAGTCTTGGTTGAAATTTATTTGAACATCGATCATGTCATCTCCTTGTTTGATTGCGGGATTGAGACCGCCTCCACAAACTTACCAATTCACCCAGATGGTGCTACTTTCTCATGTTTGATTAGGTGTGAGAACCATGTTTCAACATACTTTCACTTTTATTCATCTACAACTTGTTGCCTACATTCATCATTCTCATGGAAATTTGAATGTTGGGTTGAGGCACATACTGGAAATGGATATATTGTTGACCTCATTATGTAAAAGAGTAGACTTGTTACAAACTCCATCTGTTGAGATGCTTTCCTTTTTTTCTTCCATGGTCCGAAAACCATATTAGAACTGTATATGTATCATAACAGGGATATGAGCTCGTGTAGCTGGTATATAGGAAACTGGAACCATATCACATTGCCCATGAAACTTCTATAATACAATGACCAAGTATTGGCCACTTAGGAATATCAACAGAAGAACATTTTGTTGCTCTCCACATATTAATTTTTCTGGACTTGTTATTATCCCCGCCCTCTTCTATAATACAATGACCAAGTATTGGCCACTTAGGAATATCAACAGAAAAACATTTTGTTGCCCTCCACATATTAATTTTTCTGGACTTGTTATTATTCCCCCCCCACCCAACATACTTCCTAAGATATTTAAGGAACGGTTGTGATTTTAGATTACTTGAGTGTACTTGTGTTTTTTATGCTTTCCCTCTTTAGATCAGAGGAAGATTGATCAAACCGTGTTTAGAATTTAAATATCATGATTTTAATTGTTACGAATAACTTGCTAGGACATGCTCATGGTAGTATACACTAGCGGCGCTGAAAAAAGTACTTAGGGTTTGGTATTTCCACTTATGATTGCTTATATGTGGAGGTTATTCTTATTTTGAATAGACTGAGGTTCGACAGATCTATCACTTCATGTGTATTATATCTGTTTATGTTTAATAGTTTGTGCATTCTTGGCATATCATTAAAGGCTGGATTCTCTAGTTAATATCTCACAGGAGTAGGTTCAACTGTTTCCAGGAAGATAAAACAATGCTGAAGCTTGTTGATGCCATAACAAATCAAGGGATCAGCGCCTTTAATTTTGATTTCTCTGGAAATGGGTAAGTTGCTTTAAGGAAAGTTGCAATGTCATTCCCCTTTAAGGCTTCTCTAGTGGACATTACGTGCCATTTGTGTTCCTGTGATTATTTGTAGGCAAGGCTTTGGGTTTCTTTCACTTTATATACTTTTTGGTAGAAATATGCAACAAAATCATAATTAATCAATCAACACCTAAATAAAAATGAAAGAGAGATATTACCGACCTTGGGTTATGTGTCATGTTGATGCCCTAAAGGGGTTATCACCAGCCTTGTGCGGGTAGTCAAGGCAGATATCTCTCTAGATGTACAAACACTTGTCCATCGATGACGTCTACTGCACGAGCTTCGAAGGAGTTGATCCTTATTCTAAGCTTGACATGCCCCGATGGAAGAATATAAACGAGGACAGAATCACTTTGGTAGAAAAAGATGTGGAGAAAGAAGAGGTAGAGAGTTATACACTTTTTTCATAGGTATATTTATAGACTTAAACATTACCAACCATCATCTACCGACCCGCTTTACTTACTAACTAGTCATTATCAATGAACCCTACATAATAGGTATTGGTTGAGAGACTGAGTCAATGGAAATAAATAAATGAATAAATGAAAATTTAACCCTTTTAAAATATATGTATCAAAATTTTGAGCAGCACTTCTAAAAATGTTAAAATTCAAGTTAAAGGGAATAAGATGTGACGATAATGGAACATGCATCAGATGCATTCAATATAGGTAACCTTTGACTTCAAACCAATACTTATGATATTTTATCGCATTTCGAGGAACATAACAAATTATGATTGTAATTAAGTTTCTTTATCAAGAGTTGACAAAAGCACACATAGAATGCTTATAATATTAGGTTGTGGGTTGTTTACGGTTATGCTCACATCGTTTTATAAAAGTTACTAGGGATTGGCACGTTGTCTCCAGTAGCGGTTTGTTAGGATCCAAGATAAAAGACAATTTTTATAGCAAATACAAGATAGTTGAGCACAAAAGAGATGCGCTCTCGTCCCAAGACGCCGAAGATGACGTCCGCACTCGTTTAATCTAAGATCTAACCTAAAAACACTCAATAGAAAATATCCAATATCAAGCATAAAAATACCAATGACGGCTAGCCCCTATAAATAGAAGAAACTAGGGTTCCTAGGCTAATTGGACGCGCGCGCATAATCAAAGGGGGAGGGGGCCGGCGGCTAGCAAAAGGGCCCGACCCATAGGAGAGGCGGGTTTTAGACCCGCAGGGTCTAACAATACTCCTCCCAAAGAATCACTTTGTCCTCAAGGTGGTGTAGGTACCGGCGGTGCTACTCTGAGTGGGAGTCTTCCTCCCCCCGATCTGTTTGTCATCCACACGTCATCTTCCTCGTCCGTTTCAGCTATCAATACTTGCAGCTTTCGATCCACACAGCGGTGTCCGGGAGTGAAGAGCTCGTCGCATCTGAAACATAGCCCTTTTTGCATCTTCTCCCTCATCTCGGCATCGGTCATCCTTCGGAATGGGCCGCCAGCTGGTGGGAGGTAGTTTTGTTCTCCAGTCTTCTCCAGTCCCACCTGAACTGCCTCAGTAGTGGCCCCCGCTCCGCCTGCTCCAGTCGAGGTGGCCCGCTGCAACTGCCCACTGTAGCTCCCCCACCTCTCCTATCATTAGTTCGGGAGTTCTCTGCCATCTGCGACATCTCGATTACCTCTGAAAGCCCCCGAGACTTGTAGGGCCTCACCGCAGCTTGAAGACTAGATCGCAACCCCTTCAAGAAGGTGCCCTCCAGCGACTCGTCCGACACCACATGAACTCGCTCTGCCAGTGTCTCAAATCTCTCGATGTACTCCCGCACCGGCCCCTCCTGCCTGAGGGCAAATAGCTGCTCGTGTAGGTTCCCCAAACGGGGGTCTCCAAACTTCTCCAGCACCAAGTCTTTCAGCTCCTCCCAGCTCCGGATCTGCTGCCTCCTCTCCTTCCACTGGAACCACCCCAAAGCTCTCTCTTCCAAGCAAATGGCTGTTGTCTCCAGCTTCTGGGCCTCGGTCATATGGTGCGCCGCGAAATATCTCTCCGCTGTGAACAATCAGGCGTGTGGATCCTTCCCAGAAAATATCGGCATCTTCAGCTTCCGGACTCTGCAATCTCCTCCAAAGTGCCCCTGTTCGGGCCTCTCCTCCTCTCGGTGATGTGGCCGGTAGTGCTGTCTCCGCTCGTCCTAAGTCTCGTACTGCCTGGGTGGCCCTCCTCCGCGAACCCCATGGTCTCCTCGGTCTCCGTGCCCCTCGTCGCCTCCAAATCCGTCCTTTGGCCACTCCTGGTAGTCTCTGTATCTCCCCCTGGTGCCTGCTGTCCGCCTCTCCTGGTGGTGGGACGGTGGCTGTCACCTCCCATCGTCAAATCGAGGGTCGGGAGGGCCCCGATAGCCCTCGCCGTAGTCTCCGTGCTCCTGAAAATCCCCGGGTCCTAAATCCTCCTCGAAGTCACGTGCTGGAGCCTCTCGACGCAGCTGCCCCTGCTGAAAAGTGCCGAAATCGCCGCCAATAGCCCTCGTGAAGTCGTGCGTCGGCCTGGAGAAGTCGGCGGGGCCGCGACTAGCAAAAGGGCCCGGCCCATAGGAGAGGCGGGTTTTAGGCCCGCAGGGTCTAACACAGTTTTCATGGTTCCTTACATATGCAAGTCATTTAAAGGTATCTATGATCATGATAGATCCGACCCAATAGTGGCTTATTTTGGGAGTTTTGTGTTATTTTATTAGTGTAGGGGTATTTAGGTAATTAGACATTTAGTTGGATTATTATAAATGGGGGATAGCCGGCCGGCCCTGGGCATGTGAAAATTTGATTGTTTTGATAAATCGGAGAGATATATCTTCGTCCTACGGGAGGGTGCAGATGTCCCATATAATCGACGTCTTGGGAGGGCGATTACCCCTACAATTGTAATCAACTATCCTTTTATTTTCAGTTTTATTAATAAAATTCCAGATTTGTATTTGGTTCCTATCAATTTGGTATCTGAGCGTATCGATCCATGGCGGCGTCGACGAGGGCCAAAGATCGTATTGATGCGGTAGAGGGGAAGCTTAATGGGGAGATCGAGGGTGTGAAAAAAATCCTAATGGAGCACGACGAGGCAATTGTAAGGTTGACCGCTTCCGTGGAGCGAATCATGGCTTCCAACGAGAGGATCACGGCTTCCAATGAGAGGATGTCGGTTAGGCAAGACAAACAAGACGAGGCCATCGCGCAAATCATCTTTTAATTTTCGATCCTCATGGGACAGGGTGGAAACGATGACGCAAACGCTCCTTCGAAAAAGGTGTCACCTTTGGAGAAGGAGATGGAGAAGATGGAGAATTTTGACGAGGGTTTGCTTTTGGACGCCGACGATTATTTCAAAGACGAGGAGGAGGAGCCATGGAAGGAAAAGGAGATTGCCACGAACCGACGATGAAGGGGGGACTCGACCGAATCCTAAAAGCACCCTAGAGGGTCGGTTGAGTCAATCGGAGGCAAGGGAAGCCTTGCAGGGGGCCAGCGACTTGAGCCGAGCCCCCCGCGGGCTGCAGCAGCCCCGCACGGGGCCGGGGTTCCTCCACAGGCCCGCACGAGCCACAGAGGGCCACCACGGACCAAGGCGACCCTCCTACAGGGTCGCCCGGGCCTCGACGACAAGGCAGAGGGCCCAGCGGGCCCTGTCGACCCTCGGCAGGGTCGCTGGTGCCCAGAAAAGGGCCGACAGGGCCCGGTGGCCCCTTCCTAAGGCCACCTGGGCCCCGTCGACCTACGACGAGGTCCCCAGGGACCCGCGGGCCCACGGAGAGAGGGGGTACGACCTCACGACGGATTTCAGCCCCTTCACGATATTTAGACACGCCCTTTCGATGAAGATTTCTATTCCGTGGAGTTTCAGAAGTATGGTGACGATGGAGGAGGGTATCGAGATCCCCAGATCCCCGGTATGACGACGACAGACAACGACAACTACCCTGAGGCTATGAGGGGTACCATGGTGAGGTAGGAGGGGGCTACGGAGTCTATGAAGGTGAGCGTGGTGATGGGGCTGGAGGTGACGGTCGGGGATGCTATGGGGGCCGTGGAGGAGGTCCACAATGGGGCTACGGAGATTGCAGAAGAGGACCACGGGGGGACATGAGACACACCATGATATGTGGCAGCATTATCATCAGCCCAAACACGCCGAGGACAGAGCAGATCAAGGACACTTTGGGGTAGATGGCAGAGTACAGAAGTTGAAGATGCCCATATTCGAGGGGGAGGATCCACATGCGTGGATTTACAGGACAAAGAGGTTCTTTACTGTGCCCGTATGTTTGAGGCATAGAAGTTGGAGGCGACGGTAGTATGTATGGAGGGACGGGCTCTAAGGTGGTATTAGTGGATGGAGCAGCGGCACCCCCTTCGCAGTTGGGAGGAGATCAAGGACCGCATATTGGAGAGGTTTCGGGAGCCTTACATGGGAAACTTCCATGAGTAGTTGTTCGCACTCAGGCAGAACATGCCTATTAGGAAGTACATAGAGAAGTTTGAGACCCTCTCAGGACGAGTGCAAGTGGTCTCTGATGAGTCACTGGAGTGTACTTTTATTAAGGGTCTGATGCCCATTATTCCTGCAGGTATTCGCCCATACAAGCCTCATGGGCTGGTGGAGGTCATGTAGATGGCACAGATGGTAGAGAACCACCAGATGGAGGAGATGAGAGCCATGTGCAACTGGAGTGGACATGCGTCCCGCAGTGTTTCGATAGCAGTATGAGAACAGAATGCGGCTACATGGACAAATCAGGCGAGTAATGAGAAGATTGGGATGACGAGCAGCGCACCGCCATCATGGAGTCAATATAGGAGGATAACTGACGCCGAAATGAGGAAGAAGAGGCAGAAAGGGCCGTGTTTTAGATGCGATGAGAGGTTCATCCACATGGCACCATTGTGGGATGTGCAAGCTGCAAGTGCTGATAGTCGGGGAGGAGGAGGACGTAGTGGAGGAGGAAGAACCCGAAGTGGATGACGACCTTCCCTTGGAGTAGTACCACTAGATGTTTCATGCACCACATTGAGGACAAGGTGTTTTTCGGGGGCGGAGTAATGATAGATCCGGCCCTATATGGGATTATTTTGGGAGTTTTGTGTTATTTTATTAGTGTAGGGGTATTTGAGTAATTAGACATTTAGTTGGATTATTATAAATAGGGGGGATAGCCGGCCGGCCCTAGGCATGTGAAAATTTGTTTGTTTTGATAAATTGGAGAGATAGATCAAAGTCCTACAGGAGGGTGCAGACATCCCCTATCAATCGGCGTCTTGGGAGGGCGATTACCCCTACAATTGTAATCAACTATTATTTTCAGTTTTATAAATAAAATTCCATATTTGTGTTTGGTTCCTATCAGATCAACATGATACATCCCACAATTCGCGCATCGAACTTATAAAGAGCATAAACTCAATCTAACCGATCATACCATGTGGGCACTGTGAGCATAAGGAATGCAGTAATAGCTAACATGGTGCAACTAAATGTATCAATTATGCTGCTAAATATGAGATTAATTCCAAAGACCAGTGCTTCATGAGAATTATCTGTCCAGCTTGTTTCTATCACATTAAATCTTTTTCATGCGGATAACTTGTCAATCAGATAGATTGGGCACCCACTATAAGTAACCTTTTTTGTGGATTTAAACCATAAATCCACTCGATGAATCTAGGATTTCATACCCAGATAGACCCTTTAGTAAAGTAGGATTGTATAACACAGTCATATGAAAACGTATAGACGCAAGCAATGTGGACTGTCTTCTTTAGTAACCCCTATTAAGAGCAATGCATATGTATACAGGTATAATTTATATTGCTAGCATTATCACAATGAATTTATTCTTACAGTTTCAATATACTCTATAGATTACAAATTTAAGAAGCAATCTGTCAATGGTGAAATTCAAAGATGGAATTGCTATAAATATTGAGATGGCTGCATGCTGGTTGTTTGATATTTCTAGACCATCCAAGCTGGCCTTGCCATAGTTTTAATATCATATTAAGCTTTCCATCGTTTAAATAAACAACCATTATCCAAATTATCATAAATACTCTAATTTTAAATTCGTTTGAAACTCACACTATAATTTTGAAAGTAAAATAAATAAGATAACAATATCTCTATGAAAAGTCTTTAATGCTTGCGGACAGGATGCATAGGCGATTTTTTCACTCCGTTTGGATTTCACTCACAAACAGACTTCAATTTTGTTGCTCCATTCTGTTTGGATTCTGCCCACAAACAAATTTAAATTTTATTGCTGAAAGTAAAATAAGTAATGGCAAATGCCAACCGTTTGGTTGGAGATAGGATAAGTCCAAGTTCATGCCATGTACAAAAGAGCAAATGTCATAGCTTTAGCTGAAGAAGCATAGATGCATCAATTTTCAAGTTTCACAAGTATAATATCTTAGAATGACAGCAGGATACTGACCGTATACAAGGAAAAAAAATTAAAGATGCTTCCAGTGATGATGAGATGTGATCTTCCATTCCAATTAAATTCAGCTTCTAAAACAAAATCAGAAGCATTTTGAATTTGGTCAATGAGAATAAAATAAATAATGACAATAGTTAACCTCTTGTTTGGAGATTGGATTAACCCATATTTATTACCTATAGATAACTCTCATAAAAGTGGAATATTAAAAGGCATGAAAATCTCAACCCTTGCATTTAGAACATCTGAAGCAATTAATTGTAACACTATTTAACAATACCATGATTACTTGTTTCACTCTTATTGCACAATTTAAGTTACCATAGTTTTCTACGAATAGCTAGTGTAAGGTTGCACTCATAAAATATCAATTATCTTACTAGTGAAGTATAAATTAATCATTTGCATGTAACTAGCTGGGTACTCATGTTGTAACTAAAATGCAAAAGCTAGTCAACAAGCAAAATAGCATCATCGTCTGGTTCAATTGAAGTAACCTCAAGCCATAAGAGAATAGGAATGCAAAATGCTTTAGGTAGATATTAGCATACACATAAGAATAATGCTTTGGATGTTGCAAAGAGTACTGCTAACTAGTACATGCATTTATTGTTATAAAGCAATATGCATTTGTGCATAGTACATCAGAAGTGGACAAAGTTTTTCTAATTTTAACAGAGGGCTACGGTCATATGCTTGAGCAAAGATTTAGGACAAAAGCCTTCATTTTCCTTGGAGGTGAAGAAGAAGAAATAAGAAAAAAAAATAAGAAGAATTCCTATTGGAATATGAATTACCGTCCATTTTGCAGGCCATGACTAATTCAATGAGAAAATTATTGCAAAGATTTCTTGCAATAATCAAAACAGCATGTACATGTGATTAGCAATCAATTATCAAAACAGCGGTTATTGAAATTTTGCACAACAGAATTAGATCTGAGGCTGGAAACATACTATCCAAGAACGTGAGGTAGGGAACCGAATAATGAGTGCCTTAACATGAAACTACTCACTCGCGCAGGCTGCAACTAAATGGTTGGCTGCCTGCTTGTGTGACTAAGTACTCATTTTGATTTGTGGAATTTTGGTTCTCATATTTATGTGTCCTTTATGTAGGCAAAAGATGAGGAGATGATAAGCTCTGGATTGATGCAAGAAGTTGAGAGCTTTGACATCTCCTCTAGCATATGTTGTTATACATGTATTTTTGGGCATAATCGGACCGGTTGAACCTTGCAACGTTATCTTTAGTTTGTTGTACAAATATTTTCAATCACATTTTCTCTTTATCTTTTGCATTGGTGTAGGATGACAGTATATCGAGAAATGGGGTTTTAACCACTACCTTTAAAGGCTTGACTTTGAACTGGATGAAAGGGGCGGTGGCATCCATTAGTTTTATATATGCAAAAGACATCAATGTACAAAATCATGCGGTAAATTAAAAGCAAAAGATATCAATAGTCTAAATAGACAAGTAGCAAGCCATTGTTTTCTCTAACCAGAGCAATAAGTGATGTATGAAACAAACTGTTCATGAACATTATAACACAAGCTTCACAAAAAAATTTAAAATGCCTAAAGATTAGAGGCAAGTTACTGTCTTCTCGAACAAACGAAAAAGAACATTCATCAAGTAAAGTATTCAATAATGGTTTTTGTATAATTAGTATAATTACAAGTTTTCGGTATAAAATTCCTTCAACATATCCCCTGATTACAAATCTCTATTAAGCCATCAAAACCAACAGATATTAGAATATGAATCCCTATTTCTAGCAGATTATATCGACCTTAGTCCTTTAAGTTTTCAAAACATTCTTCAAACTCATCGTCCCACTTATTAACGGCCGTGTGGCATATAACCTTCATCGTAATAGTCCAGCATGTAGCTACCCCAAACATAACTCTAAGGTAATAGTCCAGCATGTAGCTATCCCAAACATAACTCTAACCGGCACATTCACATCAATCTCCATTGGCACTTGCCTTATTCTCTATTGATCATCCAATGCCGCATCCCTTTTGCTTCTTAAGAGTGTTGAGGCAATTCCTTAAGCACTTCTAGTGTTCTTTATTTTCTCATCAAGCTATGAAGGTTAGTGCTACATTATTCCTTCCCATCATTCAAATTAAGCTTGAATCCAACCTTTTAATATCACTGAAGGAAAAGCTACAAAACTACATCTAAAAGCCATGAAAAGATTCGAACACCAAAATCAAATCTATGAAACCATCAAAACTTGGACTTAAAAGGGATTAATGAGGAAAGACATGTCAAGAACATCAAAATTGAGCTATTCGACTGCCCAGTTTGCTGAAGAAAGCATGAATCTCAAACTTCACAAGTAACTTTCAATGAAGCTAGAACGTAGATTGATTCGCGACAAAGAGATACGAACGGGAGTTGCTGACGACGGCTTGAGGAAGGTGCTAATAATTTTCTTTTGCTTGATGACTGCCACATCGAGTTATATACTGAGATTATTATGAAACACTGCTCTATATAAGTGAATAGATTATTACCATGGAATTAGATCTAAAGGCCACAAATGGCTAGCTCATTTTAAGATTATGAGCTTACCATTGCATCATATCATTACTATATATATGTATGTGTTTGTTTGTACACACACATATACACCAATACACACACACATGTATATATTATGTGTTTGTTTGTACACACATACACACATATACACACACATATACATATACATGTATATGTGTGTATACATGTATGTATATGCGTCTATCTATGTGTGTGTATGTGATAAAATGGGCGTCACTTACCAAAGGATGAATTCCTTCTTATGCACACATAAAAAAGTCTACTTTCTCTTGTATTGTTGGATGATCGACACCATTCATTTTGATCTTCATATTCTAGACACACAAAATCTAGTGAATAGAATGTGGTTTGCTTGTTGATTTAATTGTTGCAAATTTAACATTTTTACAGTAATAGAACTTTTTTATAATGACTATATCAATGAGCAGAACATCTTGGATTCACTAGATCTTTAATGTCATGATGTTATAGAATATGATAATTAAAATGAATTGTACCAATAATTCAAAAATATTATGGAGAGTAGACTCTTAACAAGCGCATATGAAGAAATTCATCCTTGATGTCCATCTCTCTCTGCACGCACGCTCGCACACACAAATAAACTGCATGTTTAGTTGTGTCTGAAACTACAATAAAGCAGATTGTATTAACATGAGCATTTTTTATGTTTTGCACAATGCATTACAAGGAATTTAATGTTTTATGACAACAAACAAGGATACAACCCCCAAATCAAAAAAGACAAAAAAGAAGAAAAAATCATTAAGCCTTAGAACTTGTGAACAATCCCATCACTATCAAGCTTCCTTATCGACCTGCTCCCAACTTGTTAGCTATCATCTTCTCTGGCTTATACATGTTTTATGATACACAGTTACTGCATAGAGCTTAAAGTCTATTTCTATAATTTTATTTTGGCGACATCCCCATCCCTACATCTAGAAGAGAGGAAGTTAACAAAAGAATGATTCATGGTTCTGTCCCTGCTTGGGGGGGCTATTTATGTTAACTACTTGACACCTGTCCAGATGATTAATTAACAATGTAGCATCATAAAGATGATTAATTAACAATGTAGCATCATAAACTGAAAAAAGGTAAGTGTGCATCTTAAGGTTTAAACGTGTCACCAATCATAAATAATAGAGTTTTTACTTTTAACAATATCACCCAAGGAGTGATTGATCCAAGACCACCGTGGGAAGTAGGGGTGGGTAAAAACCCGTTTCCGTTTCCGAACCCGGTTTCAGATCTGAATCCGATTTCGAATATTCGGAAAAGTCGGATTCGGATTCGGATTCGGGGCAAAAAAATGGAATCCGATTTTAAATCGGATTGGAACCCGAATTGATCATCAAAGTACTAGTCCGACTCGAATCCGAAACATATCCAACATTTTTGGCCCACTACATTGTTACAAATGTCGCCATCTAATACCCATTGGGACACCTACTGCGCTTCCACATCATTTATTTCGATTTGCTCTTCCACGGCAACATATTTAAAGAACACAATATCTCCCAATTTGACCGATGTGGGGCTTAACTATCATGTTGTTTCCTCTCCCAAGTCCCAACTTTCCTCATCACCCTCATTTAGTCCCACATCGGCCACACAGGAGACCACAATGTACTTTATAATAGCTTTTTAGATGAAGCTTTTCGAAGTTGAATATCGTGGCGCCTTGTGCTGAATCGGCATCGGGATTCCTCTATTGGGAACCGTTCGTCAAGTCGGAATCGGGTTTCGGATTTCATGTTGTCTTCCGATTTTGAAATCGGTTTTAATTATTCGGGATCCGATAATTCGGAATTGGTAAACGGATTGTTTTGCCCCATCCGAATTATTTCGGATTCGGATTTGCCCCCCAAAAATCGGATTTGCCCGATGCCCACCCCTAACGGGAAGCCATCCTTTGGTTCTATTATGATCTCTTTTTAGTCTTGGTGAGTCAGTGATCTTCGTATGCTAGAATTTCATGGTACTCTTAATTTTAAATGGCAATAATATTATCTATTAAACATGTTTAATGAACGAATCTTGTACCCAAGTTTATTGCAGAATGTTTTCCCCGATTGGCATTACTGTTTTAACAAGTTTTTGTTGGTCATCAATTTATAATTTAGTTTACAGTGCTACATCTTTCATCTTTCAGCGAAAGTGAAGGTGAGTTCCAGTATGGGAACTATCGCAAAGAGGCTGAAGACTTGCATGCTGTGATCCAATGCTTATCCAATATGCATGAGATCAGCGCTATCCTAGGACACAGCAAAGGTGTGTGGTCATCTTGCATGTAGCTGTATTTGAATGTATAGTTGCCTCCGTAGTATGCTTCAAGTTTTCCATCTCAGCAAATAATCCTTCTCCATGGATATGGGTTAGCACCTAAGTATGCATACACCTACAAAGATATACCTTAATCTATATTTCATCAGAAGCTAATCTTACATCACATCATTGCTATCTGGAGTATAATTGATATGATTTACTAAAATGCATATGTATGCAAGTAATTAGTGTGGACCTTTTGTCGAGCATACTTAAGTAGAATTGTAGTTCCCATATAGAATGTGACTATTTATATCTTTCTCAAATCCTATTATATTAAGAAATTGTGATGCAGGCTTTGTTGCATCCTTTTCTACTGGTGGCTGAAACCATACCATGCTCAGTATAATCCCACCGATAATGACCTAATCAATACTGTGCATTTTCATTATCATCGTTATTGTCATTATATCTAAATCTTCACCCATCAAAAAGGGGGCTGTCCATGGTAAACACAGAGTGTGAAATATTGGACAGTTTTTTGACTGCCTGTCAGCTCTATGTCCTTCCATAATTTGCGACAACTTTTTCTGGTCGATGAAAATATGGACAAGAGAGAGGCTTCACTTAGTTCTAAAGAGCCAGGTAGCACCCTGAAAATTCTAATGTGCTAGGAAAAATATCTAGAAGCAAGCTTGAGATTATGTATTTTTGTGAATGAATTGCAGTTAATTTCCAAATGACAAGCCGAGAATCAAATGGTCCAAACACAATCCATTCCAAGTCTACATTTATGAATTTTGCATTCAGAACTTTGGATCTGTGTTGTTTCATAACCCTTTTCTTTTGCAGGAGAACAGTGCCTGTCAAATTGGCCAATTAAGTCCAGTTTAAACTGCTGTGCTCCTTTTCCGAATGAAAGTTGTGATGTTGACAGCTGATTAGTTCATCTAATTTTTTTGGGAAGGGCAATATGTTAATGGGATGGGTTTGAATCTACCCGGCATGAGCTTGGATCTCAATAAGGGTTTAGGAATAATAAGTGCAATAAGAACAGTGTTACCAATGTAATTAGAATATTTTTCTAATTGCATTATCAATTTCCATCTGTGCAAACAGCACCAGTACTCCAACTTGGGATATGACCCTTTTTTATTTCAACATATTTAGGAATAGAATAAGATATTTTTGTGGTTGTTTTCGTCCATATAACCAAATACAAAACCCCAGTTCAGGTGTGACATATTTCAGTTACTGCATTTAGAACTTAGGCTCGAATAAAAACATGAATCTGGCTCAGGCTGAAATAATCAAGCGAAATGCATTTAACTGCTCGCTGTTACGTTATGTAAGGGAGTTATAGTCAGATCTACCGTGTGAGACCCAAACTAGCACGAGCACCTAGTGACGAAGTTCATGCTTATTTCATGCAATGCTGATTTGGAAGCTGGCTTCATGTTGCCGGGCCCTAAGATAGCCTCTCTATTGAGACCCTAAAAACCATCCACTTCTTCCATGTTTCAACAGGTGCATTTAGCATATTGAATTGGGGTATAATCCACTCGCTCTTATATGCATAAGGTATTAAGTTGATGCAATATGCTGTGTCCAACAGGTATTAGATATTTATGTTACATAGATGTTCATGCTTAGTCAAAATCTTTTTTGTATCTAGATGACATGTATATTTTTGATGCTGAGATTACAAGGCCATGTATGTCTTTCTTTAATATAACTTTGTATCATACCTAGCCAGATCCATTGTTGTTCTGTGGAAAATAATGACAATATATGTTTGTTGCCAGAAAATTAATTCACGGGGTTTTCTTTATTCTGAACCAACAAATAACAGATGCATTTTCTAGTGGGTTTCAACCCTCATTATGAAGTACAGTTGTGGTGTTGAGGTCTGAATCACCTTCCAAGATTGCAGGGTGATATAGTGAAACAAAAATGTGAGGTACCTACAGTCATCAGAGCATCCGGTCTGTCATTTTGACTGGTCAAATTCTATAGCACCAACAACTGTCAACCGCCATCGGCCCCTCCAAAATTGATGCCAAATTGCTAAGTTTCCAATGTGTCAAGTTCAATTATTTGTGTTCATCCCTACGTTGAAACCATGTATGAATTACATTTCTCATGGTTGCCTTTTTATTTGGAAAAGTGTCAGTAACATAAGTGTATATGGCAAACCTAGAGGGGGCAGCGAATAGAGTTGACGATGAAATCTTTGATAATTTTTGCATGAGCGAATATGCCCAACAAAGGAATTAGGCCCACGAACTTAGATGTATATGGTACATATGCTTGAAACACGTATTGGCTCAAAAGTATTAAATCTTATTTGAGTCGCGAATTCTTAAAATATTTAAACCCACATACACATTATTTTAATTGAAATGAGACTAAGCTTGCTATCTAATTCCTTACCACACAACCTGATTTAAGCACTTAAAAAGATGAGAAATGCATACCCTAACAAACATTATGATTATCTTGAATTGTATTCGCCCAAGCCCAACCAACACAGAAGGAGATGCTTCTTACCAAAGTTTCATAGGCGAACCAGGTTGCATCCCGAGTCAAAGCACGATAGCACGTAAACTTTGAAAACGAACATAATCATACTGTGACGAGCCAGGTCCTATCCAATGCTAAATTGTGATAACATGTGCACCAAACGATGATGTGTGGGGATGCCACCTCAAGCCCAATCAATCATATGCGCAGACTATCAAAGCTAACAAACATGCATCCTTAGCCTGATTTGATATCAATTTGTAAAAGTGGGCAGGCCTAACAGAAGTAACAGCTTTCAGGAACTTTGATATATGTGATAAATATGCTTGAAACTCATATTGACTTAAAAAATTGATCCTATTTGAGTCACAAGTCCGAATATATTTAATCACATATCCATCTATTATTTTAATTGATGTAAGATGACACGGACTTTTTAATTCCGGGTCATAATACATATTTTAAGCACTCAAAAGGATGCTAGACACAAACCCTAACATCATTCAATTCTCAATCAGATTGATATAGTAATGAAAATATAACCAGTGGTTAAATTACCAACTGGCTCATATGTAAAACTTAATTTCAGGTCTGATACGAACGTGCTAAACAGCATCTTAAACCAAACCTGAATGAAAGAAATGTTTAAATTGAATTTGGCTCAAATCCAGCAAAATATAGTGAAGTCAATGATGTACTAGATGTTTACATCATAAAGCCATAATCCCAAATAGGTAATGTGATTGAGCCAAATTTATGCTGGTTATAGGTCACAACCATTGGGATTAACCAAATTGTATCCATGGACCAATCATTGGTTGTTCTCGATAAACACTGGTTTTGCTGTGATGAGATTGCACACAACAAGAAAACTTTAACCCTACTAGCTTGGTACGTGCATTTGATTGGGTATTTGATTGGGTACGGAAATTGAATTTAATAAGGATGCTGATATGGATCGGATCAAGAATTTTAATTTTTAATTTTTAATTTTTAATTTTAATTTTATAGATATTTTAATGTTTATCTCAACGGTTGGGTGAAGAAGAGTCAGCGTTTGTAAGCATATATAAGGGCCCTAGCTTGTTTTATTTTCAACCAATAAATTAATGAAAATTTCAATGGAAAATTTCCACAAATCTAAGAAATGTTCCCCCTTCATTGGTGAGAAGTCTTGGAATTTTTGGTGAGAAGTCAAGAATCCTAATGTATCTAGATCTTCTCAAATCATCCACATAAATCCCTAAAACCGTTCGTCTTACATCAACTTGGTATCAGAGCCAAACGATTCTCGTTCTTCTTCAAAAAAAAATTCCTCTATCCTCTTTCTAGATCCAAAAAATACCAACAAAAAACCCCTAATTATATTCACCGCTTCACCGTTCGCCTGCAACCCACGCTTCGCCTGCAACACAAATTCGTTCGTTCGCCAATAACAGTCGATTGCCTCCACCATCGACCACTTCAATACCCTAGACCAAAACCATATCATCGACGTCTGACAATACCGCCGCCAACAACTCTCAGATCCACCATTATCATCCCATCGCTTGATGCAATTGCGCTGTCTGTTGAAGTTTTCCACAATCAAACCCAACAGCACTATCGACAAACAGACTGAGCATGCAGTCGATGCCGCCTTGGCTAGATATGGCGGTCGTCGTTTCTTATGGCACCGTCGACCAACGTCGATCCCTTTGCAATGCTCCAACACCCTTCATGAGGCCATCTACACTTGACAATGTCTCCACCGTCGATTAGATCTCATCGGCTCGGCCTCCACAGCTTGCGAAGCTCGTCGACGCTGTCTCTGGCAACATCTGGGGTCACCGACCCCACCAAAAGGACCCGCAGTTCATGGTGCACCTCTAGGAAGAAGCCCGACGGTGAAACGTCATCGAAATCGACGGAGAACATCGACGGCACCGACCGAGCCGACGTCGCTAAGTGCCGGCTCGGTCTAGCTGACCCCGACTCTGTGCCAAGTTAGCCGCTAGCCCAAGCTGGCTCAGCCGAGCTGTCAGCCTGAGCAGGCTCAACTGAGCCAGTTGATCGGTCAACGGCTCAATAGTGAGCCGTTGGATTTTCAGGGGATTTTTCGCTAGTTTTTCTGGGATTTTCTGCGCGGCTCCACTGTTTTGACGATTTTGGTTCCGTTTGAAGCCTAAATACACAGCCGTTCACATTAATGGGTAGCCTGACTCAGCCAACTACACATAGATATCCTCCACTCAAGAAAATCTGTTCTAAATTATGGGATACTATGATTACTACGATGATGCTACAAGTGCTATTCTCCTCTAGCAATGTATGATCGGGTGTCATACGTATATGGCTTCAAAAAAAGGTATAGATATGATGATTGTGAATCTCATCGAAAATATTTCTTCTTCAAATGTCATTTTTCAGAGGAAAAGAAATATACATATCCATATCATACGTTTAAAGAAGAGGCGTGATCTTGATATAGGCACCTTTCACGTCATAGTCGTCGATGTACAATGTTCAAAATCCATCTTCAAAATCAATATTCTTTTAAGTATCAATATATTCCACAGACAACCCAGCAATTTTCAAATTGAAAGTAAAGATATGGTCATAAGAAGAGCTAAGCGAGAGCAACAAAAAAATTCTTCAATGGATGGAACAATAGTGGAAGGAAAAAAAAGTAAACTCAAGGCAGAGCCCACGATAGAGATTGATCCAACTCCTGAGGTAAGGTGTGGACTTGAACATGAGATGATACCAGATCATGACCAAGAGATGGAGACACAGCTTGGACCTGAATTAGAGTCTGAGCCCGACATCGATTCTGAGCCAGTATTGGAGTCACATCACGTGCCCGACCCCGAGCCATAACTAGAACCAGAATTTGATTCAATACTGAATCTAATTGAGCATATCGAGTTTGTTAGCCCAGATCCTCTTTCCCTATCCAACAAGTGGGTCCTAAATACTTTCTTATATTTCATGAATTGAGAGAAATTATCAAAGGATGTTCATTGTCCATTTGTACCACATTACAATTCAATATTCGTAAACGCATCTTCTCCAACTGCACAAAATTACTGATATCTGTCCAGCTGTGTTACTTTTACCGTCCTTCATCAGGTGATGAAGTTCTCAAGCCAAGAAGCATGATAGGGATCGTATCAAGAATTTTTATTTTTTAATTTTTAATTTAATTTTATTTTTGATTTTTAGAGTTTTTAGGTATTTTGAGTCTTTTTATTTATTTATAGGTATTTTAATGTTTAGTACCACATCAGATGGGTGAAGAAGAGTCAGAGTTTGTAAGCCTATATAAAGGCATTTGCTTGTTTTTCAACCAATGAATCAAAGAAAATTTCAATGGAAAATTTCCATAAACTTGATAAAGGTTCCCCCTTACTTGGTGAGAAGCCGGAAATTCTCGGTGAGAAGCCAAGAACCTCAATTAATCTAGGTCTTCCCCAAATCCTCCACAAAAATCCCTAAAACCCACTCCATCCTACATCACATGTTTACCGAATTTTAATGATCTAATGCTAAGATATCAATGATTATGATCATCAAGCATAATAGAACAAATTATAATAGTTTATGCCTCCCCGGCCTACTCCATTCCCTAAGTACTTCCTTAGGATTTCAAATCAACTTGTCTCGATGCTTTTGTTTTGGTCAAAACTAGACCTTTTTATGTATTAATTAAGTGTCATCCTAAGTCATCGTATTTCTAGTAGTGCAACCAGTTCTCTTCTCTAATTTAACCACCAATCCATTTCTCCATGAAGTGGTTGGATTGGTGGTCAATGGTGGGTTTATTCTCAAAACTAGGCAAGGACACAATTATAGATGGAGGAATTGCGGGAAAATTTATTGTTAAGCATACTTAGATGAGATTAATTTTGTAATGCCCTACCAGCTACTGCACAAGTACTAGAGGGGGGGTGAATAGTACTTTAAAATAATAAGGCGTATAATTCCAAATTAAATTGCAAACAACCACCAAATCAATTTGCGGAAGCTTAAATTGAATGACAACAATGAAATTAACAAAGCAAACAAACGATGTTAATGGGTTCGGATCCACCCAAGTCTCCCCGACTTGTTCCCGGTGATCCTACGTCCCAACCACCCGGATCCCCTCCGGATACTTGAGTTAGAAACCCTAACTCAAGATTTCCACTATGAAATACTTGTGAAAAACCTTCACAAGTCAAATCATACAAAAGACATGTGACTCCCACAAACCGGGATCACAACCTCTCTCACAACCGAGAGACACAATTCAAATACGATTGAAATGAAATAAACTCTTACCTTACAAAATCCTATGCCTTGAGTATACTTACCAAATTAGGGCAATGATGGATTTTGAGGAAGAGGATGTCACCAAACCCTAGCTTCAAGAAGATGACCAGCAATGGAAGCCTAGGGTGGAGTATGGTGACTAGGATCAAGCTCTTGGCTTGAGAAGCTCACAAAGGAGAGAATCTCTCTTGAGGAATTAGGGCTCAAGGTGTTGAGGGAGAGATTCTTGTGAGGGAGAGAGAGCTTAGAAATAGCTTGGGAGAGCTCTTCTCTTAGGTCTGAAATTGCTTGGAAATAGGACCTCTAACTCCTCTTCAAACGAATCAGGATTCTATATAAAGGGGCAAGAGAAATCGAGTTTGAAAGAATCCCAACGGCTCTATTCTGAACCAGACTAGTCGGTCAAAGAAGGATCACTGACCGACTAGTTCATCAACTAGTCGGTCGGTGATACAACGTAGACCGACTAACGGTAGAACAGCCAAGAAGTCGAAGTACAGGCAAAGACAACTAGTCGGTCTAAGAAGACTTGCCAACCGACTAGTTTCACAACTAGTCGGTCGGTGAATGTTCTTTGACCGACTAACGTCGAAATAGAATAGGCTGACTTCAAGATGACTTAGTCAGTTTAAGAACAAATGCTGACCGACTAGTTTCTCAACTAGTCGGTCGGTAAACGTTCTTTGACCGACTAACTCGAAACAGTAGCTCAGGCTGAAAATGACTGTACACAACTAGTCGGTCTAAGAAGGATTGCTGACCGACTAGATCGTCATCTAGTCGGTCGGTGACTCTTCTTTGACCGACTAACTGTAGACAGAGAAAGAGCTGAATATAGAGAAGGCAAACTAGTCGGTTCATGTAGAGTTGCCGACCGACTAGATCGTCATCTAGTCGGTTGGTGACTCTTCTTGAACCAACTAACATGCACAAGAAGCCGAGGGAAGAAGCGATAGGCTTCGGGAATGTTTCTAATGGCTTCTATAATAATCCTAGCTCTAAGATATGAGCGAAATGAAGATTATAAAGTAAGTCCTACTCAAGGCTTAACATTCTAATCTGTGAAGCTAGAAGACTATAAAATAAACCTTACGAGCCGTCTTCGAAGCTTCAATCTTCATTCCTCTTGACTTCAATATTGCTCCTTGAGCTTCAACGAAGCTCCAGGCACACGATCACGCGTATTGAGAAGTCTTGAGGCGTCGCTTTTGATGTTCGTATTCTTTTGGCGACGATCTCCATAACTGCGCTCACAAATAAGTTAGTATCCATTATTTATGTTTGCTCATCATCCAAAACTAAATCCGGGGAACCATATCACAACAAATTTTGCGATGGGTGGCCTTTGGGAAAGTTATCCCTTAGATTGTTACAAATGATATCAGAGATAGCTCGAATTGCAGGTATGTATCATACGGATCTAAGTACTACATGGAGCAAACACCATGCCGCACGAGGACATGTCATGGCCAGCTTTTGAGTTTGTAGGAGCCACCACACCTCTAGGGTCCATGGGGCCATCCCTAGAATCCTATCGTTTGATGAAGTGTTAGTATGGTGACGATGTTGTATTCTAAATTTCCGGAGTATGCTATGCCCCATCTTCTCTATATGAATATATGTTAAGAGGATTTCTGACATGCAAGACTTCCTATGGGTTTAAGAATTAGCTATACATAGTATTTTTGAGGTGGGAATTGCGGAAAAACTCAATTGTTAAGCTTGCTCGGGTTAGAGAAATTTTAAGGTGGGCAATCTCTTTGGAAGTTTTTGCTTGGGACATTGAATTAATGAATACTATTTGATGTACTTCTAAATTTATGCACATGCCTTCACTTTATGGTGATTTGAATGAAAAGATTAACACGCCTTTTAATGTTGCACAAACCTTGAATCAATCCAATGTAAAGAAAATCCTTGTAGCTTCTTCCTAAGTTTAACATAAACCATGTGCATGCTTGCGAGTGTGTGGTGCATCCTGTTATATTGGAAAAAAGAAATTGAGTCAATCTGAAGTGTGTTTTGGGTTATATTAAGCAAATAATTTTCACATCTGGTATGCTTAGAATATGTTTTCTTATTTTGGTGCAGTTTGCACATTTAATGGATCATTGCTTCAGTGGTCCTTGACCAAGTTATTGTCTTCGCATCATGTAAAAGAGCTTCCAAAATATTCATTATTTTTTAATACAAGCTCAGAGTTAGTTGACTCACATTTTCATTGCAACTACTTACCTGCTTGATGTGTGGTGCTTTCAGCTTTTAGAGTTTTTATTTCTTTGGGAGAACTTAGTCCTCAAAGGTATTCTTGCAGGAGGAGATGTGGTACTCTTATATGCTTCTATCTATCATGATGTCCCTAGAGTCATCAATGTTTCTGGTCGTTTTGATTTAGCAAATGGCATTAAGGATCGCATTGGGTCAAACTTCATGGATCGAATCAAGAAAGATGGGTTTATTGACGTGAAGAATAAAAGTGGTAATCCTTTTGAAATGAAACTTCGATATTTCTAGAAAACATGTGCCATGCATATTTTTATTTGTTGTTCTGTTGAAACAAATTCAAGTCAGTTATCTCGGGTGTCATGCCCAATAGATGTCTATTTTTTGAAGTTTGGTTAGGCCGGTGCTACAAGGATTGATTCGCTACTTTCCCCTTTTTTCTTCCACTTCTCATCTGCCTTGTGGACAATGTAGTTGTTATCCTTACATATGATTCTCTCTTAAATAACGGCTCTGTAGCAGGCTGCTATCATTTTATATAGTTTGTATAAACTTTTATACTCACAGCATATTTGCGTCAAAGTCATCAGTACTACTTGCGCATGAATTATAAATTGTTTAATTATTGATGCTAAATGGTTGACATTTAAATATTTTGTAGGAAAAGTTGAATACCGAGTAACTGAAGCAAGTTTAATGGAACGGCTAGACACTGACATGCGTGCAGCTGCTTGTTCCATTGACAAGGAATGCAGGTTAGAGTACATACATTTGTGATACTATGGGCTTACTTAATATTACTATATATACTGAAGAAAATTTTATTTTAATGGAATCAAATTCTAAATTTTATTTGTACTTTTAAATTCTAATAAAATAACCATATGATTGGACAGCTGCATTCCTGCTGGTATTCCAATGACTAGATGTTTTCCTAGCAGTATTATGGATTGATAAGGTCTCTTGATGACTGTTAATTTCAGAAACCATATGATTTCAGTGCCTTCTATAATTTGAAACTAATGCTCTAATATGACCTTTTGTTTTGTGCTGCCTCAACCATGGGTTGAATGTACATTTGTACATGGTTCAGAGTACTTGAACTCATGGATATTACCTGACTTGCACCAAACTCAGACCAAAGCAGGGCCATCAGTGGACATATCTGTGTGTAGAATCGTGCGAGTGTTAGTCTAGCGTCAATTTGGCATGCAGTGTTGCAGAGACCATGGGTGGCATGCTCTTATTTCTTTCTTTCATGCAAATCTGACGTCTGCTGGATGAGAAATATAATGCAGTGATAGGTCCGGCAGTTGCAGAAGTAGAAAACCTGATTGTGTCCGTAGCTGTTCAAAGTTTTTTAGTGGTGATACTGTTTTGTTTAAAATGTTAAAAGGCTTAAAGTTTCTCCGACTGAGTTCCGGTTAGTTGCCAACACGAGCCATTTCCATTGTAAACATGTAGAGTCAAACTTGGAGATTGGTTTGCAAGGGTTTGTAAGATAGAGTTAAACGTGTACCCTGCCTTTAACCTACATCTGGTTGTGAATTGTTGGGATCACGGTTCTTCTTGAACAAATTCCAAATCAGAGATTTTGTATGCGGCAGGCAGGGTTTGTGTCATGCCCATGGATGGATCTCTCGGCACATGCACTTAAAAGTACTGAGACTTGTGCATGTCGTATGTGCATGCAATTTTGTTATTTAAAACTGACCGAATGCATCTTAATGACATGTCATTGCTTTAAAAATTGGGAATATTCATAACTAAACTTTTAAATCGTTTGAGACTCGCTAAATGCTCACAATCTCGCCATCTTCAAAAGTTGTGCTGGCAAAGAAAGCGGGTTGCTGGCAGATAAAAGCAGACGCGGGGATCGTGACCCAACCAAGTTGTTGTTAAATTGAAGACCCATTTAAATATAGACATCATATGTATATTGTCTTATTGCGTCATGCTCATATGCCCAAAATTTGATAAATCAGTATTATTGTGCAAAGTAGTATGATTTATTGGCAGCTGTCTTACCTTTGTCAATGTTTTCGGTTTTCTATCTTCCCAGTGTTTCATCTAAGCTTTAGATTAGTGCATTTTCCTCATCCTGGTTGTAACCAACAATCAAAAATTCTGATACTGCTGACAAATTCTAAAATAGGCATCATTGTGGACAGGGTCTTAACGGTTCATGGTTCAGCGGATGAAATCATACCAGTAGGAGATGCATTGGAGTTCGCCAAGCTCATACCCAATCACGAGCTGCACATCGTTGAAGGCGCCAACCATTGCTACACTGCCCATCAGGATGAACTGGCTTCAGTGGTCGTGGACTTCCTAAAATTGAACCAGGTATGGTCATGCATGCGAGAAACTAGGAATATGTATCCAAGAATATAAAGTCATTGAGATCCGTATGAGGAAGAGATTGTTTGAATTGCATGATGTTAATTAAAAACTAAACCGAAGAGGATTGAAGCCTTGTTATGACTGCACGTTCAATTACCGCAGGTGGGAGGGAGCGTTTCATATGCAGATGTGTAGGATTTCTTCTACATATGCACCGGAGAACTGTAGGGAAGAAATTATGTGGCTTCCTGCGTATGCCTGCATGGGATGTGAGATTTTGGCGATGGAATTCACAAAGCAAGTGTGATAATGTGTACTTTTGTTGGTTTCAGATCCCAGACTTGTTTAGGGGGATAAAACTTAGTGCAATCTGATTATCATGGTATCGATGTGGTTCATGTGAGAACATCCATACTTGTATTCTATTTATGTTTGGTTTTTGTAACTGATGATGGAGCTATTTTTTGTCAACTCTGCTCGAGTTTTGATGAGTGCACGTTCATCAATTGCTCTGATTACAGTGTTATAAACTCAGAATATTACAAATGTTTCTGCCGTTCATTCATCTGACCACGTGATTGGTATTGAGATGTCCCAAACTTGGACCTGATGATCCCAAGTGCAGGAGGAGCATGCACATTGTTGGATCAAGGCTGCTGACAATCGATGATATGCATCACAGTGCGCACGCTGCTGCCCTTCCCGTCACGCGCGTGACTCTCCGCAGGCCTCCGCAGGCCGTACGCCATTTTTCTTCCCCTCACACCAAATTTGGCGAGCAATTGTAGCACATTTTCTGACGTGCGGTTGGAGCGAAAACTACGCCATTTTTCGGGGTACACGCTTAGAAAACCAAAAACAAAAGGTGATTATTGGATGAAATTATTTAGTTTTACTAGTTTTATTTTTTATATTGTGCAGGAAATTGAGGGTACAAGTAGTCGACGGCATTGCTAGGCATTGCGATATTTTTTTTATTTTTAATTAAAAAATGGGGTTTGTAAATTAGAGAATTTCGAGGGCAAAATATGAGAGTCTTTACGGGTTCGGTTTAATGGGTGAATCATAAAGTACCCGATCCACTGTGACCTCTCGGCGTGACTGCGACTTTTTGGGGGCAAACCCGTAATTTCAAGACCTCCAGAGCTCATCCTGATTTTTAGGGTTCCTATATAATATATAGTTGGATGAACAGCGATATTTTGTTCTCAAGCTTTGCCCCTTGCTTCACTACGATCTCCTCTGTACGCCTCTCTGGTGAGCTCTCTCGTAATCTCACTCGGTTATTTATTTAAAGCTACGATTTTTTATAGAATCCTGTCCCTTTTCATTGCTTGTTACGAGAGATCTACTGTTAAAAAATCTTTTTTTTCAAATTGGGATACAAGCGTTTCTAGGTTTAATTAGGGTAGTTCTTTTTCGGGCATGTTGAAAAGACATTTTCTTGGGAAGAACTCTTGTGATTTGACCGTAAAATTAAGGATTTGGGAAGATCTAGGGTTTCTAATTTGGTCCGCTCCTAGAAAACTGACCTTGTGCTTCGGGGTTGTTTCTAGTTATGCTTGTTGAACTCGAGAACTTGTCAGTTTCCTTCAGGATTTTGATCTGTTAAGCTCGCAAGCATTTTGCCCATTGGTTGATAACTTCAGAATAAGTTTGGTTCTTGCTTTAGGTCAAGGCCCTTTCATTCATATGTAGGGAATTTCTTAGCCATAGAATTTTGAGGTAAACAAATATATAGTTCTGAAGTTTATTCAATCCATGATATCTAAATCTAGTTGTTAAAACTAGTTGAGCTGCTTCGAAAGAATGACGGTTAATTGCTTCTTGTGGCCTGCCTAACAGTTTTATGGCTGTGAGAAATAGTCATGCCCCGCTTCCCGTAATGCTAATGGAAGTGAAAGCGTGACAAGCCCGTGCATATTTAAGCTTTCCTGAAAATGTTCTTTTCAACCTAAATGCATAACATGTCTGTTATAATATGTAAGTTCTTTTGCTTCTAACTAATAATGAATAATTATCATGATGACCTAAATATTCTAAGATCAATGAATATAGCAATAGACGAGCATGGAAATAAGGAAAAGACTGACAAATAGGAAGCATGATAGGAATATAATGAAGTGAAAGAATAAAAGGTTAGTAAAAGAAACTTGCACAATTGTAATGTAGGGCTTTCACGAAAAAGAGTCCAAACTTATAAGAAAGAATTTTAGGAATCTCCTAACAAATATTTCCAAAAATAAAAACAAAACAAAGAAATATACGTTATGTTTACGTTGGGTTTTCATATAAAATAATATAAAAATGCATAGTAAATTGTAACATGGATATGGTAAGCATACATAACCTAACATGATAATCATAAACAACGGCATTAACATGAACAGTGATGCATAGTTCTTAACATATAAATGGTGACCGAGCCAAGCTATATGTAATATGAACAATGTAGTACCCTAATCTAGTGTTGAGCTCATAATCAAGAGTACGATGTTCCACTAAGGTTTGATCAGAGACACATGTTTTATGGTTACACATCCGTAGGTGCCAATAGTAAATGATCCCGTCTTCATTACTGTAAAGTAAAAAAATGGAGATAATAGTAAAATTTCACTTTTATTGTTTGAAAGTAGAAAACACAGATATTGTGATAACACCATCTTCATTACTGGAAGGCAAAAGACCATTGTCACTCTTGCATCCATTGAGAATGAATTTTTCATCCCCATGTGTTCTATGTTAATGTAATATCATGTACATTAAGCGGGTGCAATTCATGTAATCATGTATAATATTCGAGAATATGATACGGACGCATCTTCCGAGGCGGTCACGGATCCAAGCGGGTCCCATGTCGGATGTGTCACTTACTATCGGAGGCGTCGAAGGGCAGATTAGTCTTTTGCTATGATATTTTATTCCGAGG
Source organism: Scilla litardierei (assembly GCA_030789695.1). Lineage (NCBI taxonomy): Eukaryota > Viridiplantae > Streptophyta > Magnoliopsida > Asparagales > Asparagaceae > Scilla > Scilla litardierei. The sequence goes on along the minus strand of CM061141.1, from coordinate 1,454,446 downwards.
TTTTCTCTATTTATATCTAGGGTTAGCCGTCATGAGAGTTATGCTTATTGTGTGAGAAACATCGTAAGTGTCTTTTGTGAGGGTTTTAGACTTTGATCCGTTCATCAAAGTTAGGAGAGCGAGTTCCTCTCGAAAGGGCTCAAGTTATTTTGCTATTAGTTGTTGTTTCTTCTCAAAAATCCAATAAAAATCCCCTCTTTTCCAATTTTTATTCCTTTTCTTCGCTGATTTTCCATTGATACGATCCAAATCGTATCAGAATAGTGCCACGTATAGTATCATCAGCATATAATCGGGTACAATGATCGTGAGCATTGATTGTGATACAGTAGTTGACATGTATGGTGGAAGATCATGTTGTAAATATTGTCCATTATCTACAATGATATGAGCATGGAATGAACACTAAAGCATTTGAGCATGGAATGAACACTACAGCATGAATTAGCATATTACTTACACTGTCAATAAATCCATTTCAATTAACCATTCCTAATATGTGGTCATATCATAGATAACGAGACACGGTCTTAATGTCTTACTTAAGATGGATAGATATCATATAATGATTCTCATAGATGTGACTGAGCGTAAGCATACACGATTCTAAATCAATAGCATGCTAACTCGTATGTAACTAAAGCAAGCAACCATAATAAGTATCAGGAACATAATTGAATCACCGATATAGCCAACATAATCTGCAAAACAATACTAGTATGGTCCAAAATCACAACTACAAGGAATTAACTACAAGGAATTAACTTGAAGGTTCGATCTAACAATTTTAATCATATATGCACATATCTCATAGATTAAATGCCATCATATCTGAGCATTAATCCAAAGTTTTTTTATTTTCTACCAACAAATGAGTTAGAATAGTAAGGCAGCATTTAGCATTACGTGAATATGGGTCCAAATGACCAAGGCAGCATACAACCTAAGATCGAAACCTCAATCGGTAATCTCAGGAACAAGTCATATCAAAAGCAAGGAACATATGACCATGACACCCTCATATACTAGAAATCAAACCCAAAACAGAGGCTCATGGGTGAAATCTGACCCGAACAGCAACACAGGAGAGAAACAGCCCGGAAACAGTAACTCAGGGATCAAAACAGCCCTGAGACAGTAATATAGGAGCAAGGCAACCTCAGGACGGTAACCTAGGGACCGAAACATCCCCACACAGCGACACATGGCTCAGAACAACTCCAAATAGTAACACGGCCCAGACGATCCCCGAAACAAAAAACGCAGAGCAGCCCCAAAATAGCAAGCCAAAAGTCCCAGGCAGCAAGAACATAGTGGAAAAGCCTGAAAATGGCAAATACGGTAGATCAACAGCTCGTTGAATCCAAAACAGAAGCAAAGGAATCTAACTATGAGCTGGAGAAGCAAAATAACTCCAACAGAGCCATCAAGAGGAAGTAAAGGGTAAAACGGCCCCAGATAGCACGGTAACCCATGGAACAGCAAGCAAAGCAACAACCCCACAGCAAATCAAGCAAACCCCAAAGAAATTCTTGCTAATAATTACTTTGGTCGAGTTTATTAAGGTCATACAGATTTCAAGAAAATCTTCTTGACACCGTAAGAGCTAGGGAGGATGAATGCAAAGTCACCTCCGCCTCAGGTCACGCTGCCACATTGTTGGGTTACGGCTGTTACTACTACTCGGATCGAAAAGGAGTGGAAGAAAAGAGATTGAGGAAAGAGAGGTGAGATCCATGAATTCAATGGATAGGATTTAGGTTTAAATAGGTAAAACTTGGAAGAGTATTGATGTCAGTGAGTGGAAGAGGGGAAGTGGAGGAGATGACGGAGGACAATGCATGGGAGAAGGAAGTGGCAATCAGTTACGTTGGCGGCCATGAAATGCATGAAGATGAACTGATGTCGTTGCATTCGCTTGCACGGGGGGGGGGGGGGGGGGGGGGGGGGGGGGGCGGGGGGGGGGGGGGAGAGAAAGAGAGGGAGAAGATATTTATATGGAGAACTGTGTCGGGTTTGGGAATGTTAATGGGTTGGACTTTGATTAACAGGTTTAATGCTAAAATGAGGTCACAAAAATCTGAAAAATACATAAATACATCAAAAATTAAAATAATCATTTAAGGATTTAATTGAGGTTTTTAAAATAATTTATTACATTAATAATAGTTGAAATTGGTTGATGTTGTTACAAATATGGTTATTTTGTTTTCATCGATTGTCCGCAATTGAATCCGCTGGTCAAGTTTGAACCTAGGTTTTATTAGAAAGAATAAAAAAGGCCATGTGCTTTTATGCGACCTTTTAGCATTAGCTATAGGGTGTTTTTTTTCCTACTTCATCAGCTGAAATTGCGCTAATGAACTTTTGTCCCAGAAATTTTCTGTATATTGTCTGAATTCTAGATTTTGGGCATTGTCCAAGTGCCAACTGACATATTTGGAGTGGACTATAGAAAGAGGAATTTGACTCTTAGGTTACTTATTGTTTGTACTGTTTGTGTTTGACCACAATACGAGGGTCATATGCCTGTTCATGATGTTGTAAGGGCATAACTGTGGTTTTTGCATTTAAAATGTCATTATATTATCACTTAAAATCTGTAGTTATCTTACCACCCAAAAAAGCTGTAGTTATCAGATGAGACATTGATTGATAAGTTAGTCGCATCTACGAGTGTCATGTCAACTAATATTGCACCATGCACTTAGTCATCCTATTGAGTCTCTTGCTTTAACTCGATTAATATGTGGTTTGATAGCTATATATGGTCTACTTTCTTTATCATCATTATGAATCCTTCTGGAATTGCATTTGGATATTTCAAGTTCCATTTTGTGATTTGTTAGTGGTATTTCTGCAATTTGTGATCGTAATGGTACTATTGGTATCTGCCAAATTTTGGTTGTCGTTGCCCCTTGCCTTCAATACTCTGGATTTATTTTTTTTCTCATCATGTAAGTTTAATGATTTTGGTGGAGATGCACAAATTGCTGTCAGCACATATGACAAAAAAGTTATGGCTGTATGATTTATTCTTTATTAATTCTATTTGTGATATATTCTTCTTTTTATTTCTCACATCCTTGCCTTTTTTGTGTTTTTTCCCTTTTTTTCTTTTGACACAATGCCCTGGAAGATAAATAGTTATTCACTTAACCGCCGAGTATATTTTGGGCTGAGCCTGAGACCTTTAACAAAGATTTCTTATCATTTTCACCCGTTGATATCATCCACTTTGTTTATCGGTTTGATATGGTTTCTCTTGCCTGTGTCTCTATTATTACTACTATTGTGATCGTCTGATACAGAAATTCATTGACATTGAAACTCCTTTGAGCCATTACATGGCCTGGATTGAATCTAGATTCTTACTTTGCAACTCCTGTTGGCCTTTCTCTTTTTTTCCTCCTTTCTGTACTTGTATGCTCCCTCTGGCAAATGCTTCTGGCTGCTGTGCTTCTTTCCCAGTTGCCGGGCAAGCTTCTTTTAGATACATACTATGCCGAGGACGAGAAGAAATGCCTGCAGCCACCAAGGTAGCCGAACCTGTTGAACCAGTTGAGCCTGAAGAGCAGGTGAGTCTTGAGGAACCAGAACCTGAGGAAACAATGGAAGAGGAGGTTGAATATGAAGAAGTTGAGGAGGAAGTAGAAGAAGAGGAAGAAGAGGAAGTAGTGGAGGAAGAGGAGGAGGTGGAAGAGGAGGAAGAAGAGACCCCTGCTAATGGAGCTGATGCAGATGTAACTGCTGGTGATGATGATAGCATGAAAGTCGATGATGAAGATGAGAGGGATGAGAATGAAATTAAAGAGCATAAAGAACTTGTAGCTCTTCCTCCCCATGGGTCTGAGGTCTATGTCGGTGGCCTTCCGTATGATGCCACAGAAGAAGATTTGAAAAGCTTTTGCGAGTCAGCTGGTGAAGTTACTGAGGTATGTTTTTTGCTCCTTTTGACTAAACCGTTTCTTCTCTGTGCGTTTGTGGTATTCATAGCCGGAATTGATGATGGCAGGTTAGGATGATGAAAGGCAAGGATTCATCAGAGAACAAAGGTTTTGCCTTTGTTACGTTCAGAAACAAAGAATTGGCCGCAAAAGCTATTAAAGATCTGAATAACACCGAATTCAAGGTAGATTTACCACCCGCCCCCCCCCCCCCCCCCCCCCCCCCCCCCCAAAAAAAAAAAAAAAAAAAAAAAAAACACACACACACACACACACCAGAGAGAGAGAGAGAGAGAGAGAGAGAGAGAGAGAGAGAGAGAGAGAGAGACACAAACAAGCAAAAAATGTTTAAAGGGAAAGGAAATGTTTAGAGAGAGAGTCACACACACAATAATCAATTTCTGTAGTTATTCAATTTTTGTTCTTTTACTGCCTGAAAAACGATAGAGCCGGCTGGCTATGCATTTGCATTTGTTATGATTGATTGGTGTTTTTTAAAGACGAGGCTTATCTAGATACTGCAATATCAGGGAAGTATAACTAAATAGAAAGTGTTTATTAAAAGGATGCCCTATCTATATCAGGGAAAAAAGATCAAGTGCTCTACATCTCAAGCAAAGCATCGGCTATTCATAGGTAATATCCCTAGGACCTGGGTGGAGAATGATCTGAGAAAGGCAGTGACCAAGGTTGGCCCAGGAGTGATAACTGTGGATTTGATGAAGGTATGCAACCCCCACACGCGCATCTTCCTCCCTCTCAATCGCCTCTTGGTCTTGACATTGATTAGTATTGCAGGATCCTCAAAATTCAAGCCGCAATCGTGGCTTCGCATTTATTGAGTACTACAACCATGCATGTGCAGAATATTCAAGAAAGAAGATGTCTACCCCCAAAATCAAACTAGATAATAATGCCCCTACTGTTAGCTGGGCTGATCCTAAAAGTGGTGATGCCGCGTCCAATTCTCAGGTTTGAATTTAAACCATTTCTCTCCTTGAGGGAAAACAGGACTTTATCCTTGCAATTTTTTAGTTCTTTTATTTTCTTTTGACAAATTTCTTTTTATTGCCTACATTACACATCCTTACTGGTACCCATGTTTTTTTATAGATAAAGGCAGTTTATGTAAAAAATTTGCCGAAGGATGTGAATCAGGATCAGCTGAGGAAGCTGTTTGAGCACCATGGTGAAATAACCAAGGTGGTGCTTCCCCCAGCCAAATCTGGACACGAGAAGAGGTTTGGCTTTGTGCACTTTGCAGAGCGTTCAACTGCCATGAAGGCACTGAAGAACACTGAGAGATATGAGCTAAATGGTAATTTATTATGCACGGTAAATTTTATGGTCGAAAGCATGCGACAACCTCTCGGAAGCCTTTTGACTAAGCTGTTTCTTTTGTCTACGAATAGGCGACGTTCTCGAATGTTCTCTTGCAAAACCACCAGCAGCTGAGAAGAAGGTTGAGACAGGATCTAATTCTCAAAAGGGAGCCCTTCTACCTAATTTTGCTCCCCGTGGATATGGTATCATGGGAGGTGCCTATGGTGCTATTGCTCCAGGTTTTGTACGGTATGATGTGGCATTATGTTTTCATTAAGAAAATGCATATATGTAGCAAACTTAAGGTGATTAACGTCATGCTGATGTTCTTCTTTCAGCCTATGATATATGGAAGAGGGCAAACCCCTGGTGGCATGGCAATGGTGCCAATGATATTGCCAGATGGACGCATTGGATATGTCTTGTGAGTATACATCAGTGAAACTTGGGGACATAATTATTAGGCCTACCATTTCTCTCATTTTAATGAAAGTCCCACTGTAAGATGACACAACCAATACATGCCCGAGTTTTGTCCGAGTCCCAGCATGAACCAGCAGGTCATTACTAAGGTGTACTTAGGTGCATCTCCGTGGTGACATGTGCCCTACTCATTTTAATGGAAGTCACTTGGTAGTGTAGTATGTTAGTTCTAGGTCACATAACATTTTGCATTGCGGAGCTGATTGAGGCACAATCGCCAGAGGCTATTCAGAGGCAACCCAACAATGAGTGATCTATCTTTTGTATCTTTGTAACATTGTACCATGTTGCATTTCGGTGGCGCATCATCCCTAAACTCTCATCACTTGTGATATTTCACGAAATTACGTCGTACATAAACAAACAAGAGAATTTACATAATGATGAAATGCTACATGCCACACTATCTAAGTAGAAGTGAACGCTCATTGTTCACGGGTAGAAGGTTCTATTTAAGTAAAAGGGAACGTACATCTCTCTCTGGCAAATCTAGTTTAATAACAAGATGCGCTTACAAACGACTACTGTCAACCAATCATTTTAATATCCTTCATATCCATGATATCTTGCAGGCAGCAACCAGGAGCACAGGTGGCCCCACAACAGCGAGGTGGCAGCAGGAGCGGGGGCTCCAGCTCGAGCGGCGGTGCGCGCAAAGGCAACGACAACAACCGTGGCCGCAGGTTTAACCCATATTGACTTGGCCTCTGCAGACCGCCGTCAGGTGGCAAGGGAATCGCTGCATGTGAAACTTTCACTTTGTGTTGATGAGTATGTCTGATTAATGTATGATTCGTTTGGGATAGGGTTTTAAGCTGTGTCAAACCTTAGATGCTGTTGTTATTTTTGGTAATCTAGAATTAGACTAAGAAATCACCATTAAGACGTGCTTCATGTATGTCCTGCTTTATTCAATGGTAAGATCTTCACAGCGATGAACCCAGAAAGGTGACTTTTGTTGGTAAAATGAGATTGGAATACATGTGGCCACTTGACTAGTGAGTTTGATTAGCTTTCAAAATGTGTGATTTTTCTTGTGTGGTGAAAATGTATTTTGATTTTTGAGGGAGATCATAAATATTGCCATTATTACTATCTCTTTCTGGATATCCATCATGGGGTCCATGCTTTATTTATATATATATAATGATAGAGATTGGTGGAGCTTTGCACATGGGATCTTATCCTTGGTGGGTATCTTTCCATTCCTCCTCTTTTTTATTTAAAGCTGAAAATGAAATTATACCCCAAAAAATATCCCAAAAGAAAACACAGACATGAACTCCAACAATCCCATCCATACTGTATTTTTCTTCTGTTGATCTTCAAGTATAATTCATAATCATCTCTTGCAGCAAAAACATTAGAATGAATCAAAGAAGGTAAATTAGGTTTAATATTAATGCACTTTTTAAAAAAATTGATGGTAAATCGGGTGCTAAACAAGAATCAGAAAAAGTGAGGGGGTTTTTAATTTAATTAACCTAAAAAGAATGTTGTGCCAAAAACAGTTTTACAAAGGAGTTTTGTGGAAGTTGACAGTTACTAGCATGGAACTCGTGTCGTGCATGTACAAAAAAATAAACAACATGAATTAAATGAAAAGGTAGAATATAATTAATTAAAGGGTAAATGACATTAAAATACC